>CM042020.1:15525000-18250000 GCA_023525975.1 Smallanthus sonchifolius
AACTATTTTTGAGGGTCCTTTTCATATTGACGAAGTCATAAAATAAAATTAAAGAAAAAGGACTTTTGACCTGATTGATAAGTTTATTTATATTTTAAAATAGTAATAACAAAACACATTTTTTTAATAGAAATTACTCTAAAACTGACAAATGAATTTCAATTTTGATAATATTTAAGCATGAGAGCCGTGTCTTAAAGTTTTCATAAAATTTGACTGGTTAATTTAACACTTACGACGGACTTAATTTGATGTGATTCTAAACCAGACACAAACTCGAGAACCTGAAACGTGAACTTGAACAACACGAATATTCACGAGTTGAGACACACCTGAACAGTTTAGTTGATTTTTTTTTTATTTTCTATATGTCTACTTTAACATGTATAATTTACACCTAAAAATTATACGATATTTGTTGACATAAGTAATTTTTGATCCGGTCACAACTTGTTGATTTTGTGTAATTTTTTATTTTTTTGTTAGGATGTGAGTCCTTATTTTTTTCTAATTATACGATATTAGAGTTTGTTTGTTTTTTGATTGAAAGTTTTTCTATTATAAATAGATGTTAGGATCATTGTAATTTGTGTGAGGTTTTAATTTTAATTAAATCAGAGTCTAAAATAAATGAGTTTAAGTAAGTGAACAAACAATTTTATTAAATCAACAATAATTATGAAGTTAAACCGGATTATGGATACTTACTTAATGAAGCCATGCTATTGCTTGCTTGTGATTAGATGAAGAAAATCAGTTTCGTTAAATGGGCTTGTGATTACTAACTATTAAACTAAACGTCAAGTCACTTTGTTTTAAGAAAGACTTTTGACTTGATGGACAATTTTATTTATATTTTAAAGTGGTAATGACAAAAAAAGTATACTAGAAAATGTTATAAAGTTTTTTTTTAAAATATATATTTATGATAATATTTAAGCATTTCTAAAATAAAACAACTAGTCTTGAATAATCCATGCGTTACAGCGGGTGGAGCGTTTCGACGACTCGGTTGTAAACATCTAGTCGAAAAACGTAGGTAGAAATAATCATGTTGTAACGGTGTATTCTAAATTTTAAAAAAGTATTTTAGAAAAACAGTGAAAAGAATAAAGTTTTTTATTATTAAAATTAAGAAGATTAAACTCGCCACTTAAATTAAAATTGTAATGTGATGTACAAGAGTGAGACTCAAGTAGCGGTACCTCGGTGACTTCTCATATGGGAGGTCGTCGGTTCGAGTCTTGTTCTTGGGCAAGCCCAGGGGTGTTCTCATGTGGGTTTCCTTCTGGATTGGTGGATTAGGTCACCACACTCTGTTCTTCGAGCGAAAGGATGATATGTTTGTCAGGGTAATTCCGGGTGACCGGGTCTTTGCTGTTAAAAAAAGTAGTACCAATATGGTCAATCTCTAGTAGATCCAATGTTTTAAAAATCGAACCGGATAGTAAACCTGATGTCTTACCGGTCCACTGGTTGGACTAGATTACGAATCGGACGACGTCTTAAAAATTATTAAAATACACATAACAATCCAAGTATCCAAAAAACAAAATTCAAACTTAAAAATTTCCAAAAATTTCATCCAACTTAAAAAATACACATAACAGTCTTTTTTTAGAAACACAGGTTCAAACATTTCCTCCAAATATTCAACAAACATAATAATCAAACTTAAAAATCCAACAAATATAATCCAAAGTGGGGATTTTTGGAACGTGAAAACCCGAAAAAACGAAAAAAATACTTTTTTTCTTACAAAAACCGGTCCACTGGTTTAACCGGAAAATCTCGCCGATCGGCCGGTTATTATACAACCCGTTTTAAGCTATTAACCGAACCGCTAGGATGACCGAACCGGTGGGACCGGCCGGTTCGGTACGGTTTTTAAAACACTGATCAGTTCCCATTTTTCAAAGTTTTTTTTCTTCATTCATTTCTCTAGAATGCTTTCTTCTTCGCTATCTTTTTCTCTGCAAATCTGAAAGAAGCAACCGTGATAGAAAATCCAATATTTTATTAAGAAAAGAGTTGTTTCACTTTTCTGGCAAGTTCACCGGAGAAATCAACCACTCTTCTCTTTCCACACAAACATCTTTCGGTGATTTCCAATCTTTCGGTGATTTCCGACGAGTCTACTAACATTCTTAATGCAAGTCATGATATGAAATGGAGTGGTGGTGCAAGATAATATTCTCAGAGATAACTCCTGCCACAATATAGAAGAAGCTGCCTTCTTCCTCGAATCCCCCGCCGTCTCCACTTTCTACGAAACCACTGCTGCCGCGGCCGACGAAGACGCTCACGTGTCTTCGATACCTGGCCGAAACCCTAACTGTCCTTCTGATACACATTCCCTTTCGTTCTCTCCGTCGTCTTCTATAAATTAAGAAAAAAAAGCCAATTGATTGCTGACACGTGGATCACTAAAAAACGCCACGTGACCGGTACCGTGATACCGACCACGGGTTTTAATAAGTACATAATTTTGTGTAGGAAGTTTTCATAAAATTATAACACAAGCGTTAATTTCATTTTTTTTTCCGAAAGGCAAATACTATTGAAATGAAACCAGCTCCAAGCAGAAACAAGGGAGCCAACCAACAAAACAAAATACATAAGCTAGACCATAGATACAAAAAAGGAAGCAAACCAAAAACAACTAGAGAAAATAGCTTAAAAAACCGATACCAACCCAAAAAAGAAAACAACAAAGAAGCTAGCTGTAACACCTGTCACAAAAATGTTCAAGAAATGCTAAGGTTAGAACCTATAAGGACTTGTGTATCTAAAATACCAAAGTCTAGGGTTAAAAATGAAAATTTGTGAAAATAGCAAGATATCGGACCGATATAACTTTTCAATCGGTCCAAAGTGAATACGGTTTTGGATATCGGACCGATGCGAAACTCAGTCAGATATCGGACCGGCATCCTTATTCATAAAGGTCCGCAATGGTTGTTGAGTCGGCTATCGGACCGACATCAACCCATAACGGTCCGTAAACCTCCTCTCAGCTGCAGTTTGTGATTTTGACACGTGTCATATGACTCAGCCCTAGACTCTAATGCGTGTAGTGATGTCGAACCGACATGGTCCACATATCGGTTCGATATACCCCCAAAACATGTGCGGTCCAATCAGATGTTGACATTTATGGCTGACGCATGCATAGCCTGATGTAGGACCGACATCCCTTTGATAACGGTCTGACATGGACCCAAAACTCAGCCTATAAATAGTTGAACGATTTCATTCGATTTCTGCTTCCCAAACACGATTCCAAGCTTCTAAAATTCGTTCCAGGTGATCCCTAGCCCACTCTCGACGATCCCGGTCCAACTCCCGCTCTTTTTAGCGCCCGGTTTAAGAAGAAACGCTGGTAGAAGTGCTGATACGCTAGAGAAATCAAGTTAAGAAGCTAGTCTATAAGCTTTCGATTTAGAGGCTCGTTCCTATAAACAAAGTGAATACTTTATCTCTTTTAAAACTTATGTCAAACATTTACGTTTACGAATATAGCCAAATAAGGTGAAGGAAATAATGCTCAACGTTCTTCTACGTGAAAGCATTCAGGCCATAGGTATACGTAAAACTTGCAAGGGATACACGGGTCTCATGTGAAATTCCCGGATTGTGGCCGGTGCTTGTCTTGTAACAACTTCAGATGCAAACCTGTCCCTTGTTATAAGACATGACGCCAGTGTATTCCGTGGTGCGATTAAACAGGACGGCCCTGCTGAATGTGTGGATTGAACATAAAGTTGTGATTATGAACTAATGCTTGTTTGTGCCAAAATGATTTTAATGTCAAGATTATTGTATTCACCGGCGTTCGCGCTGACGTTTTATTTTCAAAATGTTTTCAGGTAATGAGTAAATTGTGAAAGAAAAGGGATATGGGCAGTCATAAGATCTGACCTAGAAAAAGTGAAGGGTAGACATGAGATCAAACCTGACGGACTATGAAAAGATAAAATGCATGTTGGATTCTCAGGCCTCATGCATTGATAATCCTGAAAAAGAAAAGAGCAGATAGGACCGAGGAACTGATCAACCTCGGATAGTACTATTTCTCGTGGCTTGAACTTGTCCATAAGAGACAAGAAATGTATTTGGTTTCAAACTTTGTTTTGTAATAAAATGAAAAACGGTATTTAAATCCCTATGTTTATGAAAGTAAATACAAGACTTTTGTTTTCAGCTGAGTTTTGATATTTACATTTACAACCCTTGAGGTTGAACAAAAGGCGAAACGATCCTTGTGAAAAAGACTTCCGCTGTGTTTTATAAAAACTCTGAAATCAAAGCAGGTACCAATCGTTTGTCGCACACGTCCAGGGGGTGCCTGGGGCGGGGTGTGATACTAGCCTAGATTCACATAAAGTTCAAACTTCAAGTTCCGGATCTTTCTATCGATGTTATTTTTTATTTGTTTGTAAAAAATTTACCAAAGAAGATCTTCGTGTTCAACTTATTTCACCTCATGGTCATATTACAAATGCCTTCATCCCGCTTCCTACTCCATGATTCATGTTTATACTACGCAAGCACGAGCAAGGCCAGCTCGACTATTTTGGGGCACAAAGCGGAGTAAAAACCTAGGGCGTTTTTCAAATTTTGTTGCTAGGATCTAAGAATTTTTTGTAAGTAGGGACAAAAACAGGTTTAACTAGGATTCTACTAAGTATATAAAAATTTAGGCTCGAAATCTTTGTTATAGAAGGATTGGATATATTCAAACCTAAAACAAAAAATGAACGATATATATAAAGTTTCATATAAAAAATATTTAAGGCCCTTGGATATAGTATCTAAGATTCAACCATTAATGCTTTTTAAGATAAGAAAACAAGGTAACCTTTTGACCGGTATGTAGTTATCTGACAAATGGAATGTTCTGTCTAAGGAAAAAGTGGTGTATAAATCTCTCCTAGACTCGTCGCTCTTACCTGGGAATATATCTGTTGGAGGTACTACTCTAGGAAGATAACCATCCTTGTAGAGCTTAGCTAAGATTAAGATACTGGCCTTAGCATCTAAAGGCTTGGCAAAAAAGAATGAGATAAGTACTAATACTTCATGCTTGCAGATGTCTAGAGATAATTCTGTTCCTACCTATTATGATCCTAATCGTCCAATTGAACAAGAATCACCCGAGTATCACCCTTTAGAATCTCAAATGAATCCTATCTCTTCACCCTACTATAATAAAGATCCATTTGCTATACTTCCGGATAACCACACTCCTGAATACCATCCTCAATCTTATGACACTTCAACTCAATGGATGGATACTAGATTAGATTTCAGCAAGCTAAATCTAGTCATACCCCAGAAGAAGATCCATCTGAGGAATCTCATCATTATGAAACCGCTTCTGAAAATCCCGAAGATTATCCATTATTTAATAATACTTCAGAAAATTCTGATCATTAATCTTATAATTCTAAATCCCCAGTCCTATACGATCATTATATGTTTCTGGAATCTCCTTATGATGGTCCTTTCAAAGAATATTTCCAAGCTCCTTCGGAATACCAAAATGCTTATAACGATATTATGGTGAACCTCCACCAAAATACGGTTATGAGCATAGTATGCCTTCTTCTCCTATTGAATTCCTAGACCGTTCATTACGTCAAACGGATGAAGTGACAAGGGAGAAAATCATGGACAAGGCAAGAACCAAATTCTATGGACAACAGGTCTATGAATATGGAGAAAGCCTAATGACCCATGGAGAAGAGCTAATGAAATATTAAAATCTATATTGTATTTTGTTTCCTTGTAATATATTTTTATAATAAATCTCGTTTTGTTCATTTTTTGTTACAGAATGGTTGGAAAAGGCAAAGGTCCTAGATTTTTTCATAAATACGCTCCAGCTAATTATTTCGAACGTAAAACGAATGAGACTTCTATAGAAAATAATAAGGAAACTGAAAGTTCAACTTTTTGAAGGCTTGGAGAAATAGGAAACTCAAACTTTCCCTATAATCCTTCTGTAAGTTTTCATTCTGCTCCTACTGCTAGAAGCTATAATATCACTCCAATCTACTCCCATAAATTTTATGAGGGATATGCGAAAATGCCTTATGAAAATAAAGGTGATCCTGAAGAAGAAGAAGAAGAACGAGCTGATTCTAATAAACTCTACACTCCATACTATGAGACTGTTCCTTTCCCTTCTCCTCATACAAACGAGAATGCATCGGGAAGTGAAAGGGAACAAATGTTGTTAAATCGAATAGCTGAACTTGATCGAGAAAAAACTGAAGTTGAAGCCAGGAATGCTTTATTGGTTCGAACTCTTGAAGAAAAGAATTTTAGAAATTTTTGGAAACAATGATCCTTATATGTACTCTTTTCTTGTATATATATATTTCATTAATAAAAATTTTTGTTTTAATTCCCATCTTATTTCTGTTATAGCATGTCTAAACAAACCGGACTTTCTTACAATACGAGAGGGAAAAGGAAACAAGAAGTAGTTGAAAATGCTACTGAAGTTCCTGATTCTCGTAAAGAACTTCAGAAACAGATTGCGGAAGGAATCAAAGATTCTCTTCCAATGTTCTTTACCGAAATGGAAAGGAGACAGGCTGATAAGCTATCTGTTCAGCCTTCAATTCCAAAATCTGTTCATTCTCAACCTTTGACCCAACATACTCGAACTATAACTCAATCCAAGCCTATTACTTTTAAACTTGAAGGTTCTGCTACTCATCCAACTAAGAAAACGGAGCAAGAAGAATATTACCATAACTCTTCTGAAGGTGAAGGAATGGGAAATAATTACGGCTGTAAGGCCCCAAACCCGGGAGGCCCCACTTGTTGGATTTACTCATTCACAAACAGTTCTTAAACATGAATATCAAATAACGTAGCGGAAAACTTCATTCATTCATCATAATTAAAACTTGTTCATACATGCGGAAGCGTAAACATAGTTTAAAACATATTTACATCATAACTAAACATAACGGGATGCCAGTCTTCATGATCAGCCGGGTAACTCTTCTCGCTTGCCAAGCATCACCGTCCATCCTCATAACCTACCTTAACCTGAATGTGCACACTTAAAAATGTCAGCTACGCTGGTGAGTTCTAGTTTTAACATAAAACCTTAACTTCAAATAAATTGCCAAAAACATCACTTCGTACTTCATTTAATAAAAAGCGTACGTAAAATAATGCAATAACAAACATAACACTTCATAAGTCAACGAACATATAGAATCTGCGCCTTCTCGTAACCGTCAAATCCAAACGTTACATACTGGTTGAATAACTTAAGGATCACCACCACTAGGCCCATCATCACCGTACTGTCCTTCGGGTGAGGAACTCCTAGGGCCCGATACTTAGGTCATCCAACCCTTCAAGCACGGCGTCCCAAAGGATAGCGCGTACCAAACTTCAAGCACTGCGCCCCGTCGGACGCAAGTACCAAACTTCAAGCACGACTACCCCGTAAGGTAAATCGTACCAACTTCAAGGATCACGATAATCCCCTTGACGACCGTCATCGCCCCAGTTGTACAACAGTTGGCCAGCCACAGAGGCCCCTAAAAGGTAAAGGCCCATAACATCCTTCCCATCCCTTAACCTTCATTCCCTAAGGAATATTGGCAGATTCGTTCGTTTGTGACTTTCGTAAACCTTCGCTTCTTTTACTTCAAAAACTTCAGTTAAAGCATTCGTACGTTTTACTAAAAACATTCTCTTCGTTAAAACACTTCGTAAACTTCATAAACTTCTTTTGGCAAAATATTTCATAAACACTTCCTTCATAAACATCATTTTATAAAACGTTACATACAACCTTCGTAAACATCATTTTATAAAACGTTACATATAACCTTCGTAAATATCGTTTCATAAACATCGTTTCATAAACATCGTTTTATAAAATCATCACGTGTGCACACCAGCCCAAAAACATTATTAAAACATTTAAAAGAGGGCTTCTAGAACTCACCTTATAAGCTAGTCTCGGTTGTCCTAAACAAAGGTCCAACCACTTCACTTCCGATCTGAATTGATTAGTTAAATACACATCAGACCAATACCGACTCTAACGGTTTAACCCTTCTAAACATACTGACTTCACTTAATCAGTTCTGATGTCTGCACATATCGAAACTTGTAGTTTCGATGGACCTGCACATATCGAAACTTGTAGTTTCGATGGACCTGCATATATCGAAACTTGTAGTTTCGATGGACCTGCACATATCGAAACTTGTAGTTTCGATGGACCTGCACATATCGAAACTTGTAGTTTCGATGGACCTGCATATATCGAAACTTGTAGTTTCGATGGACCTGCACATATCGAAACTAGTAGTTTCGATGGGGTCTGCACAGATTGTCTTCCCAAAAATCCGAAGCTTTTGCATGTGAGTCTGATCGAGTCAGTATCTCAACTTTTCTTAGATCAAAACGTTCGGTTTTCATTCTAGATGCTATACCTAAGCTCATTTTTTAAGTTCCATCCGCAAAATCGTTGCCTTTTTAGCCAAAACCCGAAAATCCCAAAAACGAACAAAAACTCAGATTTAGGTCGGATCGTTACCTGAATCGAGCTTCTGATCCGGAGGTTCTTCTCACGAGTTATGGAGCAACACACTTCTCAAATCTCGGGTCGATCCGACAACTTTCTCTCTCTACGGTTTCTCTCTCTAGAAGTTGCAAATGAGAGAAATGGGTTGTGACCTTGGCTATTTATAGGGGAGGCTCCCCTTCTAGCCCATCAGACCCGACCCGACATGCCTCGTTCGTTTATTTCGTCATTTTAACCGTCGTTTTATTTTTTTGGGATGTTACAAGTCTACCCCCCTTACAATAGGTTTCGTTCCCGAAACCTATCATAAGTCAAATAGATGAGGGTACAACTCCCTCATTTCCTTCTCCGTTTCCCAAGTGGCTTCCGATCCCTTCCGATGTTTCCATTGGACTTTAACCAATTGGATAACCTTATTACGCAACCGCTTCTCCTTCCTGTCTAAGATGGCCACGGGTTCTTCGATGTAATTAAGGCTGTTGTCGACCTCGATGTCGGTAAGTGGTACGTGAGCCGATTCATCCGCCAAACACTTTCGCAAGTGTGATACATGGAAGGTAGGATGAATCCCACTTAACTCATCAGGCAACTCCAACCGATAAGCGACTTCCCCAACCCGTGCCATTATCCTAAACGGTCCGACAAACCTCAGACTTAACTTTCATCTCTTCCTGAATCGTATGATTCCCTTCTAGGGCGACACTTTCAACATTACTCTATCCCCAACATCAAACTCGATAGGCCTTCGTCGTCTATCCGCATAGGATTTCTGGCGATCTTGTGCGGCCTTCATTCGAGCTTTGATTTGATCAAACCTTTCCGACGTTTCTTTTATGACTTCCAGACTTCCTAACTCCTTCTGTCCAATCTCACCCCAACAAACCGGGGTCCTGCATCTTCTACCATACAACATTTCGTAAGGTGGCATGCCTATAGTCGTGTGATGACTATTGTTGTAGGAGAATTCGGCTAACGGCAGATGACTGTCCCAACTGCCACCAAAGTCGATAATACAAGCACGGAGCATATCTTCCAATGTCTGAATGGTCCTTTCGGACTGACCATCCGTTTGCGGGTTGTATGCTGTGCTGATATTAAGCCTCGTGCCCATCGCTTCGTGAAATCTTTTCCAGAACCTCGATGTGAATCGTGTGTCCCGGTCAGATACTATTGTCAAAGGCATCCCATGTCGTGCTACTACTTCGTTAATAAATACTTCCGCTAACCTTTCCGACGAGAACGTCTCGCGAATAGGTAGGAAATGAGCACTCTTTGTTAATCGGTCCACAATTACCCAAATGGTGTCATGACCTTTAGCTGTGCGAGGTAGCTTGGTTATGAAGTCCATGGTAATGTGTTCCCACTTCCATTCTGGTATGTCAAGTGGTTGAATCTTTCCATACGGTTTCTGGTGTTCAGCCTTTACTTGCGAGCAAGTCAAGCACTTGCTTACATACTTCGTTACATCACATTTCATTCCAGGCCACCAGTAGTCCTTCTTCAGGTCTTGGTACATTTTGTTGGTACCGGGATGGATAGAGTAACGAGACTTATGAGCCTCATCCAAGATTTTGGTTCTAAGCTCGCCACCCATAGGTATCCATACCCGTCCATAACGTATTCTAACACCAAGGGTGTTATATTCCAACTTGTCCTGTTGGCCAACCATCCTTTCCTTCTTTATGTTTTCTTCTTTAAGTGCCTCATCTTGAGCTTTTTCGATCTCGCTCATCACATCCGATGTTACCACCAACTGGCAAGCTTTCACTCTAATAGGAGTAGGCACATCCTTTCGGCTTAGAGCGTCAGCCACCACGTTTGCCTTTCCAGGATGGTACATTATTTCACAGTCATAGTCCTTCAGGAGTTCCAACCATCTCCTCTGCCTCATATTAAGCTCCTTTTGTTCGAAGAAGTACTTCAAACTTTTGTGGTCGGAGTAAACAGTAAACTTTACCCCGTACAGGTAGTGCCTCCAGATTTTTAATGCAAATACGACAGCAGCAAGTTCCAAATCGTGAGTCGGATAGTTGACTTCGTGAACTTTCAACTGCCGCGACGCATATGCAATCACTCTACCACGCTGCATCAACACACACCCCAATCCCTGACCCGAAGCGTCAGAGTATACCACCAAATCTTCACTGCCCTCGGGAAGGGCCAAGACTGGAGCTTGTGTTAGCTTCTCTTTCAATTCCTTAAACGCCTCATCCTGGGTCGAACCCCATTCGTACTTTACTTCCTTCCGAGTCAACTTTGTTAATGGCGAAGCTATTTTCGAGAAATCCTGAATGAATCTCCGATAGTAGCCTGCCAATCCTAAGAAACTGCGGATTTCAGTTGGCGTCTTAGGAATGTCCCATTCACTTACCGTTACTATCTTTGCTGGGTCAACCATAATGCCGTTCGGGCCAATAACGTGACCTAGGAACTGGACTTCCCTAAGCCAGAACGCACATTTGGAGAACTTAGCATACAACTTCTCATTCTTCAGAGCTTCCAATACTTCCTTCAAGTGACACACATGATCACCCTCATTCTTGGAGTAGATAAGGATATCATCAATGAACACGATTACCGATCGATTCAGCATCGGTCGACACACCCTATTTATTAAATCCATGAACGCTGCGGGGGCGTTCGTCAATCCGAAAGACATTACGCGGAACTCAAAATGTCCATAACGCGTGCGAAATGCAGTTTTCGGTATGTCTTCATCCCTCACCTTCAACTGATGGTACCCGGAACGAAGGTCGATTTTCGAGAACCAACTTGCGCCTTGTAATTGGTCAAACAGGTCATCGATCCTTGGTAAAGGGTACTTGTTCTTCACCGTTCGTTTATTCAACTCGCGATAATCGATACACATTCTCATCGAACCATCTTTCTTCTTTACAAACAACACCGGAGCACCCCACGGCGAGATGCTCGGTTGAATAAATCCTTTCTCAAGTAACTCGTCTAGTTGAACCATAAGTTCCTTCATCTCCACTGGTGCTAGTCGATATGGAGCCTTAGCCACGGGCTGGGCATCCGGTACTAAGTCAATTCGGAACTCAATTTCTCTATCGGGTGGTATCCCAGGCAAATCCTCTGGAAACACCTCCGGGTACTCGCGTACCACGGGTACATCGTCTAGTTCCTTCACTTCCTTACACTTGTCAATCACATACACCAGATAAGCCTCGCATCCGCGCCTCAAGTAATTTGTTGCCTTAATCATTGAGATGACGTTTGGCATCTGGGCGTCACGATCTCTAAAAACCTCGACTTTGCTACCATCTGGAGCCTTGAGTTGGATTATCTTTCGTTTACATATAATTTGCGCTTCATTGGCAGTTAGCCAATCCATACCCAACACAACATCGAACCCTCCCAAAACCATAACGAACAATCTGACAATGAATCTATGACCTTCTATCTTTATGGTGGAGTTGTCAACTACATCGGTCACTCTCGCAGTTCTACCCTCTGCGGTTTCTACGCTAAAGGCCCTTTCTAACTTACTGGCAGCGTACTTCATTCTCTTACAAAAAGACGCAGATATAAAACTCTTACCGGCACCCGAATCAAATAACACAGAAACAAGAGTGTTGTCAAGGACGAACGTACCTGACGCCACATCGGGATCCGCCCTGGCTTGTTCCTGCGTCAGTGCGTACGCACGAGTCTTTGCACGAGATCCCTCTCCCTTCTTTTCCGGGCCCTTTCCCTTCCCGGTTTCCCCCATCCTGGGCTTGGTGCATTCCTGACTCATATGACCACTTTCCCCACAATTGTAGCATTTGTAGCCTTGCGGGCATTCACGGGAGTAATGTCCGGTCTTGCCGCATTTAAAGCATAGATTCGATCCTAACCGACATTCGCATGCATGTCTTACCCCACATTTCCCACAGACTGCCATCTCGCCTACCCTGGCCTGCTTGTCCCGAGCCCCAAACAACTTCCCACCCGATCGTTTAGCGGGAAAACTCAACTTCTTCTTAGGTTCTTCAATGGCAACAACATTCAGCGCCAGATCATCAAATACTACGCCGCTCAGTTCTACTACCGAGTCATAGGTAGTAGGGGCGTTTGCCTTGACATAGGTGCGGACCTGGTCCGGCAACCCTTGAATGTAACATGAAATCTTTCTTTCCTCCGTCGTGACAAGGTGTGGCACCAGACGTGCCAGTTCATTAAATTGGGTTGTGTACTGCCGGTGCGTCATGCTCCCGGCCTTCAAACCCAGAAATTCCCTCTCTACCTTCTCAATCTCGTTCCTTGGGCAGAAATTCTTTATCACCAAAGTTTTCAAGTCAGCCCACACCATCGCATCCACAATCTCGCTCCCTTTTGCTTGACGTATACCTTCCCACCAATGGGATGCTTCCTCCCTCAAGGAGTTAGCAGCAAATTTTACAACTTGATCCGTTCGACACTCGCTCAGGCGAATGGCAGCTTCCATACGGATCACCCAGTCAAATGTAGCCACCGCGTCTTTCTTTCCAGTGAGGACCGGTGGGTCACATGCCTTAAAGGACTTATAGTCGCATCCGCGAGCAGGCGGTGCGTTGTCGGTCTCATTGTTCTGAGCACCAATTGCCGCACTAGACCCGCCCGCCGCATTGACCTGCTTCAATGCTTCTGCCAACAGACCTGGCAGAGAAGTCTTCATCAATTCTGTAAACTCTCTAGCTATGGCTGCTCTCACTTCTGGTTCAAAAGTGAAAGGTTGTTCTTCAACCTGTGTCTGCTCAGCTCCATGCACACTAACCGCCGGTTCAGTGTGAACACTTCCCTCTTCACTATACTCTTGGCGCGCAGGGATCCTGCCACGCCCACCATTTCGTCCGCCGGTACGACCACCGGTACGGCCACCACGCCTTCCGTTTCCTCTTCTCGCCATTTCGTTCTATAAGACAAGAAATCCAATGTCATCACGCTAGTTAACAAATAAAATTCAATAAGTACTGTAAGATGTTAATATACACTGGCCATCTGTAATTAACCATTACACTACCTTTCGATTTCTATTTGACCACCTTTGTGATTTCATCAGAACACAAGTCCTTACTTAACCCTTTCTAAGGCATACTATATACGTAAATACATATACTACCTTCATACCTGATGCTTTGGCTCGAGTTACCCGTACTGGCATCCGCTTTCGGTCCCATTCAAAGTTTAAGTTCAGACACTGGGAGTGTCCGAATCTCTCAAACTATTGCTCTGATACCAACTTGTAAGGCCCCAAACCCGAGAGGACCCACTTGTTAGATTTACTCATTCACAAACAGTTCTTAAACATGAATATCAAATAACGCAGCGGAAAACTTCATTCATTCATCATAATTAAAACTTGTTCATACATGCGGAAGCGTAAACATAGTTTAAAACATATTTACATCATAACAAAACATAACGGGATGCCAGTCTTCATGATCAGCCGGGTAACTCTTCTCGCTTGCCAAGCATCACCGTCCATCCTCATAACCTACCTTAACCTGAATGTGCACACTTAAAAACGTCAGCTACGCTGGTGAGTTCTAGTTTTAACATAAAACCTTAACTTCAAATAAATTGCCAAAAACATCACTTCGTACTTCATTTAATAAAAAGCGTACGTAAAATAATGCAATAACAAACATAACACTTCATAAGTCAACGAACATATAGAATCTGCGCCTTCTCGTAACCGTCAAATCCAAACGTTACATACTGGTTGAATAACTTAAGGATCACCACCACTAGGCCCATCATCACCGTACTGTCCTTCGGGTGAGGAACTCCTAGGGCCCGATACTTAGGTCATCCAACCCTTCAAGCACGGCGTCCCAAAGGATAGCGCGTACCAAACTTCAAGCACTGCGCCCCGTCGGACGCAAGTACCAAACTTCAAGCACGACTACCCCGTAAGGTAAATCGTACCAACTTCAAGGATCACGATAATCCCCTTGACGACCGTCATCGCCCCAGTTGTACAACAGTTGGCCAGCCACAGAGGCCCCTAAAAGGTAAAGGCCCATAACATCCTTCCCATCCCTTAACCTTCATTCCCTAAGGAATATTGGCAGATTCGTTCGTTTGTGACTTTCGTAAACCTTCGCTTCTTTTACTTCAAAAACTTCAGTTAAAGCATTCGTACGTTTTATTAAAAACATTCTCTTCGTTAAAACACTTCGTAAACTTCTTTTGGCAAAATATTTCATAAACACTTCCTTCATAAACATCATTTTATAAAACGTTACATACAACCTTCGTAAACATCATTTTATAAAACGTTACATACAACCTTCGTAAATATCGTTTCATAAACATCGTTTCATAAACATCGTTTTATAAAATCATCACGTGTGCACACCAGCCCAAAAACATTATTAAAACATTTAAAAGAGGGCTTCTAGAACTCACCTTATAAGCTAGTCTCGGTTGTCCTAAACAAAGGTCCAACCACTTCACTTCCGATCTGAATTGATTAGTTAAATACACATCAGACCAATACCGACTCTAACGGTTTAACCCTTCTAAACATACTGACTTCACTTAATCAGTTCTGATGTCTGCACATATCGAAACTTGTAGTTTCGATGGACCTGCACATATCGAAACTTGTAGTTTCGATGGACCTGCATATATCGAAACTTGTAGTTTCGATGGACCTGCACATATCGAAACTTGTAGTTTCGATGGACCTGCACATATCGAAACTTGTAGTTTCGATGGACCTGCATATATCGAAACTTGTAGTTTCGATGGACCTGCACATATCGAAACTAGTAGTTTCGATGGGGTCTGCACAGATTGTCTTCCCAAAAATCCGAAGCTTTTGCATGTGAGTCTGATCGAGTCAGTATCTCAACTTTTCTTAGATCAAAACGTTCGGTTTTCATTCTAGATGCTATACCTAAGCTCATTTTTTAAGTTCCATCCGTAAAATCGTTGCCTTTTTAGCCAAAACCCGAAAATCCCAAAAACGAACAAAAACACAGATTTAGGTCGGATCCTTACCTGAATCGAGCTTCTGATCCGGAGGTTCTTCTCACGAGTTATGGAGCAACACACTTCTCAAATCTCGGGTCGATTCGACAACTTTCTCTCTCTACGGTTTCTCTCTCTAGAAGTTGCAAATGAGAGAAATGGGTTGTGACCTTGGCTATTTATAGGGGAGGCTCCCCTTCTAGCCCATCAGACCCGACCCGACATGCCTCGTTCGTTTATTTCGTCATTTTAACCGTCGTTTTATTTTTTTGGGATGTTACAACGGCCATGTAGAAAAGAAGAGGAAGGTGGTTGGCTGTACTTATAAAATGTTCCAAGACTGCAAACCTTACAATTTCTTTGGAAGAGAAGGAGGAATAGCCACATTAAGGTGGATTGAAAAGACTGAATCTGTGCTTGCCATAAGCAAGTGTGCTGAGGAAGATAAAGTTAGATGTCATTACGGGTACCTTTCTTGTCAATGATATTTATGCTCGAGATTTATTTGACTCTGGTGCAAACCAAAGTTTTATAGATCATAAATTATGTAGACTGTTAAATAAAACTCTAGCTAAATTAGACAAGAAATACTTGGTAGCAACTGCCAACGCGGACCTAGTACAAATTTCAAAAATCCTCAATGATTGTAAAATCACATTATCCGGACATATTATTCCTGCACAAATGTCGCCAATGACTTTGGCAGGATTTGATATTGTCCTAGGATTGGATTGGTTAGCCTCTAACCAAGCCCGTATCCTATGTGATAAGAAAACCATTGAGCTTCATTCGCTGCAAGGCAATATCATCACTATAAATGGTGATAAATTATCCAACTCTATTGGAATAATTTCCTTGTTAAAAGCCACAAAATACTTACGAAAGGGATGCTTAGCATACCTTGTATCTATAACTACCGACACCAAAAAGAAAATTGAAGATGTGCCTGTTGTGGCTGAATTTTCTGATGTTTTCCCTAACGAACTGCCTGGAATTCCACCTGAAAGAGAAGTGGAGTTCATAATTAATCTTGTACCCGGTACGACACCTATTGCTAAATCCCCATACAGGTTAGCTCCAAATGAGATGGCAGAATTGAAGAAGCAGTTAGATGAATTGCTAGAGAAGGGATTCATTAGACCAAGCTCATCACCTTGGGGAGCTCCGGTCTTATTTGTCAAAAAGAAAGACTGTTCAATGCGTATGTGTATCGATTATCGTGAACTAAATAAATTTACGATAAAGAATAGTTATCCGCTTCCCAGAATTGATGATCTCTTTGATCAACTACAGGGAGCTCAATGTTTTTCAAAAATCGATCTTCGTTCTGGCTATCATCAATTGAAAGTCTAGGAAGAAGATATTCCCAAAACAGCTTTCAGAACTCGATATGGTCATTATGAGTTTACGGTAATGCCATTTGTACTTACTAATACACCAGCAGCTTTCATGGACAAGATGAATCGAGTTTGTAAACCTTACTTGGATAAGTTTGTTATCGTATTCATTGACGATATCTTTATTTACTCCAAAAGTAAGGATGAGCATGCAACTCATTTAAGGACTTTGCTTGAAATCCTGAGAAACGAGAAGTTGTTTGCTAAATTCTTAAAATGTGAATTCTGGTTGACAGAAGTTCAATTCCTTGGACATGTCATTGACGCTGATGGCATCCAAGTCGATCCTGTTAAAATTGAAGCGATATCCAAATGGGAAATCCTGAAGTCACCAACTGAAATCCGAAGTTTTCTCGGTTTAGCCGGTTATTATCGGAGATTTATCCAAGATTTCTCTCGAATTGTTGTTCCATTAAATTCTCTGACTCGCAAATCAGTTAAGTATGAATGGGGACCTAAGCAATCCGAAGCTTTCAAAACTCTGAAGCAGAAACTGACCCAAGCACCCATACTGGCTTTGCCAGATGGAAACAAAGGCTTTTTAGTATACTGTGATGCTTCACACACCGGCTTTGGTTGTGTGTTAATGCAAGGGAGAAAAGTTATTGCTTATGCTTCCCGACAATTGAAAACTCATGAAAAGAACTATACGACTCACGATTTAGAATTAGGCACCATAATATTCGCATTGAAATTATGGAGGCACTATCTATATGGAGTCAAATTTGTCATATTCACTGATCATAAGAGCCTAAAATATATATTCAGTCAGAAAGAACTGAATATGAGATAAAGGCGATAGATGGAAGTCCTTTGCGAAATCTGTTATCATGAAGGCAAAGCTAATGTTGTAGCAGACGCCTTGAGTAGAAAAGAACATGAGAAACCTAAACGAATTCGTGCTTTAAGACTCGATCTGCAAATCGATCTTATTTCTCGTATTAAGGAATCTCAAAAGTTTTCCTTACAAGAACCCAACCTAGATAAAGAAGGTTTGGGAGGTATGATCGACCAATTGGTCAAAAGCGGTGATAACATTCTTAGAATGAATAAGAGAATTTGGGTTCCTATCTATGGAAACGTACGTGAAGAAATTCTTGAAGAAGCCCACAAATCTAAGTACACTATGCATCCTGGAAGCGTTAAGATCTACAAAAACCTAAAAGCCAACTATTGGTGGATAGGAATGAAGAAACATATCGCTATCTATGTTGCAAAATGCTTAACCTGTTCTCAAGTTAAAGCGGAACATCAAAAGTCGTCTGGCTTGTTACGACAACTTGAAATTCCTATCTGGAAATGGGAGATGATAACCATGGATTTCATTACTAAACTTCCCCGAACCAGTCGAGGAAATGATACTATCTGGGTTATCATTGACATACTTACTAAATCTGCTCATTTTCTTCCCATGAAAGAAACGTTCAACATGGATAAGCTCGCACAATTATACGTTAATAAAATCGTGTCATTACATGGTGTACCACTATCTATTGTGTCAGATAGAGATAGTAGATTTACTTCTCGACTCTAGCAAAATTTTCAAAAAGCCCTAGGTACGAAACTGAATCTTAGCACTGCCTATCATCCTCAAACAGACGGGCAGAGTGAAAGAACTATTCAAACTCTGGAATATATGTTAAAAGCTTGTGTCATTGATCTTAGAGGAAGTTGGGATGACCACTTACCTCTAATGGAATTCTCCTATAACAATAGTTGTCATACGAGTATACAGGCCGCGCCTTTTGAAGCCTTATATGGTCGTAAATGTCGAACTCCAATCTGTTGGTCTGAAATAGGAGAAAATCAGTTGTCCGGACCTGAAGTAGTCCTGGAAACAACTGAGAAAGTTATTTAAATAAGAGATAGATTAAAAGCGGCTCGTGATCGGCAAAAGAGTTATTCTGATAAAAGACGAAAGCCATTAGAATTCAACGTCGGTGACAACGTTCTATTGATAGTTTCACCATAGAAAGGCGTTGTAAGATTTGGAAAGAAAGGAAAATTAAGTCCTAGATTCGTAGGACCATTCAAAATCTTGAAAAGAATTGGACCCGTGGCCTATCAACTCGAATTGCCAGAAGAAATAAATGGAGTACACGATGTATTCCATGTGTCAAATCTGCGTAAAATGTTTGGCAGGTGAATCTCTGGTAATATCCCTACAATATGTAGAGGTAGATGAGAAGTTGAAATTTGTGGAACAACCTTTTCAAATCGAGGACAGGTAGGAAAAGAAATTGAAAAGAAAGAAATTGATGATTGTGAAAGTGAAATGGAACTCCAAACCACACGTGGGAACTGGAGTTAGAAATTAAAAAGAAATATCCTCACTTGTTCGAATAATCTCGAGGACGAGATTAAAACAAGGTGGGGAGGATGTAACACCTGCCACAAAAATGTTCAAGAAATGCTAAGGTTAGAACCTATAACGACTTGTGTATCTAAAATAACAAAGTCTAGGGTTAAAAATGAAAATTTGTGAAAATAGCTAGATATCGGACCGATATCACTTTTCAATCGGTCCGAAGTGAATATGGTTTTGGATATTGGACCGAAGCGAAAGTCAGTCAGATATCGGACTGACATCCTTATTCATAACGGTCTGCAATTGGTTGTTGAGTCGGCTATCGGACCGACATCAACCCATAACGGTCCGTAAACCTCCTCTCAGCCGCAGTTTGTGGTTTTGACACGTGTCCTATGACTCAGCCCTAGACTCTGACGCGTGTCGTGTTGTCAAACCGACATGGTCCACATATCGGTCCGATATACACCCAAAACATGTGCGGTCCAATCAGATGTTGACATTTAGGGCCGACGCATGCATAGCCTGATGTAGGACCGACATCCCTTTGATAACGGTCTGACATGGACCCAAAACTCAGCCTATAAATAGTTGAACGATTTAATTCGATTTCTTCATCCCAAACACGATTCCAAGCTTCTAAAATTCTTTCCAGGTAATCCCTAGCCCACTCTCGACGATCCCGGTCCAACTCCCGCTCTTTTTAGCCCCCGTTTTAAGAAGAAACGCCGGTAGAAGTGATGATACGCTAGAGAAATCAAGTTAAGAATCTAGTTTATAAGCTTTCCATTTATAGGCTCATTCATATAAAAAAGGTGAATACTTTATCTCTTTCAAAACTTATGTCAAACATTTACGTTTATGAAAATGGAAAAATAAGGTTAAGGGAATAATGCTCAACATTCTTCTACATGAAAGCATTCAGGCCATAGGTATACGTAAAACTTGCAAGGGATACACGGGTCTCGGGTGAAATTCCCGGATTGCGGCTGGTGCATGTCTTGTAACAACTTCAGAGGCAAACCTGTCCGTTGTTATAAGACATGACGCTAGTGTATACTGTGGTGTGATTAAACAGGACGGGCCTGCTGAATGTGTGGATTGAACATAAAGTTGTGATTATGAACTAATGCTCGTTTGTGCCAAAATGATTTTAATGTCAAGATAATTGTATTCACCGGCGTTCGCGCTGACGTTTTATTTTCAAAATGTTTTCAGGTAATGAATAAAATGTGAAAGAAAAGGGATATGGGCAGACATAAGATCTGTCCTAGAAAAAGTGAAGGGTAGACATGAGATCTGACCCGAGGGACTATGAAAGGATAAAATGCATGTGGGATTCTCAGACCTCATGCATAGATAATCCGGAAAAGGAAAAGAAGAGATAGGACCGAGGAACTGATCAACCTTGGATAGTACAATTTTCCGTGGCTTGAACTTGTCCATAAGAGATAAGAAATGTATTTGGTTTCAAACTCTGTTTTGTAATAAAAGAAAAAGGGTATTTGAATCCCTATGTTTATGAACAAGACTTTTGTTTTCCAACTGAGTTTTGATATATACAATTACAACCCTTGACGTTGAACAAAAGGTGAAACGATCCTTGTGAAAAAGACTTCCGTTGTGTTTTATAAAAACTCTGAAATCAAAGTAGGTACCAATCGTTTGTCGCACACGTCCAGGGGGTGCCTGGGGCGGGGTGTGACACTAGCCCAGATTCACATAAACTTCAAACTTCAAGTTCCGGATCTTTCTATCGATGTTATTTTTTATTTGTTTGTGAAAAAGTTACCAAATAAGATCTTCGTGTTCAACTTATTTCACCTCATGGTCATATTACAAATGTCTTCATCCCGCTTCCTACTCAATGATTCATGTTTATACAACGCAAGTGTCACACCCCAGCCAGCGGCGGATTATACGCCGGGGCTGACACGGTTGTTCATAAGCACATTATCATCTATTATTAAATGACAATATTTATTCATCAACTTAAAATCATCCGTTACATAGGAAATGGAAAACGAAACGTTCAAAACATAACATAATTTGAATTTAATCTTTACTAAAGCTAGGTCCAAGTCCTAAGTGATCAAGTAGTGTCCTCAAACTGGTGCACCTGAAACATGTGAGTAAATGTCAACTACAAGTAGTTGGTGAGTAACATAGGTTTTGAAACCAAACAAAAGTTAAGTATAAGTTTACAATTCAATATGTTCAAAGCGCGTCTAGAGCATAAATGTGAAAACATGCAGGGTTCCAAGCGTACAATCAAGCCATGTTATATGTATGCACAATCCCCCGGATTGCGTGGAGTTCTAAATGTAAACACTAACCCGCCAAGGTTCGTGTTAAGTAATGTATCGGATTCCTGTATAAATGATCATAAAAGGTACTACCTTAGGCTTGCCACGCAAGTTAATGATTGTACTAACATGAACACACGTTTTGGTCGCCAAGCAGTTTAAGACATAAAGCATAAAGACCAAGGCATAAGAACACAGGGTATTGAATTGTGTAAATAATGTAATTGTAGACATGTTTCACCCCAAAAATATAAAAATGAAAAAGGGGTTATGTAAACTCACCTGTAATGAAGCTAGTAATGATTGGATAAAGATGATTAGGTCTCATTAGGAACTCTCACAATAAACCTACATGGGTAAATGTACTCTAAATTCAATGTATGTCTAAATGGACAATAGGGAAATCCTAAGATTTAGAGTCTCATAGGGTTTTATAGGGTTTGTGATTGGATATAAGATTGTATATAGATTTTATAGGAAAATGTAAGTTCATGATTAGTTTTGAAATAATAAAAGTAGTTTAGAATTTATTAAGATTTCTGATTAATTATATATCAATTAGGTTTGAATCCATTTATATAAATATTCGAAAAAGTAATAAAATTATGGAATGGGATAAGTTTTAATTAAACTATTAAATAGTCTCTTTGATTTAAATGAATTATAAAAGAGTTTATTAAAAAAAAATGTAGGTTATAAATGTAATTCATTGAACTTGTATAATTATTTATCTAAAATAATTATTTTAGTATTTTTTTTATAGATCTAAAATGTTTTAAATAATCATCCTTGCCAAAATAATTATTTATGTATTTAAAAGAG
This sequence comes from Smallanthus sonchifolius, assembly GCA_023525975.1. Lineage (NCBI taxonomy): Eukaryota > Viridiplantae > Streptophyta > Magnoliopsida > Asterales > Asteraceae > Smallanthus > Smallanthus sonchifolius. The sequence continues at coordinate 15,547,363 of CM042020.1, forward strand.
CTTAAACATTTCATTATAATTTGTTTAGTAAGCATTATTAATTTATAAATAAAGTAACATAACTAAAATTGACTAAACAAATCATTTATTTTATTTATTTGAGGATTTGCAAGTGTTTTAATATGTGTTTAATAAAATTGAATAGTTAAAACATTTACATTATATTTTCTGTTTTTATAAAAATACTAAGATGCATTTGTTTGATCTATAAAAGTTTATTTAGGGTTTAATACATTTGTTTATACTAGAAAATAGCAAAAGGAATTAAAACAGAAAAAAAGAGGGGGGGCGCGAGGCTTGAACCCACGACCTAAGCTGTGGGAGGCCAGTGACCTAACCAAGTGATCTGGGCGCATGCTTTGCAAGATACGATCCCATTTTACTTTTAAACAACAGGCCCTATGATCCTCTCTTCCCCATCAACTAACCCGAATCCTATATCCCAACATCAAAATCGATCGTTGTTTGTTTGATTAACAAAGAAAAATTAGGGTTTTCGCTAAACCATGGATTGCGAATTCAAGGGTATGAATTAATTGGATTTTTGCATCCCTGTGCTATGCGTTTAGTTGGTTTAAAGAAACGAAACCTTAATTCGTTCTTGAGTAAAAACAGATCAGAATTCGGTTGTAATTGGGTTCAGAATCATGGGGCTTTTGTACTAAACATGATTATGAAGCTAGAGGGTTGTTAAGTACCTGGAAATCGAGCTTGGACTCGCCGAATCGAATAGGTTTGTATTCCTCATGCAGTCGCGATTCGCGTGGAAGAAAAAGAACGAGGATGGTGGATTTTCGAGTGGAATACGATTGACACGGATTTGGGGACTTTGAGACATGGTTACTACTTCCGTTACACATCCCAATCGTTCGAAATTATGGAGTTTAAGTTCCAAAATTGTGGTTCGTTCGTTGTAACCGAAATAAGGATTTAAATGTGTTTAAGTCCTCTGATTATGATCAAATTAACTCACCATAATCACTTGTAATTGATCAAGTAATGTTTGTGTATGATTAACTAGCATTAACAACTTCGAATTCCAAGGGTTGCAACTGATTTGTGTTACCTTTTACTTTGAGAAGTCAAAATTGGATTTCAAGGTTCATGGTAAGTTTGAAGGAGGTTCAAGTGTTGCAAAGGGTTCAAAAGGCTATACAGAGGGTTCAAAACTCAACCTTATTAGATTGGGTTTAATTGTTTTAATTTTTTTTATTCCCACTTTATTTATTTCGTTAGTTTATATAAAAAGGAAACATATAACTTTAATATACATGCACATTTACATATATAGAATTATGATTAAGTACCTTTGAAAATGTAACTACCGGGTTAAAATTCATAAGTTTTATCCTTGATTTATTTGTTTTAAAATATGTATATATATGTAACTATGTTGATATATATATATATATATACACGTATGTATTTGTTTATAAATAAATACGTCTATGGAAATGTAACTATATGTTTAGAATAAATGCTTAGATAATAAAAGGTGTAAATCCATACTTAAAGTTTCATAAATTTCATTTTTGATTTATTTATTATGACAAAATATATATTTATGGTAGAGCTAAAATATGACATTGCATGAATGAAAAATCCTCATTTTGAAACATTTGTAAGTATGGTTTATGTGACGCAATGTATTGGACTAGAATGAAATTAGGATGTTATTATTGTATAAGTAAAATAATAAATAAATAAAAAAATAAGGCCGGAAAATCATGGATGTTACAGCAAGCACGAGCAAGGCCAGCTCGACTATTTTGGGGCACAAGGCGTAGTAAAAACCTAGGGCGTTTTTCAAATTTCGTTGCTATATATGTATAGTGACGGATCTAAGAATTATTTGTAAGTGGGGACAAAAACAGGTTTAACTAGGATTCTACTGTAACAACCCCAATTTTAAGGCTATATTTTTTTATTTTAGAAGACATAAGTGACACAGACATAGATGGGTACCGGTATGAAAATTCATGACACAAGTGGTGAATACAAACCAGGCCCAATGGGCTTGTCCCATCCACGAGTCAATGGGCTTGGCCCATCTATGAGTTATTGGGCTTGACCCATACATGAAATATTGGGCTTGGCCCAACCATCCAAAAACCCATTAAAAATAAATCAACTTTAAAACCCGATGGTTATACGTAATAAATTACGGATGTAGTCGTACCCGACTTGATTCTAGTACGGAACCCGGGGTCATACCATATGCAATATATTACAATAAGAGTTAACTAAATAAAAACTATCTACATGAATTATGAACTTATAATTAAAATATTACATATACCCATTACGCGCACTCGCGTATCTATAAATCTCGAACACTGGTATAAGATGTTCCGCTTATAAAAATAAGCACAATAATCACTAATAACTAAGTATATACTTGTATAAAAGAGAATATTAATGTCTCTCATTTATTGGTACTAAAAATAATACCTAGTGATACGATCTAAATTAATGCTACATGGGTTTATATAAAATCCATGTTTTTATAAAACCTACCATCTAATATATATAAAAATCCCTACATATGACTAAATTAAGTATCTATACACAAGAATTATTTACCTAGCTAACTCTATTTATTTAGTTAAAACCTTTAAACATATCAATTTTTATATAAAAGGCTAGAATATTTTTATAAAATCTTCACAATCCTTTAATTCCTAAAAACTAGGAAACCATTCTTTTGGTTTCTTCCTTGCAAATTCGTCCAGCATATGCTAGACTTATTCCATCAATTTTTTTTATTTATTCCTATTTTATAGCAATATTAACCAAATCTTGCAATATCATCCATGTCTACTAATTCCCAATGCATATTTCTTGCATATCCTACCATATCTACCCTAAAATCAAACCCTACTAGATTTCAAAATAAAAGTTACGGTTCCTAGAAAAGAATACAGGGAAAATCACGCCACATTCTCCTTCCCCAATCGTTCTTCATCAGGGCTTTCTCCAACTCCAAGAACCATTACATGTTCATTCCTATTCAATCTCTTATACACATTCTTACACTTCTTATTCTCTAACAAAACATCAAAAACACTTCCATATATCCTCTGAGTTCGAACAGCCTTAAAAACTCCCTCCAGAATTCGGAATTGGTGAAGAACAAGCAAGCTTTCAAGGCAATATCATTCTATGTAAGTTGATACATTCATCATCATTCAAACTCTTGTGTTATCCCATCCTTACATACTAATTTTTATCTAGAAAATACAGACATATTCACCAGAACCGGTCCCGAGAATTCGAATGCCCTACACGAGACAAAAAAAAGGCCCATGGGCCTAAACACATTTAACATTTTTTGTAAGAATATAATTTTATAAGCCTAACACAAAATTACAAAGTGTTGAGTTGGATTGGATTCATGGCCTAAACACATTTAACATTTTTAAGCCTAACATACTTTTAAAAATACCCAATTGTTTTTTCTTGATATATTTGATCCAATAATTTTTTTTTAAAAAGCCTCGAAAATTACTTTTTTAAAAATGCCCAGTAATTTTTTATTTTTTTAATTTTTTTTTTGGCCCCTCGAAATGTTAGGCCCACTACGGGTGTGTTGCCCGCAGGCCCAATGGGCCGGTACTGATATTCACCTCTGTACCAGCCCTGAATTAAAACTCTTGAAGGCTTCCTAAACAAATTCTAGTGTTGTTCAAGTGTTCTTCAAGAATTGTCAAGGTAAACCATTGATTCATTCTCGATTCTTGCATAGTTCTTACTTTAATTCTTTGATTCTAGGATTTCTCATAAACACACTTTGTTCCAGCCATTAAAACTCACAAAAACCCTTGCTTATTCTGCTGAGAATTCGACCCAAGACCATCCAAGAAGGAACGGCTCGATTCCTACGCATACGTGCGATATCCTTGTGAGTTCTAGTTCCTATGTATGTTTCATCACGTCCTAATCACTCTAACTTGTTTATAAAGAGAATAATAAGTATCTTAGGCCTTAATATCGCCCTACTACAGCCCCATCAAGTGCCAAGAACGAAACACGCAAAAGGTAAACCGAAAACCCGTACCGTAATCTATTATTTCATGTGTAAATCAATAGTTTCTTTAAGCTTTCTAATCAACTCTTATTCCTTCAAAACCCATGAAATTCACAGCTCAATTGGATCTATTTGGAGCCTCTTATTCGTGCGTATAATCAGCCCCTCAAAAAGGTACGCAAGCCTACCCGAAAACCTTACATTTATAATCGTTATTTTCATTATTTTACACCGTTATAGGCACGTATGACCCCCTATATGTCCAAACCTTTAAAGATACTAAAATTACAGATTACTAAGCTCCTAAAACTGACTCATAACAACTTATGGCTCTAAACTTGAAAAGATATAAAAAAACAATCAAAAAACCGTTGTGAAACCGTCCAAAACGGATTCCACAATCTTATTTATTCAAAAACGACCTTTTCACCAACAAAGTTATAAACTCAGAATTTTTCCAGAGAACATATGTCCCAAATAAAGAGTTTTCCAAAATGAAACGCTCAAAAACGTTTTTCTAAACGACCGCACAATTTAAAACAAGTTTAAAAGCTATAAATCGGAAAAATAGTTAGAGATCTCAGAAAATTATAAAAATTTGCAGGAAACATTCTAATAGTATGCTGAACCTAGGAAAGATACTAAATTAGGTGCAGGTCTTAAAATTATATGAAACGCGTTCAACGTACGTAAAATAAACCGATAACAACACGAATTTTTAATAAATAGTGCTTCTGATCAAAAATTGAGTTTTATAATTTTTAGGACTTAAACATACTATATTAAGGCTGTATAAAATATAAATCGAATTTCTAAGTTCATTTAATAATTATTAGGAATTTAGGTCATTTCTAGACATTTAAATGCACAAAAACAAAATATAAAAATATAAAAAATAATTATATAAAAATTATTTTTATAACTTATGAGTCCTAACCTACTGTAAAAAAATATAACTTAGAAATGTTGAGGTAATTTTAATTATTTAAGAAAATATATCATTTAAACGCGTTAAAACAATAGTTAATTTAGTAAAAGTAACAAAAATAAAAGAATAGTTATAAACCTTATTTTTCCAGAATTTTTGTCTTGTATAACTTAAGTATGACTCCCACTTGAATATTATAGATAACCTTAAATTATATATTAGTTAGTCACTTCAAAAACGTGAGTTTTGACAAAACCAACATGTTAAAATATAACGGTATTACAATATTATTATTTTACCTTCTTTTGTAGAAATAAATAACTTATATAATAACTAAGAACTATAATAACTTAAGTATTAATATGCATACTTAACCTAAACTTATTCGATGATAAATAATATATTAACTAAACTAATAACAACGGGTTTTTGAATATACTGTACAATATCGTCTTAGGGCACCGACACATATGGACTCGTTTATGATATTGAATTGTTGGTAACACATTGTTTAAACATAGGGGCCCTAGTATACACAATCGGTGACTTATCTTACGAGCTACTACAAGGTGAGTTCATGTGCTTTTCTCCTCTTTTACTTAAACTTTAGGGGTGATTACATGCTTCGATAACGTTTACATACTTGGTGTAATAATTAAATTAGGCCGTTCTAGCTGCCGTAACGAATCCCCGATCTCCAGCACACAATCATTAACCCCTTTGGAGCCAACGAATATATGGGTAGTACTATCTGGTGAAACCCCGCACACCATGGGCCCGACGTAACCGGGACAACTTCCATGGAATGATAATCATTGAATGATAATATATATCTTGTGACATATATTCGTTTAACAGTTTATACTTATGTTGGCTAGCATGAGTAATTACACCCATAATAATAAAGGGTATGGGTTAGGGGTATATTATTATTATTTCTAGATGTCCACGGGTTGTGGGCACATGGTTGATTGTAAACTTATTTAATATGCACCATACATATTTATTTGTGTCGATTGTCATAAACGCATGAATTCACCAACAATTTTGTTGATGTATTTTGAGTATGCATTTCAGGTACTAACCAAGGAGGAGTCAACTAGGCACAACACTAAAAGTATAACCACTTGAAGTTAGAAGAATAAATTGTTTAGACGATTAAGTCTTTAGTTGGTTGTAACATTATCTTATGTTATTTCTTTTCAAAACTTGTATTTTGGGATTGGACGTTTAGTCCAACTATGTAATGTATTTTTATTTCCGCTACGTTTGTTTGATATCAGTCTTCACGCCTAGCCCCCTAATCGGGTTGTGACATCTACTAAGTATATAAAAATTTAGGCTCGAAATCTTTGTTACAGAAGGATTGGATATATTTAGACCTAAAACAAAAAAATGAACGATATATATAAAGTTTCATATAAAAAATATTTAGGGCCCTAGGCCAATGTCTAAAAGTCCACAACATAGAGTCGCCTTGACCACGAGATCGCTCCCCAACAGCAGGTTTAGATATCGTATTAGACAAAAGTTGAATTATTTATATACTCATACGCGTCTATCATCCAATAGACTACAATGACAAATAATCATAGTACAATACAACACTAACATTTTATAGGGACAAAATAATTTAACCCTATACCGGCGACACGTCATCAGGATAGGCTATCCAGACGATATGTCGTCGGTACAAGGTTCGTCGGTATTGTTTCGTACCAATAGCTCAAAACTGTCGTCGACATAGGTTGACCTATACTGACGACATATCGTCGGGACAGGGTCTAATTAAAAAATTCAAAAAGAAAATCTATACCGACGACATGTCGTCGGGACATGGTCTAATTAAAAAATTCAAAAAGAAAACCTATACCGACGAGTCGGGACAGTGTTTTTTAATTTTTTTAATATTTTTTGAAAAATACCTATCCCGACGACATGTCGTCGGTATAGGGTTTTTTAATTTTTTTTTAATAATGAGAATCTTCCATGTATGGTATTAGCATTGGCGGTGGAGTTATATAATCAGATGAAACACTTAAAGATTTTCTTGAGCACGAGTGAATATCCTATAATACAGGTTTAGCGATAACTGCGTTTTAAATTATCAATATTGTTTTGTTTATATTTACATAAACTATTAAAATGTGTGATATATATATTGTTGCAAATTTAAAGAACTTAATTAATCTTGTTGCAAATTTGACTTCAAAAGATCCATATATTGGAAAGAAACTAAACCAACTCATTTATAGCCTTCTAAGTCGATTTCATTAAAATGATCAGTATCAAAGATTTACATACGTGGCCGCCACTCCTGATTAAATTCTAATTAATATTAAATATTTAAAACTTAAATAATAAATTTCTTTAATTAAACAATTACCTCATAAGCTCCCACTTGAATTCCTTGGTTTCTAATTGCAAATAATAAAATAAGAGCTGCAGATTCCTATTTATATTGCTCTATGGTCGGCTAACTCAAATGGATAGATTTCAAGGTGTCAAATGCGTGGGAAAAACCTGTCACACCCCGGTTTTTAGGATTCGTGACGTACGATCAGTAGTTGGTATCTGGTTTGTGATTTTATAAAATGTTTATAGAGTTGCAATAACTCAAAAGATGTTTTTTATTTCAAAATAGGGAGTTGCACCCTGAGCATTACAAAATCTGATTTGTAGACAAGGATTTCATTTAAACTGAGCCATCGGTTACAGAGGATGTCTTGGGAGTTGTCATCCCTACAACATTCTTCTCTTTCTATCACCTGCCAAGGAGTCGTAATCCTTTCGGCATAAATCCAATCAAAACCGTTATCCTTGATTACCTGAAAATGTTTTGAAAACGTATCAGCAAAAGCTGGTGAATACATATATCAAAATTCGTTTGATACTGACTAAACTGAAATAATAAAACAATTTGCCCATATTTGGATTAGTAGTTTACACATTCAGTGGGACTGTTTCACCAAAATGTATAACCATTGATCATACTAGTATTATTCTCGGATGATCATATTTTGCGTGTGCCCACAACCGAGCCTGTTACTAGCCCCGTTACAGTATTTCATCTGTAACAAGTGTATAACTTGGATCCAATCTACGTGAACTTATGGCCTGAATGTTATCACGTAAACTATCTTATGCAACGAAATGGTTTTAGTATTTCATTTTAGTTAGACCATAAATCAAAATCAGTTCACGGTTTTGAAAGCATTTAAATGTATTCACATTTTCAAAATCTTGGTTTTGGAAAAGCTCAAGAGTTCCTAATGTCCGTCTTTTAGCTGGACAACACATCGATACCGGTTTCTCACCTCGGGTTTCCTTGGCAAAGATTCTACGTATTTCTTCCAAGCATAAAACACTTAACACTAGCGTGCTATGTTAATTTAAGGGGATGGGTTCGTATTTTGAAAGCAGGAACGAAAATTTTGAGGTGTGAAGAATTGAATTGCCTTAAATCTCAATTTATCGGTTGAATTGGCACCCTTAGCAGACCGCTAAGAATTGAATTGCTCTAAATCTCAATTTATAGACTGAAATGGCACCCATAGCGGACCGCTAAGTAAGGGGTAGCGGTCCGCTACCACCCTAACCCTAGCGAGTCAGCAGGCCACGCGTTAGCTTCTCTGGGCACCACCTCATTTTGTTGCGTAGCGGACCGCTAAGTTGTGGATATCGTTCCTCTACCCTTGCCACGCGTTAGAAACCCTAACTGAGTCATCAGCCACATGTCAACTCCCGGTTGAAGGCTTTTAGACCACATAGCGGACCAATTGGTTCACGCTAACAGTCCGCTACCTAAATTTAAGCTTAATTGCAATTCTAGTCCTTCTAGCACAATTTTGGGATCGATTTTTTTGTCGGATGCTTATTTAAATCTTGTTCTCGAGATTTATTGGAATAGGAGTGGATATTTTTTCTTCATTTCTGACTCCAGTTCCCACGTGTATTTAGAACCTCGTCTGAAGTTCCACTTTATTTTGACTAACACTGTCTTTTCTTTTTCAATTTCTTTATATGTTGATCCTCGATTTGTAAGGGATGTTCTATGAATTTTAACTTTTCGTTTACCTCTATGTCTTGTAGAGGCTTTATAAGAGATTCATCTGCCAAACTTTTACGTAGGTTTAAGTGTTTAACACATGGAACACATCGTGTATTCCATTCATCTCTTCCGGTAATTCCAACTAATAGGCTACTGGTCCAATTCGTTTTACAATCTTAAATGGTCCAACGAAGCGTGGACTCAGTTTTTCTTTCTTTCCAAATTGAACCACACATTTCCAAGGTGATACGTTTAATAATACCTTGTCTCCGATGTTAAATTCTAACGGCTTTATCCTTTTATCAGCATAACTCTTTTGTCTATCTCTAGCCGTTTTCAATCTCTCACGTACTTGTATTACTTTGCCAGTTGTTCCTTGCACCAGCTCAAGTCCTGGAAACTGACTTTCTCCTACCTCGGTCCAACATACAGGTGTTCGGCATATTCTTCCCTACAGAGCTTCGAATGGTTCTGCCTGAATGTTTGTGTGATAATTATTATTATCAGAAAATTCCATTAGGGGTAGGTGATCATCCCAGCTACCTCCTAAGTCTATCACACATGCCCGAAGCATACTTTCTAATGTCTGAATTGTTCTTTCACTCTGTCTATCAGTTTCTGGATGATAGGCGGTGCTTAGGTTCAAATGTGTTCCCATTGCCTTTTGAAAACTTTACCAGAATCACGATGTAAAATGACTATCTCTATTTGACACTATAGATAATGGCACACAGTGTAAAGATAAGATTTCATCTATGTACAAACGTGCCAATCTATCCATACTAAAAATTTCTTTCACTTGCAGAAAATGGGCAGATTTAGTCAATTTGTCGATGATAACCCAGATAGTATCATTTCCACGACTAGTTCGAGGAAGTTTAGTAATGAAATCCATGGTTATCATTTCCGATTTCTAGATAGTTAATTCAAATTGTTGCAACAAACCAGAGGGCTTCTGATGTTCTAGCTTTTCGTGGGAACAAGTAAGACATTTTGTAACATATAGTGCGATATTCTTCTTCATGCCTATCCACCAATAGTTTTCTTTCAGATGTTTGTACATCTTGACACTTCTTGGGTGCATCGTATATTTGGATTTATGAGCTTCTTCAAGAATACTTTCTCGGATATCTCCAACGATTGGTACCTAGGTTCTTTTATTCATTCGTAAGATCTCATCTTCTCATTTGACCAATTGGTCAAACATTCCTATCATTCCTTCTCTTTCCATATTCTCTCCTTCTTGGGCTAGCTTCTGAGCCTCTTTTATTTGTGTCATAAGATCGATTTGGAGATAGAGTCTTAGAGCATGAACTCTTCTGGGCTTTTCTCTTTCCTTTCTATTTAAGGTGTCAACTACTATATTAGCTTTGCCCTCATGGTAGCAGATTTCACAATCATAGTCATTTAAGACTTCCATCCATCTCCTTTGTCTCATGTTAAGTTCATTCTGACAAAAAATGTACTTCAAACTTTTGTGATCAGTGTAAACTGTGATTTTGACTCCATAGAGATAGTGTCTCCATAATTTCAGTGGAAAGATTATGCACCTAATTCTAGATCATGTGTCGTATAATTCTTCCATTGAGTTTTTAATTGACGGGATGCATATGCAATGACCTTGTTTTGTTGCACTAACACATAATCTAGGCCGGTGTGTGAAGCGTCACAGTAAATGAGAAAGTCCTCACTACCATCTGGCAAAGCTAGAATTGGTGCGTTTGTCAATTTCTGCTTAAGAATTTTGAATGTTTCATTTTGCTTTGGTCCCCATTCAAACTTTATAGACTTACAAGTCAAAGTAGTCAATGGGACAACTATTCTTGAGAAATTTTGAATGAATTGTTGGTAATATCCGGCTAAACCTAAGAAACTACGAACCTTGGTTAGCGATTTGGGAACCTACCTCTTGGATATTGTGTCACACCCCGCCTCAGGCACCCCCTGGACGTGTGCTACAATTGATTGGTATCACCTGGTTTGATTTCAGAGTTTTTATAAACACAGCGGAAGTCTTTTCAAAAGGATCGTTCATCATTCTTTCAACCTCGGGGGTTGTGTTTGTAAATATCAAAACTCAGTTGGAAAACAAAAACCTTGTATTTACTTCATAAAGATAGGGATTTAAATACTTTTTTTTTATTTTGATTACAAAACAGAGTTTGAAATCAAATACATTTCTCGTCTCTCGTGGACAAGTTTAAGCCACGGGAAATAGTACTATCCGAGGTTGATCAGTCCCCCGGTACTATCTCCTCTTTCTTTATTTAGGATTTCCTATGCACGAGGCCTGAGAATCCAACGTGCAAGCTATCCTTTCACTGGCCATATCTGATTTTCGCCTCCCACATTTTCTTTTCTTGGGTCAGATCTTATGCCTGCCCATAACCCAATTTCATCACATTTTTATTCGTTACCTGAAAAACATTTTGAAATTAAAACGTCAGCGCGAACACTGGTGAATACAATTATCTTGACATTAAAATCATTTTGGCACAAACAAGCATTAGTTCATAATCACAACTTTATGTTCAATCCACACATTCACCATGCCCGTCCTGTTCAATCGCACCACAGTATACACTGGCGTCATAGCTTATAACAATGGACATGTTAATACCTCCGATATTGTTATAAGATAAGCACAAGCCGCAATCCAGGAATTTCACTCGAGACCCGTGTATCCCTTACAAGTTCTATGCATACCTATGGCCTGAATGCTTTTACGTAGAAGAACGTTGAGCATTACTCCCTTAACCTTATTTGGCCATTTTCGTAAATGTAAATGTTTGACACAAGCTTTTGAAAGAGATAAATATTCACCTTAAGTATAGGAATGAGCCTCTAAGTTGCAAGCTTATAGACTAGCTTCTTAACTTGATTTCTCTAGCATACCAGCACTTCTACAAGCGTTTCTTCTTAATCCGGGAGCTAAAATGAGCGGGAGTTGGAACGGGATTGTCGAGAGTGGGCTAGGGATCACCTGAAACGTGTTTTGAGAGTGGAATTTGTGTTTGGGATGAAGAAAATGATTGAAATCGTTCAACTATTTATAGGCTGAAATCTGGATCCATGTCGGACCGTTATCAAAGGGACGTCGGTCCGACATCCAGATATGTATGCCTCAGCCCTAAACGTCAAAGTCTGATTGGACCGCACATGTTTTGTGTTCATATCGAACCGATATTTGGACCATGTCAGTCCGACATCGCGACACGCGTCAGATTCTATGGCTGAGTCATAGGACACGTGTCATCACCACAAAATTATGGCTGAGAGGAGGTTTGCGGACCGTTATAGATTGATGTCGGTCCGATAACCGACATATCATTCCATTTCAGACCGTTATGAAAATGGATATCGGTCCGATATCTGACTGAGTTTCGCCTCGGTCCGATATCAACAACCTTATTCACTTCGTACCGATATGAAGGTGATGTCGGTCCGATATCTAGCTATTTTCACAAATTTTCACTTTTAGACTTTGGTACTTTAGATACACAAGTCCTTATAGGTTCTAACCTTGTCAGGTCCGAATTCCTGAGGATCTTCAATCAACGGATTCAACGACGTGTTGAACCTGGTGAAAACAGACTCGACACGTGACTTGTAGGTACAAACAAAGAGGATGAGACACAATCAAATATCAAACGATTCGTATGTTCATTAATCACTGAAAACACCGTACAAGATCGTTCAATAACTCATCTAACCGATTATAGAAAACAAAATAACTATTTATACATATCAAAAGTAACTGGTTGGGCTTGGGCCTTGGCCGCATACTTCAAGTATGCGGTTTGGGCACCGCATACTTCAAGTATGCGGCTAGATCATGAAGTATGCAGTCGCGTACTTCCAAAATGCGATCTTCTGAACTTCCTGGTGATCTCTTGATGCGTTAGCCTATTAGGTTTGATCTTTACAATCTCCCCCTAGGCTAATGCATTAAAGATACTTATAGTATATCAATGTCAGCTAAGTGATCACCACCTCCCGCATAGAGGCCTTTAACTATTATTGTTGCCAACACTTTCACAAATGGCTTGGTGTCCTTTTCATCTTCATCAGGCACGAACAAATGCTGCTTTGACTGTCTGATCATATCTTCCTTCCCGGATTTCAATAGATCCATAGGATCAACAATGGTAAATTCTTTGTCTGCACACTGGATGTAAATGTAATCGGTCATAGAGCTATAATACCAGTAATCCAGTTGACTTAGTGAATTGTTAGGTAATGCTTGATGAACTGGAACACAATCCACAGTCTTGGGAGGAGGATAGACTTCCATTACAAGGGTTTCTGAGTGATTATGTCAATCATGTACTTAGATTTCACCCTTTTGCATTTAGCAGGTTGCAGGACCTTAAAACCATTGTGACATTCCATTTCAAGAAGCGAAACAAAACTTTTTGCCAAGCCAACATTTCCTGTGTTGAAAAAGGGAGCCTTGTTTAGTTCCTGAAGATCAAATCTGGGCAGTGACATAATGTCATGTGATCGTGCAAAATATTCTATTCGCCCATTCTTTCTCTTGATCATGTATAAATTCTTCTCATTGTCAAACATCCAGCTTAAGATAGGAGAACGACCGTTCTTCTTTGAAAGCTTATTGGAGGATGTGACATAATGAACTTCACATGGAGGAATAACTTTATGCATGCTTGTCTTACCAACTGGGTCAGTTAAAGAAGAAGTTGCATCATGATACTCAGCAAATATTTCCACGTAAGGAGGCGAATTACCTTCAACGAATAAATTGTTGTCAATGCCGGTAATCACCTTTCCTTGAGCACTCAAGTATGTAGGAGAAACAGAAACATTTGTATCAAAGAAATCTTCATTCATGTCTTCTCCTATGAAGTTATCATCAAGTGCAGTCAGATCATCTTCAAATGAAAACATTGATCCAGACTTGAGCATTTCATCAAGATCATACTCAAAGTCAAATGATAAATCATTCTCTAACTGTAGTGCTCCTTTATTTGCTGTTTCAGGATCATAAATAACCATTGCATTTAACATGTCTTCTTGAGAGCTGTTTCCTTCATGTAGATGTTCTTGATCCTTATTTCTTTCATGATCATCATTCTTGCCATCATTATCATCACCATCACCATCATTGTCATCACCCTTCCTGTCACTCTTTCCACTGCAGCCATCCTTCCCTTTTTATTTTCCTTTTATCTTTCTTTTCTTTTAACCATTTCTGCTCTTCAAGCACAAATACCATATTTTATTTAAGACTGTTGATCTTATCATCCTGTAGGCTTATAGTCTTCTTGAGAGTAAAATTTTCTTCATTAAGTTTCTCAATCTTCTTGTCTTTTGCAACAGAGTCCTGTTCCAGAACAAAGACTCTCTGTTGCAGGGCTTGAACGTCTGCAGGCGCAGGTTGATCAAACACCTTTGCCTTGCCCTTGTCCTGCAGTGGGGTGATGGTTGGTTTAATGATTGGTGTGGACTGTTGCGGGAGTTGTTCAGAAAACTTTGATCTCTTCCTAGGACTTAGATCAGCTTCAAAATCTTAGTCTTCATCGGAAGTATCACTTTGTGGTTTAGAAGGGTTGATGAGAGGAGGTTTCCCAGCAGCCTTTCTTTTAAGCAATAAGCTCTTGTGATATTTATTTATTTATTGGTACCTCTTTTTTATCACTCTCTGTTTCGGAAGTGTCAAATTCTTCCTCTTCTGAGTCTCCTTCAGACTCAATTTCCTTTTCTTCAACATTATCACCACTGGTGCCTTGATCTTCAGTGTCAGATAAGTTCATGTCATCCAGATTTAAATCTGCCATAGCTTCGAAATTTCTCATATTCTCTTCATTTTCAACTAACACTAGCCCTTCAATGTTGTAATTGAATTCATCTTCATGTTCTTCGGCCAGCTGCACGTTTGGAATTACAGGCTCATTAATGATTGGTGCTTCAGCCTGATTTTGAACTTGACGCGGTGCACATCTGAGTCTACGATGGGGTTGAGGTGGTGGTGGTGGTTGTTGAGGTTGTGGTGGTGGTTGTTGAGGTTGTGGTGGTGCACCTTCTGTAATAACCCGAATTTTGAAATATTAATATAATGAATGAATAATGAGTTTTGATGATAATAATTTATTATATAGTTTATTTTCGTAAAATAAATAAATAAAATAAAATAATAATAATATATTTTAAATTTTGAAACCATATATTGATAGGTTAGAAATCGTTATCTATAATTAACGATATTTGATAGTTTTAAATGATAATAGTTTATCAAAATCACCTTACTATAATAGAAGTTAATAAATTTAGAATTTATAATGATTAAAAACCAACATATCCACAATCTCCATAAAATGTGTAAAAATTTAAATACCAAGTTATTGTAGGGTTCTGATCCGCTAGACATAATATATCATCTCGTTATTGTGACCATCTTTTAAGGTGCGGATTTCTAGTTCCCTATTTTTGTATAGTGTGGGTACCTATCTCCTTATTTTATATAGATGTCTAACTCTATTTTAAATATCTCAAAATATTTAACTCCATCAAGTTCGTTAGAAATTCATTTACGTATTTGAAATTAAGTGCCTGTTTAAATTCGTTTACTCGCCTACTTGTTTCGCATATGAAACGAACTTTGAAAAGATATTTACATACGGTATTATTTGGTTTTAAAATCACTCATTATCGTATGTTCCAATAAAATATATCTGTTCTGAAATATATCGTCAAAGTATTTTTAATCTGATACCCGAGCACACCCCTACTTGTGGGGGTGACCACAAGCATGTCATTGCGGCATCGATGGCGTGGCACCGACCGTGACGGTGAGCCTAAATCACGGCGTCTCGCCTGTTTATCTGAAAATACCGGTTATATATTTCGAGGCGTATGGATCGATCCTAGGATATTATTATTTCTGGTGGTTGGATTGTATGATGCCCATACACCATCTGACATCGGTTCAGGACTAGCTAGCCTGTTCCGCCTGTTTCTGTTTATGTTCTGTATCGGGCTCGATGGGTATTTCTGGTGAGGTGATAAGTATTTAAAAAGTTATCTGTGAAATTACAAGTATCTGTTTACAAACTTATATGGTTACAAGTTCTGAAATCTGTTATCTATATGTTTACAAGTCACAAGTTTACAAGCTCTGAAATCTGTTAATTACACGTGTACGAGTTTACATGTTTGTAAGTTTACCTGTATATGAGTTTACAAGTTTACGAGTTGCATGTTTACGGGATTACATGTGTATGAGTTTACAAGTATACGAAATTACATGTCGACAAACTTACATGTTTACAAGTTACAAGTTTTGAATAATCTCAGATTTACAAGTTTATAAATTCTGTTATATCCTTAAATATATATGTATTATTAAAATTATCATTTTATCAAATCTATCCGTTCGTGGCATTTTGCTCCTTCGTTTTTCCTTCTTTTTAACAGGTTCGCATGGATAAAGGAAACGTGTGAAGAGAGTTAAAAACCAACTTAGCTCGCAACATAGTTTTTGGTCTTTAATAATGTATGTAATTACCAAAATTATTAAGATTAAATCTTCTGTAATCTCATTCAGATATTTATGGAATTATGTTTTTGTCCCTGACTCCTGTAAAAGTGACACGTCGGCCCTATAACCGGGTCGGGGTGTTACACCTTCTATCTCAGGAAAGGCTCCAAACTTTTCTAAAGGAGTCAGATTAAGAAAATTTCCTTTCTTGTTCATACTCATGTAGGATAGAATGCTCTTGTCCATTACCTTCACATGCAGTCTCCTCTGAGTCATGACTAACTCTGAATGGTTACTATTAATAATCATTTGTAGAAACCGTGGATACATCAAAAATACTGACATCTTCTTCCCAGTTAAATTACTCTTCATTTCTTCAAACACAATTCTTGAGAAGTTAAATTTTCTATTGTCTCAAGCGCATATATCGCTGCAGTCATGCTTGCACTAAGCTCATCATATCCACCCTTTCTTCCTGAGATACACTGTTTACTACATGTGCCAAATACTTCCAATACGGTGGTAGGCACTTCTTTTCCAAGGACAACAAACCTCCTTCATAACTCATTCTTTCGAAAATGTCGTTCATTTGTTTAACAGGAAAGCTTGTAGGATGTTCGACTTCATCACCAAAGTTTAGACATTCCCAAATAACAGATTCAGTGACAACTATTCTCTTTCCAGCCACATTTCCAGCTATCCCTTCCACTTCATTTTCGGTGACAATTTCAGCGGTGCTCCAAAAATCCCGAAGAAAATCTTCACAAATGTAAGGATGTTGTGAAATTCCATGAAAGATTCTAGATGCTCTTAGACCTACGATCATGGATCTGAAAATGCTATGATGCTGAGGCGGGTCTTCCAAGTATGCTGATTCATTGTGGTCCTTAACAAACTTTAAGTCCGCCATTACTACAATCAATAGAACAAGTTAGATTTCAATAATGACAAGCTTGAAGTTTTCGGGCAGACGAAATAAACCACAAACTTCAAGTAGAACAGCAAACTTCGAAGTTACCTAGAACTTTTAAACTACACCGCAAACTTTTCAACACGCCGCATACTTCAAGTATGCGGCCGTGAACATTTGAAAACCGCAAACTTCCAAAGTTAGATTTAAACATGTTTTTGGTGCATGATTTTAGGTGCAACCGAGTCGCCGTATGAGTGCGATCTAATCTAGTAGATTAATTTAAGTTTTTGCACAACATTTGACGGTCAATTTAGTTAAACAAGTTCGGTTAAGGTTTAGATTCAGTCAAAAACTCTCCTCACGCTTGATTAGCATGAATCCATGGTCAAGGCCTTTACCTTTGATGTCGCCTGTACTAGTTGAACACAATTAGAGCAATAATATCACACTAGGATCAAGTAATCGATCACTTTGAACGAAAACTGAAGTATACGGCTGAGAAAGAAAGTGAAGTATGCGGCTTGTGAAAGTCAAGAGCCGCAAACTTCAGAGCTTTTATAGACGAACCCAAGTATGCAGCCCCTCATGAAGTATGCGGCCGCAAACTTCTGCAAAACCGTGAACTTTATAGAAATACTTTCCTTTGGATTTTCGGGTCAAGCAGGAACGGTCATTTAGATAATTATGAAGTATAAACAAAAGACAAAAATAAAATAACTTAAACTAAGCTAAAAACACAAAATATTTTTGTTCTTTTCAAAACATGCGACACTTACACAAACACATTATTTATTAGAGAAACTCTGTATGGGATCATATCATTCTAGTGCAGACCAAAGCATACTTATTAGCCATTCATTTTCTTAGATAGGTCTCGGTGATTACCAATATAAAGTATCCTTCTAAACTCAAGCCTTTATACCTTAGTTGATAAGCAAGCAGTGAATGAATTTATCATGTTTTCAAGGTAAGAATTATTCATGACATAGTGGGTCCCACACTCACATATCAGAAGCTTGTATTTATTTTATTGTGAATTAGATGAGTTTTTGATGAACTGAATGGACCCCATAACTTATCGGATAAACCTTCCCTTCCTCATGATCTTTTGAGCACTTAAAAAATAACTAAAAGAGCATAACTAGCATGGGTCAATTAACTATTTAGGAGATATCTGGCAAACGAGATCAAAAACATAGCACGACGGACTTACATGCATTGATAAGAGATTCCTTCCCAGTCACAAATTCCCAAAGAGAAAAATATTTACAAGTATACTTATATGTACGTCTTTAGACATATCTTTTTGAAA
Source organism: Smallanthus sonchifolius (assembly GCA_023525975.1). NCBI lineage: Eukaryota > Viridiplantae > Streptophyta > Magnoliopsida > Asterales > Asteraceae > Smallanthus > Smallanthus sonchifolius. Next base: position 15,566,092 of record CM042020.1, read on the forward strand.
TTTTCCTATAACACGACATTAACACGAAATTTTCAAACCAGAAGGCAAAAGTTGATCAAGTGTTCGAGAATGTCAAGAATCCTTGTAGAAAGATGGTTATTTACTGCTAAATACTTGGGATTCAAACCTTTATCATTTGCCTAAAAGATAGGAGGGTCTACACTTGAGGGGGAGAATCACAACGAAAGGCATTGGATTATCAGTCAATCTATGAAGACGAAAGACAGAGTCGGACAAGAATTGATAGCATCAGTCTAGGGGGAGATTGTTGGGTATAATTTTGAGACTGATGCTGTCAATCGAAATTACAGTATCGAAACTACTAGTTTCGGTTGAACTTTTGTTCAATCGAAACTACTAGTTTCGGTTGAACTTTTGTTCAATCGAAACTACTAGTTTCGGTTGAACATTTGTTCAATCGAAACTACTAGTTTCGGTTGAACATTTGTTCAATCGAAACTAGGTAGTTTTGATACCTGTTTTTCAGGCCCATTGGGCGGTGGCTTGGAAAACAAGGCGCATGTGCTTGGCCTCCTATATATAGCAGATTATGCCCTAGGAGTGAGTGTGTGTCTGTAGAGGGAATCACCACCCCAGGGGGAGCTCACCCTGGGGTGAGATAATTATTAGTGTGTTTAGAAGGCAAAAGTTGATCAAGTGTTCGAGAATGTCAAGAATCCTTGTAGAAAGATGGTTATTTACTGCTAAATATTTGGGATTCAAACCTTTATCATTTGCCTAAAAGATAGGAGGGTCTACACTTGAGGGGGAGAATCACAACGAAAGGCATTGGATTATCAGTCAATCTATGAAGACGAAAGACAGAGTCGGACAAGAATTGATAGCATCAGTCTAGGGGGAGATTGTTGGGTATAATTTTGAGACTGATGCTGTCAATCGAAATTACAGTATCGAAACTACTAGTTTCGGTTGAACTTTTGTTCAATCGAAACTACTAGTTTCGGTTGAACTTTTGTTCAATCGAAACTACTAGTTTCGATTGAACATTTGTTCAATCGAAACTACTAGTTTCGGTTGAACATTTGTTCAATCGAAACTAGGTAGTTTTGATACCTGTTTTTCAGGCCTATTGGGCGGTGGCTTGGAAAACAAGGCGCATGTGCTTGGCCTCCTATATATAGCAGATTATGCCCTAGGAGTGAGTGTGTGTCTGTAGAGGGAATCACCACCCCAGGGGGAGCTCACCCTGGGGTGAGATAATTGTTAATGTATGATCGAACCTTTTAATTTTCATTTCAATCAAAGAATCATACGTTTTATGCTTTCAATTATCTGTTCTTTTCATTTTCATATGTTTCTGTTCGTGTTTGTGATTCCCGCACCCGTCTCTACCATTTATGATTCGAGAGTGATACCGGATCCAGAGATTCCGCCTCTTGATCCGGACTGTTTGAAGATTTCTCCGCAGATCTGTTCTTTCAGGTCTGCTCAGGACCTACAATAGGCCTTACATATGATGATCCAACCTCTAAAATGATGTACTACCATTTCCCAATAGACAGAGATCTCAATTTTTTATTTTTTTTAAGGCTTTTAAAAAAAACTCAAAGATAAAATCTTTTTTTTTTGGAAATTTCTCCCCCTACACTTTTGCATTTACGAAATAAATTAACATTTAACAATCAAAACAAGAAAAAATATTTTTGGTGACCCAACCCGCGACCTTCTAATCAAAGGAGATCATTTTCAAACATCCAACGAGAAAGTTGAATCTTGCCAAATCAAAGGCTTTTGTAAAGAAATCAGCAACATTATCATCAGTAGAAACCTGCTCAAGATGCATAAGCTTTCTTTCAAAACAATCACGAATGTGATGCAACCTTATGTCTATGTGCTTTGTTTTAGAATGTTGGACCGGGTTCTTAACAATTTATAAAGCAGCTTTATTATCACAGAAAATAGGGGAGCCAAAGAAATTCAAACCATAATCCAGCAATTGGTGTTGCATCCAGATAACCTGAGAACAGCATGCCGATGCGATGAAATATTTAGCTTCAACAGTAGAAGTCGAAACGGTGGTCTGTTTCTTGCACTGCCATGATACGAGTCTCTCCCCCAGAAACTGACATCCACTGGTTGTGGATTTTCTGTCAAGATTGCAACCTCCTTGATCACTGTCAGTAAAAGCAAAAAAGTTTAATTCTGAATCCTTTGGATACCAAAAGCCGAGCCGAGACTTTCCCTTCAAGTATTTAAAAATTCTTTCGACAACATTAAGGTGTGAAAGTTTAGGATTAGCCTGATATCGTGCACGCTAACAAACCGCAAACATGATGTCTGGACGGCTGGCAGTCAGGTACATCAATGAGCCAATCATAGACGTGTAAAGATGTTGGTCAATTCCCGGTTCACCTAGATCTGGAGTAAGAACGGGTCGAGTGGCCATTAGAGTGGATGCAGGTTTTGAGTCAGCAAAGTTAAACTTGAGTAAGATGTCGTTGACATATTTAGCCAGATGAATTAGGATTCCGTCATCACTTTGCTTCACTTGCAACCCCAGAAAGAATGCCATTTCTCCCATTGAGCTCATTTAAAACTTTTTCTTCATCACTTCTTCAAACTCTTTGCACAGTGCAACATTCATTGATCCAAAAATGATGTCGTCCATGTAGATTTGGACAAGAATAAGATCATCTCCCATCTTCTTAAGAAACAATGTATGATCGATGGCTCCCCTAGTGTATCCATTTGCAAGCAAGTGCTCTGTCAGAGTGGCATACCATGCACGTGGTGCTTGATGTAAACCATACAGAGCTTTGTCCAGTTTATAGACATGATGTGGGAGATTGGTGTCTTCAAAACCCGGTGGCTGACACACATAGATCTCTTCTTGAACCTTACCATACAGAAATGATGTCTTCACATCCATTTGAAATTGTAGAAGCATGTTTTTGTAACTATAGATAAAATTCTATGTATCGGTGTACGAGGCTAGTACGCAGGAGGGTGTTTCTGAGTACTTAGCCTGCACACCAGTTTGGTCTTGCGTACTTAGTAAGTACGCAAGGATTTTGCCTTGTGTACTTAGCAAGTACGCATGACCAATGCCCTGCGTACTTAGACAAGTACGCATGTAGTGTTCCTGCCCCTATAAATAGAAAACTTGTCTTCATTTGTAGGTGGAACTTCTGGAAGAAGGTTGAGAGGTGTCCGGGTCGGGACGAGCTCTCCCGACCCCTGGACCGTGAGCTTAGATGAGAGATGTGTGCTCCTTCGGTACGTAGTCTGTAATACGGGATGACTTCTATGTTATGTATTAAGTATCATTTCATTATCTTTTGTTTATGTTCGTGTTTCTCTGTCTCGTTTCTTGGTTCCCACACAAATCACAGAACATGTCCGCGTTATCTCCGCTGCGCGATGAGGCTCCCGGGACCTACAAGTGGTATCAGAGCCTCGGTGTTCGTTGATTTGTGTTCTAGTTTTGATTTTTTAGGGTTTTGAGCAAATACGAGTTCGTACTTTTTCAGACCTAAAATCCTTAAAATCGAGTTTTTTGTCACTTCATTTGGTGTTTGGAGGGCTAAGAGTTTGTTAGATGATGATTTCTAAGCTTTTGGAAGCATCAATTTCTCAGATCCATCACTTTTCGAGCATTCTCCTCAAGATCCGTCAAGAACACTGATGTACTGAACAAGTACGTAGAATCACCTTTTCTGCGTACTTGCTAAGTACGCATGGGTTATCCCTGCGTACTTAGTAAGTACGCATGAGAAGTGACTTGCGTACTTAGCTAAGTACGCAAGAGCATTTCTCTCCGCACTTAATAAGTACGCATGGGTACTTGGCTTTGCGTATTTACTAAATACGCATGAACACCCTTTATGTGTGTATTTACTAAGTACGCATGAACTAGCATCTGGGATTCAAAAAAAAAGTTTTTTTGCGGGAAAACTTTCCTTGGCCAAATTTTTTAGGGATCATTTGTACGCGTGTTTCGGGCCATTTTTGAGAAGATAGTAATTTTGGTTTTTTCGGACCAGAATTTGTATACGATGTGGCTTGGAGAAACACGGACGATATTTTTGTTGGATGATACCACTTGTCATACATTGTTTAAGTGTCTATACCTGAAAATGTAGGCTACGAGTATCCGAGATACTTATTTAATAGGGTTTGAATGTTGAACTAATGGGAGCAATTGGGTCGTCATCGGCTAAAGGTCTCGTTCTATTTATGAAGATGTGGCTGCTTTGGGTCTTTCGGAAAAAGAATCATCTTGTTTAGGTATTCAAACCTGAATATGTAGGCTACGAGTATCCGGGATACTTCTTTAATAGGGGATGAATACTGGAACAACTTGAATCCAAGGATTTGCTGTTTTGGATCTTTGCAAAGGAATAAAAGAATAAAATCCTGGAGTTGGCTAGTTGTGCTTTTTGAGGATTTGAGTGAAGTGTAAATGAAGCTGGTCTTAGTTTACAGAGAAATGGAGGGGATGTATCATCAACCGTGATTTCTCGTGTAAACTATATTTTTCGTGCTCATTGGTCAAGCATGTGTTCAAGATTTTTGATGTGATTCAATTATGATGGGATTTCTCACTTGGGATCTGGGCAGAATCCAGATAGACAACCTACTTATGGAACTTCACCACGGTGAACGTATACAGATTAGGAGGTGTAAACCAGGAATGAAGATCTAATTGAAGAATGTTGGACTTTGGATATAAGGTGATCACTGTTGAGCATGATTTTGTGTTTGATTCTATCAAGTGTCTTCAGGATGAAGCTGGATATCCGTTGGATTATTAGTTGAAGGTGGAACCTTTTATCATTAGCCGATGGGATAGGAAACATACCCTTGTTTCTGGTCTAGTCAGAAGCTTACATTGAAAGGGGAAATTGGAAATGAACATCTTCGGGAATTTGGTTGACTCGTGAAGATACAGGATAGAGTTGGACACATCTGGTGTGAAGACTAAAGTTTATCTTACTGGAATTCCTATGGGAACTGATCAGTTTGATGCAGGTTATTGGAAATTCAAACTCTCTATCATATGCCAGCTGATTTGGAGGAATTCTCAGGCAGGGTGGAGGTTGCTACTGCTGAGAGGATGAACCACAATGAGTTGTGTTGGGTTATTTGGTTCTTATTGAAGCACTTGGTTTGGTCTACAATGAAAGCTACAGTTAAGAAGGAGTCGGGTTTGTCATCTCTCGGCAACTGAAGACTGAAGTTTGAAGATTTGAAGATCTCAAGTGGAATGCCAGAAGATCAAGTCTCGCCAGAAGACACGTGATGTCATTAGATTAAAGGGAGTCTCTTAGGACATTCTTTGTAAACTGATGATTATTAGTGTTAGTGATAGATAGAATTTAATGCTATAGTTAAGAGGGAGTCTGTAGAAGCATGTTTTAGTAACTATAGATTAAATTCTATGTATCGGTGTTCTAGGCTAGTACGCAGGACGATGTTCCTGCGTACTTAGCTTGTTCACCAGTTGGTCCTGCGTACTTAGCAAGTACGCATGACCAATGCCCTGCGTACTTAGCCAAGTACGTAGGTAGTGTTCCTGCCCCTATAAATAGAAGACTTGTCTTCATTTGTAGGTGGAACTCTGGAACTAGGTTGAGAGGTGTCCGGGTCAGGACGAGCTCTCCCGACCCCTGGACCATGAGCTTAGATGAGAGATGTGTGCTCCTTCGGTATGTAGTCTATAATACGGGATGACTTCTATGTTATGGATTACGTATTGTTTCATTCTCTTGTTTGTTGTTCATGTATTCTCTGTCTCGTTCCCACACAAATCACAGAACAGGTCCGTGTTATCTCCATTGCACAACGAGGCTCCCGGGACCTACATTTCTAACGGTCAAGAGGCAATAACCACCTATGAATCGGTGAATTTGGTAACTGAATTAGAGGGGTTTTGTCCCTCTTTGACTTTCCTAAGTCAAACTGGCGGGGAAAGGGTCCAAAATCATAAAAAAAAATTCCAATTTGCAATGCAAGGGTTCAAATACAAGTGAGGGTTCAAAGTTGGGAGTCTAATTGTTCAAGGGGGTTCTGGGCTAAATGCTTTGATAGCAATTCATTTAATTTTATATAAATAAAAAAAATATGTTTTTACAACACTAATAAAAACTTACACATTATTTGTTCTATTATCTTATGAAAGAAACTTCATTTTATAAAAGTAAAAAGTTGTATCATTGGTTTATTGTATATAACCAAATAATTATGCATATGAGATTTAAACTCATTGAAATAATAGTTGATGTGTCACATTGTGATGTCCAAATATGGGATGGAAATAGGATGTTATTAATGTACAAAATAAAATAAAACATGAAAAATCATGTATGTTATAGTATCCCCAAGTTGAGGGATTTCGTCCCAAAATTCAAATGGTGGAGGCTATTGATACAGAAAATAGGTGAGGGTATTAAGCTTCATTTGATTCTTCGCGTTCCCAAGTTAACTTAGGGCCATGCTTAGATTCTTAATGAAGTTTGAAAGTTGGGTCGAGGAGTACGATTGATAACAAGATTCAGATGTGTTTCTCAGGGTCAGGTATGAATGATGATAATTAATTTAGTCTTGAAATGAATTTAAGGAGAAAACTATCAAATAGTATTTTGGATTCTAAAGATGAAATGTATTACTTGGAATGGAATCAATGGGAACTTGATGATCAAGGTTTGTCTAAGATGTGGTCTAATATGCTCAAGGATTGTCAATGGATAAGAGATTTCACAAACATTGGTCTAGGTCAAAACTTCACGTGACACGAACAACGCTACTTCTGATAATATGATAGAACACTTATATATAGAAAGTACCATCATCGTATCCACCATGCCCTTGTCATATCATGTTAGTTTCGTTGCTATATATCACGTTAGGTTTTAGGTCATTACACACGATAGAATTCGCTATGTTTTCCATGCGCTGATTTTTATAATTACGTGTGCACCCGTAATTACTCGAATCGTGTCATGGTCCGTATAGATCCTTCCGATGTGTGCAGGTCAAGAGAGGTCACAAAATTTCTTAGTTCATATCTATGGTTTTCACGTATGTGTTGCTAATGAATAATTATGCCCCTAGATAGTAAGGTCAATCAGGAAACTAAAGAGTAGTAATGTAGTATAACTTAAGGTTCCATAGCTTACTCATGTTTGAACAAGAATACGTCAAACCCCGAGTAGTTTCAAAATGTTACATCTTCCTCGTGTTTGAACAAGAATACGTCAAACACCGAGTAGCTCCAAAGTGTTATAGCTTTCAACTTTAGTGAATAAAGTGTATGATCATGCCTTGCGTAAATGTGATCAGTCAATTGCAACAATTGTAAACAATTTAGTTTCATGTATAATGTAAACACTCAAGTTTCACGTCTGATCTAGGGTTATGCACATTATAAGCAAACATGTTTCATGTACAATGTGAATAGTTTCGTACCATGTATATAGTAAACAAATGAGCTTCATGTATAATGTGAACGATTTAGTATTATGTATATCGTGAACAACTAAGTTTCATGTATTATGTGACCAATCTAGTATCATGTATATTACAACCAATTAAGTTTCATGTATCATGTAATCAATCCTCTATCATATATATTGTGAACGACTAAGTTTCATGTGATCAATCTAGTATTATGTGTATTGTGAACGTTCATATGTAAATTTATTGAATCTATTGAGTAACGTACACTATCGAATTTTGTAGGTGGTCGAGTGTTGCGGGCAAGTGTGTTCATGTATAACGCTTAGTTAGGCTTAAATTTTTTTTTATTTTGTTGAGGTTTATATGGATTGTTGACGCCCATGTGAAATGATCCATCTCTTAGAAATGGCAGTACAGACATACATTACGAAAAGGTGCAAGATGACGGGAGGGTAATGAAAATATTTTGAGTAATGTGTTTACGAATGACTGACTTTGTTAGTAAATAAATAAGTAATTGTAATTTTATTCTTGTTTGTATATAAATAAGATGGTGAAACCAATGAGTCGAGTAATCTAAATAAATGGATAATTTTATAGGAAAACCTTTTTATTAACTTTTAATTTTCATAAAGGGAAAGTTTCAAAGGAAAATGCTGACTAGATTATTTAGTGATTAAACCAAGGTTTGATAATAATTAATTTTAACAAAAATCATAATTTATTCAAACAATGTTTTATAAAACGAGTTGTATTTAAATTTTCTTTCAAAATAAAAAGGTTTGTTGAAAATTTGTATATTCTAATTAATATTTATAAACCAAGGGCTTGATAGATGCTTTGCTTAAGCAAAATAACGATGTTGTTTAAATAAATAAAATGATTAGTTTGCAAGGGAGGCTTAGGTACGCGTGCTAATTTGTAATGAATGAGATGGTGATGTTTGAGTGATCTTGATGAAAATATGACGGTAATATGAAATCAATGAGTAATGACATTAAAGTTGTAGAATAAAACTTAGCATTATATGATAAAATGTCAAAATCTTAATCCAAACATAAGGTAGCGGTTTCAAACGGAAATTTAAAGATAAAAGTAGAACAATCCAGCTAGCGTCTCAGGTAGCTTTCAACAAGAAAGCATATGAGTACTAAAACGAACATTGCTATGGTCACTCGGATAGCAAACCGGGCCTCAACTCTAGCTGTTTCCGTGCGTGCAACAAGTATCTCCCGGTTTTCTTCCAGACTTGAAATTTTCTCCTCCTTGCACCACACTTGATTCCTTAGACAGTCAATTCTTTGACCTAGCAGGTCGTGTCTTATCCCGTGCTCCATCCCTTGCCTCACAAACTCTGAGGTTCTCATGTATTGGTGGATGGCATCAAATGGAACTCCCATAGCACTAGTGGGTGCCATGGTTTGCCTTGCTCTTGGGTCAGGGTGATATGGGTTGGGTGCTAGGTAGGGGTCTCTCTTAGGGGTGGCAACTGGTTGTGTAGATGGGGTGGCTGATACGGGTTTCTTGATGGAGGTGATCCAGATGTTTGAAGTCTTGGGCCATTGTTTCTAATCCAGTCTGCTCTTATGTCAAACCTTGCTCTAGCAGTTGGGGGTGTTAGTGATCGATAGTCTGGTGTTCCATTGTTTTCTTCCTGTTCAGACTCTGTTTCGGGATAGTATACCTAGGAGGGAGGAGAATAGGAGTCCACGCCTAGTAGGAAAAAGGGGAAAAGATTGTAAGCGGTATAAAAAAAATACTAAGTGTTAAATATAAGAGTTTTCATGAATTCAGAGTTTTGACTAGTCACGACACTGAGTCTTCACAATAGTGTTTTAGGAGTAACATTTGACCTATAAGTAGTGTACCCATTAAGAGAATTCCCAGGAAAAAGGGGTGGGTCACAAGGGTCACACTTAAGTACCCGGTCCTTCCTTAGCCAGAATTTCTCATGGGTCTACACACACTCTTCCAGCCATCATGTACTAATAACACTATCGTTTGGGCTCATGGTCATGATGAGAATCATTATGGACTGGGCTTTAAGGCCCAAAGTTGAGGTTTGTTTACTCCAACAGGCTTCCTCTTTTTGGAGGGTAAGTGGGCTCCTTAGTTTGTTATTAGTGGGCATTAGGCCCAAAGGTTTGAGTTTTGTTCACAAAAGATGTTGGTGACTTAGTGTGCAAGAATGAGGAGGTATTAAGACTTAGGTAGGTGTAAGTGTGTGATAAGACTTAGGATAGCATTTAATGGGGCAAATAGGTAACATGCAAACAAATAGTGTGGTAAGGAAGGTCTTACATAGATAGTAATGTTTATAAGCATGTGCGTTATCAAGTAGTGTAACACATAGGCTATCATGTATTGTTTCATGCGATGTAGTACTTAAGGTAGCATGTAAGATAATCACACAAAGTTTTAAACATGTAGCACTTAACAATGTGGCAAGTATCATATAACATATAGCATGGCCTATGATGGGTGTCCTAAGGTTATAGTCTAGGTCAAGAGTGTCTAATAACCTAATTCCCTATAACCAAGGCTCTGATACCAATCTGTCACACCCCAACCGACGGCGGAAACGTCAGGGCGGGACATGGAGACTGTTCATGAGCACATGGTTGACTATGTTATAATATATTAATCATCATATTTCAATTCATAACTCAACAAAATCCACAAATACAAGAAATTGAGAAGTACATAGCATGTTCTTTATTTGATTAACAAGGTCCACAACCTATGTGAAGCAAACTTGATCAACTCAAATGTTTGTACCTGAAACATGATTTAAAAACAAGGATCAACTAAAAAGTTGGTGAGCATACATAAGTTTTGACACACAAATAAGATTTTCAAAATGTTTTGTACAATTCATATAATTACATGGCATATAAGGCACTTATGGAGAATCTATAGTCATACTTGGTGTACAATCAAACCTTGTGACTGAAGGACATAACCCGCAGGTTATCCTAATGTAGGGCATAACACCTAGTGTTATCCCGATGTGTTGTTGGTAACAAACACCCTACCCGGGTGGGTTTGTCAGACTCAATAGATCTATCTTTGTTAACCGTTGGCTTGTACGGAGTTAATGATTGTACGAGTTGCGTCATGTATGTGTAGTATTAACTCATATCATTCAAGCATAATGCACAAATAGTCACATGAAATCATAATGTAGAATTGTATTGTGTAATATTGCAAGTTGTTTGAATGTAAATTATGTTCACCCCAAAATGTACAAAAATGAAAAGGGGTTATGTAAACTCACTTGTATCACAGATGCATGTTGCACAAGAGAATAGATTGCAACAGTGTGTTGTAAGTCAATGGGTTCGTCCTAGAGTGCAAATGTATAGAGTTGAATTAATGTTGTGCGCAAGGTCTAATGTAAGTCTAGGGTTTAACGAGGTTCTGTTGTGCGTGGCTTTGTACAAAGAGTTGTGTCATTTCATGTAAAGGGTGTAAGTAAGTTGAGGTTTGTATTTGTAAATTCAGAGTATATATGAATTTAACGAAAATGATAGTTGACTTAGGGTTGTATCTACAATAAATAATTTAAATAAATAAATTCTTTTTAGTTATTCATTTATAAAAGTGTGTCTTTAAAGGGTGAGTAGTGTTAAATTATATTTGTTTAAATATAATTTCAACCCTAATGGCTTAATGTTGTAAAAGATAATCAATTTAAATAATTAAATCTTTTTTTTGTTTATTTATAATATGTCTCAAAAGTGGGTAAATAAGAATATTAATATATGTGGGAATTTGTTTAATATGTTTAAACCGTAATTAATATATATATATATATATATTGGAAATAAAGTCTTAAACAACTTAAATTATGAAAATAATTGTTTTCCTCTAAAATTTGTTGATTATTGTACTAAAACAGTTCTATAGGGTGTAGGTTTCATAAACTAATTTTTATAAAATATTTAAGATATTAAAACTGACCAAAAAAAAAATAATTGAGGACAACCCTGCTCGAACCCGGGTGGATCCTGTATGACAGAAGCGATTTACCGCTAGACCCAAAGGTCAGTGGTGATAGAACCCGGTTTTATTGGAGTTTTAATGTGAAGTCTGAAGGGGAAACGGGTTTGGGTATCACCAAAAGGCAAAAAGGATGCGGGCATGGGCTTCGAACCCGCAACCAAACTCGTAGGACCGAAGTGACTTAACCGGTGTGTCTGGGCAATGCCTTGACAAACGAGCGGGTGTGAAAATTGAAAACCCTTAATCCTCAAGTCCCTTCGTCCCCCCCCCCCCCTTTTGAATACCTGTAACCCTAACCATGGAATTGACTAGATAAGCAACAGATCGAAGCTCCGACCATGGGGCTTTCGATCACTGGGTTAAACCGATTACGATGGCACCAAAAATACCTGATTTGGTGAAGGAACGGGTGAGGAAATCCGGACCAATAGTTCCGATGTTCTTGGCGTTCGAACGCAAACCCGAGGTGGAGAATCGAGTCTGTGAGTGTGTAGAGAGTTTGTATAGGTGTTTGTGAAGGTGAGGGAGTAATTCAAATGGATCAACTTCACTTAATTTGTTCGATTCGTACCAGATTGATAGGAAACAACTGTCGACAATGATTCGCGCATTAAATCGGAAATTGATAATGAATTGAGCCGCGTATATGGCCTGAATACATGTGAGAGGTAATTGTGCGTGATTTACGGGTTCTAAACGCGTCTAATTTCCTTGATTTGTAACCGAATTGGCTCGGATTGACTTTGGATAGTCAAAACTGACGAATGGGGTTAATCTGCTTGATTTGGACTCAACTGATTCATCAAGATCCTTTGGTTTTGTTCGCAAAACATTTTCTAACGGTCAAGTGGCAATAACCACCTATGAATCGGTGAATTTGGTAACTAAATTAGAGGGGTTTTGTCCCTCTTTGACTTTCCTAAGTCAAACTAGCAGGGAAAGGGTCCAAAATCATAAAAAAAATTCCAATTTGCAATGCAAGGGTTCAAATACAAGTGAGGGTTCAAAGTTGGGAGTCTAATTGTTCAAGGGGGTTCTAGGCTAAATGCTTTGATAACAATTCATTTAATTTTATCTAAATAAAAAAAATCTGTTTTTACAACACTAATAAAAACTTACACATTATTTGTTCTATTATCTTATGAAAGAAACTTCATTTTATAAAAGTAAAAAAGTTGTATCATTGGTTTATTGTATATAACCAAATAATTATGCATATGAGATTTAAACTCATTGAAATAATAGTTGATGTGTCACATTGTGATGTCCAAATACGGGATGGAAATAGGATGTTATTATTATATAAAATAAAATAAAACATGAAAAATCATGTATGTTATAGTACCTATTCTTCATTATCAACTTGTTCAACTCCCGATAATCCATACACATCCTCATGCTTCCGTCCTTCTTTTTAATGAAGAGAACAAGTGCACCCTAAGGCGAGACGCTTGGGCGTATGAAACCTTTATCAAGTAGTTTCTGCAATTGCTCCATTAGCTCTTTCATTTCCGACGATGTTAACCTATAAGGTGTTTTGGCTACCGGCTTAGCACCGAGTATCAAATCAATCCGAAACTCTACTTCCCTCTCCGGTGGAAACCCCGGTAACTCATTTGGAAACACATCCTCAAACTGATTCACAACCGGAACATCACGAATATCTTTCACTTTCTCAATCACATCCGCAACAAAAGCCATGAATGCCTTGCACCCACGCACCATGTACTTTGTTGCCTTCACATAAGAACATAACTTAATCTTACCTTTCTTCTCACCTTCAATGTAAATGGACTCACCCGATGGGGAATCGAGTTGTATCGCCTTAGGTCCACACAAGATACTCGCTTTGTTCATAGACAACCAATCCATCCCCACTATTACATCAAAATCCCCCATGGTCATAGGAATTAAATTAATAAGGAACGTTTCACCCCCCGCCCTTAACTTGCAATTTCTATAAATATCAAACACTAGGAACCTCTTATCATTTGCCACCTCAATTTTCTAAGGGTCATCTAACTTGCTACTTAGAAACGAAGAATGCTTAACAAATTTCTAAGACACAAACGAACGACTAGCCCCTGAATAAAAAAGAACTAGTGCAGGTAAAGAGTTAATCTTGAATGTACATGACACCACTTCCGAGTTCGTCTTTGCCTCTTCTGTAGAGATGTGGAAAGCTCTACCCTTTGGCTTTAGTATTTCAACCTTCCTTTCATTCCCACCTTGTTTCAGCTCGGGGAAATCCGCCCTATTCTGCCCGGGCTTGTAACAATTTTAGCATATACGGATTTGGCTCGGGCATTGATTTTCCATATGCCCTCTGGCTTCCCACATTTATAACAATTCGACGTTCCCTTCCTACATTCCCTATAGTGCTTTTTCCCACAAACTTTGAATCCCCGTGGAGAAAACTTGACAAACAATTTCTTGCTAGGGCTCCCGCCCTTTATCTTCTTCACAACTTGCTCCACAATTTCACGCTTTCTCTTTTCACCTCTAGCCTCTTGCCTCCTCAACTCCACCTCTCTTTCCCGACACCTATTTATCAAGTCTACAAGTGTGGTAAAAGAGGATGGAGATATGATATCTCTGAACTCCATAGTCAACATAGCATAAAATCTGTCAATCTTTGCCTTCTCGGTCGACACCATGTCCGGACAGAACTTGGCGCGATCAAAGAAAGTCACTGCCAACTCATCAATCGACTCTGTCGTTTGCCTCATGAGGAGAAATTCCTCAGTCATCCTGTCAACTGCGGCTTGTGGGCAGTGGTACTTCAGAAAATCCACTTTAAACTCCTCCCAAGTCATGGAGGTGATACCCAACTCACCCCTCTCCTTTCGGAGGTTCAACAACCATTCCTTCGCCCTCCCAGTCAACAATGACACACTGAACATCACCCTGTCCTCGGTCTTACACTTAGTCGTTTCAAAGTTGGATTCCACATCCACCACCCACCTGTGGCTAAGGATCGGGTCCACTTGCCCGTTATACTCCTTTGGCTTGATTACCATGAACTCCTTAAGAGTACAACCTTGAGGTTCTTTCTCTTTCTCTTTCGATACCTCCTAGAGAGTGAGCTTAATAGCCCCTCTCATTTCTTCCATCAACAGAGTCGTGGCTTGCTCAAATGCCTTGGCCACTTCTTCCTGGATTCTTGGATCCAACGGTTCCCTATTCGCATCGTCTGTCATCTCTTAGCTGAGAATTAGAACAAAAACACCTTAACATCCTTACACTTTCAATCCCTAAGGTATCCATCACACTTACACTCTTATGTATTAAGTATATATATATATCTACCTATATTCATACATACATATATAATCACCTTCACCTAATCCTTGCAAATGTTCATTGTTATATGGTTATCATAAAGACCCTTGCACATCTCGTCTTATTAATCACATTGGCTAGACATGTTTAATAATACGTTATGCCCAATTGTAATTATCATATTCATATAGCAATTCACAAAACAAGTTTCGGTACACACAACATTTTGTCATTCAATCATACATATGCACCATACTTAACAACATTAATCATAACATTACTAACCTTTCATTTCCGTAAACTCCGAGTCTTAGTCAAGTCCTTTATGGATTCTCGTACCATTCCCCCATATCATGAGCATCCGGTTTGAGTTTGGTGCCTCGCACACCAAATCCCTCAAACCATCGCTCTTATACCAAGTTATAACATCCTTAAATTGAAACACTGGTTATAATAAACCTTTACACACGCAAAAGCATTTAACCCAAGATTTTTTTTACTGTTCGCGTGTCGCGAACTTCTGGGGCCCTCCCTTCGCGTGCTACGAGGGAGTCCCAAATGAAAAATCCGGAAAGCCAGGTCTTCGCGTGTCGCGAAGACCTGACCTGGCTTCTTCGCGTGGCGCGAAGACCACTTTCTAACAGAAAGTTTAGGGACATGTGCAATTTTCAACATTTAGCCAAAACTCCACCATTTTTCATTTTAACATGACACCAAAATTTCCAAACACATGGGTTTTTGATAAAAACATTCAAAACAACATTCACATACACAAAACACAATTTTAGGTATCAATTTACATCCCCTTTTAAGGTTTTCCATTTAACCCCCAAAAACGTCATATTCGCATACGAGAACCCGCCAACGCCTTGGACTTGACTTGGACTACATCGGAGCTTTTCCTACATAACCACATAAACATATCACCATTAGTAATGAAGATAAAACATAAAAAACAAGTAAAATTCTACTTGTTTCACCCATTCACCCATTTGACCCGTTTCCACCCAATTTGTTATTAGGCAACCTATCACTTGCATATTCACCTACAAGTTTCACCCTTTTCGTTTCATATTCATGCTATTCACATTTCCATTTCCATTATGACACATAGGCCAT
The DNA here is from genome assembly GCA_023525975.1 of Smallanthus sonchifolius. Taxonomy (NCBI): domain Eukaryota; kingdom Viridiplantae; phylum Streptophyta; class Magnoliopsida; order Asterales; family Asteraceae; genus Smallanthus; species Smallanthus sonchifolius. The sequence goes on from CM042020.1 coordinate 15,581,917, forward strand.
AACTTCATCACCACATTTCCATTATGATTCTTAGATCATAACTTCATATCCACATATCCATTATGGTACTTAGACCATAACTCCATATCCACATATCCATTATAGTATTAATACTATAACTATATTCTTTCACTTATTCATGCACTTTTATACATATTCATTCTACATAACACATTATACAACTTAACACATTATGCATACAACATTGCATATAACCCATTTTTTATCAATTACTAAGTAAGTGCAAAAGCACTTACCTTGTGGATTCGAAGGTCCCGATTCCACTTCACGTTTTGCAATTTGATTACCTAAGCACATTCATCTAGTTTAGTAATCTAACATACATCAAAATCACATTTTAATTGGGTTCACAACCCAATTTCCCATTTCCAACCCAAACTGACCCGTTTTAGTTATACTCATATCCAAACACCCTCTTTCACCCCAAACTCACCTACTTGAGTTTCATTATCCTTACATTAACACTAATTTTTCAATCAATAATCATTATTAGGTTAATTTGGAGTTAGCTCAAGTGTCTAACATCATAAAAACACTTAATCATTATTAATTCATCATCTTATCATCATGATCCAAAAACCCACAATTTTCTCCATATGAACCCTAACTTCTCATAATCAAAATCAAAGGGTTCTAGGATGTTAATCACCATTCTTTACATTTAGTTTAACTAGATTATCAACAATCTAACACTAATTAACCACATGCATTCAAAAATTCTGGATTTCTACAAAACCCACCAACTAACACATTCAAAAGTGAAATCAATGGAAGACTACACTTACTTGATGTTAGGAAGGTGTTGTGTGAGCCAAAACCTTCACGAATTCAAGCTAAATTGCATGATTTAGATCCAACTCCTATTTTCTCCCTTTTCTCTCTTGAAATGAACGACCCTTTTCACCAAATGAAGACCAATTTTGACTTTCACTAGTCAAATATGGCAGATTTGCCATTTTACACTTTTAGCCCCTCAACTTTTATTTCACCCAATTTCATTCCAATATTAGTTAAAAACTAATATAACTCAATTACTAACTTGAAACCAACTTGTTTCAACTTATTTCTAAAATATTATTTTCACCATAATATTTATTAGAATATTTATTTATTTATAACGAAACCCGTATTTTGGTTCGTTACATACGCCTAATACATTCGGGACACATAAGAGATTTGAAAATTGTAGTATATTCGGGATATATTACATCACCAAGATAATATCCACACTTTGTAATGTGTCCATCTAAGTTCAAAAGATGAGTCCGGTGCGGTTCCATTGATCATATCGTCGAACAAAGGCGATTGATCAAGAACATTAATGTCATTGTTGGAACCGTCAACGCCAAAGAATGCATGCCAAAACCATAGGTCACTTGAAGCCACAACTTCAAGCATAATAGTAGGACGAGGATTATCACCGCGTGGAAACTGACCTCGCTACACATTAGGGCAGTTCCGCCACTCCCAATACGTGCAATTGATGCTACCGAGCATCCCGGGAAAGTTGTGTCTAGCTTCATGTTCCGCATATAATTATTGAATGTCGCTAACCGACGGTTTTGGTAAATATCTCCCACGGTACAATTGAATTATAACTCTACAAAATTTGTAAATACAAGACCTTATAGTTCGATCGGACATCTTCAAGTACTCATCGAACGAATCGCTAGCGTTTCCATACCCCATTTGACGAATCGCGGCGATACACTTTTGAAAGGCGGTAAAACTAACCCGACCTCTCGCATCAACCCGTTGCCGGAACCAAGGAACCTCTCTCTCGATATCATTTGTAATTCTTAAAAATAAACCTCGGCTCATTCGAAAATATCGACTAAAATCTTCAAACCTGTACGTGCACGACTCCGTAAAATAGTCATTTAGTAGAAGACTGTTAGCAGCTGCGCGATCACGGTTGAGACGAGCACTTCGGGTTCTAGATCACAACGTTTGAGCTTCTTCCCACCATTGAACCGTTGGCCCCGACTTTGTCGGATGAGGATGAAGATGATGAAAACATTTTTGAGAATGTGTGAGAGTTGTAAGAGTTATGTGTTTTTAGTATGTTTAAAATGTATATTTATAAATGTAATTTTTATTTTATTTTTTTATTTAATGCATGCAACAGTTAGGTTGACCAAACCAACAGGTATGTGGACTAAGCCACACCCGTGAGATTTCTCACGCCAACACCTCACGTTCCCCCTCACGCCAACTAGGGGCGGTGGGATCACGACTTTAAGGCCGATCACACCCTCCTTCACGTATATTTAACACACATATAACCATTTAAATTTTTAGACACGCGACGCATTTCGTACATAATTGTTTGCGTTAGAATCCTATAAATTTTATAAAAAAATATACTATTTAGCCAATTTAGTTATAATATGCATTTGGGTTTGATTTCTAGTCAAATTTTTAACAAAAGTTCAAAATTTGTAGCTTATGTCAAAAGTTTTGGTTTAGCAGTTAACCGAACTGAACCGAATGACTATCAATAACTGATTAACCGAAACCGTTAACCGAAATCAATTGGTTTTCAAAATCCATTAACCGAAAATTTCAGTTTCGATTCGATGAGGCTTAAAACCGAACCGAACCAAGCACACCATGGGGATACCCATGCTCTTACAAACCGGCTTACCCGTGAACTAAACCCAAAACCAAAATATGTAACTATAATTTAGATCTCTCGTAACATTCTGCGGTTTCTTTGCTCGAGCCTCAGTAGGGTTATCACAAAACTAATTTTGTGACATACAAGTTGAAGAAGATGCAATTCCAATAGTCGCAAAGAGCCATAAAATATTCTGGTTTATCGCCCCAATCAATCCATACGCTGGTGAAAAATGGAGATTGATGAAGATGATTTCGTGTTCTTCGGAACACCAATCGAGCGGGAAGAAGATACGATCAGCCGCAAGAAAAAATCGATTGCAGAAGCTTCTGGTCAGCTACGAACCCTAGCTCCTTGGAAACAAGAGGTTTGGTTCGATTTGTACACATGCTTCTCAATATAGCCGAAGTTTGTTTATGCTCCGTTAATTGGTTACGAATTTTCGATTTGGAGTGAGCTAGGGTTTTTCATTTGAGGTTTTTGCTTTGGTTCTGTTCTTGTTGAGTTTGTTTATCCTGTTCGTTTTGTACTCCACTTACCCTATGTTGTAGAGTTCATAAAATGTTAGATTATGAAAATGAAAAACTAATAAACACTTTAGCAAGTTTAATTCTTAAGCACAACTTATCACAGCTATAGAAGTGTCTACTAAAATCCATTAAATATTTGATACCAGCTTTCAGAATTTCACACATTGGCTGCTTAAAGTAAAACTATGTCTTAGATTTCTGGAATGGAGGTAGCAGAACATAATAAAAAAGCAAAACAAGCTGCCATTGGTTAGCAGGGTATGGTGGGGCCGTGAGTTCCACGATCGGGTGTTCATGGTCACCAAAGAAAAGAAGCAAAAATTGGATGACATTCTTGTTGTAGAGCGTTTAAAACAGAGTTTGATGCATGTAGCATTTTTGTCTGTCTTGTCTTCGTAGAAAATTAAATTAATTATTATATGATATGCTTTTTAGGTTAGAGATGAAGAAGGAAGAAGAAGGTTTCACGGGGCATTTAGTGGAGGTTTTTCTGCTGGTTACTTCAACACTGTGGGCTCTAAAGAGGGTAAATAGTGACATGCTTTAAAACATTATGCTTTCTGTGACTAAGTTTTAAGGTTTTTTTGGAGGTGGTTATTACTTTACTCTATTAACAAATTTACAGGATGGACTCCACAAACATTTACATCATCAAGGAAGAAAAGAGCTGAAATTAAACAACAAGACCTTTCAAACTTTTTGGACGATGATGAGAAAGCTGTATGTGGGTTTCTCTTTTTCTCAGACCTTAATATCTTCATACGAAGAATGATTCTTTCGCCTTAAAGCTCTATGTAAACTTTTTCACGGAACCAACAAGTATATTTTTTTCTATGATTATAGTGAGTGGTCATCAATGTTACATTGTTGATGACCATGCATTTAAACTTATAATAGAATCCTGAGGTTTATTTTTTACTTATTTTTGAGGTATATGTATTTTGTTTTTTTAATATAGGAACTGGAAGGCAATTCTTTGGGGACATCTATGCAGTTTGACACTTTCGGATTTACTGCAGCGGAAATAGCTAGGAAGCAGTCTGAGAAGGAGCAAAATGAGAGGTGTTTTTATAGCAAGTCGTAAAATCAATATTTGGTTCGACTCATTGTCAACTTTAATTTATCAGAGGTTTCTGAAATGGTCAAATTCCTGCTGCTCTATGACCAAATTGCAATGCATTGTTGGTATTTTTGTTACTGACATTAACAAAAAAATTAGCTTAACATGATATTCCTGTGTGTATTTTACTCTTCTTAAATTCATGCTATATGTGCTCCATAATTTTCAAGAAAATGTACACATTTCATGGCGTTTTTACATGTTTAACACTTTAACCATTCCCCAAATTATTAACCATCAATTCATGGATGTATGAACAATCGGGATACCCCAAGGTGCAGTTTTGGTCCTTTTACAAAGGAGAAATGAAAAATCTTATAATTAAAGAAATTGGAAACAAGCCAAAAAAAAAACCTAAGTACTTTTGCCTTTAAAAGAGAAAAAGCATTAGTGCACACGGAGTTATTTTTCTCATATGTTAATATGGACAAAGCAAGTAAAAACATTAGTGCATGCGAAGACCTAGGTTTTAGTATGTGTTTATTCTACATACTAACTCTATAAATCAGGAATTAACTTTTTCCTTGTACTGCAGTTTTGCATTTTTGTGCATATATTTATAATCATGCTAGTTGATACATAGTAAATGTGCATTCTCATGCAAATATTATGCTCTCTAGTCTCTAGCTTTCTTTTCTACTTTTTTCTCCATGTTCTTGGATTTCCTAAAGCCTTTATGACCCCGAGTACCATCTTAATGTATTGCAGGCCATCAGCTATTCCTGGACCTGCTCCTGATGAACTAGTTGTTCCAGCCACAGATCCCATTGGTTTGTCTCTAATCATATATATATATATATATATATATATATATATGCATGTTCAGTTAGAAACCACAAATATGTTGAGAACCACGAGGTCCGCATAAGCACTTGTATGTAGTGCTTTGATTGTGGCTCTCTATTTAATTCATTTTTATTGAAGGGAAATGGTAAAAAAGGGAAGGTTGTTTATTTTTCTCTCCTCACACACTTTGATTCTCTCTCCCCTCTCCTGAGATTTTTACGTATCATTTTCCGGCAAATCCATTTCCGGCGACATGCCCATATGCATGTAAAGTTGGAACAAAACTAAACTTATAAACCTACAGTTACACAACATGCATGTGTGCATGGAATGTAAAATGCTATATTTTTCACAATAAATAACAAACAAACAAACGTATCCAGTAAATCCTTGCAACTATTTCTAAAAAAAAGCCCCATCTATAATTTTTTTTTGAAACACCTTCCTATGCATATGTACATTTAAAATTTCAACCAATAATCAAGTTTCAGGGAAAAAAGATTACTAGAAAAATGCATCCTGCGTAAAGAGTTTTTTGCTGATTTAGGGCCACCGCGGCTGCCCTACTTTGTTGCCACTGTCTTCATTGGCATCATCTTCATGACTGCTAACCGGGATGGCTTCTTCGCGAGGACAAGAGAGCGAAGCTCGGTGGCGATTCTCACACATCAAAACGCCTCTTTGATGTCGTCATGCCGCTGCTAGGGTGGTGGTTCTCACATGAGTAGATGAGATCATGGCAGCAGAATAAGTTTCTCACTGATACTGCTAAAGGGTGAAGAGAGAGTGGAAATTTTGATCTTAATGAAATGTAGAAAATATGGTGTGGTTAACCGCCCCCCCCCCCAGGGGGGGGGGGTATTGGGGAAGACAGAGAGAGAGAGAGTGGGTTTGGTAAAATGCTAATTTCCTCCTTTCTTCCTTTTTCAATTATGTACAACAAATCCGGGAATATGTCTGGCAATAGTACAACAACTCTAGCAGTTCACGCGGTTCTCAACTTATATTTTGGTTAACTGAACTTTCCTCTCTGTGTGTGTGTTTTTTATTTTATTTTTTATAATGCCTCCTTTATATCTTCATGCTTTAGGTGTCCGGTTAATGCAGAAAATGGGATGGCGTCGTGGTCGATCAGTAAAAAGTTCAAAGAGTACACATTATGGTATGTTTTCCCATTGTCAGTAACATGTCATATAAAAATTAAAAACCTGCTTGAAATACATATTTTCATTTCCCAAAACCAGGTAAAGTTACATAAGTCAAGAATAATTGTATTTTCACAATCTAATAAAGACACAAAGTCAAAAGAAAAAGAGATGAGATACTCATCAATAATCATTTCTAATTGCAGATGCTCGCAGAGAAGCTAGAAAAGCTTTTCTTGCTTTTGCGGGTCCCGAGGATGCTGAAGTTGAAGATGCCATGGAAACTGCTGCAGAGCTCCCTACTGATGATATTATTCAGTTTCAGAAAAGTACTCCAGTGCGTATATTTTCTTGTTGCTTTTTTTATTTGAACTGATGATATTGCATGCATCATGGATTCCCTTATGTAACTTATTTATGACTATGTGTGCCTAGTCTATTGAAGTTCCACTATTCTTTAATATGCAATATTGAAAGTAACTATGAAATTAGAAAAATGTGTTTTGTTACCAGATAAGAATTGAATGAATCAATCCTCTAGGAATACGGTTCCTATCACTCAGTTGATGTTCATTTCTTTCGTATTATTTCTGAAATTTATGCCAATCTGGTTATACTTAACCTCCTTGACCAGTTTGTCTTATTTAATATTGGGTTACTTCTGTAGATCTGCATGTGTTTTTTCAACTTAAAATGTTATCATATGTGTGTATATTTGTGTAGACATCTACATTTGCACTAATGGATTTGTCAATCATCAAAGCCAAGGTTGTTAAATGTGATTTTGGATAAAAACCAAAAACCACATTTGCACCAAGACTTAGTAATCTGATATGCTTTGGGCATGCTTTAATTTCACATCAATCTCTCAAAATTTTCTCCCAAATCAGGTTATCAATCATCATGGTTCATTTGCTATAAAAAGGCTTGCTGTTATTGTTTCTTGTTGTAAGCACCATGCACTTCTTCTTGATTCTTTAGTATAATTAAGGCAAAGTATACTTTTTGCTGATTGAACGAACTCTTTTGGGCTTCTAGATTCTCAGACAGAAGTTTCAAGTTTTGCATTGAGCATAGAAAATGATTGCCACCATAGTTAGAAATTGTAAAAAACTAATGGAAAGCTGATGCGAAAAGCATACTTAGAATCTTGGAATTAATAATGTCAACATGGACAGTGAGTTTTAAACGGAAATGTGTTTAAGAGGTACCATCATTAGTTTATATTTTATGATCATATGATCAAAAGAATAACTTTGGATTTTTGTGAGTACAATGTCATTGAGAGCAAGCGAAATAATAGTTTCTTTTTTTAACTAAACAACGTCCTTCCTTTCACCAGCATTGTTAATTCCTTCTCCTCACTCCTATTCTTTTTTAACTTGTATTTTCTACTCCTTGTGTAGGCCAACATTTTATTGTATTTGTTCTACAAATCTACGATGCTGTCATTTTACCTTCCTATTAGTTCTTGTTTTCACAATCTCGAACTATCGTTGAAAAGACATGTTAAAAATTGTTTTACTCCATCTCTTGGTTGTTTAGTTTTTCTATAAGCATTATTTGTAAGCTTATTCAATTCTAGATATCCCTATCATTGTAGTTGTCATATCAATTATGAGTGGCTTTACATTATTCCCAGATGGACTCTCATAATTTTGTTCTCTTTTCAGGTTTATGTGCTAAATCCAAAGCAGGATATGCATGGTCTAGGCTATGATCCATTCAAAGGTGCTCCTGAATTTAGGGGTATGTAACTCCCAGAAGCTAGCCAGCTAAATTATTATTCAAAAACTAATTCACTCACCAATTTTTGTCATAACTTCAGACAACAAAAGGTCACATTTACCTGGGAATAGGGAGTCAGGGCACAAAAGATCGCTTCCAAAGAAAGACGGTCTCTTTTCTTTCAAACGTATGGCGCCCGTATCTTTTGATGTACTGTGTTAATGGTGTTAGTTTCTTGTTTGTTATTTGTATGTGATTACTTGCATGGATTGCTTGCTGTGTAAGTTTTTCTTTTCAACTTCATAACTTGTGTTCGGTTGATTTTATCAGCAAGAAATGTTGCACCTGGTTTTGGCATTGGAGCCCTTGAAGAGCTTGATGCAGAAGATGAGGATGTGTATGCGTCAGGTTATTATCTGAGTTATCTTTTGTTTTTTGTAGTGTGTCAGATGTTATGCCTTTTTGCTTATATATTGCAGTGGGTGATATATTCCTATTACTCAACATTGATTAGCACTGATTTACTATTGGCTCTATTTTCCTGATCATGGATAGTAATATAATTTCAATTAGTAAGTGAAGTATCTATGATGTTGATTATTCATGCAAATTGGTTCTTTACACATCTCTTAGAGTTCCCACACAACACGGGGCTAGGTTTGGTTCAGGTAGCATACTGTAGCAGCTTATGATCAGCATGAATCAGCTTATGATCATTTGTTTCTCTGAGTTTGTAGTTTGTGGGTTTATATATATTGTTGGCCATAAGTTATGGCGATTCTCTACTTGCATATAACATTAATATTTTTCTTGGATGAGTATTTATTTCTTGTGTATTACTACTCATTTGTTTTAGGCATGGCATTTATCTGGTGTGCATTTGCTTCTGATACTAGTTTAAAGACCCATGTAACACAGATTAAGTAAAAAACTGAAATTAATACACCATTCATCTGGCAAGTATTGTATATAACGACATCGTGAAATTTGATAAATTCATAAGAAACCATGACAACTTGTAGTCCAACTTCATGAAACTATGTGCCAAAACATAATTCAATCGTTTTACAGAGAGAGAGAGAGAGAGAGATTTCGTTATAAAAATGCGATAATATATTAAAATATTCAATCCTTCTATTGAAATTATAATGAACTTATGTCGGTAAAGTTGGTTTTTATTGTAGATAGATATAGAATCAGATTATATGTTATTATGATTTGTATAAGTCAAATAAATACACATAAGAAATAAAAAATTGATAAATGTAGTAAATGGCAAATTATCTCACAAAGTTGAAAAATAGTTTATTATTTATATTTGTTTTGTAATTAGTTGATTATGATAGGGAGTATTATAAAAAGTTAGATTGTAAAATAGTTTAATGTATATTGTTATTAAAAAAAATGCTATAAGATATCAAAAAAGTTCAATCTTATGTTCACATTGAACTCATTGAAAAGACCTTTTTAATGATGATTGTTTAAAAGAAATACAGTATATTTTGTAATTTATTTAACAATAAGATAAAACATAGGAAAGGAAGAATATGAAAAATGACATACGAACATAATATTCTATAGAAATATGTATAGTTCCTGACTTCCTGTTCCTAATCGAGTTATTTGTTTTTTGGGTACCAGGTTATGATTTTGAAGCTTTTGTGGAAGAAGCTGAGGAACCTTCAAGATTGGCCATAGAGGATAAAAAGAAGTCCAGTTCAAAAGAACATGGTGTTCTGCCTGGTTTTAAAGCTGCATCCAATACTGACTATCAGCTAGAAAGGTGACATTTTTCTTTTTCATATCTTTGCAGCTTAAAATGTTACGTTGATTAATTACTATTGTTTAAAAACTATTTTTGTTACTTAGTTCTTGTTATTTAAAACGCTAGCAAAGCTTTCCATGAATGGGATATCGATATAATAAAAGGATATTTAAATAGTACCAGTAATGTAAAATTAGCAGGACAAAAAGGAACTTGCCTTTTTCATTTTTAGCTATATATAATTGGATTACATTCCTTCTCAGATTTCATCCTCCAGTAGTTCCAAAGGATTTTGTGCCACATCATAAGTTCCCTGCTACACTTGAGGTCAATCAAAAGTTGACCGAAGTTCCTCCATCAGAGGTTCCTCCACCTGTGGATAACAATTTGAAGGTTTTGATTGAAGGGGTTGCAACTTTGGTAGCTCGTTGTGGTCCATTATTTGAGGAACTTTCTAGAGAGAAAAACCAGTCAAACCCACTATTTGGCTTTCTTAGTGGCGGAGATGGCAATGATTACTATAAAAGGAAGCTATGGGAGGCAAGACAAAAACATGGTGACAAAACCAAACCATTGTTGAATGAAAAGATAGCTCCAAATGCTCAAAAGATGACTCCAAATGCTCAAAAGATGACAGCAGAAACCCGTGGAAACATTTTAGGAGAAAAACCTCTGAACAGAACCGCTAAAGATTTAAAACCTGTTGTTCCTGCCACTGATAATGTTAATCTCCAGTTCCATTTATCAGATACATTCACTGAACCTGCATCATTTGTGAGTCACTGAATTATTTATCTTAGATGTGACAAGATGGGCTGGACGGGTAACGGGTCAAAACGGTTCCGGTTTTGACCCACAAACATTATTTTCTACATTTGTTTTTCTATAAATAATGTTGTGTTAATTTATAATTATGGTCACACAAACAATGATTTAGTGTGTTGTAGCTAAGTTTTCAATTTCATTTGACCCATTTTTTATATAACACAACCCGAATCCACCTATCTGTAAGTAAATGGGTCGAAACCGCCACCTCTAGTCTATCTAGATATGCCTCTTGGCTGTTTTGATATCCTGAGATTCTTGTGCATCTGGATTTTATTGCAAAAAACACTGCGTTCCTTAACAAAAATAAAGTAGTGTACACCTAATCTTTTATAGAATTTTGATTTTAGGTGGAGCCCACTGAAATAGCAAAACCATTCCAACATGATCCTGCAAAGCAAGAACGATTTGAGCAGTACCTAAAGGAGAAATATCGTGGAGGTCTTCGCACAATAGATGCTGGCGGATCAAGTAAAATGTCAGAGGCTGCTCGTGCTCGAGAAAGATTGGAATTTGAGGCTGCTGCAGAGGCAATAACACAGGGAAAATGGGGAAAAGAAAGTCAACTTTCCAGTCAACAGATATTGGGTGCATCAGCTGGTCTAGGGTTACAGTTCACTTCTGGTGGATCAGAGGCATGTATAATAGATTCTGCATATTTACTTCTAAATCCTAATAACATTGTTTTGTATGAGATTCATGATCTTAGTTTAATTATTTTTAACAGATAAACGGAGTTAGCCAAACCGAAGAAGTTATAAAGAAGAGCATGTTCCCGAAGCGTGAGGAATTTCAATGGCGACCTGCACCTATTTTATGCAAGCGTTTTGATTTAATCGATCCTTACATGGGAAAGGTATCCTTTTCATTTTCTTCTACTGTAAAATTAAATCATCAGAAATGTTATGTGTTCTATAATGATTCCTCAAATAATATTATACAAAACTCGTGTAATTATAAATATAATACAACATAAAATAATTAGCAATTATTGTTTGCAGCCGCCACCTCCTCCAAGGTCGAGGAGCAAGTTGGATTCTCTTATCTTCATGCCAGACTATGTTAAGGCTGCAACTGAAGAGAAAAATACTCTCTCAAACAACGTCTCATTACCTCAAGTAGATGAAAAAAGGAGAACAAATGTCATGGATGCTGAAGACGTCGAGGTTGAAAATGTTGAGAGACCAGTTGATCTTTATAAGGTAATCTTTTCCTCTTAGATCTATTACCACTCAACTTTTTTCCTAGAGGTGGCAATTTTGACCCATTTATTTATGAACGGGTCATCTGGGTTATTTTAATATGTACTGGGCCAAATAGGTTAACTTTAAAACATAGCTATAAGAAGGAACAGATCAAATGGGACCAACAGGTCAAAAATCGCTTAAAGTATACCTTTAATGCATAAAACCTCCCAATCATTTTTCTAAAATAATAGATTTAAAAAAAAATTAATATATATTTTTAATCATAAATGACACACTAGTATACTATATTATAATACATATGAGAAGGACAAAAAAGTAGTTTTACATAATTTAAAAGTTTAAGTAATTACAACTTTTAAAACATATGGTACAATCCTTTAAAACATATTGTTGACTTTTAAACCAACTTTCCCCCACGATTTTAAACGGTCATAACTTTTTCATACGTTAATATTTTAAAAAAAATATATACCATAAAAACGAGCATTTTATTCTCTTTAATTTGAGTATGGTATTGCTATAGTTTTTTTTTAATTTAAAAAAATTAACATGCTACGTGATTACCAATGTTTGTGTTTCACGCTGCATTGCGCGGGCACCCCTTTAGTTATCTATAAAGAGCTTAAATTTATTTTTCCTAAAAAGACGTTTCGGGACATTCCAACCCATTAAAAATTTATCAGTTTTGACCTGGTACTTGCTCCGCCCATTTTGACACCATTCACATATTTCCCACATATTTGCAGTCATGTTTTACTATGCATATCAAATTTTGCGTTTATAGCCGTGGTGGTAAATGTATTTGGGAAATAATATTTTCAGAAGATAATTTCTTTTCTATAAAATGATGTAGACATTGTAATTTTTAAACATTTAAGTTGATGTTAGTCTGTTGACCCGTTTCATTTTTAACCAATTATCTGCCTTTGACTCGTTATCAATAAAATACAACCCGAATTGACCGCTTTCTACATAAACTGGCTGAAAATGACCTCCTTTCCACCTGTGCTCCACCTTTTTGATAATCAAATCCTTCTACTTTCTTAATTGCTTAAACTTGCACAATTTGGTATGCGTGTAGGCTATATTCTCTGATGATTCAGACGATGAAGAGGAAAACATTAACACCAACCAACAGGAAGATCCAACAAAGAAAATAGAAGCTGCAAATACGACTTTAAGTCGTTTAATGGCTGGTGATTTTCTGGAATCACTGGGGAAAGAGTTAGGCCTCGAGGTCCCCCCTGATCAACCATACAAACCACCCCAAGCAACTCAAAAACCACCAACAGTTCAGGACAATCCTCAGAACCATGAACCGATCAATTCTGCTGCACCTAAAAACATTAGTGTACAAAGTACCAAAGAATTTGATCATGAAATCATGAAAAAGGAGACCAAGGTTAGAAGGGACAAAAGTTCTTCAGATGATGAAAAAAGTCGAAGACGATCCAAACGGGATTACGATAGCACAAGTGACTCATCTGATGGTTATCAGGACCGACATAGTTCTTCAAGACATAAAGGAAGGAAAAAGGAACACAGAAAACACTCGAAGCATAGACATCATGAATCGTCTAGCAGATCTCGACATTCTGCAGATAAAGAGTATATAGATAGCAAGAGAGAGAAGAGGAAAAGGCGAGACTGAAGAAGAAAACCTCAAAACGAGCATCGTTTATGAATACAAGTCTCGAATTTTGTTCTAATCTCAATACCCGTTAATGCAGATCGAAGTTCAGTTCATATCTACATTTGCAGATCGGTTGGTTTCAGTTTTTGGGTTGACCTATCAATAGTTGATTATTTCTCAAAATCCTTTTGGATTCTTGTATTTACTTGAAATCAGTAGAATACTAGAATGGTTGTGTTATCAAAGTTATATTTGTATGTGCAATGTTTTTCTGGGACAACAAAGCATATGGTTATTCTGTTAAAAGTTGCAGCCATGACAATCGGTAATCATGAGAACCCGTTAAGGCTGGTGGGTGTGGACTCAGGGTGAGGAAGCGGTGTGGCTGAGGTGGCCACGGGTACCTCACAGGAACACCCACACCTTAGCAGTACCGCAAAATTAACAAAACTAGTGGGATGAGATCTTCATGCTGATAGGGATGAAGACGAAGGAAAAAAAGGAAACGGGATGGAGGGGTGATGTGGCAGAGAGAGCCCGTACTGGAGGGACGAGCGGGACGACACCCCCGCCCTTATAGGAAAATTCACGGGACTCATAAATACCTTGCTAACCGAACTGACAATGCACAATGTACTCTTACATGACATGAAGATGAAGAATGAAAAAAGGGAAGTGGGAGGGAGGTTCGGGATGGAGGGGTGACGAGCAGGACGCCCCCCCTAACCTTATAGGAAATTTCACGGCACTCCATTGATACCTTGCTAACTGACAATGCATAACGTGCTCTTACATTCAAGCATACCTATTTGTGTGTGCATATACATGTTTGTGTATGTGGAAGAGTTCATGCCAGCCAGAATTTTTAACATTGAATTAACAGACTAATATTCACAATTTCACACCTACACGTAGCGACATCCGACACAACCAAAAACTCTTCGGACGACCTGGCTGTGGTGAGGTATAACCGGAGCCCGCGACTCCCTTTCGTCCAGCACAACCAAGCCGGTACACACAACCGAATGGGCATTGAGAATTCAAGTCACCGCTTAAAGCAACTAGCATTTAATCCAAGGAATGTCTCATACTATAAATACTCTACTCCTTGTACAGAAAGAGCATCATATACTATTACTTCACATTTATTACTTTTCTTTTCTGCCTTCTTTCTCTCTCTTGCATTTACTACCACCCGACCCCGTTGTTTAGCAGGGTATTGACGGTTCCAGTAAGTTTTCTGTCTCATGGTTAAAAAAAGAAAAAAATAAACAATTATCATTACTATGGTATTCATGATCATGCATATTCAAGTTTTATGTGATAATTTTTAACACAAAACAAACATGGGCTAACTAAGTCATTTAGGATTGTGCGTTAGTTTTTTTCTAACTGTCAATAGTTTTGTTGTTACAAGGATCCAACAAGATGTTACTTGGATCATCACAACAGTGAAGGAGATGGATCAGTTACACTTCGTCTTCTCCGTCTTGTCTTGAGCCTGTAAAATAGCTTAGAAAAGGCCGAAGCCCCGGTCGGAACCACCAATTGACACTCAAGGCAATCTAGGATTCACCATAATTGCATTGTGAAATTAGCAGAGAAGGTGAGAGTAAATGAGCGTGCAGGAGCAAATTTGCTGCTATTGAGTGAAGTCCTTTCAATGGGATTAAGTCCCCTTTATATAAGAGATGGACGGGCTCAATCCTTGTGGACTATTATGTGTTGGGCTTAAACCCTTTGGGCTGACCCAACTAGAGTATCAACACATATTAATCCACAAGTCTAGCGTCTGGCAGTGAAACAATCCGATGGCTTTTACCTTTTTTTTGAACGGTAATTTGGATCACTGACGGGCACTGGTCCACCCGATCATCTTCACCATCCTCAAGAGGAAACCCATTATAGGTGAGAAAACCACTTGGCCCAACCTAGAACCCTTTTTTCTGTCACAAGTGAGACTTGAACCCAAGATCTCCTCATTTTATTGAAGTCTTGGGTATCTCACCTCATTCACTTGCCGAAGATCATTGGCTACAACACACACCTAACCATCCAGAGCTTAAAAAGTTTAGGGGTAAATCTGTAAAATCGTGAATGATAAGCACATCCAAATAAGACCAAAGACCAGCGAAAAGCTTTTCCCTTCTCCCGCAGGTGTAGCTAACAAGGTCCATTATCGGCTCTTCTATGTCTTCTGATATCTAGGGTTCATAAATTCATGGCTTCTCTTCTTCTATCAAACCCTGTTATCTCATCTCCTTTCCTCGGCAAGAATCTGTAAGTTTCTTAACGCCTTATCTACATCTAATTAACGGTTTAAATTGAAAGGATATTCGCTAAATCCGAAGTATTCGGTTCATTTCCGTTTGTTTCTGTTCTTAAATTGATTCTAATTCGATGAATTTGTGTACAAAAGTTGCTATGCTTCGATTTATATGTTCCTTTTTTCCTCAATTGTTTGTGTTTGATCGTTCAGTTCGATTAATGGGAGTTTAAGGAAGCCAGCACTGTGCGGTTTGGTGTTTAGAAGCCCTAGATGTGCTGCTGCTGATTCTACATATGGAGGTACTTAAAATTGTTTTGTGGATAACAGAGTATTTATTTAACCTAATTTTGACCATGAGCTGGTTAATTTCATATTTGCCCTAATTTTGACCTTGAATCCCTAAATTCATAGGATAATTTCAAGTATAAGTAACTAATTCTGCATCTGTGTACCATTGAAGTCATTTAACCAGCCTGCAATGTTTCCCTTAAGTGAATTTAACCTAATTTTGACCATGAGCTGCCTAGTTTCACATTTGCCCTAATCTTGACCTTGAATCCCTAATTTCATAGGATAATTTCAAGTATAAGTAACTAATTCTGCATCTGTGTACCATTGAGATCATTTAATAGGTCTGCAATGTTTTGCTGAAGTGAAGATTAATATCGTTTTTTATTCGCTTAGGTAACATTGCAAAGTACCCTCGGAGTAATGTCTGGGATCCTTACAAACGTCTTGGTATAACTAGTGATGCTTCTGAGGAAGAAGTATGGAGTTCCAGGAACTTTCTTTTGGATCAGTATGGCGCTCATGAGAGAAGTGCGGAGTCGATAGAAGCTGCTTTTGAGAAAATACTTATGAAAAGCTTTGATAACAGAAAAAGAACAAAAATCAACTTAAAAACAAGGCTAAAGACGAAAGTTGAAGAGTCTCCACCTTGGGTTCAGAACTTACTCACTTTTGTAGAACTTCCTGAGACTATCATCATCCTCAGAAGACTGTTTCTGTTTACGTTTATGGCTTTTTGGAGTGTTATGAACTCTGCCGAGGGTGGTCCTGCATTCCAGGTTTGATGCTCTTTTTTTTCTAGTACCTTTTGAAGTATTTATTGGTTGTTTGCTTGGTTTAAAAAGCGTGAGTTGCTCCGAGGCGTTTAGTTCCTGAAAGCCGAGGCTTGAGGCGTTGCTCAATGTACAACCAAATAAGTTTAATTTACAACCAAAAGTTGCGTCTCTCTCATCTGTTTTACATATCAATCTTTTTATCAAGTAAACCTTTCACAATTTCTTCATTCCTTCGGTTGTTTTTACATATAAGCCTCCTGCAGACCCTAATTTGACCCAGAAGTACACGTGGCACCACATCAAGCCCCTGATGCATTTTCCTTCGCGCCTCACGCGCACCTTTAAAACCAAGAGATATTCACTTTGGAAGTGATTATGTGATATTGAATAATCGGATAGATAATCGGCTGCTATAAAACAGAATATAGAAGATAGTGGTTGGAGACTTGGAGCTACAGATAGCCAGATGTTTGAGGGTTTGACAACTTCTTATTAGTTAAGGAATTATTAGATAAAAATGACCAAAAAAACATTATTGTGAAAAACTGAATGACTTGAGGAATATGAGAAGTCCCTATAGTTAGGGCTAAATAGATAATTTTAGTTCTGTTGCAGCGGCTTGAAACTGATTAATAATGAAATTTCAGAAGCAGAACCTTTTTGTCCGAACATTAATAACGGATTGTTGAGTTGATAATTAGTTCCAAAATGCAAATCGAAACAACCCCTTATTCTTTTAAAGAGCAACTATACTATTTGCACGATGTTCTGTTTGTCAAATATCTATACTACTATTTAATAAATATCTAAAGCATGATATTGTGGATCCAAATTAGCGTCATCATGTTACTTTATTGATGGTGGAAAAATAAATAATTTAACCTGAGGGAGTGTAACTCGTGTTCATAATTTTAGATATCATTATATCTGATTTGGTATTTAGTATTTTAATCTTGATTTGATCTTTTACATCACACAGGTGGCCCTGTCCCTGTTTGCTTGCATATACTTCCTCAATGACAAGTCAAAGAGCATAGCAAGGGCATCTGTTATTGGGTGAGTTTATAAAGAAAGGCCAATAAACCTTCATAATTGTTCCCATCTATCTATTGATTTTAGGGTTAACTACCTATAAAACCAGCAAAAGATTAGTCATCACCGTGTATTAAAATGACATTTCAACTTCCTTCAACCAATTTCACCCTTTTTTAGTTTCTTTTTATGGAATCTCATACTGGAATGTCATATTGTTTGATGTTTACTGCTATATGCTACGTCATAGCTTAGTTCTTTCACATGTAATAAAAAATAATTTGTAATATGAGTACTCTAAAAACGTTAAATTTCCAAATTGACACGCTATCTAGGGGTAGTAAATTATCAAGTTTTAGGTTGGATACTCTAACCTGTTCAATAAACAGAGTCGTGTTTTGGGTTGCGGTCTAACCTGTTCAATAAACAGGCGGGGTAGTATTAAAATATTAAACAGGTTAATCCTTTAACCCGTTTAAGTTTGTGGGATCTTAAAAGTTTTCATTTTTAGTGTGGGTAGTTTAGAAAGTTTAAAAATTGTGATTTTTTAATTTGGCTGTAATGTTATTTTTGGTTAAAACAAGTTAAATTTAGTTTGTCAGGTTGTCCCGTTGACCCTTTAACCTGTTTAAATAAACAAGTTATGGTTATATGGGTTGTGTCTAGGTTACATGATCTGAACGTGTTCAATTTAGGGTTAATATATTTGACACGAATAAGTATATGGTCGTGTTCGGGATCAGGTTCAGGTCCATCATTTTCAACCTCCCAACCCGAAACGGTTGCCACCCCTATATCTCTCTCCAAATGACTAAATGAGAAGACTACATTATTTGACATGCAATATTGAATTAAATAACCATTATTGTTTATCTAAATCTACAATTCGCATATTGCATAATTAAATTAACCGTTGATTTAACCTAACCCGTTTTCACATTGATTACAGATTTGGATCCCTAGTGGTTGGGTGGATTTGTGGTTCGTGCCTGGTGCCCATGATTCCTGCAGCCATTTTGCAACCAACTTGGACCCTGGAGCTGTTGACTTCATTGGTAGTATACGTCTTTTTGTTTCTTGGATGCACCTTTCTTAAGTGAAATCCTAATTGTTCTTAGATTGCATGTTTAATTCATAACAAGATTAATTTCCATTTGCATATGTTGTGTTATACCTACCTGTTTGCATAACATCAATCCTTGGTGTACCTTTGAATTTCAATTTGGGTATGGGCTTACAAATTTTCTATAAGTTTACACGTTCAACTATGTGTTACAAGTTTAACCAATTTGGCAAATATATTATACAGGGATGTAATGTAAACGAGCCGAGCGCCTAAGCTCAAGCTCGGCTCGTGAATATATATAACATACCCAGCAAAATCCTACTCAAAGAGTAGGGTCTTGGGAGGGTGGGATGAAAGCAAATCTTACCTTTATCCTATAGGGCAGAGAGGCTGCACCCTGAGAGACCCTCTGGCTCGGAAAACGTACTAAACATACATACTATATACAACAAATAACTAATATCCAGTATTAAAAGTGTATATGAGAGCAAGACATATAAGTTGGTATTTTAAGCGGACAAAAGGAGTTGCAGACATAATAGTACTAAATCTAAGATGTGAAGCATACAAAAAACGTATGAGAACTACATGTTATAACCATATAATCAAGTAGCCATAACATATACAATTACAACAAGGCATACAAATCCGTATCATAACTATGTAGAAAATGCGAATATGACGT
Organism: Smallanthus sonchifolius; assembly: GCA_023525975.1. Classification (NCBI taxonomy): domain Eukaryota; kingdom Viridiplantae; phylum Streptophyta; class Magnoliopsida; order Asterales; family Asteraceae; genus Smallanthus; species Smallanthus sonchifolius. The sequence continues at coordinate 15,601,414 of CM042020.1, forward strand.
ATAAGTTCCTAAGGCTAAAGTAGATAAGACTAATGGCACCGTAAGGCTAGAGGCGCACCTAGAAATTCCTAACATTTATCCGGCGTTTCCATAAACTCCTATCATTGATCATGTCCTCAAAGAGGTGCAAGCCTAACAAATCTTGTCAAATCTTCTCATACTAAGTCAGTTTTGGTCTGTCTCTGCTCCTCTTCCTTTCCATCATGAGGATCTCCACGATTCTTACTGGTGACGTCATCTGTCTCTTCCGTATATGCTCGAACCATCTCAATCTCTCCTCCCATATTTTATCCAAGATACGTGCTACCCCTAATCTATCTCTAAAAACCCCATTTCTTATCTTGTCTAACCTCGTGTGCCTACACATCCATCTCAGCAGTCACCAACTTTCGCGCTTGAGTTTTCTTGATTGGCCAGCAATTGGTTCCGTAAAACAGAGTCGGTTGAACTGCCTCCCTATAGAATTTCCCTTTTAATTTCTCTCAAAACCTTTTGTCGCACAAAACACCTTTGGCTGCTCTCCACTTGCACCACACTGCCTAAACGCGATGGGCATATCGCAGTCAATGCCCCCGTCACTCTATACTAGAGGTGTACAAAAAAACCGGATCCGGACCTGATCCGAAAGATAATCCAAAACCGGATCCGACCCAAACCGGATAAAAAAGAACCGGACTGGATTTTTTAGGATCCGCCAGATCTAGAACCGGTTCCAAGGATTTATGCGGACCAGATAAAAATCGGACAAAATGGAACCGGACAAAATCGAACACAAAAAATCCGGATCCAATCTGATAAAATCGAATATTTAGTCAAATCCGGTTCCAAATAGGTTCCACCTCTCCACTCCCAAAACCGGATCCGATCCGGAACCGGTTCCCTCGTGTCCGGTCGTTGACCAATATTGACGGATCCGATCCGAACCGGATCCGGTTTGTGCACCTCTACTCTGGACGAACGAGCCTAAATACTTAAACTTGGTTGTTTGCGCTACCGCTCGACCTCCAATAGTCATACGGGTGTCCTCTTCATTGTTTGCCCCACTAAAGTTACAAAAGAGATACTCGGTTTTAGACTGACTGTGTGACACCCAGCATTTCAGGTCAATATCCATATCACATAATTTCACGTTCATGATTATATTTCCTGGTTTATTATTTTGACAAAGTATTGTTAGGGAGTCTAGTAAAGGAACACACAGTATATTTTGTAATTTTTGAGAATTACTAGGAAATAAGTAATTCTAACCCGCAAGATATGTTCGTTGGTGATCAACAAGATTTTTTTTATTCCAGTAAAGTCTAATATTACGTCTTGATATAAAAACTTAAATATTGGTGACAAAACTATTAAGAGTGAACACGAAAATGTTTATTTCATGGTGACAAGTTATTTTTGTGTGAATACTTATATATTATAGTTAAAGTATTAACTATGACAGATTAAATTAGTAAGACTATTAAAAATAGTCAAGATACAAAAATATATAGGTTTTTGACATTTAAAAGTTCGTACACCGAGTGTTAAATCACGGGATCACATACCGGGTATACCCTACCTAAAAACCATTCAACTAATAACTAGATTAAGATCACAAGTTGGAACAAGACCCAACCCCCCTAACCCCCTTCTCGGCCGAGACCCACCAAGTAGGGCCACCCACTCACCAAACCACTATCAAATCCATCCCATTACATGATTTGTGTCATAAGAACATGCTTATTCAACCTCTTTATCAAGCAAGGATTAAATCAATCCACTCATCCATCATTAGTAATTATTTTGCATTAGTCAACACTCCACCTCCCTCTCTTCTTGATATATATCGACACACATACACACAACTCACTTTACACTTAGAAATTTCAAGAACAAACTCTCCTTAGAAGTGCTAGCTAGGATCTTGGAGAATTCAAGGAATCTTGGAGGTTTAGGAGTCGGTTTTACTAGCAAATCAAGCCATTATCACCTTCTACACGTTTCTTCTCCTAGCTTGTCTAGCGGTATGAAACCGGCACCACATTTCATCTTTGTCTTTATTTTTAGTTTAAAGTATGTTGTTCATCCTAATAAACAAAAGATTTTTAAAAGATTAAAAGAGTTTTTCTTAAAGCTTAACTTCATTAAGTTTAAAAATTAGGGTTTTTGTATAAATATATATGTATGGGCCGAAAATAATGAAGTATATGTATAATTTGTTGATTTGATCATTTTAATGATAAGTTGTTATTGATTAGTGTGATGTCATATATATATATATATATGTGGGCCGAAATATGCATGCATATATATATATATGTTTGATTTGGTAAATGATTTGGAAATAATCAAATTTATGGATACATGAATAAGAATGTTAATTTAGTATATATATGGATGTATTCTTGATGTTTGGATCATTATGTTATTAAGTTATAGATTAGTAAAAGTCTAAATTAATACTTGATGAAAAAGTAAAATATATGTGCATATATGTGTTCAAATTTGGTAACTTGAAATATTGTTAAGTATGAAATAATATGTTCATATAAGGAGGTTAAACGTATATGTGGGTGTATGGTCATAAGTTGTAGAACTAAGAAAATGGTTAATAATGTGCATGTAAATGTAAATATATATATATATATATATATATAAGTCATGATATATGAATGATGGAAAATTGTTAACTCGGAATGAGTTATCAAATGACTAAATAATGGAAATCATATATATATATATATATATATATATATATGTTTTTATAACTTGTTTATATTTGATAACATGAGACGTTGACATGGGTACATAAAGTAGAAAAATAAATAAATAAATGATCGCATGTTATCGTGAAACATAGTTAAGCGCGTATTGAAATATGTTTGTACTTGTGTGCACATATTTGATAGAAACAAATGCATGTTGAATGAAAACAGATTAAGAAATGTCGTTCGGAACAAGTAGTTGCATGTGGACGTGTTAACATGGTTTATGTGCACGTAGGATAATGGACATGCGTTGAACGTACTTGAACGATATTTGTTATATTATATAATTATTGGTAAGAAATAATTATATGGTTATACGTAGACTATAATATGAATATATTATAAGATGATGCAAAAATAATATTTATTTTTGATAAACGTAACAAGTCACCAATATGGAAGTATAATATTTTCTTGAAAAATAAGTAAGCGTCTAGACTGGAATAATAATCACCAACGAGTCGTCACATTAAAATACAGTTTTATTAATTAAAGACGTACTTAACGGGATTCGTTAAGTCGGGTGAACAACTTGCGTCTAAGACGGTTAGTCTTAGCATGTAAGGTATCCTTGTGTATTTAGGGTACGGATAAGCGGAGTTTACGGTTATTCTAGTTTTTGCTAGCATTCTGTCGAGGTGAGTTTCACTGTCCCATTTTTCTAAGTTTTTGAAATGTTTTGGGGAGTAAACATACGTGTAACAATTTTTCGTATATAAATGAATGAACAATGATCAGACCGTATGTGTGCATTGAGGGAACAATATAGCGCTTAAAGTCCCCGGATTAATACTTTTTGTAACCATTAGCTATGGACTTAGCCTAGGATTCTATGAATAGTACTATTGGGGGTGACGCCCCCAGTCATGGTTAGTCGCGCTAACCAGGGGGTCTATATGGCCAAATGATCGCATATCGTCTTATTCTCGTGGTATAGCGAGGGAGGGGCATTCATTGTCATGGTTTGGTTACGGTCTCATGCATTTTCATATTATTTGTATTACTTGCAAGCTTACAAATGGGGTCAATTGGTCAGGAAATGTTCAATTCATTGGTTATATATATATATACTTTTTGATCGAAAAAACTTATTCATTTAAACGTTTATAAACGTCGGAACTACAAGAATATTTGATCAAAACCTGTGAACTCACCAACCTTTTGTTGACACTTTTTAAGTATGTTTTTCAGGAAATTGAACGTGGTTAGGATTACATGCATGCATGAACGGATACGGCTTTTTGGGAGATTTCCCTTGTATAACTCATCGTTATGGGTCATATTTGTGAAATCTTAAGCTTTTGTAAACTCAAATAGATATTTTGAGGTGTAAAACTTTAAATTTGATTATGTATCCAATCATTATGTATGTGTTTGCGGTAATAATATGCTTTGGAAACCAGTGAACGTTACGCCTCGCGTTTCCGCCTAGGCGGGGTGTGACAGACTGATGCGTAAGCCTTTACGCTCTAAGGCGGCTTGCCACTCCTCTAGCCTCACATTTAGGTATGGCATCCTGAAATGACTTTGACAACTCATCCAGGACAATCGAAAAAGGAATGGCCTCAACACAGATCCTTGATGTAGCCCCACCTCCACGGGGAATGGGTCTGTATCCCCTATTGGCGTCCTGAAACTCGTCTTAGCACTACCATACATATCCCTAATTAAATCTATATACTTCCAAGGAATACCCTTACTCTTCAAACTATCCCAAATCACCCGACGTGGCACACTATCGTAGGCCTTTTCGAGGTCGTTAAAAAACGTAAACAAATCCCGCTTCTTTTCCCTATATTTCTCCATCAACCTCCTTAGAATGTGTATCACCTCCGTAGTCAACCTCCCCGACATAAATCCAAATTGGTTCACCGTAACCTGAGTTTCACGTCTCAATCTTGCCTCGATCACTCTTTCCCATAACTTCATAGTATGACTCATGAGCTTTATCCCCTTATAGTTACCACAAAATAGGTTTTCCATCTTGCGTTGATGTCCTTCTCCTTCCCCAAAACACGTCCATCCTCGCTCTTTACGAACTTCATTACTTCTAAATCATGCCTTCACCGCTCCCTGACCTTAGCAATCTTGAATATGTCGTGCTTCCCTTCTTTAGTTTCCAAGCGTTTATATATCTCGCCATATGCAATGTTCTTTGCTTCAGACACCGTCTCTTTGCCTCCTTGTACCTCTTCTTCAGACTCGCTCTCTCATCTTCCTCACCACATCTCAAAAGCTCCCTAAAACGCTCATGATTTGCCCGTACCTTGCCTTTCACATCGTCGTTCCACCACCATGACTCCTTATGTCCGCCGGCCTTTCCTGTTGTGGTCCCAAGGGTCTCCTTCGCTACTTGTGTCACGTTGTTTGCCAAAGCCTACCACATCCGATTTGGGTCTTCGCACAGTCCATCATCTCCACCCTCTAGGCCCTTATCTCTGAACATTGTAATCTTTTCGCCCTTCAAAAAACCCCATCTAATTCTAGGTCTAATTTTCCTCTTCCTGTCAACCAGATTCCTACTCATGGCAATATCTGCCACTAATAGTCGATGTTGAGTCACCACTGTCTCCCCTAGAATTACCTTGTAGTCTGTCCACATGCTACTATCACCTTGCCGCATCAAAAGAAAACCAATCTGCGTGTCTTGCCCTCCGCTGCTAAACGTGATCAAGTGGGAGTCCCTCTTCTTAAAGAACGAGTTTAAGATACCTAAGTCATGGGCCACCGCAAAGTCTAGGAGATCTTCGCCACTCTCGTTTCGGGTTCCATAACCGAAACCCTTGTGCACTGATGGGAAACCATCATTTTCCTTTCTAATGTGGTCATTAAAATCTCCTCCTACATAAATCTTCTCCTCCGTCGGTATGGCTTCGACAACTTCATTCAGACGATCCCAAAAATCTCTCCTCCTGATACTCTAACCCCACTTGTGGGGCATATGCACTAATCACAGCCACCACTTCCTCCCCTAGCACTAACCTCAACAACATGATCTTATCACTGCATCTTCTCACCTCCACCATATTATCCTGCAAAACTCTAATAACCAAAAAAACTACTCCATTCTTTGTCCCGTCGGAAACTTATACCCGTTTTACTCACCTCATTTTTCCCATAGTCTTCTGAAGGCATGCCACCTGAACCATGCGTCTACTAAGCACATCCACCAACTCCAACAACTTACCAGTAAAGGTTCATACGTTCCAAGACGCTAACCGCAAGTTACATTCCCCTTTTTTCCCCTACCGACACCTCTTGTCACAGGAAACAATCTCAAAGCAACATTGTCATTCCTCCTGTCTTTGGTAATAACTACCCACAAGGTAAATCTATTAGACAAGTACAAACACACAAAACGTAAAATAGGGTGAGCAACAATGTAAAACAACACCCCACTAGCACAAGAACACGTATATTATAAGTAACCACCTTTTGAAAAATTTAGTACAGAGATACAACGCTAACTGAGTTTGGAGGAATACTTACAGTGTGTGTTGGTACGGTACTTACACTTAGCAGCTGAGAAAAAAACGCGTTATGTCGGTTGTACACCGTGCCTTTGTGTGTGTATGTGTATATATATATATATATTTGTTTTTAAAACACTTTAGTCTAGGTGTTGCTTTTATTTTAAATATTCTAAAATTTATACTGAAAAAAAAATGTTTTTTTACAACAAAAAACTATTTTTATTTTAAATTTTCCAGAAACTTTATATAGAAAAAGTTGGTTTTGCCGGCGGTGGCTATGGCAACCCCTGACTGGCAACCGTGGGATGTTTTACCGGCGGGTGATGCTTGGGTGGATCTGACCTCGTGCACGCTAAAAGGTACACCAAAACAGAGATAGAACAAATGGAGGGTTCGACCGTGTGGGTAGGAGCTTTAGCCGTGATGGTATCTCCCCGCAGTTGTTCTAGCAGTGGGGTAGAGGTTATTGCCAGCCAGAAGTACCGTTAAGGTTGTTATCGTTCGTAGTTCGTACACAGAAGAGAAAAAAAGCGTACACAGTAAAGAGAGAGAGAGAGTTTCAGTTATATTATATATATAACGTAATATAGTTTGTGTTGTAGTAATTAAGTTTTTCAAGTGTTCTCTTAAAGTAGCTAATTTTTTTTGTTTCAGTAAAGTTACTCAACTTTCATTAGGTCTTCTAATCTTGTATAACTTTTATAAATGCTAAATTTATTTAAAAATCAAGTGAGACAAATGTAAGATATATGAATCTTGATTACTATTTAGTAATTATTTTTTTCAATTTAACTTGAAATAGGAGGTAACAATGAATAATTTTTTTTTCACTAAACAATAATCAAGTTTCATATTTTTTCAATTTAAGTTAAGTTGGAAAAAAATAATCAGTAAATAGTAAATAATATTCATATAAGTTTCATTTGCCTCACTTAATTTAAAAAAAAATTATTATAAAAAAATATACAAGATTGGAACACTTAAAGAAAGTGAAGGGACTAGTGAGACACATGGAGGAACTTGGTTATTACTATATAAAGTTACACATACATACATAGAGTAAGGTTCAAGCACAAAATCTATTTTTCTTAAAAAGTGTAGGAAGTAATTTAAGCATTTTATCAAACTAATCTAATGACTTAGATTAGTTTAAAAATTAATTAATGCTAGAAGGGTAAAATAGAAATTTTACCCCTGTGTTGACTTTCCTTTTGCATTGAATAATAGTTCCACCATCATTTTTAAACTAAAATAACTTTTTTATACATTTTTTTTTAAATTACACCATAAAATCGAACATTTTTTTATCTTTAATTTGAGTATAGTATTGCTACATTTTTTATATAAAAAATGAATTTTTTTCAAAAAGTAATAATAATGCTCGAAATATGTGCTGGTTAGCATTATCAGCACAGTTATATTGTATAACAGTTCAGTTATAAATGTTAAACCAGCACATGTTATGATCATATAACTGTGTTGTTTTCTGCGCGCATAAATGACGCAAATACCATCGGGCATGGAATCAGTATTGTACACGTGACGCACTCTCCTTGTCTCCTATCATTTTTAGGCAAAAACCACTTTGTAGTGAAACCTTCCTCTACATACATATATATATATATATATACACATATATACATGTACATATACACACACACACGGTAGGATCAAATAAAAACCATGTTTTTTATGCAAAAACCGATAAAATCACTATTAGCCAATAAAAAATTTAGAATTGATTTTTTATTTATTTACTATAAAGGGTCTTTTAGTAAAGTTAAACCCCAAGTATCTTTGATAATTATATTTTATTCAAAATCCTTGATTTTTCTCTCATCCTCAATAGGTTTTATCACCGTGATTTTTTTAACCTTTGTAAATCAATCGACCTTTCATTCGGTTCTGCAACGATCTTATCTTCATCTTTAATTGATTTCTTCATCTTCAACCAATCAAATCGATGCCTACGATCGAATGTCACACCCCTCCAAGGCGGAAACACGGGAGTGCGGAGAAATTGAATAAAAGAACACAAGGCAATAAAGAAGATTACTATTAAATTCCATAGAGTTAAGATTTCATTACATAAATCTCAACTTAAACCAACCAAATAACATGTTCAAAAGACAAAACAACTTATAACATAATTTCTTCATTTAATATATAGGCAAATCCTATGTGATCCTTTGCTTGACCTATCATGAGCTTAATCACCTGAAACATGTACGAAAAAAAGTGTCAACTAAAAATAGTTGGTGAGAAATCACAGGTTTAATAAAATTATAAGTTTGGAAAAAGTAACAATTCACAATTCAAGATCATCATATAGCACATGAATAAAACAAACACATGATTAGCAATAACGAATAAGTGGTACAACTCTCAAGTTACACTAATAACGAATAAGATGTCCAACCAAAAGTTGTCCATAAAGTGTATGCGGTTTCCATCCTATAGCCCATATCTGTACTACCGTTGGCTTGAAAGCTTCAAGTTAAGGATTTGCAAGTTTAACGTTTATCATGTTGTGTTCATTTACTCATATACATATATGATTCGCTTGTTTTAGAATTGTTTGAAAACGTGTTTTAATGCGTGCCAACGCGTACATGTTTTCCCCAAAACAATTTGAATAAAGTGAGGGTATGAAGTCTCACCTTGATAACTAGGAGCAATAAGAGGCTTGAGCAAATAGACGAGGTGAATCACGGTCCATACCCTAAAAAATGAATAAACTAGTTTTAGGGTAGGTTCGATGGTTACTAGTATTAGATAGGCGGTTCGGGTCATAAGGTTAAGAATTAGTTGTAAAAGTAGAGTTTTAGTTGTTTTACTGATTTGGACAGCAAAGTAGTTGAACAGAAACGGGCTTGTTAAAAATACCAAACGACGTCCAAAAATTATGAAATTTTACAGGTGATTAGTTTAAGTTGTTCCGAACAAGTTTCGTTTAGAAAGTTTTTCCATTTGAGACTCGTATCATAGCCAAAACAGTCCAACAAGACAGAAGGTACTGAAAAAGGTTTCTGTCGTTTGAATTAGAAAAAGAGCCAATTATGGTTGGAAAGAAAATTCAACGAACTACGTCGTAGAATTTGAGTTTGCTCAGTTTCGTTTAATTATGGTCAAGTTATGATTAGTTAAAGTCAGTACAGTTTCTGTCCACAATCAACGGTTGCACTTAAGTGGACCATTTAGGGTTTTAAGGTTACCGAACGCGTAAATAAAAAATTAGATGAATGTTATTATGATATTATAATACATAATATAATCATATTAGGTTAGCCAAAACGTCCCGTGTCACCGGTCTAGCCATGATATTCACACAAGCGTTTTGGAGAATCACATAATGCAATCGGCATAGCCGACACGAGCAAGCGGATTCTATTTTAAATTAGCGTGTGAGTTCATATAAGTGATAATACAAAATTATTAACATGTTTTAAGTTATCAAGAACATACTAAAGTATCGACAGAGCCACTTTTGCCATAGTTGTCTTGAGGATTCACAGAATGCGAAAGCATAGCCGCCATTGTAAACATGATCCTTTGTTTGATTGTTGGTGATGTTAGCTTGATTTCTTGGTTTAGTTAAGATTATTAGAGGATTTTTAGGGCTGAGGTTTCACATGATCAAGTGATCATGGATAGAAAATAGAAAAATATTAAGGGGATGAAGAAAGAATGAATTAAAAGACGGTATTGAACTTCGGAGGGTTACTTACTTGTTTGATCTTCAACTCTTGGAATCCTCTCAGGATTTATGAAATCTTCAAAAGGGGAGGCAGGGATTTCACAAATTATAAAGGTTTGGGAGTGTTTGAGGGAGAATTAGCAAAGAAAACAAGTTCCTAAGCCTCCTATTTATACTAATGGGTGAAGGGGTGTAAAATGGAATGTCTTGGAAAGGAATTTAGGGTTTTTAGGGTGTGTAAAGGGGGGTGGACGAAATTTCTTGGCCTTGTGGGCTGCAAAATTCTTCCATGGGTCATGGGTGGCCTTTGACCCATGGTTGATCTAATGGTTCGGTTTCGCGGTTTTTGATCGTTTTTTCGAATTTCAGGATTTATTTAAGGAAAAAATGAGTATGTTAAACATTTAAAACATATATTAATGTCATGTTAGACGAGTTTTTCGGGTGTGGACGGTACGCAGCTAACGGCGGTTTAAAAGGCGAACGATCGCACGAAAGTACTAACTAACGTACTACGGCATCAATTTGAATTATGTGACAACTTGAATGAGTTAAATAACTATGTTAGGCACATATGGTTGATAAATTTCCTTTGAGTTAGTAGTGAGTGAGTTTTCGTGTCGGTAAACGAGTTATTAAACGGTTTAACGGTCTAAGTTGCAATTTAAGGCAATTCTAAGCGTTGCAGTTAACATGTGACCATGTAATAAGTACAATATGCATGAAATAAGTATGTTTCAAGTATGATGTGAACACGAGTTATGATGAGGGTTTCAAGCTTCATTGATTCATGAATATGATAAGCATTACAAGTACGCGAAAAACATAAATGTTACATCGAAGAACTGAAAATGGTTGAACATCCTAGACCAAAATCAAGAAGAGAAAACGATGAGAGGTAGAGGTAGTGATGGCGAGAGGCATGAACGCCGAACATTCATTGGTGATTGTTAACAGATGTGACGGTAAAGAGGAACACATTTAGAAAGGTCTCACATATTAGAATCCCCACCGATTCTATTTTCTATGTTGTTGGTTTTCAGTGTTTCATGGGGGTGGTCCATAATGATAAGTTTTGGATAATTCCAAGACGAACAAGTATGTGCATAAATATTTGTAAACATCATATCTTCTCGTTTATTACTTTTTAATTACCGGCGTGCATCCGTAGAGGAAGAAGACGTGGGGTTTTATGGTTCATTACCGACGATTACAGGCGTTGTTATTCTCTTCTGGTTCATTACTTTTTCATTACTAATTATGTATATGTAACACAAGTGTTACGTATATGTAACACATAGTGTTACATGTGTGTAACACTGTAAGACCCCAAACCGGGCACCCTACAGTTGGTTCTTATAACGGGTTATTCCCTTGAAAATACTCCTTTTAGATGTATTAAACTATAGTGAAAGTCTTTCTAAAAGCATTAATTGCTATTTAATGTCATTAAGTTATCTCACGAATTCTTGCACACCAATCCGAGTAGCACCGCTCCCAAGCCAAGATACGTCAACGCAACGCTTACCTGCAAAACAATCTATCGTACACACAAAGTCAGCTACGCTGAGTGAGTTCTAATAATTTAGTTTAATTAAAAGCCAAATCGTCTCAAAAGTTATTTAAACTTTACTCAGGACCCACGGTCCTTTTAAAATAGGTCCACAATTCATTAACAAATAGATAACCCATGTTATCACCCGATATCCCATAATAGCTCATTACCCAAGACTCATCCCATAATAATAATAATCCCGCAGTCTCATCGGCATAGGTCGAACTTACCTACACTAATAACTCATGCTCAAGTACACGTATTAACTCGACACTTGGTTAACACAACCAATCGCTAACGTCAACTTACTCAGCCTTGACCAAGGCTCTTACAAATTAACTGACATCACAGTTGCAAGCACCACATCACAATCCAGACACAACGGTCAATCTAACTCGACTCACCACAATAATAATATCTCATGCACAATAAAATATAACTCAACGCTTGTATGCAATTTAACACAAATATATAGGCACACAAACACATACCTCTTCGATGCACCCTCGGTAGGGGCACCCTCGTCAGGGCGTTCGACACACCCCGAGCTCATCACTGTCCTGTTGGACATTGCCACTTTGGTGACCTCCCGATTCGTCCTCCACAATCCCGTTTGTCGTGTCATAATGACAACAACGCAAACACAATACCCGTCGTGTCACATGGACGACGACACAATGCACACAACACATGTATAATCACATAACATTATACAAATACTAATAACACAAGAGCCTTCTAATATATCAACATTCATACAAATACTACATCTCATTATCTAAGCACATACAACGTACATGCACACACCTTGTGACACCTCCTAGTCGTACCCGTACGACCCGTAACTACAATCCCCACTCACCCCTGTTAGGTCACTATACGATCTGTGACCATATCCCCACCTGTAACCCGCACGTCCTATGGACACACACAGTCCCTTAGCCCCACATTTAACTATTTAACTTCATAAGCTAATCGGGTTACGCTCCAAGGTTCTTTACCCATTTTTTACAATAAAACATGTATAGAAAGTATGTACGATAACCCCCAAAAATGTTTAAAATATTTAAAAGAGGGGATTAGAAACTCATCGGTTATGAAGATCCAACTCTTACTACAACGACCTCTCAACACGAAACTCGAACCTGTCAACATAAGATTACCGGATCAGATTCCGTACTAAATTTACGTTGAATAATGCGTAAATATATTTAACCCCAAATGCTCATCTTAATGGCTCGCCCTTCTTTCTCCGCAAAACCCTAGTCTCACGGGTTATGTAGTATATTGATCTCGATCCGTCTAGGACTCGTGTACCCGAACCCAAGCTTCCATTCATGCACGTACGTGCGTCATGCAATAATCCTAACCACCGAAACGTCACCATGCAACCCTAGCCCCGCGCGTACTCGAGTAGGGTTCCCATGCATGCACGTAACCCATGCCATGCAAAATAACTCTAGCTGGTAAAACCCTACCCGACTCCATCATCGTCCTGTCTCCTCCATCGTGCAACACCGTGCACATCATCTTCACCTTCCTTGTCGGGACCAACCCTATTTCTTCTAACTCCTCCTCTACCATCCCCGAAGGACTCCTCCCGTGCTAAACCACACGCCGGATACAACTCCACCGTTGTACTCCACCACTTGCCTCCTCCGTCCTCGCCGCCGTGTACTATTAACCGGCCACCACACCTGCCGTCACAGCAGCCCCGCTGCCGGCTCCACTTACCACGGTGCCAGCCTCCTCCGCTAAGTCGTACTCCACCGTTGCTACACGCCATCACCACCTCGTCACACCACTCCATTGTTGCTACCTCCTGCTGCGTCCGTAACCACCACCACAGCCGACCACTACCATCACCTCAACCTTCGTCATCGTCCATGGCCTAGAAACCCGCAACCCTAATCGGGTTTTCCAACAAAAAGCATAAACAAAACGCGTAAAGGTATAAACGAGGATTACCTTGGTTACGTGTGAAGCCCTCCACTTGAAACCGCCATGAAACCGTTTTTCCCGGCCTCCTCCGATCGTCCCTCTCCTCGGCTTTCTCTCTTGCTGCCGTCGTGCGCACCCCTAGGCCGAATGGCCTAGGGTTTTCCCCTTAAGTGGCTTTTAAACCTAGATGGTTTTACACTCTAGTCCTTGGGTTCTCCTTTTAGCGCGTTTCGATTCCAAACCGTTCTCTTTTTGGCTAACTGGGTTCCTTTTATTCCTTAAATCCGATTTTACGTGAAAATCTCGTCAACCGTCTTGTTTACTTGAGAGTCGGGTCACCCATTAGCCCGAATCATGAGGGTAGGTTTTCGGGATGTTACAAACACCGCTTACATATACGTAACACTAAGAGTTGAATATATGTAACATGAAGATATGATTTTGGTTTCGTAAAATTGTGTAAGATACGTTTGTAAACTGTATAATTGGTTTCTTAATCATCTTGTTCTTCATCTTATAATAATGATGTTTCGTATATGTAACTTTTGTTGTTACATATATATAACTCACGAGCTACATTTTTCCTCCTCGATTTCGTTTAGTTTTTTTATTAACGGATGAAAATGGTGATTTTTATGGGTTTTGGTTTTGAAGAACCGATTAAAAACGGTAATTAACCTTGAGATTGGACAGAGAACGAGAGATATGAGAGAGAGAGAGAGTGTGTGTGTGAGAAATATTAGGGATTTGATTAACTGATTTGCAAGCCCATTTCCTATTATGTCCTTTACCACAATTAATTAATCATAAAACTCCATTTTATTACAAAAATGTCATTAAATGATTAGAACTATTGATCAAACATGATCAACGATTAGGATTTGATTTTCATGGTTTTCCATAAAATGGTGGTTTGCGTTTGAACCACACTATATATATTTAGAATCATTTCAGAACTTACATTTTTCTTCAGAACTGTGAGAAGTCATTTGAACCACGGGTTTATGCATATATACATATATGTAAATGGTTTAGTTACACATATAGAACACTTACAAATGTAAATGGTTAACTTTCACATGTATGCAACATTTATATATATGTAAATAATTAACTTACACATATGTAAAATAAGGTTACACATATGCAAGTATGTAACTACTTAATTCATTTTTCAAATGTGTAAGTGATAATTTGTAATGATTACACATTTTGACACACGTGCCCTTAATTTAAATAAAATAAATAAAGAAATACAAAAAAAATGATTGGATGATATGAGTTCTTGCAGTTCTAAAGGTTTTTTTTTGAAGTTCTGATATGATCCAATCCTATATATATATGTATATGTATGTAGGGGAGGGTTCTAGAGAAAACGGCATAATTATGCGAAAACTAGAGAAAACCAATCAAACCAATAACATAATTTATAAATTATTTGATCACTACCATATATATATACACATATACACACACACACACATACATATACATAAACATATATATAGGGGTATGGATTAAATGAAAACCGTAACGCAGTGTTACATATATGCAACAACTACTCATACAACATAGTGTTACGTGTACGTAACACATTCGGTTACGTATACGTAAGACTGCTCATTCTCGTATGTATGTTCAACACATATATAATAGATACTTAAATAACCTTTTGATAACTAAAAGAAAAAATAATTTATAAATTATATTATTGATTTGGTTGGTTTATTTAGTTTTTGCATAACTATGTGGTTTTCTCTATAACCCTCCCCTATGTACGTATATATGTGTGTCTATATATACGTATGCACGTTTAGGCTTGCGAGCATCTAGTCAAGCTGGGTATATAAAGCCTAGGCTCGTTATTAAATGCTTTATGATTTAAGTTTTTACTCGTTTGATCTTAATTAGATTTGACCTTTTAAGAAACCAATCTTAAGAGTTCAAAATGACTTAACTTATTTACACCCTTTACTTTTATCTCTCTTTGTTTAAGGTACAACTAAATTATCTATTTATCAATTCCTCAAATCTAATTAAAAAAGTTTGAGCAGTTCATTTATATATTTTGCTCCGTTCTAAAAAAAAATTTAAAAGTTTGACCTCCATTTCATAAAACAATACAAAAAAAAACTTGGAATTTTTTTGATTATTTTATCTATATATATATTCATTTATATTTTGGAATAATCACGTTTTTTTTGCAATACATCGATTGCTAGAGCTTTCAATAAGAGAATCTATTTTTTTAAGCACGTGTTATCATAGATCATAATTTTATTTTAATTATTTAATATGGTGTGATCATTTTTAAAGTCTAAATTCAAACACCAACGCCATAAGATTCGTAGTCCAAAAAAGACTAATAATTCGTTGATATTTGATGAGTTTTTTTCAAACTTTTATACCTTTTCTTTTCTCTCTACACTCCTCCCTCTTTTCTTTTTTTTTATTTTAAAATACTGTTTGCAAATACTAGTTACAATCCCAATTTACAAAAAATAAACATATTCTTTTATAACAACTAGTATTACTTCTCAAATGTTGCGGCGGCTCGATTTTAAATAAAATTTATATCAAAACGTACAATATTTTCTTAATTTAAAAGAACATTACGTTGTGAAAAAAAATTATATTTGACACGAGTCAGTTTTAAATAAAATTTATATCGAAACGTTGATAAAATAAGGACCATCAGGCCAACTGCCAATTCTTGTTTCAAACCCGATTCCATACTTATATATATAAAAAATAAAAATAAAAACTATTTAGAACTCAAGTTCTTTAGAAGTTTTTATATTGAACATATATTGGATATTATATTTTATCTAAATAAAATTATAAATATTATCGTAAGTGAAACACTTTGTTAATAAAGTAGAGAATAAGTAGTAACGTAATTTAATTTACACATTAGGGTGGATTTTCTGACACGACATAAGCATAACATAAAATTCATGGCTTTAGGTTTAGGCCTTTGGTCTAAATGTGTACGGATCAATTTTGGGTTGAATCCACCAACATGTCAAGCGGGTGGTGTTTGGATCGACCTCACGGGTTTGTAGGTTTACCCATTTAATTTCGTACTTATTATTATTATTATTTTTTTGAACGACACGTAATCTACACTACAATTAATTTACATCTATCCGTCTATGACAGGGCTCGAACCCTTGATCTCAAGAGGAGCTTCACCTTAACTTCAAATGGCTTTGCCATCGCACCCAATCCCCCACTCCTAACTTAGGTAGTTGCACTTTTAAATACCCCAAGCACATCGGTTAAATTTTCAATAACTTGCCAACTAGATGGCGGGAATGGTGTAACACCGGTTTCACCTACAAGTATGTTATGAAATGCAATCAAACTATCTTTTTGTTTGATTGCGCTTTCAAATATATTGCAAGTCGAGTTCCATCGAGTAGGTACGTCCCAATTCGGACCTAAGCAACGTGTACCCGACTCTTTACAAAACCTTTTATATCTAACATACGTTGCCTTACCTTTTATAGCAATGTACGCTTGTTCATTCCCACGTATTGGGGTGTATCCAATGTCCGGTAACATAAAGATACGATTCGGGTAAACCGTGAGGGGCCGACCAAACATCGCAAGTCAAATTCACACCTGTTTCTAAACTTTGAAAACCCAAAATTAATTCTTTTTTAGCTTTTAACCACGTTTTAAGGTAATCAAGTCTAAGGGTTGTTCGACTTATATGATTATAAGAGTTTTTGGGATGAGACGTGTCAATCTTGGGTTGTCGAAGTGATCAAATGGCAAACCCTCTTGAATCACGAGCTTTCCCATTCCTTCCCGAACCGCTTCAACATCATAATGCCAAATACGGCCATCGCTTGACATTGTTTCTTGACCACCTTCGGGAGCTTTCTTCAAGACTTTGCAATATTCTTGTACATGTTTTTACAAAGATGAGTTGGAATCCGCCTTCAACATAGTACCACAATGAACGTAACGAGCTTTGCTTGGACTGAAAGACATTTTACTAACTCGAAATGAACAAAAAGACTTGGGTTTCTCGTTGTGGGAATAACTTCCATCACGTTTGGTTTGCTACTAGCCGAGGAGGAAGCGGTAGCCGATTCGGAAGCCATTTTTTGAGCTTTTTTTAGGCGGAAGCGTTTTTTTGAGCCAGAAGCGGTAGCCGATTCGGAAACCATTTGTAGTGCTTCGGGTAATTCTAGTTTTTAAGCTACTGCTCCAATTCTTTCAGTGATCTTGTAAGGTCCAATGTATCTTGGTCCTAACTTTCCTCCTTTTCTGAACCTTACAACACCTTTCCAAGGTGAGACCTTTAGCATAACATAATCTCCAACTTGAAATTCTAAAGGTCTTCGTCGTCTGTCAGTATAACTCTTTTGTCGATTTTGGACAGTTTTTAATTGTCGTTTAATCTGGACTATCTTATATGTTGTTTCAAGTATAACTTCAGTCCAGATAATTGACTGTCTCCTATTTCAGTCCAATAGACTGGAATTCTGCACTTCCTTCCATAAAGTGCTTCAAATGGTGCAACTTTAATGCTTGAATGGTAACTGTTGTTGTAGGGGAATTCGATTAACGGTAGGTGATTATCCCAATTACCTCTGAAATCGATAACACAGGCTCTTAGCATATCTTCGAGAGTTTGAATTGTGCGTTCACTCTGTCCATTTGTCTGGGAATGATATGCAGTACTCACGGTAAGTCGTATTCCCAATTCTTTCTGGAAACTAGTCCAGAATCTAGATGTGAACCGACTGTCTCTATCAGAAATAATAGACAGTGGTGTGCCATGGCGGCTCACAATTTCAATGATATAGATTCTGGCTAACTTATCCATGGAGTAGCTTTCATTGATGGGTATAAAATGGACTGACTTGGTTAGTGTATCGACCACGACCCATATGACATTATGCCCTTTCTATGTTCTGGGTAATTTGGTAACGAAACCCATTGTAATACGATCCCATTTCCTGACAAGTATCTCCAATTGCTGTAATTGACCTGCTGGCTTTTGGTGTTAAATCTTGACTTGAAGGAAAGTCCAGCATTTACCTATGTACTAGGCTATTGATCGTTTCATGTTTGGCCACCGGTAATGTTTTTTCAGATCTTTGTACATATTATTTGCACCGAGATGCATGAAATATCTTGATTTATGTGCCTCATCCATCATCTTCTCCTGAATGTTTCCAAGTATCAGAATCCAGATTCTTTGATCGAATCTCATGATTCCATCTTTTACTGTGATAAACAACTTTTGTTTCCCAACCATACGTTCCTTCTTGATATTTTTCTCTTCTAATGCTTTTGGTTGGATTTCTTTGATCTGTTCTTTACAGTTAGTTTGTTCAATTCTCGATAACCGATGCACATTCTCATGCTTCCGTCATTCTTTTTCATGAATAGTACCGGTGCTCCCCATGGTGAAGTGCTAGGATGAATGAACCCTTTGTCTAAGAGTTCTTGGATTTGTTTCATCAATTCTTTTAATTCAGAAAGAGCTACACGATAAGGGGATCTTGCAACAGGTTTGGCTCCAGGAATAAGTTCAATTCAGAATTCGATCTGACGATCTGGTGGAAGACCAGGTAGTTCGTCCGGAAAGACATCCGGGTGCTCACAGATTATGGGAATATCCGCAATCTGTCCTTCAAGTTTATTAGTTAAGGCATGGATTAAGAATATACCGTCTCCCTTAATCAAATGTTTCTTAGCTCTTGCTACTGATATAATTCCAATCTTATTTCTATCACTATCGCCCTGAATCATTAAACAATTTTCATCTGGTTTCTTAATCTTGACCGTTTTCTAGTCACAATCAAACTGGGTCTGGTATTGGTTTAACCAATCCATCTCTAGAATAACTTCACATTCGTTCATATTCATTGGCATTAGTGTAACTAACACCTTATCTTCACCAAATTGATGACACAATCAGAGTACGATTCGGTTATCCTAATCTGTTCGCCACTTGCCGTTTCAACGACATACGTATGAATAAGCGGAATCGGTTTTACGCCTGAATATGGGGTGAATGCATATGAAACAAAACTTCTATTCGCCCTTGTATCGAATAATATTTTGGCGTAAATATTGTTAACTAAGAAAGTACCTGCCGCCTCTTTGGCATCGTTTTTCTTTTCTCCTCCGCTTCCTAGGACAAACACCCGTCCTACCCCTTTATTCTGATCCCCCATTCTTTGCTTGGGTGGTTTAGGACAAGAAGTCCTATAATGTCCTATTTCCCCACAATTGAAACATTTCACATTAGGACATTGGGTAGCTGAGAGACCAAACTTCTGATAAGTCTTGCATTTCATCCCCTGGATAGCTGATGTCGCCCAGACGGTCTATAAAAACTATGAATAAAAACCTAATCTAGACTCCTAAGTAATAAATGGAATACCTATGAACTAGACCGCACTGACAGGCAAGTGAACCTATCGAGTGTAGCACAGCTTAATGGTAAACCGGATTATCGAACCCTAGAGACACTGAATAACTAAACTAGACTCTGACTCGAACTATGAATGATTGATTTGGGGGGTTTTCTATACTATTGATTAACTACTAGAATCAAGAAAACTCTAATGAACGACTCTAACTATCAAACAAGGACTTCGGGAATATCAAGAATGGGAAGAATACCACCTAGGTCGGAATCCTACTTGCAAAGCACAGACTTCTACCGGTTATGGAAACTATGATGGATCTGGGTATCTAAGGATAACAGCTCTAGACTACAGAGTGGATCCCTAATCACTCTAAGGGTGTCACCAACTAAGAAACTCTAAAGATGCAGTAACTCACCAGATAGTCGGATTACCTTTCAGTCTCTCCAACAATGATAATGTACCCAAAAGACAAATCACCTCTCAGTCTCAATGTCCACAATACATCTAAGATGCACGGGGTAATCTCAGATCAACACACTATGACTCGGACTAGAAACAATTACTAGAAACCTAAGGCAACTTCCTCTCAGACAGTTAACACTCGGAATCCTAATAACAAAGACTAACTGATTATCTCTCATCTTTCTAGTATCGAGATAAGATGAACACTCATATCTAATTAACTCTCAATCACAGCTCCTATGGGATACTACGTCTAGAAAACCATACAAACAATGACAAACACAGTCATATGATCTAGATACGCTATTCAAACTGAAAGACATTCACAAATAGCATACGGAACTATAATCAATTGCAACTTAGATCTAAACATGCATATTCACCATAATAATCAAACTAAGATCTTTTACAAAACCATTAATCCAACATACGAATCCAAAAACCGAATAAAAATCCAAACTTTACTAAGCAATCATCGCAAACCTAGGTAGTATCAAAGATCTAGCCAATACACATGTTCAAAACATCTAAACCAGAAGTAAACGAACAAGACATGGTTTCAATCAACAATTCAAAGACAAAAGAGAGAAAATCAAACACCGAATAAGCTATTACTAATGAACCGGGATCCGAAAGCTCTAGTCTTGCACTTCAATTGCTTCCCAAGCTCCCAAAATCGCCCTAAACCCTTCTCTGGACGGCTAAAACTCGAACTCCAAGTATTATGGCATTACAAATCTTGTAATAATCGAATTATAGGGTTTTGCGGGATTTAGACTTCTCGCATATCGCGAAAGATTGTCCTGGGTTCCTCGCGTACCGCGAGGAACAAATTAGTCGCGACCCTTTCTGAAGTTTCTCGCATACCGCGAGAACATGGTGCTGAGTCGTCGCGTACCGCGAAGACTTGGATTTCCAATATTTTTCATTATTTTCTTTGGACTTCTTCTCGTGCTCGATTTCTACATGATTTGACTTTATACTTCTCACGAGCTCCTATAAACCTGACATAGACTCAAAACAAACCAAAAACAAGTAAAAACGTACACAAAACTATCTAAAATGCACAATTACAAAGGAATAAAGGATGTGTGCTTTGCACTACATCAATAGCTTTATCCGGGTTAAATCCTACTTTTCTAGGAAATTTGTTATTTCCCGGTTTAAACTTATAAACAACTTCTTCTGGTTTTCTCTTGTGATCCACTTTTGGTGGCTCTTGGGCTGCCACCTCATCATACATCACCGCAATCAGCTGAACACCCGAATCTATCGTTTCAGGGGCGGTAGTCTTTACTAAGGTACGAACCTTAGGTGGTACGCCTTGAACATAACATTTAACTCTTCTTGCCTTGGGAGTAACCAAATGTGGCACCAGTTTGGCCATTTCGTTGAATTTGGTTGTGTACTCCTGGTGAGTCATAGTCCCGGCTTCAAATCGAAGGAATTCAAATTCAATCTTGTCCACAACATTTTGTGGACAATATCTCTTAATAATCAAAGTCTTGAGATCTTCCCAAGTTATCCTATACATAAGCTTCTCCCTTCGTCTGCTTGACTGATTCCCACCGGTCAAGAGCCTCCTCCTCAAATGAATGTGCAACAAACTTTACAGCTTGATCTGATCTACATTCACACATCTTTATTACTGCTTCCATAGATGTAATCCACTGCATTGCTGCAATGGCATTCTTCTTTCCATTGAAGGGTTTCAGGTGACCGTCGCTGAAGTTCTTGTAATTGCATCCATCAGTATTGCCTCCTGTGCTATTCGTGGTCATCCCAACCGTTTCATGAGTTTGAGTCGTTCCGATATTATTTCCTACAAGAGTAGTATGTAGGGGATCTTCCGTTTGAGGAATTGCACCACTTGTTCCTTTGTTCCGGTTTCCCAGACCATTGGGATCCATTATCCTTCTGAGAGCATAATCAAGGATTCTAGGTAAAGTCGTCTGGAGTACTCTGGTGACCTCAGATGCCACCGCTCCTTGGAATTGAGCCTCTGTCATGACTACTTCTTTCATATGCTGTTCGGGTCCAGTAGTCATATTTACGTTCTTATTTGGTTCAGTATTCATGTTCGTCGTGTCACGGGTGTGGAACCTAATGTTGGGTTTCCTACCCCTACCTCTGCTTTGTCCTCTAACTCTTCCCGCCATTAGTACCAACACATAGATGTATAGCATCAGAATTCGTATAACCGGACATAATCCAGAAATTAACAACATTTGGCCAAAAATGCCTTTAATTATCTGATTTCTAAGTATTTATTGTTATATGTCATACTGAATGTATACACCTAACTTATCCTGAGGCATTTCAGACTATTCTCAGGGTCCTAGTTTAAGTCTAGATACCATTCCTGTAGTATCTAAATCCCTTAAACTAAGGATCTGATACCAACTTGTCACACCCCAGTCCCAGGTACTGGTAAGAGTTGACGCATGGTACAAAACACACAACGGAAACTAAAAACCTCAATTTTTATTACATCATTGAAAATATTGTTTATATCATGTTATCAAAAGTTACATCATTTCATCATTGTTCCTAACAAGGAACATATCATCTCGGGACTTATAGTTTCAGGCTTGCCCATCATCTGTTTCATTCATCAGTTCGTTCTAGTCCTGGAATGCCTCATCTATTGACTACCTGTGATGCGCTCAAAAACATTTGATAAAAAATGGGTCAACATAAAGCTGGTGAATTCATAAACCAAATTAGTTTATCAAAATGACTCGCCAAAGTATCTTCAACACAGTCATGGGGTTCCACCCCCTCTCAAAGAAAACTATGAGTAATCATTCAGTATATATATAACCAAAGATCGTTCCACGGGTCCTATCCAACATGCTGTTCCACGGGTCATGTGAAACACAATAAACGCTTAGAATGCATTATATATAAACAATCGGTGCAATCGTTTCAAGATACTCAAAATATTTTCATAAATTAACTGTGCTTAAAAATTGAGTATAACAGAGTTATGGTTATTTTAAATGTATCACATTTTAAGAACTCACCTCAACAGTATTTCTGCTTATCGTATCTGAAATATGGCAAACACCTTGGACAAAGCCCTTGTTTTATAATAACATCACTTAATTACATAAACCTAGCTTAATGGTATTTAACCAAAGCTTAAGAGTAGGTCGGAACCTTATCTCAGCACTATCTACGACAATTTGGGGTCGAGTTGTTGGAAACCGAACTTTCGTACGTAAACCAGACTTCAAAAATGGACCTCTAGGAGTTGTGTGTGTGTTTTCAAAGTGTGTTTGGGTGTGAAACTGATGATCAAGGTGTAAGCTTGACCTTTCTATTTGTAGGCCAAAAGTGCACCCGTAGCAGACTGCTACACAAGGTGGTGGCGGTCCGCCACCGCCTACAGCCGCATTTTTGCCTTTGGGACCAAGTAACGGACTGTTAAGGCAAGGGTAGCGGTCCGCTAAACGGTTACACCCGCCAAACATCACCCGCTAGTCATTAGACACGTGGCGTGTCATTATTGCTGCTTTCTTGACCACGTATCAGACCACCAAGCCTCTGGGTAGCGGTCCGCTACCCCCTTAATTTTTAGAATTTTCATTTTTAATCCCTGAACTTTGAATATTTCCATATTGGCCCTTAAATTTTGAATTTTGGCAAGTTTAGTCCTTTATTTCCTAGGGAATTTTCATGGTGTTACACTATTAAAATACAACATTTTTATAAGAATTGATATGTGTAAATTTACATGTACTCTTATATTATAAACATTTTTACATGTGTAAGCTTTTACCATTTACGCATGTGTAAATGTTTAGAATATACGAGTAAATGTAAATTTGCACATATCAATCTATATAAAAATGTTGTATTTTAATAGTAATGCTAGTATTTTAGATAAATAAATAATTTCTTATTATTTTTCGTGAGTTCTCTAAATATTTAAAGTTCTCATTTGAACCTAACCATATATATATATAATAACAATTTTTACTCTAATTTTCTTTTAAAATGTACACCAATTTTCAATCTCATTTACAAAGGAAACACACACTATTTTCCTTTTTATTGTGCCTTAGAAATATTTTTTCTCATTGCATCTTTAAATAAACATTACTAGGGGTGTTAATTCAAAACATTACTAGAGGTGTAAATTCATGACACAAACACGAATACGAAAATAATCATGTTTTGAGGTGATCAACTAACATGCTTAATAAATATGTTGTGTTTAGATTGATTTTCTTTAACCTGTTCAATAAATGGGTCGTGTTTGAGTTGCATCAAAGTTAAACAAGTCAACTTATCAACCTGTCTAAAGTTATAATTAAAAAAAAGGCAAATTGGATTTTAATAATCCAAAGCATGACTTATTGACCGAAAATAATCTATCTAACAATTTGGCTGGTGATAGGCCTAACTTTCACTTTTGTTGTCAAGGGCAGTCCTAGTAGCAGCATCATCATAGATTTACTCTTGATTTTTTACTCGATTTCTCTTGTTTGTTTCCCCATTTCGTTTAAAATAATAAAAACAAGTGTAAATCTATGATAATTATGCTACTGGTAGGGGTGTTCATTGGTTCGGGTTACGGTTTTTTTCGTTTATTCGATTCGGGTTTTTTAGGTTGATTTTTTTTTTGTTGGAACCACAATCCGAACCGAACCTAATTCGTGGAAATCTAATCCGAACCTAAAACCACTTTATAATTCGGTTTGAACCTAACAAACCGAATTAGCTAAAAAAGTCATTTTTTCTTTTATTTTGAGTAGCCACAACAAGTTCGGTTTAAACAACACAACATTTTAGAAAAGTCTAAACAAAAACATCCAAGGTAAAATTAATGACTTATAATCCATATATGGGTGGTTATTGATATAAATGAATTGGGCTATCTATAAAATATGGATTAAAATAGTGGTATAACTCAATTTGGTTTTTTCGGTTCAAACCGAATTCAAAATCTTGAAACCTAAACCAAAGCAAAAACCAAATTACATATTCGGTTTGAACCAAACCGAAAACCAAATATGTAATTCGGTTTGGTTTTAAACAGTTTCGGTTTGAACCAAACCGAAAACCAAATATGTAATTCGGTTTGGTTTTAAATAGTTTCGATTTCGATTCGGTTATTGGTTTAATCGGTTTGAAACCAAATATTGAACACCCCTGGCCACTGGGACTTCATTTAGCAACAAAAGTAAAAAATATTACTGTTACCAGCCAAATTGTTAGTATGAATTATTATCGATCAGTGAATCATAGTTTGAATTTTTAAAATCCAGTTTGCCTTAAAAGATTATAAAATATATAATTTATAACTTTAACCTGTCAACCCATTTATGATTTATTTACAACCTTATTATAATTCGTTTACAAACACATTTTCAACCTATTTACATCTTGATAATAATCCATTCATGACTCCCAACCAAATTAGTCATGTTTGGATTCATCGATTCAACACGAGTATATCACCTAAAGGTGCACAAAAAAATCGGGTTGAGAACCGAACCCGACCCTTAACCTATTTTGAAACTGGGTTGTAAAAACCGGTTTGGACCTGAACCGAATCGTAAGGTTGAAATCAGCTTGTAACCCCCTTCATTGAAACCGTCAAAAGCGAACCGAACAGAACCGGATACAACCCGGTTTCAACCTGAACCGGCTCTCCCTATATCACCTTTTATGCAATTATTTTCCACGTGGCACGAAGAGTGTTTTAAAATTACAACTCAGCTAGCCTTTGGCTTTTCAGAACCTAACATCGACATCGTCGCCTCCACCTACCACCAAAAGCCGTTATAAACCCCATGCTGCAATCGCCGCCACCCACGGCGGACCTCCCCATTCTTCCTCCATTCATATACACCATTCTTCATTACACAGCTTCTTCAATCCTCTCACCGTCACTACACTTGCAATGGCCTTCGCACCTCCCGCCACCTCACTCTCAAAACCTTTCCTCACTTCCAAACCCTCACTATCATCATCATATTCGTCAACAACTTCGTTCGTTAACCTCCCGACGACCTCCCGTACATATCGGACGCCGTTCGTCGTTCGGAACTCAATCGCCGTTGCTCAGTCCCCGTCCATTTCGTCGACGAAATCATCGACGGTGAAATCGGTGAAGGCGAGGCAGATCATTGACAGCAGGGGGAATCCGACGGTGGAAGTTGATCTCGTTACTGATGATCTGTACCGATCTGCTGTTCCGAGTGGAGCGTCCACCGGTATCTACGAGGCGTTGGAACTCAGAGACGGTGATAAGAACGTCTATGGCGGGAAAGGTGTTCTTAATGCTGTGAAGAATATCAATGAGGTCTTGGGACCAAAGCTCATCGGTGTTGATGTCAGGTGAGTTGAGAGTTTGATTTGATCATATACATCGTACATGTAGATCTTAAACATGATTATCTTCTCTAATTTGTGAATTATGTGATCAATTAGATTGCTAATTTGTTTGTTTTGCCCTAATTTTGCTTCCTTTATGCTTTAATTTGTTTGTTTTTCTCATATGGTCATCTTATTAAATTTGTGAATTCTGTGTTCAATTAGAATGTTAGTTTGATTGTTTTGCCCTAATTATGTGTCCGTGTTATGTTAACACCGACCGTTTGTAACGATTGGAAGAGAATGTAATAGAATGCTGATGTAATTCTTTTATTACATTAAGGAATCAAGCTGAATTTGATGGCATCATGCTGGAGATTGATGGAACTCCAAATAAGTCTAAACTTGGGGCTAATGCAATACTTGGAGTATCCCTCAGTGTGTGCAGAGCTGGTGCAGGAGCGAAAAGCATACCATTGTACAAGCACATTCAAGAGATATCAGGAACGAAAGAGCTTGTTATGCCAGTTCCAGCTTTCAATGTGATTAATGGAGGTAGTCATGCTGGTAATAATCTAGCCATGCAAGAATTCATGATACTGCCGGTAGGTGCAACTTCATTTGCTGAGGCTCTGCGTATGGGTAGCGAAGGTTGGCATATTCTCTAAATCTTTCAGGATTAGTTGTCATTTCAGTTCATAACTTCATGCATAATGGTAGAGGTTGCAGCTTTAAACCGTTTACTTATGAATGGGCCACTTTGGGTTATGTTTTAGCTCTAACGGGTCAAACGGTGAAACAAATAAGAAGTTAGGAAGAAAATTGGTCAAGCAAGTAAGAAGTCACCCAAAGTGTATTTTAAATGCGTAGAACTACCTACTCATTTTATTCAAACAATCAGATTGTTATTGGAATAATATGATTTTTGTAATCATATGTTGCATTAGTTATTTATAGAAAAATTAGTTTTTTGGACAAAAAGTGTTTGGGCACCTGGCTCGAACGTACCAAAAATCATCTTTCCTAGAGGCTAGAGGAAACCCGTTTTGAATTGTTACCCAACCAAAACAGCCTGTTTTGTCATATCAATTAAGTTGACGCTAATGTAAAGGTCTTGCATTCTTGATTTGCTTGTGTGGTCAAACATTTGCATACTTGGGTCAAATCGCTATCTTTAGTTTATGGACAGAAGACTTTTGTTCTTGTCATCATCTTAAACTCTCTTTTTGCATATAATGTGGGAATCTGAGTAATGAATGCACAATTTTTACGGTTGGAAACAGAAATGCTAAGATGTCATAGAATGACAAATGTTATTCATCATTAATGGTGCTGGATTTCTGACCTATAATTACAGTTTATCACACACTGAAGGGAATCATTAAAGCAAAATATGGACAAGATGCATGCAATGTTGGAGATGAAGGTGGGTTTGCTCCCAATGTCCAGGATAATAGGGAAGGGCTCGTGTTGCTCATCGATGCGATTGAAAAGGCTGGTTACACCGGCAAGGTAAATGACATATAACATTTTCATATATTCCATTTACTTATTGATTAGAGAAAGATATTTTGCAGATTAAAATAGGAATGGACGTTGCTGCTTCTGAGTTCTTAACAAAGGATGGTAAATACGATCTTAATTTCAAGAAACAACCAAATGATGGAGCTCACGTTCTCTCAGCTTCAAGTCTTGGTGATTTATATAGAGAATTTGTGAGGGATTTCCCAATTGTATCAATTGAAGACCCCTTTGACCAAGATGACTGGACCTCGTGGACTTCACTACAATCTTCGGTTGACATCCAACTTGTTGGGGATGACTTGTTGGTCACAAATCCAAAGAGAATTGCAGAAGGTATTCAGAAAAAGGCCTGCAATGCTCTGCTATTAAAGGTAAGTACAAGAATTACATATTTTGTCACAAATATTTTGTGCTTATATAGTTCTGATTTTGACTGCTTCTAACAATATTTGATATGCTATACCCTTCAACAGCCATTAATATCCTGCATGAAGTCAATTTGTTTTGGTTAATGATCCCTCATATTTAAATTATTTCAGGTTAACCAGATAGGTACAGTAACTGAATCTATCCAAGCAGCTCTTGACTCAAAAGCTGCAGGATGGGGTGTGATGGTTAGCCACCGTAGTGGTGAAACAGAGGATAACTTCATTGCAGATCTTTCAGTTGGCTTGGCTAGTGGACAGGTGTCATTTAATTTCATCTTTTAATCATTACTTTTTTTTTTCAATATTATTTATATTGTTTTAATTTTTTGTTTCAATTGTTAGATTAAGACTGGCGCTCCTTGCCGAAGTGAGCGATTGGCCAAGTATAACCAGGTATTGTTTTTTATATTATAATATATGGTCCTAACTAGAGGTTGCAGTTTCGACCCGTTTGCTAATCAATGGGAGATTTGGGTTGTGTTTTATCTCAAACGGGTCAAATCTGTTGAATTTTAGCTAAAAGGGGAATGGGTTGAAAGTAGTCTAGGGTTTTAATGTATACCTCCTAAATCATTTTGTTCAAAAATATAAATTGCAATAATATTATTTTTGTAATTATAACTAATGCACTAAATATTTATAAAATATGGACAAAAGAGTAACCTACGGACCCATTTCGACTGTTGCCACCTATGGTCATATAACTTTTACAAATTTCAAAAGTTATTGAAACATATGATTATGAAGGAGCTTAATAACAAGCATATGAAACACTGATACGACTAAAAATTTAGTTAGTGTCGTTTTATTTAGTTTTATCTTGATTAGGGATATTATTAGGTTAACACTAGGTAAATATTTTTAACTATGAATAATCTCATTATGCCTGATTTGATAAAAGTAGTTGTGATATCATTGGATAGTTGGTTAACCTCTCAAATTTCCGAACAACCTCTCGGATGTCGATTAATCTATATTATTCGTTTTTGTGCAGCTTCTGCGTATTGAAGAGGAACTTGGAAATGTCCGCTATGCAGGTGAAGCGTTCAGATCACCATAAGAGTTGAACATTGATCTGAAATAAAATGTGGAGCAAGATACCATTTCTGAAATAACAAAATGCTTAAGGGAGTGGACAACAGAAATTATTGCATGTTTTGTGCTTTCTTGTACCTTGAAACCTTTGTATTTGTACTTTGTGAGTTTTGTTTTTGGCCCTTTTGTTAGAGATGAAAAACCATGGATCCTTTTCTTATAGATATCTGATGCAATAAGTTCTTTGGGGATAAAAGTTGAAAAAGGTTAGTTAGGATCGGTTGTATCAAGTGTGGTTTTAAGTATATATTCGAAAATAATGGTTCACTACACCAAATTTAGTTGATATATAACCCATTGTTGAGAAGAGGGTTGCGGAAAGATGAACTTAACTAGTTATTTATTAAGACCCGCGCGTTGTTACGGCGGCGTTAAACTGTGAAAAAACTGACGTCAAAACGTTGATAAAAATAAGGACGTCGATTCCCCATGCGTTATGGCGGGGACGTTGATAATACTCAAAACTTGACAAAAAAACAAAACCTTGACGTAAACCTATGTGTCGCGGCTTTATAAAATAAAAACGAAACTGTTAAAAAATTTTACTTTGAAAGATTAAAATGAAACCTTGACGTAAACCCATACGTTGTGGCTTTATATGATAAAAATGAAACCGTTAAAAAGATTCATGGATTTATATAATAAAAACAAAACTGTTGAAAAAGGGTTGATAACATCCTAACTTTGTATAAAAAAACAAAACGTTTAAAAATATCATTGCATGGGCGTTAAAACGTGGAAAAAAGTGAGTAATTATTTTAATTAAAATCAAAAGAATATTTTCCCTTTGTAAATATTATGCAAATATTAATTAAAAAATTAGTTTAATTAATCATTTTATAAGTATTAGAAAGGTATTATTAATTTTCTTTTAAAATGAATTTATTTAATATGTTATAAGCATTATATAAAAAAGTGCTAAAAAAATTGAACCGGATGATATAAAAAAATTGAACCGGATGATATTACAATCAGTTTAAAATTAATAACCCTATTTAAAAACCAATCTTTGTCAATACATTCCCAATGGGTGGCTGTCACGTTGCTTTTTCTATTTTTTTATTTTCGTTTTAACCCCTCTTACTTTATATAATATACACTTTAATAATTTTAATTTCCTAATAATTTTGTTTTTCTATAATAACTTTCGTTGATTAATTTTTTTTATTAAAACGGATCGCTCGCCTTTGTTTAGTTCTTTTTTGTCAACGTTCCGATATAAGTTTTTTTTAAAACGGACTTGTATCTAAATTCAAGTATTATTTTTGCTATCGTACGCTATAACGAGCGTACGTAAGTTTTAGCCCCACAAACGCGTCGAACCGATCCCGATCAGACTGCCGCAGCGTCGCATGGCCGAAAAAAAGCGTCTATTACATATTTAAAAGTCATTATGGGAATAGTTGTTTTGTAAGATTTACATGCTTTTATTAAATACACCAATCGTTAACACAACACTAATTAATGTTTTTAGCAAAACTTTTCTTTAGATATATGGAAATTGAAATCAAAATAAAACCTAAAAGAGGGTGGGTTGAGGTGGTTAAGAGTGCACAGTTCAAACCCAAGGGACCCTGGTTTTAGTATCAAGAGAGCCCTTTCTTTCTTCGGTTTTTTTTTGTAATGTTAGAGCGTTAATTTTTCCGTTGAGTTACTAACATTGCATGAGTTGTAAAAACGAAGCATTACAAATTTAACCCACCCGTCGCAACGCGCGGGTTTAAAACCTAGTTTTATAAATATAACAACTAAAAATATCTGAAAAAAATAAAAACTTGTCTTCTAAAACTGTAATATATTTTTCTATTTCTTACAAAACTAAAAGAATAATGTTTAAACCGATGAGAGATACTCATATAATCACAATTTACATTGGGGTTGGTGGTATAGTGGTAGAGGAAAATCCTCTTAAGTCATCCGGTATACTGTGGAAAATCACGGCGTTATCCTTGCTGGCAACCCCATTCACGGCGTGATTCTAATTGTACACCGCCACCTTAATTTTGTTTTCACAGCGTGATCCTCACGCTTGAGATTTTTCACGGGAGAATTCAACTAATTTGTGGGGTATATTACCGTTCAACGGCTCCTTTTGTGGGGTATATCACACCACCACAATCACACGGGTATACCTCTTGCCTAGTGATGGGTGGTGTGATAATGAGGATAGTGACGTGGCGCCACCTAAAAACCTAACCCACCTCACCCACTCCCCACCCCCAAAAACCTAACCTAAAAGCTAAACTAAACCCCAATATTTTTTCGAGTTTTTTTTAAACGAGGACGACGTGGGAAACATGGTCTCCGAACCAGTTTTTTAGTTTTTGATTTATATTTTGAGTTATAATTTTTTTATTATTTTTTTTACCTTTAATAAGTAGTTTTTTGGTTTTCTCATGAAAAATGAGTTTTCTTATGATCCTTCCCCTATATATATATATATATATATATATATATATATATATATATATATATATATATATATATATATATATATATATATATATATATAGGGAGGTTCAAATAATAAATAGTTTTTCGCTAACAAATCTAAAAAATGACAAAAACCTTAAGAAACGATATCAAACGAACTCCAATGGAGCTAATTTCAGCGACGTTGAAACCGTCTCGTCGAACTCTACCATCTTAGCTTTTAGGGTTTAGCTTTTAAAGTTTAGATTTTACGTTTGAATTTTAGGGTTTTAGCCTTATGGTTTAGATTTTATTGTTTAGGTTTTTTTTTTTGGGTGTGCGTGGGGGGTTTAGGTTTTTGGGGGGGTGGGTGGGGGGTTTAGGTTTTTGGGGGTGAGGGTGGTGGTTTTAGGATTTTCAGGGTAAGGTTAGAGGGGGGTTTAGGTTTTTGGGTCCGGGTTAGGGTTCGATATATATATATATATAGGGGACGGTTCCACTAAATTGATTTTTCGCTAATAAATACTAAGAAGTGGGTCAAACGAACTCCGATTGAGCTCATTCTAGCGGCGTTGGAACCGTCTAATCGAACCCTAACCCGGACCCAAAAACCTAAACCCCCCTTCACCCTCACCCCCGAAAACCTAAACCCCTCCTCCAACCCTACCCCGAAAAGCCTAAAACCACCACCCCACCCCAAAAAACCTAAACCCCCCACCCACCCCCCCCCCAAAAAAAAACCTAAACCCACCCCCAAAAACCTAAATCCACCCCCACCCACCCCCAAAAACCTAAACCCTCCACCCCCATAAAAAAACATAAACCATAAAATCTAAACCCTAAAAGCTAAACCATAAGGCTAAAATCCTAAAGATCAAAACGTAAAATCTAAACCTTAAAAGCTAAACCTTAAAAGCTAAGATGGTAGAGTTCGACGAGACGGTTCCAACGCCGCTAAAATTAGCTCAATCGGAGTTCGTTTGATATAATTTTTTAAGGTTTTTGTCATTTCTTAGATTTATTAGCGAAAAACTACTTATTATTTGATCCCCCCTATATATATATAGGGTTGGGTTACATTGGAAACTCATATGAGTTATGAAAACTCCCAAAACTCATTTTAGACCACATGTTTCATTACATCATTTTGAATTTTGTGGTTGGGATTAAAAGGGAATAAAAAACTAATATTTATTTGAACAACCATTTAATTAAATTGCAAGAAAGGTAATATAGTCAATTTACTTTTCAACCATCTTTTCTACTTTTAAAAAAGTCACAGAATCATTTCAACATTCTCTTTCCTCCTTTTTTTTTTAAATCCTATTATTATTATTATTATTTTAATTTGAACTAAAAAATATTAAGTGATAATTCTTTTTATCTTTTTTTATATAAAAAAATGAAATTTAAAATTTCATAAAACAAGTTTTAAAATGTTACATATGTAGCTAACAAAAGATTTATTTTTTTCAATTTTCGTGTTTTTTTTACTGTTTGTTTCCCTGTTGTGTGTTGTTCCCATGTGGGTATTCACAATCCTTCAATTGGGTGTTTTCTGTTTGTTAATCTTACAATTTCTATACACCAAAGTTTCAATTTTGATGTGCATATCTTTGATTTTGATGAAGTGGGTTCTTGATCGGCTAGATCTTTATTTAGATTTCGTTTTTTGTTCAAGATTTCGAAACTAGGTGTAACAAAAAATGTTTTGATCGACATTTTGCAAATTTTCGGCGGATGATCCAAAAAGTTTGAAACCCATTTAACCATTTTTGTTTTGTAACTGAAATCGGTTTTTTTTACTTTTTTTTGTCGGTTATCAATGGCAATTTTTTCATGGAAACTATTGTGTTCATATCAATTCATGTTTTAGTTTCAGTGTTCATATCAGTTCTTGTTTTTTTAGGTTTTTTAAGACGATGTCTTTTTTTTATATTCAAAATTTAACCGAGGTCATTTTACATATATGCAATTAGGAACTAGCAAAATGTTACATATGTAGATAACAGATGTTACATATGTAGCTAATAAAGAAAAACTTCATATGTATGATCAGTAATTGTTTATTGATTGAACATTAGAATATTTACATTATGTAACTGACAAATGTTACATATGAAACATTTGGTAGTTAACTCTTTAAATTTTACAAGAAGCATAAAAACTAATACATACAATCAATTACAAATGTGTCTTCGTTTCTTGTATAACCAATCATCAATCTATCTTTATCTCTGTACCACACTCTTTTCTTTCTCATCTCATGGGTTCCGATTTGGAGCGATTAGTTCAACTCCACGGGAAGAAGAAATATTAATCTATAAACATTATGTAACTAGAAAAATGTTATAGCACGTGTTACATACGTAACAACACAAAAAAACGAGATATTTTTACAATTGTTACATATATTTTTTTACACGTGAATGTTTACAATTGTTACATGCGTAATAACACAAAAAACCGAGATTTTTTACACGTGTTACATACGTAACAACACAAAAAAACTAGAAAAATGTTACCCGTTTTTATACGTAACAGCACGTGTTACATACGTAACAACACAAAAAAACGAGAATTTTTTACAATTGTTACATATTTTTTTACACGTGAATTTTTACAATTGTTACATACGTAACAACACAAAAAACGAATTTTTTTAACACGTGTTACATACGTAACAACACAAAAAAAACTAGAAAAATGTTTACCCGTTTTTATATGTAACAGCACGTGTTAAATACGAAACAACACAAAAAGAGAGAATTTTTTACAACTGTTACATAATTTTTTTAAAAAAATTCTTCGGCGTTTTTTTTTTATAAAAAGTAACGAAAATATGTAACAAAACTACCCTATTTAAAAAAAATTAAACTTCACCCAGAACTTTATCGATAAATAAATAAAATTAATTTCTATAAATAAACATTCTTTTTAATGAACCTCCATCCGAGAAAACTATGAGAAAAATATATTTAATTTCTATTTATTAACTTATCGATAAATAAAAAATTTATAGATATAGAAATGGACCTACATATTGTAAGCCACCCGGGCCAACACTCAACAGTGAAAGGATCATATATGTAATCATAAACAAAAGAAAACAAAAACCTTAATTGTTGGGATATGGGTCGGAAAGAAGTCCGGACATACCCCAAAACCCAGGCCCAGATAAACATTCACAAAAGCGTAGCAACCTGCGGCCGGGCCTATGAACTCAAAAGTCGGGCTTTAGTTAAAGACCCGACAGACGGGCAAGACCCGACAGACGGGCAAGGCCCGACGATATCCAGAAGAAAAAGACAAAGAGCTAACGGTAAAAAGAGACAAGAATCTACACACCAGAGTACGAACCAATCAAGATAGGAGGACCGACAATGCACAAACCATTACTAACAACCTTAAACAATGGTCCAGGCATTACATATCCAGGCCAATAGGACAAAGATACGCTCCAGGCTAAAGACAAACAATCACCAGGTATAAATACCGCATCAAACCCAAGGTGATGCTCATGTTCTCATTCATTCCTCACATTTACTCCATATTCACATTTCTCATTCACACCCTATACTTACTCTCACGCCGGAGGCTGGTCACAGCGACACCCCCCGGGGTCCTCACTGTGACGAGACTAACGGTGTTCTTGTTTTGCTAGGTCAGGCTCAGCATAACCCTTCTGGAGACTCTAGGAGAATTCGACCATCCAGAGGTCTTGTAGTTTACAGTGGCGCCATCCAAATTGGATCAACCCTAACCAGCTCAGCTAGAAAAACAACGTGAAACCCTAATCCCACACAGTCACTATGTCAAACCAACAGCAAAATCCTTCTCCAACACCCACTCCTGAAGTATCATTGAAAGGAACGCTATCCGTTGAAGGAGGGGAAGGTAGAGAGAAAGAAAGCCAAGCGAAGGAGTCCTTAGAAAATTATGTTTTGGTGGAAGACGCACTGGACGATTCTGATCAAGAAGCATCCGGTGCAACAACCCAAATCACCACAGAGTTCGTCCGGAGCAACCGGGATAAACTCTGGGCGGAGCTAGCAGCTCTGGACAGAGCAGATAAACTCGCTGAAGTTAGAACAAAATTGGTATTTGATACAGCCAAGGAAGCAACAACCAAAAATAAAAAATTGGAAGGCCAGGCCAATGCGGGAGAGACCCGGTAGGGCAAGCAAAGAGAAGACAACATGTACACGCCAGCGGAAGACACACCCAACTTACTGAACCAATTGTTGGCAATGCTCACACCACACTTGACAGGTGGTAAGGTGGCAGGAGCAGGCAACACAAGCAACAAACCCGATGGTGGCCCGACAGAGAAAGGGATGGAGGATGACCTAACCAAGCCTTACAGGCCAGACCACCTGGCGAAACAATCCAAGTTCACTACTCGGCTGACTGAAGCACCACTCCCGGCTAAGCTTAAAATGCCAACATGTATTAGCAAGTACGATGGTAGCCAAGATCCGGAAGATCATTTACACACCTTTAATGGTGCGGCCCACGTAGAGCAATGGTCTCTCCCGGTCTAGTGCCACATGTTTGCCCAGATGTTGACAGGTCCGGCAAGGGTATGGTTCGACTCCTTACCCTCACAAAGCATAGACAACTTCATCCAATTGAAAGAAAAGTTCCTTCGTAATTTCGGCCAACAAAAGAAAAGATTTAAGAACGCCAACGAGATCATGCACATTCGAAGAAAAGAAAACGAAAGTATAGAGCAATACATGGAACAGTTCATTAATGAAAGTTTATTGATAGAGGACGTACCAGAGCAAATGAAGGTGAGCAGCTTCATCAATGGAGTACGTCACACACAGCTGCAAGAAAAATTGGGGGAAGATTATCCAAAAAGATTTTACGCGTTAATGGATAGAATACGGGCATTCATCCGGGGCAAAGATACGTCTGACAGAGCAGGGAATGGGATAGCCGGATCCCCCGAAAGGCGAGCAAGCAAACAGACAGTAGGGGAAGCAGATACACCCCGACGAACGGCCCTACACACAAATCTCGACCTCCGATGCCGGAAAGATCTAGGTACCCATCCCACCCCGCTACATCGTTCAGTCCGTACTCGAAATAATCATACAATAGTGAAACAAGAAGGCACAGAGGAGAAAGGCAGGAGCGCCCATTTGATATTACAACACTTAAAAAAACGCCAAGCCAATTCCTGGCCACAGAACGGGGTCGGACAAAGTTTCCAACCACCCAGGCCCGTCAGACCCCGTCCGTACATGCAAGATTCAGGCAAGTTCTGTGAATTCCATAAAATAGGAGGCCATACTACAGATAACAATGAACATTTAAGAAGGGAGATAGAGAAGGCGGTGAAAACAGGAAAACTGTCCCATTTGATTAAGGAAATAGGTCAGTAGGGCAGCAGAGACAGAAAACCCGACAGAGACAGGCAAAAACCACCCCTGGAAGACAGAGGAAGAGTTGAAATGGTGCACAAAGGGGAAAGTTCAAAGCAAGAAGAGGCTGGCCGTAAAAGAAAGCCATAGCCACTGGAATCATGGAAGACACAAGCCATTTCTTTTGAATCACTAGCAGACGAAGACATCCAGGAGGGTCCACTAGTCATCTCTACAAACGATGTAGGTCATCGTATCGGGAGAATACATGTGGACGGAGGTAGTGGGGCGGAGATCATGTTTCAGACGCCTGGATGAAGATTTAAAGGCTAAGTTAGTCCCGGACCATCTACCGCTGGTGGGGTTTTCAGGAGAGAGAGTGCTACCAGTAGGCAAAGTAACCCTGTCTGTCACCTTGGGGGAAGGAGACAGGTTCCATACTGTCAACCTAACCTTTTCCATAGTACGAGCAAATTCTAAAAACAACATCATCATGGGCAGATCGGGAATAAAAGCCTTCATGGGAGTAGCTTCCACCAATCACGGAATTATGAAATTCCCCACCCCAAAAGGTATTGCATCGGTTAGCACGGCTGCATAGATAGTTGCTGCATTAGATAGAACTAAGGAAAGCCGAAACAAGGAAGAAGAAGCTTGGATGATGAATGGTGATTTCACAGAGCAAACTATCAAAGTGGGGGCACACTTATCAAACAATGTAAAGAAAAATTTGAAGGAATTACTCATCCGCAACATGGATGTATTTGCTTGGGAGGAGGCAGATATGGAAGGTATCCCGAGGGATCTGGTAGAACACAAGCTTAACATACATCCCACGGCCGCTCCAATCTGACAGAAGCGGCGAACTATGGGCCCAGAAAGTCGTAAAGCTGCGTGCACGGAAACCAAAAAGTTACTACAAGCAGGGATAGTGAGGGAGGTCAAGTATCCATCTTGGATAGCAAACCCAGTTATGGTAGCAAAGGGAGACAGATCATGGAGAATGTGTATAGACTTTAAGGACCTCAACAAATCAACTCCGAAAGATTGTTACCCTTTGCCAGAGATGGAGATGAAGGTAGAAGCCCTGGCAGACTTCCCAATAAGGTGTTTTCTGGATGCATACAAAGGATACCACCAGATACAGATGGCCCCAGAAGATGAAGAAAAAACAGCTTTCTACACGGATGAAGGAGTGTTTTGCTACATCAAAATGCCCTTCGGCCTAAAGAACGCCGGGGCCACTTACCAACGATTCATGGACCGAACTTTTGCAAAACAGATCGGTAAGAATCTTGAGGTCTATGTGGATGACCTGGTAATCAAAAGCACAACAGAAGAAGGAATGATCAAAGATGTAGAGGAAACTTTTAAAACGCTCCGAGAGGCCAGCATGAAGCTCAACCCAAAGAAGTGTTCATTAGGGTAGTAGAGGGCAGATTCCTAGGAGTAATGGTGACTAGAGAAGGAATTCGTCCAAACCCGAAAAAGGTGGAAGCTATAGCCAAAATTCCTTCCCCAAAGACGCTAAAAGAGATGCAGAGACTGAATGGACGACCGGTGGTGCTAAACAGATTTCTATCCCGGATGGACTACAAGTCACTCCCATTTATGGGAACTCTAAAAAATTGTATCAAGAAGAACGACTTTGCATGGACGGCGGAAGCAGAGGTGGCATTCCAAGAAATGAAAGCTCACCTATGCAACCTACCGGCACTAACAACACCCAAGCCGGAGGAAACATTGATCATGTATTTGGCTGTATCCGCAAGTGCTGTTAGTGCAGTACTCATAACAAAAATAGAAGAAGTCCAAACCCCAAACTATTTTGTTAGCAGAACACTTAAAGATCCGGAAACTCGATACCCAAATATGGAGAAATTAACCCTGACACTAGTTTACGCATCTCGGCGCCTTCGACGATACTTCCAGGCTCACCCAATCAAGGTACTAACCGATCAACCCCTTCAAAGGATCCTAAAGAAACCCGAATATTCAGGAAGGCTAGCCACGTGGGCAATTGAATTAGGAGATCATCAAATCACCTACTGCCCACGAACAACATTTAAAGGGCAAGTAATTGCAGATTTCCTGGCAGAACTGTCGGAAACCCGAGAAAACAAAATGGATGTGTCAGAAGAAGAAAATGAAAAATCCAGGGAACAGGAACCACGGAAGCTCTTTACGGATGGGGCTTCCAATGATGAAGGATGTGGAGCAGGCTTAATACTGATTAGCCCGGAAGGCATAAAACTCACTTATGCACTCCGGCTAAACTTCAAAAGCACCAACAATGAGGCAGAATACGAAGCCCTTCTTGCAGGGCTCCGTATAGCAAAGGAAATGAAAATAGATCGAATAGAAGCACACGTAGATTCCATGCTGGTGGCAAACCATGTCAACAATGTCTATGAAGTCAAGGGTGAAGAAATAAATAAGTACAGAACTAAAGTGGAGGAATTAAAGACCAATGTCAAGTATTGCAAAGTGACACACATTCCAAGGAGCCAGAACAAAAAGGCTGACGCTCTAAGCAAGCTAGCCTCAGTAGCATTCAGTCATCTAGCCAAGGAAATTCAGGTGGAAGTGCTAGCCGAACCATCCACGACAGAGAGGAATGTTGAGTCAACAGAAACAAAGGAGGGAAGAACGTGGATGTCCCTTCTGCTAGATTTCCTGAGAGAAGGAATCCTCCTACCAAACCAGAAGGAGGCACGGAAGGTGCAATGAAAAGCCCTTAATTATGCAGTAGAAGATGAACATTTATGTTGAAAGTCCTACTTAGGCCCCATGCTGAAATGCGTAGACCTAGATGAGTCCAACTATGTGATCAGGGAATTACACGAAGGCATCTGTGGTATGCACTCGGGACCAAAAGCGATAGTGGCACGGGCAATGAGAGCCGGATACTATTGGTCCGGGATGTACAAAACAGCAGTGGATAAGATCCAAAGATGTGATAACTGCTAGAGACATGCCCCGGTAAGCCGCCGTCCTTGCATGAATTTAATCTCAGTAATCTCCGCGTGGCCTTTCTTTAAATGGGCCATAAACATTGTAGGACCCTTCCCAGAAGCGGCGGGAAGGGTAAAGTTCCTTATTGTAGCAATTGACTACTTTACCAAGTGGATCGAGGCTAAACCACTGGCAACAATCACAGGACAGCAAGTGCAACGTTTTGTATGGGAAAACATAGTTTGCAGATTTGGAATACCAAAGGAGCTGGTAAGTGATAACGGTAGGCAGTTTGCAGAAAATCCGTTCAAAAGCTGGTGTGCCGAATTACAGATAACACAGGTGTTCTCTTCTGTTAAGCACCCTCAGTCCAACGGGCAAGTGGAGAGGGCCAACAGGAGCATTGTGGAAGGGATAAAAAACCGTCTCGAACCCAAGAGCCACAGCTGGGTAGAAGAAGTCCCACTTGTACTTTGGGCTCACCGCACCGCACCACACCAATGACTAGCCACGGAGAAACGCCGTTC
Source organism: Smallanthus sonchifolius (assembly GCA_023525975.1). Taxonomy (NCBI): domain Eukaryota; kingdom Viridiplantae; phylum Streptophyta; class Magnoliopsida; order Asterales; family Asteraceae; genus Smallanthus; species Smallanthus sonchifolius. Next base: position 15,642,330 of record CM042020.1, read on the forward strand.
AGTTTAACATACGGCACTAAAGAAATGATCCCAACAGAAATAGGATCACCAAGCCAGCGAACCCAGGAAGAGGAGAGAGGAAATGAAAAGGACCTAAGGTTCCACTTAAACATGCTGGAAGAACGCCGAGAAATGGCTATCTCACGAGAAACGAGATACAAGAAGAAGGTGGAAAAATACTACAATAGCCGCGTAAGAGGAAGGAGTTTCAAGCTTGGAGAGTGGGTGTTGCGGGACAATGAAGCAAGCCTACAAGAAGACACTGGTAAGTTGGGACCCAGGTGGGAAGGCCCTTACCAAGTAATCGAAGCTAACACCAGGGGATCATACAAGTTGGCCAAACCGGATGGCACACCTATCCCCTCGTACTTGGCACGGGATGCAGTTAAAGAAGTATTTCATGTAAGAATGAATGTCCTAGCCGATGTTATTTCTAGTCTTCTTACAACGGCTTTAGGCCTTATCTAATGAGCATCGTGTTTTTTTTTTTAAAGAAAATAGCACATTAAGACTTAATCAAATTCGTAAGGCTATCTGGCCGGATTACCCCCGGATAAGTCACCAAAAACAACTTATTCCCCTTGCCAAGGGCATAAGACTTAATCAAAATTGTAAGGCTATCCGGCCGGATTACCCCGGATAAGTCACCAAAAACAACTTATTCCCCTTGCCAAGGGCATAAGACTTAATCAAATTCGTAAGGCTATCCGGCCGGATTACCCCCGGATAAGTCACCAAAAACAACTTATTCCCCTTACCAAGGGCATGACTTAATCAAATTTGTAAGGCTATCCGGACGGATTACCCCCGGATAAGTCACCAAAAACAACTTATTCCTCTTGCCAAGGGCATAAGACTTAATCAAATTCGTAAGGCTATCTGGCCGGATTACCCCTGATAAGTCACCAAAAACAACATATTCCCCTTGCCAAGGGCATAAGACTTAATCAAATTCGTAAGGCTATCAGGCCGGATTACCCCCGGATAAGTCACCAAAAATAACTTATTCCCCTTACCAAGGGCATAAGACTTAATCAAATTCGTAAGGCTATCCGGCCGGATTACCCCCGGATAAGTCACCAAAAACAACTTATTCCCCTTGCCAAGGGCATAAGACTTAATCAAATTCGTAAGGCTATCCGGCCGGATTACCCCCGGATAAGTCACCAAAAACAACTTATTCACCTTGCCAAGGGCATAAGACTTAATCAAATTCGTAAGGCTATCCGGCCGGATTAACCCCGGATAAGTCACCAAAAACAACTTATTCCCCTTGCCAAGGGCATAAGACTTAATCAAATTCGTAAGGCTATCCGGCCGGATTACCCCCGGATAAGTCACCAAAAACAACTTATTCCCCTTGCCAAGAGCATAAGACTTAATCAAATTCGTAAGGCTATCCGGTCGGATTACCCCCGGATAAGTCACCAAAAACAACTTATTCCCCTTGCCAAGGGCGTAAGACTTAATCAAATTCGTAAGGTTATCCGACCGAATCACCCCTCGGATAAGTCACCAAAAAAAACTTATGTACTTTGCCAAACGCATAGGACTCATATAGATCGATAAAACTACCCATATAGGATACTCTCGGGCAAAGTTATCAAATAAACCCTCGTCAAGGGTATAAGTTTCAAAACCACATACAAGGTTATCCCTAATAAAGACAAAATACAAGAGAATAAAAGTAAAAAACATTGAGACAAAGGAGGACATACAAAGTCATCAAAAAAAGAAAGAAATATACACAACAAGAAATTATGAAGGAGCAGTGCTGGCCGAGGAAAAAGGAGCACCACTAAAGATGGACTTCAGGACATCCAAAGAAGCCTGAGTCAAACCGGACAACCGGGATACGAGGGAATGACTGGAAGTTTGCAAAACCATGGTACTATCACGAAGCCTTTGCAAAGCATCCGAATCGTAACCCTCCACGGATTCCAGAGGAATCTGCTTCTTACTTCCTGCATATCCGGCCGCCAAACCCTCCTGAAAACCCACCGCCTTGGCAGCTTGATTCACGGCACCAACAAGTAGGAGCCACTCCCGACTTCCACGAAGGCGCTCGAAGAAAAGACGAAAGCCAGTGCCTATAAGCCAGTCCCGTTCATAAGACAAACGTTCTCTAAAACCAAAGTTTGCTTCTGAGCGGACATATCGGCGAGATCTGCCTTCAAAATCTCTCTTTCAGCAATCAAAGAGCTCCTCTCCGACGCCCAGGCGTCCTCTTTATCAGCCAGCAAAGTTTCCAGGTGCTGCTTGTCCTCGTCAAAACGAGACAAGCGGGCCTTCAAATCCCTTTCACTCTCCTGTACAACAACAAACACGAATGTAAAAAAACGTAAGGGAAGCAGAACTACCTCCAAGGACCGTACTTCACCCCGGGTGTGATCCAAGTCCACCTACAGAAGGTTCATTTCTTAGGAAACCCGGACGCACTCCACCTCCTTAGCCGCTACCTGCCAAGACAGACTGGCCACTTCCTCCCGAAGCCGAGTAATTTCAGCATCTTGGGACCTAGAACCCTGAATTATGGAATCTACTTTCTTAAGCTCAGTCCTCGCCTCCCCCAGCTCGGTCTCAACCGCTCAAAGCCGTCGACCCTGTTCCTCCAAATCCTTCGAAATATTAAACTTCTCGGCCATAGTTTCCTCCAGGTAAGCACCAAAATCATTATGCCGAGATAAAAGAGCATGACACCGCTCCTCGAAATAAAGCATCATGTGATGCATCTCTATTGTGCCAGAAAGGGCATTAACCATGAAAAAGCTATGCTCGCTACTGAGACGGGAAGTAGCAATGCCCCTATTAAATACTCTCTCGCCATAAGTAAGGACATGCTCAAAAAAGTCATGGCTAACCTCCTATGAGTCAAGCACAGCACCGGTAGCCAATGACCAGTTGGGAAAGAAGGGGGCAACTAAGTTCTCCCCAGATAAAGGAGGAATCTCATCCCCGTGGCCTAGCTCATAGGGAAAGTTGTCATCAAAAGGGCTTGAGTTAGAAGCCTCGCCTCCAACGACGCGAGGAGAGGAGGAGGAAGCACCACCAGCAGGGGGCGAAGAAACACGAATGGGGGGAGGAGAGAAATGGGTAGTCCGATCAGCAGGAAATGGGACGGATCATCAATAGGGGCATTGACGTCCCGACGGGGCAGGGTAACGGAAAGAGAAGCATAAGAAACAAAGAAATAGTGATCTTTCCAATTCTTTAGGGAATTAGAGATCTTGAGAGCCACGAAAGGGCTAGGTTTCATTCTTTTGATAAACGTAAACCAATCGCCGGCCGTGCCGAGGTGATAGAACACACGGAAAAGATTCACTGACGGCCATCCTCCATAGGCACAGCACGCCACCTCAAAGTGAATAGCTTTGCATAAGCCAAGAGGGTTAAACTGGTCAAAACGGACGCTGTAGAACAGAAGAAGCTCTACCAAAAAAGAAGTAAGGGGAAGGCGACAGTTGGCAAACTCAAAATTTTTGGTATAAAGAGTCATCATGCCATCAGGAGCAATAGCAGTTTGTACAGGGGACGGGCAAAGTCGGATTTAATTCGGGGCGGATGTTGTACTTACCACAAAAGCCCTAAACTCTTGAGGGGAAAGTACAGAAGGGGTAACACTAAGATTGTGGCGCTCACCCATGTCGCAAATATATAAAAAAAAAAGAGAAAGCAGGAGAAGGAAGAATCAGAAGAAAGATAAAAGAAACGCACCTGGTTCCATACGACAGGGAGAAGGAATAAGGGATGTATAAAAATGGCCGGATGAAGGAAGAAAAGATGGAGCAAAGTTTTGGAGAGAAAAAAGCGTAAGAAAAAAAAGAAGATTTACAACAGTTATAAAGGGAGAAAGTAAGTCGGTTAAAAGGTGATTTGAATTTCAAACGTTAGAAAGGGACAGATGATCGACACGTGGAAGATCCCCTCCTTAGAAGCCATCAATATATGTACCTAAGAAGAACTCAAGAACATACGAATAACAGCTGTCTTCCACCTACAACTCAACATATACTTCAGATTCTCAAAAAGAGAGAACGAAAAATTAGTCTATCACCTGCTCTGACATGGCTAAAGCAACTAATAGACTAGGGGGACTTGTTGGGATATGGTCTGGAAAGAAGTCCGGACATACCCCAAAACCCAGCCAGATAAACATTCACAAAAGCGTAGCAACCTGTGGCCAGGCCTATGAACTCAAAAGTCGGGCTTTAGTTAAAGACCCGACAGACGGGCAAGGCCCGGCGATATCCAGAAGAAAAAGACAGAGCTAACGGTAAAAGGAGACAAGAATCTACACACCAGAGTACGAACCAATCAAGATAGGAGGCCCAACAATGCACAAACCATTACTAACAGCCTTAAACAATGGTCCAGACATTACATATCCAGGCCAATAGGACAAAGATAAGCTCCAGGCTAAAGACAAACAATCACCAGGTATAAATACCCCATCAAACCCAAGGTATGCTCATGTTCTCATTCATTCCTCACATTTACTCCATATTCACATTTCTCATTCACACCCTATACTTACTCTCACGCCGAAGGCTGGTCACAGCGATACCCCCTGGGGTCCTCACTGTGACGAGACTAACGGTGTTCTTGTTTTGCTAGGTCAGGCTCAACATAACCCTTCTGGAGACTCTAGGAGAATCTGACCATCCGGAGGTCTTGGAGTTTACATTAATAATTATTATGTAATATTTAAAAAGAACACACAAAATTGAAAACAAGCCCATTCATAGACAAAAATTAAAGTAGAAGCCAATCAACAACTATTTAATTAATTCTTTATAAAACAAGACTCCAAGTATGATTCAACCACTTTAGTTTTTTAACCAACAACACAGTAAAAATTAAACATTTGATTATCAGCAGCTCAAATATCAGTACAGAGAAGCATTACCTTCATTAACATGAACAAGATAACATGGCAACCAATTATGAATATTTTGTTTAATAAGCATTACCTTCAATAGCCTATATTGGTATCTTGAATCCACCCCGTAGCCACCTCCGCAGTCCGTGCCACTTCTAAACCAGTAAATTAGCATCGATTTGCATCCCTATTCTCTACCATCTGAATCACCGTCAATTTACACCCACACCGTCAATTTACACCCACAACATCCGCACCACCCCACCATCTGAACCAGCATCGATTTGCATCCCTACCATCTGAACAAAAGATTTGAAAAAAGCCAACATCCCTAACATCCTGTCATTAATCGAAGGTTGAAGAAATGGAGAAAGAGAAAGTAATAAGCTCAAATCGTGAGAAATAAAAAAAAGAGAGAAGAAGGAATTTAATGAGGAAGGAAGTATGATGGGAAGGGTGATGATGATAATGGAAAGTGATTGAGGATGTGGAGGAATGAGAACCACAAAATGGGTTTGGAGGGTTTTAACAACTAGAGTGAGATTCTACCAAATATATACCATCTATACTATATAATAAATAAAGGTTTTAATAGGACACTTGTCATTCTCCTATGCATTCTCAACATTTTTTTCCCGCCTCTCTCTCCTATTAATTACACAAATTTTTTAAATTGTTTTATAATTTTTTGTTTCCCGCTTCTCTCTCCTATTAAATGATGATAATTTCCTTAATTCTTTTTACAAAAAGTTTTTTTATTTAAAAAAAACAGGTTGGTTCATAAAATATTTTTATAAATTGAACATTTTTTCATTATTTTTATAAAATAATTGTATAACTTTTTCTAGAATTTGTATTAAAAAACTATGTTACATGTCATAAATATATAAATCTTTATTTCTAAGTATATAACATTGCATTTAGTTAATAAACTCGTGTAATACACGAGGTATAACCTAGTATATATATATATATATATATATATATATATATATATATATATATATATCATCCATTTAATTGGATGATCAAGTATAGAGATTTAAGTGTAGGAAAAATAAGGGGTAGAAGAGTATTTAAGTAATAGCCACTTTTGTTGACTTATATATATATATATATATATATATATATATATATATATATATATATCATCCATTCAATTGGATGATCAAGTATAGAGATTTAAGTGTAGGAAAAATAAGGGGTAGAAGAGTATTTAAGTAATAGCCACTTTTGTTGACTTTTTTTTTTAACTTCCCCCACTTTTTTTAAACGTTCATAACTTTTTCATGGGACATTATTTTTTTTTTTAAATTACACCATAAAATCGAGCGTTTTTTTATCTTTAATTTGAGTATAGTATTGATATATTATTTTGTATAAACAAAATCGACACTTAATGAAATTGTGCTACTTTACGTAAATGTGCTGGTTTCTGGTAAAACAGCATAATTTACGTAAATATGCTGGTTTCTTTAATTTGTGCTACTTTTAGTCAATTATTATGTGCCTAATTTGGTAGCGTTCTTTAAAAATAAATATTTAAAGCATCCATACACCAACAAAACGGTTCAGTGGTAGGCAACAAAAAGCTTATGCATCAAAATGTTGTTTTGTGCTGGTTTGATATACTAGTTTTGTTGCACTGGTTTTGTTTGTGCTTGGTTAGCAAAGAAGAGCAAGTTACACAATTAACCGTGTTGTTTTGATGTTGTTTTATAGTGAAACAGCACAATTAATTGTTATGTTTGGTGTTGTTTTATGATAAAACAGCGCAGTTAATTGTGCTAATTTGATAAAACAGCGCAGTTAATTGTGCTAATTTACAATGCAGCACAGTTAATTGTGCTGTTTTACTAGAAACCAGACATTTATGTAAACTAACACAATTTCATTAAGTGTCGATTTTGTTTTTAAAAAAAAGTTAGCAATACTATACTCGAATTAATGGAAAAAAAATGCGCGATTTTATGGTGCAAATTTTTTTTTAAAATAAGGTCGTATGAAAAAGTTATGTACGTTTAAAAAAAGTGGGGGAATTTGAAAAAGTTAACAATTGTGGGTTTTTCAAGAATGCCCCTTCACCCCTTATTTTTTCTACACTTAAATCTCTACCCTTGATCATCCAATTGAATGGATGAGATTGCTTCTTAGGCTTCTTAGCCAAATTACACTTCTTAGGGGAACCCTCCCCTATATATATATATATATATATAGGGGAGGGTTCCAGAGAAAACCATGAGTTATGCAAAAACCAAGAAAATCAACTTTTTACCATTGATTGAAATTGATCAATGGATGAGATTAATTAGTGGTAAATCTGTAAATATCTAATAGACAACAAATTTAATTAAATGATATAAGGGTATATTAGGTAGATTGTAATTTATATATTTTGGAAACAATCAAGATCCTTTAAAAAAAACTCTCTCTCTCCCTCTCCCTCCCCCTCCCCCTCTCTCTCAACAAAAACCAGTTTCATTCAAAATCAAAACTCACGATTTATACAAATTATTGAAGAACAATTGAAAGACTACATTTTTTTTTATTTTTTCAATAACTACATAAATGCTTACGTATATGTAAACACTTACACATATATGTTTACGTATATGTAAACATGTTTATATATATGTAAACGGGTGCCAACATAAATAATAAACTAGGAACAGAGTAAATGAGTTACATATACGTAGTCGGGAGAAAAAAAACTTAGGTTTACATATTTACGTATGAGTTATTAGAACACAAAAAATGGGAAGAAACTAGTTACGTTTACGCAACGCAAGTGAATTACGTATACGTAGCTCAAACAAGTTACGTATACGTAGCTTAGACGATATATGCGTATGTAGCTCATACAGTTCACGTCTGGATTTAATAGCACTCGTAGCTCTCAACAATACTCTAATATGGGTTCTCAAAACAATCCCCAAGGTGAGACAAAAATGGTGAAATGAATTATTGACGTCACTTGCACTAACGCATAACCATGTGCATAACCAGTTGAAGACCAAAACTAAATTTATGGAAAATATATTCTTTTATCCAACATACCATATACTTTTTTCTTCCCTAGATTAGAGATATTAGTTAAAATAACCAAAAAAAAAAAGTTGTAGCCTAAGAGATATTAGTTAAAATAACCAAAAAAAAAAGTTGTAGCCTATGGGATTCTGCAACAACAAGAAGAACAACTTTTACAAGTTCTATAATTTTCCTCTGAATGTAATACAACGAAATTCATAGAGGACCCCTTGACCATTTAACCAAAATATCTTCAACATTTTAAAAATAACAACTAGCTTTTGATACGGAGCCTCTTTACTCGTCATAAAATGGCCCATTTCTAGCCCTACAAAATAGAAGCAATATCACCTTTTAGCCGGATGAACCCTAAGCGGGTGACGTGCAACGGATCGCGTCCACGTTAGTTGTAACGCAAGAACATGACCACACCTATTCCCTTAAATAAGATGGTATTCTCACTTGAGTATTCGAGGGGTTAGGGTCAAGTTAGCATATCATCTCCTCCGTCTTTGGGTCGCCGGCTCCGTCTTCCTTAAATCTCACTACAAATCGGAAATAAACATTCACACTACCTATTTCTTAGACTATACAAACGGATGATGGAATGGAGTCATTACTTTGCTTTGGAATGGAAGAGATGTTTGGATCCAACTTGGTTGCTTGCTTGTTTGAATGTCATCGATGAAATGAAATTGATTTGGGAATTGATATGAAAAAATAGGAAGTTTTTAAATGCAGGAGAAAGAATAGGGAATTGATTTGAAAAATATTAATTATCAAATCAATATTAATATACAATTACATATTTACCATTTTATATAAAGAAATTATAATTAAAATCTAAATTTTCTTATTGGATGAGACTGGTTTTCTTGGTTTTCGCCTAACTTTATGGTTTTCTCTTGATCTCTCCCCTATATATATATATATATATATAGGGGTGAGTTCACTAGAAAACTCATTTTCATAAGAAAACAAAAAAACTCCTTATTAAAGGTGCTGCATATGTGTTGTACACCCAAAAACCTAAACCCCCCACCCCACCCCCACCCAAAAACCTAAACCCACCCCACCCACCCCCACCCACCCCCAAAAACCTAAACCCCCCACCCCCTAAAAAAACATAACCTAAAAGCTAAACTAAACCAAAAAAACTAAACCAAAAAAACTAAACCTAAAAGCTAAATAAGAAGTAGTTTTTCGCTAAGAAATTTAAGAAAATGACAAAAACCTTAAGAAACGATATCAAACGAACTCCGACTGAGCTAAGTTCAGCGGCGTTGGAACCGTCTCGTCGAACTCTACCATCTTACCTTTTAGGGTTTAGCTTTTAAGGTTTAGATTTTACGTTTGAATTTTAGGGTTTTAGGCTTATAATTTAGCCTTAGGATTTAGCTTTTAGGGTTTAGATTTTATGGTTTAGGTTTTGTTTTAGGGGTGGGGGGTTTAGGTTTTTGGGGTTGGGTGGGGGTGGGTTTAGGTATTGGGGGGGGGTTTAGGTTTTTTGGGGGGGTGGGGTGGGGGTGGTGGTTTTAGGCTTTTCGGGGTAGGGTTGGAGGGTGGTTTAGGTTTTTGGGGGTGCGGGTGGAGGAGGGTTTAGGTTTTTGGGTCCGGGTTAGGGTTTGATGAGACGGTTCCAACGCCGCTGGAATGAGCTCAATCGGAGTTCGTTTGACCCACTTCTTAGGACTTTTTAGCGAAAAACCACTTATTATTGGAACCGTCCCCTATATATATATAGAGAGAGAGAGAGAGTAAGTTTGAAATACAAAGGGCTTATTTCATACAAAGGGATAGCAGCGCGCCGCGTGTTCGTTTTAATTTTGAGTGGGAGGGATATTTTTGTCATTATACAAGTTATTAATTTTACATGCGTAATTAAGTGATTTCATTAATAAAAAAACTTGAATCGTAGGATTCACCAAACCTTTATTAAAAACGTGATTCGATTTTATTAAAAACTTGAATTGAATTCAACTTACATATAAAAAATCACGTCATTAACAAAAAAAAAATCACGTTTCACATTTGAAAAGCGTGATTATAAGAAGGGGAATTGAATTCAAGTTGCGCAAAAAATTAACGTTTCACGTTTGAAAACAAAAAATTCAAAAAACTCGCGTTTGAAAAAAAGCAAAAAAGCGTCATTATAAAAATCACACAAAAAGCGAGACATAGCTCAAGCTCCAATGCTTCAACACGAGACAAAGCCTTATTAAGCATATCCTCTTTTGCAAGAGGCATCTTAATTGGTTTTTTTTAAGGCGAACATCGAATGTTGTGACGTCGTACCCCTTGTTATATGAGAGAGCCTCGTCCAACTCCGGTCAATATGTTGTTTTAACCGGGCCCACTTGGCGTCAGAGTTGGAGAGCTTTCAAGGAAAAACTCCACCCAATACGGCCCCTTCCGGGCTTGAGGGAGAGCCGAGGCTCGAACCCTGGATCGGCGTGGGTAAAACCCTGGTACATCAGCCTAAATGGCCTCATTTGCGATGCCGCAGAAATTAATGATGGTGGCAGGGATTGAACCCGAGTCCCTTGGGCTTCAGGCCTTACCTCAACTATTACACCACAACCTCTTTGACGACATTTTAATTGGTTGAGTTTCAAGAATAATAACCTTTTCCTCCAACCCTCTCATACATTTCATCATTAAAGAATTCACGTTTTAAAAATAATCACGCAAAAAGCGTGATTATTAAAATCACGCAAAAATAAAATCACTCAAAAAGCGTGATTATTAATAAAGCCCAGTTCTAATATGAAGACTCCACATATATATATAATCAAAAATTCCAAGTTTATTAACCACACTGATTATTAATAAAGCTCAGTTCTAATATGAAAACACGTTTTTTTTCACGGCATGTTCAACTCCAAGATGGCAAGTAATAGAATCAATGGCATGTTTATTAATGGGATTTGGTCCAACAGTCATGTGGATATTAAAGGGGAAGCAAGCAGGTTCTTCAGGGAAAGATTTAAGGAAACAATGCATACCAGACCACGGTTGAAATGCTCAGGAATCCTACGATTAACAGAGGCAGAGGCTGCGTCAACTATCAAACCATTCTCGTGTGATGAGATCAAAAGGGCGGTGTGGGATTGTGGGGGTGATAAAGCTCCGGGTCCGGATGGGTTCAACTTCATGTTTATTAAGAAGTTTTGGGAGATTCTTAAGGATGACTTTAGGGACATTCTTGGTGCCTTTTATCACGATGGGAGGATCAGTGGGGCTTGTAGCTCCTCATTTATAGCTCTAATACCAAAAACAAAAAAACACTACATCTTTCAATGACCATCGGCCCATTTCTCTAATCGGGTGCATTAGCAAAGTAATCTCTAAGATCTTGGCAAACCGTATGAAAGATGTTATTGGTTCGGTCATTTCGAAATCACAAACTGCTTTCCTCGCAAAAAGAAACATTTTAGACGGGCCTCTTGTGGTGAACGAAATTATTTCTTGGCTCAAAAAATCAAAGTTGTCGGGTCTAGTATTCAAAATAGACTTTAACAAAGCCTTTGACTCAATATCATAGGACTTCATTGACTCCATGCTCCACCAGATGAATTTTCCATTCAAATGGAGGTTATGGGTTAAAGGGATACTTGGGTCAGCAAAAGCTTCAATCTTGGCTAATGGGTCGCCATCTAAGGAATTCACGTGCTCCCGTGGGGTTAGGCAAGGGGATCCGCTGTCTCCATTTCTTTTCCTCATTGCCATGGAATCGCTAGATTGGATGATACAAAGGGCTGGGCTGCTTGGGATCTTTCGTGGCATTAAAACGCTAAACAATGGTCCGATTATTTCACACTTCTTGTTTGCGGATGATGTAATAATTCTAGGAGAAAGGTCCAATTCAAATTTCCAGAATCTGGTACGAATGATGAGATGTTTTTTTCTTGCGTCTGGTCTGGAAATAAACTTAAGTAAATGCAGTCTTATGGGAGTAAATGTGGACGACAACAATGTAGTGGAACTAGCAAACATTGCTAGGTGTAAGGCTGGTAAAATACCTTTTTCTTACCTTGGTCTGATGGTAGGAGCTAACATGAATTTGGCAAAGAATTGGCAACTTGTCATTGACTCGTTTGAAGCAAGACTATCGGTATGGAAAGCTAAACATCTATCAATTGGAGGAAGGGTGATACTGATTAGGTCAGTTCTTGATAGCTTGCCGATATACTTTTTTTCTCTCTTCAAAGCACCGGAAAAAGTCCTAAATGCATTAGAAAAAATAAGAAGGAACTTTCTTTGGGGGGGGGAGCCGGAAGCAATAAAAAGATTAATTGGGTAAACTGGAAAAGAGTGTGTTCCCCGAGATCTGAAGGAGGCTTGGGTCTTGGTTCTTTAAAAGTCTTAAATATGAGTTTATTATCAAAGTGGTGGTGGAGATTCAAGTCAGAAGCCAATCCACTTTGGAAGGCAGTTATACAAGGCATCCATACGTCCCAGCGAGACAATTCATTTATTCCGGGAAGAAGGGACGTTTCTGGGGTGTGGGGAAACATAAAAAAAACTGAGCTTTATTTTCAACAGTGGAACCTGGATTTTAGGGAGATGATGGTAGAAAAAGAGGGCGTGTGGGAATGGAGAAACGATGTGCAAGGTGGGTTTACGGTTAAGGCAATGCGTAAAATTCTAAGCCATACTCCCTCCCCCCATGGTGTATTCACTTTCAACTGGAGCAACAATGTACCATTAAAGGTTAACATCTTCGCTTGGAGAACTGAATTGGATCGAATCCCCACCCGAATGGCTTTAATCAAAAGACGAATTCCCCTTGAATCCGATGGGTGTCCGCTTTGCTTACAAAGTGTTGAGACCTCCGAACATCTGTTCACCTCATGCTATTACGCCTCTATGTTATGGGGGTATATTAGTACCTGGTGTAAAGTTCCACCAATTTATGTATTTTCTGTTAGGGATATTTTGGAGCTCTGGAAGAATGATAGTGCGGAACCAGCAGACAGAAAGCCTTTCAAGTGGTTATTTTTTCAGCAATTTGGAGTATTTGGAAACTAAAGAATGGTGTAGTGTTTGGAGGGAAAAAACATCCTTGAAATGGCTCATTGAAGACTTAAAAAGCTCTAGTTTCTTATGGGTTAAAAGCATACCTGGAATTGACAATTTGGAGTGGGTCAAATGGTGCGAGTTCAGGTTCTGAATTTTGTATCTGTATTTTTTTCCTTCTTGTTTTGTATCTTTGCTAGCCAATGCTAGTTTTTAATTATTGAAAGCTTCTGCCCTTCAAAAAAAAAAATTCCACGTTTTACGTGATTAAACGTGAATTGAATTAAATTGAAATTACATTAAATTGTTTAATTTCACTAAGAGTTTTTTTCTTGTCGTTTGAATATCCGCAAAACTCCCTTTTTATGTTTTTACAGATATTTGATTTGGACGCTTGTGAGTACAAATTGACATTTATACCCTTTTTAACCTGGACGACGCATGTTTTTTCAAAGTAATTACGTTTATGCCACCGCATTATCCCCAATCCTAGATCATATTAATCAGATGGTTGGAGGCCCTTCGTACGCTTTGGGCCCTTTGTACGATAATTGGCCCCTATATATATATATATATAGGGAGAATTTCATATATATCCCTACAAACTTGCTTAATATCATATATATCCAAACCAAACTTTAAATATCAAATATATCCTTCCCTAATACTTAAAATATCATATTTATCCATTTTAATATATTTTATTAGAAATAATTCATAATATGACCATTTTACCCTTAAACTTCCTTAAATATCAAATATATTTATAAATCGGTTATTACTATTTCTTTTATGAACATACAAAATAATAAATTAATAATTATGAATATCAAAAACTAGTTTCTCGACTATTATTTTCGAACAGTGAAACAAACTAAAATTAATCAAAATGTTACTTTTAACATACTTAATCAATGATTGCCTCGTTGATTGTTCTCAAAATTAATCAAAATTGTGATTTTTCTTTTACTCAATTTTGATTTATTTTACAATTGCTACTGTAGCATGTAGCCTATTGAAAAATTACTCACCTGCATATGGAATTGGACGAAACTAGATGAATTATGTGAAGCTGCTGTAGGGTGATTGAAGAATAGTTACTCTCGTAGTGTATATAGAGATGAATTCATTGATGCTATTGAGTTTATGACCTAATAAAATTAAAAGAGGCTTAAAATAATAGTATATTTGAGAAGGGTAAACTTGTCACTAAGGTTAAGTGAAACAAACTAAAATTAATCAAAATGTTACTTTTAACATACTTAATCAATGATTGCCTCGTTGATTGTTCTCAAAATTAATCAAAATTGTGATTTTTCTTTTACTCAATTTTGATTTATTTTACAATTGCTACTGTAGCATGTAGCCTATTGAAAAATTACTCACCTGCATATGGAATTGGACGAAACTAGATGAATTATGTGAAGCTGCTGTAGGGTGATTAAAGAATAGTTACTCTCGTAGTGTATATAGAGATGAATTCATTGATGCTATTGAGTTTATGACCTAATAAAATTAAAAGAGGCTTAAAATAATAGTATATTTGAGAAGGGTAAACTTGTCACTAAGGTTAAGTGAAACAAACTAAAATTAATCAAAATGTTACTTTTAACATACTTAATCAATGATTGCCTCGTTGATTGTTCTCAAAATTAATCAAAATTGTGATTTTTCTTTTACTCAATTTTGATTTATTTTACAATTGCTACTGTAGCATGTAGCCTATTGAAAAATTACTCACCTGCATATGGAATTGGACGAAACTAGATGAATTATGTGAAGCTGTTGTAGGGTGATTGAAGAATAGTTACTCTCGTAGTGTATATAGAGATGAATTCATTGATGCTATTGAGTTTATGACCTAATAAAATTAAAAGAGGCTTAAAATAATAGTATATTTGAGAAGGGTAAACTTGTCACTAAGGTTAAGTGAAACAAACTAAAATTAATCAAAATGTTACTTTTAACATACTTAATCAATGATTGCCTCGTTGATTGTTCACAAAATTAATCAAAATTGTGATTTTTCTTTTACTCAATTTTGATTTATTTTACAATTGTTACTGTAGCATGTAGCCTATTGAAAAATTACTCACCTGCATATGGAATTGGACGAAACTAGATGAATTATGTGAAGCTGCTGTAGGGTGATTGAAGAATAGTTACTCTCGTAGTGTATATAGAGATGAATTCATTGATGCTATTGAGTTTATGACCTAATAAAATTAAAAGAGGCTTAAAATAATAGTATATTTGAGAAGGGTAAACTTGTCACTAAGGTTAAAATTTATCAGGAAAGGATATATTTGATATTTAAAGTTTGGTTTGGATATATATGATATTAAGCAAGTTTGTAGGGATATATATGAAATTCTCCCATATATATATACTCAAAATTTATTATGTGAATTTATTATGTTAGTCTCATTAAAGCCTCCAATTTGATCATCTTTCAAAGCTTTTAGGTCATCCGTAGAGGTTTTACATCAAAGTGATTCACGCACTGCCACGTCACTGCCACATAAGCACAGGCCACAGGGGCAATCATTGGATAGAATCACTAAGGTGCGTAGTGGTTTCACACCCCCGCATTTATTTTTTAATCATAAACTAATTATTCAATTAAAAAGAAAGAAAAAGAAATAATGAGTTGGAGTAAATTGATTGGTTGTTGGTTTACTCCTTTGCCCGTGAATGCCCCCACGTCCCCAATCACGTCCTAGGGGTGGTGTTCCACGCCCATGAATGAGCCAGGTGGATCACGCCACCACTAGACATGCTCTTAGAGTGACATCTCCACCACCCACTTACATCACCACCGTTAAAATTTTATCCTCCAGACCATTTTGTCAATCACCACCACACCACTCCATCACCAGCTGCTGAGCTCCTCACCAACCACCACCTGTAGAGCTCCACTACCATTTAATCTCGTGTCTGCTTCACGTCAAATCAGGGGGCCGACAATGTCCAGATCCGTCTCGAGTCACCAGATCTGAAAATCAAATCCCTCACCGGAAAATCGAGACCCACCCTTCACCATTAACGATTTCTCTCATCTCTGAAGCGTGGTGGCTGGCGATGCATTACACACTCGATCCACATTACATTAAGTGTTGCTTATTCTGATGATGACTAGAATGGATGCCCGAATAATCATCGGTTTAGCACTGGTTATTCTATTTTTCTGGGACCAGATCTCGTATATTTCATGCATACATGTACTATGATGTTCATATATGTTGATCATCATGTGAGATACTATTGATTCTTTTCTTTCCTTGAAAATTTTCATCTATCATGAGTTAGACCTAAACTTTGGTACCAGGATTGATGTATAACTTTTTAAAACACAGGGCAATGTTTAATTGAAGCCATTAGTGGATTTTTTTGTGTTGCGTCAATGATGAATCAATGTTATAAGTAGACAACAATGACTAAAAGCCACAGGTATTAATAGACACTAGTTTAGGCCATAGTCATGATTCCATTTACTAACCACACTTCCTACTTTTCACAACCTTGACTGGGCACACACACCATAAACCATGGTTAATAAACAGTCTCCACCTTGGTCTATGGCCTATGCAACCACTCAGCTAGACCAACATGGGCACTTGGTCACAAACCTATGGAACCGAAACGGGTTAGGTAACCCAGTTAGTCCTAGCTGCAATTTGAACAACAGTTGAGAGTTTTTATCAGATGAAGCAAGCACTCACCAGCCACCAGCAATTGATGAACCCTAGGTCTGAATAGGTGGGCCCACATACGTGCCTTGTCGCATATACAGATCATCTGGTGTCTCTATCTCTTCCAGCCATGCATACTCATCTTCTTTTCCATTGATTGGCTCATCTCCACTTCCTGTGGAAACATGTCATTTTTTAATACGGGCCAAATGGGCAGCCCCCGGTATCCACAAACATTTTTTCCCCATTTGTTGACACATTTTCAAGTAATTAATGTGCTAGTTATGATTAGGAAAACCCTATTATTACATCTAAAAACTAAATATATGAATAATAACGATTTCAAGGTTGTATGCATCAATAATACACTCAGGGAAAAATTTAAAATGTTTGACATGTTCAACCCGTTCCTCTTTCGGGAAATTAGCTTGATTTGGGCTAGTTGACTTGTTTGGGATAAAACTCAACAATATTATATGCAAATGGGTCAAAAATGCCACCTTCACAGTATCTTATTGGAATTCATAAAACTAAGAATCAGATTTGCATGCAAAAAAGAGTAAGAACATACGGAAACTAGAGTAGGGGTAATCACGGTAATAGGTACATTTTCTGCCTGCAGATTCTTCATATGGAGGTGCAAGAATGTCAAGAACAGCACAAGAGGTGACAGCAGTGAAACAATGAAGATTTCCTCCCGTGTTTGGATACAAAACTGAAGTAGTACATGGTGCTGAAAGAACTTTGTCCACGGACAACTTTGCTAACCTAACTATTAAAGAAATTCCATCAATATTCTGCATTTGTATACTTAATGTTGAGATGTGATATTGTATCTAGATAATTAGGAAGGCGTGAAGCAAATATTCAAGAAATAAGTTCTGAAGTTCATATATCATATATGATATCAAGCAAGTTACAGAATTTAAGACCAACAAACCGGTAAAGATAATTCTTCACATGCATAGAAACTGAGGTGGCAAGATGTGTGAGGGTCAAAATGCATTTTTATTATGTTTTGGCCAACAAACACTTCTTTTGTCCATTCTTTTAAGTTCTTGTAAATATTAATTCTTATATATGATTACAAGAAATATATTATTATAGTAATAATTGATTTTTTAACAAAGTGATTTAGGAGGTTGATTGCATTAAAAAATACACTTTAGGTAACTTTTAGACATGTTGGATCATTTGACACATTCCCTATTCAGCAACTTTTTATTTGACCCGTTTTGAGTTAAAACATAACCCAATTTAGAAGTAAACGGGTTGAAATTGCCACCTCTAACCGGAATTCAAAAGCACAAATAATTTATCAATAGACAATAGGTACAGAAAATGATGGTGTTGTAGACTAAATTACTTGTCTAATGACTACCAAAGAACTAGTTAACAAACAAACATACCCGGTAAAATCCCACTCATAGTTGAGCTATTTGTAGGGCCTGGGGAGGGTAGGATGGAGACAAACCTCCTCTATCCCAGGGGATAGAGAGGCTGCTCCCAGCGAGACCCCTAACTCCAAATTTTTTTACGTGTTCAGTTGCTCATTTACAGTGTAGTATAGCATAAAAATTCAGGTAACAGAAAAAACAGAGTCGAGAGTAACAATGATACAACTAAAAGCGACAGTAGACCAGTACTAAAATATAGGTAGCATGAAGTGGTGAGTAAACTATAGCGGCGACAAGATATTCAGAGCAAAGAGACAGGACAAAGATGTAGCACTAACATAAAGGCAAAAGATAATTAGAGCAAAGAGACAGAAAAAAAGCTGTAGCACTATCCCCCTTGTCTGTACCTATACACTCCCCTATAAACATAGTTGTCAATAGCGAATAGCGGTAAATAGCGACAAGCTACCTATATGCTACGTAGCGATAGCGATGAAATAGCGCCCGCTATTTTATGTTTAGCGGTAAAGATCCTCTAAGTGCTACAACCTGATAGTTAGTCAGGAACAGTGACAACGATTAGTACCCAATGTATCTCCATGATCTGGAGAGGAACGAACCACAGATTCTGGACTATCGGAGAAGAGAAAAGCGAACTGGAGATTAAAAAAAAACGCCATGTCGTCGCTATAAACCAAACAGCGGGCCTTCGCCGATATGCTACGTAGCGCGCTATAGTGACCGCTATAGCCGCTATTGACAATAGTGCCTATAAAAGTCCATACTCCAAGTCAAACGCAGAAACACTAAGGCACAGCTAAAGCTAAGGCAAAGTTAAGGGAAAGGAAAAGCTAAGCCTAAGGCAAAGCTAAGGTTGGGGCTAATGCCAAGGCTAAAGACACGTCTAAGACAAATCTATAGAATCCACTAATAGTCCATTACCTTAATCTGACGTATATAGAATAAATACAATAATCCCTTGATAGAGATTAGAGAAATCTACTAAAGTTCTATTGTCTTCATATCATGTAACCAAAAAATTGTAAATAGTACGCGAAGTTGTATAATGAATGAAAAGTGAAATGGGAGAAAAAGGTAATTTTTTTGTAACTAACATCCATGGTAAGTTCTAGAATATGACCTGGAGCTCGAGAAGTTTCCTTTGAGATCTTGATGCAAGCTGGTTCAACCCAATCATAACCTTTCACATGCAAGGAACCATACAAGACCTTGCTCAAAACAGTCATTCCTGGGTGATCATGGAGTGGTATAACTGAGGAAGTTGGAAAGCAAAACATACACATCTGCATTCAAATCGTCTTCTTTTAAAACATGCCTGAAATTACTATCAAACAAGTTCAAACCTCTAAAATTTTCTCAATGACGTGTTTGATAATCTTTTATTAGCGGTTATTGATATGCTATCACAAACCAAAAGTGGGTGTGAATTTATGACCTGAAAATGCATGGAACGAAATTCAAGCCAGAAGAACCGAGAGGAAAAGAATGGGTCTTACCGTAAAACTGTCACTTTCATGTAGTTCCACATATGTTATTGGTTGGGCCCAACGATCCAGCCTACCGAGAGTATTGGGCGTAGAAAAACCATGACCTCGATCATCATCTTGGTGTTCCTCTGCCAGCCCAACATCAGCAGGACCAATTGTATCTGCAAAACATTATTCATCAATACTTCCCCAACAGAAAAAGATCCATGCAACAGATTTCAGTCCCTCACTTATTATCATTATAATATCAAATACAAATATCCGTTTGACAAATATCTCACAAAAATAACTATCTTTTCCCATATAAATCATGTACTCATTCTACATGTAAGCATGTAATGATGATATGCAATCAAATTGATTACTCAAATATGCAAATAATACCCCCTAAACCGACAGTAAACGCGTACCTATGTTATCCTTTCCATACCTGGATTCTTTTAATTCATGTAATAACTAACAAGTTATCAAAAACTTAACTCTTATGTAAACAAACCTAAATGAATGATCCAAACTCTCACAATTCAAAAAACATTTATCAGAAAATGCATTGACATTTGACAAAAATTACAAAGACAATCATGTCTGATTGAGATTATAACAATCACTGAACTATCTGATAAGTGCAACTGTTCTTTAATTCAAAACCTAACAATTTCAAGTGTAAAATTAGTCTCTATTTTGCTGCAAATTCATCACCAACAGTCTAGTAACGGCAGTTAAAAGAATCAGCATAGTCATAACAACTTAAAATTAGGAAGAATTTCTAACAAAATCATTTGAAGTTCAGAATCGCATGAACTCTACATACTACAATCTGCACCAAAATTAGTTACAGTAATTGTCCTGAAAGTCTTAAATTAAGGGAGAATACCTAGTTTAGAAGAGAGATCACGGATGAGTTGAGGAGGCGGTGAGGTTGACGGCGTCAAATTCTTGTTACAGGTGTCGTATATAGCTTGAATTGAGGTTTTAGGGGAAGAAGACGAATAGTAATTAGCCATCGCAAAGAATCGTTGGAAGAACATAGTGGTGGAATTAGATGTGAAGGGACGTGAGAGGCGAAAATATCGGCTGCTACTCATTGCGTGGATTTTGGTGGTCCGGTCATTTGCCGATTTACAGTAGGTCAGACGAAGAGGATAATGAGTAAATTACTGATTTAACCCTCCAACGCAAAAGTAGGGCTCAAGTTTGGTATGTTAAAAAAACTTAACGTCCTTTACGTTTATATGACATTGCAGGTTTTATCCTTTATCTTTAAAACGTACGCGGGACATTCTTTATCTATACATTTTGTAACAGATTCTGTCCTTTAAACTAACCGACGTTAAGTTTTTCTGTTAAGTTAATGACAGCTTGGTCTTTCTACCCCTAAAGGACTATTTATGTAATTTTAAACATAAAGGACGTTTTCTGCAATTTAGTATCTTTTAATTAAAAAAAATAGTTTATTTATGTATTTTTACAATTTTTATATATATACAAATAATTTTTTTGTATAATATAATATATTATTTAATTTTTTTATCATAGTTTTATATATATAATTATTATTATATAATATATATATATATATATCTAACATATTTAATACAAATAATATAAATACAAATTATATTTTTTATTGCATGTTAAAAACAAACATTTTTTTTGTTAGAAATTAGATTGATAATATTTAAACAAAACCCTTAAATGTGTTATAAGAAAGCACCTATATTCTACCAATTTTATTTTTTTTTGTTAAAAAGGAAATGGAAACAATATTAGAAATTACTATTTTGGTAATTTCGCTTAGTTTTTTTATTTAGTAATAAAACATTACATTTAAGAACTAACAAACCTATTTTTTTAATAAAATTGAAAAATATCGTAAAAAATAGGTTTATTAGTTATTAAAAATAATAGGTTTCTAATTTATTAAAAAAAATAGGTTTATTAGTTTTTAAATGTAATGTTTTATTACGATAAAAGAAAACTATTTTGGAAAAAAGTAAAAAATATTAAATATATAGTTTACTAAATAAAAACCAAAGCGAAATTACCAAAAAATCATTTTTAATATCGTTTATATTTCATTTTTAACAAAAAAAAATTATGTTTTAAATTTTATGAAAAAATTTATATATATTTTTTTGTAACAGGTAGATGTTTTCTTATAACACATTTAATGCTTTCTTGAATATTATCCATCTCATTTCTAATAAAAATGTTTGTTTTTAAAATGCAATAAAAATAGAATTTGTATTTAATATGTTAGATATATAAGTATATAATAATAATTATATATATAAAACTATGATCAAAAAAATAAATAACCTATATTATATCATACAAAAAAAAAATTTGTATATATATAAAAATTGTAAAATACATAAACAAACTAATTTTTTAGTTAAAAGATGACAAAAGTACATAAAACTTTAGGTTTAAAATTACATAAATAGTCCTTTAGGTGTAGAAAGACCAAACTGCCCTTGACTTAACAGATAAACTAAACGCCAATTAGTATAAAGGACGGAATCTGTTACAAAATGTATACATAAAGGATGTCCAGTGTGCGTTTTGAAGATAAAGGATGAAATCTGTAACATCATATAAACGTAAAGGACGTTTTTTGTAATTTAGTCTTCATCTTATGAGTACGAGAAATTATGGCTTTGGACTTTGGTCTCAACCGTTCACTAAGTCGTCACAGTTTTATTAGCAGGATGAATGTTTGCTAAAAAATTAGTTAATTTTGTCGTTAAAAAGAAATCAAATAATACAAACTAAAAAAACTAAATTCCCAACCCCACCCATATTTTCTTCTTTCTACGTATCTTCCCCATGTATCATAACCGTTGATTGAGGAAATACGAACTGGGTTGGGGGAAAATTTGGACCGGGAGATGCAAAGCAAGTATGTGGGAAATATAGTTGTGAGTCTCCAACATTGATTTGGGAAAAGGGGTGGCTAGAAAAACGAGGCCGACCAGTAATATGGGGCAATGAGATGTAGTAGACGTCCACCACTACCTGTGTTGACAATGATCGAGACTTGTGTAAGTGGGAGTGTGTTGGACTTATATATCCGAGTAACGATATTTGACAACACGGCCACCGAGATAAGATTCAAAGAGTTACACCACGAACAACAATATATCATAAAAGTTTTTTAAAGAGTTAAACGAACCTTACACGAACAACCGTATATGGCTGAACTACAAACGACTGAATTAACTAAATCTGTGATTTGGAATTAAGGAATAATTAAGTTATATGTATATATATAAGATATATATATATATATATATATATAATTATAAAGTTAATTAAATTGTATTTATTTAAAACTGTAAGGGTTATTTAATTATTTAATTCTGTATCAATCTAAATAAAATCCATCAAAAGCTCTGATCTAACGTGAATCAAGATGGTCCAATGTGAAGATATGTTAGGAGGGAGAGAGGTAGAGATAGAGAGAGTAGAGAGACAAAGAGAGAGGTTTAGATCTGCCGATCTCCTTCTCCCCCATCACCAATCAAAACCATTGTAAAACCTAGATCCAGATGGAGATTGCAACGATTTTACGAGGGAGGAGACCATTAGAAAACAAAAACGACCTATCTCACTCTCTATATGATCAGAAAACCTAAGGGTGGGGTGTTTTTTTATCATTCTTTCGTTGGTGGTGGTGTTGGCCAAAGATGGAGGCAATAGTGTTTGCATGAGATGGAGGTAGTGGTATTGGGCGGAGATGGAGCCGATGCGGGTCGGCGGTGGATGTAGGCGAAGGTGGCTTTTCAACCGACGAAGGTGTGGGGTTTCAGTTGTCGGAAGAAAGGCGGTGGTGGCCTTGCTATTTTTTCCAGTGGGTTAATCTTGGAGGAGGGAGAGAGATAGAGAGAGAGAGATGGTTTATTTAAATTTATTTTTATTTTGTTATTTTAATAAGGGTATTATCGTCTTTCACGAAAAACTTAACAAAAAAGTTAGATGGCGTTAGAGATGCGTAGTTGATTAGGACAATTGACAAACCACAAGTACGAAAAAAGTGAAATTGAAATTATTAGACTATAAGGGTTATTTTGACCAAACAACATAGACTAAAACCGAAATTTACTCTTGATTTTAGAATTATGGGACCTCTTTTAGCAACTAAACTCTTCATCGAGTCCTAAAAATACGGGAGTTACATTTCTATTTTCATGTGCATCTCTGTACAAGTGAGTATGGAGAATGGACTTATCGGTACCAGTGTTTTGATGGTTGGATTGAATCAATCGGCCGGACCGGACCCGAATCGTCCACCGCACGGCTAAGCCGGTTCGAATTTATTTGTTTATTAACTTCTTTTTTGAAAAAAGTTTTAAAAGATTTTTTTAGATGATTTGAACTCAAAACTTGTCATGTAAATGAAAGAGACTTTACCAACTATTCTAAGAAAATTTTGATGTTCCATCTCTACTCTCTAGAAATTCGTTTAAGGTTTTTTACTTTTAAGATTTTATTATTATTATTTTATTTTATTCTGTTAAAGAAATATATTTCTTTTATTTTAAAAACTTTCAATATGTTTTGCTAGACAAAACGCTGTTGGTTATATAAAATAGGTAAACTTTCACTATAATCCAATTAATAAATCTTTTATTTTTCATATTACACTACAAGAAAATCACCTTGTCCCGACGTCGCCTATACCGACGACATATGTCGTCGGGATAGGTCACCCTATACCGACGATATGTCGTCGGTATAGGTCAAAACCAAAATTTTGAATGGGAGACCCTATACCGACGACATGTCGTCGGTATAGGGTTGAGGCAGATTGGAGGGAAAGCTGGCGCCCAATGAATTATTGGGGAAAACCTGTACCGACGACATGTCGTCAGTATAGGTTAATTTTGATTTTCTTTTTGCTTTTTTTTATTTAATAAATTTCTGTACCGACGACATAGGGTTTTTTACTTTATTGACTGGTCAAAACCCTACGAAGCCTATACCGACGACATGTCGTCGGTACAGGCTACCTATGTCGACGACATGTCGTCGGTATAGGGTTCAGCGCGAACAAATAGGGAAAACAGACGGCATACCCTCATTTCCACCCAAAAACCCCCCAAAACTCTCTCAAACGATTCTCTCCGGCGATTTTGAGATTTTTAGGCTTTTTGGGAGCAATTTTCTCAAAAACTCTCGGGTTTTAAGGTGAGGTAACAACCGGGTTTCATATTTTAGCTACTTGTTCAAGATTTTGAAGTTTTGTTTGTTTATTTTGGTTAGGTTTTTGAGGAATTTCACCATTTCTTGGATTTCTAGCTTTGTGAAGGTAAATACTCGTTTTAATTACTAATTTGTGATGAAATTTGGTTTAGATCTAAGATTTTTATGATTTTGTATGTATGTTTATGTATGTATGAGTATGTATGTTTGTATGTATGATGGACTTATTAATTTATGATTAGTTTATGTATTTGGTTTAGATGTGTGATTAGTTTATATAATTTAGTTTATGTAAATTAGTGTTTGTATGTATGTGTGTAATTTGTGTTTATGATGCTTAGTTTGTATGATTAGCTTGTATGTATGTGTGTAATCTGTGTTTATGATGATTAGTTTGAATGATTAGTTTGTATGTATGTGTGTAATTTAGTTTATGTGTGTTTATGATGATTAGTGTGTGTGATTAGTTTATGTAAATTATGTTCAACGGATGTATGTATGTTTATGTATGTATGTTTGTATGTATGAGTATGTATGTTTGTATGTATGATGGAATTAGTAATTTATGATTAGTTTATGTAATTTGGTTTAGATGTATGATTAGTTTATGTGTGTTTATGATGATTAGTGTGTGTGATTAGTTTATATAATATAGTTTATGTAAATTATGTTCAACAGATGTATGTATGTATATTTCTATTTATTTATGTATTTTATGTATTTGTATGTATGTTTGTTTATGTTTATATGTGTATGTATGTATTTGTATGATTTGTATCTATATAATTGTGTATGTAATATGTAAGTGTGTATGTATGTATATATGTTTGTATGTGTATGTAACTTTATTTTATTTTGTTACAAGTTCGGAACTCGTTGCGGTTGACGAGGTGGGAATAACATTATATTTGTGTTTCATTGAACTTATTTAAGGTACGTATCCCGACTTTTTTACCTTTTTATATTTTTGTTTGTGTAGTTAATTTTTTATTTCATTTAGGATGTAAACGGCTCGTTTATCATTATTTTATAAATACTATTACTTATATATTAAAAAATATATATATTTTATAATTTTAAAAAATAAATAAGAAAAAGGCTTACACCCCTAATGACATATATGTACGTCTTTGTTTATGTATGTCATGTCTCATGTTGTGTACAGTAGTATGTTTATTTAGGATAACCCTTTAGAATATACCCGTTCGAAATTTATCTGATAGAGATAAATTTTGGATTGTGTCCTTTGGGACTGCTTTTTGAATATTCTATCTCATTTAGGATATGTATACATTTTAACGGGTTGACATTTAAGAAAAAATTGGTAGCTATTTCTCCTTACTCCTTCGAGTTTGCGGTTTATCTGCATACTTGGGGAGTTAAGGGAAAATGCTGCTGATTTTTTTCTTAAATAGTCAACTCGATAAAATGTATACATATGAGATAGAATATTCAAAAGTGGGTTAGGATCCACCGCCTTAGAGTACTGATCAAATCATATACATTCATTTATATCATTTATTACATGCGCGTATATGTGTATGCTTATAACACAATAGATATGACACTAGATATGGCAATTGATAAAAGCTGGGTTTCACTAGGAAGTCGGAATTCTCCGGCTTTCTTAAGCGGTCTTCGCAACTTTATAAATACTGCCAAGAACCATGTCGACGGTTGAGTTAGAGCGTTTTGTCCGTGTAGACGTTATTTTAATGCGTGTCGACAGGATTTGAACACGATATATGGCCACATACATGACCGTGGGTTTCTACAATCATATCAGAATTGGATTTATCACTGTGAACAGCATCCTCGTGCGACGGAGATAGCATCACTTTTTGCCCCAAGAACAACACCAACTCCTCCAATAACTACAACAACAAATAATGAGATGTTTGATGCCATAGATGATGTGATGGCGAGCAAAATACAAACGAGGATAATATAGATGAAGATGGAACTGGTTTAGACCCAGAGTTTGATGCGTTGTTTGAGGAGCTAAATAAGGAGTTATACCCCGGTTGTAGTCAAATGTCTTCCCTAAACTTCATAGCCAAATTGATGCATATCAAAGTTATCAACAAATGGACGAATAGTTCGTTTGACCAACTATTAGAGCTTCTACAAATTGCATTACCGAAGGAAAATCACGTTCCAGCGTCACACTATGAAGCTAAGAAGAAACTGAGTAAGATTGGGTTAGGATATCATTCTATCCATGCTTGCATTAATGATTGTGCACTGTTTTGGAAGGAGAATGAATCAATGCAAAACTGTCCGGTTTGTAATGAGAGCAGATGGGTTAACAAAAACACAAAGGGGAAGAAAGTACCACCATAAAGTGTTGCGCTACTTTCCTTTAACTTCACGACTTCGACGAAGGTATAGTTCAAGACTAACGGAAAAATATATGATCTGGCATAATACTGGACGCTCAACGGATGGTATGATGCGACATCCGGTTGATGGGAAGGCATGGCAAGAATTTGATGAGAGATATCCGGATTTTGCTAAAGAACCAAGGAATGTCCGCCTAGGTTTGGCTGCCGATGGTTTTAATCCGTTCGGTAACATGAGTTAGACTTACAGTATGTGGTCGGTATTGTTAACAACATATAATACACCACCGTGGTTATGTATGAAAGAGTCTTCTTTCATGTTTACCTTGCTAATTCCCGGGCCTAAATCACTTAGTAAGGACATTGATGTTTTCTTAAGGCCTTTGGTTGATGAGTTCAAAATATTGTGGGCTGAAGGAGTCCAGGTGAGAGATGCATCAACCAAAACTGTATTTAGGATGCATGCCGCACTGTTATGGACTATCAACGATTATTCTGCTCGTAGTAGCTTGTCTGGATGGAGTGGTCAAGGTTATAAAGCATGCCCTACATGTAACGTTGACACACCACCGTGCGCTATAACGAATAAGATAGCTTTTGTTAGACACAGAAGATTCTTGCCTATAAAGCATAAATGGAGGAACGATCTGTCGTTTAATGGAAAGAAAGAGACAAGACATCCTCCCCGACGATTGAGTAATGCTCAAATATTAGAACAACTAAAAAGTCTCCCAGATCGTGTTCCGGGGAAACATCCAATGCATGGAGGGGTAAAAAGAAAGCGTGTTGCATCAGAGTTGAATTGGACTAAACGAAGTATCTTCTTTGAGTTGGATTATTGGTCTTCTCTGCTTTTAAAACACAATCTTGATGTTATGCACGTGGAGAAAAATGTGCGTGAGAGTTTATTGGGTACTTTGTTGATGAACGATAAATCAAAAGACACACACAAAGCCCGCAAAGACTTGGAAAATATGGGTATTCGACATAACCTATGGCTAACACAAAAAAATAACAAGTTGTACCAACCACAACCTCCTTACTCTTTCACACCCAGTGATCAAGAACGCTTTTATCAGTTTATTTGAGGAGTGAGACTGCCTGATGGATTTGGATCGAATTTCAAAAATAAGGTACTTCCCAATGTTTCAAATATAATTGGGTTAAAGTCCCATGATTATCACATCCTCATGCAACGATCGGGTATGCACAAAAATGTTTCAACAACAATCAATGACGTTTGCACATTCTTTCAAAAAATTTGTGCACAATCAGTAGATGTGAAAGACGTGTATGAAGCAAATGAGGAAGTGGTTAAGATATTATGCAATTTGGAAATGATATATCCTCCAGCATTTTTTGACATAATGGTTCATCTCATTCTTTATTTACCTAAAGAAGCTATTCTTGGTGGCCGTGTGTATATGAGATGGATGTATCCTTTTGAAAGATACATGAAAAGGCTCAAATCATATGTTAGAAACAAAGCCAAACCTTAAGGCTCAATTGCGGAGGGTTATGTTGCAAATGAAGCCTTGACATTCTGCTCTATGTATCTGGACGGTATGCAGACCAAATTTAACCGACCAGATAGAAATGCAGATGCTGGCATTCCCAAAAGGCAGTTTCAAGTGTTTTCTTCACAATGTCGACCAATATCGAAAAGTAAAATGAGGGCACTCTCTTAACATGCCAACAAATCATTACAATGGTTTGTTTTGAACAACTGTGATGAAGTCAAAGTCTACAAATCGTAAGTTTTTTTGTCCATCTACCAGTGATAAACTATTATTATATTTTCATTTAATTCTACTAATTTGAATTTTATTTTGTCCATATACCAGTGAATTTGAATCTAAATTTCCTGAACGCAATATGCAAACCGATTTTTCTTCATGGTTAAAATATGAAGCAAATTTATTTTCATTTTCATCTTCATCTTCATCTTCCACACCCGATAACAAAGAATTAAGGGCATTGGCACATGGTCCCTTGTACGCATATTCTTACACTGCTTGCATAGTCAATGGTGTTAGATTTGTGATACAAAATCGTGATTCCTGACGCACTACTCAGAACAGTGATGTGGTTATAATAGGAGAAGACAATACTCCATTTTATGGTCAACTAGAGGAGATCATAGAGTTGAACTACATAGATGGTTACTCGGTTGTACTATTTCGTTGTAAATGGTTCAACACGAGAGGTAAAAGATTAATTAAGCAAAACAATACTATTATAATTGACATCGACCGTGAATGGTATGTTGTCAAAGAATGGTATGATGATGTCCAATATATATTAGCCACACAGGCTAAACAAGTGTTCTATCTTCGAGATCCTTCTCGAACCACTGGCCAATGGAGGGTTGCTGAGGACGTTCACCATCGGAAGATTTGGGATCATCCTAGTGTTGTTATGAGATAGATATATTGCACGACACTCAATCAAATGATTATACTTTGGTTGTCGACACCGGATGCGAAGGTGGTGAATCAAGTCACGTAGGTGGTGACCAAACTCCAATTCCCCATGCAGAAAGTCAATCTATTACACGGGAAACTCAATAATTTTTTGGTAACTTGGTTGTCGACTTAGGCTACTTGCCCATGCGTACAATTTTAAATGAGGGTGGTGACCCAAATCATGTTGCCCCGATTGATCTCGATGAAAGTTTTATTAATGATGATGAAGAAGATGCGTACAATTCAGATGAGGAAGATGTGATAAATGACGACGATGAAGAAGATGATGATGTTGTTGACACACGTTATTGTAGTGATGATTCTGATTGAATGTATGTTAAAAATGTAGTATTTGTCTTTGTTAATTAATAATTATTTGTGCTTACTAATTATTTTTGTTGTAGGAATAATGACAACAATGGCGCAATCACACGGTGGTGATGGTGGAGACGGTGGATATGGGGGTCCGTATAACTTCGACTCGGGTTGTGCCGGTGGATCTGGTGATAAGTTACTTGTTAGTATTTAATAGATATCTTTATAATTGCCTAACTTTTGAATTTCATGTGTCAATATAGGTAGTGCCTCATAAAAAAAGGTGTTCTAAAGCCAAAAACCTCAAATTATATAAGAAATTTGAGCAAAATGGGAGAAAGCCTCTTCCAATTGATGTTGAACTTCATGGCGGGGGGTACAAGTTCGTGGGTCCAAACGCTTCTGATTTTATTCGTGCTATCTCCCTAGAGGTTGAAAAGGTTGTTCCTCCACATTATGCTAATTGGGCCAAGGTTCCAAATGAGAAGAAACGGGTCGTATATCCCACTCTTTTAGTAAGTATAGATGTTTTATAATTACTTACAATTTCATAACTATTAGATTTTTTCTAATTACTTTCCTTTGTAGGATTATTTTGATCTGGACGCCTGGAGAAACACTGACAAGTGGCGAGGCGTTGAATCGGAATCACCGCTGAGTGTCAGAGGGCTTATAAAGACCACAAGAGATAGTTGAAAGTTCATTTCGACGAGCATGGGTGATACGATGATGTGGAGGCGGCGAGGAATAATCCACCACAAGATGTTGATCAAGGAACTTGGGATATTTTGATTAATGAGCTGTTTTTAGATGCGAGCTATAGAAACCGCTCAGAGAAGAACAAACAAAACCGAGCACAACAACGCTACCCAAGTTACCATGGCAGCAAATCATACGCCTAACGCCGACACATGGAGGTATGAAATACAATGGTTAGTATTATACAAACATGCTTATTAATTCTTAGTGATATTATTTTTGTTTTTCACAGGGGACCAGCCCTATTTACGTGTTCAGATCGACCCATTATAAAGAAGGGACGGGCTGGGCTAATGAGACTGCATCAACAGATTATGTAAGTAAAATGATTTTGTTGTTAGAACATCCAAGTTTGACTTTAAATGGGTCAAAATGACCCAAACACACTTTAATAGACTTAGAACATCCAACTTTAACTTTAAGCGGGTCAAAATGACCCAAACATACTTTAATAGACTTAGAACATCCAACTGTAATTTTAAACGAGTAAAAATAACCCAAACACACTTTAATAGACTTAGAACATCCAACTCAAGCCCAACTATTGAATATGTTTGCTAGTATTATTAGTATTTGTTGTTATTAGTGTTGGTTGATTGGAATTTGTGAATTTGGGTCGTTTATGACTTATAGTTTAACAGGTTGATTATCCATTTTACAGCAGTTATGCTGTCGAATTTTAGTAAAATAGTCAAGTGATTGTTTATTACATTGTTTAATGTAGGACCGAATCCAAGAGGAGTATACAAGATCCTCTGCTGAGTCTGGTTGTGACTCATCTGCTGTCGATGAGTTTGCATGCATGGAGCGTGCATTGGGTCATCGGCGTGGCCATATCTGGGGTGTTGGTCGTGTGGTGAGTAATCCCACACCGGATGTGTTCAGTACCCCCCTCCACAACCACATTGGCAAGAAGTGGATGAGCGTGTGGCTACTCTTCAACAACAATTCCAAGAACAACAACAACGCGAAGCCCAACAAGAGGAAGTACATCGTCTGCATAATCAATAACAAGAGGAAGAACGCCGTGTGCATAATCAACAAATGCTTGAAATGCAACGACAAATGGATGAAATGCGTCGAATGTGGGAACGTCGAACTAGTAGCGATGATAATTAGCTTGGAGTTGTTGCGCCTTTGCCTTTGTTGTTGGTGTTTGTCTTGAACAATTTGCATATTTGTGTGTCGAACAAGTTTATGTTTTGAATGTTTAATTTGTCAGAAATTTTGTGTGTCGAACAATTTGGATGTTTGGTTTATGTTTCGTATACTAGTTTTTATCGGATTTGAATGGTTTATATTTAATGATTTGCAGGTTTTTGTTTTTAGAAATTTAATATTTCTGGAAAAATATTAAAAATTAAAAAATATAAAAAAAACAGAAAAGACCTATACCGACGACATGTCGTTGGGATAGGCCTTTTAAAAAAATTATTAAAAAAAATCAAAAAACCCTATACCGACGACATGTCGTCGGGATATGCCTTTTTCAAAAATTATTAAAAAAAATCAAAAAACCCTAAACCGACGACATGTCGTCGGTATAGAATTTCTTTTTGAGTTATTTAATTAGACTCTATACCGATGACGGTTTCTTTTTTATTTATTTAATTAGACTCTATACCGACGACAAACTTGGGCTATTGGTACGAAGCAATCCCTACGACTCCTATACCGACGACTTGTCGTCAGGATAAGCTATACCGACGACAAGATGTCCCTATAGGGTAAAAAAAAAATCGTCGCTATAGTGTTATACTGTTGTAGTGTTATGTGGATTCCCTAGCTTGATTATAACTCAATAAATGTAAACCCAAGAAGGTGCAGTATTCAGGTTTCAATTTTTGGATTCTTTGAGAGTTATTGTCACACCCCGTCAAGGCGGAAACACGGGAGTGCGACGAAATTGAATAAGAGAACACAAGTCAATAAAGATATTTACTATTAAAGTTTCATAATATTAAAAAAAACCCAATTACATAAGTCTCAATTTAAACCAAATAACATATTCAAAAGACAAAACAACTTAAAATAAAGTTTCTTCAATTGATATCTAGGCAAATTCCTATGTGATCTTGACTTGACCTATCACGAGCTTAATCACCTGAAACATGTATGAAAAACAAGTGTTAACTAAAATAGTTGGTGAGAAGTCACAAGTTTAGTAAAAGCATATGTTTGACAAAGATAACAATTCACAATTCAAGATCATCATATAGTACGTAAAATAAAACAAACACATGATTAGCAAATCCAACCTAAAATGATAAATAACGAATAAGTGGTACAACTCGCAAGTTGCACTAATAACTAATAATATGTCCAACCAAAAGTTGTCCATAAAGTGTATGCGGTTTCCATCCTATGGCCCATATCTGTACTACCGTTGGCTTGAA
Source organism: Smallanthus sonchifolius (assembly GCA_023525975.1). NCBI lineage: Eukaryota > Viridiplantae > Streptophyta > Magnoliopsida > Asterales > Asteraceae > Smallanthus > Smallanthus sonchifolius. Next base: position 15,675,334 of record CM042020.1, read on the forward strand.
AACTTCAAGTTAAGGATTTGCAAGTTTAACGTTTATCATGTTGTGTTCATTTACTCACAAACATATATGAATCGCTTGTTTTAGAATTGTTTGAAAACGTGTTTTAAATGCGTGCCAACGCGTACATGTTTCCTCCAAAACGATTTGAATAAAGTGGGGCTATGAAGTCTCACCTTGATAACTAGGAGCGATAAAAGACTTGAGTAAATAGACGAGGTGAATCACGGACCAGACCATAAACAAATGAATAAACTATTTTTAGGTTAGGTTCGATGGTTACTAGTGGTAGATAGGCGGTTCGAGTCATAAGGTTAAGAATTAGATGTAAAATAGGGTTTTTAGTTGTTTTACTGATTTGGACAGCAAAGTAGCTGAACAGAAACGGGCTTGTTAAAAATATCAAATGACGTCGAGGTGATTAGCTTAATTCGTTCCGAACAAGTTTCGTTTAATAAATTTTTCCATTTGAGACTCGGATCATAGCCAAAACAGTCTAACAAGACAGAAGGTACTGAAAAAGGTTTCTGTCCCGTTTTGGCTTCTATGGAGTCGTACGTTTGAATTAGAAAACGATCTACTTAGTGTTGGAAATAAAATTCGACGAAATACGTCGTGGAATTTGAGTTTGATCAGTTTCGATTAATTATGATCAAGTTATGCTTAGTTAAATTCAGCACTGTTTCTGCCTAAAATCAACGGTTACACTTAAGTGGATCGTTTAGGGTTTTAAGGTTACCGAACGCGTAAATAAAAATTAGACGAATGTTATTATGTTATTATAATACATATTATAATCATATTAGGTTAGCCAAAACATCCCGTGTCACCGGTCTAGCCATGATATTCACAGAATCGTTTTGGAGAATCACATAATGCAATCGGCATAGCCGACACGAGCAAACGGATTCTATATTAAATTAGCGTGTGAGTTCATATAAGTGATAATACATAATTATTAACATGTTTTAAGTTATCAAGAACATACTAAAGCATCGCCAGATCCACTTTTACAATAGTTGTCTTAAGGATTCACAGAATGCGACGGCATAGCCGTCATTACAAACGGGATCCTTTGTTTGATTGTTGGTGATGTTAGCTTGATTTATTGGTTTAGTTAAGATTATTAGAGGGTTTTTAGGGCTGAGGTTTCCCATGATCAAGTGATCATGGATAGAAAATAGAAAAAAGATTGAGGGGATGAAGAAAGAATGAATTAAAAGATGGTATTTAACTTCAGAGGGTTACTTACTTGTTTGATCTTCAACTCTTGGAATCCTCTAGGTATTTTTGAAATCTTCAAAAGGGAGGCAGGGATTTCACAAATTATAAAGGTTTGGGAGTGTTTGAGGGAGAATTAACAAAGAAAACAAGTTCCTAAGCCTCCTATTTATACTAATGGGAGAAGGGGTGTAAAAATGGAATGTCTTGGAAAGGAATTTAGGGTTTTAGGGGTGTACAAAAAGGGGTTGGCCGAAATTTTTAGGGCTTGGGGCCTTGTGGGCTGCAAAATTCTTCCATGGGTCATGGGTGACCTTTGACCCATGGTTGATCCAACGGTTCGGTTTCGCGGTTTTTGATCGTTTTTTCGAATTTCAGGATTTATTTAAGGAAAGTTTTGCAAACAAACTTTGTTTTAATTAATAAAATGAATATCATTGGCCATTTGGTGCAATGGTAGCCCCAACACTTCTCATAGTGGAGGTCTTGGGTTCGAATCCTGGCCACAACAAAAAAGGGGTCTGTGGCCAGGTTAGGGGGTTTACCCAGTTGGGGGGTTCCTCCTGTGGTGGGCTGTCCTGGATGTTCTAGGTGTTGCCCCGGGGAAACCCAATTATCCTAGAATATCTAGGTGTTGCCGTTCAAAAAAAAAATTAATTAAATGAATATGTTAAACATTTAAAACATAAATTAATGTCATGTTAGACGAATTTTTCGGGTGTGGACGGTACGCCGCTAACAGCGGTTTAAAAGACGAACGATCTCACGAAAGTACTAACTAACGTATTAGGGCATCAATTTTAATTATGTGACAACTTGAATGAGTTAAATAAATATCTTAGGCACATATGGTTGATACATTACCTTTGAGTAGTAGTGGGTGAGTTTTCGTGTCGGTAAATGAGTTATTAAACGGTTTAACGGTCCAAGTTGCAATTTAAGGCAATTCCAAGCGTTGCAGTTAATATGTGACCATGTAATAAGTATAATGTGCATGAAATAGGTATGTTTCAAGTATGATGTGAACACGAGTTATGATGAGGGTTTCAAGCTTCATTGATTCATGAATATCGTAAGCGTTACAAATACGCGAAAATAAAAAATGTTACAGTTATGTAATCACTTTCAGATTAAAACAATTCGATCGTTCACTGGAATTTTCCAACCGAAGAGAATTTTTAGAAGATGAAAATGATTTATCTATATGACTTCGTGAACCAAAGAGATGTTAACCAAAAAACTGAGATTTTCGTATTCAAGGATTGGAGGAAGAAGGGCCGGTAACCGCTAAAGCAGTTGATTTTCAATTTTCAAATTTGCAAAATATTGCGCCAAAATGACTTCCAAAATTAAGTGAAAAAGCCCGAAAATTAAAATTCCGATGAATTTTTTAATAAAGCAATATTTATCAAAATTCAATGAATAAAGCCCATGCAGGGTCTACCGCCCCTTGGACCCCGCTTTCAGGGGCGTTGCCTCCGGATCCCCGCCACGCACCCACGCCTCCCTTGGAACCCCCGTTGCTTAGGGGCTTTGCCCCTAAGTACCAATTAGGTTCCTAAATACTTGAAGTCATAATAAACTCAAACAAGCGTGCACTCCGTATGTCCTTATTTGTTTGATGCATATTATGATTCATTTGGTAAACAAGTCAATCCAATTACACTAACTAGCCAACAAAATGTAGGGAAGAAAATGACTCATGAAGATGATGTAACGATGAATTTGAAAGATGGAGTTAAAACGGGTAATTTTTTATACCGATTGGATGGACCCAAAATCCTTTTGTACAACTTTTATAATCCAAACTACTTATCTGAATTATTGCGTCTAGTTAAGATTCTTGGGTTATTTTGATCACTAATATTTCATGTGTTTATTGTTTCATATTCACTATAACATCTAGACAAATTCTAAATCAACCATGAAAATAAGAGATATTAGGTTCATAAAAATGTATTGTAACAAATCCTATCAACGCATTTTTGGTGCATTTGACTATATACGAGAGAACTCAATAGTTAAACGTGTTTGAGTTAAAGTAATTTCAGTTAAACCAATATTATAAAAATACTTTTATATAAAATATAGCTTATAGAATATTAGTTAAACTAAATCACCAATGTTTCCATAAATCAACAAGATATTATATTTTTATGGACAAAAAGAATATTTCTAGTTAAGGAAGTTTTGAGCATGCGCAGCCGTCATGTGTAATCTATCTGTTTAATTTGTGGCTTAGGTGGTTTATCTCATGTGTTTATAACAACTTTACACATGTCCGAATATTACAGACTTTTTTTTTTTTGAACGAAAAAAAAAAAAAACCTAGTAGGTTTGTCCAAAGATCAACCTTGAAAGTTGAAATAATATATATATATATATATATATATATATATATATATAAATCGGATTGATGAATCTATGTGAATCGAGTGTAGGATACATATATAGCAAATAAAAAATAAGTATTTGATACTATATAAGACATGAAAAATACTAGTGTCACGTTGGGTGTGTAGCGGCATGCAATGATCCTCAAATTTGAAGCAACACCATTTTGTATTATAATTTTTAAACTAAGAAACATTTGAATAGTTATCCATTTGCTGCTTAAATCAATCTATTTTCAGCTAAGAACACATATAGAAAAATCATTATCGTCGTTTTATAGTTATCGTGAACGTCACACGTATGAATTTCATTTTTTTATTTTTTAGATAATATTTTAAAGACAGTTAACACTAATATTTTACAGACAAGTAACACAAACAAAAATAGATGTTTCATGTATTGATTAATAGGGTTTTTATATGCTTCTCAAATGACTACAATATCATAATTAGAAATAGAGTAAATTACTATTTGTGTTCATGTGGTTTACACGATTTAACACAATGCGTCCCTAACATGAATTTTTAACGCTTTGAGTATCTGTGGTATACAATCTGTAACACTCTGAGCCCCTGGACCTAACTTCATTAAAAAATTCCGTTAAGTTTAGTTTCGACAGGGGTAAGATGGTAATTTACTTTTTTTTATAACCCTAATTCTCACTCTGAGCCCCGGACCTAACTTCGTTAAAAAATTCCGTAAGTTTAGTTTCGACAGGGGTAAGATGGTAATTTACTTTTTTTTATAACCCTAATTCTCACTCTGAGCCTCTGGCCTTATTTTAACTCACGCCCCCTATCGAAACTCGTCGTCCTCTCTTCGAAACTCGCCTCCTCCCTCTTCCAAGTCGTCCCTGACCTCTTCCTAGACAATGCCTCTTCGAGTGGATGTCATCATCGACAACCAGGCTGTCACAAGTACAGTTTTTTACCAATTTTGTGTTTGATCGTTTTTGTGTTAATAATCGGACATTCGATCGGTCCAATTTTTGACCAATTTTTTGTGTTTGAAGTCAGAATGCGGGTGCACGCGACCCCTACTCACCTTCGGGTGCGGGTAAGGGTCGTGTTGAAGTTCCTTTTCAACTGAGACTTCAACTTTCAGGTGGAATATGGCGGGGACAGGTAGTTTCGGGGACTTCAAATTAGTAGTTTCGCGGTTTGTATTTTTTGGTGTTTTTTGTGAATGTATTTATGGATTTATTTTTGCGTGATAATGAAATCAGTAGTTTCGTGTGATATGTATTACACGGAATATCGTTTATTTTTGCGTGATAATGAAATCAGTAGTTTCGGTTGAACTTATAAGTTTCGGTCGAAACTAAACTTAACGGAAATAATTTAACGAAGTTAGGCCTAGGGGCTCAGAGTGTTACAGATTGTATACCACGAGTAATCAAAGCGTTAAAAATTCGTGTTAGGGACGCATTGTGTTAAATCCTGTAAATCACAGAGACGCAAACAGTAATTTACTCTTAGAAATATGCATAAGTCTCGACTCTTGACTCCCCTCATGTGGTGATCATCAAATGAACATATCTCAGGTTTAAGCATTAGAACAAAATCGACAGCCTTAAGCATTAGAAGCATGTAATATGTAATTTCAATTATAAAAAGAATATAGATATTTATGAATTACATTTTTTTATTATTTACGCCGTGTAACACACGAGTTTAAAGCTAGTAATCATATATAAGTCTATTTCTTGAATTTTATATTTATATTTTATTATCTCCGTATTAATGAAATACACGAATAAACTTTGCTTATTTACTTTATTTTTATGAATGATAAGCTCTCCTCTTGGTCTTGGAGGTACAATATGCGGTCCACAATTTTTTTTTACTTTCTCTGAGTAAGTGAAGTTTTTGTGCAACATTTTTCAAGAATTTAAAAAATTTTAAAAGTAAGAATTAGGTCAATTTGTACGTTCAAAGATATTTGTGACAATTTTATGAATATAAAATTTTTTAAAAGTAAAAATTAGGTCAATTTGTACATTCAAAGATATTTGTGACAATTTATGAGTTTAAAATTTTTTAAAAGTAAAAATTAGGTCAATTTGTACATTCAAAGATATTTGTTTAATTTATGAATGTAAGAAGGATACATGTGATTTTTACACGTATTTCATGACTATAGATAAAATTTTATATAAATTAATCTTATTGTACAAATATACCTAGAAAGCAAACATATTTATTAGTGATGTTCGCAAACTGAAACTGTTGAAAGCGATCGAGCCGCTCAAACCAAAGAAAGTCGGAGGGTTTGGTCAGATTGAGATTTATATTGTTCGACTTTGATGGTTTTACTGTTCGGCCAACGATTTGGATGTTAAAACCATCCTCTGACCTTTTTCCCCCTTTTTAAGCATCTCTATTATTCTAAAACTTTTAATACAAATTAACGATTTAAAAAGTAAACCAACCATCCCGACCAACCAATATAATTTGTAGCTTTTAAAATCATAACTAACGGTTTATTTTATAACTAGCTTAGATTCCGTGTACTACACACGTGATAAAAAATATCAATAGATAAAATTCTTAAATATTTATGCATATATATTTTACATGTGTAAATATATTACATATATTAAGGATAAAAAAATATTCAAAATATGTTAAAACGAATATATAATTGGATTTTGAAAATACGTTAATACTATTTAATATAATTTGACTTTTATTTATTATTTGATTGAAAATAAAAGTTACATAATTAGATTTTAAAGTTTTCTTATAATAAGAGATAATTTAAAATACATGTGTTTTATTAGTATAATTAATATTTTCTTTAAAAATATATTATTATTAAAAGATAGATATGTATTTAATAAGAGAGAGACGAGAAAAAAATAATGAGAATGAATATGGAGACGACACGTGCCATGAAAAACTTTTATTTATTAGATATATATATATATATATATATATATATATATAGATTAGCTTAGAACCTGTGTACTACATAAGGTGAAAAATATCAATACATAATTTTTTTAATTTTTTATATATGTTTTATAGGTGAAAAAATGTATTACATATACTAACAATAGAAAACAAAATCCTAAAATATGTAAAAATTAATATATAGTTGAGTTTCGAAAATACATTAATTACTATTCAATTTAATTTGACTTTCATTTACTATTTTTTTAACAGTAATTTGGATCATAGACGGGCCACTAGCCCACCCGATCATCTCCACCACCCTCAGGAGGAAACCCACTATAGGTGAGAAAACCTCCTGGTTCAATCTGGAACCCCTTTTTGTCACAAGTAAGACTTGAATCCAATACCTCCCAATTTTAATGAAGTCTTGGTAATTAGATTTCAGAGTTTCTTATAATAAGAGATAACTTAAAATAAATATATTTTTATTAGTATAATTAGTAATTTATTTAAAAATATATTATTATTAAAAAAATAAAGGTGTATTTAATAAAAGAGAGGGAAGAGAAAAAAAATGATAAGATTAAACATGAAAACGACACATGACATGAGAAACCTTTATTTATTATATAGTATAGATATAGATTCTTATAAAAAATCAGTCAAACCAAACCAAACCAAACCGTTTACGTTCTTAAGTTTTCTTATTTTTTTTCATAATTTCCCGGGAGTATCATTAGATCATTAACATATCACATTGTGCCAAAGGAGTGGTGTGGAAATTAAAATTACTTTCTTCTCCCTCAAAACCAAACACTATTGCGACTTTGAACACTCCTCACAACACCATTTTTGTCATTTACCACTTCCTTCTCTTCTTCCCGTCCACCTTTCTTCTTCTGCATTGTCTTCTTGTACTTCTTGCTTTTAATATTGTACCTTCCATTCCCCTCTGTTTCACCTCGACCCAGCCCAGACGAAGCATCAGACGCCATCGAATCATCCGTATCCACGTCATCATTCTCCACCACCGTCTTTTTCCGACCACCGTCGTACCCACCACCGCCACCACCACTTCCTTCGTCATCGTCAATCGATGAACCAATGTACATCGTCCACCCAGATTCACTGCTCTGACACGACTCCATTTTCCCCCTGTTTCATCAAACCAACAAAAAAAAAATCAAATTCTACAAAATTAACACACAAAATTCGTCAATTTTGAGAAATTGTTAAAAGTTTTATACATTCAAACATGTTTACAGCTTACCCAGATCTAATCAAGAAGAAATTTGAAGAATTTCACACACTCAAAAAACAGAGGTACACACACTCTGTTTTTTATGTATATATATAGATATAGATAATACAGAGAGAGAAAGAACAGACATCCTTAGTTTAAGTCATTTATTATATTCTCTAAACAGTTGGTGAATTAAATTCCAAGTTCAACACCTGTATAGCAATCAAATTGAGCCATAATTTCTCTGACTTCACCTGTTCACCATAACCAGGAAGACAGCTAGAAGGTGTCAAAAGGGGGGAGTTTTAAAAAACACCATCACCAGGAAGACAGCTAGAAGGTGTCAAAAGGGGGGAGATTTAAAAAATTAGAAAAGAAAAAGGAGAGTGAAGACAAGTTGTTTGAATTTGAAAGAACAAGGAAGATCCAATCATGTTTAATTGATCTCAACTGTTCATTTAATGGAAAGGTGAAAGCTTTTTGATAAGTTCATGAATTTGCAGGTGAATGTATAACAACATTAACAGTAGCTCACCTGTCTTCATTCCTATAATTACACTAAAATTACTATCTTTTCTCTTTATTTTTTAATTAAATAATAATTTTTTATACTTTTATCATTATCTTTTCTCTCTTCTTCACTCACAACCACTTTAAAAAAATATTAAAAAATTATACGAGTGAACAGTGTTTCCCCCAAATATACAAAAAATTTATACATTTTCTCTCTCCTCCACTTACAATCACTTTAAACCACTCTTTAAAATATAGGGAAATCACTCATATAAATATAGAAAACCTATTGTGAATACTCTAACTGATAATGTATTAAACTGATAATGTATTACAGTGTATATTGTTTTATTTATTTTACAAACCTTTTTTATTACAGTGAATAAAAAACTAGAAGTTGGGTTTTGGGTTGGCAGGTAGAACTGATAAAGTCGAACATAATTCATATATATTGTAAAAATGGTATCAGAGCTTTCTATGACTCCATCAATGTTTTTGAGGGTCATATTTTTCCAGAATTTGGTAAAAAAAGTTCTTTGAATGCAAAGAATATTTTGGTCGTCATAATCAACCTCTGGAGACCACTTCCAGATCCATGTGATACTGAATTGAATGTAAAAATGTGAAGCAGACATATTTTTAATGAAATTATCATCCTGCTGAGCCTCTATTAAAACTGGAGAGACTTCTACCCATTGAGTATAAAGAGTTTTGTATAATTCAGGAAGAATATTCACTGAAGGGTCAAATGATTGCCACCATTTATAAAACCAGACTGGAATTTTCTTTCCGTAAATATGAAAACAGATTTTTATGAACCACGAATGTTTTTGTTTCGGGTTCTTATATAAAAATGTTTTATAAAAAAGCATTTTTATAGTCCCAATAATTGTATCGAATTGGAGCTTTGGTTTGGGGATGTATAAGCTCCCTTTCCTTTAATGGAGAAGTTTCCCATGTTTCTAGTTAAAAATATTAATTCTAATCCGGGCATACTTGAAATAGTGTAACTAGAACATGACCCATACTCTTTTTTTAAACAGGTCAAACAGGTTGAAAGGATGTGAACGGGTTGGCGGATTGTATATAGGGTTGTAATTAGGGGTGTGAATTTCTGACACAACATGGACCTGACACGAAATTCACAATTTGGGTTCTAGACGTGCTTGGGTTAATGTAAGGCCCCAAACCGGGCACCTTACAGTTGATTCTCATTACGGGTTATTCCTTCGAAAGTACTCATTTTAGATATATTAAACTACAGTGGAAGTCTTTCCTAAAAATATTAATTACTATTTAATGTCATTAAGTTACCACACGAATGCATGCGCACCAACCCGAGTAGCCTCGCTCCCAAGCCAAGATACCTCGTCTAGCAAACTCACCTGCAAAACAATCTAACGTACATACAAAGTCAGCTACGCTGAGTGAGTTCTAATAGTTTAATTTAATTAAAAGCCAACTCGTCTCAATAGTTATTTAAACTTTACCCAGGACCCACGGTCCTTATAAATTAGATCCACAATTCATTAACCATTAGATAACCCCTGTTATCACCGGATATCCCATAATAACTCGTCACCCATGATTCTTCCCATAATAATACTCCCGCAGTCTCATTGACATAGGTCGGACTTGCTATACTAATAACTCATGCTCATGTACACGTATTAACTCGACACTTGGTTAACACAACAAATCCCTAACATCAACTTACTTAGCCTTGACCAAGGCTCTTACAAATCGACTGACATAACAGTCGTAAACATTACATCACAATCCTGACATAACGGTCAATCTAACTCTATCACCACAATAATACTATCTCATGCATAACAAATATAACTCAACCCTTGTATGCAATTTAACACAAATATAAAAGCACACAAGCACATACCTCATTACTGCACCCTCGTCAGGGCGTTCTACAGACCCCAAGCTCATCACTGTCATGTTGGACATCGTCACCTTTGGTGACCTCCCGAAGGACATTGTCCTCTACAATCCCGTTTGCCGTGACATAATGACAACAATGCAAACACAATACCCGCCGTGTCACAAGGACAACGACACAATACACACACATGTATAATCACATAATAATATACTCTACATACATGATTCATTAACTGCACATGCACTTCACACATAGCACTAGAATAAGATATCCTACACGTATTCATAAGCGTTTAGCTTATATCCTGACTCACCCTGACTAACTCGTAACACAATACACCGCTAATATAGCAACACGCATACAACTACTATATCTCATTATTTGAGCATATACCCCGTACATGCATACCCTGTGACACTTCCTAGTCGTACCTGTACGACCTGTTCACTACAATCCCGACTCACCCTTGTTAGGTCACTATACGACCCGTGACCATTTAACCACCTTTATACCTAGATCACAAGATCTCATAAACACCCCCGTAGGCCCTCCGACTTATTACTGAATGTTTTAGTTCATAAACACCTCGGGTTTAAACCCAAAACTCTTAACACGTTTAATACGTTAAACATCTCTGGTAAGTATGTACGATAGCCCAAACACGTTAAAACATTTAAAAGAGGGGGATTAGAAACTCACAGGTTATGCCGAGTCTTAGTCCTTGCCCTGCAACTCGCTCGTTCACGCTCTAAATCCGAACCTGTCAATATATGATTACAGGATCAGACGCGTTCTAATCGTACCTTGAATTATGTATAACAATATAAGTAAACTCCAACACTCGACTCATCTTCTCATTGTCACTTCTTCATGAAACCCTAGTCTAACATGCATGCACGCACGGGTGCCATGCGAACCCTTAACCATCCCCATCTCGTAGATACAGACTCGCACGGTCCACCCTTACTCCATTAAGACATCATCGGCTTAGCTCGAGTGTCCACGCCCATGCATGCACGATGCCATGTACACGTAAGACCTTAACGGGTGTCGTACCCGTATCCTTTGCCAAGCACCACCACGACACTACCACTTCCACCATTCTCGTCCCCCTCCTTGAGCCTCACTAGACGCGCATCACCTAGCCCGCCACCTTCGCACCGTCGTCTTCATCCTTGATACTGGGTCAAACCCTAGTCGGTCACCCTCACAGGCTCTGAGCTCCTCCACCACGCACTACCGTGTTTTCCCCACTGCCACCATAGCGTGCTACCACTGCCGTCATAACCATCCCCCACCACCATGGGTCTCGTCTTTCTTGTCTGGTAGCCCAGTCGGACCACCTTTCTCCCATGCCGTCGCTGACCTGATTCCCGTAACCGCCCCTATTACCGACCACCCTGCTTGCCATCGAGTCGTCGCCATTACATCTCTACCACCACTCGTGACCATCGCTTCCATAACCGGCCACCCCCTTCCGTCTCCTCCGCCGATAGCCGAGACCACAGCCCACTCTAGCCGGGTTCCCATGCAGTAACACGAATCAGAAAGTAAAATAAGGGGTGAGAGGTTTAACTTACGCGAAGAGAGGTCCTCTTCCGCTAGACGCTTCCACAAGTCCGTCGCACGAACACCATCGTGCTCCCCTCCTCTCTGACAACTCTCTCTCTTTCTCTCGATGCCTTTGCTGTCGTACAAGACCTAGGCCGAATGGCCTAGGATTTCACACTAAATGGATTATATACCTCCTCAAGTTACATCCGGGTCCTTGTAGTTCCTACATCGGACATTTTGATCACAAGTTAGCTCCTTAACGAATAACTGTCTCCCTTATTGTCGTTAAAACACACGTCCTTTGGTTAACCCTACTTATCATTATGTTTAGATAAGATTCGGGTCGTCCACTAACCCAAACCATTAACTCTCGGATTATCGGGATGTTACAAGTCTATCCCCCTTAAAAGAGGATTCGTCCTCGAATCCCACGTCGGCATAAATCACCACAACTCATCCTTTCCATTCTTACTCGTGCACCAAAACCCTTAGGTGCTATCTGTCCTCTGTCGTATACGCATCCTCCTTCTCCTTACTTTTCCATAGACATGACGTCACTCTTTTGTTGTAACCCTAATGATCTCGTCTCTCTGGTGATCATCCCCGATTAAGGTTCCTTGCTCTTCACAATTAGGATCATGCGTCATTCTTCTTATCTCGCACTCTAATCTCCATCCAGCGATGACTCCTCAAAAACTCTGGCACCACTGCATTGTGTGTAAGGGTACCTCCCTTGTCCCTCTTTGGAAATCTCTAGGAGCTTGTGCCTAGCTACTCTGGTTCCAACAACATTCTTCTACCAAAATTTCCATTTACTTCAGTATCACGCATTTAATACGTCCCTTAAGTACGTACACACCCAATGCTAGGGTCATCTTTATCAGCTCTTGATGTTTCTCAAGGCTCATATACCTTGGTCGCGTCTTTTTCAATCATCTAAATGCTTGCCTTCCTTAAATGCTCCACGGGAGCTCATATTAAGCTGGTCTTGGATTTACCAACGTAGGCATATCCTTCTTAGTCACTTACGTGCAATCCTACACTTACCCCTCCTGAGTTTCACCTTTCTATATGTTGCTCTACCATTACCATGCAATTCCCGACCGCACCTCATTTATCATGTACGAACATGAAGTCCGTCTGGTCACAAGCCTCAACTATTCGTCGTCTCGCCCAGGGAAAAACATCCCTAATATTCCGGTGTCTCATCTCTACTGAATTCTTCATATTGAACGTGTTCCGTGAAGGTCCTTCATCACTTTGCTAACTCCGTGTTGAAATCTTCAGCGTCCTCACCTTGATCTCATCATAAACATATCTTGGTTAAACGTCCACGTAACGCTTTCCTCATCTACTCTCACAGCTTCTCCCATTGGCTTCGTGCTCCGAATTCCCGATATATAAGCATAGGCATCTCATAAGAGCACCTCACTGGTTGCTTAGAAAGACATCATAACTCCTTGCATCACCTCGACGTATCAGCATCGAAAAAATCGCCAAGATAGAAATTCTATACTTGAGCACACTGACCACCCGTCCTATGCACTACCTAGCGTGTATTACAAGGACACACCGACACACATAACTACCGAACACACAACATTCTACACATGTACTAGTAACTCACCCTTCTAACTTGCACAAAGTGCACATACACAACTAGCTAGATCTGAGTAAATCTACGTGCATACATGATAAGTGACCAAAGTTTCATGCATTAAAGGGTGCAATATGTTTTATTTATGCAAATTAATATGGGGAATACAAAAGTTTTGTGTAGCTATGCATGTGCAGGTGTTGAAAGCTTAAAGTATGATTTTGGAAGATATTAGGTGAGAGATGCAAGAGTCGGAAGAGACACGGAGAAAACGGGGCAGAAACTCAGGACCTGGCGTAAGCCTACTCCACCTGGCGTAAGCCTACTATACCAGCGTAAGCCTACTCCACCTGGCGTAAGCCTACTCCACCAGCGTAAGCTTACTCCGCCCAGCGTAGGCCTACTCCGAACCAGTTCATTCACAGCAAACTTCAGTGTTGCGGAGTAAGCTTACGCCCCACCAGCGTAAGCTTACGCTGGTTACATTATTTTGACGCGGATTTTCGGGAAACTGCCGAAAATGAGAGTTTAAGTGGGGGTTTCTTCCCCAAATTCAAAATCAGCTTTTTGGAGACAGATTTTTTGGGCGATTTTGGGTGTGCTTGGAGGCTAGGAAACATATTCTTGAAGATTGGTATCAAGAAATTGAAGAATCGAAGATGAATTCCACAACCATGAGCGGCTAATCCACCGGTAATCATTCCCGGGTCGATTGTTTGTAAGTTTTTAGAGTTTTATCATGTGCTAGCATTGAGAAACAATTCTTGTAATCGTTTGGTTTGAAATACTTGAATCTTTGTGTTTAGTATGGTTATGAACTCACGGGAGTCGATAAATTCTTGCACCATTGACCCCGTTAGATGATAATTGCTATGAACTTTGATTTGTGTTGAATCTATTGATTAATCTAATTCTATATTGCATACATTTGTCTCGATTTCATTCGTGAATATTGTTTTACACTATTTGCCGATGATGTATGAATGTTGATGTTCTTGGTTAGATTTGGTTAATCATTTGATTGTTTGAACTCATATGTTGGTGTGATAATCCCTAATTACTTGTGAACTTGAAACCCAGGTGTGATTCCTTTTTAATTATTGTTTACAACTTAAACCGTTTATTTTCTACTTGATTACTCGTGATCGTTTTGCTAGTTGATAACCATTGCTTGTTGGATTTGTTAATTTCACCTCAATCATTGCTTGTGTTTGGTCAGAAAGACCCATTGCAACTTCATAAATCACATTGTTAATTGAAGTTAAGCACCGACCATAAAATCTTCGTGGTTCGACACCCTTCTTACCCTAACTAGTTTAAGGTGATTAGGACACTCTAATTATTTATCTTTGACCGGTCCCTTCGACACCGATCAATACAATATGAACTCGTCACCTATAGACATACAAGTATATCAGGTTGTCTGGCCCAAAGGCACAAGCAACACGATCTCCCGCCTGACTGCCGTCAGACACAATAACCTGTTGACAAATGCCAACACCATATCAAGTTTACACTTGATCTCCCGCTTAGCTAATGCCAGACACAATATCAAGCTTACGCTTGATCTCCCGCCATGACTATTAAGTACGTGACACAAATAACTCATACTCATAAGCAACTCAATTAACGACATACAAGTTTATTCACAAAACTCTCTCATGTCCTTAAGCATCAAAACATTTACCTCGCGAAACTCTATGCCTTAAGATATAAAGACATTCAATATCATAGTAAGGATAAACACCCCCTTACACTTCCCACATCACCTAAGCATAACACATAGGTGTCACACCCCAACCGACGGCAGATTATACGTCGGGGCGGACGCGGTTGTTCAATAGCACAAGGTTGACTATTAAAGTTTCAGTATTTCATTAATGAATAATTTAAGATTCAATACAAGGAAGAAAAATACGAATACAACATTTAATTTAAGTAGTCTAGGTCCAAAGCATCCTATGTGATCACGAATAAGTCTCATGATGTAAACCTGAAACATGTGAAAGAATCTGTCAACTACAAAATAGTTGGTGAGATACAAATGTTTTGACACAGTTTAACAAGTATTTGAAAAGTATTACAATTCACTATGATTCATGCATTCTATAATGTAAGTATGAGAAAACAAGTATCTTAAACATTGTGCACATTCAATCCTCCAACCATGTTTAGGCATAACCCGTAGGGTTAAAAGTTTGGTTTAGTAACAAACACCAAGGGCTCCCCCCGAAGGGTCAATCAATCAAGGTGGATTGGTCAAATGCAATAGATCTATCATTGTTACCATAGGCTTGATCAAAGTTAATGAATATGCTAGTTTTAAGTTTAATCTAAGCATACAAGTCTCAAGTTTAACATAAGAATAAACACGTAGTCATAGTTGTACAAGAATTGTATAAGTTTAAGAATTTTGAACATGTTTCACCCCAAAAGCATAGAAAGGAAAAAGGGGCTAAGTATACTCACTTGGATGATGAATAGTATCCGACATGCAAGACTTGGAGGGAGAATATCCTCACGATAAGCCTAAGTATGCAAGTTTAAAGACTTAAGTATGATCCTATAAGTCTATGGTAAGGATCTAGGATTTTAAGATTGACTAGGGTTCCAAATGGGAGGCGGGAATGATTTGTGTTCATAAAATCAAGTTTAAAGTAAAAGGTTTTAAATGAATGACGCAAGACTTGAGTATCGAAGTTTAACATAGTTTATAGTTTAAAATAATAATTATTCAAAAGCTTTACTATTATTGATCACACATGTCATGTAATAATCAAAATAGTTTTCTAAGTATTCGTACATGGAGTTGAAGTATTTGTTAAATGAAAGACTAAATAATTATTAAGGTTTAATCATAATTATTCAAAGAATAAATAATTATTAAAGATTTATAATAATTATTTAAAGAATATATAGGATGATAATTATTATTTTAAAGGATAAATAATAATCAAGGTTGTATAATAATTACTTCAAGAGTACATGGCTATTAAGGATAGATAATTATCTAAATATTCATCTAATTAATATAAATCATTTAAGATTTATCAAAGCATTTATGTATTAAATATGTATTATCTTGTAGTTTCAATAAGATAACATATAAGCTTCAAGGTTTACAAGTTTATAAAGTTTTATAAGTTTCAAATAGATAAGTATATTTATTTTCTTATTGCTTTAAATTTGATAAACAATTGAATTTCTTGTTTACATGGAAAATGTATAAGTTTAAAATTAAAGTTTTAAACAAGATTAAGTTTATTATATATATAAAAGAATAAGGAATTAAGTTTCAAATTTTATAAAACGATTTCCAAGTTTTATAACCTTTGGAAGTATTCTTTTCAAATGTTTAAAACTATTTTTAATAATTTATTATTATAAATTTTAATTAAGTTTAATTAAATATGACGTTTCCAGAAGATGAAAGTGCAATTAAAATTTATTTTAAAGTTTATAACAGTTTAATGAAATTTATAAAAATTATCAGAATTTTTTTGAATTGGATAAAAGTACAAAAAAAATGAAAAACAAAAGGTGGGGCTTTGGCCGGATCGAACTCGGGTTCCGTCCGGGTCCAACATACACACATGCACACTAACCATCCCGACTACGGGTTCGTTAGTTTAAAACATGGAAAAACAAATTGATAAATAGAATCTCAAATCGAACCCAAATCGAACCCAAATCCCTCATGAACCCTAGAAATTTAATCCGTCAAATACACATCGATTCGCCCTCTGTTAATGAAATTAAACAGAGGGCTTTCGATCTACACATGATTCCGAACACGATGGTACAAGATTTACCTCAAATGGTGTCGAATTGAAGGAGAACGAGTTGGGTCTTGTCGTCGACGGTCGTGAGTTCAAATTCGGCAACGCCGACTTGATTAGGGCGAGTTGAGGGTGTAGAGTGTTTGAGGGTGGTGTCGTCTACCTGTTGGCACCCGTATTTATACATGATTCCATCATTTAATGGGCGAATTAGGTGGGAGAATTACGGTTGAGTTCGAACGAGTTTAATTCGGGTTTACGCGTGATTTTGGTTTGATTCGAGTGTCGACACACCTCGGGACAGGGTCGCATGCGCGAGGGGATGCCCGAGGTTCAATGAATCTAGTCGATTTTGCGATTTCGAAAAGGCATGGGTGGAACCGGGTGTTTGCGGGACTCGAACCTAGGACCGGTTCTGGGTTTCGAAGGTTTAGTGAAATGGCAAAACAGGTCCCTGCTGTTTCGAGTTATTTTCATTTCTTGTTAAACATAGGTTTTAGTTTAAAATGGGTTTTGCTAAATGACAGTTTCGGTCCCCGAGGTTTCTATAAAGTACAATGTTTAACGAGTTTTCTCATTTGATTAAATTTTTATAAAACGAGTTATATGGTTTGTTTGTTTAGAAATTTAACTAATTAAAATGAGTTTACAAACTTATTAAAATTTCAAGAGTTTATATATATATATATATATATATATATATATATTTTTATAAAATTCTCATATACATGTACATATATATCGGTTTTAAGTATAAAAGCTTTATATTTATTGATTAAATATCTATTAAATTGGTCGGGAAATCTAGGATATTACAATAGGTGACACTATCTTAAGATCGTAGACACATACAAATAATCAAAATTCAGGTCTACACCGGTCTATTCATACGGTCCAATCAACCAAGCTCTAGCGTCACATCAAAGATTACATTTAGCATGAATTCATGTTGTTCAATAGGTAATCACATCATCACACATAATTAACACTGCACCACCAATAGCAAGTTATCACACACGCGACTATCATTAACTACGTTTTAAACCATCCCATGGTAAGATTCACTGTCAAGGTTAAAATCAAGAAATTGAAAAAAACCAAGAACACATATTTCGTCTCCAAAAGTACCTGACAACCATTACTCAAAATGCTTTATTCCTCTCGTGGTAATCGCCACTACTCTAGTCATCGAACAAGTCGAAGTTATCCCCCACTTGCTCCTCGTCATCGGATTCCTCCAACCATCCATTTCTTGATTCTGAATAGCGTCTCGAAGGCTGACTTCTTACTGCAAATACATTTCTTCCTCTCCAACCGCCTCTCCTGTAAAAGGAGCTACTGAATCCATCTCTCGTAGTTGCCCTGGTAGTACTGGGAACATTAGGCGCCGGAAGCGCCAAGATCACTTCCTGTGCTGGTAGCTCCTGCTCATCCTCAGTCGTCGGTGGAACCACCGTCAATGGAACCGGTGCTAAGACTCGTCTCCCTCTAAAGATAACCGTGTGAATGGCACCAAACGTCTAGCCCGTCGCTCTGTCAACCTCCTGATAAGAGCTCCTCGCCTGACCCATCTAGTCCGAATCGTCATGGCCATCAGTACCTGCACAAGATAGAACGTTAGAGTGATTACTATGGGTGTCAATTCAGAATATGAGAGTAATCATAGACTGCCAAATCACGGCGATCAAATGCAATTTGGTGGTCCACATTACTACTCGGATTCTAAACCTTCCCTATCATATTCACACTAGCTTTCTATCTTTCATACACCCCGGATGCACATGCATCCCACACAACTCACATAGAACCCCACAATAATCTTGCAAATCATCAAATTTATCACAACTTCACACCATCCAAGGTTACACACAAAATCACAAAATAATATCGACACACCAAACTATCTCACATAGTTACAATTAATGCTACTCTGCATTACTCAATTCACAACATAATCTCCTTTAACCACACCACACAACTTCACTTAGTTCTACATACTACTACAGCACATAGCACATATCATGATCCCACACGGAACCATAAATCACTTACTCACACTAACTGGTTTACCTAGTGTAACACTACACAAACGGTAATTAATAATTACTGCTCAACTCGAAAGACGTACCTCTTAGCTCGCGGTTACTCGTGGTGGCATTCGTTTCACCCTTGTCCCATTTTCAGTTTAAGTTAAGGCATTTTATTTGTTTAAAAACACCAGTTTTCTCTTAAATCTCGGCTCTGATACCACCTTGTAAGGCCCCAAATAGGGCACCCTACAGATGGTTCTCATTACGGGTTATTCCTTCGAAAGTACTCATTTTAGATATATTAAACTACAGTGGAAGTCTTTCTTAAAAATATTAATTACTATTTAATGTCATTAAGTTAGCTCACGAATGCATACGCATCAACCCGAGTAGCCCCGCTCCCAAGCCAAGATACCTCGTCTAGCAAACTCACCTACAAAATAATCTAACGTACATACAAAGTCAGCTATGCTGAGTGAGTTCTAATAGTTTAATTTAATTAAAACCCAACTCGTCTCAAAAGTTATTTAAACTTTACTCAGGACCCACAGTCCTTATAAATTAAATCCACAATTCATTAACCATTAGATAACCCCTGTTATCACCGGATATCCCATAATAACTCGTCACCCATGACTCATCCCATAATAATAATCCCGCAGTCTCATTGACATAGGTCGGACTTGCTACACTAATAACTCATGCTCATGTACACGTATTAACTCGACACTTGGTTAACACAACAAATCCCTAACATCAACTTACTCAGCTTTGACCAAGGCTCTTACAAATCCATTGACATAACAGTCGTAAACACTACATCACAATCCTGACACAACGGTCAATCTAACTCTACTCACCACAACAATACTATCTCATGCACAATAAATATAACTCAACCCTTGTATGCAATTTAACACAAATATATAAGCACACAAGCACATACCTCATTACTGCACCCTCGTAGGGGTTACCCTCGTCAGGGCGTTCAACACACCCCAAGCTCATCACTATCCTGTTGGACATCGTCACCTTTGGTGACCTCCCGAAGGACATAGTCCTCTACAATCTCGTTTGCCGTGTCATAATGACAATAATGCAAACACAATACCCGTCGTGTCACAAGGACAACGACACAATACACACACATGTATAATCACATAATAATATACTCTACATACATGATTCATTAACTGCACCTGCACTTCACACATAGCACTAGGATAAGATATCCTACACGTATTCATAAGCGTTTAGATTATATCCTGACTCATCCCGACTAACTCGTAACACAATACACCGCTAATATAGCAACACACATACAACTACTATATCTCATTATTTGAGCATATACCCCGTACATGCACACCCTGTGACACTTCCTAGTCGTACACGTACGACCTGTTCACTACAATCCCGACTCACCCTTGTTAGGTCACTATACGACCCGTGACCATTTAACCACCTTTAGACCTAGATCACAAGATCTCATAAACACCCTCGTAGGCCCTCCGACTTATTACTGAATGTTTTAGTTCATAAACACCTCGGGTTAAAACCCAAAACTCTTAACACATTTAATACGTTAAACATCTCTGGTAAGTATGTACGATAGCCTCAAAAACGTTAAAACATTTAAAAGAGGGGGATTAGAAACTCACAGGTTATGCCGAGTCTTTGTCCTTGCCCTGCAACTCGCTCGTTCACGCTCTAAATCCGAACCTGTCAATATATGATCACAGGATCAGACGCGTTCTAATCGTACCTTGAATTATGTATAACAATATAAGTAAACTCCAACACTCGACTCATCTTCTCATTGTCACTTCTTCATGAAACCCTAGTCTCACATGCATGCACGCACAGGTGACGTGCGAACCCTTAACCGTCCCCATCTCGTAGATACAGACTCGCATGGTCCACCCTTAGTCCATTAAGACATCACCGGCTTAGCTCGAGTGTCCATGCCCATGCATGCACGATGCCATGCACACGTAAGACCTTAACGGGTGTCGTACCCGTATCCTTTGCCAAGCACCACCACGACACTACCACTTCCACCATTCTCGTCCCCCTCCTTGAGCCTCACTAGACGCGCATCACCTAGCCCGCCATTTCGCACCGTCGTCTTCATCCTTGATACTGGGTCAAACCTTAGTCGGTCACCCTCACAGGCTCTGAGCTCCTCCACCACGCACTACCATGTCGTCCCCACTGCCACCACCGCGCTACCGCTGCCGTTATAACCATCCCCCACCACCTTGGGTCTCGTCTTTCTTGTCTGGAAGCCCTAGTCGGACCACCTTTCTCCCATGACATCGCCGACCTGATTCCCGTAACCGCCCCTATTACCGACCCCCCTGCTTGCCACCGAGCCGTCGCCATTACGTCTCTACCACCACTCGTGACCATCGCTTCCATAGCCGGCCACCCCCTTTCTGTCTCCTCCGCCGATAGCCGAGACCACAGCCCACTCTAGCCGGGTTCCCATGCAGTAACACGAACCGGAAAGTAAAACAAGGGGTGAGAGGTTTACCTTACGCGAAGAGAGGTCCTCTTCCGCTAGACGCTGCCACAAGTCCGCCGCACGATCACCACCATGCTCCCCTCCTCTTCGACAACTCTCTCTCTTTTTCTCTCAATGCCTTTGCCGTCGTACAAGACCTAGGCCGAATGGCCTATGGTTTCACACTAAATGGGTTATATACCTCCTCAAGTTACATCCGGGTCCTTGTAGTTCCTACATCGGACATTTTGATCACAAGTTAGCTCCTTAACGAATAATTGTCTCCCTTATTGTCGTTAAAACACACCTCCTTTGGTTAACCCTACTTATCATTATGTTTAGATAAGATTCGGGTCGTCCACTAACCCAAACCATTAACTCTCGGATTATCGGGATGTTACAGTTAACTACGGGTTGAACCCGTGAACACATTTATCTAAATTGATCATATTCAAGATTCGTGGGTTGACCATTTTAATTTTATACATGTGTTTCTATAATGTATTTAAGTAGTCTTTTTAACTCCTGGGCCTCGCGGAGGAGCGCAGTCGTTTTTTCTCCGCATAACGCGGCAAGAGTTTGGTCGTCATTGCTTCGACTCGTCAAATGCCATAAAAGCGAACACCGATACATGATACGATGCAAATGATGTTGTTCGCTCAAAAGTGGGTGGGTTTGTCACGGCACCTAAACGGTAACGGCGTTCGCTATAGCGTACGACACAAATAAAATACACTCGATTTTGAATACAAACATGTTTTTAAAGAAATTTATTCCGGAATGTTCAAAAAGAAAATCCAAAAACAGACGAGAGTTCCATTTTTTGTAAAAAAGGTAACAACCGAAAGTTAGCATATAGAAACAAAATTATTAGAAACTGAAACGTCTTAAAAGCATATATTGTATATATTATAAGGGCTGAAAACGAAATAATACCTTCACTCCGGCGGGGGCGTGATTGTTTTTCCCCCGCATTATGCGGAAGGAGTTTGTTCGTTGTCGGTTTCACTCGTCGAAAACATAAAAACGACAACGGACATCGGTAACGGTAATGCCAAAACACATGTAACGGTGTTGTGCGCTCATAATCGTCTTGGTTTGTCACGACTACTAAACGTTAACTTCGAACGCTACAGCGTAGGATACAAAAAAAAACTCGATTTTCAATACGACCCCATTTAAAAAAAATTATGCCTGAACATTAAAAAAACAAAAAATAAGGCACGAATTCGGTTTTTTTTTAAGTTAACGAACGAAAGCTATTACAGGAAAACGATATTAATTGAAAATCAAATGGGTTAAAAGCGTAAATTATGTATATTAGAAGGTGTTACAACGGAAAATAGAAAGAAAAAATTTGTCACGTAGACCACTCAGAGCTAGTTTCCCGCAACGTGACGGGGTAGTAAAACAAAAAAAAAAGGAGAAAAAACTGAAACGATCGAACCCGGCTGGATGATGCCAATAGGGATTGTGGGGCGCCTTCAAAACCAGTCCGATCCAAGGGTAAGTTTTGTTAATATTTCAGTCGTTATTCTTTTAACGTACAGAAGTTTGGGCTTAATTAAAAAAATTAGCCAACCGTATATTGCCACATTGATGCGCTGCCCAAAACAACCAACAAAAACGTTTCACTGTACATCGCGTTTTGTTCTACGACATTATTAACCCTATACTCGTAACATAAACCAATTGATTATTTTATACCAAAATTTAAAATATAAAAAGAAATGAGTATCAATTTTATACCTTAAACGTAATATTTTATATATATGTTTGTATGCTTGGTTGTAAATTTATAATTTTAGAGTATTAATATTCAATAAAATAAAATTTCGGGTTAACGATAATAATCATGTTAACTTGAGAAAACTTGTGTCGTGTTGTGTTCATATGTCAGACAAGACCGTGTCGGGTTCAACCCACGTCACGACACATGTAATACCCCTAGTAGTAATCAAATTGTAAAAATGTTAAAAAGGGCATAAACGAGTTGGCATGTTAGACTATGTGTAGTGGGGCAACGCCCCAATCCCTTTGACACCCCCACCTTTATTGCCTAGTTGGGTCACCTCAGCTCAGTCCAACCACCTCAACCCCGAACCTTTCACGCCCATTAAAGCGGCAACGCCCCCGCCCTTGGCGCCCTCCTTGTAATGGTGTTTAGCGTCCTTGGCTTCCCCTCCTTGCTGATGTGTACGTCGACGTTAACCCACCTTACCCAGTCTTATAATAAATTGATTAACTAGGATTAACCTTATAAAACTTAAATTTATACTATGTCTATTTCTTTAATAGGTTAAAATTTTTGTCGTGTTTCACGTCGTAAAAAAATTACTAATTCTATTAGGCCATCCGTAATGGTTTCACGCCCCTCTCTTTCTCGCCCCACCACTTCAACGCCACATCAGCACAGTAGTTTTCACTGCCCAGAATCACTAAGGTGCATAGTGGTTTCACGTCCCGCGTTTATTTTTGAATTTTTTTTATTTCATTTTATTAATGTTTATAAACAATTAATATATATTTTTTAAAACAATTATTTATCATTTGAAATGTCGATCCAAACACGTTAAATAACCACTTACGTGACGAAAAATAGTTTTTTTGAAAACAACTCCGTTTTCGTTAAAATTTATACCTGGATGTTCAGAAAAATAAAATAAACAAACCCGTGTATTTTGTTTCTTTAAAATACTCACCGAGCATGAGTTATTTAAGAAAAACTAAATTAAATCAAAATATATATATTGAATAAAATAAACAATTAATGAAATATTGAGGTTATTGGTGGAGGAGTTTGCCTAGCGCCCGTGAGCCCACTCACGTTGACCTCCTCAGGGCCCCCCTTCATGCCATGAGGGTTGGTGTTCAAACCCCTTCACGCTATCATGTCATCCTCACGTCTAGTTTTAGTGTGCCATTACGGATGGTTTTAGAAAAACTATGTAGGTCTAAAAAATTACTAGTATCTATTAAAAATATTATTGAAAAGTAGAAAGCATAATTAATTTTTTTTGACGTTGATGTATAAATTATAATATAAAATATCTATACTAATAAATCAATATTTTGAAAGACACGTAATTTAAAGAAATCTTTGGACATTTATGAATTATAATAATTTTCATTCATTGTTTTATTTTATTTTTTGTATTTTTGAAATGCAAGTTCCTTATTCCTATGAGAGTGGGACTTGAACCCATGACCTATTCAAAACTTGATGTTTCTAGAGTATTTTTCTCTATTACTGGGCCATCAACCCCAATGGCTGTTGTTTTTATTATATAAAGTTTTTAGTTTTACGTAATTTAAATGATGTCTTATATACAAAAATCATTCTAAAATTCCACAGATCTTAATTAATAACTCTTTATTTCATTATTTTTATTGTATAATACACGGGTCTCTAACCTAGTAATTATATATATACACTGCGTATTGAAATAAGAAAGAGACTATGCGAGCTCCAAAATTTTGTTCTTGATACCTTTGGAAATTGACATTTTCCATTGATTATCCCACGTGGCCTCATTATTATTGCAATAAATTTGACGATTTTGTTTCAGTAACACTAAGATTTGAGGAGGTCATGAGTTGAAGTCTAATTCTTACATTATTAAATAAAATTTGCCTTTCAAAAGAACAAAAATATATATTTTTTCACGTTTAGCGAATTATTTGATATAATGTACAAAAACACTATATATAAGTTTATAGAAAAAGTATTTTACTCTTTAATAATATCAATCAAATGATTTTATACATGAGGTCGTATAAGTAGGAACCCAACTAATCGTTCAAAATGAATTAAGTAAATTGGTTTGAAATGTATAAGGTTTGAAACTTGAAAGCAACCGTGTAAACTGAACTAAACGTTTAGTATTTATTAATTATTTTTTTTCACTTTAAAAGTATGTGATTATGTATATGTATTACATTCATAAACATGTCATGTAAACTGAACCGTCAAAACCGGTTGGTCCAGACCATGAATTATCGTCAAAAATCGACTGATTTGGACCATGAAAACCATATATACATATGTATGTTTTTATTTATTAACGTTACCTGTTTATTAATATCACTAGGTTAAAGCCCATGTTTTACATGGGTTAAATAAATACAACTTGTTGTAAAATAGTATTTTCTATGAATATTTGTATGTTTGATGTTAAATAAATACAACTTGAAATTTTCTTATGATTTAGTAATTTTTAATAAATTATTAGAATACATGTTAGATATTTAATTATTTAACATTATCATTATTTAATAGGAGAGAAAGACAAAAAAAAATCTAGATCTTATAAGAAGTCGACATGTAGCAAATATAGTTATTTATTTATTAGAGTAGTAAGATTATGTTAGAAACCCTATATATTATACATGATGAATAAATAGAGTGTTATATATACTTAGTAATAAAGATCTAATATTACTTATTTTTTACATATTACGTAATTTTTTAATACAATTTTTAGAAACATTATATAGTTATTTTTTAAAAATGTTTTATAAAAAGAATAAAAGAAATGTTCAAACTATAAAAATGTTTTATAAAAATAGTTATAAAAATCATTATTATTTAATAGGAGAGAGGGGTGGGAAACAAAAATTACAAAAAAAAATTTATAGTAAATTACAGAAATCGTCATTTATGTTTATACCATTTTTCACTGTATATCCTTTAGCCTAAAAAATGTAAGAGATCATCCTTTACGTTTAAATTTGTTGCGGTTTACGTCCTTTAACCTAACAGGCGTTAAAATTTTTTAATTAACTCCAATCATGTGTCTTACACATGAGGGTGTTTTTGTCTTTTTACCCACAAATTAAAATTTAAACCCCTAATTATATGTTTATCCACCACCGTGAATCCTCCACATCTGCCCACTCAGACCCGCCATCATCACCGCCGCCACCACCACCACCATCCCCACCTGCCACCACCCACATCTGCCACCACCCTCCACCAGAAACCACAAATGCGACCATCACTTCCGTTGGGTTCAACCCGAAAAGTTTACTTCAAAATATTGAATCCTCCTTTTCTAGCAATTAACAGTTTCAATCCATCATAACAGGAGTAGAGTCCCAAACGTTTTTCAAAGTATTTAATCCTCCTTTTCTAGCAATTAACAGTTTCAATCCATCATCTTCTTTAACGAGATTATTTAAACAAGCAATTGAATGTTCTTGTGCTAATTTAGTTCCTGAGCGAGCTAGGATTAGAAATACCGAATCGACGGTTGAAACCCTAGCGATTGCCGTGACGGTTTTCTCTCTGATTTCCGGCGAAGATCCGGAGTCAAGTAGACGGACGAGCACTAACAGTGGTAGTGCTAGGACAGTGGTGGTGCTCAGATCGGAGGCGGTTGTGCGGTGGTCAGCTGGTGGTGGTGTTTGGCGGATAGGGGCAACCGGATTTTAGAAAGAGAAAGTTGAGAGAGAGAAAAAAAGATGAGAGATGGTTTATTATTTTTGTTTATATATATATATTTACAAGTAAAAAGACTGAAACACCCTCATATGTAATGCACATGACCAGAGTTAACTGAAAAACTTAACGCCCGTTAGGCTAAAGGATGTAAACCGCAACGAATTTAAACGTAAAGGATGATCTCTGATATTTTTTGGGCTAAAGGACATACAGTGAAAAATGGTATAAACATAAAGGACGATTTCTGTAATTTACTCTTTTTTTTAATAGAAACTTGTATCATTAAATAGGAGAGAGAAGCGGAAAAAAAATGTTAAGAATAAACATGAGAATAAAATGTAACATCCCAAAACCTTAATTTATTAGTATGTATAGATTATATAAGTCGGTATTTAAATATGTATCTTTGATATTATATGTCTTATTAAAAAGGAAAGGTGATACAACAGTTACCATGTGTACTTTTACTTTTTTTCTTTAAAAATTTTTTGCTTTATTATTATTAATATTATTATTGTTATTTCGTTTTTCTAGATTTCGGATGATGTGGACGATAAAAAAAAAATAAATGTCCATACTACCTTTAGCATAGTTTTATTTATGATTTGATATAAATTTTATTTAAAACCGAGCCGAGTCAAAAATTGGTTTTCTTTTATAACTTTGGGTATATAATGTTTTATAAAATTCTAAATATGCCATTGCAACATTCTTATTTTTTTCACACATTTAGATATGAATTTTATTTAAAACTGAGCCGCCGTAACGCTTGCACATAACCTGATAGTTTATATTAAATTTTAATAAAATCTATCAAATAATATATAAGATCTTAAAACTTTTAATTATTAGATGATTTCCACATACATTATTAGGTAACACGTGTTAAGTTTATATTATAATTTTTTCCATACTTAGATTGTAATGTTTGTATATTATATATGATCTTGAAATAATTGTGTTAGAATTTTAAATAAAATAAATATATTATAAGAACCTTTTATCATGAAATCCATGGGTTCATGAATATTAAAACATAAGGGTTTAAACCATACCTCACTTTCTTTCATGGTCTTTGGATTTTATTTTCTTATATGCTTCATTTAGATGTTCATCCGTTTTTACTTATGCATTGAAATATTGTATTTTTAGGAGAGCTTCAGTAAACTTTACTATCCTCAAACAAATCATTATTATCCATAAGATATTTTATGTTGTAACTTAGTGATTTAGGATAAGGATAAGTCACTGTTACAAAAAAAAATTATTTACAGCGGTTTATAAACCGCAGAGTATTAATTAAACCGCTTTAATTGATTGTTCTTTTTACAGCGTCTACTTCTAATTTTAAGCGGTTTACAATTTAAAACCCTATTTTTGATCAATTTCAGCGGTTAGGAGTGAACCGTCTTTTTTCGGTCCTCGAACCTCTTTATTTGTATCATAGGACCGCTTTATTTTCGGTTGCAATCAATTATAGCGGTTCACTCATAACCGTTGTTTTTACGAGTGGGCCGCTTCGGTCCTCTAACCTCTTTATTTGTATTACTAGCTTTAACTCCCTGTGTTACACGAGGTGAAGCGTTAAAATTATATTGATAAATATCTTAACACACCTTTTTATACAAATTTGATATTGTACTGTTAATTTTTCCATTTTGTTAAATGTTAAGATTATATGGATAAGAGTAATCAAAACATAAAAAAAAACAAATTAAAATACATTTCATAAGTGGTCTACTTTTTACAATACATTAAATTACATGTCAAATGAAACCTTATAATGATAATTTACAAATTTGAAAATATTTCATTGTATACAACATTTGACGTGGTATTGGTAACCTTTTCATGTTTAACACTCACTAAATGCAACAAATAATAGAGTTTCTTTTTCTCAATAACTGAAAACACAAAATAACAAAAACCGTTCTAAAAAAAGGTCACAAACGGTGCGAACCTAATTGAAGCCAGTACAGAGTCAAAGAAATCGAAGATAATCAAATTGGTCAACGATTTACTTACATACGTTGTTTCTCCATTTTATTAGCTTCTTGAAACTCTATCAGCCTTTTTGTATAAACTTTAACCTTGATGTTCTAACATATTTACATATATTTAAGTTGTAATTAAATTTAAGTGTCAAAATTTTTTATTTTTTTTTAAATCTCGCCTATTAAATGGAAAATCTCGCTAAAATTTTAATATTTAATCTCTCATTTAAAAAAAATAAAAAAATACAAATAAAACTTAAATTTCAACAATATATCGTCTTTTAAATTCAAAATTTTAAACTCCAAAATTTAAAAATCGCACTCCTTCATATATCGACACAATTTAAATTTAAAATTCCAAAAATAAAACTAATAAATTAGAATTGAAAACAAACATATTTTTTTGAAAATAAAACCTCATCATTTAAAAAAAAAATTTAAGTTCAAAATATAATACACTTTTAAAATAAATATTTATAAATTTCTTAATTTTAATTAAAAACTAACTATTAAAATTTCAAAATCAAAATAAAAAATTTATTTATAAATATCAAACTTAATTATAAAACTACTAATTAAATATTAGTAAACTTTATTATAACACATATTTATTTAAAATATAAAAGTACTATTTTCCACTTTTTTATGTAAAATTAAAAAATCTTGCTTTTTTAATAATAAAACTTTCAAAACTCGTTTTTTAAAATCTTCTATTTTTTATTCTTTATTTTTTATGATAATTAAAATTCTTTTTTTGAGTCAATGATAATAATTATGAATTGATTTGGGAAAATGTTCATTTATATAATTTTTCAAAAAAATTAAGTTAAATATGAAAAGATTGAATGACATGTGTCCATTTATTTAGTTTTTTATTAAAATAGAGTTAGGGATTTTAATCGTCACTCAGAACCGCTTTTTTCATGAGTGGACCGCTATTTTTTTTCTTCTATTTATTGTTTTTTAATCTCCGAACCGCTTTATTTATAATCTTGAACCGTTTTCTTTAAAATCTTAAACCGCTTTTTTGTTTTTTCTATTTATTGTTTTTTATTGCTTTAATTGTTTCCTATAACACCGTTTTAGATTACTTTAGGTTTATTCATTAGGTTTATTCATTAACTTCATATATATACAATTATATCGTTTTTTTTGTTTATTTAAAAATTTCAGGTGGATCGTAGTCATTTGATGTACAAAATTAGACATTGTCACGCAACATATTTGAGAGACATGTAAAGTTTTCTTAAGATTGCTGAAGATGATTGTGTGATAAAAAGAAATGGATCCATTCTGTGTCGTTGTATGGAATGCAAATTTTTTATCGAATTTAAGGTAATAAAAGATATCGGGTATCATTTGTTTAGACATGATTTATATATAATTATACTTGTTGGTCAATGATGCGGTAATAATGATGAGAACAATGATGCCTACATTAGTGATGATAATAACAATTTAAATGAGGACAATGATAATTGAAATGACATGTTAAATGATTTAGAAACTAATATTGGTGACAATGATCAAGAAAAACTACAATAGATATTTGCCGATTCAGAAAAACCGTCATATGTTGGTTGTGAGAACTTTCTAAACTTAGTGCTGTGTTGAAACTGTTTAATTTAAAGTCGAACTACGGATTGAGCGATACGAGTTTTACAAGTCTATTAGTGATTTTGCATGACATAAAGTCGAAGAGAAGATATTTTAGGTAGTAATTAATTCTAAATGCATTGTGTGTTTATAGTGATTTGCTTATGGGCTGTAAACGTGTTGTATTCGCGGGATGTTGGGTCGAACCGTCATAAATCTAAAAATTTTACATGAAGTTGAGGACGACAAAATCCTGTAAAAATTATACTCATATAGATAAACCTTTGATATGTTGGTGAACTAACTGTAACACCCCAATAATGACTGAAATGTCACTATTACATATATCAGATCAAAGCATAATCTATAATATTAACAATTCAACGTTTGTAAAGTTATCCAAAGATCCGTTTATAAATACAAAAGAACCTAATTATGTATTCCATTACATTAATTAAAATAAAAGATCTTTCATTTCAAATGCTCTACTCATTGTCTTATCTGATTTCCCCAGTAACTTGACGTGCACGAAACAAAACAAAAGCATGTCTTGAGACAATAGTCCTGTGAACGCATAAACGGAATAGCAAATAATAACAAAAAAAAGTTAATTAAACATAAATGTTAGCTGATAACATAATTGATACTGAACTAATAACACAATATGAAATATGGTATATAAGTAAGCATACCAGTATATAATATTTTTAGATTTAGCAAATTCGCATGCATGTATAAATGGATTCAACATGAATATAAGAAGGGATGATAAATGTTCAACACCATGTTTCTAACTCAATAATTTAGATATGGGTCAAATGAGTTGTATAATGGTTGAACTTAATTGTTGCTCTTATGCCCAATGCCTTTTTGGTATAGATGATTATGTATATTATGATGAATTGTGTATTGATAAAGGAGTATAGAATGAAACATTACGCTAATGATCACGATAGGTTATTGCGGAGTTGTACACTATGATTTTGAGGGCTTTGTCTTTAGGTTGATGTTCAATGCTTCAATTAGTTTGTCACATAGCTCTGATGTGTTTCAAATAACACATCTATTTCACACGCAATTTCATGCATTTTGGATTGTTTGATTACCAATATGTTAGGAATGGATACCTAATTGCGCTTTCTATGGATTTGCAGGTTTTGATGATAAAGGAAGATAATTAAGAAGATATGAAGCTGTTGGAAGAGAGTTGAAAAAAATATCAAGACCAGAAGGCAGAGTACTGATCGATGTCGTTAGGTCGGTCAAAAACAATCCTTAAACACTTAACTAGTAAGGGTAAGAAGAGTATCGTATCCATGAGGAATCAGTGGTTAGTGAAATTGCTTAGTTTGATAATTAGAATGAAAACACAGATCAAATAAAAATGCAACCTCCTCCAAACTTCAGATTCTAGGTTTATGCAAAACTCAGTTATTTAATTGGACACCACATAGACATAGTGTTGGAAAATCAGTTAAAATAGTAATTGAAGACAGGCTGTTGTCAGCAACCTATACAACCAGTTCTGTCACAAACCAGTATAATTCAATCACCCAATTTATGAATGCCAAGTTGTCCCCTTTAGTCACCCAACCCTGCTACTAGGTTTTGTCATCAACCGAACAAGATCGTAAAGCAAGCAAACTCAAAGCACTCAAATAAACTGTTTAAAATAACTAATACATCAATCTACTCAGTTATTGTCAGAAACTAAATAGATCCAAAAACATAAATAAACTGAATCAAAACATGAAACCTATATGAACCGTCCGCCTGTAGGAAGCCACAAGTGAATTACCCGCTCATGGTGATGGAGATCATCTTCAATCTTCAAGTGGATGTTAGAATCCCCCAAATTGCCCCAAGAACTGATGCTAAAAGATGGATCTCGAATTTGGGGAAGAAACCCCCACTTAAACTCTCAAAATCGGCAGTTTCCCGAAAATCCGCGTCAAAATAACGTAACCAGCGTAAGCTTACGCTGGTATGGCGTAAGCTTACGCCGAAACGCTGAAGCTGCTGTGAATGAACTGGTTAGGCGTAGGCCTACGCCTGGCGGCGTAAGCTTACGCTGGATCCTGGGTTTCTGCCCCGTTTCTTCCGTCTTCCATCCAACTCTTGCATATCTCGCATAATATCTTCTAAAATCATACATTAAGCTTCCAACACCTGCACATGCACATCTACACAAAACTTTTGTATTCCACATGTTAATTTACATAAATATAACATGTTACACCCTTTAATGCATAAAACTTTGGTCGCTTATCACATCCCCACACTTACTCTTTTGTGTCCCGAAAAAGAATTATGCCATGGAATCATAATTGAAACATGCTCTCATAGTCTCATACAATTAAAACATAATCACGCATTGACTGTAACAATTGATATTTCTATCCGACTAAACCCAACCACCGATCTATTGAGCCCCCGATTCTGTGATCTACTATCCTATTTATTACCGAGCAACAGTTTCTCTATGGGTCTCACATTCAGGAAGCTACAACTTAGTCTAATCCCATCTCAAAGTCATGTTTAAGCACGGGTTAAACCTTATAGATTTCCCACCACTATAAACACTAATTTACGAGTTTTTGAAAATTATGGGATTATGGATCGATGGATGCATGTTTTTGAGCTTTTATTATTATTTTATGAATGAACCTAACCCAGTGGTGTTTCAATCACGCTGGAACACGATATATGACACGTAGGCTGCAGTTCTTAAGCCATGAAGTACATAAGCTTCGGAGCATGGGTGTATCCTTCAAGTCACCATCCCGAAGGGAAACACGTACTCCTAACTTAGTCATCCAATATTGATCACTTAAGTCCCGCCCATGGGTGTATCCTTCAAGTCACCATCCCGAAGGGAAACACGTAGGCTGAACTTAAGCTCTCAATTTTGTTTAATTAAGCTCATGCAAGATGGATTATGGATTGCGGGCGTCACCAATTTTCGGATTTATTTTCATAAAAAGAAAGTGGTGTGCCAAGTAATTTTAAAAACTTATAAATTTTTGCTTATAGTGGTACCTATCACCCTATGATGACAGTTTCAACCTTGTCGAAACCCCTAAGATAAGAACCCACAAGACATCCTGAATTAATTGTCAATTAACCCTAGATACAATATCAGGATATTTAAGCTCTTTAGATCGGTTGGGCCTACCAAAACATTACAAATCAAACGCGTTTTCTATTTATTATTCAATTTAATCACACAAGCATAGTTTCCAATTATATCTATCATTTTCCATTTAGTTACAAAAATTCTGATCCAAGGACATTTTTGAAAATTTTTAAGTTTTTATGGATTTTTCAATTTTTTTTATATATATATATTTTTTTTCTCTATACAAACTCAGTCTCCCATCCCCACACTTAAACTCTACATTGCCCCCAATGTAGGATGAGAGACGATGAAAATAAATATGCAAAAATAAAACTATATAAAGAATTGGAAAGTACTTAGCTGGTTGCAAGCTGTAACTGTCTTCAATCCAAACTCATACGATCGTATAGCATTTTCTTCGCGATCGCCATCAAAATCTGCTATTGGGTTGCCTTTTATATGAAAATCAAACTCGAACCATCACCATCCGAATGGAGACTGAGTACGGGTGGATCAATCCAAACCTGGAAAAATTAAACTCGAAACAAACCCAAAAACATCAAACTGACTTAATGTATAACAACATAAAACTGACTCGATAAAAACTAAAAAAAAACACACACCTCTAAAACTCTACAAACGGGCTAGCATTCATTTGAAAACACACACACTCACTTGAAAACCCATGAAAATTCCCCACACTTGGCCGGCTCACACACAAAACAAAGAAAACAAAGAAATAATTTCCTAACTCACTTTCGTAGGAATCACGGATGCATTTAGCACATACATCAAGCCATTTAAACCACTCGGTAGCCCGAGTGAACGAGTTTAGTCTCGTAAGGGTTTCTATTGAACACACCCGCAAAGTTCATTTAACTAGACAAGAAATTAAAACATACCTTAGGCTACCTCCTAAGAGTGCTAAGTTTAACGTCTTCAGCCAGACGCAGTGTACCTTACTTAGGTCATGGTGGTCGGGTGGGATGCTTGCAGTCCTCCTTCCTCGCACTCAAGTTCCTCTCATCATCCAATTTTTTTCGAGCCTTCATAAACAAAGAAAATAGTTCTTGATCTACATCATGAACTCGCGGTTTCTTCCCTTTCCGCCTTCTCTTTCTGCCCCTCATCTTCCCATTGTCTGGAGTCTCACCATTCTTCATCTCAGCTGACCTGTCAAACACAACACAAGCATTCTCGACTATGTGATTCACCTTTTCAGATGATCCACATTTGTTAGCTTTAGGGGTTGGCAAGTTTGAAAATATTTTAAGACTCATTTTCTGAGCCCCAAACCTCATCCTTACCGTTCCCTTAGCACAGTTAATATTTGCCTGAGCAGTGGCCAAGAACGGTCTACCCAAAATAATAGTTGGCTCTGTGTTCTTGACACAATCCAACACCACGAAATCCATTGGGTAATAAAACTCTCCTACCTTCACAATCACATCCTTTACAATCCCCCGAGGATGTGCGGGAGTCTGATCAGCCAACACCACGATGGTGTTAACTCTCTGTAATGGACCAAAATCGTGCTGATCATACAGACTCCTTGGAATTATACTCATAGAGGCTCCAAGATCTAGCAATGCTCTATCCAGTTTAATTTCACCTATATGTATAGAAATAATAGGTGTCCCTGGATCTTGGAGTTT
Source organism: Smallanthus sonchifolius (assembly GCA_023525975.1). NCBI lineage: Eukaryota > Viridiplantae > Streptophyta > Magnoliopsida > Asterales > Asteraceae > Smallanthus > Smallanthus sonchifolius. Next base: position 15,710,768 of record CM042020.1, read on the forward strand.
TGGGGGAAAGATACCCGTAAACACAGCATTCACACTAGCACTTAGCTTTACCTGTTCGGGACATTTGTGCCGTCGTTTACGGGTACTCAAACCTTTCAAGCACTCAACACTATCAGGATTTTCTTTAAGTTCTTTAAAAAATTATAGATTAATTTTATGATTTTCAAATTTCTCCCATCTTTCATCTTGTGTTAGATCCCGTTCACTTAACACTGGTGGGAACACTGGTGGGAACAAAGCCGAAGGGAATGGAATTTTAAGAGATTTATTCACATTTTTATTTTTCAGATTATTTTGTGAAATTAAATCCTGATTATGATCAAATTCAGACTCACATTACTCCACCACTCTCTACTACCAGTGGTGGAGTATGTTCAATATCAGAAAAATCAGATGAGGGTTGAAGACTTACATCATTCAGGTGTGCACTGTTTGTGGTTTGGGAACTTGGGACTGATGTGCACTGCAAGGCTTACCTACTTCTTTGATGAGTGACCCGACAATCCCAGTTAGGTTGGCAACTAGATCTACCAAAGCTTGATGAGCTTTGTCCTGGCTCTCCTGTTTCTGCACCACTGCTTGAACCACTTTGGCCATCTCCTTCATATCTGACCGGATGACATCCAGTTCAGATTGATAGTTGTCTTGTTCAGGTGGTCCGCTCGGGTGGTAGTCTTGATTATAATTTTCCTGATAGCTTTGATGCTCAGGACCACCACCATGTGAGTTGTATCTTGGGCACTCTTGAGCCCAATGGCCAGTGATGCCACAGTTACTGCATGGCTCATAGTAATACCGGTCATCATGATAATTCCTGTCCATGCCGACCTGCACAACTGGCACACCCAAGTAGTTCTGATCGAAGAAATAAACAAAATAAACAAAAAATAAAAACAGAAGTAAAGAAAATCTTTTTGGGGTTTTGATAAGAATTAAAATCAACTAAAGACAATAAACTAAAGCAATAGAACTAAGCGCACCGATTCCCCGGCAACGACGCCATTTTGATCGATGTCGTTAGGTCGGTCAAAAACAATCCTTAAACACTTAACTAGTAAGGGTAAGAAGAGTATCGTATCCACGAGGAATCAGTGGTTAGTGAAATTGCTTAGTTTGATAATTAGAATGAAAACACAGATCAAATAAAAATGCAACCTCCTCCAAACTTCAGATTCTAGGTTTATACAAAACTCAGTTATTTAATTGGACACCACATAGACATAGTGTTGGAAAATCAGTTAAAATAGTAATCGAAGACAGGCTGTTGTAAGCAACCTATACAACCAGTTCAGTCACAAACCAGTATAATTCAATCACCCAATTTATGAATGCCAAGTTGTCCCCTTTAGTCACGCAACCCTGCTACTAGGTTTTGTCATCAACCGAACAAGATCGTAAAGCAAGCAAACTCAAAGCACTCAAATAAACTTTTTAAAATAACTAATACATCAATCTACTCAGTTATTGTCAGAAACTAAATAGATCCAAAAACATAAATAAACTGAATCAAAACATGAAACCTATATGAACCGTCCGCCTGGAGGAAGCCACAAGTGAATTACCCGCTCATGGTGATGGGGATCATCTTCAATCTTCAAGTGGATGTTAGAATCCCCCAAATCGCCCCAAGAGCTGATGCTAAAAGATGGATCTCGAATTTGGGGAAGAAACCCCCACTTAAACTCTCAAAATCGGCAGTTTCCCGAAAATCCGCGTCAAAATAACGTAACCAGCGTAAGCTTACGCTAGTATGGCGTAAGCTTACGCCGAAACGCTGAAGCTGCTGTGAATGAACTGGTTAGGCGTAGGCCTACGCCTGGCGGCGTAAGCTTACGCTGCATGGCGTAGGCTTACGCTATGTGGCGTAGGCTTACGCTGGATCCTGGGTTTCTGCCCCGTTTCTTCCGTCTTCCATCCAACTCTTGCATATCTCGTATAATATCTTCTAAAATCATACATTAAACTTCCAACACCTGCACATGCACATCTACACAAAACTTTTGTATTCCACATGTTAATTTACATAAATATAACATGTTACACCCTTTAATGCATAAAACTTTGGTCGCTTATCAAGTACGACCCGTACTCCCAAAGGAGGTACGGCCCGTACGTGGTTAAGAAAGCCCGTATCCTTTTGGCCAGGTACATGCAGTGAAGATTTAGGAGTCACGACCCATTTGAAGAGGGTACGACCCCTACGACCCGTCACGACCCATTTGAAGAGGGTACAACCCGTATGTCGGCTAAGACATAAACCCCTACTTCGTGGCTATTTAAGCAAAGTGATGGCCACAAAGTTGAAGGATCATGAAGTTCGACCAGCAATCGATGAGGAAGAGTCCATGGGACGTATTTGGGGGTGATCTGGAGCTTAACATAGGATATCTTAAACCTGGATTGAGATCTATCAACCGATTAACGTGTATTCGCGTTAATCGGCTCAGATTGCAATCATTTTCTGTTCTTCTTTCGAATTCAGTGATGTTTGTTACAAGTTGGTATTATTCTTGATTATGTTTGGCTAAACATTTGTAATCATCTAGGTTTATATGAATCTTGATTTTGTTTGACTTTATGGTTTGACTTTTACTTATATTCGGGTGGTTTTAGTGAAGCTTTGCTTACTATACTCTTATGATGCATATGAATACAAGCTATTGTTGATTATGAATCTGATTTGTGTGGTATTTGTTGATTCCTTCATTAAGTTATGCGTTTTGGGATTGATTAGTACTATCTTTAGGTTATATTAACCGGTTTATAATATGAGGCTTGAAACCCTAACGAGTATAGATAAATTAGGGTTGCAATTGGCATTGTGTGTATACTACTTAGGGATTATATATGAATAAAATGGTCTAGGAACTTGTTAGGGTTTTCTTGGTTCTTATGGTAATAGATTGTAAATCGCTAGGGCACTTATCTACTCAATTGTTAATCAATAAATTCTAAATCATAAGTAGGGATGGCAAAATAACCGAGCCCGACGGGTATACCTGAAACCCGAAACATCTGGTACATGTATACACGAAACCCGACCGGTACGAGACCGGGTATGGGATTAATTTTAAATTTTTCGTGCGTATGGGATGGGTATGGGATTAGGTAATACCCGACCCGATTACCCGAAACCACATACCCATTTAATCGAACCATATACCTGAAAAATTTTAATTTTTCCTTAAACCATGCCTATTAATGTTTCATTTTAGTAGGGTTTATTATGTGAAAAATTAATTTTTCTTTTGAAATATGTATTTGATGATATTAATGTATATAATTTATTCATATTTAATATGTTATTATAAATATAAAAATAGTCATAGAAAAGTACACGACATATACCTAACGGGTATTGGCTGATATCCGATACTAACGAGTATACCCCATACCGCGGGTATATCTGATACTTGACGGGTAATTACCCGACATAAACCTGACGAGTAATGGGCCGGGTATGGGACACGATTTTACAACCGGGTACGGGTTTGGGATTACCAATACCCGACCCGAACCTGGCCCATTGCCATCCCTAATCATAAGCTGGTTGTAATTAAAACTTGCTTCATAGTTCTAGGGTATTAGTATGTACTATGACACTACTCTTCTCTCATTGTGGGAGCCTTGTGTGGGTTTGCTCCGTTATAGCACTTCACACAACTGTTCTTCACAGAGTCATTCCAGTCAAGAGGATTCGACACCTGGATGGTTGTTCCCACCATCTGAGTTCCTTTGACTTCTCTAGTTGTTTTCCAGTTGATATTTAGTTTCTTATTCATTAGTTTAATCAAATCACTTTCTTTTCATCGGTTAGATATTGACAGAAGATTGATTATTAGGAGCCACTGTGTCCTTGGATCGATACTTGGTTCTTCCCAATACCATATTGCGGATGCGATAGGTACACTTGCCTACATGTGTGTAGTTTGGGTTTTGGTATTCACCGTTTTATAGATTTAAAGCTTGTGTAATTGATATATATTTTATATATACCATTCGCACACATCAAACTCTTTAGCATATTTGCAATGGAATAGACCGTGATAGATGTCATTAGGCAAGGTCATGGCAAGGTTGCCAAGGCTTTTCTATCAAAAGCTATCCTCATAATATCCTCCTCTGAGTATAAACACGATCTTTTACAACTATAACTCCCCTTGGATTTGGATAAGTTAATGGAACAATTATGAACAACAATTCAGAAATCTCAAAACTCTTATCAATCAATTACATTGTTTTACAATTTCCCAAAGCCATATACCTCATAAGCAAGGAGGGTTTGCCGTACTAATGACTCCCTTAAGTAAGGAGGGTTTCCCAAAGCCATATACCTCATGTGCAAACCGAATCTTGTGGACGAAAAAACTTGAATGCGGTCGCATCGACCAGTCTTCTTCTTTCTTTCTTTTTTCTATCTTTTATTCTATTAGTGCAAGTCCTTAGTCTCCGAAAGGTGCAGTTGGGTTTTGTCGCACAAAACAAAATAACTGATTAGGATTTATAGCCATGCATGCTTTCACCAGCTACTTGCACATTCCAGGCTCGAGGAGAATCAAATAAAGAAGTTGCCAATATTATTGGTATATATCCACATCATAGAATATTTTCCATATAGTGGGTGAATCTAATAGCAAGAATAATAGTCGTGTGCTTGATATGTTTCCCTTGTTGAAGGTTGATTGAGGGAATGAGAACCAAACAAAAGTGAAAAAAGCTAGGTTAGGAATTGCACAACCATTTATTTAGTTGAGAGACTTCGAAGTACTATGTAGCTTTACACTCACCTGGTCAATATATATTTTTACACCATTGCGATCATAGCTTGAATAAACACGTGTATTGCACGAGTTGAATAAAATATAATGTAATCTGTTAAAACATACATTCGTCAACTGTTTAAAAAAATATAGTTTAACGTGACGGTTATAAATTATGTTAAGTTAATTGTTAAAACATCTTTTTTCAAATGGGTATTAATTTTTTTTAATTTAATTGATAAATGTTAATTCATATTAAACTCATTTGGTTAATAATATAACAACTATCCATAATTAAATAATAAGTATCCAAAATTAGATTTATATTAAATATTTAAAAAAATATTTTTTTAATATCATTATTTAATAAGAGAGAGACGAGAAAAACATGCTGATTATGCACTAGAAATTGACATATGTCCCCCTAATATTTTTATTTATTAGTGTAAATATTTTTCAAAATTACAAAACACATTTGTGATAATTTAGTAAAAGAAATATGATTATATTCACTACAAAAATGCTTATCTTAATACGACGGACTTTTCCCCGACAACATCATGGAATTTGTTGTCGGGATAGCCTTTGCCAGTGACATGTCGTCGCAATACGCTTCGTTGTTATTAGTTCGACTCTAAAAGTGAAAACATCGTCGGTAGAGTGTCGTCAGGACAAGTTAGGCCTATCCCGACGACGTGTCGTCGTTATAGGTTCATGTCAAAAATATTTTTTAAGAATACAAATAAATAAACAATAAAATAATGTCGTCGGGGAAAGTTGGTATAAGGTCGCTAGAGGAGTTTTTTTAAATAAAAAAAATGGATAATAAAATAAATTATGGCCATTACCGACGACGTGTCGTTGGTATAGAGTCGTCAGAGGGTTTTTTTTTAAATAAAAATAAATGGATAATAAAATAAATTATGGCCTATCCCGACGACGTGTCGTCGGTATAGAATCATTTTTAGAATTTTATTTTTTTTTTCTAGAGTTTTTACAAAATAATAATAATAAAAACCTGTAAATTAGCAACTAATTTTACCTAAAAATCGTCATATAAATACCAAACGTCTAATTAGAAAATTTAGTTAATCGTAATACAAACCGTCAAAGTACAAATACAAACCGTCAAAGTACAAATACAAACTAGCAACTATATTAATCATCGTCTTCATGTGATGACCCACCTTTGTTAGAATTCATTTGATTGATCTCGGCTTGCATCCGTTTCATGTTCTCATTCATTTGGCACATAGTTTCTTGCATTTCTTGATATTGTGATTGTGACGACATGTTGGAAACACATGACACATCCGCGGTTATATTTTTCACTTTTCGCCCAATACACCGGCTCTAACCATGCCTATCACTGATGGCACGGTGTAGACACTCAACTTCATCAACCGGTGAATCACCCGCTTCATTTTGCATTCGGGCAAACTCTTGTTGAATGTTGTCCTATATTAAAAAATACAATAAACATATATTAATTTTTTTAATAAAATCTGACAGCATAACTGCTGTAAAATAGATAACCAACCTGTTCAACTATAAATAATAAACCAAATAATTTTCCAAATTACAATAAACCTACCATAATAGCAATAATACACAATAATATCCATTTTTAGCGGTTCGTGTTCGTATTACTAACATATATACATACATACATATATACATATACTTACAAAATATCAACAAATAATTAAAATACAAACGGGTCAAATTGGTCAAACGGTCTGTGTTCGTATTACTAATATATATACATACATACACATATACATGTACATATACATACATAATGACAACAAATAATTAAAATACAAACGAGTCAAACGGCCCGTGTTCATATTACTAACATATATACATACATACATTCACATATACATATACATACATAATATCAACAAATAATTAAAATATAAACGAGTCAAAGGGTTCGTATTCGTATTACTAACATATATACATACATACACATATACATATACATACGTAATGTCAACAAATAATTAAAATACAAATGGGTTAAACGTTCGTGTTCGTATTACTAACATATATACATACACACATATACATATACATACATAATGTCAACAAATAATTAAAATAAAAACGGGTCAAACGGTTCGTGTTCGTATTACTAACATATATACATACACACATACATACACATATACATATACATACATAATGTCAACAAATTATTAAAATACAAACGGGTCAAACGGGTCGTGTTCGTATTACTAACACATATACATACATACAAACACATATACATATACTTACATAATATCAACAAATAATTAAAATACAAACATGTCAAACTGGTCAAACGGTTCGTGTTCGTATTACTAACATATATACATACATATACATACATACATACATACATACATACATACATACATACATACATACATACATACACATATACATATACATATACATACATAATGTCAACAAATAATTAAAATACAAACGGATCTAACAGTTCGTGTTCGTATTACTAACATATATACATACATGCATACACATATACATATACTTACATAATATCAACAAATAATTAAAATACAAACATGTCAAACGGGTCAAACGGTTCGTGTTCGTATTACTAACATATATACATACATACACATATACATATACATACATAATGTCAACAAATAACTAAAATACAAACGGGTTAAACGGTTCGTGTTCGTATTACTAACATATATACATACATACATAATGTCAACAAATAATTAAAACGAGCCAAACGGGTCAAACGGTTCGTGTTCGTATTACTAACATATAAACATACATACAAATATACATATACATACATAATGTCAACAAATAATTAAAATACATACGGGTCAAACATAATAACTTCGGGTCATTTTGACCCGTTTAAGCTACAATACGCAATAATAATAAAAACATACTTACCCAAGCTTGTGCCGCCCTATCGTTAACCCATCCATTTGGCATCTTGAAATGTATTGCTCTCCAACCCTTAAGAATACTCGTGCTTCTAGTTGTTTGAATCTGTAAACAACAAAAATATCGTTTACTAAGATTTGAATGAATTGAATATATCTTTAGATACTAACGATTTTCCTTACCTCCTCGTGTCACCTTTGGGCATATGACCTGCTTCCACTAAAACTTGAATAAGGTTATTTTGATCTATTATTTGCATTCTTTTCGGAGCGCTTCCTATATTCAGGATCAAGGAACAACTCATCAATAACTGTAAGGCCTCAAATCCGGGAGATCTCACTTGTTGGATTTACTTATAAACATAGTTATCAAACACCGAACTTTAATTAAAACATTTAAAACATAGCGGAATCATTTATCATTCGGTTACATAAACAGCGGAAGTCTCAACATTAAAAGAAACATTGTTTTAACACATAAGCAATTAAACAAGATGTCAGTCTTGGATCAGGTAGTCTTCATGCCTTTGCCCGTTCTTTCCTTTTGTTACCTGAAGTGCATACTAAAAGTCAGCTAACGCTTGTGAGTTCTAGTTTAAAGAAATTATGTAACATCCATGATTTCCCGACATTTTTGTAACACTTGCAAACATTTTTGGCATTTTGTACAATATATATATATACATGAATTATTGGACAATTTTATACAATCGTGTTCAAACGAGTCATAAATTTATTATTTAATGTGTTAAGAACATATTCATTTGATAAATCGTTTTGTTAAATAGTTTAGTTAATTAAATGATTTATTAAATTTTGTTATTTAAAGTGTTGAAATTTAATAAAATAATTTTATGAAAATTTATTAAACTTATTTGAGTTAATAAAATTATTAAAGATTTAAAATAATATTATAAATAATTATTTGATTTAAAATCAAATTAATACAAAAGATTTAATTTAAAATTAAATGGTTTACTTAAATTATAGTGTAGGGTGGTTTTTAAACTAAACAAAACTGTAGGGTTAATATTGTAAACAATCGAGGGTGTTAATTAAATCAAAGTTAAAACCCTGGGGACCAAAAGTGTTAAACCAGGATTCCCGGAAATCCCGCCGTTTCCCTTCCCCGTGATTTCCGACGATCTCATCCCCACTTTCGGCCAACATTTCCGCCGGTAATCGCGCGATCTCAACAACTAAACTTCTCACCATTAAATCCGTTTCCTAATTGCGAGCATTATTTCCCAATCTATTTTCGGTTACACCATAAGGTTGGTAAATCCCCAACTTGGTCTCATAATTCCGGTCACAAGAAAACAACACGCAAACTCATCTGAGAATCCCTATCGCGAGCTCTCCCTGCTTCGAGTGCGATCGTTTGGTTCCTGCGAGATCAATCAAGAGTATTCGATGCCTTAAAATCATTGCCACGCCGCCACTGCCATTACCGGTTCCCGCTGCGTTCGTTTCGTCCATCGTTTTTCATCAAGGTAACACTCGAAACCCATATTAACGCTTCATTATACCATGTTGTTCCGTTCCGAGACCCATATCAGTGATCAAAAATTGATGTAATGAGGTTCGACCGAACGGCCAGCGATTCTAGGGTTTCAGTTGGGAAGATGACAAACCAGCTTGTTTGGCTAAATGCTATCGGAAACAACTGAAACCAACATCCGGGCAGTAGCCCACCGGCTAATCGAGTGCGCGGGTTAATCGGAGGTTCAGGGTTCTAACCCGAGGACAAGCCGGTTTTGGTCTTATTTTCCTTCTTTTTGAGCTGGGCGAAAACTAAGAACCAAACCCGATCAGGTCCGACCCGAACCCGACCCGGCCTTGACCCACGTATGTTTGGGCCGGACAGATTCAGTTTTGGGCCGAACAGTGTGTGGGCCAGGGTATTTCCAGTGGGCCAACCAGTTTAGAAGTTAACCAGCCCAACAGATTTATACACAAGCCCAGTAACATTTGAATAAACCCAGCCACTGTTTTTTTTTGTTTTATAAGATTAAGCCCACCAGAATTATTTTAAAAAAATAAATACATATATATTATATAAACATTATACATATACAAATGAGTACAAATGCATCTTATCAAAACAAAATTAAATAATTTTTATTGAATATAAATGCAATTACATTTTTAACAAAAATAACAAAATTACAATCTATAAAATAGCATTTTACGAATACGAACACCTATGTTTTTGCAAAAGTAATAAAATAACATTTTTATAAAATTGATTTGTAACACGTTTGTATCGTCCTTGTAAAATATTCATTTATTTAAAAACGAGTGATAATCTATTCGAACAATCGTATCAACGATTATTTTTACAAAAATGTACAAATGTTACATTTACTTATTTATTTACAAAATTCATTGGTCATAAATAAAAGGATACATATTCATTATATTTTATATATATTTATTTAATTATTTATTAAGTTAACTATTTATTTAATTTTAAATAAATAAACACATTAATATTTATTTTTGACATAAATATTATGTTTTCAAAATACACAAAACGATATTTAAGAATCATATTATTATTTTATCTTATTCATCCATAAAATTATTTTATTTTATTAAGTAAAATAAAATAAACACACATACAATGAAAACATATTACAAACATTAGACTCGTATACATACATGTACAAATCATTGATGTACATTTCATACACTTAGGTTACAACTATGGTTAAATACACTGTGCAAATTATCACCGGCTTGTGTGTCTAGAAAGCTACACTTTGTTTGGTGAGTTTTACATAGCCCATTTTTCACTGTTTTTACATTTTGGGGTGAAACATGATCACAATTTACAATGATTTACATAAACTACACAATACAAATCCAGTTTACAATTTGTGTGCAATTTGAGCTTTATGTTTGAGTGCTAGGTGTGTTAACTACTTATGTGCAATTACATGTACAATCATTAACTAATCAAGCCGACGGTAAACAATGATAGATCTATTGAGTCTGACAAACCCACCCAGATTGGGGTGATTGTTACCGACAACACAATTTTTGCATGCTAGTTACAAAGGTTTGATTGTACTACCTGGTTACACAATCGAAACTCCCCATAAATGCCTTGTTAATCATGACTTGTATGGATTTGTTTACACATAACGCTTTGATGCTATTTAGAGTCAAAACCTATGTATGCTCACCAACTTTTTAGTTGACCTCGTTTTCATCATGTTTCAAGTACAAAAGTTTGAGTCGATCAAGTCGCTACACTTAGGTTGTGGACTTAGTTAATTGAATCAGATAAATTTGTTATGTATTTCAAGAATTCTTGTATTGTATGAATTTGGTGCTATAAATGAAATGTAACGTTTTAATATATTTAACTTTACTCAACCATGTGCTCATGAACAGTTTACATGTCCCGCCCCGACGTTTCCGCCCTCGGTTGGGGTGTGACAGGTTGGTATCAGAGCCAGGTTATAGGGAATTAGGTTATTAGACACAATAACCTAGACTATAACCTTAGGACACCCTTTATGTGTTACATGCTACTTGTTTATGTGCTATATGATTATATAAATGTTAAGTAGATTATTATTTGTTTCCCTCACAAGTTTACACATGATGTCTACAATACTTATACATATGATACACGTACAAAGTCTTAAACCTATGATAAATACTTTATACAAACACATGATAAACAAAACATATGCAAACATTTACACTACAACATCACATCCTTATCCTAAGTTTCCTATTCTTTCATTCCCTTGCCATGCTATCCACAACATCGTTATGTGACACATTATGCTCATAGACTTACAAGTCTATTTTATTCTCGATATTCCTGTCAATGTTTTGAATTCATTAAAAAAATTAGTAAAGGACATGTGCAATCCGGAAGGGTGACACCTGTACTTTGGGTTTTCTGTCTAAGGAAAAGCACTTCATATAAATCCAATTAAGGATCCCGAGGTGAGTGTTACCTATAGGCTAAAGCATATCTCCTTGAAAATTTTAAGAATTTAATCAACATTGATAAGTCATAGTATCCAATTGATTATTTTAATAAAAAAGATACAATCCGAACGTGAATAAAATTTGATATGTGACATATATATCTATGTCAATTTTATCTAAAGTTTTATATCTCTCATCCTTCTTGTGTTGTCTTACTGTAGCATGCCCCCTCATCATGCCAACAATACCGACAATAGCAATATCAATAATCTTGCTACACCTCTCTTCCTTAAGACCCCAAGTCAAGTAACCCATGTTTAATGACTTAAATATTTTTGATAACTTTAGCCATAGACATCCCTTAGTATTTGGTAAACTTAATCTAGGGGACATTATAGCAAGATAGGAGGAACTAGGTGATCATGCAAAACAAATTACTATTACGGGTGCACACGTAATAACGGTTTGTAATGCATGCGAATCCAGGCAAATCCTATTGTGCAAGTAATGACTATTATTAGCATGGACTCTATGGTATTCTACTTCTTTGTGAACGGATCCTATGGTTTCCTACCCCTATTCTGTTATGACATAAACTCTTGAACAAATTATGTGCATAGTTTTAGGTTACATTTACCCCTTTAATCAGAGTCTACCTACATTATCACGTGACATGATGAGTATCATCTCGTGTCCTTACATACATTATTGTGAACAGTCTACCGACTGTGTCATGACAATAAGCAACATATTGAACAGTAGAAACATTCAAGTGATTTTCAAACATGATAAACCCTACCGAGAGGTTAGAAACATTTATCAACGCACGGAACTATTACTGATGGTATGGAAACATCCGTCATTTCATTCTTATACAAATTACAATCAATCGAAACACTCATGAAAACATACTTTGAGCCTTAAGGACTCCGTTTGTTAATCAAACTCTTGTAGACAATATTTAAACCCTTTTGCCTTGGAAACAAACTTCTATAACATTACACATGATCACTCCTTGGTTTAGCGTGAACTTAAGCCTTTGCTTATGATAACACGAACTAAACCAGAAAACACATTCATGCCATGATAGTGGGTGGACATTTCATCACTATTAACTCTATCATACACGATTATACACTCGTGCTTAACTACCACACTTTCACAATTAACCTCATGCCAATGCAATTGGGAAACTTCGACATCGTCATGGGCATTGATTGGTTATCCAATCACCATGCTAAAGTCATTTGTTTTGAAAAATGCATTCTGATTCCTTTTCCCAAGGATCCATCCGAGTTTCCACCCGTAAGCTCCATGTCATCTCGCATATTTCGAGATGTAAGAGCTTGCAAGTCAACCCCAAGAACTCACGACTTAATACTTTAAGCGTCCGAGTCATTCACCGTAGAATGCACTTGTCCTATTCGTAAAGAAGAAGGAGGGCACATTCCGCATGTGTAATGACCATTGGGAGCTTAACAAGCTTTCAATCAGCGATCTCTTTGACTAATGACAAGTTTCGACTTGTTTCAAAGATTGATCTTCGATCTGATTATCACCAACTTTGTATACTTAATGTAAACACTTCAAAATATGTCTCTCGTACAAGGTACGGTCATTACGGGCTATTAGTTACACCTTTTAGGATGACTGATGCACCGTGGTTTTTTTTCCATAGACCTCATGAACCGTGTATGCGAACCATACTCGGTCAAATTCGTGATTGTTTCCATTGATGACACCCAAATCTTTGTATCCTTTCTTACTTGCCAGATGGGTCATTTCCTTGGTAGGTTACCCACCCGGTTTAGGGGATTTATCATGGGAAGCAACCCTACAACATTCCATTCAGCTATTCATATTTCTAAAGACCTGGTCCGAACTAGTAGACACACTCATAAGGATGAGTTCTATGGAGCCACTTGTAAATACTTTAACGTTATCGGGCTGTATGCATTCCATTATTGAAATGTTATGTTTCTAAAAGTTATTGAATTAAAAATAGTCTAAACCCTAGTATTTACGCACGGGGTATTCCCGGGGTGTTAAATGAGTGGTGGGTTAGCCGCTGGTACACCCTATACATAAACTCATTTGACATAACGGAAATGAACCAGGCATAAGTGTGAGGGTGAGGACCTATTTTTGAAAGGATCAAGTGAAATGTTTTTGGTTTTGTCAAAATGATATTTGAAAACGTGAACACCGTTGGGTGAATTTTTAGAAAGAAAATCCCGTGTCATATTGTAATTGACGTCGGTGCCGATAAAAGTGGTTTCTAACAAGCCTGCACCCATGCTTAGTATGAGCACCGGTAAACTTAAACCTCCTTATGCTGTTGAATTAGCTCATGGCAAATTTACTCGGTTTAACACTATCATTCGTGACTGCACTCTGATTCTCAATAGTCATTCTTTTACAATTTACCTCATTCCTATGGTCCTTGGGAGACCAAGTCTGATGAGATTCTCTATTTCGTGAGTCAGTTATGGATTCCTAACTCTCAACCTCTTCTTTAGCATCCTAAACTTCCATTTTAGAATGGGAAGCAAAGTTTCACACGCCTCATAGTCAAGCACGCAGACTAAACCAGCTCATTTTCTTCCTATCTCATCCACGAGGAATATATGATGGAGAAGTTTCCAAATATTTTATCAACGAGAGTGTCACTTGTCACGGTATCCCTTTGAACATAATCCCCGATCGAGATGCTCGACTCACTTCTCGATTTTGGCAACCTCTTCAAACTGCACTTGGAAATCGATTGAATTTAAGAACGATTTACCGTCCTCAAACTAATGGTCAAACTGTAACACCCCCAAATTTATTCACTTAATAAATAAATAAATTAGGGTTGCAACGACCGGTAACATTACTCAACAGCGGAAGCTATAATAAGATTTCTAAAGTGATGAATACCATTACAAGACTAAAATGAAATAGTGCATTAGCCTAGATACATATAGGTCAAAATAGACTTGAGGTTTGACGACCATACGTCTTCGGCTTCTAGGGTCTTAATCCAAATGGTTAACCTATTCCAACCGTGTCGTATGAACTACCTGAAAAACATGCTCAAAAATGTCAACACAATGTTGGTGAGTTCACAGGTTTTAAATGAATACAATTGGAAAAACCATATTTACGAAATCGTTTGTCAAAAACTATTTATACGAAACCCTTCGGCAAAAACCATTTGCATGAAATAGATTGACAAAACAGTTTGTACGGGTACTACAGACAAAATCCTTTGCTCAAAATTCACTGTCAAGACCATTGATACGTATACCAATGGCAAAACCCGTTTCTCGAAATTGACAGACAAAACCATTGGTACGTATACCATTGGCGAAATCATTTGCTCGAAATTTACTTTATGCATATGATAAACAAAACAAGTTAGCGGTTGATTCATCGTTGTCTAGCTAGCACAAACGAATTATGTGATGCACAAGCCTATAACCAAACCTTTAACGAATTCTTGAAATTTGCCCCAGCCCATTGTACCTTTAAACAATGAGAAACAACAAGACCTAATATGCAATCATTTGACCCTGCTGGTCAGGTTAGCGCGACTAACCATGATTGGGGGTGTCAACCCGAATAGTACTATTCATATCGATCTACGGCTAAGTCTATAGCTAATGGTTATAGTTCGAAATACCGAGGACCTTTTAGTGTTAACTCATGCTCACAAGGGAATCAGATGCTTGTTTCACGTTTTCTAGTTATCATACCGTTTGAAATTAACATGTTTTTCCCCCAAAATAGAAAACAGTAAAAAAAAATGGGCCATGAAACTCACAAGGAGTTAAACCAAAATGTTCATGTTATCCATAGTGTAAACAAATATGTTTCATTCTTTCAAATATGTCGTATAAGCATGTTTCTCCCCCGATGTTTATAAAACATTAAAAACTAAAAGGGGTTGTGAAACTCACCTGGTGATCTTTCAATGTATAAGTGCTAGCAACTATGTAATTGTAAGAGCGAGACCTGACTACTCGTGTCCTATTTAGTACAACATATGTCTTAGAATCGAGAAACAATGTCTCGAATGCAAGTTGTTCACCCATCAAGTTGGGTCTAGATGGAAAGGGTTTTTGTTTAAGAAAAGTGTCGTGTCGGAGATTAATATTTATTTGCTCATATAATTATCCATAAAATTATTATACTCACACAATAAGTATAAGAATGTAAGTCATGATCGTCAAGTAGTTGTAGACTTTCGAAATATATATATGTAACTTATTTCTAGGAAATATTCCGTTGTCATCGTACGAGTGCAAATAATATAAATTATATTATTTATGTCCCTTAATATTTGTTTTTATCAAGTATCGGGTTTAACACGAATTATTTGTAAAGGTTTCGACGTAACTATTTTCTAGCAAAACATATGCCTATTAGCACCTTGATATATTTATATATCGTGTTTTCAAACTCCATAATCGACATGTGTCATATCCTTATTTAAAATAATTATTTGAATCCGCTTAATAGTTTTATTCATCAAAATATATACGTGGGTTTCCAACTATTTAAAGTATTATCATCCAAAACACACTTTTGCATATAAGTTGCTATGTTTTTACTAAATGTATATTTATTGTCAAAACGTTTCCATATTTCGTAAAACTCGTGTTTATTCGGAACGACTGGACTATATATATATGTTTTATCAAAATAGCCACGTATTCTTTTACAACTATATTTAATAATCCAAATTCCACTTAATGTCCATTTTCAAGCACAAATACAGATTCATATATATGTATGTTTTTAAACATTTCTAGTCACGAACACATCTACATGTATATTCATACAAAAATTCATACACCTTTCGTGTTTAACAACTTTCCATGAATAACCTTTATGTACATCTATATATTTATACATGCATGATTTCGACCTACATATACATATGTACACATAATTGCATGTTTAGTACCACTTATTTTTGTAGATCTACATATGAACTACTCATGTTTAACTTAGCACTTTTATACACAAAACACACACACACATTTATATATATATATATATATATATATATATATATATATATATCCATACACATACACTTACGGCATGCATACATGCATACATATATGTTTTTAATCGCTAGATCTAATCCTTTTTCATAGTTATGTTACATGGTTTTAGAAGTTTAATAAAAATTCTTTCCTTTATAGATGAACAACATGCATCCTTAGATCAAAATCAAGGAAAATAGTGAAGATATGGGGTGTTCTTACTACTAGCCAAGCTAGGGTAGAATCTCAAACGGGAGGTTGATTTTGAGAGAAAACAATGAATATTTCTTGAGTCTCCAGCCGAATCCTCTTGAGAAAATGCTTGTAGCTTCGAAGAACACCTTAGGATGGATGATCTAAAGCTTGGAATGGATGATCTTTCAACCAAAAATGGATGGTTTGTATGTATGTATGTATGTATGTATGTGTGCCGAGAGAGTGATGTAGATGGAGACTTTGAAAAGTGAATCTTTCATTTGAGGTTAGTTGCATATATGTATATATATATATATATATATATATATATATATATATCTTATGGAGGTTGAGTGTTGGTATAGATGATTGAATATGGTCTCCAAACAATAATCATAATGATGAGATTTAAGTATAGATTGTTAGTTGAATGAAGATATGATGGTGATGTGGGTTGGTGGTGGCGTGAGGGAGATGGGAAGGGGAGTTGGTGAGAGTTGAGTGTGATCTTAAACAAAATGATGAGTGGTGACGGTGTTGGTAGTGGGTAGTAGTGTACACTACTCGAAATTAATACCGGCTAAATACACGTCTTAATAAATACATTTCGAGGTCGTCATAATATAAATAAAAGAATTGTGTCGGGTATATACCTATATATATACGCTCGTAGTTTAGACGTGTTAACGATCTCCAATGAAAAACTAAATTGTATATATGTATTTAATGGATGTTGGAGTGTGAATGTGGTTGATTGAAGTCATGATGAGTTTATTTGATGGAAGTGATGGATGGAGTGTAGATTTAGATAAAAGAGTATGTTCTTGCACTAAATCATCATGAGGATTTCCATATGAATCATGAAATAAATATTTAAGACTTAGGTGCCTGGACATAAACGTTTATATAGAATATAATTCTAAATATATATATTTTTTCGTTATAATAAATTATCACCATCGTTGGTATTATTTGATTTCTTTTTTTTTGTACGTCTGAACTAGGAATTCCTACAATTACTAAGATATGAAAGGATTGATGTAATATGTTTGCTAGACTTTTATTGTTCGAGTTTATGATTTCGAATGGTTCGGGAAATATAAAAACGTAACGCGTTTATGTTGGGTACAGATATTGATCTAGAATATCGGGGTGTCACATTCTCCCCTTGTTAAAGAAGTTTCGTCCTCGAAACTTAGATTAAGTTATCCTCTAGGATTGGTTTACTCTATTCAGATGAGAGTTTCATACTCTTAGTTTATTTCTAAATCGTAGGGATAATTTCTGATTCAGTTCACTTCGTAGTCGGTGTTCGTAGGTAAAGCGAACACCTTACTGACTAGTGACATTGGATGTGTAAGGATTCAAGAGATTTTGGTATAATATACAGTGCATCGGTACCGTTGAACATTTGTTATCTCAAACAAGTGGGTTCGGGAAGGTTCCTTGAATATATTGGCAACTGGATCGACGTTAGTTATACCCTAAAGTGATAAAATCATTGCTAGAGTCCCATGAGCAAAAGTGATTATAATCAATGAGGTCACTTCCCTGTAATAAGTAAGTCACTAAGAGGTTTTATGATTGATTTGAATTAATGAAAATGAGTTTCATTACGTGGTCATTCTCATCAGAGTGGAACCGTATGATAATTATCATTGGTAATGAAAAGGAAATGGTGTATTTGTGCACGTGGAATTCTGAATGTATGTGGGCACATACTCTTTATTCACATACGTGTTTTAACGCACAAGGATCAAATCATGGTAGAATTTAAAAGAAATTATCAGAAGTCTAGTAAGATATGTCAGACTATTTGATGAGGAGTTCAGGCCTTAGTTTGAAATTGGGTACCTGACTGTTTCTTGTAACTGGTCAATGCCTTGGTGCATTTGATATTTTCAGAATAAAAGATCCTGACTGGCATTTCATCTGTCAAATCAACATATAGGTTAAATCAGTTCAATTGAATTCTAGGAAATAACATCCTCATATGCTTTTTCTCTTAATTGAGTTGGAATGGTTTAGAGGAATCGGGGTAGTACATTAAATAACTATGATATGGAATAAAGTTTTATGATGATATGACCTCCTGAGGTTGGCCTTGGTCTTGTCAAACCTTATTATTGGTAATTCTATCAAGAGTGTTATTCGTAACTTGGCGTAGATTGATTTCTTCATGAAATATATGTCGAACCATATTTCAAGATTACAAAGTCTCACATTAGTCTTGTATCGCTAAGATTTATGTGGTTCGTCTACCATCTAGATGAAGCAGATCAGGGTGTCAAAGTATTTGAGAATAGTATTGTTGACTTAGCTTAACAAATACTATAAGTGAATCTTCATGGGTGTTCAGAAAAGTGAGAATGGGTTTCTAACCAGTTCTAAGAGTTAGTGACGCAGTTGCATTATTATCAATCTATTGTAATCAGATAGCAACGATAGATCATAGAAATGATACTTTCTGTTTGTCCCCGTTGTACTTCTCGAAAGTATTTACTGGGATTTCAAACTGTATTCTCATTTTAGGTTTCGTGTCATCTAAAATCTTCCATTAACATGGGCTGTAATGGATTTAAGTTTTTAGGATTTCTTGTGAGCTCTTGCTAGTGAAGGTTGACTTCAATCACCACTTTACCCATTGCTTGCTTCAGCACCTGAGTCGTATCATCATGATTTGTAAATTCATGACCTGACTATCATACCTTCGAGGTTTGCAAGCCATAAGAAGTTCTACATTTGCTTGGAATAGTCATATTTCGTCTAGGTGAGGAAATAAACAGTGAGACTGTGGGGATGGTCTCATAGAATTAGTGTTTCCCCGAAATGGGCTATGTGTTTGCTGACCCATTAAGTTGGTAGAAAAAGGTTCGGGAGTTTTTAAAATTTGCCAACTATTAGTCATACAGTGTGTCTGCACTTCCCTAGCGTTTGAATGGTATTTCAGTGACTTGCCATTACGTATTTCACCCATATTGGCCATAGCCTCAAAGTCCTTAGCACAAGGGTTTAAGTCATAAATTTACGGTAATAAGTGTTATATGTCGGAAATTTTTCATTTTTTTTCCTCCGAGCCTATGTTAGGAAGTCGTTTCCTAATGTTAGATGTTTTTGAGCTTTCTACCTATGGAAGGCTGGGAGTAAGAGTTGTGGGCGTGTCTTCCCCTGTAGGCTGAAATCAGAGACTCAGCTAACCAGATGATTCTTGGGGAATTGTAAGTACAGGTGAGGTAAAATTATCCACTTGTCTTAAGTCGGGTTTCTACAATACCCTATAGGTGTCGGGCGTAAGAGGATAAACATGAATTCCCATCCTGTTACAGGAGTTAGTGCAATGCACTTCCGATTAGGAATTTCAAGTAAGTGTGATTCTGGAGCGTCAGATAGATCTTAAGATTACGCAGCGATTTTTAAATAATAGTTGTGCGATTACTGTAAGTGTTGATTGTTGTTAGGATCAACATAAAGTTTAAGTAAAATCTCAGAAGATATAAATCAACAAATAGAAATGGGTAGGCTAGATCCTTCGTTGCTCAGGATCCACCAAAGGTTGGTTAAATGGAATTTGAGTTTCTCTGGTTCCTTCATAACCGTAAGAATGTTTCGTGAACTTCTATTTGAGGAATCTGAATAGTTAAGGTCTGATTCATGCTAGACCAATAATCGGCCACATACGTTGATTGATAGGTAGCGAAATCGAAAAGGGGAAATCTATAGTGCAATCTCGAAAGTTGAAGTAGTATTCCATAAGGAATTTCCAAGTTCAGTCTAAATACTGAAGTCAAATCACCAAGAATAGATCTCTTCCAAGTTTTTTTTAACAATTGTCGTGCCAATGAAATTTCGATAAGGGTTTTGGATTTATTAGAATTCGAAGATAAATGAGTTGATATACATTTCCACATCGCTTGTGGTAGTCTGTCACATCACCTGATGCCCTTTTGGCTCAACCCTTATGGTTATGGTGATTTCGATCATTAATCAAGTGAATGAGAATTGGGATTAGGGGTACAGATTAATCATGAACTTTGACTCGGACAGTAAGACTCACTAGAGTTCTCATGCACCGCAAGTTATGATTACGTGTGCACCCGTAAGGATAATTTACTTTGCATGGTCCCTTCAGTGTTTCTCATATCCTAAGCCCTCCGTCAAATGGATTCTGAAATGTTCATTAGATCGTGTCACCGTATTACACTCTTAAGTAAGAGAGTGTATGTTCTATCGGATTACTATTAATCGTGTGTACCAATACTCATGAATTTGCCGACTAAGGCTACTTTTGGATGGAATTAATGGTAGAGAGACACAACCGGTGTCTTCTAATAACAAGGTGTGTATGGTGGAAGTCAGGCACTATGTTTAGGGCAGAGATTCTCAAATTAGTATCGAGCAACTCATGCTCCAAGTTTGTATGTACGTGTGGATCCACATGATCCAGATGAATGTCTGGGTCTCTTGACCCATGGAGTTCTCTCTCGTTTAGTCCTGCTTATCCATATTGGGTTCCCTCTTGTCTGGGCAATCCTGTCTGCCATTTCTCATGGTGAAAGTCTAGGCATCCACTCCGGCAATGCATGAAGAGGAGTATTTATACCGCACGTATGTCAGAAAGAAAGTTGACTCCACGGCTGGAGTAGTTGTAGGTGTGGTGCAGTTATAGGTACAGATTCGAGTACCGATTCGACTTGTTGTGATGCTAAGATTAGTGGCTAGCGATTACTACCATCGTCGCCCAACTTTAGCTCGTAACTCGATCTTCTAGGGTTACAATGTGCTGAGTACCCGTCATCCTTGATTCGTAATCCGAATAGTGACACTTTGTTGAGAAACATCGTAGGTGTCTATTTCTACGTGTTAAGTGTTTGTTACGTGTGCCTCGTAATTGTATTAAGTATTAGTGTAGCTAATGATACCCTAGTGTAACCACATACACTAATGGTCTACACAAGTTGTTCGGTAACGGTTGGAATTTCTATACTCAGGTCTTGGGTGTTCTTAACGTGATGTAAATCTTAGAAATCTTGGTCCTTAATTGAGTCTGGTTAGAGCCTAGGTGTCACTAAGGAAACCTAATTCGCTAAAACCATTGGCTCTGATACCAATCTGTAACACCCCCAAATTTATTCACTTAATAAATAAATAAATAAATTAGGGTTGCAACGACCGGTAACATTACTCAACAGCGGAAGCTATAATAAGATTTCTAAAGTGATGAATACCATTACAAGACTAAAATGAAATAGTGCATTAGCCTAGATACATATAGGTCAAAATAGACTTGAGGTTTGACGACCATACGTCTTCGGCTTCTAGGGTCTTAATCCAAATGGTTAACCTATTCCAACCGTGTCGTATGAACTACCTGAAAAACATGCTCAAAAATGTCAACGCAATGTTGGTGAGTTCACAGGTTTTAAATGAATACAATTGGAAAAACCATATTTACGAAATCGTTTGTCAAAAACTATTTATACGAAATCCTTCGGCAAAAACCATTTGCATGAAATAGATTGACAAAACAGTTTGTACGGGTACTACTGACAAAATCCTTTGCTCGAAATTCACTGTCAAGACCATTGATACGTATACCAATGGCAAATCCCATTTCTCGAAATTGACTGACAAAACCATTGGTACGTATACCATTGGCGAAATCATTTGCTCGAAATTTACTTTATGCATATGATAAACAAAACAAGTTAGCGGTTGATTCATCGTTGTCTAGCTAGCACAAACGAATTATGTGATGCACAAGCCTATAACCAAACCTTTAACGAATCCTTGAAATTTGCCCCAGCCCATTGTATCTTTAAACAATGAGAAACAACAAGACTTAATATGCAATCATTTGACCCTGCTGGTCAGGTTAGCGCGACTAACCATGATTGGGGGTGTCACTAACCATGATTGGGGGTGTCAACCCGAATAGTACTATTCATATCGATCTACGGCTAAGTCTATAGCTAATGGTTATAGTTCGAAATACCGAGGACCTTTTAGTGTTAACTCATGCTCACAAGGGAATCAGATGCTTGTTTCTCGTTTTCTAGTTATCATACCGTTTGAAATTAACATGTTTTTCCCCCAAAATAGAAAACAGTAAAAAAAAGGGGCCATGAAACTCACAAGGAGTTAAACCAAAATGTTCATGTTATCCATAGTGTAAACAAATATGTTTCATTCTTTCAAATATGTCGTATAAGCATGTTTCTCCCCCGATGTTTATAAAACATTAAAAACTAAAAGGGGTTGTGAAACTCACCTGGTGATCTTTCAATGTATAAGTTCTAGCAACTATGTAATTGTAAGAGCGAGACCTGACTACTCGTGTCCTATTTAGTACAACATATGTCTTAGAATCGAGAAACAACGTCTCGAATGCAAGTTGTTCACCCATCAAGTTGGGTCTAGATGGAAAGGGTTTTTGTTTAAGAATTATCCATAAATTTATTATACTCACACAATAAGTATAAGAATGTAAGTCATGATCGTCAAGTAGTTGTAGACTTTCGAAATATATATATGTAACTTATTTCTAGGAAATATTCCGTTGTCATCGTACGAGTGCAAATAATATAAATTATATTATTTATGTCCCTTAATATTTGTTTTTATCAAGTATCGGGTTTAACACGAATATATTCACATATAAATACTTGTTTCGACAAATGTCACTAATTATTTGTAAAGGTTTCGACGTAACTATTTTCTAGCAAAACATATGCCTATTAGCACCTTGATATATTTATATATCGTGTTTTCAAACTCCATAATCGACATGTGTCATATCCTTATTTAAAATAATTATTTGAATCCGCTTAATAGTTTTATTCATCAAAATATATACGTGGGTTTCCAACTATTTAAAGTATTATCATCCAAAACACACTTTTGCATATAAGTTGCTATGTTTTTACTAAATGTATATTTATTGTCAAAACGTTTCCATATTTCGTAAAACTCGTGTTTATTCGGAACGACTGGACTATATATATATGTTTTATCAAAATAGCCACGTATTCTTTTACAACTATATTTAATAATCCAAATTCCACTTAATGTCCATTTTCAAGCACAAATACAGATTCATATATATGTATGTTTTTAAACATTTCTAGTCACGAACACATCTACATGTATATTCATACAAAAATTCATACACCTTTCGTGTTTAACAACTTTCCATGAATAACCTTTATGTACATCTATATATTTATACATGCATGATTTCGACCTACATATACATATGTACACATAATTGCATGTTTAGTACCACTTATTTTTGTAGATCTACATATGAACTACTCATGTTTAACTTAGCACTTTTATACACAAAACACACACACACATTTATATATATATATATATATATATATATATATATATATATATATCCATACACATACACTTACGGCATGCATACATGCATACATATATGTTTTTAATCGCTAGATCTAATCCTTTTTCATAGTTATGTTACATGGTTTTAGAAGTTTAATAAAAATTCTTTCCTTTATAGATGAACAACATGCATCCTTAGATCAAAATCAAGGAAAATAGTGAAGATATGGGGTGTTCTTACTACTAGCCAAGCTAGGGTAGAATCTCAAACGGGAGGTTGATTTTGAGAGAAAACAATGAATATTTCTTGAGTCTCCAGCCGAATCCTCTTGAGAAAATGCTTGTAGCTTCGAAGAACACCTTAGGATGGATGATCTAAAGCTTGGAATGGATGATCTTTCAACCAAAAATGGATGGTTTGTATGTATGTATGTATGTATGTATGTATGTATGTATGTGTGCCGAGAGAGTGATGTAGATGGAGACTTTGAAAAGTGAATCTTTCATTTGAGGTTAGTTGCATATATGTATATATATATATATATATATATATATATATATATATATATATATATCTTATGGAGGTTGAGTGTTGGTATAGATGATTGAATATGGTTTCCAAACAATAATCATAATGATGAGATGTAAGTATAGATTGTTAGTTGAATGAAGATATGATGGTGATGTGGGTTGGTGGTGGCGTGAGGGAGATGGGAAGGGGAGTTGGTGAGAGTTGAGTGTGATCTTAAACAAAATGATGAGTGGTGACGGTGTTGGTAGTGGGTAGTAGTGTACACTACTCGAAATTAATACCGGCTAAATACACGTCTTAATAAATACATTTCGAGGTCGTCATAATATAAATAAAAGAATTGTGTCGGGTATATACCTATATATATACGCTCGTAGTTTAGACGTGTTAACGATCTCCAATGAAAAACTAAATTGTATATATGTATTTAATGGATGTTGGAGTGTGAATGTGGTTGATTGAAGTCATGATGAGTTTATTTGATGGAAGTGATGGATGGAGTGTAGATTTAGATAAAGAGTATGTTCTTGCACTAAATCATCATGAGGATTTCCATATGAATCATGAAATAAATATTTAAGACTTAGGTGCCTGGACATAAACGTTTATATAGAATATAATTCTAAATATATATTTTTTTTCGTTATAATAAATTATCACCATCGTTGGTATTATTTGATTTCTTTTTTTTGTACGTCTGAACTAGGAATTCCTACAATTACTAAGATATGAAAGGATTGATGTAATATGTTTGCTAGACTTTTATTGTTCGAGTTTATGATTTCGAATGGTTCGGGAAATATAAAAACGTAACGGGTTTATGTTGGGTACAGATATTGATCTAGAATATCGGGGTGTCACACAAACCGAGCTTATCCAAGAATCTATCGACAAGATATTCCTCATCCGCGACAACATTCGAGTGGTGAGAAGTCGGCAAAAGATCTATGCCGACAAACAATGAAAACCTTTAGAATTCCAAGCCAGAGATAGGGTTCTTCTCAAGGTACCTCCTTGGAAAGGCGTTATCTGGTTTGGGAAGAAAGGGAAACTTGCACCTCGCTACGTAGGTCCATTTAAGATATTCGAAAGAGTAAGGAAAGTGGCTTACAAAGTCGAACTACCTCAAGAGCTCAGCAACGTTTATCCGTCTTTCCACGTATCCAACTTGAAAAAGTGTTTAGCTGGCGAGGATCTCTATATTCCTCTCGTCGAAGTGCGCATCGACGAAACGATGCACTTTATTGAGAAACTCGTGGAGACTATGGGTCGTGAAGTCAAGCAACTCAAGCGTAACCGCATTCTATTAGTCAAAGCTCGTTGGGAGTCTAAACGGGGACCCGAGTTTGCTTGCGAACGCGAAGAACAAATGAAGACTAAGTACCCTCATCTAGCCCACAGTTCAGTAGCCTCCACCAGTTGAATTTCGGGACGAAATTTCCTCAACTTGGGGATACTGTAACATCCATGATTTCCCGGCATTTTTGTAACACCTGCAAACATTTTTGGCATTTTGTACAATATATATATATATATATATATATATATATACAAGAATTATTGGACAATTTTATACAATCGTGTTCAAACGAGTCACAAATTTATTATTTAATGCGTTAAGAACATATTCATTTGATAAATCGTTTTGTTAAATAGTTTAGTTAATTAAATGATTTATTAAATTTTGTTATTTAAAGTGTTGAAATTTAATAAAATAATTTTATTAAAATTTATTAAACTTATTTGAGTTAATAAAATTATTAAAGATTTAAAATAATTTTATAAATAATTATTTGATTTAAAATCAAATTAATACAAAAGATTTAATTTAAAATTAAATGGTTTACTTAAATTATAGTTTAGGGTGGTTTTTAAACTAAACAAAACTGTAGGGTTAATATTGTAAACAATCGAGGGTGTTAATTAAATCAAAGTTAAAACCCCGGGGACCAAAAGTGTTAAACCAGGATTCCCTGAAATCTCGCCGTTTCCCTTCCCCGTGAATTTCGACGATCTCATCCCCACTTCCGGCCAACATTTCCGCCGGTAATCGCGCGATCTTAACAACTAAACTTCTCACCGTTAAATCCGATTCCTAATTGCGAACATTATTCCCCAATCTATTTTCGGTTACACCATAAGGTTGGTAAATCCCCAACTTGGTCTCATAATTTCGGTCACAAGAAAACAACCCGCAAACTCATCCGAGAATCCCTATCGCGAGCTCTCCCTGCTTCGAGTGCGATCGTTTGGTTCCTGCGAGATCAATCAAGAGTATTCGATGCCTTAAAATCATTGCCACGCCGCCACTGCCATTACCGGTTCCCGCTGCGTTCGTTTCGTCCATCGTTTTTCATCAAGGTAACAGTCGAAACCCATATTAACGCTTCATTATACCATGCTGTTCCGTTCCGAGACCCATATCAGTGATCAAAAATTGATGTAATGAGGTTCGATTGAACGGCCAGCGATTCTAGGGTTTCAGTTGGGAAGATGACAAACCAGCTTGTTTGGCTAAATGCTATCTGAAACAACTGAAACCAACATCCGGGCAGTAGCCCACTGGTTAATCGAGTGCGCGGGTTAATCGGAGGTTCAGGGTTCGAACCCGAGGACAAGCCGGTTTTGGTCTTATTTTCCTTCTTTTTGAGCTGGGCAAAAACTAAGAACCAAACCCGATCAGGTCCGACCCGGACCCGACCCACGTATGTTTGAGTTGAACAGATTCAGTTTTGGGTTGAACAGTGTGTGGGCCAGGGTATTTCCAGTGGGCCAACCAGTTTAGAAGTTAACCAGCCCAACAGATTTATACACAAGCCCAGTAACATTTGAATAAACCCAGCCACTGTTTTTTTTGTTTTATAAGATTAAGCCCACTAGAATTATTTTATAAAAATAAATACATATATATATTATATAAACATTATACATATACAAATGAGTACAAATGCATCTTATCAAAACAAAAATAAATAACTTTTATTGAATATAAATGCAATTACATTTTTGACAAAAATAACAAAATTACAATCTTCAAAATAGCATTTTACGAATACGAACACCTATGTTTCTGCAAAAGTAATAAAATAACATTTTTATAAAATTGATTTGTAACACGTTTGTATCGTCCTTGTAAAATATTCATTTATTTAAAAACGAGTGATAATCTATTCGAACAATCGTATCAACGATTATTTTTACAAAAATGTACAAATGTTACATTTACTTATTTATTTACAAAATTCATTGATCATAAAAAAAAGGATACATATTCATTATATTTTACATATATTTATTTAATTATTTATTAAGTTAACTATTTATTTAATTTTAAATAAATAAACACATTAATATTTATTTTTAACATAAATATTATGTTTTCAAAATACACAAAAC
Source organism: Smallanthus sonchifolius (assembly GCA_023525975.1). Classification (NCBI taxonomy): domain Eukaryota; kingdom Viridiplantae; phylum Streptophyta; class Magnoliopsida; order Asterales; family Asteraceae; genus Smallanthus; species Smallanthus sonchifolius. The sequence continues at coordinate 15,738,915 of CM042020.1, forward strand.
GATATTTAAGAATCATATTATTATTTTATCTTATTCATCCATAACATTATTTTATTTTATTAAGTAAAATAAAATAAACACACATACAATGAAAACATATTACAAACATTAGACTCGTATACATACATGTACAAATCATTGATGTACATTTCATACACTTAGGTTACAACTATGGTTAAATACACTGTGCAAATTATCACCGGCTTGTGTGTCTAGAAAGCTACACTTTGTCAGGTGAGTTTTACATAGCCCATTTTTCACTGTTTTTACATTTTGGGGTGAAACATGATCACAATTTACAATGATTTACATAAACTACACAATACAAATCCACTTTACAATTTGTGTGCAATTTGAGCTTTATGTTTGAGTGCTAGGTGTGTTAACTACTTATGTGCAATTACATGTACAATCATTAACTAATCAAGCCGACGGTAAACAATGATAGATCTATTGAGTCTGACAAACCCACCCAGATTGGGGTGATTGTTACCGACAACACAATTTTTGCATGCTAGTTACAAAAGGTTTGATTGTACTACCTGGTTACACAATAGTAACTCCCCATAAATGCCTTGTTAATCATGACTTGTATGGATTTGTTTACACATAACGCTTTGATGCTATTTAGAGTCAAAACCTATGTATGCTCACCAACTTTTTAGTTGACCTCGTTTTCATCATGTTTCAGGTACAAAAGTTTGAGTCGATCAAGTCGCTACACTTAGGTTGTGGACTTAGTTAATTGAATCAGATAAATTTGTTATGCATTTCACGAATTCTTGTATTGTATGAATTTGGTGCTATAAATGAAATGTAACGTTTTAATATATTTAACTTTACTCAACCATGTGCTCATGAACAGTTTACATGTCCCGCCCCGACGTTTCCGCCCTCGGTTGGGGTGTGACAAATTAGTTATAACATCAGTCATTTATTTATACCATTTGTAGATATATATATATATATATATAGTGTGAGGTTTCGCTAAAAAGTCAAAAAAGTGTAATAAGTATAAAAAGTCGTTTAAAATGCTCATAACCGGCCCATACGAACTCCGATTTTACTCATTTCAGAGGTGTTGGAACCGTCTCGTTGAACTCTACGATCTTAGCTTGTAGGGTTTGGATTTTAGGGTATAGATTCTAGGGTTTAGTTTTTGCCTTAGGATTTAGCCTTAGGGGTTTAGCTTTTAGTATTTAGGCTTTGGGGTAGGGGTGAGGGTTTTAGGTTTTTAGGGGTGGGTGGGGTGGGGGTTAGGTTTTGGGGGGGGGGGGGAGGATGGGTTGGCGGTCTAGGCTTTTGGGTGGTGGTGGTGGTGTTTTTAGATGACTTTTTCAGCTTTTTAGGGTTTTTTTGTTACGATTTAGGTTTTTGGGGGTGGGGGGTTTTAGGTTTTTCGGGGTGGGGGTTTTAGGCTTTTGGGGGGTGGTGATGGGGTTTTTAAAAGACTTTTTTACATTTTTTTACAGTTTTTAAACTTTGTAGAATATCCCTCCGCTATATATATATATATATATATATATATATATATATATAATTGTTTTCATTGAACATAAATTGACTATACACATTAGTATGTGCATATGCATATATTATTACTTCCATTGAACATTCATTGGCCATACACATAAGGGTGATCAGCATGCCATTGATTCCGTAAGTCACAAAGACAGACGCTCCATCCTATCGTTGTAGGCCGTAATTCATACCGTGTCTACCGATGTAGTCCGTCCTTCATTACCGTCTGACAACCTTTGACCATCTGTCTACCGTGTCTACCGTCGTAGTCCATCCTTTCGCCCATCTGCCCTAAGGCATTTGTTTCCCATGCGAACTATTTATGCAGCCGTGCTTCGAATAAGGCCCTCTTTCCTATAGTAGTAGTCCGTATTTATTCTACCTTTCTAGACTTTAACATAGAGTCTGCATAATAGTCGCATGGTCGTCCGTCTGCCGTAGTTGCCGTGTAAGGCCCCTTTCCCAGGTAACCTCACTTGTTGGATTTACTCATAAACATAGTCATAAATACTGAGCTTAAATTTAAAACATTCAAAAGTAGCGGAAGCAAACATCATTCATATTACATGACGTAACAGCGGAAGTCTTAACAATTAAATACAAAACATTGTCTTAACATATAAATATGGGATGTCAGTCTTGTGCCGGGTAACCTTCACGTCATCGCACGATCTTTTCTTCCTTTACCTGAAATGTATACTAAAAGTCAGCTAACGCTGGTGAGTTCTAGTTTAAAACTATTAGGTATGAACATTCTTTTCTTTATAAGTATATATAATTATATACATACATTTCTATAAATACGTATTCATAGCTTTTACTTTTCTTTCTTCATTCTTATGTGATTACATAGATATGCATTCACCTTTTCTTTTCTTAACATTCATTGGTCATACACATAAGGGTGATCAACCCGTCTTTTTCTGCGTATATCACAAAGACATACGCCCTTAAGCTACCGTCGTAGCCCTTTTACTCGTCCGGTCCTAGAAACCGTCCGCCTTAACTTTCGTCCGGCCAACCTTCTACCGTCCGTCTTTACCGTCCTACCGTCGTAGTCCATTATATTCGCTCGTCTGCCCTAAGGCATCCGTTTCCACGCGAACTATTGTTTATGCAACCGTTATACTATTTTAGCATTTACTTCGACTGCCCATTTATGCTTTTTGTACGTCCTAGCTTGCGAAGGACGTATCTTTCCCGGTTGCAAAATAGTCACGTGGTCGTCCGTCTACAGAAGTAGCCGTTAGCTTCGTTTCCGTCCATAACGTATACATACATTCATAACATGCAATATAAATAATTATAAAGCAAGATTTCATTTATTTACGTTATGCCATTCTTTTCTTCATTCTTTGTAAACATACGTTTCATTCTTTGTTCATAATTCATTCTCTTATGTATTTTTAAAATATATATTAGTACATCACGTATGATCACATTAGCATTCATATCATTTATTCATTTAGTGTATACATTTCAGCCCCAAAACATTTAATAAGGTTTGCACATAACATAGAAGGGGGCACATAGAACTCACCCGAAAAGCTAGTCTTGGTTGTCCCAAACAAAGGTCCAACAACATCACGTACGATCTGAATTAGTTAGTTAAATACACATCAGACCCATTCCCGACTCTAACGGTTTAATCATTCTAAACATACTGACTTTACTTACTGGTCTGCTGCCTGCGCACTTAGTAAGTGCGCAGGGCCTTGCTCATGCGTACTTGACAAGTGCGCAGAGCATTCTTCTTGCGTACTTGGTAAGTACGCATGATCTTTCTCCTCCGTACCTGCGTACTTGGTAAGTACGCAGGATCTTTCTCCTGCGTACCTGCGTACTTGGTAAGTACGCATGATCTTTCTCCTGCGTACCTGCATACTTGGTAAGTATGTAGGACGTCCCTACTACGTACTTGATAAGTACGCAGAACTTGTTTTCTGGACAAGTCCGAAATTTTGCATGCTAATCCGATCTTGCTAATCTTACAACTTTCTTTGATCAAAAGGTGCGGTTTTCACTCTAGATGCTAGTTCTAAGCTTATTTTCAAGTTTCATCCATAAAAACGTCTCCTATTTAGCTAAAACCCGAAAAATCCCAAAACAAAGAAAAACTCAGTTTAAGGTCGAATCGTTACCTGGAATGTGATTCTGATTCGGAGGTTTTGCTCACGAGCTCAGTAGTAACGTGCTCCTTCAATTTCGTGTCGATCCGTCGACTTTCTCTCTCTAGACCCGACTCTCCTTTCTCTCTCTAGTTTGCAAGTGTTGGTGGAAAATGAGAGATTCAAGGCTGTCTTGGCCCTTATATACCTGGGCTTCCCTCGGCCCGTTGGAGCCGAGCCCAAGCCTATCCATTTTTCTTTCATTTTTGACGTTTAAATCTCTATCGCGTTATTAATTACTTATTTACTATTTTTGGGATGTTACAAGTCTACCTTCCTTAAAGAGGTTTCGTCCTCGAAACTGCTTCTACGTTAAACAATTGAGGGTATAGTCCCCTCATCTCGTCTTCTTTTTCCCACATAGCTTCTGACCCTTTTCTGTGCTTCCATTGTATTTTGACTAGAGGAATCGACTTATTGCGTAGTCGTTTTTCAGCTCTGTCAAGGATGGCTATCGGTTCCTCTATATAATTTAGACTGTTATCTACTTCGATCTCGTCGTAAGGTATGTGAGCTGTGTCGTCAGCTAGGCACTTGCGTAAGTGCGACACGTGGAACGTAGGGTGTATTCCACTAAGCTCAACGGGTAGGTCGAGTCTGTAAGCAACTTGACCCACTCTCGCTAAAATCTTGAAAGGTCCGACAAACCTTGGACTTAATTTGCCACGTCTTCTGAATCGAATGATTCCTTTCCATGGTGATACCTTTAACAGTACCATGTCCCCCACTCGAAACACTAAATCCCTTCTTCTCTTATCCGCGTATGATTTCTGTCTGTCTTTTGCAGCTTTCATTCGAGCCTTGATTTAATCAAATTTCTCAGAAGTAGCTTTGACCATTTCGAGACTTGCAAAATCCTTTTGTCCAACTTCCCCCCAACAAACTGGGGTCTTACATTTCCTCCCATACAACATTTCAAATGGCGGCATGCCAATAGTCGAGTGATAGCTGTTGTTATATGAAAATTCTGCCAATGGTAGATGGCTGTCCCAGCTCCCACCGAAGTCAATGATACAGGCCCGGAGCATGTCCTCTAAGGTCTGAATGGTCCTTTCCGATTGTCAATCAGTTTGGGGGTGGTAAGCGGTGCTGATGTTCAGTCTAGTGCCCATTGCTTCATTGAATTTCTTCCAAAACCTTGACGTGAATCTAGTATCGCTGTCGGACAAAATCGACAGCGGCATACCATGTCTACTCACAACTTCCTTGATAAATATTTCTGCTAGTCTTTCTGACGAAGAAGTCTCACGTATTGGCAAGAAGTGAGCACTTTTCGTCAAGCGGTCGACGATCACCCAAATGTGTAACATTTCTGATTTTTAGTATCCGTATTTCAAATTCAATGTAATGCATTTTAAACCAAGTTCTAGTGCACTGTTTTGTTCTATTCGTACCATCAATTAAATACTATATTTCAATGTTAACCCGCAAATTTTATATGATTATAACCTACTAAAACACTACATAAGTATCTATTTATACAAATATGTCAAAGACCAAAGTTACAAGGTCTGATGTAGAAAATTTACAAGAAACCCTAATAGGCACGGTCGCGTCTAGTTCTGGCACGATCGCGCCGAGTACTTTGGCACGGTCGCGCGACTTGCTTTGGAACGATCGCGCCTGGTGCCTTAGCACGGTCGCGCCTCGTTTGGGCACGGTCGTGCCTCATACCAGTTGAAATGTAAATACAGTTTTAATCACCCGATCGTTGAGTTTCCGTAACCGATTTACACTTCATTACCCTTCACGAAAGCAATGACACTTCCAATTACAACAAACGTCTCAAATTAATCCAATTAATCTCAAAAATCCTCTCAAGCATTTCAAAGAAAACACAAAACTCCTTGCAATCCGAATTCTCTCAATCAAGCAGCAGATTCACGCTACTCAATCCCCACTGAAGCTACTGGACTCTCTGGCTTAGTCGGAAGTGCAGCAAAGGACGCCGGAGACAGAACCCGTAGTCGCCAGAATCCCTTTCTACCGTTCCCTATCAATTCGCCATCATTCCGGGTAATTGAAACCTTTCCCTCTATCAATTCAGTCCTTAGATCAAAAGCCCCATGTTAATTTGGGTTTCCAATATTGAAATTATCTTAACCCGAATCTAGTTTTCGTTCAAAAATGGTTTAATCGAATCCGACTCTAGACACGTTTTAAATCCAATTAATCTATACAAAAAGACTCGAAATAACCTAATGGGTGAAAGCCCTATGATTTCCAACTCTGTTATTATAAGAATTAGTCAATTCGTTCCTGATTTGGAACAGACGCGGTCGCGCTAATCATCTAGCGCGGTCGTGCCTCATTAGACGCGGTCGTGCCGATTACCAGCGCGGTCGTGTCCTCCTGTCCAGACCCAATCATGCCCTTTGGCTAATCTCAGTCGTGTCTTAGAATCATAGACACGATCGTGCCTGGCCAAGGCACGGTCGTGCCTAATGATTTAATTAGTTTAAGCCCCCGGATTGATCAACACGGTCGCGCCCGTGGTTCGAGCACGATCGTGCCCTTCCCAGGCACGGTCGTGTGTGAGTTAAAATCTTGGCAGAATTATAAGTTTTATATATTTTCAAACCACAAATATTCTGATTGAAGTACAAAATAAAAATAGTTGAATTTTATAAAATCGCATTTAATCTTATTTAGAAAGAACAAATATTTAATAAATGGAAAAATTAATTATTTAAAGTTTATAAAATTTAATTTACAATTATTGTTAAACCTTTGATTTAATAAGTATTTAAATGGTTAAGTTACATTTTATAAATAAATAAATAAAATGATTATTTATTTAATTTATATTTAAACAAAAACGATTAATTAATTATACTAACTTATAACTAATACTTACAATGTTTTCATAAACAAAAATTATTTACATTACTTATTTAATTATTTAAACTCAAACCTTAATCAAAATGTTCTAAAAATACTCTTTCAAACTTTATATATTTTATTCAATACCTCCAATTACAAATCAATGACCTTATTACACAAGTCCAAATACAACTTTAGACTTAAACATTGGTGCACACTATTAATACCATATACATTACACTTTAGGTTAACTCGTGCATTTCAAGGATCTTTAGTCTATCTTGTATCTTTGTTAGCTACGCCTTCAAACCAAGTAAGTATTTCATAGCCCCTTTTACTCTTTTACATTTTTGGGGTGGAACATGAACATTATTCAAATTACATGTTTACATTTACACAAACAACACAAGTACAAATCCTATTTACATTCATGTGTACAATTTGAGCTTTATGCCCGAGTGCTAGGTGTGCTAACCTTTGTATGCGATTATGTGCAATCATTAACTATTCAAGCCGACGGTTTTCAATGATGGATCTATTGAGTCTGAAAAACCCACCCAGATTGGGGTGATTGATACCGACAACACAATTTTGCATGCTAGTTACAAAGGTTTGATTGTGCATGGTTACACAAAAGCTGCTCCCCATAAATGCCTTATTTATCATGATATGTATGGATTTGTTTTACAAACTATATGCTATCTATATAAACCTGTGTTATACTCACCACTTTTTAGTTGACTTTATTTTATTCATGGTTCAGGTTCTAATGTGTGAGATTGATCAAGATGTGCTACACATAGGCTTGGACTTAGTTAAATTAAATAAAAGAATTCTATGTATTTCAATTTTAGTTTCTATCTTGGATTTTGGTTGTGTTTGGATTACTTGCAATGAAATTTGACGTTTAATATATTCAATCTAGTCAACCTTGTGCTTATGAACAGTCTACATGTCTCGCCCCGATGATTCCGCCATCGGTCGGGGTGTGACAGATTGGTATCAGAGCCTTGGTTATAGGGAATTAGGTTATTAGACACCTTGACCTAGACTATAACTTTAGGACACGTACTTATGCTATGTTTCATGATCACATGTTATATGCTACATGCTATATGTTTTATATTATGTGTTACATGCTATGTGCTACATGCTTACTATGATTAGTTATTATTTTATTTGATGACTTAATTGTTAAATATCCATGACTTATTAGTATATACTTAAAAAATAAATTAAATAAACAATATCCTTTCATATATCCTAAAACCTCATAATATTCTTATTCTCTTTCTCCATCTTTATCTTTCTAAGCATGTGAAAACTTCATGAAGCAAAAATTCATAAAAAAAAACAAAAAATTCTTTATTCCCTCGTTAAGGTTTTTAAGCTTTGTTAATTATTTGAGGACACGTGCAATCTGGAAGAGTGGCACCTGTATTTTGGGTTTTCTGTCTAGGAAAGCATTTCGCATAAATCCCAATCAACCGAGGGACCCGTATGCTTTCCTGGCACCTGTATTTTTGGGTTTTCTGTCTAGGAAAGCATTTGTTCTTTACTGTCCTCTTGTTCAACTCGCGGTAGTCAATGCACATGCGCATGCTGCCGTCCTTCTTCTTTACAAATAGTACCGGAGCGCCCCACGGTGAGATGATCGGTCTAATAAATCCTTTTTCTGTTAGTTCCTCTAGTTGAGACATCAATTCTTTCATTTCTGACGGAGCCAATCGGTAGGGGGCTTTGGCAACTGGCTCAACTCCTGACAATAAGTCAATTTGAAATTCTATTTCCCGATCGGGTGGTAACCCAGGTAGATCCTCAGGGAATACTTCTGGAAAGTTGCACACCACGGGCACATTCTTGAGTTCATTCGTTTTCATTCTATCATCAATAACATATGCCAAATAAGCTTCGCAACCGCGCCTCATGTAACTTTCGGCCTTGATCATCGAGATGATGTTCGGCATCGTGTAATTCCAATCCCCATAAACCGTAATTGGACTGCCGTTAGGAGCTTTGAGGTGCATCCTCTTACGTTTACATATGATTTGAGCTTCGTTGGCAGCTAGCCAATCCATACCCAATACTATATCGAATCCTCCTAAGGTAAGAAGGAATAATCTAGAAGGGAACTTATGACCCTCTATTTCTATGATGCAATCCTCTGTTACTTGAAATACTGTCGAATTTTTACCAACGACAGTTTGTACGCTAAAGGCCTTTACTATGGTGTTGATAGTGCAACCTAGTTTACGACTAAATGCATTGGATATAAAACTTTTACTGGCATCAAAGTCAAATAAAATAGCAGCATGTTCATCATTAACTAGGAATGTACCTGACACAACATCAGGGTTTCCCCTTGCTTCCTCCTCAGTTAGGGCGTAGGCTTGAGTCCTAGCCTGCGGCTGTTCCTTTTCCCTCTCTTTTCCCAAACCAGATTGGCCGGCCTTCCTGCAGTTCTTTGCCAGATGTCCAAAAAATCCACATACTTGACATTTGACGTTCTTTACGCATTCTCGGGAGAAGTGACCCGGCTTCCCGCACTTATAGGATGTGGTGGTGCCGATTCGACACTCGCCAAGATGTTGCCTTCCACATTTCCTGCAAGTTTCATATTCATCCGACCTTGGTTTCTTAACTTCAGTTGCTACATTCCCTTTTCCGGTGCCTCTAGACGGGTTCTCCGACTTTCTCTTTTGTGTCTCAGGTGCAGGGTCCTCATTGGCATAATCGTCGTAGACGATTCCGCTCAGATTCACTACTGACTCGAAGGTCGAGGGTAGGTTGGCTTTCACATGGACACATACCCTTTGAGGTAGGCCCTTCACATAATACTTGATCATTCACTCTTCTGTCTCCACCAGGTGGGGTACCAGTTGAGCTAGCTCATTGAATCTAGAGGTATACTGGCGGTGCGTCTTGTTACCCGCCTTAAATTTTAGGAACTCGTTCTCCACACGATCAATCTCGTTCTGTGGGCAGAACTTTTGGATTATGAGCTTCTTCAGGTCTTCCCATGTCATTCTGGCGATAGCGTTTGGCGACTTCATTCTTTGAATGTTTCTCCACCAACCCAGTGCTTCGTTGGTGAAAGAATGAGCAACATATTTAACCGTCTGGTCCGGTCGACACTCACTGATGTTAATTACAGCGTTCATCCTCTCAATCCATTCGAGCGTTGCCACTGAATCCTTGCTCCCATCGAACTTGGGTGGGTCTCCGTCTTTGAATCCTTTGTAAGTGCACCCATGATTGCTTGATCCCACTTTTACTTCATCCCCATCACTATTATACACTTTCTCTTCATAGTCTCCTTCATCATCCTCTTTACCTTTCTTTAGTGCCTCGGATAGTAGATCAGGCAATACTTTCTTCAGAGTGAGCACAACTTCACGTGCAATAGCATCCCTGACTTCGGGTTCCAACTGTATCGGCCCTGGATTGTCGTCTCCAGTTGGGGTCACTTCTGTTTCGTGCACACTCTCGGTGTGTTCTGCGTGCACACTCTCTTCTTCTTCTTCTTCTTCTAGTCTTTGATTCAACGGAGGTCTACCTACTCGGCCAGTGCGACTGCCTTGGCGTCCTGTTCTTCCTCCACCAGCCATAATTCTTAGTTTCCTGATAGTTATAGAGGGAATACATCAATGCCATTCCTTCAGATCATAGTTTAGAACAATACGGGCAAGGTAAGTTTTTAATTACAGTGACCGGTTTGTGATTACTAATATACATTGCTTTTCGGGTTCAAAACTCTTCAAATCGGTTGTGACATTGACATCTATTTGTTCTAAGTTAAGGTATCTATTCTTATCCAAGTGTATTAACTCTAGTAATTACTTACCGTGCTAGCGTTGGCGTTGGTTACCCATACTGACATCCGTGCGTTGGTCCCATAATCAGCTTGAATCCAGACATTTAGGGATGTCTGAATCTCTCAAACTATTGCTCTGATACCAACTTGTAAGACCCCTTTCCCAGGTAACCTCACTTGTTGGATTTACTCATAAACATAGTCATAAATACTGAGCTTAAATTTAAAACATTCAGAAGTAGCGGAAGCAAACATCATTCATATTACATGACGTAACAGCGGAAGTCTTAACAATTAAATACAAAACATTGTCTTAACATATAAATATGGGATGTCAGTCTTGTGCCGGGTAACCTTCACGCCATCGCACGATCTTTTCTTCCTTTATCTAAAATGTATACTAAAAGTCAGCTAACGCAGGTGAGTTCTAGTTTAAAACTATTAGGTATGAACATTCTTTTCTTTATAAGTATACATAATTATATACATACATTTCTATAAATACGTATTCATAGATTTTACTTTTCTTTCTTCATTCTTATGTGATTACATAGATATGCATTCACCTTTTCTTTTCTTAACATTCATTGGTCATACACATAAGGGTGATCAACCCGTCTTTTACTGCGTATATCACAAAGACATACGCCCTTAAGCTACCGTCGTAGCCCTTTTACTCGTCCGGTCCTAGAAACTGTCCGCCTTAACTTTCGTCCGGCCAACCTTCGGCCGTCCGTCTTTACCGTCCTACCGTCGTAGTCCGTCATATTAGCCCGTCTGCCCTAAGGCATCCGTTTCCCACGCGAACTATTGTTTATGCAACCATTATACTATTTTAGCATTTACTTCGACTGCCCATTTATGCTTTTTGTACGTCCTAGCTTGCGAAGGACGTATCTTTCCCGGTTGCAAAATAGTCACGTGGTCGTCCGTCTACAGAAGTAGCCGTTAGCTTCGTTTCCGTCCATAACGTACACATACATTCATAACATGCAATATAAATAATTATAAAGCAAGATTTCATTTATTTACGTTATGCCATTCTTTTCTTCATTCTTTGTAAACATACGTTTCATTCTTTGTTCATAATTCATTCTCTTATGTATTTTTAAAATATATATTAGTACATCACGTATGATCACATTAGCATTCATATCATTTATTCATTTAGTGTATACATTTCAGCCCCAAAACATTTAATAAGGTTTGCACATAACATAGAAGGGGGCACATAGAACTCACCTGAAAAGCTAGTCTTGGTTGTCCCAAACAAAGGTCCAACAACGTCACGTACGATCTGAATTAGGTAGTTAAATACACATCAGACCCATTCCCGACTCTAACGGTTTAATCATTCTAAATATACTGACTTTACTTACTGGTCTGCTGCCTGCGCACTTAGTAAGTGCGCAGGGCCTATTTAGCTAAAACCCGAAAAATCCCAAAACAAAGAAAAACTCAGTTTAAGGTCGAATCGTTACCTGGATTGTGATTCTGATTCGGAGGTTTTGCTCACGAGCTCAGTAGTAACATGCTTTTTCAATTTCGTGTCGATCCGTCGACTTTCTCTCTCTAGACCCAACTCTCCTTTCTCTCTCTAGTTTGCAAGTGTTGGTGGAAAATGAGAGATTCAAGGCTGTCTTGGCCCTTATATACCTGGGCTTCCCTCGGCCCGTTGGAGCCGAGCCCAAGCCCATCCATTTTTCTTTCATTTTTGACGTTTAAATCTCTATCGCGTTATTAATTACTTATTTACTATTTTTGGGATGTTACAAGCCGTCATCATTGTACCGTCCTACCGAAGTAGTCCGAATTTCCGTCCATAACGTATACATACATTCATAACATGCAATATATATAAATATAAATCAAGATTTCATTCATTACGTTATGTCATTCATTCATTTCATTCTTTGTAACATTGGTTTCATTCTTTGTTCATCATTACTTTCATATAACACGTGTGTCATATTAGCATTCATAACATTCATTCATTTGCATGTATACACTCCAGCCCCAAAACATTGGAAAACATTTGCACATAACACATAGGGGGCATATAAAACTTACCTGATGAGCGGTTTCCTAGAGTATACTAGCTGGTCAGTGAGCGTCACTAACGTCACACACAATCAGTATAATCAAGTCATATAAGATAACATAATGAATCTAAATGACACTAGACGTTTCTACACTTAGGGTTTGGCGAACTTAGGTAAGTTCGCCACTTTTGGCTTATGCAAACATAGCAAGTTCGCTTCTTTGAGCTAGACGAACATGGGTAAGTTCACCATATCTGAGCTTATGTGAACATGATAAGTTCGTTTCATGGATATTAGGCGAATATGTGATAAGTTCGCCGTCATTGAGCTTAAGCGAACATACTAAGTTCGTTTCAGTGAATTGGGCGAAGATGTGATAAGTTCACCATTTTGAACTTAAGCAAACATGATAAGTTTGCTATTTTGACATTAGGCGAACATAATAAGTTCGCTATCATTGTGTAGGTGAAATTGCTATAGCGAACTTGTTAATTTCGCTGGAATGGTGCCAAGCGAACATGTTAAGTTCGCCTGCGCGATCATCTTCCTCAACCAAAAATCCTAGATCTGGTCTCCGATTTCAAGTTGATCAAGCTTCTAACTTTTTACGTCCAAAACGTTCTATTTTCATCCATGAACCCAAATATATGGTTTGCTTCAAGTTTCATACGTAAAAACCCATACTTTAACCGTTTTTTACCCGAAACCCAAAAATGTATAAAAACTCAGATCTGAGCTAGAGGTTTACCTCTTGTGGCCCGATTTTCGTTGATTCTTGTTGCTGTGATGGTGCGTGACACTTCTTGAGCTTCAGGGCCGATCCCCGAGCTTTCTCTCTAGATCTGAGCCCACTCTCTCTTTCTAGAAACTTGCCCAAGTGAGGAAATGAGGAGGAGAGGGGTTGAGGCTGCTGGGTAAAGGGGTTTTCCCTTATTCACGGCCCATGGGCCAAGCCCATGGTCAAGCCCCATCTCTTCCTTGTTTCACTCATTTGATCACGCGTATGAGTCTCAGTCTCGTTTCCTTTATACAACTTTTATTTTTTTGGGATGTTACAATAACTTTGGCCCACGCCTCTCGAGTTCGTATACCAAGGGGATACATCTTTGCAGTTTCAACATCTTCATAACCTCCATGTGAAACAAAATGTTTTTTAATGATGTTTTATGGTCCCAGTATGTTTTAACCTAATCCTCATTAATTCCTGCTCTTACTCCATTCCATTGCTCAGTATTGTGCCAGCTCACGAGATCAAAATAATGCTGCAAAAATAAGTAGTTAATAAAAATCTAAAAGTGACTAAATGGAAATACAAATTAAACATTGTATACGTACATGAAGTGTGAGATATATTCCATCTTTGTAGTCCTCGGGAACTCTGTCCCAACTAGCATAGTGAAAAGGAACATGAAGAAGCTCATCGGAGATACACCTTATAAATAAGCTACCATTTTCTACAACAAATTTAAAAGTTTCCCCCGTGGGATCAATCTCTAGGTTAGTGGAACTTTGTTAAGTGATTCAAACTTTTCTATTAAATTCTTGTTTTTACCACGCCCCCGCACTTAGGGGTGTTCAAAAGTATCCGTATCCGAAACCGAACCCGAAATATCCAAAATTTCGAATCCGAATTATTCGAAAATTCGGATATCCAAATTTTCGGATTCGGATATCCAAATTTTCGGATTCGGATTCGGATAGCATTTTTCAAAAATTTCGGATATTCAGATATCCGAATATCCAAAAATATATTTTTTATTTTTTTATTTTTTTAAGAAATCTTTCCTAGAAAGTGTTATGAATACAATATATATAAAGTATATTGTTTTTATGTTATGTGTTTAGCTCTCTTATTTAAAAAAAAAAACGCATTCGCGTCGTGATTTCGAAAGTTATATTTTTTGGCCAAATTTATATATTGTTTCATTAAAAGTGTTATAAATACAATATATATGAAGCATATGGCTTTTTATGTTATGTGTTTAAAAATTTTATTTAAAAAAAACTAAAACTTATTAGCGTCGTATTTCATAAAGATATTGTTTATTTAGTATATTTTATATATTTAGATTTTAATTTTAAAATATATTTAAATAAAATAAAACCGGATATTCGTTTCACTATCCGTATCCGAATCCGAAATTTCGGATTACTCAAAAATTGGTTTTTAATGTTTTTTTTAAAGATGATTTTTATTTAGTATATTTTATATATTTAGTTTTTAATTTAAAAATATATTTAAATAAAAAAATAAAAAAACTAAAATAAAATAAAACCGGATATCCGTTTCACTATCTGAATCTCAATCCGAAATTTCGGATATCCGACTTTGAACACCCCTACCCTCACTCTGCTACATTGATACATGAAATTTAAAAATTAGCAAATGAAAAATATATCCAATATAAAGACAAGTAATTAACTAGAACAAGTAACTTACAAAACCCGTAACCACTAGGGATACTAGTCGAATGCCCATGGGGAGGTTCATCACCATCGTCTCCCTCATGTGATCGAGCAACAGTTGTTATTCCTTCAACAAAAAAATAATTAATAAATATATATTTACCAATTAATAAGCAATAGAATAATATGTTGTAGATACATACCTACAAGTGTCTACATACATTAATAATCAATCGGAATCATCACTAACATAATGTGTCTACATGGTCATTATCGTTGTCATCCTTATCATAAATTATTCCGTCTTCCACATTTGAAGTGTATGTACGTACCTTCATCTTCTGCATCATCATCAATTAAACTTTCATCGTCCGCACTCAGGGGGTTAATACTTGAGTCACCACCTTCACCTAAATTCGACACCATGGGCAAGTAGCCTAAGTCGGTAAACAAGTTACAATGAAAGACATGTACTTGGACCATCGGGGGGTTAAGACTAGAGTCACCACCATCAAAGCCTGAGTTAACAACCAAGTTATAATTAGATGATTGAGTGTTGTGCAATACATCTATCTCGTTAACAAGACTGATATTTGGATAATCCCAAAGTTTTCGATGGTGAACGTCTTCCACAACCTTCCAATTGTCGGTTCGAGAAGGATCTTGGAGATAGAAAACTTGTTTGGCTTGTGTGGCTAAAATGTATTGTTTATCATCATAACATTCACTAGCAACATACATTTGACGGCTAACGTCGATAACAACGATATTGTCTTTCTTAATTAATCATCCCTTACTGGACGTGTTGAACCATTTACAATGAAAGACTACAACCGAGTAACCACTTAAATAGTTCAACTCTATGATATCCTCAAGTTGTCCGTAAAATGGTGTAGTGTCTTCTCCGAATGAAACAGCACCACTGTTCTGAGTAGTGCGTCCTAGATCACGACTGTGTACCACAAATCTTACACCATTGACTATGCAAGCAGTGTAAGAATATGCAGTCAACGGACCATATTTCAAGGCCTTTAGTTCGTTGGTACGGTCAGGAGACATGTTTACCTTACCATTAAGCCATAATAAAAATTTCGTTTTTACATTTCTTTCAGGAAATTCAGATTTAAATTTCCTGTATGTAACATCCCATATAAATAAAGACGAGTAAACGGAACCTAGAACGCGAGACCGAAAAGAAAAGAATAAAAGGAAATGAATGGGCTTGGGCCTTGCGCTAATATGGGCCGAGGGAGCCCACCTATATAAGTCAAATGGGCAGCCTCCTCCTCATTCCCCCATTTTTGTGCAAGTTTTATAGAGAGAGAAAAAGGATTCGGCTAGAGAGAGAAGCCAAGGAGGTCGATCCAAGAAGCTCGGGATTTGTCGGACATCATCATAGCAACGCATAACAACAGAAATCGGACTCCAAGAGGAAACTGTCTTCATTTAATCTGTGATTTATTAACTTTTGGGTTTTGGGTTAAAAGGCATAAAGGTTAAGTTTTTACGTATGAAACTTAAAACAAATCATAGATCTAGGTTCATGTATTAAAATGGAACCTTTTGAACGTAAAAAGTTCGGAGGTTGAACGCATGAACCTCAGCTGTAATTTCTAGAGGTTGTTGGGGAAGAAGACTGACGCGCATGCGAACTTGATATGTTCGCCTCGAACCGTTCAAGCGAACTTATCCTATGTTCGCTAAAAGAGGCAAACTTAACACCTTCACTAATGTATCTTCGCCTAAACCTAAGGAGCGAACTTACTGTATGTTCGGCTAAAACCAAGAAGGCGAATCTACTAAATTCGCCCAACTCCAAGTAGCGAACTTAACCACATGTTAGCTAAATCAAAATAACGAACTTACCTTATCTTCGCCTAATGTCTAAGTAGCGAACCTACTATGTTCTCCTAAATTATGAAGGGCGAACTTATCTAAGTTCGCCAATCCTAAAGATAGAAACGTCAAGTGTCTGTTAGGTCCATTATCTTATCTTGTATGACTTGATTATACAGATTGTTTGTGACCTTAGTGATGCTCACTGACCAGCTATTATACTTCAAGAACCCACTCATCAGGTGAGTTCTATGTTCCCCCTATGTGTTACGTGCAAATGATTTTAAATATTTTGGGGTTGAAGTGTATACGTGCAAAGTAAATAAATGTAATGAAGGATAATATCACCATGTGTGTTATGTGAATGCAAATGATGAACTATGAAATAACGAATGAATGTTTATAATGAATGAAATTAATGAATGACTTCACGTTAAAGGAATGAATGTTGCTTTATATATATATATATATATATATATATATATATATATATATATATATACACACTGCATGATTAAACGTACTAATGTTAAGGAAGGAAATACGGACTACCTCAGTAGGATGGTACGATGATTGTCACACCCCCAATTTTCAACTAACGGTGTTTTACTGTTTGGGAAGTGACGAACCAGGATCTCAGACATTAGTTACATTGAACGACTCTACATGGGACTCAAATAAAAATATCATATCAATCAGAGTTAATGCGGAAGCATAAAGAAAGTAAATGCGCAAAACACACGCGCCCAAAAGAATAGTCCAAAAGTCCAAACCAAACACAAATTAAAATAGTCCAAACAGTTTAATAAAACATGAATCAAAGGCAAAATTTCCATGCATGTCGTATTGTGTGCACCTGTGCCTTGTCTTAAGCGACCTGAGCAAAGCATGTAAGAAAATGTTAACACAAGGTTGGTGAGTTCACATGTTTCAATTTATAGAAGCTTTTAACAGATTAATGTACATTCAATATATAAATCAATGGGTAGCTAACCCATAAACATGTTAACTAATGCGCTCGCAATCGACAGCTGACTGTTTATATGCCTCCCTTCATCATGGTGCATGTTTAGGTCAATATTGCACCCGTTCGACCTCCAATCGAGTTAGCGCGACTAACGCGGGTGAGGTTTGTCAAACCCAGTAGTACTACTCAAATTACCACGCTATGGTCATATTAACGGTCCGATGTGAGGACTTAAAGGATAATGTATACGCATAGTCATACAAGTAATATCATATATGAATTACAAAAATCAAAAGCATTTACGACATGTTTTTCTCCCCAGTTTAAAACAGTAAAAAGGGGTCGTGAAAACTCACCTGCGTTGTGTAGTAGGTAGTATCACACAAATGAAAGATTTGGAATATCAAGCGTTAGCCTGCACGGCTTACGTATGCCCTAAAATTATAAACACATAAATTAGGGACAATTTAGGAATTGTGACGACGACACGGAAAGTTAGAATGTCCTAACGCATTCTAAGGATTTAGGAATAAACGAACGTGTCGACAGAGTTATATATATATATATAAATATATACATATCTTATTATAATGATTTTAGGGAATTTGCGTCACGCGTCGAATGTTGATAACGGATAATAATTAAATAATTATTTTCATGCGTTTGAGTCGTTTACAAAGGTTAGGAAAATAATATAATTTAATATATTATTTTTAAGTTCGAAAGATTTACTAAATAATCCTAGGAGTGGAAAAATAATAAATATATTATTTTTTAATCGGGGTAAATAACGTAGGTAAATAATATAACATCGTTTATATTATTTATAGTTTTTAAACACATGTCACACAAGACAATTGAATGAGTCGAAAATAATATAATTTATATATTATTTTATTAATATCGGTTACGGGTTGAAAATAATATAATTATATTATTTTATACGAGATTACGGTTTGAAAAATACATAAATACATTATTTTTAAAAGTGGAAGAAATAATAAAATCGGTTACAAAATTCAAACTCGAGTCTACGGGTGGTTTCCTGGGCTAAAACACATTTATATAGAATTATAATAATATAGGGTTTGACTTTTAGTAATTTAATATAATTAAAAACATCCCAAAAAAAGACTGTGGGAGCCCGGCCTCTAACCCGGGTCTCTCCCACACACGCACATAGCTCTAACCAGTCCCGCCCGCTAGGGTATCGCAAACCCCCAAACCGGGTTCGATGATATGGGACTGAATTAGCATAGGGCTTTTAAACTACACCATTTAATTTGGTTTAAACAGGGTTTAGGATCAAAACCCCCAAACCGGTTTATGAATAAACCCTAGGTTACAGATCATGATCAATTCGATGATATGATATCAAATTGTCATAGGGCTTTCACTCGGTAGATGATTACGAGTCTACTGGTGTGAATTAATTTGATTTAAATTGTGTTTAAGTTAGGGTTCGATTAAATCATTTTAACATGAACCCTAGAATCTGGATTGATCAAATTGGATGTTATAATCCCCAATTAACATCGGGCTTTCATTCAATGGATAAAAACGAAAGTGTGGATGCAAACAATTACCAGAAACGTTGACGGATTGATGGTGTGAATTAATTTGATTTAAATTGTGTTTAAGTTTGGGTTCGATTAAATCATTTTAACATGAACCCTAGAATCTGGATTGATCGAATTGGATGTTATAAGCCCCAATTAACATCGGGCTTTCATTCAATGGATAAAAACGAAAGTGTGGATGCAAACAATTACCAGAAACGTTGACGGATTGATGGTGCTCAACTAAACCGAGCCGCGACTTTCGTGAATCGAACTCCGGCTACAACTGCTTCGATTTCCGGTGTAATTGACGTGTGCAAAGGCTTCTGGAGAATGTGAACGAGATGTGCATGTGCTTAATTTGTGAGAATAATGACCGAGATCGACGAATTTGATGAGTATGATAAGGTGGTCGACGGTTACGAGTTTAATCCCCATAATTCGGATTAATTCATATTGATAACGATGAGTAACGGCTCAATGATTGTCGAAACTGTTAATAATGTTCATAACCGTTATGGAATCAGACGGATTTCCGGTATAATTCGCGGATTTGAATCAAGGAGCCACGAGTTTGACTTTTAAAGGTCAACAAGAACAAAGATTCATTTGATTTTGACTTTGAGAAGTCAACAGATCGAGTTTAGGAACTTGGCAGGACAAATCCCTGAAGTTTGAAATCAGGAAATGACAGAAACAGTCCCTGAGATTTAATATTGGGTTAACTGGGTTAGGTTTTAACTGAATTATTAACGGGATTGCTAACGGAGTTACCTTGAAAAGTTGGATTGTCACATCATCCCCTAGTTGAAAGAATTTTCGTCCCGAAAATTAAATAATAATTTTTTTTTCTGGATGTCACATCATCCCCTAGTTGAAAGAATTTTCGTCCCGAAAATTAGAATAGTACCTTAAGAGTTTGACGAGGATTGCTTGAACATATGAGGATACTTGCGCATCATCTGATCCTCGCGTTCCGACGTGAATTTCGGTCCGCGTTTCGTGTTCCAACGAACTCTGACGATAGGGATCTTACTACGTTTCAGCGTTTTGATTTCCCTATCCATGATTTCTACCGGTTCTTCAACAAACCGTAGTTGTTCATCAATGTGCAGCTCCTCAAGAGGAACCGTGAGTGTTTCGTCTGCTAGACATTTCTTCAAGTTCGAGACATGGAAGACATCGTTCACACCACTAAGTCCTTCCGCTAGGTCCGGTTGATACGCGACTGGGCCAATTCTCTTTACTATCTTGAAAGGTCCAACATAACGAGGGTTTAGTTTGCCTCGCTTCCCAAAGCGAATGATACCTTTCCAAGGTGAGATCTTAAGTAAGACCATGTCACCTACTTGAAACTCTAAAGGTTTACGACGTTTGTCGGCATAGCTCTTTTGACGATCACGCGCTGCCGCCATACGGTTTTGGATTTGAACGATCTTTTCAGAAGTTTCAAATACAAGTTCAGGACCTGTAAGTTGGCTATCCCCAACTTCAGCCCAACAGATAGGAGATCGGCATTTACGTCCGTACAATGCCTCGAATGGTGCCGCCTTGATGCTAGTGTGATAACTGTTGTTGTAGGAGAACTCCACTAAAGGTAAGTGAGACTCCCAAGTGTTACCGAAATCGATCACACAAGCTCGCAGCATGTCCTCTAACATTTGGATGGTACGTTTCGTTTGACCATCGGTTTACAGGTGATAAGCTGTACTCATGTCTAAACGTGTACCTAAAGCTTTCTGCAATGATTGCCAGAAACGAGAGTTGAATCGAGCGTCTCGATCCGAAATGATAGATATTGGCAAACCGTGCCGAGAAATGACTTCCTTCAAGTAGACACGAGTAAGTTTTTCAATTTTGTCGGTTTCTTTGATTGCAAGGAAGTGCGCAGATTTTGTTAAGCGATCTACGATCACCCAAATGATATCTCATCCGCTGGGGTTCTGGGTAATTTTGTTATGAAGTCCATAGAGATTTGCTCCCATTTCCACATTGGGATTTCCGGTTGTTGCAGTAGACCAGAAGACTTTTCATATTCCACCTTGACCTTTAAGCAAGTCAGGCACTTACTTACATAGGTGGCTATATCGGCCTTCATCTTTGGCCACCAATATAACACCTTAAGGTCGTGGTATATTTTGTCAGAACATGGATGAATAGAGTATCGGGATTTGTGCGCCTCATCCATGACTAATTCTCTTAAGTTCCCATACACAGGAATCCAAATTCGCTCTGCGAAGTAACGAATGCCGTCCGACTTAATTTCAAATTGCTGATCCATTCCCCATGTACCTTCAGAAGGTAAATTTTCCTCTTTTAGGGCTTCAAGCTGAGTACTGCGAATCTTGTCAGGTAATCCGCTGTGTATTGTAAGTTGTAGTGCTCGTACTCGCTTGGGCTTGGTTTCCTTTTGACTTAAGCCATCAGCTATAACGTTAGCTTTACGCGGATGATATCGGATCGCACAGTCATAATCATTCAAAAGCTCGACCCAACGACGTTGTCGCATGTGCAGCTCTTTCTGCTCGAAGATATGCTGAAGACTCTTGTGATCGGTGTAGATGGTGCACTTGGTACCGTATAAGTAGTGTCTCCATATCTTAAGTGCGAAAACTACAGCTCCCAACTCTAGGTCATGGGTAGTGTAGTTTTTCTCGTGAATTTTTAGTTGACGTGAAGCGTATGTGATCACCTTTTCTCGTTGCATTAATACACAACCCAAACCCTGAATGGATGCGTCGCAATATACCACAAAATCATCCGTACCTTCCGGTAGGGCAAGGATAGGTGCAATGCAAAGTTTCTGCTTAAGATGTTGGAATGCTGAATCTTGGTTATCGTCCCAGTTGTAGGCTTTACCCTTTTGAGTTAAGGCAGTGAGGGGTTGTGCAATTTTTGAAAATCCTTCGATGAATCGACGGTAGTATCCAGCCAATCCCAGAAATTGTCGCACCTCAGTCGGAGTCGTTGGTGCTGTCCAATTCTTGATGGCTTCTATCTTTCATGGATCGACATGTATTCCTTTCTCGTTAACCACATGTCCTAAGAATTGAACTTCCCGGATCCAAAATTCACACTTGGAAAACTTAGCATACAACTGTTCCTTTTTAAGTAATTCCAGGATTAGACGTAGATGTTCCTCATGTTCCTCCTTGTTCTTGGAATAAATGAGAATGTCATCGATGAAAACGATGGCAAATTGATCAAGGTAAAGCTTACACACACGGTTAATGAGGTCCATGAATACCGCAGGTGAGTTGGTTAATCCGAAAGGCATGACCATAAATTCATAGTGGCCGTACCTTGTCCTGAAAGCAGTCTTAGAGATATCTTCATCTCGGACTCTCAATTGGTGGTAGCCGGACCTAAGATCTATCTTGGAATAGAAACTGGATCCTTGGAGTTGATCAAAGAGATCATCTATGCAAGGCAAAGGATAACGATTCTTGATTTTGACTTTATTTAGCTCACGGTAGTCGATACACATACGAAAAGTTCTGTCCTTCTTCTTGACAAACAGGACTGGAGCTCCCCATGGCGATGAGCTAGGTCGGATAAAACCTTTATCCAACAATTCCTGTAACTGAGTAGATAGCTCTTGTAATTCACTAGGTGCCAGTCTGTAAGGTGCCCGAGCGATCGGTGCCGCTCCGGGTGCTAGATCGATTTGGAATTCGACTTGACGGTGTGGTTGCAGACCAGGCAAATCTTCTGGAAATACTTCCAGAAAATCACGAACGACGGGAATTTCATCAATCTTCTTCTCTTCTGAGGGCTGCTCAGCAACGAGAGCCAAAATAGCAGTATGCCCTTTTCGAAGGCATTTCTGTGCTTTCATAAAGGATATGATGCCCATGACTGCACCAACCTTTTCGCGCTAAACTGAAAGGGTTTCTCCACTCGGGAGAGGAATTCGAACAATTTTCTCTTGACAGATGATTTCAGCTTGGTTTTTAGATAACCAATCCATGCCGACAATTACATCAAAACTACCAAGTGTGACCTGCATAAGGTCGATATCAAGTTTATGACTAGCTAGTTCTAGCTTACAACCCTTAAGAATGTGGGTTGCTTTAATTATTTGGCCATCAGCTATCTCTATTATATATTTAGCTTCTAACAGAGTTGGAGTTCCTTTTATTATATCACTAAGTTTTCTAGATATAAAACTTCTATCCGCACCAGTGTCAAAAAGGACAAAAGCAAAGTAATTATTTAAGAGAAACTTACCGGTGACCACGTTATGATCATAACGAGCTTCTCCAGATCCTAGCACGAAAGCTCGTCCTTTCGCACCATTCCCTCCATTACTGGCATTATTGCCACCATTGTTATTGCCTTGATTCTTGTTGCCGTTACCATTTCCATTCCCACTTCCATTACCATTCCTCTTCAACTGAGGACAATCCCTCTGGATGTGTCCCTCTTTGTCGCACTGAAAACATCCCCTTGTGGATCCTTGCGGTCGGAACGGTTGCTTATTTGAAGATCCACTCTACAATCTTTTGCAGCGTGGCCCATCTTGCCACACCGTTGACAACGGTTACAAGCACCGACGTGGTGATAATTGCACTTGTTGCACTTGGGGGCTCTCCCCGCATAACTACCTTGATTTTGACCTGAGGCGGTCGTCTGATTGAAGTTCTTAGCAGGCTCAAACTGTCGCTGCTGCTGCTGGGGTTGATTGAACTGGGATCCTTTGGAGTGAGAGTTGGAGTGGTGATCGAACTTGCGTTTATGATTGTCGGTGGATTTAGAGACCGAACCTCTTGGGGGTAAAGTCCCTTGTGTCACCGCCTGATCGGTTATCTTGTGAGCCAGTCTGATCGTCTGCTGGATGTTAGTAGGGTTGGACGAAGTAACCATACTTTGAATTTGTGGCACTAGACCTCCAATATACATCTCAATTCTCTTGTAATCTGGAGTCGCCATATGTGGGCACATGGCAGCGAGCTCATGGGAGCGTGTGGTATACAGCTCAATTTCAGAACCTTCCATTTTCAGGTTCCAAAATTCACCTTCCAACTTCTGAATTTCATCGCGAGGACACTACTCCTCCTTCATCATCATCTTAAACTCCTCCCATGGGAGTCCATTTGCCATGGCCAGACCACCCAACATCTGGACCTGAGCGTTCCACCACGTGAGAGCCGGGCCCTCCAAAGTTCCAGTAGCGAACTTGACCTGATTGGCCACTGGGCAGTTGCACATGGCAATAACTGATTCTACTTTTTTGAACCAACGGAGCAGTCCGGTAGCTCCTTCAGCTCCACTAAAGGCGTGAGGCTTACAATCCATAAATGCTTTGAACGTGCATGCTGGTTGCTGATTCTGCTGGTTTTGCAGGCCTGGATTTAGAAATAACATAGGATTGGGATTATAGAGCTTAAGAAAAGCGCTTTAAAAGATTAATGGACCTCATTACTCAATAGTTAAAGCATTTACCTACAGCATTCTGTGCTGCTAGAGCCTTAGCCACACTATCGTTGATTAGTGCCGCTAGCTCCACTGCTGTCATGTTGATGGTACCCCGGCCACCGGTACGACCTCCACGTCCTCTTCCTGACATGATTCTTCACATTCACAAATACAAACAATGAGAAATATATCGCATATTAAACATTATTTATGTACAAGTAAGGAAATACAACATCTAATATTTTGAAAATTAAATAAATTATAAGGCTACAAAATAAATAACTCAAACATTAAACTTCTCATGCCTTTATTGAATGGGAACAACCTTACACATCTAGGTTTGAAAAGAGAAATAACATAAGCAAAACATGAATGAAAAAGAAAGATAGAATAGGAAGATCATCAAACATCCTCGTCATCGGATGAAATGTATGATTGAGCATCATCGATCTCCACCGGTTCCTCCTCGGGTGGCTCCTCCTCTAAGGACTCATCCTCAAAGGGCTCCTCCTCGAAAGGTTCTTCCTCGTCGTTCGAAAGTGGAATGTATTTCGGGAATAAGGCTGCCTGCAGTTGGGCTTCTAAGTGAGTCACTCTTTCTTGAAGTCCCTCGGCAGCATGGTTTGCTACTTGCAGCTGGCCTTCCATATTAGCCACTCTCTCCAGAATCCCTCCTACCTCAAAATTCGAGGTGTCTACCCTCATCTCCAAATGTGTCACCCGATCCACCAAAACATTATGGACCTGATTCGTCACTGCTAGCTCAGCAGTCAAAAGCTCAATTCCTACCTTGTTCTCCTCTATTTGAGTCTCTCGCTGCAGAATGTCAGGTATCTCATCAGTAGCATCTTTCACAATGCTCAACTCCCTAGACATGTAAAATACAAAAGCTGCAAAAGCTTGTTCCATAGTGTAGGGCAAGCTAGGTAAGGTAGATGATGAGGAAGCGGAACCAAAGTAGGGTGATGGAACATTTCCCATCTCGATCCACCTTTGGATCATTTGCGGGTATGCATTCCAATTACAAGCAGGATTCATTGCTTGCGCGCTACTCGGTTCACCCTGATCAACCGAATGTTCACTAGAACTAGTCCGACGCCTTTTAGGCTCCGGGGATGATAAGATAGGTGCATCGTGTCCTGGTTCCTTAGGTGATGGTGGTGAAGTTGACGACATGTTCCTGTAATATAACATATAAGTGCCAAACATCCAAGATTTATGATATGTAACTAATGTGTGAGGTTATAGTCTAGTATGCAATCCTAGTTCTCTATAACCAATGGCTCTAATACCAATCTGTCACACCCCCAATTTTCAACTAACGGAGTTTTACCGTTTGGGAAGTGACGAACCAGGATCTCAGACATTAGTTACATTGAACGACTCTACATGGGACTCAAATAAAAATATCATATCAATCAGAGTTAATGCGGAAGCGTAAAGAAAGTAAATGCGCAAAACACATGCGCCCAAAAGAATAGTCCAAAAGTCCAAACCAAACACAAATTAAAATAGTCCAAACAGTTTAATAAAACATGAATCAAAGGCAAAATTTCCATGCATGTCCTATTGTGTGCACCTGTGCCTTATCTTAAGCGACCTGAGAAAAGCATGTAAGAAAATGTCAAAACAAGGTTGGTGAGTTCACAGGTTTCAATTTATAGAAGCGTTTAACAGATTAATGTACATTCAATATATAAATCAATAAGTAGCTAACCCATAAACATGTTAACTAATGCACCCGCAACCGACAACTGACTGTTTATATGCCTCCCACCATCATGGTGCATGTTTAGGTCAATATTGTACCCGTTCAACCTCCAATCGAGTTAGCACGACTAACGCGAGTGAGGTTTGTCAAACTCAGTAGTACTACTCAAATTACCTCGCTATGTTCATATTAACGGTCCGATGTGAGGACTTAAAGGATAATGTATACGCATAGTCATACAAGTGATATCATATATGAATTACAAAAATCAAAAGCATTTACGACATGTTTTTCTCCCCAGTTTAAAACAGTAAAAAGGGGCCGTGAAAACTCACATGCATTGCGTAGTAGGTAGTATCACACAAATGAAAGATTTGGAATCTCAAGCGTTAGCCTGCACGGCTTACGTATGCCCTAAAATTATGAACACATAAATTAGGGACAATTTGGGAATTCTGACGACGACACGGAAAGTTAGAATGTCCTAACGCATTCTAAGGATTTAGGAATAAACGAACGTGTCGACGGAGTTTTATATATATAAATATATACATATCTTATTATAATGATTTTAGAGAATTTGCGTCACGCGTCGAATGTTGATAACGGATAATAATTAAATAATTATTTTCATGCGTTTGAGTCGTTTACAAAGGTTAGGAAAATAATATAATTTAATATATTATTTTTAAGTTCGAAAGATTTCCTAAATAATCCTAGGAGTGGAAAAATAATAAATATATTATTTTTTAATCTGGGTAAATAACGTAGGTAAATAATATAACCTCGTTTATATTATTTATAGTTTTTAAACATATGTCACACAAAACAATTGAATGAGTCGAAAATAATATAATTTATATATTATTTTATTAATATCGGTTACGGGTTGAAAATATTATAATTATATTATTTTATACGAGATTATGGTTTGAAAAATACTTAAATACATTATTTTTAAAAGTGGAAGAAATAATAAAATTGGTTACAAAATTCAAACTCGAGCCTACGGGTGGTTTCCTGGGCTAAAACACATTTGTATAATATTATAATAATATAGGGTTTGACTTTTAATAATTTAATATAATTAAAAACGTCCCAATAAAAGATTGTGGGAGCCCGACCTCGAACCCGGGTCTCTCCCACACACGCACATAGCTCTAACCAGTCCCGCCCGCTAGGGTATCACATACAAAACCGATTCCGAATTGTTTTAACATACAAGTCACCGTGGTTTCCCTACCCAAATGATCTCGCGATCGAATCCGAGCCCAATCCATCGATTTTCGATAATGAACAAACCAGATTGATTAGGGGTTAAGTTGATCAAGTCCATACGCGACTGTGTGTGTGTTTGATTGAAAAACTAGCGAGTTTAGGATGGTTTAATCTTAGGATCAAAGTCCGAAAACCCTTAATTGGATATTTGAATCGATTTGATAGATTCAAATATTGAAAAGCGTTGGATTCATAGGGTTTTTAATAAGCAAAGGTTTTTGAATCTGTCCATGTATTTTAATTCGATTAAAAATGTGTCCTGATTAGTATTCGATTAACCAGAAAGTTCATGAACCCTAGGTTCTGGATTTTGAAAAATTCGATGATACGGGACTGAATTAGCATAAGGCTTTTATCAAACGAAGGATTGCGAAGCTAACTACACCATTTAATTTGGTTTAAACAGGGTTTAGGATCAAAACCCCCAAACCGGTTTATGAACAAACCCTAGGTTACAGATCATGATCAATTCGATGATATGATATCAAATTGGCATAGGGCTTTCACTCAGTAGATGATCACGAGTCTACTGGTGTGAATTAATTAGTTTTAAATTGTGTTTAAGTTAGGTTCGATTAAATCATTTTAACATGAACCCTAGAATCTGGATTGTTCGAATTGGATGTTATAAGCCCCAATTAACATAGGGCTTTCATTCAATGGATAAAAACGAAAGTGTGGATGCAAACAATTACCAGAAACGTTGACGGATTGATGGTGCTCGACTAAACCGAGCCACGACTTTCATGAATCGAACTCCGGCTATAGCTGCTTCGATTTTCGGTGTAATTGACGTGTGCAAAGGCTTCTGGAGAATGTGAACGAGATGTGCATGTGCTTAATTTGTGAGAATAATGACCGAGATCGACGAATTTGATGAGTATGATAAGGTGGTCGACGGTTACGAGTTTAATCCCCATAATTCGTATTGATAACGATGAGTAATGGCTAAATGATTGTCGAAACTGTTAATAATGTTCATAACTGTTTTGGAATCAGACGGATTTCGGGTATAATTCGCGGATTTGAATCAAGGAGCCACGAGTTTGTCTTTTAAAGGTCAACAAGAACAAATATTCATTTGATTTTGAATCTGAGAAGTCAACATATTGAGTTTAGAAACTTGGCAGGACAAATCCATGAAGTTTGAAATCAGGAAATGACAGAAACAGTCCCTGAGATTTAATATTGGGTTAACTGGGTTAGGTTTTAACTGAATTATTAACGGGATTGCTAACGGAGTTACCTTGAAAAGTTGGATTGTCACAATGATAACGACTACCACGGTAGACGGACGACCATACGACTATCTATGCAGACGGAATGATAAAGTCTAGAAAGGTAGACTAAATACGGTTACTACGGTAGACGAAGGCCCTTATGACTGCATAACTAGTTCGAATGGGAAACGGATGCCTTAGGGAAAACGGGCGAATGGACGGATTACGGCGGTCGGACGGTATGACGGACAACTAGAAAGGTGGCCGGACGGTAATGAATGACGGACTTCTTCGGTAGGACGGTAAGAATGATGGACTACGTCGGTAGGATGGAACGTTTGTCTTTGTGACATTCGTAATGACGGGTTGATCACCTTATGTGTATGACCAATGAATGTTAAATGAAGGCAAACGATGTGTTATATGTGTGTGTGTGTATATATATTTACTTATAAAGAAAAGATGTTTTAAACTAGAACTCACTAGCATTAGCTGACTTTTAGTATGCACTTTAGGTAGCAAAAGGAAGGAACGTGCTAAGGCGTGAAGGCTACCTGGTTCAAGGCTGATATCCTATTTACCTGTCTAATGTTAAGACAATGTTTTGGATGTTTGAGACTTCCGATGTTTACGTAACTGAATGTTTGTACGCTTCCGCTATGTTTGAATGTTTTATTTAAATTTAGTAAATGATGACTATGTTTATGAGTAAATCCAACAAGTGAGGTCTTCCGTGTTTGGGGCCTTACACTATATGAGGGATAGAAAAAACGTTCATATTATTTTTTAATAAAAAGCTAAAATGAAAATAAAAAATTACGGTAAGTAGCTTTTAATTTCACCGCATTTGTCGAGTACATTGTGATGAAAAAACAGAGTACTGTCTCTTTGGAATACCAGCATCTGCATTTCTATCTGGAAGGTTGAATTTGGTTTATATACCATCAAGATACATAGAGCTGAATGTCAATGCTTCTTCTACAACATAACCCTCTGCTATTGAGCCTACGGGCCTAGCCTTGTTTCTAACATACGCTTTCAGCTTTTTCATGTATCTTTTAAAAGGATACATCGATCTCATATATACAAGCCCACCAAGAATAACTTTTTCAGGTAAATGAAGAACTACATGAACCATTATGTCAAAAAAAGCCGGAGGAAATATCAATTCCAAATTGCAAAGTATCTTTACCAATTCATCATGTGGTTTATACATGTCATTCACATCACTAATCGAGCATAAATGTTTTTAAATAACGTGCAAAGGTCGATGATTGTTTTTGAAACCTCCATACTCACACCTGCTCGGACCCATATAGGTAGCAAACGTTTCATGAGGATATGATAATCATGAGACTTTAACCCGGTTATATTTGAATCAATCACCTTATTTTTAAAGTTTGATCCAAAACCATCAGGTAGTCTCACTTTTTTAATGAACTTACAAAAACGTTCTCTATCACTGGGTTTGAAAGAGTAAGAGGCATGTGGTTGGTTGACCTTGTTGTTTTTTGTTGTTAGCCATAGATTTTATCGAATGCCCATATTTTTCAAGTCTTATCTTGCTTTGCGAGATTCTTTTGATTAGTCGTTCATTAGCAAAGTACCCAAAAAGCTCTCACACACATTTTTCTCTATGTGCATAACATCAAGATTGTTTTTATTTTGAGAGAAGATAAATAATCCAGCTCGAAGAAGATACTCCATTTGCTCCAATTCAACTCCAACTGAGCACATTTTCTTTTCACATCTGCATCGCTAGGATGTTTCCCCGGAACACGAACGGGGAGGGTGTAAGGCCCCAAACCAGGCACCCTACAGTTGGTTCTCATAATTTGTTATATTCTTTAAAAGTACTTTAACTTTCATTTAAGTAAACAGCGGAAGTCTTTCTCAAATTAATGTTATCTTTAAACTCATTAACTTTCATAACGTTACGTGACGAATGCATGCGCATCAACCCAAGTAGCCCCACTTCCAAGCCAAGATACCTCGCCTAGCAGACTAACCTGCAAAACAATCTAACGTACATACAAAGTCAGCTACAGTGAGTGAGTTCTAATAATTTAATTTAAACAAAAGCCAACTCGTCTAATTTATTGTTTATCTCCACTAAAGACCCTCTGGTCCTTAGAAAATAGTTTTACAGATTTTCATCATATAAATAACCCCCGTTATTCTAAAATATTCCAAAGGATTCACCACCCTAGATTCTACCTGTCATTTAAACCGAGTAAGTCTCTCCGATATGGATCGAGCTTACTACACTGATAACATACAATTTACCATATATATTAACCCTACACCGGTTAACCCCTCCAGCCTCTAGACACCGACTTACCAGTCCTAATCAGGACTCTCATAAACCAACTGACTCAACAGTTGTACACAATGTACTCATCCCGACACAACGGTCAATCAAACTCGACACACCACATTGATTCCATCTATTTATCACATCAATATCATGCAATTTAACACATATATGCACACAAACACATACCTTATCACTGCACCCTCGTCAGGGTTATCCCCGTCAAGATACTCGTCATAATCTCAATTCTACCCTTGTTACAGGGCCCCGCCACTAAACATAGCGACACACTCGTCATCTACGATGACTACCCAGCCACCCACATGGTGATTATATCATCTACCATACGGTGATCGAAACATCACCACATAATGAAGTCCTCCACACCACTGTTAACCAAACACAAGGGCAACAATACACGCACACAAAGCAACACACACACACACACACACACACACACACATATATATATATATATATATATATATATATATATATATACACATGACACTACCTGGACATGTACTACGACTCACCACCTTTTCACGGATCACTTAAGTGTGTAAACCAACACATACTTTAGACGTATCCTTTTTAACGTCTAGACACATAACCCAACTCTTTTCGAATAATTAATTATACGACACCTAAACACCATACTGAGTTCTAACCCGTATACACTATGGACACCCCATAGACCCATGCTAACATGATACTCGCCGTGTCACGAGGACAACGACACAATACACACAACATCAAACACTTGACACTTAACATCATACTAGCATTTACTTGACTCGTTAATGAACCCCGTACGGGTTCCCCTGCTAACTCTCCTTATATAACCATCACAGGTTTTACTAAATTCCCGACTCATCCCGACTAACTCATAAGATGACATACACAGATCATCCAACTCTTGTTCACCCACCCTAAGGACCCCACAATGACCCTTAGCTTCATTATGACATTTGGAGCACCGTTATGCTTGTTTTCAAAGATGGATGATCCAGCTTGGTTGTAGCATGCCTGACTAGGCCACCTAAACTTTTATGCCATGAAGACTCTCACGACCCGAGATATGGTACATGGTGTTCCACCTATTATTTATAAAATTGACATGTGATGTCGCCCAAACGGTCTATAAAAACTAACAAATAAACCTAACCTAGAATCCTAAGTAATAAATGGAGTACCTATGAACTAAACCGCACTGACAGGTAAGCGTACCTATCGAGTGTAGCACAGCTTAATGGTAAACCGAAATATCGAACCCTAGAGACACTGATCAACTAAACTAGACTCTGACTAAAGATATTTGGTTGGGGGGTTTTCTACACTACTGATTAAACAAAGGAATTTAGAAAACTAGAAACGAATGCAACTATCAAGGCAAAGGATTCAGGGAGATACCAGGAATGGGAAGAATACTACCTAGGTCGGAATCCTACTTGCAAAGCTCAACTTCTACCGGTTATGGAAACAATGATGGATCTGGGTTTCTAAGGATAACAGCTCTAGACAACCTAGTGGATCCCTAAGGGACCTAAAGATGTACTAAACTCACCAGATGGTAGGATTACCTTTCAGTCTCTCCAACAATGATAATGTACCTAACAGACAGATCACCTTTCAGTCTCACTGTCCACAATACATCGGAGATGCACGGGGTAATATCAGATCAACAACTATGACACGGAATAGCAAAGGATACTAGAACCCCAAGGGAAACTTCCTCTCAGACAGATTTCACTCGGAACCTAATACGAAGACTAACCGATTATCTCTCATTTTTCAGGTATTGAGACAAGATACACACTCAGATCTAATTAACACTCAATCACCAATCCTATGGTTACTACGTCTAGCAAACCACACAAACAACCACAAACCTAAGTCTATGATTAAGATATGCTATTCAATCTGGAAGACATCCACAAATAACATACGGAATTATAATCAATTGCAAATCAGATCTAAACATGCAGAAACATCATAATTATTAAATGAAGATCTTTACAAAGTCATCAAACCACCAATAAAATCCAAAAACCGATAAAAGATCCGAACTTTAACAAATATTCATCAATGACCTAGGCAATATAGAAAGTTTAGCCTAGAATCATGCTCAAAACCAAAAACACAAAAGTAATTAAGTCAAACATAATCCAAAACCAACTGATTGTAAACAAAGATCAAGACTTTAGAACCGAATAAGCTAAACTAAACAAAACCGGAATCAAAAGCTTCGATCTTACACTTCAATCTCCTTCTTCAACCTCAAAATCGCCCTCTAAACTTGCTCCGATGGCCAAAAATCGATTACTAAACCCTAGAATGGGTCATAATCTTTTAAACCATGAAAATAGGCCAAAAAGCCTGTATCTGGGGTCTCTTGCATACCACAGGAGGTTCTGGCTGGTCTCTCGCGTACCGCGGGAGTCAAAATAGTCACGCAGATTTCCCGGTCCCTCGCGTACCGCGAGAGAATGTG
The DNA here is from genome assembly GCA_023525975.1 of Smallanthus sonchifolius. Classification (NCBI taxonomy): domain Eukaryota; kingdom Viridiplantae; phylum Streptophyta; class Magnoliopsida; order Asterales; family Asteraceae; genus Smallanthus; species Smallanthus sonchifolius. The sequence continues at coordinate 15,772,486 of CM042020.1, forward strand.
CCCCATCTCTCGCGTACCACGAGAGATAACCTGATATTTGTACTCCTCTTGCCGAGATACCCCAAATCCATATATTATGGGCCCCGTAACTAATTATCTAGCCTGAGATATGCCCTTGTGAAGTTTTGACTCTTTCCCGACTTTTGCTGTTTTCACCCCATGTTCTCGTGTGCTCGTTTCTTCACAGTTCTTGATCGTTTAAGCTCCAATTCTTCCCGAATACCTACAAAACATAGCATAACTAAGTACAAGCTATAAATGACTAGAAACGACTCTAAAACTATACGAAAATGCTACGAAATACAAGAGAAAACGAGGTGTGTTTTGCAACACATCAACATGTGTGATATTTGTTTAGTAGGCAAACAAATGAGGCATACTTTTCCCAATCAGGCGAGCTATCGAGCTACAAGACCACTTGCCTTGGTTCATGGAGATTTGTGTGGGCCAATCTCACCGCCCACTGCAGTAGGAAAACAATAGATCTTCCTCTTTGTTGATGATTTCTCGTGTTTCATGTGGGATATTTTACTTAAAAACAAGGATGAAGCATTTGGAGATTTCAAAGAGTTTAAAGGTTTTGTTGAAGGTGAAATTGGATGCAAGCTTGGAGTGTTTCAAACTGACCGGGGAAGGGATTTCACTTCAAAAGAATTCTCTAGTTATTGTGCATGAGAGGAAGTTACAAGAAATTACTCCGCTCCATACACACCCCAACAGAATGGTGTTGGGGGAATGGCGTAATCGAACAATCATTGGTATGATACAAAGCACTCTTAAAGGAACTAATGTTCCAAGGATGTTGTGTTGCTAGACAAGCCATATATATAAAAAATCGAGTACCTACGAAAGCATTATCTGACAAGACAAGGTATGAATCACTCAAGGGGGGTAAACCAAACTTGGAACATCTTCAGGTTTTTGGGTGTGTTGGTTATGTAAAAACACCTTCTATAACATTGCTAAAGAAACTAGAAGATATACCATAGCATTCTGATGGTTTACCTTGGGTCGGAACCCAGATCAAAAGCATAGAGGATGTACGATCCGACCGGTAACCGGGTACACGTAAGTCGGGATGTAGTCTTTAACAAGAAGAAAGGTTGGAACTGGGAAAAGAATAATGGACATGAAACAAACATTGAACAGTTTCTGGAACAATTTATTGTTAATCTCGAAGATATTGGAGGTGTTTCGGGTGACCCGCCAGACCCAACAAGGCAAGGAAATGTAATCGGGCAGGAGGCCCAGTCACGAGATATGGGAGCCGAGATCATGTAGATCGAAAAGAATAACACTTGGGAACTAATTGACCTACCGAAAGGACAACAACCCATTAGCCTTAAATTGGTTTTTAAAGTCAAGAAAGATGCTTCGTGAAAGATAGTGAAGTATAAGGCACGCCTTGCGGCTAAAGGTTACGTGCAAAAGTTCGACATTGATTATAATGAGGTTTTCGCTCTAGTGGACTAAATCGAAACCGAAAGGTTATTGCTTGGCTTGGCCGCCCGAGAGGGGTGGGAAGTTCACCATCTTGATGTGAAATCGGCTTTCTTGCATGGTGGCTTGGAGGAGACCGTGTATGTAAGTCAACCAGATGTGTTTATAAATAAAGGCAGTGAAGGAAAGGTCTATTGTTTGATAAAGGCTCTTTACAGGTTAAAACAAGCTCCCCGCGCTTGGAATCACAAGCTTAATAGTGTGCTAAAACAACTCTAGTTTTCAAGATGTCAACATGAGATGGCGGTGTACTTAAAGTATAGTTTAAATATTATACTAATTATTGGAATCTATGTTGATGATTTGATTGTGACATGTTCAAGTGTCGAAGAAATTGCTAAGTTTAAAAAGCAAATGGAGGAGCAATTTGGGTCTGTTGTCTTTCTACCTTGGTATTGAAGTTTCATAGACCAAAACGGGATCGAGATCAAACAAGAGAGTTATGCCCGGAAGATCTTGCAAGAGACTAGATTACAAGAATGTATTGTCACAAACTGTCCACTTGAACAAGGCATGAAGCTCTCTAAGGATAAAGAGGGAAATCATGTTAATCCTACCACTTACCGAAGTCTAATCGGACGGTTGAGGTACCTACTGTTGGACAGGTATGCCCAAGTAACGACATCCGATAGTACTGCTATCAAGGTAGGATCCAAAGGGTTGCACCACGAGCAACGAACAATGAGATTATTTAAAAGGTCTAAATAATCTAACACGATCGCACTTTAAGTGAAACGGGAGACGTTTATTTATTTGTAATTAGATTGCGAGTAATTAAAACGAATTAAATTAGTTAATTATCAAAGATTTGATAATTAGAGAACTGATTTAATAATTATCAAAGTGTTTGATAAATACTGATTAGGTTTATTTACTAGATTAATTATTATTTGGATTAATAATTAATTAGTAATTACTATGTTTATTTAATAAGTACTTAATTTAATTATTAAACTCTAACTTTCTCTCCAAGATTTATAAAAGTTAAAAATATCAGATTAAGTAGATGTTAAACACACACAACTAATTGAAAATCCTAATCACACTCTCCCCTCCCTCTCCCTGCGTCGGTCAACCACCTCCGTCGCCGACGACGTTTCCGGCCGCCATCCCTATGCCACCATGCGCCACCCCTTTGCCGCCTTGCATCGCAGGTTCTTGCCGCCACTAGGGTTTTACGAACAAGTTTGTGGAACCGGGTTCGTGTGTGGCTCGATCTAGAGGAAACCTGACGAGTGTGGGATTGTATAAGAGTTATTGTGCTTAATTTCATATATTTATGTGAATTATTTTATGAAACGCGTGTACTTTGAGTGTGTTATGGTTTATAGGTGATTGGATGCTAAACACACATTTTGGCGGCATTTGGGAGGAAGTTCTACAGTGCAAAACTTGACATAGGCATATCCCGGTCTAGAAAATGAGTTACGGAGGCCATAATATATGAAACCTGAGTTTCTCGGCGAGACGAGGTGAAAAAGAAGAGAAGAAGTAATTTCAGCGCATGGGGTGACGCAAATCAGGATATTTGGGTGTGCTGAGTGAATAGTGGCGCAAATTGTGCTGAAATTGGCACAAATTGCGCCGGGTGTCGGTCTGGTTCCGAATTTTTTGGGTTTTGGCCTCTTTTTAAGTCAAGTGTTTAGGGTTTCGCAAATAATCTTTCCCAGCCGTTTTGGGGAGTTTCTAAGGCGATTTTTAGAGGAGAAACACTATTCCATCATCATCTTTCATGTTAGATCATTTCCTACTAATCATTGAAGATTCCATGACGTCCATGAGCGGCTAAACCACCTATGATCATTCCTGGGTCGACGGTTAGTGTTAGTCGTCGTGTTCAACTAGATTTTATTATTGTTTAGCTACAAACTTTGTTGAATCTTGATTTACTATGTTTGTTGGTTTGATTCGTATGGTTAAACGAACCCTTTTACTTTATTTACTGAGGAACTTCTAGTGTTTTGGTTTATTATCAATAACAAGTAGTAATCTTTGAATCTTGTGATTGTGGTTTGGTAATTGTGTGGATTATACTTCGAGTGTGTCATTAGTCGGTCTTGTATTGTCAATCAACGCATTCTAATTCTTAGTCTTGCAATTATTTATCTGTTGAGTCATTTAAGCGATCCATGTCTATGTGGATTCCAATTTGATATTATCTAGTTACATGTCGTGCTTCATAACCTGAAACCCGGGAATGGTTCTTTTTCCCTAATTATTTTAAAATCCTAATCACTTTCGTTTGTTCTAGTAATCAATTTTATAATCGATCACTTTACAAAATCAGGTTACTTTTAATCATCTAGGTTATTTAGAGTTTTCATAATTAACATTTTCCACGAATTACATGTGGATTCGACAACCCTACTTTTCTATACTACAGTATAAGTTAGCTAAAAACTGAGTTTTAAATATACTTTTGATTAGCCTTGACATCACGATCAAAATGGCGCCATTGCCGGGGAATACGTGCGTAAAGTGTTAGTTTTGATTAGTTTAATTTAGTGTAGTACTACTTTGGTTGTGTTTACTTGTGCAGGATAATCGTAGTATTATCATGGACTGTGATTATGATGATGGTGATGATTATGATGATCTGTGTATGTGTTGTGGGGCCCCTGATCATTGGGCTCAAGATTGCCTAATGTTCGAAAGCAAATACGGAACGATTGAGAGGGGATGTTCTGAATACAGGAGACGGATGGGATATGTGAGGAAAGACTATGAAGATGAAGATACAGAATATGAAGATGAAGAGATGTCATCCAATTATCCACCCTATGATTCTTACAGCCAAATGAACTAGAACTTTCAAGGGTACAATCAATAAGGAGGTAGTCAATATTACCAAAACCAGCAACAGAATTACAATCAAGGTAACTACCCGAGAGGTTCATACAATCAGGGCGATTACTAACAAGTCCAACAACAATACCAACAGAGGAACCATCAACAGCAAAACCAATGCTAGTTTCAAGGTAACTAACAAAATATTTCACTAACTGATGTTCTCGAAGTAATCAATGATCTGGCAAAGATAATAGATCAAAACCGAGAGGTTCAAGAAAAGATCAATGAATCAATTGTAAGACAGATTGGTCAGATAGCTGAGGAATGGGCACAAATAGAAGCAAGGGAAGTAGTTGTGGAGAATAATACCACACCAATTCCCCTAGTTTATGAAGAAGTGGTTCTGGCACCGGTCATGGTTGATGATGAAGCAGAAGAAGAGGTTGTAGGTTTACCGGAGCACGAAGTGGAAGGTTTAGACTTAGTTGACGACACAACACTTCTAGAAGAACCGGTAAATAAGGTAAACAATGTGATTCTTATGTGTCCTCCCATAGTTATTCCATCGATAGAAAAGGTTGAGAAGGATGGTTTGAGGTCAGGGAAAAGGATGGTGGAGATGGAGGACATTGGAGAGTTTATTCAGAAGAGAGCCCGCATCGATCCAACTAACCAACATGTTGATCATGGAACAACAAGTAGGGACATGGTATGTAAACTACCGAGCATACACGGGAAACTCGGTAGGCAAATGTGGATTCAAGTTGTCTAACATTGACTCAACAAACATAATGATCATAAGGAAGTGAGTTTGGACCGGACACATCAGGTATAGAGCTTTTTTTAGGAACGTGGTAGGTAAATGTTCAATGCAACCACCATGAGAGCCACATAAGGTACGGTCTGGCTGAAGACCTAGCTTAAAACTTAGCGCTAACCAGGAGGCAACCCGACTTTTTAGCATTTTTGTTTGTTTTTGTTTCAGTTCTTTGTCACTATAGCAAGACCCAAGTGTGGGGAAGGCTCATGGAGGAAAACATAGAACTTTGTGGGTGTGTTCGCTAAAAACTCTCATGAGACTTCACTTATCCACTCGAGCTACCGGGGGTTTAAAAGGCTTGTTGCATATGCTAAATGCAACACTGATTCCTACGAAAGTGAGTGTTAGGAGTTTGCTCTACGCACACAAGGACCTCACCATGAAAATATAATCAGGTCATGTGCTCTTTTCTAGTTTTATGTTTCTTTGTTTATTTGTTTTTTAGTGTGTTTAGTCGTTAATTTTGTGTTTAATTGAGTCATGCGGCAAGTGAGTAGTCGACGCTGCTTGCATTGATTTGGGAATGTGATGGTGAATACTCTCGTTCCACACAAATTTTTCACTCTAACCATACATTGGGGACAATGTATCCTAAGTGTGGGGATGGGGGGAACTTAAAGGAAAGAGTTGGAGAAATGGAAATTTGGACAAATCTTGAATTTTTTTGCAAATGTCCTAAGCAGGTCCAATTGTGCTTGGAAAACTAGATTTTTCAATGTTAATCATCAACTTTTTACCTGCTAACATATTGGTCTAGGTCCTTAGTCATGGTCGTACTCAAAATTGTGAAAAGTGAGAAGCTGTCTAAACAGGGGTAATGAGCTGGAAGGCTGACTTTTCGTTCATGTGATTTCAATGTTACCGTGATATGTTTTGATCATGACCTAGGTTGTTCATGAAGATGATTAACATTAGGATGCACCTTAGGAATTGTTGAGCCTTTTTTTAATTTTTTAGATCCTACCCTTAATTATCCGTTAGACACCAAGTGTGAGCCTTTATTTGTGTTCAAACCCATTAGATAACCCATTAAACCTTTTAGCCTTTTTATTTTTAAACCCATTTGATGGAATTCAATTGGATAAGTGAAGTTTTTTACCTATTAATTCGGCCGAAGGCCATGCCTCGAGCTTCGGTAAGTCAATGTGTACGTTTTCAATTATACGTGAATATAGGATGAAAAAAGGTTACATTATTCGAAGTAGGAGAAGTTGGGCGAATGAGCCCAAGGGCCAATGTTGTCCATGCTTAAAAGAGAGTCGATGTTAGTGAACCCCAACTGAGAGGAGAGAATATGGGCCAATGTTTGCCCCAGGTGAGGTAATTGATTTATTTGGGATATTATTTAGTAAGGATATTGGTACAGTGCTTCATTGATGTTATCTTAAGCCTTACCCAGTTGGATTTCATCATTTTAGACAATTTCAATCCTTAATCCGCACCTTAACCCAAGCCTTAAATTTTAAGCTATAAAAGTCCTTTTGATTTGTGTACAACATGTGTCTATTTTAGAAAGGTGTGGTTGCGTGCATGGGGAAAGCTTGAAGGTTTGTTAAACTCGGTTAGATAATTGGTGTGAAATATGATGTCTTTACTTGTAAAAGAAAGCATTATTGAATGAGTTAAAGTTTGATGAGTTGAGTATGACTTTGGACCTTAACTGAGAGTTGACGAGGGGTTAGTGAAGTGTATTTGTTAACATGGTTGAATAGTTGCATGCGAGCTTTGCATGAGGGCAAGCAAATGGCAAGTGTAGGGATGTGATGAGTGTGTGATTGTAGGAAAGTTATTGTGCTTAATTTAATATCTTTATGTTAATTATAATTTGGAACGCGTGTACTTTATGTGTGTTATGGTTTACAAGTGATTGGATGCTAAACACGTGTTTTGGAGGCATTTGGGAGGAAGTTCTACAATCCAAAACTTGACATAGGCATATTACGGGCTAGAAAATGAGTTACGGGGGTCATAATATATGAAACCTGAGTTTCTCGACGAGACGAAGGTGAAAAAGAAGAGTATAAGTAATTTCAGCGCATGGGGTGGCGCAAATCAGGAACTTTGGGTGTGCTGAGTGAATAGTGGCACAAATTACGCTGAAATTGGCGCAAATTGCGCCGGGTTGGTTCCAAATCTTTTTGGTTTTTGGCCCCGTTTTAAGTCATGTGTTTAGGGTTTCGAAAATAATCCTTTCCCAACTGTTTTGGGGAGTTTCTAAGGCGATTTTTAGAGGAGAAAAACTATTCCATCATCATCTTTCATGTTAGATCAATTCCTACTCATCATTGAAGATTCCATGACGTCAATGAGCGGCTAAACCACCCGTGATCATTCCTGGCTGGACTGTTAGTGTTAGTCGTCGTGTTCAACTAGATTTTATTATTGTTTGGCTATAAACTTTGTTGAATCTTGATTTACTTTGTTTGTTAGTTTGATTCGTATGGTTAAACGAACCCTTTTATTTTATTTATTGAGAAACTTCTAGTCTTTTGGTTTATTATCAATAACAAGTATTAATCTTTGAATCTTGTGATTGTGGTTTGGTAATTGTGTGAATTATACTTCGAGTGTGTCATTAGTCGGTCTTGTATCACCAATCAACGCATTCCAATTCTTAGTATTGCAATTATTTATCTTTCGAGTCATTTAAGCGGTCCATGTCTATGTGGATTCCAATTTGATATTATCTAGTTAAATGCCGTGCTTCATAACGTGAATCCTGGGAATGGTTCTTTTTCTCTAATTGTTTTAAAACGCTAATTACTTTCATTTGTTCCGGTAATCAAGTTTGTTGTGACACCCGACATTTTGAGGCTAACACCGTTAATACAAACTCCGTTATCTCAATCATTCATTCATGCATTACACTTGATTAGGGTTAATTAAGTGTGTCTGTTATTGCACAAACACTCACGTAACGGTAATTTAGAGAATTTCCGAATCACACGAGTGTGTCCCCGAACGTTGGTGAATAATCAAAATAATATTCCGAACAATTATATTTAATATAATTTATGTGAAATTTTGTGTTATGTGATTTTATGCTTAATTCGTGAACATCTGTAAAACCGCATATGTTTACGCGTAACAACGTGATTTTATTGCGTTAGTAATTTTTATAAAAAGAATTTATAAAAATAATTATTAGAAACCATTTTATGTAATTAGAATTAATTAAATAAATCCATGGATCAGTTAAATTAAACCATGGATCACCCAAACTTATATTTTAACCCATTTTTGGCCTATGGAATTACCTTATATATAGAATTTTTATAAAACCCTAATCTCAAACCCCCTCCCTTGGCCGAAACCCCTTCCCCTCCTTCTCTTGAAATCATCGACCACCCCCACCATCAAACCACTCCCAAATCGATTTCCATAGTGCAATTACTCGTGTTTTTGATCAAATCAAGTGCTAATAATCACTAGTAACGCATCAAGTAAGATTTTTATTCGTTTTTATATGCCTTTTGCGATTATGGTTTATGTGAAGCCCTAGTTCATCCAAACAATGAATTTTATCAATAAAGATGTCAACTTTAATGTTAATTATGTGTTGTTATCATATTTGCATGGATTTGATGTTGTTAGAAAAACCCTAGTTGTATGAAAACCGAGGGTTACTATTATTAGTAACTTTATTGATTATCTAGATTGCATGTTAGACGTGATTGATGTGTTATGATTATGTTAATACATTAGTTGATTCATGATAATGTGTTTTGGTGAATTGGATTTCATGTATCTAGCTCGGTTTCTAAAAGTAGAAACTTTATTTGTCATGAACGTCAATGGTTTGCAATTTAGACATGCATGTTGTAGTTTGACGATAGTTTTATGTTAGTTAGGACATAATAACATGTTTTTAAGTGTTAGATTTTAGAAATCACGCATGGTGTTCATAACTTGCTACATATAGTAACTTTTTGGAATGTGATGATTTCTTATGTGTTAGGATGAACATAGAAACATTTTAGGAACCTTAAATCATTGAATTTGCAATTGTGTTCTTAACTTACTATAAAAGGAAACTTTAATTGGAATTATGAACTACATGTTGAGTTCTAGACATATAGTATGTGATGTGTTGATCTAGGGCGTGTTAGATTGGCCTCCTGAACATGTTGGTAAAGATAGTTTCCAGAAAATGTGACTCTTGATCATACCTTCTAAATGTGAAAGGTAATTGTGCTAACATGCTAGAACAATAAGGAAGTATTGTTAAGTGTTACCTGCATGATCTTATTTGCATAATATGATAGTATTATACTAATTGAACATTAATTCATACATTGAGCCACCAACGGGTCGTCGGGTCAAACTTGGTCAAACTGAGTCAAACTAGTTAACTCTTTTCAAAACACACAAACAATGGGATTGTTTGGATATAAAAGGGTCTTATGAACCAACTCGAACACACACTCATAGAATTATGTAATATAGGTAGCCGTTAGTGGGTCACCTGTTTATTACTAGATGTTTTAGCACGCACACTAAGGTGAGTTTCACGGCCTCTCTTTTACTTACTTTCCTTTTTGGGGGAGAGAGCATGCACACAAACAATTTTGGATTTCTGTATTATTGTTATATCACTTGCGTACTAAAGTGCAAACATTACCATTAAAGTCCTTACATCTCGAACCGTTAGTATAGGAACTTAGCGAGGTAATCTTGAGTAGTACTACTGGGTTTGACAAACCTCACCTGCGTTAGTAGCGCTAACTCGACTGGAGGTCGAACGGGTGTAATATTGACCTAAACACATAGCCATTGTTTTGGTAGACATGGCAGAAGGCAAACAAACCAAACAGTCAACTTCGGTTGCGAAACACTTATAGTAGCATGAACATAGACTAGCTATCTATTGATATACTTTATTTACATTATCTTGCAAACATCAAACATTTATTTATAAACCTGTGAACTCACCAACCTTGTGTTGACACTTTAAACATGTCTTTCTCAGGTCGCTAAGGTACACTTCAGGATTAGGATGCATCGGAGTTGAATGGTTTTCATTAAACAATTTAAACACGTTTTAATTACTTTAACTTATTTGGTTTTGGGAGCCTTTGTTTTGCACATTGGTAATTCTTGAAATTTACTTTTATTTTATGCTTCCGCATTTCTTACAAACTTAACGGTATTTTCTCATGTTAATGAGCAACATTGGTATTTTAAAACTCATATAGTGGTCGTTCAATATAACTAATGACAATGATCCAGGTTTGTCACGCGCCTTGTGGTATAACCCCGCAGGTGGAATTTGAGGGTGTGACATTTGTAATCGATTACTTTACAAAATCAGGTTACTTTTCATCATCTAGGTTATTTAGAGTTTTCATAATTAACATTTTCCATGAATTCTCTGTGAATTCGACAACCCTACTTTTCTATACTATAGTCTAAGGTAGCTAAGAACAGAGTTTTAAATATATTTTTTATTAGCCTTGACATCGCGATCAAAACCAAGGAGTTTGGTTATCCCGGGAGCTCGTTTTAGCAGATCTAGCGAATGGGTTCGTTGATATGCAGTGCTTCCATTCGATTAGCTGTTTACTTCTGGGAAGGTAGAACCCTAAACTGACTATGGTTGTATTTTGTTTCTGTTATGTTTGCATTTGGACTCCTGGTGGGCAGTTTAGGGTTTATGACCTAGACTGATTCGTACGTTTTTGTTCCGCAATGTTTATATCAATATTGTTTTGAAACCCTTGTACGCAACCCCAACACCTACTACATTTGAGACCCGACTTGAGTTTCTCTATTGGGCTTGTAAGTCATACATGCAAGACCCAAAATAGTCTCAGATACAAGCCTTGAAGCATATCCTAAGGTACGTGAATGGAACAACATCATATGGGTTAAAGTACTCGAAGGGTGGAAGTCGCCACCTTTACGGTTATGGTGATAGTAGCCATGGAGTAGACATGGATGATGAAAAGAGTACCACCAGGCACATGTTCTATTTCTGTGATGCACCGGTAACTTGGTGCAAGCTATCATGGCTTTGTCTTCATGTGAAGCCGAGTACATGGCCGCCACTGCAACTGCTTGTCAGGCAATATGGCTTCATAAATTGTTGAGTGAAATCGCTGGGTTTCCAACTCAAACCATGGTGTTGTATGTTGATAATCAATCGGCCATCGCTCTTACAAAGAACCTGGTATTTCACGATCGAAGAAAGCACATTAATACGAGGTATCATTTTATTCAGGAATGCATCGAAAAGGGAGAGATCAAGTTAGAACATATAGCCGACACCCAACAATGAGCTGACCCGTTAACTACAACACTACCACGAGTAAGGTTTGGAGAAATGCAAGTCTTGCTAGGCGTGAAGGACTTGAAGCCCCAGACCGAGCTTAGAGGGGTAATTGTTGGGCCGTAATCAAAGTCTGGGCCAACCCACTCTAGCACATGAGTGGGGAGGCTGGGTCGGTACGCCCGAGCTCATGGGTGGGCCGCAAATAAGGCTTGGTTTTTTGATTAAATTGGTGAATTATAAACTTAGAAATTTTTGTGATCTGATTGTTTTCTTTTTTTCCCAAGTCTTGTAATTATATATAAACCCGAGTTTATGGGTTGTATAGATATATTGGTTTTCGAGTTTAATGAAAGCCTAGATCGAGTTTATGTTCTAAATTCCCTGTTTTGTTCGTTACGGTTCTGGTTATCAATCTTCAAATTCTAACCGTGTTCATTTTATACAGGTTTTACTGTATTAGAATCCTCCATAGTTTGTAGCAATGGTTTTTTTCTTTTACGTATACTATCTTGTCATTTAGCTTTCCTAGTACCTTTTTATATTCGTGCACCAACATCTTACTCGTCATCATAATGTTTCGATACAAGTAAATTTTCAAGTCTTTTTATGTTTCAGGTTTCACAAATCTCTTAACGTCACTTCTTCCACTGCAACGAACAACTTAATTTTATACACATCTAGCAAATCTAAGCAACTAAAAGTGTGTAAAATTATAAACATATACGAAAAATAAGGTATCATTATACATCTCCACGTTCAATAACATAAAGAACCCGGTTTAAACCATACACTTAAAAACGTGAAATAACTGTTCAAAACTTAGAGAAATTCGTTAGATCTCAACTTTTCGACATTGACATTATAGATTTTCTTTTATTTCTATACGCTTGCAAACTTAGAAACCCCTTACACACCTCTAAACATGACAAATGTTTATATTTATGTAGTGTTCACATGACTTGATCTTAATAATAAATATAATACGCAATTTAGATTTAAGTCGATTAGACTTAAACATTAGGGCTGGCCAGTATCTTTATAATTACATATGTAAATAAGTTGTTTGGAAGACACAAAATATACAAACACCTTCATCTTATCAGAGTAAAAAAGGCTGCATACCTCTTTTCTACCCCCCCCCCCCCCTCTCTATAAAAATTTCTAGCATATCTTTTCTCATAACCTCTCCCACTAAAGGCACTTTAGCTCATGTGCTACAACTAGCTCATCCAATTCAGTCTCATAGCGTATTCAGAAGTTGTTGAGGATGTTTTTCGGATACCTGTCGATCCACTTCTAGGTATTGTGTGTTCTTGGGTGATAACTTGTTATCTTGGTTTCCAAACGTTAGACTATATATTGTCTCTCACTCAACTGATGAAGTTGAATATCACAAAGTAACTAATGTTGTTGCTGAAATATGTTGGATACACAATCTTCTTCTTGAGCTTTGTTGTCTTTTGCTTCGTGCTATCATTGTCTATTGTGACAACGTCAACGTAGTCTATTTGTCCAGTAACACAGTACAACATCGACGCACCAAACATATTACCATGGACATTCACTTTGTTCGGGAAAACGTGGGTTTTCCGTCATCACTGTTTATTGATTTTCGTTCCAGTTTGAATGTTCGTCTTCCTCCCGTTCAAACTGTAGGGTGTAATAGATATATATAGTATGTAATTTGGGGTTAAGCATTAGTGCTAGCTAACTGTCTCTAAGTATACACATGTAAATTAGTTGTTTAAAAGATATAAAAATATACTAACACCTTCAATTAATAGGTTTTTGTCTAATATCATCAAAGGTGGCACACCAACCAAAAGGTTGAAGGTTCAAACATAGTTCACCAGAATATTTTCCTTCCTAAGTATACAATATGAAACAATGCTCCCACTACAACAGTATCACCCTATCCTGACGATTTTTTTTACCCTATAGCGACGACTTGTCGCCGGGATAGCCCATACCGACGACATGTCGTCGGTATAGATGTCGTGGATATTGCCTCGTCCCAATAGCCAAGATTGTCGTCGCGGTAGGTCAGCCTATACCGACGACTTGTCGTCGCTACAGGGTCTAATTAAATAATCCAAAAAGAAATTATATACTGACGACATGTCGTCGGTATAGGTTGACCCTATTCCGACGACATGTTGTTGGTATAGGGTTTTTTGTTTTTTTATAATTTTTGAAAAAGGCTTATAGCGACGACATGTCGTCGGGATAGGTCTTTTATGTTTTTTTATATTTTTTAATTTTTAATATTTTATCTAGAAATATTAAATTTCTAAAAACAAAAACCTGCAAATCATTAAATATAAACCATTCAAACATTCAAATCTGATAAAAACTAATATCCAAAACATAAACCAAACATCCAAATTGTTCGACACACAAACTTTTCCGACAAATCAAACATTCAAAACATAAACTTATTCGACACACAAATACGCAAATTATTGAAGACAAACACCAACAACAAAGGCAAAGGCTCAACAACTCCAAGCTAATTATCATCGCTGCTAGTTCGACGATCCCGAGAGTTTTTGTGAAAGTTGCTCCCAATAAATACCCTCTTATATACCTACACATCACAATTACATACATACATAAATAAAAGCTCAATTACATAATTACAAACATATACATACAAACATAAACCAAACATCCAAATTGTTCGACACACAAACTTGTCCGACAAATCAAACATTCAAAACATAAACTTATTCGATACACAAATATGCAAATTATTGAAGACAAACACCAACAACAAAGGCAAAGGCTCAACAACTCCAAGCTAATTATCATCGCTGCTAGTTCGACGATCCCGAGAGTTTTTGTGAAAGTAGCTCCCAATAAATACACTCTTATATACCCACACATCACAATTACATACATAAATAAAAGCCCAATTACATAATTACAAACATATACATACAAACATACATACATAAATAAATGTCCAATTACATAATTACAAACATATACATACAAACATACATACATACACATATATACATTTATATTAACTAATCATCATAAACACAAATTACACACATACATACAAACTAATCATCCAAACTAATCATCACAAACACAAATTACACACATAAATACATATACATACAAACTAGTCATCATAAACACACATCTAAACCAAATTACCTAAACTAATCAAAACTTAATAATTTCATCATACATACAAATATACATACTCATACATACAAACATACATACAAACATACATGCATACACATACATAACACATACATACAAAATCATAAAAATCTTAGATCTAAACCAAATTTCATCATAAATTAGTAATTAAAACGAGTATTTACCTTCACAAAGCTAAAATCCAAAAAATTGTGAAATTTCTCCAAAACCTAACCAAAATAAACAAACAAAACTTTAAAATCTTGAAAAAGTAGCTAAAATATGAAACTCGGATGTTACCCCCACCTTAAATCCCGAGAGTTTTTGTGAAAGTTGCTCCCAAAAAGCCAAAAAACCGTGAAATCGTCGGAGAGAACAATTTGGGAGAGTGTTGGAGGATTTTGGGTAGAAATGAAGGTCTGCCGTCTGTTTTTCCTATTTGTTCGCGCTGCACCCTATGGCGAGGACATGTTGTCGGCATAGGCCCACATGTCGTCGGTATATGAAATCGTCACCATAGGGTTTTCCAAAAAAAATTTTAATTAAAAAAAATAAAATTTTGACCGGCGGAATTTATTAAAAAAAAAACAAAAAGAAAATCAAAAATAACCTATAGCGACGACATGTCGTCACTATAGGTTTTCCACAAAAATTCATTAGGCGCCAGTTTTCCCTCCAATCTGCCTCAACCCTATAGCGACGACATGTCGTGGCTATAGGGTGTCCCATTCAAAATTTTTGTTTTGACCTATACCAACGACATGTCGTCGGTATAAGGTGACCTATGCCGACGACAAGTGTTGTCGGTATAGGCGACGTCGGCACAGGGTCATTTCCTTGTAGTGTCCATTTACATAATTATATATAAATATTATTAGTGTTTAAGTTTCATAAGCCAATAATATATTAAATGTGATTACACAACTATATATTACAATAACAACGAGTTTCTTTTTTAATAAACCAATTAGGAGGTTATGGCCAGCCAAAAGTTGACTTAGTTTGACGTAAATGGTTGAGATCGCCTCATCTATTACTAAACAATCGTAAATATATGCTTGAAAATCTGAAATGTATTTTTTTCTTTCAATTTTGGTTAATTGAATTCTCCTTAAACCTTGTTAACTTGCAACTGTTGACAACTAGATCTGAAGATTTGAGCTATGCAACATGTTTAGAATGACACATAATAACATGCTATATTTTAAATCTGGACTAGATGCTTATGGGGAAAAAGTAAAAGGTGGTGAGTAGACCATAGACTAAACGCAATGAAGGGTGAGAGGAGGGGGCGTGAGCCACGTGGGCCACGTGGAGGGGGTGAGGGGCGTGAAACACCGCGCCGCCCGGGCGTGAGAGGGGGCGTGGGGGGCAAGTGTGAGTGTAGTCACGGGCGTGAGGGGGTGAGGGGCTACAGGTGATGCTGTGGCCCAGTGAGAAGGAGTTGGGGGGCGTGGGTAGCACTACGCATAGTCTTATGAAGTATGGTCTAGTATTGATCCAAAAAGTTATCCAAGATTCTGTTTTTCAAACACAAATGAGAAAAAGCGTACGGATGGATTCTTGTGAGCATCTATCTTGATTTAGGAGGTGAAAAGTACAATAAAACTCAACCACTATCTTCGCTTCATTTAAGTCATAAAGTTGTTGCAAATATTTCGTGGGGGGCAAGTGTGTAGTCACAGGCGTGATGGGGTGAGGGGCTATAGGTGATTAGGTGGCCCAATGAGAAGGAGTTGCGGGGCGTGGGGACATGGATAGCACTACGCATAGTCTTATAGTCCAGTATTGATCCAAACAGATGTCCATGATTCTGTTTTTCTAACATAAATTAGAAAAAGCATAAGGATAGATCCTATTTTATTGTATTATTAATCATATCTTAAGTTTAATAATTAGTTAGTTAAGATGTTAGTTACTTTAACACCGTTCATATAAAATAATCACACATCTAAACCAAATGACTTAAACTAATCATAATTTAATAATTTCATTATACATACAAATATACATACTCATACATACAAACATACATACAAACATACATGCATACACATACATAACACATACATTCAAAATCATAAAAATCTTAGATCTAAACCAAATTTCATCACAAATTAGTAATCAAAACGAGTATTTACCTTCACAAAGCTAGAAATCCAAAAATGGTGAAATTTCTCCAAAACCTAACCAAAATAAACAAACAAAACTTTAAAATTTTGAAAAAGTAGCTAAAATATGAAACCCGAATGTTACCCCACCTTAAATCTCGAGAGTTTTTTGTGAAAGTTTCTTTCAAAAAGCCCAAAAACCATGAAATCGCTGGAGAGAACAATTTTGGGTGGGTTTTGGAGGATTTTGGGTAGAAATGAAGGTCAGCCGTCTGTTTTCCTTATTTGTTCGCGCTGCACCCTATGGCGACGACATGTCCATAGGCCCACATGTCGTCGGCACAGGTACCCTATGCCGAAGACATGTCGTCGGTATAGGGTTCGTAGGATGTTGACCGGTCAATAAAGGTAAAAACCCTATCCCGACGACATGTCGTCGCCATAGGGTTTGCCAAAAATATTTTTATCGTCGGTATAGGGTTCGTAGGATGTTGACCAGTCAATAAAGGTAAAAACCCTATCCCGACGACATGTCGTCGCCATAGGGTTTTCCACAATTTTTTTTAATTAAAAAAAAAAATTTGACCGGCGAAAATTTATTAAATAAAAAAAACAAAAAGAAAATCAAAATTAACCTATAGTGACGTCATTATAGGTTTTCCCTAAAAATTCATTGGGCGCCGGTTTTTCCTCCAATCTGCCTCAACCCTATAGCGACGACATGTCGTGGCTATAGGGTGTCCCATTCAAAAAAAAATTTTGACCTATACCGACGACATGTGTCGTCGGTATAGGGTGACCTATGCCGACGACAAGTGTCGTCGGTATAGGCGACGTCGGCACATGGTCATTTCCTTGTAGTGTCCATTTACATAATTATATATAAATATTATTAGTGTTTAAGTTTCATAAGTCAATAATTTATTAAATGTGATTACACAACTATATATTACAATAACAACAGAGTTTCTTTTTTAATAAACCAATTAGGAGGTTATGGCCAGCCAAAAGTTGACTTAGTTTGACGTAAATGGTTGAGATCGCCTCATCTATTACTAAACAATCGTAAATATATGCTTGAAAATCTGAAATGTATTTTTTTCTTTCAATTTTGGTTAATTGAATTCTCCTTAAACCTTGTTAACTTGCAACTGTTGACAACTAGATCTGAAGATTTGAGCTATGCAACATGTTTAGAATGACACATAATAACATGCTATATTTTAAATCTGGACTAGATGCTTATGGGGGAAAAAGTAAAAGGTGGTGAGTAGACCATAGACTAAACGCAATGAAGGGTGAGAGGAGGGGACGTGAGCCACGTGGAGGGGGTGAGGGGCGTGAAACACCGTGCCGCCCATGCGTGAGAGGGGGCGTGGGTGGCAAGTGTGAGTGTAGTCACGGGCGTGAGGGGATGAGGGGCTACAGGTGATGCTGTGGCCCAGTGAGACGGAGTTGGGGGGCGTGGGTAGCACTGCGCATAGTCTTATGAAGTATGGTCTAGTATTGATCCAAAAAGTTATCCAAGATTCTGTTTTTCAAACACAAATGAGAAAAAGCGTACGGATGGATTCTTGTGAGCATCTATCTTGATTTAGGAGGTGAAAAGTACAATAAAACTCAACCACTATCTTCGCTTCATTTAAGTCATAAAGTTGTTGCAAATATTTCATGGGGGGCAGGTGTGTAGTCACAGGCGTGATGGGGTGAGGGGCTACAGGTGATTAGGTGGCCCAATGAGAAGGAGTTGCGGGGCGTGGGGACATGGATAGCACTACGCATAGTTTTATAAAATATCGTCCAGTATTGATCCAAACAGTTGTCCAAGATTCTGTTTTTCTAACATAAATTAGAAAAAGCATACGGATAGATCCTATTTTATTGTATTATTAATCATATCTTAAGTTTAATAATTAGTTAGTTAAGATGTTAGTTACTTTAACACCGTTCATATAAAATAATCACACATCTAAACCAAATGACTTAAACTAATCATAATTTAATAATTCTATTATACATACAAATATACATACTCATACATACAAACATACATACAAACATACATGCATACACATACATAACACATACATTCAAAATCATAAAAATCTTAGATCTAAATCAAATTTCATCACAAATTAGTAATCAAAACGAGTATTTACCTTCACAAAGCTAGAAATCCAAAGAATGGTGAAATTTCTCCAAAATCTAACCAAAATAAACAAACAAAACTTTAAAATTTTGAAAAAGTAGCTAAAATATGAAACACGGATGTTACCCCACCTTAAATCTCGAGAGTTTTTGTGAAAGTTTCTTCCAAAAAGCCCAAAAACCATGAAATCGCTGGAGAGAACAATTTTGGGTGGGTTTTGGAGGATTTTGTGTAGAAATGAAGGTCAGCCGTCTGTTTTCCTTATTTGTTCGCGCTGCACCCTATGGCGACGACATGTCGTCGGCATAGGCCCACATGTCGTCGGCACAGGTACCCTATGCCGAAGACATGTCGTCGGTATAGGGTTCGTAGGATTTTGACCAGTCAATAAGGGTAAGTCAATAAGGGTAAAAACCCTATCCCGACGACATGTCATCGCCATAGGGTTTTCCAAAATTTTTTTTATCGTCGGTATAGGGTTCGTATGATGTTGACCAGTCAATAAAGGTAAAAACCCTATCCCGACAACATGTCGTCGCCATAGGGTTTTCCAAAAAAAAATTTAATTAAAAAAAAAATTTTTGACCGGCGGAAATTTATTAAATAAAAAAAACAAAAAGAAAATCAAAATTAACCTTCACTATAGGTTTTCCCTAAAAATTCATTGGGCGCCAGTTTTTCCTCCAATCTGCCTCAACCCTATAGCGACGACATGTCGTGGCTATAGGGTGTCACATTCAAAAAATTTTTTTGACTTATACCGACGACAGTATAGGGTGACCTATGCCGACGACAAGTGTCGTCGGTATAGGCGACGTCGGCACATGATCATTTCCTTGTAGTGTCCATTTACATAATTATATATAAATATTATTAGTGTTTAAGTTTCATAAGTCAATAATTTATTAAATGTGATTACACAACTATATATTACAATAACAACCGAGTTTCTTTTTTAATAAACCAATTAGGAGGTTATGGCCAGCCAAAAGTTGACTTAGTTTGACGTAAATGGTTGAGATCGCCTCATCTATTACTAAACAATCGTAAATATATGCTTGAAAATCTGAAATGTATTTTTTTCTTTCAATTTTGGTTAATTGAATTCTCCTTAAACCTTGTTAACTTGCAACTGTTGACAACTAGATCTGAAGATTTGAGCTATGCAATATGTTTAGAATGACACATAATAACATGCTATATTTTAAATCTGGACTAGATGCTTATGGGGGAAAAAGTAAAAGGTGGTGAGTAGACCATAGACTAAACGTAATGAAGGGTGAGAGGAGGGGGCGTGAGTCACGTGGAGGGGGTGAGGGGCGTGAAACACCGCGCCGCCCGGGCGTGAAACACCGCGCCGCCAAAAGGATCATGAATTCAAATTTGGTTCTAATAGAATCAAAAAGCCAGAACGAAATCTCAAGAAGAATTTCTAGATTAAAGATTAAGGAACATGAATTCAAATTGATGAAGACAGATAGGCCAGAAATCATCGAAGGAAAGTTAAAGAAGTACCAGAATGAGTCAAAAGTTGCAAGCCAAAAGGAATTCAAAAGAAAAGGACAAAACAGAAGTGCAGAATTAGATGCCGATAGGAGGTGAACAAATGAAGAGAAGATTGGACCATCATAAAGGTGAAAAATACAGGCATATATCATTTTAATTCGCTGTGACGATTTTGTTTATCGCTTCTTTTACATCATTCTAGAACATCAATACATCACTCTAGAACATCAATACATCACATCCTCTTTGTACAAACTACTACTCTTAGGCAATCACACACAAATAAGGTGAATATGGTAATTGTAAGAACGGTTCGCCAAGAAATAAAAACTAACACTTTTATAAATTCCAAATACAATACAATACAATAATTAAAGAAAGCTATAAATTACAATACTTTTACAAAAGAAATAAAAGAAAAGTACGAAAACAAAGACGGATACTAAATTCGTGAATGAGGCTTCGTGTTTAACACGGATCCCTTAAAACAAATTCCGAGTCTCCCAAGAGAACTCGAATGTTTCCCAGGGTACAACGGCCGAAGCTGTGTGTACAGCCGGGGATGACTCTAAACCCGAAATTTTACCTTGTAGTAGAGAGAATAATTGCTAGAAATATTTTTTTAAAGAATGATGATAGAGCTCAAGTAGGAGGTTTATGGTGTGTTCAAGTGTATCTAGTAACAAAGGCATACATTTGTATTTATAGTGAACCAAAATTGAAACACCCTTCAAGTCATTACTCAAGGAGTGAATTCAAAGTTGAAACACCTATAGACTTTACTAAAAAAATTGAATTCAAAGATGAAACACACAAAGTTGTAACACCTAAATTGAATTCAAAATTGAAAGATTTTATACAAAATAAAATCAAACTTAAAACATAACCAAATCATACTACTTTATTATTATTTATTCTCACATATTCTTGAAGAGTTCCAACAATCCCCCACATGTGAAAATAAACAAAACCTCATTTTTTTCCCCATGTGAAAACTCATTTCACATATTTTTCTAACAATCCCCCACAAGGGATGGATCTAAATCCATACTCTCTTAATTTCAAGATACAATTTCAGCGGTTGAATATTGCCGGATAGGTAGTTGTTAGCTTTGAACCCTCCGTTGTGATGCATACTTAGTCTCCTAGTGGTTCGGTAGACACGATATCCTTGAACCAACCACCATTTATGTAGACAGCCATATACTTCACACAATAATCTCCCTGGTCTGGTTAACCACTCATAGTTGTGTCCATTATGGTCGTGGATCACTAGCCTGGTTCCGTGAGAGCTCTAGGAATTGCGCCCCCAACAATTCCATTCAAAGCGAGCGAAGCGACCACACTTCTCTCTTCACATAGGTGATTCTTAATAAATCATTAAGAGCATTAGGTTCCTTGTGATTACCATAAATCACCACCCATATGTTTTGCTTATCCTCTAATTATATCACTTATTAGTATAGGAATGGACTAGGAAGAATGTATCTCCCTTTTATGTGTTTTGGGGTACCTCCCGCAGTGACCGTAGTTCATGTAGTTTGGTTGTCCTATTGAACCTAGATCTTGGGATCTCCAGTCACATAGGTTAGGTTTTCTATTACACTCCCTCTTTCACGGGCTTTAGTCCAATTCTAATTGACAACTTTTGAACTAACTCTTTGCTTAAGCCTTTCGTCAGCGGGTCCGCAATGTTATCTTTTGACTTTACATAGTCAATCGTGATAACCCTCGTTGAGAGTAGTTGTCGTACCGTATTATGTCCACGTCTAATATGCCTTGATTTGCCATTGTACATTGAGCTCTGAGCTCTACCAATCGATGCTTGACTGTCACAATGTATGCAAATAGCCGACAAAGGCTTTGACCATCTTGGAATATCCTCCACAAATTAACGTATCCATTCAGCCTCTTCACCAGATTTATCTAAGGCGATGAACTTAGATTCCATCGTGGATCTAGCTATAACAATTTTCTTAGACGACTTCCAAGCTATAGCCGCACCACCAAGGGTGAACACATACCCACTAGTTGATCTTGAGTCCTTTATGTCCGATATACAGTTAGCATCACTGAATCCTTCTATTACAGCTGGATCACGGTTATAATGTAGTCCATAATCTCTTGTGTATCTCAAGTACCTTAGCACCCTAGTTATACTTTTCCAATGTACGAAACTTGGATTACTAGTATATCGGCTTAGTCGACTCACGGCATAAGCCAAATCGGGTCTAGTACATGTCATAAGATACATTAGACTACCAATGATTCTTGAATACTCCAACTGAGCAACTGCCACACCTTTATTTTTACTTAGATGTGTGGTGGTATCAATCGGAGTCTTTGCTATATCCATGTCCTCCTAATTGAACTTTTCAAGAATCTTATCCACATAGTGAGATTGACTTAACACAAGTAATCTTTACACCAAGAATTACATCCACAAGACACATGTCTTTCATGTTAAACCTCGATTTCAACATGTCTTTAGTAGAATTGATCATCTTATCATCACTTCCAATGATAAGCATATCATCTACATAAAGGCATAAGATCACATAACCTCCACTTGTGTCTTTCACATAGACACATTTATCACACTCATTTATTTTGAAACCATTGTTAATCATGACATTGTCAAACTTTTTGTGCCATTGTTTTGGAGCTTGCTTCAAGCTATACAAAGACTTGACCAATTTACATACTTTTCCCTCTTGACCAGGAGCGGAGAACCCCTCAGGTTGCTCCATGTAAATTTCCTCTTCTAAATCTCCGTTTAGAAAAGCGGTTTTTACACCCATTTGGTGAACTTCCAAACTTCTCAAAGTCGCTATTGCAAGCACCAACCTTATCGAGGTTATTTGTGTCACCGGCGAGTAAGTATCAAAGTAATCTAGACCCTTTTTTTGTCTAAATCCTTTTATCACTAGCCTCGCTTTGTATTTTTCAATACTACCATTGGGTTTCATCTTCCTTTTAAATATCCAACGATCCCCAAGCGGTTTACAACATGGATGAAGATCTACTAACTCCCATGTATGGTTTTGCAAAATAGAATCTATTTCATTCTTTATTGCTTCTTTCCTTTGAGGTCCATCGGAAGATGTAACTGCTTGACGGTAGGTATTGGGTTGCCCTCAACCATGTACGTCATGAAGTCCGGTCCGAAGGATTTTTCAACCCTTTGTCGTTTGCTTCTTCTTGGTTCAATTTCTTCCACCTCGGGTATTTCATGTCTCTTATCATGAACTTCATCTTTCAACCGATGTCGATGAGCTTGAGTGTTCTTGTCGTTTACAAGGAAACACATGTTCAAACCATGAAGCATGTTCAGCTTCCATGATAGTGTTCTTGTGTATGTCGGGATTCTTTGACTCATGTACAAGAAACCGATAAGCGCTACTGTTATGAGCATAACCAACAAAGATGCAACCTACAGTTTTGGAACCTATCCTTTGCACCTTCTGAGGCAGTATAGTTACTTTAGCTAGGCACCCCCATACTCTCAAGTGTTTGTATGGTGTTGGTCTACCCTTCCATAACTCATAAGGGGTTTCATCCCTTTTCTTGTGGGGTATTTTATTTAAAAGATAGGTAGCCGCCAAAATGGCCTCCCCCCACATTTCCGGACTCATCCCGGAACTAATCAACATGGTCTTCATCATCTCTTTCATTGTACGGTTCTTTCGTTTCGCGACGCCATTTTATTGTGGTGTATAAAGAGCGGTATATTGATGGATAATTCCATTTTCTGCACATATATCCGCCAAAGGTGAGACATATTCACCTCCCCTATCACTTCTCACAACTTTGATTTTCTCGTTGAGTTGACGCTCAACTTCATTTTTATACAAGACAAACTTGTTTATTGCTTCATCCTTACTCTTAACTAAGTATACATAGAAATATCTTGTACTATCATCAATAAAAGTGTTGAAGTACTTATTTCCACCTTTTGTGGGGATGGCTTTTAAATCGCACACATCAGTGGGGATTATATCAAGCTGTTCGGTAGTTCTTACAACCAATTTATGGGGCTTTTTTGTAAATTTGGCTTCTACACACGTAATGCATTTTGACTTTGAATTTATTTTCAATTTCGGAATGTGATTTAAATTACTTATGCGTTTCATAGTTCGAAAATTTACATGACCAAGACGCGCATGCCAATCAATATTATCATTCAACTCAAGCATGTAAGAAGAAGTAATAGCCTTGTCATTCATGTTCTTTTTCACAACCATTACATTTAATTTAAACATGGCATTAAGGGCATACCCTTTGCCAACAAACATTCCCTTTTTGGTCAACACGACCTTATCAGATTCAATACAAAGTCAAAATCCAAACTTATTAAGAAACCATCCCGAAACAAGATTCTTGCGAATCTCGGGAACATACAAGGTGTTGCTCAAGGTGAGTTCTTTTCTCGAAGTCATCTTAAAGATCACATCCCCTTCACCCTTGATATCGATGGTAGCTTTGTTCCCCATGTAGAGCTTTGGATCACCCTTTACTTCCTTAAACGTATTAAAGAGGTTTTTGTCACCACACATGTGACGGGTAGCTCCCACGTCAACATACCAACCTTGCGGCTTATCACCCACAATGTTGACTTCCGCTATTATTGCTGATTCTTCGGTGATCATTGCCACAAGAGGCATGCCATCATCATCCACCATGTGCTCCTTTTCACGCTTTGGTGCCTTGCAACTTTGAGCTAAGTGGCCATTTTCGCCACAATTGTAGCATTTGCCCTTAAACTTCTTCTTTACCATTCCCCCCTTTTTGGGACCAAGGTTAACACTTTTTTCTTTCCCTTTCCCCTGCTTAAAGCCCTTATTGCTTTTAGAGGATTGGCCATGTTCAACCATGTTGGCCTTAGCGGAAATTTGCACTTGACTCACCTTAAGAGCCAACCTATTGTCTTCTTAATTTCGAAGACGAACCACAAGGTCTTCAATGGTCATTTCTTTTAGTTTATGTTTTAAATAGTTTTTAAAGTCAACCCATGACGGAGATAATTTTTCATCCATTGAAGCGACTTGAAAGGTCTCACTAAGGACCATCCCTCGACGTGAAAGTCACTAAGTATAACTTGTAACTCTTGGACTTGACTAATGACCGTTTTTTCATCAACCATTTTGTAGTCCAAGAAACAGGCGACCACAAATTTCTTTGTGCCCGCATCCACCGTTTTGTACTTGCGTTCCAATGACTCCCACAATTCTTTTGCGGTTGTTATCTTGCAATACACGTTATACAAAGCATCCACTAAGCCATTCAACACATAGTTGCGACACAAGAACTCAGAATGCTTCCAAGCACGGCGCTCACATGTTGAACGTCGGCGTTCTCACCCTCAACGGGTGAAGGTGGGGATTCGGTTAAAAACTGAGCTAGGTTCAAGGTGGTCAAGTAGAAGAACATCTTCTGTTGCCACCTTTTAAAGTGCAATCCAAAAAACTTTTCGGGTTTATCCGCATGGTTCGCAACGGTAAGGCCCCAAACCCGGCAGACCTCACTTGTTGGATTTACTCATAAACATAGTAGTGAAAACTGAATAAACTATAACTTCTAAAACATAGTGGAAGCGTACATCATTCTGTTACATAAACAATGAAAGTATTAACGTATAAAAGAAACATTTTTCTAGCACATAAGCATTTAAACAGGATGTCAGTCTTGTGTCAGGTAGCCTTCATGCCTTTGCCCGTCCTTTCTTCTTTTTACCTGAAGTGCATACTAAAAGTCAGCTAACGTTGGTGAGTTCTAGTTTAAAGTAAATAGGTATAAACATCATTTCTTTTATAAGTATATATATAAATACAAACATAAATACACATTAACACATTCTTTGCTTTCCTTTATCGTTCATATGCGAGTACATTAAATATGTATTCACCTTTACTTTCATTAAACATTCATTGGTCATACACATAAGGGTGATTAACCCAACAATCATTTTTGCGTACGTCACGAAGACAGACGCCCGTCCTACCGTCGTAGTTCGTCCACCACAACATCCGGCAAACCTTCGGCCATCTGTTATGCTATACCGTCCGGCAAACCTTCGGCCGTCCGTCTTAATCGTACTACCGTCGTAGTCCGTCCTATTCGCCTGTCTGCCCTAAGGCATCCGTTTCCCACGCGAACTATTATTTATACAACCGTTCTTCCTTTATATGGCAGTTGCTTCGACCGTCCATTAATGCCTTTCGTACGTCCTAGCTGATGAAGGAACGTACTTGTCCCGGTTGCAAAATCGTCACGTGGTCATCCGTCTACCGAAGTAGGTGTTATCATCTAAGCGTCCATACGTTTACATACATTCATAACATGCAATATAGAAAATATAAAGCAAGATTTCATTCATTTACGTTATGTCATTCGTTCATTCATTCTCTGTAAACATAGTTTCATTCTTTGTTCATTATATGTATATATATCAAGTATGATCACATTGGCATTCATAACATTTATTTATTTAATGTATACACTTCAGCCCCAAAACATTTTAAATGATTTGCTCATAACATAAAGGGGCACATAGAACTCACCTGATGAGTAGTTTCTGAAATACACTCAGCTGATTATTGAGCGTCACTAATGTCAACCACAATCTGTATAATAAGGTCATCCACATAAGGTAGTGTTCCTTACTGACACTAAACATTTCAATGCTTGGACCTAGTAGTTTCGATAAGTAGTTATATCGAAACTATGGTAGTTTCGGGTCATGGTTCAAATCGAAACTATTTGTTTAATAGAAACGACTTTGTTCAATAGAAACTACTTTGTCCAATAGAAACTAATTTGTTCAATAGAAACTACTTTGTTCAATAGAAACTATTTGTTTAATAGAAACTACTTTGTTCAATAGAAACTATTTGTTCAATAGATACTACTTTGTTCAATAGAAACTACGATTTCGCATGAAATGCTTGGTTTTTTTCCAAACAGTTCAAGATTAAAACTTTTTACGTTCAAAACGTTCCTTACACTTTCGTGATACTAGATCTATAATTAGTTTCTCAATCCATACGTAAAAACCTTTCATTTTTATCAAAATAGTCCAAAACCCTTAAACATACAAAAACTCATTTTTCAAGCACAATTTCAGATCTGAACCTTTAAATACGTAAATCTTCCAACTTTAATCGTTCAAAAGACTTGAAATCATCTTATATCTATAAATCCTCCACAACTTGTTGCTAAAAATATAAACTTTACGCAAAGTTCTTACCTTTTGTGAGATTTGCTGACACGCATACGAGTAGCTCAAAACCATATCAAAGGGTGACCGATTGATGCGATTCAGATGTCCACGAAACCGTCTCACTGATATCTACCAGATCCCTGCTTAGCCGCCGCTGGAAACCACCTCCGTCGTCACCGGAAAGCTGAAATAGTCGCCGAAATCCTTCCAAAATCACTGTTCTGTTCGGGATAGCAAAACTCGACCTCGAGGCCTCCAAATCAGAAACCCAGTGGTGGAAGTCTTTGTTTATATTCTATGAAGCTACAGTAAAAGTTTTAGAACATTCCGACTATTAGATCTCCAGGGATCGTCCGATCTTTGATGCTGGGTACCCCAAAAACGGGATTTCCTCCCTATTTTCTTTTCTCTCTTTTCTTTTGGCCTAAAATTTGAGGATAAATGAGGTGGGTTGCATCTATTTAAAGCCTACTAATGTAACCCTAACTTCCCCTCGAAGTTTGTCCTTCATTTTACGTTTTCTACCCCGGACTTTACAATAATATAATCGTTCATGATTATTCACGCTTTTTTTTAAAACGGGATGTTACAAGTCTACCCAACTTACAAAAGGTTTCGTCCTCAAAACCTGTTATAAGTAAAACTATTAACTATGGTGCCTTACTTTCATTGTTTGACAACTTCAGTCTTAAGTGATATCTCATTCTTAATTAATAGGGAGAATTTGGTATGTTACAAGTCTACCCTCCTTATAACAATTTCGTCCCCGAAATTCGGTGACTAGGTTTGCTTCTCATGTTCCTTTGAGTTGGTAGGTATGGTGCTATTTGTTTAATGATCATTCGATGGCATTTATGAATTGCGTGTAGTTAGGGTTTTCACATCACTATTACCTCTTCTTCTTCGTCATGAATACTTCGGATGTTTCATTGAATGGTGTAACCTACTTTAATGCGATATACCTCTCGTGGGTGGACTTAACTTGAACCACCAAACACTTGTTTGAATTTACTGTGCTGTGCGGGCCATGAACTCTCTTCAACACTTAGGAGTGTCTCTTTGGTATCCTAGTATCTTGTCTAAATTGTCCACTTCATGCGCTAGGAAATTGTTATCAGGTTCCTTCTAAGTCGCTTTGGTTATTACGTGTACCTCATAAATTATCCTTGGTGCATTCGCCCTCGAAAGAACGTACTAGGTCGTTCCCGAATGAATCATACCATATCGTTCCCGAGTGAGTCCTACTATCTCATTCCCGAGGGAACCATATTAGTTTGTTCCCGAAGGAACCATATCCTTTTGTCCCCATAGGAACCATTTCGTTGCGTTCCCGAAGGAACCATATTGTTTTGTTCCCTAAAGAACCATATGAAGCATTGCTTTATTATACTCAAACTTGTTGGGAAGGTATTAATTCAGACGGAACACTAGGTATACAATCTTTACATTCATATTCCTATACGCGCAACTACCTCCTTGTCTTTCTTTAAATCATACTCGTCATGGTTTCTATTATGCCCTCTTTATATCATTGAATGGTCTTAAGGATTGGCATCCATCGTGACCAAACTGTACATTTTTTTAACTTTTCATGATCGTTAACATTTTCTTCCGTATGGGATCCTTTTAGATCTACGTTCATAGGTTTCGTTACGAATAGACGACACGTGTGGTGGTACTCGATCATTCCTTTCCTTTCTAGTCTCCTTGAGTTCCTCATTGGCTTTTCAATTTCAACAGTCTCACGTGCTATTTAATTGACTTAATCATTGTAGAGTATATTCTGAATCGTCTTGAGTCCTTACAAGTACTCATGCCTTACACTATGGGGCTTGCCTTTCACGTTGGTCTTGAACAACAATCCTTAGGTTGGATCTGGGTTCACTTGATTTTACCTGCACGTCTTAATTAACATCGTGGTTCCTGTCACTTGTTGTCGTTTGTATGTCTATCTTCTCGTTTCAGTGGATACTCATAGTAGTTTATCTAGGGTTTTCTTCTGCATGGAGAGATAACATTTGTGCATTCGTGTATTCATCTCTTCTTTGGACATATAGTTGTGTGGTTATTTCCTTCATACTTATGCATTTGTCGATCGTAGGTTAATGTTCATTCATCATATCGCGTTTCTGTTAAGCCTCGACAGCTCTTGTTCAGAAGCAGTTCTCTAAACGTATGTTAGTCTGACGTAAGTAGTACTTACATCTTGTACTAACGTGTAATCCTTACTTTCTCCATAAGTACTGAGTTCCTCAATTTCTACTTAATCGGTCTCGTCGTTCGCGGGTTGCCATGCGTAGCTGTCTTCTCACTGGGCTTGATAGGCTCTCTTATCATTCTCATAATAATCTTTTTCTAGTGCAATCTTTCCATTTCTTTGTCTTTGTTTGCTTTACTACTTCATTACTTGATGCATCCGGTTCCAGACCAGGTTTCGTCGATATTTCTAAACTTGTTCTTTAGGGTTACTCAACTCTAGCAACTTCATTTAAAGTCTCATTCTTTCTTGTTCCACCTTTGGTATGTCGTTGTTGCTATCATTCTTCTTGCTAATTCGTTACAATCATCATTATTTAAGTGACTAATCTCATAGTCATGATTGGAGTGATTTATTTGTTTTTGTGAGATGTGTATTAATCCACACGATAAGGTTTATCAGTATGCACGAGCACCTGTAAATTAACAATTACATGGATCCTGACATAATCACCAACTTACCTTACTCGTGAATTCCTGACTCTTCTTATCATGCTTCATAAAGTGAATGTCTTCTATGAACAGTGCCTAGTCCATGTATCCTTCTTCTCTTTCTGAACTCCTAGTTAACAGGAGTCGCTCATGACTGTTCGTTACTGGTCTACTTGGACCGTTGATAATCTGTCGTCTTTCTTTTGTTGTGGTCTATCAAACTTCTGCTTGTTGTTTGTAATTCACTTCACATGGATCGCACCGTTCTTATAATTCGTGAGTCTTTCGCAGTACTATGCTAACACCTCTTTCACTTTCTGTGACTAATACATATGGCAGATGACAAATCGAGGCACACTTATACAGAAAAAGCTTAATAACAATAGCTACATGTTATTAAACATTTACTTTACTTATGTGTTCAAATCGTCTACCATTGTATGTGCTATATGTAACTATTCATATTAGTAGTGACATTGATATTTAAGGCATGTGCTCTATGTTAAGGCATCTATTCTAAGCTACAGGTATCAAACTTGTAACTTACTTACTGTGTTGGCATTGGCGTTGGCTACCCGGACTGACATCCTTGCGTTGGTCCCATTATCAGCTTGAGTCCAGACATTTAGGGATGTCTGAATCTCTCAAACTATTGCTCTGATACTAACTTGTAAGACCCCAAACCCGGGAGACCTCACTTGTTGGATTTACTCATAAACATAGTAGTGAAAACCGAATAAACTATAACTTCTAAAACATAGCGGAAGCGTACATCATTATGTTACATAAACAACGGAAGTCTTTACATATAAAAGAAACATTTTTCTAGCACATAAGCATTTAAACAGGATGTCAGTCTTGTGTCAGGTAGCCTTTATGCCTTTGCCCATCCTTTCTTCTTATTACCTGAAATGCATACTAAAAGTCAGCTAACGCTGGTGAGTTCTAGTTTAAAGAAATTAGTATAAACATCATTTCTTTTATAAGTATATATATAAATACATACATAAATACACATTAACACATTCTTTGCTTTCCTTTATCGTTCATATGTGAATACAATAAATTTGTATTCACCTTTACTTTCATTAAACATTCATTGGTCATACACATAAGGGTGATTAGCCCAACATTCATTTTTGCGTAAGTCACGAACACAGACGCCCGTCCTACCGTCGTAGTCCCTCCTCCACAACATCCGGCAAACCTTCGGCAATCTGTTATGCTATACCGTCCGGCAAACCTTCGGCCGTCCATCTTAACCGCACGACCGTCGTAGTCCGTCCTATTCGCCTGTCTTCCCTAAGGCATCCGTTTCCTACGCGAACTATTATTTATGCAACCGTTCTTCCTTTATAAGGCAGTTGGTTCGACCGTCCATTAATGCCTTTCGTACGTCCTAGCTGATGAAGGAACGTACTTTTCCCGGTTGCAAAATAGTTACGTGGTCGTCCGTCTACCGAAGTAGCCGTTATCATCGAAGGTCCGTACGTTTACATGCATTCATAACATTCAATATATAAAATATAAAGCAAGATTTCATTCATTTACGTTATGTCATTCGTTCATTCATTCTCTTTAAACATACGTTTCATTCTTTGTTCATTATATATATATATATCACGTATGATCACATTGGCATTCATAACATTTATTTATTTAATGTATACACTTCAGCCCCAAAACTTTTAAAATGATTAGCATATAACATAAAGGGGGCACATAGAACTCACCTGATGAGTAGTTTCTGAAATACACTCAGCTGGTTAATGAGCGTCACTAATGTCAACCACAATCTGTATAATAAGGTCATCCACATAAGGTAGTGTTCCTTATTGACACTAAACATTTCCATGCTTAGACCTAGTATTTTCGATAAGTAGTTATATCGAAACTATGGTAGTTTCGGGTCATGGTTCACATCGAAACTATTTGTTCAATAGAAACTAATTTGTTCAATAGAAACTATCGTGTTCAATAGAAACTAGTTCGTTCAATAGAAACTACTTTGTTTAATATAAACTATTTGTTCAAAAGAAACTCTTTGTTCAATAGAAACTAATTTGTTCAATAGAAACTATTTATTCAATAGAAATTATTTTGTTCAATAGAAACTATGGTTTTGCATGAAATGCTTGGTTTTTTTCTAAACAGTTCAAGATTAAAACTTTTTACGTTCAAAACGTTCGTTACACTTTCGTGATACTAGATCTATAATTAGTTTCTCAATCCATACGTAAAACCTTTCCTTTTTATCAAAATAGTCCAAAAACCCTTAAACATACAAAAACTCATTTTTCAAACACAATTTCAGATCTGAACCATTAAATACGTAAAGCTTCCAACTTTAATCGTTCAAAAGACTTGAAATCATCTTATATCTATAAATCCTTCACAACTTTTTGCTAAAAATATAAACTTTACGCAAAGTTTTTACCTTTGTGAGATTTGCTGACACGCATACGAGTAGCTCAAAACCATATCAAACGGTGTCTGATTGAGGCGATTAAGGTGTCCACGGAACCGTCTCACCGAGATCTACCAGATCCCTACTTATCTGCCACCGGAAACCACCTCCGTCGTCGCCGGAAAGCTGAAATAGTCGCCGGAATCTTTCCAAAATCACTGTTCTGTTCGGGACAGCAAAACTCGACCTCCAGGGCTCCAAATTAGAAACCCAATGGTGGAAGTCTTCGTATATATTCTATGAAGCTGCAGTAAAAATTTGAGAACGATCCGACGGTTAGATCTCCGGGGATCGTCCGATCTTTGATGCTGGGTACCCCAAAAACGGGATTTCCTAACATTTTTCTTTTCTCTCTTTTCTTTTGGCCGAAAATTTGAGGAGAAATGAGGTAGGTTGCATCTATTTAAAGCCTCTTAATGTAACCCTAGCTTCACCTCTAAGTTTGTCCTTCATTTTACGTTTACTACCCCGGACTTTACAATAATATAATCGTTCATGCTTATTCACGTTTTTTTTTAAAACACGATGTTACAGCAACCGTTGTTGCGATTTGGTTACCAACTAATGGTAGCACGGAAGAAGAGTTATTTGGTGTTGCCATTTTCTGAAAAACAAAATTCCAAAAACTATGAGATTTTAAGAATTAAAGATTAAACCCACAAATGGTATATGATTACTAAACTAGAACCTACTAAAGGTTTCTAATAATTAATTATGAGACCTACAAAAGGTTTCTGTCACCTTTATTTAGATTTTTTTTTTAACTAAAAAAAGAAATTAAAACCAACCGTAGGTTCTCTAAGTCCAACTTTGAGATACCAAACACTGGGTTTTAGGGGCTTTTAAAAAATTAAACCAAGAATAAACCTTCAAAAGGTTTTTAACTAATTAGTCTTGAAACCTACAAAAGGTTTATAATTATTAAGTTTTAAACCTATACAAGGTTTTTAATAATTAGAGCTGAAACCTATAAAAGGTTTATTAGTTTTTAGAGTATTTAAAAAGGTCAAATAAAATCAACAGAATGTATTAAATGAGCCTTAAGAAAAAAAATTTTGAAGCCACCAAAAGGAACAGTAGGTTATGATGACAAAAAAAATAGCACTAAACTTGAACAACCACTAAGGTTTGAAAAAGAACTACACTAGGATGCAAAGGGCTTTCAAAAAAATTTAATAAAACTAACAGAAGGTTATAGATGCTTTCAACAAATGAAAAAAACCACAACCATAAGTTTCTAATACAAATTTAGAAAGAAAAAAAATCTTATGTGAAGTAAAGACCAACGAAGCTACATGGACACAAACGAACCAAAATAATTTGTCACTCAAAAGCAATAGAAGGTTTCGACCAAATTAAATTTTATATAGCACTTTTCTTTGAAAAATAAAATAGCCTATATATATATATATATATATATATATATATATATATATATATTTTAAAACGAACCGCGGTTTTAAAAATTTGTTTTAAGATTGTAAGAACCGTTTGCCAAAAAATAAAAACTAACACTTGTATAAATTTCAAATACAATACAATAATCAAAGAAAACTATAAATTACAATATTTTGATAAAAGAAATAAAAGAAAAGTACGAAAACAAAGACGAATGCTAAATTCGTGATTGAGGCTTCGTGTTTAACACGGGCCCCTTAAAACAAATTCCGAGTCTCCCAAGAGAACTCGAATGTTTCCCAGGGTACAACAGCCGAAGCTGTGTGTACAGCCGGGGATGACTCTAAACCCGAAATTTTACCTTGTAGTAGAGAGAATGATTGCTAAAATATTTTTTTTTATAGAATAATAAGAGAGCTCAAGTAGGAGGTATATGGTGTGTTCAAGTGTATCTATTAACAAAAGGCATACCTTTGTATTTATAGTGAACCAAAATTGAAACACCCTTTAACTCATTACTCAAGTAGTGAATTCAAAGTTGAACCACTTATAGACTTTACTCAAAAAATTAAATTTAAAGATGAAACACACAAAGTTATTACACCTAAATTGAATTCAAAATTGAAAGATTTTATACAAAATAAAATCAAACTTAAAACATAACCAAATCATACTACTTTATTATTATTTATTCACATATTCTTGAAGAGTTCCAACAGTAATGACTAGTGCATGGTAGCATGATTATTATTATCTCGGATTTCTTCGTAGGCTTTACAATTACTATAAGGATTATATTTATAAGTCACCATCCGAGCCATATTGGTGGCTTGTTTGTTTAGTCAACAATGTTGTGATAGAAAATGTTGCAAACGTTTCTCTAGTCTTTTGGTTTCCCTAATGTTTGATTCTGCAACCATTCTGCCATTAACATACAACAACAATAAGATATAGGTGGACCAAAATTTATTCAAGAAACAACAATTATCTACGACACATTTTTTTGTGACCACTTCTGTCATGAAGTTGTTAAACTTCATCTAGCACTACCTTGGTACTTGCTTAAATCCCTACAAACTTCCTTGGTTTATATACCATATTTTCTGTAAAGTCATGATAAAGGCTGATGTCCACCAAAATGCACAAGCGTAAATACTCTAGAGGAAGAACCTCTAATCCGAAAGAACAAGTTACTTCGGATTGAGAAAGATCCCGATAACTTGCAGCATGTTCAAGTACAAGTACTCTGGATGAAGACTAACTTGGGATGAAAAGTTAATCCAGATTGTCATACCCCAACCGACGGCGAAATATGTCGGGGCGGGACATGTAGACTGTTCATAAGCTCATGGTTTACTAAAGTTGAAATAATTAAACAACCAATTTCATTTCATAATTCAAGACATCAAATCCAACAATACAATAATAGAAATTACATAAACAAACTCGTTTAAATTTAAAATACTAGGTCCTCAAACTTAAGTGAAAGCAACTTGTTCAAACTCATTTATTCGTACATGAAACATGATAAAAACGAGGTCAACTAAAAAGTTGGTGAGCATACATAGGTTTTGACACCACAAAGAGAGTTCAAATGTTTTATACAATTCATATGATACATGGTTTATAAAGCATTTATGGGGAATCTATATTTAGGCTAGTCCACAATCAAACCTTGTGACTGAAGGGCATAACACTCAATGTTATCCTAATGTAGGGCATAACAACCAATGTTATCCTGAATGTAGGGCATAACAACAAATGATATCCTGACCTGGGTGGGTTTGTCAGACACAATAGATCCTGATGTAATGCCGATAACAATCACCCACTAAAGTTGAAATAATTAAACAATCAATTTCATTTCATAATTCAAGACATCAAATCCAACAATACAATAATAGAAATTACATAAACAAACTCGTTTAAATTTAAAATACTAGGTCCTCAAACTTAAGTGAAAGCAACTTGTTCAAACTCATTTATTCGTACCTGAAACATGATAAAAACGAGGTCAACTAAAAAGTTGGTGAGCATACATAGGTTTTGACAACACAAATAGAGTTCAAATGTTTTATACAATTCATATGATACATGGTTTATAAAGCATTTATGGGGAATCTATATTTAGGCTAGTCCACAATCAAACCTTGTGACTGAAGGGCATAACACTCAATGTTATCCTAATGTAGGGCATAACAACCAATGTTATCCTAAATGTAGGGTATAACAACAAATGTTATCCTGATGTAATGCCGGTAACAATCACCCTACCTGGGTGGGTTTGTCAGACACAATAGATCCTTATGTAATGCCGGTAACAATCACCCTACTAAAGTTGAAATAATTAAACAACAAATTTCATTTCATAATCCAACAATATAATAATAGAAATTACATAAACAAACTCGTTTAAATTTAAAATACTAGGTCCTCAAACTTAAGTGAAAGCAACTTGATCAAACTCATTTATTCGTACTTGAAACATGATAAAAACGAGGTCAACTAAAAAGTTGGTGAGCATACATAGGTTTTGACACCACAAATAGAGTTCAAATGTTTTATACAATTCATATGATACATGGTTTATAAAGCATTTATGGGGAATCTATAGTTTAGCTAGTGCACAATCAAACCTTGTGACTGAAGAGTATACCACTCAATGTTATCCTAATGTAGGTCACAACAACCAATGTTATCCCGAATGTAGGGCATAACAACAAATGTTTTCCTGATGTAATGCCGGTAACAATCACCCTACCTGGGTGGGTTTGTTAGACACAATAGATCTATCAATGTTACCGTTGGCTTATGAAGAGTTAATGATTGTACTAGTGTCATGTATATCTAGCCTTAACTAATAGCATTCAAACATAAAGCACAAATAAACACATATGATCATATTATAGAATTGTACGTGTTTAATTACAAATAGTGTTTATAGAGTAATCATGTTTCACCCCAAAAATATGCAAAAAGGACTTGTATTAATGGCGTAGATAGCACGAGAAATAGGTAGCAAAAGTGATTCTTGCAAATCACCAAATTAACCTAGAGTGAAATGTATGAACTTGAATCAAAACATGCACAAGGTCTAAAGTAATGTCTATGGTTTAACGGGATTAAGTGTAGGGACTTGTACAAAGGTGTTTGTGTCATCTCAAGTAATGAATGTATGAATTGGTATTTGTTTGAATAAAATTTTGATATAAAAAATGTATATTCAAAGTATATATGAATTTGATAGAAATACCCATTGACTTAGGGTTTAAATTAATATAGTTAAATAATAAATAAATTCTTTTTATTTATTTATTTATATAAAATGTGTCATTCAAAATGGGAGTGTGAAATATATATATTTAAGAAATTATACTAAATATAATTTAAACTCTAAGTGTTTTATTAAACTACAAAGGCAACTAAAATAAATAAATAAATTCTTTGTATTTAATTATTTATTATTAATAAAGTATGCCCTTTAAAAAAAAGGGAAGTGTAAATATATATAAATATATTTAGGAAAAAAATTATTTGCTTGAATAGTGTTTAAATCCTAAAGTATATAATTAATACAAAAGATTTAAAAATTTGATTATGAAAAGGATTGTGTATTTTTATAAAACCTTAATATAATTTTTATAAAAATAGGTAGTATAAGAGTTTTAATTAAAACTAATGATTTCAATTTACATAATTTATTTAAATTTTAAATGTGGTTTTGAAATCATTTAAATTGTGAAAATAATATTTCTAGTTCAAAAATCTGATTATTTTTGCACAATTTAGTTCCAAATGGTATTAGGTTTTATATAATAATTTTTATAAAATAAAAGGGGTTGTAAAAACGGTTTTTAAAATGTTTGGGGCTTGCCTGGATCGAACCTGGGTCTACCCGGTGAAAGCATCAAACTCCAACCACTAGACCAAGGTGCAATCCCTGATACAGAACCGGACTGGAATTATCTTAACATGGTGTTGGAGTGAAGCGGGGCTTGGGTTCAAGGCTTGCGTAAAAAGAGTCGGACATGTTGATTTCAAACCCACGCCACTTGGTCCGATGGGGCATTGACCTAACCAGTCGGACCAAGTGGTTTCGCTGGTTATGTAAGGATCCCAAATAATTAAATACGATAAACGATCAACACTCCCAAATTCAAAACCGTATGAACATGTTAAGAACCCTAAATCAAATCAAGTCCGGGGGGTTTTGTTAACACAAACTGATAAGGGGCTATTGACAGGGACTCAATTAAGAATCAAACGAGCTAAGTGTTAACTGGTATGGTGAAGTATCGAGGGCTGTCGGCTAGGAAGTCAGAATCGAATTTCTTGAGGCCTGATCGAAGTCGAGAGATGAAATGCGGATCAAATGGGTGTCCAGAGAGTTTCTATTAGGTTGTGCGAAGGTGTGTGACTGTTTTAGGTGGATTAATTCCACCTTAATCGTACGATTCGATTAAGTCTTGCTCATGAAAACTTTCGGCCATGATTCACGCATAAATTCGATGAGGGAGGGTGAATTGGGTCGTGTATATGGTCTAAATACATCCGAGGATTGATTGGGCGTGATTTGCGGGCTTTAACGCGTTCAAATCCTTTGATTGAGGATCAAATCAAACACGGTTTGACTCTGGAAAGTCAATTCCCTTAGAATTGATTTGAATTTCAAAATTTGTCGCGCAAAGATCGAATTGAGGTGTCAATTGGGTTTGAAAACAGTCGATAAATGTTCTAGTATACAAGGCAAGTCCGTATTGATCGATTTGGGTGAAGGATTGTATCAATTTGGTTCTGTTTGACTTTTAAAAGTCAAAAGGGGTCAAAGTTTGTGAGTGGGGTCAAAATTGAGGGAATAGGGTTCAAAATTGAGATTAGAGGGTTTAAATTGGGGGTTCAAAATTGGGAGTCCAAAAGGTTAGGGGGGGGGTTTCAAATGCAACTAGGTTTATTTATTTTTATTCCTTTGTAATTATATATAATTAATTATAATTTAAAATGATGTATTTAAAAAAAAGTTGAATATATTTGCCGAAAGCTAAGCCAATATAATTATATGGTTTAAATTAATATATTCAAAAAAATATTTTTGCGTACATATATTTATAGATAATTATACATATGTATGAACACACACACACACACACACATATATATATATATATATATAGTTTGGGGCATCAGAGTTTTTTGACACTTGTTAATAAAACAACATAAATTAAACTTATAGTGTATTTTGCAGAGTAAGAAGTAGCGGAAGATGAGTAGTTTTTGCAGCGGCTGTTGAAGCGAATATTGACAGAGTTTTTTTTTTATATACTTGGGATATAGTATAAAGAACTTGGAGAAAACTATAAAAGAGTAAGATTTCTGTAAGAAGAAATCAGAAGCTGAGAGTTTAAGTACTCATGAAGGAAAGAAAATTCTTCTTGATAGTTTCGTTGGTGTCTCTTACAAATGAATTCTTCATGCCATTATATAGGCAGAAGAAAGAATCTAAAAAGGCGCACAGAGCGCACTAAGCTACAATAATGCAAAAAGAAAGCACTAACTGATTAAAAAATAAAAGAGTGCACATATCGCACTATCTAAAAGAACGGTAAAGACTTAAAGTAGAAAAACGACAAAAAACTTTTTCTTTTTTCGTTAGTGATTTGTCGTTGGAACTTTTTAATCTGTCGGCAGCATCTTTGTAGTCGTCATTGCTTACGTCTTGTAGGAAGAAAATTTGTATCTTGCTGTTTTCAGAACTCTCTGTGGGTGTCTGGGATAGATGGTGGAGAGTCTACGTCACTGAAATCATCTGGATTTATATAATAATCTTCTAAATCTAGAATGTGTTGTAACTAGAGAGATTCTCCCTCTCCTATGAATGCTAGGAGCATATTCCAATTTTTGAGGCTCCAAATCTGTACATAGTGACTTTCGGCTAAGAGGTGATAGCATTCCCAATGGAAGCTTGATGGTAATTTAGGTGTTTTCTGGTTTTGGGTGATGAATTGTAAGGTGTCTTTTTTAAGTTTTTCTGGGTTGTTTGAAGCAAGGCTAGCGAGGTTGTCAACCCAGTATAGATCTGAGAACTGTATTTCTGTTTGTATGGCTAAATTTTTTAGGTAATCTTTGCCAGAGAGTTTGTGGCTGATAAATATTCTCTTTCTGGCTGGTCTGTAGGTGTGATCGTTTGCAAAAGGGAAGGAAGAAAAGACTTTGCAACCGATGTAAGGAGGGGCGATATGTGTAGATATGTTTCCTGTGGTCATGACGAACTTTTCTCCAAAGAGATTTATGATACCTTCTGTCTTTGGATTTAGCTCCAACTCTATGTAATCAATCATGCCATTATGGTAGAATTGTAGGATCAGATCGTTTGGCATGTTTGTATCTTTTAGGTTTATCTGGAGAAGTAATAGGCAAGTTCCTTCTCCGTCATCGTCTGTTCTTTCGATAACCCTTACCTCTTTGTACTTTTCTTCATTAAGGGCAATGGTCATGAGCCTGAGTTGTAATTCATACAACACCATTGGAAACTTTGTATTAATTTTTTAGGAGATGATTTGTTCAAACTCAGGAAACTGATCGAACACCGTTTGAAGGCAGGTTTTCGAGGGTGTGTCTAGCATTCTGGCTTTAAATGCGTCATAGCTCCTGAAACTGTTTTCTTTTTTATCGAGCCTTTGTAAAAGTAACTGGTTTTTGGCTTCAAGGATTTCGACTTTCTGCTTTAGCATATTGTTCTCGATGAGACTTTGTATATTCTGTGTATTTTTACCCTGTTGTATAAGCTGTCTTTGTAAATTAGAAATCGTTTCTTCTTGAGTCTTTATAATTTGTTCTTGACTCGTCTTTATAACTTGAGAAAAGGTTTGAACCTCTTCTAGTTTAATGAAGAAACTGTCTATACCAAAATGATTTCTAGCTGTGTCTAATGCTTCAGAGAAGCTGTGATAACCTTTATAGATTGGGCCGGGACACTGTATAAACTTTGCAACCGTTTCCCATTTATTAAAAATACCAAATTTTGTTCCTCGAAAGATTATATAGTGTGTAAATTTTTGAGAAAGCTGAATTTTTTTTTCAGGGCATTTGACTCCCTGTTCGCTAACGTAAATACTTATCGCGTTTAAAACCTGAACTTTGTAAGAAGAGGCATGGGGCATAGTTTGTATATGCCATAGATTGTCCATTAAACACTGCTGTTTTTCTGTAAGCTTTATCCCATTATTGGGACGAAACTTCATGTGAGTATCTTGGCTGGTTTGTAAGGCATAGGAGCCGAAAGAGATTTTTTGAGGGAATGTCTGTTTTTGGATTTGTTTGTAGGCTGATTTTTTGTAAAGCATGTTTTGGATAAAAGTGTCAGGGCTTTGTGTATTTTGTGGGTTTTGAGAGGGTTGTGCAGTTTTAAGGAAATACGGAGGAAGCTTTCTAGTATTTTGTAAAACTGGTGTAGTTTGTAGTAAAGCCGTTTGTCTAGCACTGTATATTTTTTCGGCTTGGAAAGCTTGACTCATAAGCTTTTCTGTTGTTTCTTCATCGTCGTTGGATGAGATGCTCATAGGGGAAGGATTCTGTTTAAACTGTAATGGTCTGACGACCATCTTCTCCTTGCCTTTTTGTTTCCTATCCATCTGAACATAGTAGTTTGTTAATGTTATGAGATAATAAATCAGCTATCCCGTTGTCTTTTCCTTTAATGTGTTCAAACTGTATAGTGTACCCACTACCTTGTATTATATTTTGTAAAATTACCCATCTTGTCCTGTTTGTCTTTTAACTTTGATCATTTTTAATAAATTTTACTATAGCTTCACAGTCTGTTCTGACTGTAAAATCTTTATGTAAAAATATCTTGAATTTTTCTAAAGCGTGTCCAAGTGGATCCAGTTTTAAAACTTCCACTGTGGTAAGATCATATTTTTTCTTCTTTTTTATGGCTGTGAACATTTGGTTTGCAAAGGAGAACTGCTCCCCATCCTTCTTTGCATCCGTCTGTTTCTATGATTATATAATCTGTTATAAGCGGTAGTTCTAAGGGTTTAATTTCTTTAACCCTTTCTTTTATTCTTTTTACTAAGATAATATCTTCTTGGTTAAAATTTCTTTGTCCGTTTTTTGTAGTTTTGCTGTATAGTGGACCTACTAATTTTGAAAGGTTTGGAATAAATTTTCGAGCATAGTTTACCAAGCCTAAAAAGGCTTGTATTTGTTTTAAATTGGTGAGTTTTTCTGGAAAATCTAAAATTTTTGTAGAAATATGTTTTTGTAATTCGATTTTTCCATCTCCTATTTCTAGTCCTAAAAAGGAAAATTTTCTTTTGAATAATTCAATCTTTTTCTTAGATACTACTATCCCATTCTTATATATATATATATATATATATATATATATATATATATATATATATATATATATATATATATATATATATATATATATATATATAGGGTGAGTTCAATAGAAGACTTATTTTCATGAGAAAACCAAAAAACTACTCATTAAAGGTACTGCATATGTGTATCACACCCAAAAACCTAACCCTCACCAAAAAACCTAAACCCCACACCTACCCAAAAAACCTAAACCCACCCCCCCTAAAAACCTAAACCCCCAACCCCTAAAAAAAACCTAACCTAAAAGCTAACCCTACTACACATATGTAGTATTGTGCTGAAATTTTTTTATTTTTTTTAACAAGGACGACGTGGGGAACAAGGTCTTCGAAGCAGTTTTTTAGCTTTTGATTTATATTTTGAGTTATGATTTTTTTATTATTTTTTACCTTTAATAAATATTTTTTTGGTTTTCTCATTAAAAATGAGTTTTCTTATGATCCTTCCCTTATATATATATATGTATATATATATATATATGCATGATAAGAGTTTACATGTTTTATCTTAATATATAAGGTTATTTTAGCAAAAAGGTTTACCCCTATACATGTATATATATATATATGTATGTATATCTATAAACATACTTACATGTGTTTTAGAGAAATAATATGTGATACAAGGTTCGAAAAGAATTGAATTGATCTATGTGTAAGTGATGTGACATGATGAGTTTGAACAAGTACGAGACTCCAAGTGGTTATTATTGTACCTACTAAAATGAATAAGGACAAAGTATGGCATGAGAATCAAGGATGTTACAGTATCCCCATGTTGACGGAATTTCTTACCAAAATTTAACTAGTGAAGGTTGCTAGCTCAGCAAGGATGTGTGGATGCTTGAGATTCGTTTGATCCTCACGTTTCCAAGTAAACTCTGGGCCACGTGAGCCTTGAAGGTTGGATTGAGGAGTACGATTGATAACGAGATTTAGGTCTGTTACTCAAGGTCAGGCACGAATGGTGATAGTGGGTTTAGTTTAAAAGGATTAAGGAGAAAACTGTCTAAGAATATTTTGGATTTCAAAGATGAAATGCATCATGAGAACGATGATAACTTGATAATCAAAGCTTATTTAGGATGTATGCTAACATGTTCAAGAAAATTCACTGGACAAGAGATTTCACAAACATTGGTCAAGGTCAGAATAACAT
Source organism: Smallanthus sonchifolius (assembly GCA_023525975.1). Classification (NCBI taxonomy): domain Eukaryota; kingdom Viridiplantae; phylum Streptophyta; class Magnoliopsida; order Asterales; family Asteraceae; genus Smallanthus; species Smallanthus sonchifolius. The sequence continues at coordinate 15,816,113 of CM042020.1, forward strand.
AAAACTTCACGTGATACGAACAACGCTACTTTTGACAATATGATATGAACATTTATATATAGGAAGTATTAGCGGCGTATCTACCATGCCCTTATCATATCGCATTAGTTTCGTCACTATTTAGCACGATAGGTTTTATGTCATAACACACAACAGAATTCACTATATTTTCCATGCGCTGATTTTTATAATTACGTGTGCACCCGTAATTACTCAAATCACCGCATGGCCCGTATAGATCATCCCATTGTGTGTGGGTTAAGAGAGGGCACAAAATTACTTTGTTCATGTGTATTGTTTTCATGTATAAGCTACTAATAAATAACCGTGTCCCTAGATAGTAAGGTCAATCAGGAAACTAAAGAGTAATAATGTAGTATAACATAAAGTTTCATAGCTTACTCGTGTTTGAACATGAATACGTCAAACCCTGTGTAGTTTCAAAGTGTTACAGTTTTCTCGTGTTTGAACAAGAATACGTCCAACCCCGAGTAGCTTCAAAGTGTTATAGCTTTCAACTTTTGTGAATAAAGTGAATGATCATGCCTTGTGTATAATGTGATCAGTCAATTACAACAATTGTAAACAATTTAGTTTCGTGTATAATGTAAAAACTCAAGTTTCATGTATGATCTAGTGTTATGCACATTGTAGGCAAATAGGTTTCATGTATAATGTGAATAGTTTAGTACCATGTATATAGTAAACAAATGGGTTTTATGTATAAGGTGAACAATTTAGTATTTATGTATTTTGTAAATAAATAAGTTTTCATGTATAATGTAAACGATTGAGTATCATGTGCATCGTGAACAACTAAGTTTCATGTATCAGGTATTCAATCTTATATCATGTATATTGTGAATCAACTAAGTTTTATGTACTATGTGGCCAATCTAGTATCATGTATATTACAACACAACATGTTTCATGTGCTCAATCTGGTATTATGTATATTGCAAACAACTAAGTTTTATGTGATCAATCTAGTATTGTGTATCTTGTGAACGTTCATACGTAAGTTATTGAATCTCATGAGTGACGTATACTAACGAATTTTGTTGTTGTTCGAGTGTTGCGGACAAGCGTGTTGTCTGGTGTTCATGTATAATGTGGGTAGTTGGGTTTTAATTTTTTTAAATCTCGTTGAGGTTTACAAGGATGGTTAACGTCTACGTGAAATGATTCATCTCTTTGAAGTGGCAAGTACACTCATACATTACCGAAGGTTCAAGAATAACTGATTTTGTTTGTAAATAAATAAGTAATTGTAATTTATTCTTGTTTGTAGATAGATTAGATGGTGAAAATAAGGAGTTGAATAAAAGGATAATTATATGAAGGCCTTTTTATTTAATTTTTATTTATATAAAAAATTTTCAAGAGAAAAATAGTGGCTAAATAACTTAAGCCACGATTTATGATGACTAAACAAGTAATTGTAAATTAATTTAGCCTAGGTTTAGTAGTAACAAATTTCGCGAAGTAAAAGTCGTAATTGATTAAGATAATGTTCCATAAATCGGGTTGTATTGAATTTCCTTTCTAGGTAAAAATGTTTATTGAAATTTTATATCTCAGTCATATCTACAAACTTCGGGTTTGATACATAAAATACTGATGCTGTTTAAATTAGAAAATAAGATGATTTGTTTACGAAGAATGTTTTAGGTAAGAGTACTAAATTGTAATGAATGAAAATATGACATTTGGGGAATTCTGATGAAAATATGACGGGTGTATTTCACACTCATTGTGACAAATTAATGAGTAATAGTATTTGAGTTGTAATATAAAACTTATCATTAAATGCTGAAATGTTAAACATTTAATCCAAACATAAGGAAATGGTTCTCAAACTGAAATTTAAAGACAAGAAATAAAAATTTCTGCTAACGTATTAGGTAGCTTTCCACTAGGAAGCAGATAAACACTAAGACGAACATCCCTATGGTTACTCGGACAACAAATCGGGCCTCAGCTCTAGCTACTTCCGTGCGTTCCTCAAGTATTTCCTTGTCTTCTTCCAGGCTTGCAATTTTCTCCTACTGGCACCACACTTGATCCACTAAGCTATCTATTCTCTAACCTAGCAGGTCATGTCTTATCCCGTGCTCCATCCCTTGTCTCACAAACTCCGAGGTTCTAACGTATTGGTGGATGGCATCAAATGGGACTACCATAGAACTAGTGGGTGCCATGGTTTGCCTTGCCCTTAGGTGTGACACTTCCGATTTTCACTACTTGTACTCGTTCTTGACTTATCAATGAAAATCCACATGACATTTCATTTTACTTGAAATCCTATTCATACATTGTTACAATACTAGTTCACATGTGAAACATTACATTTATGATTGATTACAAAGACTTATACTTATCTGTGATTGATTCATGGATCGCACATAGACTTAATTGATCCTTATGACACATTAAATACACATGAACCACCCCCATACGTCTCAAACATGTTCTTACAACTCATTCAATGTGAATTGATGCTTAAAAGTACCGGTTAGTACTTTTGTGCGATCGGTCGCCTTTTAAACCGCCGTTAGCTGGGTACCGTCCATAACCGACAAGTTCATCTAACATGAAATTAATTTAAGTTAAAGTTACGTTATTCGCGTACGGTAGTTGGCGGTCGGTGGGCGAGAAAACAGACTTTTTGATCGTTTTTCGAATTTTAGGATTTATTTAAGGAAAGTTTTGCAAACAAACTTTGTTTTAAATAAAGAAATGAATATGTTAAACATTTAAAACATAAATTAATATCATGTTAGACGAATTTGTCGGTTGTGGACGGTACGCAGCTAACGGTGGTTTAAAAGGCGAACGATCGCACGAAAGTACTAACTAGTATTTTTAAGAATCAATTCACAATGAATGAGTTGTAAGAACATGTTTGAGATGTATGGGGGTGGTTCATGTGTATTTAATGTGTCATAAATATCAACTAAGTCTACGTGCGATCCATGAATCAATCACAGATAAGTATAAGTCTTTGTAATCAAGCATAAATGTAATGTTTCACATCTGAACTAGTATTGTAACAATGTATGAATAGGATTTCGAGTAAAATGAAATGTCATGCGGATTTTCTTTGATAAGTCTAGAACGAGTACAAGTAGTGAAAATCAAAAGTGTCACAGTCTCCCCTAGTTAAAAGAATTTCGTCCCTGAAATTCAACTAGTAGAGGCTATAGGGTCTAGAAAGAGATGAGGGTACTTGAGTTTCATCTAGTCTTCACATTCCCAGGTGAACTCAGGACCACGCTTGGCTTCCCGACAAACTTTCACGATAGGGTTGCGGCTACGCTTGAGTTGCTTGACTTCACAGTCCATGATTTCAACGGGCTTTTCGACGAAATGCATAGAGTTGTCGATACGAACATCATCCGGAGGAACTTGAAGTGTGTCATCAGCAAGGCACCTTTTGAGGTTTGACACATGAAAAACGTCATGAACGTTACAAAGTTCGGTTGGTAGCTTGAGTCTATAGGCTACTGGGCCAATCCTTTCAAGAATTTTGATTGGCCCAACGAACCTAGGGGCTAGCTTTCCCTTCTTCCCAAATCGGACAACACCTTTCCAGGGGGAAACCTTGAGTAAGACTCTACCACCGACTTGAAATTCAAGGGGCTTCCTACGGTTGTCAGCATAACACTTTTGACGATCGCTAGAGGCCTTGAGTCTTTCTTGAATTTGAAGTATCTTTTCGGTGGTTTCTTGAATGAGTTCAGGACCGGTGATTTGAGTGTCACCGATCTCGGTCCAACACACCAGAGATCGACACTTCCTACCATATAGAGCCTCAAAAGGGGCGCACTTGATGCTCGTATGTTAACTATTGTTGTAAGAGAATTCGATGAGCGGTAAATGGTGATCCGAATTTCCACCAAAATCGATCACACATGAACGGAGCATGTCTTCCAAGGTCTGTATGGTCCTTTCACTTTGATCATCAGTCTGGGGATGGTAAGCCGTGCTAAGGTTCAAACGAGTTCCCAAAGCTTTCTGTAAAGATTGCCAGAATCGGGAGGTAAAACGGCTATCACGGTCGGAGATAATGGACAGAGGACCTCATTTATATAGAGTCTGGAAAGCTTCTCTATTTTTTAGGTCTCACAGATTGGGACAAAATGAGCGGATTTGGTTAAGCGGTCAACAATGACCTAAATGGAGTCATGACCACTAGAGGTTCGCGGAAGCTTAGTGATGAAGTCCATGTAAATTTGCTCCCATTTCCATCGAGGGATTTCGGTTGTTGGAGAAGACCAGATGGTTTCTGGTGCTCAGCTTTAACTTTAGAGCAAGTAATACACTTCCCTACATAGAGGGCGATGCATTTCTTCATTCCTGGCCACCAATAAAACTCTTTCAAGTTATGATACATCTTATCAGCACCGGGATGAACATAATAACAGGATTTATGTGCTTCATCAAGGATAAGGGTTCAGAGCTCACTCGAGTAGGGGATCCAAATTCGACCCATGAAGTAAAGGAGATCATCGGGTTTGGGTTCCAAGTGCTTTTCGGCACCACAATCCAACTCCTTCAACTCATCATTTACAACAACTTGTTTTTAGGCTAAGAGGATCTTATCTTTGAGACTGGTTTGGACCAACATTCCTATGACTCGCACATGGGTGGGTTTGATTCGGTCCTTGCGACTAAGGGCGTCAGCCACCACATTAGCTTTCCCTAGGTGGTAACGAATTTCGCAATCGTAGTCACTAAGTAATTCAACCCAACGTTGCTGCCTCATGTTGAGTTCTTTCTGGTTCAGAATATGTTGAAGGCTCTTGTGATCGGTGAAAACCACACATTTAGTGCCGTTGAGATAATGTCTCCAGATTTTCAAAGCAAAGACCACCGCACCCAACTCAAGGTCATGAGTGGTGTAGTTCTTTTCGTGAACCTTGAGCTGTCTGGATGCATAGGCTATGACCTTATCCCGTTGCATCAATACGCAACCAAGACCTTGGTTTGAGGCATCACAATATACAACGAAATCATCATTATCGTCGGGAAGACTTATAATATGGGAGTTGCATAATTTCTGCTTAAGAGTTTGGAACGCATCTTCTTGCTTTTGTTCCCAGACAAATGGCTTATTTTTTTGAGTTAATGTAGTGAGAGGCAGGGCGATCTTTGAAAAGTTCAAGATGAATCTTCGATAATAACCCGCCAAACCCAGAAACAAACGGATCTCAGAGGGTGTAGATGGTGTACTCCAATTCTTGATAGCAGTGAATTTGGAGGGATCGACGTGTATACCATGGTCGTTGATCACGTGACCCAAGAAATGAACTTCTCTAGGCCAGAATTCACACTTGGAGAATTTAGCATAAAGTTGTTCCTTCTTCAAGAGTTCCAAAATCAGCTTAAGGTGGGTTGTATGATCTTCTTTGGTTCAGGAGTAGATCAAGATTCCATCAATGAAGACAATGACAAATTGATACAGATAGGGTTTGCAGACACGGTTCATGAGGTCCATGAACACCGCGGGCGCATTGGTTAACCCAAAAGGCATAACCATGAACTCGTAGTGTCAGTACGCGAATAACGTAACTTTAACTTAAATGTTTTTAGTTAAACATACTCTTTTCGTTATGACAATCAACTTTCATGTTGAAAACATTTGCCAATTTCGCTTAGAAATGCTTAAAATCCTAATTTTCGAATGCGCGCACTCAACCGAGCCAAGCTTGGACCCAACCCACCTACTCTTGGACCTAGACCAAGTAATAAATCACAAAAATCCAACCCTATATCCGCTGAATTTTGCAGATTTGAGCCCCCCTAAAACTCTAAAGTATTTTCCAAGACATTCCATTTTTACACTCTTTCACCCATTAGTATAAATAGGAGGCTTAGGATCTTGTTTTCTTTGCTAATTTTCTCTCAAACACTCCCAAACTTTCATAAGTTGCAAAATTCCTTCCCTTCCCTTTGAATTTTTTGAAAATCCTTCGAGGATTCCAAGAGTTGAAGATCAAACAAGTAAGTAACCCTCTGAAGTTTAATACCGTCTTTTTATTTCATTCTTTCTTCATCCACTCAATATTTTTCTATTTTCTATCCATGATCACTTGATCATATGAAACCTCATCCCTAAAAACCCTGTAATAATCTTAATCAAACTAATAAATCAAGCTAACATAACCAACTAACAAACAAAGGATCTCGTTTGCAATGGCGGCTATGACGTCGCATTCTGTGAATCCTTAAGACAACTGTTACAAAAGTGGCTCTGCTGATACTTAAGTATATTCTTGATAACTTAAAACATGTTTATAATTATTTATTATCACTTATATAAACTCACACGCTAATTTAAACATAGAATCTGCTTGCTCATGTCGGTTATGCCGATTGCATTCAGTGATTCTCCAAAACGCTTCTGTGAATATCATGGCTAGACCGGTGACACCGGATGTTTTGGCTAACCCAATATGATTATATTATGTATTATAATAACATAATAATATTCATCTAATTGTTATTTGCGCGTTCGGTAATCTTAAAACCCTAAACGGACCACTTAAGTAATCCAAGACGTAGTTCGTCGAATTTCCTTTCCAAACATAGTTGTCTCGTTTTCTAATTCAAAAGTATGGTTCCTTAGTAGCCAAAACGGGACATAAACCTTTTTCAGTACCTTCTGTCTTTTTGAACTGTTTTGGCTATGATCCGAGTCTCAAATGGAAAAACTTTCTAAACGAAACTTATTCATAACGACTTACAATTATTCCCTGTAAAATATCATAATTTTTGGACGTCGTTTGATATTTTTAACAAGCCCGTTTCTGTTCAGCTACTTTGCTGTCCAAATCTGAAAATTGACTAGAACACTATTTTTACAACTAATTCTTAACCTTATAACCCGAACCGCCTATATAACACTCGTAACCATCGAACCTACCCTAAAAATAGTTTATTTATTTGTTTAGGGTCTAGTCCGTGATTCACCTCGTCTATTCGTTCAAGTCTCTTATCTCGTCTAGCTTTCAAGGTGAGACTTCATAGCCCCACTTATTCAAATTGTTTTGGGGGAAACATGTACGCGTTGGCACGCATTAAAACACATTTTCAAACAATTCTAAAACAAGCGAATCATATATGTATGTGAGTAAATGAACACAACATGATAAACGCTAAACTTGCAAATCCTTAACTTGAAACTTTCAAGCCAACGGTAGTACAGATATGGGCCATATGATGAAAACCGCATATACTTTATGGACAACTTTTGGTTGGACATCTTATTCTTTATTAGTGCAACTTGCGAGTTGTACCACTTATTCGTTATTCATCATTTTAGGTTGGATTTGCTAATCATGTGTTTGTTTTATTACGTGCTATATGATGATCTTGGAATATGGATTGTTACCTTTGCCAAACTTATACTTTTATTAAACCTGTGATTTCTCACCAACTATTTTTAGTTGACACTTGTTTTTCGTACATGTTTCAGGTGATTAAGCTCGTGATAGTTCAAGTCAAGAACACATAGGATTTGCCTAGATATCTATTGAAGAAATTCTATTTTAAGTGTTTTGTCTTTTGAACATGTTATTTGTTTTCTTTGAATTCTAAGACTTATGAAATTGGGTTTTTTTATATTATGAAACTTTAATAGTAAATGTCTTTATTCCATTGTGTTCTTTTATCAATTAAGTCACACCCGTGGTTAAGATGCATGGTTGAGGTGTGACATTAGGTCAGGGTGATATGGGTCGGGTGCTAGGTAGGGGTCTCTCATAAGGGATGGTAACTGGTTGTGTAGATGGGGTGCCTGATACGGGTTTCTTGATGGAGGTGATCCAGATGCTCGAAGTCTCGGTCCAGTGTTCCTGATCCAATCTGCCCTTATGTCAAACATTGATCTAGCAGCTGGGGGTGTTGGTGACCGATAGTCTATTGATCCAATGTTTTCTTCCTGTTCAGACTCTGCTCTGGGATAGTATACCGGGGAGGGATGAGAGTAGGAGTCCATGTCTCGCCGAAAAAGGGAAAAGATTGTAAGTGGTATAAAAAAATAATTACTAAGCGTTAAATATAGGAGTTTTCATGAATTCAGAGTTCGACTAGTTACAACACAGAGTCTTCACAATAGTATTTTAGAAGTAACACTTGACCTATAAGTAGTGTATCCATGAAGAGAATTCCTAGGAAAGAGGGGTGGGTCACAAGGGACACACTTAAGTACCTGGTCCTTCCTTAGCCAGAATCTCTCATAGGTCTACACACACTCTTCCAGCCATCATGTACTAATAACACTATCGTTTGGGCTCATGGTCATGATGAGAATCATTATGGACTGGGATTTAAGGCCCAAAGGTGAGGTTTATTTACTCCAGCAGGCTTCCTCTTCTTGGAGGGTAAGTGGGCTCCTTAGTTTCTTATTAATGGGCATTATGCCTAATGGTTTAAGTTTTGATTACAAAAGATGATGGTGACATAGTGTGTAAGGATGAGGGTGTATTAAGACTTAGGTATGAATAAGTGTGTGGTAAGACTTAGGATAGCATTTAATGGGAGCAACTAGGTAGCATGTAATCAAACAGTGTGGTAAAGAAGGTATTACATAGATAGTAGTATTTATAAGCATGTGAGTTATCAAGTAGTGTAGCACATAAACTATCATGTATTGTATGATGCGATGTAGTACTTAGAATAACATGTAAGATAATCACACAACATAATAAACATGTAACACCTAGCAATGTGGCAAACATCATATAACATAAAGCATGGCATAAGATGGGTGTCCTAAGGTTATAGTCTAGGTCATGGGTGTCTAATAACCTAGTTCCCTATAACCATGGCTCTGATACCAATCTGTCACACCCCAACCGACGGCGGAATACGTCGGGGCGGGACATGTAGATTGTTCATAAGCTCATGGTTTACTAAAGTTGAAATAATTAAACAACCAATTTCATTTCATAATTCAAGACATCAAATCCAACAATACAATAATAGAAATTACATAAACAAACTCGTTTAAATTTAAAATACTACGTGCTCAAACTTAAGTGAAAGCAACCTGATCAAACTCATTTATTCGTACCTGAAACATGATAAAAACGAGGTCAACTAAAAAGTTGGTGAGCATACATAGGTTTTGACACCACAAATAGAGTTCAAATGTTTTATACAATTCATATGATACATGATTTAGAAAGAATTTATGGGGAATCTATAGTTAAGCTAGTGCACAATCAAACCTTGTGACTGAAGGGCATAACACTCAATGTTATCCTAATGTAGGGCATAACATCCATGGTTACCCTGAATGTAGGGCATAACAACAAATATTATCCTGATGTAATGTCGGTAACAATCACCCTACCTGGGTGGGTTTGTCAGACACGATAGATCTATCAATGTTACCGTTGGCTTATGAAGAGTTAATGATTGTACTAGTGTCATGTATATCTAGCCTTAACTAATAGCATTCAAACATAAAGCACAAATAAACAAGTATGATCATATTATAGAATTGTACGTGTGTAATTGCAAATAGTGTTTATTGAGTAATCATGTTTCACCCCAAAAGTGTGCAAAAAGGATAAGGGACTATGTAAACTCACTTGTATTAATGGTGTAGATAGCACAAGAAATAGGTAGCAAAAGTGATTCTTGCAAATCATCAAATTAACCTAGAGTGAAATGTATGAACTTGAATCAAAACATACACATGGTCTAAAGTAATATCTAGGGTTTAACGGGATTGAGTGTAGGGACTTGTACAAAGGTGTTTGTGTCATCTCAAGTAATGAATGTATGAATTGGTATTTGTTTGAATAAAAATTTGATATAAAAAATGTAAATTCAAAGTATATATGAATTTGATAGAAATACCCATTGACTTAAGGTTTAAACTAATATAGTTAAATAATAAATGAATTCTTTTTATTTATTTATTTATTTATATATAAATGTGTCATTCAAAAGGGGGTGTGAAATATATATATTAGTAGAGTAAATTACAGATATTGTCCTTTATGTTTATACCATTTTTCAGATTGCGTCCTTTAGCAAAAAAATTATCATGTATCATCCTTTATTTTTAAAACCCTTGCACCCCATGTCTTTTACCCCAAACGACGTTAACTTTTATAGTTAAAACCCCTCACGTGAGGGAAAAAGAGTCTTTAACCCTAGATATTCATCTACGCTATCTAACCATCATCACCACCAGATCTTCATCATCTCCTACCCCCACCTCCTCCACCTCATCTCCTCCACCTCATCTCAGACACCATCATCTCCACTCTCTACGACCTCATCTGCAAGTCCCCTACACTACCCTACCCATCGCCACCGTCATCTCCACATCCTCACCAATGTCATCTCCACCTCCTCACCACTGTCATCTCCACCTCCTCGACCTGTTTGGGCAAAAATGGGTGGTTCGGAAGGGGAGAACATGAATCCAGTGGCAGTGGGTTTGTTGATCTAGGCTATGCTCAAAATTTGTGATTGAAGTGGGTTTGTTGTTGTTCTTGTTACGGCGATGGCAGTGGTTTTCCATGCCGGCGGTGGCAACTTCATCTGAATTTTCAACTCCCATTGTCAATTTCTTCGTCGATCATTTTTGGATGTTTCTGAAATCGATTGCTTTTCCATAAATCTTCAACTCTCAGTGTCAATTAGCTATAAAGGTATGTTTATGGCTAATTTGCTTCTCCATAAATCTTCCATACTTGTACTAATATTTTCTAGAATTTGTGGATCTAGAAATTCAGATTAAGATGGCTATTTTGCTTCATGATGTTTCTAAAATCGATTTCCCCTATTAATTCATCAACGAAACCCTAGCAGATACTCTATAATCGATTTGTGTATAATGATGTATGAAATCAATAGGTTGGAATGGCCGGTTTTGAGACATGGTTGTGGTGATGTTGACGGGCGGTGATGGTGGTTTTAACTGGCGGAAATGGTTGAGAGGGGGGAGTAGAGAGAGAAGAGAGTGGAGGTAGAGGGAGAAGGATATCATTAACTTAATTACACAAATAGTCCATTAAAAGATGGAAAGACCATTTTTCCCTCACGTGAGTGGCACCTGACTTGAGTTAACTGAAAAAATTAACGCCTGTTAGGCCAAATGACATAACCTGCAAAAAAATTAAACATAAAGGATGATACCTGATAATTTTTTTGCTAAAGTACGCAATCTGAAAAAGGGTATAAATAAAAAGGATAATATCTGTAATTTACTCATATTAGTATATATTTAAGAAATTATACTAAATATAATTTAAACTCTAAGTGTTTTATTAAAGTACAAAGGCAACTAAAATAAATAATCAATTCTTTGTTTTTAATTATTTATTATTAATAAAGTATGCCCTTTAAAAAAAAGAGAAGTGTAAATATATATAAATATATATTTAGGAAATATTTTATTTGCTTGAATAGTGTTTAAATCCTAAAGTATATAATTAATACAAATGATTTAAAAATTTAATTATGAAAAGGATTGTGTATTTTTATAAAACCTTAATATAATTTTTATAAAAATAGGTAGTATAAGAGTTTTAATTAAAACTAATGATTTCAATTTACATAATTTATTTATATTTTAAATGTGGTTTTGAAATCATTTAAATTGTGAAAATAATATTTCTAGTTCAAAAATCTGATTATTTTTGCATAATAGTTCCAAGTGGTATTAGGTTTTATAAAATGTTTGGGGCTTGCCCGGATCGAACCCGGGTCTACCCGGTGAAAGAATCGAACTCCAACCACTTGACCAGGGCACAATCCCTGATACAGAACCATACTGCAATTATCATAACATGGTGTTGGAGTGAAGTCAGGCTTGGGTTCAAGGCTCGCGTAAAAAGAGCCGGACATGTGGGTTTCGAACCCACGCCACTTGGTCCGATGGGACAATGACCTAACCAGTCGGACCAAGTGGTTTCGCTGGTTATGTAAGGATCCCAAATAATTAAATACGATAAACGATCAACATCCCCAAATTCAAAACCGTATGAACAGGTTAAGAACCCTAAATCAAATCAAGTCCGGGGGGTTTTGTTAACAGAAATTGATAAGGGGCTATTGACAGGGACTCAATTACGAATCAAACGAGCTAAGTGTTACCTGGTATGGTGGAGTAACGAGGGCTGTCGGCTATGAAGTCAGATCAAAGTTCTTGAGGCCTGATCGAAGTCGAGAGATGAAATGCGGATCAAATGGGTGTGCAGAGAGTTTCTATTAGGTTGTGCGAAGGTGTGTGATTTTTTTAGGTGGATTAATTCTACCTTAATCGTTCGATTCGATTCAGTCTTGCTCATGACAACTGTCGGCCATGATTCACGCATAAATTCGACGAGGAGGATGAATTGGGTCGTGTATATGGTCTGAATACATCCGAGGATTGATTGGGCATGATTTGCGGGCTTTAACGCGTTCAAATTTTTTTATTGAGGATCAAATCAAACACGGTTTGACTCTGGAAAGTCAATTCTGTTAGAATTGATTTGAATTTCAAAATTTGTCGCGCAAAGATCGAATTGAGGTGTCAATTGGGTTTGAAAACAGTCGATAAATGTTCTAGTATACAAGGCAAGTCTGTATAGATCGATTTGGGTGAAGGATTGTATCAATTTGGTTTTGTTTGACTTTTAAAAATCAAACGGGGTTAAAGTTTTTGAGTGGGGTCAAAATTGAGGGAATAAGGTTCAAAATTGAGATCAAAGGATTCAAATTAGGGGTTCAAAATTGGGAGTCCAAAAGTTTAGGGGGGGGGGGGTTTCAAATGCAACTAGGTTTATTTATTTTTATTCTTTTGTAATTATATATAGTTAATTATAATTTAAAATGATGTATTTAAAAAAAAGTTGTATATATTTGCCTAAAGCTAAGCCAATATTATTATGTGGTGTAAATTAATAGATTCAAAAAAATATTTTTGCGTACATATATTTATAGATATTTATACATACACACACACACATACATATATATATATATATATATATATATATATATATATATAAAGAGTGAAAATTATATGATTAAAGTCTATAGTTGTCCTTTAAAATAATTAATTTAATACGATATATATATATATATATATATATATATATTACATGTTTCATCTTAATGTATAAGGTTATTTTAGCAAAAAGGTTTACCCCTATACATGTGTATATATATTAACATACTTACATGTGTTTTAGAGAAATAATATGTGATGCAAGGTTCGAAAAGAATTGAATTGATGTATATGTAAGTGATGTGACATGATGAGTTTGAACAGGTACGGGACTCCAAGTGGTTATTATTGTACCCACTAAAATGAATAAGGACAAAGTATAGCCTGAGAATCAAGGATGTTACACGGATGAAGACCGAAACCTGGAAGTCAACGACTACTCTGGATAGAAGACAAAAGAGTACAAGTCAAGTACTTCGGATTAGTCAAGTACTCTGGATGATCAAAATGATCATCTAGATAAGACTTTGATCAATCGGACTAGTTTCTGTTTCTTCCACAAAGAACTGCTCCGGAGGACAACTGGCTACTAAGAGAAGTTAGTTAGTTAGTTATGCCACGCGCCATCCATATAACTTAATGTATAGGGTTTCTTGTATTCATCTATAAACAACGATGTTAGTTCTGCTATTTTGTAACTGTCTTTCCATACTTTGTACGAACTGATTTATATCAATACAAGAAACATTTTATCTACTTCGCTGTTCTTAATTGTGATTGATTGTTGTTATTATTGAATTGATTGAATCTGCCTTTCAATCCAATCATAGAATCACGATCTTCATGATTTTCGATCCTACAAGTGGTATTAGAGATTTCGATGCTCAAATTCGTGAAATTAGAGAGATATTTCGAGAATTCGTATTTGACTCTATGAATTTTCAGTTCATACGTAGAAAATTGATCAAATTGAGAAGAATTCAACCATAATGGCTTCTGTTATTCAAACTATTGATGCTGACATAAGAACCACCAACAAACCTCCTAGGTTGCAATCGGCTGTTGAGTATAGAAATTGGAAACAAAGGATGGAGAAATTCAATAATATTATGGATTACAATCTATGGAAGTTAGTCACCGATGGTATTTATTCACAACAAGTTGTGGTTGCTAAGGATGGATCAAGCCTTCCAAAAGATATTTCTAAGTATACTAAGGCAGAGTTGAAACTGAAGGATAAGGATATGAAAGCCTTAGGGTTTACTCACTATGGCTCTTCCTAGTGAGATCTTTCAAAATTTAAATACTCAAAAGTTTGCAAATTCTCTTTGCAATGCTTTGTTCAAAATGTATGAAGGTTCACCATAAATGAAGAAAAACATGAGAACCATATTGAAAAGACAGTTTGAGTTGTTTGGACATATTCCAAGTGAAGATTTAACTGTCCAATTCAATATATATGTGAAGCTTGTTCGTGAATTAAGATCTGTTGAGGTGGAGTTAGATAATCCTGAGGATGTCAGAAGGTTTATGACTTCTTTACCTCAAAAGTGACTCGTTTATACCATAACTTTTAAGAGGAATGATAACCTTAACACCTACACTTTAGAAGAATTATATGAGGCATTGTAGAAATATGAATTTGAAGAGAATTAGCTTTAAGAAAATATCATTAAAAGTTTTGTGACTCAATCAAGAGGTGTGGCTCTTGTTTCACCTATAGTTGAATGTGTTTCAGTTTCCCCACAATTTGTGCCATCTCAAGTTCAAACACTTCAAGTGGTTCAAAATGTTTGTTCAAGATGTGCTCATTGCTCATGTGATTCTCAAGCACAAGGTCCCTCCAAAGTTCAATCATAGAATGTTGCCCTGTATTCAACATTTATGTCAAGCTATGAATCTTTCTTGGCAGGGAAACTTACAAATACAAATTTGATTGGGTATGATCTTGAACAAATTCTTCAGGTGACCTTGAAGAAATGAATATTCAATGGCAAATGGCCATGATATCCTTGACGACTAAAAGGTTCTTTTAAAAGACCGGAAAGGAGAATTTTAAGGTGCATCTACATAGTAAAGTTGGATTGGATAAAAGAAAATTGAAGTGCTACAACTACAACATGACTAGTCACTTTGCAAGAAAGTGACATGCTCCCAAAATGTCTTCTCAATTCAATCCAGGGTATCAAAAGCCTTCAAAACGAATTAGTCAAATAATTTGTTTGTTATATATACGATCTAATCCCGAGCGACCCCCATAAATTTTGTTACCGACCCCATGGATTTTTTTTACAAAACGACACAAAAAATATTAACTTAAAACTTTAAAATTTTACAGATATAATCTTATTAACTATTATAAACTATATAAAATATTATAAATTGATTAATTAATTGGACATACCTATTAATCCTTATAAACAATTAAGTTCACTAGGTCACTAACCATTTAATCAAATAACTTTTTACCCTAAGCCAATATATATATATATATATAGGGGATGGATCATTTGAGAACTCGCTAAAAACAATAAAAAATCATCCATTGGTTTAAAATATGTAACATCCCGAAAATTTGAAAGCTAATGGTTTGGGTCAGAGAGCGACCCGAGTCTCTATTAATAGCAAAGTTTGACGCGTAAATTGTAAATCGATGGATTTAAAGGATGTGTGGAGCCGTTTTGCGTTCGGGTGGTGATCGAAACGTGTGAGTTAGAAACCAAGTGACCAGGATGTAAGTTAGTGGTTTAAATACCACTTAAAGAACAAACCTTAGCCATATCAGCTCTAGGTGTGCGACAGCTGGAAAGGGGACGCAAGGAGAGGAAGAAGCCGGCGACGGGCGTGGTCGGACGGGAAACAGAGGCGGAGACGTGGTGGCTTTTAACTGGGAGTCTCCAAAACACATTAAGGTAATCCCCGTTATGTTTAAGATATGTCGTATATTCATTTTCTTGCGTGGATTGTTAGGGTTTTAGGTTGGTGATCGGTTTTGGCCAATGATAGCCGTAATGGTGTTCACAACGGTAGTGGTGTTGCTTGGCTATGGTTTTTGCACGACGAAGATGGTGGTGACGTGGTGGTAGTGCACGATGGGAGGGTTCCAGAATAATACCCGAGTAGGGTTTGCATGGTGGCTGGTTAGAGAAATTCTCGATTAGGGTTTTGCATGGCTTGTACGTGCGAAGGAAACCCGTCTTGAGTTCTTGTGATTCGTGGGGATTAGGGTTTGCATGGCACGTGTATGTGCATGCATGGGAAACCTGGGTCCAGGAACACGATCTCTAAATGAGTCAAGAACGATCAGGTATGTATACGCGTGGAGCTAGGGGTTTTGTGTATAAAAAAGAAGAATAGTTGAGATCCAGTGTGCAGTTCATATTCTTATACGTCTTTAATGGATGGTTAGAACGTATTATGATCATGCGATCATACGTTTACATGTTCGGGTTTCGAGCGTGAACGGTCGGGTTGTAGAGCAAGGACTTGGATTCTTCGTAACTAGTGAGTTTCTAATACCCTCTTTAATGTTTTACCGTTTTGAGGCTATCGTACATACTTGCCTGTTCGATTTATTTAATTATGCGTGTTACGAGTTTTTGGCTAAACCTGAAGAGTTTATGAGCTAGATATCCAATAACGAGGCTAGGGGTCTATGTGGTGTCCTTAGATGGGGTGGCTTAGGTGTCGGTATGACACTAGTATGTCGTATGGTTATTGTGGAATGAGTCGGGGATTAGGTGTAGAAGTTATAAGGGTACGTCTAGAGCATGTGTTTGGTTATACACGTAGGCGATCCGTGTAAGGACAATGGGTGGTGATATATGTCCATGTAGTGTCATGGTATTTAACTTGTTGAATTATACTCTTGCATTTTTCTCTGTGTATACGGTCAACGGTTATAGGAAGGAGTCGGTCCTTTAGGTGTTGTCACCATGTGGGTGGCTGGGTAGTCATCATAGATGACGAGTGTCTCACTATGTTATGTGAAGGGGCCCTGTGAGTGCAATATTGTAACCCGGAAGGGGGTTCTCGAAAGGTGATATGGATATCCCGACGGGGATAACCCTGACGAGGGTAGCTGTGACGAAATAATTGCATGCGAGTGTTGATTGATATTTACGGTGTTGTGATGTTATTGCTTCGATGTTAAGTAATAGATTGACTGTTGTGTTGGAACGATGTCGTATTTACGACTAATGTGTAGTAGCCCTTGTGGGGGTCATTGTTAGGGCAAGTCCGATCTATGTGTAAGGGTTGGATGACCTAACCGGATTTCGTGTTGATAAGTGTGGTAAATTACAGGTTAGTAGAATGGTAAGTTCGTCCTGTTGGGAAGCGTGCACCGGTTTTAACATTCAAAACGTAACTTTATAAAATCAGATTTACAATGGTGGAAGCGTAAACAATAGCACACGATAATAAAGTTCGGAACTTTATCCGACAGTGATCCGATTACACAACATTTAGACAATTATAAATATAAAATAACACAACCATAGGGTGTTGGAGTTTTATACCTTTGACGAATAACCGGATTACACTCGGGTATAAAGAACGTCACGCTAAATGACAATATTCAAACTCGTCACACGAACTCGTTTCACGAACACACGTGGTCTCAACAACCGGTTCACGGCTCCTTCCGGTTCGGCTCGCTAAAGAGGACGGCAGCGGCTAGGGCAGCTCCGGACGGCTGCGCAACTAGGGCAGCAACGGTGGTAGGTGATGGTGGTTGATAGTGGCTGTTCACGGTGGCAGCAGGGGATGCCAGGCGGGGACGGGTCGCAAAATCAGGTTGCCCGGTTTTCCTCTCTTGCGCAAATACGGAGGTGGCTAAAAACTCCCTTTAGGGTTTGAACTTAATGATATATTTATAGTAAAACATATTACAAGTCAACCCCTTGAAAAATCAACCTTTAATTACCAACTGATTAACACTTAATCAGTTCTAGTCCCCGTAGTTTATAATTACACTAATTATAAACAATACTTGCGCAAACCAAATAATATTTATATTTAACCATTAAATATAAAACCTATTAATTTATATATATATATATATATATATATATATATATATATATATAAATCCACACTTCGACCTTCGTTAATTAGTTATTCTAAATAATTAAATACGAAGTAACCAACAAATATTTCTATAAATATTTAATCCACACTAACAAAAAATCCGTGTTTCGTGAAATAACGTTTAACAATTAAAGTCATGATTTGTTCTTTGTCCTAAGTGTAACTCTTCAGATCGTTCCTAGATAGTAACATTGATATTAACGATGATCGGACATCTAATATCCAACAATCTCCCACTTGGACGATTCATCGATTAATTGGGTCAACGTAGATAGTAATGGACGCCTAGCTGCATCTCACTTCCCCTAGCAAGGTATGACGTATTTATATTCGTCAACTAATTCCTTATGTTCAAGTAACCCTTACTTAACCAAGTACAATAGCCATGGTAAACACATCTATATATCCTTTCTGTTTTTTTTCATTCGTTCAATATGAGACATGGATACAAGTCACTTCTCATATGTGGTTCAACTATTCTTGTTCTCGTTCTCCAATTTGCATTGGTCGAAACAAACTACTCTTAGTTTGTGCGTGGCCACGCGATTTATGCCTATTCAAATCAACGAGGGCGCCAGAATGTCTAACTCCTAATCAAAGGAGAACATAATTACTTTGATCATGTACAACTCCCACTTAATTTCAGATTTATTCCTAATCATACACTTATTACTGCCTAATAAGGTACAACGTTAGATAAGATTAAAGAACAAACTTCATTTGGAGTTAGTTCTAGTAAGTGCCTCGGGTCGAGGATCGATAGATTTTACCATATTCAAAACTTCTCAAGACCTTGATCCATGAAGATAGTTTTGAAACGAGTTACGTCCAATAATCATTCTCTAATGATTATCTGTGAATATGACCTCCAACTACTTGGACTTTCATTCGCAATGAACAATCATCCAATTCATAATAGTCTTTCATTCATATTGATTCCCATGAATCTGATCGACTACGAACATTTGGAATACAATATTCAAGGATTTCTAAAACGTACAAAATGTCAAACATAGATGTGACAATCCGGACTTTTCAGTTAGTTTCGTTAGAAATTCCGTTAAGTTTTCTGTTAAAACCTAACCCAGTTAACTCAATATTAAACCCCAAGGACTAATTATGTCACAAATCAAACTTAAAACTACAAGGACTAGTTGTGTAAATCAAATCAGTTGACTCCACAAAGTCAAAATCAGGAAGTTTTGGTTCCTGTTGACTTTTTCAAGTCAAAACCGTATGCATTAGACCCAAATTCGAGCTTTGTAACGGAAATTCATGGGAATTGTAATCGAAATACACGATCTCTATCATAAACTCCCCTCATTAGAGCCTTTACACCGTCATATATTCGAATTCAAGATCAATTATGAGGGGTGGAGTTGTAACCGTCGACCCATACCATGAATCCGTCAAATTCGACGAATGCTCATATGATTTTCACAAATCAAACTCTCACACTCCTTAGTCGCATCCAGAAGAAGCCATTCCATACGTCAATTCCATCTGAGAAGTGGCCGGAGTCGACGAGGATCAAAGCTGCTAGGGGTTGGAACAAGTTCTAGTCGAACTCAACCAATTCGAGCACCATTTTGGTAATTCTTTAAACCTATAGCTTCATTTTTATCCATGGAATGAAAGCCCTATGTTAATTGGGGCTCATAACATCAAATCGATCGAAACCCAAATTCTAGGGTTCATACGAAACCCAATTTGGGGCTTTTGATTCTAGACTCGATCATAATCCAATTAATTCACATGGTTAGCTTCGAAATCAGTCACTCATTGAAAGCCCTATGCTAATTCGAATGTATAACATTGAATTAATCACGAACCGATTCTAGGGTTCAGCACGAGCACGGGTTAATCGAACTCTACTTTTAAACCTGTTTAAATTCAATTAATCCATATGATTAGCTTCGCAATTAACCACTCTTTGAAAACCCTATGCGAATTTGATCTCATAATATCGAATTTTTCAAGATCCAGTAACTAGGGTTGTTCTTAAAACAATTTGGGGGGTTTCGTCCCTAACAAACTTATAAATTCAATTAATTTATATAACTAGATTCAAAACTCTCTGCTTGTGTAAAGCCCTATGATTCCAAACATGTTCATTATCAAAATTGATCAAATCGATCCCTTGTTTCGTTCTAGGTTTTCGGCTTCTGTTTCAGTAATTAAACGATCTTTAAATTGTTAGTTTTACAATTAAACAAACCCACAAACTCGAAATGCCCCGACAAACAAAACCGCTAACCTGTTTTGATCGATCGAAGTCTAAATTGAAAGATCTGGGTTGGGTTTGGTTCGGCTTGGCGTGGGAGGAAAGAACCCACTGAAGTTTGTAATTAAAACCAATTGATCCGGGTATCTAACGCGATACCCTAGCGGACGGGACTGGTTGGGTCAGTGTGCGTGTGTGGGAGAGACCCGGGTTCGAGACCGGGCTCCCACAACTATTTTTTGAGCATTTTTTCTGTTATATTTAATTAATAAAATCAAACTCTATAATATTATATTATTATATAAATGTGTTTTAGCCCGGAAAATAGCCCGTAGACTCGGGTTTGAATTATTAACATATTTTTATTCCCATTTTTATAAATAAAATATTATTGTTATTATCAACTAAAAATAATATGTTTATATTATTTTCAAACCGTGACCCGTAATATTAAATAATATACATATTTATATTATTTCGAATCATTTATAACATCGTGTATCGATTGAGACTAAATAATAATATAATTAGTTATATTATTTACTCGTATATATATATATATATATATATATATATATATACTTAATTTTTGTGAATGACAAAACACCCGGTTATATTTATTATAATTTGTGTCATTCGTCGCGTAAAGTAATTCCTAACTCCGTGGACACTTTCGTCCACTCTTGAATATTAGAGCGTTTCTTTAGGACGTTCCTCATTCTGTGTCGCTGTCACAATTCCCATTTTTATCCCTAATTTATGTGTTTATAATTTTAGGGCATTCGTAAGTTTTTTGAGACTTACACACGTGGTTCCAACTTATCATTTGTGTGATACTACCTACAACGCAACGCATGTGAGTTTTCGCGGCCCCTTTTTACTATTTTAACTTGGGGGAGAAAACATGATTAAACGATTTTGAGATTTTGTAATTTGTATGATATCAATGTTAAAGCTAAGCGTAATACGCTATCACAGAAAGTTCTCATCTTATATCGGACCGTTAATATGGATCTTAGCGAGGTAATATTTAGTAGTACTACTGGTTTTGACAAATCCCACCCGCGTTAGTCGCGCTAACTCGATTAGAGAGTCGAACGAGTGAAATGTTAGCCTACTTACACCGCCAGTGTTGATAGACCTCGCAGGAGGCAAATAAACAAACAGTCAGCTTCGGTTGTGAGCGCTTGAGTTAAACAAGAACATAGGTTAGCTACCTATAGATACATATTTAATGATCATAAATCTGGTAAACGCTTATTTATATATTGAAACGTGTGAACTCACCAACCTTGTGTTGACATATTTTCTTGCATGTTTTCTCAGGTCGCTAAGATAAGGCACATGTGCACATTAGGGCATGCATGGGATTCATCTATTTTGATTGTTGCTTATTTATGTTTGTTTGGATTATTTTGTATTATACTTGGCTTGGTTGGACGTTTGGACGTTTGGACTTTTGGTTTGAGCGCGTGTGTTTTGCGCATTTACTTTTCTTTACGCTTCCGCATTGAAAATCTGATTGATATGATATTTTCATTTGACTCCCATGTAGAGTCGTTCAAAGTAACTAATGTCTGAGATCCTGGTTCGTCACTTCCCAAACGGTAAAACTTCGTTAGTTGAAATTGGGGGTGTGACAGATTGGTATCAGAGCCAGGTTTTAGAGAACTAGGATTGCATACTAGACTATAGCCTCACACATTAGTTACATGTCATTTGGATGTTTGGCACTTATATATATTGTTACAGGAACATGTCGTCAACTCCACCTCCATCACCTATGGCGCCAGGACATAAGGCACCTATCCTATCATCCCTGGAGCCCAAAAGGCGACGGACTAGTTCCAGTGACTACTCAGTTGACCAGGGGGAAACGAGCAGTGCGCAAGCAATGAATCCTGCTCGCAATTGGAACGCATACCCACAAATGATCCAAAGATGGATCGAAATGGGAAATGTCCCATCACCTTATTTTGGTTCTGCTTCCTCATCATCTACATTACCTAGCTTGCCATGCACTATGGAACAAGCTTTTGCAGCCTTTGTATTTTACATGTCTAGGGAGTTGAGTATTGTGAAAGATGCTACTAATGAGATACCAGACATTCTGAAGAGAGAGTCTCAAATAGAGGAGAATAAGGTAGGGATAGAGCTTTTGACTGCTGAATTAGCAGTAACGGATCAAGTCCATAACCTCTTGGTGGATTGGGTGACACATTTGGAGACGAGGGTGGACACCTCGGACAATGATATGGAAGGAGTTCTGGAGAGAGTGGCTGCTCTGGAAGCTCAGCTACATGTAGCAAACCATACTGCCGAAGGTCTTCAAGAGAGGGTGACTCACTTGGAAGCCCAACTGCAAGCAGCCCTATTTCATGAGGAGATTCCATTTTCTGACAGCGAGGAAGAGCCCTTCGAGGAAGAGCCTTTCGAGGAGGAGCCCTTCGAGGAGGAGCCCTTCGAGGAGGAGCCACCTGAGGAGAACCAGTGGAAATCGATGATGCACAATCATATGTTTCTTCTAATGACGAAGATGTTTGATTATCTTCCTATTCTATCTTCCCTTTTCATGCATGTTTTGCTTTTGTTATTTCTCTTTTCAAACCTAGATGGGTAAGGTTGTTCCCATTCAATAAAAGCATGAGAAGTTTAATGTTTGAATTATTTATTTTGTAGCCTTACAATTTATTTAATTTTCAAAATATTAGATATTGTATTTCTTTACTCGTACATAAATAATGTTTAATATGCGATATATTTCTCATTGTTTTGTATTTGTGAATGTGAAGAATCATGTCAGGGAGAGGACGTGGAGGTCGTGCTGGTGGCCGAGGTACCATTAACATGACGGCAGTGGAGCTAGCGGCACTAATAAACGATAGTGTGGCGGAGGCTCTAGCAGCACAGAATGCTGCAGGTAAATGCTTTAGCTATTGACTAATGATGTCAATTCATCTCTTAAAAAGCGTGTCCTAAACTCTCTAACACCAATCCTATTTTGTTTCTGACTCTAGGCCCGCAAAACCCGCAACTAACCTGCACCTTCAAGGCATTCATGGATTGTAAGCCCCACGCCTATAGTGGAGCTGAAGGAGCTGTCAGACTACTTCGTTGGTTCGAGAAAGTAGAATCAGTGATTGCCATGTGCAACTGCCGAGTGGCTAATCAGGTCAAGTTCGTCGCTGGAACTTTGGAGGGCCCGACTCTCACATGGTGGAACGCCCAGGTCCAGATGTTGGGTCTGGCCATGGCAAATGGACTCCCGTGGGAGGAGTTTAAATCAATGATGAAGGAGGAGTACTGTCCTCGCGATGAAATTCAGAAGTTAGAGGGAGAATTCTGGAACCTAAAGATGGAGGGCTCTGAAATTGAACTTTATACCACGTGTTCACATGAGCTTGCTACTATGTGCCCACATATGGTGACCCCTGATTACAAGAGAATTGAACTATACATTGGAGGTCTAGTGCCTCAAATACGAAGCATGGTTACTTCATCCAACCCTACCACTATCCAGCAAACTATCCGACTTGCCCATAAGTTAACCGATCAGGCGGTGACTCAAGTGACTCTACATCCGAGAGGTTCGGTCTCTAAATCCACCGATAATCATAAACGTAAGTTTGACCACCACTCCAACTCTCACTCGAAAGGACCCCAGCCCAACCAACCCAATTTAATCAACCGCAGCAACAGCAGCGTAGGTTTGAGCCTGCTAAGAACTCCAACCAGTCGACCTCTTCAGGTCAAAACCAGGGTGGTTACGCGGGAAAGTCTCCTAAGTGTAACAAGTGCAACTTCCATCACTTCAGGTTTTGCAACCGTTGTCAGCGGTGCGGCAAGATAGGTCATGTTGCCAAGGATTGTAGGGGTGAATTACAAGCCAAGAAGCCTTTCAACAACCTGGATCCACAAGGGGTTGTTTCGAGTGTGGGAAGGAGGGACATATTCGGAAGAATTGTCCTCAATTGAAGAAAGAGGGTAATGGAAACCACAACCCTAACCAGAATAACAACAATGGGGGTAACAACGACAATGGTGGAGGAAATGGTGCGAAGGGACGAGCCTTCGTACTAGGATCTGGATAAGCTCGTTATGATCATAATGTGGTCACCGGTAAGTTTCTCTTAAATAATTACTTTGCTTCTATCCTTTTTGACACAGGTGCTCATAGAAGTTTTATATCTAAGAAACTTAGTGATATGATAAAAGGAACTCCAACTCTGTTAGAAGTTAAGTATATAATAGAGATAGCTGATGGCCAAATAATTGAAGTAACTCACATTCTTAAGGGATGTAAGCTTGAGCTAGCTAGATATATATTTGATATCGACCTTATGCCGGTCACACTTGGTAGTTTTGATGTAATTGTCGGCATGGATTGGTTATCTAAAAACCAAGCTGAAATTGTCTGTCATGAGAAAATTGTTCGTATTCCTCTCCCGAGTGGAGAAACCCTTTCCGTTCAGGGTGAAAAAGTTGGTGCAGTCATGGGCATCATATCTTTTATGAAAGCACAGAAGTGCCTTCGAACGGGACATGCGGCTATTTTGGCTCTCGTTGCTGAGCAGTGGTCAGAAGAGAAAAAGATTGATGATATTCCCGTCGTTCGTGAATTTTTAGAAGTATTCCACGAGGATCTGCCTGGTCTACCACCACACCGACAGGTTGAATTCCAAATCGATCTAGCACCCGGAGCGACACCGATTGCTCGGGCACCTTACAGACTAGCACCTAGTGAATTGCAAGAGCTATCTACTCAGTTACAAGATTTGTTGGATAAAGGTTTCATCCGACCTAGCTCATCGCCATGGGGAGCTCCCGTCCTGTTTGTCAAGAAGAAGGACGGAACTTTCCGTATGTGTATTGACTACCGTGAACTGAATAAAGTCACAATCAAGAATCGTTATACTTTGCCTCGTATAGATGATCTATTTGATCAACTCCAAGGATCAAGTTTCTATTCCAAGATAGATCTCAGGTGTGGTTACCATCAATTAAGAGTCCGAGATGATGATATTTCTAAGACTGCTTTCAGGACAAGGTACAGCCACTATGAATTTATGGTCATGCCTTTCGGATTAACCAACGCACCTGCGGTATTCATGGACCTCATGAACCGTGTGTGTAAGCCTTACCTTGATCAATTCGCCATCGTTTTCATCGACGACATCCTCATTTATTCCAAGAACAAGGAGGAACATGAGGAACATTTACGCCTAATTTTGGAATTACTTAAAAGGGAGCAACTATATGCTAAGTTTTCCAAGTGTGAATTTTGGATCCGGGAGGTTCAATTCTTAGGACATGTGGTTAACGAGAAAGGAATACATGTCGACCCATCAAAGATAGAAGCCATCAAGAATTGGGCAGCACCGACGACTCCGACAGAGGTGCGACAATTTCTGGGATTGGCTGGCTATTACCGTCGATTCATTGAGGGATTCTCAAAAATTGCACAACCTCTCACTGCCTTAACTCAAAAGGATAAAGCCTATAACTGGGGCGATAACCAAGAGTCAGCATTCCAACATCTTAAATAAAAACTTTGCGGTGCACCTATTCTAGCTCTTCCGGAAGGAACCGATGATTTTGTGGTGTATTGTGACGCGTCTATTCAGGGTTTAGGTTGTGTGTTAATGCAAAGAGAAAAGGTGATCGCGTATGCTTCGCGTCTACTAAAGGTTCACTAGAAAAACTACACCACTCATGACTTAGAGTTGGAAGCTGTAGTTTTCGCACTTAAGATATGGAGACATTACTTGTACGGTACCAAATGCACCATTTACACCGATCACAAGAGTCTTCAGCACATCTTCGAACAGAAAGAGTTGAACATGCGACAACGTCGTTGGGTCGAACTCTTGAATGATTATGACTGTGCAATCCGGTATCACCCGGGTAAAGCTAATGTTGTAGCTGACGCCCTAAGTCAAAAGGAAACGAAAACCAAACGAGTTCGAGCACCGGATTACCTGAAAAAATCCGTAGTGCTCAACTCGAAGCCCTGGAGGAGGAAAACCTACCGCTGGAAGGTACACGCGGTATGGAAGCACAACTCGAGGTCAAATCTGATGGTATTCGCTACTTCGTCGAGCGAATATGGTTCCAGTGTCCGGAAACCTAAGGGAACTAGTCATGGATGAGGCTCATAAATCTTGTTACTCTATCCATCCAGGTTTCGACAAGATGTACCATGACTTAAAGGTGCTATATTGGTGGCCGAAGATGAAGGCCGATATAGCCATCTATGTGAGTAAGTGTCTGACTTGCGCAAAGGTCAAAGTTGAATATCAAAAGTCATCCGGTCTTCTCCAACAACCAGAAATTCCCATGTAGAAATGGGAACAAATCTCCATGGACTTTATTACAAAATTGCCACGAACTCCTACCGGATGTGATACCATTTGGGTAATTGTTGACCATTTAACAAAGTCCGCTCACTTCTTAGCAATCAAGGAAACCGACAAAATGGATAAGCTTACTCGTACTTACTTGAAAGAAATAGTCTCTCGGCACAGGGTGCCAATCTCTATCATTTCGGATCGTGATGCACAATTCACTTCTCGTTTCTGGCAGTCGTTACATAAAGCTTTAGTCACGCGTCTAGATATGAGCATAGCATACCATCCTCAAACTGATGGCCAGACAGAACGTACTATTCAAACTCTGGAGGATATGCTACGAGCCTGTGTGATTGATTTCGGTAACACTTGGGAGTCTCACCTACCATTGGTGGAGTTCTCCTACAACAACAGTTATCACACTAGCATCAAGGCAGCTCCATTTGAAGCACTATATGGACGGAAATGCCGTTCTCCTATTTGTTGGACCGAAGTTGAGGATAGTCAACTTACAGGTCCTGAACTTGTATTCGAAACTTCCGAAAAGATCGTTCAAATTCGAAACCGTATGGCGGCAGCTCGTGATCGTCAAAAGAGCTATGCCGACAAGTGTCGTAAACCCTTAGAGTTTCAAATAGGTGACATGGTCTTACACAGAGTCTCACCTTGGAAAGGTGTCATTCGCTTCGGGAAGCGAGGTAAACTAAACCCTCGTTATGTTGGACCTTTCAAGATAGTAAAGAGAATTGGCCCAGTCGCATATCAACTGGACCTGCCGGAAGGACTTAGTGGTGTACACGATGTCTTTCACATCTCAAATTTGAAGAAATGTTTAGCAGGCGAGTCTCTCAAGGTTCCTCTTGAGAAACTACATATTGATGAACAGTTACGTTTCATCGAAGAACCCGTGGAAATTATGGATAGGGAAGTCAAAACGTTAAAGCACAGTAAAATCCCTATTGTCAGAGTTCGTTGGAACTCGAAACGCGGACCGGAATTCACGTGGGAGCGCGAGGATTAGATGATGCGCAAATATCCTAATCTGTTCAAGCACTCCACGTCAAATTCTTAAGGTACTATTTTAATTTTCGGGACGAAAATTCTTTCAACTAGGGGATGATGTGATATCCCGGGAAATTTTTTTTTATTATTATTATTATTTAATTTTCGGGACGAAAATTCTTTTAACTAGGGGATGATGTGACAATCCGGACTTTTCAGTTAGTTCCGTTAGAAATTCCGTTAAGTTTTCTATTAAAGCCTAACCAAGTTAACTCAATATTAAACCCCAAGGACTAATTCTGTCACAAATCAAACTTAAAACTACAAGGACTAGTTGTGTAAATATGCAAAATCAAATCAGTTGACTCCACAAAGTCAAAATCAGGAAGTTTTGGTTCATGTTGATTTTACAAGTCAAAACCGTATGCATTAGACCCAAATTCGAGCTTTGTAATGGAAATCCATGGGAATTGTAATCGAAATACACGATCTCTATCATAAACACCCCTCATTAGAGCCTTAACACCATCATTTATTCGAATTCAAGATCAATTATGAGGAGTGGAGTTGTAACCGTCGACCCATACCATGAATCCGTCAAATTCGACGAATGCTCATATGATTTTCACAAATCGAACTCTCACACACCTTAGTCATATCCAGAAGAAGCAATTCCATACGTCAATTCCATCTGAGAAGTGGCCAGAGTCGACGAGGATCAAAGCCGCTAGGGGTCGGAACAAGTTCTAGTCGAACTCAACCAATTCGAGCACCATTTTGGTAATTCTTTACACCTATAGCTTCGTTTTTATCCATGGAATGAAAGCCCTATGTTAATTAGGGCTCATAACATCAAATCGATCGAAACCCAAATTCTAGGGTTCATACGAAACCCAATTTGGGGCTTTTGATTCTAGACTCGATCATAATCCAATTAATTCACATGGTTAGCTTCGAAATCAGTCACTCATTGAAAGCCCTATGCTAATTCGAATGTATAACATAGAATTAATCACGAACCGATTCTAGGGTTCATCATGAGCACGGGTTAATCGAACTCTACTTTTAAACCTGTTTAAATTTGTAACATCCCGAAACTGGTAATAAAACAATAATGGCACGATCGAAATTATAATTTTCAAATGACGAAAGAAAAATGGATGGGCTTGGGCTCGGCTCCAACGGGCCGAAGGAAGCCCAAGTATATAAGGGCAAGGACTGCCCAAACTTCTCATTTTCCACCAATCTCAAGTTCTAGAGAGAGAGAAGAGAGCACGGGTCTAGAGAGAGAAAGTGACGGATCGACTTGGAAATTCAGGAGAACGTTGCTACTGTGCTCGTGATCATCTTCTCTTAATCATAACTCCAATCCAGGTAAGCATTCGATCATAATCTGAGTTTTTAGGATTATTTTAAGATTTTCGGTTTTAGCTAAATAGGTGAAGTTTTTATGGATAAAACTTGAAAATGAACAAAGATCTAGCATCTAGAATGAAAACCGAACGTTTTGATCAAAGAAAATTCAGATATTGACATGATCAGACCCGCATTCAAAAATTTAGGGTTCTTACGCCTGAATCAGATCCTGCGTACTTATCAGGTACGCAGGAAGAAGGGTTCTGCGTACTTATCAAGTACGCATGAAGTAAAGTCTGCGTACTTATCAAGTACGCATGAAGTAAGGTCTGTGTACTTATCAAGTACGCATGACTAAGGCCTTGCGCATTTGCTAAGTGCGCAGGCATCAGGCTGGTTAAGTAAGTTCAGAATGTTTGGAATGGTTAAACCATTAGAGTCGGGATTAGGTCTGATGTGTATTTAACTAATCAATTCAGATCGAAAGTGACATTGTTGGACCTTTGTTTAGGGCAACCCAGACTAGCTCATCAGGTGAGTTCTATGTGCCCCCTTATATGTTATGTGCAAACCTTATTAAATGTTTTGGGGCTGAGATGTATACACTAAATGAATAAATGATATGAATGCTAATGTGATCATACGTGATATACTAATATATATGTTATATATATATACGAAAATGAATTATGCACAAAGAATGAATCGTATGATTATATAGAATGAATGAAAGAACAACATAATGTGTAAGAATGAAATCTTGCTTTATATCCACGTATATATTGCTTGCTATGAATGAATAAACGTTATGAATGGAACAATGATAACGGCTACCTCGGTAGACGGACGACCACTCGACTATTATGCAGCCAGAAATGAAAGTCTAGAAAGGTAGACTAAATAGGCCACTACGGTGGAGTAAGTCCCGAAATCGATGTACGACTGTATAATTAGTTCGGGTGGGAGACAGATACCTTAGGGCAGTCAGAAAAATATGACGGACTACGACGGTAGGACGATTGTAAGATAATGACGGACTACTTCGGTAGGACGGTTGTAAGATAATGGCGGACTACTTCGGTAGGACGGTAGTAAGATAATGACGGACTACTTCAGTAGGACGGTTGTAAGATAATGACGGACTACTTCGGTAGGACAGTTGTAAGATAATGACGGACGGACACGTGTTGCCGGACGGTTGTAAGATAATGACGGACGGACACGAGTTGCCGGACGGTTGTAAGAATGGCGGACCATGACGATGGACCGTGGCGTTTGTCTTTGTGACATTCGCAAACAAATGAGGAGTTGATCACCCTTAAGTGTATGACCCATGAAAGTTAAGAAAAGAAAAAGGTAAATGCATATATATATGTAATCACAAAAGAAAGATGAAAGAAAAGCAAAAGTTACGAATGTATATAATTATGTATACTTGAAAAGAAAAGAATGATCATACTTAATAGTTTTAAACTAGAACTCACCAGCGTTAGCTAACTTTTAGTATACATTTCAGGTACAGAAAGGAAGGGTCGTGCGAAGGCGTGAAGGTTACCCGGCACGAGACTGACATCCCACTTTTATTTTTGTTAAGACAATGTTATGTTTCAATTTTTAAGACTTCCGCTGCTATGTTATGTTATTGAATGATGTATGCTTCCGCTGTGTTTGAATGTTTTTAATTAAAAGTTCAGTGATCAATGACTATGTTTATGAGCAAATCCAACAAGTGAGGTTACCCGGGAAAGGGGCCTTACAAGTTGGTATCAGAGCAATAGTTTGAGAGATTCAGACATCCCTAAATGTCTGGACTCAAGTTGATTATGGGACCAACGCACGGATGTCAGTTATGGGTAACCAATGCCAACGCCAGCATGATAAGTAAGTACTGAAGTTAATGCACTTGGATAAGAATAGATACCTTAACTTAGAACAAATAGATGTCAATGTCACAACCGATTTGAAGAGTTTTGAACCCGAAAAGCAATGTAAATTAGTAATCACAAACCGGTCACTGTAATTAATAATTTACCTTGCTCGTACTGTTCTAAATCTATGATCTGAAGAAATGACATTGATGTATTCCCTTTACATATCAGAAAATTCTAGAAAACTATGGCAAGTAGAGGAAGAACTGCACGCCAAGGCGGCCATACGGGCCGAGTAGGTAGACCGCCATTGAACCAAGGACAAGAGGAAGAAGAAATCATGCACGTTAAACACACCGAGAGAGTGCATGGCACTAATGTGACCCCACCGGGAGGTGACAATGAAGAGGCACTACGATTGGGACCCGAACTTAGGGATGCTATTGCCCGTGAGCTTGTAATGACACTGAAGAGCGTATTGCCTGGTCTGTTACGTGAGACACAGAAAAGGAAATGGGAAAACGTGTCTAAGGAAAATGGAAAGGGGAACTATACAACTGAGGCTAAGAAGCTAAGGACTGAAGAATACGAAGCTTGTAAGAAATGTTTGAAGAAACACCAAGGCGAGTGCCTAGCTGGTTCCACCATCTGTTATAAGTGTGGAAAGGCGGGGCACTATTCTCGCGATTGTTTAAGAGACACTAAATGCCAAGGTTGTGGACTATTTGGACATCTGACCAAGAGTTGCAGAAAAACCAGACAATCTGGTTCGGGAAAAGAAAAGGAACAAGAACAGCCAAACGCTAGGACACGAGCCTACGCCCTGACTGAGGAGGAAGCAAGGGGAAACCCTGATGTTGTGTCAGGTACGTTCCTAGTTAATAAAGTACATGCTGCTATTTTATTTGACTCTGGTGCTAGTAAAAGTTTTATATCCAATGCATTTAGTCGTAAACTAGGTTGCACTATCAACACCATAGTAAAGGTCTTTAGCGTACAAACTGCCGTTGGTAAAAAATTCGGCAGTATTTCAAGTAACAGAGGATTGCATCATAGAAATAGAGGGTCATAAGTTCCCTTCTAGATTATTCCTTCTCACCTTAGGAGGATTCGATATAGTATTGGGTATGGATTGGCTAGCTGCCAACGAAGCTCAAATCATATGTAAACGTAAGAGGATACACCTCAAAGCTCCTAGCGGCAGTCCAATTACGGTTTATGGGGATTGGAATTGCACGATGCCGAACATCATCTCGATGATCAAGGCCGAAAGATACATGAGGCGTGGTTGCGAAGCTTATTTGGCATATGTTATTGATGATAGAATGAAAATGAATGAACTCAAGAATGTACCCATGGTGTGCAACTTTTCGGAAGTATTCCCTGAGGATCTACCTGGGTTACCACCCGATCGGGAAATCGAATTTCAGATTGACTTATTACCAGGAGTTGAGCCCGTTGCCAAAGCCCCCTACCGATTGGCTCTGAAAGAAATGAAAGAATTGATGTCTCAACTACAGGAATTAACAGAAAAAGGATTTATTAGACCGAGCATTTCACCATGGGGCGCTCCAGTACTATTCGAAAAGAAGAAAGACGGCAGCATGCGCATGTGCATTGACAATCGTGAACTGAATAAGAGGACAGTAAAGAACAAATACCCACTGCCTAGAATAGATGACCTTTTTAATCAACTACAAGGTGCGAGTTGGTTCTCAAAATTCGATCTTAGGTCGGGTTACCATCAGTTGAAAGTAAGAGAGGAAGACGTACTAAAGACCGCGTTTCGCACGCGTTATGGGCATTATGAGTTTCTCGTGATGTCCTTCGGATTGACTAACGCACCAGCAGCGTTCATGGATTTGATGAATAGAGTATGTCGACCAATGTTGGATCGATCAGTGATAGTTTTTATAGACGGCATACTGGTATATTCAAAAAGCGAGGGTGATCACCACTGTCACCTAAGAGAAGTTCTGGAGGTGCTAAAGCAGGAAAAGTTGTACGCAAAATTCTCCAAATGTGCGTTCTGGCTTAGGGAAGTCCAATTCCTAGGTCATGTGACAAACCCAAACGACATCATGGTAGATCCTGCAAAGTTCGAGACAGTAAAGGAATGGAACGTCCCAAAGACACCAACAGAGATACGAAGTTTTTTGGGATTGGCAGGCTATTATCGGAGATTCATTCAAGATTTCTCGAGGATAGCATCGCCACTAACTAAATTGACATGAAAGGAAGTAAAGTACGAATGGGGTCCAACCCAAAACAACGCGTTTGAGGAACTTAAGACACGATTAACCCAAGCTCCAATCTTGACACTACCTGAGGGAAATGAAGACTTGGTAGTCTACTCTAACGCTTCGGGTCAAGGTTTAGGCTGTGTACTTATGCAACGAGGTAAGGTAATTGCTTACGCTTCGTGACAACTAAAGATTCACGAGGTTAACTACCCAACTCACGATCTGGAGTTAGCGGCAATAGTTTTCGCATTAAAAATATGGAGGCACTATCTGTATGGAGTTAAATGCACCATCTACTCCGATCATAAAAACTTGAAGTACTTTTTCGAGCAAAAGGAATTAAATATGAGGCAAAGGAGGTGGTTAGAATTATTAAAGGACTACGATTGTGAGATACTGTACCATCCAGGCAAGGTAAACGTAGTAGCTTACGCCTTAAGCAGAAAGGAGCAATCTGATCCTATCCGGATCAAGGCATGTCAGCTGATTATAACGCCAGATTTGATGAATGAAATATCAAAAGCACAAGATGAAGCACTATTAGAAAGAAATATTAAATGGGAAAGAATAGTAGGACAACAAGGGAATTTGATGCAAGTGTGTACGGTGTACGAACTAGGTTTGGCCGGATGTGGATACCTAAGATTGGCGAGCTTAGAGCCAAAATACTCGAGGAGGCCCATAAGTCTTGCTATTCCATCCACCCTGGGATAAACAAAATGTATCAAGACTTGAAGAAAGAGTACCGGTGGTCCGGCATGAAGAATGATGTGACCGAGTACGTGAACAAGTGCCTAGCACCAGAAACCATGCGGTAAAATGCAACCTCTACCAATACCGGAATGGAAGTGGGAGGAGATCACGATGGACTTCATTACCAAGCTACCGCGAACAGCTAAAGGCAATGATACCATTTGGGTGATCGTCGACCGCTTAACGAAAAGTGCTCACTTCCTGCCAATACGTGAAACTGCTTCATCCAAAAAACTAGTAGAAATTTTTATCAAAGAAATTGTGAGCAGGCATGGTATGCCGGTGTCGATTGTGTCCGACCGGGATACTAGATTCACGTCAAGGTTTTGGAAGAAATTTAATGAAGTAATGGGCACTAGATTGAACATCCGCACAGCTTACCACCCTCAAACCAATGGTTAATCTGAAAGGACAATCCAGACCTTAGAAGACATGCTCCGGGCTTGTATCATTGACTTTGGTGGGAGCTGGGACAGCCATCTACCATTGGCAGAATTCTCTTATAACAACAGCTATCACTCAATGATTGGCATGCCGCCATTTGAGATGTTGTATGGAAGGAGATGTAGGACCCCGGTTTGTTGGGGCGAAATTGGACAGAAGGATTTTGCAAGTCTCGAAGTGGTCAAAGCTACTTCGGAGAAATTTGATCAAATCAAGGCTCGAATGAAAGCCGCAAAAGACAGACAGAAATCATACGCAGATAAGAGAAGAAGGGAGTTAGAGTTTCAAGTCGGGGACATGGTACTGTTAAAAGTATCACCATGGAAAGGAATCATCTGATTCAGAAAACATGGCAAATTAAGTCCAAGGTTTTTCGGACCTTTTAAGATCTTAGAGAGAGTGGGTCAGGTTGCTTACAGACTCGACCTACCCGATGCGCTTAGCGAAATATACCCTACGTTCCACGTGTCGCACTTACGCAAGTGTCTAGCTGACAACACTGCTCACATACCTTATGATGAGATCGAAGTGGATAACAGTCTGAATTATGTCGAGGAACCAATAGCCATCCTTGACCGATCTGAGAAACAACTACGCAATAAGTCAATCCCATTGGTCAAAGTTTAATGGAAGCACCGAAAGGGATCGAAAGCTACATGGGAGAAAGAAGACGAGATGCGGGAACTATACCCTCAGTTGTTTAACGTGTAACTGGTTTCGAGGACGAAACCTTTTTAAGGGGGGTAGACTTGTAACATCTCAAAACTGGTAATAAATAAATAATGGCATGATCGAAATTATAATTTTCAAATGACGAAAGAAAAATAGATGGGCTTGGGCTCGGCTCCAACGGGCCGAAGGAAGCCCAAGTATATAAGGGCAAGGGATGCCCAAACTTCTCATTTTCCACCAATCTCAAGTTCTAGAGAGAGAGAAGAGAGCACGGATCTAGAGAGAGAAAGTGACGGATCGACTTGGAAATTCAGGAGAACGTTGCTACTGTGCTCGTGATCATCTTCTCTGAATCATAACTCCAATCCAGGTAAGCATTCGATCATAATCTGAGTTTTTAGGATTATTTTAAGATTTTCGGTTTTAGCTAAATAGGTGAAGTTTTTATGGATAAAACTTGAAAATGAACAAAGATCTAGCATCTAGAATGAAAACCGAACGTTTTGATCAAAGAAAATTCAGATATTGACATGATCAGACCCGCATGCAAAAAGTTAGGGTTCTTACGCCTGAATCAGATCCTGCGTACTTATCAAGTACGCAGGAAGAAGGGTTCTGCGTACTTATCAAGTACGCATGAAGTAAAGTCTGCGTACTTATCAAGTACGCATGAAGTAAGGTCTACGTACTTATCAAGTACGCATGACTAAGGCCCTGCGCACTTGCTAAGTGCGCAGGCATCAGGCTGGTTAAGTAAAGTTAGAATGTTTGGAATGGTTAAACCATTAGAGTCGGGATTAGGTCTGATGTGTATTTAACTAATCAATTCAGATCGGAAGTGACATTGTTGGACCTTTGTTTAGGGCAACCCAGACTAGCTCATCAGGTGAGTTCTATGTGCCCCCTTCTATGTTATGTGCAAACCTTATTAAATGTTTTGGGGCTGAGATGTATACACTAAATGAATAAATGATATGAATGCTAATGTGATCATACGTGATATACTAATATATATGTTATATATATATACGAAAATGAATTATGCACAAAGAATGAATCGTATGATTATATAGAATGAATGAAAGAACAACACAATGTGTAAGAATGAAATCTTGCTTTATATCCACGTATATATTGCTTGCTATGAATGAATAAACGTTATGAATGGAACAATGATAATGGCTACCTCGGTAGACGGACGACCACTCGACTATTATGCGGCCAGAAATGAAAGTCTAGAAAGGTAGACTAAACAGGCCACTACGGTGGAGTAAGTCCCGAAATCGTTGTACGACTGTATAATTAGTTCGGGTGGGAGACGGATACCTTAGGGCAGTCAGACAAATATGACGGACTACGACGGTAGGACGGTTGTAAGATAATGACGGACTACTTCGGTAGGAGGGTTGTAAGATAATGACGGACTACTTCGGTAGGACGGTTGTAAGATAATGACGGACTACTTCGGTAGGACGGTTGTAAGATAATGATGGACTACTTCGGTAGGACGGTTGTAAGATAATGACGGACTACTTCGGTAGGAGGGTTGTAAGATAATGACGGACGGACACGAGTTGCCGGACGGTTGTATGAATGGCGGACCATGACGATGGACCGTGGCGTTTGTCTTTGTGACATTCGCAAACAAATGACGGGTTGATCACGCTGATGTGTATGACCCATGAAAGTTAAGAAAAGAAAAAGGTAAATGCATATATATATATATATATATATATATATATATATATATATATATGTAATCACAAAATAAAGATGAAAGAAAAGCAAAAGTTACGAATGTATATAATTATGTATACTTGAAAAGAAAAGAATGATCATACTTAATAGTTTTAAACTAGAACTCACCAGCGTTAGCTGACTTTTAGTATACATTTCAGGTAAAGAAAGGAAGGGTCGTGTGAAGGCGTGAAGGTTACCCGGCACAAGACTGACATCCCACTTTTATTTATGTTAAGACAATGTTATGTTTCAATTTTTAAGACTTCCGCTGCTACGTTATGTTATTGAATGATGTATGCTTCCGCTGTGTTTGAATGTTTTTAATTAAAAGTTCAGTGATCAATGACTATGTTTATGAGTAAATCCAACAAGTGAGGTTACCCGGGAAAGGGGCCTTTCAAAATTCAATTAATCCATATGATTAGCTTCACAATTAACCACTCTTTGAAAACCCTATGCGAATTTGATCTCATAATATCGAATTTTTCAAGATCCAGTAACTAGGGTTGTTCTTAAAACAATTTGGGGGTTTCGTCCCTAACAAACTTATAAATTCAATTAATTTATATAACTAGATTCAAAACCCTCTGCTTGTGTAAAGCCCCATGATTCCAAACATGTTCATTATCAAAATTGATCAAATCGATCCCTTGTTTCGTTATAGGTTTTCGGCTTCTGTTTCAGTAATTAAACGATCTTTAAATTGTTAGTTTTACAATTAAACAAACCCACAAACTCGAAATGCCCCGACAAACAAAACCCCTAACCTGTTTTAATCGATCGAAGTCTAAATTGAAAGATCTGGGTTGGGTTTGGATCGGTTTGGCGAGGGAGGGAAGAACCCACTGAAGTTTGTAATTAAAACCCAATTGATCCGGGTATCTAACGCGATACCCTAGCGGGCGGGACTGGTTGGGTCAGTGTGCGTGTGTGGGAGAGACCCGGGTTCGAGACCGGGCTCCCACAACTATTTTTTGAGCATTTTTTCTGTTATATTTAATTAATAAAAATCAAACTCTATAATATTATATTATTATATAAATGTGTTTTAGCCCGGGAAACAGCTAGTAGACTCGGGTTTGAATTATTAACATATTTTTATTCCCATTTTTATAAATAAAATATTATTGTTATTATCAACTAAAAATAATATGTTTATATTATTTTTAAACCGTAATTTCATATAAAATAATATGTTTATATTATTTTCAAACCGTGACCTGTAATATTAAATAATATACATATTTATATTATTTCGAATCATTTTATAACATCGTGTATCGATTGAGACTAAATAATAATATAATTAGTTATATTATTTACTAGTATATATATATATGATATATATATATATATATATATATATTTATTTACTTAATTTTTGTGAATGACAAAACACCCTGTTATATTTATTATAATTTGTGTCATTCGTCGCGTAAAGTAATTCCTAACTCCGTGGACACTTTCGTCCACTCTTGAATATTAGAGTGTTTCTTTAGGACGTTCCTTATTCCGTGTCGCTGTCACAATTCCCATTTTTATCCCTAATTTATGTGTTTATAATTTTAGGGCATTCGTAAGTCTTTTGAGACTTACACACGTGGTTCCAACTTATCCTTTGTGTGATACTACCTACAACGCAACGCAAGTGAGTTTTCAAACTTAGGGGAGAAAACATGATTAAACGATTTTGAGATTTTGCAATTCGTATGATATCAATGTTAAAGCTAAGCGTAACACGCTATCACAGAAAGTCATCATCTTATATCGGACCGTTAATATGGATCTTAGCGAGGTAATATTTAGTAGTACTACTGGGTTTGACAAATCTCACCCGCGTTAGTCGCGCTAACTCGATTAGAGATCGAACGGGTGAAATGTTAGCCTACTCACACTGCCAGTGTTGATAGACCTGGCAGGAGGCAAATAAACAAACAGTCAGCTTCGGTTGCGAGCGCTTGAGTTAAACATGAACATAGGTTAGCTACTTATAGATACATATTGAATGATCATAAATCTGGTAAACGCTTATTTATATATTGAAACCTGTGAACTCACCAACCTTGTGTTGACATATTTTCTTACATGTTTTCTCAGGTCGCTAAGATAAGGCACAAGTGCACATTAGGGCATGCATGGGATTCATCTATTTTGATTGTTGCTTATTTATGTTTGTTTGGATTATTTTGTATTGTACTTGGCTTGGTTGGACTTTTGGACTTTTGGTTTGAGCGCGTGTGTTTTGCGCATTTACTTTTCTTTACGCTTCCGCATTGAAACTCTGATTGATATGATATTTTCATTTGAGTCCCATGTAGAGTCGTTCAAAGTAACTAATGTCTGAGATCATGGTTCGTCACTTCCCAAACGGTAAAACTCCGTTAGTTGAAATTGGGGGTGTGACAATAGAAACATCTATTTATAATGCATTTAACCATTAAATCAATATAAAACACTAATGTTTCTATATATAGTTCGAAAACACCTAATACTAATATACAGATCAAACTCAAGTCCAGCTAGTCTAAGACCTATCAACATGCTCCTCATATACATATTGAGGTATATATTTTGTGAATGGGTCAGCTAGATATTGATTTGTGTGAACTTTGTTTTAATATGATGTCTCTAAGTTTCACGAACCCATGAATGAAACTCCTGGTGGAAGAACCTCTTTTGGAACTCCTTTCCAACTATTAGAAGTTATCTGAATTTTTTCAGAACACTGTCTTCTAATGTTTCCAAGTCACAACATCTCATGTTGTGTAATTGATACTGATGAAACTTTTCATTAGATAACACTAATATATCTTGTGTTGTATTCATTTGATCATTCTTAATGATCATCCTTTGGTGTTTATATCTTAACTCTTAAGACTGTAGTGTTTGAAAGACAACTTGTCACAACTCTTATGAACTTGTTATAAGAACCTTTTCTTGATAGTCAAAACTAGCATTTTTAGTATCTTATCAGATAAGATAGCAGTGTGTCATCATAACACTTTATGATCATCACCAATTTATGCTTCTCAAGCATATTCCTTTTGTACTGTCACAGATGAATTTCAAGGTTCTTTCATCATATGAAGGTATTGACAAGGCTTATTATCTGTAGATGAAATTACATGAATACTTTCATCTTCATCTTATCCTAATGTTATTAAGGATCGTGGATAATGTTAGCAATTTGTCTTTATAGATCTGTCACACAAACCATTAAGACAATTTCAGTAATGTCAATAGATTGCTATGATTCTTACTTTAGAATCTTTCCTTCATATATCTTATATATTGTTGCAATCAATGCAACCTTTGAAATTTATCTCTAAAGATACTTTATCTTTCAATGACATGTTTAAACTCGTAATTTTAGCAATGTATCACTTTACATTCTATGATAACATTTATCATCCCCTTTTGTGGTGTTCCGTGTATCTGAATACACTCTTCTCAATAACGTGTTTCTACACATCTCCATTGTTGTAGGTACTTGCTCCCACTGGCCTTCGCATCTATCATATTGAATCTTCTTCGAATTGATCTTATCAATTTAATGATTCAACGGTCTCAGACATATTCAAACTTTCATACTTTCCTTGAAGCTACTTTATTACAAGAACATTCTAGTATTCATAATACATGTTCATTTTGATTATTTTGTTCAACTGTTCAAAATTTGTAATATGTTTCCTCTTAAAGAAACTCGGAATGTAATTCCTATTTTATCAATTTTTGATAATATGTCGGGCTTCTAGTATGAACGATCCATTTGTTGTTTCCAAAAAAACTTTTACATCTTGATGAATCTCATTCATGTGTAGTCTGCTCAAATCTTATTTGTCATAATATGGATCGTGTGTCTTAGTTATCATGAAGTGATTTACTAAAGAATCTAATTCTTTCTTCGCATGATTTCATGTCTATTCTAAAAGATCTCATCTTTTGTTTATGATAAACTTTCATATATCATTAAGGATCTCATCCTTGTGTGTATATATGAATTTTATGTTTATTTATTTGAATAATACCATTT
This sequence comes from Smallanthus sonchifolius, assembly GCA_023525975.1. Taxonomy (NCBI): domain Eukaryota; kingdom Viridiplantae; phylum Streptophyta; class Magnoliopsida; order Asterales; family Asteraceae; genus Smallanthus; species Smallanthus sonchifolius. The sequence goes on from CM042020.1 coordinate 15,856,847, forward strand.
ATTCAGAACTTTAAACAACATTTGCTTCTTGTTCAAGAACCATGTATATCATGGTCATGAACAGTTTCAATCTTATTCTTAAGTTTGAAGGCTTATTAAGGAGATACACGAAACTCTTTCGCATAGGGGTTCATAACATCCTATCCTTAATTGTTCATAGGATTTTTATATCTCATATGAGTTATTATACATGTTCTGTATGAACCTCATGGTTCAAGGCTAGTGATTTAGATTATGTCAATTAGGATAGTTGTATACTTGTAAGGCCCCAAACCCGAGAGGCCTCACTTGTTGGATTTACTCATTCACAAACAGTTCTTAAACTTGAATATCAAATAACGCAGCGAAAAATTTCTTTCAAACATAACGTCAACATTGTTAAACATGCGGAAGCGTAAATATTGTCTAAAACATAAACACATCATAGCTAAAACATAACGGGATGCCAGTCAATATGATCAGTCGAGTAACTCTTCATCGCTTGCCAAGCATCACCGTCAATCGCCCATACCTGTCCTTAACCTGAATGTGCATACTAAACGTCAGCTACGTTGGTGAGTTCTAGCTTTACATAAAACATTTAACTTCAAATATTTTGCCAAAAACATAACATCTAAACTTCGTTAATAAAAGCGTACGTAAAGCATGCAATAACATAATCGTAACATGTAAGTCAACAAACATATCAAATCTGCGCCTTCTCGTAACCGTCAATTCCAAACTTCAAGTACTGCATCACAAGGATGACACGTACCAAACTTCTAGCATGATACTCCGAATAGTAGTCGTACCTAACTTCCAGCACGATCCTCCAAAGAGTAGTCATACCTAACTTCCAGCAAGATTACCCCGTAAGGTAAATCGTACATAACTTCAAGGATCACGTTAATCCCCATGGTGACCATCATCACCCCAGTTGTACAACAGTTGGCCAGCCACAAAGGCCCCTAAAAGGTAAGGCCCATAACATACATCACATACCCATAACCTCAATTCCTTAAGTAATAATGGCAGATTCGTTCGTTCGTTTGTGACTTTCATAAACCTTCACTTCTTTACATAAAAACTTCAGTTAAAGCATTCGTACGTTTTATTAAAATCATTCATTCGTAAACACATCGTAAACCTCATTTGGAAAAACATTTCATAAACACAGCGTTTATAACCTTTCTTTTCAAAACATCATTCATAAGCATCGTTTTATAAAACATCATAAACATCAAACATCATTTTTATAAAATGTCACATCGTTACGTATGCACACAAACCCGAAAACAATATTTAAAACATTTAAAATAGGGCTTCTAGAACTCACCTAAGATGAACAGTATCAAAGGTCTCTAAAGGATCTTCTAACATGTACGTACACAACCTAATCTTAGCTTCACATACAATTCGTTACATTTCATCTCTTTATACCGAGAACTTAGGGGTACACGGTTCTTTCCCGTCAACCTAGGAGAACACGGCTCCATAGGTGTACACGACTCCCACCCGTGAACTTAGGTGTTCACGGTTCAAGGATAGTTCTAGGGGGCTTACTTGTGAACTTAGGCCCGAGAACCCTCAGCCGTGAACCTTGCCCGAGAATCCTAGCCGTGACCCTACCCGGGTATCCCAGCCGTGAACCCTACCCGGGACCCTAGCCGTGAATCCTACCCGGGTTCCCAGCCATGAACCATACCGAGAATACTAACCGTGAACCTTCAGTTCTTACCCAAAACCCTAGTTTTTCATGGATTCAGATCTGGATCGATGGATTCGTCAAGTTTGGAACTTTTTACGTTCAAAAGGTGTATTTTCCCTTCGTGATTCCAGATCTAAAGTATGACATCGTTTGACCCATAAAAACCCGACCTTTATGAGGCAAAACACCATAAAGACCGATTTCAAAGAACAACTTGGAAAAAGAAGTGTTTCTTACCTCAAATAGACTCTTTCCTTCAGCAATCCTTCTCCCGAGTGGTGTAGCAAAGTAGAGGACCGATCTTTAACTCAATCCAAAGTTTTCTCACTCCACGGTTTTCTCTCTCTAGAAATGGTGTGAGTTAGAAGGAGATTATGGAGAATGTGTGTGGAGGATAGGGTTTAAACCCCCCTTCTCCTCCCTTCTCGGCCCATGGATACGGCCCAGCTAGCAACCCACGAGCCCCATCCTCTCGCACCCCTTTATTTCATCTTCATCCCGCTTATTATTTCGTCGTTATTTTTAGGATGTTACAATACTTATGATTAACCACTTAGTCTTGAAGTAATGATAACTCTTATCGCTCCTTTATATCTTATCTTATAAGATTGTATCTAGAGAAACTTTATTGAAACTCTTTTAATTATTAAGTCATCTGTAAAAACATTATATATCATATATCATATATATATATATATATATATATATATAATCTTAGACCATATGATATTTTACAAGTACAGAGTAGAATTTTAAGATGAGGTTAGTAAAGGTCAGACCATAAAAAGCCTTTGTGCCCATTCTGGCATTAGCGGCTACAAGGTCCCCAAGAATTCAACCACCATCTTATAATTCTCCTCTGTTCTTAACCTGTCTAAATTCTATTTGAAAACATTTTCAATTTTATACTTTTTTTTTTAATATTCAAGTTATCATGGCATATCAACACTTAAAGACTTAGCCTCTGAAATAGGCTATCATGAAATAAAATTTAAATAAATTAAAATTTTACCAGTAATTCTGGGGCGTTTCACCAAGCTTCTAACTTCAAACTTCAAATATTATTTAAGAGATGTGTACAAGAGAGAGAGAGAGAGAGAGTATTGGAGATGTTCTCCGGGGTGATTTTACAATACATATAAGTCCCCTTACATAGACGGGGAAAAAGGAAAAGATAAATATAAAATGGCCCTTCATGGGTCCTACATAACAAATTTGTCAAAAAAGAAAACACTAATATAGCAATTATTTTCCTAACTTTTCTAAAAGTAAATAGTGTCTGGCCATTATTATGCCAGAATGCAAAATTTTGTCTTCCACTCCATCTATTATTAGAGTCTGCTTTTGTAAGAACGTGCTGTGGGGCCTATTGTGGTCCTTTGCCTTTGAGCTTCCGTGAAGATTCTTCTGGGCTGAATGCTTGCCTGTATTCTGCAAGGACGTTATTGCTATAATCTTCGTCTACAGGATCAGTATCCTGTCCTTCTTGAAGGATTAGGTCTTCATCTTCTTCAGTTTGGGAAGATGTGGACATTGTTGAAGGATATGCTCCTTCTTTTCTTCCTTCTTTTCTTAGATTCTTCATCATATCATTCTTCATTTCTGAAAGATAGAAATCCATGATTTCTTTGTTACTAATATTATTAGTACCTTTGAGAGTTTGGATCCTTTGTAAGGTTAAATTATGATCTGACGGTGTTATGGCCGTGAGCCATAGTCGTCGATGGAAGTTGTCGGTTTATGGACATGAGAGCCATAGGGGCAACTGAATGGGTATTGTCGGTCCTCGTGCAGTTAAGCCTTGGGGGCAATATAAAAGGGAATTGACGGAATTTATGGTATTGTCGGTCTTCGTGCAGTTAAGCCTTAGGGGCAATACCATACTAAATGATGGTACGAATGGTAACACAGATTTAGATAGTAATGTATGACTTAAATGAATGTTAAATGTTGTTAAGCAAATGATCCATTCAATGTGTTTATGATGAGGATAAATGTTTGAAGGTTTTTAATGATGAACAAAAGGCCCTGTTTTCTTATACATGATGTTAAACCCTAATGAATGATTGAATGATGAACCATTTCTTAAATCGAACGAAAACTAGAACTCACCAGCGTAGCTGACTTTTTAGTGTGCACATTCAGGTTAAGGCAGGTTATGAGGTTGGACGGCGATGCTTGGCTAGCGATGAAGAGTTACCCGGACGCTTATGAAGACTGGCATCATGTTACGTTTTGATTTCGTTAAGTTATGTTTAGACATGTTTACACTTCCGTATGTTGAACAGCGTAATGATTATGTTTTAATGAAGTATTTTCCGCTGCGTTATTTGATATTCAAGTTTAAGAACTGTTTGTGAATGAGTAAATCCAACAAGTGAGGCCTCCCGGGTTTGGGGCCTTACAAGTTGGTATCAGACCAATAGTTTGAGAGATTCGGACACTTCCAGTGTCTGAACTTAAACTGTGAATGGAACCGAAAGCGGATGCCAGTACGGGTAACTCGAGCCACAACATCATGTATGAAGGTAGTTTATATTTACATGTATAGTATGCCTTAGAAAGGGTTAGGTAAGGACTTGTGTTCTGATGGAATCATAACGGTGGTCAAATAGAAATCGAAAGGTAGTGTACTGGTTAATTACAGATGGCCAGTGTATATTAACATCTTACAGTGCTTATTGAATTTTATTTGTTAACTAGCGTGATGACGTTGGATTCCTTGTCTTATAGAACGAAATGGCGGGACGAAAAAGCGGAAGGCGTGGTGGTGGTCGTACCGATGGCTGTACCGGTGGTCGAAATGGTGGGCGTGGCAGGACCCTGCCCGCCAAGAGTATAGTGAAGAAGGAAGTGTTCACACTGAACCGGCGGTTAGTGTGCATGGAACTGAGCAGACACAGATTGAAGAACAACCGTTAACTTTTGAACCAGAAGTGAGAGCAGTTATAGCTCGAGAGTTCACCGAGTTGATTAAGACTTCTCTGCCAGGTCTGTTAGCTGAAGCATTGAAGAAGGTTAATGGGGAAGGTGGGTCTAGTGCGGCAATTGGTGCCCAGAACAACGAGACTGACAACGCGCCGCATGCTCGCGGATGCGACTATAAGTCATTTAAAGCATGTGACCCACCGGTCCTGACTGGAAAGAAGGACGCGGTGGCTACGTTTGACTGGGTAATCCGTATGGAGGCTGCCATCCGTCTCAGCGAATGCCGGGCGGATCAAGTGGTAAAATTTGCTGCTAACTCCTTGAGAGAAGAAGCGTCCCATTGGTGGGAAGGAGTGCGACAAGCTAATGGAGATACAGCTGTTGACTCCATGTTATGGAATGATTTGAAAGCATCAGTTATTAAGAATTTTTGCCCAAGGAACGAAATTAAGAAGGTGGAGAGGGAATTTCTGAATTTAAAGGTTGGTAACATGACTCACCGTCAATACACCACCCGGTACAATGAGTTGGCACGACTGGTGCCACACCTAATTACTACCGAAGAAAGAAAGATTTCTTGTTATATCCAGGGACTGTTGGACAAGGTCCGCACCTTTATCAAAGCAAACACTCCTACCACTTTTGATTCGATGGTGGAACTCAGTGGTGTGGTGTATGATGATCTGGCATTAAACGATGCCGCCATTGAGGAACCGAAGAAGAGACCGAGCTTCTCAAACAAGCGAACTGGTGGAAAGATGTTTGGGACTTATGATAAGAGGGCTCGGGTGGATGAGCCGACTGTTTGTAAGAAGTGTAGAAGGGAGCATACAGGTGAATGTAGACTGGGATCTAACTTGTGCTTCAAGTGTGGCAAGACCGGGCACTACTCCCGTCAGTGCCCACAACACTTCAAGTGCTATAACTGTGGGGATGCCAGTCATCTGAGTAGGGAATGCCTGAAATCGAAAATGGGCGAATCTGGGAAGGGAAAGAGTGCCGAGAAGAAACAAGAGAGGCCCCGAGCAAAGACTCGTGCGTACGCGCTGACGCAAGACCAGGCCAGGGTGGACCCCGACGTGGCGTCAGGTACGTTCATCCTTGACAACACTTTTGTTTCTGTGTTATTTGATTCGGGTGCCAGTAAGAGTTTTATATCTGCGACTTTTTGTAAACGAGTGAAGTACACTATGAGTAAGCTAGAAAAGGCCTTTAGCATAGAAACCGTTGAGGGTAGAACTGCGAGAGTGACCAATGTAGTTGACAACTCCACGATAAAAATAAAAGGTCATAGGTTCCCTGTCAGGTTGTTTGTTATGGTTTTGGGTGGGTTCGATGTCGTGTTAGGTATGGATTGGCTAACTGCCAATGAAGCGCAAATTATATGCAAACGAAAGATAATCCGACTCAAGGCTCCGGATGGTAGCGAAGTCGAGATTTTTGGAGATCGTGACACCCCGATGCCAAACGTCATCTCGGTGATTAAGGCAACATATTACTTGAGGCGTGGATGCGAGGCTTATCTAGTGTATGTAATTGACAAGTGTAAGGAAGTGAAGGAACTAGACGATGTACCCGTGGTACGCGATTACCCGGAGGTGTTTCCAGAGGATTTGCCTGGGATACTACTCGACAGAGAGATTGAATTTTGAATCGACTTAGTACCTTGTCCAACAGTGTTATAGTCGTGAGCCATAACCGTCGATGGAAGTTGTCGGTTTATGGACATGAGAGCCATAGGGGCAACTGAATGGGTATTGTCGGTCCCCGTGCAGTTAAGCCTTGGGGGCAATACAAAAGGGAATTGACGGAATTTATGGTATTGTCGGTCTTCGTGCAGTTAAGCCTTAGGGGCAATACCATACTAAATGACGGTACGAATGGTAACACAGATTTAGATAGTAATGTATGACTTAAATGAATGTTAAATGTTTTAAACAAATGATCCGTTCAATGTGTTTATGATGAGGATAAATGCTTGAAGGTTTTTAATGATGAACGAAAGGCCCTGTTTTCTTATACATGATGTTAAACCCTAATGAATGATTGAATGATGAACCATTTCTTAAATCGAACAAAAACTAGAACTCACCAGCGTAGCTGACTTTTTAGTGTGCACATTCAGGTTAAGGCACGTTATGAGGTTGGACGGCGATGCTTGGCTAGCGATGAAGAGTTACCCGGACGCTTATGAAGACTGGCATCATGTTACGTTTTGATTTCGTTAAGTTATGTTTAGACATGTTTACGCTTCCGTATGTTGAACAATGTAATGATTATGTTTTAATGAAGTATTTTCCGCTGCGTTATTTGATATTCAAGTTTAAGAACTGTTTGTGAGTGAGTAAATCCAACAAGTGAGGCCTCCCGGGTTTGGGGCCTTACAGAATCATTTCTGAAAAAGTCATCCACATGATAATATTATCTTTTTCTGATTTAAAGAACAAATTATTTCTTTGAAATAAGAAATTCTTATTTTAGTATTATAAATAACCCTATTCTTGGTTCTAGAAGTCAAATATGAGAATTCTCATGGATTCTATTTAGATATTCTTCTTCTCGTATAAGTTGAAGAGTACGCCCTTCAATTTCTTCTTGAATTTCAAGAAGAGCCTTCTTTAATGGTCCTTTTGAATGAGCCATTAATTTAAGTATTCTCTGGTAAGAAAATCAGAGAGACTATTGTCACTACCCTTTTTATAAATAATTTCAAAATCAAAAGAGGCTAAATGAGACTGTCATCTAGCAAACATTTGTTTTGAAACATCATGTTTGAAGTCTTTAGCGAACATAAATTTAGCCGCTTGACAATCTGTTTTTATAATAAATTTTTTATTGTATAAATCATCTTGAAATTTTAAAACACATTTTACTATTGCTAGAATCTCTTTTGTAATAGTAGCATAGTTCTTCTGGCTATTATTCCATTTTCCTGAATGGAATCTTACCAGACTTTCTTGTTTATTTATTGGTGAAATTTGTTTCAAGATTCCACCATAGCCTATATCAGAGGCATCTGTTTCAATAATTTTTTCCCAATTTGGGTTGGTTATCATTAAGCAAGGATGATTTTGAACCTTTTGCTTAATCTATCGAATGACCTTAGTATGTTTTTCTGACCGAGGCTGAGGATTCTTTTTTAACCTTTCATATAAAATGGCAGTATCCTCTGCTAGATTTTTTTTAATATGGAAGAATATAATTTAAACTTCCTAAGAATCTTTGAAGTTGAGTTTTGTCATAAATTTCATCTGGAAATTTTGACCAAAATTCAATACTTCTGTTGATAGGAATAATATTTCCTGTTTCAATATTATGACCCAAAAATCTTATTTTAGTTTGGAAAAGGATCATTTTTTGTCTGAAAATGACTAAACCATTTTTTATAATTATATTTTTGAATATATCAAGATGTTTAAAATGAGTTTCAATATTTTTTGAAAATACAAGGATATCATCTCTGTAGACTATTATGAAGTCACTAAAAGGAATAAAGATATCATTCATAATATTTTAGAATTCTGACAAGGCATTTTTCAACCCAAAAGGCATAACGTTCCATTCATAATGGCCAGTATGTACTGCAAAAGCAGTTTTATATCTATCTTTTTCATTTATCTGAATTTGCCAGTATCGAGATTTTAAGTCAAATTTTGAAAATATTATGGCATTATATAATTTGTCTAATAAATCTTTTTTATTAGGTATAGGATACCTAATCCAATTTAAATTTTTATTAAGAGGTTTGTAGTTTATAACTAATCTAGGAATACCTCTTTCTTTCTCAGAATGTTTATTAACATAAAAAGCAGTACAAGACCAAGGGGATTTTGATCTCTTGTTTGCATAATTCCATATATTCGAAATTCATCTGACAAGGTCTAGCCATAGTAGTGATTTGACTATCATTAAAATCATTTTCATAGGGGAGTGAAACAATATGTTTCTTTCTATCCCAAAGGCATTTGGATGATCATTACATATTTGTAACGTAAATTGATTATTAATTATTTTGATCTTATCCTGTAATTTCGGATTATTTATTCTGTCCTAAGTATTTAAAGAAAATATTTTTTTTGTAGGAAATCAATTTGATTTATTTTTGCTTGTAAAAGAGATTCTTTTAAATTATTCAAAGTCCTAGAAAAAGGATTTGTAATAAATGGAAAATATATTTCTTTATTATGGAAAAATCTAGTTATCCCTTTATTATCAATATTTTTTAAAGGAAATATTTTATTTAGAAAAAGGGTTCCAAGTATAACTTGACTAGTAAGGTTTTTAACTAGAATAAAACTAGTAGGAATACAGGTTTTATTGTGACAAATATGAGCCTACGGTATTTTATATTCAATTTTTAATTTTTCTCCTCCCGAAGAACTTAAGTTATGGGAGGTTTTATGAAAGTATCTAGTTGGAATAATTCCTTCCTGGATACAGTTTAGATCAGCACAACTATCAACTAGTGATGTAACAGTTATGAAAAAACTATCTTCTATGAGAAGTTTTATTTTAATATTCCATTTTTGTGTAGTTATAATATTTTCAATACTTTCTAAAAATCCTCCTTGATTATTATGAGAGATTTCTTCGGAGGTTTTATTCTGAGGAATCTCAAGCTTAAAAATTCTTTCTTCTAGGTTCCTATTATCCTTTTGAAGGATTTTGATATCAACTTTTAGGTTACCAATTTCAATTTTTAAATCTTGTATATTAACAGGTCTAGATGTTTGATTTCTATGAGCTAGTTGTCTTTTTAATTCAACTAGAGAAAAAAGTTTTAAATCCTGTTGAGGATTATTTGCGGAAGAAGCTTCCTCATTCCTTTGTTGATTTAGGTATTCAGAACTCAATTTTTCTTTTATTTGAGGATCAGTTATGACTTTTAAGAGATCTAAAATCTCGTTACTTAAAATATTAATTTCCATATTTTGGAATTGATAAATAATTTGATAAAGTTCTTCTTCTAGCATTTCAGAAGGGTTTTTGCAGCAATCTTTTTTACAGTTTGCTGGACAATGATCTTCCTCTGATTCAGAGGAATCAAAACTTTCATATTTTAAAATATTTAGATTTTCTTCTTCTGAGGAAGATTGCTCAGAATCAGTTTCTTCAAAACTGTCATGTAATAAGACTTCATTAATCTTATCTCTTAATTCTCTATCTTCAATTTTTTTAAGTTTCTTTTGTACCCAACAAGTTTTTGCCTTGTGGCCTAATTTGCCACATTTTCTGCACTTTATATTTTTTTTTAAATCATTAGGAAATTCTTTTCTTTCCTTATATTTTTTCCTCTTATAAGGTTTTTCTTCTTTCCTGTATTTTTTTCTTTTATGATATTTCTTTGAAGAAGAATTTCTTTTCCTAGTATCCATAGTCTTATCAGCCTTATTTTCTATGTCAAATTGACCACAGAAATCTCCTCATTGTTTTTTTCTTATTTAGGGAATGTTTCTTAATCTGTTTATTAAGTTTTATCTCATTGCATAGGCTTATACCTTCCTGAACACATGTGCTTATGAGTTTACCATAAGTATAATTGTCATAATTTATGACTCCATCTATCCTTAATTTGCTCTTTATTCTTTCAGCAAATAAATGGGGAAGTCCATCTATAAATTTTGATTTCCAATGAGAACTATTAGCCTCGGGGAGTTCCATGACTCTACATAAGAAGGTATCCTTATACCATCTAAAAGATGTCAGAGTTCTACATCTTAATTCTAGAGAAGAGTTCTAATATTTTCAGAATCTTCAGACCATCTTCCAGTAAAGTGTTCTATAATATTTACTATTAGGGTGTATACAGCATTACTTTCGGTATTGCTGGAACTAGCGCCTTATTCTTGTTTAACGCTATTAAGGATTTTATCCGTATCTGGTTGGGATAAATAATTGTCCCACCAACCTTTAAGTTGGGCAGTAAAACCTGATATTATCATGTTAGCTATGGTTTTTACTGAGTTATTATTGTTTTTGCAAATTGTAGTATACATAAGAATTCTATGGACAGTATTATATATTTGTCCTTCTGATTGACCGTCTATGTTCCATTCATAGATCATTTTTCCACTATAAGAGTTATTTACTATATACTTTTGTTCTTCTATAAGGACATCTTGTGGGGTAGGTCTAGGATAATAGTATTTTCTCTGAGTAGGCTTATCTGCCCATTTAGAAAGTTTAGAGATTTGATCCCTAATTTCCTCTTGGTAATTTTCTTCAGAGAAATCTGTTAGAGTACTTATCTTAAGACTCTTTAGAGCGCTCATTGTCTCATTTAAAGTTGCTACAAGACTATCCTTAGATTTTAATTTAAAATCTGTGACTTCCGGAAGAAGTTGTATACTAGGAGTAGCAATTTTTTCTTGAAGAGAAGCTAGTTTGGCAAATATACTTTTCTCTTTTAAGTAGGATATTATCCTATCCATTTTAGCAGACAAATCCTAGATTTGTTCTCCTAGGATTATTAAATATAAATTTGTATAATTCTGCTGTTTAATTAAATCATTTATATGAGAAATCGTGATAGGTAAAATATCTCCTTCTAACAATTTTTGAAAGGTTTGATAATACCTTACTTCATTATCTTTTTCAATTTTAAAAGATTGAATAGGAGGAAAAACATTAGAGATTATTTTTTCTCCTTTAATAATGAATTCTCTTTCAATAACGAAGATAATACTTCCTGTGTATTTTTCTATAAACCAAAGGATAAATGGTATAATCTCATTTTTTATAATTAAATCTTTATAATATTCTTCTTTAAATAAGTTTACATCGGTTTCTTTAAAATTATTAAAAAACCAATTTCTAAATAATTATCATTTTGGTAATTGAAATTCTTTATTAATTTCTTTTCTAACCGGAGATCCCGGATTAAAATCTATTTTTTTTTAAATCCATTAAACAAATTCGACTTCTGATTCGGTTAATTCCGGATCTACTTGGACTCCTTGGACTATATTGTCAGGATTTATCCTTAATCTATTATATGTTTCTGTTGCAGGGAAAGTTTCCCTAACTCTTGAAGTTGAAGCTCTAGAAGGGCTTCTAACAGTATATCACAGAGGAGATATATGTTGTCGAGAGGACAAAGATCTAGAAGATAAAGATCTAGGTATAGAAGAAGTGTTTCTAATCTGTTCAAATTGGATTTGGACAGTTCCTTCTTCAGATTGTATAATTTCTAACGGGTTATTATCAACATATTGTTGAGATGTTGTAGCCTTATCAAGGATCCAGTTTTCTGTCCCATTTTATCTTTCTTCTGGTAGTTATATTAGACTTACCAAAATTAGTTTCTATTATTATTGTTTCATTTAATGGTTTATCGACTGTCACACCCCCAATTTCAACTAACGGAATTTTACCGTTTGGAAGGTGACACACCAGGATCTCAGTCATTAGTTACATCAAACGACACTATATAGGACTTGAAATGTCATAACATAAAAGTTCAGAGTTAATGCGGAAGCATAAACATTAAAATGAAGTCAAAAGTAATTACACGCAACAAGCGTTAATTAATATAATTAAGTAAACTGTTTAAAATGTTTGAAATGAATGATATAACAATAGGACTCCATGCATGTCCTAAGTGCGCAACCTGTGCCAAAGCGACCTGAGAAACATGTAAGAAAAAGTGTCAACACGAGGTTGGTGAGTTCACAGGTTTCAAGTTTACAATAAGAGAGTGTTTGCCAGATTATGTACATTCAATATGCATATCTATAGGTAGCTAGCCTATGTTCATGTCTTACTAAAGCGCTCGCAACCGAAGCTGACTATTCGTTTATTTGCCTCCTGCCAGGTCTATCAACACTGGCGGTGTGAGTAGGCTAACATTTCACCCGTTCGATCTCTAATCGAGTTAGCACGACTAACGCGGGTGGGGTTTGTCAAACCCAGTAGTACTACTAAACATTACCTCGCTAAGATCCATATTAACGGTTCAATGTATGATGAGGACTTTCTGTGATAGTGTGTCACGCTTAGCCTTAACAGTAATAACATATGAATTACAATAATCTAAAATAGTTGTGTCATGTTTTCTCCCCCAACGGGAAAAACATGTAATATAATGTTTGTCTGCGTACCTGTTTCTCCCCCACGGGGAAAACAAGTAAAAGTATGATAGTTTGTGTACATGTTTGTTTCTCCTCAACAGGAAAACAAGTAAAATATGTTTATGTGTAAGCATGTTTCTCCCCCAATAGTAAAACAAGTAAAAAAGGGGCCGTGAAACTCACCTGCGTTGCGTAGTAGGTAGTATCACACAAGTATGAGATTTGATACACAAGTGTTTGCCTGTGAACTGCTTAAGTATGCCCTAGAATTATAAGCATAATAGTTAGGGACACATGGAATATTGTGACGATGACACGGAAGGTTGAACGTCCAAAGACGCTCTAAGGATCAAAGAGTAGACGAACTTGTCTACGGGATTAAGGATTTCTTAATATAACTATTAAGACAAATACGTTTCGTGACAAACGTTTCCAATTACGAATAATCATAGGTAATAAATATATTCGTTCCTTTTATACCATCTATAAATGGTCTAAGAAAATAACATAACTTAATATATTATTTTTAGTTTCGTAAGATTAATAAAATAATCATTTATGTGGTAAAAATAATAAATATATTAATTTTGATTGAGAATGTATTTATAGGTAAATAATATAAGTAATTATATTATTTATATATTCGAAGTGTTACTAAATGTTTATAAATGTGTTGAAAATAATATATAATATATATTATTTTTAATAGGAGTAATGGGTCGAAATTAATATATAAAGTGGGGAATAATAATAAATATGAGTTATAAAACTAAACCCGAGTCTATGGGTGTTTACAGGTTCTAAACATTTTATTATATCATTAGAATAATATAGAAAATGATTTTATTATAAAAAATACCCCTAAAATGTGTTTTTAAAAACAAAACAGGGTGGAGAGACTCGAACCCGGGTCTCTCCCCCAACAGCCTAACACCTTAACCAACTGATCTGGGATGCAACTTGTTAATAGAGCCCAGTCTATATGGTTTTTAACATTCCAGGGCACGAACCCTCTTCCCTATCGCGATCCGAACCCAAAGTCTATCCCAAAACCATCAATTTCGACATTGATCTGTAACGAGGGGTTAGGGGTTTTGTTCCTTGGTTTCATACGACTTTGTGGTGTGATTTAATTGCGAAAATATCATGTTTAGGTTTGTAAATTTTGGTTTTGAAATCCCGAACCCTAGTTTTAAAACACGAGTTCAATTTGATCGAATTTGATAATAATAACTTTTGGAATCATAGGGCTATTAAAAAGTAACATATTGCGAAGATAACCATATATGTTAATTAGATTTACACTGAGTTTAGAGTGGGGTTCGATTAAATCGAAGAACACGATGAACCCTAGAATCAGTTCATCATCGATCCGATGTTATAAATCCGAATTAACTTAGGGGTTTGGTTTCTAGGATGAAGCAGAAACTGAGGATGAATTTGGTTACCTGATTCGACATCGAATTGATGGGTTTCAACTAAAAGTCAGTCGCGACTAGTGTGGCTTTATCTCCGGCGACACAGGCTTCGTTTTCGATCGGATTGGATGGTGTAACAGGTTCTGGAGAGTGTGGGTGATATGCGCAGGCGTTCAATTGTAGAGTGAATGATCGAAATGAACGAATTTGATGGTTTCATGCTTAGAAGTCGACGGTTACGGGTTTGAGGGAGTTAATAGGATTAATTCGCACGTAATAGTGATGTTAAATGCTACAATGATGATCGAACTCGTCATTTACATGCATTACCGTTACGAATTTGGACAATTATCCAGTTATGGATTTGAATTTGGGTCTAGAACATCACGAGTTTGACTTCAAAAAGTCAACGAAAGCAAAATCAATTGATTTTGACTTTTCAGAGTCAACAAGATTCACTTTAGGCTAATTCCAGATCTGGTCCCCGTAGTTTAAGATTAAATATTGACAGAATTGGTCCCTTGGGTTTAAGATTGAGTTAATTGGGTTATGATTTAACTTGATATTGCTAACGGTGTTAATCTTGAAAAGTCGGATTGTCACATCGACCATTCTACACCGAGGATTTAAAGTGTATAAAGGTTTATAATATATTCTATAACAGATACAGATAACCTCTGAACCTGGAGCATAGTTATAACCATGAGTTTTAACGTTTAAAGTTAAAGCGTCCGATATATTAACATCTGATAAAGATAATTGTAAATTTGGATAAACATTAAAATAGACTGGTCCATGAGCCAGACTAGTTTGGACAATCCCTATTAGAGATTGTTTCCAGTCAAGATTTCTAGCATCTCTTAGAGCTGCTACAAAACTTTCTGGAAGACCTTCTAGGGTCAAAGGTTTGAAAGATATTTGCACTAAACCTATATGAAGGAATTTATAATCATTTTTATATTTATTTAAATCTTTATTTGACAATAGTTTAATGACCATGTCTTCTTTATTTAAAGAAAATGTTTCTTCAGTTATTTTTACAACTTGTTTTAATCCCAATTTTTTCAAAAGTTTCTAATTTATAAATTAGTTTATGTTCCATTTTTGGAATAGTCCATTTATTTAATAAATCAAGATTATGAGGAATTTCATATTCCTCTTCAATACTATTTTTAACAGTATCGTTGCTATTCAGAATATTCATTTTGAATGAATATGAATAAGTGTTGATCTGCACAGTCAAACTTGAACAAAACTTTTATTTTAAGAGCACTTGGCTCTGATACCATTTTTTACAAGATCTTTACAAAACTTAAAATAAATCTTAAAAAATCATATAAACTTAAAATAAATCTTAAAAAATCATAGTTATAGTATAAGATTAAAAATATTTAGAAATTTTAGACCATGGGATATTTTACAAGTACAGAGTACAATTTTAAGATGAGGTTAGTAAAGGTCAGACCATAAAAAGCCTTTGCACCCATTCTGGCATTAGCGGCAACAATGTCCCCAATAATTCAACCACCATCTTATAATTCTCCTATGTTCTTAACCTGTCTAAATTCTATTGAAAACATTTTCAATTTTATACTTTTTTTTAATATTCAAGTTATCATGGCATATCAACACTTAAAGACTTAGCCTCTGAAATAGGCTATCATGAAATAAAATTTAAATAAATTAAAATTTTACCAGTAATTCTGGGGCGTTTCATCAAGCTTCTAACTTCAAACTTCAAATATTATTTAAGAGATGTGTACAAGAGAGAGAGAGAGAGAGATAGAGTATTGGAGATGTTCTCCGGGGTGATTTTTTCGATACATAAGAGTCCCCTTATATAGGCGGGGAAAAAGGAAAAGATAAACATACAATGGCCTTTCATGGGTCCTACATGACAAATTTGTCAAAAAAGAAAACAGTAATATAGCAATTATTTTGCTAACTTTTCTAAAAGTAAATAGTGTCTGGCCATTATTATGCCAGAATGCATAATTTTGTCTTTCACTCCATCTATTATTGGAGTCTGCTTTTGTAAGAACGTGTTGTGGGGCCTATTATGGTCCTTTGCCTTTGAGCTTCCCTGAAGATTCTTCTGGGATGAATGCTTGCCTGTATTCTGTAAGGACGTTATTGATATAATCTTCATCTACAGGATCAGTATCCTGTCCTTCTTGAAGGATTGGGTCTTCATCTTCTTCAGTTTGGGAAGATGTGGACATTGTTGAAGGAGATGCTCCTTCTTTTCTTCCTTCTTTTCTTAGATTCTTCATCATATCTTTCTTCATTTCTGAAAGATAGAAATCCATGATTTCTTTGTTACTGATATTATCAGTACCTTTGAGAGTTTGGATTCTTCTGACAATGTGTCTGAAGGGACTAGGAGCTTCCTTATGAGGATTGTTGGTTTGCTGATTCGTGTAGTCAGCAATAGTCTTCTTTATCTTTTCGATAGTATCGAAACTTTCAATGACACCATCGATGTTTTTTAGGGTCATCTTTTTCCAAAATTTTGTAAAAAAGATTCTTTGAATACAAAGAATATTTTGGTCGTCATAATCGACCTCTGGAGACCATTTCCATATCCATGGAATACTAAATTCAATATAAAAATGTGAAACAGGCATATTCTTGATAAAATTATCATCCCGTTGGGCCTCTATTAGAACTGGAGAGACTTCCACCCATTGAGTATAAAGTGTCTTAAATAAATCAGGGAGAATTTTTACTGAAGGGCCAAATGATTGCCACCATTTATAAAACCATACTGGAATTTCCTGTCCGTAAACATGAGAACATATTTTTATAAACCACGAATGCTTTTGTTTCGGGTTCTCATATAAAAATGTTTTATAAAAAGCATTTTTATAGTCCCAATAGTTATAACGAATTGGGGCTTTGGTTTGGGGATGTATAAGCTCCCTTTCCTTTAATGGAGAAGTTCCCCATGTTTCTACAAATATAATCTGCTTCACCACTATTTTACTGAAGTTATAAACATCAGGTTGACCCATATGATAGTGTTCTATTTCGTAATTTTCTTTTTTAAGAATTTGCTTATAGAAATATATGAGCTTATAAGCCTCCATAGGATAGAATCCTATGTCCATGTATCTGTTTATTAACAGCCATGGATTATCTTTTCATTTAATGTTCTTATTTTCTGAAAGAAGTATGACTTCTTTATGTGGACTTTGAGCCCAGTTTGTGATATCATCTTCTGCTTCATTAGAACAGTTCTAGTATATGATGCTGATGATTCAGAATCTTTATTAGATTCTTCTTTTGAGGCTTTATAGGCCAAGAATTCCTTATAAAGGATATTATCTGGTTGTGAAGAAGATCCAGATGATGAAGCGATGTTTTCAGCTATAATCTTTCGACTTCCAATTTGGGATATAACCCTTGGATTCTGATTACCTCTTCCTCTATAAGAGGATCTTCCTCTTCTTTCTTGTTCCAAAGGAATCATTTCTGAAAAAGTCATCCACATGATAATATTCTCTTTTTCTGATTTAAAGAACAAATTATTTCTTTGAAATAAGAAATTCTTATTTTAGTATTATAAATAACCCTATTCTTGGTTCTAGAAGTCAAATATGAGTAATTCTCATGGATTCTATTTAGATATTCTTCTTCTCGTATAAGTTGAAGAGTACGCCTTTCAATTTCTTCTTGAATTTCAAGAAGAGCCTTCTTTAATGGTCCTTTTGAATGAGCCATTAATTTAAGTATTCTCTGGTAAGAAAATCAAGGAGACTATTGTCACTACTCTTTTTATAAATAATTTCAAAATCAAAAGGGGCTAAATGAGACTGCCATCTAGCAAACATTTGTTTTGAAACATCATGTTTGAAGTCTTTAGCGAACATAAATTTAGCCGCTTGGCAATCTGTTTTTATAATAAATTTTTTATTGTATAAATCATCTTCAAATTTTAAAACACATTTTACTATTGCTAGAATCTCTTTTGCAATAGTAGCATAGTTCTTCTGGCTATTATTCCATTTTTCTGAATGGAATCTTACCAGACTTTCTTGTTTATTTATTGGTGAAATTTGTTTCAAGATTCCACCATAGCCTATATCAGAGGCATCTGTTTCAATATTTTTTTTCCCAATCTGGGTTGGTTATCATTAAGCAAGGAAGATTTTGAACCTTTTGCTTAATCTTTCGAATGGCCTTAGTATGTTTTTCTGACCAAGGCTGAGGATTCTTTTTTAACCTTTCATATAAAATGGCAGTATCCTCTGCTACATTTTTATAACAGGGAAGAATATAATTTAAACTTCCTAAGAATCTTTGAAGTTGAGTTTTGTCATAAATTTCATCCGGAAATTTTGACCCAAATTCAATACTTTTGTTAATAGGAATAATATTTCCTGTTTCAATATTATGACCCAAAAATCTTATTTTAGTTTGGAAAAACATCATTTTTGGTCTGGAAATGACTAAACCATTTTTTATAATTATATTTTTGAATATATCAAGATGTTTAAAATGAGTTTCAATATTTTTAGAAAATACAAGGATATCATATATGTAGACTATTATGAAGTCACTAAAAGGAATAAAGATATCATTCATAATATTTTGGAATTCTGACATGGCATTTTTTAACCCAAAAGGCATAACGTTCCATTCATAATGGCCAGTAGGTACTGCAAATGCAGTTTTATATCTATCTTTTTCATTTATCTGAATTTGTCAGTATCCAGATTTTAAGTCAAATTTTGAAAATATTATGGCATTATATAATTTGTCTAATAAATCTTTTTTATTAGGTATAGGATACCTAATCCATTTTAAATTTTTATTAAGAGGTTTGTAGTTTATAACTAATCTAGGAATACCTATTTCTTTCTCAGAATGTTTATTAACATAAAAAACAGTACAAGACCAAGGGGATTTTGATCTCCTGATTAAGTTTTTGTCAATAAGAGATTTGATCTCTTGTTTGCATAATTCCATATATTCGGAATTCATCTGCCAAGGTCTAGCCTTAGTAGTGATTTTACTATCATTAAAATCATTTTCATAGGGGAGTGAAACAATATGTTTCTTTCTATCCCAAAAGGCATTTGGATGATCATTACATATTTGTAACGTAAATTGATTATTAATTATTTTGATCTTTTTTTACAAGACCTAATTAATTTTGTTTCACGGTATCTATTAGATCTAATCTAATGTAATATCTATTAGACTTGAATGACATGTCTCACATGTTTCATATTTCATGTCAGTTAGATGGCATTTAAATTCTCAATTCATAGTTAAGCAACAATATAATGCATGAATCTTTTAAATAATAAGTCATACTTAAAATAATCAAGCAATATTCAAAAGAAAATAAATCCAGAATTTAAATTTGTTCTAAAAAAAAATAAACGTAACATCATCCAATGGTGTAATTAAAACTTGAAAATAATCTTCAAGCTTTGTCCGTTTTCCTTTTCTTCTTTCTTTCCTTCTTTTCTTTTATCTCTGCAAAAAAGCAAGTTTTGCACACATGTTAAAGTCTAACTTTTAAGTGATAAAGAAACAATGGAAAAATTGCCAAGATACCTGGAGTATATTCATTGAAGCATTCTCTCGCAACAGCGCTTCGGGCATCTCTCTCACACGGCATCAGGGTTTAGAGAGGTGCGTCTTGGTCTCACGAATAGCTATGCCCTTATCCCTGGTTTTGACAGTGTCATCCGGTACCTATTTGCTTGTGAAGGACAAGTGAAGGCCATCATTGAATATAGCCCGAATGATATTATCACTAGGGTAAACCCCGATCCTCTTAAGCTAGTCAATAAAGCATGTCATACTTAAAGCATCCTCGGGTTCCACCTTAGCGTACCAAGAGATTGTTAGCCCTCCCGATCTACTATATTCCAAGCTATCCAAACACCGAATATCTCCAGGAAAGGCGAAAACAATCCGAGAGTTAATAAGATCGAAACCGACGAATCAAACTCCGTATAAAGAATAAAACGCCATATGAACGAGATAATCTCAAAAGCTTTACTTGTATTGATGATAAGATGTTGAATACAATCACTAATTCAGACTAATCACATATAAGAACAATCACTTAGACAAAAGCATACAATCTGATTCTCAAGTTCTAGTTCTAAAAACAATTCAAAACAAGACATATATATAGTACAAAGTTCTCGTCCGAAAACTCTATCGTCTGAAAACTCTTTCGATCGAAAACAATTTCGACCGAGAAAGTTTTCATTCGAAAACATTATACTTGAGCAATTCTGAACTAAAGATCTTGAATTCGATGGACTACTAGGTTCCAATAGAGATGAAATCCCTAACCTCGTCATAACGACTTAGTAGACGCTTTTCCCATTTATAGTCGTCAAATATGTCATCAATAGTAATATCTATGACCAAGTGATCGTCTATGGGAATGCATGCTTTCTCGAGGTCGGCCACTTTCTTCCTCATGATCATAGCACGACTCGGATTCTCCAAAGCAACGTCTCTAATGTGAGCCATTAAAGAGTGAGAAGGATCCTTGTTGTAATCTTGATGGTATCTTTCCCTCAAGTTACGGATCATGTCATAAGCAGTCAAGCGCTAGAGCGATTCTATATTCCTAGGGCTAACATTTGCAAGCATAAGGTTCGATATAGCATTGGTATCATCCTTAAGTTTGTTCCAGGCATTTAGAACAAACTCGCTAGCATCCTCAGGTGGCTGCTTAGGTAAGGGGAACTTAAGAACATGTAATTTCTTGTTGAATCTAAGGACGTTCTTCAGATTATAGTACCAAGTCAAGAAATTTGTTCCATTGAGTTTAACGTTAAGGATGTTGTTAAGACGCTCTAGAATAACCACATCAGCAGATTGAGACATCTACAAAATTCAAATAAGGTTTACTATTTTCATGCTTAAATTTCATAATTAAATTAATGACCCAAGGACAAAAATATATATATAATTAGAAATGAGATCCCGGTTCACCATGTCTCAGTGAATGACTGAGCACTCTCCACTGGCATAGTTAAGTAGGTAGGTATGAAAATACCAATTGTGTCGACTACACAATTCTCGGTTTGAGGGGCATGACGAGCATAGTCAAGCTTTGGATACGTTTTCCCTCAACTACGCCCACTTATACGACTTAAGTGATATTTGTCCTTCAATTGTGACCGTAGACCCGACCTAAGTGACTCAGGAATCGCGGTTCTACTTTCAACTAAAACAGTAGGGCCGGATGCAAGGTAATTCACTAACACCGGGAGTTCGGATAGATCAGTTGAAGTGTCACAGTATAGGGTGGCGCAGAAATATCGATTTTTAATTGGGATTTGCTTTAATGTTTTAAATTACCGGTTAAGGGTCAAAAACATTTTGGACGACGAGGAGCATGAGTCAAGTCGTGCAATTTTAATAAACCAATTTTACTATACAAGTTTGTGAAACGCTTTAAACACTCGACATGGTCCAATTTTAAATACCTTATTTATAATCTAATTTGGTTGTTAGTCGTGAACTTAATTTTAAACTAATTAACATTTAATTAATTTAAATATGTTATTAAATAAAACAGTTAAATTTAAAAACTCGTTTTACTTTTAAATAAAAACTCTTCTCTTTAATTACCTTTCCGAAAAGTTTTAAACCCTTTTAATATTCTCGTCGTTTTATAAGATCGTGTTAAATGTTTTATAAAATATTTGCAGTTTAAATTATTATCCTAAATAATTGTAGCACTCACAAAAATAAAACAACCACCGAGCCACTAGTAAGGTTGTTCGGTTTCGTTCGACCCATCAAACGAAAACCGAACCGGTCTAAGGGACAACAAATAATAAATAAACTTTTCGTCTCACTCTTAGTCCAAGATCTCTATCTCCAAATCCCTTCCTTGTCAATCTCCGATCTTCAAGTCTTCGTCTTGTTAGGTTTACAATATATATACTTTTACAATAAAAATAAATAAATAAAAGAAACCTAACTATTACATCGCGTTCCAAACCACCACCGAGCCACTAGTAAGGTTGTTCGGTTTCGTTCGAGCCATCAAACGAAAACCGAACCGGTCTAAGGGACATCAAATAATAAATAAACTTATCGTCTCCCTCTTAGTCCAAGATCTCTATCTTCAAATCCCGTCCTTATCAATCTCCGATCTTCAAGTCTTCGTCTTGTTAGGTTTATAATATATATACTTTTACAATAAAAATAAATAAATAAAAGAAACCTAACTATTACATCGCATTCCAAATAACACAAAAATAAATACAGAGAATATAAAAACCAAAATCATGACAAACACAACTACGGGTCACTAGGGCTCGATGTATCAAACACAATCACAACCAAAACGATAAAGGTTCGATCTTTTGTTAACCAAAAGTGTTAACAAATAAAACGGAGATCGAAAAATAAATAATTATGTCTAAACGCGCGTAAAGGTGGCTCTGATACCACTGTTGGGAATCGTGCACCGGTTTTAACATTTAAAACATAACTATATAAAATCATATTTACAATGGCGGAAGCGTAAACAATAGCACACGATAATAAAGTTCGGAACTTTATCCGACAGTGATCTGATTACACAGCGTTTAGACAATAATAAATATAAAATAACACAACCATAGGGTGTTAGAGTTTTATACATTTGACGAATAACCGGATTGTAACACTCGAGTACAAAGAACGTCACGCTGGATGACAATATTCGAACTCGTCACACGAAATCGTTTCACGAGCACACGTAGTCTCAATAACTGGTTCACGGCTCCTTTCGGTTCGGCTCGCGGAGGAGGAGGACGGCATCGGCTAGGGCGGCTCCGGACAGCTGCGCAACTAGGGCAACAACGATGGCAGGTGATGGTGGTCGGTGGTGGCTGTTCACGGTGGCAGCAGGGGCGGCCGGCGGGGATGGGTTGCAAAATTGAGTTGCCTAGTTTTCCTCTCTTGCGCAAATATGGAGGTGGCTAAAATATCCCTTTAGGGTTTTAAGTTAATGATATATTTATAGTAAAACATATTACAAGTCAACCCCTTGAATAATTAACCTTTAATTACCAACTGATTAACACTTAATCAGTTCTAGTCCCCGTAGTTTATAATTAGTAGTTTATAATTACACTAATTATAAACAATAATTACGCAAACCAAATAATATTTATATTTAACCATTAAATATAAAACCTATTAATTTATATATATATATAAATCCACACCTCGACCTTCGTTAATTAATTATTCTAAATAATTAAATACGAAGTAACCAACAAATTTTTCTATAAATATTTAATCCACATTAATTGAAATCCGTGTTTCGTGAAATAACATTTAACAATCAAACGTCATGATTTGTTCTTTGCCCTAAGTGTAACTCTTCGGATCGTACCTCGATAGTAATGTTGATATTAACGATGATCGGACATCTAATATCCAACACGTCCATGTCAGGGAAACTTACGGGGCTATGGGCACGGGTTGAGTCTTGGGTGGTTGAACCCTTATGGGATGTTGTAGATAACGTTGGTTATCAATATGTCAATAAAAGACAAACCGGTTTATAAAGGACTGTAAATGTCCGGAGTTCAATTAAATGATATTTATGATGGAAACATTTCTTGTTAGTATAAACTGTTAGAACTCACTCAGCGTAGCTGAATTTGTATGTACGTTAGATTGTTTTGTAGGTGAGTTTACGTGACGAGGTATCTTGGCTTGGGAGCGGTGCTACTAGGATTGGTGTGCATGCATTCATAAAGTAAGGTCAAGATCGATAATGTGACACCCGACAAATTCCAGTTACTCCGTTAACTCAAACTCCGTTATCCCACACTAACTCAGTTAGCCCAGTCAACTCAGTTAACTCAGTTTTAAACCACAAGGACTAGTTCTGCCAAAATCCTAAACAAATCCACTTAAACTACAGGGACTAATTCTGTAATAGACCCAAACTCTATCCCTTTGACTTTTGAAAGTCAAAATCGACCTCTTTGGTCCGAATTCAAGATCAATACTTCAAATTTGTTCCAATTCGTAACTGAAATGTGTGTTAATGGCATTGTCGATCATCATTGCAACATTTAATGTTATCATTTAGTACGAATTAATCCAAATTATGAACATTAAACGTGTAACTGTCAACCCCTCTCAACTAGACTATCGAATTTGATCATTTGAATTACCATTTTGCAAGGAAACACCCTACACACGATAAACGAACTCCTCTGAAGCATTTGCACATTCCAATTTGATCAAAGAAGCATAAGAGGTCGCCGGAGATCAACCAATCGGAGTCGGAGCCGAGTTCTAGTCGACCACTAGCAATTCATATTCAATCAGGTAGTGTGTTCATACCCTTGGTTTCGTTTTAATCTCGTGAACGAAAGCCCCATGTTAATTTTATCAAACATCATCGAATTGAGGACGAACCAAATTCTAGCGTTCATACGAATACGGTTTACTCGAACCCTACCCCCGACTCAGTCTCAATCTAATTAAATTACATGGTTAGAATCGCAATCTTCTGATTATTGAAAGCCCCATGATTTCGATCTATAATCTTATCAGTTTTAACCGGATTGATTCCATTCCTAAAACCTAGGGTTTCGGCTTTTCGAACAGGAAATTAACGACCTTAAACTCTATGTTTTTGCAATTAAATCCACCCACACATTCGCACATCACTGATGAACAAAACCCCTTTGTCATTTGGTTCAATCACGGTCGAATTCAGAGGATTGGGGATGGACTTTGGTTCGGATCGCGTAGGGGGGGAAGAACTCAGTGGGAGTGGGTGTTAAAACCAAACGAATCCGGTTATGTATGCGATTCCCTAGCGGCCGGAGTGGTATGTGTGTTGGTTTGTGTAGGTGACGTGTTCGAGTCCCGTCCCTGTCCCAACCGTTTTGGTTCTTTTCTTTTTGGGCTGAACTGACTTGGGCTTGGACCAAACCACAAAAGGAATACGGACTGGACTATTGTACCAACTGGACGCCCAGACCAGTTGGTTAAGTTGTCAACTTTTCTCAGATCAGACCCAGGTTCGAACCTGGTTGTTGTCTGCATTATTTTTTTTAAGTCATTTTTCAAGTAATCCTCCTTTACAAAATCATTTCTTATATTATTGTAATAATATACTAATATGTTTTGACACCGGAAAATACCCGTAGGCTCGGGATTGGATTTATAACTCATTTTAGGTGTCATTTGCATATTAAAAATAGTAATAATAATATAATTATTTTATTAACACCTAAACTATTATTTATAGCGCATTTTAAGTGTTAATTTCCATATTAAAAATAATATAATCGTTTATATTATTTTCCTAAACCATTATTTAATTTTTAAAAACACACGAATATTTATTTAATAATATTATTCGTAGTTAGTGACGTTTTATACGTACCACATCTATCTTAATTATTAAATTAAGAAACCCTTTAATTCCGATGACAAGTTTATCTATCCGTTTATTATAAGTGAGGTTTAGGATATCCGACCTTTCCCGTATCGTCGTCACAAAATCCTATGTGTTCCTAACTGTCATAAATCCTATTCTAGGGCATTCGTAGATTGTCCGCGTGCAATCCATTTGTGGGTTCTATTGTATCCTTGTGTGGTGCTATTTACTACGCTTTACACAATTTAGGGGAGTTTCACGACCCTTTTTACCGTTTTAAACTAGGGGAGAAAACATGACGCAAACACATGATTACTGTAATTCATATATTATCACTTGTTAAGACTAAACGTAACACTCTATCATGAAAGTCCTTACACATCGAACCGTTTAATATGAACTTAGCGGGGTAATCTTGAGTAGTACTACTGGGTTTGACAAACCTCACCCGCGTTAGTCGCGCTAACTCGATTGGAGGTCGAACGGGTGTAATATTGACCTAAACACGTCACCATTGTTGATAGACATGGTGGAAGGCATTCAAACATTACAAACAGTTATCTTCGGTTGCGAGCGCTTTAGTAAACATGAACATAGGTTAGCTACCTATTGATATATATAAATATATATATATATATATATATATATATTGAATGTACATAATCTGGCAAACACTGTTACAAACTGAAACCTGTGAACTCACCAACCTACTGTTGACACTTTTCATACATGTTTTCTCAGATCGCTAAGCACATGTGCACTCTTAGGACATGCGTTGGAGTCCTATTTTCATGTCAAACATTTATCAAACATTAAAACTATTTATCTGCTTTATATTAGACTTAACTTTTGGGCGCGTTTGTTTTGTGCATTAAATACTCTATTTATCGCTTCCGCATTTACTCTGAACATTAATGGTTTTTGTTAAACTCATATAGTGTTATTTGATGTAACTAATGACTGAGATCCAAGTTTATCACACGCCTCGCGGTAAAACTCTGTTAGTGGATTTTGGGGGTGTGACAGATAACGAGTTTAAAGATAAAACTATTTTAAAGAAGACTTCCGCCGATTGTTTTTTATAATAAGGTAAGGGTTTTTAACGAGAATACCCAGTGATGAGACCCAACTATATGATACCCGGTTTGGGGGTCTTACAAGTTGGTATCAGAGCTGAGGTTTAAGAGAAAACCGGTGTTTTTAATAAAATAAAACACCTTAACTTAAACCGAAAATGGGATGGAAGTAAACGAATGCCAACTCGAGTAACCGCAAGCCAAGACGCACGTTTTCTTAAGTTGAGTTTAAGTGTTAGAATTTCACTTGTGTAGTGTTACACTAGATAAAGTTGTTTGGTGTGATTTTATGACTGGTGATTCCGTGTGGAATTATGTTATGTAAAAATGAGTGTTGTGAAGATTGTATTACGTGAAACTACGAGATAATATTGTATTATGTTTGTGTCGATTGTGTGGGATGCATGTGCATCCATTGTGTGGGAGGTAGAAAACTAATGTGAGTATGATGGGGAACGTTTAGAATTCAAGTAGCGACATGGACAACCGATCACATTTGATCACCGTGATTCGACGGTCTATCATTACTCTTATATTCTGAATTTGTTACCTATAATAATCACATAAATGTTCTATCTTGTGTAGGAGTAGATGGCTAAACGACGCATACGAGGTCGGTCAGGCGTGGAGCCTTTGCTAGGAGGAATGCAGGACGACATGTCTATTTAGACTTAACTTTTGGGCGCGTTTGTTTTGCGCATTAAATACTCTATTTATCGCTTCCGCATTTACTCTGAACGTTAATGGTTTTTGTTAAACTCATATAGTGTCGTTTGATGTAACTAATCACTAAGATCCTGGTTTGTCACACGCCTCGTGGTAAAACTCTGTTAGTGGATTTTGGGGGTGTGACAGATAACGAGTTTAAAGATAAAACTATTTTAAAGAAGACTTCCGCTGATTGTTTTTTATAATAAGGTAAGGGTTTTTAACGAGAATACCCAGTGATGAGACCCAACTATATGATACCCGGTTTGGGGGTCTTACAAGTTGGTATCAGAGCTGAGGTTTAAGAGAAAACCGGTGTTTTTAATAAAATAAAACACCTTAACTTAAACCGAAAATGGGATGGAAGTAAACGAATGCCACCTCGAGTAACCGCAAGCCAAGACGCACGTTTTCTTAAGTTGAGTTTAAGTGTTAGAATTTCACTTGTGTAGTGTTACACTAGATAAAGTTGTTTGGTGTGATTTTATGACTGGTGATTCCATGTGGAATTATGTTATGTAAAAATGAGTGTTGTGAAGATTGTATTACGTGAAACTACGAGATAATATTGTATTATGTTTGTGTCGATTGTGTGGGATGCATGTGCATCCATTGTGTGGGAGGTAGAAAACTAATGTGAGTATGATGGGGAACGTTTAGAATTCAAGTAGCGACGTGGACAACCGATCACATTTGATCACCGTGATTCGACGGTCTATCATTACTCTTATATTCTGAATTTGTTACCTATAATAATCACATAAATGTTCTATCTTGTGTAGGAGTAGATGGCTAAACGAAGCATACGAGGTCGGTCAGGCGTGGAGCCTTTGCTAGCAGGAATGCAGGATGACAAGTCAAGCTTATGGCTACTGCAGATGGGACTGCTAGTGAGATAGAAGTAGTGATGGCGCTTTCCGCGCCGAGTGTGACTAGAGCTTCGGTCGGCGACATGTGTAACATTTCTTCTTTTCGCGTACTTGTAACACTTACCATATTCATGAATCAATGAAGCTCAAGTACCCTCATCTCTTTTCTGGTTCAGTAGCCTCCACCAGTTGAATTTCGGGGACGAAATTCCCTCAACTTGGGGATACTGTAACTTCCATGACTATTGCTCGTATTATATTTATTTCATTTTGTGCAATAATAACATTTGTGACCACCATATTATTTCAACCTCGTTATAACATACTTGTACTTTACATCGCGCCATATCAATTTTCAAACATGTAACGGCTTGGAGATTCGAGATGTCAAGCTTTTATTTTATATTTTTATATCATATATATATACATATATATTTTGTCAAATTAAATAAATTAATTATAAACTTTAAGTTTTATAAAATAAAGTTTTATTTTATAAAATAAAAATAATGATATATATATACATACAGGGGGAGGTTCAAATAAGAAAGGATATTTCGCTAAAAATCCTAAATAAATGACAAAAACCTTAAGAAATGATATCAAACGAACTCCGATTGAGCTCATTCCAGCGGCGTTGGAACCGTTTTGTTGAACTCTACCATCTTAGCTTTAGGGTTTAGATTTTAGCATTCAATTTTATGGTTTTAGCCTTAGGGTTTAGGGTTTTTTTTTTTTTTAGGGTGGGGATGGGGGGTTTAGGTTTTTGGGGTGGGTGGGGTGTGTTTAGGTTTTTAGGGGGGGTGGGTGGGGGTTTAGGTTTTGGGGGGTAGGGTGGTGGTTTTAGGCTTTTCAGGGAGGGGTTGGAGGGGGGTTTAGGTTTTTGGGGTTGCGGGTGGGGGGTTTAGGATTTTGGGGGCGGGTTAGGGTTCGATAAGACCGTTCCAACGTCGCTGGAATGTGCTCAATCGGAGTTCGTTTGACCCACTTCTTTGGATTTGTTAGCGAAAACCCACTTCTTAGTGGAACCTTCCCCTATATATATATATATATATGTATATGTTTTTCTTATAACCTATTTAAATTAGAAAAAAATATTGGACTTGAACCACCCTATTAAGCCTTGAACCCCCTCTAATAGTTTGAACCCTCTCTTTTAGCCTTTGAACCCCTCTTTTAGAATATTGGACCCTGGAACAAGATCAAGACCCAATTTTGACTTGAAAAAGTCAAACCCGTGCTTAAACTCTTCAATCCCTGTAAATCCGGGATTCAAATCTTCCCCGGTTGATTTCTAACCGTTTGGAATTGTTTGGAAAGTGAGAATTATCCAATTTATTGTGAAATCATGATTTTAGAACCATTGGGTGGTTACGGTCGTGACGTTTTCAAACCCACAAATTATGTTTGAATTCCGCCATTTTCGTCCAATTACCGGCTGTTACACGTTTATATCACCCTATATAAGTTCTTGTTTCACTTCTCACTCGAAATCCCAACTCAAACTTGTATTTTCCTTTCTCTCGGCTTAAGATCGGCACGGGGGGGGAGGCCTCTCAATCGGTGACAACTTCAAGAATGGAACGTCCTAAAAACACCAACGGAGATACGAAGTTTTCTAGGATTGGCAGGCTACTATCGAAGATTCATTCAGGGTTTCTCGAGGATAGCCTCGCCACTGACAAAGTTGACGTGTAAGGAAGCGAAGTATGAATGGGGTCTAACCCAAAAAAACACATTCGAAGAATTGAAAACACGATTAACCCAAGCTCCAATCTTGACCTTTCCCGAGGGGAACGAAGACTTGGTAGTCTACTATGATGCTTCAGGTCAGGGATTGGGTTATGTACTCATGCAACGAGGAAAATTAATTGCTTATGCCTCACGACAGTTAAAAATTCACGAGGTTAACTACCCGACTCACGATGTAGAGTTGGCGGCGGTAGTTTTCGCATTAAAGATATAGAGACACTATCTGTACGGGGTTAAATGCACCATTTACTCCGATCAAAAGAGCCTGAAGTACTTTTTCGAACAAAAGGAATTAAACATGAGACAAAGGAGGTAGTTAGAACCGCTAAAAGATTATGATTGTGAGATATTGTACCATCCCGACAAGGCAAATGTAGTGGCTGGCGCCTTAAGCAGAAAAGGAAGAGTCGACACCTATCCGGATCAAAGAATGTCAGTTGATTATAACACCAGATCTTATGAATGAAATAGCGAAGGCACAAGATGAATCACTGTTAGAAAGGAATGTGAAACGGGAAAGAATAGTAAGACAACAGGGAAATCTGGAGACCAATGCGTATAGCGTACGAACTCGTTTTGGCCAGATATGGATACCCAAGATTGGTGAACTTAGAGCTAAAGTTCTTGACGAGTCCCATAAGTCTCGCTACTCTATCCACCCCGGAACTAACAAGATGTAACAGGAGTTGAAGAAAGAATACTGGTGGCCAGGCTTGAAGAACAGTGTGACTGAATATGTAAACAAGTGCCTAACTTGTTCACTGGTTAAGGCCGAGCACCATAAGACATGTGGTAAAATGCAACCCTTGCCAGTACAAGAATGGAAGTGGGAGGAGATCATGATGGACTTCATTACCAAGCTACCGCGAATAGCTAAAGGAAATGATACCATTTGGGTGATCGCCGACCGCTTGACGAAAAGTGCTCACTTCTTACCAATACGTGAGGCTTTTTCGTTTGAGAAGCTAGCAGAGTTATTCATCAACAAGAATGTAAGCAAACATGGTATGCCACCGTCGATCATGTCCGACAGGGACACTCGATTCACATCGAGGTTTTTGAAGAAATTCAACGAAGCAATGGGCACTAGACTGAATATTAGCACCGCTTACCACCCTTAAACCGATGCTCAATCGGAAAGGACCATTCAGACCTTGGAGGACATGCTTCGGGCCTGTATCATTGATTTCGGTGGGAGCTGGGATAGCCACCTGCCATTGGTAGAATTTTCATATAAGAACAGCTATCACTCAACCATAGGCATACCGCCATTTGAGATGTCGTATGGGAGGAGATGTAGGTATGATGGGGGGAAATTGGACAGAAAGACTTTGCGAGTATCGATGTGGTCAAAGTTACTTCCGACAAAGTTGAACAAATAAAATCTTGCATGAATCCTAGCAAAGGTTGGTCACGTAGCTTACAGACTGGACCTGCCCGACGAGCTTAATGGGATTCACCCTACATTCCACATATCTCACTTATGCAAGTATTTAGCTGACGTCACAGCTCGCATACCATATGACGAGATTGAAGTAGAAAACAACTTAAATTATGTAGAAGAACCAGTAGCTATTCTTGACCGAGCCGAGAAATGACTACACAACAAGTCAATTCCTTAGTCAAGATACAATGGAAACACAGAAAAGGGGCAGAGGCGACGTGGGAAAAAGAGCATGAGATGAAAGAATTGTACCCTCAACTGTTTAACGTATAGGATGTTTCAAGGACGAAACCTCTATAAGGAGGGTAGACTTGTAACATCCCGAAATAATAAAACGTATATATAATGACGAGATCGGGAATTAATCAAGGATTAAATGAAAGGTAAGGGAGCGGGCTTGGCCTTGGCTCCAATAGACCGATATGGACCCATGTATATAAGGATATGATAAGCCTATCTTTCCCTCATTCATCATCTTCAACCTTGAAACCCTAGAGAGAGAGAAAGCTCAAGAAGACCCATTCAAGCTTAGAATCTGCTCTCATCTTGTCTCTCCATCATCCTTGATCGATTCTACATGAAGAACCACGAGTTTTAAGGTAAGAATCAACCTCAGATCTGAGTTTATTCTTCAAAAATAGGTTTTTAGGGTTTATGGGGTTTCTTTAACATAAAGGTTGGATTTTTACGTATGAAAAATGAAACTAAGCTCATATATAGCTTCATGGAAGCTAGATAAATGGTTTGAACGAAAAACGTTAAGATTTTGGACCGAAATCCATCCTAGAAACGATTAAAATAAAAAAGAAGAAGGTATGGGAGGGAGACGTGACTCGCCTGGAGGCGAGTTAAAGCAAGGGGTGCCTTGAGCCGACTCTCGAGTGTCAGCCACCTGCAAGTGCCGACACTCGGCGAGGAATAAGACGACGAGAATCGTCCATAAGAGAGAATCGACCATTAGAGAATTGGCTCCTAAGCGTCGGCCCTCTGATGAACACGCTGAGAATCGGCTCCTTGCACAAACACGAAGTCCTGAACGTAAGTTCAGGCGACACTCATGAGTGTGGCTAGCGACTCCCCTAGCTGACTCTCAAGTGTGGTTAGCGGCTCTCCTAGTTAACTCTCATGTGTGTCGGCCGACACTCCCATGTTTAAGCCAACACATGCCTTAAATAATAGAAATCGTACTTTGACTTATGTGCAGATCAGTATACGCATTAGCAATAGTTAAAACATCACTTACGGGTCGAGTACCGATAGACAGGTGAGTTCTACGTGCCCCCTATGTGTTATGTGCAAATGTTTTGGGGCTGAAGTGTATACATGATATGAATAAATGTTATGTTATGTGACAATACATGTTGAATATAAGAAGGAAATCTTGCTTTATATCCATGTATATATTGCTTACCAAGTATGAAAAGTATGACATAACGTATAAGAATGAAATCTTGCTTTATATCCATGTATATATTGCTTGCCAAGTATGAGAAGTATGACATAATGTATAAGAATGAAATCTTGCTTTAAATCCATGTATATATTGCTTGCCAAGTATGCAAAGTATGACATAACGTGTAACAATGAAATCTTGCTATATATCCATGTATATAATGCTTGCTATCTATGAATAAACGTTATGTACGGAAACGATGACAATGGCTACTTCGGTAGACGGACGACCACTTGACTATTATGCAACCATAAATGAAAGTCTAGAAAGGTAGACTAAAACTAAGGCCACAACAGTGGAGTCAGTCCCTCAATCGATGCATGGCTGCATAAATAGTTCGGGTGGGAAATGGATGCCTTAGGGCAGACGGGCAAATATTACGGACTACGACGATAGGACGGTTAAGACGGATGGCCGAAGATTGGTCATACGGTTAAGACGGATGGTCGAAGGTTGGTCATACGAAAAAGACGGACGTCCGAAGGTTGGTCGGACGGTAAAGCATGACGGATGACCGCAGATTGGTCGGACGTTATGAAGCACGGACTACGACGGTAGGACGAAGCGTTTGTCTTTGTGACTTACGAAAACAAAATGACGGGTTGATCACCCTTATGTGTAAGTAAATGAACGTTCAAAGAATGTTCGTATGTATGTATGAATGTAGGTGATATTATATATACCCACATTGAATGAAATATGAAGAAAAGAACTGAAAATGATAAATATATACATATAAATATATTTATACAATTGTAAGTATGACAAGAAACAATCGTTATGCCTTCATGTGTTAAACTAGAACTCACCAGCGTTAGCTGACTTTTAGTATGCACTTCAGGTAATAAGAAGAAAGGACTTGTAAAGGCGTGATGGCTACCTGGCAGAAGACTGAAATCCCATTTCATTTTAATTATGTGTTAAGACAATGTTCTCTGTGTTAAGACTTCCGCTGTTATGTAATCGAATGATGTTTGCTTCCGCTACTCTTTGAATGGTTAATTTAAAATTCAGTATTTGATGACTATGTTTATGAGTAAATCCAACAAGTGAGGTCTCCCGGGAATGGGGCCTTACACACTCACACCAGGTTGCGGGTTCTAACCCTGGCAGACCCATATTCCATTTTTTTTCTTGTTTAACTTGTGTTTACTTCTAATTACTCAAACACACACTTTATATATTTATAAACTATTATTATTAAGTTTTGATTAATAAACAAATTCCTTTATAGATTTCTCAAGGTTTATAATATACATATATATATATATATATATATAGTTGTATTCTAAAAACCTTTTGATTACTACAAATGTATAACAGATAGTATAGGAGCATTATTATTTCTACGTTTGTATTATTTCGTTACCAATATAGGAATTATTAGGAATTATGTGCTTACATGTTAGAAATAACCTAGACTATAACCTAAGTGCCCCATTAGCTAAGTGCCCCATTATTAGGAATTATGTGCTTACATGTAAATACTATGCTTTCACTGTATCTCGTCCATAACCCTCACGTTACACACGCTCATGAAGACTCGGATCTACTGTCACACGTCGGAGAGCCTAAGCCCGATCAAGAAGGCCACAAGAAGGAAGACCTTGAACTATTGTTGGATAAAACTAACCCGCACTACCTACGACCCAAGGAAGAAGTCGTCTACATTCCTAGAAATTTGGAGCCCAACAACAAGAAGGAAGAAGAAGCTTGCACGAAGCTGGATCCAATTCTTGGGCAAGGCCCATTCCATGACACTCTCATCAAAATCAAAGACCCGCATAATGGTACTAAGGACACGTGTAATCTGGAAGTGTGAGCGCCTGTACACTAAGGGTCTTGGCATTAAGGAAAGTGAGGCACGTTTGGTACGAGTCGCACTTACCTGGAAACCCTTGGAGTGAATGCTCACCTATAGGCTAAAACACGTCTCGCTATTATTATTCATCCAGACCTTGAGTTTTGATTAGTCAATTCTATCTTTAACTTCAATTGTAATTCAACATATATGTTTTAATATATGTTTTATTAATCCTGTATGACATTTGATATTAATGAATGAGTGATTTTATTAATATTTGAATGTCTATCCTAACTTTCAACTTGTGATTTCTCTTTCGTAGAATGCCTCCTCGTCGTGTATTTTTTTTTAATCTGGTTTTTTTTATTTGGGTTTTTTTTAACCTGGGTTTTTGTGACACCCACATCCTAGATCACCTGGAATGCCGGTCAGTTGTCAGATTTACTCATGAACATATAGTAATCAGAGAAACATACACAGCGGGAGATTTTAAAAACAACATTTCCTTATTTATAAAACTTGTCATAGTACATTCGAGAGAAAGTACAACATATTCCTAATGCATATCTTCAGTTTGGATGCCAGATAGCCTGCTTATGATGCCTCTTTGCCATTACTGCTTGAGGCTACATTCTTACCTAACACACATGCTTAAACATGGGTCAGCTTACGCTGGTGAGTTCTAAGTTTAATCAAAGTATCTTTGATCCATTCAAATGGTTTGTATATGACACGTTTTAAAACATAACCTTTACCCTTCACGTACGCCCTTGCCCAACATAATATTTATTCTTACACAACTTATATATTATCGAGGTTCGCAAACCTCTTAAGTGGTCGTCACCACTTTCCATAACCTTTATAAAGGTTCCCCCGTTACATCCCATGAAGAAATGTAACGGTCCGCATTCAATTCGTCCCCTTTCGGAGATATAGCAATCACTGCCCATAAGTTGCAATATATTATTTGGGGTTTAACAAAAACATTCCTTTACAGACCAAAATGGTCAACACCTTCCATGTCAATGCAATCACTGCCAATGACATCCTTTCATCATTACTTGTCCCAGTAAACCAAGACAAGTCTTAAAACATTTTACGTGTCAAAACCATTTTTTTCTCTTTCTTTAAAACATTACAAGGTGGTTATCTATCCAGAGTAGTACCTCCAACATATATGTTCCCCGGAAAGAATGACGGGTCCATGAGGGATTTATACACCACTCTTTCCTTAGACAAAATATTTCGTTTGCCAGATAACTACATACTGGTCGGATGGTTACCTTTTATTTCATAATAAAAATTTCTCTTGCAACATCATGGATACTGGCTCACGGATTTAAATCAATGGCATACAGTATCTAAAGCATTCATAACACATGCATCATACCCAAAACATTTAAAAAGGGGCATCATAGAACTCACCTCTAACTTCATTCCTGTTTAGATAACTTTAACCTTTGCTAACGTAAATAGCCCAATGACTTGGATCAAGGTCCTAAGTCATTACAACATTACTCAATCATAATTTCCTAGCTTAGTGAAAATAACCAAGTCATTAGGAACTAGTCAAAACCTTACCTCAAGACTATCTCATTCGCATTGGGGTTGAAAGCTGGAAACCGAACTTCTCTACGTGAAACGGGGCTCAGGAATCAAACTCAAATCTTAAGTGTGTGTTTAGGATGGTGTTTGTACTGTGTGAGTTATGTATAAAACCCCAATCCTGACCTTTCTATTTATAGGCAACTTCCAGCTCCGTAACGTACAGTTACCATTGGTGACGGTCCGTCACCCAATTTCTTGCAGCGTCTGTAACGGACCGTGTTCTCTCGTGACGGTCTGTCACGAGTATGAGTCACATGCCACGTGTCAACACCCGGATGTGCGGTCTATTTTGCAGTTGTGACGGATCGTTACCCCTCGTGATGGTCCGTCATAGGGTTTTCACGCGTCTCCTCGTCAGCTGACACGTGTCATTTCCTCAACGATTGTCGTGTTCAAGCCGTAACGGAACGTTATGCCATGTGACGGTCCATAACGGACCGTTACCAATCTGTGACGGTCCGCCATAGGTCTAAAATTCCAAATTTTCACTTTTGATCCTTAAATTCTGGTTCATTTGCATTCTACCCCCTAGGGGTTTCACTTGTTTATTATTTTAGTCCCTCTGTTCATATGTCTTATAAAATTGGAGTGTTACAAATCTACCCCTTACAAAAGTTTCATCCTTGAAACCGGACACTTACTCGAATAAGTAGGGATAAGATTGCCTCATCTCTTCCTCTGTTTCCCATGTGGCTTCAGATCCCTTTCGATGTTGCCATTGAACTTTCACTCGCTTGATTACTTTATTTTGTAACCTCTTTTCTTTCCAATCGAGTATAGCTACTGGTTTCTCGACATAATTCAATCTTCCATCTACCTTAATATCATTCAGCGGTACATGAGTGGTTTCGTCTGCCAAACACTTGCATAAGTATGATACATGGAATGTCGAGTGGATTCCATTCAATTCCTCTGGCAATTCCAGCCTATATGCCACCTCCCCTACTCGAGCTAAAATTTTAAATGGTCCAATGAATCTTGGACTCAACTTTCCTTTCTTCTTGAATCTGATGATTCCTTTCCATGGAGATACTTTCAACAGAACGTAATCCCCAACTTGGAATTCTATCGGTCTTCGCCTTTTATCTGCATAAGACTTTTGTCGGTCTTGTGCAGCTTTTAGGTGAGCTTTAATTTGTTCTAACTTTATACATGTTGCTTGGACAATTTCTTTGCTTCCAAGTTCTTTCTGTCCAATTTCTCCCCAACAGATGGGAGTTCTACATCTTCTCCCGTACAACATTTCGTATGGCGGCATGCCAATACTTGCATGATAGTTGTTGTTATACGAGAATTCTACAAAAGGTTGATAACTATCCCAACTTCCACCGAAGTCAATAATACAAGCACGCAACATATCTTCAAGTGTTTGAATCGTTCTTTCACTTTGACCATCCGTTTGAGGATGATATGTCGTGCTAATCAATAACTTAGTTCCCATTTCTTCATGGAATTTTTTTCCAGAAATGCGACGTGAAACGTGTGTCTCTGTCAGATACAATTGAAACTGGCACTCCATGCCTTGAAACAATTTCTTTAATAAATGCTTGGGCTATTCTTTCAAAAGAGTAAGTCTCACGTATCGGTAAGAAGTGAGCACTCTTATTTAGTCTATCAACTATCACCCATATGGTATCATAACCTTTAGCTATTTTTGGTAGCTTAGTTATGAAGTCCATAATGATATGTTCTCACTTCCATTCTAGAATATCTAGGGGCTGTAATCTGCCACAACGCTTTTGATGTTCTGCTTTGACTTAGGAGCAAGTCAAGCATTTGGCCACATATTTCATGATATAGAATTTCATACTAGGCCACCAATAATCTTGGCGTAGATCTTGGTACATTTTTGTAGTACCCGGATGAATCAAATATCATGATTTATGAGCTTCATCCAAAAATTTAACTCTGAATTCACCCATATGTGGTATCCACATATGGCCGAATCGAATCTTAACCCCATACTCATTCTCTTCCAACTATTTGTCTTGTCCAGCCATTCTTCCCATCTTAACATTTTCTACTTTCAATGCTTCTATCTGGACATTCCTGAGTTGAGTCATAAATTCAGGAGTTACAACTAACTTATATGACTTCACCCTGATAGGAGGATGCTTTTCCATACGGATTAGAGCATCTGCTACCACATTGGCTTTTCCTGGGTGATACAGGATTTCACAATCAAAATCCTTTATTAGCTCTAACCACCTTTGCTGCCTCATATTCAGATCTTTTTTCTCAAAAAAATACTTTAAGCTTTTATGATCTATGTAGATTGTGCACTTAACTCCATATAGATAGTGTCTCCATATTTTAAGTGCAAATACTACAGCAGCTAACTCTAAATCATGGGTCGGGTAATTAGATTCATGGGTTTTGATTTTCCTTGAAGCATAGGCTATAACTTTGCCTTTTTGCATAAGTACGCACCCAAGTCCCTGATATAAAGCATCAGATTAAACTACCAGATCTTTTGTTCCTTTCGGTAAAGATAAAACTGAGCTTGCATGAATTTCTCCTTCAAATTCGGAAAAGCAACTTCTTGCTCTCTTCCCCAAATAAACTTTGTCTCCTACTTTGTAAGTTTTGTCAATGGGGAAGCAATTTTGGAGAAATATTGAATAAATCTTCTATAGTAACCGGCAAAACCTAAGAAACTGCGTATCTCTGTAAGTGTCTTTGGCGGGTTCCATTTCATCACCATTTCTATCTTTAAAGGATCTACAAGAATTCCTTCGGCGTTTATCAAATAACCCAAGAACTGAACTTCTCGGAGTCAAAACGCACATTTAGAGAATTTTGCATATAACTTTTCTCTCCTAAGTGTTTCCAGCACTTCCTTGAGATGATATGCATGATCTCCTTCATTCTTTGAGTAAATTAGAATATCATCAATGAACACGATCACAGATCGGTCCAACATTGGTCGATAAACCCTATTCATAAAGTCCATGAATGCAGCAGGGGCATTAGTCAAACCAAATGACATTACTAGGAACTCATAACATCGATATCTCGTACGAAAGGCTGTCTTTGGAATATCTTCGTCTCTGACCTTTAACTGATGATAACCTGACCTTAGATCGATTTTGGAAAACTATTTTGCTCCTTGTAATTGATCAACAGGTCATCGATCCTTGGTAGCGGGTATTTGTTCTTTATGGTAAGTTTGTTCAACTCTCGGTAGTCTATGCACATACGCATACTACCATCCTTCTTCTTTACGAATAATACCGGAGCACCCCAAGGTGAGATACTCCGTCTGACGAAACCTCTGTCTAACAACTCTTGCAGTTGAGACATTAGTTCCTCCATTTCTAATGGAGCTAAACGACAAGGTGCCTTAGGTACAGGCTTAGCACCAGGCACTAAATCGATCCTAAACTCCACTACTCTCTCTCGAGGTATTCCAGGCAATTCTTCTCGAAATACATCAGGAAAGTCACAGACTACTAGTACATCCTTTAATTCTTTAGTTTTCACTTTGGAATCCATAGCGTATGCCAGGTAGGCTTCACTACCTTGGTTCATAAACTTCATAGCTTTCATCGTAGAAATGGTTTTAACGGCTGATCTTATCATATCACCATGGATTGTAATCCAATTTTCGTCTCGAGTCTGCATATGGACTGCTTTCTTATTGCAAATGATCTGGCATACGTCGTTTGCTACGAGCCAATCCATTCCCAAGACTACATTAAATCCCTCGAGGATCATTGGATAAAGTCTAAAGGGAAATCTGTGCCCTTCAAGATCGATAAAATAATCTTGAATGACTTCTA
Organism: Smallanthus sonchifolius; assembly: GCA_023525975.1. NCBI lineage: Eukaryota > Viridiplantae > Streptophyta > Magnoliopsida > Asterales > Asteraceae > Smallanthus > Smallanthus sonchifolius. The sequence goes on from CM042020.1 coordinate 15,896,834, forward strand.
CTGCCTTCATCGTCTTCCCGATAGTTGTTTCAACTTCAATGGTTTAATCTAATCTTAACATAAGTCTAGCTAAGGATGAACAGAAATATAAGGATACAATGCTTCTACTAGCACCAGAATCAAACAATACAGTAGCAAGTACGTGATTAACAAGAAACGTACCGGATACTACGTCTGGCAATGCCTTAGCGTCTTCGGTTGTCAGGGTATAAGCCCTACTCTTGGCTTTGGAGGCTTCTCCTTCCTTTACTTTCAAAGGCTCTGAATCTTAAGTGTTGGGCATTCCAACATTCTTTGCCCAATCTCTCCACACTAAAAACATTTATACTTGATAAGGCAATTGTATGCCAAGTGCCCTACCTTGCCACATTTGAAACAGGTGTCGGATTTCAATCTGCATTCTCCGGCATGATTCTCACCACATGTGGTACACATGGTGATACCACTAGTAGTTGTCTTCTTCCATCCACCATCGTTCGGCTTCTTTTGGCCTTGAGAACTTTCAGACCATTTTCTCTTTGATTCCACTTGGCGGGAACCATAGATCTTGTCGTACATAGTCGAAGCAAGTGGTACGGCAGATCTAAATCTTTTCAACTCTGAAGTTTTCACTAACCTTCGGGTTTCAGATGGTAACCCTTGTACGTATCTCTTAATTCGTACAGCTTCATGGGTCACCATGTGAGGTATCAAATGAGCCATTCTATTGAACTTTGTAGTATACTCATGGTGAGTCATACTAACAGCTTCTAACTTGAGAAAATCCCTCTCGAGTTTGTCCATTTCATTATCTGGACAGAATTCCTTAATCAGTAATTTCTTTAGCCCATCCCATGACATTCGGTCGATAGCCTTCTCACCCATGGCTATGACCAAATTCTCCTACCAACATAATGCTTCTGATACGAATGAGTGAGCGACGAATTTCACTTTTTGATCATCTTTGCATTCACTAATCTTAATCACCGCTTCAATTTACTTGATCCACTGATGAGTGACTGTGGAATCCTTTGTACCATCAAACTTTGGAGGATTGTCGTCTTTGAATGCTTTGTAAGAGCACCCCTTCCTCCATTTCTTCACTGGTCTGATCTCATAAGAATGTTCGGATTCATATTCGTAAAGATTGTTGTCGTCTACATTTTTAGTAACCTCCTCCATTTTATCCTTTTCCTACTTTCTTCTAGGCTAGCCAATAAGATTGGCAAAGCCGTATCTAAGGCTTTAGCCACAGTCGTGTCTATGGCATGTTGCATTTGTGGTTCCACTGCCTGTTCATTCACTTCTATATGATCCCTATTTTCTATTTTAGGTTCGGCATTTGCGGTAGACCGCGTCTACCTTCTAGGAGTATTGGAATTGACATTTCCTAATTTTTTACCCTTTCCTCTACCGACCATTTTCAACAAAAGATATAGAGTATTTTAGTATTCGTATGATAGATTGATAGCTCAGAACACAAGTGTATTGTATACATTAATAACTGTGGCCACAACGAAATTTATCATTTACACCACTTTCCGTGCTCTAGTTATCTCTCTATCATGTTCCTACTAAATCCTCATACCTTACTTTTTACCCTTGGCATCAGGCTATCTGGACTGGCATCTCTGTTGGCATTCTTATTGTCCCTTAACCGTAGTTTAAGTCTAGATACTTGGGTAAGTATCCAGATCTCTCAAACTATAGCTCTGATATCAACTTGTGATACCCACATCCCAAATCACCCTGAATGTCGGTCAGTTCTCGGATTTACTCATGAACATATAGTAATCAGAGAAACATACACAGTGGAAGACTTTAAAAACAACATTTCCTTATTAATAAAATTTGTCTTAGTACATTCCAGAGAAAGTAAAACATATTCCTAATGCATGTCTTCAGTTTGGATACCAGATAGCCTGCTCATGATGCCTCTTTGCCATTACTGCTTGAGGCTACATTCTTACCTGACACACATGCTTAAACACGGGTTAGCTTACGTTGGTGAGTTCTAAGTTTAATCAAAGTATCTTTGATCCATTAAAATGGTTTGTATATGACACGTTTTAAAACATAACCTTTACCTTTCACATACGCCCTTGCCCAACATAACATTTATTCTTGCACAACCTATATCTTATCGAGGTTCGTAAACCTCTTAAGTGGTCGTCACCACTTTTCATAACCTTTATAAAGGGTCCCCCATTACATCCCGCGATGAAATGTAACGGTCTGCATTCAATTCGTCCCCTTTCGGAGATATAGCAATCACTGCCCATAAGTTGCAAGATATTATTTGGGGTTTAACAAAAACATTCCTTTACAGATCAAAATGGTCAACACCTTCCATGTCAATGCAATCACTGCCAATGACATCCTTTCATCATTACTTGTCCCTGTAAACCAAGACAAGTCTAAAAACATTTTACGTGTCAAAACCATTTTTTTCTCTTTCTTTAAAACATTACAAGGTGGTTATCTATCCAGAGTAGTACCTCCAACATATATGTTCCCCGGAAAGAATGACGGGTCCATGAGGGATTTATACACCACTCTTTCCTTAGACAAAATATTTCGTTTGCCAGATAACTACATACTGGTCGGATGGTTACCTTTTATTTCATAACATAAAATTTTCTCTTGCAACATCATGGATACTGGCTCACGGATTTAAATCAATGGCATACAGTATCTAAAGCATTCATAACACATGCATCATACCCAAAACATTTAAAAAGGGGCATCATAGAACTCACCTCTAACTTCCTTCCTGTTTAGATAAATTTAACCTTTGCTAACGTAAATAGCCCAATGACTTGGATCAGGGTCCTAAGTCATTACAACATTACTCAATCATAAGTTCCTAGCTTAGTGAAAATAAACAAGTCATTAGGAACTAGCCAAAATCTTACCTCAGGACTATCTATTTCATATTAGGGTTGAAAGCTGGAAACGGAACTTCTCTACGTGAAACGAGGCTCGGGAATCAACCTTAAATCTTAAGTGTGTGTTTAGGATGGTGTTTGTACTATGTGAGTTGTGTATAAAACCCCAATCCTGACCTTTCTATTCATAGGAAACTTCCAGCAACGTAATGGACCGTTATCTCTCATGACGGTCCGTCACGAGTATGAGTCACCTGCCACGCATCAACACCCAGATGAGCAGTCTATTTTGCGGTTGTGACAGACCGTTACCCCTCGTGACAGTCCGTCATAGGGTTTCCACGCGTCTCCTCGTAAGTTGACACGTGTCATTCCCTCAATGATTTCCGTGTTTAAGCCGTAACGGACCGTTATTCCATGCGAAGGTCCGTCACCGTCTGTAACGGACCGTTACCAATCTGTGACGGTCAGTCATTGGTCTAAAATTCTAGATTTTCACTTTTGATCCTTAAATTCTAGTTCATTTGCATTCTACCCCCTTGGGGTTTCACTTGTTGATTATTTTAGTCCCTCTATTCATATATCTTATAAAATTGGGGTGTTACAGTTTTTGACACTATTCAGATATATACAGCTCATGGGGTTTGGATTGATGCTGCAAAGAATGTGAGCTGAAGAGCTTTATGAACAGGTAACAAGTGTACCTTTAATTTCATTATCCAATACTCAGAGTGTGAGATTTTTTTTCCTCTTTTTATCAAGTTTGATTACATTTTTAAGCAACACTGCGTCAAATTTGGGCTACGGTCACACAAAAAATGTGTGACCATTTTCCTTTCACCACATGTGTTGTTTTCAGCTCAAATGTGACCATAGCTCGAGCCATCATAGGTATCATACGGCCACATTAAAGTTTAGAGGTCATAGAACATATAAAGTGTGGCTAAATGGTACCAGTATTTCTTGCTGGAATCAATCCTTCTGTCCATTAAGTGTGGCTAAAGGGTAGCAACGGTGACTTGATGTCCTATTAAGTGTGGTCGTTTCTATTATATAGTCATACAAAAGCTTGTTTTAGCCACATCTAATTAAAATAACCGTGGCAAAAGGGTTGTATTAATCACGCATTTTGTCCCCCTAAGTGTGGCTATAAACTATTTCTAGACACACTAAAAACTTTGTAATTCTGAAAGTGGCTATGTCTTACACCGTTTTATTTTTCACATGACATTTGGTATCTTTCAGTCACACAAAACAAAAACAAAGTGTCATGGTGTGACTAATGTTTATGTAAAGCCACATGAAATTTTGTAATTCTAACAGTGGCTATTGTCATTAGTTTGGTCACACATAATTTTATTACCTATGACATTTGCAATCATTACGTCACACATATCTTGTTTGCCCATGACATTTTCTCTCATTCGGTCACACAAAAATAGACAAAGGTATGGTGTGGCTAATGGTTAGCAATAGACACATGTAATGTTATAATTTTATGTGTGCCTATTGTATATCTTTGGTCACCCATATTGTTTTTGCCTAGTTAGTGACTTTAATTGTGGCTATTGTGTAACACCTTAGGCAAATCTCATATCGTTCTATTCTTTTCTGTCCACGGGAGAGATGCTAGGTTCATAAGGAATGCCCCGCCTCAAATACCACAACGTGTTTTGGGGCATAATGTAGTGGATGAGAGGAAAACTCCACAGTTAAGCGTGCTCGGGTGGGAGTACTCTAGGGATGGGTGGCCCCCGGGAAGTTTTCACCCAAGCAACCAAAAACAAATATGCGAGCTCTTAGGGAAAAACAACAATATTGTTGGTACGAGGGGCCGAATGTTACATATTGTCTAACTCTGGTCACACATATTTATTGTGGTTATATATTTGCCCTATTAGGCAATTTAATTTCATTATTTTTGTAAAATAAAAACAACAGTAAATTAATTAACATGAAAACCCGAGTTAAAAACCAAATGATATTAACATTAATAATAAACCAAATTCAATTAATACATAAGTAAATGTTCCAAATGGAAATTCAATTAATACATAAGTATATACACTAAGAACTATTAGGCTTCAATTCTCCTCCTGTTGGTCAGGTCTTCTAGAGGGTTGACCAGGCTAGAAGACCTGATATGATGATCAGGTCTTCTAGAGGGTTTACAGAGCCTGGTATTCTTTTTAAAAACTCGATGGTTGTATTCTTTTCCTAAAGCATGTTGTTATCCTAGCATCAGACACACAATCATCATCACTCGAGTCTGTGATGTAGCCCTGGCCTGTGGCCTCCTCTCCCCGAACAGAGCATCGGGGGTACAGGTAGAGTCCTGCTCGCTCTCAAGGTAGAGGGAGATTTCATAAACATCCCTGGAGTGAAGGGCCACAACCTTCACATCCTCCTCATCGTACAAATAAACCAGCGCATTGGTCAATGAAAGCTCTGGGATCCTGGTTAAATAATAAACCGTTGTGTACCCCAGGGCCCTTAACCATATAAGCTCTGAGTACGAGAAGAGAGTGACTTCATCAACGTAGCTCACAACTCCACCGACGCATTCTCTGACATCGTCGTGACTGACGGTGAACTCGCCCTTGTGATGGATACATATTGAGAACCTCCCACCACCATTAATTTCAAGTTTATGTTACACATTTGCAGATATCGACAAGAAAAAACACAAATGTTGAACAAGAAAACCCTATTTCTAAGATGAACAGAGTATCGACAAGAATACTTACCCTGGTAGTGTGGTGCTTCGCCATTTGCGGATCGTAGTCTCCATTGTCTCGCCATTATTTGTTGATTTGATCAATTGAACCTAGAATGAAAAACCTAATCTCGTTGTTGATAAGTAAGAAAACCCAAATGACGCAGAGCTAGAAGTGGGAATGCCATTATATGATCAAACTTCTGACAGTAGTATTGAAATTTGGCGACAGGAAGTGGGAAGACCATGATTACTTTTAGTCACGCATATACAATTAACCCTGACCATTGACTATTTTTAGCCACACAAAGTAACTATATCCATGACCATAAAATAGTTATAGTTATAGTTATAAATAGTTAATTATCATACACGTGGCTAATAAACACTACTCTTTTGGTTACACAAAATGATATATATTACCATATGTATTAGCTTTTAGACACATCATTAAACGAAAACAATGGTCGTTTCTTTTATTTAGCCACACATAAGATTTTTAACCATGACCATAATAAACTACTCTTTGGTTACACATGAAAGCTAATATAAGTGGCCATATCTATTACCTTTTAGTCACATCACTAAACAACAACCATGGCGGTTGGTTACATTTGGCCACACTAATCAAGTGTGGCTACTAATTGTCACATGTTTTGCTTAACGTGTGGCAAATAGATGTCTTTTTGGTCATATGAATAAAAAAAATAAAACAAAATACCATGACAGTCGCTCACATTTGGCCACACTTTTCGAGCATGACTAGTAAATGTCACATATTTTTCTAAGAGTGTCGCTAACAAATGTGTTTATGGTCACATTGTTTCTGAAAGCGTGACTAAAGATCACGTAACTTGATTTTTTTGTCACACGAATCAGAAATGTATGGCTAAAACTAGGATTAACCACATGTTTAATCAAGTGTGGTAGCTCGGTTTTTGAAAACATGTTACCAAAGCTCAATTTTAACGTGGTGCAAGCATTATTTTGATTAATGATTTTTTTCTTTGATCGAATAAACATAAGCAACAAGAACAAGATTTGAATTTTATTATTATTATTATTTTAATTATTATTGTTATTTTATTGTTATTAGAAACTAACATTAACATCTTCTTAACATTTTAATTATTATTATCATAACTTCATAACTTAAGTTCATATTTTTTTTATTCTCTAGTAGTTTTGAAAAAATTAAAGATTCTAAAGAACATAGTAGTATATTAATTCAGTTATTAGAGGCAACATATATATTCTGATATATATATAGAGTTGTACACAGATCTTATAATTTGACTAACATTTGTATATTGTGTAACTATATCTGTATTTTGATGATATGATTTATGAATTCGGTAGTATTTTGAAAGCAAACATATGTTGAAAGATTTTTATGTTTTATGTATTTTTTTCGAAGGTTTTACACGTGTATATTTGATTTGTACACATGTGTATTTGTTTTTTACACATCTGTATTTGATTCTTTACACAAGTGTAAACTACATTTACACACGTGTAAAGGGTTTTATTCATGTGCATTTGATATTACACATCCCAATCTACGTTATACATGTGTAAAGAGTTTTATTCAAGTTTTTTTAAATTATGAATAACATATAATTTGAATTCAAATAATAATTTATGTTGGATTTTCCAGATTTCATATGAAAGAAAAAGACAAATGTGGAAACCGTAGAGACAAGAAAGAAAAATGTTCAAAAAAGCAAGAAAACTATGTCATCAAGTTGAATTTGATAATATATCAGTCAGATTGCAGGTTATATAAGCGATAAATTAATTTTATCATGTGTATTTGATTTGTGTAAATATTTTTTAGTTTAATTTACAATAGTTTTGATTTTTACACATGTGTATTTTGATTTTACACATGTGTATTTGATTCTTTTATACATGTGTATTTGATTCTTTTACACATGTGTAAAGAGTTGTTTATTCATGTGTTTTAAACTTTAATTTTTTTTTATGCCAATGTAGGTAAATTCCTAACACTTGTTACCCACCAAGAATCCCTCGAGGCTAAGGTATATGAAACGAAGGCAACTGTCAAGTTTAAACTGAAAAATGTGTTTTGCATGGGAGTTGCTGTCGGGAACTGCAACCGGAGGAGAAACAGATTTTCCAAAACATGCAGATGAGTGTTAATTTCCTTGTTTTGTTGTTGAAGAAAAACTGGTAGAATGTTAGTTAAATCTTCCTAATCAAATTATATAATTTCATTGTTTATGAATTTATCCATATGGTTATGTTAATTCATATTTGAACATGTTGAACAACCCATATATGAATTTACACATGTGTAGACTAATTTTTACACATGTGTAAACTGAATGTACACATGTGTAAAGAGTTGTTTATTCTAATGTTTTAAACTTTAATTTGTTTTTTTTATGCTAATGTAGGTAAATTCCCAACACTTGTTACCCACCAAGAATCCCTAGAGGCTAAGGTGAATGAAATGAAGGCAACTGTCAAGTTTCAACTTAAAAAGGTGTTGTGCATGAGAGTTGCTGTCAGGAACTGCATCTGTCGGGAACTGTATATGGGATTTACATTTGAAATATATCTTTTGCTTGAGGTCAATTATTGGGAACATTTTGTTTAATGGTACCTTTTCTTCTTATTTCTGTATGCTTATTTGGTTTCAACCATTTATTTAGTTTCAACCATTTATCAGTCAACCATCATTCCTAACCTGAGGTTTGAAGGAAAAATGGAAGTGTTTTTTGCATAAAAATATAGTTATTTTAGTTTCTAACAAGCAGTTGCTCATTCACCTAAACCATCGCAAAATATTTTATCAAATTAGATGTTTTTATTTATTTTCTTTAATTGTTTTTAATCAATTTCGGATTGTGAAAATTTTATGTTTTTATCAACGCAGGATTTGGAGAGAGAGAGAGAGATCTTTTATTTATTCAAAAGGAAAATTAAAAAAAGTCTAATTACCATTTTACCCATCTAATAAATATAGGCCACATATTATTTTTCATTATAAATAAAAAATACATATTTAATGTGGACCACTAATTATTTTTCAGTTTATTTAATATGTGGCTAGGAGTTGGTTTTTGGGTTTTTAAAACAACTCAGGGTTTATAACCGATACGTCCCCTATATATATATACATGGGAAAGATAAATTAAAAACCCACTAATTGAGTTGGGAAAACCCATGAAAGCCCTATAAAAAAATAAAAAATAGACACACGTAATATATGTTATTATATGCTCCGTAACAAAAAAAAGTAAAAAAAAGTTGTCTAACGTGTTGTTACATATATGTAAGAAAATGTTAAACATCGAAGTGCTACACTATAGCTCCCAATTTGTTACATATATGTAACAACACGGTAGACAAATTTTTTTTTTATTTTGGTTTTCAGGAAGATAATAATATATATTATGTATGAGAAAAAAGAAAAAAAATATATTGTTACACAGGATTTTTATTGGTTTTCTCAACTCAAGTGAGTTTTTATATTATCCTCCACATATATATATATATATGGGATATATCGGTTGTAAACCCCGAGTTGTTGTGAAAACACTTAAACTTATTTCTGGCCACACAAACCATTTCTTTAATTTTTAACTTTTTTTAATTATTCAGGGTCTATTGTGTCATTTTGCTTCTCTTTAAAAACCCTAAATCTAATCTATTTCCATCTCAAACCCATGTTTCTCTCCGTCTATCTGTTCAAATGAGCAGCCTCCTCCTCTCTTTCTCTCTTGATCTCCATATTCTCATCATCTCCAAGAACCAGATATGGAAGTACCATCGCACCACCACACCTACCACCATCGCACTGCCCGCCATAAATGAAGGCAACGTTGTTCAGATCTTGGAGAAAAAAAAGGCATTGATGTTCAGATCTCGAAGGAAAAAAGAAGGCATCAATGTTCAGATCTTGGAGCAAAACCCTAATCGGTTCTCGTCTTCCCTATAGTGCACCCCCCCCCCCACTGTGTCCTCCTGCCACCACCACGGCCCACTACCGTCGCCCTCTGCCATCGTGACACCGCTGCAAATGCTGGCTGCCCCGTCGCGCAGCCACAGCCTCCTTTTCTGAGTTCGTCTAAACACTGAACTGTTAAAAATATCTTCAATTATCATGTTGTGATCATAAAACTCATATGTTAAGAGAATAATATTTTTCAATTTTGGTTTAGCGGTTGCTTGCTTTTATCTTGTAATGTTTCTATTGGTATCAATTTTAGTCACCGTCCTCGTCGTACCTAGTCGAGCCGAGATCTATGATTTCTACTTCCTTCCCTCCTTTCTGATTTCATTTGGCACATTCTTCAGATCTATGAAATTTTTTGGGAATTAAATTCATTCTTCAGTTTTGCTTCTTTAATGTGCTTTCGTATCCAATCTGATTTTTTGATTAGAGTTGAGATTCTAATACAAATTTCAGTTTCTTAGGTTTCTTTTGTAAAAGTTTACTGTTAATTTAGTTTACTGAATTTACACAAGTGTAAACTGAATTTTACACAACTATAAAAAGAATTTACACAAGTGTACATAGACATGGAGAGACTTAAAATGGATTTCTTTATGTTATGTTTTTCTAGATTTCTTTACGTTAAATAACAGCCCAGATCTAAGTTTTTGCAATTGTGTAAACTGAATTTACACATATGCAATTATGTAAACTGAATTTACACATATGGAAAGAGTTTTTATTCATGTGTGTATATATATGTAAACTAGATTTACTACATAAAACATGTTTTGGGTTTTTATCCATGTTTATTTGATTATTACATATGTGTATCTTGATTTTTTTCACATGTGTAAAGTGATTTGTTCTTGACTTGTTCTTTGTTTTTGGGTTTTGATTGATCCGGAGAAAGAGATTGTTTTTGAAAACATGATTTAATAAAAAAAACAAAAGTACAATTACTTTTTTACCCCTTTGATTAATCTTAGCCACATATTTTTTCACATATAGATAAAAAATCCAGATTTAATTCTAGCCAAATATCGTTTTTTAGTTATTTTAACATGTAGTCCAGAATGAGTTTAAGGATTTTCATAACAACTCAGGGTTTATAACCGAAACGTCCCATATATATATATATATATATATATATATATATATATATATATATATATATATATATATATATATATATATATATATATATATATATATATATATATACACACACACACAGGGGTGTATCAAATGGAAACCCTTAGTTATTATGTAAACACATAAACTCATTCTAGACCACACATTCAATTTGGTATATTTAATTATATGGCTGAGATTTAAACTAGAATTTTCGTTTTACTTTTCTTTTTAAAATTCTTAAAAAACCCCCAAAAGAATAAATATGTAAATTTATATTATTTAATTTAATGAAAATTACTCTCGCTCTCTCTTTATATATATATATATATATATATATATATATATATATATATATATATATATATATATATATATATATATATATATATATATATATCAGATCATATTATTTATAAAGAACCAATGTGTAAAAGTAGTTTACACAGTTTTGCAAATTAGAAAATTGCATTGTCTTGAACCAAGATGCGTAAAATACATTGTGTAAATATCAATAACACATGTGTAAATATAAACAACACATGTGTATATTACTCTCCATCTCTATACTCTCTGTCTTGAACCCAGATGCGTAAAATACATTGTCTTCAACCCGGATCTTCTTCTCATATCTCGATCCCTTATTAAACATTGCATGTGTAAAAAAACACATATGTAAAATCAAAATACACATGTGTATGAATCAAAAAACCTTGTGAACATTTATTACACACTGCATGGTTTTAATTCTCTTTGGGTCTGTGTACATTTGTGTAAATTCAATTTATAGTTTACACCTATGTAAATTCAGTTTACACCTATGTAAATTCAATTAACTAAATTAACAGTAAACTTTTATAAAAGAAACCTAAGAAACTAAAATTTGTATTAGAATCTCAACTCCAAACAAAAAAATCAGATTGGATACGGAAGCACATTAAAAAAGCTAAACTGAACACACATAAACACTAGTTGATTTGCATCCAACAATTAAAAAAAATATGAAAAAACAGTTCATATGAGAAATCAAAATTTGACCCAAATCTGTATCAAGCTCTGTTTCAATCTACCACAAAGGTTTAACCAGGTTTACACATGCTATGAAAGTAAATCCTGCTCTTGATTTCTAAACCATAAAATTCACTTTTTTTTAAAAAAAATTCATGATCTTGATCTAAAATCAATAAAAATTAAAAAAAATAGAGATCTACAGATTAAAATTCCATCAAAATCTAAAATTCCATCAAAATAGAGATCTACAGTTTTCTAAACCACAAAATTCCACCGAAATCTAAACCATTACAGATTAAAAAAAAAACCTAAAATAAAAGCAAAATCAAAATAAAGATCTACAACTTACTGTGTATGGGTTTGAAAATAGCACCTTGGGGGATTTTTCGGCTTCAAGAGAAAGATTTAGCATGCAAGGGGGTTGGTCGCGGTTGTGGCTGAAGACGGATTAAAGAGATGACAGATCCGTGTAGGAATGAAGACGACAGATTTTTTCGTTGAGCAGTTGGACGGATTAAAGAGACGACAGATCCATGTAGGAATGAAGACGACAGATTAGTCGGCGGTTGTTGTTGAACTCCTACAGATCTGTGCAGGAATGAAGACGAACCATCGTTAATGATAGAGTTGTTGTAATCTCGATCTCCATTGGTGGCGGAAACAACATATCTTGAAGAGGGTGAGAGTTTAATGGTGTTTGAAGAGGGAGAGAGGCCAGATCTTAGTTTTTAGAGAGAGGAGGAAAATGGCGTTTGTAGAAGGAGAGAGACCAGATCTAGGGTTAAATAGTGGGGTAAAATGTCACAATTACCCCTCTAATTAAAAATAAAATAGAAAAAACAAGAAAAATATTATGTGGCTTAAATTGAGTTTAAGGGTTTTTAACTTATGGAGGGTTTGCAAATTATATGTCACATATATATATATATATATACACACACATATAGGGTAACGTTCCATTGTTAACCCACTATTATTGTGTTAAACCAGTTAACTCCGTCAAAATCGATCCAAATAAAAAAAAATTAAAAATAACATTATTACACCAATACAATGTTATGTTATTTTTTGTATTTTTATAAATTCGCAAGTTTAGGGGCGTTTATACCTGAACGCTCCTAGACTTGCGAGTTTACAAAAATACAAAAAATAGCATAACGTTGTATTCGTGTAATAATGTTATTTAATTTTTTTTTATTTGGATCGATTTTGACGGAGTTAACTGGGTTAACACAATAACAGTGGGTTATTATTTGATTTCTACTATATATATATATATATATATATATATATATATATATATATATTCCCTTCTAAACAATTAACTGTCATTGATAAACTGCTATCCTCTGCATCGAACGTGATTTAGTGAAACAAAAACAACTAAACAAGCGATTATCGTTTAAAAAGTGTCGCCCCACTGTCTAATCGGCAATCACTTGCAACTATCGATCGCTTGTTGGAGTGTTGCCCTTCCATTCTCCCGAATCCGTACCAAAAGCAAAAACAACCCTAATTTACGTTTTTTTTTTACTTTTTCTCTAATAAATTAAGTATTTATTTTTATCTTTTAATTTACTCTAAATTTTACTTTCTTATTTTATAATTTTCTTTATATGAATATTGATTTGGGTAATTTAACGTTTCATGTTTAGTTTCTAGATTGGTATGTGAAGGTTACTATGTTAAACTTGTAAGTCATTTGGTAATTGAATGTTTCATGTTTAGTCTATAGATTTGTTGATTTAAATTTTTAATCTTAGTAATATGATAAAATTTTCAATTATATGAATTTATAAAGCGAATAAAAAGTTTAGATCTACATTCAAAAACTCAATATATTTCGGTGATATAACTTAATCTTGTAAAAAAGTTCGATGATCCGACCCAATTCGACAAAAAAATTTCAACGACTCGACCCAAAAAAACCGCTTTTATAGACATCCAAGCACCGTAAATTTCCGACACCCATGAAACAAAATTCTTGGGTCCGTCACTGGCTACCAACAACCACATAGAGGTGGTTATGAGAAAAGTAGGTTGTTAGCTAACATGAAATAAAGGTTATGGTTAGCATTTCCCACTATATAATATGAAATATGATCCCTAGTAATTTCAACATAATCAATCGGCCAGCCGATTGCTAATTTGATTTCATAATGGAACTTTAACAAGGCACAATCAATCTATATAAAACATCGCTTAGCAATCTATATATGCTTAAGCTTGCATGTGCTTTCTTATTGATCACTTAAAACAGCTGCTTTGTTATTGTGCACCCGTTTGAGAACTCCTTGCTGCAAACCTGCCCCGTATTCGAGGCCGAGTCTGTGCATATGTTTTCCTTCTTGAATTTACTATTTTCTTTTCATATTTCCTTGCTTTCTTTTTCTCTAAATAACGTAGGATTCTATCTTGCCTGCTCATTGGAGGGAATTCAGATGGCCTTTGTAAATCATTTGGTGAAATTAGCTGTTGTACCCCTATTGAGGATATGCTTGTTGAGTTTGAATAGGTTCCAACTGCGCCTTCTCTAATCAGATTTCCAGGTGAAAAAGAGAAGTGGTTTAGTGGCCATTCTTGTGGCAAATCCATGGTGCCAGTATTTGTTGCCTCGGGTACAATTCCAGCAACCATTGGTAGGAGAGATGCCTAAGGGCATGTTAACATATATTATCAAAGTCCGCAAGATATAAACATGTCATACTGGGCTCGGGCTCGGGTTCGTTGAAGTGAGTCATATTTAGTACATGTCAAAACAAGCCACGTTGAAGCGAATCACATTTAGTACATGTCAAAACAAGTCGCGCTAGCCCGGTTTGAGTTGACCACCAACATTTTTTTTGTGTACTTTTACCTTATGTTGTTGTAAATAATGAATGCATTTATTATGATATAGAAAACAATATTTAACAATCTAAATCATTAAATAAAAGAATTTAAGATTTAGGGTTTAACTTTGACCTATTATGAAAATTCATGTTTTGACTCGTTTGAGATAAAATACAGGGAAAATCATCAAAATAAACATGCTGACCCAACATTTACTTTTTGTCCACACCAGACTGACCCGGCAAGCTTCCAGGCGGTTACGCAATCATTGGAAAGAGACATGAGCCTACATATATAACCATTCAGTGTTCAACCACCTACTAACACAGTAGCCAGCTTGCCGGCTAGGGGGTGCCGGCTAAGTGGGACTACATAATAGTCAGATTTGCTGGCTAGGTGCTTGTCGGGTAGTCAGATTTACGACTAGGTGGGTGTCGGCTTTAAGCTTGCCTGGTTGGGTATCGTGGCGTCTTTGGATTGGTCCATTTGGATATGTTTATTCTTGTGTGGATAAAAAGTCAATGTTAATTTTGTAAAAATCTTGGGTCAACATGTTTATTTTGGTGATTTTCCTTAAAATATAACCCAAATGAACTTATTCATAAGTGAACATGTCGGAAATATTGCATACGCTAAAATATATGATTGAGAATAGTTCCAAGGTAATGCGTGTAATAATTAAGAAATCCTAAAACTAATTGTAAGCTGAAAATTTGTTTGAAACATATGGAAGCCAAAACAAAAAACAAGATGCACACATAATACATCATAGGAAAGATCCAAATTTATGTAATTTTTATTACATTAATAACAAAGGCGTGTTTATAGGGAGTGTGTGTTCCACCGACAGACGATTCTGTCAGAATCATATAAAAAATCATATCCTCAAAATTCTAACGGATCTGCGTAGTTCCCCTAAAACGACGAAATCCTATCCTCAAAATTAGGGTTTTTAGATTTTTTTTTTTTATTATTATTTTTAGTTTTTGTGTGATACTCGTTGTTCTAGGAGTGTGTAGATAAAAGTGAAAAAAGGTGCAAAATTTTGATGGTTTGGACATTTAAGTCACACCTCACTCTCTTAATTCATAATTGCATTAAATACTTTAATTTGTCACACATAATAACATTAGTGTCTATATTTTGTGTTAAAAGAAGTGTCTGTATTTCAATTCACATGCATGTTGATAAAACCATATCATTAGAGTAAAAATTTCAGAGGAAATGCTCATGAATCTCTAGAATGATAGAATCTTATGACATTCCATGTAAAGGGAAAATCAGAACATACCTCTTCTTGCCATGGGATATGCATGCCCATGACGCACATGGAAAAACTTTTCTTCTCTCAAATTGGCAAATCAAAATTATCTAGTGCATGCTATTAAGCTCATCTAAGAGAAGTAGAAAGGCTGTTAGTTCTTTGACAAATATGAAACAAATCCGGAAAAGAATCAAGAAACTAACGCGCAAAAAAAGAAAAAGAAGAACAAGAAAACACTTATATATGATCTCTTAGAGATGAACTTAAGAGAACTATGAGTCAGTTTTTGGGAGTATTAACTTTTTCATTGGAAAAAAAGACTGAAAACCTTGCATTTTATAAACTAGCAGGTGTTGAAACTTGAAAATATATATTCTGAAGATTGACCACATGCATATATTTTCTATTCTAGTTTACCTGAAAACCCTGAGTTTGCATCTGAATAAACTGACCCTGGTACTGATTTCCACAGCAGGAGCAGTAACTTCTAATATTCAAGCTCCCATCAATCTGATCATTACCCGGGTCGGACTGCAACCAAGAATCAATTTCATTTATAGCCATTTGCTCACTAGCTTCCTGATTATTTTCTACATGAAAAGAAGGATTAACAAGATTGCTTGCATGTGGAAAACCATAGATGGTATTTTCAGGGGTTATTTGGTAATTTAGTAAATTATTTGGATTTAGCAGTACATTATTGTACCACCTGGTCATGGGGTTGGTACATGAACAAGGCACTGTGGCAGTGTGACACATATATGGCCTATTAAAACCAAGGCCATAAATAGTTGAATTATCACCCTCCATTTGTTTTACTGTTTTAGCAAGTACCTCCTATCTGGTGGTCTTTATATATGCAGGTAATATATGTGCTAAAGGGTGAATCCAAGAAAAGTGAAGGGTTGTGAGTGGCTGAGGAGAGACTACTAAATAACCTTGTGGCTACATGAGCTTCTGGTGGGGTAACAATTCAAGAAGACCATTAATGCTTCTAAGGGGCCCATCATTCACTCTTTGATTCTAATATTCACATGCTGTGGCTTTTGTGTCTGCGCGCCTTTTGGTTAAAGGTTGTATGCCATATATTAGTGCATCATTTAATTACTTAGGGTTACTTTCTTATAAGAAACTTGTTGTAGGTAAGAGTTCAACTAATTTAAACATCCCTAGTTGAACCACAAAGGTTTTGTATATTGAATCTTTGTATGAAAGGGTTACAACATTTAAAGTGTCATCAATATCACATTAATTCAGTGTATAATTATGTGATGTATGTAATAATGATTACAATAAAGTATACAATCATCAATTCATACATATACTACTAACACATATAGTATAATCACAATAGATATACTACTTACACTATGCAACAATTATTAAACTTAAGTATTATTAGTAACACATATAGTGTTTGCGCTATTATTAACACATGCAGTGTAGGCACCAATGATTACAGTGACACATGTAACGTAATCACTAAATGCATACACTCTATTGTTAACATTCCACTTATTTACAAAAATGCCACTTCGTGAAATTTTTATATCACGTAGTGTAATTATCAATTCATTTAAGATTTATGTTATTGGCATCACGTCGTTTTTCTATTTTTTTAGCAATCATTCTTAATCCTACACACACATATGTGGTTCCAAGTAACCCCTATACACACGTGTGTGTGTGTGTGTGTATGTTTATGATTTTAGTTTAGTTAGTTAGTTATTTTATGTAACTGAGATTTATACGAGACCAAATAAACTTTCGCTTGTAGGAACTATAGAGTGCACAATCATATAAGTTAAGTTAATCCTAAACTCAATGAACGGCGGACTCTTTAAGGGGTTAATAATGAAGTTTATATTTATACTTAAAGTTATCGGTATCACTTAGCGGAATGTCAACTTTTGTAAAAGTTGATCATGTGTTGTTTTCACTAACACAACTCAATGAATTTGTAAATGTAAACACTTAATTAAATGTAAGCTTTTGTAAAAGCTCACCATTTTTTAGCTAGCTTGATGTCAAAGAGTGATCGCTTAGATTTGTTCTAAGTTCAACCTTTGACCCTTGATAACAATGATCAAAGTGTTGTGTAACGAAAGCCTTAAAAAAGGGAACGAGAAAGATTGTGAGTTACAAAGAAACACTTATATTACTTGATGATGTTTACAACTACACAAGTATGGATGTGAAGTTGCTAGGTGCGTTACAAATGATCATCTATCACCTATTTATACTAGTTTGTGTAACATCTCCAATTTTTTGTACTCGCTTAGACATCGTATTTCATGACTTAGACTTCATATCACATTACTTGACTCGTATTTATATTATAACGTACTTACCTTGTTCCATCATGTAGTAAGACTTGACTTTACCACTTCGTGCACCATTATCGTCATTCATGATCTACCGTCATTTGATCATCACATACATTTAGAATACAACGTCGCTTCATTTCATACATAACATGTTCATATCATACATGACATGTTTATATCTTACAACTTAGTACATAATATGTTTGTAACATACTTAGATCTTACATGCTTATTACTTGCAATTTGAGTATTCGGACTTGATTGAACCGTTTATCGCATAAAATGTCTTAACATGATCACCTACACATAACACGAGACTTGCGTCAACTATGATTGCCTAATCTATTAATATAATTCATTTCTTAGAAGACAAACTTTCCATAATTACCGCTTTTCGTTTAAAAGTCCGTTTTTCATAATTCAAGCGTTTCGTGCACTTATATCCAATCTAGACAACCTTAGGGACTTAGATTACATTACCCCATACTTAAATGTTGCGCAAATGTGGAGCTAGGGGATGTGGAGGCCGAGTTTGGGTGGTGCCCTACCCTTTCTCTCCCAGTAATTCCATATACACAGACCTCTTCATTCCTAGTATAAATAGAACCTCTTCTTAGCTTCATTCTTCATTCTTTCAAGCCTCAAACACCTGCAATATCTATATAATTCGTCCATCATCATTCCTTCTTGAGGATCCAAGAGCCATCCATTCATTTTACTTTATTCTTCTTTCGTTCTTGCACCGTTCTTACGTCGTTTTTCAACTTTGCTATTCTAATCTTTAGTTTTTATGTAATAAACCTTTTTTATAAACTCAAACACATATGATTTTATATAAAACATGCTTATAAACCTAAATCATAACTTTTTTCATTCAAAACCTTTCAAAACCGTAAAGGATTTCATATATAGAAAGTTCTAAATTCGAACAGAATGTTATGGTCGACTTTGGGCGACCATAACTCAGTCAAAACATATCCAATTAATGCGTTTCTTTTGCCTAAAATCAAGTACTCTGAATTAGCTTTCCATCCATATTTGTTCCGTAACCTAACTCCAAGGTTTGGTTCTTCAAACAGGCCAAACAAAATTTGTGCGCAATTCTGTCAAAAACCGGTCTTTTGCTTATAAACCCTAATTACGAATTTAATAACAATTATGCAACCATTAATGATTTAAACACTTAAAATAAGGTTAAAACTCTAATATAAACTATTGATTTCAAGCATGTCTTATTCCATCAGATCGTCACTTAGGGTTTCATGTTCTTTCATTCGTTGAAAACCCTAATCTTAAGATTTCCTTTAAATCTAACTTTCATCAAACTCAAATTGATTTAACGGTTTTGCATACAATAGAATCATATTCAAACTAAGACATATGTATATGGCAAATGAAAGATTCTCGCTAAGGAAAGATGAGGTAGCCTAAACGAGTCCTTTGCGACCGACCCCTCTATCCTGGGAATCTTTTCATTGGATGTACTATTCTAGGTTTGAATTGCAATATTCTAGTATACAATAACCTTCCTTCCTTAATCTTTCTCATTCAAATTTCCCCTCATATACATGTAATATTGATAAACTTACTCGAATCATTAACAATTTAGAGCAATCATACTAAAGGTTGAACACGAGTCCAACTCAAGGAATCAAGGTGAGTTCTTCATAGCCCCTGTTTTACATTGTTTTGGGTGAAAGCATGTCGTATCCACTTATTCATATTAAAATATTTTATTACAACGTTTTGATTACTTGAATGGGTTAAACAGCAATTACACGTTCTTAAATCGTTAAGCCCCTCTCGTGGTATCATACACAACCATTAACTTTTTAAAAGCCAATGGTAGTACGATAGTGGATCCATAGGTGTGACATACTCATCCATCACCCAGGTAGGGTGTTGGATGATTGAAATCCGACATACAACATGGTTTGGTTCCAAATCTCTTAAAGGGCATTCGACGCTAGGGTTGGTTGTGGACTCGTGTAATTGTGTTTAAAATTCTTGTATGATCATCTTGTCATAAATTGTATCGTATATCTTATATCAGATATATTTTATCTTATATCGTATGTGTCTAAACCTATGAAGCTCACCAACTATTTTATAGTTGACTCGTTTATTTTAACATGTTTTCAGGAACTGACAAGTAAGGATAGGATGTTGACGATTCTATCATATAGGATGCATGAAGGACTTTAGAGACTTAATTTAAAACTTATCGTAGTTGTTATTTTGAAGTTAACTTCAAACTATGTAATGAAATACTTGTTTGCTTGATTTTAATATTATCTTAGAATTGTCTTTATTTCCTTGTGTTCAGGATTTCCATTTTGTCGTGCACTCGTGTTTCCGCTTTAGCGGGGGTATGAAAGTTTGGGACTAGTCTAGATGCTTCTTAATCTAGACCATTCTATACATATATTATACAAGATAAATTCTAGAGAAATCCAACAAAATATCCAGATATTTTATGGTCCTTTCATGGCTAATCTAGGATGATCTGGAACCATCTCTTTGCATGATTTTAGGGTTTTTCAAGGATGTTCTGGAACCATCTTGGCAGCTGATATGACGTAAATTATACATGTTTTACATGCATATTCATTCCCATTATTGGTGCTTTATGGACATTATACATTGGAATTATTGTCTAAATCGTTCCTTTGTGATAATTGTAGGTTTTCGGGAGCTTTCGGAAGAAATGAAGCAAAAACAGTTAAAACCGAAGAAAAAACCAAAGAATCGAAGACCTTGTGGAGCCTTAGCAAAATCCACAAGGCTACGTACCATTTTCCAAGTCAATTGGGAGATTATTAGGCCTTAGAAAGCCAAACATCTCCAAAGAATTGTCAAGAAATCATTAAAGTCAATGAAAGTCAAAGGAACTTGTGGAGCACTCTTACACCTATCCAAGACCCATGGATAGCCCAAGTACCCATGGGTACTATCCATGGATGATCCATGACCCTTTTGGACCCATGGATCCTGCTAGAAGAGTCAAAGAAAGTAAAAAACGTAGGCTCCAAGCAAGAAGGAAGAAGAAGATTCTGCCAGCTATGGGCGTGCCCGCGCCTAAGGAGGGCGTGCCCGCACCCCCTCCCGCACCTTTGCCTATAAATAGCAAGCTCAAGTCTCTCATTTGGGTGTCCAAACTTGAGGTGTATAGAGGCCCTAGTGCTTTGCTAGGGCCGAAGCTCTCTCGTTTTGGTCCGTTTTAGCTTTTCCTTTATTTATTTTATGTTTTTAGTCTTGTAATGTCCATTACCAAGAGGTGTGAAGGCCTTAGTGCTCTGCTAAGGGCTGAAACTCTCTCGGTTTTGGTCCGTTTAGCTTTTCTTTGTTAATTTCCTTTTTAAAAGTCTTGTAATATGAACTTATTTTTCTCGTTCAAGCGAAACAAGAGGCAACCTATACCCACTCTCCCTTGGTGTTAGAACACTTTCACGCATTATCTAAGGGTCAGTGGAGTCACTTGTATGGTCATTCATGGCTAGTTCTCTTGTGTTGCTCGAGTTGGTTGAACTTTAATTAATTAATGAAGTATTTTTAGTATGTTATGTTTTTAAAGTCTTTACTATAATTTATCTTAAAAAGACAAGAATAAGTGATCTTTAAACCAATCTAATAATCTTAAATCTTGTGAGTTACTTAAGCAAGACTTCTTGTTTGAAAAGCTTATTCGATGTTTTTACGGTCTATATATAAATCTTGGTGCTATCATGGCCAGTTAGTATAGATTTAATATTATTGGTTGATTGGAGGTTTGGGTATTCAGCAGGTCGTTTGAGCCCTAACCAGACCGGGCGGTTTGTGTCGGTATTTCTTTACTTCTCTCGTGTCGGCTTGCAGGGGACTTCTAGCGGGAACCATGGGGTTTGATCTTGAGAAGGAAAGTCTGATTTATTTAAGATAATATTATAAGTAAAGACAACTATTTAAGAACATAATTTGTTAGGTCCGAGCGTTCATAAAGTAGCTCTAGAGGGAGTTGCGCATTCCGACTTTCCAAAGGTAGTTACAAGACCAGACATACGTCAGTCACAGGGATAATATTAGTCCGAATAATGAATTGTGAGATACCGACGGACTTGAGACCCCGTTTAGAGTCCGTTATATTCATTAAGGAACAGTTGGCCGACCGTATCCACTGTTCCGTTACGAAATACTAACTCCCCTATCGAAAGGGTTAGTACTAGTAACTATGACCAACCTTACTTTAAATATATCATTAATTAACAAGGGATAACAACTAGAGTAACACCTTAAACGGGATAATATTTCTAATACATTTGTTATCTTTTTATTTTCTTTTTAAACAAAACCTATTTTCCAACTTATTATCCTAGTTAGACAATAGCGAGGGTTGAGTACGGGATGCGTGTCCATGGTTCAATACTTGGTTCTTACCCATACTATACTACACTGCGATAGGTACACTTGCCTATTGTGTGTGTATGTAGTTGATGTAATTATCATTTTAATTTATAATTTAAAACCTGATTTTGTGTATCTCTAAATATGATATATTTAATACTACTAAAAACACGCTATCAGCAGCCCTCTTGACCATGTTTTCTAGGCCTTTAAAGGTTGTTCTAGAGAGTTCTGAGTAGTGATTGTTGATCCAGAATTTTAGGGGTTGTTCTGAAGAGTTTTGGGCAGCCCTAGATGCCTAAACGTGTCTAGAATCTTCTAGAATGCGAGAGCTGCGACCTGAAATTAGGCGGGTCATGACACTCTCCCCCACCTAAAGCTACGACGTCCTCAACGTGTTTCTTGAGTGATGTGTGTCTTGTCCGTATGAGCCTCATGACAGATATCGTTTTGCCTGGTCTCCTTGTATCCGGCTCGAAGGTTGTTGTGCTCACTTGGCCCCCTTTGACGATGTAGAGAGTGTTTATGAATGTTACTGGATGGCCTTGGCTCCTCGAAAGAAATCCATTCCAATCACGATGTCATAGTCATCAATGGGCACGACCTAGAAGTGTAACTTACCGGTGGATGTTCCTATCTTGGCCTTAACGCCCCATGCTACTCCCTCAATTGGTTTGGGGTCTCCTCGACGGCCTTGATCCATCCTTCTTATGTTGTGATTCTTAATCCGAGCCTTCTGGCCTCGTTTGATGATATGAAATTGTGACTCGCTCAGTATTGACAAAGCTTTTACCGGCTCCCCTTTGATTTCTACGATTACGATTCGAAGTCCTTATGACTTCTTGTTTATGTTGCCCCTGATCGTTGTCGGGTTGGTCTGATTTACCATCGTCAAAGGTTGCCATCTTGTTTGGTTAAGGCATTTAGCACTTGAAGTTGCATCGCTCCTAAGCAAGCCTCCTTGTGTTCGTCGGGTTCATCATCATCGGTCCTTGTTAGGGCCGTTAAATTTCATTTCTTTGGGTAGTCACGAGCATCATGAGGCCCATCGCAAAGGAAGCATCCTTTGTTTGCGGCTTGATCTTTGTCGTATCTTGGTGGTTACCGGGTATCTTTCTGGAATTGATTGTAAGTGTTGGTGGGTCTCACTACCCCACCTATTTCGTTGTTACTTTCCACATTTGCGGGCTTGTATGATCGTCTTTCGTTATGATCGATCAAATTTTCAACAACAACGATGGTTGATGATAGATCTTGGATGTATCTCCGTTCCAACTCGTTTTAGCCCAAGGTTGCAAGCCATCAATGAAATAAATGAGAGAGTCCTTGGGCGAATAAATCCGGAATTTCGAGCACAAGTGTTGTAAATTTAGCGATATGCGCCCTTTTGTTTAAGATTACGAAGATGAATCTGCGCTTCTTGTTCGACATTTTTCGGATAAAATTGTTTCTTGATTTCTTTTACGAAATCAGCCCAAGTTCTTATGGTGCACATCCCTCTTTCGATCTCCATATGTTTGCGTCGCCAACATAAAGCCGCGGTGTCCTTCAAGTGTAGGGTCACCGTCTTGATCTTCTTAGTGTCATCAATAATGTCGATGGCCTCAAAGTATTTCTCAGCCTCCCAAATGAAGTTATCCACTGCCCTGGCATCTCGTTTTCCACAAAAGGTGATTGTTTAGGAGCATCTACCTTTGATGGAATAGAGCTTGTTGCATCGTTACCTCTATTCGCCAATGCTTGCTTGCAGACACTTAACTCGGTTTGCAAATCTTTTATGACTTTCTCCATGTTGTCTTTCATTTGCCCTAGCTCCTTCATGAATAAGTTTTTTAATTCATCGCGCATGTTTGCAAGTCTTTTATGACTTTCTCCATGTTGTCTTTCATTTGCCCTAGCTCCTTCATGAATAAGTCTTTTAATTCATCGCGCATGTTTGCAATATTGAGTTTGCAATCATTTCTAAGTTTGACGAACACATTGCTTAGTGGCTCAACTTGTTATAGCGAATCGTCGACATGCGTCTTCAATATGTCGAATTCAGCCATGAATTCGTTGATGGAAGTCTCTATATCTTCGACTCTTTTGTCCATTCTAGTGACTATGTCTTTGGACATGTTCCGAGTCTTTTTTCCACCATGATGAGTATCTTCTCGTCCATGAGTCTCATCTCCGGAAGTGTTGGTACTCACAATCTTTCTCGGGTCGGATACCATCTCGATGAATCGTAGTGCTCTGATACCACTTGTCACATAGTTATTTTCAACTCTCGTGTGGCACTTAGATTTGATCTAAGTTCAGCCTTTGACCCTTGCTAACAATGATCAAAGTGTTGTGCAGCGGAAGCCTTAAAAAGGGAATGAGAAAGATTGCGAGTTACAAAGAAACGTTTGTATTATTTGACGATGTTTACAAGCACACAAGTATGGATGTTAAGTTGCTAGGTGCCTTACAAATGACCATCTATCACCTATTTATACTAGTTTGGGGCTAGTCTAGATTCTTTTTAATATAGACCATTCTATATATAAATTATACAAGCTAAGTTCTAAAGAAATCCAACAAAATATCCAGCAATTTTATAGTCCTTTCATGGCTGATCTATAACCATCCTTTGGCATGATTTTAGGGTTGTTTCAAGGCTGTTTTGGAACCATCTTGGCAGCCCCCTTGACCACGTTTTCTAGGCCTTTTAAGGCTGTTCTAGAGAGTTCCGAGCAGTGATTGTTGATCTAGAATTTTAGGGGTTGTTTTGGAGAGTTCCGGGCAGCCCTAGATGCCTCTAAACACGTCCAGAATCTTCTGGAATGCGAGAGTTGCGACCTGAAATTAGGCTGGTCATGACATTGTAGTGGCTTAAGGAGTTAATAATGTAAAGAAACAGAAGTTGACTTTTCACAGTTGACCCTTCCAGTGTTGTATATATCATACGAAACCGGATAACACTTCAAAAGAAACCTAAAATGTGTGCATGATAACTTGTTTTTTTTTGTCAAAAATGAAAAGTTGCCTCAAAAATTTTATATACATATGCAGAATTTTTGTCATGACTTAGGAAAATCCACATACAAACACATGTGATTTCTTTATGTTCTGCTCAAAGTTTCTACCTACATTTAGTGTTGTAACACAGTGACTTCCCAAATTCATAAAAGATTTTGATTTCATACTTAAACAATAAGCAAACTTGAATGTAAATAAGAACAGTGAATAGTGAAGAAATTATAAAGGAAAGTGTATTACATAACTAACTGTGTTTTTCTATATCTTCAAAATGAGAACAAGACAATGATTAAATAACCTCAAAGGAGGAACATGAAACATCAAGAGACTCAAAACTAATGCTATAGTGAAGATGAGAATGTGAAACACCAAAGGTTACTATAATATTCCTCCACAAGCTAAACGGCGTTAGTAAGGTGAAGCTAGGAGCGAAGAGTGTCAAAACGTGTTTATGGTAGACCATTGGTTAGAAGATCAGCAAGCCGGAGAGCAGTAGTAAGTAACATAGCGAATATGGAGAGTCTGTGACAGCACCATGTCATGGATGAAATGAAGGTTAATCTCAAGATGTTTCGTACACTGATGAAACACCGGATTTACAGCTAGATATGTAGCGCCAATATTGTCGCACCATAAAGTTGGTGGACTGGCTGAAGATAAGCATAACTCAGACAGTAGTGACAAAATTCAACAAATCTCAGTTGTTGTGTGGGCAAGAGTCCGATATTCTGCTTCAGTACTAGAACGTGCAACCGTATGTTGTTTCTTGGAGCTCCAACTGATAAGATTAGACCCAAGAAATACACCGTAACCAGTGGTAGATCATCGATCGTCTGGCCAACCGGCTCAATCTGCTCAGCATATGCATGAATGGCAAGACTAGAAAACTTCTAAATAGATAATCCATGAGAAATAGTGCCCTTAAGGTATCGAAGAATACGCTTGATAGCGATCCAATGCCGGTCAGTGGGTTTATGAAGAAACTGAGAGACCGTACTAACAGCGTAGGCAACATCTAGTTGAGTCAGAACGAGATACTAAAGGGCACCTACAGTGCTGCGATACAAAGATGGATAATCCATAGGAACACTAGAGTATCGTGATAACTGGGGACCCGTAGTAACGGGGGTGGACATTGTTTTTAAATGTAAGTGTATGATTAGATAATGATAGCACAAATTGACAAATATGTGATATGTCCAAGGCCATACCATTGCCAACCACAACCTTTTCTGAACCTAAATACGGGGTTGCATCACGAACCATATTAATATTCTGAGTCGTAGCTTCATAATATGGGATCCACATCCCCACCATATGGCACATATCAGAAAAATCAGCTGTTAGTCCCAAATGCGAACCGGGCTGTTGAGAGGCCCAATTCGAGAAATGTCCACACCCAAATGCAGTTTGATTAGATGGCACGGTAAAGGAAGGTGTTGTTGGGGCTATTCCAAAATCAAATGGGCCATTAAATCCGGTATTAGGTCCATTAAAAGAGGATCCATTAAAGTTTGATGGGCTTGTAAAGGTGTGTGGGTTATTAGATCCGGAACAAGGATCTGCTTGTGAAGGCCTTATGAGGACTAATGGTGGTAGAATTAATTGAACCTAAAATTAGGGTTGCGTTCATCTTGACTGGAACTCGCAGCCATAAATGGCGGAATTGAAGCTGGCGACCATCCACGAACTGTATGTCCTCAAAGGGACGGGCACGATTGCTACGGTTATTGCCACGAGGATTTCCTCTCCACGATTTGGAACATAATTGTGTGATGCATATTGAAAGTAACATGTAGAGGTTGTATGTCCATTTTCCTTACAAATTTGACAATGTATTGACCCTGATTGAGTTTGATTTTCCTTCGATTGCAAAGCTACCATATCAGAAACTGGTGGAATGACTTCCTGTTGGTGGAGACGCTGCTGAATTCTGGCTCTCAATTGAGCAAACTAGCAAATGTATGTCAGAACACTCAACATTAAGAAAAAAAAGGTTGAAAGGTTAAGTTTAAACCATTCAAAATTTTGGAAAACCAGAGATTCATCTGTTACCGGATCTCCAACTGCCTTAAGTTCATCAGCTAGTCTTTTTGCATAATCACAATAGTTCGTAACACTTGTATTCCCTTGCTTTAGTAATTAGAATTGGATTTTGACCTGTGAGTTTTTGGCAAACGACTGTTGGAAGTAGGTTTCCTGGGTGATTTTCCAAAGATCAGCAGCAGATTGAGTTCCAATTGTTAGATGTGCTATCGAGGGGTCCATAGTGGCGTTGACACATATCCGTAGTGTGATCGCTAAGAACTCCAGTAAAGCCCCATACCAAGAGAACGTACAGAAGAGGATCATCGGACATAACAAATCCAATCACGCATTAAATGAATTGGCTGGAAGTATTTAATGCATGATACCCCGGCCGAGGAGGATCTTATCAAAGAGACGACCCGGCTGTGGAAGAAAGGGATCATCCCTCGGGCAACACATGTTACCACAGGTTAAGGACTCCACGCGTTCCAGACATCGCTGGAGACCCAGAAACTCCATTATGACATACATTATATGCGCTGGAGAGATCTCAAGTATAAGAGGACACTTCCCCAAAGGGTTAGTAATTTATAACAACTCAGCTCTTCTCTCCCACATTCCTAACTCATTACAACCAATACAAGGCCCGTCGGATTAACGAATACTTACTCTCACGCTGGAGGCTGGTCACAGAGACACCCCGGAGTCCACCATGGCGAGACTAACGGTGTTATATTTTGTAGGAGCCTTGAAGACCCTGCAAGAGATAAATTGAAGCATCCCTTTATAAGTCCGAGAGTTGTGCGGGTTTGGGACACTACAATCGTAATCACCAATTTTGTTTTTACTTGCTCAAAAGAATTAACCCATTTACGTACAATCCAATTGTGACTGTGGGTAAAAGCAACCGAAGATTTTTATGCTTCTAATACATGTTTTTAATTTCTAATTCATTCATAAATTTTAATTCATTGTATTTAATATATGTTGAATATCCATTATTTGACTAATTGTTTGAATATCTGATATGCCATAATTTATACATGTTTTGCATGCATAATAATCCCCATGTTATGGCACTAATTGAATAAAAGCCTTGCAATTGATACTTAAAACGTTTATATTTCACAATTGCAGGTTAAACGGTGTTCCAAGATAAACAGAGTGAAAACAGCCTAAAAATATCAAGAAATCAAACTTTTGGAAGGAACATGCCCGAGCTTTGCCTACCCCCCCCCCCCACCCACCCACCAAGAAGTCAACCAAGGTCAACACCAGTTAACAAGCAGCAAAAAGACAAAACAGGGAGCAGGAGGGGGATGCAGGGTTGTGCATCCCATTGCACGGCCGTGCAATGCCTATCTTGCTCCCAAGCATCCTCGTACCCTGTCATTTGTACCTTTTGATTCCCTAGGTTTGTACGCCCGTGCAAACCAATGCACGGCCGTGCATTGCTCATTTTGAGGCCTATAAATAGATGGTTTGGGTTATTCGTTCCACACACCCTAATCTAGAAAAAATACACATTTCTTAGTTTGTTTCTGTAGTTTTAGAGTAGAGAGTAGAGAGACTCTTCTGCTTTGTTCGCAATAGGGGAGCCTACGAAACTCAGCATTATGCTAGTTCGTATAGCCGTTCGTGGTTAAACCATTTGTATTGCTTGGGTGAAGATGAAGTTTGGTTTATATTAATGTTTAACTTATTAGTCTAATAGTATGTTTATGCTCTTTAATTATTCGCTCTTAAAACCATCTTCATGATGGACTTTTTATTATTATCTAAATTGGTCTTTTAACTTGTGAGTGTTCTTGATTTTAAAGTGTAAGACCGTAAAACCTTTTTAATCAAACTTCTCTTGAAACTTATAAATCTTTATACAAGCGGATTTTGATAAGCCAAAGCTTGGTTAATATTGATAAGATCGTACGTCTTTATACAAATTTGTTTTGAAACCAAGAGTTGGTGAACTCACGTTGGGAACGGTACGTCTTTATACATGGTCCCATTGTTGCATCACATCCCGGTGAACACAGTCTAATCACTTTTTTTAATAAAAATAATGGTATTTAAGTTTGATGTCTTAAACCAACTCGAAAATAGATCTTAAGCATACGAAGGTACGGATTTATTAAAGAGTTGAGGGTAATGATGTCCCTGACTCAGAGTCTTACTATTTTATTATTAAGGAACATAATTCGTGAACCAAATATTGTGAGAATAAGGCTCTAGCAGTGTAGCGTTCACATATTTGTATTAGTCATACCATCGGATTAGTTAACATAACATTATCATATACCAAGCGGATTCGAAGCCCAAAGCAGTACTCGTTGTGATCTGATTATTCCCGAGCTATTTACTTTCCTGTTATTTACTATTGTGTTATTTACGTGTCTGTTACACACTTCACGCACATTTTAGATTTTATGTTATTTACTTTATCGTCATTTAATTTTCTGTCATTTACTTTTCTGCTTTACAAGCACACAAAACTCACTACTAATTAAGCCTGCTAAACGATAACAAACGTTGAGCATTGAAACTTGACCTTGTCCATTGGTTCGATATTTGGTTCTTACCTAAACTATATTACGCTGCGATAGGTAAACTTGGCTATTGTGTGTGTTTTAAGTTTAAATATTTATCATTTTATAAATTTTAAAACTCGATCTCGTGAAACCATCTCTAAATATATTATTATATAATATATACTACTAAACACAACGCATCAAGTTTTTGTCACTATTACCGGGGATATATTTATATATAAATATATATATATATATATGAAAATGGATAAATATGATATTTTAAGTATTAGAGAGGGATCTGTTTGATATTTAAAGTTTGGTTATAATATATATGATATTTAGCAAGTTTATAGGAATATATATGAAATTCTTTCTAAATACTTAACCTATAAATTGGTTATTAAACATACTTTTCTTAGGTTTATTTTTTAAAGAAAATGTGACTTGTACGTACTTCTAATCTAATAATAAGAGTTATTTCTACACCATTAAAATTTGTAATATGTCCTTAAATGTAAGGCCCCTTTCCCGGGTGACCTCACTTGTTGGATTTACTCATAAACATAGCCATAAATACTGAACTTAAATTAAAAACATTCATCATTCAATTACATTACATAACAGCGGAAGTCTTAACAATTAAAAACACAACATTGTCTTAACAAACAAAAGTGGGACGTCAGTCTTGTGCCGGGTAACCTTCACGCCATCGCACGACCTTTTCTTCCTTTACCTGAAATGTATACTAAAAATCAGCTAACGCTGGTGAGTTCTAGTTTAATGCGATTTGATATAAACATTCTTTTCTTTACTTTATAAGTATGCATTACTGTATAGTCATTCATATAAATACGTATTCATAACTTTTGCCTTTCTTTCATCTTTCTTTCCTGTATTTTTGTGATTTCATATATATATATATGCATTCACCCTTTTCTTTCTTTTCTTTCTTTCTTTAATTTCATGGGTCATACTCTATAAGGGTGATCAACCCGTCATTTGCTTACGAATGTCACAAAGACAATCGTCGCGGTCCATCGTCATGGCCCGCCTATACTTACAACCGTCCGGCAACTAGTGCCGTCCGTCATTTTATTCTTACAACCGTCCGGCAACCTTTGTCCGTCCGTCATGACTTACAACCGTCCTACCGTCGTAGGCCGTAATTCGCCCGTCTACCCGAAGGTATCCGTTTCCCATGCGACTATTATTTATACAACCGTTCTACTATAATATGCCAATTGCTTTGACCGTCCATTAATGGCATTCGTACGTCCTAGCTGATGAAGGAACGCACTTGTCCCGGTTGTAAAATAATCACATGGTCGTCCGTCTACCGAAGTAGCCGTTACCATCGAAGCGTCCATAACATTTTCTGTACTTGGCAAGCAATATATACATGGATATAAAGCAGGATTTCATTCTTTCATATTGTGTTATACTTTCATTCATTCTTTATAATCATGCTTTTCATTCTTTATTCATAATTTCTCTTTCATGTATAGGTATATATATATATACTTGTATAACACATATGATCACATTGACATTCATAACATTTATTCACTTAGTGTATACATCTCAGCCCCAAAACATTTGAAAACATTTGCACATAACATAGAAGGGGCACATAGAACTCACCTGATGAGCTACTCTAGGTTGTCCTAAACAAAGGTCCAACAGCGTCACTTCTGATCTGGATTGAAGTTTTGATTCGGAGGTTTTGCCCACGAGCTCAGCTGTAACGTGCTCCTCTAATCTCGTGACGATCCGTCGACTTTCTCTCTCTAGACCCGGGCTCCCTTTCTCTCTCTAGAATTGGTGAAATGGAGGTGAAATGGTCAAATGGGCTGTCTTGCCCCTTTTATACCTGGGCTTCCCTCGGCCCGTTAGAGTCGAGCCCAAGCCCATACGTCTTTCTTTCGCTTTATGACGTTTAAATCCCCATCGTATTGTTATTTACTTATTTACTATTTTCGGGATGTTACAAGTCTACCCTCCTTAAAGAGGTTTCGTCCTCGAAACTGTTTATACGTCAAACAATTGAGGGTATAGTCCCCTCATCTCGTCTTCTTTTTCCCATGTAGCTTCCGACCCTTTTCTGTGCTTCCATTGTATTTTGACTAAAGGGATCGACTTATTGCGTAGTCGCTTTTCAGCTCGATCAAGGATGGCTATTGGTTCCTCTACATAATTTAGGCTGTTATCCACCTCGATCTCGTCGTAAGGTATGTGAGCTGTGTCATCGGCTAGGCATTTACGTAAGTGAGACACGTGGAACATAGGGTGTATTCCACTAAGCTCAACGGGTAGGTCGAGTCTGTAAGCAACTTGACCCACTCTTGCTAAAATCTTGAAAGGTCCGACAAACCTTGGACTCAGTTTGCCACGCTTCCTGAATCGGATGATTCCTTTCCACGGTGATACCTTTAACAGTACCATGTCCCCTACCTGAAACTCTAAATCCCTTCTTCTCTTGTCCGCGTATGATTTCTGCCTGTCCTTTGCGGCTTTCATTCGAGCTTTGATTTGATCAAATTTCTCGGAAGTAGCTTTGACCACTTCGAGACTTGCAAAATCTTTCTGTCCAATTTCCCCCCAACAAACTGGGGTCCTACATTTCCTCCCATACAACATTTCAAACGACGGCATGCCAATAGTTGTGTGATAGCTGTTGTTATATGAAAATTCTGCCAATGGTAGATGGCTGTCCCAACTCCCACCGAAGTCAATGATACAGGCCCGGAGCATGTCCTCCAAGGTCTGAATGGTCCTTTCCGATTGTCCATCGGTTTGAGGGTGGTAAGCGGTGCTGATGTTCAGTCTAGTGCCCATTGCTTCATTGAACTTCTTCCAAAACCTTGATGTGAATCTAGTATCCCTGTTAGACACGAACGATAGTGGCATACCATGTCTGCTTACAATTTCCTTGATAAATGTTTATGCTAACTTTTCAGACGAAGAAGTCTCGCGTATTGGCAAGAAGTGAGCACTTTTCGTCAAGCGGTCGACGATCACCCAAATGGTGTCATTGCCTTTAGCTGTTCGTGGTAGCTTGGTAATGAAGTCCATCGTGATCTCCTCCCACTTCCATTCCGGTATTGGTAGAGGTTGCATTTTACCGCATGGTTTCTGGTGCTCGGCCTTAACTAGAGAACACGTTAGGCACTTGCTCACGTATTCTGTCACATCATTCTTCATGCCAGGCCACCAGTATTCTTTCTTCAAGTCTTGATACATTTTGTTTGTCCCGGGGTGGATAGAATAACGAGACTTATGGGCCTCATCGAGTATTTTGGCTCTAAGCTCGCCAATCTTAGGTATCCACATTCGGCCAAACCTAGTTCGTACACCGTATGTATTTGCACTTAAGTTCCCTTGTTGTCCTACTATTCTTTCCCGTTTCACATTTCTTTCTAACAGTGCTTGATCTTGTGCCTTTGTTATTTCGCCCATCAAATCTGGCGTTATTATTAGCTGACACGCTTTGATTCGGATAGGTGCCGATTCTTCCTTTCTACTTAAAGCGTCAGCTACTACGTTTGCCTTGCCTGGATGGTACAATATCTCACAGTCATAGTCCTTCAGCAGCTCTAACCACCTCCTTTGCCTCATGTTTAATTCCTTTTGCTCGAAGAAGTACTTCAGGCTTTTGTGATCGGAGTAGATGGTGCATTTAACTCCATACAAATAGTGCCTCCATATTTTCAACGCAAAAACCACTGCTGCTAACTCTAGATCGTGCGTTGGGTAGTTAACCTCGTGAATCTTTAGTTGCCGTGAGGCATAAGCAATTACCTTTCCTCGTTGCATAAGTACACAACCCAAACCCTGCCCCGAAGCGTCAGAGTAGACTACCAAGTCTTCATTTCCCTCAGGTAGTGTTAAGACTGGAGCTTGAGTTAATCGTGTCTTAAGTTCCTCAAACGCGTTGTTTTGGGTTTGGCCCCATTCATACTTCACTTCCTTCCGTGTCAGTTTAGTTAGTGGCGAGGCTATCCTTGAGAAATCTTGAATGAACCTTCGATAGTAGCCTGCCAATCCAAGAAAACTTCGTATCTCTGTTGGTGTCTTTGGGATGTTCCATTCCTTTACTGTCTCTATCTTTGCAGGATCTACCATGATGCCGTTTGGGTTTATCACATGACCTAGGAATTGGACTTCCCTAAGCCAAAACGCGCATTTGGAGAATTTTGCGTACAACTTTTCCTTCTCTAGCACCTCCAGAACTTCTCTTAGGTGACAGTGATGATCACCCTCGCTTTTCGAATATACCAGTATGTCGTCTATAAAAACTATCACCGATCGATCCAACATGGGTCGACACACTCTATTCATCAAATCCATGAACGCTGCTGGTGCGTTAGTTAATCCGAAGGACATCACGAGAAATTCATAATGCCCATAACGCGTGCGAAACGCGGTCTTTGGTACGTCTTCCTCTCTTACTTTCAACTGATGGTAACCCGACCTAAGATCGATCTTTGAGAACCAACTCGCACCTTGCAGTTGATCAAAAAGGTCGTCTATTCTAGGCAATGGGTATTTGTTCTTTACTGTCCTCTTGTTCAGTTCGCGGTAGTCAATGCACATGCGCATGCTGCCGTCCTTCTTCTTTACAAATAGTACCGGAGCGCCCCATGGTGAGATGCTCGGTCTAATAAATCCCTTTTCTGTTAATTTCTGTAGTTGAGACATCAATTCTTTCATTTCTGACGGAGCCAATCGGTAGGGGGCTTTGGCAACGGGCTCAGCTCCTGGCAGTAAGTCAATCTGAAATTCTATTTCCCGATCGGGTGGTAACCCAGGTAGATCCTCAGGGAATACTTCCGGAAAGTTGCACACCACGGGTACATTCTTGAGTTCTTTAGTTTTCATTCTATCATCAATAACATATGCCAGATAAGCTTCGCAACCGCGCCTCATGTAACTTTCGGCCTTGATCATCGAGATGACGTTCGGCATCGTGCAATTCCAATCCCCATAAACCGTAATTGGACTGCCGCTTGGAGCTTTGAGGTGTATCCTCTTACGTTTACATATGATTTGAGCTTCATTGGCAGCTAGCCAATCCATTCCCAATACTATATCGAATCCTCCTAAGGTGAGAAGGAATAATCTAGAAGGGAACTTATGACCCTCTATTTCTATTATGCAATCCTCTGTTACTTGGAATACTGCCGAATTTTTACCAACGGCAGTTTGTACGCTAAAGGCCTTTACTATGGTGTTAATAGTGCAATCTAGTTTACGACTAAATGCACTGGATATAAAACTTTTACTAGCACCAGAGTCAAATAAAATAGCAGCATTTTCATCATTTACTAGAAACGTACCTGACACAACATCAGGGTTTCCTCTTGCTTCTTCTTCAGTTAGTGCATAGGCTCGAGTCCTAGCCTTTGGCTGTTCCTTTTCAGCTTCCTTTTCCCTTCCCGCACCGGATTGTCTGGTTTTTCTGCAATCCCTTGTCAGGTGACCAAACAGTCCACATCCTTGACATTTAGTGTCTCTTAAGCAGTCACGAGAATAGTGTCCCGCCTTCCCACACCTGTAACAGGTGGTAGTGCCGACCCGGCACTCGCCAAAATGTTGTCTTCCATATTTCTTGCAGGCTTCATAGTTATCCGACCTTGGTTTCTTAATTTTAGTTGTTACGTTCCCTCTTTCGGTGCCTCTAGACGGGTTCTCCCACTTTCTCTTTTGGGTTTCTGTTGGTGGGTCCTCATTGGCATAATCGTCGTAGACGATTCCGCTCAGATTCACTACCGACTCGAAGGTCGAGGGTAGGTTGGATTTCACGTGGACACGGACCCTTTGAGGTAGGCCCTTCACATAATACTTGATCATTCGCTCTTCTGTCTCCACCAGGTGGGGTACCAGCTGTGCCAACTCATTGAATCTAGAAGTATACTGGCGGTGTGTCTTGTTGCCAGCCTTAAGGTTTAGGAATTCATTTTCCACTCGATCAATTTCGTTCTGGGGACAGAACTTTTGAATTACCAGCTTTTTCAGTTCTTCCCATGTCATTCTTGCAAGAGCGTTTGGGGACTTTGTCCTCTGGATGTTCCTCCACCAACCTAGGGCCTCATTAGTGAAAGAATGAGCAACATATTTAACAGCCTGGTCTGGTCGACACTCGCTGATGTTGATTACAGCACTCATCCTCTCAATCCATTCAAGCGTTGCCACTGAATCTTTGCTCCCATCGAACTTGGGTGGGTCTCCGTCCTTGAAACCTTTGTAAGTGCACCCACGATTGCTCGATCCTATCTTTATTTCATCCCCATCACTATCATATACTTTCTCTTCATTGTCTCCTTCATCCTCCTCTTTACTTTTCTTTAATGCCTCGGATAGTAGATCGGGCAATACCTTCTTCAAAGTGAGCACGACTTCACGGGCAATAGCATCCCTGACTTCAGGTTCCAACTGTATAGGCCCTGGACTGTTGTTCCCAGTTGGTGTCACATCTGTTTTGTGCACACTCTCAGTGCGTTCTGCGTGCACACTCTCTTCCTCTTCCTGTCTTTGTTTCAATGGAGGTCTACCTACTCGGCCAGTGCGACCGCCTCGGCGTCCCGTTCTTCCTCCACCAGCCATAATCCTTAATTTCCTGATAGTTATAAAGGGAATACATCAATGTCATTTCTTCAGATCATAGTTTGGAATAGTACGAGCAAGGTAAATTCTTAATTACAGTGACCGGTTTGTGATTACTAATTTACATTGCTTTTCGGGTTCAAAACTCTTCAAATCAGTCATGGCATTAACATCTATTTGTTCTAAGTTATGGTATCTATTCTTATGCAAGAGCATTAACTTTATTCTTACTTACCGTGCTGGCGTTAGCGTTGGTTACCCATACTGACATCCGTGCGTTGGTCCCATAATCAGTTTGAGTCTAGACATTTAGGGATGTCTAAATCTCTCAAACTATTGCTCTGATACCAACTTGTAAGGCCCCTTTCCCGGGTGACCTCACTTGTTGGATTTACTCATAAACATAGCCATAAATACTGAACTTAAATTAAAAACATTCATCATTCAATTACATTACATAACAGCGGAAGTCTTAACAATTAAAAACACAACATTGTCTTAACAAACAAAAGTGGGACGTCAGTCTTGTGCCGGGTAACCTTCACGCCATCGCACGACCTTTTCTTCCTTTACCTGAAATGTATACTAAAAATCAGCTAACGCTGGTGAGTTCTAGTTTAATGCGATTTGATATAAACTGTTGGGTATAATTTTGAGACTGATGCCGTCAATCGAAATTACAGTATCGAAACTACTAGTTTCGGTTGAACTTTTGTTCAATCGAAACTACTAGTTTCGGTTGAACATTTGTTCAATCGAAACTACTAGTTTCGGTTGAACATTTGTTCAATCGAAACTACTAGTTTCGGTTGAACATTTGTTCAATCGAAACTAGGTAGTTTTGATACCTGTTTTTCAGGCCCATTGGGCGGTGGCTTGGAAAACAAGGCGCATGTGCTTGGCCTCCTATAT
This sequence comes from Smallanthus sonchifolius, assembly GCA_023525975.1. Classification (NCBI taxonomy): domain Eukaryota; kingdom Viridiplantae; phylum Streptophyta; class Magnoliopsida; order Asterales; family Asteraceae; genus Smallanthus; species Smallanthus sonchifolius. The sequence goes on from CM042020.1 coordinate 15,934,403, forward strand.
ATAGCAGATTATGCCCTAGGAGTGAGTGTGTGTCTGTAGAGGGAATCACCACCCCAGGGGGAGCTCACCCTGGGGTGAGATAATTGTTAGTGTATGATCGAACCTTTTAATTTTCATTTCAATCAAAGAATCATACGTTTTATGCTTTCAATTACCTGTTCTTTTCATTTTCATATGTTTCTGTTCGTGTTTGTGATTCCCGCACCCGTCTCTACCATTTATGATTCGAGAGTGATACCGGATCCAGAGATTCCGCCTCTCGATCCGGACTGTTTGAAGATTTCTCCACAGATTTGTGTTTTCGGATCTGTTCAGGACCTACAAGTGGTATCAGAGCCATGGTGGCTCTTATTGCTCTCGAATCTGCTCGAAAAACAGAGAAAAACCCGCCACTGAGACGTTAAACATGAAGAAATCGATGTGTAGCAGGTTCGTGACTGCTGTTCTACATTTCCACTTTCAAAATCTGAAGATGTAAGGCTTTTGAAGCATTTTTCAGACCTGGATTGGGGGTATCGAAGTAGCTGAAGGTTGAAGATGGTCAATCGAAAATATGTGGCGGCTGAACATTTTCTATCGAAACTACTGGTGTTGCCCTAAATCAGAAGTAGAAGACATCGAAACTAGGCTGTCGAAACTAGGCTATCAAAACTAGAGGGTATCGAAACTACTAGTTTCGATTGAAGAATCTCTCTATCGAAACTTCTTGTTTCGATACTGTCTCTATCGAAACTAGCCTTGTTTCGACTGAAGTAGAGCCTATCGAAACTACAGGCAGAACTGTCCAAGTACTTTCCAAAAAAAAAAAAAAAAAAAAAAAAAAAAAAAAAATTTTGGAAATTTTCTTGGATAAATTTTTTAACAGGATATTGCATAGAAGGAGGGGAGTTTTGGAAGAAAACTTGAAGACAGCCTTTTTCGGGTTTTCAAAAATTTCGTTTCTTCGGCAATATACACGATGTTCTGCCTGATTCAGCCGTAATTCCTTTGATCAAAGTTCAAGTTTGGGCAGCGGGTAACAAAGTCAAGCATACTTGTGACAAACCAGATCATTAGTTGTTGATTACATGGTGATTCGATCCCTTATCTTTTGCCTAGAAATAGGAGGGTCTACACTTCAGGGGGAGAATTACCACGAAAGACTTCAAATTATCAGCAGAGTTATGAAGATGTAAGACAAAGTGAGCTTTTGCTTGAAATTGACCTTTTTTTAGGGGGAGAGAAGGCAAAAGTTGATCAAGTGTTCGAGAATGTCAAGAATCCTTGTAGAAAGATGGTTATTTACTGCTAAATACTTGGGATTCAAACCTTTATCATTTGCCTAAAAGATAGGAGGGTCTACACTTGAGGGGGAGAATCATAACGAAAGGCATTGGATTATCAGTCAATCTATGAAGACGAAAGACATAGTCGGACAAGAATTGATAGCATCAGTCTAGGGGGAGATTGTTGGGTATAATTTTGAGACTGATGCTGTCAATCGAAATTACAGTATCGAAACAACTAGTTTCGGTTGAACTTTTGTTCAATCGAAACTACTAGTTTCGGTTGAACTTTTGTTCAATCGAAACTACTAGTTTCGGTTGAACATTTGTTCAATCGAAACTACTAGTTTCGGTTGAACATTTGTTCAATCGAAACTACTAGTTTCGGTTGAACATTTGTTCAATCGAAACTAGGTAGTTTTGATACCTGTTTTTCAGGCCCATTGGGCGGTGGCTTGGAAAACAAGGCGCATGTGCTTGGCCTCCTATATATAGCAGATTATGCCCTAGGAGTGAGTGTGTGTCTGTAGAGGGAATCACCACCCCAGGGGGAGCTCACCCTGGGGTGAGATAATTGTTAGTGTATGATCGAACCTTTTAATTTTCATTTCAATCAAAGAATCATACGTTTTATGCTTTCAATTACCTGTTCTTTTCATTTTCATATGTTTCTGTTCGTGTTTGTGATTCCCGCACCCGTCTCTACCATTTATGATTCGAGAGTGATACCGGATCCAGAGATTCCGCCTCTCGATCCGGACTGTTTGAAGATTTCTCCACAGATTTGTGTTTTCGGATCTGTTCAGGACCTACATAAACATTCTTTTCTTTACTTTATAAGTATGCATTACTGTATAGTCATTCATATAAATACGTATTCATAACTTTTGCCTTTCTTTCATCTTTCTTTTCTGTATTTTTGTGATTTCATATATATATATATGCATTCACCCTTTTCTTTCTTTTCTTTCTTTCTTTAATTTCATGGGTCATACTCTATAAGGGTGATCAACCCGTCATTTGCTTACGAATGTCACAAAGACAATCGCCGCGGTCCATCGTCATGGCCCGCCTATACTTACAACCGTCCGGCAACTAGTGCCGTCCGTCATTTTATTCTTACAACCGTCCGGCAACCTTTGTCCGTCCGTCATGACTTACAACCGTCCTACCGTCGTAGGCCGTAATTCGCCCGTCTACCCGAAGGTATCCGTTTCCCATGCGACTATTATTTATACAACCGTTCTACTATAATATGCCAATTGCTTCGACCGTCCATTAATGGCATTCGTACGTCCTAGCTGATGAAGGAACGCACTTGTCCCGGTTGTAAAATAATCACATGGTCGTCCGTCTACCGAAGTAGCCGTTACCATCGAAGCGTCCATAACATTTTCTGTACTTGGCAAGCAATATATACATGGATATAAAGCAGGATTTCATTCTTTCATATTGTGTTATACTTTCATTCATTCTTTATAATCATGCTTTTCATTCTTTATTCATAATTTCTCTTTCATGTATAGGTATATATATATATACTTGTATAACACATATGATCACATTGACATTCATAACATTTATTCACTTAGTGTATACATCTCAGCCCCAAAACATTTGAAAACATTTGCACATAACATAGAAGGGGCACATAGAACTCACCTGATGAGCTACTCTAGGTTATCCTAAACAAAGGTCCAACAGCGTCACTTCTGATCTGGATTGAAGTTTTGATTTCAGAGGTTTTGCCCACGAGCTCAGCTGTAACGTGCTCCTCTAATCTCGTGACGATCCGTCGACTTTCTCTCTCTAGACCCGGGCTCCCTTTCTCTCTCTAGAATTGGTGAAATGGTCAAATGGGCTGTCTTGCCCCTTTTATACCTGGGCTTCCCTCGGCCCGTTAAAGTCGAGCCCAAGCCCATACGTCTTTCTTTCGCTTTATGACGTTTAAATCCCCATCGTATTGTTATTTACTTATTTACTATTTTCGGGATGTTACATTAAAATTCTTGAACCCTCTTGTTGTGTACTTTAATTACAATAAACTACTGAATATAGCCTGTGCGTAGCGACGGGTTGTTTTTAGGAAAATCGAAACCTAAATCTCACGACGATATATTCGAAAAGCACTAAAAGGTTACGTCATTGTAAAAACCGTACGTTAAAAAATACGTACGCGAACATAAAAAAATCATTGGTTGAAGAGAAAATCGTGTAAAACCGTCGCCTCCCTAAATTTAGTATTTAAAAATATAATTATTTAAATATTATAATTAATTAAACTTAATTAAGTAATAAAATAAATTAATTAATTAAATAGTAAAAAGGTTTAGTTAAATAATAAAAAAAAACAAAAGCTCAAATTATCTTCAAGAAAAAAAAAGTAAAAAAGGAAAATTAAAATCTGAACTAAATAATAGAAGAAAAAAAATTAAAAAGAAAGCTAAAAAAATTTGTTATTTGATTAATTAATAAAAGAAAAAAGGGGGAAAAACAAGGGTGGCTTGACTAGATAAAAAAATATGAGACCGCTTAGGGACCTCATATTTTAGGGTGCCCAATTTTAGGATTTAACTTCATTTAATTTTCAGGTTTTGACAATTAGAACAAAAATTCAGTATACTTGAAAAAATTTTCTTTTTACTAAAACTCGTTCGAACTTTAATACGTGTGATTGTGTGACTTTAAAAAATTGTATAAAATAAATGTGGATCATTATATTCTTATGTGTTAGGTATCTAATAAAAAAATTGTATTTTTTTATAAAAATGACCCTAATTTTATAATTCGTTTTGAGCCTTAAAAAAGGTTTGAAAAAAAAAAGACAAAAAACCAACCAAAGAATTGGGAGGGAGGGAGGGGGGGGAGGACTCGCGTGGAAGGGTTGGGAGTGGGACGTTGAAACAACCACGCCCATGCCTGGTTTCTGTTAATGTTGATAAATGGTGAAAAACAAATACAAAAACAAAACTAATCAATAGAAGAGTTCTACATGACAAACCCCAAACCTTTTACTATATTACTTGTGTTTACATACGTGGTGAAAATTATCAATACATAAAATTCTTAAATATTTATATCTATACTATATAATAAATAAAGGTTTTTTCATGCCACGTGTCACCTCCATATTCATTTTCATCATTTTTTTCTCGCATCTCTCTCTTATTAAATGCACCTCTATCTTTTAATAATAATATATTTTTAAAGAAAATATTAATTATATTAATAAAAACACATTTATTTTAAATTATATCTTATTATAAGAAAACTTTAAAATCTAATTATGTAACTTTTATTTTCAATCAAATAGTAATGAAAGTCAAATTATAGTAAATAGTAATTAACGTATTTTTGAAACTCAATTATATATTATTTTTCACATATTTTGAATTTTGTTTTCTATACTTAGTATATTTAATACATTTTTACACCTATAAAATATATATATACAAATTTAAGAATTTTATCTATTGATATTTTTCACCCCTTGTGTAGACACGAGTCCTAAGCTAGTATTTGTATATATTTTTAACTGAGTTATTTAGATAAAATCTCACTCATATTCGGCGATTCCACAAGTTTTGTTGTAATTTTGTTATCTTCTTTAGTGTTCCTACTATCGAGCATGATTAAACGCAAATGTGATATTATAGTTTATTTCCAAATTTTCGTTCGGCTAAAGAAAGCGTCGAAATGAGGATGTAAGAGTCTTAGATTTGTCATCCTCAATGCTGCCACGCCAAGCGACGGTATTCACTTCAGGCATCACAGCCGTTATGTAACACATAAGGGAAGAAGCCAGAGGAAGCAACCGAATACAAAAATTCAAACGACACAACAGAACGCCACAGCCATCGCCTTCTCACCGGCAAAACAAACTAGAAACAATTACGTAACCTGCGGTGTTGGCGAGCAATCAAAGAAAAAGGGGGTAGAAGAGGCAGGGATAAGGTTGGATCCAGATAGCAACATGCGTGTATATATGACGCATGAGAAGAGGACGCCCTCACACGTAAAACACACCAATCACTTGTACTCCATGCCTTGCAGGTTGTACATGTTACTATTCACCTCATGAGTTTTAATATAGTATAAATCAAATAGTAAATGAAAGTCAAATTATATTAAATAGTAATTAACGTATTTTCGAAACCCAATTATATATTAATTTTTACATATTTTGAATTTTGTTTTCTATCCTTAGTATATGTAATACATTTTTACACCTATAAAATATATACATAAAGATTTAAGAAATTTTATCTATTGATATTTTTCACCCCGTGTGTAGACACGGGTCCTAAGCTAGTATATATATATATATATATATTAAAGGTGTAAAAATGTATTACATATACTAAGGATAGAAAACAAAATTCAAAATATGTAAAAGTTAATATATAATTGGGTTTCGAAAATACGTTAATTACTATTTAATGTAATTCGACTTTTATTTATTTTTTATTGAAAATAAAAGTTACATAATTAGATTTCAAAGTTTCTTATAATGAGGGATAAATTAAAATAAATGTGTTTTATTAGTATAATTAGTATTTTTTTAAATAAATTATTATTAAAAGATAAATGTGTATTTAATAAGAGAGAGATGCGGGAAAAAATTATGAGAATGATTATGGAGACGACACGTGTCATGAAAAAACCTTTATTTATTATATAGTATAGATTAATACAACTAAAATTTTAGTTTTGAAAATTTTAAAGTATATCAAATAATTATCTACCTATTACCTAGTATCTAGTGATGGTGTTTGCTCCCAATAAAAGTGGTGTAAGTTTAATGTAACATCCCAAATAATGACAAGACAAATAGAAAAGGGAAATAAAGTGGGCTTGGCCAAAATTTCGGCCCATGGGCCGAAAAGAAAAGGGGGAAACCCCATTACAAAACAGCAGCTTCAACCCAAACCCCTCTCATTTCATCTTCCTGCGCAAGAACACTAGAGAGAGAGAGAGAGAGCGATCGGCTTGTGAAGAAAACCGCAAGGAGAAGACTCAAGGGCTCGGGAATCATCCGTCTCCACCATTTCAACGCAAAGCAACAGAAATCGGGCCTGTTGAGGTAAGCATCGCCTCTGATTCTGAGTCTTTGCATGTCTCGGGTTTAAATCAAATAAAGATACGATTTTTGCATACGAAACTTGAAACAAATCACGTATTTGAACTCAAGAACGATAAAGGAAGGTGTTTAACGTAAAATGCTCAAGGTTTAATCGATTTGAAATAAGTTGGCTGGAGCAAGGTTCTGGTCAGGGAAGATGCAGACCCATGACTCGAAACTATAGTTTCGATACATACAGACCCGTCGAAACTACTCTAGTTTCGATAGTCATGTTTGACTCGAAACTATCTAGTTTCGATAGCAGCCAATGACTCGAAACTACCATAGTTTCGATAAGAACTCAGGACTCGAAACTACCTAGTTTCGAGTGTCACCTTGAACCTAAACTACTAAGATTTTTCATAAGTTAATGACTCGAAACTACCATAGTTTCGATAGGATCTCATGACTCGAAACTACCTAGTTTCGATAGAAGGATTATGACTCGAAACTACCTAGTTTCGAGTGTAAGACCATAGCTCGAAACTACCATAGTTTCGATGCGACCCACCTCCCGAAACTACTAAGTTCAAGAACAGTAATGTCTAGTGTCATTTAGGAGCCCTACCTTATATGTATGACTTTATTATACAGATTGTGGGTGACCTTAGTGACGTTTCGAAACCAGCTATTATACTTCAGGGACCCGCCTATCAGGTGAGTTCTATGTGCCCCTTCTATGTTATGTGCAAATGTTTTCAAATGTTTTGGGGCTGAGATGTATACACTAAGTGAATAAATGTTATGAATGCCAATGTGATCATATGTGATACTTATATACATATGAATGTTAATATGATCATACGTAAAATAATGATGAACAAGAATGAAACGAATGTATACAAAGAATGAATGAACGAACGACATAACGAAAAAGAAAAGAAAATCTTGCTTTATATTTTATATATTGCTTGTTACGAATGCATGTAAATGTATGGACGCTTCGATGATAACGGCTACTTCGGTAGACGGACGACCTCGTGACTATTTTGCAACCGGGACAAACACGTTCCTTCATTAGCTAGGACGTGTGAAAGGCACTAATGGACGGTCGAAGCAATTGCCTTATCAATGATAAGTAGAACGGTTGCATATATAATAGTTCACGTGGGAAACGGATGCCTTAGGGCAGACGGGCGAATATGACGGACTACGACGGTAGTACGGTTAAGACGGACGGCCGAAGGTTTGCCGGACGGTATAGCATAACAGATGGCCGAAGGTTTGCCGGATGTTGTGGAGGACGGACTACGACGGTAGGACGGGCGTATTGTCTTCGTGACTTACGCATAAATGAATGTTGGCTGATCACTCTTATGAGTATGACCAATAAATGTTAATGAAAGTAAAGGTGAATGCATATTTATGTGCTCACATACGAATGATAAAAGAAAGCAAAGGATATGTAAATGTGTGTTTATATTTATATATTTATACGTAAGTATTTATAAATGAATAATGTTCATACCTAAATGTTTTTAACTAGAACTCACCAGCGTTAGCTGACTTTTAGTATACATTTCAGGTAAAAAGAAGAAAGGTCGTGCATTGGAGTGAAGGCTATCCCGATCAAGGGCTGACATCCCATCCACTTTAATTTTTGTTAAAGCAATGTGTTATGCTTAAATGATTAAGACTTCCGCTGTTTTGATTATGTAATTGAATGATGAATGTTTTAAATTTAAGTTCAGTATTTATGACTATGTTTATGAGTAAATCCAACAAGTGAGGTCACCCGGGAAAGGGGCCTTACAAGTTGGTATCAGAGCAATAGTTTGAGAGATTCAGACATCCCTAAATGTCTGGACTCAAGCTGATAATGGGACCAACGCACGGATGTCAGTCTGGGTAGCCGACGCCAACGCCAGTGCAGTAAGTAAGTCATAAAGTTAATGCCTATAGTTAGGGATAGATACCTTAACTTAGAACGCTTAGATGTCAATGTCACTACTGATGTGAAGAGTTCCGAACCCGAAAAGCAAAGCAAATTATTAATCACAAACCGGTCACTGTAATTAAGAATTTACCTTGCTCGTACTGTTCCAAACTATGATCTGAAGAAATGACATTGATGTATTCCCTTTTTAACTATCAGGAAATTAAGAACTATGGCTGGTGGAGGAAGAACAGGACCTCGAGGCGGTCGCCCTGGCCGACGAGGTAGACCTCCGTTGAACCCAAGATTTGAAGAAGAAGAGAGTGTGCACGCAGAGCACACCGAAAGTGTGCACGAAACAGAAGTGACCCCAATTATGAACGACAGTCCAGGGCCTATACAGTTGGAACCTGAAGTCAGGGATGCTATTGCCCGTGAAGTTGTGCTCACTTTGAAAAAGGTATTGCCTGATCTACTATCCGAGGCAATAAAGAAAAGTAAGGAGGAGGATGAAGGAGACAATGAAGAGAAAGTATATGACAGTGATGGGGATGAAATAAAGATTGGATCGAGAAATCGTGGGTGCACTTACAAAGGTTTCAAGGACGGAGACCCACCCAAGTTCGATGGGAGCAAAGATTCAGTGGCAACGCTTGAATGGATTGAGAGGATGAGTGCTGTAATCAACATCAGCGAGTGTCGACCAGACCAGGCTGTTAAATATGTTGCTCATTCTTTCACCAACGAAGCCTTAGGTTGGTGGAGGAACATTCAGAGGACAAAGTCCCCAAACGCTCTTGCAAGAATGACATGGGAAGAACTGAAAAAGCTGGTAATTCAAAAGTTCTGTCCCCAGAACGAAATTGATCGAGTGGAAAATGAATTCCTAAACCTTAAAGCTGGCAACAAGACACACCGCCAGTATACTTCTAGATTCAATGAGTTGGCACAGCTGGTACCCCACCTGGTAGAGACTGAGGAGCGATTGATTAAGTATTATGTCAAAGGCCTACCCCAAAAGGTCCGTGTTCATGTGAAAGCTAACCTACCCTCGACTTTCGAGTCGGTAGTGAATCTGTCCGGAATCGTTTATGACGATTATGCCAATGAGGACCCGGTGCCGGAGGCACCAAAGAGGAAGTGGGAGAACTCGTCTAAGGGGACTGGAAGAAGAAATGTTACTGCTGAGGCAAAGAAGCCAAGGAATGATGAGTACGAAATATGCACAAAATGCGGGAAACAGCACCGCGGTGAATGTTTGGCCGGCTCAACCATGTGTTTTAAATGTGGAAGACCGGGGCACTACTCGAAGGATTGTACTAAGGGCATCAAGTGCCAGAACTGTGGTTGGTATGGGCACGCTACTAAGGATTGCAGAAAGACCGGACAATCTGGTTCGGGGAAAGAAAAAGAAAAGGAACAGCCAAAGGCTAGGACTCGGGCCTATGCTTTAACCGAGGAAGAAGCAAGAGGAAACCCTGACGTCGTGTCGGGTACGTTCCTAGTAAATGATGAACATGCTGCTATTCTGTTTGATTCTGGTGCTAGTAAAAGTTTTATATCCACTGCATTTAGCCGCAAATTAGACTGCACAATCACTAGCCTTATAAGGGCCTTTAGCGTACAAACTGCTATTGGTAAAAACTCAGTAGTCATCCAAGTGACTGACGATTGCATGGTAGAAATAGAGGGCCATAAGTTTCCATCTAAATTGTACCTTCTAACCTTAGGAGGATTCGATGTAGTATTGGGCATGGATTGGTTAGCTGCCAACGAAGCTCAAATCATATGTAAACGAAAGATGATACATCTCAAGGCCACTGACGGCAGTCCGATTACGGTTTATGGTGACTGGAATAGCACAATGCCGAACGTCATCTCGATGATCAAGGCCGAAAGTTACATGAGGCGCGGTTGCGAAGCTTATCTGGCGTATGTTATTGACGATAGAATGAAAACGAAAGAGCTAAAAGATGTACCCGTGGTGTGCAATTTTCCAGAAGTGTTCCCAGAGGACCTACCTGGTTTGCCGCTCGATCGGGAAATAGAATTTCAGATTGACTTACTGCCAGGAGCTGAGCCCGTTGCCAAGGCACCATACCGATTGGCTCCGTCAGAAATGAAAGAATTAATGTCCCAACTTGAAGAATTAACAGAGAAAGGATTTATCAGACCGAGCATCTCACCATGGGGCGCTCCGGTATTATTTGTAAAGAAAAAGGACGGCAGCATGCGCATGTGCATCGACTACCGTGAATTGAACAAGAGAACAGTAAAGAACAAATACCCACTGCCTAGAATAGACGACCTCTTTGATCAATTACAAGGCGCGAGTTGGTTCTCAAAGATTGATCTCAGGTCGGGTTACCATCAATTGAAAGTAAGAGAGGAAGATGTACCGAAAACTGCGTTTCGTACGCGTTATGGGCATTATGAATTTCTCGTGATGTCCTTCGGATTAACTAACGCACCAGCAGCATTTATGGATTTAATGAACAGAGTATGCCGACCCATGTTGGATCGATCAGTAATAGTTTTTATAGATGACATCCTCATATATTCAAAGAATGAAGGTGATCACCACTGTCACCTAAGGGAAGTATTGGAGGTGCTAAAGCAGGAGAAGTTGTACGCAAAATTCTCCAAATGCGCGTTCTGGCTTAGAGAAGTCCAATTCCTAGGTCATGTCATAAACCCAGGCGGCATTATGGTGGATCCTGCAAAGATCGAAACGGTAAAAGAATGGAACATCCCGAAAACGCCAACGGAAATACGAAGTTTTCTGGGATTGGCAGGCTACTATCGGAGATTCATTCAGGATTTCTCGAGAATAGCCTCGCCACTGACGAAGCTGACACGTAAGGAAGTAAAGTATGAATGGGGCCCATCCCAAAATAACGCATTTGAAGAATTGAAGACACGATTAACCCAAGCTCCAATTTTGACCTTACCTGAGGGGAACGAGGACTTGGTAGTTTACTCCGACGCTTCGGGTCAAGGATTGGGTTGTGTACTTATGCAAAGGGGAAAAGTTATTGCTTATGCCTCGCGGCAGCTAAAGATTCATGAAGTTAACTACCCGACTCACGATCTGGAGTTGGCAGCAGTGGTTTTCGCGTTAAAAATATGGAGACACTATTTGTACGGGGTTAAATGCACCATCTACTCCGATCACAAGAGCCTGAAGTACTTCTTCGAGCAGAAGGAATTAAACATGAGACAAAGAAGGTGGTTGGAACTACTAAAAGACTACGATTGCGAAATATTATACCACCCAGGCAAGGCAAATGTAGTGGCTGACGCCTTAAGCAGGAAGGAAGAGTCGACACCTATTAGAATCAAGGCGTGTCAGTTGATTATAACACCAGATTTAATGAATGAAATAGTAAAGGCACAAGGTGAAGCACTGTTAGAGAGAAATGTGAAACGCGAAAGAATAGTTGGACAACAGGGTAACCTGGAAACCAATACGTACGGTGTACGAACTCGTTTTGGCCGGATGTGGATACCTAAGATTGGTGAACTTAGGGCCAAAATCCTTGACGAGGCCCATAAGTCTCGCTACTCTATTCACCCCGGGACAAACAAAATGTATCAAGACTTGAAGAAAGAATACTGGTGGCCTGGCATGAAGAATGATGTGACAGAATACGTGAGCAAGTGCCTAACGTGTTCTCTAGTTAAGGCCGAGCACCAAAAACCATGCGGTAAAATGCAATCTTTACCAATACCGGAATGGAAGTGGGAAGAGATCACAATGGACTTCATTACCAAGCTACCGCGAACAGCTAAAGGCAATGATACCATTTGGGTGATCGTCGACCGCTTGACAAAGAGTGCTCACTTCTTGCCAATACGAGAAACTTCTTCTTCTGAAAAGCTAGCAGAAGTATTTATCAAGGAAATTGTGAGCAGACATGGTATGCCGCTGTCGATTGTGTCTGACAGGGATACTAGATTCACGTCAAGGTTTTGGAAGAAATTCAATGAAGCAATGGGCACTAGACTGAACATCAGCACCGCTTACCACCCCCAAACCGATGGACAATCGGAAAGGACCATTCAGACCTTGGAGGACATGCTCCGGGCCTGTATCATTGACTTCGGTGGGAGTTGGGACAGCCATCTACCATTGGCAGAATTTTCATATAACAACAGCTATCACTCGACTATTGGCATGCCTCCATTTGAAATGTTGTATGGGAGGAAATGTAGGACCCCGGTTTGTTGGGGGGAAATTGGACAGAAGGATTTTGCAAGTCTCGAAGTGGTCAAAGCTACTTCTGAGAAATTTGATCAAATCAAGGCTCGTATGAAAGCCGCAAAAGACAGACAGAAATCATACGCGGATAAGAGAAGGAGGGATTTAGAGTTTCAAGTAGGGGACATGGTACTGTTGAAAGTATCACCATGGAAAGGAATCATTCGGTTCAGAAAGCGTGGCAAACTAAGTCCAAGGTTTGTCGGACCTTTCAAGATTGTAGCAAGAGTGGGTCAAGTTGCTTACAGACTCGACCTACCCGTCGAGCTTAGTGGAATACACCCTACATTCCACATATCGCACTTACGCAAGTGCCTCGCTGACGATACGGCTCACATACCTTATGACGAAATCGAAGTGGATAACAGCTTGAACTATGTAGAAGAACCAATAGCTATTCTTGACAGAGCCGAGAAACGATTACGCAATAAGTCGATCCCTTTAGTCAAAATACAATGGAAACACAGAAAGGGGTCCGAGGCTACTTGGGAGAAAGAAGACGAGATGAAGGAACTGTATCCCCAGTTGTTTAACGTATAACAGGTTTCGAGGACGAAACCTCATTAAGGAGGGTAGACTTGTAACATCCCAAATAATGACAAGACAAATAGAAAAGGGAAATAAAGTGGGCTTGGCCAAAATTTCGGCCCATGGGCCGAAAAGAAAAGGGGGAAACCCCATTACAAAACAGCAGCTTCAACCCAAACCCCTCTCATTTCATCTTCCTGCGCAAGAACACTAGAGAGAGAGAGAGAGAGCGATCGGCTTGTGAAGAAAACCGCAAGGAGAAGACTCAAGGGCTCGGGAATCATCCGTCTCCACCATTTCAACGCAAAGCAACAGAAATCGGGCCTGTTGAGGTAAGCATCGCCTCTGATTCTGAGTCTTTGCATGTCTCGGGTTTAAATCAAATAAAGATACGATTTTTGCATACGAAACTTGAAACAAATCACGTATTTGAACTCAAGAACGATAAAGGAAGGTGTTTAACGTAAAATGCTCAAGGTTTAATCGATTTGAAATAAGTTGGCTGGAGCAAGGTTCTGGTCAGGGAAGATGCAGACCCATGACTCGAAACTATAGTTTCGATACATACAGACCCGTCGAAACTACTCTAGTTTCGATAGTCATGTTTGACTCGAAACTATCTAGTTTCGATAGCAGCCAATGACTCGAAACTACCATAGTTTCGATAAGAACTCAGGACTCGAAACTACCTAGTTTCGAGTGTCACCTTGAACCTAAACTACTAAGATTTTTCATAAGTTAATGACTCGAAACTACCATAGTTTCGATAGGATCTCATGACTCGAAACTACCTAGTTTCGATAGAAGGATTATGACTCGAAACTACCTAGTTTCGAGTGTAAGACCATAGCTCGAAACTACCATAGTTTCGATGCGACCCACCTCCCGAAACTACTAAGTTCAAGAACAGTAATGTCTAGTGTCATTTAGGAGCCCTACCTTATATGTATGACTTTATTATACAGATTGTGGGTGACCTTAGTGACATTTCGAAACCAGCTATTATACTTCAGGGACCCGCCTATCAGGTGAGTTCTATGTGCCCCTTCTATGTTATGTGCAAATGTTTTCAAATGTTTTGGGGCTGAGATGTATACACTAAGTGAATAAATGTTATGAATGCCAATGTGATCATATGTGATACTTATATACATATGAATGTTAATATGATCATACGTAAAATAATGATGAACAAGAATGAAACGAATGTATACAAAGAATGAATGAACGAACGACATAACGAAAAAGAAAAGAAAATCTTGCTTTATATTTTATATATTGCTTGTTACGAATGCATGTAAATGTATGGACGCTTCGATGATAACGGCTACTTCGGTAGACGGACGACCTCGTGACTATTTTGCAACCGGGACAAACACGTTCCTTCATTAGCTAGGACGTGTGAAAGGCACTAATGGACGGTCGAAGCAATTGCCTTATCAATGATAAGTAGAACGGTTGCATATATAATAGTTCACGTGGGAAACGGATGCCTTAGGGCAGACGGGCGAATATGACGGACTACGACGGTAGTACGGTTAAGACGGACGGCCGAAGGTTTGCCGGACGGTATAGCATAACAGATGGCCGAAGGTTTGCCGGATGTTGTGGAGGACGGACTACGACGGTAGGACGGGCGTATTGTCTTCGTGACTTACGCATAAATGAATGTTGGCTGATCACTCTTATGAGTATGACCAATAAATGTTAATGAAAGTAAAGGTGAATGCATATTTATGTGCTCACATACGAATGATAAAAGAAAGCAAAGGATATGTAAATGTGTGTTTATATTTATATATTTATACGTAAGTATTTATAAATGAATAATGTTCATACCTAAATGTTTTTAACTAGAACTCACCAGCGTTAGCTGACTTTTAGTATACATTTCAGGTAAAAAGAAGAAAGGTCGTGCATTGGAGTGAAGGCTATCCCGATCAAGGGCTGACATCCCATCCACTTTAATTTTTGTTAAAGCAATGTGTTATGCTTAAATGATTAAGACTTCCGCTGTTTTGATTATGTAATTGAATGATGAATGTTTTAAATTTAAGTTCAGTATTTATGACTATGTTTATGAGTAAATCCAACAAGTGAGGTCACCCGGGAAAGGGGCCTTACATTTAAATACTTGTAACTTTGCAAGTACGAGGTTAGATGGTATTTAGGTGTATGACCTTTTTTTAACGGCTAACACCTAGACCTGTGAAGGGTACTGGCAAAATTCCCCTAGTCAGGACCCCTTGTCAGGATTCGAACCCATGACCTCCACAGAAGGAAACTCTTTACAGAAAACCCCCTGACCATAAGCTTGATGGCATTTCGGTACATGACCTAGTAGTCTAATTGTATTGTGTTTGTTCTTCATAAAAGTGTTGTGAGTTCAAATCTTTGCAAATGCAAGGTTAAGATATATTTAGGCTTAAAAAGGTTGTTCAAAAAATAAAAAGAGTTAAATACGGTTTTAATCCTTGTGGTTTGCTTAAAATAACCCTTTTAATCCAAAAGCTCTAATATGGTGTTTTTTTTAGTCCAATAGTTTTATTTTTGTTTCAATTAACTCCATGTGTCTAACAATGTTTAATTAGTCTGTTAGATATTATATCAAAAGACCATAATACCCTTATAAAAAACTAATAAATAAGAAATACTCTAATTTATATATACATATAATAAAAAAATCTAACATGTACACACACTCTCTTTATACATTTATACACACACTCTCTCCAGCTTTTTCATCTCCTGTAAAAGCATGTTTTAGTAACTATAGATTAAATTATATGTATCCGTGTACTTAGCTAGTACGTAGGAGGGTGTTCCTGAGTACTTAGCTTGTACATCAGATTGGTGCTACGTACTTAGTAAGTACGCAAGGCTTTTTCCCTGCGTACTTATCAAGTACGCACGGCCAATACCCTACGTACTTAGCCAAGTACGCAAGTATTGTTTCAGCCCCTATAAATTGAAGACTTGTCTTCATTTGTAGGTGGAACTTCTGGAACAAGGTTGAGAGGTGTCTGGGCGGGATAAGCTCTCCCGCCCCTGGACCGTCAGCGTAGATGAGAGATGTGTACTTCTTCGGTATGTAATGTGAGATGACTTTGTTGTTATGTATCGTTTGATTCTACTGCCTTTTATCTTTGTTTTTTCTCTATCTCGTTTCTTTGTACCCACATGAATCGACGATCAGATCATTGTTTTTCCGCTACTCGACGAGGCTCCAGGGACCTACAACTGGTATCAGAGCCTCGGTGTTCGTTGATTTGTGTTCCAGATTCAAGTTTTTAGGGTTTTTAGCAGATCTGAGTTCATACGAGTTCGTACCTTTTTCAGACCAAAAATCCTTAAATTTGTCTTTGTTATCGCTTCATTTGGTGTTTGGAAGGCTGAGGGTTTGTTAGATGATGATTTCTAAGCTTTTGGAAGCATCAATTTCTCAGATCCAACACTTTTCGAGCATTCTCCTTAAGATCAGTCAAGAACGCTATTGTACTGAATAAGTACGCAGAATCACCTTTTCTACGTACTTACTAAGTACGCATGAGGAGTTGACCTGCTTACTTACTAAGTACGCATGTGTATTTGGCTGTGCGAACTTATCAAGTACGCATGAATATTTGGTTGTGTGAACTTACTAAGTACGCATGAACTATCATTTGGGATTAAAAAAAAGTTTTTTGGCGGGAAAACCTTTCTTGGCCAAAATTTTGACGGATCGTTTGTACTCTTGTTTCGGGCCATTTTTTAGATGATATCAGTTTTGGTTTTTCGGGACCGAAATTTGTATTTGATGTAGCTTGGCGAAACAAAGACGAGATTTTTCTTGGATGATACTAATTGCCATACATTGTTTAAGTGTTCAAACCTGAAAATGTGAGCTACGAGTATCCGGGATACTTCTTTAATAGGGAATGAATGCTGAATCAAGTTGAGCAACTGGGTCGTCATCAGCTAAAGGTCTCATTTTATTTGTGAAGATGTTGCTGCTTTGGGTCTTTGCAAAAATAATCATATTGTTTAGGTATTCAAACCTGAATATGTGGGCTACGAGTATCTATGATACTTCTTTAATAGGGGATGAATACCGAAACAACTTGAACCCAAGGTTTTGCTGTTTTGGATCTTTGCAAAGAAATAAAAGAATAAAATCCTAGATTTGACTAGTTGTGGTTTTGAAGATTTGAGTGAAGCGGTGATGAAGCTGGTCATAGTTTACAGAGAAATGAGGGGGATAAAAATCTAAAAGTATTCATGGGACATTAAAGAGGTGGTGGAAAAGCCGTTGGTACTTCCTATATATATACCTCTTTGACGTAACATGGATCTCAACTATGATTTCTCGTGTAAACTATATTTTTCGTGCTCTTTGGTCAAGACTGTGTTCAAGATTTGATGTGATTTAGTTATGATTAGATTTCTCATTTGGGATCTACGCGAAATGCCAGATAGACAACCTTGTTATGGAACTTCACCGTGGTGAATGTATACAGATTAGGAGGTGTAAACCAGGAATGAAGATCTAATTGAAGAATGTTGGACTTTGGATACAGGATGATCACTAATGAGCATGATTTTGTGTTAAATTCTGTCAAGTGTTTTCAAGATGAAGCTGGATCTCCGCTAGATTATTAGTTGAAGATGGAACCTTTACCATTTGCCGACAGGATAGGAAACGTTCCCTTATTTCTGGTCTAGTCGAGAGGAGCTTAAACTGAAAGGGGAAATTGGAAATGAACATCTTCGGGAATTTGGTTGACTCGTGAAGATACAGGATAGAGTTGGACACATCTGGTGTGAAGACTGGAGTTTATCTTACTGGAATTCCTATGGGAGCTGATTAGTTTGATGCAGGTTATTGAAAATTCAAACTCTCTATCATATGCCAGCTGATTTGGAGGAATTCTAAGTCAGGGTGGAGGAAGCTATTGCTGAGAGGATGAACTACAATGAGTTGTGTTGGGTTAGTTGGTTCTTATTGAAGCACTTGGTTTGGTCTACAATGAAAGCTACAGTTAAGAGGGAGTCGGGTTTGTTAGATCACTCGGCAACTGAAGAATGAAGTTTGAAGATTTGAAGATCTCAAGTGGAATGCCAAAAGATCAAGTCTCGCCAGAAGACACTTGATGTCATTAGTTTAGAGGGAGTCTGTTAGTACATTCTTTGTAAACTGATGATTGTCAGTGTTAGAGATAGATAGAATTTGATGCTATAGTTAAGAGGGAGTCTGTAGAAGCATGATTTAGTAACTATAGATTAAATTCTATGTATCAGTGTACTTCGCTAGTACGTAGGAGGGTGTTCCTGAGTACTTAGCTTGTACATCATATTGGTGTTACGTACTTAGTAAGTACGCAAGGCTTTTGCCCTGCGTACTTATCAAGTACGCACGGCCAATACCCTGCGTACTTAGCCAAGTACGCAGGTATTGTTTCAGCCCCTATAAATTGAAGACTTGTCTTCATTTGTAGGTGGAACTTCTGGAACAAGGTTGAGAGGTGTCCGGGCGGGATGAGCTCTCCCGCCCTTGGACCGTGAGCGTAGATGAGAGATGTGTACTTCTTCGGTATGTAATGTGAGATAACTTCGTTGTTACGTATCGTTTGATTCTACTGTCTTTTATCTTTGGTTTTTCTCTGTCTCGTTTCTTTGTTCCCACACGAATCGACGATCAGATTGTTGTTTTTCCGCTGCTCGATGAGGCTCCAGGGACCTACATCTCCAGAATCCCTTCTTCATCCCTTGCGATGTGTTCCAGAGTCCTTTTAAAAGAGAGAAGTGAAAGGAAGTATAAGTAAACTGAAAAAGATTTGTGTTTCCGAGTTTTTTAATAGAAGGAAGTGGAAAGAAACTCAAAAAATTTGTGTTACCGAGTTTTTTAATTGAAGGAAATGGAAAGAAAAGAATGTAAGATTTTTAATAATCTTCCGTCCCAACTCTACTTCCAAATTGGAAGGAAGTGGAAAGAAAGGAAAGGAAACGCATAAAATCTCTAGTTTCTTTTCATTTCCTTCGAACTCTGGGACACGAAACTACATTATATCTTTCTCTTTCCTTCCCTTTCTTTTCTCTCCTTAATTCCATTCTTTTTCTTCCCCTCCCTATATTTTCTCTCCTTAATTCCATTTCTCTTCTTTTCTCTCCTTTATTAAACTCGGGAACACAACATTCATCTTCCAAAAATCTAACCTATACACACACACTCTCTCTTTCTCTCTCCGCCGCCAAGATGAACTCGGTGAAAGAAATCAAATACACACCGCCAAACTTCAACAGAACGAGTGGTGATGCCGGTTTAGTTTCAGCGATGAATGTCGTAGGTTCCCCCCAAATCGAAAACTAAGGGTTGGGGTCAGCGGACCTGGTGGTTAGAGGGTGTAGGCAGGATATGGAGATGGTTTGTGGTGGTGTTGGTGCCCCTCTCTAAGAAAACCGATCATGTTGGCATCATTTCAATTGCCTCCACCATCGGCGGTGGTGGTCGTGGAACAACTGAGTTCTAAGAATCTTGATGAAAACGATGGTTAAACGGTCTGGAGATGGTGTGGGTTGATCGAAGTTAAAACCTTATGGGTAGCTATTTCGTTTTTTTTTTGTTGAATCATTTTGAATGAAACCAAATATTTACAAGTGGAATGATAGAGGAAATGGTTAGTTGCAGAACTAGATCTACATATGTGTATGCATTTGTTGCCATTAAAGTAAAAAAAAAACTTTTTTTTGAAATCTTGGTTCATTAGTGCATCTTTTTTTTTCTTTTTCTTTTTATTTTTTTATTTTGGATTTATTGTGGTGGTTTGGACAACGATGGGATGTGCTTAGTCCTGGATTTGGTTAGATGTCACTTATTGGGTTTACTCACCAACACATAGCTCATAAACGTAAGACATTCAACACGTTGCTGCGGGAACGATTTAAACTTTAACATACACAGCAGAATACTTAACATGTCTAAAACATACTTGTTAGTTACAATCTAAAACTTGTCTTTAAACAACGTAATCAAAAGAAACATAAACGGGATACCAGACACTAATCTTCGGGTAACTCTCTACGCCAAGCCAAGCATCCTAATCCATCAACAGCCACCTACACTTAACTGGTGTGCATACTAAAGTCAACAACGCTGAGTGAGTTCTAACGTTTACTTTAAATCAACTATTCTAAAGATTTACTAATACATACATACTGTCCATGAACCGACAATACCGCTTAACGCTAAGGGAAGGTTGTGTGGACCTCCGAGCAACCGCCGTCACCCATCCCATTTGTACAACCGTTAGCGAACCTAGAGGTTCTTACTAATGGGCTTAACCCATATCTGACATCTTGTACAAGTAACATCTATCCACAAAGAACCTTAACAAGCTGGTACACATTCCCGAAGGAAAACTGTTTACTTTCTTTTCATAAAACTTTCTTTAACTTGTTCAAAACTTAACGTATAATATGTTTTTATTTATGTATATAAAATATAGTAAATGTTTGCCATAAAATATATTTGCTTTACAGAAAACATATATTGCACATGTATTACGCCTTTGTTTATGTATATGAAACTACAGTAAACGCTTGCCAATAATACAACTATACTTTACATAAATCATACGTTTGCCTCTTTTAAACATTTCTTTAAAACATAGCATTCGTCTCTGTCTATTAATATAAATATGTAATAAACACTTTACATTAAGTATGCACACCACCCCTAATGCAGGCAAAAAGGGGATTAGAACTCACCTGGTATCTTAGCTGGAACGTCTACTAAAATCTCACGAAATCTGAATAATCATGACAGTTCAACGCATATCAGACTTAACCCGACACTGAAACGGTTTCGCTATTTCTGACTGGGCGAACTTAGGTTAAGTGTGCCTCCCATAAACCTAGCGAACTTAGTCGTTTCTCTAGATAGCATCTGGCGAACTTATCAAGCGAACATACTAACTTCGCTTAATCATGGGCCAGCAAATCTACCAAGTTCGTTAAGATATGAACCCTAGCGAACTTAGCAAGTTCGCTCAATCCCTGTCCAACGAACTTGTCAAGTTGGCTTGCGGGCTTCTTCTTCCCCACATAAACCCTAGCGCTGCATGGACATGGCGGCTGAGTTTTAACTCGTCAAGACTAAAACTTTTTACGTTCAAAACAGTTGTTAGGCACCCTAGAGTATAAATCTATGGTTTGTTTTGCAATAACAATGTAAAAATCGTTACTTTCTTATCAAACTCGAAACCCACCAAAACCTGACTTGAAAACTGAGGTATTGGCTCGATGGCTTACCTTAACGAGTCCCTGGTTCGAGGATGGTGCTACTATCTTGCTCCTGTAGCTAATCCGACTCTAATCCGGGTCCGATCTCTTTCCCTCTCTCTACTTTCTCTCTCTAAAATTTGTGAAAATGAAGCAAATGATAGAAGTGGGGCTGAGATCAGGGTTTTAAGGGGCCCAATCTCCTCCCCTTTCGGCCCAAGCCTATCCAAAGCCTAAGGCTCAAGGCCCATTTCGTTCCTTTTATCATGTTTTCTCTTTTTATGTAAATCACACGTACGATCTAGCGCGTTCGAAATACGGGATGTTACAAGATGGTAGAGACAGTAGAGGGAGAGTAGTTCATAAATCCTTTTTTTTATTTTTATTTTTTATTAACATGGGTTTTTTAGTCTTTTAGAAAAGTTAACAGAAAAAAACAAACGGTGTTAATCACTTCTTAATTGAGACGAAAAAAAAAATATTGGACTAAAAAATTCAAATTAAAACTATTAGTTTAAAATGGTTATTTTGATCAAACCATAGAAACAAAATCCGTATTTAACTCAAATAAAAAAATATAAAATTTATTATTTAGATGTAAAAAATTGTTAAAAAAAATCAAATAATTGTCTAGTTATTTCATAAAAATGTTTCGTAAAAGATTTTGGCCCATGTGGTTTAGCCTGTTTAACCCTTTTAGTCCAAAAAAGAATCTTTTAACATATCAGCCCCTGAGGTTGTATTTTTATAACCATTTCAGTCCATGACACTAACGCTGTTAACTTTTCTGTTAAGTATAAGAGCATTTTAGTCATTTTATTTCTAAGTAAACTAATTAATTTTTTAAGTTCAATAAAAACTTTTTTTAGATTATTTCATAAAAAAAATTTCTACTTTTTTTAAAAACGTTTTTTTTACTTTTAAAAATTATTTTTTTAGTTCTTTTTTCCATAAAAACGTCTTTTTTAAATCTTTTTAAAAACGTTTTTTGATAAAAAAATTTAAAACTTTTTTCATAAAAAGCGATTTAAAAATATTTTTTTAGTTTTTTTATAAATTTTTTTAGCTTTTTATAAAATGTTTTTTTAACTATTTTAAAAACTTTTTTTTTACTTTTTTGAGTGAACTAGTTTTAAAAATAGTGAACTATTTAAAAAAATATGTTTTTAAAATAGTTAAAAAAATATTTTACGAATAAGCTAAAAAACGTTTTTATAAAAAAAACGAAAAAATGTTTTTAAAAACGTTTTTTATGAAAAAAAGTTTAAAAAAAATATTTTTTAGAAAAGTGAAAAAACGTTTTTAAAAAGATTCAAAAATGTCTTTTAAAAAACTTTTTTAAAATATTTTACGAAAAAAGTAAAAAACTCTTTTATAAAAAAAATTAAAAAAATGTTTTTAAAAACGTTTTTTATGAAAAAAGTTAAAAAAGTGTTTTTTAGAAAAGTGATAAAACGTTTTTAGAAAGATTCAAAAAAGACGTTTTTACGAAATAACAAACAAAAAAAATGATTTTAAAAAATAAAAAAAAAACGTTTTTAAAAAAAATAGAAAAAAAGTTTTATAAAAAAGCCTAAAAAAGTTTTTATTGAATTGAAAAGATTAACTAGTTTACTTAAAAATAAAATAACTAAAATGCCCCTATACTTAACAGAAAAATTAACAGAGTTAGTGTCATGGACTGAAATGGTTATAAAAATACAACCTCAGGGATGATATGTTAAAAGATTTTTTTTAAACTAAAAGGATTAAACAGGACAAACCAACCAAAAACTAGAGATAGAAGGCAAACGGGCAACAAGCTGCGCCGCCAACCCTTTTTGAATAGCAAAACCAAGTCTTTTAAAAACTACATCTACAGATCTTGGGGTCATAACATTACTATGCATGACCCGCTGTACTCGGTTAAGTAACTCCACGGCCTTTGGTGCAAGGAAACCAAAAGTGTCAAAAACAAATGGTATAAACACGTGTTGGCTGTCAAGACACACTTTCTCGTGTTTGGTCACTTTGTTCGAAGCAGCTTTTAGAGCAGCCTGACTCACCGTGAAAACACTAACTCCCAAGCCCACCAGAGGGGAGACCCCTGTTAGATCTACACACGCATGTTTCCCACCTATCCACCCAAAGACCAAAATGTCAGCGGGTCTAAGTGTTGATCTTCCTTCCAATGGGTCCGTCAAGAAATTCACTGGTGCCTCTTCCTTAAAAAAAAAAAAAAAAAAAAAAAACGAAGTTTACTCAAGATTTTATTACAAAATTTGGTTGTAGATATTGCGATCGATGAATCGTACCGAATTTTTAAGAATAAATTTGACGACGTGGGGCATTTCCAATCCATGCTTCCTCCGTCGGCTCCCGACTTTCATCTATCTAATTCTCCCGGCGTTTATCTCCGTCCCTGAGAGCGCCACCGGATGTCTAGGCTTCTCACCACCACCGTCCACATCTCCGCCGCTATCCTCACCATAACCCGCTCGCCGCTCTACCTCTCTCCCTCTTTCTTCTCCCCTCCGCATTTCACTTCCGCTTACCGTCATCTTCCTAAATCCTATCGGAGCATTTCTGTTCGAGCCGTCGATTCCTCATCTGACACCAAAAGTGACGATGTTTCGTCGGAAAATCAGGAGGATAGAAGCGAGTTGAAGTCCGAATTGGATAATAATGGCAGTTTAAGAGGCGATGGTGATTATCCTAACGGAGAATTTGAATTTGAAAAGGCAGGTGCGTGGAAGAGCTTCGTGGTGAAGCTGCGCATGCTAATTGCTTATCCATGGCAACGTGTTCGCAAGGGTAGTGTTTTGACTTTGAAATTGCGTGGGCAGGTTTGGTGCTTCTGAGCCCTATTTTTTCATTGATGATTTAATAAATTTGAGAGTTTTTTATTGTTTTATTTTGTTAACTCATCTGTTTGTAGATATTGCTCATTTTGGTATCTTATGTACTAGGCATTACTGCAAATATTATTTTTTGAATTTTTATATAGCAGCAAAGGATGAAACAATATTCTTGATGTGATCTAGATGAAGGAACTTTAAACTTTCACTTTTAATGAATATGATTTATGCAGTCATAATGACTAATCATGCAAATTTACTTGATGGAAGCCCTCTAGTTGAATATGGTAGTAGTTGCTAAGTATACTTCAATGTAGTCTTTCAATTTACTTGGCATACATTATATGTTAGTTGAGATGTGAAATGTTGAAGAATAGCACCCGTGTTGCCAGATTCGTAAGTAGCTAAACTAGTTTTGTTTCTTAATTGTTCAGCCTTCATTTGAAACCTACATTTTTTTCATCTGTAATATTAGTCCTATGGAACTATTAGATTGAATCCATACATACTAGAAATTAAAGCTTGAAATAGCTTTGTTTGGTTGAGTGGGAATCAATGCAAGTTCTTCTTTCTTAGGTAGGAATCTAAATAGCTATATGTGTTTAAATTAAATTTTGGATGAGAGCTTAATTTTTTGTTTTTTTTTTTAACTTTTACTGTTGTCAATTTCAGATATCTGATCAGGTGAAGACTCGTTTCTCTTCAGGGTTATCCCTGCCTCAAATCTGTGAAAACCTAATAAAGGCAGCATATGATCCTCGTATATCTGGTGTTTATCTCCATATCGAAACCCTGAACTGTGGGTGGGGTAAAATTGAAGAAATTCGAAGACACATATTGGATTTTAGGAAGTCAGGTGTTTTGTCATTATCTTATTTAGATCTTTTAATTAAATTATGATAACATCCTTTTGTTATTCTGAATCTTTTTAGTCCATTACTTGGTATCTTTTGGATGACAAAATGTTATTTTAGTACTTCTTTTCTTTACATTTAGTATAGTTTCAACTACCATAAGTTTAATACATCCTCTATTGTGATAATTCAATTCAGGAAAATTCATCGTTGGTTATGCACCTCTATGGGGTGAAAAGGAATATTACCTTGGTTGTGCCTGTGAAGAACTGTACACCCCTCCAAGTGCTTATTTTTCATTATACGGTTTAACTGCTCAAGCACAATTTCTTGGAGGTTAGTCAAAATATTACATTTCAGCTCAAGTTTTATCTTGGTCAACAGAATGAGATATGCAATTGACCCTGTTATTGGTGCTTCTTGTCAACAAGAAAAGATTTTATTAGTCTGCTGAATTGCATGTTCATGTCACATAATCTATGGCTATAAGAAATTGATAAAAAAAAGATGGTGAGCACCTTTATAGAGGATTTTTCTTGACAAGTTCTCCTGTAATAGAAAGTGGAAGTTGATTCATTGTGTGGCAAACTAGCAATTTGAAATGCATCTTATATTTGACGTGTTAAAATTTGTGAGATCAACTTCTAAACCTAACCAGAGTTACGTGCATAAAGGTGTACTTGAGAAAGTAGGTGTGGAACCACAAGTGCAGAGGATTGGTAAATATAAGAGTGCCGGTGATCAATTAACTCGCAAGAATATATCGGAAGAAAATCGTGAGGTGCTTAATACGTTGCTTGATAATATCTATGGAAATTGGGTTGATAAGATTTCTCAAGCCAAAGGTGAAGTTCCTTTTTGGTTTCCTATCTTGATATATATCAAAGTAGATAGTTTGATTATCTTTTTTTTCTTTTGCAGGAAAGAAAAAGGAAGAAATCGAGAGTTTTATCAATGAAGGAGTTTACCAAATAGAGAAGTTGAAAGTAGATGGATGGATAACGGATATTAAATATGATGATGAGGTATACTCATGAAAAAAAAAACAAGAATAGACTAGACTTCTTATTTCAGGAATAGAACATAATTCTTCTAACCTTTTACATTGAATAGAATATGGAATTCAAAATGTTAAAAAAGCTTGATTATTGAATGTTGATGATTGTGGTTTGCACTTTCATCTACTACAAATGTAGTTTTAGTGCATCATAGAGACCTCACTCTTGCTTCTTTCTATGATAAATATACCATTTCAGATATGTTGCTGGTAATGTGTAACCTTTTCAGGTTACATCCATGTTGAAAAAAAAATTGGGCATTGCAGAAGAGAAAAAACTTCCGATTGTTGATTACAAGTAATGATCTCTCTTTTATAGTTGATACCTTACCCCAATATTATGATCACCATATGCGGTATGCCTAGTAAGAAGAAGGGGGGGGGGGGAGGGGTTTCTTTCTACTTGAGAGTCTTCTATGTGTATAGTTGTATACACTCATCAATCCTGTGCATCATCTCTGTTTAATGCTTGCACAAAATAACGTATAGGCTACTTTATTTTCCTTTCTCCAGGAAATACTCCAGTGTTAAGAAATGGACGGTGGGGTTAGCTGGTGGCAAGGATAAAATAGCAGTAATTAGGGCATCCGGTAGCATCAGTCGTGTACGAGGACCATTTAGTTCACCTAGTTCAGGCATCATTGCTGAGCAATTTATTGAGAAGATTCGCATTGTAAGAGGTATGTAAAACAATATATAGTTACTCTGATTTTGGAAATGTATATCATAAGGACCAAAATGAAGTACTAGAGGTGGCAATATGGGTGGGTTGGGCGTGGGTCAATATGGATTCGGGTAATAAAACAGGTAATTTTTTTGTACGGGTCAGGTTGGGTTGGCTCAAAGCACTTTTTGTCCAAAAATGTATATTTTTTTTGTAATAATTAGTGTCAGGCATGATAACAGAAGTTATATTTGATGATACTCTTTTTTATAGTGAAATGATTTAGAAGGTTTTATGCGTTAAAATTAGGTTGAGGTTGACTTTCTACCTATTTGATCAGTTTCTTCTTAAGCTATCTCTCTGATAGATACTAGAAAATCAAAGCTTGATTTATTGAAAATAATAAGATAGTCGGCCCGATTCGAGAGGGGCTAGTCTCCAATACAAAGACACTAGATAATCAAAATAACAAGACAAGCAAACTAGAACAGGAAATGGAATACTTAAATGTGAAATAAAACAGTTACTACTCCTAAACTTCAGCCCCTACTTTCAGCCTCCTGACTTTCCTCTTGACTTTGACTCCCCTAACATTCAGCCCCCCATTAATTCAGCCCTACACTTTTGCTGCTGATTAACTGGGTCAAAGTAACTGACCCGAGACCTGTTGGACCCAGATGGGTCGACCCGTGGAGTCGTATCACTCTCTCTGTCTCTCTCTCTCTCTCTCTCTCTATAATTTGATCCTTTTGAACCCTTAGAGAGAAAACAAAATCCAAATCAACCCATGTATAAATAAATTGTTGAAATTGCTACCTCTATTAAATAAATGATGATTGTGTAGTAACCTGGAACTTAGAACATATTTGTAGCGGCTTCCTTTTTGGTATAAGAAATTATCAGTAGGGTTCTGCAAAAGAACCTGTTTATACGTTCAACTGCAACATATGTAATAATCATTCTATCCATTTTTTCTTGAACCATTATGTTCCTAGATTATTAAAAACATTACAAAATCTACCTGTCCGCCTTTTCCTTGGAAAAGGCATTAAGGACAAATGGTAACTGGTTAAAATTCTATAGAAACTTCCATGGCTAACTTTCACTAACTTCTTTTTTTTGCTCCTGCATATTTTTTAAGCTGTTGGTGTTGCCTTCATTTCTATTTTTTTTTTCTGATCCTTGTGTACAATAATTTACATCTTTATCACACAAGTGAGGTGGTAACCTTTTATTACAATTTCATGCTCATATTTGGATTTTCATGTTGCTATTTATGTTTATGGTTTGTGTTATTTATATTCAGAGTCAAAAAGGTATAAGGCGGTTATCATCCGGATTGATAGCCCTGGAGGTGATGCTCTTGCTTCTGACTTGTAAGTGTTTCTCTATTCTCACCAGAAAAAAAAACATAATTTATTAGAACTTTTATTCTTATTCCTAAATCAAAAGCAGGGGTGTTTCTGGAAAGAAAGACGAAATAAGTGAAAATATTACTAGACCATTTGATCTCTAATGTGGTTAGCTTAATATTCATTTTTGTGTAGGATGTGGAGGGAAATCAGACTATTGGCTGAATCTAAGCCTGTAGTTGCATCAATGGTTGATGTGGCAGCTAGTGGAGGATACTACATGGCCATGGCAGCACAGGCTATACTCGCAGAGAACCTTACTTTAACTGGCTCAATTGGTGTTGTCACAGGTCAATTGCATCATCCTGTAAACATTTTTCTTAAATTATGAATTCTTTTGCAGTTACCGTTAAATCTTCCTGAAAATTCAGCAGACAGTTTTGTGTTGGTTGTCATTAACCACAAGTGCTACTTAAATAAGCGAACAAATTATTCTGTGGCCTGTGTATTACAGCTTTTTTTATGTGTTCAATGAGAAATGCTTTACTTCTTTGAACAAAATGAAAGTTCCAAGATGTTTTTGAGCATCTTTGACCTTTCACGGCTGTATGTTTAATCAATGTATCTGCTTTAGGTAAGTTCAATTTGGGGAAACTTTATGAAAGGATCGGTTTCAATAAGGAAGTTATTTCAAGAGGACGATTTGCTGAGCTGACTGCTGCTGATCAGCGGCCATTCAGGTGAGTGGATCCTTGATGTGTTAGATGTTCAGAATTGGAATTCCTCATATCTAGGGGTGGTATTTTCTACACATTTACGTATAAAGGGGTCGAGTGGGGTTATGTTTTATCTTTAAGAGGTTAAGTGAATTAAATTTAAAATAAATAAGAAGCAAATAGGCTGAAAGCTGTCTAAAAGTGTGTTTTTAAAGCACATGGCCTTTTTTAATTGTATTATTTAAAAAGTTAGATTTTTACTGTTAACTGATCATGCATCAGAATGTCATGAGTGCTGGAATTTGGATTGAAAATCTCTCAGAAGTCAGATCTTGCTATAGCTGGGGCGGATGGGGTACATCATTAGTAATAATAATAGTTTTTTAGTTATATTTATCAGATTAATTCTTTATATATAAAAAATTGAAAAGGTGTTCGGGGGTCAACCTGCCTTGTAGAAAATACAACTGTTTTGACCTGTTAGTCGATTCGCTCAACTGCCCAATCGCCCATCTTGCCAACTCTAGTCAATATCCAATTTCTTTAAGATTTCTCGTGTCCACAAACGTCCATTTGTTTCTTGTATTGAACAAATTGTTCAAAAATCAAAAGCAATTACTGTGGCTATTTCATTATTTTCCATGATTCTAAGTTCTAACCATTTTGCATATCTGTGTGCAGACCCGATGAAGAGAAACTATTTGCAGAATCTGCTCAAAATGCTTATAAACAGTTCCGTAACAAGGCAGCATTTTCAAGATCAATGAGTGTATGTAGTCACTCAAGGTTTTTTAAGCAGTTTAGGTACTTGTTGACTATGAAATTAGCAGCCCGACAGTGGTTATAATTGCAGGTAGATAAAATGGAGGAGATTGCTCAAGGAAGAGTATGGAGTGGTAATGATGCTGCTTCACGGGGTTTAGTTGATGCAATTGGCGGGTTTTCACGGGCTGTTGCTATAGCCAAACAAAAGGCCAACATACCTCAGGACAAACAGGTCGGTTCCACGTGCGCTCCATTTTTTTCTGAATGGTTCTTAGTTTCAAATATTATTACAAAAACCATATATCACAAGAATATATAAATTATGAACAAAAATTTTATGAGGTTGTATGCAATATAAATACACATTAAGCAAACTTGGACCCGTTTTTAGCCATTTTTTTTATTTTACACTTATAAGATAAAACATAACCAAAATTGACTCCTTCATAACTAAATGGGGCGAAATCTTTGTGACTATATTATTGGTTGTGTGCAGGTTACTTTAGTTGAGTTGTCAAAATCTTCACCCAGTTTACCAGAACTCCTGAGTGGTATAGGGAGCTCAGTGATCGGGATCGACATGACATTAAAGCAACTAATGGACAGCTTAACATCAAGTGACGGGGTGCAAGCCCGTATGGATGGAATCATGTTTCAAAGATCAGAAGGATCTTCATTTGCAAATCCTATTTTCAATTTGCTTAAAGACTACTTAAGTTCTCTTTGATCCCAGGAGCTTATACATTTCTACAAGCACCACAAAACAAGTTGATGCCAATATGGGGACGCCAATTCAGTCCCTGTTTCCAAATGCCAATTCAGAAATCAAAGTACTGAACCAAAGGAAAGTAAACCACTTTGGATGTAATTTGTAGAATTGTATATGGTGGTGACAAGACCTAATCGTCCGTAGGTGGTAGAGCTGATAAATTTAGACAGGGGTTGGCTAAATGTGCCCGCATGTATGCTTGTTATTACACCCCCAACCAAAACTACCTATTGATGTGCTCTGATTTGTATACAGGCGTAGACAGGCATATAAGCAGCTGT
This sequence comes from Smallanthus sonchifolius, assembly GCA_023525975.1. NCBI lineage: Eukaryota > Viridiplantae > Streptophyta > Magnoliopsida > Asterales > Asteraceae > Smallanthus > Smallanthus sonchifolius. The sequence continues at coordinate 15,965,006 of CM042020.1, forward strand.
ATACAAACGTATTCATACGCGAGTAAGTGATTTAAAAGAGACGGAATGACTGATATGATAGGAAAAAAGGGGTACACTTAACAAATACAAAGGAGAGAACGGGTACGTTTAGCACAACCCTTAATGAACCGCCGATATTATTATTGAAATCTTGAATAAAAAAATTACAAAGGATCCTATATATTGGACTAGATATTACATATAAGTACCACAAGAATAATGAAATATAAATTCTAAAACTTATACCGTCTAACATCCCCTAGCAACTTGAGGGTGGGGAACGACCTGCAACTTGGACCTTAGTAGAAGAAATCTGTGTGATGGCAAAGGTTTTGTAAAAACATCTGCGATTTGATCATGTGTTGAGATAAACCGAACCGTCAATTTTCCTTGAGAACCTTTTTCACGAACAAAATGATAATCGACTTCAACATGTTTAGTGTGAGCATGGAACACAGGGTTAGCAGAAAGATATGTGGCACCTAGATTATCACACCAAAGTGTGGGTGAGACTTTGGAGAAAATACCAAGTTCACTTAAGAGAGCTTGTAGCCAAGTTAATTCAGTAACAGTGTCGGCAAGCGCTTTATACTCAGATTCAGTGGAAGATCTTGAGACAGTTCGTTGTTTGCGGGCATTCCAAGACATAAGATTTGAGCCCAAGTATATGGCAAACCCCCCCCCCCCCTGGACCGATGGTCATCTGGACAGTCGGCCCAGTCAGCATCATAATAGGCTTGTAAAGTGGTGTTCCAATTCACATCAGTGAAAGCTTGAAGAGTAGAACCTGAGGCATGGCGGATAAAAAGGCCGTAATGAGAGGTACCTTGAAGATACCGTAAGATCCGTTTGATAACCGACCCATGATTTTCCGTGGGAGAATGCATGAACTGGCAGACTCGGTTGACAGCAAATGTTATATCAGGTCTGGAAAGAGAGGCATATTGAAGAGCCCCGACTGTTTGGCGATACTTGGTAGGATCAGCAAGTAGTGGAATGTCAGCAAGAGTCAAAGATTGCGAGCTGCTCATAGGAGAGGAAACGGGTTTGCAGGCGGCTAAGCCCGCTGTGGCGATTAAGTCACAAATGTACTTGCGCTGAGACAAAATAAGATTTTTGCCAGTAGGAATAATTTCAATCCCCAAAAAGTAATGCAAGTTGCCAAGATCTTTGACTGCAAACGAATTACCCAGCTTGGTGATGATGTCATTAATAGCTTGAAGATTATTCCCTGTGATAATAATATCATCCACGTAAACAAGAACATACACCAAAGTACCCCGTTTTTGCAGGATAAATAAAGATGGATCAATTTTAGATCCAATAAAACCAAGATGGTGTAAAGCAGTGGAAAACCGTTCAAACCATGCCCTTGGTGCCTGTTTGAGATCATATAAAGACTTATGTAACAGGCAAACATGATCAGGTCTAGATTGATCAACAAAACCTTGTAGTTGACGAAGATAGACAGCTTCTTTTAATTCACCATGAAAAAAAGCATTTTGAACATCCAACTGTCGAAGGGGCCATTGGTTTGTGACCGCAAGAGACAAAAGTACCCGAATAGTAGTAGCCATGACAACCGGGCTAAATGTTTCTCGAAAGTCAATTCCCGATTTTTTATTAAAGCCTTTTGCAACAAGGCGTGCTTTGTACCTGGTAACCAGCCCATTAGCATCCCTTTTTATCCTATAGACCCACTTTGAATCAATAATATTAGTATTGTTAACAGGAGACCACGTTCCATTCTTAACAAGAGCATCAAACTCTTCAGCCATGGCTTGACGCCACTTCGGGGATTTGTTGGTGACAGTAAACGAGGAAGGTTCCAAAGACTCGGAAGAATCAGTGGATGTGTGGTAGGCAGAGGGGTTTTAACGAGTTGGAGGCTTTGGATTTTGGCGAAGATTGGGTCGTCGAGTACATGGTTGAGGAATAGAAGTAGAAGTAGGGGTCGAATTGGAAGTTGGTTTAGTGATTTCAGGAGCCGTAGGGGCTGTTTGGACCGTAGGGGCCGTTGGGACTATGGGGGATGGTGGGGACCGTAGGGGTGGTGGTTACCGTGGGGTTAGTGGTGGCCGGAGGGTTGGTGTTGGCCGTAGGGGCTGAATGAGGATAGGTTGATGAAACTTCGGTAAAGGTAGGGGGTGTAGGGTAGGAGGAAAAATAAGGAGTAGTTGGTGGAGGATGTGGTAGAATGGTCGTGGGTCTAAAGGGAAAAGAGAGTTCATTAAAACGAACATGACGTGCAATGTACACGCGGTCGGTAATCGGATCCAAGCATCGATACCCATGATGAATAGGGCTATAACCGAGAAAGACACATGGGGTGGATCGAAAATCAATTTTGTGTCGATTGTACGGTCGTAGATAAGGAAAGCATTGACATCCGAATACCCGAAGGAAGGAGTAATCAGGTGGACGTTTAAAAAGATGCTCAAACGGTGATTTGTTGGAATTTATGCGAGAAGGCAAACGGTTGATCAAGAAGACAACCGCTTCGAAAGCAAAGCTCTAGAAACGCTGTGGAGCGTTGGAATGAGCTAAAAGAGCAAGACTTGTTTCCACCACGTGACTGTTTCGACGCTCGACAATGCCATTTTGTTCACTTATGTGCGGGCATGAACGCCGATGTATAATGCCAAGAGAAGAAAAATATGGTGCAAGGTTTCAAAATTCACCCCCTAATCCGTTTGTACAGTTTTAAGTTTAGTGGCAAATTGTCTTTCTACCATTAGAACAAATGATTTAAAGGTTAAATAAACATCAGATTTTTGAGCTAACGGATAAAACCACATATATCGTGAGTGATGATCAACACATAACATAAAAAACCTATGTCCATCAAAAGAAAGTGATGGAGCAGGGCCCTAAACATCACAATAAACCAAATCCAAAATATCATTACTATGAAAATTTGAAAGGTTCAACGACAATTTTGAGGACTTCCCCATTTGACAAGAAGGATACAAAGAAGAACATAAAGAAGATGAAACATGTAAAGAATTACGAGAAATAATATAATTAAAAACACGAGCATGAGGATGTCCAAGACGATGGTGCCAAATGGTTGAGGATGCTTTTGTGACTGTGAAAGAAACATGTGGAAGGGACTTCAACTGAGGGAGGCGAAGCGTGTAAAGACCCTTGGTCACTTGAACCCGTGAGTAGGATGGTACGTGTAGACTCGTCCTTCACAACAAAAAAAGACGAGTGAAATTCAAAGAAAACATCATTTTCTGAACAAAATTGTTGCACAAATAACAAATTCTATTTAAGTTTAGGTACATGAAGAATATTAGATATTTTAAAAGTTCTGTTAGGGGAATAGATTTTTGAGGAACCAATATGAAAGATAGGGAAAGGATTACTATCACCAACATGAAGTGAGTTGTTACCATAATAAGCTCCAGAGTTATCCAAATTTATTAAATCTGGAGTGGCATGGTTATCAGCTCCGGTGTCGGGTTTCCATGCTGATCCAGATGCTGAGCCGATACTAGAAAAAGCTGCATAGTTTGCCTGTGACATATTTTGTGTGGAGTTAGAACCAGATTGGCTAGGACACTGAGCTGGGATGTGACCTATACCACACCTATTACAGTGACTATAGACCATATTTTGCGTAGATGCCCACGCAAATTGTGATTGGCGGTTTTGACCATCGGTTCCACGAGAGACATCACGGGCTCTATTATAATTTCCACAGGAATTTCCACGTCGATTTCCACATGAACAGTTTGCCAAGAAGGCTTGAGGTTGACTGGTCTGATGTATAATAGGGCTGAGTTGGTACCCTAATTGGGCTACCATTTGTTGCACAATAGTAAACTGAGGGTTTAAAGGAGTACTTGATGGATTTGTTGTACCAGTCGTGTTACCTGCCATATGAGTCATGTAGGCCTGAGGAGTGACGACAGTTTGGCGATGGATCATGTACTCATGATCACTTAGCAATCCGTATAATTCATTGAAGGTCATAGGTGGTGAGCGAGCCAGAAGATTTTGCTTTAAACCATTATATTCTTCACGGAGACATGTAACAGCAAGCATGGCCAGATCTTTGTCTTTGAAGGATTCGCCAATATTGGCTAGTGCGGTGGCATACTCCTGCGCACGAGTAAGATAAGCGGAAGAACTTTCATCACCTTTCATCTCTAGTTTCAACAGCTGGGTCTTTAAAATATATTCTCTAGAAGAATTATTTGGTGCATATGCTCGTTCAAGCGCAAGTCACATATCCCGTGAGGTAGTACCCTAAACATGTTGGAAGGAGGATTCAGATATGGTAGAGATAAGTATCATCCGGACATGAGTATCATTAGCATTCCAATGAAGATAACCGGGGTTATCCATAGAGGCTGTATCGGTGGTGGCAGCAATGCGAGATGGTGGACATGGGATCGTTCCATTTATGTAGCCGAAAAGATTGTTGGTAACGAGGAATGGATGTATCATATTTTTCCGGAACCCATAGTTGGTGGGTGTGAGTTTAAAGGCAAATTTATGTGAGTTGTGAGCGGTTTTCTCAATGGTGGTAAAGGCAGATATCATGGCCATGGATGCCGGGAAAAAAAAATTGGTTGCAGGGTTGAAAAACAGAGGCTGCGATCAGAAAAAAACAGAACTCTAGCTGTGATCGGAAAACAGAATAGAAGCAACAGTAGAAGCTGTGATCGAAAAAAAAACAAGTAGGAAGATGTTTGCGGCAATTAGGGTTTAGGTTCAAGAGCGTATTGGCTCTGATACCATAATGAACCACCGATATTATTATTGAAATCTTGAATAAAAACAATTACAAAGGATCCTATATATAGGACTAGATATTACATATAAGTACCATAAGAATAATGAAATATAAAATTCTATCTAAACTTATACTGTCTAACAACCCTTTTTGACATGTTGCAATATATCTTACAGACCTACCTAATATCAGGTAAAAGTGAGACGAGCACTAAATTATGTGAGAGTGTTGGATCAACAGTGGGAGCCGAATTTAACATGTATGGAATATTAGATATTACCGCATTGAATTTTCAAAACTCTATGGGTTCAGTTTGGGAATAACAGGTTGAAGAATGAAGATTTAAATGATAGCCCATTTAATTAACGGTCGGGACAGGTCAGGTCTGAGTTAAACAGTTTAAGTGTGTGTTGTATTGGATTGTGTAGAGTGACCCGTATAGGATCTCAGATGAACCGATGGGTTGTAATAAGTTGAAGTAAATATTGTATTGATGAAAAGAGAATATAATAGGAGCTCATTATAAAGAGCTAAATGTTACAGAATAACCCTCTAGAATAATAAAGTGTTACTTAGTCTAACATTCCCCCGCAAGTTGAGGCTTGGATAAGACTTGCAACTTGGATCTTAAAAAACATAAAGCACTGAGAGGGTAGAGGCTTGGTGAAGACGTCTGCAACCTGATCACTTGTAGAAATAAACTGAACATTTAGTTTTCTTTGAGCCACTTGTTCACGCACGAAATGAAAGTCAACCTCAACGTGTTTTGTTCTAGCATGGAAAACAGGATTGGCAGAGAGATAGGTGGCTCCCAGATTGTCACACCAAAGGATGGGAGACTGTTTGACTGGGAATCCAAGTTCATGTAGCAATGATTTCAACCAAATCAATTCAGCCACGGTATCAACAAGAGCTTTATATTCATACTCAATTGACGATCTCGAAACGGTTCATTGTTTATAGGCAGACCAGGAGATGTGGTTGGATCCAAGATAGATGGCAACACCCCCCCTGGATCGACGGTCAACAGGGCAGCCCGCCCAATCAGAGTCAGAGAAAGCTTGAACCGTGGAGTGCTGAGTTTGCCAGTCAACATCAGTAAAAGCCTGCAAGGAGGAACCGAATGTGTGATGGAGAACAAGACCTAAATTGGTGGTCCCTTTTAAGTAACGCATGATACGCTTAACAGCTGGCCAATGATTCTCGGTGGGGGCATTCATGAATTGACAAACATGGTTGACAGCAAAAGCAATATCCGGGCGAGAGAGAGAGTGGCATACTGTAAAGCTCCAACAACTTGGCGATACCGCACAGGGTCGGGCAGAGTTGGACTATAATCAATAGTCAATACTTGGGAAGGACTCATAGGAGAGGACATTGGTTTGCAATCAGAGAGACCGGATAGTTGAAGGATGTCCAAGAAATACTTCTGTTGGGACAAGATAAGATCTTTGTTATGCTGAATGAATTCAATCCCCAAAAAATATTGAAGCCTGCCGAGATCCTTAATGGCAAAGGTAGAGCTGAACTGTCTAAGGATGCCATCAATGGCAGTCGGGTTGTTGTCAGTGATGATAATATCATCAACGTATACAAGAACATAACCAAGAGTGCCATGGTGGTTCATAATAAATAAGGAAGGATCCGTCTTGGAGCCCCGAAAATCAAGTCGGTAAAGAGCAGCGGATAACCGATGGAACCATGCCCGTGGGGCTTTCTTGAGCCCAGAAAGAGACTTATGAAGAAGACACACATGATCTGGTTTGCCTGGATCCGTAAAGCCTGGTGGTTGCTTCATATAAATAGTTTCAGTTAAATCACCATGGAGGAAGGCATTTTGCACATCTAGTTGGCGAAGAGACCAAGCATTTATCACAGCAAAGGATAAAAGAACCCGAATTGTGGTGGCTTTGACAATGGGACTGAAGGTCTCATGATAGTCTACACCAGGCTGTTGAGTAAACCCTTTTGCAACAAGGCGTGCTTTATGTCAAGTAATCATGCCGTGGGGATCCGTCTTCAACCTGTAAACCCACTTGCAGTCAACAACATTAGTATTAGGGACATAAGGAACTAAGGACCATGTTCCGTTCTTACAAAGTGCTTCAAATCCTCGGTCATGGAAAGACGTCACTCCGGGGATTTGTTGGCGACGGTAAAGGAAGTGGGTTCGGTAGGAGGTGAGGACGTGGTGGCTGTGTATGCAGAGGGATTATAGGGAGTGTGGCGTTTAGGATTTTGGCGTAGGTGAGACGGGCGAGTCCATGGGGGTGGTGGAGGTGGGGTAGGAATATTTGGTGGTGTGGAAGAGGATCTAGAGGCCGAGGAAGGGGAGACATGTGGGGATGAGGATGACGTGGAGTGTGAGGAAGTAGAGGGTTGTGGTGAGGATGGTTCAAAGGTAGAGGGGGTAGTGGAGGTAAAAGAAGGATCATTATGGATAGAAGTATTAAGTTGAGTGGGGGTGGTGGGTGGAATGAGGTAGGGAAAAGTGGACACATATGGAGAGGTTGGGGTAGCGGGTGAGGGGTATTTTTGGGAAATGGGGATTTGGAAAGGGAATACTGTTTCATTGAAGCGCACATGTCTAACAATATATATTCTTTCTGTGGTGGGGTCAAAGCAACGATAACTGTGATGATAAGGGCTGTAACCAAGGAAAACACAGGAGGTGGATCGAAAATCCATTTTGTGACGGTTATACAGACGTAGGTAGGGAAAACATTGACACCCAAAGGCACAGAGGAATGAGTAATCTGGTTTATGATTAAAAATGTGTTGAAAGGGTGATTTATTGGAGGAAAATTTGGATGGAAGGCGATTGATAAGGTAGACAGCAGTTTCAAATGCAAAGTGCCAGAATCGGTGTGGGGGAGAAGAGTGGGCAAGGATGGCAAGCCCTGTTTCCACAACATGACGATTACGTCGTTCAAGAAACCCATTTTGTTCACTAGTGTATGGACATGCACGCCGATGAATGATACCAAGCTTGGCGAAGAAGGGAGAAAGGTTACGAAACTCCCCCCAATCGGTTTGCACACTTTTTAGTTTAGTGTTGAACTGACGTTCAACCATGGTGACAAAGCTGGTAAAGGTGGTAAAAACATCCGCTTTCCGGACAAGCGAATAATACCACATAAAATGAGAGTGGTGATCCACACATAACAAAAAGAAACAGTGTCCATCAAGAGACATGTTAGGGGAAGGTCCCCAAACATCACAGTAGATTAAGTCCAAAACATTATGACTTTGAAATGCAGATTTATGTAAAGTAAGTTTGGAGGATTTTCCCATTTGACAAGCATTACATAAAGAGGAACATAACTTAGAGGAAACAGGTAAGGAATTATTTTAAACAAGTAAATGAAAAACACGTTCATGAGGGTGTCCTAGACGTTGATGCCAAATGGTAGAGGAAGCTTTATTTACTGTGAAGACTTGCTTGGAAACAGGCTTGAGTTGTGGAAGACGAAGTGAGTAGAGGACATTATCACTTGGACCCATGAGGTGGGTAGTGTGTGAAGACTCGTCCTTAACAGCAAAAAGAAAGAGTGAAACTCAAAATAAACATCATTATCTAGGCAGAATTGTTTAACATATAGTAAGTGTTTTGGGTAAAAATTATATAAACTAACTTTGTAACCAAATTTCGTAAGTGAGGTAGTGTGCTTGAAAGCTTCGTGATGAACAAAGCGTATAAAGCAATAAAATGACATGAGTGTTTACGAGGAAATCCTTTAATCCCTAAGGATTGCCGGCATAAAACCTCGGGAAATGACCGAAAGTCACTTGCCTCCTAGTCTTGTATAAATCGATGAAAATGATTACAAATGTGAGCAGCGAATGATCAAATACTAAGTGTTACAGAGGTGTGTAAGACTGTTGTGTGTTGCTAAGTGAGTTGTGATGTGTTTCCTATTCGATATTGTTGCAGATTAAATACAAAACATATGCTAACTAACTATCCGAGAATCCCGGAATCAACCAAGTCTTCAAATGTGACCGTTGGAAGCCACTCCACGTGTCTTCTACACGTTCTTCATGACTTCTAGACCGATTCTTCAGGGATGGCATTGACTACGCACATTTGACCTACGAATAAATCAAGATAGAAGAAAGAAATAACGGTTAAATGTTATGGATACGGATACCGATACCGATACCTATCAGGATATCGAGTACGTCGAAGATCCAGGATCCTTAGCCATAAAAGTGACCCCTAACAATTGTCCCCAAATTTAACAGCTGTCAATTAGATCGACATCTGTAAAATTTTTGAAATTCAAATGGTAAATGATGATAGGGTCCTGATGAGACTCTCCCGAATTCCAATGCGATTCAACCGTTATCTCAGTAGGCTATAATTATCCTTCCTTCTCACTCATTAAAATTCACCGTCTTCTTCACTTTGAAGTTGTAGAAAAGGTACAAGCTTTCTATCGATCTTGTTTTTCTTCCGCAGTAATCTTTTGTTTCCACAAATGGGCAAAAAACAACTAACCCGCTCGCAAGCTTCGGCTGCTGTCGAATCAGTGGAGGACTTTTCTGATCCAGGTTTACTCAGCAATCCCGATCAGGAGAAGTGCACCTTAACCAACCAGGATATTAAGCTTTTGAAAACTTCAAACATTTTTCCTGAAAAGACCATATTTAGGGCTTTCGACCCGAAGGTCAGGGCTGATTTCTCGTCACCGACTTGGGTCTGTTTCTTAGCTTATCCCTTCACTCTTGGTCTTACCTATCCCTTTCCACCACTGATTTTCGAATTTGTTAAGGTTACCAGTCTGAGTTATTCTCTAGTCATGCCCATGGCTTGGAGAATCCTGTATACCCTAGAACACGTGAATCGTCTACATTCTCTTAATATCGGAACCCCTGAAATAGCTAGTGTGTATAACTTAAGAACCCATGGGTCCTCTCGAATTGTTTTCCAACTTAAGCCTGGTTGCACACCTTTGGTCCTTAAAGCTACTCAAAACGATACTGACTGGAGGGGTAAATTCTTTTTTGTGAAACGAGACTCTATCCCGGATGGGAATCTCTTGCCTCTCTGATGGGTTAAAAAGGGTAGGATACGGTCATAATCCTTAGATTACACACAAGAATACTTGCTTGTTTCTCAGAAATTTATGCTTGTCTTTATGCAACTCCCAAATTTTCTAACCTTGCTCCCGCTCGAAGTGATACTGACAAGATAATAGAGGCTTTGTTAGAGATCCCTGTTCTTGAGAGATCCTTTCATTTGGAGTCTGCCATTAGTGAAGCCAGCTTCAATACTCAGTATTCCGAGCCTAGCATGTCTTCAGGTAAGAATAATTTCTCTTACTAGCATTTATACGCCTCTGGATTATCCCGAACTTTTATTGTAATCTTAAATTATAAGTCATACCTGATAAAGAAATAGAAAGATTTATTCGAACGTTAGTTAATCAAAAGTTTAGAAATTTAACCCATCATTTTGTTACATGTGTCCGTAAATCAAGTTCCTGATTCGCCCTCGATGATATTGATAGCATGGTGTCCAGAGGTAAGGCAATCAAGAAAGAACATTCGATCCCTGAGGCCTCTAAACCTGAGATTCCGACTCCACGTCCCAAGATCTCCGTAGGTAAAAAGAGGAAACCCTGCGAGGCCACTGATGCTGATATCTATAAGGGGATGGATTATGTCGATGCCTACAAGAAGCTCCATGTCCTTGGCCACTTGGTAAGATGTCTACAATATCCCGGATCCTTAATCCGTACTAAGGAAATTCTAACATATTTCTTGTAGGGCCTAGATCAAATGACCAGATGTTATGAATCACTTGCAAAGGAAGCCAATGAAACTAAGCAAATGGTCAGTAATCTACAAAAGATAGCAGACACTAAGGACAAGAGGATGGCAGAGGAGGCCAAGGTGCTGAGTCGGGTGAAAGCGGAGCTGGAGGATGCCAATGCCAAGCACTCCCATGATCTTGAAGAATCCTACGAGCAAGCCAAGAACTCAGCCGCAATCTCTTTTTTTCAAGCCAGGATCAAGATGGCTAAGGAGGTTGAAGACAAGGATTTTGACTGATCAGCTTGGGAAGTCCAGGGATGGAAAAAGATCACGGTGGAGATAGGCTGCGAGCCGGTGCAGGACGATGAAGTACACAAACAGGCAGATGAGGCTGAGGCCAGCATGAAAGTGGTGGAACAGGATGATGACGGCGATAAAGAGAAGGCTTGAATCTTGTATCTGATATTTGTGGTTCTAAACTTTTGATCCTGTTGGTTTGTTGAACAATTTCCTTTTACTTGCTTCTAGGGATCCCTGGATGGGATGAACAATTTAACAATCTGTGTCTCAGGTGGATGGGTCCTTTTTTCGGATGAAGCCCGGGACACACTTTATATCCTGCACTTTAAATGTTATCACGTATCTTTTGACTGCATGCCATGATTGTTATATGTTTGATTGTGTTTGTAGAAAATTAGGATTTGTTAGGTAATTAAACCTTAGAAAGAATAAGTTTAGGTATATTTTCAGGATACCGGATCCTCAATGACAATTTATAAATAACACCTTAGGTTTTTGACTTAGAAAAATATGGTTTGATCTTGATAAATGGTATAAAATATCAGTTACAAACATATCATGACTCAGTCCTGTGAATCTTAAATCTTCTATAAATGGAAAATTAACAAGTAATACATACCTTTGTTGAGAACTAAAACAGGTAGACACACATACCAGATTATGATGTTGAGTTTGAAATATAACAACCGTTGGTTATCCCCTGTGTACAGTTATCAAATACGTCATAGACTTAGCAATTGTATTTCAAGATCTTCATAAATCTTTAACCCGTTTAAGGATCTTGAGTCAACATATTGATGCAAAGTTCTTGAGTTAACACATAAGTGTTAAATACCTGTGACAATTTAAAATCATGGGCCAAGCCAGAATAACGTGGGCCAAGCCAGAATGATGTGGGCCAAGCCAGAAAAACATGGGCCAAGCCATACTTAATTTAGCATGAAAATGCTAAAAACCTTAGGAGTAACACGTCTGTTACTATCGTAGGATTCAAGATATAGCCAATAGTGATGAAATTATCAGCCACTGTTACATGGACTGGTCACACCACCTTGAACTATACTTGAATATCGTGCGCTACAGGCGGAGTGTTTAAACTCAATTCTTAGAAAGGTGAAAACCCTTAAACCTTAGAAGGTATGCAGGATACCTTAACTTAGGAGAGATGGCCAATCTCTATCTTCTGTTAGGATCCTTGAGGATCCTTCCTGCAAAACATGAAACCTTGGTGAAGGTGGGTGTTTCATCGCTCAAGTCAGTATATTGATAAAGAGTAATAAATATATAAAAATAATCAGGGATAGAAGACATCCCAGTCTTAGTTAAAATCTAAGTTCTAACTTACATAAAATAAGCTTTAAGATAGACAACATTCCAGGATCTTGGCAGGATTTCTCCTTCCATAGTAGCTAACTAATATGCACCCTTGCCTGCTTTTGAGTCAATCGAGTATGGGCCTTCCCATTTTGGTGCAAGTTTTCCATCGCTGGGATTGGTAGTATTTTGGAATGCTTTTCTCAATACTAAGTCTCCCACTTGGAATCTTCTGATCCTTATGTTTTTGTTTTATGACTTCGCTATCCTCTGCTGATAAGCTGTAATACGAACTTTGGCAAGAACCCTGAGCTCATCCACAGTGTCAAGATCACGAGCAAGAGCTTCGTTGTTGGTCTCTAGAGTTTGCAGATTGGTTCTGGCAGTAGGGATAACCATCTCTGTAGGGATCATCGCTTCAGTACCGAACACCAATGAGAATGTGGTTTGTCCTGTTGCATTCTTCACGGTTGTCCTATCTGCCAAAGTACAAACGGTAACTCTTCAGCCCATCTTCCTTTCTTTGCTCCTAATCTCTTCTTGAGGTTGTTAATGATGATCTTGTTGCTATATTTCACTTGTCCATTGGCTTGAGGATGCACAGGAGTGGAAGTTATCATTTTGATTCCCCAACTGGCACAGAATTCAGTTGTTCTCCTGCCAATGAACTGAGATCCGTTATCACATACTATCTCTGTCGAGATCCCGAATCTTGTCAGGATGTTGCGCTTGATGAAGGAGATGACTTCTTTTTCTCTGACTTGGACTAATGCTTCAGCTTCAATCCATTTGGAGAAGTAATCTGTAATTTCTAGCATGAAAACTTTTCCTCCTGGTGCTTTGGAAGTTTGCCGACTATATCCATTCCCCATTTCATGAATGGCCATGGAGAGATGATTGGATACAAGGGTTCTTCTGGTTGGTGAAGTATGTTGCTGTGTCTTTGGCAAGCGTCACATTTCTGGGCGTAAGTCATAGCATATTTTCTCATGGTAGGCCAGTAATATCCTGTCCTCAGGATCCTTGAAAATAACGCTCTGCCCCTAGTGTGATTACCACAGTCGCCTTCGCGTATATCTTTCAGAACTTCATGTGCTTTCGAATCCTCCAAGCATCTTAAGTATGGACCTGTAATAGATTTTCTATATAAAACATTCTGTAAAATTATAAAACGAGATACCCTCATGCGAAAAGCCTTGTGGTTCTTTTCATCACTTGTGATCTCACCATCCTGCAAGAATTTTTTGATGGGTAAAATCTAGGATCCTTGACTAGATTCAAGATCTTGAATATCTGCTTCTTCTCCGGTGTTGGATACTTCATTTATCTTCTCAATTGCTGGGCTCAGAATATGTATGATAGGTATTTTGGTACCTTCTGGTATTTTAAGAGCCGAAGCAAGGTTTGCTAAGGCATCAACCTCAATAGTTTCTTCTCTAGGTACATGTGTAATGTTAAAAATTTCGAATTCCATGGATATTTGCTTAACTATTGTGAGATATTTGGCTAACTTCTCACCTTTTACTGCATACGAACCATTGAAATGGTTAGCAATTAACAATGAGTCTACATATACCTGGAGATACCCGATCTTGATATCCCTGGCTAATTGCAATCCTGCTATCAGCGCCTCATACTCTGCCTCATTGTTCGTAGCTTGGAACTCAGAACTTATGGATTGGGGTATTATGTCCCCTTGTGAAGATTTCAGTATGATCCCTAGACATGTTCCTTATACATTTGATGGACCGTCAGTGAATAACGTCCACTTATCCCTGGATTCTTCCAATTGCTGAACTTTAAGATCTGCTTCATGTTGGATATCATTACTGAAATCAGCCACAAAGTCCGCAAGTGCCTGAGACTTTATTGTTGTTCTAGGTTCATATATGAGGTCATAGGCGCTGATCTTGACAGACCATTTAGCCATCCATCCTCACATCTTCGGCTTTCTTAAGACACACTTAATAGGGTAGTTAGTCTTAACATGAATATCATGAGTTTCAAAATAATGTCTTAGTTTAGTGGATGCCATTATTAAGGCTAAGATTAGTTTTTCTAAATGAGAGTACCTGGTTTCAGCTGCGAGCAAACTTTTACTTACATAGTATACCGGATGTTGTAGTCCCTCGTGGTCCTTGACTAGTACAACACTTACGGTGCTTTGGGATACTGCCAAGTATAAAGATAATGGTTCACAGTCTTCTGGTTTCATTAATAGAGGAGCTGATGACAAGTATTCTTTCAGTGATTAGAGTGCTCGTTCATGCTTCTCTTCCCATTCGAATCTTTTGTTCTTCCTCAGGATGTCGTAGAACTCTTTGCACCTTTCTGAGGATCTTGATATGAACCTATTGAGTGCTGCTACCCTGCCGGTTAGTCTCTGGACATCCTTGGTGTTTCCTGGGGATTTCAGATTGATGATCGCTTTGATTTGTTCAGGACTGGCTTCTATCCCTCTCTTGGTTACCATGTAGCCCAGGAACTTTCCTGCCCCCACTCAAAAGTGGCATTTGGAAGGATTTAACTTCATGTTGTACTAGTCTAGGATATCAAATGCTTCTCTAAGTTCCCTGAGATGATCCTCAGCCCTCTTTGATTTTACCACCATGTCATCTATGTAGACCTCCATGGTGTCCCCTAGTTTCTCTTTGAACATCATGTTCACCAACCTTTGGTATGTATCACCTGCATTTTTCAAACCAAAAGGCATAGCAATATAACAATAAATACATGTAGGAGTCAGTAAGGCAGTATCCTCCTGGTAAAAGGGTTCCATCTGAATTTGTTGGAATCCTGATGAAGCATCCATGAAAGTCATCATTTTGTGGCCTGCTGTGGCGTCGACCATAGAGTCAATGTGTGGTAGTGGAAAAAGATCTTTGGGGCATGCTTTGTTCAAGTCAGTGAAGTCTACACAGATTCTCCATTTTCCATTTTTCTTCAGGACCACCACCACATTAGCTAGCCACCTTGGGAATTTCACTTCCCTTATCATTCCTGCCTTTAGTAGTCTTTCGACCTCTTCTTGGACAACTATGTTCCTCTCCGGTGCAAATTTTCTTCTTTTTTGATGTATCGGCCTGAAACTGTTATCAACACCTAATTTATGTGCAATAATATCTTTAGAGATACTTGTCATGTCTTTATGTTTCCAGGCGAAGGTTGAGGTTCTGCTTCTTAGTAATTCTATAAGATCTTGCTCAATATCCTTGGAGATATTGGTTCTAACAAGCACCTTGACATCAGGATCCTCTATGCTTAAGGATACTTTTTTAGCATCTTGCTCTTTGGTTTCTAAGACGTCTTGGGCTTGTTTCTTTAATTGCTATGCTTGCCTGGTTTTGGCGGAGGCTTTCATCGGAGAAGTGTAGCAATCCTTAGCCTCTTGCTAATCACTGTTAATCTTCACTACCCCCCAAGGGGTCGGCATCTTGAAACACTGATGGTATGTTGAGGGTACCGCCTTCATGTCGTGTATCCATGGCTTTCCTAGAATGATATTATAGCAAGATAAAGAATCTATCACACAAAATTTTTGTATAACGTTTACCCATTCGAGATATATCGGTAGCTTTATCTCTCCTACTGTGTTTTGACTTCTCCGCTGAATCCTATCAGCACTAAGGATTTTGAAATAATTTCAGAATTCGGGATCCCCATTTTCTTCAGGACTTCATGCTGAATTATGTTCACCGAGCTCCCTCCGTCAATCAGTATCCTTCAGATAAAGTGGTTCGCAATATATAAAGTGATTACTAGACCATCATGATGAGGATCCTGTACGTCATCCCTGCTATCTTCGTCAAAAGAGATCATATTTTCCCCAGTTAAGCTGGAGGTTCTGAAAGGCATGTCCCCTTTTTCTGTCTTCACTTCTTTGGCATTCCTTTTTGCTACAGAGTAAGAAGTGCTACAAATATCAGATCCACCATATATAAAACCTATTACCTTGGCATCCGGCGGCGGGGATTTTGCTCTTTGCGAGATCCTGTCATGATCCTTAGACTTGTTCTTTCCTTTGCCTAGAAATTCTTTGAGATGCCCTTTGCTTAAGAAATAGCTTATCTCTTTTTGCAAAGCAATGCAATCTTTCGTTACGTGACCAAAGTCTTCGTGGAAAGCACACCACTTAGACTTGTCTTTCCAATTTGTACCCTTCTCAAATTTACGAGGCCATCTGGCTTTTTCTCCAAGATCCTGCATAGCAAATAGCAAACCAGTTGTATCAAGGGAAAAACATTATTAAGACAACTTAGGATATTCTTCCTCGTCCTCGTCATCTTCTACAGCGTTGATCCTGTAATTGTCAGGCTTAGAACACGGCTTGGATCTGTACGACTTGAAAGGTGCGGATTCAGTCTTTCGGTTGGGGTGACTGTAACTGGTTGGATCATCTACCCTCTGTTGGATCTTTTTATCATCTTCCAGTCTAATGAACCCTAGTGCCCGGTTCCTGACTTCATCAAGATTCCTACAAGGATTCATGACAAGGTCTTTGTAGAATTGAGAATCCTTCTTCAGTCCCATCTTGAATGCTTGGACTGCAGTGGCGACGTCGAGTTTCGGGATATCCAGGGATTCACGACCGAACTTTTTGACATAGTCTCGGAGGGATTCTCCGGGATTTTGAATTATCCTGTATAAGTCACTTGTTAACCTTTCAAAAGTTCTGCTGCAAGAGAATTGATTGTTAAACAGGTTAATCAAATGAGCAAATGAAGTAATAGAATATGGAGGAACATTAAGTAGCCATTTTAAGGTTGATCCTATTAAGGTAGAGCCGAAGCCCTTGCATAGACAAGCTTCCTTCAGGTCCAAAGGAATGGGGTTAATTTCCATTCTTTCCCTGTACTGTGCGACTGGTCGCTGTGTCAAGGCTAATAAAAAACAATAATAAAAACTACTTCTTAGCTACTTAGACTGCATACAGGGAAGTAGGGTTGTCGAATCCACAGGGAACCAGTGGAGAATGCTATTTGAACTAAATTGATTCAATTACTACTAAAGTTCTAAACTTTATTACTTAGAAGACTTAGGATTGTCAAAAACAGTGGAGAATGCTATTTGAACTAAATTGATTCAATTACTACTAAAGTTCTAAACTTTATTACTTAGAAGACTTAGGATTGTCAAAAACAGAGGGAGAAGAATGACCACTCCGGGTTTCGGATTTAGCAAAACACGCACACACTTTCAGTTTCAAATCAGATTAGAGATTACATAGACATAACCTTGTTTAACTGTTTAACCCAACCACACAATAATCAATACAATCACAAAATCAGATTATTCCTGATGCAAGAAAACCAAGAAACGATGATAGATGCGATAAATCGAAACATGCAATTGTTAATAAATCAAACACACAATTGAATTCAAAAAACTTAAGAGGTTCACAAAACTTCAATCCAAACTGATAATCAACTGAAATCATGTACATACATGCATAAACCATTCATCCGGAGGGATCATAAAAGCGTTTAGCCGCTCATGATTGTCGAAAACATTAAAAATCTAAACTTTAAACTTACATTCATTCAAAACTAAGAACAATTGGCCAAACAAGCTCTGGAATCGCCTTAGGGGAGCTCTGGAACGGCCGGAAATAAGGTCCCTCAAGAATGGGAGTCTCTAGGGTATTTAATTAAAATTAGGTTTCAATTTGCCGTAATCCCTTTCTTCGCGTGTCGCGGAGATCTCTGGCCAGGACTTCGCGTGGCGCGAAGGCAAAAATAGTCGCGGGCCTTTTTCTTCTTCCTCGTGTGTCGCGACGCGAAGACCTTAAAACTCAGAATTTTGACTTTAAAGCTTGACTTTGACTTTCCGAGCTTTTCACCTTCTTTATATCCTTCATGTATTCTCTCTTCTTACTCACATTTACCCTGTAACTCATCAAAATCACAAACACATGTAAAACCGACTCGATATACAAAGTTAACTCCTAAAACGTATACAAAACGACTCATTTACACGGGATATTTAACCTTACATCAGCGACATGCTCCTCAGGATCTGTAGTTCCGTCGTATAGCTTCATATTAGGAGTTCGGAAACGCTTGGGGATCTCGGCGTCACAAATTGGTGGAGCGAATCTGGAGATCCTATGGCTGGTAGAGGACATCTCCGGTATTGGTTGGACTACGCCTGGTACGCTGGAGATCATTTCTCTTAATTTATTTAACTCCTTGGCCATGGAAGGAGTGATTCCTTTATCTTGCACGAATTCGTTAGTATTTGAAAATTGATTGAATGTGTTACCGTTTTCAGGATTTCGGAACGATGATCCCGGAGTAACTCCAAGATCCTGATTTGTCGTAACTCTAACAGCCAGGGTAGGGCCAACTGCAGTGATCCCTGTTTGCATGGGAAGAAAGTCTCCCTTATGGATTCCTGAGGATCCTGAATAATTAAAATCCAAGATCCTTGGTTGCAGCGGGGTCGTCACTTCCACTGGCTTCTTTAATTTTTTTGACCTTCTTAATCTCCCAAAACAACATTTGGTTAGTCTTCATCTGTTATTCCATTTGTTGTTTCATCTCCGAGAACAGATCGAGGATATCATTGTTTGATACGATCACAGGTCTACCAGCAGGTATTCTAGATCCTGAAAAACCCGCAGAAGTAGTTTTCTTCGGCTGATTAACACTTTTTTGAAATAGAGGAGGAGGAATAGGGTTGACCAACCAAGAGCTCGAAGATGGAGCAGAAACATAAATATTTTTGGATTGTGACGACAATTTTGAAATTAGCTTTGAAAGATAGTGATTGAACACAAATTTTAGCACAGATTTAAAGATGAAAAACACCACTTGCCCCACGGTGAGCGCCAAATTATTTTGGGTAAAAATTATATAAACTAACTTTGTAACCAAATTTCGTAAGTGAGGTAGTGTGCTTGAAAGATTCGTGATGAACAAAGCGTATAAAGCAATAAAATGACATGAGTGTTTACGAGGAAATCCCTTAATCCCTAAGGATTTCCGGCATAAAACCTCGGGAAGTGACCGAAAGTCACTTGCCCCATAGTCTTGTATAAATCGATGAAAATGATTACAAATGTGAGCAGCGAATGATCGAATACTAAGTATTACAAAGGTGTGTACGACTGTTGTGTGTTGCTAAGTGAGTTGTGATGTGTTTCCTATTCGATATTGCTGCAGATTAAATACAAAAGATATGCTAACTCAATATCTGAGAATCCCGGAATCGACCAAGTCTTCAAATGTGACCGTTAGAAGCCACTCCACGCGTCTTCTACACGTTCTTCATGACTTCTAGACCGATTCTTCCGGGATGTCATTTGTGACATCCGACCTTTTTGAGATAACTCCGTTAGCACAATTCCGTTAAATCTTAACCTAGTTAACCCTATCACAAACCTCAGGGACTAATTCTGCCATTCCTCAAACCCTTGTACACCTAAAACTACAAGGACTAGATCTGCCAAGTCCTAAAACCTGATTTGTTGAAACCTAAAGTCAAAATAGAGGGTTTTGTGTTCTTGTTGACTTTCAAAAGTCAAACAGTATGTTCTTGATTCAAATTTAAGCGCTACAACTGAAGTTCGTTCGAATCCATAACCGAAATGGACGTTAATGACATTCACGACGTCATTGAAGCCTTAAAACACCATCATTGTGTCGAATTAAACCAATTTATGAGCCTTAAACCCGTAACCGTCGACCATTATCATGAGCATATCAAATTCGTTGGTTTCGATCGTTATTTTCACAATCTTACTCTCTACACACCGAAATCGTACATCTCTGAAGCTTTGGCACGCATCAATTTGGCCGAAGATAGAACCAGGCTCGCCGGAGGTCTAACCAGACACAGTCGACTCCTGTTCTAGTCGGGAACCACCAATTCGAATCTGATTCTGGTAAAATCCTACATCCTTAGTTTCGTTTTCATGCGTAGATCATAAGCCCTATGAAAATTGGGGCTTATAACACTGATTCGATCAAGAAAGAATTCTAGGGTTTATACTCATTCGGGTTTAATCGAACCCCAACCTGAACATGATCTAAATTCAATTAAAGGTCATGATCAGGTTCGCAAACATCCACCCATCGAAAGCCCTATACTAATTCAAGCACTTAACATCGAATTAGTGGTGAACCGATTCTAGGGTTCATCACATATTTGGGTTAATCGATTTCAAATCTAAACACATTCTTAATCTAATTAGCTTATATGGACATATTCGCAATCCAAAACTCTGTAATAACCCTATGAATTAAACTATTTTCAATATCGAATTCGACCAATCTAATCCAAGGATCAACCTAGGGTTTTTGACACATTCAGGCAAGAATTAAACAAACCTAGACTTAATGATTTTTCAATTAAACTCATGATCAGATTCGCTTTAAACCATTAATCAAAGCCCCTAATCCCCTATGTTCATTCGCGATCAAAATTGAGTGAAATTGGTTGGGTTTGGATCGGGATGCGTAGGGAAGAAGAACACAGGAACCATCGATGTTGAAAACATTCCAATCCAGACATGTATGCGATTACCCTAGCGGGTGGAATGGTTAGGTTTGATGGCTTTAGGGGAGGAGACCCGGGTTCGAGTCCCTACACCCCCTTTTCTTTTTAAACAAACTTTTAATGATTTTATTTTTATAAAAGCCCACCCCCATATTATTATAACAATATATTAAAGTGTTTTAGCCCCGGAAAACACTCGTAGGCTCGGGTTTGATTTTATAATCCATTTTCATATTATTTCTCACTTTTAAAATAATATACTTATATTATTTTCAAACCACGACTCCGAATAAATAATATATTTATATTATTTCCAACCCATAACTTCAATTAAAAATGATATATTGTTATATTATTTTTACCACGATTATAAACAATGTGTAACGTTTCTAACTTATAAATAATATATTATTTACTCACATGTTATATCCTCGAACAAAAATAATATATTTATTATTTTATCACGTAAGTGATTATCGCATATTTTCTACGAGTTCAAAAAAAATATATATATTAACTATATTATTTTCTTGACCATTATTTTAATGGTACAAACGCACGAATATTTATTAAATAATATTATTCGTTATTAACGTTCGACACGAAACGCTTTTATCTTAATTATTATATTAAGAAACCTATATTCCCGTAGACACGCTCGTCTACTCGTAAATCCTTAGAATGTTTTAAGACGTTCTAATCTTTCGTGTCATCGTCACAAATCCCATGTGTCCCTAATTGTTATGTTTATAACTCTAGGGCATACGTGAGCCGTTACAGGCTGACACTTGTGTACCAAATCTCTTACTTATGTGATACTACATACTACGCAATGCAGGTGAGTTTCACGGCCCCTTTAACTGTTTTTATTTGGGGGAGAGAACATGCCAAACTATTTTGGGTTATTGTACTTCATATGATATCACTGTTGAGGCTAAGCGTAACACTATCATTGAAAGTACTCACACACATCGGACCGTTAGTATGGATTTAGCGAGGTAATGTTTGGTAGTACTACTGGATTTGACAAACCCCACCCGGGCTAGTCGTATAGTTCGATTGGAGGTCGAACGGGTGTAATATTGACCTAATCATATTAGTCAGAGTTGATATATCTGGATGGAGACAAACAAACAAATACATCAGTCAGCTTCGGTTGTGAGCGATTTAGTAAAACATGAACATAGGTTAGCTACCTATAGATATGCATACTGGATGTACATAACCTGCAAACACTTTATTTCAAATGATTGAAACCTGTGAACTCACCAACCTAGTGTTGACTCAGGATCACGTTAGGACATGCATGGTGTCATCTGACTATTATCATCACATGTCATTCTATCAAACACTATTTATGTTCTGTTATTACTTAAACTTGGGCGCGTTGTTTTACGCATTTACTTTTGTTTAAACGCTTCCGCACATTTACTCTGATCTTTTATATTATGACATTTTAAGTCCCATATAGTGTCGTTTGAAGTAACTGATGTTTGAGATCCTTGTTTGTCACCTTCCAAAAAGGTAAAACTCCGTTAGTGGAATTTGGGGGTGTGACAGCATTGACTACGCACGTTTGACCTGTGAATAAATCAAGATAGAAGAAACAAATAACGGTTAAATATTGAGGATACCGATACCTGTAAGGATACCGAAGTACGTCGAAGATCCAGGATCCTTAGCCGTAAAAGTGACCCCTAACAGTAAGTTTTTTTGAATTGTAGGTACATGAAGGATATCAGACAGTTTAAAGGTTTTGTTAGGTGATAAAAATTTAGAAGAACCAATGTGTAAAATGGGTAAGGGCGTACCGTCACCAACGTGGAGGGAATCAATACCTGAATAAACCTCAGAATTGTCAAGATTTGTTAAGTCCGGGGTAACATGGCCATTAGCACCTGTGTCTGGGAACCAGGTAGTCCCTGAAGTAGAACCAGTGTCCGAAAAGGAGGCAAAGTTTGCCTGAGTAGCAGCCCGAGTGGTAACAGGAGAGTGGTTTGGGCATTGGGATGGTAGGTGACTGATGCCACAGCAGTTACAGTGACCATATACCATGTTCTGTGTGGAGACCCAGGCAAACTGACGAGAGGCAGCAGTCCTAGTAGTAGTATCACGTCCCCTAGGAGTACCACGGTGTGACCCACGATTGGTTCCCCGATGAGAATTTTGGTTTGGCGCAGGTCGAGAGGCATAAAGGGCATGTGGTGAGTTGAGAGGCTGGCTGATTGGGTGCAATTGATATCCAAACTGAGTGGATAGCTGCTGAAACTGTGTAAGGGAAAGGGAAGGAGTAGCAGGGGTGCCTGTTGTAGCAGTAAAGGCCTGAGAGGGGGTACCCGAAACATCAGAGAGGGACTTGTGCAGCATAAAATCATGATCAGCAAGTAATCCGGGTAGTTCATTGAAGGTGATTGGCGGGTGGCACGCCAAGAGGTTAGACTTGAGCCCACTGTATTAATCACGTAGGCCAGAAACAGTGAGCATGACCAGATCCTTGTCCTTCATGGGTTCGCCTATGTTTGCCAGGGCAGAAGCATATTCCATAACCCGAGAAAGGTAAGTAACAGGGGTTTCATCTTCTTTCATCATGATCCTTAGTAGTTGCAGTTTCAAGGTAAACTCTCGGGAAGCCGTATTTGGTGCATAAGCACGTTCCAGGGAAAGCCACAGATCCCTGGATGTAGTTCCCTGTACATGTTGAAATGAGGCCTCGGAGATGGTGGACAAGATAAGCATGTGAACATTGGCAATCCACCGTAGGTAGTTAGGGTTGTCGGTGGAGGCTTCTCCATCTTTGGAGGGTTCGATGAGGATTGTGGGTTCTGGACAGGGGATCGTACCATTAACATAGTCAAATAGGTTGTTGGTTATAATGAAGGGTTCAAGCATAGCTTTGCAATACCGGTAGTTTGTGGGGGTAAGGGTAAAGGGAAATTTGTGGCTGTTATGGCCGGTTTTCTCAGCAGAGGTGAAGGCTGCTAGGGCTGCCATGGTAATCGGAAAAAAAAGAAGGAAGGAGGGAGAGGATCGGACTTGGCTGTGATACCAAGATGAACCGATGGGTTGTAATAAGCTGAAGTAAATATTGTATTGATGAAAAGGGAATACAATAGGAGCTCATTATAAAGAGCTAAATGTTACAGAATAGGCCCTCTAGAATAATAAAGTGTTACCTAGTCTAACAATCTCGACTCATGTTTGGCTTGAAGAGTATTTCTTCAGGCCTGGATCGACGACTTAAACCTGACACAAACCCTACCCATATTTGCTATTGAAAACTGGTATGTTATTTCCTTGAGATCAAATAGAGAGGATAATTACAATATATAAAGAGAGTACAACTAATTTTCCTAACTAAAAGGAGCTATCTAAGTAAATTACATTCTTTACAAAATAACATATATATATATGGAATATTAAATGTAAATATTTCATCGGCTAAGATACCCCCGCAGTCTGAGCAGTAGAAGGACGAATCCTAAGGCTGGACTTGAAACAGTGAAATAACTGGCGGTGTAATCCTTTTGTGAAGATATTCGCATACTGATAATCAACGGGTACATGTAACACTCGTACGACCTCAACTCGAACTTTTTCTCTAACGAAGTGGATGCCAATCTCTACGTTCTTTATGCGTTGATGTGGCACAGGGTTCCCAAAGAGGTAAACAACATAAATATTGTCACAGTAAACCAAAGTTGCGTGTGTCGTGCGAACTTGGAGCTCGAGTAGAAGGTTGCGTAGCAAGCTTGCTTCGGCAACGGTATTTGAAACAACTCTCTCTCTCTCTCTCTATATATATATATACTAGCTTAGAACCTGTGTCTACACACGAGGTGAAAAATATCAATACATAAAATTCTTAAATATTTATATATATATTTTATAGGTGTAAAAATCTATTACATATACTAAGGATCGAAAACAAAATTCAAAATATATAAAAATTAATATATAATTAGGTTTCGAAAATATATTAATTACCATTTAATATAATTTGACTTTCATTTACTATTTAATTGAAAATAAAAGTTACATAATTAGATTTCAAAGTTTATTATAATAAGGGTTAATTTAAAATAAATGTGTTTTATTAGTATAATTAGTATTTTCTTTAAAAATATATTATTATTAAAAGATAGAGGTGTATTTAATAAAAGAGAGAAGCTAGAAAAAAAATGATTAGAATGAATATGGAGACGACACGTGGCATGAAAAAATCTTTATTTATTATATAATATATAAAGGTAAATTAAAAAAGCATCATAACCATGATTTATTCTTTGATTCAAAAATCACGCTCAAAATTCTGCATAAAATTAATACGTATCTTCTCACGTTTATATATAAGATTGCCCCACCACCGGTCATTTTCATCCTCATCTGATGAACCACTTTTCAAAAAAAAAATATTAAAAAAAAGATCCTAATGGCTTCCAACACCATAACTACATATTTCATAATCAAACACAAGGTCCTAAACCAAGAACCAGCAAACAACGCAATTTCAACATCCACACGCCTCACCATAAGCAAAAACCGCCCCATCACTTACGAGGACCAATGCACATACTCTCTCAATAACGAGGTCTTTTTAAGGGTTCAATAGGTTCTCTCAACATTTTTCAATAACATGGATAAGAAGAGGGATGGTGATAGAGACCCGGGTTAATTGGGTCTGGCAGACAGAAGTGGTTCTGGGCCGGACAGAGTTGGGCAGCGCACTGACCCAGTCTCCATTCCCTGCGCCAGTTTTTATGTAGTGGGGGGAGTTTTCCTAATTTTTAGTAACTGCTATCTAGGTCTAGAAATAGGGATTGTATGTTTAGTTTTGGAGTGGTCTAGAGTTTCCGATCTCGAATTGGGCTACTTTATTCCTGTTTTCTGTTAATCAAAACATTCGGTTTCAAGTTCTTATCAATGTTCCATTGCCGGGAAATCGCTGAAGAAATCATGGTGCAGACCCGGAATTCTGAAGTTGGAGGGGGTTCAAACACCGATCCCATTGCAGCCCAATTAGCCATTGTGGCGAAACTCGACGCCATGGATACCCTGTAGAAAGACGTGGCGGTCCTAAAAGCAAATTCCAAGAACAAGTCCAGTGGTCCTAGCCGGTTTGAGGATGGTGATGCTTCTTGGAATCACAATAAGCATTGTCGTCCCTTCAATAAACTGGATTTTCCTTCTTTCAGCAATGGAGACCCACGTGGGTGGATTCTAAAAGCCGAGAAATACTTCCGCTACTACAACATCCCTGAAGATGAGAAAGTTGATGTAGCATCTATGCATATGGAGGGTGATGCGTTAGATTTGTGATTTGTACTCCTGGTTATCAACCGATCAGGCTATCGAATTATGGGAGGACTTGGTCCATGCTCTCTAAAAGAACTTCAGACCTGCGGAGTTTCAAAACCCAGACGAACACCTGTGTAGCATCAGGCAAACTGCTTCGGTGCAAGAGTACATGCAAGAATTTGCGAAACGATCATCACGGGTTTCAAATTGGCCCAATCATTGTCTCTTAGGAATGTTCCTAAATGGGCTAAAAGAAGAGCTCAAGGCCGACGTCCACCTCCACAAACCTAGAACCGTCTACAAGGCTGTGAGCATAGGTGTGCATTAAACGGGTTCAACCCGATCTGAGAAGGCAACTGCTGCGTCCCAGCAACTAGGTGTGCATTAAACGGGTTAGCCCGTGAAAGCTCGCAGGACCGGCTCGTTAAACCCGGGCCCGACCCATGATGTGTGTAATCGGTCCGGTCTCCGGTCATATCTTTCATGACTTAACGGTTACGGTCCTGGTCCGGGCTAACCCCGCGGGTCTTCAAAAAAGCCCATAAAACCCGTATATATAGAACAATTAGTAATTTAAAAAAAAGTCTAACCCTTAATTTATGTTTTTCATAAACCATATTTAAAAATTTCCTTTATATTATTATTATTTGAACACTTAACGCTTGTGAAAATATTAACTATAGTTATATATCTTTTTTTTAAGTTTAAATAGTAATCGTTTTCAAGTTTTCTTCCTATTTTAACACGAAAACAATGTTTTTCATAAATATAGTTTTTTTTTACTTTACTCAATTTTGTTATATAAACCCAAATGTTTCTTTATACTTTTCATTCATCGCCCAAAAGAACTAGAATTGAATAGAACTGAATGTACAATTTTAAATTCAATTTGCACCATCATACTTTTGATTATGAACATTTGTTGTTCCGCAAAAGCTTTTTTCAATACTCTACGGCCCTACCTATCACTTTTCGATATTTACTACTCATAATTAACAACCCAATCAATTGCATATATCTCCTACGAAGATTAAAGACTACTTATAATGATGTAAAGATTAAAGACTACATATAATGATTTATACATAAATGTTATACACACACACACACACACACACACACACATATATATATATATATATATATATATATATATATATATATATATATAAAAGAAATTCTAAAAAGTAAAAAGAAACAAAAACTAAAACTAAAACATATTCAAATGCATATAACACTAATTCGTAATTAAAATCTTATAGAAAGAAAAAAAATGAAAAAGAAAAGAAAATAAAAAGCAGAGATCTCTTTGGATTAATATTTGTAACAATCCGGCTAATTCTTTCGATGTAATATTCAAGAATATTCTATTTCCGTTAACAAACAAATGAGAATATTGTAGCAGAAACGTCTAATAAGTCGGATTTTTAGTTACACGGAAGCTAATATGATTAAGGAAATTTAATTAAACGGCCCTGAATACTAAAGCCCGAGGACCAGCCCATTAAAGCTCGTGAAAGCCCGGACCGGCCCGTTAACAATTGGTCCGGTCCTCGGTCCCCAATTTACCCTGTTAATGGTCCCGGTCCGGTCTGGTCTGGGTTGGTCCGGTTAAAGCCCGATAATCACCCCCGCAACCAAAAACCCAACAACCTGATGTTAAAACTGTTACCCAACAGTCACTGACTCAACCTCAAACCCAAAACTTTCGTATTTTTGATGAGGAGAAACAAGCCCGGTTTGTGAGAGGGGGTGCTTTCTATGTGGGGAAAAGTATGGGGCGGGGCATAGGTGCAAAACGGGCACCTTCAAAATGCTGGAACTTACTGAAGAAGGAGCAGCAGATCAGAACAGAAAGGGGGCAGCTATCCACGCACAAGAGTCATCCGAGGAGCTGGCTTAGATTAGTCTGCACGCCATTCTGGGGAAGTCACAAACCCCAACCATGACCCTTCACGGTACCTTAAACATTTCCGAGGTACTCATTTTAATTGACTGTGGGTCGACCCACAATTTTGTTGCAGATTCCTTGATTCAAAAGATGCAGCTGCCCACACAAACTGTACAATCTTTCGGGGTGAGAATCGGCAACGAGGATGTTATCAGCTGCAACCGGATTTGCAGGGACGTTGTTTTAAAGATTGGGACTCTTCAAATCATCCAAGACTTCTATCCATTCTCTCTTGGAGGGGCCGATGTGGTCTTAGGCATCCAATGGTTAGCCACCCTCAATAAGGTCCAAGCTAACTGGAAAAAGATGTCGTTGGCCTTTACTATTGAAGGGCAAGATTACCAGCTGCAAGGAACCACATCGGAGACTCATAACTCAGCAGCTTTTCGTCATCTCACTATCGAACCAACTGAGGAGCAAGCACTCAAACGCAAGGCACTTCTTTTCACTACCCGACTTGAGGACAAGTCGTTTGTCCGGGAGGGATGTATTGATAGAGACCCGGGTTAATTGGGTTTGGGTGGGACTGAAGTGGACCTGGCTGGACAGAGCTGGGCAGCCCACTGACCCAGTCTCCATTCTCTGCGCCAGTTTCTATGTAGTGGGGGGAGTTTTCCTAATTTTTAGTAACTGCTATCTAGGTCTAGAAATAGGGATCGTTTGTTTAGTTTTGGAGTGGTCTCGAGTTTATTTGGTTTACCTATTGTAATTCTGGAGATTTCCCATCTCGAATTGGGCTACTTTGTTCCTGTTTTCTGTTAGTCAAAACATTCGGTTTCAAGTTCTTATCAGACGGTCATGATGCAATTTCCGATGCTCGTTATTGTTTTCTGTTTTATCTTTATTAGCATCAATGCAATAATAAGTTATTTTATCTTATTTGGGGATGTTTGTATAAATGGTCATGGATGTTGGAGGCATGGTAGAGAAAATTAACATTAGATTGTTTTTTTATTTTCTTTTTGAGTTAATCTGATGATGATAAAGATGATGATATTGATCAAGATGATGTACTTGATGATCGTTATTGTGATTGATAGTTGAATTTTGCCTCTTAGTGACCAAATATTCATTTTGAGTTTGTTTGAATTAGACACCGACCCTAAACTTTAAAATCCGCAAACATAAAATGCAACACTAATCTGCAAGTAAAAGAACGATGAACGAAGAAAAAAAAAAAAAATGACATCTCAACAACAAGATCATTCATATTTTATGATTTTCCCTTTCTTTAACCTCTATAGTCAAATCAAACAAAAATCACGTTTGTGACATGATTTATGCGACACCTAGTCATATATAAACCTTTTATTCGCCTAGTGTGACTATATTTCTCATTATATATATATATATATATATATATATATATATATATGTGTGTGTGTGTGTAAATGCATCGTCTACCTGACTCATAGTTGCATATTATGTTAATTTTATAAATATTCATTATCTATGTGAATAAATATGATTTATACATGAACATGTAGTCACACTATTGAGTAAATTTAATGTCTAGAAGGTATATCACGTATTGTCATTTCATGACCATCCTTTCGTCCCAAAAGATCAGGCCGTTTCTGCCGTTTGAGATCGTGAAACAGAAAATCCCAACAGTACTCCGAATATTACGCGAAATATGACACGTGGCATAACGATTAATCTTGTACGTAGATTATTCTTATGGTGGACGCACTCGTACGGTACTAAACCCGGACCATCAACCACTTGAGTGCTCATAACGCTACGCACATATGCATCGTCAGCTTCCTCTGTCGTCTCTTCTGTATAACTCTCCCGGCGTTTGTCTCCACCGTCACCGGATGTCTAGCTTTCTCACCACCACCACCGTCGGCATCTCCGCCAACATTCTCACCAAATCTCCTCTCTCTTCGTCTTTCTTCTCCCCTCCGCATTTCACTTTCACTAAGTATCATCTTCTTAAACCTCATCGAAGCATCTCCGTTCGAGCTGTAATTTCTTCATCTCACCCTGAAAATTATGATGTTTCATCGGAGAATCAGGAGTTGGATAATAATGGCAGCTTACTAAGCTACGAAGACGATGACGTTGAGTATCCTGGTGGAGAATTTGAATTTGAAAATCAGAACAGCTTCTGGATGAAGCTACGCATGTTAATTGCTTGTCAATGGGAACGTGTTCGCAAGGGCAGTGTTTTGAAAATGGAATTGCGTGGACAGGTTTAGTGATTTTGATCTGCTTTCTTCCTTATTAATGTTGTTCTTCCGTCAAATTTTCAGTTGTTGAGCATATGGTTAGTACATTCGAAAGTTTTTTTTAAGTTCATCCGTTTGTAGATCGATATGTTATTTAACAGCATAGAATGAACATATTAGATTTGATTTACATGGTACAACTTTTAATTTTGACTTTTGATGAAAATATGATTTGTAGATGTTCAATCTATATGCAAAGCAGTCGTTATTTTCAATATTTATTGGTATTGGAGGCACCTGTAGTTGGACGACCATGTGACCGTCACAACATTCAATGTTCGCGGTTCAAAAAAAAATAAAAAAAATATGCATGTTCATAGATGGAAGCACTCTAGGTTGACTATGGTAAAAGTTGCTAATTATACCTCAATGTAATTGGCATAAACAATATGTTGCTTGAGGTGTAAACTGTTAAGAATACTACCTACTGAAACAATCTCTTTATATGTATGAGTTCCTCGTTCTTGTTTGATATTATATAATTTAATAATTTTGTCTATTTAAGTAAAGATAATGGATGAACTTAAACTTTTACTGTTGCCAATTTCAGATATCTGATCAGCTGAAGACTAGTTTCTTTTCAGGGTTATCCCTGCCTCAAATATGTGAAAACTTAATAAATGCAGCATATGATCATCGAATATCTGGTGTTTATTTCCAAATTGAAACCCTGAATTGTGGATGGGGTATAACTGAAGAAATTCGAAGGCACATATTGGATTTTAGGAAGTCAGGTTAGTTTGATACCTTTATAGGATCAGGAAAATTCATTGTTGGTTATGCACCTATATGGGGTGAAAAGGAGTATTACCTTGGTTGTGCTTGTGAAGGGCTGTACTCCCCTCCAAGTGCCTATTTTTCTTTATATGGTTTAACTGCTCAAGCACAATTCTATGGAGGTATGTTCGTGTGTGTGTGTCATTGTTATTGGTGCTTCTTACCTATAAGAAAATGTTTTATTAGTGATTCACTCTGCAGAACTGCAAGTTCCTGTTCACATATGCTATAACTATGTGGAATTGTTACTAAAGGAAATTGAACGCCTTTGATAAATATGGTTTTACTTGATAATGTGGTCTTTATCAGTAGTAACAAATGCAATAACTTTGGGTGTTACCAATGCAGTTTACTGTTTACCTGTGCAACTTGCTATTTCAAGATTTATTAGTTGAGTTATTTAATTGTCGTTCTAGCTATATGATATGTCATACAGGTGGCAATTTCAACCCAATACTTATAAATGGGTTGATTTGGATTATGTTTTATTTGTAACCGGTCAAATGAGTAAAACAAAAATTATTCTTAACACGGTCAAATGGGTCGAAAGTTGCACAAACTTTAGTTTTATTGTATAAAACCTCCAAAACCGCTTTATAAAAAAAATGTAGGTTCTTATCGTAGTAAAGTTTTTGTTGCATTAATTATTTATATCTTTTCTAAAATGGACAAAAGAGGATTTTGGGTCCACACACCGTCTTTACAGTCATCCAAATTTCCCAATCCCCACATTTTCCACCTTTACAAATGTTTCTAAAACTACTTTTTCTGGAAACTCCAACTACTTTATCTTTCACCATGATAGTGTAGTTTTACATAGATTTATGGTCACATATATATTATATACCTATGAAATCTCAACACCTATGGAATCTCGACATCAACTTCTAAAACTAACCAGAGTTGTGCATAAAGGTGTACTTGAGAAAGTAGGTGTGGAACCACAAGTGCAGAGGATAGGTGTATATAAGAGTGCTGGTGATCAACTAACTCGCAAGAATATATCTAAAGAAACCATGAGGCACTTACTACATTGCTTGATAATATATATGAGAATTGCGTCGATAAGATTTCTCAAGCAATAGGTGATGTTACTTTGTGGTTTCCCTTATTATCTTGATATACATCAAAGTAAACAATTTGAATTGTTTCTTTTACAGGAAAGAAAAAGGAAGAAATTGAGAGTTTTATTAACGAAGGAGTTTACCAAATAGAGAAATTGAAAGAAGATGGATGGATAACAGATATTAAATATGATGATGAGGTATATACATTATTTTAGTAAGGGAACCTAATACTTCAAGAAGCCACTTCCTAACTGTTGTCATATACATATCTTTTGAGTTCAAAATGTTAATAAAGTTTGATTATTGATGATTGTGATTTGCACTTTCATCTACTACAAAGTTAGCTCTAGTGCAGCATAGACCTCACTTTTATTTCTTTGATAAATATACCAATTTTCAGATATGTTGCTGGCATTGTGTAACCTTTTCAGGTTACATCCATGTTGAAAATAAAATTGGGGATTTCTAGTGAGGAAATGCTTCCGGTTGTTGGTTACAAGTAATAATCTCTCTTTTGTAGTCTTCCTTTTTTCCAGAATTTGCATGTTGCTGCTTTTTGCTTGCATCACCATATCTAGATGTGCTTATTATCTTATGTCATTGTTATATCATTTAACTTGTATCAGTTCTCTCATAGTGTTCTATTTAGTCATGCTCCACACACACATTTGTATATATTCTGAAGAAGGGATAGCTGTGCATCTTGAAGGTTGTATATGAACCAAAAACTACTTTACTGAAAACTAACAAAGAAAATCAATATACAAAAATGGCTTTTTTCGAGACACACCTTTCTCTTCAAAAGATGTTTTTTTTTCATTCATTACCTTTAAAACAAATGAAGAATGCCATATATTCTCGACTAATATCCCATATATTATACATAGATCTAACTAGTCATGATAATAAAATAGTTGTTACTTTCCCTAATATGATCATCATGTAGCTACATGGTGATATGTATATTACCAAATAACTCTTATAGAATACTTTCTTTTCATTTCTCCAGGAAATACTCGAGGGTTAAGAAATGGACATTGGGATTATCAGGTGGCAGTGATGAAATTGCAGTAATTAGAGCCTCTGGTAGCATCAGTCGTGTACGTGAGCCATTTAGTTCATCTAATTCAGGCATTATTGCTGAACAATTTATTGAGAAGATTCACGATGCAGGAGGTATGTAACAATAAAACATTATATAGTTTCTCTGATCTTAAAAATTTATACACTAAAGGACCAAAATAAAAGACATGAAATCAGTAATCTGGAACATAGAACAGATTTTCATCAGAACACAATTATAGAGGCAGCAATTTTGACCCATTTACATGAATGGGTTCAAATGGGTTGAAAGTCATTTAATGTATACTTTTAATGCATATAACCTCATATATTAGTTTATGTAAAACATTATATTATTACTGAATAGTATAATACTTGTAATCAAATTTAACATTAAGTTAATATAATTCTTTATAAAATTGGACAAAAAGTATCTGGTCAACCCAACCCACCCATTTTGCCAGCTCTAACAAATGGTAACTAGTTCTCATTGTATAATAACTTCCATAACTTGCAGTTTCCTGGTCATTTTTTTACTCTTACATATTTTTAAGCTGTTGGTGTTGTCTCGTTATTTTTCCTTTCTTTTATGTTCAAATATGATCCTCTAATACAATAATTTACATCTTTACAAGCATGGTTTCAGATTCTTTTAAAAATTCCATTCTCATTTTTAGATTTTTATGTTACTATTTTATCTTTGAGGACTTGTGCTGTATATTTTCAGATGCACGGTATAAGGCTGTTATCATCCGAATTGATAGCCCTGGAGGCGATGCTCTTGCTTCTGACTTGTAAGTGCTTATCTGTTTTCACCTGATTAAGTATGCTGAAACAACCTGTACACTTTAATGCATTGACCTTTAAAATTAATAATAATACGTATAGTTTCCTGGAATTTAGGTCATAATTAGCACCTTATATCTCTAGGGTCATTGTGGTTACACTTTATATGGTAAGAACCTAAGATGGACCCACAAAAGTATCAATATGCTACATTGATGCCATGAAATGGCAAACAGGGTTTCAAGAATTAGAAGTGTGGATGATAAATGTCACTTTTTCTCTTCCACTAATGATGGTTAGTTTTTGTTCATGGTATCTATATTTCAAATGCCATCAAGGTTCTACCTTGGTGGTCAGGGGGGTTTTCCCAAAGGATTTCCCCTCTGTGGAGGTCATGGGTTCGAATTTTATAAGGTGCACTTCATAAAAACTAGGAACACCCTCTGCAGATCCGAATTCCTTGGGGGTTGTATGGGTAGACTGATGTACGAGCCTCCCCTTGTGGGACGTGCCAGTTGAGCCCACGCCGTTCAAAAAAGAAATCTATATTACAAATACAGGTTCATGTAACATTGAATACGGTTTGTTGCTTTGAAAAGGGTGGGGACGCTTTTATTAATATTAGCGGTATAAATTCTGGACACGACTGTACTAAAATAATCAGTTTTAGTATTGGCCAGTCTATCACTTTTAATAAACATGTTGTGTTTGGGTTAAAACATAATTTATTTAACCTTTATACGCACTCATCCACATTATGATAAAGTCTATATTCATATTCTTAATATAAAAGCATGAATGCAGTCTAAAAGAAAGACTAACCAAGAAAAAATGTTGCAAAACTATTTGAAATCTTATGTTTGGCTTTTATTTGTTTTTGTGTAGGATGTGGAGGGAAATCTTACTGTTGGCTAAAAGCAAGCCTGTAATTGCATCGTTGGTTGATGTGGCAGCTAGTGGAGGATACTATATGGCCATGGCAGCAGGGACTATAGTTTCAGAGAATCTTACTTTGACCGGTTCAATTGGTGTTGTCTCAGGTCCATTACAATATCCTGTAACCTCTTTCTTAAATTTTGAATTAGTTTTTTGTTACACCTGTTAAATCTTCCAAAAATTTATTAAGAAATTTAGGCCTCATTACTCAACAGTAAGAATCTTAAAATCTGTGTTGTTGGACTTTTAACCTTTTTTCACAATTTTCCCAAGTAGAGTTAGTATTTTGGACCCATTTATGCGTAAATGGGTTGATTTCGGTTATAAATTTCTCCTAACAGATCAAATCGGTTAACTTAAAAAATTAGCTAAATATTTCATTATATTATAAGTAATTAGATTTTTCATCATAATACTGGTTTTTGTAATGGTTTCTAATACATAAGTTATGAAGTTCAATAAAGAAAAGCTAAACTAGTGTTTGCGGGTCAGCCCAACCCGACCCGTTTTGACCCGTTACACAGCCCATCCTTTTTGCTGCCTCCATCCTCAAGTAAGAACTGTACTGGTTAAATAAGTGAGCAAACTATTTTGTGGTATGTAATTTTATTTTTTGTTTTTTGTGTTTTCAGTTTGGAATGCTTTACTTCTATTAGATACTCTATGTATGCTGTGAACAAATTGAAAGTCTCTAGATGTTTTTGACCATGTTTGACTTTTCCAGTCTGTATGCTTAATCACTATTTTTGTTTTAGGTAAGTTCAATTTAGGGAAATTATATGAAAGGATTGGTTTCAACAAGGAAATCATTTCAAAGGGACGATTTGCTGAGCTGCATGCTGCTGAACATCGCCCATTCAGGTGAGAGTGGCAATTTCACCATGTTTATGTGAAAAATGTGTTGATATGGGCGTATATAAAACCTAATGGGTTAAGCGGGTAAATATTAAAATTTAACTAATTGGGAAACGGTTTGAGTGGATCAAAAGTAGCCCATTACATAATCAACTCTCTATAACCTCCTGAATTGTTTTATTAAATAAAACTGGATCATTATAGTAAGAACAGTTTTAGAAACAGTAAAAGTAACGGGCCAATCCGCCCTGTTTTGACTCGTTATCCAGCCCGTCCGACGTGCCATTTTTCATTCTTACTTACTATTTTATGATTCTAACACTTGGCAAACCTGTGTCCAGACCCGATGAAGAGAAGCTCTTTGGAAAATCCTTCCAAAATTCTTATAAACAGTTTCGTAACAAGGCAGCATATTCAAGATCGATGAGTGTATGTAATCAGTCACCCGAGAATATATTTTCGAACTTTTAGGTACTTGTTAACTATAAAATTATCACTTAATTCATTTTAATTGCAGGTAGATAAAATGGAAGAGATTGCCCAAGGGAGAGTATGGACTGGTAATGATGCTGTTTCAAGGGGTTTAGTTGATGCCCTATTGACAGGTGGTAAATGAGTTATAATCAAGTTCCTTTAAAAATTACTCGTAAATAGTTTTCGATGTATAATATATACATGTCCTTTTTACTGGTTTGCACTTATGTGCCTCCTAAGAACACCACTTAGCTGGTTCCTTGAAACATGTAACCTGTGATCCGAACATCTCTCTACCACTGCCTTTTTAGGCGAATTTGTAGTTTAGAATAACGATCCTCTCACAACCATTTGAAGAACCAAAACTCTGATACCACTTGATGCACACGCGAGAGCGTATTCAAATGGTGTAATCAAGAACGAGGTTTCAATCAAACATCTGAATCATATGATTCAATACGCGAACTTAAAGCTTCCAATGTTTACCAATAATCAATCAAAAAACACCCTAAACTAAACAATCCTATCCCTATTTAAGCTAAACATTTCAAGACGTAAAAGTGGAAACAAGATAAACATAAAATTTAAAAAGATAATAAAACACTAACGCTGTGTTCCCGAGTTTACTAAAGGGGAGAAAAGAAATGAAAGTGTTCTTTCCTCTCTTTTCCTTTCTTTTCTCTTCTTTTTCTTTCTCTCTAAATCTCTCTAATTTGGGAGGATGGAGATTATGTTTGTTTTCCTTTCATTTCCCTCAATTTCCCTCCTTAAAAAAACTCTGGAACACCCTTCCTTCCATTTCCTTTTTTTTCCCCCTTAAAAAAAACTCCGGAACAAGGGTTTCATTCCCTTTCCCTTCTTTTCCATCCTTAAATGAGAATCGGGAACACAGCGTAAGAGATAAATCTCTTTTTCCGGCCCGGTCTCCTGTTCTTGATCACTTCCCGCCAGCCCACCTTCTACTCCACCCCCTCGACTCATATGATACTTCATCCTTATCCGGCCTGCTTTATGTCACCTTGAGCCCAACCAACCCCGTAGCCCAATGTTCGGATCAACTGGTCCACTAAACTGGAGCACCACATGTAAGCCAGTGGATGCTCCTGCATTAGCAAGAACACTCTTAAATAAGCTTTTTGTTCTTATTTGCTCCTTCTCTACTACTCCTTCCATCCAACGAAGCTTCAATACTAATTCCTATCAGGTATATGTTTATGAATATTTCAATCAAAGCCTCGATGAGGATCGTCGTCCTGGTTCATCTGTTTCTTGCCGTCGTGACAACAATTAATTCTCAGGTGAGCTCTATGTTTTATCAAGAACGAAATCCTTGGATTTAGATGCATCTCCAATTCTTCACTCACTAAACTAATTCATTTTTGTATTCCACATTTTACATATCGTGTTTGCAACGTTTTCATATGATTATTACATCTTGCTGCTGATGAGATGTGTTTTGATTTCATACATAATCTATAAATTCTATAGTAATGTTGTGTGTGCGTAATGATACATACATGTTTGATATGATAACTCAACGAGAAGCTTGAGCCAAATCTTCGACATGATTCATGGAAAATCCATTCATGGTAGCATCTCGCGTAATGATACAAACATGTCGTTGCTTTCAATTGTACACTTTTTCTATTAAAAATCCTCTAATTGATGTGAGCGATATTAGCGTAGTGTATATATTGTTTATTGTAAATTATTTTCTGTTAGTATTTTTCTTATTTATCTCTTGTATTGTATCCATATATGGCGCACCCTTTGGGCGAGAATGCAATCACAGAATTATCCAATACCTTTCATGGTATTAGAGCCCCACAGGGTTCTAGCTATCATTTCTGCCACCGTCGACCACGATCTACCGCCGCCATCCCTTTTTCTTTATTCATTCTTCACCGTTGTTATTCTCCGATATCGGTTCATTACGATAGTCGATAAACAAAAAAACTCAGCAGCCAAAACCAATAGACTTCATCCTGTCTACACGGTTACTAAAATTTAGAACAAGATTCCCATATTAGATGGCACAAAGGTCTCATACTCTTCGTGGGTAAAGCTGTTCCAATTGAATGCTCGAGGATACAAAGTGTTGTCACACATTGATGGTACGCCTTCTTCTCCCAAAACCGATCCAAGGTACGAATCATGGTCCGAAATAGATTGCAGCGTGTTGCAGTGGATTTATGAAATGCTATCGGATGACCTGCTTATTCGTGTCCTTGAAACTAAATCGACGGCCCAAGAAGCACGGAATCGAATCAAGCAGTTTTTCTTGAATAACAAGGGTTCTAGGGCGGTCGCCCTAGAACACGAGTTCACAAACCTTCATCTTAGGGCGATGCCCTCCCTGGAAGCTTACTATCAACGCCTACATGAATTAGGAGATCAGTTAACCGACGTTGGCTGCCCGGTGAATTGTCACACCCCGCCCTGGGCACCCCCGGGACATTACCGGGTTGCGACAACAGTTGGCACCATCGGTACCTGCTTTGATTTCAGAGTTTGTATTGTGCAGCGGAATAACATTTTTCAAATGATCGTTTCATAAATCATTCTCAACCTCGAGAGTGGGTTTTGTAAATAATCGAATCTCGTCATGTAGACAAAAGATCTTTATTTAAATACTTGGGTATAACAACCCGATTGTTTGTTACATTGAAACTGAAATCAAAACCTGGCATGAGTAAGTAAATCCTACAAGGAAGATATCCGCCTAGGAAGTCGTAATCCTTTTGGCACCTAACCTTGTATCATATCTCCAGGTCCTTCCCGTGTATAACACAAACCTGTATATTATAATTTTTGGTTACACCGGGTCTAGTTGTGTAGCTCGACCCGGATATACAACAAAACCATCCCCGGGACTTAAGCTGTGGCTAGTCCTGAAGGTTTAATATCATTTAATCCCTTCCTGAAAACATTTGCAAATGAACGTCAGCTATGTGCTGGTGAATACTTTATGATCTCAAAATCCTTTATCAATATGGCAAAACAGTTGAATTAAATAATTAAACATAACTCCATGGAAGACAGTGAACACATCACTCCGTCCCATTTTATAGGCGTATACATTGGACACATACCTGAGCGGACATGTGGAGTCATAGGCTCCCCTTTTACACATTCACTCGACCCTATGTGCCAACCTCGCCAGGCCGTATAGATCCGCAGCGAGTATAAACATTTGATCAAACTTTACGTATACTTTTATTCGGGTAACAAACATCCTCGGGGCTATATCCGTAGCCAATCCCCCCACGGGATGGTATGCGTAAGTATTTAATTTTCGTGTTTTGCGCTTTTCGTAAACGTAAAATAGTTTGATCGTTGCGTGAGAGTTTTTGTAGCACACTCAATACGTAAAACCGTATTTTTGACAGACTCGTATTCACCTTAGTTTTAAAGCTTGGAAAGATAATAAACTTAGTGCTAGATTGCTTAGAGGTCGGCTCTTAATGCTCTAGCACCTTCATTTGGGCTTCTATGCTATTCTCGAGTTCTTGCGGCTATAAACGCTCTAGTGCGGTACATAAGCGAAGACCAAACAAACTCGGGAAAGAGGCTCGGGAGTCATGGCAGCAAAACAGAGGCTCGGGAGCAGAGAACTTAGAAGAACTTGGAGTTGTATTTGAGAGTTGGTGTGGAAATGAAGTGGGATGAAGCCTCTATTTATATGCTGATTCCCAACCTGTAGCGGACCGTTAGCCAGGGAGCTGGTGGTTCGCTACCACCCCAGGTTGTCCGCATGCTTGACACGTGGTGGCCATGCAGCCCACCCGCGCCACACGTCTGTAGCGGACCGTGTGGGTCTACCGTAGTGGTCCACCATCGACCACGCGTCACTAGGGCTGACGCATGCCCTACACGCGTCCAGGACACGTGTCTTGTGCAAAGGGTGCCTAGGGAGGTGCGTAGTGGACCGTTAGCCAGGATGTTGGCGATCCGTCAACCATGTCCTTTCCGTAGCTGACCGTTAACCATGTGTTGTCGGCTCGCCAAGCCTCTAGCGGGGCTCCACCTTGCCATCCGTAGCAGACCGTTAGCTTGTGGGTAGCGGTCCGCTACCCTGTGATTTTCAGAATTTTTCTTATTTTCTTTCTAACTTTTTAGATTCCGTCATTTCTAGTCCTCGTATATTTTATTCTTGGCAATATTGGACGAAAATTTGAAAGGTGTCATATCATTCCCAACTTATTTGGAATCTCGTCCTTGAAATTTTTATTTGAATAAGTGAGGGTATTTCTTTTTCAATTTAGATTCCAGTTCCCACGTGTAGTCAGGTCCACGTCTGGAATTCTATTTCATTTTGACTATAACAAGTCGTTTTTGTTTCAATTTCTTCACTTGTCTGTCCTCAATTTGCAATGGTTGTTCCACAAACTTAAGCTTTCCGTTTACCACTACATCTTGTAGTGGCATTACCAGAGTTTCATCTGCTAAACACTT
Organism: Smallanthus sonchifolius; assembly: GCA_023525975.1. Lineage (NCBI taxonomy): Eukaryota > Viridiplantae > Streptophyta > Magnoliopsida > Asterales > Asteraceae > Smallanthus > Smallanthus sonchifolius. The sequence goes on from CM042020.1 coordinate 16,005,518, forward strand.
ACGCAGATTGGAGACATGGAATACATCGTGTACTCCGTTCATTTCTTCTAGTAACTCTAACTGATATGCCACTGGTCCGATTCGTTTTATGATCTTAAAAGGTCCAACAAACGTAGGGTTTAACTTCCCTTTCTTTCCGAATCGAACCACGCATTTCCAAGGCGATACCTTAAGTAATACATTATCTCCAACATTATTAAATTCTAACGGCTTTCACCTCTTATCGGCATAACTTTTCTGGCAATCACGAGCCGTTTTCAACCTCTCTTATTTGTAAGATTTTATCCATGGTTTCTTTGACTATCTCGGGTCCAGATAATTGATTCTCTCCAATTTCTTATCAACACACAGGATTTCTGCATTTTCTGCCATACAAGGCTTCAAATGGTGCAACTTGAATACTCGTGTGGTAACTATTATTGTAGCAGAATTCCATCAGAGGTAAGTGTTCGTCCCAACTTCCTCTGAGGTCTATAACACATGCTCGGAGCATATCCTCCATAGTTTAGATTGTCCTCTCACTCTGCCCATCAGTTTGAGGATGATATGCAGTGCTGAGGTTCAATCGAGTTCCCAGAGATTTTTGGAAGCTTTGCCAGAATCAAGACGTGAAACGTCTGTCTCTATCTAACATAATGGATAGTGGCACTCCGTGTAAAGATACTATCTCGTTCACGTATAACTGTGCCAACTTATCCATGCTAAAAGTTTACTTCATATGTAGGAAGTGAGCAGACTTAGTTTGTCAGTCAATAACAACCCATATAGTATCGTTTCCTCGACTGGTTCAAGGAAGTTTAGTGATAAAGTCCATAGTTATCATTTCCCATTTCTATACCGACAATTCTAATTGTTGCAATAGCCCAGATGGTTTTTGGTGTTTGGCTTTTACCTTCCAACAAGTCAAGCATTTGGCCACATACTCGGCTATGTGATTTTTCATGCCGATCCATCGGTAATTTGGTTTCATATTTTTGTACATCTTATCACCTCCTGGGCGCATGGTGTACTTGGACTTATGGGCTTCCTCGAGAATCTTTTCTCGAAGGTTTCCAAAGATAGGTACCCAAATTCATTTGTTCATTCTAAGAACATCGTCATTTCCTTTGACGAGTTGCTCGATCATTCCTTTCATACCTTCTTGGTCGAGGTTCACCTCTTCCAAGGCATATTTCTGTGCCTCCTCTATTTGAGTTATAAGACTGATTTGAAGATCAAGTCTTAGGGCACGAACACGCTTGGGTTTCTCTTTTATTTTTGGCTTAGGGCATCGAATACAACGTTAGCCTTTCCCTCATGATAGCAAATCTCCCAATCATAGTCGCTTAAGACTTCCATCCATATCCTTTGTCTCATTTTCAGCTCTTTCTGACTGAAGATGTACTTCAGACTTTTGTGGTCTGTAAATAGCGTGAATTTGACTCCATAGAGATAGTGTCTCCATAATTTCAGTGTGAATATTATAGCACCTAACTCTAATTCATGAGTCGTATAGTTCTTTTCGTGGGTTTTAAGTTGACGTGATGCGTATGCTATGACTTTGCTCCTTTGCATTAACACACATCCTAGTCTGGTATGTGATGCATCGCAGAACACTACAAAGCCTTCATTGCCATCTGGCAATGCTAGTATAGGTACTTGCTTCAGTTTCTATTTTAGTGTCTCAAATGCTTCGTCCTACTTCGGACCCCATTCATACTTAACCGTTTTACGGGTCAATGAAGTCAAAGGAACAACAGTCCTTGAGAAATCTTAGATAAACCTTCTGTAGTATCCGGCCAAACCGAGAAAACTTCACACTTCGGTTGGCGTCTTTGTAATTTCTCACTTGGAAATAGCCTCAATCTTTGCTGGGTCTACTTGAATGCCATTAGCGTTGATGACATGACCAAGAAATTGTACTTCTGAAAACCAAAATTCGTATTTTGAGAATTTGGCGTAGAGTTTCTCATTTCTCAATAGTTCAAGTAGCGTTCCTAGATTGTCAGCATGTTCCTCCTTACTCTTGGAATAAATAAGTATATCGTCAATGTAATATCCCGGACTTTTCCGATGTACTTTTTCCCAAACATTTACCGTATTATTTTAAACTTAAATTCTTATTTCCTTAAATAGTAATTATTCATTTATTTAATATGGATTTAAGGAAAACATTCATATATGTATGTATATATGTATGTTTTTTTTTATATAAACAAGACATTATTAAAATTCTTAAAACATATGAGTTTATAATTATATAAATAATTTATAAACTTATTTCAAAAATACTTAAACTTATAAATCTTAAATCTTAGAGATTGTGTTATAAATTTATAAAATAATAAAACTTATAAAGCTCATTTCATTTTTACAAAAAAAAAATGAAACCATATTATTTAATCATAAAAGTCTAGGGTCTAAACGGTCGTTTTTGAAACTTAGTTTAAACAAAAATCGTATTTGGTACATAAAATGTCGAAACCTTTAAACTCCAGGGACTAAAAGTGCCATGTCCCGAAACTTCCAAACCTGCAAAACAGTCTCGGGTTCGAGCCTTCCTAGTCCCGGTTTTAACCCCCTTTTTACTCAAAACCGCGAAAACGTCCACATTCGACGAACCTCGGGTCTCGCCTCCGGCGTGCGACCCTAACCCGAGGTATCCCAACGCTCGATTCCAACTATAAGCACGTGGATTGTCGAATTTAAGTTCAACCGTAATCCTCCCAACCAACTCGGCATTAAAGATGAAATCAAGTATAAATAACGACCTAGGATCATTAGCGACATCACCCTTACACTCCTCATACCAACGATTTCATCGTATCTCTCCTGCATTCCCGGATTCCACATCGCGACAGCCGCACCTATCTCGAACCAGTTCTCCCTCGATTCGAAACCATTTCAGGTAATACTTGTATCCATGGTCGTCGTTTTCTTGTGAGAATCAAAAGCCCTCTGTTTAAATGCATAAACAGAGGGTGATTCAATCCGTATTTGGACAAATTCGATTCTAGGGTTCATATCAATTTGGGGCTGTTTGGGAGTGTTGTTTAAGTTTTTCTTTTCCAAGTATATACACCAGCGAACCTGTAGCCGGGATGGTTAAGTATGTGTGTGTGGTTGCGACCCGGTCCCAGACCCGAGTTCGAATCCGAGGGAACCAGTTTTGCCCACTGTTTTTGTTTTAGTTCCTTTTTAAGCAGTTTTTAAACTTTTATAATTTTTATAAATTATGTTAAACTTTTATAAAGTCAAGAATGATTTTTATTTATACTTTTACATTCTGGAACTATTTTAATTAAATAAAACTTGTAATAAATAGTTATTTAAAAATAGTTTTAAACACTTAAAACTATAAAAATACTTTTAAAACTTTATAAACAGGAATTATGTGTAACATCCCAAAAATAAAACGACAGTTATAATAACGGAATAAACGAACAAGGCATGGCGGGTCGGGTCAGCTGGCTATAAATAGCCTATGCCACCCTTTTTCTCTCATTTGCAACTTTTAGAGAGAGAAACCGTAGAGAGAGAAAGTTGGCGGATCGACCCGAGACTTCAGCAAAGTGTTATTCCATAACTCGTGAGAAGAACCTCCGGATCAGAAACTCGATTCAGGTAACGATCCGACCTAAATCTGAGTTTTAGTTCGTTTTTTTGTTTTTTTCGGGTTTTGGGTGAAAAGGTAAGGTTTGAACGGATGAAACTGAAAGATAATCATGGATTTGAGTTCCTTAATGGAAAATGAACGTTTTGAATGCAACAGGTTCGAGATCTTTACATGATCAGACCCAAATGCGAAAGTTAGGGTTTTTCACGAAGAACAGGTCGTGCGCACTTGCTAAGTGCGCACGGAGCAGGTCCTGCGCACTTGCTAAGTGCGCAGGAGGCAGGGTCTGCGCACTTGCTAAGTGCGCAGTCTGCAGGGTATGCGCACTTGCTAAGTGCGCAGACATCAGAACTGATTAAGTGAAGTCAGTATGTTAGAATGGTTAAACCGTTAGATTCGGATTGGTCTGATGTGTATTTAACTAATCAATTCAGATCGGGAGTGACGCTGTTGGACCTTCGTTTAGGACAACCCATATTAGCGTATCAGGTGAGTTCTAGAGCCCTCTTTTAAATGTTTTGTTAAATGTTTTAGGCTGGTGTGCATACTTACGAAATGATGTTTTAACGAAATGATGGACAGCGAGCCATAGTTACCATAAGAACAACAGGGCAGTGTCTTGGTGGCCTGTCGATGGTTTTGATGTTGTACAACTGGTAAGGGAGTAACGACGGTTACTCGGGTGATGACGATCATCCTAAGTGAATAAGGTAAGGGAAATCAATGACGGCGATACGTAACGGTTGATTCCCAAATGAAAGATGCGTGTTGGGCAATGACGGCGATACGTAACGGTTGACCCCACGTAGTGAATGGTTGGGCAATGACGGCGATACGTAACGGTTGACCCCACGTAGTGTATGGTTGTGGCAATGACGGCGATACGTAGCGGTTGCCCACAACACCAAAGGTTCCTTCGGGGACACTGAGACGCGTAAAGTAAGATACATAATTAGATAACGATAATGTATGACTTAAATGAATGTTAAAAGTTTTAACGAACGATCCGTTCAACGGTGTTTATGATAATGATGTTGATGATGATATGGGTACGAAACCTTTTTAAAGATGTTAGATTATTACATGCTTTTGTGAAAGGTTTTACTAAATGAATGAATGATATGTTTTTGGCAAATGTTGATGTTAAAGTTTTTATGAAATGCTAGAACTCACCAGCGTAGCTGACTTTTAGTGTGCACATTCAGGTTAAGGCAGGTTGTGAGGATGGACGGTGATGCTTGGCTAGCGAGAGGAGTTACCCCGCTGACTATGAAGACTGGCATCCTGTTATGTTTTAGTTATGATGTATTTACGTTTTAAACAATGTTTACGCTTCCGCATGTATGAACAATGATGACGTTATGTTTGAATGAAATTTTCCGCTGCGTTATTTGATATTCATGTTTAAGAACTGTTTGTGAATGAGTAAATCCAACAAGTGAGGTCTCCCGGGTTTGGGGCCTTACAAGTTGGTATCAGAGCAATAGTTTGAGAGATTCGGACACTTCCAGTGTCTGAACTTAAACTGTGAATGGGACCGAAAGCGGATGCCAGTACGGGTAACTCGAGCCACAGCATCATGTATGAAGGTAGTATATATTTACATATATAGTATACCTTAGAAAGGGTTAGGAAAGGACTTGTGTTCTGATGGAAATCACAAAGGTGGTCAAATAGAAATCGAAAGGTAGTGTAATGGTTAATTGCAGATGGCCAATGTATATTAACATCTTACAGTACTTATTGAATTTTATTTGTTAACTAGCGTGATGACATTGGATTTCTTGTCTTATAGAACGAAATGGCGAGGAGAGGAAATGGAAGGCGTGGTGGCCGTGCCGGTGGTCGTACCGGCGGTCGAAATGGTGGGCATGGCAGGATTCCTGCGCGCCAAGAGCACAGTGAATAAGGAAGTGTTCACACTGAACCGGAGGTTAGTGTGCATGGAACTGAGCAGACACAAGTTGCAGAACAACCTTTCACTTTTGAACCAGAAGTGAGAGCAGCCATAGCTCGAGAGTTCTCCGAGTTGATGAAGAATTCTCTGCCAAGTCTGTTGGCTGAAGCATTAAAGAAAGTTAGTGGGGAAGGCGGATCTAGTGCGGAAACTGGTGCCCAGAACAACGAGACCGACAACGCACCGCCTGCTCGCGGGTGCGACTATAAGTCATTTAAGGCATGTGACCCGCCGGTCCTGACTGGGAAGAAGGACGCGGTGGCTACTTTTGATTGGGTGATACGTATGGAAGCCGCCATCCGTCTGAGCGAGTGTCGAGCAAATCAAGTAGTGAAGTTTGCTGCTAACTCCTTGAGGGAGGAAGCATCCCACTGGTGGGAAGGTGTACGTCAGGCTAAGGGGGATGAGGTTGTGGACTCGATGATGTGGAATGACTTGAAAACTCTGGTAATCAAGAACTTCTGTCCAAGGAACGAGATTGAGAAGGTATAGAGGGAATTTCTGGGTTTGAAGGCCGGGAGCATGACGCACCGGCAGTACATAACCCGATTCAATGAACTGGCACGTCTGGTGCCACATCTTGTTACGACGGAGGAAAGAAAAATTTCCTGCTACATTCAAGGGTTGCCGGACCAGGTCCGCACCTATGTTAAGGCAAACGCCCCTACTACCTATGATTCGGTAGTAGAACTGAGCGGCGTGGTATTTGATGACATGGCGCTGAATGTTGTCGCCATTAAGGAACCGAAGAAGAGACCGAGCTTCTCAAACAAGCGAACTGGTGGAAAGATGTTTGGGACTCGTGATAAGAGGGCTCGGGTAGATGAGCTGACTGTTTGTAAGAAGTGTGGAAGGGAGCATACTGGTGAATGTAGACTGGGATCTAACTTGTGCTTCAAGTGTGGCAAGACCGGGCACTACTCCCGTGAGTGTCCACAACACTTCAAGTGCTATAATTGTGGGGATGCCGGTCATCTGAGTAGGGAATGCCCGAAACCGAAAATGGGTGAAGTCGGGAAAGGGAAAGGCCCGGAAAGGAAGGGAGAGGGATCTCGTGCGAAGACGCGAGCGTACGCACTGACGCAGGATCAGGCTAGGAAGGATCCCGATGTGGCGTCAGGTACGTTCATCCTTGACAACACTTTTGTTTCTGTGTTATTTGATTCGGGTGCCAGTAAGAGTTTTATATCTGCGACTTTTTGTAAACGAGTGAAGTACAATGTGAGTAAGCTAGAAAGGGCCTTTAGCGTAGAAACCGCTGAGGGTAGAACCGCGAAAGTGACCGATGTAGTTGACAACTCCACGATAAAGATAGAAGGTCATAGATTCCCTGTCAGATTGTTTGTTATGGTTTTGGGAGGGTTTGATGTTGTGTTGGGTATGGATTGGCTAATTGCCAACGAAGCACAAATCATATGTAAACGAAAGATAATCCAACTCAAGGCTCCGGATGGTAGCAAAGTCGAGGTCTTTGGAGATCGTGACTCACCGATGCCAAACGTTATCTCGATGATTAAGGCAACAAATTACTTGAGGCACGGATGCGAGGCTTATCTGGTGTACGTAATTGACAAGTGTAAGGAAGTGAAGGAACTAGACGATGTACCCGTGGTACGCGAGTACCCAGAGGTGTTTCCCGAGGACTTGCCTGGGATATCACCCGACAGAGAAATTGAGTTCCGAATTGACCTAGTACCAGATGCCCAGCCTGTGGCTAAGGCTCCATATCGACTAGCACCAGTGGAGATGAAAGAGTTAATGGTACAACTAGACGAGTTACTTGAGAAAGGATTTATCCAACCGAGCATCTCGCCATGGGGTGCTCCGGTGTTGTTTGTGAAGAAGAAAGACGGTTCGATGAGAATGTGTATTGATTATCACGAGTTGAATAAACGTACGGTGAAGAACAAGTACCCTTTACCAAGGATCGATGACCTGTTCGATGAATTGCAAGGCGCAAGTTGGTTCTCAAAAATCGACCTTCGGTCCGGGTACCATCAGTTGAAGGTAAGGGAAGAAGACATACCGAAAACTGCATTTCGCACGCGTTATGGACATTTCGAGTTCCGCGTAATGTCTTTCGGATTGACGAACGCCCCCGCAACGTTCATGGATTTGATGAATAGAGTGTGTCGACCGATGCTGGATCGATCGGTAATCATGTTCATCGATGATATCCTCATCTACTCCAAGAATGAGGGTGATCACGCGTGTCACTTGAAGGAAGTATTGGAAGCTCTGAAGAAGGAAAAGTTGTATGCTAAGTTCTCCAAATGCGCGTTCTGGCTTAGGGAAGTCCAATTCCTAGGTCACGTCATTAACCCGAACGGCATTATGGTTGACCCAGCAAAGATAATGACGGTGAAGGAATGGGATATTCCTAAGACGCCAACTGAAATCCGTAGCTTCTTGGGATTGGCAGGCTACTATCGGAGATTCATCCAGGATTTCTCGAAAATAGCTTCGCCATTGACAAAGTTGACTCGGAAGGAGGTAAAGTACGAATGGGGTTCGACCCAGGATGAGGCGTTTAAGGAATTGAAAGAGAAGCTAACCCAAGCTCCAGTCTTGGCCCTTCCCGAGGGCAATGAAGACTTAGTGGTATACTCTGACGCTTCGGGTCAGGGATTGGGATGCGTGTTGATGCAACGCGGTAGAGTGATTGCATATGCGTCGCGGCAGTTGAAAGTTCACGAAGTCAACTATCCGACTCATGATTTGGAACTTGCTGCTGTCGTATTTGCATTGAAAATCTGGAGGCACTACCTTTACAGGGTGAAGTTTACTATTTACTCCGACCATAAAAGTTTGAAGTACTTCTTCGAATAGAAGGAACTTAATATGAGGCAGAGGCGATGGTTGGAACTGTTGAAAGACTATGACTGTGAAATAATGTACCATCCTGGAAAGGCAAACGTGATGGCTGACGCTCTAAGCCAAAAGGATGTACCTACTCCTATTAGGGTGAAAGCTTGCCAGTTGGTAGTAACATCGGATGTGATGAGAGAAATTAAAAAGGCTCAAGATGAGGCACTTAAGGAAGAAAACATAAAGAAGGAAATGATGGTTGGCCAACGGGACAAGTTGGAATATAACACCCTTGGTGTTAGGACACGTTTTGGACGGGTATGGATACCTATGGGTGACGAGCTTAGAACTAAAATCTTGGATGAGGCTCATAAGTCTCGGTACTCTATCCATCCTGGTACCAATAAAATGTACCAAGACCTAAGGAAGGAATACTGGTGGCCTGGAATGAAATATGATGTGACGAAGTATGTAAGCAAGTGCTTGACTTGCTCACAAGTAAAGGCCGAGCACCAGAAACCGTATGGAAAGATCCAACCACTTGATATACCGGAATGGAAGTGGGAACACATTACCATGGACTTCATAACCAAGCTACCTCGCACAGCTAAAGGTCATGACACCATCTGGGTAATTGTGGACCGATTAACAAAGAGTGCTCATTTCCTACCTATTCGCGAGACGTTCTCGTCGGAAAGGTTAGCGGAAGTATTTATTAACGAAGTAGTGGCACGGCATGGGATGCCTTTGACGATAGTATCCGACCGGGACACGCGATTCACATCGAGATTCTGGAAAAGATTTCACGAGGCGACGGGCACGAGGCTTAATATCAGGACGGCATACCACCCGCAAACGGATGGTCAGTCCGAAAGGACCATTCAAACATTGGAGGATATGCTCCGTGCTTGTATTATCGACTTCGGTGGCAGTTGGGACAGCCATCTGCCGTTAGCTGAATTCTCCTACAACAATAGTCATCACACGACGATAGGCATGCCGCCTTACGAAATGTTGTATGGGAGAAGATGTAGGACCCCGGTTTGTTGGGGTGAGATTAGACACAAGGAATTAGGAAGTCTCGAAGTCGTAAGAGAGACGTCGGAAAGGTTTGATCAGATCAAAGCGCGAATGAAGGCCGCACAAGATCGTTAGAAATCCTATGCGGATAAACGACGAAGGCCTATTGAGTTTGATATTGGTGACAGAGTAATGCTGAAAGTGTCACCATGGAAGGGAATCATACGATTCAGAAAGAGAGGAAAGTTAAGTCCGAGGTTTGTCGGACCATTCAAGATAATGGCACGGGTTGGGGAAGTCGCTTATCGGTTGGAGTTGCCTGATGAGTTAAGTGGTATTCATCCTACTTTCCATGTATCACACTTGCGAAAGTGTTTGGCGGATGAATTGGCTCACGTACCACTTACTGACATCGAGGTTGACAACAGCCTTAATTACATCGAAGAACCCATGGCCATCCTTGATCGGAAGGAGAAACGTTTATGTAATAAAGTTATCCAATTGGTTAAAGTCCAATAGAAGCATCGAAAGGGATCGGAAGCCACTTGGGAAACGGAGAAGGAAATGAGGGAGTCGTACCCTCATCTATTTGACTTACGATAGGTTTCGGGGACGAAACCTATTGTAAGGGGGTAGACTTGTAACATCCCAAAAATAAAACGTCAGTTATAATAACGGAATAAACGAACGAGGCATGGCGGGTCGGGTCGGATGGGTCAGCTGGCTATAAATAGCCTATGCCACCCTTTTTCTCTCATTTGCAAATTTTAGAGAGAGAAAACGTAGAGAGAGAAAGTTGGCGGATCGACCCGAGACTTCAGCAAAGTGTTACTCCATAAATCGTGAGAAGAACCTCCGGATCAGAAACTCGATTCAGGTAACGATCCGACCTAAATCTGAGTTTTAGTTCGTTTTTTGGTTTTTTTCGGGTTTTGGGTGAAAAGGTAAGGTTTGAACGGATGAAACTGAAAGATAATCATGGATTTGAGTTCCTTAATGGAAAACGAATGTTTTGAATGCAACAGGTTCGGGATCTTGACATGATCAGACCCAAATGCGAAAGTTAGGGTTTTTCGCGAAGAACAGGTCGTGCGCACTTGCTAAGTGCGCACGGAGCAGGTCCTGCGCACTTGCTAAGTGCGCAGGAGGCAGGGTCTGCGCACTTGCTAAGTGCGCAGGCAGCAGGGTCTGCGCACTTGCTAAGTGCGCAGACATCATAACTGATTAAGTGAAGTCAGTATGTTAGAATGGTTAAACCGTTAGAGTCGGGATTGGTCTGATGTGTATTTAACTAATCAATTCAGATCGGGAGTGACGCTGTTGGACCTTCGTTTAGGACAACCCATATTAGCGTATCAGGTGAGTTCTAGAGCCCTCTTTTAAATGTTTTGTTAAATGTTTTGGGCTGGTGTGCATACTTACGAAATGATGTTTTAACGAAATGATGTTTTAACGAAACGATGTTTACGAAAGGAAAGGTTATGAAGTGTTTTTGCCAAAAAGGTTTACGAATGTTTATGAACGGTCTAAATGAGGAAATGTTTAATGAAAAGGGAAAGAGGTAAAGGTTTAAAGAAGTCATTACAAATTTAATCTGTCGAATGAATGGAATTGACGAAAGAAGTCTAGGAATGTGATTCCCAGCCTTGTGGTAGATTATGGACAGCGAGCCATAGTTACCATAAGAACAACAGGGCAGTGTCTTGGTGGCCTGTCGATGGTTTTGATGTTGTACAACTGGTAAGGGAGTAACGACGGTTACTCGGGTGATGACGATCATCCTAAGTGAATAAGGTAAGGGAAATCAATGACGGCGATACGTAACGGTTGATTCCCAAATGAAAGATGCGTGTTGGGCAATGACGGCGATACGTAACGGTTGACCCCACGTAGTGAATGGTTGGGCAATGACGGCGATACGTAACGGTTGACCCCACGTAGTGTATGGTTGTGGCAATGACGGCGATACGTAGCGGTTGCCCACAACACCAAAGGTTCCTTCGGGGACACTGAGACGCGTAAAGTAAGATACATAATTAGATAACGATAATGTATGACTTAAATGAATGTTAAAAGTTTTAACGAACGATCCGTTCAACGGTGTTTATGATAATGATGTTGATGTTGATGATGATATGGGTACGAAACCTTTTTAAAGATGTTAGATTATTACATGCTTTTGTGAAAGGTTTTACTAAATGAATGAATGATATGTTTTTGGCAAATGTTGATGTTAAAGTTTTTATGAAATGCTAGAACTCACCAGCGTAGCTGACTTTTAGTGTGCACATTCAGGTTAAGGCAGGTTATGAGGATGGACGGTGATGCTTGGCTAGCGAGAGGAGTTACCCGGCTGACTATGAAGACTGACATCCTGTTATGTTTTAGTTATGATGTATTTACGTTTTAAACAATGTTTACGCTTCCGCATGTATGAACAATGATGACGTTATGTTTGAATGAAATTTTCCGCTGCGTTATTTGATATTCATGTTTAAGAACTGTTTGTGAATGAGTAAATCCAACAAGTAAGGTATCCCGGGTTTGGGGCCTTACATTATGTTAATAATCAGAAATTATAAAATTATTTTATACTTTCTGAAATAAACATATTATTTAGTTTAAACATTAAATCGATTTATAAACTTTAGTTTAACATTTAAAAATTCGAGATTTATTTATTTATTTAAATAAAATAAACATGCGTAATTTATAAATCATAAAGTTATAAATTCATAAACATTAGAAATAGATAACGTTAAATATTTATAAACTTATAAACCTTACTCGAATACTTTAACATTGAAATTATAGATTTATAAACTTTGAAAATTTAAATTAAAATATAAAAAATGCTATTTAACATATTTGTTTAAACTTACAAAATTCACTTTAGATATTTAGACTTATAACCATTTTTAAATAATATTTAATTTTAATGCTTTAATCTTAAAACTATCTATATTGATAAATTCAAATCAAGTAAATAACCTTTTGATAATTGTTCATCCTTAATAATTACTTATTCTTAAATAATTATTATTTATCCTTAATCACTAGTTAGTCTTTAATACTTTGTATTTAATAATTATTTTACTTTTGAAATAATTATTATTTATCTTTAATCCTTATCCTAAATAATTATTTTAAACAATAATTGTTTTAAACTATTAACTTATTTAAACTTTGAAATCCAAGTCTAGTATGACTCATTCAAAACCTTATTAAAACTTGACTTAAACTTTATAAACACAATCATTCCCATCTCCCACTTGGAACCCTAGTCGATCTTGAAATCCTAGATCCTTACCATAGACCTATAGGATCATACTTAAATCTTTAAACTTGCATACTTAGGCTTATCGTGAGGATATTCTCCCTCCAAGTCTTGCAAATACTTATCCGTGTCGGATACTATTCATCATCCAAGTGAGTATACTTAGCCCCTTTTTCCTTTCTATGCTTTTGGGGTGAAACATGTTCAAAATTCTTAAACTTATACAATTCTTGTACAACTATGACTACGTGTTTATTCTTATGTTAAACTTGAGACTTGTATGCTTAGATTAAACTTAAAACTAGCATATTCATTAACTTTGATCAAGCCTATGGTAACAATGATAGATCTATTGCATTTGACCAATCCACCTTGATTGATTGACCATTCGGGGGGAGCCCTTGGTGATTGTTACTAAACCAAACTTTTAAACCTGCGGGTTATGCATAAACATGGTTGGAGGATTGAATGTGCACAATATCTAACATGCTTGTTTTCTCATACTTACATTATAGAATGCACAAATCATAGTGAATTGTAATTCTTTCCAAATATTTGTTTAAACTGTGTCAAAACCTTTGTATCTCACCAATTATTTTGTAGTTGACAGATTCTTTCACATGTTTCAGGTTTACATCATGAGACTTATTCGTGATCACATAGGATGCTTTGGACCTAGACTACTTAAATTAAATGTTGTATTCGTATTTTTCTTCCTTGTATTGAATCTTAAATTATTCATTAATAAAATATTGAAACTTTAATAGTCAACCTTGTGCTATTGAACAACCGCGTCCGCCCCGACGTATAATCCGCTGTCGGTTGGGGTGTGACAGATTGGTATCAGAGCCTTGGTTATAGGGAATTAGGTTATTAGACACATGACCTAGACTATAACTTAGGAGACCCAAACATGAGTTATCTCATGTCCTTTACTAGGAATTCTCTCCTCATTCTATTCTTGAATCTTATACGTGAACGCTTGGAGATTCTACGATTCTACTTACCTACGTACTACAAGAGGCTACTACATCGAGGACACGTTCTTAGGCTTCAAGCCTAATCCACCACTAAACTCTCGTCAAGAATATTTAAGTTCTAGATAATGTGTGAGAACTTGTGCGGACCGGAAGGGTGGATACCTGTATTCTAGGAAATTCTGTCAAGGAAAGCATTTCGTATAAATCCAAATCAACCGTTGGACCCGTATGCTTTCCTGGGAATTCTTGGGATGAGTATCCACTTATAGGAATGCACGACTTCTCTAAACATTAGTGAACTCAAATTTCTCTTGATATGTCAAAGTACTCACTTAGTGATATGCACTAAATGAGTGCCATCTCAATTACTTTACGCTTCATAAATTCATGATTCAAAAACTTTCCTCTGTAACCTTTATTCTATGATTCTTAAGTCCCGTCTTGTCACATGACAGCATGCTTACTCGTCATGACCTGAAGGAGTTACCTTCAAGGAGAAATTCTTACGAGATTATACTCAAAAACTACATACATAAACTTATATTTATAAATACTACCCAATAAACTTCGTGATCGTTGTAATACAACCCGTAAAACTATGTATTACTCTACAAATTCTCCTATAAACTTCATTATTTTAAGAATATAACACTTAAGGGGAAACCCTTGTGTTTCATCTCATTTTCATCACTCAACCAAACTACTCTAAATAACTCACTCAAACTTTTACTACACTTTTATACATCTCAAAGTGTTTATACATCTTTAAAACTTTGTGATCCTCGTAATACCAGCATATTTAAAACTATGTATACAAGTCTTTTTACAAGCTTCATTACTTTATAAACTTAGCACATAAGGGGAAACCCTTGCGTCTCATTTCATCTCTCGTCACTCAAGCAAATTTCACTTTATGACTAACTCAAAACTTTGTTACACTTTTAATCTCAAAACCTTCATACGTCCTTAAAACTTACACATCACCGCTTCTTGTAAACAAAAAAAAAACTTAACGTCTTTTAAACCTAAAGTACATTAACAAAGTGATTAGTAACCTGATCGTTTTCCCGCAAGAGAAGAAGCCTACTATAGAATAAACAAGCTCCACGTTTAAAACTCTAAACCCATAATGAACCTCGACATAGTACCTTAAACCCAAATATCGGTGACAATAACTAAAAAGTTGTAGACTCACGAGGAAATTCTAGCTATGGAAATAGGGTACATAAGTGAGTCCTTGTGACCCACCCTTTTTTTTCGAGAATCTTCCTCGTTAGCCCATCAACTTCCAATTAAAAAACTATTTTTGAAAATATTACTGTGATGACTCAGTATTATGAATAAAACCTTTTGAACATATTTAATCAACTTACTTACACACTTTAATTTTCCGTTTAAATTGTAAGGGCTAGAAGTCCCAATTTTGAAATATCTAAATAGAAACTATTTTAAAATTTCATCTTGTCATCATTTACTAGTTTAACTTTCCTTTCATCATTGTAAACTTAACACACCTACCCAAACACTTTCGTCAAAAGCAACTTACGTTAGTACTTGAAATAATTAACAACGTTGCATTAAACTATAAAAAATCCTAAGTGACACGTGTACCTAAGGAATAAATCTTGAACAAATCTTCTAATTCGTAAACACTTTTTTTCAAAAACAACCCGACTTACGAATCATTACCCTAAACAACCATGACCCTTACTTCTTGTATAGACTTAACACTTGTAAACTTAACCAACTTTTCTCTTGACAATCACACCTATCTTTTATAAATCCTACTTGTACTACTTATCGATGCCTAACTCGTCGTTTTTGAACATCTTAATTACATTCTATACAAAAGAAAACTATACTTTCTGTTATGAATCAAGATAAATCATTTGTAAACACACTATCATAAATCTTATCGAAACTTTTCCCATTACCCTATGCTTGGAGACTTTCCTCATTCAACTCTTGTCACGTAAAAGACTTACTATAAATCACAACGGGGACTAAAAGCTTAAATACACGTTGCTAAAACATTAAACTTCGTATACACCATTATAAGGTCAGAGACTTTTGAGTCATGTAAAACTTGTACAAATACTCAATCCCGTATTCTTAAAACTAAACATGATCAATGAAGGATCATGTAAAACTAAATACTGAAACTTGAAACTCAACTGACTTATCCTATTTTCAAACTTATACTTGGAATCTTAGTCTTGAAAACTTTGTGTGTCCATCTTAACCAAACCCCATAAGACTTGATAAAAGTATATTCCATATATACGAGAAAACTTCACTATTGATACTAGACACTAGCAGGAAGGAGGACATTACTCTCTTTAGCAGAGTACATCCCCTGACTCCTATCTAAACCAAACATCGGGATCCACCAAATCTTCTGGACAACTCGAATCTTCCGTGAGAAAGCGTATAACGGTTAATCTTCTTCCAAACGCTGTCCCATACCTCTCTTAAATACTAGAGTATTTAGATAACCGCTTTATACTCAAAACGTAATCATATACTTCTATACACTGAGGCTGAACTAAGAGACTTTAAACTACCCGATGATTGACGTATTCTTGTTCAAACACAATTTAAACTATTCTATGTTTGACGTATTCTTGTTCAAACACAATTTAAACTATTCTATGTTTGACGTATTCTTGATCAAACACAATTTAAACTATTCTATGTTTGACGTATTCGTGTTCAAACATGATGAACGTATGAGACTTTAAACTACTCCATGTTTGGCGTATTCTTGTTCAAACATGATGAACGTACGAGATCTTAAACTATTCCATGTTTGACGTATGCTTATTCAAACATGATGAACGTATAAGACTTTTAAACTACTCAAGGTTTGATGTATTCTTGATCAAACACGAGGAAGTGTAAAGACTTTAAACTACTCGATGATTGAGGTATTCTTATTCAATCACAAGGAAATTTTGAAACTCTAAATCTTGTCACATTCTTCTCTCTTAAATCATTGAATGACGTTTCTCTCTAAGGGACTCGTTAATCAATGATCACTCTTATGTGGAAACTCTAGTCGTGTGTTAAACAAATTCTTGTACTCTTTCTTGATCCACGCACAAACGGAAGGACCTATGCGGACTATGCGACGATTTAAATGCTTGCGGGTGCACACGTAAGTATGAAGATCAGCGTATGGAAAGACATAGTAAACTATGTCGTGTGCTATGATCTAAGACTTATCGTAAAAGGGAGCCACGGAACTTAGGTACTGTAGCAATCCTTAGACATATTAGTCTACAAACTCAAATCGTTAAACTATCGTCGAACCCATTCTGAGTGAAGCATCTCACTTTAAATCTTGAATGGGAGTTCATCAGTTAACCTCTTAAATACATTTCTGAAAACAAATCTTCATATATTTCAATGAAATTATATGCTTCTTAGGGAAACTCTTGACAATCATATGCTTTGAAAACTTAGAAACTTGAAGCGTAATGTTATCCCTATCCTTACAACTCATTTAAAAATCTAAACGTAACCCAGGGTTTACTTGGGAACGTAAGATACCTTTTCTCATTTTCCTTGTGCGTATCATAGACATCAATTCTTGAAAGCAGTAAATTTTCTACTCTAATTTCGGGACGAAATTTCCTAAAGTAGGGGAAACTGTAATATCCCGGACTTTTCCGATGTACTTTTTCCCAAACATTTACCATATTATTTTAAACTTAAATTCTTATTTCCTTAAATAGTAATTATTCATTTATTTAATATGGATTTAAGGAAAACATTCATATATGTATGTATATATGTATGTTTTTTTTTTATATAAACAAGACATTATTAAAATTCTTAAAACATATGAGTTTATAATTATATAAATAATTTATAAACTTATTTCAAAAATACTTAAACTTATAAATCTTAAATCTTAGAGATTGTGTTATAAATTTATAAAATAATAAAACTTATAAAGCTCATTTCATTTTTACAAAAAAAAATGAAACCATATTATTTAATCATAAAAGTATAGGGTCTAAACGGTCGTTTTTGAAACTTAGTTTAAACAAAAATCGTATTTGGTACATAAAATGTCGAAACCTTTAAACTCCAGGGACTAAAAGTGCCATGTCCCGAAAAACTATCTAAACGAAACGTCTTCGGAACGACTTAAACTAATTCCCTGTAAATTTCATAATTTTTAGACGTCGTTTTATATTTTTAACAATCCCGTTTCTGTTCAGCTACTTTGCTGTCCAAATCTGAAAATCAAATAAAACTCTATTTTTGCAACTAATTCTTAATCTTATGACCCGAACCGTCTATCTAACACTCCTAACCATCGAACCTACCCTAAAACTGGTTTATTTATTTGTTTAGGGTCTGGTCCGTGATTCATCTCGTCTATTCGTTCAAGTTTCTTATCTCGTCTAGCTTTCAAGGTGAGACTTCATAGCCCCATTTTATTCAAATCGTTTTGGGGGAAACATGTACGCGTTGGCACACATTAAAACACGTTTTCAAACAATTCTAAAACAAGCGAATCATATATGTATGTGAGTAAATGAACACAACATGATAAACGTTAAACTTGCAAATCCTTAACTTGAAACTTTCAAGCCAACGGTAGTACAGATATGGGCCATAGGATGGAAACCGCATATACTTTATGGACAACTTTTGGTTGGACATCTTATTCGTTATTAGTGCAACTTGCGAGTTGTACCACTTATTCGTTACTCATCATTTTAGGTTGGATTTTCTAATCATGTGTTTGTTTTATTACGTGCTATATGATGATCTTGGAATATGAATTGTCACCATTGCCAAACTTATACTTTTATTAAACCTGTGATTTCTCACCAACTATTTTTAGTTGACACTTGTTTTTCGTACATGTTTCAGGTGATTAAGCTCGTGATAGGTCAAGTCAATATCACATAGGATTTGCCTAGATATCAATTGAAGAATCTTATTTTAAGTTGCTTGTCTTTTGAACATGTTATCTGTTTGGTTTAATTCGAAACTTATGTAATTGGGATTTTTTTAATATTATGAAACTTTAATAGTAAATGTCTTTATTCCATTGTGTTCTTTTGTCAATTAAGTCGCACCCGTGGTTAAGATGCACGGTTGGGGTGTGACAGATTGGTATCAGAGCCGTGGTTATAGAGAATTAGACAACCATTTGACCTAGACTATAACCTAAGCTCCCCTTTGAAACTTATATGCTTATGTGATTCTAATCCACTAACTCTCTTATCTTTAGTATGTCGTCGTACTCTGCTGACATCTCTAGCAATTCAAGCCTTATTTCCGATGATGGGTCCCAAAGCCCAATTAGTTGGAGTAGGCTAATCTCACCACGATCATCTTTCTCTGGAAGCCTGCTACCCTCGAAACATAATGTCAAGCCCGAGTTAATCTCCGATGCGACAAGCCGGCCTGCACCGAAGCCTGAAGTAATCAACATATCAAGTGATTCGGAATCCGAAGACCAAGAGAGCCATGTTGGAACCACTTCTGAGGCCCAACTCCCGTTCAAGAAAAGAAAGCTGACTTGTGAAGCTGAATCCAACTCTTGGGCAAGGCCCAATCCATAATGTTCTCATCAAAATCAAAGGCTTGGATAGTGATACTAGAGACACGTGTAATCTGGAAGGGTGAGCGCCTGTACACTGGGGGTCTTGTCAAAGGAAAGTGAGGCACGTTCGTTACGAGTCGCACTTACCTGGGGACCCTTGGAGTGAGTGCTCACTTATAGGCTAAAACACGTCTCACTAGTATCATTCATCCGAATCTTGAATTTTGACTAGTCAGTTTTGTCTTTATATTTCATTTGTAATTCGACATATATGTTTTAAATATATGTTTTATTTATCTTGTAAGACATTAATATTAATGAATGAGTGATTTTATTTATAAATATTGTCACTTTTAATTCTTGAATGTCTATCCTAACTACCGACTTATGATTTCTTTTTCGTAGAATGCCTCCTCGTCGTGATCCTGATAACACCGTGGCTAACACCAGTGAAGCCTCCGCCGAAACCACCGCCATAGCCACCCTGCTCACTCAACAACTTGCTGCGGTCTTACCCACTATTGTCACTCAAATCAACAACTCCACCGGAGGATCTAGTGGGAGTGTTTGTACTTTCAAGCACTTCAACTCTTGTAACCCACACAAGTACCTTGGATGTGAAGGTGCGACAGGGCTATTGCAATGGTTTGAAGGCATGGAGAACACATTTGAGATGAGTGACTGCCCCGATGAACTTAAGGTAAAATATGCTTCAACTGCCTTCCAAAGGAGGGCACTGACTTGGTGGAATGCTGAAAAGAAAATTCGGGGTAGGGAAGGAGCTCTTGCTATGACTTGGGATAAGCTCAAGGAAATTATGATCGAGGAGTTCTGTCCTAGCAATGAGATGAAGAAGTTGGAGATTGAGCTGTGGGACCTTACCCAGGATAGTGGGGAGAGTGAGGCGTACACCACACGCTTTCATGAACTCTGCATCCTAGTCCCTCATCTGGTTACACCCTTGACCCGAATGATTGATCGTTATATTGGAGGCCTTCCGCCTCAAATTCGGGGTACTGTCATGGGTAGTAGCCCATCAACACTTGAAGCTGCTATTCGTTTATCTGCGTCCTTAACGGACGATCTAGTTAAGTCTGGAGTTCTATTCAGGAAAGGTGACAAGAGAGTTAAGGAGGAAGTGGCGAAAAAGCCTGAGTATCGCCACAAGAAGCAAAAGACCTCTAAAAGCTTTGCCATGGTTACCCCAGCTGTTCCTGTTGCCCAAGTAGCACCTAGACCTGCACCTGGCAGGAAGCCATATAGTGGACCTCACCCGCTGTGTGCAAGGTGTCAATACCATCACCCTACTATTGTTCAATGTCGTTCGTGCACTAAATGTGGAAGGCTTGGTCATTTTGCTAACGCTTGTCGCGTAGCTGAAAAGGCTGCTACTACCCAAACTGCCACTCCTGCCATCATCAATGGTAGGGCCTGTTATGAATGTGGTGCTCCTGATCACTACAAAAACCAATGCCCGAAGCTCAACAACAATAACCGAGGTGCACGTGCTCGCACTTTTGCCATAGGAGCAACCGAGGCCAAAAATGACAATGCCGTGGTTACTGGTACGTTTCTCATCAATAATCGTTATGCCTCTATCTTATTTGATACCGGAGCGGATAAAAGCTTTGTCTCCTTAGAATTTGAACCTTTACTTAAAACTTGTCGTACCGCTCTTGAACCTTCTTATACTATAGAAATAGCTGATGGCAAACTAACTATTGTGCATTCCGTTGTCCGAGGTTGTGCTCTAACTCTCAACGATCACACATTCTCTATCGACCTGATTCCCATCACTCTTGGGAGTTTTGATATCATCGTGGGAATGGATTGGCTATCCCACAATCATGCGGAAATCAACTGTTCGGAGAAACTCATTCGTATCCCTCTACCATCCGGTGAGACCTTGAAAATATTTGGAGAGAAACCTTGCAAAGGTTTGAAATTCATCTCCTGCATGAAGGCACGTAGATATTTAAGGAAGCGATACTATGCTTTCTTGGCACATGTGGTCGAGAAATCTGAAGAAAAGAAATTACAAGATATACCGATCATCCGAGATTTTCCGGAAGTATTCCCTGATGACTTGCATGGACTCCCTCCAACTCGACAAGTTGAATTTCGGATTGATCTTTTACTGGGAGCTAACCCCATTGCCAAATCTTCGTACCGCCTAGCCCCTTCTGAGATGCAAGAACTATCTAGCCAACTGCAAGAGCTGCTGGACAAGGGATTCATTAGACCGAGCTTCTCACCTTGGGGAGCTCCGGTTCTCTTTGTCAAGAAGAAGGATGGGTCCTTCCGCATGTGCATCAACTACCGTGAACTAAACAAGCTTACCATCAAGAATCGTTACCCGCTACCTAGGATCGATGACCTTTTCGATCAACTGCAAGGAGCAACTTGTTTCTCGAAGATTGACCTCCGATCTGGGTATCATCAACTCCGAGTCCATGAAGAGGACATTCCCAAAACTGCTTTTAGAACTCGCTATGGACACTACGAGTTCATGGTTATGCCTTTTGGGTTAACCAATGCGCCCGCGGTGTTCATGGACCTCATGAACCGTGTCTGCAAACCCTACCTAGATCAATTTGTCATTGTCTTCATCGATGACATCTTGATCTACTCCCGAACCAAAGAGGATCATACAACCCACCTTAAGCTGATTTTGGAACTCTTGAAGAAGGAACAACTTTATGCTAAATTCTCCAAGTGTGAATTCTGGCTTAGAGAAATTCATTTCTTGGGTCACGTGATCAACAACCAGGGTATAAACGTCGATCCAGCCAAAGTCACCGCTATCAAGAATTGGAGTACACCATCCACACCCTCTGAGATCCGTTCGTTTCTGGGTTTGGCGGGTTATTATCGAAGATTCATCCCGAACTTTTCGAAGATTGCCCTGCCTCTCACTACATTAACTCAGAAAAATAAGCCTTTCGTCTGGGAACAAAAGCAAGAAGATGCGTTCCAAACTCTTAAGCAGAAATTGTGCAACTCCCCTATTCTAAGTCTTCCAGATGGCAATGATGATTTCGTTGTATACTGTGATGCCTCAAACCAAGGTCTTGGTTGCGTGTTGATGCAACGAGACAAGGTCATAGCCTATGCATCCAGACAACTCAAGGTTCACGAAAAGAACTACACCACTCATGACCTTGAGTTGGGTGCGATGGTCTTTGCTTTGAAAATCTGGAGACATTATCTCTACGGCACTAAATGTGTGGTTTTTACTGATCACAAGAGCCTTCAACATATTCTGAACCAGAAAGAACTCAACATGAGGCAGCGACGTTGGGTTGAATTACTTAGTGACTACGATTGCGAAATCCGTTACCACCCGGGGAAAGCTAATGTGGTGGCTGACGCCCTTAGCCGTAAGGACCGAATCAAACCCACCCGTGTGCGAGCCATGGGAATGTTGGTCCAAACCAGTCTCAAAGATAAGATCCTCCTAGCTCAAAAACAAGTTGTTGCAAATGATGAGTTGAAGAAGGATTTGGATTGTGGTGTCGAAAAGCACTTGGAACCCAAACCCGATGATCTCCTTTACTTCATGGGTCGAATTTGGATCCCTGACTCAAGTGAGCTCCGAACCCTTATCCTTGATGAAGCACATAAATCCCGTTATTCTGTTCATCCCGGTGCTGATAAGATGTATCACGACTTGAAAGAGTTTTATTGGTGGCCAGGAATGAAGAAAGACATCGCCCTCTATGTAGGGAAGTGTCTTACTTGCTCTAAAGTTAAAGCTGAGCACCAGAAGCCATCTGGTCTTCTCCAACAACCCGAAATCCCACAATGGAAATGGGAGCAAATTTCCATGGACTTCGTCACTAAGCTTCCGCGAACCTCTAGTGGTCATGACTCCATCTGGGTCATTGTTGACCGCTTAACCAAATCCGCTCATTTTCTCCCAATCCGTGAGGACTACAAAATGGAGAAGCTTTCCAGACTCTATATCAATGAGGTCGTGACACGTCACGGTGTCCCTCTATCCATTATCTTCGATCGTGATAGCCGTTTTACCTCCCGATTCTGGCAATCGTTACAGAAAGCTTTGGGAACTCGTTTGAACCTTAGCACGGCTTACCATCCCCAGACTGATGGTCAAAGTGAAAGGACCATACAGACCTTGGAAGACATGCTCCGTTCTTGTGTGATTGACTTTGGAGGAAGTTGGGATCAACACTTGCCACTCATCGAATTCTCTTACAACAATAGTTACCATACGAGCATCAAGTGCGCCCCTTTCGAGGCTCTATATGGTAGGAAGTGTCGATATCCGGTGTGTTGGACCGAGATCGAAGACGCTCAAATCACCGGTCCCGAACTCATTCAAGAAACCACCGACAAGATACTTCAAATTCAAGAAAGACTCAAGGCCTCTCGCGATCGTCAAAAGAGTTATGCTGACAACCGTAGGAAGCCCCTTGAATTTCAAGTCGGTGATAGAGTCTTACTCAAGGTTTCCCCATGGAAAGGTGTTGTCCGATTTGGGAAGAAGGGAAAGCTAGCCCCTAAGTTCGTTGGGCCATTCGAAATTCTTGAAAGGATTGGCCCAGTAGCCTATAGACTCAAGCTACCAACCGAACTTTGTAACGTTCATGACGTTTTTCATGTATCAAACCTTAAAAGGTTCCTTGCTGATGACACACTTCAAGTTCCTCTGGATGATGTTCGTATCGACAACTCTATGCATTTCGTCGAAAAGCCCGTTGAAATCATGGACCGTGAAGTCAAGCAACTCAAGCGTAGCCGCATCCCTATCGTGAAAGTTCGTTGGGAAGCCAAGCATGGTCCTGAGTTCACCTGGGAACGTGAAGACCAAATGAAACATAAGTACCCTCATCTCTTTCTAGACCCTACAGCCTCTACTAGTTGAATTTTGGGGACGAAATTCTTTTAACTAGGGGAGACTGTGACACTTCTGATTTTCACTACTTGTACTCATTCTAGACTTATCAATGAAAATCTGCATGACATTTCATTTTACTTGAAATCCTATTCAGACGTTGTTACAATACTAGTTCACATGTGAAACATTACGTTTATGCTTGATTTCAAAGACTTATACTTATCTGTGATTGATTCATGGATCGCACATAGACTTAATTGATCTTTATGACACATTAAATACACATGAACCACCCCCATACATCTCAAACATGTTCTTACAACCCATTCAATGTGAATTGATGCTTAAAAGTACTAGTTAGTACTTTCGTGCGATCGTTCGCCTTTTAAACCGTCGTTAACTACGTACCGTCCACGACCGAAAAATCGTTTAACATGACATTAATTTATGTTTTAAATGTTTAAAATATTCATTTCTTTAATTAAAACAAAGTTTGTTTGCAAAACTTTCCTTAAATAAATCCTGAAATTCGAAAAACGATCAAAAAGTCCGTTTTCTCGCCCACCGATCGCCAACTACTATACGCGAATAACGTAACTTTAACTTAAATTTTTTTAGCTAAACATACTCTTTTTGTTATGACAATCAACTTTAATGTTGAAAACATTTGCCAATTTCGCTTAGAAATGCTTAAAATCGCAATTTTCGAATGCGCGCACTCAACCGGATCAAGCTAGGACCCAACCCACCTACTCTTGGACCTAGCCCAAGCAAGAAATCACAAAAATAAACCAGCCCCATTGAGGAAAATTTCGTAGATTTGAGGGCCCTAAAACCCTAAATTGCTTTCCAAGACATTCCATATTTACACCCCTTCAACCATTAGTATAAATAGGAGGCTTATGATCTTGTTTTCTTTGCTAATTCTCCCTCAAACACTCCCAACCTCTCCTAAGTTGTGAAATCCCTTCCCAACCTTGAAGATTTTGAAAATCCCTTAGAGGATTCCAAGAGTTTGAAGATCAAACAGGTAAGTAACCCTCCGAAGTTGAATACCGTCTTTTTATTTTATTCTTTCTTCATCCCCTCAATCTTTTTCTATTTTCTATCCATGATCACTTGATCATGTGAAACCTCAGCTCTAAAAACCCTCTAATAATCTTAATCAAACTAATAAATCAAGCTAACATCACCAACTAACAAACAAAGGATCCCGTTTGCAATGGCGGCTATGCCGTCGCATTCTGCGAATCCTCAAGACAACTATTGCAAAAGTGGCTCTGCCGATGCTTTAGTATGTTCTTGCTAACTTAAAACATGTTATTTATTCTATATTATCACTTATATGAACTCACACGCTAATTAAATATGGAATCCGCTTGCTCGTGTCGGCTATGCCGATTGCATTTTGTGATTCTCCAAAACGCTTCTGTGAATATCATGGCTAGACCGGTGACACGGGACGTTTTGGATAACCTAATATGATTATATTATGTATTATAATAACATAATAACATTCGTCTAATTTTTATTTGCGCGTTCGGTAATCTTAAAACCCTAAACGGACCACTTAAGTGCAACCATTGATTTTGGACAGAAACTGTGCTGAATTTAACTGAGCGTAACTTGACCATAATTAATCTAAAATGAGCAAACTCAATTTCCAAGACGTAGTTCTTCGAATTTTATTTCCAACCATAATTGGATCGTTTTCTAATTCAAATGTATGACTCCGTAGTAGCCAAAACGGGACAGAAACCTTTTTCAGTACCTTCTGTCTTGTTGGACTATTTTGGCTATGATCCGAGTCTCAAATGGAAAAACTTTCTAAACGAAACTTCTTCGGAACGACTTAAACTAATTCCCTGTAAAATTTCATAATTTTTAGACGTCGTTTGATATTTTTAACAATCCTGTTTCTGTTCAGCTACTTTGCTGTCCAAATCTGAAAATCAACTAAAACTCTATTTTTGCAACTAATTCTTAATCTTATGACCCGCACCGCCTATCTAACACTCGTAACCATCGAACGTACCCTAAAACTTGTTTATTTATTTGTTTAGGGTCTGGTCCGTGATTCATCTCGTCTATTCGTTCAAGTTTCTTATCTCGTCTAGCTTTCAAGGTGAGACTTCATAGCCCCATTTTATTCAAATCGTTTTGGGGGAAACATGTACGCGTTGGCACACATTAAAACACGTTTTCAAACAATTCTAAAACAAGCGAATCATATATGTATGTGAGTAAATGAACACAACATGATAAACGTTAAACTTGCAAATCCTTAACTTGAAACTTTCAAGCCAACGGTAGTACAGATATGGGCCATAGGATGGAAACCGCATATACTTTATGGACAACTTTTGGTTGGACATCTTATTCGTTATTAGTGCAACTTGCGAGTTGTACCACTTATTCGTTACTCATCATTTTAGGTTGGATTTTCTAATCATGTGTTTGTTTTATTACGTGCTATATGATGATCTTGGAATATGAATTGTCACCATTGCCAAACTTATACTTTTATTAAACCTGTGATTTCTTACCAACTATTTTTAGTTGACACTTGTTTTTCGTACATGTTTCAGGTGATTAAGCTCGTGATAGGTCAAGTCAATATCACATAGGATTTGCCTAGATATCAATTGAAGAATCTTATTTTAAGTTGCTTGTCTTTTGAACATGTTATTTGTTTGGTTTAATTCGAAACTTATGTAATTGGGATTTTTTTAATATTATGAAACTTTAATAGTAAATGTCTTTATTCCATTGTGTTCTTTTGTCAATTAAGTCGCACCCGTGGTTAAGATGCACGGTTGGGGTGTGACATCCACTTCCCGATTAGGTTGTGTTCCTGGTAGTTCCTCAAGGAATACGTCGGGATATTCAATGATGATTGGCACATCCTTAAGTTCTCACTCGGTGTTGCTAGTTGTCACCGATATCAAGTACACAAGACATCCCTTTCGAAGATATTTTGTTGCCTTTAACATGGAGCTCAAACCAACAGGGTTGGTTGACTCGTCTCCTTTTATTGTCACTATTTCTCCGGAAGGCGTACGTAGTTCAATAGCCTTCTTGTCCAAAGGGTGCCTAGGGAGGTGCGTAGCGGACAGTTAGCCAGGAAATTGGCGGCCCGCCAGCCATGTCCTTTCCGTAGCCGACCGTTAACCATGTGTTGTCGGTCCGCCAAGCCTTTAACGGGGCTGCTCCTTGCCATCCGTAGCGGACCGTTAGCCTGTGGGTAGCGGTCCGCTACCCTATGATTTTCATAATTTTTCTTATTTTCTTTCTAAGTTTTTGGATTCCGTCATTTCCGGTCCTCGTATATTTTATTCTTGATAATATTAGGATGAAAATTTGACAGGTGTCACATGAATGAACGACGTCCGGTCCTTCAGCTAGTTCGTGGCCTGCCTGCGGAGTATGAAACAATTACTTCTTTTATCAACTAGAGTTTACCTTCGTTTGAAACTGCCAGTTGTATGCTCTAGCTGGATCAAGATTTTTGTCACAACCGACTCGGCACCCCGGTCTACCCAATTTTTGTTTCCGTACTTCAAATAAGTTGATTTCATGTAATAAACGTAGTCGTACTTTGGTTTGCCACTCTTGTCAAATTTCAAAACATAAACTGCCTTTTTCTACTTCTTTGTCAAACACTGTGTTACTTTTTGAGATTATTCATTGTGATTTTTGGACTTTCCCGTTACCTAGAAAATATGGATGTAAATATTACATGGTCTTGGTTGATGATAAAACATAATACACATGGGTATTTCCATTAAAATTTAAATCTGAAACCTATGCTAAGTTTGCTCCATTTCACAAGTTTGTTCTTACACGATCCCAAGTCCATATTAAATCCTTTCAATGCGGCTTAGGGTGAGTTTAACAACCACAACTTTAAAATGTTATCTAACTCTCAAGGTTTGCAATTTCCTTTCTCATGCCCTCAAACTTTCCAACAAAACGGCAAATCTTAACGCATGATCTGTCGCCTTCACGAGATCATGCTTGCCCTTCTTGCCCACGCTTCTTTACCATCAAACTTTTGGGTCGAAGCACTACATACCATCAGTTACCTACACAACATCCTAACTCCTCAACTACAACTCACCCACCGCCACCCTATACCAACACCATCCCTTATATGACCACTTGCGCGTTTTCGGGTGTGCATGTTACCCAAACGCATCAGCCACTCGCCCTCATAAGTTGGCCCCTCGTTCTTCTCTTTATGTGTTCCTTGGGTACCGGGTTAATTTCCAAGGTTACCGGTGCCTTGAACTCTCCACGGGGAAGATAATCCTCTCTCGACACGTCACATTTGACGAATCACCTTTCTCGTTCGCTAATAAACAGTCCTACACTCCATCCAACTACTCCTTTTTAGACATCGATTCATCACTTCTTTTTCATCCTACTGTTCCTATACCCGATCACCAACCCCAAGCTAAACCCCATGCATCATTCCCTCACACCCATGCATCACCCTCTCCTACGCCACCTTCATCTCCTACGGTCGTCCCACTTTCCCCCACTCAACTCGTATCACCACCGCCACTTTCCCCCACTCAACCCGTACCCCCCCCCCACAGCCCCAACTCCCTATCCCACCCCATGTCAAGTCGATCCCCCTCCAGAATAACCAAACAACGTGTTCCCCTAAACCTACATACCATCACAATAACACTTCTTACCTAAATCCTATCTTACAACCCCATTCGAACCAAACTGGAACGCTGCCATGACCAATGAGTATAATGCACTGATGAACAATAAAACATGGGATTTAGTACCACCTGGCAGTGTTGTAAAAATCGTTAATCGCTAGTCGGGCAGTGGGGTACCGACTAGCGATTAATCGGGATTAATTAGATTGAATTTTTTATATGAAAATTTTCAAACTTATATATATATATATATATATATATATATATATATATATATATATATATATATATATATATTACACACATTTTTATATGTAATTTTCAAAATTATATATATACATATACTTATATGAGAAATTAGTTTAATAAAGAAATTAGTTTGATAAAGAAATTAGTTTAACCTCACCGGAATTTCTAGAGTTTCGCTGGAAATGGGCCGATTAGGGCCGGCTAGGACCGATTTCCGATTAATTGGCCGATTTGCTCAAAATTACAAGGTATTTTACCGATTAGCGATTAATCGCGATTTTTACAACATTGCCACCTAGGTCCATATAATCAACCAACCAAAAATTGGCACAAAAAAAGTTGAAGGCTGGTGCTTAGCCGGCGGATTGTGGTGAAGGTTGGTGCTTAGCCTGCGGCTAGTATGTAGTCGGGTCAGCCGAGAATGGAATAAGTGATTGGTTCTTTTTTAGATGTTTAGTTTTGTGAAAACTAAAAGTCGATGTTTATTTTAGAAAAAAGTTAGGTCTAACATCATGATAATTTTCTCTTAATAAATAAATTATACAAGTAAACAACACTTTTAATTAAATAGATTAAATGGTCCAACTCAAACACAGACTTTTTAATAGGTGTTAGGGTGGAGGGGGTGGAGCTCGGGTTGGGGCGGGTAGTACGGGAACACCACCGCAAGGGTGATGGGTTGGGTATACTGGTTCGCGAAGGTGTGGATTAAGCCGAAGAAACATTGATTGGAGATAGTTCCTGATTAGTTGAAAAGCAAATCTGGGTTCGGGTTCATTCGGGAACACCAACGCAACCTATACGGATAGTTTATGGTAAAAATGATATGACATATACGACGTGTTTTGATTGGGTAAACGAGTATCGTAGTTAAGGGTTTTAGAAAGTGGCAACACGAAATCTATCCGTTGTTAACAAGAGAATATCCATCATTATAAAGAGGAGAAAACAAATGGTGAATTATTTTTCTGACTGTCATCATGACTATGATGTCACCGCCACCATCACTACACGTCGGAGGCCACCATCCATCTCGCCGACGACACCACAACCCTTTATCTCAAAGGATCAATCGTCTCTGCCAATTGAAAATTCTTACTGGAGCCTCGTATTCTCACCACACAGAAACCACCGGTATACTATTACATGCCGGAAACAAAGACATTGAAATCGGAAGGAGACTCCACCAAGATAAGAACTTGTATCAATGGAATGCAATCATTAGCGGATACACCAAAAATGATCTCTGGTATGACGCCATACTCGTCTTTTACCAGCTTTTGCAAACGCATCATAAACCTGATAATTTTACCTTGCCTTGTGTGATTAAAGCTTGTGTTGGGATTTCAAATTTTGGATGTGGATTGGTGATTCAGGGAATGGCAGTGAAGACAGGTTTGATTTCGGATGTTTTTGTAGGCAATGCCTTGGTTTCAATGTATGGGAAATTTGGACTAGTTGAGGATGCAGTTAAGGTGTTTGATAAAATGCCTCAAAGAAACTTAGTCACATGGAATTCATTGATTTCCGGGTTATTGGAAAATGGGTTTTATCGAGAAAGTGTTGATCTGTTCATGGAGTTGTTGGTCGGTGAAGACAGTTTGGTACCAGATGTTGCTACGTTGGTAACCTTGCTACCGGTTTGTGCTGCTGAAAAAGATGTTTTCTTAGGGAAGACGGTTCAGTCTCTGGCTGTTAAATTGGGGTTGTATCAGGATTTGATGGTGCAAAATGCTTTGATGGATATGTATTTGAAATGTGGGTACAAGTTAGAAGCCGGAACTGTTCTTGATAAGAACGAAAACAAGAATGTTGTTTCTTGGAATTCGATTATCTTGGGTTGTTCTAAAGAAGGTGAAGCTGAACAAACATTTCAACTTTTGTGTAATATGCAAAGTGGTAGTAACTGTGTGAAGCCTGATCATGTGACCATTTTAAACGTCTTAAAAGTTTGTTCACATCGTTCACTACTACCGAAAGTGAAAGAACTTCATGGGTATTCAATTCGACATGGGATTGAATCAGATCAGTTCGTTGCAAATGCTTTCATTGCAGCTTATGCAAAATGCGAATGTGGGTCAACATTAAGTTTGGCTGAGAATGTTTTCAACATGATGAAAGATATGACTTTAAGTTCTTGGAATGCACTCATCAGTGGCTCTGCACAAAATGGTAATTCTTTAAAGGCGATAGATTTATTTCTAAAAATGACATCTTTAGGGTTCAAGCCTGACTGGTACAGCATTGGTAGCCTACTTTTAGCTTGTGTTGAGCTCAAGTTGCTGCAATATGGCAAAGAAACTCATGGGTATGTGATTAGAAACGGGTTAGAAACTGATTTACATATTGGCAATTCACTGCTTTCATTTTACATTCAGTGTGAGAAACCCTTGTCTGCAAAGATCATGTTTGATGGGTTAGAAAACAAGAATTTGGTATCATGGAACGCAATGATCACTGGTTACTCACAGAATAAACTGCCAAATGAAGCGTTAAATCTCTTCCGTACGATGATTTATAGTGGGACCCAACCTTATGAGATTGCAGTTACAAGTGTGTTAAATGCTTGTACACAGTTGTCTGCTTTAAGGCTAGGGCAATCAGTCCACTGTTTTACATTAAAGAAAAAGCTCACGAGGGACGTATTGGTAAATTCTTCAATCATAGACATGTACGCAAAAACCGGTTGCATAAAAGCTTCTCAAAATGTTTTTAACCAATCAGGTAAAAACAATATTGGACTCTGGACGGTTCTAATTGCAGCCTATGGGATTCATGGGAATGGAAAGGAGGCAATGAAGCTGTTCTCTGAAATCCAGAGTTTGAACATGAAACCTGACCACTTTACATTCATTGCCATCTTAATGGCATGTAATCATGGTGGATTAGTCAAGGAGGGTCTTAATTTCTTCAATGAGATGCACACCATCCATGGAGTAAAGCCAAAATTGGAACATTTTGCTTGTTTAATTGACATGCTGGGTCGTGCAAGACGGTTTGATGATGCTATGATGCTTATTAATGACATGCCTGAGGAACCTGATGCTAGAATATGGAGTTCATTGCTTAGTTCATGTAGGGTTCATGGTAATATGGAGTTAGGAAAGAAAGTTGCAGATAAGTTATTACAACTCGACCCGAATAAAGCAGAAAGTTATGTGTTGTCATCAAATCTGTTTGCTACTTTCAGTAAGTGGGATGATGTTAGAATAATGAGGCAAAGAATGAAGAAGATCGGGCTTAAGAAGGAAGTCGGTTGCAGTTGGATTGAATTAGAAGGAAAAGTGTATAATTTCTTTGCTGGCGATAAAATTCTTCCTGATATTCATGACATGTGGAGAAAACTGGAGAATGATATCACCCGACACGGGTATAAACCAGATACTAAATGTGTACTTCATAAACTTACAGAAGATGAGAAAGTGGATATCTTAAGGGGTCATAGTGAGAAACTTGCGGTTTCTTTTGGCTTGTTAAGATCAAGTAAAGGTGTGACATTAAGAATTTTCAAGAATTTGCGTATTTGTGAAGATTGTCACAATGCTATCAAATTGGTGTCAAAAGCTGTTGACAGGGAGATTATTGTACGGGACAACAAGCGGTTTCATCATTTCAGATACGGGCATTGTTCCTGCGGAGATTACTGGTAAATAGTTAAGGAGTTTCTTAAACATCAATTTCTTAGCTTTCGATGTATATATGTCCTTTTTCCTAACATTATATAGATTAATCGTGTATGTGAATCAAGAATTGTTGAACAACTTGGTTTTAAAAAGCATGTTGATCCCAAACACTAAAAAAAAATATTTATAGATAATATTTTAAATTGTTACGTTTTAAACACTAAAATATAAGACATTCTCATCATCTACGATCAGATTTGTTCAATCGATTGTCTTACTTGTTCAAACACTCAAACCCATTGCTCAATCGATGGTCAGATTTGTTCAATAAGATTTGAAAAACTCAGACTCGTTGCAATATGATGCAGCCTCATCACATGCACATCATGGAATCTTATCGCATCAACTGCAGTGATATGATCTCATCACCACATCATTGCATTATGCGCTCCTGGTGCGCACATTTTAAAACCAAGTTCAACATATGCATATTTCAACTAAAGAACTCAAGGTACTGTATTAAATAAACCAATAAGCAATCATAGAAATTCAATAAACCCACATAACATATAACTTAAATCATCATTATTAAAAAGAAAATTCAACCTCTCTCCAAGAACAATATCATCATCTACATTGCAAGAACTGATATTAAAGCTTTAAAACGATGCAATGAACTAACCTTGTCACTTTTCAAAGATAGATAATTACCCTTTCTGCTTTCCTGCGTTCATAGTTAGGATCATTGGTCGGCAGCTCATGTCTACAAACAGGGCAGGTGTTCTGTATACTCAGCCAAGGAACAATGCAATCCCCATGGTACCGATGAGTACACGGAAGCTGTTTAGCCATTTCCCCTACACCAATCTCATCCTTGCAGACAGCACAAACTGTGTTGTTACTTTCACAATCTTTAACAGTCATTACCACAGACAAAAGATTATCAACCACCATTCTGGAAGCAGGTGGTCGAACCAAAGACGAACCAACTCCAAACCGCCCAAATAGCATCTCATTCTCTGCATCATTGTAGTCTTCAAACTGATTATCATCATTCCAGAGATCTTCCAACCACACATCATTACCAGGATTCGGATCAAGATTGTTGGAATTCAAGAAAAACTCCCAATTGTCAGCCTCTGGTTCACCTTCCACTTCTTCCCACTCAAAATGTTGACGCGCTGGTGCATCGCGTCTGATATGATCATCATCATCACCATCATCGATAATAGCAGTCAAACAACGGTGAAGAGGTGCGTCATCATCACAACCTAGATTGATACCAAGATCATCATCATCCACACCATTAATCTCGTTTTCAGGATCCGGATTTGAATCCGTATCCGAATCAGACAGAATCATTCCACCCAAACAATACATTTCGGGTAGATCACCATCTCCCGTTGTCGTACTGGACGCAAATAACTCATCGCCACAATCAGCAACCATAATTCCACAATCATCGTCGTCACCATCATCAGCAGCATTATCATTATCATTATCGTCGTCGTCGTCAGAATTACGTGGTTCCTGAGCAAACCCTAACCCTAGCCCAAAATCTATCGCTAAATCGTTTGAATCAATATTATCTTCATCGCTTTCGCTAACCCTAACCCTACGATCAGAATCAACCAAATCGTTCTCCGAAACTTCACGAGACGGAGAACGTGATTGCTCAGCGCGATGATGAGTCATATCTAATACGAAATTCACCTGCTTCTCTTGATCAATCGATTGTGTGCATTAGAAGCATTAATCCGGGTCGGATTCCGATTTCAGAGGCTGGGCTGTGGAAGAGAGCGGATTAATATATATTTTTCTTTCAACCAAAATCTCATGGAAGGTAGCCTCTTAATTGCTTCTCTGAGAGGGTGTTTATTTCGTTAAAATCTCAAATTTTAATGGTTTATTTTATCTCTTAATGATTTAGCATTGAAATCATACTGAACCATTTAGATCTTTTAATTGTTCAGATTTTGCCTAACAACCTCTTAGTCTTTATATTTTATTTATTTAAGCATTTGTATTTTATTAAAATTATAAATCACATTTTGTTTTATATTATATATTTATATAGTTTTAGTTTATATTATTTATGATATCATCTGATTTGATCAATTGATTAAGGTGACTCTTAGAAATTTAATAAGAAAAATAATGAAACTAGCCAAGAATAATCTTGGCTAAGGAGAAGGAATTATATTATAATTTTAATATTCTTAATAGCGACGAGTTTGATATCTAGTCCGTTCTAAAAAGGTTGATAGTAAGCATAGGTTACTCAGGTAATCAGAAAATGATCCGGACGTATAAATTCATTTCAAATAGAAGCAGGGGCACTCACTCTCATATTCCTTAAAAGAAGGAGAATGCTTTTGCCAAACATACCCCACTAATGATTTTACTAAACATACATCATCCTAAAATATAATGATTTTTATACATACTTTTAATAAAATCGTAATTAATTTCTAAAAGAATAGCATACTTTATTAATGATTTTATGTTTTTTTTAGAACGGTAATTTGGATGACTGACTTATCCGATCATTTTCACCTCCTTCAACAGGAAACCCACCATAGGTGAGAAAACCTCCTGGTCTAACCTGGACCTTCTTTTTTTATCACAAGTGGGACTTGAACCCAAGAACTTCTCATTTTAATGAAGTCTTGGGTATACAACTTTGCCACTAGACTAAGCTAGTGGTTGTATTAATGATTTATGTAGTTTTTTAGTTTTAGATGCCTTCCACTTCATACCAATTCTTACGTGAGTTTTGAAGTTATAGATATGGTCTTTCAGAAATTACGATATGATAAATTCAATTTTGACTAGACTTACCCTTTATATCATATATCTTTGCATTTTTTTTTTCCAACCATTTTTTGACACATGACCGACTCACATTTTTTTGTTTTTCTTTTATAGTTTCTAAAATATGTTATTATATAAAATTTCGAATATACTGTTGCGACGTTCTTATTTTTATCCACATTTCAGTGTAAATTTCATTCAAAACCGAGTTGTACGTAATAATGTATAAATTACCGAAGCACAAACATACATGCCATCAAAGGTGCTTCAAGGCTTCGATTTATTTACAGTTTTTTCCCTGTTACAACTTATAAAATATGATTTTTATAAAATTCTAAATTTGCCGTTGCGGACGTGCTTATTTTTATCAACATTTCGACGTGAATTTTTTTCTCGGTTTTGTTTTTTATATATAAAGTTCCGCATATTATCAACGCTCCCGCCGCAACATGCATGTCTACTTCACGACTTTGTTTTTTTGTATATAAAGTTCCGAATATTATCAACAAACCCGATGCAACACGCATGTTTACGTATACTAGTAGAGGTGCACAAAAAAACCGGAACCGGAACCGAACCCACCCAAATACCCGGAAGCGGTTCTTGAATACCCAGAACCAGGTACATAGGGTATGGTTTTTCAACCAAGAACCGGACCCGGAACCGGAACATTTTCCTTCTAATACCTGGTTTTCTGGAACCGATTCTTGAGAATATCCGAAATGTGCACCTTTAACCCTAAAACCATACCCAGTTCTAGAAACAATATAGTTTTTTTATATAATTTATCTATGTGTTTATGACTTTATGTTTTAAACATTTATCTATTTTGTAACGTTTTAAGTTTTAATGTTATTGAACTTTTTAAGTTTGTTATTTATATGTTTAACTAAGTTTTTCAAATACCCAGAAATAGGTTCTTGAAATAGCCGCCTTGAATACCCAAAACAGAAACGGGGTACATAGGGCATGATTTTTCAACCAAGAACCGGAACCGGACCCGAAACCGGTTCCTTCTAATACCCGGTTTTCCGGAACCCTTCATACCCGGAACCAAAACCCATTCTTGAGAATACCTAATTTATGCACATCTATATACTAGTTTAACAATGTTTTAAAGGATTCAAAGGCAAATAAAAAAGTTATACCAAAATTAGTTACTACTCTTTTCCCACTATTAAAATATAAATCAAGATAAGAGAAACAAGAGCACATTTTTTTTAACGGCGAACATCGAATGTTGTGACGTCGTACCCCCTGTCACATGGTAGAGATTCGTTCAACTCCGGCCAATATGTTGTCTTAACCGGGCCCACTTGGCGTCAGAGTTGGAGAGCAGCTAAGGAAAAATTCCACCAAATACGGCCCCTTCCGGGCTTGAGGGAGAGCCAAGACTTGAACCCTGGATCAACGTGGGTAAAACTCAGGTGCATCAGCCTAAGCTAAGCCTCATTTGCATGCCGCATAAACTAATGTGGAGAGCGGGGATTAAACCTGTGTCATCAAGTCTCTTCCTTACCATTCCACCAGTAGCTAAATGACATAAACAAGAGCACATAATTATCCATCAAATCAAATCATACTTTAAAAGTCTTTTTTTAAACAAGTTGACTTTTCGTGATTACAATCATTTTAAGGAAATTGATCTTATTCTATCTAATCACTAACCACCAGCATGGCTTCATCAAGTAAGTATCAATAATCATGTTTAAATCTATAATCAAATTATCATCCCCAATTTCATTCTCACACCAAAAGTGATGATGTTTCAGACGAGAATCATGGCGATCTCAAATCCAAATCGGATTTTAACCAAGGCGAAGATGATGAGTATCCCAGTGGCGAATTTGAGTACAAAAATCCAGGTGTTTGGAAGAGCTTCGTAGTGAATCTACGCATGCTAATTTCTTACCCATGGCTTAGGGTTCGCAAGGGCAGTGTATTGAATATCAAATTGCGCGGCAAGGTTTGCTTGTTTCGTCAATTTTCAGTTCTTCAATTAATGATTGATGAATTACATAGCAAATTTTGAATAATATATTTGAATTAGATAGTTAATATGCGTGTTTATATACATTTTCCTCCGTGAATGAATGTTTATTATTGGCAAATTCAGATATCTGATCAGGTGAAGAGTCGTTTCTCTTCAGGTTTATCCCTACCACAGATATGTGAAAACTTGATCAAAGCAGCATATGATCCTCATATATCTGGTGTTTATCTCCACATTGAAACACTGAAATGTGGATGGGGTAAAATTGAAGAAATTAGAAGGCACATATTGGATTTTAGGAAGTCAGGTGGATTTACAATGTCTTTTATAGGATTCTGTTTAAGAGGAATAGTTTACTTTTCGGGCCTTTTTTTAATATTAACTTTACAATTCAATATAATATAGGGAAGTTCATTATTGGTTATGCACCTGAATGGCATGAAAAGGAGTATTACCTTGGATGTGCTTGTGAAGAGCTCTACGCCCCTCCGAGTGCTTACTTTTCGTTGTACGGTTTAACTTCTCGAGCATATTTTTTTGGAGGTAAGTTGGCATGTTACAGCTATATAGTTACACCGGTTGGGTCTTGAATCTGAATTTAACCGAAGAGGTGTGTGTAAAGGTGTACTTGAGAAGGTAGGCGTGAAACCACAAGTACAGAGGATTGGTAAATATAAGAGTGCTGGTGATCAGTTAATTCGCAAGAATATATCTGAAGAAAATCGTGAGGTGCTTACTACATTGCTAGACAATGTCTATGAAAATTGGGTTGATAATGTTTCTCAAGCCAAAGGTGAAGTGACTTTGTGTTTTCCCTATGAATCTTAATGTATCGGAGTAAACAGTTTGAATTGTTTCTTTTACAGGAAAGAGAAAGGAAGAAATTGATAGTTTTATTAATGAAGGAGTTTACCAAATAGAGAAATTGAAAGAAGATGGATGGATAACAGATATAAAATATGATGATGAGGTAGGTATACACATGAAAAAAATATATTTACAAAACTTTATCATTCAATAAGTTCAAAATGTTAAAAAAGAAAAATTATTGGTGTTTGTGGTGATGTTCAACCTTTTCAGGTTACATCTATGTTGAAAACGAGATTGGGCATTGCAGAGAAGAAAAAACTTCCACTTATTGATTACAAGTGCATATCCCTCTTATATAGTCTTTATTTTTTCTCCAGAATTTGCATATTTCGGCTTGTATAGACTATTTTGTTGTCATGGCTTCAGGAAATACTCAAGAATTAGGAAATGGAGTGTGGGGTTATCAGGTGGCAAGGATCAAATTGCAGTAATTAGAGCATCTGGTAGCATTAGTCGTGTGGGAGGGTCATTTTTTTCACCTAGTTCAGGCATCATAGCTGAACAATTCATCAAAAAGATAACCAAAGTAAGAGGTATGTGAAACATTATATGGTTCCTTTTATCTTGGAATTGTATAGTGTAAAGTGTAAAAGGACAAACATTCGATACATAACGATTGTATAGTAAATTGAACAAGTTTGCACCTACTTCCTTATTTTTATAATGGTGGGGTTCTGTAAAAGAGTTTGTTTATACATACAAATAAAACATATGTAGAATCAACCAGATTTTTCTGTTTCTAATCATTGTGTTCATAAGTTACTATGAAGTAAAAAAAAAAGTAAAATACAGTTGTCCCAAAGAAAAGGCAATAAGGACATGGAGGTGATCCTTTTCTTATTATCGTTTTAGAGTCATGTTTATGGACTTGGTTTTTTATTTACTTTTCAGATTCAAAAAAGTATAAGGCTGTTATCATCCGAATTGATAGCCCTGGGGGTGATGTTCTTGCTTCTGACTTGTAAGTGATTTTGACCAGAAAAGTATACTTTTATCTTTAGATACACTCGTCCTACAATAAAGGGTGTGGCTAAGCCATGGTAAAGTTTATAGTTTTATTCCAAATTATAAACCAGGAGTGTAACTGAAAAAGAACGACAAACTAATAGAAAATGATGCAAAACTATTTGATTTGTTATGTAGTTAGGCTTATATTATTGTGCAGAATGTGGAGGGAAATCAAACTATTGGCTGAATCTAAGCCTGTAGTTGCATCAATGGTTGATGTGGCAGCTAGTGGAGGATACTACATGGCCATGGCAGCACATACTATAGTCTCAGAGAATCTTACTTTAACGGGCTCAATTGGTGTAATCACAGGTCCATTACAATATCCTGCAATTCCTTTCCTTAAATTTAGAGTTAGCTCCACCAAAAATTTAGGTATCATTAATCAAGAATAGGAATAATAAATATGGGTGTCATTGTTTTTGTTGTAGGTAAGTTCAATTTTGGGAAACTATATGAAAAGATTGGTTTCAACAAAGAAATTATATCAAAGGGACAATATGCGGATCTGTATGCTGCTGACCGATCATTCAGGTGAGATGATCCTTGATATATAAGACTTCAAAACTGGAATTCTACCTATCTATAGGCTTGACAATAATAAACAAATTTGCTCAT
This sequence comes from Smallanthus sonchifolius, assembly GCA_023525975.1. Classification (NCBI taxonomy): domain Eukaryota; kingdom Viridiplantae; phylum Streptophyta; class Magnoliopsida; order Asterales; family Asteraceae; genus Smallanthus; species Smallanthus sonchifolius. Next base: position 16,045,436 of record CM042020.1, read on the forward strand.
TACCAAATACAGTTTCTGTTCAATTTTTTTTTGAGTTTTATATTCCTAACAACTTTTCAAATCTTAGTGCAGGCCTGATGAAGAGAAACTGTTTGCAGAACGTGCCCAGAATATGTATAAACAATTTCGTGACAAGGCAGCACATTCAAGATCAATGAGTGTACGTGATAACTTGATTATATAGTTCACTATTTTTGGTTACACAATTAGCAACATCGTGGTTATAACTGCAGGTGGATAAGATGGAGGAGATAGCTCAAGGGAGGGTGTGGGCTGGTAATGATGCTGCTTCACGAGGTTTAGTTGATGCAATTGGAGGCTTTTCACGTGCTGTTGCTATAGCCAAACACAAGGCCAACATACCTCACAACAAAAAGGTTGGTTTCATTGTGTTCTCTGTTTGCTCTCAATGGTTGTCAAGTTTGATTAATCTAAAACACATATTCTACTATGATACTTTTTGTTGTAAAAAACAAAGCTACCTGATGAAACAGCTATTTTGGTTTAAGTTTCATAGAGGATAAAAAATATTTTGTGGTGCAGTAGAATATTCGAATATTGCTTCCAGAGTTTGAGTTATTTTGGTGTTCCAAAATGGGAAGTATTGCATTTCTCACATGATGGAGATGGTGTAACATTTTGAGAATAAGAAAACTGAAACCGCTCATGTTTATAGGTGGTGAATTACGTGGGGTGGGCGGGTCATATAATGTGTCAAAACGGGTGACTTTTACAGGTCCAGTATGCCAAATGGGTTGTCTCAGATCACTTTTCCAGATTTTAATGTTTTGGTGTCGGGACTATGATTATAAGAATTACATTATTTCAATTAACCTAGTTTTTTTCAGTAAAACAGTTTAGGAGGCTTTATGTGTTTTAAATTCACTTTAGTTTATTTTGTAGCTAACTTGCTTTACATTTAGAGTTATATCATAACTAGAATCTACCCGTTCATAAGTAATGGTTAGAATTTGCCACCTCTAGTTTCTCTTTCTGAATCAAAAGAGAAATTTCCATAAAACAGGAGTATCTTATGTTGTTCTGTTGCCTCAACGGCCAACACAGATTTTTTAACCCGGATATGCACTATCGCTACTGAAAAAAATAGTTCCTTCTATACTTTTTTATTTTTTACTTTTACATTGCAAAAAAGATATGGCACATGCCATCCAGTGGCTTATGTAACTATAACAAGTTCTAATCTCACACAGGCCCATTTAACCCTAGTCATTGTTAAGTGCAGGTCAACTGGTTCGGTTGACCCGGCAACATTTTTTTGTTCTTTTTCTGAATTTATAGGTTATTATTGTATTAACTTGATTTAGGAAGTTATATTATTAAAATAATAATTTAGTTTATTAGATAAAATGATTTAAAAGGTTGTAAGCATTCATACAGCCTGAGTTAACCCGCTTTCATATAAACGAGTTAAAATTGATACGTTTGTCAAGCAGCATACATATGATATATTTGTTATATCAATATTGTTGATTGTCTTTGTAGGTTACTCTGGTTGAGATGTCGAAACCATCACTATCTTTACAAAAAATCCTATTTAGCATGTTGAGCTCAGCAATTGGAATAGACACAACACTGAAGCATCTGCAGGATGATTCTGCAACGTGTGACGGGGTGCAAGCCCGTATGGACGGGATCATGTGTCATGGATCAGAAGGATCTTCATTTGCAGACACTTTGCTAAAAGACTACCTAAGTTCTGTTTGATCTCAGGAGCTTATTACACATTTTAATAACCAAAGCTAAGTTATGAAGCATGTTGTTTTCCAGCCAGTATGTGGGGATTGTTCTTGTTCTCTACGATATCCGTTTGGTAAGTTTATGTTGTTCTGTTTCGTGTTAAAAGTGAAATCATGTTCTTAAGCCATATTAGACGCAAAACACCGTTTAAGTTAGTCTTCTTCTATGACTTTTATGTTTTGATTATTGTCATGAAAAATCACTGAAAATATGTGAATACAGGTATTTTTAGTAAATGTAAATCAATTATTTAGATTCTCTTGTGATCACCCTCATTTTGAAATTGCTACTATTTTGTCTGTTTGCTACTCTCTCATCTGATACTTTATTATTTGTTACTCTCATGTCTTTAGCAATTAGAATCATAATGTGAATGCATGTTTGGTGATTTTAGTGTCATCTAGCTATTTTGTGTAATTGAATTTACTTAATGATCAAATGAGAAGTCATAATGATATATCAAGCAAGTTGAAAAGTGTGGATTGCACAATTGTTTGATGATCTTATGATTTCTGGTGCTAAAGACACCTGTTGTTTCAAGAGGACGAAGCCCACTGAACAAAGGGGGTCCGGGGGCAGCGCCCCTGGTTAGCAGGGTTATAGGGGCAGCAACCCCTAGGGGGGTTCAAGGGGCAACACCCCTGGCTAGGAAATTTTGTTTTTCATATTTTGTTATGCATTGGAAATTGATTCGGAAGTGGAAAACTGCTAAAAATTGGTCATCCGGAGTAAACATGGTCATCCGAACCAAATCTGGTAACCCGGACCAAATTGAAGCAACAGATAAAGAAAACTTCCAAAAGGTTGACGGTTATCAGCCAATAGTCATGACGTTTCTTTGCATCGTTCAGCCCTATAAAAATAACCGTTTTGGTCAGTTTCAGACACACGAAATTCCTAACAGATTTCACATTTTCGTTCTTGAATCTCCTATTCTTACCCGATTGAATATTCGAGTATACCATCGAAATAATTCAATCTGAAAGTGAATACACGATTATAAGAGAATCCAAGTCATCTCAAATCCACATTCCTACAATGCACATGTTGGTCTTACATTTAGACTTTAGTAACCCAAAATACATTTCATGATCTACGTTGCATATTGCTAGTGCCACTAGTGTTCGAGTAACCATTTTTTTATGGTTCAACGAGGCAAAAAAGATTCAAATGATACTTATTGTATTCATCGGGGGTTCCTCGGAATGAGTGCGACCCACCTTCCATACACTTGGACATGCGGACTGCTAATGGGGCTTCCTCTGAGTGAATGGGACCCACCTTTGGTATCCTTGTCAACTGCGAGTTGCGAACCTTCTAACAACTACTTTCTGATGCTGATGATTGGATAACACTTTGACTACTACTCATTTAACGAGGTCGAAGTAAGGGTAGAGGGTGTCATGCAAACTAGCATGCCTCCATCCTCTTACCTTCCTGAGATATCTTCTATTAACATCTCAACCACTGACACCTTCTCACATGCCCAAAACGCAAAGCCAAGGGAATAATTCTTGGCTTCCTCATTTCAGAGCCGTTACTTTGGCCCAACACCCTTATAACTATCTTAGTTTCGGTCACAACCAGATGGGTCCATGAATGTGGCTGGACCGGTGAGTCCTAGAACGGGAAAGGGTTTGATTCAAGGCATTAACAAATAGAACTGTTTATAGACCAAGCGTACGAAAGGAGTCATAAAGTAGAACGTGAATGATCGCGCTCCTCCCGTACCTAAGCCCTCGTGAAGTTGTGACACCATGCGCTAGTAACATCCTTAGGAACATACTCATGAGTGAGCCGCATGAGCATAGTTCACGCCTCAGTCTAACTCTTTTTTAGAACAACTGACACACTCATCTAATCTACTCATAATTCTACTCCACAGTCCAAAGCGGGACTCGGACCCTCGACCTTTTGGGGGTTGGGGAACCATTAGGAAACTCATTACAACTGCCCATACTAACGCTTTTAAACACCCAAACACATAATCATACATCCTAATTATGTGTAAGAATCAAACATAAACACTAATTAGTACACACACAAGTATACATATATAGTTTAACACCTAATTACACACATGAAGTTCTTAGACTTCAAGTCACCCATGAGACTAAAAAGTCCCAAATTCCAGCATTTCAACGTTGTGGAGTTCACAGTCTTCATTCATACTATTTTACTCCACCCTTGTATATATTCAACAAATACAATTTTTACACCATTTAGCATACACATAAATAAACATACATGTGTATTAACAACCACCTAACAATTACTAAGTAAGTGCAAAAACACTTACCTTTAGCTAAAGAGGATTCCACTTGATCTTCAATGCTAGCTCCCTAAACAATCCACTTGCATTTAGTAATCATGTGATCTCAATTCATTCACCAATTTGAGATTCAGGACACAGCTATGATCTAAAGATCAACACCCTAACTTAATTTGGTTACTACAACCTTAACCAAACATCCAACACCCAATATCAATCATCCAACCCATTTGACTTGTTAAGGTCTTATCCAAATTTCACCCAAAATCCCTAATTACACAATTTCTCAAAGTGTATTTCAAAATATCTAGGTCTTAAATCAGATTTAAACCCATATATATATATATATATATATATATATATATATATATATATATATATATATATATATATAAGGCTTCTAATTGGAATATTTCTTGGCATATCACATGGCATATTCCAACTAGATATATATGGGAATATTATATATATATATATATATATTAATTTTTGAAATTAATAATATATATATATATATTGATCTTATCCAAATATATATATATATATATATATATATATATATATTCAAATCCATTATTTGTATTCCACTAATATAAATAATTACAAATTTAAATAAAACAAAGCCTAGAAAATAAAGAGTTCAAATAACCCAAAGTCCAAGGACTAAAAGTGAAAATTGGGAAAAAGTGGTCGTGACGGACCTTCACGAGATGGTAACGGTCTGTGTTGATCGTGACACACCGTCACCATATTGGTTGCGGTCCGTGACGCAATACCAGAGGCGGTTTGGGGTTTGGCTGAAGGAATGACGCGTGGCTCGTGACTCAGACCCGTGACGGACCGTCACGAGCACTGTAATGGTCCGTTACGTGGGTAAAAAGGGCTTGGCCGCCAAGGGATTGGAGATGGACCGTCACCATCTTGGCAACTGTCACACCCTGTCTAAGGTGGAAACACGAGTTATGACAGTTGTATGGAATCAAGAACACATTGCTTAAAAGAGAAGCATTACCATGCATTCTAAATTCCAAATATTAAAGTTTTACATGCCAAATTGTTTTACATATCGAGATTTATAACAAAAGCCATTTCAAACAAAAGATAGTTTTTTTTCAAAATTCTTCCAATGTACTCTTTGCCATGCACACAAGATGAGCTATTCAAGGATTACCTGAAAAATATGCTTAAAGTGGTCAGCTATAAAGTCGGTGGGTTCGTAGGTTTAAATAAGATATGAAATAAGTAAGTAAGCAAATGAGTAAGTAGTTGCACATGAATAATTGCTATGTAATGTTGAAGAAACACACAAGTGGATAAGATAATAATAGGGGCAATTACATATATCCCCCTAAAAACTTCATTAATTAGATATATACCCAACTCAAAATTTTATTTACGTATATCCCCTTCATTTTGTACATATATATCCAACTGGACGATGGAATCGATCATAAGCGACGATGGATGTTGGAATCGATCGGAACTGGGAATTAGAAGGTTAGGGTTGGGATCGATGGAATAAGAATAGTCGTATTTATTGTAAGCTTAAAAGAGTAATTTTATAAAAGATTGAGATATATGTAATTTAAGTTTTGAGTTGGGTATATATATAATTGGAGTTGAAAATAGGAGGATATATGTAATTCTACCATAATATAATGCATGAGCCCGCAACTAAACCTTATGACCGGATAAAGTTTTCCCCAATTAATGTCTTATCACGGAACATTAACAAAGAGAACACGGAAATAAACATTCACTTCATAATAGTTGGAGCGACCAACTATGAATGGGGAGGCCACCCCGGTAGATCTATCAATATTAATCCGATGGCTTCTTAGAGGAGTTAAATAGTTGCGTAAAGTAAACGGGGACTTAAGTGATAATAGTTTAACTCAAGATTATATAGTCAAATAAACATGTGCATAGACAACATAGGAAGCAATATTCGAAAAGTATTTAAGTTGAACATATTTTCCCCTCAAAATGTTAAAGTAAAAAGGGGCTACGAAAACTCACCAAGAGTTGAGATATAGAAGATTAAGATCTTGAAATGAGGAAACGTCTAACTCGGTCCTACAAAATTTGGGACTCTAATGAGTTTTATGGACTTATTCATTAAGGTTAGGTTGGACAAAGACGCTAAGTGTCACACCCTAGTCCCATGCACTGGTTGATCGTGACGAATGGTATAGAAACACACAGCGGAAGCTAAAATCTCAAGACTTTTGTTTATAATAACATTGTCTTACAAATTTTAACCAACTATTACATCAAATGATTCTTATCAAGGAATAAAAAACAACCATACTTCGTAATATGCCTTTAGCCAATCAACCAACAACTTGTCATGCTCACCACTTATCTGGAATGCCATCATTTAAAGCCGTCTAGGGTTTAACCTGTAATGTCCTTTAAAATATTAAAAGAAACTGGGTCAACATATGTTGGTGAGTTCATGAACCACAAATGGTTATAATTTGAAACGCAAGTAATGTCCCACGTCCCACCCACTAGCACGACAGCTGTGAACTTTTAGTATGTATATAACTGGCGACTTTACCTGCCACTACTGGCACACACTACCAGCTTAATGGGATGATTAATCCCACCCGTAGGTCCCATCCACTTGGAACGTATAAAATGCTTATTACGTATTATATATACTTGGAATAAGGAATTACCACAAATGGAGCCAACATGTTTCAAATAACAACTGTGTAACCAAATACACATTTCAGTTCAGAGGAACTCACCTGGACAACACCTCGGCTTAGTTTTAACTGCAATAATTACCTCGTACAATATCCTAAATTATATCGACATTTCTTAATCAAGTATATCTAGCTTAATGGTAAATAATCTAATGTTAAATGGTCGGATAAAACTTACCTCAGAACTATCTACAGCAATTTGAAGACGTGTCATGGATTAATCACACTTGCAGCGCGTACCGGGGTTTGGAAATAGCAATTACAGAGAGTATATATGTGTTTGAAAAGGTGTAGTAGGTGTAGATGTTGTAAAAATGATCGAGCGATTGATCCAATTTATAGGCTGAAAATGTGACCCTTAGCGGACCGCTATCTGGGGGTAGCGGACCGCTAGCCCCTGCCGCAAAAATAATTCTTTCAGGCACAAGTAGCGGGCAGTTAAGCCTTGGGTTAGTGGACCGCTAGCCCCTTTCTGGCTTAGCAGACCGTTAAGACCTTAGTGACGGTCCGCTATAGGGTAACACACATCAGTTTTCATCCGTTAGTCATCCGACACGTGGCAGCTCATCATTACTCTCTTCCTCAGCACGTAGCGGACCGCTAAGACCATGGTAGCGTTCCGCCACTTGTCAGATTTTCAGATTTTTTTCATTTTTTGTCCCTGGGGTTTAGGCTATTGACGGTTCTAGTCCATTGGCTTTGTTTTTCAATATTTCTAGGGTGTTACAAATATCCCCTTCTTAAAGAAATTTCGTCCTCGAAATTTGGAATGTTACTCGAGCAAATGAATGTACTTAGGGTTAAAGATACTATATCTTTTAATCATGTCTTCTTTATTACTTAAAGAGATAACTAATACCCTAGTTAAGGACATAATCCTTATACATCTAGTTGTCCTAATACGTTATCTACATATGATTTATCTTAATGTAACTGATAATACCTCAGAAGAAAATTTATTTATTCGTGTATAAAGTTCTAATATACATATTATGGAAGATGTACCTATCATTCTCCTTCCTTTCTTCCTCCTAGTATGAATACGCGACCTTTAGATCCACCATCGGGTTTTGGTTGGAGTGCTTTTGGACAATTATTCTTATAATGCCCAATCTCGTCACAATTATGACATCTAATGTTTGGGCAATGTCTTGCTAGTTATGACATCTAATTTCTTAGGTATTCTTTCCCAAGTTGTTTCCTTCTCTTTTATAAGCTTCAGATGTTATTTCCTCATGACTTCTTTTAATTTCCACTTTCCTTGGTTCTTAACTTGCCACTACATCATACATTACAGCACTCAGTTCAACAGTTGCATTCATTGTTTGTGGTGTGGTGGTTTTTACTAATGTGCGAACCTTAGGAGCCTGCACATAACATTTGATTCGTCGAGATTCCGGGGTTACTAGATGTGGCACTAGTCTGGGCATTTAATTAAATTTAGTGGTGTACTCCCGGTGTGTAAGGTTTCTAGCTTCTAAGCGATGAAATTTCGTTTCAATTTTATCCACCTCATTTTGTGGACATAATTTCTTGATAACTAGATCTTTAAGATCTTCCCGCTTCATCCTATCTACATTTTCTTATCCTCTAGTCTGCTTGACTGACTTCCACCGGTCAAGGGCTTCTTCTTCAAAGGCGTGTGCAGCAAATTTTACTGCCTGATCGCTTCGGCATTCGCTTAGCTTAATAACGACCTCCATTGATGTTATCTATTGCATGGCTGCAATAACATCCTTTTTGCCGTTAAAAGGTTTTGGGTGGCATCCACTCAAGGATTTGTAGGAACACCCTTCCTTGCAGTCATTTCCTAATCTTACACTATGGTTTGTCGTACCACTTGTTTCATGGATTCTAGTTGTGTCATTATTAGTGGCGGCATGGTTTGTATTCTCCATTTGTTTATTTGCACCGTTTGTTGCTCCTTCGTTCCTGTTACCTGGATGACTGCTTGAACCCATTCTCCTTTGAATGGCTTCGTCAAGGATTCCTGATAAGATTGTTTGAAGCACCCTAGTTACTTCTGTTGTGATCGCCCCTTGAAATTGTGCTTCAGTCAAAAGCACTTCCTCTGGATGAGGTTCAGTTTTAGGGTTTCTATCAGTATTGGTGTTTGGGTTGGTGTCGGCGTTTTTATTTGCATTAGTGTGTGTATTCTTATTCTCATGAGCACGGGATCTCCTAGTCGGTGCCTCCTACCTCTATCGGTCATTTTAATACATACACACAGATGTATGACATCATAATTCGTATAACTGGTTATAATCCAGAAAGTAACAACATTTGACCAAAAATGTTTTTAATGATCTGATTTCTAGGTATTACCCGTTATATAACATAATGAATGTTAACATCTCAACCTATAGCTTATCTCATGGTATTCCAGCTATTCTCAGAACCCTAGTTTAAGTCTAGATATTATTCCTTAGCACCTAAATCTCTTAAATTAAGGCTCTGATACCAACTTGTCACACTCTAGTCCTAGGCACTGGTTGCTCGTGACGAATGGTACAAAACACACAACGGAAGCTAAAACCTCAAGACTTTTATTTATAATAACATTGTCTTACAAATTCTAACCAACTGTTACATCAAATGATTCTTATCAATGAATCCAAAACAACCATACTTGGTACAAAACATAAGAAAATAGAAGATATACCAATTGTATCTAAGTACGTAGATGTATTCCCTAGTGAATTACTAGGAATACTGTCAGATAGAGAAGTGGAGTTCAAAATAAGTCTGTTACCGGATACGGCACCAATTGTTAAATCCACATACAGATTATCTCTAGGGGTGTAAACGACCCGAGCCGAGCCCAAGCCTGACACTAATCGATCTCGGCTCGTTGGATTATCCTGAAGCTCGAGCTCGAGCTCGGATCGGTTCGAGCCTATAGATTTTGGATCGAGCTCGGCTCGTGGAGTGAAAATAAAGCTCGAGATCGACTCGGCAGGGCTCGGTTTCAGTCATGACGAATAAACGAGCAAAAGCTCGTTTATAGGAAGCCTTCAACGAGCCAAAGCTCGGCTCGAGCTCGATTTGGGGGTTAAATTGAATAATATATTAAATATATAAGAAAATAATATAAAATTTTACTAGGCTCGTTAAGGCTTGCGAGCCTAAACGATCTTAGAAGGTAAAGCTCGAGCTCGGGCTCGATAACTAAACGAGCCATATTTTAGGATCGAGATCGGGCTCGGGCTCTTTAAGGCTCGGCTCGTTCGAGCTTTTTACCGATCCGATCTCGAGTAGCTCTCGATCCGGCTTGATTTGTTTACACCCGTAATTATCTCCAATGAAGATGAACGAATTGAAGAAACAATTAGATGAATTGCTAGAAGAAGAGTTTATAAGACCAAGTTCTTCCTCTTAAGGAGCTCCTATTTTATTTGTCAAGAAGAAGGACGGATCAATGCGTATGTGCATTGATTACCGAGAACTAAACAAGGTAACTAAAAAAATCGATATCCATTTCCGAGAATCGATTATATTTTTTATCAGCTTCAAGGAGTGTGTTATTTCTCAAAGATAGACATTTGTTCAAGTTATCATCAGTTAAAAGTACAAGAAAAAGTATTCCCAAAACTGCATTTAGAACGAGATATGAACATTATGGGTTCACGGTTATGCCTTTTGGACTCACTAATGGTCGAGCATCTTTTATGGACATGATAAATCGAATTTGCAAACCCTACTTAGATAAATTTGTTATCATATTCATAGACGATATACTTATTTATTCTAAAACTCAGGGAGAACATGCAAATCACCTCAGAACACTACTTGAATTATTGAAAACGAGAAATTATATGCTAAATTCTCAAAATGTGAATTTTGTCTTACTGAAGTACAACTTCTCGGCCATATTATAAATGCAAGTGGCATTCAAGTAGATCCTACAAAGATTGAGGCAATATGTAACATCTGCCACAAAAATGTCCAAGAAATGCCAAGGTTAGAACCTATAAGGACTTGTGTATCTAAAGTACCAAAGTCTAGGGTTAAAAGTGAAAATTTGTGAAAATAGCTAGATATCGGACCGACATCACCTTCATATCGGTCCGAAGTGAATAAGGTTGTTGATATCGAACCGAGGCGAAACTCAGTCAGATATCGGACCGATGTCCATTTTCATAACGGTCCGCAATGGAACGATAGGTCGGTTATCAGACCGACATCAATCCATAACGGTCCGCAAACCTCCTCTCAGCCGCAATTTTGTGGTGCTGACACGTGTCGTATGACTCAACCCTAGATTCTGACGCGTGTCGCGATATCGGACCGACATGGTCCACATATCGGTCCGATATGAACACAAAACATGTGCGGTCCAATCAGACGTTGACGTTTAGGGCTGACACATACATAACTGGATGTCGGATCGACATCCCTTTGATAACGGTCCGACATGGATCCAGATTTCAGCCTATAAATAGCTGAACGATTTCAATCATTTTCTTCATCCCAAACACGAATTCCACTCTCAAAACACGTGTCAGGTGATCCCTAGCCCACTCCCGACGATCCCGGTCCAACTCCCGCTCATTTTAGCTCTCGGATTAAGAAGAAACGCTTGTAGAAGTGCTGGTGCGCTAGAGAAATCAAGTTAAGAAGCTAGTCTATAAGCTTGCAACTTAGAGGCTCATTCCTATACTTAAGGTGAATACTTTATCTCTTTCAAAAGCTTGTGTCAAACATTTACATTTACGAAAATGGCCAAATAAGGTTAAGGGAGTAATGCTCAACGTTCTTCTACGTAAAAGTATTCAGGCCATAAGTATGCGTAGAACTTGCAAGGGTTACACGGGTCTCGGGTGAAATTCCCGGATTGCGGTTGGTGCTTATCTTATAACAATATTGGAGGTATTAACCTGTCCGTTGTTATAAGCTATGACGCCAGTGTATACCGTGGTGCGATTGTACAGGACGGGCGTGCTGAATGTATGGATTGAACATAAAGTTGTAATTATGAACTAATGCTTGTTTGTGCCAAAATGATTTTAATGTCAAGATAATTGTATTCACCGGCGTTCGCGCTGACGTTTTATTTTCAAAATGTTTTTCAGGTAAAAAATAAAAATGTGATGAAATTGGGTTATAGGCAGACATAAGACCTGACCCAAGAATAGAAAATGTGGGAGACAGACATCAGATATGGCCTGTGAAAAGGATAACTTGCACGTTGGATTCTCAGACCTCGTGCATAGGAAATCCTAAATAAAGAAAGATGAGATAGGACCTGGGGACTGATCAACCTCAGATAGTACTATTTCCCTTGGCTTAAACTTGTCCATGAGAGACAAGAAATGTATTTGATTTAAAACTCTGTTTTGTAATCAAAATAAAAAAGGTATTTAAATCCCTATGTTTATGAAGTAAATGCAAGGCTTTTGTTTTCCAACTGAGTTTTGATATTTACAAACACAACCCCTGAGGTTGAATGAATGATGAACGATCCTTTTGAAAAGACTTCCATTGTGTTTATAAAAACTATGAAATCAAACCAGGTGATACCAATCGATTGTCGCACACGTCCAGGGGGTGCCTGAGACGGGGTGTGACAGGGTTGGTATCAGAGCCACAGGTTTTAGCGAATTAGATACTTGGAAGTAGTATCTAGGCTTCAACCATTAATGCTTTTAAGATAAGAAAACAAGGTAACCTTCTGACCGGTATGTAGTTATCTGACGAACGAAATGTTCTGTCTAAGGAAAGAGCGGCGTATAAATCTCTCCTAGACCCGTCGCTCTTACCTGGGAACATCTCTGTTAGAGGTACTACTCTGGGAAGATAACCATCCTTGTAGAACTTTAGTTAAAATAAGAATATTGGCCTTAGTATCCAAGTCTTGAAAAAGAATAAGATAAGTACTGATGCTTTAAGTTTGCAGATGTCTGGAGATAATTCCGTTCCTGTATATTATGATCCTAATTGTCCGATTAAACAAGAATCCCCGGAATACCATCCACTGGGTTCCCGAATGAGTCCTATATCGTCACCCTACTATAACGATGATCCATTTGCGATTCTTCCAGATAATCCTATTCCTGAATCCCATCCCCAGTTCTATGACACTTCAAGCCAATGGATGGATGCTAGATCAGATTTCATCAATTGGAATACTGCTACAGCTGAATCTAGTCATACTCGGCAAAATATGTCAACGGAAGAAGATCCATCTGAAAAATCTCATCATTATGAAACCGCTTTTGAAAATCCCGAAGATTACCCATTCTTTAATAATACTTCAGGAAATTGTGATCATCAATCTTATAATTCTGAATCCCCAGTCCTATATGATCCTTATATGTTTCCTGAACCAGTTTACCATGGTCCTTTTGAAACCTATTTCCAAGCTCCTCCAGGATACCAAAATGCTCATAACGATATTATGGTTGGACTTCGTGAACCTCCACCAAAATACGGTTATAAACATAGTATGCCTTCTTCTCCTATTGAGTGCCTAGATCGTTCGTTACGCCAAACGGACGAAGTGACATGAGAGAAAATCATGGACAAGGCAAGAACCAAATTTTATGGACAACAGGTCTATGAATATGGAGAAAGCCTAATGACCCTTGGAAAAGAGCTGATGAAAGATTAAAATCTATATTGTATTTTGTTCCCTTGTAACATATTTTATAATAAATCTCGTTTTGTTTATTTTGTTACAGAATGGTTGGAAAAGGCAAAGGTCCTAGTTTTCTTCGTAAATACGCTCCCGCTAATTATTTTGAATGTAAAACGAATGAAACTACAATAAAAAGTAATGAGGAAACTGAAAGTTCAACTTTCAGAAGCCTCGGAGAAATAGGAAACCCAAATGTTCCCTATAATACTTCTGTAAGTTTTCATTCTGCTCCTACCGCTGGAAGTTACAATGTCACTCCAATATATTCCCAAAATTTTTATGAGGGATACACCAAAATGCCTTATGAAAATAATCCTGAAGAAGAAGAACGTGCTGACTCTAATATACCTTACGTTCCTTACTATGAAACGATTCCCATCCCTGCTCCTCATATAAATGAGAATGCATCAGGAAATGAGAGGGAACAAATGTTACTGAACCGAATAGCTCAATTGGAACGAGAAAAAGCTAAAATTGAAACTCGTAATGCCTTGTTGGTTCAAGCTCTTGAAGAAAAGAATTTTTGAAGTTTCTAGGAACAATAATTTATATATGTATTGTCTTCTGTAATATATTCCTATCAATAAAAAGATTTTTTTTAATTCTCGTCGTACTCTCTTGATAGTATGTTGAAAAATACCGGACCTTCTCAAAACACGAGAGGAAAAAGGAAACAAACAGTGGTTGAAAATGCTATTGAAAATCCTAATTCTCGTATTGAATTCCAAAAGATGATTACTGAAGGAATCAAGGATTCTCTTCCAATGATCTTTACTGAGCTGGAAAAGAGACAAGCTGATAAACTATCTATTCAACCGTCCAATCAAAAATCTATTAATTCTAAACCTTTGACTCAACACACTAGAATTATCACCCAGTCCAAGCCTGTTACTCTTAAACCAGAAGGCTCCACTACCCGCAAAACCAAGAGGACGGAGAGAGAAGAATATTATCACCACTTATTTGAAGATGAAGGAATAGGTAACAACTACGGTCACGTAGAGAAGAAAAAGAAAGTAGTTGGCTGTACCTACAAGATGTTCCAGGACTGCAAGCCATATAACTTCTCTGGAAGAGAAGGAGGAATAGCCACATTGAGGTGGATCGAGAAAACTGAGTATGTGCTTGCAATCAGCAAATGTGTTGAAGAAGATAATGTCCTGTATGCATCCAATTTGTTTAAAGACCAAGCTCTTGAATGGTGGAATAACATTGTTGCTGCCAAAGGAAGAGATGCGACCTATACAATAAGTTGGAGTGCTTTTAAAGAAAGAGTTGAAAAGAAGTACGTTCCCCAAAATGAGAGGGAACAGATTGAAGGGAAATTTCTAAGTTTGAAGATGATTGGAACAAATCATTAGGAATATGCTACCAAACTCCTAGAATATGCATGAATCGTTCCACATCTTGCTACACCTGAATCAAATCTGATAAAGCGGTATATTTGGGGTTTAATCGGTGAAATCAGCGACATGGTCAAGGTCGCAAATTGTGAAAACCTGGATGATGCTATGGATTTGGGAGCATCATTAACCAGCAGCCTAATTAGAAACCAGGAGGAAGGGAAGAAGAAGAAAAAATCTGGGCAACGCCCAAGTGGAATAAAGAAATCAAAATTTTCTTCCCGAAACAATAACTCTTCTATTCCTGTGTGTCCAAAGTGCAAGAAGATGCACTTAGGACAATGTCGTGCTGGACTTTTCTGCAACTTTTGCAAGATGTCCGGTCACAAAATAGAGAATTGCTTCAAAAAGAAGCCAACGACTTGTTTTGAGTGTGGCGAGGCTAGCCATATCAAAACCTATTGCCCCAAGTTGAAGAAGTCTGATGGGACAGGTCCCAACCCTGCAGGTGGAGTAAAGAAGAATGCACGAGCATTCGTTCTCAATACTCATGAAGCAGCAGGTAAGTCCGATGTCATTACGGGTACATTTCTTGTCAATAATATTTATGCTCGAGTTTTATTTGACTCTGGTGCAAACCAAAGTTTTATAGATCATAAATTCTATAGACTTTTAAATAAAACTCTAGCTAAATTAGACAAGAAATATGTGGTAGAGACTGTCAACGGTGACCTCGTCCAAATCTCTGAAATCTTAAATGATTGCTTTATCACACTCTCAGGACATATTATACCTGCAAAACGGTTGCCAATGACTTTGGCAAGTTTTGACATTGTCCTAGGAATGGATTGGTTAGCCTCTAACCAAGCTCGTATCCTGTGTGATAAGAAATGGTGATAAATTATCTAACTCTGTTGGAATAATTTCAATGTTAAAATCCATAAAATATTTACGAAAAGGATGCTTAGCATACCTTGTAACTATAACCACCGACACCAAAAAGAAGATTGAAGATGTGCTGGTTGTGGCTGAATTCCCCGATGTTTTTCCTGACGAACTGCCCGGAATTCCACCTGAAAGAGAAGTGGATTTCAGAATTAATCTAGTACCCGGTACGACACCGATTGCCAAAGCCCCATACAGATTAGCTCCAACTGAAATGGTAGAATTGAAGAAACAGTTTGATGAATTACTCGAAAAAGGATTCGTAAGACCAAGCTCATCGCCTTGGGGAGCCCCGGTCTTATTTTTCAAAAAGAAAGACGGTTCGATGCGTATGTGTATTGATTATCGTGAACTAAATAAAGTTACGATAAAGAACCGTTATCCACTCCCCATAATTGATGATCTCTTTGATCAACTCCAGGGAGCTCGATGCTTCTCAAAAATCGATCTTCGTTCTGGCTATCACCAATTAAACGTCCAGGAAGAAGACATTCCCAAAACTGGTTTCAGAACTCAGTATGGTCATTTTGAGTTCACGGTAATGCCGTTCGGACTTACTAATGCACCAGCAGCATTCATGGACATGATGAATCGAGTCTGTAAACCTTACTTGGATAAATTTGTTATCGTATTCATTGACGATATCCTTATTTATTCCAAAAGTAAAGAAGATCACGCCGATCATTTGAGAATTTTTCTTGAACTCATGAGAAACGAAAAGCTATATGCTAAGTTCTCAAAATGTGAATTCTGGTTGACAGAAGTTCAATTCCTTGGACATGTCATTAACGCTGATGGCATCCAAGTTGATCCTGTTAAAATTGAAGCAATATCCAAATGGGAAATCCCGAAGTCACCAACTGAAATTCAAAGTCTCCTCGGTTTAGCTGGTTATTATCTGAGATTTATCCAAGATTTCTCTCGAATTGCTGTTCCATTAACTTCTCTGACTCACAAATCATTTAAGTATGAATGGGGACCTAAGCAATCTCAAGCTTTCGAAACTCTGAAACAGAAACTGACTTAAGCACCCATACTGGCTTTGCCAGATGGAAACGAAGGCTTTTTAGTTTATTGTGATGCTTCACACACCGGCTTTGGTTGTGCGTTAATGCAAGGAAGCAAAGTTATTGCTTATGCTTCTCGTCAATTGAAAACTCATGAAAAGAATTATACGACTCATGATTTAGAATTGGGCGCCGTAATCTTCGCACTGAAATTGTAGAGGCACTATCTATATGGAGTCAAATTCACTATTTTCACTGATCATAAAAGCCTAAAGTATATATTTAGTCAGAAAGAACTGAATATTAGGCAAAGGCGTTAGATGGAAGTCCTGAATGATTACGATTATGAAATCTGTTATCATGAAGGCAAAGCCAATGTTGTAGCCGATGCCTTGAGTAGAAAAGAACATGAGAAACCTAAACGAGTTCGTGCTTTAAGACTAGATCTTCAAATTGATCTTATTACCCGTATTAAGGAATCTCAACAGATGGCTTTAAAAGAACCCAACCTAGAGAAAGAAGGTTTGGGAGGCATGATCGAACAACTGGTTAAAGATGATGTTGATATTCTTAGAATGAATAAGAGAATTTGGGTTCCTATTTATGGAAACATACGTGAAGAGATTCTTGAAGAAGCTTATAAATCCAAATATACGATGCATCTTGGAAGGGATAAAATGTACAAAAACCTAAAAGTCAATTACTGGTGGATAGGAATGAAGAAACATATCGCTATCTATATTGCAAAATGCTTAACCGGTTCTCAAGTTAAAGCTGAACATCAAAAGCTGTAAGGATCAAACTGATGTGTTAGTATTTACACATCATTTTGGCACAAAACTTCGTTCATTTAATGATCAATTCTTGGTTATATTCAACGTTTAGACACTTATTTGCTTCATTTCCTGTTTTGTAGGTTTTTGTGAAGCTTGGTGAATAAACAAGAAGATTCCAGGATAAACAAGTCAAGGTTTAGGGTTTCTGTGATGGAGGCACGGTCGTGCCCCTATTTGGCACGGTCGTGCCAAGCTCCAAAACCCTAGGCACGGTCGCGCCCACATCTGGCACGACCGCGCCAAGCCAAATTCCAAGGCACAACCGTGCCTTGGCCGCCCACGGTCGCGTGTCATCTCGTGAGTCTGAACAGTCGTACGTCCTCGATCAGTGGTACCCAATGGAAGCTACGGATCGGTCAAACCTCTGTCACACGGTCGCGCCAAGACCTAGACACGACCGCGTCCATGTCTTAGGCACGGTCGTGCCTTCTCTCCTGGCACGGTCGTGCCTCCCCTTTTCTACTTAAACAGAACTTAATTCTCATTGAGACATTCAGCAACCCAGGGGAGAAACCTACTGTTTCAGCTCGAGTTTTCTTTGTTCCAGCCATAATTCAAGATTCTTGGAGAGGATACAACATCAAGAGGATCACCATACATCAACAACAACATCTAGGCTTGGAGGAGTGGTTTGATTCTTGTTTTCATATCATGTTTCTCACTATTTTTCCCTGTTTATTTGTAATTTTGATGCTCATGATGAGCTAAAACTCCTGTTCACTTTGGGTTAGATGAAGTTTAGATACATTTGACAACATTCATGGATTATTGGCAATTATTGCGTTAATGTTATGACAACCATATGATTATTCTTTGATGAAATTATGTATTCAAGTATTTTGAGTTATTTACAAGACTTGTATTTGTGTATGTCATATTATGTTGGAAAACTTATGATTTATGCTTATATTCATGGATTGGTGTATGTAATTATACTAGTTTATGGCATTTGACTAGGAATGGTGAATGAAGTCTTGTTTATGAATCATTATATTTGTATGTGTAACCTTATGCTTATGTTTGGAAAGACAAAGTATTTGTTATGATGTGTCATATTTAGTGTTATGTTTATCTAGGAATTGTTGACACATCCTCCTAATTTATATAATCTTTATATGAACATTGTATGTTGAAGAAATGCATATTGTTGTCTAAATTAATCAACTTGAGGTGGATAGTGTGTTGTTCATATTATCTTTCCAACTAGTTGTTGGATTAGTGTACCTTAATCGGAAGCTAGTTCAATCTTTATAAACATTGACATGATTACTAAACACGAGAGCCTCATTGTATGACTTTAGGTGGTTGGTTTGTGTAATTCATGCTAGCTTTCCGAATAGTCATTTGATTAGATATCTTTGACGAGAATTTAGTCAATTTATGTATCGTGTATTTGCCATATTTCTATGAATGTATTGAATGTATTCTAAATGGATTCGACACCGAAGTGATATTTTCTCCTTGATTGTTTGATTTGTGACTTTAGTCTAGTTTTATATTCTCACATATTAGTTTAGTTAAAAATCAACTTAAACATCTTTTACCCATACTTGATTGAATCTTAGTCCCGGTTTATTATCGCATCCCACCGTGTCCATGGATTGATATCCAGTTCTTACCCTTACTATATTGCTATCTGACGGGTACACTGCCCGGTGTGTGTGATTAGTATTTGGTGAAAACCCTTTTTAAAACTAATTGTGTAAAATACTTATAAAAATATATATATAGTTTACACGCATCAAGTTTTTGGCGCCGTTGCCGGGGACACGGTTTTGCGAGAACGATTGGAATTAATTTTTAGTCATTTAGTATATATATTTTTGTAAATATCGTGTTTTTCTTGTTGTTATTTGCAATTTTGTGTGTATAGATATTTTTCGCATTTTACTTGTTATTTTTTTTAGCTTCATTTGTATATATATATCTTGGTTTTTATCCCATTTTATTATTTTACTTTTATTTTCAATTTTTTTTAATATTTATTTATTTTATTTTTATTTTATTTTATTTTATTTTAAGTTATTTTATTTTTGTTTTATACTTGTTTTTGTCTAACTTGTGTTTTCCTTGTCCTAGGTTCGCGTATTTAAATCTAACTTGTCGTGCAGATCGTGTATGTTCTCAACTCCCGTCGAGGAGGTTCTTGAGCCGTCTTCCGAGCCGGAGCGTGATCTTCATCGGAGATTGCGAGCCCGTTCCCGATTTGTGGCCCGGTTACTCGAGTTTGACGAGGTTGTTGTTGACGAGGTTGTTGTTGACAAGGTTGTTGTTGACGAGGTAGAGGAGATGGCGAACGAGGATGCGGGTCGGACGCTTTTGGATTTTGGCAAACCGACACTTGAGGGTTTGGAGTCGAGCATCAATAGGCCGACGGTTGGAGCACATCAGTTCGAGATCAAATCCAGCATTATACAGATGGTGCAGAACATGTGTCAGTTCGATGGCAAGGATCATGAGGATCCTAATACTCATTTGGCCGGTTTCTTAGAGATTTGCGCCACTTTCAAAATTCGTGACGCTACCGACGATGCTATTCGGCTCCGGTTGTTCCCGTTTTCCTTACGGGATCGAGCCAAGGCTTGGTTACTGTCACTTCCTCCTAGGTCCATTAGTACTTGGGACCAGATGGCTGCTAAATTCTTAGAAAAGTACTTCCCTCCGGAGAAAACATCGAAGTTGAGGGCTAGGATTCTTTCTTTCCAGCAGGACGACGGGGAGACGATCTATGAGGCGTGGGATAGATTCAAGGAATTGATGAGGAAGGTTCCCCACCATGGATTGTTGAAGTGGCAGCAGTGTGAGACCTTTTATAATGGTTTGGAGATGACCGGGAAGCATCTGATTGATGCATACGCGGGTGGAGATATTGGAACAAAGACACCACAGGAGGCGTATGACTTGCTAGAGAAGGTGGCAGCAAAGAGCTACACTCAGCATACTTCCCGAGCGAGAACCCAGAGGCAGGGTGTCCATCACGTGGATGGAATTACCTCTTTAGCTGCCCAGGTGGAAGCACTTTCCACCAAGATTGATCAGATGCATGTCCACAAGGCCCAGTCCTTGTATGAGTTCTGTGGTGGGGCGCATCCCACGAGTACTTGTCAGGTTGGGGATCAGGGGGCCCACGAGCAGGTTGATTTCATGTCTAACCAGAATCGTCCCTAGAATAATCCCTACAGCAACACATATAATCCGGGGTGGAGGAATCACCCGAATTTCAGTTGGAAGTCTGGTAACAACAGCCAGCAACCACCCGGATTCACTCAGCGCCCCCCATTCCAGCATCAGTCCCACCAGTCTCAGGGACAGAGTTCCCAGTTTCGACCTCAGCAGGGCCAGTTTCAAGGCCAAGGTTCTAGCAGCGGTCCACCACCCGCACCTGAGGGTAAATCCAGTTTGGAGGACATGGTTGCACGGCTACTTGCCAATTCAGAGAGTCAGAATCAGTTGGCAGAGAAGCAGAACCGGTACATGGAGGAGCGTTTCCACACGCATGAGACTGAATTGAGGAATCAGAAAGCTTCGATCCAAACCATAGAGAACCAGGTCGGGCAGATCGCGAAGCTTCTTTCTGAGAGACAGCCAGGTGGCCTGCCTAGCAACACTGAGCCCAATCCCAATGCTCATGTGAAGGCCATCACTTTGAGGAGCGGTAGAGACACAGGACCGGATCCACAGGTTCCTGTGCACGAGCCATCTGAGGAGGAGGTTGTGATTGAGATTCCTGATGAGACACCGCCGAGGGGTAAATCGGCGAGCACATCGCGACCCCGCGAGCCTGTGAGAGATTATACTCCCGCCATTCCATACCCAGGCAGATTGAAGAAGCAAAAGATGGATGAGCAGTATGGTAAGTTTCTAGGGTTGTTTAAGCAGTTGCATATCAACTTGCCATTTGTGGAGGCTCTGGCTCAGATGCCTAAGTATGCGAGATTCTTGAAGGATATCCTCACGAATAAGAGGAAATTGGAGGAGTTATCTCAGGTGACGCTGAATGAGGAGTGTTCGGCGGTGATTCAGAACAAGCTACCGGAGAAGAGACGAGATCCGGGGAGTTTTACCATCCCCTGCTTGATAGGTAGCTTGTCGGTTAGCAATGCCTTAGCTGACATTGGTGCTATCATTAACCTCATGCCATATGCGGTCTTTGCTAAGCTTGAGTTGGGAGAACCTACACCGACACGCATGAGTATCCAGCTGGCCGATCGCTCGGTCAAGTATCCGCGAGGGATAGTGGAGAATATGTTGGTTAAGGTTGATCGTTTTGTGTTTCCTGTAGACTTTGTGATTCTGGACATGGATGAGGACAAGAATGTCCCTATTATCCTAGGTCGACCATTCCTGGCCACTGCCAAGGCCCTGATTGATGTGTATTCGGGGAGGCTTACATTGAGGGTGGATGAAGAGGAAGTGACCTTTGATGTAGGGAAATCCATGCAGCATACCCAGAATCAGGATGATTCACTCTACTTTGTTGAGGCTGTTTATTCTTGTGTGAGTGATCATCTCCAGGACACAACTGAGGAGGAGTCCCTGGACACCCAGATTGTAGGGGGGGAGACATTTGATCCAGTTGGTGAGGATCAGTTTGATGAGCAGTTGCATAGCCAGGTGAGCTATGAGTTTCCCCAGTGTTCAGCGGTTTTTGCTATGGTTGATAGAGAGTCTGAGCCGATTGAGCGGCCTTCTATTGAGGACCCACCACTTGTTGAGCTTAAGGAGCTCCTGAGCCATTTGGAGTATGCCTTTTTAGATGGTGAGTCTCAATTACCCGTCATTATCGCCTCTGATTTGACGAGTGATGAGAAGGAGAGGCTACTGGAGGTGCTGAAGCAGCACAAGCAGGCTATTGCATGGAGGATTATGGACATTAAGGGAATTAATCCCTCTTTCTATACCCATAAGATCCTTATGGAGGATGACTACGAGCTCGCTGTGCAGCACCAGAGGAGGTTGAACCCGAACATGCAGGAGGTAGTGAAGAAAGAGGTGATCAAGTTACTGGATGCTGGTTTGATTTATCCCATCTCCGATTCTCCTTGGGTTAGCCCGGTTCAGGTTGTCCCTAAGAAGGGAGGCATGACTGTCATCACCAACGAGAGGAATGAGCTGATTCCTACTCGTACAGTGTGACACCCAGCATTTCAGGTCAATATCCATATTACATAAATGCACGTTCATACTTATTATTTCCTGATATTTTATTTTGACTAAGTAAAGTCAAGGAATCTAGCAAAGGAGTTTATTCCATGTTTAGTAATTTTTAAAGAATTACTAGAAAAAGTAAGCAGTATAACCCGACAAAATACGAATGTTAATGGTTAAAATAAATAACCAGAAAAATATATATATATATATATATATTACACAAAATTTACGTTGAACTATAATTTATTTCTAATACTAAATCATATAATATACGTAAAAGTAAAATAATGGACTTTTCGAAGACGTTACTATGTAGCGCCACTTTTAGGTACTCACACCTACAAATAATCACCTCAACGAATTATACAAACCAAGATTTCAATATTTTCTTCAACGAGCCATAAACTGGTTAAAAATTATAATACCGTGAGAAATCTAAACCGAATTAATTTACCTTTTAAAAACTCTAAATAATATTAAGTTACACTTAAATCAAATAAATTGATTCAATTAACTCTAAACCCAATCATCATATCGGCAGAGACAAGTGGGTTTTCCCCTTCAATTTCCTTGACTTTCTCGACCAAACTTCAGAGAATGACCATACCTCAAGCCTTAGAAATTCAAGTAAAACCATACCACCTCAATCATTTTTCTCACAATTCCTTTTTATCTCTCATTTTCATACGGCAATTTTCCCAATTCTCTTAAATTCAAAGTCGAGTTTATAGGCAAAATCCACCATAATTCGGTGTTTTAAGAAGAATCTCACGTATTCCTAAAGAGAGTTTAGCAAAAGATTCAAGACCGTTTCTCTGTTCTCTCAAAATCACCATCTCTGCTTAGAGGTAAAAACTCAATAATTTCCATATTATTTTCTTTAAAACCGTAGCTAAACAAACAAATCGTTCGAACGCAAGTAAGATAACAAGAAAAGTGTGTCAAATTCAAGATTAAAACATAAAAATATGCAAGACTGATTCTGTCAATCAAAATTTCAGTAATCGAAACTAGGAGTTTCGATACCTGTTGTTCAATCGAAACTAGGAGTTTCGATACCTATTACTCAATCGAAACTAGGAGTTTCGAAACCTATTGCCCAATCGAAACTAGGTAGTTTCGATACTATTTTTGCCGATCGAAACTAGGTAGTTTCGATACCCAATTTACTCAATCGAAACTAAGTAGTTTCGACATCTGTTCTGTTAAATCGAAACTAAGAAAGTTTCGATACCTGTTCATCAGCCCCATGGGGCAGTAACTTAGAACTATTTTATAACGAAACGAGTGTTGAAAAACTAAAAAGACATTTAAACAAAAGCAATCAGATCTGCTAAGTCGGGTGAACAACTTGCGTTTAAGACGGGTAGTCTTAACGTGTATGTTATCCTTGTGTAATTAGGATACGGATAGGCGAGTCTGCTATTATCCAAATATTTGCTAGCATTCATACTGTCGAGGTGAGTTTCACTAATCCCCTTTTCCTAAAGTTTTGAAATGATTTGGGGTGGAGACATACTTGTAAAAGACTTTTGTATATAAATGAATTGAACTAATGATCTGACCGTATGTGTGTATTGAGGGAAAAGTAAAGCGCTTAAAGTCCTCTGAATAAATTAGTAACCATTAGCTATGGATTTAGCCCGGGATTATATGAATAGTACTATTGGGGGTGACGCCTCCGGTCATGGTTAGTCGCGCTAACCAGGGGTCCAAATGGCCGAATGACCGCATATCGTCTTACTCGCAGAAAGGCGGGGGGAGGCACAGAATGTTGGGGTTTGGTTACGGTCTCGTACATTACATACTATTTTGTATTCCTTGCAAGCTTACAATTGGGGTCAATAGATCGGATTAGTATTCATATTCATTGGTAATATATGCAAAAGGGTGCTGATCAGGTTAAAATGATCAGGTTTTAAACAAAAGGGTGCTGATCAGGTTAAAATGATCAGGTTTTAAACAAAAGGGTGCTGATCAGGTTAAAATGATCAGGTTTTAAACAAAAGGGTGCTGATCAGGTTAAAATGATCAGGTTTTAAACAAAAGGGTGCTGATCAGGTTAAAATGATCAGGTTTTAAACAAAAGGGTACTGATCAGGTTAAAATGATCAGGTTTTAAATAAAAGAGTTCTGATCAGGCTAAAGTGATCAGGTTTTAAACAAAGGAGTTCTGATCAGGTTTAACAAAGAGTTTTGATCAGAAAATGATCAGATTTAAACATTGGGTTTATGATAACTCTTTATAATAACTTGTGAACTCACCAACCTCGTGTTGACATTTTTAAGTATGTTTTCAGGAAATTGAACGTGGTCATCAGGTTAACAATGTAGGATACATGCATGCACGTGGATACGGCTTTTGAGGAGGATTTCTCTTGTATAACTCATGGTCTTGAGTCATATTTGCGAAATCTTAAACTTTTGTAAACTCAAGTTGATATTTTGCGATGTAAATATTTTAAACTCGATTATGTATCCAATTACGTGTATGTGTTTGCGGTAATCATATGCTTTGGAAACCAGTGAATGTTACGCCTCGCGTTTCCGCCTAGGCGGGGTGTGACAGAACTTGGTATCAGAGCCATTGATTATAG
This sequence comes from Smallanthus sonchifolius, assembly GCA_023525975.1. Classification (NCBI taxonomy): domain Eukaryota; kingdom Viridiplantae; phylum Streptophyta; class Magnoliopsida; order Asterales; family Asteraceae; genus Smallanthus; species Smallanthus sonchifolius. Next base: position 16,070,696 of record CM042020.1, read on the forward strand.
CGAACTAGGTGTCTAAAATGGAACCTAGTCTATAATTTAAATTACTCACTAAAAGGTTTTCATTGCATAAGCATTGCATAACCAGTGATTGTGTCATGTGGATATTATAGTCACAAGCATGTCGTCACATTCACACTCTGACCCCGTCTCTGACTCTGAATCCAACGAGGAACTTTCCGCCACACGCCCCAAAAATCCGAGTACAAGTTCGTAGCTCCACACCACCCAATGTTGCCCTGGGAGAACCGCCTATCGTCTACCGAAAGAAAAGCGGAGGACCAGTTATGGTAAAGAGTGCTAGGAAGAAGGTTCGATTTCCACGCAAGAGAACCCTAGCAGCCCGTGACCCGGAAAACGTGGAGATTGATGAGGAACCACCTAGGCAACGACCCTGTTACCACCCTACGGTGGGGACTATCCGTTGGATGCCCCGTACCCTGGCACGATGGAGGGAGATGGAGAGCATTCCCTCTACCTTTGAGCTCGGAGAGTCCTCCAACTCCCCAACACCCCTACCCCACACTGGGGAAGCGATGGAGCTCACAGTGCCTACATTAGTAGCACGTGTTCATACGCATGAAGAGCGTCTTGATGATCTCCTAGATGATATCCGATCACATGGGGATGCAGCCACGCGACTACGTCAAGGGATCGGATCTCGAGTACAGACTCTGGAGGACAACACCCGAGACATACAGGGTGCCGCTGACTACCTAGAGTTGAGAGCTGATATGGACTGGCAGTTCACTATCACGGTCCGAGACATGGTGGAGACGCTGGAAGAAAGGACTTTGGCTGCAGAATTTGTGGCTAGGGTTAGCTTTGTCATGGCGGGACTTGCCATGATGATTGGGTTGTACTCCCACTTCTTCTATTAAACCTATTATGGGCGGGTTGTGCCCATAGCACATTATGTAGTTTAAAACTTTGGTACTGATGTGGTCATGAGAACTCATCCATTTTGTATCCTTGTCTTTTGGAACAATGTACTATGCATGTTTTAACTATGTATGTGATGGGTTGTGTTGTAATGATGGTTGTTCACGTTTTATGTTGTTGTATCCTTATGTCATGATCTATCATTATTAATATATAATGTTGTTTCTTTTTAATTGATATGTTAGAAAGAACGTCATGGCACCTAAGCGAAGGACACCACGTGACACTACTGGTGACAACAACGAGACGATTTCCCCAAACATGGAACAACTCATAGCACAGCGAGTAGCTGCCGCCATGGAACAATATGAAGCAAACCGAAATAGTGGTGGAGGAAATGGTAGCGGTACCGACGGAGGAGGTGCAGGAGGTAGCGGTACAGCCGGAGGTTCCGGAGGTAATAAAAATAAATAAGCCATAACACATAGTCATGATCCGAATTAATGACGTTATGACTTGTAATTCTACAGATGCTCCAAATAGGAAGTGCACCTACAAGGCCTTCCTATCCTGCAATCCCCGCAGTTTCAATGGCACCGAGGGTGCAGTAGGTCTAATGAGATGGATAGAAAAGATGGAGTCGGTAATTGATATTAGTGAATGCACCGCTGACTGCATGGTGAAGTATTCTACATGCATGCTCACTGATAAAGCTTTAACTTGGTGGAATACTCAAATGAAGACTTTGGGGGAGAGAGACAGCGTATCAATTGTCTTGGGAAGACTTGAAAAACATGATGATTGAGGAATACTGTCCTCAAAACGAATTGCAAAACATTGAAACTGAGATGTGGAACCTACAGATGATAGGAGATGATGTGGAGGGGTACACCGACCGTTTTAATGAATTGGCGATTCTAGTACCGCATATGGTCACACCAGAACATAAACGCGTTGAGAGGTATCTATGGGGCCTTACGCCTCAAATTCGTAGCATGGTAACATCATCTAATCCAATAGATGCCAATAGTGCTATAACTTTAGCATTCAAACTAAAGGATGATGCAGTACGTAATGGATTGTTTGAGAGGAAGGAAAATGAGGAAGGTAGATTTGGGGAGAAAAGAAAGTGGATGGGAAATTCAAGTAACAAGTCTGAGAAGCAAGGGTTTAAGAAACAAGGAACTATGAAAGCTTTTACAGTCAACACAGTGGAAAGAAAGGAGTATGATAGGGGCCTACCGAGATGTAAGAGGTGTGGAAATCATCATGCCGGTGTGTGCATCAAGTGTGGAAAATGCGACAAGTTTGGTCACACCACTCAAGCTTATCGAACTAACAACCGAATGGGGAGAATTAAACCGGGATGTTTCATATGTGGTGACCTGAAACACTTCAAGAAGGATTGTCCCAAGTGGAAGAATCAGAACAACGCTCAGGCACCAGGGAGGGCATTTGTGATGGGTGCAAGGGACGCACGCCAGGACCCGAACATCGTCACGGGTACGTTCCCGATAAATAATCATTATGCCTCTGTACTTTTTGATTTGGGTGCGGATATGAGCTTTGTGTCGAATGATTTTAAATCCTTACTCGGTATTAAGGCCAGCAAACTAGATCAAAGTTATAAAATTGAATTAGCAGATGGGAAATTAATAGAAACCGAAGAGGTGATTAGGGGTTGTACTTTATGTTTAGAAAACCATACATTTAGTATAGAACTTTTACCCGTCGAACTAGGGAGTTTTGATATTGTTATTGGCATGGATTGGTTATCAAAGAATCGTGACGATATCGTATGCTTTGAGAAGATTGTACGTATCCCACTACCAAGCGGAGAAATTCTGTCAATTCAAGGCGAAAGGTGCAGAATGATGTTGAAGACGATAAACTGCATGAAAGCTCATAAGTATCTACGCAAGGGTTATTGTGCATTCCTGGCTCACATCGTCGAGAAGAAACCCGAAGAACGTCGACTTGAGGACATACCAATCGCCAGAGATTACTCGGAGGTATTTCCCGAGGACTTACCGGGATTACCACCATCAAGACAAGTCGAGTTCCGGATCGACCTAGTACCAGGAGCCGCACCAGTTGCATGATCGCCGTATCGTCTAGCCCCTTCCGAGATGCAGGAACTGTCGAGCCAACTACAAGAATTACTTGAAAAAGGTTTCATAAGACCGAGTTTCTCACCATGGGGAGCCCCGGTCCTGTTTGTAAAGAAAAAGGATGGAACCTTTAGAATGTGCATTGATTACCGAGAATTGAACAAACTGACAATTAAAAACCGGTATCCTCTTCCTCGAATAGACGATTTGTTTGATCAACTTCAAGGTTCCAGTTTCTATTCAAAAATTGATATACGATCAGGGTATCATCAACTAAAAATTCAAGAAGAAGATATACCAAAAACGGCTTTTAGGACTCGTTACGGTCACTACGAGTTCCTAGTTATGCCATTTGGTTTGACGAACGCACCGGCCGTTTTCATGGATCTCATGAACCGCGTGTGCAAGCCGTACTTGGATAAATTCGTGATTGTGTTTATCGATGACATATTGATATATTCACGAACCAAGGAGGAACATGAACATCATTTGAAATTAATCTTGGAACTACTCAGGAATGAGAAGCTTTATGCCAAATTCTCTAAGTGTGAGTTTTGGATCCAAGAGGTTCATTTTCTCGGACATGTCATCAATAAGAAGGGTATCCATGTGGATCCATCCAAGATTGAAGCTATCAAAAACTGGGAAGCACTAAGAACTCCGACTGAGGTGCGTCAATTTTTGGGTTTGGCAGGATATTATAGGCGATTTATCGAGAATTTTTCAAAGATAGCCTTGCCTTTGACCACGTTAACTCAGAAGGACAAAAAGTTTGATTGGACCGATAAACAAGAATCAGCGTTTCAATTGTTGAAGCAGAAGCTTTGCAGTGCACCAATCCTATCCCTTCCCGAAGGAACTGACAATTTCATCGTGTACTGCGACGCATCACACCAAGGTCTGGGATGTGTGTTGATGCAGAGAGAAAAAGTCATAGCGTATGCATCTAGACAGCTGAAAGTCCATGAGAAAAATTATACGACTCACGATCTGGAATTGGGTGCTGTCGTGTTTGCACTCAAGATTTGGAGACATTACTTATATGGTACAAAATGTACTATCTTTACAGACCACAAGAGTCTCCAGCACATCTTTAATCAGAAAGAACTCAACATGAGGCAACGTCATTGGGTAGAGCTACTGAATGATTACGACTGTGATATCAAGTATCACCCTGGTAAGGCAAACGTCGTAGCAGATGTCTTGAGTCGTAAAGAACGGGTTAAAACACTCCGTGTTCGTGCCCTAGAATTGACAATTCATACGAGTCTCACGACTCAAATCCGGATGGCACAACAAGAGGCAATCAAAGAAGAAAACATTCGGAATGAAACTTTACGAGGAATGATAAAGCAGTTGGAGCAAAAGACAGATGACACTTTATACTTCATGAATAGAATTTGGGTGCCATGTTTTGGTAACTTACGGGAATTGGTTATGAACGAAGCCCACAAGTCCAGGTACTCCATTCACTCAGGTTCGGATAAAATGTATAAGGATCTGAAAGAACTTTACTAGTGGCCGAACATGAAAGGAGAAATTGCTATTTATGTCGGTAAATGCTTGACATGTTCAAAAGTAAAGGCAGAACATCAGAAACCGTCGGGATTGTTACAACAACCCGAGATACCTCAATGGAAATGGGAACAGATTTCCATGGATTTCATTACAAAGTTACCCAAGATGTCGAGCGGGTATGACACTATATGGGTAATTGTCGATCGTTTGACGAAATCAGCTCATTTTCTACCCATCAAAGAGACGGATAAAACCGAGAAACTTGCAAGGCTTTATATTAAGGAAATTGTGGCTAGGCATGGAGTGCCAATTTCTATTATCTCTGATAGAGACAGCAGATTCGTGTCCAAAATCTGGAAATCATTACAAGAAGCCATGAGCACACGTCTTGACATGAGCACGGCATATCACCCACAAACAGATGGTCAAAGTGAAAGGACCATTCAAACCTTAGAGGATATGCTCCGTGCGTGTGCAATTGACTTCGGTGGAAATTGGGATACTCATTTGTCGCTAGCTGAGTTTTCATACAATAATAGTTACCACACCAGCATCAAAGCCGCTCCGTTTGAGGCTTTGTATGGTCGAAAATGTCGTTCACCGCTATGTTGGGCAGAAGTTGGTGACAAGCATTTAACCGGTCCCGAGGTTATTCAAGAGACCACGGACAAGATTTTCAAAATCAAGGATCGTCTGAAGGCCGCCCGTGACAGACAAAAGAGTTACGCGGATAACAGACGAAGACCTTTAGAATTCCAAGTGGGAGACAAAGTCATGTTAAAGGTCTCACCTTGGAAAGGAGTTGCAAGATTTGGCAACCGTGGCAAGCTTAACCCTAGGTACGTTGGACCGTTTGAAATATTGGCTAGGGTTGGCCCTGTAGCTTACAAGCTCAAGTTGCCACAAGAACTAAGCAAGATACATGATACGTTTCATGTGTCAAATCTCAAGAAGTGCTTATCAGACGACACATTAATTATACCGCCTGATGAGATTCACATAGACGACAAGTTGCACTTCATTGAGGAACCTATGGAAGTCACAGATTGGAAGGTTCAGAGAACAAGGCGCAGCCGTGTTAAGCTGGTCAAGGTACGTTGGAATTCAAAGCGCGGCCCTGAGTATACGTGGGAGCGGGAAGATAAAATGAAATCCAAGTACCCGTCCTTGTTTACAAACACTCCAAGTCAGAATGACAAGAACTGAATTTCGGGACGAAATTCTCTGTAACATGGGGAGAATGTGACACCCAGCATTTCAGGTCAATATCCATATTACATAAATGCACGTTCATACTTGTTATTTCCTGATATTTTATTTTGACTAAGTAAAGTCAAGGAATCTAGCAAAGGAGTTTATTCCATGTTTAGTAATTTTTAAAGAATTACTAGAAAAAGTAAGCAGTATAACCCGACAAAATACGAATGTTAATGGTTAAAATAAATAACCAGAAAAATATATATATATATATATATATATTACACAAAATTTACGTTGAACTATAATTTATTTCAAAGACTAAATCATATAATATACATAAAAGTAAAATAATGGACTTTTCGAAGACGTTACTATGTAGCGCCACTTTTAGGTACTCACACCTACAAATAATCACCTCAACGAATTATACAAACCAAGATTTCAATATTTTCTTCAACGAGCCATAAACTGGTTAAAAATTATAATACCGTGAGAAATCTAAACCGAATTAATTTACCTTTTAAAAACTCTAAATAATATTAAGTTACACTTAAATCAAATAAATTGATTCAATTAACTCTAAACCCAATCATCATATCGGCAGAGACAAGTGGGTTTTCCCCCTCAATTTCCTTGACTTTCTCGACCAAACTTCAGAGAATGACCATACCTCATGCCTTCGAAATTCAAGTAAAACAATACCACCTCAATCATTTTTCTCACAATTCCTTTTTATCTCTCATTTTCATACGGCAATTTTCCCAATTCTCTTAAATTCGAAGTCGAGTTTATAGGCAAAATCCACCATAATTCGGTGTTTTAAGAAGAATCTCACGTATTCCTGAAGAGAGTTTAGCAAAAGATTCAAGACCGTTTCTCTGTTCTCTCAAAATCACCATCTCTGCTTAGAGGTAAAAACTCAATAATTTCCATATTATTTTCTTTAAAACCGTAGCTAAACAAACAAATCGTTCGAACGCAAGTAAGATAACAAGAAAAGTGTGTCAAATTCAAGATTAAAACATAAAAATATGCAAAACTGATTCTGTCAATCAAAATTTCAGTAATCGAAACTAGGAGTTTCGATACCTGTTGTTCAATCGAAACTAGGAGTTTCGATACCTATTACTCAATCAAAACTAGGAGTTTCGATACCTATTGCCCAATCGAAACTAGGTAGTTTCGATACTATTTTTGCCGATCGAAACTAGGTAGTTTCGATACCCAATTTACTCAATCGAAACTAAGTAGTTTCGACATCTGTTCTGTTCAATCGAAACTAAGAAAGTTTCGATACCTGTTCATCAGCCCCATGGGGCAGTAACTTAGAACTATTTTATAACGAAACGAGTGTTGAAAAACTAAAAAGATATTTAAACAAAAGCAATCAGATCTGCTAAGTCGGGTGAACAACTTGCGTTTAAGACGGGTAGTCTTAACGTGTATGTTATCCTTGTGTAATTAGGATACGGATAGGCGAGTCTGCTATTATCCAAATATTTGCTAGCATTCATACTGTCGAGGTGAGTTTCACTAATCCCCTTTTTCTAAAGTTTTGAAATGATTTGGGGTGGAGACATACTTGTAAAAGACTTTTGTATATAAATGAATTGAAATAATGATCTGACCGTATGTGTGTATTGAGGGAAAAGTAAAGCGCTTAAAGTCCTCTGAATAAATTAGTAACCATTAGCTATGGATTTAGCCCGGGATTATATGAATAGTACTATTGGGGTGACGCCTCCGGTCATGGTTAGTCGCGCTAACCAGGGGTCCAAATGGCCGAATGACCGCATATCGTCTTACTCGCAGAAAGGCGTGGGGAGGCACAGAATGTTGGGGTTTGGTTACGGTCTCGTACAATACATACTATTTTGTATTCCTTGCAAGCTTAGAATTGGGGTCAATAGATCGGATTAGTATTCATATTCATTGGTAATATATGCAAAAGGGTGCTGATCAGGTTAAAATGATCAGGTTTTAAACAAAAGGGTGCTGATCAGGTTAAAATGATCAGGTTTTAAACAAAAGGGTGCTGATCAGGTTAAAATGATCAGGTTTTAAACAAAAGGGTACTGATCAGGTTAAAATGATCAGGTTTTAAATAAAAGAGTTCTGATCAGGCTAAAGTGATCAGGTTTTAAACAAAGGAGTTCTGATCAGATTAAAGTGATCAGGTTTAACAAAGAGTTTTGATCAGAAAATGATCAGATTTAAACATTGAGTTTATGATAACTCTTTATAATAACTTGTGAACTCACCAACCTCGTGTTGACATTTTTAAGTATGTTTTCCGGAAATTGAACGTGGTCATCAGGTTAACAATGTAGGATACATGCATGCACGTGGATACGGCTTTTGAGGAGGATTTCTCTTGTATAACTCATGGTCTTGAGACATATTTGCGAAATCTTAAACTTTTGTAAACTCAAGTTAATATTTTGCGATGTAAATATTTTAAACTAGATTATGTATCCAATTACGTGTATGTGTTTGCGGTAATCATATGCTTTGGAAACCAGTGAATGCTACGCCTCGCGTTTTCGCCTAGGCGGGGTGTGACATACAGTCACCGGTTGGAGAGTTTGCATCGATTACCGCAAACTCAATGATGCTACTTGGAAAGATCATTTTCCCCTCCCGTTCATTGATCAGATGTTGGAGAGATTAGCGGGAAAGATGTTCTATTGTTTCCTGGATGGCTTCTCAGGCTACTTCCAGATCCCGATTGCTCCTGAGGATCAGGAGAAGACGACATTCACATGTCCCTATGGCACATTTGCTTATCGGCGGATGCCCTTTGGATTGTGCAATGCTCCGGCCACTTTCCAGCGTTGCATGGTCGCCATTTTCCATGATATGATTGTGGACTCCATGGAGGTTTTCATGGATGACTTTTCTGTGTTTGGGAGTTCCAGATCAACCTTCTTCATCCATACAGTCCACGCCAGTGATTGTTGGTCCCTCGGTACAACATGTGAACGTTACTAACCCGTCTAAGTCTTGTGCAGAAACTGGATTAGTAGAGGGCATAGTGGAGGATTGTGAAAGTGATGATGAGCAAGAGGGACATGTCTTTAATTCCAAGTCTTTGTCTTTTAAAAATATTGTGTCTGGTTTTTCAAATTCTGCTACGTTTGTTAGTTCTGGTTTGAATGTTGGTTTGCACAGTGGTACTTCTAAAAAGGGTAATAAATTAAAAACAAATTTGAAATCCACTTTTGTGAAAGGTGAAACTTTAAAGAAAGAAGAAAAGCAGATCTTGAACGGTAAGAATTTTCAGTTTGTTCAAAACAAAAACCGTTCTTCTAATCGTGAAAGTAGCAAACCATCGACAAGTCAGTCAAACTCGAAGAAATTGCCTCAACATTTTACCAAAAGCGAGTTTTATGAAAAATTTGATAATTATCATCATGCTTTTGAACAAAATGTTAGAAATGGTGATAGAAATTGCTTCAAATCAAATCACAGAAATTATGATATAAATGATAATCAAATGTTTGATAGAAGGTTTTTTAGGAACTGTGAAAATGAAGGTTACTTCACAAGTTCTCCTCAATGGTCATCATCATGGGACACCAGATAGTATGCCCCGTATCCGAGAAGGCAAACATGCTATGTCTGTGGGAATCCCGGACACTTAGCTCGAAACTGCGTTCACTATCGTAAATAATATGGTAGTTATCCGAATGTTTCTCGATGGGATAATGTGCATCAAAGGCCAAACATGTTTAAAAGACCTACGGCCCAAAATCACATAATGCCCAATGAAAAACAATCGGATAAAAGAACTAGTGTTGTGCGTAAATCTCAACATCATGTTAAAGAAAATAATATTTTCCAACATAAACAAAAGAAAGTTGAGAAGCAGATAAAATCTAGAAAGGGAAAAGAAAAAAATCATCACTCCAACAGCAAGCTCAAACTTTCAAAAACCAAAGCCTGTTTGGAAACGAAAACCAAATGCACAAATAGCACCAGTTGAGTTTAATGACAAAAGAGATATGAAATTGCAAGAAGTTTCATACTTGGATGAGTTAGGGCAACCCAAGACAACCATGGCTTGGGTTCCAGTTACTAATTAAAATGTCCTATCGTGCAGGGTCAGCCAAGGAGGCCTATCAACAACCTCTCGTATGTTGATAGTGGTTGTGCCCGACACATGACAGGAGACATCTCTCAGCTTCACGACATTAAGATGTTCGATGGAGGGTATGATTCCTTTGCAGGTGATAAAGGTGGGCAAATCACAATGAAAAGTACTGTCACTAATGGTACTCTCTGTTTCGAAGATGTGAATTATGTGTCTGAATTGAATCACAACTTGTTAAGTGTACTTATTTTAATGATAAAGTGTAACATCCCAAAAATATTAATTTAGTAAACAATAACGCGATAGGGGCTTAATCGTCATAAAACAAAAGAAAAACGGATGGGCTTGGGCTCGGCTCCAACGGGCCGATGAAAGCCCATGTATATAAGCGGCAAGGCAGCCCACTTAACCATTTCATCTTCATTTCATCATTCTAGAGAGAGAAAGGAGAGCTCGGGTCTAGAGAGAGAAAGTCAACGGATCGACACGAGATTGAAGGAGCACGTTACCGCTGAGCTCGTGAGAAAACCTCTGAATCAGAAGTCCAATCCAGGTAACGATTCAACCATAATCTGAGTTTTTGTTTGTCTTGGGGTTTCTCGGGTTTTAGCTAAATAGGAGACGTTTTTATGGATGAAACTTGAAAATAAGCTTAGAACTAGCATCTAGAGTGAAAACCGCACCTTTTGATCAAAGAAAATTGTAAGATTAACATGATCGGATTAACATGCTAGAATTGCGGACTTGTCCAGGAAACAGGTGCTGCGTACATATCAATTACGCAGTAGGGAGTCCTGCATACTTATCAATTACGCAGTAGGGACGTCCTGCGTACTTACCAAGTACGCAGGAGAAAGATCATGCGTACTTACCAAGTACGCAGGAGAAAGATCATGCGTACTTACCAAATGAATTATGAATGCTAATGTGATCATACGTGATATACTAATATATATTTCATATATATGTACGAAAATGAATTATGCACAAAGAATGAATCGTATGATTATATAGAATGAATGAAAGAATAACACAATGTGTAAGAATGAAATCTTGCTTTATATCCATGTATATATTGCTTGCCAAGTATAAGAAAATGTTACGGACGCTTCGATGATAACGGCTACTTCGGTAGACGGACGACTACGTGACTATTTTGTAACCGGGACAAATACGTTCCTTCATCAGCTAGGACGTACGAAAGCCATTAATGGACGGTCGAAGTAAATGGCATATTATGAATAGTAGAACGGTTGCATAAATAATAGTCGCATGGGAAACGGATACTTTCGGGTAGACGGGCGAATTACGGCCTACGACGGTAGGACGGTTGTAAGTCATGACGGACGGACACGAGGTGCCGGACAGTTGTAAGAATAAAATTACGGATGGACACCAGTTGCCAGACGGTTGTAAGAATGGCGGGCCATGACGATGGACCGTGGCGCTTGTCTTTGTGACATTCGCAAACAAATGACGGGTTGATCACCCTTAAGTGTATGACCCATGAAAGTTAAGAAAAGAAAAGGTGAATGCATATATATATATGTAATCACAAAAGAAAGATGAAAGAAAAGCAAAAGTTTATGAATACGTGTATATATATATATATATATATATATATATATATATATATATATATATGTGTAATCACAAAAGAAAGATGAAAGAAAAGCAAAAGTTTATGAATACGTATTTATATATATGTAATCACAAAAGAAAGATGAAAGTAAAACAAAAGTTATGAATGTATATAATTATGTATACTTATAAAGAAAAGAATGATCATACTTAATAGTTTTTAAACTAGAACTCACCAGCGTTAGCTGACTTTTAGTATACATTACAGGTACAGAAAGGAAGGGTCGTGCGAAGGCGTGAAGGTTACCCGGCACGAGACTGACATCCCACTTTTATTTATGTTAAGACAATGTTATGTTTCAATTTTTAAGACTTCCGCTGTTATGACATGTAATTTGAATGATGTTTGCTTCCGCTACTTCTGAATGTTTTAAATTTAAGTTCAGTAATTACGACTATGTTTATGAGTAAATCCAACAAGTGAGGTCACCCGGGAATGGGCCCTTACAAGTTGGTATCAGAGCAATAGTTTGAGAGATTCAGACATCCCTAAATATCTGGACTCAAACTGATTATGGGACCAACGCACGGATGTCAATATGGGTAACCAACGCCAACGCTAGCACGGTAAGTAAGTACTAGAGTTAATACACTTGGATAAGAATAGATACCTTAACTTAGAACAAATAGATGTCAATGTCACAACCGATTTGAAGAGTTTTGAACCCGAAAAGCAATGTAAATTAGTAATCACAAACCGGTCACTGTAATTAAAAATTTACCTTGCTCGTACTGTTCCAAACTATGATCTGAAGAAATGGCATTGATGTATTCCCTTTATAACTATCAGGAAACTAGGAACTATGGCTGGTGGAGGAAGAACAGGACGTCGAGGCGGTCGTACTTGCCGAGTCGGTAGACCTCCATTGAATCAAAGGCATGAGGAGGAAGAGAGTGTGCACGCAGAACACACTGAGAGTGTGCACGAAACAGAGGTTACCCCAACTGGAGACAACAATCCAGGACCTATACAGTTGGAACCCGAAGTCAGGGATGCTATTGCCTGTGAAGTTGTGCTCACCCTGAAGAAAGTATTGCCTGATCTACTATCCGAGGCACTAAAGAAAAGTAAAGAGGATGATGAAGGAGACCATGAAGAGAAAGTGTATGATAGTGATGGGGATGAAGTGAAAGTGGGATCAAGTAATTGTGGGTGCACTTACAAAGGATTCAAAGACGGAGACCCACCCAAGTTCGATGGGAGCAAGGATTCAGTGGCAACGTTCGAATGGATTGAGAGGATGAACGCTGTAATTAACATCAGCGAGTGTCGACCGGACCAGGCGGTTAAATATGTTGCTCATTCTTTCACCAACGAAGCACTAGGTTGGTGGAGAAACATTCAGAGAACAAAGTCGCCAAACGCTATCGCCAGAATGACATGGGAAGACCTGAAGAAGTTTATAATTCAAAAGTTCTGTCCCCAGAACGAAATTGATCGAGTGGAAAACGAATTCCTAAACTTTAAGGCGGGCAACAAGACGCACCGCCAGTATACCTCTAGATTCAATGAGCTAGCTCAACTGGTACCCCACCTGGTGGAGACAGAAGAGCGAATGGTCAAGTATTATGTGAAGGGCCTACCTCAAAGGGTCCGTGTCCATGTGAAAGCCAACCTACCCTCGACCTTCGAGTCGGTAGTGAATCTGAGCAGAATCATCTACGACGATTATGCCAATGAGGACCCACCAACAGAGACCCAAAAGAGAAAATGGGAGAACCCGTCTAGAGGCACCGGAAGAGGGAATGTAACAACCGAAATTAAGAAACCAAGGTCAGAAGGGTATGAAACTTGGAAGAAATGTGGGAGGCAACATCTTGGCGAGTGTCGAGTCGGCACCACCACATGTTATAGGTGTGGGAAGGCGGGACACTATTCTTGCGACTGTTTGAGAGACACTAAATGCCAAAGTTGTGGACAATTTGGACATCTGACTAAGAATTGCAGGAAAACCAGACAATCTGGTTCGGGAAAAGAAAAGGAACAAGAACAGCCAAAGGCTAGGACACGAGCCTACGCCCTGACTGAGGAGGAAGCAAGGGGAAACCCTGATGTTGTGTCGGGTACGTTCCTAGTTAATGATGAACATGCTGCTATTTTATTTGACTCTGGTGCTAGTAAAAGTTTTATATCCAATGCATTTAGCCGTAAACTAGGTTGCACTATCAACACCATAGTAAAGGCCTTTAGCGTACAAACTGTCGTTGGTAAAAACTCGACAGTATTTCAAATAACAGAGGATTGCTTCATAGAAATAGAGGGTCATAAGTTCCCTTCTAGATTATTCCTTCTCACCTTAGGAGGATTCGATATAGTATTGGGTATGGATTGGCTAGCTGCCAACGAAGCTCAAATCATATGTAAACGTAATAGGATACACCTCAAAGCTCCTAGCGGCAGTCCAATTACGGTTTATGGGGATTGGAATTGCACGATGCCGAACATCATCTCGATGATCAAGGCCGAAAGTTACATAAGGCGCGGTTGCGAAGCTTATTTGGCATATGTTATTGATGATAGAATGAAAATGAATGAACTCAAGAATGTACCCGTGGTGTGCAACTTTCCGGAAGTATTCCCTGAGGATCTACCTGGGTTACCACCCGATCGGGAAATAGAATTTCAGATTGACTTATTGCCAGGAGCTGAGCCCGTTGCCAAAGCCCCCTACCGATTGGCTCCGTCAGAAATGAAAGAATTGATGTCTCAACTAGAGGAACTAACAGAAAAGGGATTTATTAGACCGAGCATCTCACCGTGGGGCGCTCCGACACTATTTGTAAAGAAGAAGGACGGCAGCATGCGCATGTGCATTGACTACCGCGAGTTGAACAAGAGGACAGTAAAGAACAAATACCCACTGCCTAGAATAGACAACCTTTTTGACCAACTGCAAGGTGAGAGTTGTTTCTCAAAGATCGATCTTAGGTCGGGTTACCATCAGTTGAAAGTAAGAGAAGAAGACGTACCAAAGACCGCGTTTCGTACGCGTTATGGGCATTATGAGTTTCTCGTGATGTCCTTCGGATTGACCAATGCACCAGCAGCGTTCATGGATTTGATGAATAGAATATGTCGACCCATGTTGGATCGATCAGTGATAGTTTTTATAGACGACATACTGGTATATTCGAAAAGCGAGGGTGATCACCACTGTCACCTAAGGGAGGTTCTAGAGGTGCTAAAGCAGGAAAAGTTGTACGCAAAATTCTCCAAATGCGCGTTCTGGCTTAAGGAAGTCCAATTCCTAGGTCATGTAATAAACCCAAACGGAATCATAGTGGATCCTGCAAAGATCGAGTCAGTAAAGGAATGGAACGTCCCAAAGACACCAACAGAGATACAAAGTGTTCTGGGATTGGCAGGCTACTATCGAAGGTTCATTAAAGATTTTTCATGAATAGCCTTGCCACTAACTAAGTTGACACGGAAGGAAGTGAAGTATGAATGGGATCAAACCCAAAACAACGCGTTTGAAGAACTTAAGGCACGATTAACCCAAGCTCCAGTCTTGACTCTACCTGAGGGAAATGAAGACTTCGTAGTCTATTCTGACGCTTCGGGGAAGGGTTTGGGGTGCGTACTTATGCAACAAGGAAAGGTAATTACTTACGCCTCGTGGCAACTAAAGATTCACGAGGATAACTACCCAACACACGATCTAGAGTTAGCAGCAGTAGTTTTCGCATTAAAAATATGGAGGCACTATCTGTATGGAGTCAAATGCACCATTTACTCCGATCACAAAAGCCTGAAAAGGAATTAAACATGAGACAAAGGAGGTGGTTAGAGCTACTGAAGGACTATGACTGTGAGATATTGTACCATCCAGGCAAGGCAAACGTGGTGGTTGACGCTTTAAGTAGAAAGGAAGAATCGACACCTATCCGGATCAAAGCGTGTCAGCTGATTATAACGCCAGATTTGATGAGTGAAATATCAAAGGCATAAGATGAAGCACTATCAGAAGGAAACATAAAACGGGAAAGAATAGTAGGACAACAAGGGAATTTAGATACAAATGCATACGGTGTACGAACTAGGTTTGGCCGGATGTGGATACCTAAGATTGGCGAGCTTAGAGCCAAAATACTCGATGAGGCCCATAAGTCTCGTTATTCTATCCACCCCGAGACAAACAAAATGTATCAAGACTTGAAGAAAGAGTACTGGTGGCCGGGCATGAAGAATGATGTGACTGAGTACGTGAACAAGTGCTTGACGTGTTCACTAGTTAAGGCCGAGCACCAGAAACCATGCGGTAAAATGCAACCTTTACCAATACCGGAATGGAAGTGGGAGGAGATCAAGATGGACTTCATTACCAAGCTACCGCGAACAGCTAAAGGCAATGATACCATTTGGGTGATCATCGACCGCTTGACGTAAAGTGCTCACTTCTTGCCAATATGTGAGACTTCTTCGTAAGAAAGACTAGCAGAAATATTTATCAAGGAAGTTGCGAGTAGACATGGTATGCCGCTGTCGATTGTGTCCAACAGGGATACTAGATTCACGTCAAGGTTTTGGAAGAAATTCAATGAGGCAATGGGCACTAGACTGAACATCAGCACCGCTTACCACCCCCAAACCGATGGTCAATCGGAAAGGACCATTCAGACCTTGGAGAACATGCTCCGGGCCTGTATCATTGACTTCGGTGGGAGCTGGGATAGCCATCTACCATTGGCAGAATTTTCATATAACAAAAACTATCACTCGACTATTGGCATGCCGCCATTTGAAATGTTGTATAGGAGGAAATGTAGAACCCCGGTTTGTTGGGGGAAATTGGACAAAAGGATTTTGCAAGTCTCGAAGTGGTCAAAGCTATTTCCGAGAAATTTGATCAAATCAAGGCTCGAATGAAAGCTGCAAAAGACAGACAGAAATCATACGCGGATAAGAGAAGAAGGGATTTAGAGTTTCAAGTAGGGGACATGGTACTGTTAAAGGTATCACCATGGAAAGGAATCATCCGATTCAGAAGACGTGGCAAACTAAGTCCAAGGTTTGTCGGACCTTTCAAGATTTTAGCGAGAGTGGGTCAAGTTGCTTACAGACTCGACCTACCTGTTGAGCTTAGTGGAATACACCCTACGTTCCACGTGTCACACTTACGCAAGTGCCTAGCTGACGACACAGCTCACATACCTTATGACGAGATCGAAGTGGATGACAGACTAAATTATGTGGAGGAACCAATAGCCATTATTGACCGAGCTGAGAAACGACTACGCATTAAGTCGATTCCTTTAGTCAAAATACAATGGAAGCACAGAAAAGGGTCAGAAGCTACATGGGAAAAAGAAGACGAGATGAGGGGATTATACCCTAAATTGTTTAACGTATAAGCGGTTTCGAGGACGAAACCTCTTTAAGGAGGGTAGACTTGTAACATCCCAAAAATAGTAATTTAGTAAACAATAACGCGATAGGGGCTTAATCGACATAAAACAAAAGAAAAACGGATGGGCTTGGGCTCGGCTCCAACGGGCCGATGAAAGCCCAGGTATATAAGGGGCAAGGCAGCCCACTTCACCATTTCTTCTTCATTTCATCATTCTAGAGAGAGAAATGAGAGCTCGGGTCTAGAGAGAGAAAGTCAACGGATCGAAACGAGATTGAAGGAGCACGTTACCGCTGAGCTCGTGAGTAAAACCTTCGAATCAGAAGTCCAAATCAGGTAACGATTCGACCATAATCTGAGTTTTTGTTTGTTTTGGGGTTTCTCTGGTTTTAGCTAAATAGGAGACGTTTTTATGGATGAAACTTGAAAATAAGCTTAGAACTAGCATCTAAAATGAAAACCGCACCTTTTGATCAAAGAAAATTGTAAGATTAGCATGATCGGATTAACATGCAAGAATTGCGGACTTGTCCAGGAAACAGGTGTTGCATACTTACCAAGTACGCAGGAGAAAGATCATGCGTACTTACCAAGTACGCAGGAGCAAGGCCCTGCGCACTTACTAAGTGCGCAGGCAGCAGACCAGTAAGTAAAGTCAGTATGTTTAGAATGATTAAACCGTTAGAGTCGGGGTTGGGTCTGATGTGTATTTAAACTACCTAATTCAGATCGTATGTGACGTTGTTGGACCTTTGTTTAGGACAACCAAGACTAGCTTTTCAGGTGAGTTCTATGTGCCCCCTTCTATGTTATGTGCAAACCTTATTAAATGTTTTGGGGCTGAAATGTATACACTAAATGAATAAATTATATGAATGCTAATGTGATCATACGTGATATACTAATATATATTTCATATATATGTACGAAAATGAATTATGCACAAAGAATGAATCGTATGATTATATAGAATGAATGAAAGAATAACACAATGTGTAAGAATGAAATCTTGCTTTATATCCATGTATATATTGCTTGCCAAGTATAAGAAAATGTTACGGATGCTTCGATGATAACGGCTACTTCGGTAGACGGACGACCACGTGATTATTTTGTAACCGGGACAAATACGTTCCTTCATCAGCTAGGACGTACGAAAGACATTAATGGACGGTCGAAGCAAATGGCATATTATGAATAGTAGAACGGTTGCATAAATAATAGTCGCATGGGAAACGGATACTTTCGGGTAGACGGGCGAATTACGGCCTACGACGGTAGGACGGTTGTAAGTCATGACGGACGGACACAAGTTGCCGGACGGTTGTAAGAATAAAATTACGGACGGACACCAGTTGCCGGACGGTTGTAAGAATGGCGGGCCATGACGATGGACCGTGGTGCTTGTCTTTGTGACATTCGCAAACAAATGATGGGTTGATCACCCTTAAGTGTATGACCCATGAAAGTTAAGAAAAGAAAAGGTGAATGCATATATATATATGTAATCACAAAAGAAAGATGAAAGAAAAGCAAAAGTTTATGAATACGTATATATATATATATATATATATATATATATATATATATATATATATATATATATATATATATGTAATCACAAAAGAAAGATGAAAGAAAAGCAAAAGTTTATGAATACGTATTTATATATATGTAATCACAAAAGAAAGATGAAAGAAAAGCAAAAGTTATGAATGTATATAATTATGTATACTTATAAAGAAAAGAATGATCATACTTAATAGTTTTTAAACTAGAACTCACCAGCGTTAGCTGACTTTTAGTATACATTTCAGGTATAGAAAGGAAGGGTCGTGCAAAGGCGTGAAGGTTACCCGACACGAGACTGACATCCCACTTTTATTTATGTTAAGACAATGTTATGTTTCAATTTTTAAGACTTCCACTGTTATGACATGTAATTTGAATGATGTTTGCTTCCGCTACTTTTGAATGTTTTAAATTTAAGTTCAGTAATTACGACTATGTTTATGAGTAAATCCAACAAGTGAGGTCACCCGGGAATGGGGCCTTACATAAAGAATGTTTGATTTTAAAACCAGGGTTTGTAGTCCTTGAGGATTGGATTTTAATGAGAACACTGAGGTGTAAGGATTCATATTTGTTGGATATGAATAGTGAGTCAGCTTTAACCAATACTTGTCTATTTTCTAAAGCTTCTGAAAATGACTCAATGCTCTGGCATCGTCATTTATGTCACATAAATTTGAAAAACCTAAATAGAATTGCTAAAGGAGCACACGTGGTCGGTTTGCCTTTAAAGGAATTTTGTGAAGTTAAAAATGTATTTCATATGCTAAAGGCAAACAGCATAAACGACCACACAAACCCAAGCTGTTTAACTTAATTGATTCTGTTCTTCAGTTGCTGCATTTGGATCTTTTCGATCGTGTAAGTGTAATGAGTCTTGGGAAGAAATCATATTGTCTTGTTATTACTGATAACTACTCACGATTTTCTTGGGTGTTCTTTTTAAGTAAGAAAGGTGAGACTGCAAATATTCTTAGGCAGTTCATGATACTTGTGGAAAATC
Source organism: Smallanthus sonchifolius (assembly GCA_023525975.1). Lineage (NCBI taxonomy): Eukaryota > Viridiplantae > Streptophyta > Magnoliopsida > Asterales > Asteraceae > Smallanthus > Smallanthus sonchifolius. The sequence continues at coordinate 16,090,064 of CM042020.1, forward strand.
AACTGAACTTGAAGATCAAGATTATCAGGAGTGACAACGGGACGAAATTCTGAAATGAAGGTCTTGATAGCTTTTGTGCAGAAAAGGGGATTGCACGACAATTCAGCGCTGCTAGAACTCCTCAACAGAATGGAGTTGCTGAACGAAGAAATCGCACCCTAATAGAAGCTTGACAGAACCATGATTTCTGACTCTAAATTGTCGATATTCTTCTGGGCTAAAGCAATCAATACAGAGTGCTACGGGCAAAACAGGGTACTACTCAACAAGCATAAACTGAAGACTCCATATGAAATCATGTTCAACTAGAGGCCAAAGGTCGGTCATTTCAGAGCATTTGGATGCCTATGCACTCTTTTGCATAATGACACCATTGGGTCCAAATTCGATGCAAAGGCCGACAAATGTTATTTCGTTGGATACTCATCCTGCAAGACAGCATACAGGGTTTACAACAAGAGAACCAAGCAGATAGTGGAGTCCTACTACATTGACTGGCAGGAGCTTAACAAAACTGAGGCGAACTCTGGTCCAAATTGGTTATTTGATTATGATTCTGTATTTAAGTTGTTTAATATTTTCTCTAACGTTTCTGATATGTCAGATGATGGTTTCTACAAGTACAGCACAGTCGACTATAGAATTGATGAAGACCCTGATCAAGGATCATCTTCATCTTCCAGAACTCCAGAATCTTCTTCTCAAGAAAGTGATCATCAAACCACTGATCCCATCAACAATGAGACTGCTGCATCTGGCAGCGGTAATGCTTCACAGGAGACTGCTGCATCTGGCAGTGGTAATGCTTCATAAAAGACTGTTGCATCTGGCAGTGGTCAAGCTTCTCAGGATACAATTCCTGACCCGCATGTTATTGAGGAGCCGGTTCCCATAACTGAAGAAGAAGAAGAAGATCAGCATATCACCAACTTACCTGAAACGATACAAGAAGAAGAAGTACCAACATTGCGGATTCATAAAGATCATCCCATAGAGGATATCATCGGTCCTCTCTCTGACGGGGTGAAAACAAGGAGTCAATCTAGAACAATAAATGTCTGCTTGTATTCTGGATTTATTTCTCAAATAGAGCCTAAGAACATCAAGATGGATTTAAGTGAAGCAAGCTGGGTGGAAGCAATGCAGGAGGAGCTGATGCAGTTTGAAAAGCTGAAGGTTTGGGAGCTCGTGCCACTACCACAAGGCAAGTTGCCCATCAGAACTCATTGGGTTTAAAGAAACAAAAAGGATCACAATAGAGTTATTGTCAGAAACAAAGCCAGATTGGTTGTGCAAGGATTTTATCAACAAGAGGGAATAGATTATGAAGAAGTATTTGCACCGGTTGCACGTCTTGAGGCCATTCACATCTTTTTGGCCTATGCCTCTTACAAGAATTTCAAGGTATTTCTGTAGGTCCCGGGAGCCTCGTCGCGCATCGGAGATAACACGGACCTGTTCTGTGATTTGTGTGGGAACCAAGAAACGAGACAGAGAAACACGAACATAAACAAAAGATAATGAAACAATACGTAATCCATAACATAGAAGTAATCCCGTATTACAGACTACATACCGAAGGAGCACACATCTCTCATCTAAGCTCACGGTCTAGGGGCCGGGAGGGCTCGTCCCGACCCGGATACCTCTCAACCCTGTTCCAGAAGTTCCACCTACAAATGAAGACAAGTCTTCTATTTATAGGGGCAGGAACACTACCTGCATACTTGTCTAAGTACGCAGGACCAAACTGGTGTGTAGGCTAAGTACTCAGAAACACCCTCCTGCGTACTAGCCACGTACACCAATACATAGAATTTTATATATAGTTACAAAAACATGCTTCTATAAACTCCCTCTTAACTATAGCATCAAATTCTATCTATCACTAACACTAATAATCATCAGTTTACAAAGAATATCCTAACATACTCCCTCTAAACTAATGACATCACGTGTCTTCTGGCGAGACTTGATCTTCTGGCATTCCACTTGAGATCTTCAAATCTTCAAACTTCAGTCTTCATATTTCGAGTGATGACAAACCCGACTCCTTCTTAACTGTAGCTTTCATTGTTGACCAAACCAAGTGCTTCAATAATAACCAACTAACCCAACACAACTCATTGTAGTTCATCCCCTCAGCAGTAGCAACCTCCACCCTGACTTAGAATTCCTCCAGATCAGCTGGCATATGATAGAGAGTTTGAATTTCCAATAACCTGCATCAAACTGATCAGCTCCCATAGGAATTCTAGTAAGATAAACTTTAGTCTTCACACCAGATGTGTCCAACTCTATCCAGTATCTCACGAGTCAACCAAATCCCTGAAGGTGTTCATTTCCAATTTCCCCTTTCAATGTAAGCTTCTCCTGACTAGACCAGAAACAAGGGTATGTTTCCTATCCCATCGACCGATGATAAAAGGTTCCATCTTCATCTAATAATCCAACGGATATCTAGCTTCATCTTGAAAACACTTGATAGAATCAAACACAAAATCATGCTCAGTAGTGATCACCTTATATCCAAAGTCCAACATTCTTCAATTAGATCTTCATTCCTGGTTTACACCTCCTAATCTGTATACGTTCACTGTGGTGAAGTTCCATAACTAGGTTGTCTATCTGGATTCCGCCCAGATCCCAAGTGAGAAATCCCATCATAATTGAATCACATCAAATCTTGAACACAGGCTTGACCAATGAGCACGAAAAATATAGTTTACACGAGAAATCATGGTTGATGATACATGTAATATCTGATATATTCCGACCTATCTTTTGCACGTATTACTAAATTTAAAACTCGATTTCATGATAAATCTATTCTCGTAAAACAATAAAAATTGATTTTAAATTAATATATAAAGAATGTACACTTGAAGCATACACTTCATAAATTCATGATTCAAAAACTTTCCTCAATAACCTTTATTCTATGAGTACCATCTCAAATACTATACACTTCATAAATTCATGATTCAAAAACTTTCCTCTATAACCTTTATTCTATGATTCTTAAGTCCCGTCTTGTCACATGACAGCATGCTTACTCGTCATGACCTAAAGGAGTTACCTTCAAGAAGAAATTCTTACGAGACTATACTTAAAGACTATATACATAAACTTATATTTATGCAAATACTACCGAAGAAGCTTCATGATCGTTGTAATACAACCCTTAGAACTATGTATTACCCTACAAATTCTTCTACAAAACTTCATTATTTTATAAATATGACACCTAAGAGGTAACCCTTGTATTTTTACCTTACCTCCTTAGCACTTAACCAAGTTTCATTTGATAACTAACTCAAGACTTTTATACATCTCAAAACTTTCATACGCCCTTAAACTTCATGATCCTTGTAATACTAGCACATTTAAAACCATGTATTACCCTACAAGCTCCTTTACAAACTGCATTATTTTATAAACTTGACACTAAAGGGAAAACTCTTGTTTTTTCATTTTATCACTCACAATTTCATTTGATGATTTACTCAAACTTTGTTACACTTTTATACATCTCAAAACTTTCATACGCCCTTAAAACTTGCACATCACCGATTCTTGTAAACAAAACTTAACGCCTTTTTAACCTAAAGTACATTAACAAGGGATTAGTAACCTGATCGTTTTCCCGCAAGAGGAGAAGCCTACTATAGACAACCTCCACGTTTAAGACTCTAAACCCATAATGAACCTCGACATAGTACCGTAAACCCAAACATCGGTGACAACAACCGAAAGAAGTTGTAGGCCCATGAAGATGTTCTGGCTAGGGAAATAGGGTACATAAGTGAGTCCTTGTGACCCACCCCTTCTTCCGGGAATTCTCTTCGTTAGCCCACCAACTTCAAGCCAAAAGCCATTTTTTTATATATTACTTTGATGACTCGGTATTATGAATAAAAACCTTTTTGAACATATTAAATCAACTCACTTACACACCTTAATTTTTCCGTTTAAATCGTATTATGTAAGGGCTAGAAGTCCCAATTTTGAAACATTTAACGAAAGTTATTTTGAAATTTATCTTGTTATCACTTACTAGCTTGACTTTCCTTCTAGCACTACAAACTTAACACTTCTACCCAAACACTTTCGTCAAGAGTAGCTCACGTTAGTACTTGAGATAATTAACAACGTTGCATTAAACTATAAAAATCCTAAGTGACACACGCATACTTGAAGAATAAACTTTGAATAAACCTTCTGATTCGTAAGCACCCTTTTAAAACAACACGACTTACGAACCACTGTCGTAATCAACTATGATCCTTACCCTTTATATAGACTTAACACTTCTAAACTTGACCTATTTTTCGTTTGGCAAATCATACAGACCTTTTATAAAGTCCTACCTATACTACTTATTGTTGCCTAACTCGTCGTTTTTGAACCTCTTGATTTCATTCTATACAAAAGAAAAAAACTATGCCTGTTGTTATGAAACGAGATAAATCATTTGTAAACACACTATCGTAAACCTTATCGAAACTTTTTCCCGTTACCCTATGCTAGGAAACTTTCCTCATCCAACTCTTGTCACATAAAAGACTTACTATAAATCACAACGGGAACTAAAAGCTCAAATACACGTTGCTAAAACATTAAACTTCGTATACACCACTATAAGGTCGGAGACTTTCGAGTCATGTAAAACTTGTACAAATACTCAATCCCGTATTCCTGAAACTAAACACCTTCTAAACCACCAAAGGGAGCATGTACAACAAAGGATCATGTAAAGCTTAATATTGAAACTTGAAATCAATTGACTTATCCTACTATCAAACTCATACTTGGATTCTTAGTCTTGAAAACTTTTTGAGTTCATCCTAACTAAACCTTGTAAGACTTGATAAACGTTCATTCCGTAAACACGAGAAAACTTCACTCTTGAGACTAGAAACTAGAACGAAGGAGGACATTGCTCTCTTTATTAGAGTACCTCCCTAGTCTTCTCTTCAAACTCAAACATCGGGATCCACCTAACCTTCTGGACAACTCGAATCTTCTATAAGGGAGCGTATAACGGTTAATTTTATTCTTAACGCTGTCCCACGCCTCTCTTAAATACTAGAGTATTTAGATAACCATTTTATACTCAAAGCTTAATCGTATACTTCTATACACTGAAGCTAAACTAATAGACTTTAAACTATTATATACTTGACGCATTCTTGTTCAAACACAACTTAAACTATTATATGTTTGACGTATTCTTGTTCAAACACAATTCTATGTTTGACGTATTCTTGTTCAAACACAATTTAAACTATTCTATGTTTGAAGTATTCTTGTTCAAACACAATTCTATGTTTGACGTATTCTTGTTCAAACACTACGAATGTGTAAAGACTTTAAACTACTCCATGTTTGACGTATTCTTGTTCAAACATGATGAACATATAAGACTTTTAAACTACTCAAGGTTTGACGTATTCTTGTTCAAACATGATGAACGTATAAGACTTTAAACTACTCCATGTTTGACGTATTCTTGTTCAAACATGATGAACGTATAAGACTTTAAACTACTCCATGTTTGACGTATTCTTGTTCAAACATGATGAACGTATAAGACTTTAAACTACTCCATGTTTGACGTATTCTTGTTCAAACATGATGAACGTATAAGACTTTAAACTACTCTATGTTTGACGTATTCTTGTTCAAACATGATGAACGCATAAGACTTTAAACTACTCCATGTTTGACGTATGCTTGTTCAAACATGATGAACGTATAAGACTTTTAAACTACTCAAGGTTTGATGTATTCTTGATCAAACACGAGGAAAGTGTAAAGACTTTAAACTACTCCATGTTTGACGTATGCTTGTTCAAACATGATGAACGTATAAGACTTTTGAACTACTCAAGGTTTGATGTATTCTTGATCAAACACGAGGAAAGTGTAAAGACTTTAAACTACTCCATGTTTAACGTATGCTTGTTCAAACATGATGAACGTAAAAGACTTTTAAACTACTCAAGGTTTGGCGTATTCTTGATCAAACACGAGGAAAGTGTAAAGACTTTAAACTACTCGATGTTTGATGTAGTCTTATTCAAACACGAGGAAACTTTGAAACTCTAAATCTTGTCACATTCTTCTCTCTTTAATCATTGAATGACGTTTCTCTCTAAGGGACTCGCTAATCAATGATCACTCTTATGTGAAAACTATAGTCGTGTGTTAAACAAATTCTTGTACTCTTTCTTGATCCGCACACAAACGGAAGGACCTATGCAGACTATACGACGACTTGAATGCTTGCGGGTGCACACGTAAGTATGAAAATCGGTGTATGGAAAAACATAGTAAACTCTATCGTGTGCTATGATCTAAGACTTATCGTAAAAGGTAGCCACGGAACTTAGGCACCGTAGCAATCCTTAGACGTAATAGTCTACAAACTCAAATCATTACACTATCATCAAATCCATCCCGAGTGGTGCATCTCACTCTAAATCATGAATGAAAATTCATCAGTCATTCTCTCAAAATACATTCCTGAAAACAACTCTTCATATATTTCAATGAAACTATATGCTCTTGACAACCATATGCTTTGAAAATTTAGAAACTCAAGCAAAAATCTTATTCATATGGATATTTTCCCTTTAAGAAATCTAAACGTAACCCAGGATTTACTTGGGAACGTAAGGTATCCTTTATCCATTGTCCTTATGCGTACCATGGACTTAAATTCTGAGCTAAACCCTTCTATTTTAATTTTGGGACGAAATTTCCAAAAGTAGGGGAGACTGTAATATCTGAGATATTCCGACCTATCTTTTGCACGTATTACTAAATTTAAAACTCGATTTCATGATAAATCTATTCTCGTAAAACAATAAAAATTGATTTTAAATTAATATATAAAGAATGTACACTTGAAGCATATAAATATATATATATATATATGTATACATATATGTGAAATTTATTTAAAGGTATAAATATATACATATATATAAGCTCTTGAAACTTTGTAAATATATAGATAATATAAAATTATCTTAACTATTTAAAATTTATAAACTAACCTTATGAACTTATAAAACTTGTTTATTCATATAAAATATATATATATATATATATATATATATATATATATACAATAAAACATATTTGTTCAACCCAAAAGTCCAGGGACTAAAACTGTCACTTTGGAAAACTTATTCTAAACTAAATTTCAAGATTTATACACTAAATGAAAATAACAGCAAACTACAGGGACCGACCGCGTAATTTCCCCAAACTTTCGAAAGCAACAAATGGTTCCAGGTTCGAGTCCCGTTCCAACCGGTTTCGAGCACAAATTTCCCAAAAACGTGAAACAGTCCAGGTTCACTGAACCTCGGGCATCCTAGCTCGCATGCGACTCGAAACCAACAACCATCAATGCTCGACTTGCCGCCACGGCCGCGCATGGGTCCGAATTTAAAGTCGTCGGCTTCAACCCCCACCTCACCAACCGTTCACACATTTAATGCCAGAATCGGCTATAAAATCGAACCCAGTAGCATCAACGACAACACACTACAACTCACTACGCTCTCAATTCGTTCAAACATACCTGCATTTGACGATTGGAACCGTGGACCGCGACCTCGACCTTCAAGCGCGTTCTCACTTGTTACTACATAAAATCAGGTAATCCTTGTATGCATCACGATCGATTTCACGAGAGGATCAAAAGCCCTCTGTTTAATTTCATAAACAGAGGGTGATTCGATCCGTATTTGGACGAATTCGATTCTAGGGTTCATATCAATTTGGGGCTGTTTGGGAGTGTTGTTTAAAAATTTCTTTTTCCAGATAAATACCATCGAGACCCGTAGGCGAAGTGGTTAGACTTGTGTGTGTGCTTAGTAACTCGGTCCCAGACCCGAGTTCGAATCCGTAAACCGGTTTTGTCCATTTTATTTTTTTATCCATTTCCAAGCAGTTTTTACACTTTTAATAAATTTTATAAATTCTGCTAAACTTTTATAAACTCAAAGATGATTTTTATTTATACTTTTAATTTCTGGAACTACTTTAATTAATTAAAACTTGTACTAAATAATCCTTTAAAAATAGTTCTAAACCCTTAAAAATTATAAAAATATTTTTTAAACTTTATAAAACTTATGTTCTAAACAAGAGGTACTTTATAAAAATTCGAAGCTGGAAATTTGTTATTTATTTCCTAAATATTACAAACTTATAAACCTTATAACACTCGATAGAAACTTTAAAAATATTTATAAACTTGTAAGCTTTATAAACTTATAATGTAAACATTGTAGAGAAATCCTATTTAACTTTTTTATAAATGCTTATTATTTAAACCTATAACCACAGTTTAATCATTATTTAACTATACGTGTTTTAATAAATACTTAATACTTAAATGCTTTAATGAATCGTAAATGATTTATATTGACTCTTTTCAATTAGATAAATATTTTAAATAATTATCTATCCTTAATAATTATGCATTCTTGAAATGATTATACTAAAACCCTAATTATTATTAAAAATTCAAAATAATAATTATCATTATATATCCTTTAAATAATTATTATAAATCTTTAATAATTATTTGTTTCTTGAATAATTATGGTTAAACTTTAATAATTATTTAGTCTTTCATTTAACAAATACTTCAACTCCATTTACGGATACTTATAATACTGTTTTGATTATTACTTAACAGGTGTAATTAATAGTAGTAAAACTTTTGGATAATTATTTTGATTATTCTAAACTATAAACTTATCAAACTTCGATATTCAAGTCTTGCGTCATTCATTTGAAACCTTTACTTTAAACTTGATCTTATGACACAAATCGTTCTCATCTCCCATTTGGAACCCTAGTCGAATCTTGAAATCTTAGATCCTTTGTCTTAGACTTTTAGAAATAAACTTAAATCTTTAGACTTGCATTCTTAGGCTTATTGTGAGGATGTTCTCCCTCTCAAAGTCTTGCAAACTTACTCTTATCGGATACTCTTCCTCAATCCATGTGAGTATACTTAGCCCCTTTTTCCTTTCTATACTTTTGGGGTGAAACATGTTCAAAACTTTAAACTTATACAATTCTTGTACAACTATGACTAGATGTTTATTCTTATGTTAAACTTGAGACTTGTATGCTTAGATTAAACTTAAAACTAGCACATTCATTAACTTTGATCAAGCCTATGGTAACAATGATAGATCTATTGCATTTGACCAATCCACCTTGATTGATTGACCCCTTCGGGGGGGAGCCCTTGGTGATTGTTACTGAATTAAACTTTAAACTTGAGACTTATAAGGGTAACCCGCGGGTTATGCCTAAACTTGGTTGGAGGGTTGAAGTGCACAATGTTTAAGATACTTGTTTCTCATACTTACATTATAGAATGCATATATCATAGTGAATTGTAATTCTTTCCAAATACTTGTTAAACTGCGTCAAAACATTTGTATCTTACCAACTATTTTGTAGTTGACAGATTCTTTCACATGTTTCAGGTTCTACATCATGAGACTTGTTTGTGATCACATAGGACGCTTTGGACCTAGACTACTTATTAAATAAACGTTGTATACTTGTTATTTCCTTTGTATTGAACCTTTGAATCTATTTATTAATGAAATATTGAAACTTTAATAGTCAAACTTGTGCTATTGAACAACCGCGTCCGCCCCGACGTATAATCCGTCGTCGGTTGGGGTGTAACAATACACCCCCCCCCCATTTCTCTGTAAATTATGACCAGCTTCATCATCACTTCATTTAAATCCTCAAAAAACACAACTAACCAACTCCAGGATTTTATTCTTTTATTCTTTTGCAAAGATCCAAAACAGCAAATCCTTGGGTCCAAGTTGTTCCAGTATCCATCCCCTATTAAAGAAGTATCCCGGATACTCGTAGCCTACATATTCAGGTTTGAATACCTAAACAAGATGATTCTTTTTCCGAAAGACCCAAAGCAGCCACATCTTCACAAATAGAACGAGACCTTTAGCCGATGACGACCCAGTTGCTCCCATTAGTTCAACATTCATACCCTATTAAATAAGTATCCCGGATACTCGTAGCCTACATTTTCAGGTATGGACACTTAAACAATGTATGACAAGTGGTATCATCCAACAAAAATCTTGTCCGTGTTTCTCCAAGCCACATCGTATACAAATTCTAGTCTGGAAAAACCAAAATTACTATCTTCTCAAAAATGGCCCGAAACACGCGTACAAATGATCCCTAAAAAATTTAGCCAAGTAAAGTTTTTTTTTTTGAATCCCAGATGCTAGTTCATGCGTACTTAGTAAATACGCACATAAAGGGTGTTCATGCGTATTTAGTAAATACGCAAAGCCAAGTACCCATGCATACTTGTTAAGTGTGCAGAGAAATGCTCTTGCGTACTTAGCTAAGTACGCAGGTCACTTCTCATGCGTACTTACTAAGTACGCAGGGCTAACCCATGCCTACTTAGCAAGTACGCGGAAAAGGTGATTCTACGTACTTGTTCAGTACATCAGTTTTCTTGACGGATCTTGAGGAGAATGCTCGAAAAGTGATGGATCTGAGAAATTGATGCTTCCAAAAGCTTAGAAATCATCATCTAACAAACCCTTAGCCCTCCAAACACCAAATGAAGTGATAACAAACTCGATTTTAAGGATTTTAGGTCTGAAAAAGTATGAACTCGTATCTGCTCAAAACCCTAAAAAATCAAAACTGGAACACAAATCAACGAACACCGAGGCTCTGATACCACTTGTAGGTCCCGGAGCCTCGTCGCGCAGCGGAGATAACACGGACTTGTTCTGTGATTTGTGTGGGAACTAAGAAAACGAGACAGAGAATACATGAACAACAAACAAGAGAATGAAACGATACGTAATACATAACATAGAAGTCATCCTGTATTACAGACTACATACCGAAGGAGCACACATCTCTCATCTAAGCTCACGGTCCAGGGGTCGGGAGAGCTCGTCCCGACCCGGACACCTCTCAACCTAGTTCCAGAGTTCCACCGACAAATGAAGACAAGTCTTCTATTTATAGGGGCAGGAACACTACCTGCGTACTTGGCTAAGTACGCAGGGCATTGGTCATGCATACTTGCTAAGTACACAAGGCAAAAGCCTTGCGTACTTACTAAGTACGCAGGACCAACTGGTGAACAAGCTAAGTACGCAGGAACACCCTCCTGCGTACTAGCCTAGTACACCGATACATAGAATTTAATCTATAGTTACTAAAACATGCTTCTACAGGAAAAAGTTTTACGAACAAAACCAAAGGATCTTGATGAATCAATTGAGTCCAAATCAAGCAGATTAACCCCATTCGTCAGTTTTGACTATCCAAAGTCAATCCGAGCCAATTCAGTTACAAATCAAGGAAATTAGACGCGTTTAGAACCCGCAAATCACGCATAATTAATTCTCACATGTATTCAGGCCATATACGCGGCTCAATTCATTATCAATTTCTGATTTAATGCGTGAATCATTGTCGATAGTTGTTTCCTATCAATCCGGTACGAATCGAACAAATTAAGTGAAGTTGATCCATTTGAATTACTCCCTCACCTTCACAAACACCTATACAATCTCTCTACACACTCACAGACTCGATATTCCACCTCGGGTTTACGTTCGAACGCCAAGAACATCGGAACTGTTGGTCTGACTTTCCTCACTCGTTCCTTCACCAAATCAGGTATTTATGGTGCCATCGTAATCGTTTTAACCCAGTGATCGAAATCTCCATGGTCGGAGCTTCGATCTGTTGCTTATCTAGTCAATTCCATGGTTAGGGTTACGGGTATTCAAAGGGTGGGGGGGGGGGACGAAGGGACTTGGGGATTAAGGGTTTTCAATTTTCACACCCGCTCATTTATCAAGGCATTGCCCAGACACAACGGTTAAGTCACTTCGGTCCTACGAGTTTGGTTGCGGGTTCGAAGCCCATGCCCGCATCCTTTTTGCCTTTTAGTGATACCCAAACCCGTTTCCCCTTCAGACTTCACATTAAAACTGTAATAAAACCGAGTTCTATCACCACTGACCTTTGGGTCTAGCGGTAGATCGCTTCTGTCATACAGGATCCACTCGGGTTCGAGCCGGGTGGTCCTCAATTATTTTTTTTTGGGTCAGTTTTAATATCTTAAATATTTTATAAAAATTAGTTTATGAAACCTACAGCCTATAGAACTGTTTTAGTACAATAATCAACAAATTTTAGAGGAAAACAATTATTTTCATAATTTAAGCTGTCTAAGACTTTATTTCTAATATAAATATATATATATATATATATATATATTAATTACGGTTTAAACATATTAAACAAATTCCCACATATATTAATATTCTTATTTACACCCACTTTTGAGACACATCATAAATAAAAAAAAAGCTTTAATTATTTAAATTGATTATCTTTTACAACATTAAGCCATTAGGGTTGAAATTATATTTAAACAAATATAATTTAACACTACTCACCCTTTAAAGACACACTTTTATAAATGAATAACTAAAAAGGATTTATTTATTTAAATTATTTATTTATTGTAGATACAACCCTAAGTCAACTATCATATTCGTTAAATTCATATATACTCTGAATTTACAAATACACACCTCAACTTAGTTACACCCTTTACATGAAATGACACAACTCTTTGTACAAAGCCACGCACAACAGAACCCCGTTAAACCCTAGACTTACATTAGACCTTGCGCATAACATTAATTCAACTCTATACATTTGCACTCTAGAACGAACCTAGTGACTTACAACACACTGTTGCAATCTATTCTCTTGGGCAACCTGCATCTGTGATACAAGTGAGTTTACATAACCCTTTTCATTTTTGTACATTTTGGGGTGAACATGATTTACATTAAAACAACTTGCAATATTACACAATACAATTCTACATTATGATTTCATGTGACTATTTGTGCATTATGCTTGAATGCTATGAGTTAATACTACACATACATGACGCAACTCGTACAATCATTAACTCCGTACAAGCCAACGGTTAACAAAGATAGATCTATTGAGTCTGACAAACCCACCCGGGTAGGGTGTTTGTTACCGACAACACATCAGGATAACACTAGGTGTTATGCCCAACATTAGGATAACCTGCGGGTTATGCCCTTTAGTCACAAGGTTTGATTGTACACCAAGTATGACTATAGATTCTCCATAAGTGCCTTATATGCCATGTAATCATATGAATTGTACAAAACATTTTGAAAATCTTATTTGTGTGTCAAAACTTATTTATGCTCACCAACTTTTTAGTTGATCCTTGTTTTTAAATCATGTTTCAGGTACAAACATTTGAGTTGATCAAGTTTGCTTCACATAGGTTGTGGACCTAGTTAATCAAATAAAGAACATGCTATGTACTTCTCAATTTTTTGTATTTGAGGATTTTGTTGAGTTATGAATTGAGATCTGATGATTAATATATTATAACATATTCAACCATGTGCTCATGAACAGTCTCCATGTCCCGACCCGACGTTTCCGCCATCGGTTGGGGTGTGACAGGTACCCATTACCTCGGATTGATGACCTCTTCGATCAATTGCAAGGGGAGTCATGGCTTTTAAAATTGATTTGAAGTCCGGGTATCATCAGTTGAAAGTGAAAGAAGATGATGTTCATAAGACTGCTTTTCGCACTCGATACGGTCACTATGAGTTCACATTTATGCCATTCGGTTTAACCAACGCGCCCGCGGTTTTCATGGATCTTATGAACCGGGTGTGTAGAACGTTCCTCGACCGTTCGGTAATAGTGTTTATTGACGATCTTCTCATTTATTCAAGAAGCGAGGATGATCATACTTGTCATTTGCGTGAGATTCTTGAAGTTCTTCAAAGGGAAAAGCTTTATGCAAAATTTCCTAAGTGTGCATTTTGGTTGCGCGAAATCCAATTTTTGGGTCATGTGATTAATGAGAAAGGGATTACAGTTGGCCCATCCAAGATAGTGGCGGTAAAAGATTGGTCATCACCGAAGACGCCTTCGAAGATTCGAAGTTTCTTGGGGTTGGCGGGTTATTATCGACGGTTTATTGAAAACTTCTCTCGGATTACTTTGCCAATGATGAAGTTGACGCGTAAAGAGACTAAGTTTGTATGGGGTTCCGAGCAAGAATCTGCCTTTCGACTCTTGAAAGAAAATTTGACTAAGGCGCCTGTTTTATCCTTGCCGGACGGGACCGAAGATTTTGTTGTGTATTCGGATGCCTCACAATCGGGGTTGGGTTGTGTTTTTATGCAAAGGGGGAAAGTAATAGCTTATGCGTCTAGGCAATTGAAGATTCACGAGGTGAATTACCGTACCCATGATTTAGAACTTACGGCCATGGTTTTTGCGCTCAAGATTTGGAGGCATTATTTGTATGGGGCTAAGTGTACGTTATACACGGATCACTAAAGTCTTATGTACTTCTTTGACCAAAAGGACCTCAACATGAGGCAAAGGCGGCGGCTTGAATTGGTCAAAGAATATGATTGTGAAATACTTTATCATCCGGGTAAAGCGAATGTAGTAGCGGATGCGCTGAGTCGAAAGACGAGTCATACACCTTTCAAGGTGAAGTCATTTAAGATGACTATTTCATCATCTCTTATTGATGAAATCCGAGAGGCTCAAGTGTTAGCACTTGGTGGTGATTTGAAGAAGGAACGAATGGTTGCTTATGTTGACAAGCTTTGGGAAAATAGTTCGGGGTTAAAGACATGCTTTGATAGAATTTGGATACCTAGGTTGTCAAGTGTTTTGACAACTATTTTGGATGAGGCGCATAAATCCAAGTATTCTATCCATCCGGGGGGGCCACAAAAATGTTTTATGATTTGAGGTATCATTTTTTGTGGCCGGGTATAAGGCGTGATATTGTTAAGCATGTGGAGAGATGTCTTACATGCTTAAGAGTAAAGGCGGAGCACCAAAAGCCGTATGGAAAGCTTCAACCGCTTGAAATACAGCTTTGGAAATGGGAGAACATAACCATGGATTTGATCACTAAACTACCAAAGACTCGAAAAGGCTATGATGCGATATGGGTAGTAGTGGATTGGTTAACAAAGAGTGCACATTTCCTTCCTATAAAGGAAACGTATTCATCGGATAGATTGGCGGAATTGTATGTGAAGGAAATTGTGTCACGTCATGGTGTACCAGTGACGATTATATCGGATCATGATACGAGATTTACTTCTCATTTTTTGAAGAAATTCCATGAGGATATGGAGACTAGATTGAATCTTAGCACCGCTTATCATCCACAAACGGATGGTCAAAGCGAGCGAATGATTCAAACGCTCGAGGATATGTTGCGAGCGTGTGCTTTGGATTTTGGGGGTAATTGGGACGACCATTTACCGTTGGCGGAATTTTCTTATAAAAATAGCTACCATTCTAGTATTGGTATGTCGCCTTTTGAGGCATTGTATGGGAGGAAATGTCGAACACCCGTGTGTTGGGGTGAAATTGGTCAACGGGAACTTGGTAGCAAAGAGGTGGTCAAGGAAACTAATAGTAGTATTGACCAAATAAGGGCACGCTTGAAGGCGGCTCAAGATCGCCAAAAGTCCTATGCGGATAATAGAAAGCGGGCGATTGAGTTTCAAGTGGGGGAGTTTGTGCTTTTGAAAGTCTATCCTTGGAAAGGGGTAATACGGTTTAGGAAACGGGGGAAGTTAAGTCCACGTTTCATCGGACCGTTTAAGGTGATAGCAAGGGTGGGTGCGATGGCTTATCATTTGGAGCTACCGGAGGGACTAAGTAGACTTCATAACACGTTTCATGTGTCTCATTTATGAAAATGTTTGGCGGATGAATCTACTTTTGTTTCATTGGATGATATTGAATTGGATGAAAAATTGAATTATGTTGAGAAACTTATAGCAATCTTGGATAGAAAAGTGAAGCGTTTACGTAATAAAGAGATTAGCCAAGTTTTGGTGAGATGAAAACATAGAAAGGGAGAGGAAATGACTTGGGAAACCGAGGAGGAAATGCTCAAATATTATCCGAACCTTTTTATGTGATGACGGGTTTCGGGGACGAAACCCAAATAAGGGGAGGTGATTTGTAACGAACCAAAATCCGGGTTTCGTTATAAATAAATAAATATTCTAATAAATATTATGGTGAAAATAATATTTTATAAATAAGTTGAAACAAGTGGGTTTCAAGTTAGTGATTGGGTTATATTAGTTTTTAACTAATATTGGAATGAAATTGGATGAAATGGAAGTTGAGGGACTAAAAGTGTAAAATGGCAAATCTGTCATATTTGACTAGTGAAAGTCAAAATTGGTTTTCATTTGGTGAAAAGGGTCGTTCATTTCAAGAGAGAAAAAGGAGAAAAGAGGAGTTGGAGCTAAATCGTGCGATTTAGCTTGAATTCGTGAAGGTTTTGGCTCACACAACACCTTCCTAACATCAAGTAAGTGTAGTCTTCCATTTATTTCACTTTTGAATGTGTTAGTTGGTGGGTTTTGTAGAAATTCATAAATTTTGAATGCATGTGGTTAATTAGTGTTAGATTGTTAATAATCTAGCTAAACTAAAGGTAAAGAATGGTGATTAACATCCTAGAACCCTTTGATTTTGATTATGAGAAGTTAGGGTTCGTATGGAGAAAATTGGGGGGGTTTTGGATCATGATGATAAGATGATTAATTAATGATGATTAAGTGTTTTTATGATGTTATACACTTGAGCTAACTCTAAATTAACCTAATAATGATTATTGATTGAAAAATTAGTGTTAATGTAAGGATAATGAAACTTAAGCAGGTGAGTTTGGGGTGAAAGAGGGTGTTTGGATACGAGTATAACTCAAACGGGTCAGTTTGGGTTGGAAATGGGAAATTGGGTTGTGAACCCAGTTAAAATGTGATTTTGATGTGTGTTAGATTACTAAACTAGATGAATGTGTTTAGGTAATCAAATTGCAAAACGTGAAGTGGAATCGGGACCTTCAAATCCACAAGGTAAGTGCTTTTGCACTTACTTAGTAATTTATAAAAAATGGGTTATATGCAATGTTGTATGCATAATGTGTTATGTAGAATGGATGTGTATAAAAGTGCATGAATAAGTGAAAGAATATAGTTATAGTATTAATACTATAATGAGTATGTGGATATGGAGTTATGGTCTAAGTACCATAATGGATATGTGGATATGAAGTTATGATCTAAGAATCATAATGGAAATGTAGTGATGAAGTTATGGCCTATGTGTCATAATGTAAATGGAAATGTGAATAGCATGAATATGAAACGAAAAGGGCGAAACTTGTAGGTGAATATGCAAGTGATAGGTTGCCTAATGACAAATTGGGTGGAAATGGGTCAAATGGGTGAATGGGTGAAACACGTAGAATTTTACTTGTTTGTTATGTTTTATCTTGATTACTAATGGTGATATTTTTATGTGGTTATGTAGGAAAAGCTCCGATGTAGTCCAAGTCAAGTCCAAGGCGTTGGCGGGTTCTCGTATGCGAATATGACGTTTTTGGGGGTTAAATGGAAAACCTTAAAAAGGGATGTAAATTGATACCCAAAATTGTGTTTTGTGTATGTGAATGTTGTTTTGAATGTTTTTTTATCAAAAACTCATGTGTTTGAAAATTTTGGTGTCATGTTAAAATAAAAAATGGTGGAGTTTTGGCTAAGTGTTGAAAATTGCACAGGTCCCTAAACTTTCTATGAGAAAGTGGTCTTCGCGCCACGCGAAGAAGCCAGGTCAGGTCTTCATGACATGCGAAGACCTGGCTTTCCGGATTTTCCATTTGGGACTCCCTCGCGGCACGCGAAGGGAGGGCCCTAGAAGTTCGCGACACGCGAACAGTTAAAAAAAATTCTTGGGTTAAATGTTTCTGCGTGTGTAAAGGTTTATTATAACCAGTGTTTCAATTTAATGATGTTATAGCGTACTACATATAAAGCAGTTCATGTCGCGGCAAGAAAAGACGTCGAACGAGCGTTTGGTCTCTTGAAGAATATGTGGCATATCGTGGGACGACCGGCACGATCTTGGTCTCAAAATCAAATAAGGAACATAATGTATGCTTGCGTAATTTTTCATAATATGATTCTAGAGAACGAAGAAGTAGCAATTTGTCAATATAATCCAAATGAAGTGGAGCCAACGTTCGTAGAACTTGATGAAGATGGAAAGCGAACAAACCGTCAAAAAATACGCGACCAAGAAATTCATAACCAACTAAAGCGGGACTTGATTTAGCATATTTACGAGCGTTCACGATATTAGTTTGTTTATTTATAATTGATATTTATTTATTTATGTTTTTTAATTAATATTAAATTATTTATGTTTATTTTTAATTAATATTAATTTAAAAATTAATTAATGCTCACACAACTCTCACTTACTTGGGTATATACCACTTACTATGTGAGAGTGGTGTGAGCAACTCACCCAGGTAACGTAGCGTCCACATGGCAAAAGTGTTGCCATCACTTGAGCCTCACTCACTTGGGTATACCACGTACTCTAATGAGCATGACATAACCCTCCGGAAGGAAAAACAAGTAAATGGGCAACAACCTCTACATAGCCTGACTACAGACAAATTTTGGATAATATATCGGATCGTATGAACACGTTTAATTAATTAACCGAAAAAAAAGATCCAACAAATGGATGCAAGACAAAAAAGTCATGGATATGAAACTGTATTTTATGAAGATCGATCATTTGGAGGTGGAGGAACGTGAACAATACGTGAAGATGAAACAAGAAATTAAAATGAAACTTTCGTCACCTTCAAATCTGAAGCTTCACATATTTGATTGAAGCTTCCAACTTTTTACGTCCAATCCCTTTGTTTAACCCATATTAAGCCAGATCTAGCATTTTTTTTTATACGTAAAAATCGATACTTTAATCAAAACCCTAGGTTTTTACCCACCTTTTCATATTCGAAGTTTAAAGGGTCGAATCTTACCTCAAGTCGACCAGAATCTCGAGCTCTATCAATCCCAAACGTTCAGAAGTTGAAATGGAAGCAATATGAACGATCTTTGCACTTTCTCTCTCTCAAATTTCATGAACACATGAGAGAATGAGGGAATGGAGGGTGGCTGTAAGGCTTAGCCTCATTCCCATTTTTCGCGCGTTAACAACAATGGTCCCTCGACCTTTATTTCTTTACTTTAACCTCTAAAAACTAACAAACAAAAAATGGTGGGATTTCGGGATGTTACAATATAGGCGTGTTTACTTTAAATGGACGTTATAAAAATATTTTGGGACCTCTTATTTTGCATCAAAATAATCATTTCTACACTTTAAAAGTTTTGGGTGTTACAATCACCGTAACCAAAACCCCTATGCACCAATGTAATCCTTACCTATGTGTCAATTAAAATCACCTCTTATACATATTTTCTCATCTCTAGATATGCCCAAACGATTTAATATAAAACATCCCAAAACCCCTCTTCTCATGGTCCCCTACCACACTTGTGGTGCGTAAGAGCTAACCACCATCTAGGGGTGTGCAAAGTCATTTATGGGTCGGTTTTGGCCGCTTCCATAACCATAACCGCTTGGTCGGTTATGCCTTCCTCCATAACCATAACCATAACCGCTTGGCCGGTTAACCGTTGGTTAAGGGTCGGTTTCGGTTAATTAATTAACCGCTTTCATTCCGTAATCATGAATCACATTTTTCTAGTAAAAGACATGGGATTATGTAACACCCGGATTTGCAAACCAATTAAAACTTTTTAGATAAAAAAAAATTAGATCTCGATTCAAACATTACCATGTAAACATGGTTTCACTATTTACAAACGTTGTGTATTACAATTCATGTTCCCAAGAGGAAGAACAAAAAAGTTTTTAGATGACCACACGTTCAAAAGACATCAACATGATGTATTCCCATCCACGGGATTAGTTTAAAAGAAACAAAACATGCATCAAAAACAACTTGAGAATCCAATGTCTAACTTTGGCGAGACCCGAGATCATTCCGGAGCATTCCCTACATTCAAAATATAAAATGGAACAAGGTTAGTAAAGATAGTAGTCCTAGGGACCTCCCACAAGTCCCTATAACAACGACAAGCCAAAACAACAAATTTCAATTTTGGGCGTAAGGAAGAGATTTTGGGCGTACAGTACTCTACCCTTGCACATGCACTTCAATTTTTGGGTTTTAGGTCTAGTTTCCCCACTAGAATGCGACCCCTACCCGTTTTACTTCCCAAATATGCCCCCATTACATACATACCACCTATGTATGCATTCTTGGTTAGTTATCCACCCCAAACCCAAGCACCACTACTCGTTATGCACTTTTGAAGTGTTTTACTTCAAGTTTTACCAATTCATTATTTAGGCTTACAACAACCTACAAGTTAGACATGTATTAATCCATACAAGTCTACCATTCATCAACTTGACATATCCACATGTCTATTGCGAGAACCACCACTCGCTTTCTCACATGGAGTATTTGACTCCATGCCGACCCATGAAGTATCCACACTTCATGTCACCCGTGAAGTATTTGACTTCACTTTCACCCGTGAAGTACTTGACCTCACTACCACCCGTGAAGTATTTTGTCACACCCCAACCAACGACGGAATATGTCGAGGCGGGACACGGAGACTGTTAATAAGCACATGATCAAACTAAAATCTCATATTAATTAAACCCAAATTTCCATAACACATGTTCAACAAAACATAAACAAACATACAAATGAAACAGGGTACACCAACAATATTCAATTGATTATTTAACTAAGTCCTCAATCCTATGTGTAGCATTCTTGTATATGATCTCAGATGTTAGCACCTAAAACAATTCATATGAAACATGGTTTAATAAGGCAATTATGGAGAACCACTATAGTTAAAATCGGGGCGTATAATCAAACCTTATGACTGCACACAATGTTATCCCAAATGTAATATCGGCAACAATCACCCTACCTGGGTGGGTTTGTCAGACACAATAGATCTATCATTGTTACCGTCGGCTTGTACTGAGTTAATGATCACTTGCACTATGCACACATGTATGTAATTGTAGTTTACACTCATAGTGTTCAAGCATAAGGCACAAATTGCACGCATGTTCAAAGTGTTTGAATTGTATAAATTTCAAATAGTTTCAATTGAAATCATGTTCCACCCCAAAAGTATAAAAATGTAAAATGGGCTATGTAAACTCACATTGCAATGAGTAGCTTGAATCTCACACAAGTATGTTGTTGTTGGACAAATGTTCTAGCTAACCACAAGGTTAACCTATTTTTGATGGAATATATGTATCAATGATTTGTACAAATGAAATAGGGAATCCTAATGTGCGAAGGGATTAATGTGGGTGTCCTCATTTTAATAGTAAAATAATTATTTGAGTTTCAAATAATATTCTTTGATAATTAATTGTATAAGTGAAAGAATAAAGGATTTTCTCTTGTTTGTAAATGAATACATAAATGTATATATGAATAAATAATTAGTGTTCTTTTGTAAATAAATTCACAAATAAATGAATAAGTAGTTTTCTTTTATGTGTAATTGTATAACTTAATAAATGGTTAAATAAATAAATGAGTAATAATTAGTTGAATAAATCAAAGTCATAGCTAAGGTATTCACCACCACGATCTGATCGGATGGCTTTAATTGTTTTACCAAGTTGATTTTGTACTTCACTTTGAAAAACTTTAAAGATTTCAAAAGCCTCATGTTTATGCTTCATAAGATAAACATAGCCATATCTATTTAAGTCATCAGTAAATGTAATGAAGTATCTTTCACCACTTCTGGACATTACCCTAAAAGGTCCACATACATTAGTATGCATAAGAGCCAATGTATCATTAGTCGTGTCACCTATACCGGTGAAGGGTGCTTTAGTCATCTTTCCACTTAAACAAGATTCACATGTATCAAACGATTCATTATTCGTTGATTCTAATATTCCATTTTACTGAAGTTTAGAAATGCGCTTCTTGTTTATATGACCAAGTCGACAATGCCACAAGTAAGTTTGATTCAAATCGTGTTTGGATCTTTTGGCGTTTAAGGCATAAATAGAATTATCATTATATGAACTATGTATGTCAACTTCATAAATTCCATTGTGTGGACAAGCCCTAAAACAGAAAACATCATTCATTGATATAGAAATGTTTCCATGATGGAAACCAAAAGCATATCCTTGTTCATACAATCTAGCAGCAGATATAATATTCCTAGTTAAACTAGGTACATAACAACAATTGTTCAAAATAAGATACAGGCCATTTGGTAACAAAAGATTATATTGTCCTACGGCTTCAACTGCAACTCTTGCTCCGTTCCCAACATGCAACTCCAAATCGCCCGCTCGTAGCTGCCTAGCATTCTTTAGTTCCTACACATCATTATAAATGTGAGTGCCACACCCAGTATCAAATACCCAAGAGTTAACTGAAAATGCATATAATTCTATCATATAAATACATGATGGGCGAGCCTCGCTGACCTTCTTTGCCTTCAAATCGGCTAGGTACTTTGGACAGTTTCTCTTCCAATGTCCTTTCTCGCCGCAATGGAAACAATCATGGTCCTTTGCCGGTTTCTCCTTTGGGGCAGGCTTTAGGGCAACCGCCTTACCCTTCACACTAGCTTTACCCTTTCCCTTCTACTTGGACGCTTTGCCCTTCCTATTCAGCTTTCCTTTAAACGCGGGTTTCTTCACTCTACCCTCCCGAATCATAAGCACTTGAGTACCCTTGGTTGGCATGCTAACCTCGGCAGTTTTTAGCATCGAGTGTAGCTCTGAGATAGACTTTTCCAAATTGTTCATGTTGTAGTTCAACACGAACTGATTAAACGATTTTGGCAAAGAATGGAGAATGATATCCGTTGCCAACTCATCGCTTATTGGAAAGCCAAGCCTAGAAAGCTGTTCAACATAAGCTTTCATCTTGAGCACATGGGCGCTCACTTGGGTACTCTCTTGCATCTTGCAACCAATGAAAGCAGTGATGGTCTCATACCTCTCTTGCTTAGCTTGTACTTCAAACAATTGTTTGAGTTCTTCGATCATATCGAAAGCAATGTGCCATTCAAAAGTTTTTTGAAGTTCGGGCACCATAGTAGCAAGCATTAGGCAAGATGCATCGGAAGAATCATCAACATGTTTTCCCCATGCATCCTTGGTTGCCTTAGTCGCATTTGATGCGGGAGCATCGGGTATTGGTCCATCCAAGACATAGGACTTTTTCTCATTCTTGAGTACAATCCTCAAGTTACGGAACCAATCAAGGAAGTTGGAACCGTTGAGTTTGTCCTTTTCTAGGAGGGCCCTAATTGAGGGTGAGTTGTGGGATGGGACGATTGCGTTCGATGTCATCTACAAAATTTTGCAAAGTTTTGATTAGTACTTTGATATTTAGAAAACCTTTTAATAAATTAATTACTCTTATTTCTTTTAAAAGCCAAGATCCACATTTAACCTTCTCTTGTAATTTACGAAAGCAAATCTCACAAGATCTAGCTTATTTAGGTAGATGATGGTCATCAATTGCATCAACTTATGCAACTCTTAGAAAATGTTATCTAAATATATTTATTTAAAATGGATCGAAGATAATTTAAAAATCAAATAGCTAATAAATCCAAAATTAAATTAAATAATAAACAAATAAAACAGTAAAGTAATTAAATATTTGACAAATATCAAATAAAATAATAAATCAAAAAAAGTTTAAAGTAAAACAAAAGTTTTACTATGAATTCGTTGAAAAAGATAAAAAAGTAAATACTAAAATACATGTTTTCAATGACACCTTGACTAGTCACTATCAATACACATTTTTTCAATTTTCAATTAATAAAGTCAATTGCTCTCTCATTACCCAACGTTAAAATAGGAGATTTACCCTTTTATTTGTTAATCTATTTTCTTCAACATTGCCTATAACCAGTATGCCGCAGCTTCACAGTCACCGATCGGAATTTTTTTCTTCTTGCTATCCTCACTTTTCTCTTTTTAGTTTTTACCTCGCTACACTACGTCTCTACCTATGTTTATTTGAAGGGTCAAACTATAAAAGGAAAAACGTCGATAAAAATCTTTTAGTAGAAAGTTTGGCTGGCCGGAGGGTCAACGGACCCTCTGGACCCTCCCTTAAATCCGCCGATGCTCACAAGGATCATCATTTAATGTGTAAGCGTCTTAAATTGGGTGGCATGGGCTTAAGTTTGAAGGGTACGTATAGGTTTTGTCAAAAACAAACTTTTAAAGTGACAAAACATCTAATATAATAAGTTTTAATATAATAAGTTTCGCATGCATAAAACTTATTATATTTAGTAAAAATAATTTACTTATTGGTTTGCTTTAAAATCCATATTTTAATAAATGTGTCGCGTTAATATCTTATATTAATATGTTGGTTTAAAAAAATTTGATCAAGATTTAATTCGAGTCGAGTTCATTTTAATATCCTATATTAATATGTCGGTAATAGTCGCGCACATACAAACCAATTTTAGACTTTAATAAAATCTATTATTTTTAGCCATTTAGTTGAATTTTGGTTTAAAATAAAAAAAAAACAAAACAAGTCTCGTTATTTTTCAAACCAAATCCAACGAATTCTCTAAAATATTTTTAGAGTTCTTTTAAACAAGTTTTTATCTTTAAAATCTCCATTTTGCAAACTTGTTTATATTTTGTGCTGTTAGGTTTTAAAAATCAATATTTTAAAACATTACTTTGAGTTTCATTTAAAATCACCATTTTTTTTAAACTCATTAAGATGCATTTATTTATAAAACATATATAAATATAAAATGCAACAAAAAAAATGCATAACCAATCCATGAATCCTAAGGAATGTATTTGTGAGCCAACAAATACATTCAAGTCTTTCTAAGGACATGAAAATCCAAGTAGGTGACAAGCTCCCACTTGATCCATGATCTTCACCTTGTATGTGTTGTCTTCAAAAAGCTTCAAATCCACATTTGGCTCCTTTTTTAGTCTTGTTATAAAAAAAATAAAATAACAACTAGTCTAATCTAGTAAAAAATAAATTACATATTTGAACAACACTTGACATGAATTATTACATACCATAATGAAATAATAAATTACAACCAAATTGAATTCTAACCAACACAAACACAAGGTCTAGGCTTGGTATGCAATAAACAACACAAAATACATACAAAACTTTAAGCTTGACAAAAAGCAACTTCTTTACCATCTTGCATGCATGTACATGATGGTAACATGAATAAAAATAAAAATAAATAAACATAAAGTTGCTTACAAAACAAACATTCATACTTTCACTAAAGATTATATGTATGTTTACTTTGTGTTTTCGGTTTCTCTTGACTAATATAAAACAAAACCGATTTTGTCATAAAATAAGTTTCAAGATCTTTCAAAAGTAGCTCCGATAGCACTGTTTGGTTATAGTATACCGTTTAATAAAATTTTAGTGCAACGGAAGCAAATAGTATACTAATTTTTTTTAAACAGTTTAAGTAACCCACCAATGATCCAACTGAAAAAGATCTTGAAACTAAAGAAAAACCAACCATAGGATGTTTAGAACTACAACATTTGAAGTGAAGTGGTTGTCCTTTGTAGTAGATGTTGAACCTCCACTATGATGTGCAATGAGCTCCAACTTGGTGCTAGCCAAAACAACTCTTGTCAAGATAATAAAATCCAAGAACTATTTTCTTGTAGTGATGTAAATGTATGATGTGCACTCAAAGTCTCATGTAATCTCACAAGAATACTTTATCAATTAAAGTTCTTGCAAGATTATCAAATCAAAATGGAACCCACTTTTGTTTCCTTCAAAGCCGTAAGTTACAATTCTCCATATGGAGTTTACGAAATTTAAAGGAAAAGAAACAAAAAGGTAGGTGCTAATGTGGATTCCATGTCACACTAATGTAATCCAAATGAACCAATGAGAGTGCTACAACTTGCCATGTTTAATCCTTATCCTTTGACCAATTTTTGCAAGCTCCAACACACCACCATTACAAGGTGGTGGCTGCAATAGGAGAAAGAAAAGAAGATGGTCTCCTTACCTTAATTACTAAAAGTTGGCATGTAAGTAAAGTAAGCTTTGCAAGTTGTATCTAGTTCAATTATGAGTCTTTTAGTTCATATATAACTAGATATGAATTGTCTAGTTATATCCCTAACTAAAAGTCATTGTCATAATTAATCTTGATTAGTTATATTAATATATACTCATAAGATTAATTACAAAACCAATAAATCAATATTTATTAATACATCATTATATTAAATAATAACTATTATTTATATATATATCATGTATTTATTATTTCACCAAATAATAAATATACACATATATATATATATATGTATGTATAACTAGTCTTGACGTGGTTTGCCATTTAATCACATTAAGCGGTTGTCGGATTTATGTTGCTTAGTGTGTGACCCTCAAAGTATCATAAATTAATAGCCACATTGATATATGTTGTGTTTTGGGCATCTATATCTAACAAACCATAATCCACACATTTGACCCATTAAGGTTTTTACCCAGAATTCTCTATTTCCATCCAATTCAAAATTCACTAAATAAATTAGGTTTTCTAAATGAAATTGTGTTTATCTAACACCATAAACACTAGTACATACTCAATTACCCTATCAAACACCCAAGATTCAAAAACCCCAATTTGGGTCTCAATAAACCTAATTTTCAAAACTTCCAATTAGGTGAAATTGACTTTGAATTGGTTGTACTTCTAGTTTTAGTAATGCTAGATTAACAAACCTTTTCAAAGAAACATGAAATACAACCCTAATTTTCGTCTATTAGGGTTCATCCACTTAACCCTTCTTAGAACATGAATTTAAATGGATGAAAAGAGAAAGGATGAGATTCTTACTTGTTAAGATGAAGGTGTTGTGCAAATCAACCCCTTAATCCAAGCATGTAAGCTCCAGAAGTCGTTTTCTTGATCAAGCCACCATCTCCTCCCTTTCTCCTCTCCAACTTGAAACACACACATACACACACACAAGTGTGTGTGTCGACACCCCCACACCCAACATAAATCTGATTTGTAAACTTTGCATGTTCAGTCCCTAAACTTCCATAAAAGACTCATTATTTCCAAAAACTAGTTATCCCACCTTTTAAAGGCACTCCCAACTTTCTCTTATTTAAAAACACTCCCTATAATATAATAGTCATATCATAGGATAAACTCAGAAGTCGATTCCTTATGGATTATGTTAGTAATATTATTATTTTCTAGTCATAAATTCATAATTAATGCATTAGTTATCTACAAATTTATTTAAAAACAGAGAGAAATTTTTGTGCATATATTTGTGTATATATATATATATATTGTGCACCCTTAACCATAACCATAGTGAATAGGGGAAATCATTTATATTTTATGCATATATCTTATGCATAAGGTTGTATCGGTTCAGTTTGGTTTGGTTTGGTTAACGTTCAGTTATGGGACACCCTTAACCATAACCATAACCGCTTGATCGATTAATCAAAGAACCTTAACCATAACCATCAGTTAATTTTGTTTATCGGTTAATTCGGTTCAGTGACGGTTCGGTTATCGGTTAATTTCGGTTAACGGTTAAGGTTTGCTCATCCCTACCACCATCACAACTTCCTCACCGAGCACTATCCTCAACAACATAATCCTATCATCATACCTTCTCACATCCATCACATTTCCCTAAAGTTCTTTAACAACTAGAAAACATGCTCCATTTTTTACCCTATCAGTCGCCGAATACCACAACTTGTTGCCATTGCACTCGCCCCTCTCTCCCCCTTCCACCTAGTCGCTTGAAGGCATGCTACCTGTACCTTACGTCTTCTAAGCACATCTACCGACTCCAACAACTTACTATTTAGAGTTCTTGCATTCCAATAACTAAACACAAACTATACCCCTACTTCCCATTTCATGCACCCCTCGTCCCCGCACACAATCTCAAGGAAAGACCATGACTCATCTCATCTATGTTTGCAACCAATCACACGATAGGCCAAGAAACATAGGTAAAATGCACAAACAATAGACGTTACAATGCTAACCCATGAAAGAACTAATACATGGTGTACACGAGCAACACACACAAGCACTCAATCAACGAAAAGAACACATGGGCCAACAGTGTGCACACAATCCATATATCAAATGGCAATATAAACTAGCACAAAAAAAATATCAAGGGTGTGTAACCTAATAAGCCAAACATACAAATATACTAGAGATTAAAAGATTTGCTTGTAATGTTTACGTGTGTTTCAACTGTCGTTTAGGGAAAACTATTTACAGTGCCAACAATGCGATTCAACAGAGATGTCCCAAGAAAACACTTACAACCCCTTCAACGGTATCTGTAACTTCGACTTAACGATAACTATCCCAAGAACCCTGAGATAGACCCTCAACGACACACGACCTCAAGAAACTTAAAATACACACACATATATATATATATATATATATATATATATATATATATATATATAATTTTAATATATAAATATATAAATGTCACATCTCCTTGCTAAACCATTCACAATGACTTGATTATTTTTAATCTTTTACTTGTCAAAAACACACCAATGTCTTACAAATCTACCTAAAAACAAAGAGAAAACAAGAGACAAGCGTAAATTCGTAAACTAGCATGAAATGGAGAGAAATATATATAGATAAATCCTACGGCTGGCTCGACTCCATCGCCATTTATCGCTTCTTCATTTTCTCCGCCTTTCCCCTAATCTTGTCTGAAGCTCGGCTCCGATCCGGCTAAGATCCAGCTCCCACCATTCTCTCTCCTGCAAAACCCATACATACGTTCACAGCATACACGCATGCTTTCACAGCCTTCTGAAATAGCGCTTCATGTGTACGAGCTTCAAATGTATCATCGATGAGCTTGATTAACTTCAGTTTATTCGTTTTTCTAGCTGGATCTTGTGGTTTTGTGTGATTCTCGATGTTTTCAGCGCTTCTGTTTTTGCTGATTTAAGTTTGTAGTGGTTGAAAGTGACGATCCGTACTGGTGCCCTAAAAGTTGTTAGCTCACGTTTGACTTCTCATGCAGTTTGGGGTACGATTCTCATTCTAACCGTTTCGTGGTTTAATTCTTGTGGATTTTGATTGTTTAATCGGTTTAGTGTGTGAAGCTACTTGGATGATTAGATTATTGGATTAGTTATGTAACATTTGTGAATTCTTTCATTATATGATTAATTTTGTTAGTTAATTATGCTGATGTAGTGATGTACACCTTTGAGTCATGATTAGCCATACTATTTGCAGTTTGTTGTCTGTGGAAGTGGACATATTGTTAAACCCTAATTTGTTCAGTGATGCTAATATGCTCTATGCTACATTCTGTGTTTATGACAACTAAATGGTAAGATGAGAGTGCATTTGAAAGATGTTATTTGTGTCCTGGAGCCGAATGGGAGTTTTTCACCGATTAATATTATTTGCTTGTTTTCACTTTTAGTTTACTTACGTTAACTAATTTGGGATGATGTTGTAGAACTTGTCTAAAAAGTCTTTGTTGGTTCTTCATATGCCATGTTTGCAGTGGCGGCTCTAGGAATTTTTCCTAGGGGTTCACTGTTTTTAGATGCTCCAATTTCATAGGGCTGGACATAAAAAATTTCGGTTCGGTTCGGTTCGATTGTTTAGGTCGGGTAAGGTTCATCACACACACATATCATTCTACCTTCATCCCTACCCAAAATAACAACAAATTTTCAATCTTTTCAAGATTCTAATTTCTGGGTCTTCATCAACACATCATTCCAGTTCAAATTCACATCTCAAAATCTGATCTTGATCAGTTTTCAACTTTTTTAAGGGTATATTTTTAAGAGGTTCACCCAAGTTTTTCTATATAGCTTTCTATTACAATTTCGAAACTCGGGGGTTCCGTTGAACCCCCCAGCCCTATGTAGATCCGCCAGTGCATGTTTGTTGGGTTAAATGGCAAGTTGCCATATTTATGTTTTCTTAATCCCCAAGTTATTTACCCTAATCTAGTGATTATATATAGATGGGTAGGGCCTTTGTAATTCCTTATACTTGAGCACAAAATAATAATAATACCGCTAGTTGCAATCTGTGGACGTAGGTCACACCGACCGAACCACGTTAAATCCTGGTGTTCTTTCAATCTCGTTTAATGTGTGTGTGTGTGCGCGTGTGATCTGACCTAACAACTGGTATCAGAGCGCCAGGCTCTTGATTGCACCACACGATCAACTTCCAGTCGCCGCCGCCATTCGCCTAGCAGAAGCCGCTACCTAGCTGTCGTCGCTAGCTTGGTTTTAAAAAGCGCGCTTTACTCGCAACTCGACACTGGGCGATGACTCTAGCGAGTCATGTAACCCAACTAGAGCAACGTACAAAACTCGCAAAAAAATCGCGTTTTTTTGAAAAAAAAATCACATTGAGTGGCTCTATTCTTGTACAGGGGCTGTTTTTGTGCTTCAAAGTGTTATACATTTAGCTAAAAAGGTTGTACATATAAGTAATTTATACATTAAATCATATATAAACCTTATTTATGGCTATATTTTGGGTAGGGGATGCTAAAAACCAATGAGATATATAAAAAAAAATTGTATAAGCACGTTGCGCTTCGCATACGAAAATCAGTCCGCTTTTGCAATTTGCGCTTCAGATTTAGACCTTGTCGCTTCGATGCGCTTCTCTCTTTTTAAAACCAAGGTCGCTTGGGTTTCTGCCGACAACAACCGCTGTCGACTAGGTCTCTGATGCCGCCGTCGACTAGGTCTCTGCCGCCTAGCCGCCGTTGCTAGGGTTCTGCCAGGGACCGCCGCCGCCGACCACCCTGTTCCGCTGCCCATGCAAGATCGCTGCTGGCAGCCAAGTTTTCGATTTGCTTCCTAGGGTTATTTCGGCCTTGTTTTGATCTGTTTTGCTGCTGAAAATTGGTTCGATTGCATAACAGTGTTTCAATAGAACAATCGTCAAATTCAGTCCGCCACCATTGCTGTGTTTGTTCACTGTTTTTCGATCTCAATTTCGATCAGCCGTATTTGGGTAATTTATTGTCATGGCTGAGGAAGGAAAGATAAAGATCGAGAAGTTTGATGGACAAGACTTTGGGTTTTGGAAGACGCAGATTGAGGATGTTCTGTATCAGAAAGATTTATACCAAACGTTGTCAGGAAAGAAACCAGATAAAATGTCAGATGAGGATTAGGCTATATTGGACAGAAAAGCCTTGGGAGTAGTCAGGCTTTCTTTGGCTAGAAGTGTTGCGTTCAACATTGTGAACGGAACGACTACGTATGGTTTGATGAAGGCTTTGTCAGATATGTATGAAAAGCCCTCAACTCTAAATAAGGTGTACTTGATTCGACAGTTAGTCAACACCAAGATGAGAGAGGGTGCTTCAGTTGCAGTTCACATCAATGACTTTAATTCTATCATAACTCAGTTAGGACTAATCGGGATTAAAGTTTAATGATGAAATTCAGGCATTGATGCTATTGTCTTCTTTGCCTGAGAGTTGGTCTGGGACGGTGACTGCAGTTAGTAGTTCATCTGGAATTACTAAGTTTACTTTTTGAGGTATTCGGGACTTGATTCTGAGAGAAGACATCATACCTAGAAGTTCAGGGGATACTTCGAGTTCACTGTTGAGTGCCGAAGGCAGGGGAATAAGGAATGAAAGGGGAAGCAACCAGAGCAGAAGAAGGTCCAAGCATCAGAAGGAAGTTACCTGTTGGGATTGCAAGTAGGTCATTTTAGAAGTCAGTGCCCGGGTGCTAAGAAGAAAAAGAGGTGAATCATGATGCAGAAGAAGAACACTTATATGACGCTTTGGTTTGTAGTGTAGAGAGTGCTGCTGATTCATGGGTGATGGATTCTGGTGCATCATTCCACGCTATGCATAGCATGGAAATGATGAAAAATCTCAAGATTGGGGACTTTGGTAAGGTACGACTAGCAAATCTTAAGAGTGATTACAAACCTGAAGAGAATGCTTATCTCTGTCAGACAGTTGGATGATTGGGGGACATCAAGTCATGTTTGGTGATGGTCAGTAGAAGGCAATAAAAGGAAATCTAGTAATTACTCGTGGCAAGAAGAGGGGTTCTGGGGTTCTTTGTATATGGTTGAGATACCGTCAGAAGGAGTTGATCCAGTTTTGAAGGAAGAGAAAGTCCGGTTCTATAAGTCTTGTGTGTAGAAGAGGGTTACCTTTGCAAAGGAGATACCCAGAGCTAGTTTACAGACTTAGAAAGAACGAACAGTACAGAGAGGTTCATAAAATCCGGCCAGAGGTGGAAGTTCAGGAGGGTTTCTCAAAGTGGGAGCACAGTGGTAAAAGTTGCTTCAGTTGCAACTCCAGTTCCACAGTGGGTCAGAAGAACCAACAAACCGTTAGAGAAAGTCTCTTGTTGATTACTTGCTTGTAATGGAGAGTGTGGATTCCCAGTATGTTTGATAATTCAGTTGCAGCTCCAGTTCCACAGTGGGTCAGAACGGCAACACCTAGATATTCTAGGATAATTGGGTTTTCCCGGGGCAACACCTAGAACATCCAGGGCAGCCCACCCCAGGAGGAACCCCACAACTGGGTAAACCCCCTGACCTGGCCACAGACCTTTTTTTTTGTTGTGGCCAGGATTCGAACCCAAGACCCACATCCAAACATCCCATGAAAAGTGATTTTTTATTGCAACTTTGGTTTTGCATTTATTATGCTTGGAAATTCAATTGCTTTTGAATTTACGTGTGGTTATTAATATTCTTTTTGGTTGCATTGTTCACTAATTTAGCATGTGAATTCTTTTCACTCATATTATTGCTCCAGGCAAGTGTTGTTGGTGGGAAAACTGGAACCTTAATGGATTGGAGTGTAAACAACTCATACAAAAACCTAAAAGGTAACTTCTTCTCTTGCCATATTTGTACTTCCTTTATTCTACTTGGTTGTAACAGTTTAATCATTCAACTTGATTGGAATCAAACTGTAAACCAGTCATGAAAATAATGGAAATCAGATGCTTTAACCAATGCTCTAGTTGCCTGTAATGGGAAATAAGATGGTTTAACCATTATTTAATACCATTCATTGCTTCAGTTTGTGGGTCCATTCATATGATGTGAGACTGGTTGTGGGTAGGGGCCCTGAAAAAAAAACTATTTACCATGAATTTTTTTTTTTAATTCTAGTGCATCCCCTAGAAATTTGTTATTTTAATGCATGCACCGTTCAATAATGGTGCATGACCATTTGAGTGGTGCTAGAAGAAAAACAGATGGGACCCACAAGGACACAAATTGGATAATGGAAACGGAATAAAATGATATAAACAAATAGAACCTGGAGAGTGACCAATGAATGAAGGTTTAATGTCTAGAACATAATTAGCATGTACCTTGGCCTAACCTCCTTTCTAATTAACTAACCTCCTTTCTTACCGCACATTGACTCGGAGGCCAGGGTATCTTTCCATATACTCATATATATACCTAATAAATAAGTAACTGGTTGCGTCACATGTCACAATTCTCTGAGCCAAAGATTTATTTTCCCACTTAATTTTTCTTCATTACTAACTATTTAATATTTCCTTTATTAATTCCTAAATCTTCATTACTATTTAATATTTCCTATATAATTCTTAAATCTTCGTTACTAACTATTTAATATTTCCTTTATTCAACCCGCGTAAAACACGGGTTTCTAACCGAGTAGAGTAATATATTGCTAACTTTTTAAAGCTTTCATTTATCTAAGATGTAACCAAGTTCAATTTCCTTGTAAATGAGATGTATATTGCAAGAGGAACACAAGATGATTTTGAGTTAGTACTGCTCCCCCATGCCTATTAGAATAAAGAAGCCATTATCTTAATAATTTGCTAGTTTCATGTAATCTTCCATCTCCAAATTGCTTGTTACAACATATATAGCATGTGTATCTGAACTAGTTTACCATTGTTTATTGATATTTAATCATAAAATTCATCATATTAGGATTACATTTACCTTTTTTTTCCCTTGTTTCATTTTTTGTTTTCTTAATTAAAGTAGATATGGAACCCAAATCTGCGATGGATGTGGCGCTCATTCCAATTATGGAACCAATAGATGGTGCACCAAGTACTTCAGACAAAACAAACCATACAACAAAACCAAGAAAGAAGACTATGACTTCTGTTTACCTTAAATTTTTCGAAACAACATCAGATGGCAAGAATCGCAAGTGCAAGTTCTGTGGTCAAAGCTATTCAATTTCTACAGCCACAGGTACTTCTTTTGCTTTCTTTTTAGATTATAGAACTTTTTAATATATAAATTACAAGGTGCAAAATGGATGGGGGATCAAAATGAGTAATTTTTGGTACGGGTAATTTCTTTTGTCAAAAATTCTAAATTTACATATCAAATAGGATTGCAAAAATTACAATTATTTCATAACTTTCTAATTTTTTGAATAAAAAGGATTTAGGTGGTTTTATGCAATAAAAAATACATTTTGAGCGACTTTGACCCACTACTTTTAAGGTAGCTTTTTATTTAACCCATTTGGCCCGTTAGAGAAAGAACACAACTTGAATCTCCTTTCATAAGTAAATGGGTCAAAATTTTCACCTCTAATTAGATAATCTAATTTAATTCTCAAGTTTTAACCGACGCATTTCTATTTTATTTTATTATTGAAGGAAATTTGGGCAGGCACCTCAGCAACCGTCATCCGGGGTATGATAAGTCGGATGATTCTGTCACCACCCCAGTCTCACAACCCATTGTAGTAAAAAAGCCCCAAACCCAAGTCAAAGTGTCCCATGTTGACTTTGATCATCTAAACTGGTTGCTCACAAAATGGCTCATTTTAGCATCTTTACCTCCTTCAACATTCGAAGAAAAGTGGCTATCAAACTCCTTTAAGTTCCTTAATCCAACCGTCCAAATTTGGTCTAGTGAAAAGTTCCAAGCAGTTCTTAATGAAGTTTTCAAAAGCATGCGGGAAGACATACGGTGCATGTTAGCAAACGTTACCTCAAAAGTCTCTATTACCCTTGATTTTTGGACATCATACCAACAAATCTTTTTCATGAGCATTAGTTGTCAATGGATCGACGAACATTGGTCTTTTCACAAATTATTACTCGATATTTCTCGTGTTCCTTCACCGTATGGCAGTTCAGAGACTTATAACACATTAATCAAAGTTTTGAAACTTTATAATTTAGAAGGTCGAGTTCTTTCTTGTACTCATGATAATAGTACAAATGCGTTTCATGCTTTCAATGCTCTTAAAGAGGATCTTGATAGCCAAAAAGCTAACCCTTTCTGCTATGTTCCTTGTGCTGCCCATGCATTGAATTCAGTTATAGCTGATGGTTTGATATCAACTAAATCAGTAATTGCAAAGATTAGGGAGTTTGCATTGGAGATTAATTCATCATCTGAGATGATAGAGGAATTTAATCAGTTCACAACAAATTATCAAGAAGGTAACTGGAAATTTCCTCTTGATGTTTCGGCCCGATGGAGTGGCACTTATCAAATGCTTGATATTGTCCGTAAGGTATGTAAGCATATATTAATATTACACTTCTCCATATCGGTTAATTGCATAAAAAAGGTAAATGACTTGGGTCTAATTCCAATTTCAGGTAACCAACTTTTTTCACCCATAAAAGCTAGAGGTGGCAAGATAGGCTAACAGGTCAAAACAAAACAAGTCGGGTTGGGTCGACCTAAAACACTTTTTTGTCATTTTTAAGTTTTTTATGAATAATTAATGCGTTAATTATGGCTTCAAAAGCATTAGGGAGTACAATAAAAATCGAAATCCTTGAGTAAAAACAATTTAGGAGGGTGTATGCATTAGAAATAAACTCTGGATGCTTTTCAACCCGTCCAACCAATTTGAAATGTTCCCCTTTTAACTAATTTTTTTGTTTGACCGTTCACCTGTCTGAGATAAAACCCAAATCAAATTGACCCGGTTCATAAATAAATGGGTTGAAATTTGCAAAATATGGCGGGTGGGGGGTGGGTCCAATGGCAAAGCCGTTTGGAGTTAAAGTGGTGAAGCTCCCCTTGAGGTCAAGGGTTCAAGCCCGATTATGATGGATTGGTGTGGCCTTTTTATTGATTTTGATGATACCTCTGATAGAAACCTTAACTTTTCTAAACATTTCGGGTTAAGTTGATTTTTAACCTTGACAGCAGGGGATTCTCAGTGACATGTCATCTGCCACATAAGCATTTTAATGTAGTAATTAGCAACATATGTACAACTTAACTTTAATAGACATTTTTCTTCAGGTTGAGGTTGTTTTGTGGATGAAAACCAAGTTGGTTATCTGAGATGTAAATTTGACTAAAGTTTGTTACTTTTTATGAAATTGACCCTAAGCTTTTCCAACTTGTTTTGTTTCTTCTAATTTTTCATAATATGCAGGCCAGCAAAACTATGGAAACTATTATTAGGAAACACGAAGAAACACTGGGTAGGTTGCTATTAAATTCAACAGAGAAGAGCGCGATAAATCTGATACATGCATATCTAGAACCATTCTACAAAACCACAAACGACATATGCACAAACAAATTACCAACCGTTGGATTAGTTCTCTTCTTCATGGATCACATTTCTGAGACTATAACAGCATGCAGAGAATCCCGTCACAGCCCAGATTGGCTCAAAAACGCTGCAATTGACATGGCTACAAAAGTCAGATGCTACAATGATCAAGTTTCAAACATTTTCACATACATGACTGCAATCCTCGATCCCCGAATCAAAATCGAACTAATTCCCGAAAGTCTGAACTTAGATAACTACCTTGAAGAAGCAAGGAGTCATTTTGTGAGAAATTACTCAACTACCCATTTCCCTTCGATGACTACATCTTATAGAAGTACCCAAGAATTAGAAGATGGAGGGGGCAATGTGTCATTTGCAGAGGAAATAGCCCGTAAAAGACGAAGGGCCAGCATGGGGACCGCAACCGATGAGTTGACTCAGTATTTATCCGAGCCCACTGCTCCAATTCCGATCGATGTGCTGGAATGGTGGAAAGTAAATAGCACACGGTACCCACGATTGTCTGTAATGGCTCGGGATTTCTTGGCGGTTCAAGCCACTTCATTGGCACCAGAGGATTTGTTTTGTAGTAAAGGGGATGAGGTAGAAAGGGCAAAACAGTCAATTCCATATTCGAGTATTCGACCTGTTCTTTGTATTAGATCATGGACCGAAGGCGGGATGAAGTTGAAATATAAATCGACCGAGATTGATTATGAGAGGTTGATGGAGTTGGCAGGTGCAGGAGAGAATGTAGCAGGATGTTCTGAGAAGAAACATAAATAGGGTAAATGGGTTGGTTAGTTTAACTTTTTTTTTTTAATTTTTATGTAAATTTAGAGTTTAGTAATTTGATGTACAGATTGTAGAGGATAATGATTCTAACATATTTGTTAGCATTTTCCTATGAAACACCAAATTTTATGTGCAAGTTTTTACAGACGACAGATTTGTCAAAAGCTGCTCCAAGATTTACTGTATTTGACTCGACTAGAGTTTAAAAAGTAAAATTAAACATGTAAGACCATCATGATGGAGGGTTTTTGAAGGGTTAATCTTGATTTAGGATTAAAATTGAAGGGTGAAATCGGTTGAAAAGATCTGGTCAAAATAATTGTTTTAGGAAAGTCTTTATTTGTTTATAGATTAGCTTAGGGTGCAAGGGGTCTTTGTATGTGTTGAAGTTTATAATAAATCAGAACAAAATACTGTGTTTGATTTTGTGTCTGATTTTCAACAATTGGTATCAGAGCTTAGAGAAGTTTTTGAGGGGAGGAAGAAGGAGGCTGCAACAGCTTGAGCAGGGCACGACGAAGAACTTTTTGGATGGTACGTAGTTAAGGTTTCGTGAGTTTACTCACTTCTTGAGGATAAAAAGTAGGTTGAGGGAAATATTGATATATGCATTATTATGGTTTTATTGTGGTTTATAATTACGTTTAGTTCAAGGGTTATTAGGTTGATTAGGGATAGTTCCATGCTTATTGAAATTAAATTGTTTATTTATTCTTGCGTATCTAATGGAAGAAGCCTATGGTCTTGTGGTCTAGTGGCATTGGTGATTGCCCTTAACAAAAGTAGTGTAGCTTCAAATCCTGTAAGTCCAGGTTTAGGTAGTATTTAGGTGAAAAATTGAGGTTAAAAAAATGTAATTGAAAAAGCAGTTTGAAGTTTGAATCACTCTCTTTATTTCCTAGCTTCTCTCTTTTATCTCTTTTTCGGTTTGAACCCTATCAAGGGTATCAAAGCTTTTTCGGGCGAACTTCATCGGATTCACGCAGCCACGATGACGAACATCCATAAGCAAGACGTTGATACGGCGATTAAAGATCACGACAAAGTCATAGATGATCTCCAAGCTACTCTCGCCACCATGATGAAACATGAACAACTAATGGAACAATAGGAACAGATCTTGAAGGCGGTGAACGAGAAAAAATCATTCGGTTCAGGCGGTGTACTCGGTCGTCACCCAAATGGTGATCCACACGTTGGCACTCGACATATGAGGATTAGGAAAGTCGAGTTTCCCAGATTCAACGGGGAAGTCATGGAGGGGTGGTTCTACAGTTGTGAGCACTTTTTCACTGTCGATGAGACACCTGATAACATGAAACTCAGGTATGTTGTCATCCATCTCGAAGGCGATGTCATTCAGTGGCATTAATCATTCATGAAGACCCATGGCGCTACTGTTGTTGAACTGCCATGGGAAGACTATGTCAAGGCTATATTAACTTGTTTTTCCAATGCCATGTTTGAAGATGCGATGGAAGAGATCGTATCACTTACGTAAAAAGATTCATTGAAGGACTATAGTCACTATTTTGATTGTTTATTAAACAAGTCAGTGAATCGTATATGGTTAGCTTGTACTTGAAAGGCTTGAAACCTGAGATTAAAGGACCCGTTAAAATGTTTATGCCAATAACCCTACATGAGGCGTACGGGTTAGCTAAGATTCAAGACATCAACAACAGCCTACTAAATCACTTTACAGACGCGGGAGAATAGCACACGGCCTAAGAGCAGTGGCGGATGTAGCTAAGGGCCAGGGGTAGCCCGCACTACCCCTCAACTTTTTACGCGCAGTGCAAAAATTTTTTTTTTTTACAGTTTTATGTATCCGGTTATAATTACGTTACCCCTCAAATTTTTTTACGTTACCCCTTAAATTTTTTTAAAAGCTCTACACTTCATAAAAAGTCTAAAATTTTATAAAAAACCCAATACGTTACCCCAAGTCCTCACATTTTATTAAAGGTTTTGAGGTATTGGGTTTTAATAAAACATTTGGGCTGTAGCCAACCCAAATGTTTTATTAAAACCCAATACCTCAAAGTCTCAATTCTCAAACCCAACTTATCCAAGCGGCCGACCAAGAAGAAAGACAGAGTTTTCATGCATTACAATTTATGATTACATGTGCACCCGTAATAATACTTTGCATTGCTTGGTCCCACTGATGTTTCCCTTACCCCAAGTTTCCAGATTAAAAGAATTGTAATGTTCATTATATTGTACCATCAGGTACGGAGTGTTAACCGTGCCTAAGGACATAGTAGGATTTAGCCACTGTACTAAAGCTGACGGGTTTAGAATCATACTGAATAGATTCGAAAGTAGGAATTTCAGTTACGAACTTTCTTGAGTTGAGACATATGAGTAGGGTTCAGTTCGCAAACCGAAGTAGCAGTTTTTGGTTTCTCTGAGTCCTTCTAGTCCTCCTCGGATAGACTCTGTCTCTCTGCGTGAATCTCCACCTCGAACTCTTTGTGGTCCGGGTGAGGTGCCGGTATATGTGACGTTGGAGTATGACGGGGTAGTGTGACGCTTTTCCTCGGAGCTTGACAAAGTAGTGCTTCACCTGAGTGCGCAAGACACGGGGATGGGATGGGGTGAGGTACCACCTCGAGGTCTCCTCCCCAGTACTTGTGTCCACGAGAGCCTCAAGCTCCTTGTTGGATACAGTCTCAGGAACCTCTTCGGCTCCTCCTCGTCATCCTTGTGGTTGTCGGCCATGTGCTCCCCCGAATACTCGCTCGGGTTCTCGTCGTCGTCAGTCACTGGAATACTATCGTCACTGGATGCGCGCGGGAGTAGCGGTGCGGACGGTGAGGGAAGTGACGATTCAGCGGATGACGATGCCGACGGTGTGTACTTGTACTTCTCCTCAGAGTCGAAGATGACAATCGGGTGAGATGCGGAAGACATAGTTATGACATTAACACTATCTAAGTATTAGGTAATATAGATCGTGTGAATGTATATGCAATCTGAATGATGTGATGTGAACTATGTGAGCCTATAGTTATAGTCTAAGCACACTAAATGCAACTTAGTTCTCTATAACTAGGGCTCTAATACTAATATGCCACTGATATTGTGCGAAAGCACACGTCTTTATTCCTTTGTTTTAATGTGTTCTAAGTAGTTTTATATTAGTTTTGAGTCAATTTTATGTACATTTGAGTCGTTGGTCTTATTTGTAGGAGCTCGGGAATATTAATGAAGAATACGTGAAGAAAACGAGCGAAGAAACGAAGCCCGGAAAAGTCCAAAGATAAAAAGACAATTTGCTGAAATTTAGGTCTCTCGCGGTACGCGAGAGACGAGTGTGATAATTCTCGCGGTACGCGGGAAACTCCAGGAATCCGCCCGACTATTTTGGTCCTCGCGGTACGCGAGGATCCAGTCAACATTCTCTCGCGGTACGCGAGAGGGCCGTTTTCCGCAAAACCCTAATTTTCTAAATTAAAAAGATTAAAACGGCCATTAAGAAGGAGTTCGATTCTAAGCCGTTCCAGGGAAGAAAAGAGGCGATTTTGAGTTTGGAAGTCAATTGAAGCTTTTGGATTCCGGGTTTGTGTAGTTGCATTCTAGGGTTTAAAGATTCAAACTTTATCTTTGATTTTGTGTTTTGAACCTATGGATCTTGCTATTTGCTTCTGTTTAGATGTTCTTAGTATGATTCTAGGCTAGATCATTGATCTACCTAGGTCAATATGATGATTATGTGTTAAAGTTTCGATTTTTATTCGGTTTTTGGATTTGAATGTTGGATTTATGATTTAGTAAAGGTTTGAGTTTGTTTATGTGTGATGTTAGTGCATGTTTAATTCTGATTATGTGGTTGATTATGCTTTTCTGCGTTGATTGTGGTTGTCTGCCAGTTTGATCTTCGTTTCTGGTTCATAGACTTTAGGGTTTGTGAGTTAGAGTGGTGTCTAGACGTAGTAGCCATAGAAAACCTAGTTAATTACTGATTAGAAGTGAATGTGTGTCCTAGTTCAATACCCGAGAGGTGAGAATTAGTCGTTTAGTCTTCGTCATTAGGAATCCGAGTGTCAGCTGTCTGAGAGGAAGTTGGTATTAGATGTCTAGTGATAGTTGCTATCCGAATCATAGTATCCATTCTAGAACTACCCCATGCATTCCTTGAGTGTATGGTAAGCGGTGAGACTGAGAGGTAATCCGTTTATTAGGGTACTTGTCATAGTAGGAAATACCCGAGAGGTGATCCGATCATCTGGTGAGTTAATATCCTTAGGTTGTCTTCTGGTCACATCCCGAGACCGAGAGTGATCGGGAATCCACTAGATATCTTTTAGGTGTTATATTTTTAGAAACCCAGATCCAACCTAGTTCCAAAACCGATAGAAGTTGAGCTTTACACATAGGATTCCGACCTAGGTAGTGACTTCTCCATTCTTGATTTCATCTTTAGTCTACTCTTGATAGCTTGAATTGTCCTTAGTTTATTGCATTCTTAGTTAATCTTTAGTGTAGTAAACCCCCCAATCAATTAATCATATTAAGTCCTAGTTAGAGTCTAATTTAGTTATTCAGTGTCTTTTGGGTTCGATATCCGGACTTCGTTAGGCTATATTGCATTGATCGGTACACTTGCCGGTTGTGTGGTCTAGTTTTAGGTCGAGTCTAGGTTTTATAAATTTAAAGCTAGAGAGTCTAGATTAGGTTTTATTTGATAGTTTTTATAGACCGTCTGGACGACATCAAGTTTTTGGCGCCGTTGCCGGGGACACTTGGCAATAGCAATATTAGCTTTGACTAGTTCTTTGTTTGATTTTTGGTTTATTTGAGTCTTTTGTTTTCTTTTGAGTCTTGTGTGCTACTTGTGAGTCTTTATTCTGTTTCCTTCTTAGAGTCTTTCTGTTTATGCCCAATACTCGTTTTCAAGGATCACCATCTTTTGCAGCTTTTCAAGAGCCCGAACGAGAGCTTCACGAGCGCACCCGCGACTTTCGGGAGCGTTTAGAGGAGCTGGTTAAATCTAAGGTACGTTTTACTAGCCCAGTTCCAATTTCTACTATGGGTGACGCTAACCCACCGGCTAGACGTACGGTGCACCAGAGGGCCAGTGAGGGGGTCACGGGCGCGAGATCTTCGATCACACGCCCCACTATACCGAACACCAATTCTTGGCAGATCCCATCACATGTCATGAGTACGATCACTCATGCCACTCAATTCCATGGCCTCGAGGATGAGGATGCACCCGGACATTTGTCCCGCTTCGCGCGGATATGTGATACATTTAATATCACGGGTGTATCTAAGGACGCAATCTACTTGCGTCTCTTTCCATTCTCTCTTTCTGGGCGTGCATCTACTTGGCTCGACACTCTTCCCGACAATTCTATCACCACATGGGAGGATCTCGAAGCCAAGTTCTTCAAGAAATACTTTCCACCTTCCAGGGCCGCTCGCCTTCGGGACCAGATCCATTCGTTTCGGATGGATCCCGACGAGCCTTACCACATGGCCTGGGAGCGGTTCAACGCGCTGTTGAGCCGATGTCCCCAGCACGGTCTCCCCGACTGGGCACTAGTGGAGAAGTTCTATAATGGCCTCACCTTCGAGACGCAGCAAATGTTCAACACAGCTGCAGGAGGCCATATCATGGATAGACTCGAGCCTGAGGAGTGCGAGGATATGTTCGAGAGCTTCGCTCAAGCCGAACAGCAGCACCCACGTTCTGTTAGGGATTCCATCCCTACTGCTAGGTCACACGCCTCTTCTCCTAGAGGTGTGCATCAGGTCACTCCTGATACTAGCGTGGCTGCTGCCCTCGCCTCGATGGCGAATGAGATAAAGGAGCTCAAGCTCAGTGCTTTGAGGTGTCAGGTGTGCAGGGGAGGACACGACACCCGAAATTGCCCGGTAAATAATCAAGAGCACGTGAGCTATGCTGGCAACCAATACCAGAACCGAAATTACAACAATTCTAATACTTTTGGTTCGGGATGGAGATCTGGATTCACTGGTCGTCAGCAACAGTATGGAGGAGCAGAAGAAGGAGCGAGTTCTGGGAGCACTGTTGGGTCACGAAGGATTGAGGAGATGATGGAGACTCAGACACAGTTGCTTGCCCAGCTGGTGCAGAATAACAAGGATGCTCGGCTAAGACTGGATAGCCATGACACTTTGATGAAGAATCAGCAATCGGCGTTCCAGGATTTGCAACGCACGGTAGGAGACATTGCTAGGAGCATACATGATAGACAAGGAAGCCCTTCTACGGGCCCGAACGCTTCAGTGATGGCCGTGTCTATAGAGAGTGTGGAGAGTAAAGCGGTTGAAGAGGTTGACCCCCACTCTAAGGAGCATAATATTCCCTCAGTGGAGGAGGTGAATAAGATTGATTGGGCAGCTCGATTTGCTGAAATCGACGCAAGGATGCTGAAAGAGACCGAGTCGAATGCTGTTTCGACAAGGAGCATGATAGAGAAGGAGGATGAGAGCCCACCGGTAGTAGTAGAAGAAGAACCGGTGGAGGAGGAGATAGTGGTTGAGGTGCCTACCAAGAAGGCACATGAGAAGAAGAAGGGGGTGGAGATGAAGTCCCCCGAGATTGACCTGAGCCGTATTCCTTATCCCACACGTGTGTTGCCACATAAACATGCTAAGGAATACGGTCACTTCCTGGATATGTTCAAACAACTCAAGGTCAATCTCCCGTTTGTAGAGGTCCTCCAGCATATGCCCAAATATGCTAAGTTCTTAAAAGGCCTTCTTTCCAACAAGAAAAAACTTGAGGAGGTCTCTGGAGTCTCACTTGGTGAGCAGTGCTCGGCAGTGGTGCAAAATCATTTGCCAGAAAAGTTGTCTGATTCGGGTCGGTTCACGATCCCTTGCTTGTTGGGCAACCTACCATTACACCACGCGTTGGCCGATCTAGGCGCTAGCATCAATTTGATGCCCTATTCATTGTACAAGCAGCTGGACCTAGGTGAACCACAACCAACGCGCATGAGCATTTCCTTGGCTGACCGCTCAGTCAAGTATCCACGGGGAATAGTGGAAAATCTATTAGTGAAAGTGGGCAATTTTGTTTTCCCCGTGGATTTTGTGATTCTAGATATGGAGGTAGATGACAAGGTCCCACTCATCTTAGGACGCCCGTTCCTACGAACCGCAAAGGCGATGATTGATGTCTTTGACGGGAAGCTCACACTTCGTGTGGGGGATGAGGTCCTTACATTCAATGCTGTAGAGTCCGGGAAGGATGTTGGCGAGCACAGCCACTCCGTATGCATGCTCGATTCTTTCATGGACCACCATTGGGACCCCGATCCGGTGATAGAAGTAGGTGA
Organism: Smallanthus sonchifolius; assembly: GCA_023525975.1. NCBI lineage: Eukaryota > Viridiplantae > Streptophyta > Magnoliopsida > Asterales > Asteraceae > Smallanthus > Smallanthus sonchifolius. The sequence goes on from CM042020.1 coordinate 16,134,895, forward strand.
ACCCGCCCCGAATATAGAAGAACCATCTGAGTGGGCGTTGGAGTTAGAAAGGTTGTTAGGGGAGCCGGATGATTACGGTGATGATGAGATGCCCGATGATGTACTGAACATAATGGCTGAATTTGAAGATGTCATGGGCAAAACCCCAAGTGTGGGGAAGTTAGTAGATATTGTTGAGGATCCCGAGGATCCTGGTGAGATTGTGGAGGTCATTCCTTTAGAAGTGCCCATTCCAAAACCCCTACATATCTTCACCACTGTTTGTGCTTTGGGGAGAAAGATCGAGTCACCCCCTAGGTCTAGGCCGCCTCGTAAGAGGACTCGAGAGTTAATTGACTTAGGCAACGTAGATAGAGTGCTAACCCCAAGTGTGGGGATATCGAGGAGTGACAAACTACTTGGTTATTTAATGCGTATTATCTTCGGACCGGGTAGATTTAAGTTGTGGTGGAAGGAGATGAAGGATAGAAATCCATGGTGCGGTAGGAGTAGTTGTTTGCTGAGGCTGTGGAGAACCGGTAGGCCGCGAAGGATGAAGGCGGTACCGGTTAGGATCAAGGAGAAGCCTCCTGATAGGCTTGCTTGAGTCCTGGGCAAGTGCCCGGGATATAGAGTTTGTATGATTTCATTGGGTTGAGTCCATGTCTTTGTCTTTGTTTTTCGGTTTGTGTTTTGTTTGTGTCAAGTTTTGCAGGAATCCATGCTTGATTCGGTAAGGAAAATCGTCGGGAATGAAGCCCCAGGTATGGTTACATATGTTTTTATGCTTGGGACAAGGTTTTAAGGAAGTGGGTGAAAATTTTTTCTTAAATGGCAAAATTTTTTCTAAGTACAAAAACTTGAAAATTCTTCAAAACTTTCTGTTAACGACACCCTCCCGCGGTACGCGAAGAACGATATGGAAATCTCTCGCGGTACGCGAGAGACAAAAGTCTCGGCCGGCCTAACTTTTTGGCCTTCGCGGTACGCGAAGAATATCACCTTCGACTTACGCGGTACGCGAGGGACTGCTGGTGTCACCCTATTTCCTTTGTTTCCCATGGTTTCCCGTACCCGTTTCTGTCCCCGTTTTCACTCACCACCACTATTCATCACCTACCTTCGTACCACCACTACCATGAAGCATCACCTTTAACCACCATCATCCATCACATTAATTCACCCACCTACCACCATCCGACCACCATGACCATGGGAAACTAGAAACTGTTTATGACCGATGTTCGACCTTGCTGTGGTATTCATGTCTATGTGTTTGCCACACGTTGAGTATGTTTTCTCTGCATCTATCTATCTTGAGTCTTTTAAGTGTCTAGTTGAGTTAGTAGTTGAGTTATTATTTGAGTCAGTTTAATGCTGCGGGTATGTTTAGTCTTATTTTGCAGGTTTATCATTCCACCCGTACTCAATCTCCATTCGGGCGGAATTGATGGTCACCATTACTATCTTGTAAAGGCAACCCGACAGCTGATGTGTAACCGCGACCGAAATGCTATACGGTGCACACAAGGAAGAACGAAGCTGCATACTAGATTGCATCTACATTACCAGCTAAGTCGCTTCCTGTTTTGTTTTTTTTTTATTTTTGCATTTTCATTTTTAGTTGTGTTTTGCTTCACATTGAGGACAATGTGTCTTTCAAGTGTGGGGATGTGAGTGTCTAGTTTGTTTAGTTTGTGTCTTTAAAAATTCAAAAATACAAAAAAAAAAAAATTGAAAAATTTGAAAAATGTTCTTGAAAATAATTGCATATATTTGGAAAATGATAGTAGAACTGGATCTATTTATGAGTTTAAAAGATTAAATAATTGAAAACGTGTCTAATTAGTGATGTTTTGGTAGACCCAGCTAACTAGTAGAGCTTAAATATCCTGTTTGTGTTATTTAGGATTAATCACGGAATAAAATCATGATATCTTGTGGGTATTCATCTTAGAGTAATGGTAATACTGAAACTGTCAATATAGGGTGATAGGTACCACGATTAAGTTAAAATTTAAAGGTTTTTGAAATTTTTTATGGCACACCATTCTCTTTTTATGAGAATAAATCCGAGTTTCGGTGGCGCCCGCATTCCATAATTCATGTTATTCCATAATTTATGAGCTATACTGAGTTTTGCTTATGTGTTTCCCTCCGGGATAGCGACTTGGAGGATACACCCCTAAGTAAGATTTATGTGCTTCATTGATAGAATGTAGTCTATGTGTTACCCTCCGGGATAGTGACTTGGTTGAAACACCTCTAGACGAAAGTTCTTTTGCTTATTATGCTCATTATCATCCATTCATTCATGATTTCATCTGATTTCTAAAAACCTGTAAATAGTAGTTTAACGTGGTAGGGTAAATCTATATGGTTTAATCCGTGCCTAAACATGACCTTGAGACGGGATTAGGTAGAGCTGTAACTTCTAAGTGTGAGTCACATAGATTGATTGATATGTTGTATAAAATGGATTTAGAACACGTAACGGGGGCTTGAAAGTTAGTGCTTGGGTTTAATCGGACAGAAATACTAATTGTTGCTTTTTAACACGTGAGTATGTTTTGAAAATTGAAATTTATGTTTGTTGAGTTAGATGCCAGTTATGATTCCATTTGCAGATTTTTCGAGGACGAAAAAAGGTTAAGTGTGGGGATATTTGATATTGTGCGAAAGCACACGTCTTTATTCCTTTGTTTTAATGTGTTCTAAGTAGTTTTATATTAGTTTTGAGTCAATTTTATGTACATTTGAGTCGTTGGTCTTATTTGTAGGAGCTCGGGAATATTAATGAAGAATACGTGAAGAAAACGAGCGAAGAAACGAAGCCCGGAAAAGTCCAAAGATAAAAAGACAATTTGCTGAAATTTAGGTCTCTCGCGGTACGCGAGAGACGAGTGTGATAATTCTCGCGGTACGCGGGAAACTCCAGGAATCCGCCCGACTATTTTGGTCCTCGCGGTACGCGAGGATCCAGTCAACATTCTCTCGCGGTACGCGAGAGGGCCGTTTTCCGCAAAACCCTAATTTTCTAAATTAAAAAGATTAAAACGGCCATTAAGAAGGAGTTCGATTCTAAGCCGTTCCAGGGAAGAAAAGAGGCGATTTTGAGTTTGGAAGTCAATTGAAGCTTTTGGATTCCGGGTTTGTGTAGTTGCATTCTAGGGTTTAAAGATTCAAACTTTATCTTTGATTTTGTGTTTTGAACCTATGGATCTTGCTATTTGCTTCTGTTTAGATGTTCTTAGTATGATTCTAGGCTAGATCATTGATCTACCTAGGTCAATATGATGATTATGTGTTAAAGTTTCGATTTTTATTCGGTTTTTGGATTTGAATGTTGGATTTATGATTTAGTAAAGGTTTGAGTTTGTTTATGTGTGATGTTAGTGCATGTTTAATTCTGATTATGTGGTTGATTATGCTTTTCTGCGTTGATTGTGGTTGTCTGCCAGTTTGATCTTCGTTTCTGGTTCATAGACTTTAGGGTTTGTGAGTTAGAGTGGTGTCTAGACGTAGTAGCCATAGAAAACCTAGTTAATTACTGATTAGAAGTGAATGTGTGTCCTAGTTCAATACCCGAGAGGTGAGAATTAGTCGTTTAGTCTTCGTCATTAGGAATCCGAGTGTCAGCTGTCTGAGAGGAAGTTGGTATTAGATGTCTAGTGATAGTTGCTATCCGAATCATAGTATCCATTCTAGAACTACCCCATGCATTCCTTGAGTGTATGGTAAGCGGTGAGACTGAGAGGTAATCCGTTTATTAGGGTACTTGTCATAGTAGGAAATACCCGAGAGGTGATCCGATCATCTGGTGAGTTAATATCCTTAGGTTGTCTTCTGGTCACATCCCGAGACCGAGAGTGATCGGGAATCCACTAGATATCTTTTAGGTGTTATATTTTTAGAAACCCAGATCCAACCTAGTTCCAAAACCGATAGAAGTTGAGCTTTACACATAGGATTCCGACCTAGGTAGTGACTTCTCCATTCTTGATTTCATATTTAGTCTACTCTTGATAGCTTGAATTGTCCTTAGTTTATTGCATTCTTAGTTAATCTTTAGTGTAGTAAACCCCCCAATCAATTAATCATATTAAGTCCTAGTTAGAGTCTAATTTAGTTATTCAGTGTCTTTTGGGTTCGATATCCGGACTTCGTTAGGCTATATTGCATTGATCGGTACACTTGCCGGTTGTGTGGTCTAGTTTTAGGTCGAGTCTAGGTTTTATAAATTTAAAGCTAGAGAGTCTAGATTAGGTTTTATTTGATAGTTTTTATAGACCGTCTGGACGACATCAAGTTTTTGGCGCCGTTGCCGGGGACACTTGGCAATAGCAATATTAGCTTTGACTAGTTCTTTGTTTGATTTTTGGTTTATTTGAGTCTTTTGTTTTCTTTTGAGTCTTGTGTGCTACTTGTGAGTCTTTATTCTGTTTCCTTCTTAGAGTCTTTCTGTTTATGCCCAATACTCGTTTTCAAGGATCACCATCTTTTGCAGCTTTTCAAGAGCCCGAACGAGAGCTTCACGAGCGCACCCGCGACTTTCGGGAGCGTTTAGAGGAGCTGGTTAAATCTAAGGTACGTTTTACTAGCCCAGTTCCAATTTCTACTATGGGTGACGCTAACCCACCGGCTAGACGTACGGTGCACCAGAGGGCCAGTGAGGGGGTCACGGGCGCGAGATCTTCGATCACACGCCCCACTATACCGAACACCAATTCTTGGCAGATCCCATCACATGTCATGAGTACGATCACTCATGCCACTCAATTCCATGGCCTCGAGGATGAGGATGCACCCGGACATTTGTCCCGCTTCGCGCGGATATGTGATACATTTAATATCACGGGTGTATCTAAGGACGCAATCTACTTGCGTCTCTTTCCATTCTCTCTTTCTGGGCGTGCATCTACTTGGCTCGACACTCTTCCCGACAATTCTATCACCACATGGGAGGATCTCGAAGCCAAGTTCTTCAAGAAATACTTTCCACCTTCCAGGGCCGCTCGCCTTCGGGACCAGATCCATTCGTTTCGGATGGATCCCGACGAGCCTTACCACATGGCCTGGGAGCGGTTCAACGCGCTGTTGAGCCGATGTCCCCAGCACGGTCTCCCCGACTGGGCACTAGTGGAGAAGTTCTATAATGGCCTCACCTTCGAGACGCAGCAAATGTTCAACACAGCTGCAGGAGGCCATATCATGGATAGACTCGAGCCTGAGGAGTGCGAGGATATGTTCGAGAGCTTCGCTCAAGCCGAACAGCAGCACCCACGTTCTGTTAGGGATTCCATCCCTACTGCTAGGTCACACGCCTCTTCTCCTAGAGGTGTGCATCAGGTCACTCCTGATACTAGCGTGGCTGCTGCCCTCGCCTCGATGGCGAATGAGATAAAGGAGCTCAAGCTCAGTGCTTTGAGGTGTCAGGTGTGCAGGGGAGGACACGACACCCGAAATTGCCCGGTAAATAATCAAGAGCACGTGAGCTATGCTGGCAACCAATACCAGAACCGAAATTACAACAATTCTAATACTTTTGGTTCGGGATGGAGATCTGGATTCACTGGTCGTCAGCAACAGTATGGAGGAGCAGAAGAAGGAGCGAGTTCTGGGAGCACTGTTGGGTCACGAAGGATTGAGGAGATGATGGAGACTCAGACACAGTTGCTTGCCCAGCTGGTGCAGAATAACAAGGATGCTCGGCTAAGACTGGATAGCCATGACACTTTGATGAAGAATCAGCAATCGGCGTTCCAGGATTTGCAACGCACGGTAGGAGACATTGCTAGGAGCATACATGATAGACAAGGAAGCCCTTCTACGGGCCCGAACGCTTCAGTGATGGCCGTGTCTATAGAGAGTGTGGAGAGTAAAGCGGTTGAAGAGGTTGACCCCCACTCTAAGGAGCATAATATTCCCTCAGTGGAGGAGGTGAATAAGATTGATTGGGCAGCTCGATTTGCTGAAATCGACGCAAGGATGCTGAAAGAGACCGAGTCGAATGCTGTTTCGACAAGGAGCATGATAGAGAAGGAGGATGAGAGCCCACCGGTAGTAGTAGAAGAAGAACCGGTGGAGGAGGAGATAGTGGTTGAGGTGCCTACCAAGAAGGCACATGAGAAGAAGAAGGGGGTGGAGATGAAGTCCCCCGAGATTGACCTGAGCCGTATTCCTTATCCCACACGTGTGTTGCCACATAAACATGCTAAGGAATACGGTCACTTCCTGGATATGTTCAAACAACTCAAGGTCAATCTCCCGTTTGTAGAGGTCCTCCAGCATATGCCCAAATATGCTAAGTTCTTAAAAGGCCTTCTTTCCAACAAGAAAAAACTTGAGGAGGTCTCTGGAGTCTCACTTGGTGAGCAGTGCTCGGCAGTGGTGCAAAATCATTTGCCAGAAAAGTTGTCTGATTCGGGTCGGTTCACGATCCCTTGCTTGTTGGGTAACCTACCATTACACCACGCGTTGGCCGATCTAGGCGCTAGCATCAATTTGATGCCCTATTCATTGTACAAGCAGCTGGACCTAGGTGAACCACAACCAACGCGCATGAGCATTTCCTTGGCTGACCGCTCAGTAAAGTATCCACGGGGAATAGTGGAAAATCTATTAGTGAAAGTGGGCAATTTTGTTTTCCCCGTGGATTTTGTGATTCTAGATATGGAGGTAGATGACAAGGTCCCACTCATCTTAGGACGCCCGTTCCTACGAACCGCAAAGGCGATGATTGATGTCTTTGACGGGAAGCTCACACTTCGTGTGGGGGATGAGGTCCTTACATTCAATGCTGTAGAGTCCGGGAAGGATGTTGGCGAGCACAGCCACTCCGTATGCATGCTCGATTCTTTCATGGACCACCATTGGGACCCCGATCCGGTGATAGAAGTAGGTGAACCCGCCCCGAATATAGAAGAACCATCTGAGTGGGCGTTGGAGTTAGAAAGGTTGTTAGGGGAGCCGGATGATTACGGTGATGATGAGATGCCCGATGATGTACTGAACATAATGGCTGAATTTGAAGATGTCATGGGCAAAACCCCAAGTGTGGGGAAGTTAGTAGATATTGTTGAGGATCCCGAGGATCCTGGTGAGATTGTGGAGGTCATTCCTTTAGAAGTGCCCATTCCAAAACCCCTACATATCTTCACCACTGTTTGTGCTTTGGGGAGAAAGATCGAGTCACCCCCTAGGTCTAGGCCGCCTCGTAAGAGGACTCGAGAGTTAATTGACTTAGGCAACGTAGATAGAGTGCTAACCCCAAGTGTGGGGATATCGAGGAGTGACAAACTACTTGGTTATTTAATGCGTATTATCTTCGGACCGGGTAGATTTAAGTTGTGGTGGAAGGAGATGAAGGATAGAAATCCATGGTGCGGTAGGAGTAGTTGTTTGCTGAGGCTGTGGAGAACCGGTAGGCCGCGAAGGATGAAGGCGGTACCGGTTAGGATCAAGGAGAAGCCTCCTGATAGGCTTGCTTGAGTCCTGGGCAAGTGCCCGGGATATAGAGTTTGTATGATTTCATTGGGTTGAGTCCATGTCTTTGTCTTTGTTTTTCGGTTTGTGTTTTGTTTGTGTCAAGTTTTGCAGGAATCCATGCTTGATTCGGTAAGGAAAATCGTCGGGAATGAAGCCCCAGGTATGGTTACATATGTTTTTATGCTTGGGACAAGGTTTTAAGGAAGTGGGTGAAAATTTTTTCTTAAATGGCAAAATTTTTTCTAAGTACAAAAACTTGAAAATTCTTCAAAACTTTCTGTTAACGACACCCTCCCGCGGTACGCGAAGAACGATATGGAAATCTCTCGCGGTACGCGAGAGACAAAAGTCTCGGCCGGCCTAACTTTTTGGCCTTCGCGGTACGCGAAGAATATCACCTTCGACTTACGCGGTACTTCTTTTGCTTTCTTTTTAGATTATAGAACTTTTTAATATATAAATTACAAGGTGCAAAATGGATGGGGGATCAAAATGAGTAATTTTTGGTACGGGTAATTTCTTTTGTCAAAAATTCTAAATTTACATATCAAATAGGATTGCAAAAATTACAATTATTTCATAACTTTCTAATTTTTTGAATAAAAAGGATTTAGGTGGTTTTATGCAATAAAAAATACATTTTGAGCGACTTTGACCCACTACTTTTAAGGTAGCTTTTTATTTAACCCATTTGGCCCGTTAGAGAAAGAACACAACTTGAATCTCCTTTCATAAGTAAATGGGTCAAAATTTTCACCTCTAATTAGATAATCTAATTTAATTCTCAAGTTTTAACCGACGCATTTCTATTTTATTTTATTATTGAAGGAAATTTGGGCAGGCACCTCAGCAACCGTCATCCGGGGTATGATAAGTCGGATGATTCTGTCACCACCCCAGTCTCACAACCCATTGTAGTAAAAAAGCCCCAAACCCAAGTCAAAGTGTCCCATGTTGACTTTGATCATCTAAACTGGTTGCTCACAAAATGGCTCATTTTAGCATCTTTACCTCCTTCAACATTCGAAGAAAAGTGGCTATCAAACTCCTTTAAGTTCCTTAATCCAACCGTCCAAATTTGGTCTAGTGAAAAGTTCCAAGCAGTTCTTAATGAAGTTTTCAAAAGCATGCGGGAAGACATACGGTGCATGTTAGCAAACGTTACCTCAAAAGTCTCTATTACCCTTGATTTTTGGACATCATACCAACAAATCTTTTTCATGAGCATTAGTTGTCAATGGATCGACGAACATTGGTCTTTTCACAAATTATTACTCGATATTTCTCGTGTTCCTTCACCGTATGGCAGTTCAGAGACTTATAACACATTAATCAAAGTTTTGAAACTTTATAATTTAGAAGGTCGAGTTCTTTCTTGTACTCATGATAATAGTACAAATGCGTTTCATGCTTTCAATGCTCTTAAAGAGGATCTTGATAGCCAAAAAGCTAACCCTTTCTGCTATGTTCCTTGTGCTGCCCATGCATTGAATTCAGTTATAGCTGATGGTTTGATATCAACTAAATCAGTAATTGCAAAGATTAGGGAGTTTGCATTGGAGATTAATTCATCATCTGAGATGATAGAGGAATTTAATCAGTTCACAACAAATTATCAAGAAGGTAACTGGAAATTTCCTCTTGATGTTTCGGCCCGATGGAGTGGCACTTATCAAATGCTTGATATTGTCCGTAAGGTATGTAAGCATATATTAATATTACACTTCTCCATATCGGTTAATTGCATAAAAAAGGTAAATGACTTGGGTCTAATTCCAATTTCAGGTAACCAACTTTTTTCACCCATAAAAGCTAGAGGTGGCAAGATAGGCTAACAGGTCAAAACAAAACAAGTCGGGTTGGGTCGACCTAAAACACTTTTTTGTCATTTTTAAGTTTTTTATGAATAATTAATGCGTTAATTATGGCTTCAAAAGCATTAGGGAGTACAATAAAAATCGAAATCCTTGAGTAAAAACAATTTAGGAGGGTGTATGCATTAGAAATAAACTCTGGATGCTTTTCAACCCGTCCAACCAATTTGAAATGTTCCCCTTTTAACTAATTTTTTTGTTTGACCGTTCACCTGTCTGAGATAAAACCCAAATCAAATTGACCCGGTTCATAAATAAATGGGTTGAAATTTGCAAAATATGGCGGGTGGGGGGTGGGTCCAATGGCAAAGCCGTTTGGAGTTAAAGTGGTGAAGCTCCCCTTGAGGTCAAGGGTTCAAGCCCGATTATGATGGATTGGTGTGGCCTTTTTATTGATTTTGATGATACCTCTGATAGAAACCTTAACTTTTCTAAACATTTCGGGTTAAGTTGATTTTTAACCTTGACAGCAGGGGATTCTCAGTGACATGTCATCTGCCACATAAGCATTTTAATGTAGTAATTAGCAACATATGTACAACTTAACTTTAATAGACATTTTTCTTCAGGTTGAGGTTGTTTTGTGGATGAAAACCAAGTTGGTTATCTGAGATGTAAATTTGACTAAAGTTTGTTACTTTTTATGAAATTGACCCTAAGCTTTTCCAACTTGTTTTGTTTCTTCTAATTTTTCATAATATGCAGGCCAGCAAAACTATGGAAACTATTATTAGGAAACACGAAGAAACACTGGGTAGGTTGCTATTAAATTCAACAGAGAAGAGCGCGATAAATCTGATACATGCATATCTAGAACCATTCTACAAAACCACAAACGACATATGCACAAACAAATTACCAACCGTTGGATTAGTTCTCTTCTTCATGGATCACATTTCTGAGACTATAACAGCATGCAGAGAATCCCGTCACAGCCCAGATTGGCTCAAAAACGCTGCAATTGACATGGCTACAAAAGTCAGATGCTACAATGATCAAGTTTCAAACATTTTCACATACATGACTGCAATCCTCGATCCCCGAATCAAAATCGAACTAATTCCCGAAAGTCTGAACTTAGATAACTACCTTGAAGAAGCAAGGAGTCATTTTGTGAGAAATTACTCAACTACCCATTTCCCTTCGATGACTACATCTTATAGAAGTACCCAAGAATTAGAAGATGGAGGGGGCAATGTGTCATTTGCAGAGGAAATAGCCCGTAAAAGACGAAGGGCCAGCATGGGGACCGCAACCGATGAGTTGACTCAGTATTTATCCGAGCCCACTGCTCCAATTCCGATCGATGTGCTGGAATGGTGGAAAGTAAATAGCACACGGTACCCACGATTGTCTGTAATGGCTCGGGATTTCTTGGCGGTTCAAGCCACTTCATTGGCACCAGAGGATTTGTTTTGTAGTAAAGGGGATGAGGTAGAAAGGGCAAAACAGTCAATTCCATATTCGAGTATTCGACCTGTTCTTTGTATTAGATCATGGACCGAAGGCGGGATGAAGTTGAAATATAAATCGACCGAGATTGATTATGAGAGGTTGATGGAGTTGGCAGGTGCAGGAGAGAATGTAGCAGGATGTTCTGAGAAGAAACATAAATAGGGTAAATGGGTTGGTTAGTTTAACTTTTTTTTTTTAATTTTTATGTAAATTTAGAGTTTAGTAATTTGATGTACAGATTGTAGAGGATAATGATTCTAACATATTTGTTAGCATTTTCCTATGAAACACCAAATTTTATGTGCAAGTTTTTACAGACGACAGATTTGTCAAAAGCTGCTCCAAGATTTACTGTATTTGACTCGACTAGAGTTTAAAAAGTAAAATTAAACATGTAAGACCATCATGATGGAGGGTTTTTGAAGGGTTAATCTTGATTTAGGATTAAAATTGAAGGGTGAAATCGGTTGAAAAGATCTGGTCAAAATAATTGTTTTAGGAAAGTCTTTATTTGTTTATAGATTAGCTTAGGGTGCAAGGGGTCTTTGTATGTGTTGAAGTTTATAATAAATCAGAACAAAATACTGTGTTTGATTTTGTGTCTGATTTTCAACAATTGGTATCAGAGCTTAGAGAAGTTTTTGAGGGGAGGAAGAAGGAGGCTGCAACAGCTTGAGCAGGGCACGACGAAGAACTTTTTGGATGGTACGTAGTTAAGGTTTTGTGAGTTTACTCACTTCTTGAGGATAAAAAGTAGGTTGAGGGAAATATTGATATATGCATTATTATGGTTTTATTGTGGTTTATAATTACGTTTAGTTCAAGGGTTATTAGGTTGATTAGGGATAGTTCCATGCTTATTGAAATTAAATTGTTTATTTATTCTTGCGTATCTAATGGAAGAAGCCTATGGTCTTGTGGTCTAGTGGCATTGGTGATTGCCCTTAACAAAAGTAGTGTAGCTTCAAATCCTGTAAGTCCAGGTTTAGGTAGTATTTAGGTGAAAAATTGAGGTTAAAAAAATGTAATTGAAAAAGCAGTTTGAAGTTTGAATCACTCTCTTTATTTCCTAGCTTCTCTCTTTTATCTCTTTTTCGGTTTGAACCCTATCAAGGGTATCAAAGCTTTTTCGGGCGAACTTCATCGGATTCACGCAGCCACGATGACGAACATCCATAAGCAAGACGTTGATACGGCGATTAAAGATCACGACAAAGTCATAGATGATCTCCAAGCTACTCTCGCCACCATGATGAAACATGAACAACTAATGGAACAATAGGAACAGATCTTGAAGGCGGTGAACGAGAAAAAATCATTCGGTTCAGGCGGTGTACTCGGTCGTCACCCAAATGGTGATCCACACGTTGGCACTCGACATATGAGGATTAGGAAAGTCGAGTTTCCCAGATTCAACGGGGAAGTCATGGAGGGGTGGTTCTACAGTTGTGAGCACTTTTTCACTGTCGATGAGACACCTGATAACATGAAACTCAGGTATGTTGTCATCCATCTCGAAGGCGATGTCATTCAGTGGCATTAATCATTCATGAAGACCCATGGCGCTACTGTTGTTGAACTGCCATGGGAAGACTATGTCAAGGCTATATTAACTTGTTTTTCCAATGCCATGTTTGAAGATGCGATGGAAGAGATCGTATCACTTACGTAAAAAGATTCATTGAAGGACTATAGTCACTATTTTGATTGTTTATTAAACAAGTCAGTGAATCGTATATGGTTAGCTTGTACTTGAAAGGCTTGAAACCTGAGATTAAAGGACCCGTTAAAATGTTTATGCCAATAACCCTACATGAGGCGTACGGGTTAGCTAAGATTCAAGACATCAACAACAGCCTACTAAATCACTTTACAGACGCGGGAGAATAGCACACGGCCTAAGAGCAGTGGCGGATGTAGCTAAGGGCCAGGGGTAGCCCGCACTACCCCTCAACTTTTTACGCGCAGTGCAAAAATTTTTTTTTTTTTACAGTTTTATGTATCCGGTTATAATTACGTTACCCCTCAAATTTTTTTACGTTACCCCTTAAATTTTTTTAAAAGCTCTACACTTCATAAAAAGTCTAAAATTTTATAAAAAACCCAATACGTTACCCCAAGTCCTCACATTTTATTAAAGGTTTTGAGGTATTGGGTTTTAATAAAACATTTGGGCTGTAGCCAACCCAAATGTTTTATTAAAACCCAATACCTCAAAGTCTCAATTCTCAAACCCAACTTATCCAAGCGGCCGACCAAGAAGAAAGACAGAGTTTTCATGCATTACAATTTATGATTACATGTGCACCCGTAATAATACTTTGCATTGCTTGGTCCCACTGATGTTTCCCTTACCCCAAGTTTCCAGATTAAAAGAATTGTAATGTTCATTATATTGTACCATCAGGTACGGAGTGTTAACCGTGCCTAAGGACATAGTAGGATTTAGCCACTGTACTAAAGCTGACGGGTTTAGAATCATACTGAATAGATTCGAAAGTAGGAATTTCAGTTACGAACTTTCTTGAGTTGAGACATATGAGTAGGGTTCAGTTCGCAAACCGAAGTAGCAGTTTTTGGTTTCTCTGAGTCCTTCTAGTCCTCCTCGGATAGACTCTGTCTCTCTGCGTGAATCTCCACCTCGAACTCTTTGTGGTCCGGGTGAGGTGCCGGTATATGTGACGTTGGAGTATGACGGGGTAGTGTGACGCTTTTCCTCGGAGCTTGACAAAGTAGTGCTTCACCTGAGTGCGCAAGACACGGGGATGGGATGGGGTGAGGTACCACCTCGAGGTCTCCTCCCCAGTACTTGTGTCCACGAGAGCCTCAAGCTCCTTGTTGGATACAGTCTCAGGAACCTCTTCGGCTCCTCCTCGTCATCCTTGTGGTTGTCGGCCATGTGCTCCCCCGAATACTCGCTCGGGTTCTCGTCGTCGTCAGTCACTGGAATACTATCGTCACTGGATGCGCGCGGGAGTAGCGGTGCGGACGGTGAGGGAAGTGACGATTCAGCGGATGACGATGCCGACGGTGTGTACTTGTACTTCTCCTCAGAGTCGAAGATGACAATCGGGTGAGATGCGGAAGACATAGTTATGACATTAACACTATCTAAGTATTAGGTAATATAGATCGTGTGAATGTATATGCAATCTGAATGATGTGATGTGAACTATGTGAGCCTATAGTTATAGTCTAAGCACACTAAATGCAACTTAGTTCTCTATAACTAGGGCTCTAATACTAATATGCCACACCCTAAAATTCCACAGCAGGTTACCCACGGGTTGTGACTATCAAGGATCATCAGTCCCGGTCATTTCGAACGATCTCTAAATGGTTTTCGAAAAGACTTTCCGTTTGAACATCATACAAAAATAAATAAGTAATACAGAGTTTGAAAATGCGAAAAGTAAAGTGCGGAAGCAAAAGTAAAGTAGCAAAATACAGAAGCATAACAAATTAGTTTCCCATAAACCTAGCTTCTAAATGAAAACATGAAATGTGACTCCAGATATGCAATCCTAGTTCATTCGTGAATGTTTAGCGACCTGAGATAAACATGCTTAAAAGTGTCAACACAGGGTTGGTGAGTTCACATGTTTAAGTAACAGAAACAGAATGAAAACAGTGTAACAGTACGTATGTCTACTCATGATTCGATTGTTGATCAGACAATATGATGTAATAATATAAGCAATTCACCGAAACCGAAGCTAACAAAAAGGATGCTGAAACTTACATTTGCCTCTTACGTGCCCAGCACGCAATTGGATTAGGTCAATGATGCACCCGTTAGACCTCCAGTCTAAGTTAGCGCGACTAACCCAGGTGGGGGTTGTTAAACCCAATAGTACTATTCATGATTACCTCGCTTGGAAATAATTAACTGTTCGATTATGAGAGGATTTTACGTGCGGGAAATGCACTCGCTTATATATTAACGTGAAATCAAAGTAACGTCATAAGACTATGAAAGTAAGTTTGAGCATGTATCTCCCCCAATGGAAAATAAGTAAAATGGGGCCGTGAAAACTCACCTGGGAATGAGGTGAATGAAGTATGAAAGCAACACGAGAAATCTAGCAACTCTGGATAACCGACCTAACCGAACCCTAGGAATAGTAAGGCTATAAGGTCTATGAAAGTAAACATGGTTTATGTAACCACATTTATCCAAACGACTCAATGTTGAAAGGTTACATTGACTTTTGAAAAGGTTTGACCAAAGTTGACCAAGGTTTGCCCAAGGTTTGACCAACTTTGACCAAGGTTTGACCAACTTTGATCAATGTTGACTAATGTTGACCAATGTTGACCAACCTTGACCAATGTGACACGACGACCCGTTGGTGACACATGTACAAGTAGCACATAGGTAACACATGAGTAATACATAAGTAACATAATAGTAATACCTAAGTAACACATGAGTAATTCCTAGGTATCATATAAGTAATATCATATGACATAACATACATGTTTCAAGTAGTTGCATGAGTAAATAACATGTGACAAGTAACATTGCATTTGTACATCCTCATGGTATATTTCATACATGTTAACCAATCATCCACTCAGGTTATGTCATTACACAAGTAACCTTTTAACAATATTTCAATTCATTTGAACAAGAATCGTAACATGTCATTTCTATACCATAGTTCTTAACATAGCAAAATTTGCGTTTTTGGGCAATTAGGGTTTTAGTACACCTTAGGTGTCATAGCTCAATTAAACAAGTTATACATGAAATTATACTAGTAACATATCATAGACATGATTCTTATGCATACACTTTCTATTTCAAGAAAAGGTGAAGTTCCCAAACTAATAAGGTTTCCTTATTTAGCAAGGTCCTCCAAAACATGTTATAATACCGTTTCAAATTACATATTCTTGCATAAGACATCTATTCATATAGTAATAAAGCTATTTAACCTATTTTAGACCTTTATAACATACACATACAAAATATGAACAATTAAAGTTTCCTTTTTAGGAAAATGGTCCAAACGACCTTCTACACATGTGTAACTCCTAATAACTCCTTCTAACACTTTAATAGATGTTTTAGAACCATATTAGCATGCTTTCATCCATTCAAACACCATAAATCAAGACATGCAAAATTAAAGTTTCCTTATATAGTAAGTCGATCATAACATAGTGTAACATATCATTTCAACAAAAAATTTCACATTTCCTACTTATTCTACTAATATAAGCATCATTCCAACTTTCACACATATCATATACCTATTTATGCAAAATCTCAACCAACAAAGTTTCTATAAATAGAAACGAGCAAAATACTATGTAAACAACCATTTCAAACAATAAAAAGTGCAAATGTGTGTCAACAATCTTATATTATGAAAACCTTTTGACAAAACATGGATTTAAAGACCTTGAAACATAGAAATTCGTTTGGATGGGTGGTTTGCTCATCTTGGCCGAAAATAATGAAAGATGTATGGATAGATTCTTACCAAATTCAAGTATGATAGTGGAATGTAGTAGTAGATGGCTTGAATCACCTTGGAAACACCTTGTAAACACTTGGATTGATGAAGAAAAGTTGCAAAGTGGTGGCTAGGTGGTGGGAGGGTGGCGGCCGTAAGTTAGAGGAGAGGGAGGGAGAAATGAGTTTAGGGTTAGGATAGAATGAGGGTGTAGGAGTGTTTAGGGAGTGTTTTAGTAAAAAGGTTTGGGCTTTATGACTCTTTCAAGGCTTTTTAACTAACTAATGGGCTCATAATTTTACTAGTAAGTTAATTTGCTGAATTATTAAGCCCAAATTATGAAACCATTGTTTTTATAAAATCCCATTTAAAGTTGTTGACACATATCGCGTATCCGCTTAAAAAACGTTAAAATAAAAGTTGCTCTAAAAATTCCGAAAAAAATTATATAAACATGAAATATTAAATCACATTATTACATATAATTTTTGCATACAAATTATATGTCTAAGTATTATTTCTAAAATTCACCAACGTTCGTGTGACTGGACGCGTGTGCCGGTAATCCGCCCGATTACCGAAACGAATGGAATTGATATATGAAATATGTACTTAATTACTCTATAATTAAGTATGATGCAAGTGTAATCATGTGAATTCAAGTAATAGTCAGGTATGGATATTAACCTGAATTTGCCGGGTATCACAATACGTAGTTAAGATTTCCTGAGGACAAAAAGTGGGTTAAGGGGGGAGTATGGATACGTAATTTATTATGGTTTATAATTATCTTTAGTTCAAGGGTTATATTGATTAGGGATAGTTAAAGGGTGCTTATTGTAATTAAATTGTTTATTTATTCATACGTATATAATGAAAGAAGTAGTTTGAAGTTTGAATCATTCTCTTTCTCTCATAGCCTCTCTCTTTTTATCTTTTTTTTTCGGTTTGAACCCTATCAAGCAAGCAAGCAACATCATTAATTGTTTACGGCTGGAGACCGAAGGAAAAAAGAAGCATCGAAGAGAAGAACGGATCAGAAGCAAGAATAGCAAGAAGTAAGAACATCTAGATAAGAAGCAAGAATTTGAAGCAAGTGTTAAAAGAAACAAGAAAATAGAAACCGACCTGGTTTCTGATTAGCAACCCGTAAGAAAATAACAAGATTAGCATGAAGAACGATTTCGGATAACAAGTAACGAAAGCAAGGAAAATAGCAAGAAAGCAAGAAAAAGAAAAGAGAGCAAGAGACGAGTACGATTTGTGTGAACTGATCAAGCAAGAGAAGTCGTGTGGCGACTGTAGAGAAGACATAGACGTTTAACCTGTGTGTGCTAAATTGAAGATCAAGGAAGGGATCGGGAGCGTTACAGAAGCAAGTCTAAAATCAAGATTAAGGGGGAGAATAAATGGTTAATCTTGATTTAGGATTAGAATTGAAGAGTGAATTTGGTCGAAAAGCTTTGGTCAAAATAATTGTTAAGATTTTTCAGGAAAGTATTTATTTGTTTATTCTGTATGTGTATCTTGATATTATAAATTAGCTTAGTGAGCAAGTAATGATTTTAGTATAAATGGATGAGTTATGGTCTGTATATGTGTCGAATTTATAATAAATCAGAAAGAGCTGTGATCGAAGTTTGACCACAAAATACTGTGTTCGGTTTTGAGCCTGATTTACAACAGTTTTCACCTCCCATGGACGTTGACATGACAACAGAAGGATGAGACGCTCATGGACAGCCCATGGTGTGGCTCGTCCATGGCTGGTTTTTGAGGGGGGAGGTGGGTTCGTCCACTCTTTTTTATTCATTTTTTCTTCATTCTCCTCTACATCTCCTTCGTTCTGGATGAGGTATTTGCTTGAATGGCTATGTGAAGATGAGATTTATTTTATTCTTTTATTCCAACCCATCATATGTAGGCATGTGTGACCAACTAAATATATAAGCATTTATATATTTTTTTAAACACATTAAATTATAAATAATAAATAGTTAATTACTAAAAGTTAAAGCTTTGCTGATGATGTGAAAAATGTAGTAATGCTAGTGGAATGAAATGATTACTTGGGGAAACGTTTGGAAGTGTTCCTGATGAGTAGATAAGCTTGTTAAGAGATTTTGGAACCATGACTAGATAAGTTTGTGGAGGATTTTTAAGACCATGCTTTAATGGTTAAATCAACCACTTGCATTGTATGTGGTGTGTAAATGTAGTAAATAAATGTAGAGTATACTAGTACACGTGATTACCCTCTAGGTAGCGATTTTGTGAAAATATCAGCATGATCGTTCACAGAGATAAATTATACCTAAAGATCTTTGTATGCTATTTTGTCAAATAAAGTGAAAATTGACTCACACATGCTTACTTCATGCACAAAAACACCAAGAGGGTTAAAAGTAATGCTAATACAGTTCTTTCAAAGGAGCTTGAATCCAAGAAAGTTCAATGATATCATCAAACTATCCATTTTTATATATTATTACTTATAGTTTTACGTTTTTATTAATAAAGGGGCCTACTAATGGGACACGAAATTTGCTATTTGGACACGCCTTCAAAGGCTATACGCCTTGTTTAGGTCAATACGGGGCGTATAGTCCCTAACCTTAAAAAACAGACTTGTAGGTGTCAGTTCTGGTCTGGCGGCTGACCCTATACGACCCATATAGGCCTATATGCCGCGTATAGACCTATACGACCCATATAGGTCTATACGCCACCTATTTTTTTCAAACTTTAGCAAATTTTGATTTGTATATGGCGAGTATAGCCCTATACGCAGAAGCCTATACGCCCCATATAGGCCTATATGACCCCTATAAGACCCTATATGACCCATATAGGTCTATACGCCACCTATTTTTTTCAAACTTGAGCAAATTTTGATTTATATATGGCGAGTATATCCCCATACGCAGAAGCCTATACGCCCCATATAGGCCTATATGACCCCTATACGCCACCTATGAGATTTTTTTTCCAAACTTGGTCTTGTTATGTTTAGAGCAATGTGGAGTATAGCTCTATACGATATTGTGGTATGGTGTGGTGTGGTGTGGTGTGGTGTGGTGTGGTGTAGTGTGGTGTGCTCTGGTAAGAAAATGATGAAATTGCAATGATTTCTGTAGTTCTTGTTCTAAGTGATGTTATGCCGTGAAGATCTTGACTATCAATTTTCTCCGGTCAGAGAAAATTTGTGTATTGAATTAAAATATTTTGATCTTCAAGCAGAAGAGTTTCATGTTGTATATAGAGTCTATGAATGAATAACTACCAGAATACCCTTGATCCCCGAATCAGGTCCTCTCAAAGTATAGATATGTATCGGGTATAAGGTCCTTATATATAGTGGCAGGCAACTGATTAATATTACTAGTTGCCTACGCCTTTTTATCCAACGGTTGAGAGTGTGCCGCGTGTCATGTGTAAGACTTTAATTTGATCTGACGATTGAAATTTGAAAGAATAAAAAAATCATTTAATTGGTTACGCGGTGATGGTTTGAGGGCCCGTGCTTTTAATATTTTCAAATTAAAGTTTGTTGGAGCGTTGTCGTCCACTAGTTGAGTATACTGTACCGATAAGCCTTATGATAATTTTATATTATTGATTTTCTTTGTATAATATTAAAATTTAATTTTAATATCAACAATTTACTGTACCCACGAGGCTTAAGGAATTTGATTGTAAAATGCATAAAGTCTCACCAGCTATGTCACACCCCGCCAAGGCGGAAACGCGAGGCGCAACATTCATGGTTTCAAAGCATATGATTACCGCAAACACATACATGATAAATGGATACATTAACAAGTTTAATGTTTTACATTACAAAATATAATCTGAGTTTACAAAAAGTTAAGATTTTACAAATATGACTCAATTCAATGAGTTATACAAGGGAAATCCTCCTTGAGTAGTATCCATCGTGTATGCATGTAATCTACATTGCTAACCTTGAAATCACGTTCAGTTACCTGAAAAACATACTTAAAATCGTCAACACGAGGTTGGTGAGTTCACAGGTTTAATCAAATTGTTCTTTGTAAAATTCAATTGTTCGTAAATAGTTTCAGTTGTATGTGATAAACAGAATAAGAATTGTTGACCCATTTGTAAACTAGCTAGGAATACAAATAATATGTTCATACATGAGGCGTAACCAAACCTTGACAATTGTACACGCCCCTAATTTTGTTATTCAGTTCTATGCGGCCATAAATCCTCCAGATTGTGGTTAGCGCGACTAACCATGACCGGGAGACGTCACTCTCCATAGTACTATTCATAGGACCCTAGGTTACAGTTAATGGTTACTATGTTGTTCCAGGGGACTTTCGCGGCCTCCAATGTGTTGTTCTCATCCCATGTAAACATAAAAGTCGTGTCTTATTCTCTCGTTATCCCATAAAATAGTTGAAGTATGTTCTTCCCCCAAATATTAGAAAACAGTAAAAAGAAAGGGGCCGTGAAACTCACCTTGTGTTTGTGTATATACTTGTAATAATACTTGTTGTAGTCAACCTTGACTATTTGTACCCTAGATACCAAGGGTAAATTGTTGTTAAGACCAACGTCTTAATTGTAAATTGTTCACCGACCTTGTAAATCTGATTGTGTTTGTTTAAATATCGTTTTAGTTTTCCAACACATGTTTTGTTATAAAATAGTTTTGAGTTACTGCCCAACTGGGACTGTTGTACAGGTGTCGAAACTACCTAGTTTCGATGGGCAATTGAGTATCGAAACTACTTAGTTTCGATTGAGTAGTTATCGAAACTACCTAGTTTCGGTGGAGTTAACTGATGTCGAAACTGCCTAGTTTCGATTGTGTAGTTTGGTGTCGAAACAACCTAGTTTCGATTGAATAGTTGTTATCGAAACCACCTAGTTTCGATTGAGTAAAAGGTATCGAAACTCCTAGTTTCGATTGACCAACAGGTATCGAAACTCCTAGTTTCGATTTCGATTGAGTTAACTGGTATCGAAACTTCTAGTTTCGATTACTGGACTTCTGTTTTGACAGAATTCGTCCTGCATATTTATGTTTTAAAATTTGCATTTGACACACTTTACTTGTTATCTTACTTGCGTTTAAATAAGTTGTAAGTTTAGCTACGGTTTTAAAGAACATAATATGAAAATTATTGAGTTTTTACCTTTAAAACAGTGATGAAGATGATGAGAGAAAACAGAGAATGGTCTTGAATCTTTTGTTAAACTCTTCTTCAGGAACACTTTAAAACACTGAATTTTGCTTTAAAACTTGACTTCAATCTTGAAGAAAATTGGAGAATTTGCCGTAAGAAAATGAGTGATAAAATGAGAATTGTGAGAAAAATGAGTGAGGTGGTATGGTTTTACTTGAGTTTTTCTCAGGTGAGGTATGGGTCGAGTAAGGGGGGGGGGTTTCTCTGGCTTTTTCGACCAAAAGTCAAGGGGTGGTTTGGGGTTAATATAAATAATTAGATTTAGGTATTAGTTTATCAATTATAGTTTTAAAGGGGTAATTTAATTCGGTTTAAGTTCTCCACGGTATTATAAATTTATTACAAAATAATTTATTGTTCCACGTAAAGTTTGTGTAAAATAATATATATATATGTATATATATATTTCTCTGGTTATTTATTTTAACCACTAGTGTTCGAATTTAGTTGGGTTATAAGTGTATGTGAACCGGTAACTCCTAGAATTATCAAATGTGAACTGAGACAATGCTCGGTTTTTGTTAGACTCTAAAGTCCTTGTTTGTGAAATTAAATAAATCACAAAAATAATTATAATGTAAACTTGTTTATAATGTGTTCGGATATTGACCTGAAATGTCGGGTTGTCACATTCTCCCCATGTTAACAGAATTTCGTCCCGAAATTCAATTCGCGTCATCTTGAACTGGTGTATCCTTAAACAAGGATGGGTACTTTATTTTCATTTGATCCTCTCGTTCCCATGTATACCTAGGACCACGTTTTGAGTTCCAACGTACTTTAACCAGTTTGATCCGACTACGTCTCAGCTTTTGAACCTTCCAATCTGATATCTCAATTGGTTGCTCGATGAAATGAAGTTTATCGTCAATGTGAATTTCATCGGGCGGTATGATCAAAGTCTCGTCTGATAGACACTTTTTGAGATTTGACACATGAAATGTATTGTATACGTTGCTTAGTTCCTGTGGTAGCTTGAGTTTGTAGGCTACAGGGCCAACCCTAGCCAGTATTTCAAATGGTCCAACGTATCTAGGATTGAGCTTACCACGGTTACCAAACCTTGCAACGCCTTTCCATGGTGAGACTTTTAACATTACTCGGTCACCAATTTGAAATTCTAATGGTTTTCGTCTGTTATCAGCGTAGTTCTTTTGTCTATCCCGGGCCGCTTTCAGACGGTCCTTAATTTTGAAGATCTTATCAGTGGTTTCCTGGACAATCTCAGGGCCTGTCAAATGTTTTTCACCAACTTCCGCCCAACATAGCGGTGAGCGGCATTTACGACCATATAGAGCTTCAAACGGAGCTGCCTTAATGCTCGTGTGGTAGCTGTTATTGTAGGAAAACTCAGCTAATGGTAAATGAGTATCCCAATTTCCTCCGAAATCAATTACACATGCACGGAGCATATCTTCTAATGTCTGAATGGTCCTTTCGCTTTGACCATCTGTTTGTGGGTGATATGTCGTGCTCATGTCAAGACGTGTGCCCATTGCTTCTTGTAATGATTCCCAGATTCTGGACACGAATCTGCTGTCTCTATCAGAGATAATAGAAATTGGCACTCCGTGTCTTGCCACAATTTCTTTAACATAGAGTCTTGTAAGTTTCTCTGTCTTGTCAGTTTCTTTCATTGGCAGAAAGTGAGCAGATTTCGTTAATCGGTCGACAATTACCCATATAGTATCATAACCACTAGACGTCCTGGGTAATTTCGTGATGAAATCCATAGAAATCTGTTCCCATTTCCATTGGGGAATTTCAGGTTGTTGTAACAAACCAGACGGTTTCTGATGTTCGGCTTTTACTTTTGAACACGTTAAGCATTTACTAACATATGTGGCAATATCTCCTTTCATATTGGGCCACCAATATAATTCTTTTAGATCTTTATACATTTTATCTGAACCCGGGTGAATGGAGTACCTGGACTTGTGGGCTTCGTCCATAACCAACATTCGTAAGTTACCGTTACTCGGCACCCAGATTTTGTTCATGAAGTAAAATGTATCATCGGATTTAGGCTCCAATTGTTTGATCATTCCACGTAGTGCTTCACTTCGGATGTTCTTTTCTTTAAGTGCCTCTTGCTGGGCCATTCGGATTTGAGTAGTAAGATTTGTATGAATTGTCAATCCTAGGGCACGAATACGAAGAGTTTTAACTTGTTCTTTGCGACTTAAGGCGTCTGCTACGACATTGGCTTTTCCGGGATGGTACTTGATATCACAATCATAGTTGTTTAGTAATTCTACCCAACGACGTTGTCTCATGTTAAGTTCCTTTTGATCGAAGATATGTTGAAGACTCTTGTGATCAGTAAAGATAGTGCATCTTGTACCGTAAAGATAATGTCTCCAAATCTTGAGCGCAAACACAACTGCACCCAATTCCAAGTCGTGGGTCGTATAATTCTTTTCGTGCACTTTTAGTTGTCGTGAGGCATATGCGATGACTTTGTCTCTTTGCAATAACACACAACCCAGTCCTTGGTGTGATGCATCGCAGTATACGACAAAATTGTCGATTCCCTCAGGAAGGGATAAGATTGGCGCACTACACAGCTTCTGTTTCAGTAATTGGAAAGCTGACTCTTGCTTGTCACTCCAATCATACTTCTTTTCTTTCAGGGTTAATGTGGTTAAAGGCAAGGCTATTTTCGAAAAATTCTCGATGAATCGTCTCTAATAACTGGCCAAACCCAAAAATTGACGTACTTCTGTCGGAGTCTTTGGTGCTTCCCAGTTTTTGATTGCTTCAATTTTTGATGGATCAACGTGAATTCCTTCCTTGTTGATGACATGTCCAAGGAAATGCACTTCTCGGATCCAAAACTCACACTTCGAGAATTTAGCGTAAAGTTTCTCGTTGCTGAGTAGTTCCAAGATTAATTTCAGGTGATGTTCATGATCCTCCTTGGTTCGTGAATATATTAATATGTCATCAATAAACACTATCACGAATTTATCCAAGTATGGCTTGCATACTCGGTTCATGAGATCCATGAAAACAGCTGGTGCGTTTGTCAAACCAAACGGCATAACTAGGAATTCGTAGTGGCCATAACGAGTCCTAAACGCTGTCTTTGGTACATCTTCTTCTTGGATTCTTAGTTGATGATACCCCGAACGTAGATCGATTTTAGAATAGAAGCTAGAACCTTGTAGTTGATCGAACAAATCGTCTATTCGAGGAAGTGGGTATCGGTTTTTGATTGTAAGCTTGTTTAATTCTCGGTAATCAATACACATCCTAAAGGTTCCATCCTTTTTCTTTACGAATAGGACCGGAGCTCCCCAGGGTGAGAAACTCGGTCTTATGAAACCTTTATCAAGCAACTCTTGAAGTTGATTTGATAATTCCTGCATTTCAGAAGGTGCTAATCGATATGGTGATCGCGCAACCGGGGCGGCTCCTGGTACCAAATCGATTCGAAATTCGACTTACCTCGGTGGTGGTAAACCAGGTAAGTCTTCAGGAAAAATTTCAGGATATTCCTTAACGATTGGTATATACTCAAGTCGACGTTCCTCGGGTTTCTTCTCGACGACGTGAGCCAGGAATACGCAATAGCCTTTGCGTAGGTACTTACGAGTTTTCATGCAGTTTATCATCCTTAACGCTACTCCACTCTTCTCACCTTGAATCGAAAGAACTTCTCCGTTTGGGAGTGGGATTTGGACAATCTTCTCAAAACAAACAATCTCGGCATGATTCTTTGACAACCAATCCATGCCAATTACAACGTCAAAGCTTCCTAAATCAACAGGTAACAGATCTATACTAAATGTGTGGTTTTTAAGATATAAGGTACAACCTTGAATGACCTCTCCGGTATTAATTAATTTTCCGTTCGCTAATTCAATTGTATACTTTTGTTCTAGTTTGCTGGGCTTAATACCGAGTAGGGACTTAAAGTCATTTGACACAAAACTCAAATCAGCACCCGTATCGAAAAGTATAGAGGCATAGTGATTATTTATCGGGAACGTACCAGTGACAATGTTTGGATCTTGTCGTGCGTCACCGGCCCCCATCACGAATGCTCTTCCACGGGCCTGATTGTCGTTTCGGTTCTTCAACTTTGGACAGTCTTTTCTGAAGTGCTTTGGATCTCCACACTCAAAGCATCCTTGATTCATCCTTTCTGTTCCTGGGTTGACTTTTCCTGCTACTTGATTTATCTTGTTAGGGTTCGTATTGCTCCTACAGTTATGGGCTAGGTGCCCATACTTTTTACACTTCCCACATTGGATACACTTTTCGCTGTGATGATATCCACACTTGTCACACCTCGGTAATGTTCCAAGATATACATTTTGTCCCACAGTGTTGGCGACAAAGGCTTTCATAGTTTCAGGTCTCTTGTAAATTTGATTCTTGTTTTGGTTAATTGGTTTTCCAAACCATTTCCTCTTTTCCCTAGACCTTCCTTCCTCGGTCTCCTTCTTCTCAAACAAACCATCACGTACAGCATTATCCCTTAGTTTGAAAGCTAGAGTTATGGCACTCTTGGCATCCATAAGGTTCGATGAAGTCACCAGACCTCGGATTTGAGGTGCGAGACCCCACAAGTATCTTTCAACTTTCTTGTATTCCGGGGTGACCATGTGTGGAACCAAGATTGCTAACTCATTGAATCGGTCAGTGTAGCCAGCAACATCATCTCTTATCATTTGTAAATTCCACATTTCAGATTCGATCTTTTGCAACTCATTTCGAGGACAGTACTCCTCGATCATCATGGCTTTTAGGTCTTCCCATGACAACTCATATGCTGTCTGCCTTCCCAAAGTCTTTACTTGTGAATTCCACCAAGTTAAAGCTTTATCAGTGAGTGAGCATGTAGAATACTTCACCATGCAGTCAGTGGTGCATTCACTAATATCAATCACCGATTCCATCTTTTCTATCCATCTCATTAGTCCAACTGCACCCTCGGTGCCATTGAAGTTACGGGGTTTGCAAGATAGAAAGGTCTTGTAGGAGCACTTCCTAATTGGAGCATCTGTAGAATTACATGTCATAACGTCATTAATTCGGATCATGACTATATGTTATGGCTTATTTATTCTATTACCTCCAGAACCTCCAGAACCTCCAGCTGTACCGCTTCCTCCTGCACCTCCTCCTCCGGTACCACTGCCGTTTCCTCCTCCACTATTTCGATTCGCCTCATATTGTTGCATAGCAGCAGCTACTCGTTGTGCTATAAGTTGTTCCACGTTTGGGGAAATCGCCTCGTTGTTGTCACCAGTAGTGTTACGGGTTGTCCTACGCTTAGGCGCCATGACGTTCTTTCTAACATATCAATTAAAAAGAAACAACATTATATGACAATAATGATAGCGCATGACATAAGGATACAACAACATCAAATGTAAACAACCATTATCACAACATAAACCATTACATACATAGTCAAAACATTCATAGTACATTGTTCCAAAGGACAAGGATACAAAAGAGATGGGTTCACATGACCTCATCAGTACTAAAGTTTTAAACTACTTAATGTACTATGGGCACAACCCGCCCATAATAGGTTTAAAAGAAGAAGTGAGAGTACAATCCAATCATCATGGCAAGTCCTGCCATGACAAAACTAGCTCTCGCCACAAATTCTGCAGCCAAGGTCCTTTCTTCCAGTGCCTCCACCCTGTCTCGGACCGTAACAGTGAACTGCCAATCCATGTCAGCTCTCAACTCTAGATAGTTTGTGGCACCCTGTATGTCTCGGGTGTGGTCCTCCAGAGTCTGAACTCGAGATCCGAGCCCTTGACGTAAGCGCATGGCTGCATCCCCCTGTGTTCGAATATCGTCTAGGAGATCATCAAGACGCTCCTCGTGCGTACGAACACGAGCTACTAAAGTAGGCACAGTGAGCTCTATGGCTTCCCCAGTGTGGGGTAGGGGTGTTGGAGAGTTGGAAGACTCTCCGAGCTCAAAGGTAGATGGGATGCTCTCCATCTCCCTCCAACGGGCCAGAGTACGGGGCATCCAACGGATAGTTCCCACAGTAGGGTGGTAGCAGGGTCTTTGCCTAGGTGGTTCTTCACCGGCCTCCAAGTCTTCTGGGTCACGGGCTGCTAGATTCCTTTTGCGTGGAAGTAGAACCTTCTTCCTAGCACTTTGCACCTTAACTGGTCCTCCGCTTTTCTTTCGGTAGACGATAGGCGGTTTTCCCAAGGCGACTTTAGGTGGTGTGGAGCTACGGGTTTGTACTTGATTTTTGGGACGTGAGGCGGAAAGTTCCTCGTTTGATTCAGTGTCAGAGACGGGATCAGAATGTGAATGTGACGACATGCTTGTGACTACAATATCCATATGACATGTTGATTGGTTATGAAATGCTTATGCAATGAAAACGTTTTAGTGAGTCATTTAGATTATAGACTAGGTTCCAATTTATATTCCTAGTTCACTATAATCAATGGCTCTGATACCAGTTCTGTCACACCCCGCCAAGGCGGAAACGCGAGTCGCAACGTTCATGGTTTCCAAAGCATATGATTACCGCAAACACATACATGATAAATGGATACATTAACAAGTTTAATGTTTTACATTACAAAATATAATCTGAGTTTACAAAAAGTTAAGATTTCACAAATATGACTCAATTCAATGAGTTATACAAGGGAAATCCTCCTTGAGTAGTATCCATCGTGCATGCATGTAATCTACATTGCTAACCTTGAAATCACGTTCAGTTACCTGAAAAACATACTTAAAATCGTCAACACGAGGTTGGTGAGTTCACATGTTTAATCAAATTGTTCTTTGTAAAATTCAATTGTTCGTAAATAGTTTCAGTTGTATGTGATAAACAGAATAAGAATTGTTGACCCATTTGTAAACTAGCTAGGAATACAAATAATATGTTCATACATGAGGCGTAACCAAACCTTGACAATTGTACACGCCCCTAATTTTGTTATTCAGTTCTATGCGGCCATAAATCCTCCAGATTGTGGTTAGCGCGACTAACCATGACCGGGAGACGTCACTCTCCATAGTACTATTCATAGGACCCTAGGCTACAGTTAATGGTTACTATGTTGTTCCAGGGGACTTTCGCGGCCTCCAATGTGTTGTTCTCATCCCATGTAAACATAAAAGTCGTGTCTTATTCTCTCATTATCCCATAAAATAGTTGAAGTATGTTCTTCCCCCAAATATTAGAAAACAGTAAAAAGAAAGGGGCCGTGAAACTCACCTTGTGTTCGTGTATATACTTGTAATAATACTTGTTGTAGTCAACCTTGACTATTTGTACCCTAGATACCAAGGGTAAATTGTTGTTAAGACCAACGTCTTAATTGTAAATTGTTCACCGACCTTGTAAATCTGATTGTGTTTGTTTAAATATCGTTTTAGTTTTCCAACACATGTTTTGTTATAAAATAGTTTTGAGTTACTGCCCAACTGGGACTGTTGTACAGGTGTCGAAACTACCTAGTTTCGATGGGCAATTGAGTATCGAAACTACTTAGTTTCGATTGAGTAGTTAACGAAACTACCTAGTTTCGGTGGAGTTAACTGATGTCGAAACTGCCTAGTTTCGATTGTGTAGTTTGGTGTCGAAACAACCTAGTTTCGATTGAATAGTTGTTATCGAAACCACCTAGTTTCGATTGAGTAAAAGGTATCGAAACTCCTAGTTTCGATTGACCAACAGGTATCGAAACTCCTAGTTTCGATTGACCAACAGGTTAACTGGTATCGAAACTTCTAGTTTCGATTACTGGACTTCTGTTTTGACAGAATTCGTCCTGCATATTTATGTTTTAAAATTTGCATTTGACACACTTTACTTGTTATCTTACTTGCGTTTAAATAAGTTGTAAGTTTAGCTACGGTTTTAAAGAACATAATATGAAAATTATTGAGTTTTTACCTTTAAAACAGTGATGAAGATGATGAGAGAAAACAGAGAATGGTCTTGAATCTTTTGTTAAACTCTTCTTCAGGAACACTTTAAAACACTGAATTTTGATGGATTTTGCTTTAAAACTTGACTTCAATCTTGAAGAAAATTGGAGAATTTGCCGTAAGAAAATGAGTGATAAAATGGGAATTGTGAGAAAAATGAGTGAGGTGGTATGGTTTTACTTGAGTTTTTCTCAGGTGAGGTATGGGTCGAGTAAGGGGGGGGGGGTTTCTCTGGCTTTTTCGACCAAAAGTCAAGGGGTGGTTTGGGGTTAATATAAATAATTAGATTTAGGTATTAGTTTATCAATTATAGTTTTAAAGGGGTAATTTAATTCGGTTTAAGTTCTCCACGGTATTATAAATTTATTACAAAATAATTTATTGTTCCACGTAAAGTTTGTGTAAAATAATATATATATGTATATATATATTTCTCTGGTTATTTATTTTAACCACTAGTGTTCGAATTTAGTTGGGTTATAAGTGTATGTGAACCGGTAACTCCTAGAATTACCAAATGTGAACTGAGACAATGCTCGGTTTTTGTTAGACTCTAAAGTCCTTGTTTGTGAAATTAAATAAATCACAAAAATAATTATAATGTAAACTTGTTTATAATGTGTACGGATATTGACCTGAAATGTCGGGTTGTCACAAGCTATCTATTATTTTATGAAATTATTCCTTATCATTAAGTTGAGGTTTATACATTAAGCACGGTTTTGTGGAAATATTTTTCTATTATGGATACAAGATACAAAAAAAACTATATAGTTCGTCCTAGATTTGTTGTTATTAAAAATAAAAAAAAATTCTCGTATGGAAAGAAAAGAGGTGACGTCGTGTCAGGACATTTACCGTTGTTTAAAAAAATGTCTACTTATAATAAAGGGAAAATGTTTCAAGTGGAAGAGTCGGTGCAATTGGATGCGTCAACGTAGGTACAACGTTTATCAGTATGCGATCCCGTGGATTTGGAGTTGGTTGTCGTTTGAATGGTAATATCAAACTTATAAGTTTGAATGTTAGAGGGGATATGGAGCTTATAGGATTTACCGGTGATGCAATGGTGGACCCTTATGCTCCTTTAAGTGGTATAGTCAGTTTATTCATTGTTAAGGATTTACAGCCATCGTTAAGTGAATACCCTAAACTGACGGATGTCATACAAGTGCCTCCAACGACAAATTCAGATGTGTCTAATTTAATACATGAAGAAACATAAACCCGACAACTGATGGACGTTTTGTGATGTTGATGAGACAGAAGATGATTTTTAATCAATTTCGTTCTGGAGAGATGCGCGATGTGCGTCGATACATGAAGTTTGGAAAGGGATCTCCATATTATGTTAGGTTCAAGGATGTTAACAATATTGTAAACGGGGAATACGGAAACACTAGGACCGGTGCAATTTTAGTTTATGTTGTATATACCGGAGACGCTGATGTAGGTTGTAGATTAAATATGATTACTAAAGTGTCATATTGTAACGTGTAATCAGATTACTTAATACAAATCAACACATTCATCATATTGTAACGTGTAATCAGATTACTTAATACAAATCAACACATTACTTATCTCTCATGTAATCCCGGATGCGTAACATGATGATAGTGAGAAGCATGCTATCAATTGGTCATGTTAAAAAGATTAAATTTTGTTTTAGGGGCTCTTGATCGTGGTGTTTTAGCAGCCTTGTGAATCTTTTTCTGATTAGGTGGAGAAGAGTGGCTCTTCAAGAAGAATGAAGGTGGCATTTTGTAATGTCCAGGATTTTAATCCCTCATTACCGAATTTATTTAGAATTCTGTGTATGATGACCCCACACCTGGATTGCATAGCACGATAGCGGGAACACCACCTTTAATTTGAACTGGTTTTCCGTACTTACAGTTTGATTGCCAGTCACTTTGATCACCCAGTACCTTTGTCCACCCAGTAATTCTTTCCAATGTTTTAAAAATTGTGGGTTAACGTCGTCAATAACATTATATTCAGCATCATTAGAGAAAATCCGAGGATTTAAGTCTAGATGACCACATAAGTAATTGCCTAATGATCTTGCCCACATTGTCTTTCCAGTCCTAGAGTCACCTTCAACTATTATTGACCTTGGTCTCCATGGGCGCGCAGCTGTGTAAGCTTTAAAATAACCATCTGCCCAATTCTGCATAATTTGCGGTACATTCGTGAAAGAAGACATAAGGTAGGGACTTGCCCATGGAATTAATGGAGGTTGAAATATCCTATCAAGATGAGCGCTAAGGTTTTGGAAATGTAACAGGTAGTCCCTTGGTTGCTCCTCCTTTAGGATTTGCAACACTGAATCAGGGTTTACGACCTTTGCGTAAGAATCGTTTGCTGTTTGGCACCCACCCCTAGCCGATTTTCCGTCTATTTGTTATACACCCTATTCTAGTACATCACCGTCCTTGTTTATGTATGCCTTCACGTCTGAACTGGAAAGAGCTCTTTGAATATTTGGGTGGTAATGTATTGAACTACTTGTGGACACTAAATCGAAGACTCCGGGGTTTTGGCATTTATATTTGCCTTCGAATTGAATTAATATGTGTAAGTGTGGATGGCCATCTGAGTGTAACTCTCTACAAATCTTTATGTATTTGATGTTTGTAGGAGTGTTTAGGTGTTGGATTTGTGAAAGAGCATCTTCTTTTGCGAGGTTACAGTGTGGATGTGTAAGGAAATAATTTTTTGCGTTAACAAAGAAACGACGTGGTTGGGTAGGCATATTTACTGAAATACCCTTGATCCCCGAATCAGGTCCTCTCAAAGTATAGATATGTATCGGGTATAAGGTCCCTATATATAGTGGCCAGACAACCGTTTAATATTACCGGTTGCCTGGGCCCTTTTATGTGACCAATCAGAGTGTGCCGTGTGGCAGATGACATTATTGCTGTCAGTCTTTTCTAGATAATGGGTATATTTTAAAAATGTTTATTTAAATTTGTCATCATTGCTTGTATTCTGTGCCTACAGTAGAAATGATCTGACATTAACTTTATGAAAAAAGACAAATTGGTGGAGCGTTATGGATACAGTAACCAACAGTAACAAGTTTAAATATATAATATATAAAAATCATAAGCCTTACCGGAATAGTATGCTTTTAGTTTAAATATTTTATCGAGTCACAATATTTTTAAAATATAATTATGGGGGACTCGACTATTGAGCAAGACAATGCTATTTTGGCAAGTTTGGCAATTATTCAACCAAAGGTCCTTCTACGAAGATATACTTTGCTATATACCAGCTTAGGTGGTGCTAGTTTTATCGAGTGGATTAATGGGTTACAAAGTGAAGTGGAAAATATATTTCAAGGACTTAATGCTATAGACGTCAAGGATAAACCAGATGAAGTTGTTAATTCTGTAGGAATAATGAATTAGGATTTATGAAATGCTATTTTATTAAAAAACTAAAAAAATATTGAATTTGTTAAAAAAGTTGAATTCAACGATGGATTTAAATGTGTATTGAATGTGGGGACAAACGACAGTCAGATATTGAATGTGGTATGAATTTGTTGTCTAAATTGAATGAATTGGAAATTCACAACTGTGGTTCATTTTCTAAATATTTGTAACTTCTGCAGGGAATGGAAACAAGGATGGTTTTTCTTAGGGACTACAATTCACATGCTATTGCTGCTGCGTGTATGAACTGTTTAGCAAAAATAAGGTACATTATTAGCACCATGTGACTAGATCTGATGTAGCTGAAAAAGTGTGTACTTATTTTTTACTGGTTTTATTTGGTTCTTTTAAGCATATACTCCTCTTTGATCAGGAATTTGATGAGAAATCGTCAGGTGATGATAATGCTATGGAAGAAACTGATGATATAGATTGTGTTGATGATGCAAGCAACATTGTTGAAATGAATAATATCAATGTGGAAACAACTCAAGACATTGATGATGTTACAGAAGTTTCCTGTGAATTCCAAGCAGAAGAAGCAGATTTCTGTGAAAAAAATTGTATAGATCAAACCACATCTGATGACAACGAGGATGAACATGAAGTAAAATCTGAAGAAAATAATATTATTGACAATCTGGCAGATCTTGGTTTAGATGATGATGTTGTACGATCCGAATCATCTTCAGGTAGTACACATGGTGTGAAGATAATTGGTGAAGAAAGTGATATCCAACCGCCCCATAAGGAAATACCCGACACTGAAAGTACAAATGAAATCAAAGACTCTCAAGAATCATAGTCTAGACAAAAGCAAGATGAAATTGAGGAACCCGGGCCAAGCAAAGTGTGGGAAAAAGATCGGTTTAGAAGGATTGATGAAGAAGCAGCTGCTAAAGAAAGGGAGTGGGAGAGAAATAGATTATCAGTTGATAGAGCTATCCGTGAGGCTCGTGAACGGGCTTTTGCAGAAGCCCGTGAGAGAGCTGAACGTGAACGGGCTGCTGTTGAAAAGGCTACAGAGGAAGTTAGACAGAGAATGATGGCTGAGGCCCATGAAAAGGTTTCTAGAGCTTCTGTCACGAATAAACCATCTTCAGAAAAAGCCCGTGAGAGATCAGAATGGGCTGCAGTAGAAAGAGCCACTTCAGAGGCCCGGCAACGGGCTTTAGAGAAGGCAATTTCTCAGAAGACTGTTTCTGTAAGTAGTGAAATGAAATTAATATGTTTCTTGCTGTTCAAGTTATTACCTTTATATTATTGTTATCGTTCTTGCAGGATTTGAACCGTTCTGAATCAGCTTTGAGAACCAAAGCAAAATTAGAAAAGCATAACAGGATCATGGAAAGGGCGGTATGTGATGCTTTTTCTTCATATATAATGATTGGTTTATAAATATGTCCGAAATTTATTACTCACTAATTTGGAGGTTTTATTCTATTTATTTTAGGCTAAAGCACTTGCAGAAAAAGAGAAGCGCGATCGACTTGCACAAAAGGAACAAGCTGAGAGAAATGTAACAATTTTTAGTTAAATAAAAAAGATTACAGTTTTTGTTTTTTATTCTTTATATTTCTATCATTTATATTTCACCGGTTAGCAGAAAATCTTGATGCTGATATCAAACGGTGGTCTAATGGAAAAGAAGGGAACTTGCAAGCATTGCTTTCAACACTTCAATATGTAAGTAAAACGATCAGTCGGGCAAGTAGGGTAACGGGTCAAAACGGCGGGTTGGTCAGACCCACAACACCTCTTAATCCATTTTTTTAATCTTTATAGTTAAGTCATTGTTAACCCTTCTGGCCCATTAAGATATAAATCATAACCCAAATAACCCGTTATGTAAATGGGGCAAAATTGCTACCTTGAACATCTTAGCCCATGATATTTAACTAAATTCTTGAAATTACAGATTCTTGGACCTGAAAGTGGCTGGCAACCGGTTTCACTGACAGAGATCATAACCACCAGTGCTGTAAAGAAAGCATATAGAAAAGCTACTCTTTGTGTTCATCCCGACAAGCTGCAACAACGGGGGGCAACCATTCAGCACAAGTATATATGTAAAAAGGTTTTTGATTTTTTGAAGGTATGCAATTAATCTTCTGGTCCTCTCTTGTTACAACAATGTACAATTGCTGTATATGTATGTGCATTAGAGGTGGCAAGATGGGTGGTTCAGGCATATTTGGGAAACGGGTCAAAACAGGTTCAGGTTGAAACGGGCCATTTTTAGTGTCGGGTGAAATGGGTCGAGTTGACCCCCTAGCAATTTTGTGCCCCCTTTTCTATTAAGTAAAATAATGTGTTAACCATGATGCTCAAAACAATGAAAATATGATTTAAGTGGTTTGGCTGGTTTGGGAAACCATTGAAAATAGGTTCGGGTTGAAATGGCCCCTATTAAATAAATATATAATTTCTCTCTTTATGGGAAGTACATCCTAAATAGTATCCGTGCCAACCAAATGTCAAAAATTAACCTCTAATGATTTTGAGAGCCTGTTTTGCTTACTTTAAGAGTGGTAGATTATGTTTCTCCTTCCGTGAGATCATTTTCAGCATTTGTTAATGGCTTTGAGCTCCCATACATTTAAAGTTGGGCACGTTTTGAGGTCTGGTATTGAAAGATGAGTTAGCATGGATCTTTGTTTATTACTAAAACTACGTGAAATAACTTGTAATCCCCCTTTGCATCATAGTTTTGAAGTTGCTTAATCTGATTCTGATTATACTTTCTGTACTTGAGAATCCATCATTAGCAATTCTTTTCTGAGTTAGATAGCAGTTAATAATCTGAATCAGTTTCACTATATACCTAAACAAAATATGTAAAATAAAGCAAACAGTGATTAGTAAATCTGTACTTTTGAATTATTATTTCATGTTTGATACAAAATAATTTCTTTTATTGTAAACTACAGAAGCAGGGACAAAGATTTGCTTCTAAGGTCAGTGCCCTTTTTTGGCTATATTTCATTGCATTTGCTGATGTATGTTCTTGTTTTGATTGTTCCTTAGGAATGTATCGTACACCAAATTAAACATTCATACCACTCTTTTATATAAAGCAGGCTAATAATGAAATCTTTATTGTAACCATTTGAAACCCATATCCTACCATACAACACTAAATAGTATACAATATTTCATTCCTCAAACACACAATTAACCCGTGTTTTTAAACACACAATTAACCCGTGTTGGCTGTTTTTAAAAATGAACTTTTTTTATGTGTTTGTTTAAGAAAAAATTAAGTTTATTTTACAATGCAATTGATTCCTTTGTAGTCTACCAAACCAACAGTTTTAACTATGTTCTTAGAGTTAATTGCATAAATGGCCTCTGTGGTTTGACCAAATTGCATGTTTGGCCTCCAGGTTTTAAAAATTGCAAATTTAGCCCAAACTTTTAGGACTGGTTGCGCCTTTAGCCTCTGCAGTTAACGCCAGTTAGTTTTTAACGGAAAGTTAGCCCATGTGCCATCCACGTGACTTACGATTACAAGCTTAACCCTAAAAATGAGTTAAAATAAGTATATTTCATCAAAAAAATCAATAAAAATATGTAAAAATCAAGAAAAATTCGTAAAAATCACTAATTTTTACTGATTTTTAGTTTTTTTTACTGATTTTTACTTATTTTAACTCATTTTTATGGTTAAGTTTATAATCGTAAGTCATGTGGATGACACATGAGCTAACTTTCCGTTAAAACCTAACTGGTGTTAACACCAGGGACTAAAGTCGCAACCAATCACAAAAGTTTGGGCTAAATTTCCAATTTTTAAAACCTGGGGCCAAACATGCAAATTGATCAAACCACAGGGGTCATTTATGCAATTAACTCATGTTCTTATTTACATTAGCGCAAATAAACAAATTAAGTGAAGAATATGCATATTTGCAATCCTAATACAGTAAAAAAAAACAAATTTGCAGTAAAAGAAACATGCAAATTTGCAGTGAACAGATTTGCAGTAACAAATTGCAGATAAAAAAGGCCAACTGATAAATTAAACTTTTGCTATTTTTTACTTGGTTTAATTATGTCATAATATTTATAAGATGATTTTCAGGTGAATACTCATTTGACACCCCGTAGGTCCTATTTTGCTTACAAGGCATGGAGAGAGTCGTGATAATGTTAGAGGAAGGATAGGTGGTGACGCTGTTTTTGAGGTTTGTTACTCAAGATATTTGGATTAATTTAATGTTGTCTTGTTAAATAATAGGTAGAAAGGCTCTCAAGCGCCCCTGTGAGGAAGGATAGGTGGTGCCAATAATTAAACTTTGTTGTATAAGTGGCTAAAAACTTTTGTTCATCTAACGGTTTATGCGCTTCAACACAATTTTGTTTGGTTTGTGCATTAAGTTCTGTTTATTTTGTTTGTTTGTGCATTATCACACCATACAATACAATGTGTTGTAAAAGTCTATTCCATTGGGTACAAACCAATTGATAAACTAATGAAAGACGAGTACAAACCATAAATTATACACTCCGTCGCAGCGCGCGGGTTCCCTACTAGTATTTTAAAAATGTTTATTTAAATTTGTCATCATTGCTTGTATTCTGTGCCTACAGTAGAAATGAGCTGACATTAACTTTATGAAAAACGACAAATTGGTGGAGCGTTATGGATACAGTAACCAACATTAACAAGTTTAAATATATAATATATAAAAATCATAAGCCTTACCGGAATAGTATACTTTTAGTTTAAATATTTTATTGAGTCACAATATTTTTAAAATATAATTACGGGGGACTCGACTATCGAGCAAAACAATGCTATTTTGGCAAGTTTGTCAATTATTCAACCAAAGGTCCTTCTACGAAGATATACTTTGCTATATACCAGCTTAGGTGTGGTGCTAGTTTTATCGAGTGATTAATGGGTTACAAAGTGAAGTGGACGATATATTTCAAGGACTTAATGCTATAGACGCCAAGGATAAACCAGATGAAGTTGTTAATTCTGTAGGAATAATGAATTAGGATTTATAAAATGCTATTTTATTAAAGGTTATTTCCCCTTATTAAACTTTTAAATTACATATATCCCCAACCCCTAACTTTAATTACTTATTTCCCCAATTAACTTAAAATTACTCAATTGACCCTTACAAATATTTAGGAAGGGGATATATGTAAATAGTAATTTAATTGATTCAAGGATAAAATGGTAATAAAATAAGTTATTTTAAATGAACTAGATAAATATGTAGTATATAGGTTTTAGGAAGGGGAAATATGTTAATTAAATTTTAGGGTCGGGTAAATATGTAATAAAAAAACTTAGGAAGGGGATATATGTAAATGCCCCTTTATTAAAAAAATAAAAAAATATTGAATTTGTTAAAAAAGTTAAATTCAACGATGGATTTAAACGTGTATTGAATGTGGGGACAAACGACAGTCAGATATTGAATGTGGTATGGATTTGTTGTCTAAATTGAATGAATTGGAAATTCAACGATGGATTTAAATTTTGAAAGTGTTGTATGAATTAAATTTAAAAAAATAGAGATTAATATAAGTTAAATTTTATATCATGATTTTCTTCAACAGACACAAATTGATTGGGATATCTACTACAGAAATAATTAAAAGCACGAATACAATTATTAATAGAAATGACACCACAATTATCTAAGTAATACATGAAATGGTATTCAAATCAATTCAAAAAGCCATCCGATGACGGTGTCAAAGTCGTCCAAATCTTGAAATTCAGATAGCATTTGTGAATCTGTAAATGCTTCCTGATGTTGTGGTTGAACCTTATTTGGATCTCTATCATGTCCGTTGACTGGAGAAATAGACGATGTTGATGATTTATTAATTTTATATAAATTGGGTTGGGAACCTCCAGTAGTATATTCCATTCTCTGCTTGAGGAGCAGTGATGAGTACCCTTGTGCGAGAATCCATGGTCCTTTATTCGACAATGGGTAGTGATATATATGGAACATCCACACTGTAACCGTAGATGCTTTCTTTTAGGGGCTCTTGATCGTGGTGTTTTAGCAGCCCTGTGAATCTTTTTCTGATTAGGTGGAGAAGAGTGGCTCTTCAAGAAGAATGAAGGTGGCATTTTGTAATGTCCATGATTTTAATCCCTCATTCTCGGATTTATTTAGAAATTCTGTGTATGATGAACCCACACCTGGATTAAATAGCACGATAGCGGGAACACCACCTTTAATTTGAACTGGTTTTCTGTACTTACAGTTTGATTGCCAGTCCCTTTGTGCACCCAGTAATTCTTTCCAATGTTTTAAAAATTGTTGGTTAACGTCGTCAATAACGTTATATTCAGCATCACTACAGAAAATCCGAGGATTTAAGTCTAGATGACCACATAAATAATTATGCTTGCCTAATGATCTTCCCCACATTGTCTTTCCAGTCCTAGAGTCACCTTCAACTATTATTGACCTTGGTCTCTATTGTGACAATTCAGATTTTTCAGTTAATTCCGTTAACCAATTCTAGTTAAATCCTAACTTATTTAACAAACCTCAAACCCTAGGGACTAGTCCTGCCATATTCAAACTAATATGCACAAAACTTGAGGGACTAAACTTGTAATTAACCTATATTTATTCCCTTTTGACTTTTATTAGTCAAACTAACCAAGTCCTTAACCTATGTAACCAAAGCTAAACCTTAGGGACCATTTCTGTCAAGTTTCAAACTTAAGAACATGAAACTACAGAGAGTAAATCTGTTGATAACCCGAACTTGATTTCATTGACTTTCAAAAGTCAAAACTCGGGGCATTTACCTAAAATCAAAGCTATATAATCGTTTCTGTTTGAACTTGATAAATGATTTCGCACGATTTGGTCATTAACAGCTTAAACTATCGTATTAATCAGCATTATTGGTCGAATTAAACCAATTAACGAGCGCTTATAGCATAACCGTCGACTTAAGTAGACAAATACCATCTCATTCACCAAATTCATACACCAATTCACAAATTAAACATTTGCACACCTTAAACGAATTCCATTGAAGTTGT
Source organism: Smallanthus sonchifolius (assembly GCA_023525975.1). Lineage (NCBI taxonomy): Eukaryota > Viridiplantae > Streptophyta > Magnoliopsida > Asterales > Asteraceae > Smallanthus > Smallanthus sonchifolius. The sequence goes on from CM042020.1 coordinate 16,174,801, forward strand.
TGCACGCGATAATCTAACCGGAGAAGCAGTCCAGGTCACCGAAAGTTGAATCAGTCACAGCCGGCATCTGTTTTAGTCGAACTCCATCAATCCGATATAGTTTCAGGTAATTGAAACCATCATTTGATTCGTTTTAGCCTGTAGAATGAAAGCCCTAACCTTATTGGGGCTTACATTATCAAATTAACAACGATTCGATTCTAGGGTTCTTGTTTTGTCAGGTTTAATCGAACCCTACTATAAACACGATCTCAATTTAATTAATTCATACGGGTAGCTTCGCAACCAGTCACTCCTTGAAAGCCCTATGATAACTCAATCTATTAACATCAAATTGATCTTGATCCGTAACATAGGGTTCTTACGAAACTGGTTTAATCGAATCCTACTTTAGACCTGTTTTAAATCCAATTAACCTATATCTCTAGACTCGTAATCACCTATTTGATGAAAGCCCCCTAATTCCAACTGTTTTCATTATCGAAATTGATAGATTCAATCTTGGGTTCATATTCTAGGGTTCGGACTTATAACTGAGAATTTAACGATTTTAAACTTAACCATTTTGCAATTAACTTCACCTACAGACTCGTTAAACCCCGAATTACATAACCCCTTTGTCAATTGGTTCAATCGTGATCGGATTCAAGGGAATTGGGGGCGGATTTGGGTTCGGCTCGCATAAAGGGGGGATGAACACAGTGGGTTGTGTGTTAAATTGAATCTGGTCTGGGTTCTAATGCGATTACCCTAGCGGGTGTAGTGGTAAGGCAGTGTGTTGGTGGAGAGAGGACCCGGGTTCGAGTCTCTCCACACCATTTCTTTTTAAATCACTTTTTAATCAATATTTTAGTATAAAACCATTATCCCATATCATTATAATATCATATTAAAATGTTTCAACCCCGGAAACCACCCGTAGGCTCGAGTTTGGATTATAACCTATTTTAATATTATTACCCACTTATAAAATAATACAATTATTTTCAACCCGTAACTGCTATTAAAAATAATATATATTTTTGTAATATTTCGCCTCGCTTATTAACTTCGTGTAACGTTTCAAACTAACTAATAATATAATTATTTATATTATATACTCACGTTTATAATCTCGAATAAAAATAATATATTTATTATTTTGCCACGTAAATGATTATCGTATATTTCCTACGAGTTCAAAAATAATATATATGTTATATTATTTTCTTAGATCATTATTAAATGATACAAACTAACGAATCTATTTATTTATTTAATATTATTCGTTATTAACGTTCGACACGAAACGTATTGATCTTAATTATTATATTAAGAAACCTATATTCCCGTGGACATGTTCGTCTACTCATTAATACTCTGAGTGTGTTAAAACGTTCTAACCTTCCGTGTCATCGTCACAAATCCCAACTTGTCCCTAATTATGTGTTTATAATTCTAGGGCATGCGTAAGCCGTGCAGGCAAACACTTGAGGTTCTAAATCTCATACTTGTGTGAAACTACCTACTACGCAACGCATGTGAGTTTTCACGACCCATTTTTACTTGTTTTCCTATTGGGGGAGAAACATGCATACAAACATCATTTTTACTTGTTTTCCTATTGGGGGAGAAACATGCATACAAACATCATTTTACTTGTTTTCTCGTTGGGGAGAAACATGCATACAAACATCATTTTACTTGTTTTCCCGTAGGGGAGAGACATACACACAAACTGATATGGATCACATAGTATTTCATTACCATTTGTTTACCTAAGTGCAAACATAACATGCAAAGTCCTTACACACTCGGACCGTTAATATATGGAGTATAGCGAGGAAATTTGAGTAGTACTACTGGGTTTGATAAACCCCACCCGGGCTAGTCGCGCTAGCACGATTGGAGGTCGAACGGGTGTGAATTGTCCTAAACACTTGCCATTTGTTGATGTTAGCAATGGCAGAAGGCACCCAAACACAAGCAGTCAGCTTCGGTTGCAAACGCTTAGAGTAACTTGTACATTGTCTAGCTAGCAATAGGTGTGACTTACGTAAGTGGATCCTGCAAACACACAAGCGGTTTACTTACGTACAAACCTGTGAACTCACCAACCTTGTGTTAACACTTTTTCTTACATGTTTCTCAAGTCGCTTTGGCATAGGTTGCGCACTTAGGACATGCATGGAGTCCTAATGTCATATCATTCATTTCAAACATTTTAAACAGTTTATGGATTTACATTAATTGACGCTTGTTGCATGTAATTTCTTTTGACTTCGTATTAACGTTTACGCTTCCGCATTAACTCTGAACTTTTGTGTTATGACATTTTAAGTCCCATATAGTGTCGTTTGATGTAACTAATGACTGAGATCCTGGTGTGTCACCTTCCAAACGGTAAAACTCCGTTAGTGGAATTTGGGGGTGTGACAGATTGGTATCAGAGCCATTGGTTATAGCGAAGTAGGAATTGCATACTAGACTATAACCCACACACATTAGTTACACGACACAGACTCTCATACATACTACACGTAGCATCTACACATACATTGCGTTGCAGGCATGATGACATCATACATATCACCCTCTGTTGACGAGGGGCAAGTCATTCGCATTGCATCATCATTCCCAGTGGTGACACTCGGGGAATCATCAGAACAGCATCTACTCCCGTCTGAGGGTAGCAAGACGGAGCCTTCATAGGAGTCTCTCACACCACCATCATCTGTCGAGTATGGTGGGCCTTCTCAAGTCCATGTTATGGACGACACTAGGCACTAGCACATGTCTCTCTCGGAGTTGATATTCGTCGGAGGTGAGTCCCTCCTGCACCCACTAACAACAATACGCCGTGTGAAGGTAGACTGTTGCATGCATTATTACAGAATCCACTGACACGTGGATGTCATCACTTTCCCGAGCCATGGGCTCGCGTCTTTGGTTGATATTATGTTGAAGATAGATTGACCACAAGTTGAGAACGCATTGCTCACTGCATAATCAAACCCTCTCCTGACTCAGTTGAAAGGACGGCTACTTTGCCTCTTCCAGTACCACGTAACCATGAACTAGTTTCACTTCTCAAAGTCGCATTTCGTGTGCATGATTTCATCTACAATCCGCTGGATTGGACCATCGTGGTGTATTTCAACTCGAGTGAATACTCGGATCAAACGATTCCTGACTTCTCATCCTGATATGAGTTCTAGTTTATCAACTTATGGTTAATGACTAAGTCTCAAGATGACTTATTATATCTGACAACACTCTGTATTCGGCAATACAAACTAAAGGACATCTTAACACAGGACAGGGAGAGCTAGGGTGAGCACGCAAAACAAATTATCATTACGGGTGCACACGTAATAATAATTTGAGGTGCATGTAAGTCCTGGTGAAACCTAGTGTGTTGATAAATAGTCCTAATCTGTGATCTACAGACTTATGTTTCCCACTATCAGTAGAAATTTCTCGTAACACACTCAACGACTAATGGGTATAGTTAAACCCGTTCAACAATTGATAGACGCGACTATCTGGTTGAAGGTGCTTACAGACATATTGAACTATCATTAACGGAATTCGTCATGTTATTTCCACTCATGTAAGAGTCTTAGTGACCTTACGACTCTCATTCAGACTTGATCGATGGAACCACCTAGAGTGAAACTCTAGTAGAACCTTATGGTAAACCCACCGACTCCAACTATGTAAACAAAATTTGAGGATTTTTTCTAAACTAACACGTTATTCCTTACGCTTCAATAATAGATTCCATTTGACATTATTGCTTCATCCTATGACTAATCTTGAGTCTATTTTGATCTATACCCCAACATATCCAGCTATTTCAATGACATTAGAAAACAAGGATTTCATCTAACTAATCATCAATTGAACGCAATTACTTAAACAGACATCCTATTCCTTGTACTCCTGATATCTATATCTCATTAAAATCTTTCCTACATGCGAACCTCTTCGCTTCTGTGTTGACCGATGTTTGCCTTATAAGCGCGAGTCTCACTAGAAGTCTCATTGTGACCTCACAAATTTTCTACTACTAAAGTCGTACTCCAACACTATTGGACATTTAGTACACTATAGAAGCAACCCAAAACCTTAAGAGACGTAAACTAGGTTCGACTGGTCATAAGCTTGACATTGACCTCACGCCAATTACACTCGGCAACTTTGACATAATTGCCGGTATGGATTGGTTATCTAAGAACCAAGACGATGTTATCTATCGTGAGATGATTGTTCGCCTTCCTCTCCTGAGTGGAGAAAATCTCTCTGCCCTAAGGCAAAAGGAGTGGTGCAGCCATAGGTATCATACCCTTCATGAGAGCGCAGAAGTGCTGACGTAAAGGCCATACTGCTATCTTGGCTCTCGTCGTCGAGCAGCCATCCGAGGAGAAGAAGATTGACGACATCCTGATCGTTTGTGAATATCCAGAGGTATTTCCCAAAGACCTGCCTGGTCATCCACCTCATCGACAAGTCGAATTTCAAATCAATCTAGCACCCGGAGCAGCACCCATTGCTCGGGCATCGGATAGACTTGCACCCAGTGAGCCACCAGAACTATCCACACGACTGCAAGAGTTGTTGGATAAAGGTTCATCAGATCTAACCCATCACCATGGAGAACTCAAGTCCTATTCGCCAAGGAGAAGGACGGAACTTTCCGCATGTGCTTCGAATACCGTGAGTTAAACAAAGTGACGATCAAGAACCAATATCCTTTACCTTGCATTGATGACATGTTCGATCAACTCCAAGGATCAAGCTTCTATTCCTAGTATATCTTAGATCCGGTTATCATCAACTGAGAGTCCGAGACGAGGGCATCTCAAAGACGGCATTCAGAACTAGGTATGGTCACTACGAATTCATGGCCATGCCCTTCGGATTGACTAATGCACCCACGGTATTAATGGACCTCATGAACCGTGTGTGTAAACCGTACCTTGATCAGTTCGTTATCGTCTTTATCGATGAAATCCTCATCTACTCCAAGAATAGGGATGAACATGAGGAACACCTGCGTTTGATTTCAGAATTGCTAAAACAAGAGCAATTGTATGCCAAACTTTCCAAGTGCTAATTCTGAATTCGTGAAGTGCAATTCTTAAGACATGTAGTCAACCAGAATGGAATACATGTCGACCCATCTAAGATAGAACCCATCAAGAATTGGGCGGCACCGACAACTCCAACTGAGGTGCGACAATTTCTGGGATTGGCTGGCTATTACCGTCGTTTTATCGAAGGATTTTCCAAGATTGCCCAACCCCTCACTGCTCTAACTCAAAAGGGTTAACCCTATAACTGGGGTGACACCCAGGAGTCAGCATTCCAACTTCTTAAACATAAACTCTGCAGTGCACCCATCCTATCTCTTCCGGAGGTAACGGATGACTTTATGGTGTATTGCAATGCATCCCTTCAAGGTCTAGGTTGTGTACTGATGCAACACGAGAATGTGATCGCATACGCTTCTCATCAACTGAAAATCCACGAGAAAAACTACGCAACTCATGACTTAAAGTTGGGAGCCGTGGTATTTGCACTAAAGATCTGGAGACATTACTTGTACGGTACCAAATGCACTATCTACACCGATCACAAGAGTCTTCAGTATATCTTTGAACAGAAAGAGTTGAACATACGACAACGTCGTTGGGTCTAACTCTTAAACGACTATGACTGTGCAATCAGATATCATCCAGGGAAGGCTAATGTGGTAGCCGATGCCTTAAGCTGTAAGGGCACCAAACCCAAACGAGTTCGAGCATTACAACTTACCATTCACACCGGATTACCTGACAAAATCCGAAGTGCTCAACTCGAAGCCCTTAAAGAGGAAAACCTACCGTTGTAATCCACGGGTGGTATGGAGAAACAACTTGAGGTTAAATCGGACGGTATTCACTATTTCGCAGAGCCAATATGAGTTCCAAAGTACGGGAACCTAAGGGAACTAGTTATGGATGAATCTCACAAATCTCGATACTCTATTCATCCAGGTTCTGACAAGGTGTACCACGACCTAAAGGTGCTATATTGGTGGCCAAAGATGAAGGCAGATATAGCCACCTATGTGAGCAAGTGCCTGACTTGCGCAAAGGTCAAGGTGGAATACCAAAAGCCTTCTGGCTTACTTCAGCTGCCAGAGATTCCAATGTAGGAATGGGAACAAATCTCTATGGACTTCATAACCAAATTACCTCGAACTCCTAGCGGATACGACACCATCTGGGTGATCGTAGATCATCTGACTGAATCCGCTCACTTCTTAGCAATCAGAGAGACTGGCAAAAAAAAAAACTTACCCGTATTTATTTAAAGGAAGTAGTCTCTCGGCACGGATTGCCAATTTCTATTATTTCGGATCGAGACACTCGATTCACCTCGTGATTCTGGCAATTATTACAAAAAGCTCTAGGCACGCGTCTAGACTTGAGCACAGCATATCATCCGTAAACCGATGGTCAGACGAAACGTACCATCCAAACCTTAGAGGACATGCTGCGAGCTTGTGTGATCGACTTCGGTAACACTTGGGAGTCTCACTTACCTTTAGTGGAGTTCTCCTACAACAACAGTTATCACACTAGCATCAAGGCAGCACCATTTGAGGCATTGTACGGACGTAAATGCCAATCTCCTATCTGTTGCGCTGAAGTTGGGGATAGCCAACTTACAGGTCCCGAACTTGTATTCGGGACCTCTGAAGAGATTGTTCAAATCCGAAACCGTATAAGCATCGAAAACCGTTAAGAGTTTCAAGTAGGAGACATGGTTCTACTCAAAGTCTCACCTTGGAAAGGTGTAATTCGCTTCGGAAAATGAGGCAAACTGAATCCTCGTTATGTTGGATCATTCAAGATAGTGAAGAGAATTGCCTCAGTATCGTATCAACTGGAGCTACCTGAAGGACTTAGTGGTGTACACGATGTCTTTCATGTCTTGGACTTGAAGAAATTTCTAGCAGACGAGACACTCGCGGTTCCTCTTGAGGAACTACAAATAGATGAACAACTACGCTTCATTGAAGAACCAGTACAAATCACAGATAGGGAAGTCAAGACGCTTAAACATAGTAAAATCCCTATCGTCAGAGTTCGTTGGAACTCGAAACACGGACCGGAATTCACTTGGGAGCGTGAGGATCAGATGATGCAAGAGTATCCTCATCTGTTCAAGCATTCTACGCCAAAAACTTAATGTACTATTCTAATTTTCGGGACGAAAATTCTTTCAACTAGGGGATGATGTGACACCTCAGAATTTTTTTTTATTATTTTTATTTTCGGGACGAATATTCTTTCAACTAAGGGATGATGTGACAATTCGGATTTTACAGTTAATTCCGTTAACCAATTCTAGTTAAATCCTAACTTATTTAACAAACCTCAAACCCCAGGGACTAGTCCTGCCATATTCAAACTCATATGCACAAAACTCGAGGGACTAAACTTGTAATTAACCTATATTTATTCCCTTTTGACTTTTATTAGTCAAACTAACCAAGTCCTTAACCTAGGTAACCAAAGCTAAACCTTAGGGACCATTTATGTCAAGTTTCAAACTTAAGAACATGAAACTACAGGGACTAAATCGGTAGATAACCCGAACTTGATTTCATTGACTTTCAAAAGTCAAAACTCGCGGCATTTACCTAAAATCAAAGCTATATAATCGTTCTGTTTGAACTTGATAACTGATTTCGCACGATTTGGTCATTAACAACTTTAACTATCGTATTAATCAGCATTATTGGTCGAATTAAACCAATTAACGAGCGCTTATAGCATAACCGTCGACTTAAGTAGACAAATACCATCTCATTCACCAAATTCATACACCAATTCACAAATTAAACCTCCGCACACCTTAAACGAATTCCATTGAAGTTGTTGCACGCGATAATCTAACCGGAGAAGCAGTCCAGGTCGCCGGAAGTTAAATCAGTCGCAGCCGGCATCTGTTTTAGTCGAACTCCATCAATCCGATATAGTTTCAGGTAATTGAAACCATCACCTGATTCGTTTTAGCCTGTAGAATGAAAGCCTTAACCTTATTGGGGCTTACATTATCAAATTAACAACGATTGGATTCTAGGGTTCTTGTTTTGTCAGGTTTAATCGAACCCTACTATTAACACGATCTCAATTTAATTAATTCATACGGGTAGCTTCGCAACCAGACACTCCTTGAAAGCCCTATGATAACTCAATCTATTAAAATCAAATTGATCTTGATCCATTAACTCATACATAAATCAAAATTTGCTCAAGTTTGAAAAAAATAGGTGGCGTATAGGCCTATATGGGTCGTATAGGGTCAGCCGTCAGACCAGAACTGACACCTGCAAGTCTGTTTTTTTAGGTTAGAAGCTATACGCCTCGTATCGACCTATATGAGACGTATAGCCTTTGACGACGTGTTCAAATAGCAAATCTTCATGTCCTATTAGAATTTCCGTTAATAAATTACCTTACTAATAATTTACAAACGGCTGCCATCTCTTGATGCATGAGCTCTTTTATTTATGTGTTTTGTTTTTTACTGCCATCTCATATACATATATACGTCGTAAAGTAATGAATGACTCAAAGACACCTTGGTCTGTTGGTAAATGTTCTGTGTCGTAAACCACAAACGTAGGTTCTAATCCTCTCTCCTTGGTTTTTTTAAGCTTTTCTTTTTTAATTTTTTTTCTACTATTCTTTTAACTAAATTTCTTTTCTATTTTACATTTCATTTTTATTTTATTTCCTTTCATTATTTAACAAAACTTCTTATTAGTATTTATTAATACTTCAATATTTTCATTACATATATTATTTAGCTAACTAATTTTTCAGATGTTAAATGTGTGTTGTCGACTATGATTATTTAGAGTTCGTTTCTTTATTTCATACACAATTTTATCTTTTCATTGAATGATTTTTTTAAAGTTTTCTTCGTTTTTCTCAACATTACTGACGTTAGCTTTATTATTTAACAAACTAATTTTTTAGATGATAAATGTGTGTTGCTGACTACGATTATTTAGAGTTCGTTTTTTATTTATTTCTCACACAATTTTATCTTTTCGTTAAACGCTTTTTTAAGTTTTCTTCGTTTTTCTTAACATTCAACGACGTTAACTTTTTCATTCTTTCCCAACATACTCTCGCAAAGTAACATTATTTTTAAACCAAACGGTTGTTTTAAACTGTTCGACGCTCATCTCAAAATACACCGATGAGACTTTTTTATCTACGTTTAAACCGACCCGTCGTAATGATGTGCTTTTTTTTTATCTATATTTTGGTGTAATTTTTTTTTGAACGGCTTCACTTTCGCATACAACGCAAGGTAACTTTTTCGAACATGCTTTTTTTTTAACGTCACGTAGAATGTACCGTCACAATTACTTATTTTTATCTACGTTTTGAACACGCCACGAAGCGCGGGTGGTAACCCACTAGTTCATATTTTATTTGCATGTATAAATACTACAAATATTATATGATCAAGATACATGTCTTGCTCATGACAAACCATCTTTTAGTATACAAAGGTTTTTCCTTAACTATTTATGAACATGTTTCAACCTAGAACATGCCTCGCTACCCTTTTATGTCTACCCCCTGGGCCGACTTCCCTGCCAGGCCTCCGAATTGTTTCATGGTAATCTCACGCTCAGGTGAGAAGCTACCTTGGGTATTTGAGCTTTGGTGAGTTGACCAGTCAACGTGGTCAACTTACTACTTACATAGTTACATCATCAATTGCCTTCCTCTTTAGTCATGTGAATCACTATCAAGACCAGGGCTAACCTGACTTAGATTACCAAGTGCCACACGGGTGCTTGTAGAGAGAACTTTATGACCATAATATAACCTTTCTTAACCAGATTCTTAAAAAAATTGAAAATCAACCATAAACATTAAACAAAATGTGCACGCCCAATAGGATAAAGAATAAGAAATCTTAGAGCATCTCCAATGCTATGAAAGCGGATGAAGACGTGGCGTCCAAAAGGGGACGTCCCCATTGGAGGGGTCGTCCGGAAAGGGATGGAGCTTCGTTCATCCGGGTTTACAAACACGCATGGACCAATCACATTAACTTTCTTTTTCTCTCATGTTCTCTCTTCATTTGATTGGTCGACGTGTGTTTGTAAATCAAAGTTTGCAAGATTTTTTTTCAATAAGATGTATCATTAGGTTATAAACACAAAACTTAAATATCAAGTATGCATGTACTCAATCAGCACATAAAAACCTTTATCCAAAATTTCTGCTAAACGAGCCACAATAATGGATATAAACTATATTATGCAATATTGTGTGTGTGTATATATATATTCTATTTATGCATGTCAAATGGCAGCCAAGAAATTACCATGGCAGCAACTCTTATTTGATGCAATCAGCAAAGGATAACAAATGCTCCAACATCGAATCCAGGTTGGGATTTGGAGTTCTATATTAGCACGTGCTCTCGCCCAAACTCCCTCACAATCACAGGCACACTTGTGGGTGGTATCTGAAATATCATCCATAGACAAGTTTAAAAATAAAGCATCGAATTAGATGCATAAAACAAGCAAAGCAAACATATAATTCATAAAGAATGCGGTTATATATAAAAATGAAATAAGAAAAAAATGTTTAGGAATCAACCCAACCCGTACCGGAAATGATATGTTTCAAACTGCACTTGTTTTTTGACCCATTAACCAACCCACCTGACCCGTCCATCTTGCCACATCTATGTGTTGCTTGTTAACCAAACTGCTATCAAAATTTTCGCCAGACCTATTTGTATATCTTTGGTGAAGTGGACTAGGGATTGAGAAAATGTATAGAAAGAATGTATTAATTTCTTTTCACTTTAAATAATCAATTCTGTGAACTCAACTTGATTTTAATAGATTCATTAGAAAAACTATGAAGCGCCACCAATTAGCTATATTTTTTTTTTTGATAGGCAACTTTCATTTTTAAGTGGCAGTCGCATCTCCAAATCGGAGACCCGCACCTCTCAACCTGACCACTACGTTGTCTGAACCGGGCCCGCGGGTTCAGAACGAGAGGCTTCGGCTATCACCGGGAAACCATGGAGCCTGCTGCCACTTGACAACAGTTGCGCCGCTACACGGACCAAGACCCGCTAGCGTAACGCACTCCGGACTAAAACCCGGGTTGGCTCGGGATCGAACCTGCGTGGGCAGGTTGATCCTTCATTGCCAATAACCACTAGACCAGACCCCAGCTTGAGAATGGTTCTATGAGTTAGATATGACATTTTGATGCATTTACCAATATGTAAAATAAAAAATAGCTAAAACCAAAACAGGTCAAAAGGCACCCATTGCCTATATTTAATGTATAAAATATCCTAAATCACGTTATAAAACAATATATTCTTTTTGTGAACATATACACTTTATAAACCTTTTTATGTTTTTGAACAAAAGAAAAAAACAAGTATTTATGGTCAACCCAAACAATTTCAATTTGTACTTAAGTTTATCGACCTACCTATTTTGCCATCTCTACTGTTTGTCTGTATTGTTTTACCACCAATCTCAATTATGTGGGTCCCATCTAAATAGACCCATGGTCAACTTTCGTTTCTCTTCACAACATATAAGACGACAACAAAAATGTTGAATGTTAAATGGCCTAATGAATGACATGAGTGTGTGTATGTGTGTGTATATATATAATAATATATATGTGTGAGGAGGTTCAAATAAGAAGTAGTTTTTCGCTAACAAATCTAAGAAATGCCAAAAACCTTAAGAAACGATATCAAACGAACTGCGATTGAGCTAATTTCAGCGGCGTTGGAACCGTCTCGTCGAACTCTACCATCTTAGCTTTTAGGGTTTAGATTTTACGTTTGAATTTTAGGGTTTTAGCCTTATGGTTTAGCCTTAGGGTTTAGATTTTATGATTTAGGTTTTTTTTGGGAGTGGGGGTAGGGGTGGGGGGTTTAGGTTTTTGGGGGTGGGTTTAGGTTTTTGGGGGGGGGGTGGGGGGGTTTAGGTTTTTGGGGGGTGGGGGTGGTGGTTTTAGGTTTTTCGGGGTGGGGTTGGAGGGGGGTTTAGGTTTTTGGGGGTGCGGTGGAGGGGGGTTTAGGTTTTTGGGTCCGGGTTAGGGTTCGATGAGACGGTTCCAACGCTGCTGGAATGAGCTCAATCTGAGTTCGTTTGACCCACTTCTTAGGATTTCTTATCGAAAAACCACTTCTTAGTGGAACCGTCCCATATATGTGTGTGTATATGTATGTATTGAGAAAGGTGAACAAGCTTACCATCCCATACTCCGTGACTATCGTAGAGACATAATCCGCAAGAGTCACATCATAACTGTTACATTTGCGTACATATTCAAAATCATTTGTAATAACTAATAAGATAGCTTCACTTTATTTCAACTGATAAATTTTCTGAGAACTCACGCCAAATTCAGAAGTTGCAGATTTTCCTTGCTAGCCCAATCATCCAAACAATTGTTCGTTCTTCCAGGAACCTTGGCTATGACATCAGGATCACCTGAAAAAAAGATGTTACATGTATGTTTATTAGCCCGAGAAAGTAGAGGTTGCAAATCAGGTTATGTTTTAACTCATTCGGGTCATACCAAAAAATCTAGCAAAGAATGAAACGGGTCAAATAGGACAAACGGGTTGAACTTGCCACAACTTCTTACAGATCGTTTTATTCAAAAACTTTAAAATTTACTATTGCAGGAAGTTTTGGTAATCATAGTTAGCGCATAAATTATTTATTAAAAAGCAAGAACAAAATGTGTTTGTGGGCCAAACTGACCCGTTACCCAACCTGTCCTACTTGCCCATTTTATCACCTGTGTGAACAAAAAAAACAAAGAGACTGCAAGGAACATCAATACATCATACATACCTAGTTCATTTGAACATATTGAATCAAGTTGTACCCTTTCATGGAACTTATACGATTCACAACAAACCAAAACCGGCACATGGTAGGCATGTGCCACCATAGCAATACACGCAGTTCCGACGGTTGAATATACTGTTCCATTAGACAAAACAGAAGCAGCCCCCAAAAAGATTTTTGTAGCTTCATGCATGATATAAGAAACAGCATTTATATGAGTGTATGTGCAACTCAAACCCTTCTCAATCAACTTACGAAGCAATTGTTGACCTTCAAGATTAGGACGTGAGTCAACTATTACCACCTGAAATTGCCTCCTAAGTTCATGAGCATGCAATATAATCATCTCAATTAAAGATGATGAACCGTAAGTGAGTATGACATCACCATCACAAATCTTTGCAACTGCATGAATGACTATTTGTTTGTCTGCGAGAACTATCTTTGCTTGTATGTAATTGTCAATGTCTGAACATAAAGATGTTTTTGCTTCTGATTCGGTTTGGGCCAAGGTCATTTTTGTAATACGGGCTTTTAGGAAACGGATTGCATTTCCCATACTGATTGAAAGGGGTCTGCATTCATTTAGAAATGAGACTGAGGTTTTGATCTTTGCAGTTAAATCTCTAGCTAGGGTGATTTTCTCTGGTGGTGTAGAGTAGTCCTCAATGACTTTCTGAAAGGCTTGGAGCATAGCGATGCAACGGGTATTGCTCCACATTATGTCCCCAGCTAAAAATTGTAAACCAACCTAAGAAAAACCCATTATACAATCATTATATTTACTTGACCCGAGAGGGAAATTTTGATCTGTTTACTTATGAACGGATCGATTCCGGTTATATGTTATATCTAATGGGTCAAATGGGTAAACAGAAAAAAACTCAAATGGACTCGAAGCTCCTTAATCATTATATAAAATTAAACTACAACTGAAATAATAAAAATTTTGTAATAACATTTGACACACTAATTACTTGCTAAAAATGAAAACTTCGGATAGTAAGTGTTTCGGATTAAGTCGACCCGACCTGACCCGTTTTTACATGAACCCACGCTGCCTGACTCACCCAAATTTGATTAGTAAACTGACTTCTGTTAGTTTTCAACAATGAATAAAACAGGCACCACCTTCAGGTTTATGATTTAGCACAAAGCCACAAATTGTCGGGGGCAGGGGCGGATGTAGTGAAGCGAGGGGGGGTGCACAGGAACCCCCCGAGTTTTGAAATTTTAGTGTAACGGTAGGTAAAAAAACTAGGGTGAACCCCCTAAAATATTATAGGGTGAACCCCCTTACGACGGCGCCCACTGCTGCTCGCTTGATCCGGTTGTGAAGCTATAAAACTAAGAACTCTTTCTTGAACTAAATGTGTGTTTTTGAGCATTCATATGATTAGAGGTAAAAAATTGATAGAAACAAATGAGTAGATGACTCTTAAATACAAATTAGTTGATTTTGTGAACATTTGAAGCATAATTTTCATGTTTTTTTCTTTGCTTTAGGCCTCCAAAAATGGTTGAGCCGCCCCTGCCCGACCCGACCCGACCCGACCAATCGAACCGAACCGAAAATTTTTATGTCCGGCCCTATGAAATTGGATCATCTAAAAACAGTGAACCCCCTGAAAAAAATTCCTGGATCCGCCCCTGGTCGGGGGTCTCATTGGGAGCAACCTCTTTATCCCTTTGGATAGAGGAAAGGTTTGCACTCACCACATCCTCCCCAGACCCTACCAATAGCTTTGCTATGAGTGGGATTTACTGGGTACGTTTGTTTGTTTATTTCACAAAGCCACAAATTATAAACAAGTTAACATTGCATACCTTGTAAACAGCAGGATGCACGTAACCCATTTGGAAAAATGACGACCCAAGATCAGAAAGCTGATTTCCACGCTCGTATTGTGGCAAATGCCTAAATATTTCGACTCTATTTCTAGCCTCGGTCTGTTTGACTACTGATCGTTTCTTAGCTTTTTCAACCCGACTTTTATTATCAAATTGCATGCGTGGAGGTGGCATGTCTTTTTTTCTATCTTTTTCTGGGGGTTTATCACCTTTCTTCTCATGAACCATGCTAGAAGAAGCCAATTGAGAAACATCTTTCTTCTGATTTGCCTGTTTTACTGGTTTACTTGTTTGTTCTGGAGCTGAAAGAATATCAAGAATAAAATTAATAAATAATAAAAAAAGGAATAAATGTATGCTCCATAATACCATAATTGATAGCTGCTGAACCTCGTAACAATATTCTTACAGGACTTCCTACAAGTCACCAGTGAAATGCATAAAACCAAATGTATAATGAATTACGAGACATCGTATAGACAATTGATATCATACAAACAAAACTGGAAGTCTAGACCTTCGCAGCTTTAAAAAAACACACATTCTGAATGATGCCCATTCCATAGAGCAGAATTGATAACTTTGAATGTCAAAAGTAAGATTAGTCTAGCCAACTTTCTATTTCAACATATAAAGAAACAGTAAATAACATAACAAAAATATGGAAGAAATTAGGGTTTCAATATTTTGTAACAATACATCAGCTAGCCTAGATCCAAATGCTCTACATATAACCCTTAGAATACAAAACAAATTAACCAAATTAACACATGAACTTATATTTGAACTTTGAGTTGAAATGTTATTTTTAACATCCCACTGAATTCTAACCGCAGAAATATATATTAAACTCAATTTGTCACGTAACATAACAAAAATATGGAAGAAATTAGGGTTTCAATATCTTGTAATTAGATTCATAAATTATTAAATATATAGCATAATAATGGATCTGATGAGACAAATGTGAAAAAAATAGTATAAAAAGTATCTAACACTAAGCCAACAGTAATAAGCTGATTATATAAAAGAATCCCCTCAAATTGGAGCTTAAATATCCATCATATCTGATCACCTTTTCAAGTAAAATAGAATCACACTCAAAACAGTTATATAAGTTTCAACAAAAAGATCCAATCTTCAAGACTTAAACAAGCTCTATACATGTTCAAAACATTTGGATGAAACAGTGTGGAATAATAAAGTATACAATTGGCATTAGCAGCACACACCAAAACAATCAAGACAGAAAACAGAGCAGGAAGGGAAGAAATAAATCAAACCAAGAATCAGACAAGCAAGTCAAGACATATTCAAACCCATTAGAACAAATCCAACTAACATGGGAGTCCACCCAACAAACTCAACAGTGAATTAGTTAAGACTTAAGAGATAAGAAAAAAAAAACAAGACAATGGCCAATCTAGGACACACAAAGTCCACTGCCTACCTAGTAGTTTGGTCATAGATGTGTGCAAATTTTGGGGAGATTGAGTATATACAGTGGAGAACTGGACGAAAACAACTAAAACTGTTGATCCCATGCACAAAGAATTCTGAAAATAAGACACTATGCTTTAGACTTTTTTACTTTGCACCCTATAGATAGATACATTAGTAGGTGTGGGGCAGAAAAAAACAAATAAATGGGGGATTGGGGGGCTAATTCGTATCACCCGTTTGCTATTTTTTTCATTTTACCAACTTGACCCGATTAGACCGTTCATAAGTAAATGAGTGTAAAATCAAATGGTAATGCAATGGTTCGTTATAAAATAAAAACTAATAGGCAGTCAAATCTCACTAATGACAAACAAAGGGAATACAGATTGATCTTACACAGTCAGGCATATATTTTCAGGTCCAACAAAATAGAATATCAGAACACTACCTATCAACTCAGAAATCATAGTTCATAGAAACAAAAAAATCAACCTTTGGCTGAAGCTTTTGCAGCTCGTTGAGCTTCTGTAAAGCACGCCGCTCAGCCTTTGTTGTTTTTGCTTTTAATGGCTTTGAATTCTTTTGCGGTGGCCCTCCAGCAACATCTCCATTATTTTCTGCATCACAAATATACATATATTATGCTTAAAAAAAAACCTTGCACACGCCATGTACATATATATGTGTATGCATATATATGAAATGATACCACTGGGGTTGGTGGCCTACTGGCAGAGGCAAAGCCTCTTGGAGCACCTAGGTTTGGAGGTCTTGGGTTCAAGTCCCGTATGAGTAAAGAAATTCGCCTTTCTTAATAGTGTGTGTGTGTATATATATATATATATATAGAGGGGCATTCTTTTAAGAACCATTATTACAGTGAAAATCAAGAGAACTGCATCTTCTATTGTATACCAAGCTTTATTAATTATACAGTAGTAAAAAAACAAATAAAGGGGTATTATAGGTATTTTACAACACTCATTATCTCTCATCCATAAATCCCTCAACCCACATCTTCCCTCTCTGTCATCTCTATAACCCTTCCGATACCACCCAGCAGTTGCTGCCCCTATCCCAAAATGTATCTTGCATCCAAAAGAGATGGTTCCTCCACCTACACAAAACGTCGTTTGTTGCTACCACTCTCTACTACCGTTATTCAAGCCGGAAAACCCCCTCTTAGACCCCAATTGGAACATGAAAGTCACCGATCGTGTGTGTCCCTGGTCTATTCACAAGAATCGACAATATCGAACCAAAATTAGTTCTCTATTTCATCAAGAGAGAAGAAAGCGAACTACAAATCTTCGTGTCACAGCCTATTTTTGGCTAGGGTTTCAAAATATCCGGCGATTGAGGATATTACGAACAGGTAAATAATTTTTTTGCGATTGAATGATACAGATGTGGTTATAGAAAAGCTAGTGATAGCGATAGAGCCGATTTTGATTTTTAGGGTTTCAAGAAGAGGAAACGCCACTTGTGCTTGACGAAAGGAAATTGGGTACCGCATGAGGTAATACATTAAAAAATGCATTCGATACATACCCTCATGAATGAATTTTGATTATTTTTTTTACATATTTTGACTAACAATGGCGACTAAGATTAACAGGGCTGGGACATTTCAAGCAGATATCAATTCTAAAACTTGAAGAAAGGAATCACCAAGGATTCTGCAACAGGTAAAAATGCATAAATGCATTTGACTCTAATAATTTTTCATTGCAATATCTTGAATGTAGATTTTACCATTATAGTTTGCTAAAACAACAAACAAGGTTCCTATTTAGTCACCATATATCACATATGAACCCAAAAAAAATACAATTTTCATAAAGTCAAACGGTGTGCTAGCAAATGTAAACGCATCTCAATAGGAAAAGTCATAAAACAAGGAATAAACAAAATTAAGTTACATTTAGGATTATAAAGTTGTAGTAAACTTCTCTATTCACTACATACTGTTTTTTTTACGGTTCCACCAAATTCATTTTCCCTCCCAGTTATACTGTAATTATCATATACTAACACTTTATTATCATGCAGGTGATCAATTGAAAATGAAAAATAGAAGAGGGAAAATGAGTTAGAAGAACACGAGCAAGAAAGCGATGCAGATAATGCTTAAAAGAATTAAAGAAAATGCAACCTCAAGTAAAAGTAAGCCAAGAAAAAAGTACTGAAAAAAGAAGAGAATTATGCATCAAAGAAGCTTCCTCTAATCCGAGCACGGACCACACCCAAACTGATATGCTAAGCAATACATGGATCAGACAAAGTACAAAGGAATTATGTTGATGAAATGGGTTTTGGCAAAATGCCAAGCAATACATGTATCTTTTGAATGTTTATGACCATATTTAACTTTTAGATGATTTAAATTAAGCACTTATTGAAAATTGGAATGTTATTTGGAAATCAATGGCAAGTGTGTACCTACATTAGTGCATATCAGATTTAATACCTGAGAGAATGCATAAGTGCACTAGTGCATTATATGTGCATATATGCATTGATGAATATGAGCATTACTAAATAGTACATTAGTGTATACATGCAATACTAATTTGTATTTGGATTACACATGAGCATTATTGCATTTGCAAAACATTGCATATAAGGATTGTAAAATATGCGTTAGAATTTAGACATGTATTAATGCATATGCATTTGAGAAGTAGTGCATGCATTTAATTAAGTCAATTCTAAAGGTTTTAATTGATTGAGAAAACATTGCAAAAGAATAGAATATAAAAAAAAAACAAGTAACCGTTAGAAAGCAGTTAGTAGAAATTAACCCACTAACAAAAATCCAATTTGAAAAAGTACCATAATGCCCCTGTGATTTTCTAGAAAAATGAAAAAAAAATATATATATGATTGGTTGGTAATGGTTCTTTTAGTTCTCAACATTTATTTGGTTCTTAGTTGAATGGCTCCATATATATATATATATATATATATATATATATATGAAATGATTAATCATGCACATGCACATAAGACCAGAGACTATAGTCCAAGAAGATAAAATGTATACTGAAACAGAAAAAATATATTGTGTATGCATGTACATAATATCACTACAATAACTCTTAAAACAAACATGAAATTTTAAACTACTTAACAAAACTGTTAAAAAGTTGGTGTTTCACAAAGTAATTAAAGATGATCATATGATTAGTAAAAGCAAGTAAACTCTCTTTAAACCCTTATACGGAAAAAAAGCTTTGGCAGATAACAAATCTATATGTATATCTATACTATCTAATAAACAACTAAACTAGGGGGCACGTGTCATGTTATTCCCGCTTCTATATCATTAACCAAATAAATTTAATATGAATTAACATTTATCAATTACAAAAAAAATTAATACCCAGTTGAAATAAAATTGAATTTATAATTGTCACATCATATTTTAAAAAGACATAAATATTATATTACAAAGTATATAAGATTACATTTATTCAATATTACTGTGTAAAATATACAGGTACTACTGATTTCGAGATATATTTTTATACCATTATTCGATGCTTCAATTGACTGCGTCAAATCAGGGCCGCCTGTAGGAACAGCAGCCGTGAATCTCCCGGAATTGTCCCGCTTAATCCAATTAGCCGAATCCTCGGAGAACTCCCCGTCGATTCCTATCCGGCTATACGGAGATCGTGTCGGAGAGGCGCTGAAAACAGAATCAGACATGGTATAGCTCCCAGCTGGCAAGCTATCCACCGGCGGATGAACACGCAGTTGAGACACCGTTGGAACGGCCATACCGACGGCACGGGACAGGTTGTCGGAGGCATGGCGAGCCGGCGGTATCATGACGGGAGAAAGGGGATTGGAGATAGGAGACTGAGCCGCCGGGCCCGATTGCGTGCGCTCTGGCGGTGGACCAGGAGTGAAGAAGCCGACCTTACGGACTTTGGGATCGATCACGCGTGACGGCCGGCGAGGGTCCATCGGCAATTATTAGTTGCTACTGCAGCGGCGGCGGCGGTGGTGGTGCTGAAGTTTCGATCAATGGAGTGTAGAAATCTGAAATTTTCATGACGGATGAGTAGACCTAGGGTAGGAACTCCATTGACGAATCGGAATCGGAATCGGAATCGGAATCGGTGGACGATGACGATGACGATGACGATGACGATGGTTTGCAAGTAGCAGAGTACAATTTAGGCACCGTTTCAACAAGTTTTTTTATATTATAAAACATTGCGTCTTTTTAACGGCTTTTGAAGGAAAAACATAGAGGTGGGCCGATAACAAAAAAAAAACCTAAATTAAATAGCAAACTAGTTGGATAGTCGTGGCGGGTGTCAGGTCGTCTAATTCGTTCATAACAGGTTCGGTTCGTCATATTACCAAAAAGCTAAAGTCACTCGATATAGGCAATGATACCACAAAAAAAACTCAGTTTTGAATACAACTCTGTTTTCAAATAAATTTTTATCAGAACGCTGACATTTTACAAAAAAATAATCTCTCGTATTTTTTAATAGTTTAGGAAATGAACAATTTAATGCATAAGCTTTTAGGCTTTAGCCCTCTTTAGAACTCATTTATAAGTGGAATATGACATTATAATACAAAAAAATAGCCTCTCACTTTCTAATAGTTTTTCCCCCTCGTGCTCTATGGCAAGAGTCAAGTCATTTTTCGACAACGTCATGCGGCAGGAGCTTGGTCGTTATCGGTTCGGGTCGTAGAAAAACATAAAAGCGAATACCGAGACCTGTTCCGATAATACCAATACCGGCAATGATGTTGTTCGCTCATAATAGGTTCATTTCGTCACAATACTATAATGGTAACGACACTCGATATAAGGTACGATACAAAAAATTTTTGATTTTGAATACAACTCCGTTTAAAAAAAATTTATATCGGAACGTTGACAAAAAAAACTAAAAACGGTGCACTTCATTTTTTGAAAAAAAAATTAACGAACAAAAGTTATTAAAAAAAACGAAATTATTAGAAAATAAAACGGGTTAAAAGCGTATATTATATATAGTATAAGGGGTGAAAATGAAAATAAAAAAAAGCCAAAGAGGATGACGTGTCAAAATCTAAATGGGAATGACAATATTCTACTTGGTTGTACTTTAATCTTTATTAGGCCATCCGTGGTGGTGGCGTGAAAGAGGTGGCATGAGCCACCTGGCACAATCATGGGTGCGGAACACCGCCCCTTAGGGCATGAAAAGGGGCGTGGGGTTGGTGGTGTGAGGCGTTGGGGCTTGGCTTGTGTGTGTGTGTGTTATGTATTTATTTGTGTGTAGATAGTGAAACCACTACGCACCATAGTGATTTTGTTTAGTGATTGCCCCGTGTTGATGTGGCGGTGACGTGACAGGTGTGAATGTGAAACCACTACGAATGGCCTTATAATAAAGTTTAAATATTACTGAATTAAAAGTAAATATTTTTAAAAGTATAATATCATATGCATGTATATGTATGTATATAAAATGAAAAAATTGTGAGAAACTAGTATTTCAACCTGCGCTTTACAGCGGGACGAAAGCGTGTTGTAACGGTGACACTGACGTGATGGGAGTACATGAATGGAGCCCGCCAATTCCCAAAACCAATTTCAAAAAGGTTTTTTGTTATTTGCACACATCTACCTGTTATACGCAGACACAATCATTGCGTCGCATATGATTCGTATTGTACCATACTACCCGTATGCTTCAAAAACAGTCAAATCAAACACTGTTACGGGTAGTATTGTAAAATACGGTTAAGGGCATACAGGTAGTATGGTACCGTACGGTTAAGGGTGTACGAGTTGTATGGTACAATACGACCCGTATGCCCTATATCCTTTAATTTTTAATTTTTTATTTATTGTGAACTCAATAAAACTAGATAGATAGATACATGAAAAAATTACAAAATGGCAACTACTATTTTGTTTTTTTGTGAAGTTTTTGTATTAGTTCTTGTAGTTCTATTACTGTCTGCATCTAATTAAAGGCTCCACACCATATCACCTCCCCAACCTCTATACCATCCCCTTCGACCGCTGACAACCATCTCTTGAATGTCGGATACGCATTTGTTAACTTCAATACATGTGAAATAGATTGATTGAGGTTCAGGGTTAAAGGTGATAAAAGTGTATGTATGTGAAGTGTATCAGATTCTGTGAGAGGTTATTGTCTTTCACATAAGTTTTGATATTGTCTTTCATATGTAGATTGGTCGTAAGTCAAACACCATGTCTTTCACATGTGAAATATACTGATTGTTTTAATTTAGACCCGAAATCATCGAGTTGATCACAATGCAAACCAGTGTTTTATTATATCGTCATGCCATATTGATCAAGGAAAAAAGGCTATAGTAAACAACTTTAAATGGTGGATATCTGTATGTTGAAAGTCTTCCTCTAAATCTGACAAAGATGTTGACCCATCATTTCCTTCATATATGGATTGGTCGAACACTAAAAAGTCAAACACCATGTTTCCTTAATGTCTGAACTCAATAAATTCAAACTCTTACACTCCATTATCTATCACAATCTTCCTCCAACCATCACAAAATACGAGAGTCACTGTAGACATCGTTTACGTAAGCATGGTTTGAAAACGGTTCACCATGCAACAATATCTTTGGCTCAAACTGGTGACGGAAACCCCGAGGTTGCGGTTGCATCAACGACGACGGGAATCCGGCACCGCCTCTCTAAAATCTAATAAGTAATAATCAATGATCACCATACGGATCATCGCCTGATCGGATAAGCATGTATAGTTTAAAGAAGACGACGTCAGGAACACGTGATTGTACTGCTGCGTGTCAAGTCCTCTAAAATTGAACTCCATTGTTGGTTTGTTACAAAGGAAAAGATGAGTGTTTATAGTGCAATACTTGCGTCTTCGGTGAGTATGGTTTGAATGTTTGGCCATGGTTGTGGTATCTTAAGCTACACGCGCGACTGCAATAATAATATGTGGTAAGGGTAAAAAGAGCATCTACATACAATTATTATTCAACTTTTACTATTTTAAGTTATAAACAAACAAAAACATCTCATCCCATAATTATAAAATTATTAATGTGTGAAATTGATACGACCCGTATGCCTAAAATTCGGTCAGTGTTGACAGTATGTTACGCGACTCTATGTTTTGCTCTGTTATCTGCTTCACCATACCAAGCTCTTTTTCAGACAACCTCATTGAAAATGCATGCCCCTCCGGATATTCTGCAGGTTCATGGTTATATGTATCGTTCGTCACCTCTAATATCCAGCCACCAGCTTTTATTTCGTACTCACCTTTTAGTTCAAATAAGCAGTCTGTTTTTTTGGTGTCAGTCTTTCTAACTGTGGTGCTCCCTTATATTTGCCACCGCGATCACATCTAAGCCATACATTCACGACATCGCCGCTTTTCCTAGATCGTTTGGTGACAATAAGTCAATAACACAACCGTTCTTATGACTATGGATATTATACATAATCTGAAAACGAATTTTTCCACTACCACTATTGTTATTTTTATGCTATGATTATGGATATTATACATAAGGGAAAGTGAATATGGTGTGGAGATGGATCTGATTATATTACAATTATGCTAATAAGATGTTATAGTTGTCAGATTCACTATGTTCATTTATATTGTTTGGACCCAACTACAATTCTATGGGTATGTGTCCAATGTGGATACCATAGATCATAGAGATTTAAATTGTATAAGAAGGTTGGAATCGGTTTGCACACCTTGAGAAACTGAGACAGGGCATTGAAGTCCAGATATAACTCTATCTAGATGACAGAGCATTGTTTCGACTGCGTGTTTAAAACCCGTCTGCATTAACGTCATCACTTGAGATTTAATCACAACTTTTATTTGTTGCTGATAGTATGAGATTTGATCTTAACTTCTCAATGTCGGTGGGTGATCATTCTCTTATCAAACTAATACCTTGAGCCACCTCATCTTTCTTCTCTTTATGTTTAGGAGGTTCTTCTCGCTCCGACTTTTGTTGATTTTAACAATATCAAACATTGTAGCAATAATTTGATCCGTGTATTATTTATTTCAAAAAACTAATACGGGTTGTATGTTTTAATACAACCCGTATGTAGGGGTTGTATAGGACATTACCGCCCGTATAATATTGGAACGCATTGACCTATACGGCCCGTATGGGGAGATGAATGACAAGTGTCAGGTGTAACAACTTTTGTCGTTTGACTAAGGGGAATACGTGCCATATGGTACAATACGACCCGTATTGGTTTATGCTAATAACAATTTCGGGTGTATCTATAACAGTCCCCTTCCAAAAATCATGTGTAGCCAACTTTAAAACGAAATCACACTCTCTCTCATCTCTCTATTTGATTTCCTTTCTGTAGTCACTCACGACCATCGCGTTTAACGACCATCACCGTTTACCACCACCGTCGTCACCCACCACCACCACCACGCCGGCACCACCACCTTACTTGCAACCAATGCCTCCAACACCACTACAGGCCACAACAGCCCCGTCGTATCTTCACCGCCAACGGTCTTTCCCACCGGAGCAATAGAGCATGTCACCTATATGCAAGCCGCCATCGCTTAGATCTGCACTCTAACCACCTTGATAGTCGTTCTTCCATTTCCAGTGGCTTATACCTCTCCGGCCACCACCTGAAACCGCCTTCGTTTTTTTCACCATCTTTTTTTCGTTTAGATCTGCAACAAGTTCATCTTCTTCCCTTCGAAATCAGATTTGCTCCACCTCTCTCTGTTAGATATGAAGCCATGCGTCGCTCTGTTCATCTTCTCACTCCGGTCTTATCTCCTACATCACCACCCCTTACCGCCATTGTTTTGAGCACCATCGTCTTCAAATCATAGATCTGGTTTAGTAGTCCTATGATTTTGATATATATATTAAATGAACCGTGACACGTGGACTTGGAGGAATGTCGGTACTGTAGTAACTGACATCCTACTTTTATATATGGTAGTAGGAAATAATTTCAACCATTAATATAGATAATTAGAGCATCCACCATAAGTACATCTAATACCATCAAAAAACGTGTCTAGTCAGCTGTCATATCAGAAAAACACTCATTATTCAAATCAAATTAACCGAACCATTTAACCAACCTGTTATGAAATGTAAAACCGAAACATTAGGAATAACCAAAGATCATAATACCCCTTTTTAGAGAGAGAGAGAGAAAGAAAGGCAAGCTGAAAGGATGGTTCTTTGTAGTTTGTAGCGAAGCTGCTAGTATTATATGTTATGAAGAAGTCGTATTTTTTTATTCTCGTCCTAACCTTTTATCTTAGTTTGTCAAAAATTAGATAATGTTTTAAATTATATATCAAGCTTTTATTCTACATTAGTCATTAAACTACGGTAAACTTTCTAAGTGTGTGTTTACAAATTCGCTCATAGTATTATATGTTATGAAGAAGTCGTATTTTTTTATTCTCGTCCTAACTTTTTATCTTAGTTTGTCAAAAATTAGATAATGTTATCTATTTTTTAAATTATATATCAAACTTTTATTATACATTAGTCGTTAAACTACGTTAAATTTCTAAGTGTGTGTTTATAGATGATGTTTGTGATGATGACGAATATTCAAAACACATGAAGATAACTAAAAAGCATAAAAAATATGATAAATATAATAACAAAAAGATACAATTAATAAAAACAAATATTTAAACTTGATAATTATTAATAATAATGATATAAAATATAAAATTACGAAAATAATTGTTTTTTCATATGTGATCTACCGCTATAGTCATGTGAGAAAGAAATCGTCGTTATAGCCAGAAGCTAAGAGAGACTAATCAACAGTGTGGGTGGTTTTATGCGATTTTGTCAACTTATCAAAAAGCCAGAGCACGATAGGTGTCCTTCATACATGTAGAGTTTTCATTACACTCACATAAAGAGGTAGGGTCCTCGCTCAATTTGGTACTCGTTTAAAAGGGTTGAGTCTTTTTACCCTTTTTAGCTAATTTAAATACACGTATTCGAGGTTTACAAGACTTCCTTATACCACTTCATTGTACGGAGATAGCAGGCTAGCTAAGAATGGTGGCTAAATAATGTTTTATGTTGTAGACGGTGTCTTACCTGATGGAAAACAGAGGGTAGAAGAAACAAAATTCTCTGAATAATTCTTAATAATTTCAATGATTACAAATCTGTTTTTATAATAGAAATACACAAAAGGAAAAACAATCATGTCCAAAAAATTGTTCTGTAATTGAGGAAACTAAATCGGGAAATGATGTAGAACTGATCCCTTAATTGCTCTCCAAGAGTCCTCTTTTCTAACACTCCCCCTCAAGTTGAGTAGTGGGGTCCCCAATACTCAACTTGCTTAGACATCTGTTAAAATCACTTCTAGAAACAGCTTTTGTGAGAATGTCTGCAAGTTGTTCTTTTGATGGAACAAATGGAAGTTCCACAATTCCAGCCTCTAACTTTTCTTTGATAAAATGACGGTCAACCTCCACGTGCTTTGTTCGGTCATGCTGTACCGGGTTTTCTGAAATTTGGATTGCTGATGTATTATCACACTTAACCTTACTAGCCTCCTTTGAACAGAAACCAATATCTGTAAGCAGTTTTCGTAACCATAAAACTTCTCCTAGTGCTCGAGTTATTCCTCTAAATTCAGCTTCTGCACTCGATAGAGCAACGACTTTCTGTTTCTTGCTTCTCCATGTAACAAGGTTTCCACCCACTAAAGAGAAGTAACCTGATGTAGACCTCCGATTTCCCTTATCTCCGGCCCAATCCGCATCCGTGTAAACTTCTACATTTAGATGACCGTATGATTTAAACATCACTCCATGGCCGGTCGTGCCCTTCAGATATCTCAGAATTCTCTGGACTGCCTCCATGTGATTTACTTGTGGTTGGTGCATAAACTGACTAACCACTCCCACTGCGTATGCGATATCAGGCCGAGTATGAGATAGGTAGATTAACTTACCCATCGGGCGTTGGTATCTTTCTTTATCTGCTAATTTCCCATTTGGCTCCATGTGAAGTTTATGATTGACTATCATCGGAGTATCCACAGGTTTACAATCAACAAGCCATGTTTCTGTTAAAAGGTCCAGAATGTACTTCTTCTGGCAAATAAAGATCCCATGTTTAGATCTAAGAACCTCAATTCCAAGGAAATACTTTAGGTTTCCCAAGTCCTTCATTTCGAACTTTGAAAACAATTTTTCCTTTAGTTGCTTCATCTCTTCTTCATCATCTCCAGTAATAATCATATCATCGACATATATGATTAAGCATGTTACACGGTCGTTTCTTTGTTTGAGGAATAGAGTATGGTCAGCATTACTTTGTTTGTACCCATACTCTTTCATTGCAAGAGTGAATTTACCAAACCAGGCTCTAGGAGACTGTTTCAGTCCGTATAAAGATTTCTTCAATAGACACACTTCTCTTCCGAAGCCTTCTGTGAACCCCGGAGGAGCGTTCATGTAAACTTCTTCTTTTAAATCTCCATGCAGAAACGCATTCTTAACATCAAACTGATGAAGAGGCCATCCCTTATTTGTTGCTATAGAGAAAAGTACTCTAATTGTATCAATCTTTGCAACTGGAGAAAACGTTTCAGAATAATCAATTCCAAACGCTTGAGTATACCCTTTGGAAACTAATCGAGCTTTATACCTCTCGATGGTACCATCTGGTTTATATTTAATGGAAAACACCCACCGACATCCAACAGTTTTCTTTCCCAATGGGAGAGTACACTTTTCCCATGTGTTATTTTTCCAAAGGGCTTGCATTTCAGTCTCCATGGCCTCTCTCCATGCCTTTGTATTCAGGGCCTCTTCTACAGTACTTGGTATTTCTTCTGAGTATAGAGAAGCAACGAACGCTTTGGCATTTTTAGACAAGTTCCCCACAGCTATGTTGGCCACAGGATACCTGGATCCCTTTGTTTCCCTATCAGGGGAATATCGTTTTGGAGGAACTCCCCTGTTGATTCTGGGAGGTAAAGTATATGTTTCTGTGGCCATTTCAGAGTTGGGTTGTTCGCTCGTCTCCACCCCTTCATTAGTTATCTCCCCCTGCTCACTGTCCTGGTTTTCACCATTAGTAGTAATAATTGGAGTCAATTCAACGTTTTCAGGGATTTGTGATTCACTTACTTGGAACATCGGATCGGGAGATTCTTGGATGGTGGCACTGGTTGACGTTGGTGGTGATGTTTCGGATGTGTGAGGTGACTCCCCCTGACTTGGAAAAGGAAAAGGAACCCATCTCAACCAACTCAGTGAGTCCAAATGATCCTTCTCCCCCTGACCACTGTGTTGAGAGTCGTAAAAGAACTCTGTTTCCAGAAAATCACAGTTCATTGTGACAATCATATGTCGTCTTTTAGGACTGTAACATCGATAGCCCTTTTGGTTAACCCCATATCCTAGGAAGACACATTTTTTGGCACACGGACCTAGTTTGGATCGATCAGTTTTGGGTATGTGAGGAAAAACAGAGCAACCAAAGATCCGAGGTTGTAAGGTGAGGATCGGAGGAACTTTTGTAAAAGTGGATAGAGTATCGATGGGAGTCTTTAATGAAAGAATTTTGGTGGGTAACCGATTAAGAAGATAAACCGAAGTAGCAAGAGCCTCAGGCCAGAAAGACTTTGGAACCTTAGATTCAAGCATGATAGCTCGAGTCATTTCTAACAAGATACGATTCTTGCGTTCTACTACACCATTTTGTTCAGATTGTTTTGGGCACGTGGTTTGGTGAATCATACCTTTGGTTTGTATGAGTTGTTGCATGGAGTTGTTAACAAATTCTCCTCCATTATCAGATCGTAGAATCTGAATGTTGGTTTTAAATTGAGTTTGGACCATGGCGTAGAAAATGGTGAATTTTTCAAAAACTTCAGACTTGTGTTTTAAAAAATACACCCATGTCATACGAGTACAATCATCTACAAATAGTAAGAAAAACCGAAAGTGTTGCCCTCCATTAACTTCGGCAGGGCCCCAAACATCAGAATGAACTAACGAAAAAGGTTCATTAACTCTCGTATTGCTTGGTTTGAAATATTGTCGATGGCTTTTTGCCAAGATACAAGTCTCATAATTTAAAACAGTATTTGAAGGAAACAATTCAGGAAATAAAAGATGTAAATAACCCGAAGAAGGATGCCCGAGTCTTCTATGCCACAACCATGCTTCCCTATCCTTAGTTCCATGAGCAAGCATTGCATTACTTGATCGAGTCACCTCATCCACATGATATAAACGTTGTCGCTCAGTGCCACGCCCAATTATCGTCCCAGTCCTGATGTCCTGTAAGATACAAAAATTAGGGTACATTAGAACAGTGCAGTTGAGTTCCTTTGTCACATGACTGATAGATAACAGCTTATGTGACAATGATGGAACAAACAGGCAATTTGACAATTTAAGTGAGGGAGATATTTCCACTGTTCCTCCTCCTTTCACAGGAATCACATCACCATTTGCTGTTTGGATGTGAGACCTGTTAGGTTTCGCGTTGTTAGTAAAATCGGAGGGATCACATGTCATAGTATCGGTGGCCCCGCTATCGAAAATCCAAGGGGTATTTTGGTCTTTAAACCTTTTCTTGGTTGCTAAGTAACCTTTTCCATAATGATGAGGGGCCTGTTTTAATATCTTGTAAAGTTTGGGAACAAATGAATTAGGATTACAAATAGGGGGGTTTGAGAGAGATTTCTCAAACCCTTTACCTGTACTGCTTTCCCCTACCGAAGCAACACCTCCAAACCCTAGTCCCTTGCCAGCCGCCTCTTGCTTGCTGTTCTCAGCCCCGTCGCTGCCTACGGCAGCCGCTGCCTTGCCACCAGAAACAGTTTGCTTGCTGGTCCTGTTACGGCCATCGTTCCACCACTCCGGGAACCCTACTATTTGGAAGCATTCTTCTTTTGTATGCTTTGACATACCACAGTGACTGCACCTCAGATGAGATTTATCTTGTCGAGATGGTGGTCCTGTCCGCTTCCCGGGTTCTGATCGACGATTCCCTTTTGAAACAAACCCTGCTCCATCTAGATCTTTGGTTCTCGTGGTTGCCAACCCGGTTGCTACCCCCTGTTGAGTTGATGCTTCCTCAGTTCCTCCGAGAATAGTTTGGTGGGCCGTTTCCTTTCTAACGGCTGCATAGGCAGCTTCGGCGGAAGGAAGGGGGTCCCATCGGAGAATCTCCCTTTTTATGTGATCGTATTTACGATCCAGGGCATTTAGGAATTGAAACAATTTCTGCTCAGCCCTAATTTTGTTATAGGTTGAGATATCCGCTGGGCAAGTCATAGGATTTGGATCTCTGCGATCAATCTCCCCCCAAATCCCCTGCATCACGATCCAGAACTCTTCCAATGGTACTCCATTTTGCTTGAACTCGTTAGCCTTGACATGAAGGTCGAAGGTCTGCAACTTATCCTTCCCACCGCTGTAAGTTATTACCAGGGCATCCCACAATGATTTTGTTGTGGGAAACTCGGTAAGATTGCTTGCAAGTGCTGGTTCGATGTTTTGAATGAGCCATGAGAAAACGATTAAATCGTTTTGCTCCCACTGTTCATATTTACCGTCGGACTTCGTTGGAGGTTCTGTGGTTAAATGGTTCAGCAGATCTTTCGATTTTCCCCCAATGGCAACTCGAATCATTCGAGCCCATAGGGCGTAGTTTTGGCTGTTTAGTTTGAGGTTAATGGAGAGACTATCGGATTGTTTTGGATTTGGATTTTGGTTGGATGGTATGGTTTTGAGAAAGTTTGCGAGTTGAATGGCCAGATCATTGCTGGTCATGGCCGAGTTACCGTCTGAATCAGACATGGCAGCTCGGTTGTGTATATGATGAGCCTTTGTGATCCTAGAACCGATCACACCGCTCTGATACCATGATGGAAAACAGAGGGTAGAAGAAACAAAATTCTCTGAATAATTCTTAATAATTTCAATGATTACAAATCTGTTTTTATAGTAGAAATACACAAAAGGAAAAACAATCATGTCCAAAAAATTGTTCGGTAATTGAGGAAACTAAATCGGGAAATGATGTAGAACTGATCCCTTAATTGCTCTCCAAGAGTCCTCTTTTCTAACATTACCTTCTTGCCTTTCTTAAGATATTATTTTCATTTTTATCTTGTTAGCCTACCTACCGATGATAGCAAAACAATGCAACATTTGTGATCTATTGTAATACATTTTTTTTCTTGGTAGAAAAATGTGTTGTGGAAGAAAATCGAAAATAGTCAATTCAGTATGAAACTGGTATAAAGACATAGTAAAGTGTTCGCTTCATGTCTCTTTCCACCCAAATGTATTTCTTTCTATTTAGTCAAACATGAAGGTTGCATTATTTTGCTAAACTCATTCTCTTAACAATTAGACATTGTATATTTACTATATCTTCATTATTCGATAGAGGTTGGATAAGTGAAGTGAAATGAAGATAATAAAATGATAAATGTGATACACTGTTGAAAAATACGAGAGCTACAACATATAACCAACCATGATACAATGTTGATACATAAATCGACAAATACATAATCGTGATACAATGTTCAGGTATGATAACTAATATATAACTGTAACACACTTACATAACCCATGCACTCACTCCTCTGGTTTTGTCTGGTTTTCTAAGTAAGTAACCTGAACATTTTTCCTAACATGACCATGATAATAACAAATGTTATAACCTGATGTAGTGCAAAGCACACATCTTTTATCCTATAGTTTTCGTGTGTTTTACTTAGTTTTATATTCGTTTTGAGTCGTTTAAGTCTGTATTTGAGTCTATTGTATAATTTCAGGAGCTCGTGTGGAATAGGAAGTTATATCGTGAGGAAAAAGAGCATGAGAAGAAAGCCCAAGAGAAAAGTGAAAAAAAACTTGGAATTTGGTTCCCTCGTGGTACGCGAGGAAGAAGAGGACAACTCTCGTGGTACGCGAGGATCTTCAGAACCGGGCGCGACTATTTTGGCCCTCGCGGTACGCGAGGGGCTGGCTATGATCTCTCGCGATACGCGAGAGACGGGAATTCCGAGAAAAAAAACCCTAATCGACTTTTAATAGGATTCTAATGCCACAATATGGGGAGATCGGTTATTCTGCCGTCCGGAGAGAGTCCAAGGGTGATTTTGGGACTTTGGAAGTCGAATTGAAGCAAAAGGTTGGATCTTTGGATCCCGGGTTTGTTGATTTTACGTTTTCGGTTTCAAGGTTTAGTCTTTGTTCTTGATTTGGTTGTTTGAACCCATGTTCTTGTTTATTTACTTCTGTTTGGATGTTTTAAACATGATCCTAGCCTAAAACATTAATACTGCCTAGGTCATTAGATGAATACTTCATAAAGTTTAGATTTTTATCGGTTTTGGTTTCAATTGAATGGACTAATGATTTTGTAATCAGTCTCTTAATGATAACTGTGATGAATATGCATGCTTTAATCTGATTTATGTTGATTTCAATTCTGTATGTCAGTTGTGGATGTCTTCCAGTTTGATTTACATATCTGGATCGTAATCTGTGTGATGGAGGTCGTTTGTGTGGTTTGCTAGACGTAGTAGCCATAGGAATTGGAGTTGATAGTCATTAGATTCGAGTGTTCATCCTATCTCAATACCCGAGAAGTGAGAGGTAGTTAGTTGTGACATCCAATAATTTTTCATTAAGTCCGTTAACCAAATCC
Organism: Smallanthus sonchifolius; assembly: GCA_023525975.1. Lineage (NCBI taxonomy): Eukaryota > Viridiplantae > Streptophyta > Magnoliopsida > Asterales > Asteraceae > Smallanthus > Smallanthus sonchifolius. The sequence continues at coordinate 16,207,751 of CM042020.1, forward strand.
AGTTAAATCCTAACATGCTTAACCTTATCTCAAACCCCAGGGACTAATCCTGCCTATATTCAAACTCAAATACACGAAATTGTAAGGACTAATCTTGTAATTAGCCTATAGTTGATTCATGTTGACTTTTGAAAGTCAAACAAACTTGCCCTTAACCTAATTCAAACATCAGGGACTATTTATGCCCTTTTCAAAACTTAAAAACATTAAACTACAGGGACTAGACTTGCAATTAACCCAATTCCAATTCTGTTAACTTTTGAAAGTCAAACTGATCGTTCCTGAGCCTAATTCGTATGCAATAGTCGATTTCAGTTGAAATTGTAACTGATTTGCACGAACATTATCATTAACGTCCATCATTAACTCATTTAAACACGACATTGATTTGAATTAAACTCCTTAATGAATAATTATATCGTAACCGTCGACCGTTCCATCGAGAGTGATCAAATTCGAACATTTCGTTTATTAATTTCACAATTGAATCATCTGCGCACCATACTCGAACTCCCCAGAACCTGTTTCATACCTCAAATCGATCGAATTAGCAGCAGGAGACGTCGGAGGCCAACTCATCGGACCCGCTGCTGTGGTTTAGTCGAACTTCATCAATCTGTCATCTATTCTGGTATTTGATTCCCCCTTTATATTCTTTTTAACCTGTTAATAAAAAAACCCATCATAATTCGGGCTTCCATTATCGGATTTAACATGATCCGTTGTCTAGGGTTCATCGCAAACCGGTTTAATCGAACTCTAATCTAAACACGTTTTCAATTCAATTAAACTACACTAACAGTTCTGTATGGTCCTAATTAGTCAAAGCCCTATGATGTCAACGACTTTTTATATCAGAATCATTCAAATCGACTCGGTGTTCTTGATCTAGGGTTTCAGCTGCTGAATCTTCAATTAAACGATCCAAATCCAACTGATTTTGCAATTAACTTTCACCACAGGTTCGTCTTAGGCCGATTAACAAAACCTCTATACCTTTTTGTCCAAATAGAATCGAATCGAGGGGTTTTGGGAGTGAATTTGATCTCGGGTTCGATAAGGGGGAAGAGCACATTGTGCTTATTTGATAAAACTATTGTGATCCGGATTCTTGTGCGATACCCTAGCGGGCGAAGATGGTTAGATCACTTGACACGCACACAGGAGACCCGGGTTCAAAACCGGTCTCCTGTGTTTTATTTTTTGGAGCTTTTTCTAGTATTATTTTAATATAAAAACTTACTCCTATATTATTGTTATATTATATTAATGTGTTTTAGCCCGAGAAACCACCCGTAGGCTCGGGTTTAGTTTTGTAACCCATGTTTAATAGTTTTACCCACTTTTAAAATAATATATTTATATTATTTTCAAACCGTGACTCCAATTAAAAATAATTAAAATAATATATTTATATATTATTTTCGTCACGTTAATAGACACCGTGTAACGTTTCAAACTAATAAATAATATATTTATTTATATTATTACCCACGTTGTTATGATCCGAATAAAAATAATAGTTTTATTATTTTTGTCACACAATTAATTATTGTGTTATTTCTCTAAGTTTAAAATAATATAATAATCTATATTATTCTCCTAGTCCATTATTATATGGTACAAACGCACGAATATATTTATTATATATTATTATTCGTAATTAGAAAACATTCGACACAAAACCTATTTATCTTAATAATTATATTAATAAACCCTTATTCCCGTGGACAAGTTCGTCAAGTCGTTGATCCTTAGAATGTTTTAAGACGTTCCAATCTTCCGTGTCGTCGTCACAAATCCCATTGTATCCCTAATTGTTATGTGTATAATTCTAGGGCATACGTAAGCCTTTGCAGGTTAACACTTGTGGCCCCAATCTCATTCTTGTGTGAATCTACCTACTACTCAACTCAGGTGAGTTTCAGGGCCCCTTTTTACTGTTTATAATTTGGGGGAGAAAACATGTCACAATAATTTTGGTTATTGAACTCGTATGATATCACTGTTGAGACTAAGCGTAACACACTACCATTGAAAGTCCTCACACACATCGAACCGTTAATATGGATTTAGCGAGGGAATGTTTGGAAGTACTACTGGGTTTGACAAGCCCCACCCGCGTTAGTCGTGCTAACTCGATTGGAGGTCGAACGGGTGAAATGCTGGCCTAAACACTTTGCCAGGGTTGATAGACCTGTAGGGAGGCAAACAAACTCAATCAGTAAGTTGCAGTTGTAAGCGCTTTAGTAAAACATGAACATAGGCTAGCTACCTATAGATATGCATATTGAATTTACATAATCTGCAAACGCTTTATTTCAATTGTTGAAACCTGTGAACTCACCAACCTAGTGTTGACCCGTTTTCCCTACATGTTTTCTCAGGTTGATACGCAGGATCACGTTAGGGCATGCATGGTATCATTTGACTATTATCATCACATGTCATTCTATCAAACATTATTTATGTTTCTGTTATTACTTAAACTTGGGCGCGTTGTTTTACGCATTTACTTTTGTTTAAACGCTTTCGCACATTAACTCTGAAGTTTATAATATTTCATTTTGAGTCCCATAAAGAGTCGTTTGAAGTAACTAATGTCTGAGATCCTGGTTTGTCATGTCCCTAACGGTAAAACTCCGTTTGTGAAATTTGGGGGTGTGACAGATTGGTATCAAAACCATTGGTTATAGAGAACTAGGACTGCATACTAGACTATAGCCACACACATTAGTTAATCAACTTAGACATCTATCCAGGCACTTACTTATTATGTTTCAGGATCATGTCTACCCCGCCTGCCTCACCACCAGCTATCCAGGAGCATGATGTTCCTACCATCCCATCGCTAGAGCCAAAGAGACGTCGGCTCGAACCGATTGATGATACTATTGTGTATGGGGAGACAATACACATACAGACGGGAGGTGTTTCACATGATTGGGATTGGTACCCTGGTCTGATCAGGAGTTGGTTTAGACATGAACGGGTCCCATCTCCTTACTTTGGAGCTTCATCATCTTCAGCACCACCTTTGTCACTATTGCCTTGCACCATGGAGCAAGCTTTCACAGCATTCATGGCCATTATGGATCCTGAGAGGTGTTGCAGGAGAGATTTCAGGTCTGTTAGAGAGAGAGAAACATGCAAATGAGAGGATAGAACTGCTGATAGCAGAGTTGGCAGTCACAGGCACAGTTCATCTATTGCAGGCTCAAGTGGATACACTGGAGGCTACCAATGGTGTAGCCATAGGTAGGATTGTGCAGTTGGAGGCACAACTTGAGGATGCCTTAGGGGAAAATGAGGCACCAGACACTGAGTCTAAGGGGGAACCAACCGGAGAGGGAGATGACGAATCAGTTGTGTCTTCAGCCGGAATTGAAGTTTGACGTCTTATTCTTATTTTTCCTTTCTTGTTATTTCTTTCATTTCTAAACCTAGATGGGTAAGGTTGTTCCCATTCAATAAAAATTTCAAGAATTTAATGTTTTGGTTATTATTTTATAGCTATTACTATTTAGTAAATCAAGAATCATTATCGAAGCCTTAAATGTCATTGATTTAATCCCTTCTGTTTACTTATACATGAACGATGATAAAATACAACAAATTTTCTCATTGTTTGTATTTGTGAATGTGAAGAACTATGTCCGGACGTGGACGCGGAGGTCGTCATGGTGGTCGGGGAAACATAAACATGACAGCAGCCGAACTCACTGCTCTTATCAATGACAGTGTAGCTGAGGCACTTGCAGCACATATTGCTGCAGGTAAACTCGAATACCCGTCGACTCTAGCAAGTTGACTGCTTTCACCCAAATCTTTTCTGAATCTTATATACTCAATCGTACATTTGTTTTCAAACCAAGTCAACAGAACAACCAATCGGCATGCACTTTTAAGACCTTCAGAGACTGTAAGCCCCACACTTTTAGTGGAGCTGACGGAGCAGTTGGTTTGCTCCGTTGGTTTGAGAAGGCCGAATAAGTGTTTGCCGTGTGTAACTGTCCCCAGGCAAACCAAGTCAAGTTTGGATCAGGTACTCTCGAGGGCCCTGCTCTCACCTGGTGGAACGCTCAAGTCCAGATGCTGGGTTTGGACATGGCTAATGCCTTGCCACGGGAGGAATTTAAGACAATGATGAAGGAGGAGTACTGCCCTCGTGATGAGGTCCAGAAGTTGGAAGGAGAACTGTGGAACCTAAAAATGGAAGGTTCTGAAATTGAACTCTACACTACCCGCTCTCACGAGCTTGCTGTGATGTGTCCCCACATGGTGACCCCTGCTTACAAAAGGATTGAGCTGTACATCAGTGGTCTAGTACCCCAGATCCAGAGCATGGTTACCTCGTCCAACCCTACTACCATCCAACAAACCACCAGGCTTGCTCATAAGCTAACTGACCAGGCGGTTACTCAAGGGACACTACCTCCCAGAGGTTCAATCTCCAAACCTACTGATAACAACAAACGTAAGTTTGACATTAGCTCCAGCACAAAGGGATTCCAGCCAAATCAACCCCAGCAACAGCAACAACATAGGTTTGAGCCTACAAAAAGTTTCAACCAGTCGACCTCTTCAGGTCAAAACCAAGGTAGATACATGGGGAAGCTCCCCAAGTGTAACAAATGCAATTACCACCACCCCGGTGGTTGTGACAAGAATCTTTGCCAGCGGTGTGGCAAGATGGGCTATGCCACCAAGGACTGCAGGGGTGAGTTGCAAGCCAAACAGCCTTTCCAACATCCGGGATCTACCAAAGGTTGTTTTGAATGCGACAAAGAGGGACATTTCCGGAAGGATTGTCCACAGTTGAAGAAGGGTGGCAATGGCAACAACAACAACAACAACCACCACCAGGGCAACAATGGTAATAACAACAATGGCAACAATGGCAGAAACGGTGCAAAGGGACGAGCCTTTGTGATAGGATCTGGAGAAGCCAGATACGACCACAATGTGGTTACCGGTAAGTTCCTTTTGAACAACTATTTTGCTTCTGTTCTTTTTGACACTGGTGTTGATAGGAGTTTTATATCTAAGAAACTTTATAATTTGATAAAAGAAACTTCAACCCTTCTAGAAGCTAGTTACACCATAGAAATAGCTTATGGGCAGATAATAGAAGCAACTCACATTCTTAAGAGTTGTAAACTTGAACTGGTTGGTCATAAACTTGACATTAACCTTATGCCAGTCACACTCGGCAGTTTCGACGTAATTGTCGGAATTGCTTGGATATCTAAGAACCAAGTCAAGATTGTCTGTAAGGAGAAAATTGTTCGTCTTCCTCTCCCTAGTGGATAAATCCTCTCTGCCCAAGGCGAAAAGATTGGTGCTGTTATGGGCATCATATCTTTCATGAAAGCATAAAAGTGTCTACGTAAGGGTCATACTGCCATTCTGGCTCTCGTCGCCGTGCAGCCATCTGAGGAGAAGAGGATTGACGACATCCCAATCGTACGTGATTATCCAGAAGTATTTCCTGAAGACTTGCCTGGTCTTCCACCTCACCGTCAAGTCGAATTTCAAATTGATCTAGCACCCGGAGCTGCACCTATCGCTCGGGCACCATATAGACTTGCACCTAGTGAGCTGCAAGAGTTATCTACACAACTACAAGAGTTGTTGGATAAAGGTTTCATTCGTCCTAGCTCATCGCCATGGGGAGCTCCAGTCCTATTTGTCAAGAAGAAGGATGGGACCTTCCGCATGTGCATCGACTACCGTGAGCTTAATAAAGTAACCATTAAGAACCGTTATCCTTTACCCCGCATCGATGATCTGTTCGATCAAATCCAAGGATCAAGCTTCTATTCCAGGATAGATCTTAGGTCCAGTTATCATCAACTAAGAGTCTGAGACGAGGACATCTCAAAGACGGCATTCAGAACTAGGTATGGTCACTACGAATTCACGGCCATGCCATTCGGACTGACTAATGCACCCGCGGTATGTGTAAATCGTACCTTGATCAGTTCGTCATCGTCTTCATTGATGACATCCTCATCTATTCCAAGAATAGGGATAAACATGAGGAACACCTGCGTTTGATTCTGGAATTGCTAAATCAAGAACAGTTGTACGCAAAACTTTCAAACTGCGAATTCTGGATTCGTGAAGTGCAATTCTTAGGACATGTAGTCAATAAGAACGGAATACATGTCGATCCATCCAAGATAGAAGCCATCAAGAATTGGGCGGCACCGACAACCCCGACGGAGGTGCGATAATTTCTGGGATTAGTAGGGTATTACCGGCGATTCATCGAAGGATTTTCCAAGATTGCCCAACCCCTCACTGCTCTAACTCAAAAGGGTAAACCCTATAACTGGGGTGACACCTAGGAGTCAGCTTTCCAACTTCTTAAACATAAACTCTGCAGTGCACCCATCCTATCTCTTCCGGAGGGAACGGATGATTTTGTGGTATATTGCGATGCATCCATTCAAGGTCTTGGTTGTGTATTGATGCAACGCGAGAAAGTGATCGCATACGCTTCTCGTCAACTGAAAATCCACGATAAGAACTACACGACTCATGACTTAGAGTTGGGAGCCGTGGTATTTGCACTAAAGATATGGAGACATTACTTGTACAGCACCAAGTTCACTATTTACACCGATCACAAGAGTCTTCAACATATCTTTGAACAGAAAGAGTTGAACATGCGACAGCGTCGTTGGGTCGAACTCTTGAACGACTATGATTGTGCAATAAGATACCACCCGGGCAAGGCTAATGTGGTAGCTAATGCTCTAAGTCGTAAGGATACTAAACCCAAATGAGTTTGAGCATTACAGCTTACTATCCACATTGGATTACCTGACAAAATCCGTAGTGCTCAACTCGAAGCCCTTAAAGAGGAGAATCTATCGTTGGAAGCCACACGCGGTATGGAAGAATAACTAGAGGTCAAATCAGACGGCATTCGCTACTTCGCGGAGTGAATATGGGTTCCAATGCATGGGAACTTAAAAGAACTGGTTATGGATGAAGCTCACAAATCCCGGTACTCTATTCATCCAGGTTCTGACAAAATGTACCATGATCTAAAGGTTATGTATTAGTGGCCGAAGATGAAATCCTACATAGCCACCTATGTGAGCAAGTGCCTGACTTGCGCAAAGGTCAAAGTGGAATACCAAAAGCCTTCTGGCTTACTTCAACAACCAGAGATTCCAATGTGGAAATCGGAACAAATATCTATGGAATTTATCCCCAAATTGCCTCGAACTCCTAGCGGATGCGACCCCATCTGGGTGATCGTCGATCGTCTAACTAAATCCGCTCACTTCTTAGCAATCAGAGAGACTGACAAAATGGAAAAAACTTACTCGTATTTACTTGAAGGAAGTAGTCTCTCGGCACGGAGTGCCAATCTCTATCATTTCGGATCGTGGCGCTCGATTCACATCATGTTTTTGCCAATCTCTACAAAAAGATTTAGGCACGCGTCTAGATATTAGCACAACGTACCATCCTGAAACTGATGGCCAGACGAAATGTACCATTCAAACCTTAGAGGATATGTTAGGAGCTTGTGTGATCGATTTCGGTAACACTTAGGAATCCCACCTGCCTATGGTGGAGTTCTCCTACAATAATAGTTATCACACTAGCATCAAGGCAGCACCATTCGAGGCATTATATGGACGAAAATTCCGATCTCCTATCTGTTGGGCTGAAGTTGGGGATAGCCAACTTACAGGCCCTAAACTTGTATTTGAAACCTCTAAAAAGATCGTTCAAATTAGAAACCGTATGGCTGCTCGTGATCGTCAAAAGAGCTATGCCGATAAGCGTCGTAAGCCATTAGAATTTCAAGTAGGCGACATGGTCCTACTAAAAGTGTCACCTTGGAAAGGTTTAATCCGCTTTGGGAAACGAGGCAAACTGAATCCTCGTTATGTTGGTCTGTTCAAGATAGTGAAGAGAATTGGCCCAGTAGCGTACCAACTGGACCTATCTGAAGGACTTAGTGGTGTACACAACGCCTTTCATGTCTCGAACTTGAAGAAATGTCTAGCAGACGAGACACTCGTGGTTCCTGTTGAGGAACTACAAATCGATGAACAACTGTGTTTCGTTGAAGAACAGGTAGAAATCATGGATCGGGAAGTCAAAACGCTCAAACACAGTAAGATTCCTATCGTTAGAGTTCGTTGAAACTCGAAACGTTGACCGGAATTCACTTGGGAGCGCGAGGACCAGATGATGCGTAAGTATCCTCATCTGTTTAAGCACTACACGTCAAACTCTTAAGGTACTATTCTAATTTTCAGGACGAAAATTCTTTCAACTATGGGATGATGTGACACTCTAGAATTTTTTTTTATTCTAATTTTCGGGACAAAAATTCTTTCAACTAGGGGATGATGGGATGATGTGACATCCAAAAATTTTTCATTAACTCCGTTAACCAAATACAGTTAAATCCTAACCTGCTTAACCTTATCTCAAACCCCAGGGACTAATCCTGCCTATATTCAAACTCAAATACACGAAATTGGAGGGACTAATCTTATAATTAGCCTATAGTTGATTCCTGATGACTTTTGAAAGTCAAACAAACATGCCCTTAACCTAATTCAAACCTCAGGGACTATTTCTGCCCTTTTCAAAACTTAAGAAATTAAACTACAGGGACTAGAATTGTAATTAACCCAATTCCAATTTTGTTGACTTTTGAAAGTCAAACCGGTCGTTCTTGAGCCTAATTTGTATGCAATAGTCGATTTCAGTTGAAATTGTAAATGATTTGCACGAACATTATCATTAACGTCCATCATTAACTCATTTAAACCCGACATTGATTTGAATTAAACTCCTTAAAGACTAATTATATCGTAACTGTCGACCGTTCCATTGAGAGTGATCAATTTCGAACATTTCGTCTGTTAATTTCACAATTGAATCACCTGCGCACCATACTCGAACTCCCCAGAACCTGTTTCATACCTCAAATCGATCGAATTAGCAGCAGGAGATGTCGGAGGCCAACTCATCGGACTCGCGGCTGTGGTTTAATCAAACTCCATCAATGCTTCATCTATTCTGGTATTTGATTCCCCCTTTAGTTTCTTTTTAACCTGTTAATCAAAAGCCCCATCATAATTCGGGCTTACATCATCGGATTTAACACGATCCGTTGTCTAGGGTTCATCGCAAACCGGTTTAATCGAACTTTAATCTAAACACGTTTTCAATTCAATTAAACTACACTAACAGTTCCGTATGGTCCTAATTAGTGAAAGCCCTATGATCTCAACGACTTTTAATATCAGAATCATTCAAATCAACTTGGTGTTCTTGATCTAGGGTCGGCTGCTGAATCTTCAATTAAACGATACAAATCCAACTGATTTTGCAATTAACTTTCACCACAGGTTTGCCTCAGGCCGATTAACAAAACCTCTATACATTTTTGTCCAAACAGAATCGAATCGAGGGATTTTGGGAGTGAATTTGATCTCGGGTTCGATAAGGGGGAAGAGCACAATGTGCTTATTTGATAAAACAATTGTGATCTGGATTCTTGTGCGATACCCTAGCGGGCGGAGATGGTTAGATCTCTTGACACGCACACAGGAGACCCGAGTTCGAAACCGGTCTCCTGTGTTTTATTTTTGGAGCTTTTTTTAGTATTATTTTAATATAAAAACTTACCCCTATATTATTGTTATATTATATTAATGTGTTTTAGCCCGGGAAATCACCCGTAGGCTCGGGTTTAGTTTTGTAACCCATGTTTAATAGTTTTACCCACTTTTAAAATAATATATTTATATTATTTTCAAACCGTGACTCCAATTAAAAATAATTAAAAATTATATATTTATATATTATTTTCGCCACGTTAATAGACACTGTGTAACGTTTCAAACTAATAAGTAATATATTTATTTATATTATTACCCACGTTGTTTTGATCCGAATAAAAATAATAGTTTTATTATTTTTGTCACACAATTAAATATCGTGTTATTTCTCTAAGTTTAAAATAATATATTAATCTATATTATTCTCTTGGTACAAACGCACGAATATATTTATTATATATTATTATTTGTAATTATAAACATTCGACACGAAACGTATTTATCTTAATAATTATATTAAGAAACCCTTATTCCCGTGGACAAGTTCGTCTACTCTTGATCCTTAGAATGTTTTAAGACGTTCAAATCTTCCGTGTCGTCGTCACAAATCCCGATGTATCCCTAATTGTTATGTGTATAATTATAGGGCATACGTAAGCCGTTGCAGGCTAACACTTGTGGCCCCAATCATTCTTGTGTGAATCTACCTACTACTCAACTCAGGTGAGTTTCAGGGCCCCTTTTTACTGTTTATAATTTGGGGGAGAAAACATGTCACAATAATTTTGATTATTGAACTCATATGATATCACTGTTGAGACTAAGCGTAACACACTATCATTGAAAGTCCTCACACACATCGGACCGTTAATATGGATTTAGCAAGGGAATGTTTGGTAGTACTACTGGTTTTGACAAACCCCACTCGCGTTCGTCGCGCTAACTCGATTGGAGGTCGAACGGGTGAAATGTTAGCCTAAACACTTTGCCAGTGTTGATAGACCTGGCGGGAGGCAAACAAACTCAATCAGTTAGCTTCGGTTGCGAGCGATTTAGTAAAACATGAACATAGGCTAGCTACCTATAGATATGCATATTGAATTTACATAATCTGCAAACTCTTTATTTCAATTGTTGAAACCTGTGAACTCACCAACCTAGTGTTGACCCGTTTTCCCTACATGTTTTCTCAGGTCGATATGTAGGATCACGTTAGGGCATGCATGGTGTCATTTGTCTATTATAATCACATGTCATTCTATCAAACATTATTTATGTTTCTATTATTTCTTAAACTTGGGCGCGTTGTTTTGCGCATTTACTTTTGTTTAAACGCTTCCGCACATTAACTCTAAAGTTTATAATATTTCATTTTGAGTACCGTAAAGAGTCGTTTGAAGTAACTAATGTCTGAGATCCTGGTTTGTCACGTCCCTAACGGTAAAACTCCGTTAGTGGAATTTGGGGGTGTGACATCAGTTAGTCTTCGGTATTAGGATTCTGAGTGAATTGTCTGAGAGGAAATTCCCTTAGGTGGTCTTAATATTTGTTGCTATACTGTGTCATAGTTATTATCTTGAGATTATCTCGTGCATTATTCGAATGTATTGTGGTCAGTGAGACTGAAAGGTGATCTGTCTTTTGGGTACATTATCATTGTTGGAGAGACTGAAAGGTAATCCGACTATCTGGTGAGTTTATTACACTTTAGGTTCCTTAGTTGGTGACACCCTGAGAGCGATTAGGGATCCACTAGGTTTTCTAGAGCTGTTATCCTTAGAAACCCAGATCCATCATAGTTTCCAGAACCTACAGAAGTTGAGCTTTGCAAGTAGGATTCTGACCTATGTGGTATTCTCCCATCTCTGATATCTTCCTTAGTACTTTGTCTTGATAGTTAGAATCGTTCTTAGTTTTCTGCATTATTAGTTTAATCAGTAGTGTAGTAAACCCCCCAACCAAATCATCTTTAGTCCGAGTCAAATTCTAGTTTAGCTATAGTAGTGTCTCTAGGGTTCGATATTCTGGTTTACCATTAAGATGTGCTACACTCGAGAGGTACACTTGCCTGTCAGTGCGGTTTAGTTCGAAGGTACTCCATTTATATAGACTTGAAAACCGTTTGTGACCGATGATCTACTTTGCTAGTGGCATTCATGTCTATGTGTTTGCTACTCATCGGGTACGTTTCCCTACTATCTATCTTGAGTCTTAGTGAGTCAGTTGAGTCTTTCAATTTAGTTTAAGTCTATATTGAGTCAGGTTAATGATGTGGGTTTGTTTGAGTTTTATTGTGCTGGTATTGATTGCTCCGTCCGTACTCATTCTCCATTCGGGCGGGGTCGATCTTATCTTATTTATCTTGTAAAGGCAACCCGGCAGTAAATTGTGCAACCATGACCGAAATGCTATATGGTGCACAAGAGGAAGAGCGAAGCTGGACACAATCATGCTCCATTACCAGCTAAGTCGATTCTTGTTTATTTTTACATTTTTATTTTTAGTTGTATCTTACTTCACATTGAGGACAATGCGTCTTTCAAGTGTGGGGATAGGACTGCGTCTAGTGAGTCTAGTTGTCTAGGTTTGTTTTATTTTATTAAAATTAAAAAAATACAAAAAAATTGAAAAATTTTGAAAAAAAATGTCCTTTGAAGTCAAAAGTTTTTGCATAATAAATGGAAAATGATAGTACAACTGGATCTGCTTGTTGAGTTTTAAAGGAATAAATAATAGAAAAGACGTCTAATTAGTGATGTTTTGGTAGACCCAGCCAGCTAGTAAAGCTTAAATATCATGTGAGTGTTGTTTAGGAATTAATTGAATTTAAAATCATGATATCTTGTGGGTATTCATCTTAGGGTAATCGGTAATACTGAAACTGTCAACATAGGGTGATAGGCATCACGTTAAGTTAAATTTAGAGGTTTTTGAAATTTTTGGCACACCACTCTTTTTATGAGAATAAATCCGAGTGTTGGTGGCACCCGCATCCATAAATTCCATGTTATTGAACTTATTTGTTAGAATACCGAGTTTTGGTTATGTGTTACCCTCCGAGATGACCACTTGGAGAAAACACCCCTAAGTGATACTTATATTCTTTATTGATTATAACTTAGTCTATGTGTTACCTTTCGGGATAGCGACTTGGTTGAAACGCCTCTAGATGAAGTTTAATTTGCTTATTAATGCTCATTATCAATCATTCATTCATGATTTCATCTAATTTCTAAAACATGTAAATCTTAGTTTAACGTGGTGGGTAAATCTATATGGTTTGACCCGTGCCTAGACATGACCGTGAGACGGGATTAGGTAGAGCTGTAGCTTCTAAGTGTGAGTCACATAGGTTGATTGGTAACTGTATAAAATGAAATTAGAACACATTACGGGGGCTTAATTGTTGGTGCTTGGGTTTAATCAGACAAAAATACTAATTATTGCTTTTTAACGCGTGAGTATATTTGTGCTAATCGGTAATTGATTAATGTTAAGTTAGATCTGAGTTATGATTCCATTGCAGCTTTTTCGAGGACGAAAAAAGGTTTAGTGTGGGGTTGTTTGATATAGTGCGAAGCACACATCTTTTATCCTATAGTTTTCGTGCGTTTTACTTAGTTTTATATTCGTTTTGAGTCGTTTAAGTCTGTATTTGAGTCTATTGTATATTTTCAGGAGCTCATGTGGAATAGGAAGCTATTACGTGAGGAAAACGAGTATGAGAAGAAAGCTCAAGAGAAAAGTGAAAAAAAAAACTTGGAATTTGGTTCCCTCGAGGTACGTGAGGAAGAAGAGGAACACTCTCGCGGTACGCGAGGATCTTCAGAACCAGGCGCGACTATTTTGGCCCTCGCGTTACGCGAGGGGCTAGCTATGATCTCTCGCGATGCGCGAGAGACGGTAAATCCGAGAAAAAAAACCCTAATCGACTTTTAATAGGATTCTAATGCCACAATATGGGGAGATCGATTATTCTGTCATCAGGAGAGAGTCCAAGGGCGATTTTGGGGCTATGGAAGTCGAATTGAAGCAAAAGGTTGGATATTTGGATCCCGGGTTCGTTGATTTAACGTTTTCGGTTTCAAGGTTTAGTCTTTGTTCTGGATTTGGTTGTTTGAACCCATGTTCTTGTTTATTTACTTCTGTTTGATTGTTTTAAACATGATCCTAGGCTAAAACATTAATACTGTCTAGGTCATTAGATGAATACTTCATAAAGTTTAGATTTTTATCGGTTTTGGTTTCAATTGAATGGACTAATGATTTTGTAATCAGTCTCTTGATGATAACTGTGATGAATATGCATGCTTTAATATGATTTATGTTGATTTCAATTCCGTATGTCAATTATGGATGTCTTCCAGTTTGATTTACATATCTAGATCGTATTCTGTGTGATGGTGGTCGTTTGTGTGGTTTGCTAGACGTAATAGCCATAGGAATTGGAGTTGATAGTCATTAGATTCGAGTGTTCATCCTATCTCAATACCCGATAAGTGAGAGGTAGTCAGTTAGTCTTCGGTATTAGGATTCTGAGTGAATTGTCTGAGAGGAAATTCCCTTAGGTGGTCTTAGTATTTGTTGCTATACTATGTCATAGTTGTTTCTTGAGATTACCCCGTGCATTCTTCGAATGTATTGTGGACAGTGAGACTAAAAGGTGATCTGTCTTTTGGGTACATTATCATTGTTTGAGAGACTGAAAGGTAATCCGACTATCTGGTGAATTTAGTACACTTTAGGTTCCTTAGTAGGTGACACACTGAGAGTGATTAGGGATCCACTAGGTTGTCTAGAGCTATTATCCTTAGAAACCCAGATCCATCATAGTTTCCAGAACCTATAGAAGTTGAGCTTTGCAAATAGGATTCCGACCTAGGTGGTATTCTCCCATCTCTGATATCTTCCTTACTACTTTGTCTTGATAGTTAGAATCGTTCTTAGTTTTCTGCATTATTAGTTTAATTAGTAGTGTAGTAAACCCCCCAACCAAATCATCTTTAGTCCGAGTCAGAGTCTAGTTTAGCTATAGTAGTGTCTCTATGGTTCGATATTCCCGTTTACCATTAAGCTGTGCTACACTCGATAGGTACACTTTCCTGTCGGTTTGGTTTTGTTCGAAGGTACTCCATTTATTACTTAAGAGTCTAGGTTAGGTTTTGTTAGTTTTTATATAGACCGTCTGGACGACATCATAACCCGTGGTGAATGGTAGTTGGAATGAGTTGTTAGTCGGTGCAAGCATATGTTTCACCCACCATTCCCTGGTTAATCTATTGTCTCCTTTCATTGCAGTGATAAAGGCATTAATAGGCATGTAAAACTAGGAGATGTATCTTTAAAGTCCTAAAAAATAAAAAAAAATTCGACCATTTTCAAATGAGCAACAAACTAGACACATGTCCCATCATTTTTCGGCAAGTGCCATGAAACCCACATATATGAAGTAACATCATTCTTGCTCCAACCATTTGATAGGTTCATAGCATGGTAAACACCACTCGAGTGGTTGATATTACGAACCAACTAGAAACGTCGATTGATCTTATTATTGTAAAGAGTTTCAATAGGTTTGGATCTTATTATTGTAAAGAGTTTCAATAGGTTTGGATCACCGTCATTGATAAAGTATCACTAATTCACAGCGAACCCTACGCAATGAGTTGTGAAACCGTTTATAGACATGTATAAACTGCAGCCATTAAATAAGAATACTAATATCCATATACATGAAAAATAAGGAGGAATACTTGATGCATTTTCACGTTTGATTTCAATTCATCTGCAAAATGTACGCTTATATGATGAAAGACGATAAAAGCGTAAGACACAATGGTAGGTTCAGGTGCTATAAATTATTCAATTTACTTGATTGGAATTAGGAGATAAATATTTAGATTAGGATTATCTCAAAAGATGGAGATAGAGGTTTAAGGGATAATAGTTTATCAAAATCTAACCAACCCAACCCTCCTTTTACTGTGTAATAATTAGGGCTGGCATAACATGTCAGACACGACACGTAAGACACGACACGATAAGACAAGATGACCTGTTTTGCTAAACACGAACGCGACACGATAATTATTCGTGTAATTTTTTTCAAACACGAACACGACCAGTTAAGAAACAGGTCACCTGTTAAGGGACCTGTTTAGAAACATGTTTAGATAGAGAATAAATATAACATATGAAAGAAAAAATGCCAAAACTTCAAAAAAATTTAAAAATTTGAATCATAACATCCATTATCATAATTAATCGAATACTTTTAAAACAAAAACAATTCCAAGTCAAATCAAAACATCAATTAAAGACAATTCCAAGTTCCGACGGGTCTTTCTTCTCCTATCTTCAATTTCAAACATGCACACAATTGCTCGAACCTGCACACAAATAAACTACCCATCTAAAGTTCTCATTCTTAATCCAATGAATGAATTTGCAACATCTAAACTACTCATTCTACATGTAGTATTTGGAGTTGGTACCTTAGGATTTGTTCACTGAGTTTGAAGCATCCGATTCACGACTAATGTCAATTAACATTATATCTTTCGTGGGCTCATTTAAATTAACTTCACTAGAACATGCAAACAAATATATACTATTAATAAAATATTAAGTAAAAAACTTATAAAAATCAAAGGAAATTTTGAAAAAGACATTACTACAATATGCAAATAACCAATCTTTTGTGCATATTAAAGCCTGAACGGTATCTTTACTAAGTGAACTTCGATGTTCATCAAGTATTCTTCCACTAGCACTAAAGGTAGATTCCGAGGCGACAATAGATATTGGAATGGTAAAAAAAATCTCTAGCCATCTTAGCAAGTATGAGATATTTAAACTCATTGGCTTTCCAAAAAGCCAACACATCTACTTCCGCATTCCTAGCAAATCTTGACTCATCCAAATACAATTGCATTTCTGGTTTTTTGTTTGTAGATTCATCTTGACTCTCAAACTCATCAAAATCCTAAAAATAAATAATTGAAAATTAGTAAAATACTCATTAGAAGACAATATATAAAAACTATATATAAACAAACAAATATATTACCTTAAGTCGTGCTCTAACTCCATAGGCACATGTTGAATCATCCCTTGTATCGTCAAACTCGTTGGTAGCATTTGAACTACTTGCAACATTTGAAGTTGTAGATGAACCATTACCCGCATTTGACATGACATATTCATTAAAAGTAGAATGCAAATACTCCTCAATGTTATTATATTCACTGCCACCACGACCACATCCATAAACTTTTGAATAACTCCAATAGATAAACTGTAACTTGTATCTAGGATCCAACACAACAGCTATGACTAATATAAGATTAAAATCAGACCAATACTTTTGAAACTTCTCCATCATCAACTCTGCCATTTTTTTAATATACTCATCTTTTGAATTCCTACCCTCATACAAAGTCCAATAAGCCATAAAAACATGTGGATAGTACAAGTTTGAAGTAGGGTAAATGGTCCCCGAAAAAACCTTAGTCACATCATGAAAAACTGCAAGAAAATCACATATTTTTTTAATCATGTCCCACTCCTCTGCATTTGGACAGTGCTTATAATTGGAATCACTCAATGCTAAATAACAAAAGGCACGTTGATAGTAAATGGCACTATCAAGCATTAAAAAAGAAGAGTTCCACCTAGTAGGAACGTCTTGCCTTAACCCCTTTTTCAAATTTAAAGAGAGCAACTTAACACAATCTAAAAACTTTTCCTTTCTTCCTTGTGAACCTTTCACATACTTAATGCTCTCTCTAACTTTGTAAACACAGTCATCAATTTCCTTAAGCCCATCTTGCACAATCAAGTTCAAAATATGTGCACAACATCTCAAATGAAAAAATCTACCTTTAGAAACAAGTGGTGATTTTTTATGCAGTTGTTCTGTCAATAGCCTAATGAAAGTTTCATTAGAAGAGGCCTTATCTAAAGTCACACAATTTTTTTTCTATGCCCTATTATACTAGAATTGAAAACACCTTTTCACATAAAGCAACACCGGTATGAGGTGGTGGCATGAAAGAAAATGATAAGACTCTCTTTTGCAAAACCCAATGTTTATCAATAAAATGCACTGTAATTGCTAAATACCCATCAGTAGCAATAGAAGTCCACAAATCTGAAGTTAAACATAAACTTCCAGGTGATTCTATAAGCATGTTTTTAATCTTTTCCTTTTCTCTCTTATACGTTTTCAGCAAATCAGATTTTACAGTATTTCTAGTACTGATATTAACATCGGGTTGCAAGTACGTAAACAATTCTCTAAAGCCCGTATAATCTACGAATGAAAAAGGCAATTCATACTTAACAAGAGCAGCTACAAGCATCTCACAGAACTTACCTTGATCAAATTTTGATGACCTTAACTTCATGTCACTACTAAAAAGCATTTGACCAACATCTTTGTAAGCATGACCATAGAAACTTTTTATGTGTCGATTAAGATTACCTGTACCTTGGGTGCTCTCATATAGAATAACATGCTTACACTTGTTGCACGAGCATTGAGTCTTTACGTCTATTTGCTTAAGTTTGGTAAAGTACTGCCATGCAATAGCTCTATCTTTTCGTTGTCTCTTCGCCCCTGCTTTCTTAGCACCTTTTTCCTCATGTAAATCCACAGACTCAACCCCATCACATTCCATATCCACATTCTTTGAGCTATCATTTTCTAAGTCAACTTTAATATAATTAGAAGAATCCATCTACAATAAGTCAATAACAGACTGTAATACACATCAAGATTGCAATCAGAAGAATCCATCTACACATTCTATTAATCAATTAATCATATTATATTGCAATTAACAGATTCGAACGGTTACCTCTGACTGGAGAGGCTGGAGATGACGACTGAGATGCTTGACAGATTCTTGAATGCTCGAAAGGATTGCTTGACGAGCCGGTGAGGACTGAGTGACTGAATCGGTCGATGCCCGATGGAGAAGAAGACTGGTGTCTAGTATGCTTGACTGATATGCTTGACAGATTCTTGAATGCCCAATGGAGAAGAAGACTAGTACTCTGGTAGCGGCTGGATTGCTTGATGCCTAAAACAAATAGGTCAAAAACTAAAACATACGCATGTTATCAGAATATCAAGTATGCGGATTGGCTCGTTCGAAAAAAAGTGTCTGGGTTTGGGCTTGGGCTTGTGTCACACCCTGCCAAGGCGGAAACGCGAGGCGTAACGTTCACTGGTTTCCAAAGCATATGATTACCGCAAACACATACATAATGATTGGATACATAAACAAATTTAAAGTTTTACATCCCAAAATATCTATTTGAGTTTACAAAAGAATAAGATTTCACAAATATGACCCATAACGATGAGTTATACAAGGGAAATCTCCCAAAAAGCCGTATCTGTTCATGCATGCATGTAATCCTACATTGCTAACCATAGCAACCTCGTTCAATTTCCTGAAAAACATACTTAAAAAGTTTCAACACGAGGTTAGTGAGTTCACAGGTTTTGATCAAATATTCTTGTAGTTCCAACGTCTACAAACGTTCAAATGAATAAGTTTTCCGATCAAATAGTACATATAAATAACCAATGAATTTGAACATTTCCTGACCAATTGACCCCATTTGTAAGCTTGCAAGGAATACAAATAATATGTAAATGCACGAGCCCGTAACCAAACCATGACAATGAATGCCCCTCCTTCGCTATACCACGAGAATAAGACGATATGCGGTCATTTGGCCATATGGACCCCTGGTTAGCGCGACTAACCATGACCGGGGGCGTCACCCCAATAGTACTATCCACATAATCCCATGCTAAAACCATAGCTAATGATTAATAAATATGTTTGTTCCAGGGGACTTTATGAGCTCTGTAATTGTTCCCTCAATGCACACATAACAATCTGGTCTTTGTTCATTCATTTATGTGAAAATAGTTTACAAGTGTATTTCCTCCCCAAAACCTTTTCAAAACTTAGAAAAAGGGGACAGTGCAACTCACAAGGAGTTAAACCAGAGTATCCATGTTTTTCTAAAACATAAGTAGTTAAGTTGTGTTTCTCCCCCGATGTTTACAAAACAATAAAGAGTTAAAAGGGGGCCGTGGAACTCACCTTGACAGAATGCTAGCAAAAACTTGAATAACCGTAAACTCCGTTTATCCGTACCCTAAATACACAAGGATACCTTACATGTTAAGACTAACCGTCTTAGACGCAAGTTGTTCACCCGACTTAACGAATCCCGTTAAGTACGTCTTTAATTAATAAAACTGTTTTATCATGACGACTAGTTGGTGATTATTATTCCAGTCTAGACGCTTACTTATTTTTCGAGAAAATATTATATTTCCATATTGGTGAGTTGTTATGATTATCAAAAATAAATATTATTTTTACATCATCTTATAATATATTCATATTATAGCCCACGTATAACCATATAATTATTTTCTTACCAATAATTATATAATATAACAAATATCGTTCAGGTACGTTCTACGCATGTCCATTATCCTACGTGCACATATACCAAGTTAACACGTCCACATGCAACTACTTGTTCCGAACGACATTTCTTAATTTGTTTTCATTCAGCATGTATTTGTTTCTATCAATATGTGCACACGAGTATAACCATATTTCAACATGCGGTTATTTATGTTTCACGATAACTTGCGATCATTTATTTATTTATTTTTCTACTTTATGCACTCATGTCAACGTTCCATGTTATCAAATATAAACAAGTTATAAATATATATATATATATATATATATATATATATATGATTTCCATTATTTAGTCATTTCATAACTCATTCCGAGTTAACAATTTTCCATCATTCATATATCATGACTTATATATATATATATATATTTACATGCACATTATTACCCATTTTCTAAGTTCTACAACTTATGATCATACACCCGTATATACGTTTAACCTCCTTGTATGAACATATTATTTCAAACTTAACAATATTCCAAGTTACCAAATTTGAACACATATAAATATGCACATATATTTTACTTTTTCATCAAGTATTAATTTAGACTTTTTCTAATCTATAACTTATTAACATAATCATCAAAACATCAAGAATACATCCATATATATATTAAATTAACATTCTTATTCATGTATCCATCTATTTGGTTATTTCCAAACCATTTACCAAATCAAACATATATATATATATATATATATATATATGCATGCATTTTTCGGCCATTATACATATATATATATGTATACATATTTTTTTTTCTTTATTTTAAACCTTGACATTATATGATCATGCAACAACTTACCACAAAATGATTAAAACAACAATTCACGTATATAATCACCAAATTTTCGACCCTTATATATGTTTTTATACAAAAACCCTAATTTTTAAACTTAATAAAGTTAAGCTTGTATAAAAATTTATTAACTCTCTAGATTTCCTTGATTTTTATGGTGAACAACATGTTTTAACCGATAATAAAAAGATGAAATGAAAGGATTTGAGTTGGGATCTCACCACTAGTCAAGCTAGGAGAAGAAACAACGTGTAGAAGGTGATGGATGCTCTTTGCTATCAAAACCTGACTTTTTGTTCCAATCTTCCTTGAATCTCCAATCTTCTAACTTAATCTTTCTTGTCTTGTGTTCTTGGGTTTGAAAGAGTGGAAGTGTGTGTGTGTGTGTGTGCATATGTATCGATATATGTAGGGGGAAAGAAGAGGTTGATTGAGTGTTGGTCACACTATCATCAAGACTAGATGGATTTGACCCTTACTTGTGATTACACTTGAATGAAGTAAGGTCTTATGACATGATTTGAAATGGGTAGTTGGTTTGGTGAGTGGGTGGCCCCACTTGGGTGGTTCTCGGCCAAGAGGTGCACATGGGGGGGGGGAGGGTTTGGGTTTAATTCAAACTTGTAGTCTCAATCTAATCATTAGTTGATAGGTTTTTAGGTAGTATATACCCGGTATATGATCCCGTGATTTAACACTCGGTGTACGAACTTTTAAATGTCATCGGGCGGTATAATTAATGTCTCGTCTGATAAGCACTTCTTGAGATTGGACACATGAAACGCATCATGTACATTGCTAAGTTCTTGTGGCAACTTGAGCTTGTATGCTACAGGGCCAACCCTAGCCAATATTTCAAATGGTCCAATGTACCTAGGGTTAAGCTAGTCACGGTTGCCAAATCTTGCAACTCCCTTCCAAGGTGAGACCTTCAACATGACCCGGTCCCCAACTTAGCATTCTAATGGTCTTCGTCTGTTACCCGCGTAACTCTTTTGCCTGTCACGGGCGGCCTTCAGATGATCCTTGATTTTGAAAATTTTGTCTGTGGTCTCCTGAATAACCTCAGGGCCACTTAAATGCTTGTCGCCCACCTCCGCCCAACATAGCGGTGAACGACACTTTCGACCACACAAAGCCTCAAATGAAGCGGCTTTGATGCTGGTGTGGTAACTGTTATTGTATGAAAACTCAGCCAACGGCAAATGAGTATCCCAATTACCTCTGAAATCAATTGCACACGCACGGAGCATATCCTCTAAAGTTTAAATGGTCCTTTCACTTTGGCCATCTGTTTGTGGGTGATATGTCGTGCTCATGTCAAGACGTGTGCCCATGGCTTCTTGTAATGATTGCCAGATTCTAGACACGAATCTGCTATCTCTATCAGAGGAAATCGGCACTCCATTCCTAGCCACAATTTCCTTGATATAAAGCCTTGGAAGTTTCTCGGTTTTATCCGTTATCTTTGATGGGCAGAAAATGAGCTGATTTTGTAAAACGATCGAAGATTACCCATATGGTGTCATACCCGCTCGACGTCTTGGGTAACTTTGTAATAAAATCCATGGAAATCTGCTCCCATTTCCATTGAGGTATCTTGAGTTGTTGTAACAATCAAATAGCAATTTCTCCTTTCATGTTTGGCCACCAATAGAGTTCCTTCAGATCCTTATACATTTTATCCGAACCTGGGTGAATGGAGTACCTGGACTTGTGGGCTTCGTCCATAACCAACTCCCGTAAGTTACCAAAACATGGTACCCAAATTCTATTTGCAAAGCATAAAGTATCATCTGATTTTAGCTCTAACTGTCTGATCATTCCTCGTAAAGCTTCATTATGAATGTTCTCTTCTTTGATTGCCTCTTGTTGTGCCATCCGGATTTGAGTCATGAGGCTCGTATGAATTTTCAATCCTAGGGCACGAACACGAAGAGTTTTAACTCGATCTTTACGACTCAAGGCGTCTGCTACGACATTCGCCATACAAGGGTGGTACTTGATATCACAGTTGTAATCATTCAGTAGTTCTACCCAAAGGCGTTGCCTCATGTTGAGTTCTTTCTGATTAAAGATGTGATGGAGACTCGTATGATCTGTAAAGATAGTACATTTTGTACCATACAAGTAATGTCTTCAAATCTTGAGTGCAAACACGACAGCACCCAATTCCAAGTCGTGAGTCGTATAATTTTTCTCATGGACTTTCAGTAGTCTGGATGCATATGCTATGACTTTTTCTCTCTGCATCAGTACACATCCCAGACCTTGGTGTGATGTGTCGCAATACACGACAAAATTGTCGGTTCCCTCGGGAAGGGATAGGATTGGTGCACAGCAAAGCTTTTGCTTCAGTAATTGAAAAGTTGATTCTTGCTTATCAGTCCAATCAAACTTTTTATCCTTCTGGGCTAACGTGGTCAAAGGCAGGGCTATTTTTGAATTTTTTTTTTATGAAACGCCTGTAATAACCTGCCAAACCTAGAAATTGACGCACCTCAGTCGGAGTTCTTGGTGCTTCCCAGTTTTTGATAGCTCCAATCTTGAACGGATCCACGTGGATACCCTTCTTATTGATGACATGTCCAATAAAATTAACTTCTCGGATCCAAAACTCACACTTAGAGAATTTGGCATAAAGCTTCTCATTCCTGAGTAGTTCCAAGATTAATTTCAAATGATGTTCATGTTCCTCCTTGGTTCATGAATATATTAATATGTCATCGATAAACACAATCACGAATTTATCCAAGTATGGCTTACACACGCGGTTCATGAGATCCATGAAAACTGCCGGTGCATTAGTCAAACCAAATGGCATAACTAGGAACTCGTAGTGACCATAACGAGTCCTAAAAGCCGTTTTAGGTATATCTTCTTCCTGAATTCTCAGTTGATGATACCCTGATCGTAGATCAATCTTAGAATAGAAGCTGGAACCTTGAAGTTGGTTGAATAAATCGTCTATTCGAGGAAGCGGATACCGGTTTTTTAATTGTAAGTTTGTTCAACTCCCAGTAATTAAAACACATCCCTAAGGTTCCATCTTTTTTCTTCACAAACAAGACCGAAGCTCCCCAGGGTGAGAAACTCGGTCTTATGAAGCCTTTATCAAGTAACTCTTGTAGTTGACTTGATAACTCTTGCATCTCAGATGGTGTTAGACGGTACGACGATCGTGCAACTAGTGCGGTTCTTAGTACTAGATTGATCCGGAACTCGACTTGTCTTGGTGGCGGTAAGACATGTAAGTCTTCGGGAAATACCTCGGAGTAATCCCTAACGATCGGTATGTCTTCAAGTCGACGTTCCTCGGGTTTCTTCTCGTCGACATGGCCCAGGAATGCGCAATAACCCTTACATAGATACTTATGAGCTTTCAAGCAGTTTATCAGCTTCAACATCATCCTACACCTTTCGCCTTGAATTGAAAGAATTTCTCCACTTGGTAGTGGGACACGCACAATCTTTTCGAAGCATACGATCTCGGCATGATTCTTCGATAACCAATCAATGCCAATAACAATGTCAAAACTTCCCAGATCAACAGGTAGAAGGTCTATACTAAATGTATGGTTTTCTAGACATAAAGTATAACCCTTAATGACCTCTCCGATTTCTATCAATTTCCCATTTGCTAATTTAATTATATAACTTTGTTCTAGTTTGCTGGAATTAATACCGAGTAAAGATTTAAAATCATTTGATACAAAGCTCATATCCGCACCCGAATCAAAAAGTACAGAGGCATAGTGATTATTTATCGGGAACGTACCAGTGACAATATTCCGGTCCTGGCGTGCGTCCCCTGCACCCATCACAAATGCCCTCCCCAATGCCTGAGCGTTATTCTGGTTCTTCCACTTTTGACAGTCTTTTTTGAAGTGCCCCAGATCACCACACTTGAAACATCCTTGCTTTGCTTTGCCCGTGGGGTTGGTGTTGACTCTACAGTTCTGTGTGGTGTGTCCAAACCGACTACATTTCCCACACTTGATGCACCCACCCCCATGGTGATATCCACACTTGTTACACCTCGGTAGGCCCCTATCATACCCTTTCCCTTCCACTGTGTTGGCTGCAAAAGCTTTTACCGTTTCCTGCTTCTTAAATCCTTGTTTCCCAGACCTGTTACTCGAATTTCCCATCCATTTTCTCTTCTCCCCAGATTTACTTTCCTCATTCTCTTTCTTCCCAAACAATCCATTACGCACAACATCATCTCTTAACTTGAATGCTAAAGTTATAGCACTCTTGGCGTCCATCGGATTTGATGAAGTTACCATGCTGTGAATTTGAGGCGCAAGGCCCCACAAATATCTTTCCACACGCTTATGTTCTGGTGTGACCATGTGGGGTACCAGAATTGCCAATTCATTGAAATGATCGGTGTACACAGCCACATCATCTCCGATCATCTGTGGATTCCACATCTCTGTCTCGGTCGTTTGCAACTCGTTTTGAGGGCAGTATTCCTCGATCATCATGGCTTTCAAATCTTCCCATGATAATTGATATGCTGCCTGCCTTTCCAAGGTCTTTACTTATGAATTCCACCATGTTAAATCTTTATCGGTGAGCGAGCAAGTAGAATACTTCACCATGCAATCAACGGTGCACTCATTGATATCAATCACCGATTCCATCATTTCTATTCACCTCATCAGGCCTACTGCACCCTCGGTGCCATTGAAGTTGCGAGGGTTGCAGGATTGGAAGGCCTTATAGGTGCACTTCCTGTTCGAAGCATCTCCAGAACCTCTGGCTGTGCCGCTACCTCCTGCACCTCCTTCGCCGGTACCGCTGTCGTTCCCTCCGCCACTATTTAGATTGGCTTCATACTATTCCAGGGAGACAACTACCCGCTGTGATATGAGTTGCTCCACGTTTGGGGAAATTGTCTCGTTGTTATCACCAGTGGTGTCACGGGGCATCCTTCACTTAGGTGCCATGGTGTTCTTTCTAACATGCCATTTAAAAAGAAACAACAATATATAATAATAATGATATAACATGACATAAAGGATACAACAACATCAAACGTAAACAACCATTATCACAACATAAACCAACACATAAATAGTTAAAACATACACGGTACATTGTTCCAAAATACAAGGATACAAAAATAGATGGGTTTATATGACCACATCAGTACCAAAGTTTCAAACTACATAATGTGTTACAGGCACAACCCGCCCGTAATAGGTCTAGAAGTAGGAAGGTACCCTCGGTGGGGTAGCAGCTGCAGTGATCACAGCCTCTACACGTGCCTTCGCTAAGGTGGCCCGGAGCTCCGCCTCAGTCGCCCTCTGCTCGGCTGCCTCCGCCCTCTGCTCAGCAGCCTCTGCACTCTGCTCGGCAGCAGTGGTCCTCAACTCCATCTTAGCTAGCCTCCTTTTGACCTCCACCAGACGGTTAGCTTCTTGCTCAAGGGACTGGTCGTACAGCTCTTGATCCTTCATCACTCCCAGAACGTGCAACTTCAGTAGTTGTATACATGCCATGTCGTCCTGAAGATTTCCTACGTCAGTCTCCAAATAGCCGATCTTGTCCCCATGAGTATAGCTTCTGGTCACCAGTACGGGTCGTGATAAGCAGGATAGCCCAGCGGGGTCGCATGTAGTTGGAAGATCCTCTTCTACCCGCCACACCCGAATAGCTCGGATCAACCAATCCCAATCGGACATGCACACCCTAGGTCCTCTGGATGTAGGTACGGCTGAAGATGCTGCCATCTCGTGAACTACTGTGGTATCTAAGCGGTGCTCGGTCGTCTCGAATGGAGGACTGAAATTAGGGTAGGGGTTAGTGTGTGACAAAAGATTAAGATTTCACAAATATGACCCATAACGATGAGTTATACCCAAAAGCCGTATCCGTTCATGCATGCATGTAATCCTACATTGCTAACCATAGCGACCTTTTTCAATTTCCTGAAAAACATACTTAAAAAGTGTCAACACGAGGTTGGTGAGTTCATAGGTTTTATCAAATATTCTTGTAGTTCCAACGTCTACAAACATTCAAATGAATAAGTTTTCCGATCAAATAGTACATATATATAACCAATGAATTAGAACATTTCCTGACCAATTGACCCCATTTGTAAGCTTGCAAGGAATACAAATAATATGTAAATGCACGAGACCGTAACCAAACCATGACAATGAATGCCCCTCCCTCGCTATACCACGAGAATAACACGATACGCGGTCATTTGGCCATATGGACCCCAGGTTAGCGCGACTAACCATGACCGGGGGCGTCACCCACAATAGTACTATCCACCTAATCCCAGGCTAAGACCATAGCTAATGATTACTAAATATGTTTGTTCCAGGGAACTTTATAAGCTCTATAATTGTTCCCTCAATGCACACATTACGATCTGGTCTTTGTTCATTCATTTATGTGAAAATAGTTTACAAGTATATTTCCTCCCCAAAACCTTTTCAAAACTTAGAAAAGGGGACAGTGCAACTCACAAGGAGTTAAACCAGAGTATCCATGTTTTTCCAAAACATAAGTAGTTAAGTTATGTTTCTCCCTCGATGTTTACAAAACAGTAAAGAGTTAAAAGGGGGTCGTGGAATTCACCATGACAGAATGCTAGCAAAAACTTGAATAACCGTAAACCCCGCTTATCCGTACCCTAAATACACAAGGATACCTTTCACGCAGGTTGTTCACCCGACTTAACGAATCCCGTTAAGTACGTCTTTAATTAATAAAACTATTTTATCGTGACGACTCGTTGGTGAGTATTATTCTAGTCTAGACGCTTACTTATTTTTCGAGAAAATATTATATTTCCATATTTGTGACTTGTTTCGATTATCAAAAATAAATATTATTTTTGCATCATCTTATAATATATTTGTATTATAGCCCACGTATAACCATATAATTATATCTTACCAATAATTATATAATATAACAAATATCGTTCAAGTACGTTCTACGCATATCCATTATCCTACGTGCCCATATACCAAGTTAACCCGTCCACATGCAACTACTTGTTTCGAACGACATTTTTTAATTTGTTTTCATTCAACATGTATTAGTTTCTATCAATATGTGCACACAAGTATAACCATATTTCAACATGCGCTTAACTATGTTTCACGATAACATGCGATCATTTATTTATTTATTTTTCTACTTGATTGAGTGTTGGTCACACTATCATCATCACAAGGTATAGAAGACTAGATGGATTTGACCCTTACTTGTGATTACACTTGAATGAAGTAAGGTCTTATGACATGATTTTAAATGGGTAGTTGGTTTGGTGAGTGGGTGGCCCCACTTGGGTGGTTCTCGGCCGAGAGGTGCACATGGGGGGTTGGTTGGGTTTAATTCAAACTTGTAGTCTCAATCTAATCATTAGTTGATATGTTTTTAGGTAGTATATACCCGGTATGTGATCCCGTGATTTAACACTCGGTGTACGAACTTTTAAAAGTCAAAAACCCTATATATTTTTGTATCTTGACTATTTTTAGCAGTCTTACTAATTTAACCCGTCATAGTTAATACTTTAACTATAATATATATGTATACACACAAAAACAACTTGTCACCATGAAATAAACATTTTTGTGTCCACTTTTAATAGTTTTGTCACCACTATTTATGTTTTTATATTAAGACGTATTACTAGACTTTACTGGAATAAAAATCTTGTTAATCACCAACGAACGCACCTTGCGGGTTAAAATTACTTATTTCCTAGTAATTCTAAAAAATTACAAATATATAATGTGTGTTCCTTTGCTAGCCCCTTGACAACACTATGTCAAATAATAAACCAGGAAATATAAATCATGAACGTGAAATTATGCGATATGGATATTGACCTGAAATGCTGGGTGTCACATTCTCCCCATGTTAAAGAGAATTTCGCCCCGAAATTCAGTTGATGTCATTTTGACTCGGAGTGTTCGTGAACAAGAACGGGTACTTGGCTTTCATTTGATCTTCTCGTTCCCACGTATACTCGGGACCACTCTTTGAATTCCAACATACCTTAACCAATTTAGCACTGCTACGCCTTGTTTTTTGAACTTTCCAATCTATGACTTCAACAGGTTCCTCAACGAAGTGCAGCTTGTCATCTATGTGAATCTCATCGGGCGGTATAATTAATGTCTCGTCTGATAAGCACTTCTTGAGATTGGACACATGAAACGCATCATGTACATTGCTTAGTTCTTGTGGCAACTTGAGCTTGTATGCTACAGGGCCAACCCTAGCCAATATTTCAAATGGTCCAATGTACCTAAGGTTAAGCTTGCCACGGTTGCCAAATCTTGCAACTCCCTTCCAAGGTGAGACCTTCAACATGACCCGGTCCCCAACTTGGAATTCTAATGGTCTTCGTCTGTTATCCGAGTAACTCTTTTTCCTGTCACGGGCGGCCTTCAGACGATCCTTGATTTTGAAATTTTTGTCTGTGGTCTCCTGAATAACCTCAGGGCCAGTTAAATGCTTGTCGCCAACCTCCGCCCAACATAGCGGTGAACGACACTTTCGACCATACAAAGCCTCAAATGAAGCGGCTTTGATGCTAGTGTGGTAACTATTATTATATGAAAACTCAGCCAACGGCAAATGAGTATCCCAATTACCTCTGAAATCAATTGCACACGCACGGAGCATATCCTCTAAAGTTTAAATGGTCCTTTCACTTTGGCCATCTGTTTGTGGGTGATATGTCGTGCTCATGTCAAGACGTGTGCCCATGGCTTCTTGTAATGATTGCCAGATTCTAGACACGAATCTGCTATCTCTATCAGAGGAAATCGGCACTCCATTCCTAGCCACAATTTCCTTGATATAAAGCCTTGGAAGTTTCTCGGTTTTATCCGTTATCTTTGATGGGCAGAAAATGAGCTGATTTTGTAAAACGATCGAAGATTACCCATATGGTGTCATACCCGCTCGACGTCTTGGGTAACTTTGTAATAAAAGCCATGGAAATCTGCTCCCATTTCCATTGAGGTATCTTGAGTTGTTGTAACAATCCTGATGACTTCTGATGTTCTGCCTTTACCTTCGAACATGTCAGACACTTGCCAACATAAATAGCAATTTCTCCTTTCATGTTTGGCCACCAATAGAGTTCCTTCAGATCCTTATACATTTTATCCGAACCTGGGTGAATGGACTACCTGGACTTGTGGGCTTCGTCCATAACCAACTTCCGTAAGTTACCAAAACATGGTACCCAAATTCTATTTGCAAAGCATAAAGTATCATCTGATTTTAGCTCTAACTGTCTGATCATTCCTCATAAAGCTTCATTATGAATGTTCTCTTCTTTGATTGCCTCTTGTTGTGCCATCCGGATTTGAGTCATGAGGCTCGTATGAATTGTCAATCCTAGGGCACGAACACGAAGAGTTTTAACTCGATCTTTACGACTCAAGGCGTCTGCTACGACATTCGCCATACCAAGGTGGTACTTGATATCGCAGTCGTAATCATTCAGTAGTTCTACCCAACGGCGTTGCCTCATGTTGAGTTCTTTCTGATTAAAGATGTGATGGAGACTCTTATGATCTGTAAAGATAGTACATTTTGTACCATACAAGTAATGTCTTCAAATCTTGAGTGCAAACACGACAGCACCCAATTCCAAGTCGTGTGTCGTATAATTTTTCTCATGGACTTTCAGTAGTCTGGATGCATATGCGTTTAACCTGTATATACGTTTAACCTCCTTGTATGAACATATTATTTCAAACTTAACAATATTCCAAGTTACCAAATTTGAACACATATAAATATACACATATATTTTACTTTTTCATCAAGTATTAATTTAGACTTTTTCTAATCTATAACTTATTAACATAATCATCCAAACATCAAGAATACATCTATATATATATTAAATTAACATTCTTATTCATGTATCCATCTATTTGGTTATTTCCAAACCATTTACCAAATCAAACACACACACACATATATATATATATATATATGCATGCATTTTTCGATCATTATACACACACATATATATATATATATGTATACATATTTTAGTTTTTCTTTATTTTAAACCTTGACATTATATGATCATGCAACAACTTACCACAAAATGATCAAAACAACAATTCAAGTATATAATCACCAAATTTTCGACCCTTATATATGTTTTTATACAAAAACCCTAATTTTTAAACTTAATAAAGTTAAGCTTTTATAAAAACTTATTAACTCTATAGATTTCCTTGATTTTTATGGTGAATAACATGTTTTAACCGAGAATATAAAGATGAAATGAAAGGATTTGAGTCGGGTTCTCATCACTAGTCAAGCTAGGAGAAGAAACAACGTGTAGAAGGTGATGGATGCTCTTTTGCTATCAAAACCCGACTTTTTGCTCCAATCTTCCTTGAATCTCCAATCTTCTAACTTAATCTCTCTAGTCTTGTGTTCTTGGGTTTGAAAGAATGAAAATGTGTGTGTGTGTGTGTGCATATGTATCGATATATGTAGGGGAAAGAAGAGGTTGATTGAGTGTTGGTCACACTATCATCATCACAAGGTATAGAAGACTAGATGGATTTGACCCTTACTTGTGATTACACTTGAATGAAGTAAGGTCTTATGACATGATTTTAAATGGGTAGTTGGTTTGGTGAGTGGGTGGCCCCACTTGGGTGGTTCTCGGCCGAGAGGTGCACATGGGGGGGTTGGGTTTAATTCAAACTTGTAGTCTCAATCTAATCATTAGTTGATAGGTTTTTAGGTAGTATATACCCGGTATGTGATCCCGTGATTTAACACTCGGTGTACGAACTTTTAAATGTCAAAAACCCTATATATTTTTGTATCTTGACTATTTTTAGCAGTCTTACTAATTTAACCCGTCATAGTTAATACTTTAACTATAATATATATGTATACACACAAAAACAACTTGTCACCATGAAATAAACATTTTTGTGTCCACTTTTAATAGTTTTGTCACCAGTATTTATGTTTTTATATTAAGACGTATTACTAGACTTTACTGGAATAAAAATCTTGTTAATCACCAACGAACACAACTTGCGAGTTAAAATTACTTATTTCCTAGTAACTCTCAAAAATTACAAAATATATTGTGTGTTCCTTTGCTAGCCCCATTGACAACACTATGTCAAAATAATAAACCAGGAAATATAAATCATGAACGTGAAATTATGCGATATGGATATTAACCTGAAATGTTGGGTGTCACAGCTTGGGCTGGGTAAATAACTAAATACTCAATAGGATGTTAAGTGTTAACATGTCCCTAACAGGTCTTAACAGGTTAACATGTCTTTAACCTGTTTAGACACGAATTTAACATGTGCTTAACGTGTCGACTTGTTTAAGACACGAATCCCCTGTGACTAGGTGAAGAATCACGACAAGGAAAACGATAACAAACACGAGTAAGACAAACTCAGTCTATTAGCATTCAACAACCGGTTACAAGTCTGCTTTCCAATTGAACTACGTATAAGGAATAATGAAAGCGTACATAGCAACAACAAGAACCAGCTATATATACTAACAAACCTACAACCTGCGTACTAGTAAGTACGCAGGAACAACCTCTGCGTACTAGCCTAAGTACGCAGGCTAACCGCATGCGTACTAGATAAGTACGCAGGAACACCCTCATGCGTACTTGCTTAGTACGCACCAGTACATACACAAAACGATCAAGTACAAGACAAGTTCTAACACAACCAATTACAACTCGATAAGACGATTACAACAGAGACTGAAATACATACACATATAAAAGACACAAACAAACATAATACAATCTTCAGAGTGTCTGTCACCAGGAAATGCCTCTACAGACTCCCCCTTGATAGCAGGTTTAGAGATGTCTTTAGTCTCTATAGATCTTCAGCTCGAGAGTCGCTTCCCATCCTCTTTTTGTAGTCAAAGCAGAACTTGACTAGTTTGTCGTACCTCCGAAGTCACTTTCTTTGTCCCTAGGAATCTAAGTTCCAAAAGCAGACGAAATCACTATGGAACCGGACCTCCTCGCCGTCGCTTAATTCATTACCAGGAAGAGGCAAATTCACCTTTTTAGTAAGTCCTATTAGCTAGTAAGGGTGGGTTGAAAAGGTAAAGAAGGAAGAATGGATCCGAACGAATGCATGGGCAGGTGAAATGAGCCCTTTTTTAATCCCCTTGTCACCTACTAGTGAGCCAGGGACGCCTCTCGTTCCTCTTCCCCTATTTGACAAACTTATCTCATTTGGGGAAGCTTTGTCCATTCGTCCGTGCTGATACAATAATGTCTTGTATAACCTCCAAATCTTTCAAAGAGAAATTGATCAGGTTGATCTCATCAAATACACTGATCAATTCCCTTGGTTCTACTCCCATTGACTTGGGATCAAACTTCTCCACCATAACCGCCTCACGTGTAATCGGATCCACATACCAGTGACTCATATTCCCCAGAATGTCTTGTGGAATCTTCTTCAGAGGAATATTAGACTCACATAACACCGGTTTGTAGACCAATTTTTCATAAACTTGTTAGTCATGGGATCTTTTTTGGTTTTATCCCTGAATCTCTTCGGCATCTGAGGCTTGAACACATCAAAGTTTCCAGACTTTCCTTCTCTCGGTAGTACTCCCCACAAACCTCTAACAGTTGCATTGGAAGTTTCACCAATAAGATCTCTGTTTGCAAGGTTCACCAGGTCGTACTTGGGTAATGAGTTGAATGCTTCACTGGTTGGTTTCAGATACTGCACACCTCCAGACCTTTTGATAGCAAACAAACCCATGTCATCCTCAAATCTAACAGAAAGAATCATCCCAACAGCTCCATGCTTGTCAACATAATGAGACTTTTGCCAAGAAAGAGGTTGATCCTTCTTGAACCACTCCTCTGGAAGCTTACTTCTCGAGGCATCAGTAGGATTAACAGCGGGGCTTGGTTTAGGAAGAAGAGCATCAGTTGAGATTGCTGCAACACTAACCTCAACAATCTTTTCCAGTTCATCAACTGTGTTATCAATCACCGAGAGATCAGGAGCTTGAAGATCTCTCCATCCTCCAGTTCATAAACACCCTCTCCCAAACCCTTTGGAAACTCAATCACGACATCCTCGTCCTCCACACTCCAATCATCTCCATCAGAATCAATCTCTCTTTCTTCTATCTCAACTATAACATCAATTCTTTCAGCCTTGGAGTAATCAAGCTCAAGTAAAAGGATAGCATCTGCAAGTTTTACTAGCTCAGTCGCCTGTTTACCCCTTTCTTCACCAGACATCTGACCACCACCGCCAGAAGACTCCCCCTGAGACATAGCAACTGCTGACAGTGGAACAACAGCCAAAATAGCTTGATGCTCACTACCTCTAGTGCTAGTATCGGGATCCTTGTCTTCGTCATCATCCTTTGTCAAGTCAACTTGATGACACGTATCTTTGGTGTCAGCTTTCTTCTTCTCCCCCTTAGCATCTAGCTTCTTTGTCAACTCCTTAACCAAGGCAACCATTTTATGATGTTGTTCATTTTGAAGCGCAAGTCTTGCTTCAATTGTTTGCCTGTGAGTTAGTTTATTATTGAGAAGCTGCATTTGAAGATCACCATGCTCCTTCAAAGATCTAATCTGCTCTTGAGCACCAATCCACGGGTGCCTCAGTAGAGTTGTCTAATCAATAAGAGAGTTTATCTGAGTTTGTTGAGACTCAGACTCACTCCTGGAATTGCTAACAGACTCCAGTAAAGAAGCAACTTGTGCCTCAAGATAAGCAATCCTAGCATCACGAGGATCAGGATCCCTAGATGTGGATACTTCACCAGTTTCATGGATTGGAGAGGTAAATATATCAGAAAAGTCGAATCCTCGAGAGAATTCTTTATAAGTGATAGGTTGTGATGTGGGATGAGTTGTGGAAATGGGAACTGTTGAAACTTGTGTTGTGGTGGTGATGGGAGTTGCAATCACCGATTCAGTCATGAGGGGACGGTACTCACTGGAACTTCAACTATAGTCATAGGAAGAGAAACTATCTCAGGCACCTCCTCTGAGACAGTTATCACCATAACCATTGTCAATCTCGGTCTCTTCCTCTAACACAACTGAACAGGACTAGTTGAAACTCTATGAGCCTTGAGACGAACATTGATATCCCTCATGATTTTCTCCCAAGGTCTGTCAGACTTAGTCTTCTTTCTTTGTTCAGTCTCTCTTTGCCTTGTAGCTTCAGTCTCCGAATCGTCACCATGTGGATTGTACGCATCATTAGAATTGTCTTCCCTCTGTCGTTTAGAAGACAATTCAGGAGGGGGACCCCGAACTTGCCTTCTCGGGTGTACTTGATCTGGTGCATCATCGAAGTCGGAATCTGATTCAGTCCTTTCAGAATCAGTATCCTTAGCACATTCTCCCTCAGCTTCTTCATCATCACCTTCTTGTTCACTTTCTTCTTCTTCTTCAGAAACACTAACATGCACTTCTTCTTCCTGTTGTTGTTCTTGTTGTTTATCAGAGTATTCTTCACTTGCTTCATGCTCAGACTCAGGATTATACCACGTATCACTAGATGGAGCCACATAATTGACATTGATGAGGTGACCAAAAAGAGGTGTATGCACGGGCATAGGTTCCTCAGTTCCCGCATTCATGAAGTGAGCAAACATTCTTTTGTCAACCCTCTTCACTTGCAATTGCTGTCCAATTTGTGGTAGATTTGGTAGGAAATGATTGATCAGCAGTTGAACAAATCTGGGATATAGAAGAAATCTGAACTTCTCAGCAGCATTGATTTGGTCTACCATGGATCTGTAGACATATTTGGAGAAGTTGTACCCCTTGTTCAGAGACAAGTCCACCATTGCTGATGTTAAATCACGTCCCATGGTATCCTTACCAGCCTTCCTTGCAGAAATGCACATAATCATGACGTGTGCAAAGTACCGCCATTGATCCAGTAACCACTTCTTCATGTAGGACGAATAGTATTCCTTTCCAACATATCCCATCCTCTGTGTCCAACAACCTAGTACCATGAAGTCAGGGTAAGAAACCGGATCATCTGCATGGTCTTGAAACTTCAGAACAAGCCTGATGATGTCTTATGAGATAGCAATATCTTGACCTATAACAGTTGCCTGAATGCCATTGGGATTAACGGTGCAATCATGAGTTGATGTCTCCCAGAACTGCTCCAAGTACGGTCTTGACATGATAGGATTTGCTGAAATAGCATAAGCAATCTTGGAACGGTTGAGGAAGGTGACTATCTCTTGCTAATTCACCACTGCACCTTTCCATTCCTGATTAACAAGTGCTAACAGATTGAATTCATTGGTAAATGTATGAGCCATACCTGTAAGAACATGCATAGAACATCATAAGAACAGAAACGATCATTAGAAACGAACACATATCACTTGGAATGATAAGAAACACAAGAATCAAGTTTCCACACTTAGAAAAATTTCAGAAAAACATCTCTTACGTATAAGCTAAGTACGCATGAAGTACCACCTGCGTACTAGCTAAGCACACACGGACTTGGTCTTGCGTACTTAGCAACTACGTAGGATCTGCAACTTGGTCTCTTTCAAATTTATGAAAATCCATGATTCAACGTAAATGTTCAAGATTTTGCTCTCCAAACTAGCGAAACATGATTCTAACCAGTTTAGGACCAAAACCAAGAGCAATACCAAGACAAACAACGCCCATTTTGACCAAAAACCCAATCCGACGTAAATACGACCTACGCCAGGGTCAAAATCACTAAAATTCAACTTTTTGATGAACGAATTCGAATTCATTAGGGTCGATTGATGTGTATAAACACATTTTGAGTATCAATTTCACTTATTAACACCCAAAAGTTAACACATTTTGCTCAAGAACGATCATCAAAAACCCTAGTCTTCATCGGTCTTAAAAAGTAGAATTTCATGGATGAATGTAGTCAAGATTCTCACTAAATGATGTTCGAGTGATTCCTAAACAAGAAATGAGATGAAAAAGGGTTTTGGAATACACACGATTTGAGTGAAAATTGAGCTAGTGAAGTCTCGAAGTGTATAAACAGGGGAAAAGTGTTTGAACATATGGAAAATAGTTAATGCCCGTTTATATACCCGCTGAATTCACCTCTTGCGAA
Organism: Smallanthus sonchifolius; assembly: GCA_023525975.1. Lineage (NCBI taxonomy): Eukaryota > Viridiplantae > Streptophyta > Magnoliopsida > Asterales > Asteraceae > Smallanthus > Smallanthus sonchifolius. Next base: position 16,244,843 of record CM042020.1, read on the forward strand.
CTTAGCTAAGTTAGCAGGAAAACCTTCCTCTGTACTTAGCAAGTACGCAAGGCCAAGTCTGTGTACAAAGCTAAGTATGCAGAGAATCCTTCTTGCGTACTTAGCTAAGTACGCAGAGGACTTAGCCAATTCCAATTTCAACTCAATTATGAAGTATTTGAAATCCAAAGCCGCTTTGGATAGGATTGGTCAATCCCAAGCTGTTCAAAGATGTTCCACGGAAGTTAAAACTATTTTTTTTTTGGTTTTTTCTAAAATAAGATAAAACTGTATGAAAATATTTTTGAGTTTTTCGATGTTTATGCAGAATAAACCGAAAATCATTTTGTTCTTTTCTGAATAAGAGAAAATTAAATACAAGAGATAGATTAGAATGTAGAAGAAAATATTTACAGGGAAATATTTACAAACAAATATTCTTTGTGTTCAAGGTCATGAGCTAGAAGATCATATGCAACAATCACACATCTTGGAAATAAAAGACCTATAAAATCAATTGATAAAACTATACAAAAATATTTTGGGTATTATCTGTACAAAAGAAATGACATATTAAAACTATTATATGGAATGTAGTGATAGAAGATAAACTTCAAAGAAAATGGGATCAGGTCATGACATACTACCCTTTCAATTATCAAATTTGCAATACACTACATGTCAATTTAAGTTGTCAATATTATAAGATTTGAAACTATAAGCATTTTTTGTTCCACGTTCTTGTGAGTTAGGTACCAATTAGTATGAAATACAACGTATACCCCATAATTATGCCAAAATAAAGAATAATACAATTATCTCAAGACATATAAGATTTTTCCAAGGATTATCCTAATATCCAGAATGAAGAGACATCATTTAGCATAGGAAAAATCAAGCAGAATCCATAAAGGTTATCAAGAATCACAAGATTCAGAATCGATTGATTCAATTGTCTTGGCTTTTAGATATAATTTGTAGTGAATATCATGGTGATTAAGGTTAATAGGTATGGAATCTGAAGATTCAGGTAAGTGGATCCAACTTTTATCTAGATGTATCTTCAATGAATCAGATGTGATCCAAGGGGTAGCATATGTTTGAGGATGTTGTCAAAACATATCTTAGTTCAACTTTAAATTGCATGCTTTTCGGGACATAGGCGATTAAGAGAACTGGAAATTTATGCTAAAAACATAACCCGAAACTGGTCTTATAGGATAATACTAGCCAAAATATTACATTCTTTATCTAATAATGATCTTATATACACACACACCAGTCATAATGTGGGTTTAAATCATAGTTGTAACATAAGTCATTACGTTTTCACACTACTAATGGTCTAAAAACGCTTCTAGCCTACTGACAATTCAAATTACATGAAGATATGCAAATTAAAGCTAGAATATATACAATTTTCAAACTTAAGTAGTCATGACGCAATCATTTCCCATATGTGCAGTCTAAGAGATTTAGATCAAAACATATAGTATAAGATAATTTATTTACATAACTATCAACAAATCAAACTAAAGTCATGTGTGAATCAGCATCTACTGATGTACTATCATTTCTTCTATACCTCAAATGACCTTGGTTTTTCAAAATTTTAATTTGTTTGGATTTTTGTAATTTTTTTAAAGAAAAAGAACTGTACAGAAATTAGAGTTAAAAATAAAAAATAAAAGCAACTTCCATGAATCATTTGTTTTGAAAAAGTGATTTTTCACTCGGGATTGAACATTCCTATCATATTGACAAGGTGTTCAAAGCGAGTACGATCAAAGGCTTTAGTGGACAGGTTGATAAAGTTGCCATCCGTGTGAACCTTTACAAGTTCAATCAATCGCTTTTCAACACAATCACGGATGAAATGGTGACGAATTCCAATATGTTTAGTTTTGTAATATTTCATCGGGTTATTTGTGATAGACATGGTGGCATTGTGGTTAATGAACATTGGAGTTCCAGTGTAGTTCAAGCCGTAGTCTCTCAGTTGTTGCTGGATCCACAAGATCTGAGAACAACAGCTAGCAGCAGCAATGTATTCAGCTTCACAAGTTGAAATAGAAACCGTTGACTGCTTCTTACACTGCCGGGAGACCAACCTGTCTCCAAGAACTGACATCCACCTGAGGTTGACTTTCTATCAAGGTTACAACCGTCATAATCTGAATATGTGTAAGCTTTGAAATCAAACGACTGCTGTTTGGAATACCAAAGGCCTAACTGGGGCTTCCCTTTTAGGTACCTGAATATCCCCTTCACATCTATCAAGTGTGATTCCTTGGGTTGTGACTAAAACCTTGAGCACAAGCAAACGACAAACATAATCTCAGGTCTTGAAGCTGTAAGATACATAAGAGAACCAATCATCCCACGGTACAATTTGCAATCTACATCCTTACCGTCTTTATCTGGATGCAGTTTGTGATTGACTGGGATCGGTGTGTCAAAAGTAGAAAAGTCATTCATTTTGAATTTCTCCAAAATGTCATGTACATACTTAGTTTGATAAAGATAAATGACATCCTCTCTTTGATTGACTTGCAATCCCAAAAAAAATGACAATTCGCCCATGTTACTCATCTCAAACTTTGACTTCATCACCGCTTCGAATTCTTTGCACATATCTTCATTTGTAGACCCAAATATAATGTCGTCCACGTACACCTGTACTAGTAGAATATCTCCCCCTGCTTTCCTGATGAAAAGAGTCGAGTTTATTTGCCCACGATTGAAACCGTTAGCCAACAGATGCTTAGATAACGTCTCATACCAAGCCCTCGATGCTTGATGAAGACCATAGAGTGCTTTATCCAGCTTGTACACTCTATTTGGGTAGTACGGGTCTTCAAAGCCGGGAGGTTGAGAAACGTAGACCTCCTCGTGTACTTTACCATACAGGAAAGCACCTTTCATATCAAGTTGATAGACAGTGGAACCAATAAATGAAGCATAAGCCAAGAACAATCTGATGGCTTCAAGTCTAGCAACTGGGGCATACACCTCTATGTAATCCAAGCCCTCTTGCTGATAACAACCCTCGACAACTATACGTGCCTTGTTTCTCACTACAACATTCAAATCGCCCGTCTTGCATTTGAACACCCATTTGGTACCTATAGGATGTACACCCTTTGACAAATCAACTAAATCCCACACATTCAACTTCTTGAACCGAGACAATTCTTCTTGCATTGCCTCTATCCAACAATTGTCTGTAAGAGCCTCTTTTACATTCTTTGGCTCAATTTGGGATATGAAACCAGCATGCAAACACGTTTCCATGATTCGCGTGTCAAGTATCTCCGCATAAAGACTAGTATTCTTAGTGATGGTTTTGTGACGAGTTTGAACACCTGTATCAGGATCACTAATGATGTTGTCGATTGGATGATTCTAATGCACTCGAGTCTCTGGCATGACAGGTTCCTAGATATCTGTATCAAGATTTGTATTCACCTCCCCCACATCATGTGTACCAGAAGAAGAGTCAACATTGATAGGATCAACGTGCTCAACCTCCTTTTCAACATTTTCATCATCTTCAGAATCACTTTCATGATTCCTAGATGCATATGAGGGATTTGGGTTAGGGGTAGGAATAGGTACAGTGGACCTTGTTGAGAAAACAGAGTCATCGCCACCGCTAAAGTACTGATTTAGCTTGGCGGCATCATCAGCAGATAAATCAGGAGGAAGATTGAAAGACTTGAAAAGAGCATCATAATCAAAACCCCAAGCTGGACCTGTTGGTTCTTGTGGAATGTTTTACTTGCTGCAATCTACTTCGAACCACTCCTCAACTTGACTAGTCTCCTTATTGTACACCCGATTGTAGTGTAAGTTAGCAACATATCCTAAGAAGATGCCTTCCACCGCCTTTGCATGAAACTTGGATTTGCGCTCCTTGGATTGTAACAACAAGGACAGGGACTAACGAATGGAAGTAGGTAGCCTATGTTTGGAGGTCGATTGTTGATCAACTAATAAAAGTCTTGTTGTGACGCTTCACAACTAAAACCCGATTCAAAACGTGACACGCTGTGTTTACTACTTCAGCCCAAAAGGTAATCGTCAGCTTCGCATCTGACAACATAATCCTTGCCATTTCAACCAGCGTTCTATTCCTCCTTTCTACTACTACATTTTACTGTGGTGTGTACGGCGCACTAAACTCATGACGAACCCTTCTTCAAACAAAATAGCTCCATCATGTTGTTCTTGAACTCTGTGCCGTTGTCACTCCTGATTCTTCTAACCTTCAACTTGCATAATGTTTCCAAATTCAGGATCAGGTATTGAAGAATCTCAGCAGTCTCATCTTTTGTACCTAAAAAATGCACCCAAGAAAAACATGAGAAATCATCAGTTACAACCAGACAGTATGACTTACCTCCAATACTCCTGATACTTATGGGCCCGAACAAATCCAGGTGCAAGAGCTCTAAAGGGGTATCAATAGAGTTTTTGGTCTTGGGCTTGTGAGATTTTCGGTGATGTTTACCCTTTTTACAAGGCATACAGTCATCTGCCACCGAAAATCTCATCTTAGGAACACCGGTTACTAAGCTGTGTCAGACAAGATAATTCATTTTACGGTAAGAAATGTGTCCTAGTTTCCTATGCCACAAGATTGAGTCAATCTCTGTTGCTTTGCGGCTTTGCTAAGTAAGCAAGTAGCAACTGATGTCGTGGTTTTTGCCACACTCATATCAATCTGATATGTGTCGTTTGTTCTTGGTGCTCTCATTAGAATCCATTCCTCAAGAACCACAAAGCCAGGCTTGAGAACCAGGCATTCTGACTTGTCAAACATCACAGAATACTCCTTATCACACATCTGAGAGACACTCAATAGGTTGTGCTTTAGCTGCTCATAGTAGTTGACTTTGTCAAAGCTAATACTACCATTAGATACCACTCCTTGGCTTGTGATGCTTCCACCCTTCTCCTACAAAGGCTACATACCCGCCTCTAAATGGTTTAACATCTTGAAGCAGAGTCATGTTGCCTGTCATGTGCCGGGAGCATCCACTATCTACATACCAGCGGTTCACGATAGTCCCCCTTGGATGTCCATGCACGAGTCAAATGAATTAGTTATATTTGGAGACCCAAGCCATGGTGGTCTTGGGTCATCTGTTTTTCTCAAAATAAACTACTTCAATTAACTCACAATCATGATTATTCAAAAATGGTGACTCCTTATGAGAGTTTGAACCAGAATGTTGAGAGGTATTACTTTTCTTTGGTTTCCGAAATCTCCGATTAGTTTTCTTTTGAACAGATGGTTCATTTTTGTCAACAGATGGTGAGTTAGAAGAACCTTCACCGTTTTGACTTTCATAAACAGGATTTTGGAAAACACCATTTTCAGTAACTTTTGTTCCAATTTTCTCAACCTCTTATTCATTCTTCTCTTCTGTGGTTTGGAGAGCTTCACCACAGGTTTCTCACCAGTTTATGCACTACCAAATGTAGATGCATTAGGACTAGCCTGTTGCCTGTCCTGTTTCTCAGCAGATGGTACAGCCACATGCTTAACTTAAGGCTTTAACACTTGCTTGACTGGTGGTTTCACAATTTTTGGAATCCGATTGTTTACTTGTTTCACAAGTGGTTTCTTAGGTGAAATAGCTTGTTGATGATCAACTGGCCTTTTCTCCTGATCCTTTTCATGACAGTTCACAACAATGTGACAAGGAGTACCATAGTGAAAACAAGTTCTTCTCTCCTTGTGAATTCTCCTGTAAGGCTCATTGACTTGTGATGTGGAGGCTTCATTTGGATGAACACTATGAGGTGTTTGATGAACATCAGCTTGTGCTTGAACCAATGTAGCTTGACTCTTAGACAGATAATCCTTTTTAATGTTTTCTTCAAAATTCTTACCAAGTTTATTAGCAAAATTTTCTTTCTTTGTTTGCTTAAGAGATTTAAAACCTCCATAAAGCATATCTTTCAGTTTGTTGTTCGAGTCAATCACACCAGGTTCTATCATGACACAAATATCACGATCAGTGATAATGTTTTTCTGCATAGTGAGATCATCACACTTTTCCTTCTTGACAACTCCCTCAACTCTGTTGTCATCCATGGATTCATCGGAATCAGACTCCTCGTCGTTCTCAGAATTTGGTTTGGCCTTACCTGTAGACTCATCCAGACAAGAAAGATCATTATCAACTGTCCCGTTGACAAACTTGCCGTTTACGGGTGGGGGAATGGCATTAGTACCTAAACATTTGCCACTCGTCTGTCTCACTACTGACTCGTAGTGTTCCATCACAAAACGAGAGTTTTTCAACTTCTCAAGTTTGCCACTCAACATTCTTTTTCTCTAGATCTTTATAGGCAACATCTAAATGAAATTGTTGTTCACTTATTTTAATTGAAAAATCTTGTTTAACTTTCTTAAGATTTTCAATTGATTCTTTGAAACGTTTTTCATTTTATTTATAATTTAGAGCTGCCGCATGAAGAGGTTCGAGTTGATCATGGATACAACCATTCTCTTCTTTCAAAATCATACAATTTGAACAAAATATTTTATTAAAAGAGTTAGAATCTATCTCACTCGATGAACTTGATGATTCTCCAATTTCCATCAGTGCCAGGGCAGATGTTGAAGATGGAGGAACCTGTGAAGAACTCTAATGAAATGAACTTAACCCTGAAGCAGTAAAACATGTAGAGTTTCCACAACCACTCACATTCTCTTCATCTTGCGTAGAATTCCCAGAGAATAAAGCAATCCCAGAGCCTGATGACTTTGATGTAGAAGACTTCCTAAAGTAAATTACAGGATCTTGAACCTGAGGTCTATTTCCAGTTTCATTCTTCCTCATGTTCATATCATGTGCTTGAATCTTCCCAATCATAGTCTCAATGGTCATCTCATAGAATTTACTGTTCTCCCTGATCAAAGTTGTGTACATGTCAAACTTAGGAGGTAACGCATCAAGAAACTTCTCAATTAACTCCTCATCAAGATACTTGAGTTCATACGTCTTCAGCTCAGTCAACAAGTGATAGAATCTAGAAATGAGATCATGAGTAGACTCATTCTCCAAATACTTGAATGTAACATCCCAAAAATAAAACGACAGTTATAATAACGGAATAAATGAACGAGGCATGTCGGGTCGGGCCGGATGGGCCGGCGGGCTGGAAGGGGAGCCTCCCCTATAAATAGCCAAGGTCACCACCCATTTCTCTCATTTGCAACATCTAGATAGAGAAACCGTAGAGAGAGAAAGTTGGCGGATCGACCCGAGATTTGAGAAGTGTGTTGCTCCAGAGCTCGTGAGAAGAACCTCCGGATCAGAAACTCGATTCAGCTAACGATCTGGCCTAAATCTGAGTTTTTGTTCGTTTTAAGGTTTTTCGGGTTTTGGATGAAAATGTAACGTTTTTACGGATGAAATTGGAAGGAAAACATATATTTGGGTTCCTTAATGAAAAGCAAACGTTTTGAAGTAAACAAGTTCGGGATCTCGACGTGATCAGGCCCGAAGGCGAAAGTTAGGGTTTTTTTGAGGAAGCAGTTTGTGCGTACTTATCAAGTACGCATGAAGCTGATCTTGCGTACTTATCAAGTACGCATGAAGAGGGTCATGCGTACTTATCAAGTACGCATGAAGCAGATACTGCGTATTTATCAAGTACGCATGAAGCAAAGTCTGCGCACTTATTAAGTACGCAAGAACAAGTCCCTGCGCACTTGCTAAGTGCGCATGCATCAGGCTGATTAAGTAAAGTCAGCATGTTTAGAATGGTTAAACCGTTAGAGTCGGGATTGGGTCTGATGAGTATTTAACTAATCAATTCAGATCGGAAGTGGCGTTGTTGGACCTTTGTTTAGGACAACCCAGATTAGCTTATACGGTGAGTTCTAGAAGCCCTCTTTTAAATGTTTTGAATAATGTTTTTGGGCTGGTGTGCATACGTAACGATGTGACTATTTTATAAAACGATGTTTATGAATGTTGTATGTGACGTTTTATAAAATGATGTTTATGAACGATGTTTTGGAAGGAAGGTTATGAAAGAAGTGTTTATGAAATATTTTGCCAAAAGAAGTTTATGAAGTGTTTATGAATGAAGGAACGATTTTTAATAAAACGTACGAATGCTTTAACTTATGTTTTGAAGTAAAAGAAGTGAATGTTTACGAAAGTCACAAACGAACGAATCTGCCAATATTCCTTAGGGAATGAAGGTTAAGGGTATGGAAAGTATGTTATGGGCCTTTACCTTTTAGGGGACTTTGTGGCGGGCCAACTGTTGTACAACTGGGGTGATGACGGTCACCAAGGGGATTATCGTGATCCTTGAAGTTTGGTACGATTTACCTTACGGTGTAGTCGTGCTTGAAGTTTAGTACTTGCGCCTTACGGGGTACAGTGCTTGAAGTTTGGTACGTGTCATCCTTGTGATGCAGTGCTTGAAGTTTGGTACGTGTCATCCTTGTGATGTAGTGCTTGAAGTTTGGTACGTGTCATCCTTGTGATGCCGTGCTTGAAGTTTGGTGCTGAATAACCTAAGTATCGGGCCCTAGGAGTTCCTCACCCGAAGGACTGTACGGTGTTGATGGGCCTAGTGGTGGTGATCTTTAGGTTATTCCACTAGTATGTGACGCATGGATTTGACGGTTACGAGAAGGCGCAGATTCGATATGTTTGTTGACTTATGAGTTATGACGTGTTATGTTTTTGTTAGTGCATTATTTTACGTACGCTTTTATTAATGAAGTATGAAGTATATTTTTGGCAATTATTTGAAGTTATCGTTTTATGTTAAAACTAGAACTCACCAGCGTAGCTGACTTTTTAGTATGCACATTTAGGTTAAGGCAAGTTATGAGGATGGAAGGCGATGCTTGGCTAGCGAGATGAGTACCTGGCTGATCATGAAGACTGGCATCCCGTTATGTTTTAGTTACGATGTATTTATGTTTTAGACAATGTTTACGCTTCCGCATGTTGAACAATGTAATGGTTATGTTTAATGAAGTATTTTTCGCTGCGTTATTTGATATTCAAGTTTAAGAACTGTTTGTGAATGAGTACATCCAACAAGTGAGGCCTCCCGGGTTTGGGGCCTTACAAGTTGGTATCAGAGCAATAGTTTGAGAGATTCGGACACTCCCAGTGTCTGAACTTAAACTGTGAATGGGATCGAAAACGAATGCCTGTACGGGTAACTCGAGCCACAGCATCAGGTATGAAGATAGTATATGTTACATGTATAGTATGCCTTAGAATGGGTTAGGTGAGGACTTGTGTTCTGATGGAATCACAAAGGTGGTCAAATAGAATTTGAAAGGTAGTGTAATGGTTAATTGCAGATGGCCAGTGTATATTAACATCTTACCGTACTTATTGAATTTTATTTGTTAACTAGCGTGATGACATTGGATTCCTTGTCTTATAAAACGAAATGGCAAGGAGAGGAAACGGAAGACATGGTGGGGGCCGTACCGGCGGTCGAAATGGTGGGCGTGGCAGGACCCCTGCGCGCCAAGAGTATAGTGAAGAAGGAAGTGTTCACATTGAACCGGCGGTTAGTGTGCATGGAACTGAGCAGACACAGATTGAAGAACAACCTTTCACTTTTGAACCAGAAGTGAGAGCTGCTATAGCTCGAGAGTTCACAGAGTTGATCAAGACTTCTCTGCCAGGTCTGTTAGCTGAAGCATTGAAGAAGGTTAATGGGGAAGGTGGATCTAACACGGCGACTGATACCCCGAACACCGAGGCAATCAACGCACCGCTTAACCGTGGTTGCGACTATAAGTCCTTTAAGGCATGTGACCCGCCGATCCTGACCGGGAAGAAGGACGCGGTGGCTACTTTTGATTGGGTAATCCGTATGGAAGCTGCCATTCGCCTGAGCGAGTGTCGAACGGATCAAGTTGTGAAATTTGCTGCTAACTCATTGAGAGAGGAAGCATCCCATTGGTGGTAAGGTGTACGTCAAGCAAAAGGAGCGAGGTTGTGGATGCAATGATTTGGGCTGATTTGGAAACCTTGGTAATCAATAATTTCTGCCCAAGGAACGAGATTGAGAAGGTAGAGAGGGAATTTCTGGGTTTGAAGGTCGGGAGCATGACGCACCGGCAATACACAACCCGATTCAATGAACTGGCACGTCTGGTACCACATCTTGTCATGACTGAGGAAAGAAAGATTGCATGCTACATTCAAGGACTGCCGGACCAGGTCTGCACCTATGTTAAGGCAAACGCCCCTACTACCTATGATTCGGTAGTAGAACTGAGCGGCGTGGTATTTGATGATCTGGCGCTGAATGTCGTTGCCATTGAAGAGCATAAGAAGAAGCTGAGTTTTCCCGCTAAGCGATTGGGTGGGAAGTTGTTTGGGGCTCGGGACAAACAGGCCAGGGTATGCGAGACGACAGTCTGTGGGAAATGAGGGGTAAGACATGCGGGTGAATGTCGGCTAGGGTCAAATATGTGCTTTAAATGCGGCAAAACTGGACACAACTCCCATGAATGCCCGCAAGGCTTCAAATGCTACAACTGTGGGGAGAGTGGTCATATGAGTCGGGAATGCACCAAGCCCTGGATGGTGAAGCCGGGAAAGGGAAAGGCCCGGAGAAGAAAGAAGAGAGGCCCCGAGCAAAGACTCGTGCGTACGCGCTGACGCTAGACCAAGCCAGGGCAGACCCCGATGTGGCGTCAGGTATGTTCATCCTTGACAACACTTTTGTTTCTATGTTATTTGATTCGGGTGCCAGTAAGAGTTTTATATCTGCGACTTTTTGCAAACGGGTGAAGTACACTATCAGTAAGCTAGAAAGGGCCTTTAGCGTAGAAACCGCTAAGGGTAGAACTGCGAGAGTGACCGATGTAGTTGACAACTCCACGATAAAAATAGAAGGTCATAGGTTCCCTGTCAGATTGTTTGTTATGGTTTTGGGTGGGTTCGATGTCGTGTTAGGTATGGATTGGCTAACTACCAATGAAGCGCAGATTATATGCAAACGAAAGATAATCCGACTCAAGGCCCCGGATGGTATCAAAGTCGAGGTTTTTAGAGATCGTGACGCCCAAATGCCAAACGTCATCTCGATGATTAAGGCAACAAATTACTTGAGGCGCGGATGCGAGGCTTATCTGGTGTACGTAATTGACAAGTGTAAGGAAGTGAAGGAACTAGACGATGCACCCGTGGTACGCGAGTACCCGGAGGTGTTTCCAGAGGATTTGCCTGGGATACCACCCGACAGAGAAATTGAATTTCGAATCGACTTAGTACCAAATGCCCAGCCCGTGGCTAAGGCTCCATATCGACTAGCACCAGTGGAGATGAAAGAACTTATGGCCCAATTAGACGAACTACTTGAGAAGGGATTTATACAACCGAGCATCTCGCCTTGGGGTGCTCCGGTGTTGTTTGTGAAGAAGAATGATGGTTCGATGAGAATGTGTATTGATTATCGCGAGTTGAACAAACAAACGGTGAAGAACAAGTACCCTTTACCAAGGATCGATGACCTGTTCGATCAATTGCAAGGCGCAAGTTGGTTCTCAAAAATCGACATTCGATCCGGGTACCATCAGTTGAAGGTGAGGGAAGAAGACGTACCAAAAACCGCATTTCGCACGCGTTATGGACATTTCGAGTTCCGCGTAATGTCTTTTGGATTGACGAACGCCCCCGTAGCATTCATGGATTTGATGAATAGGGTGTGTCGACCGATGCTGGACCGATCGGTAATTGTGTTCATCGATGATATCCTCATCTACTCCAAGAATGAGGGTGATCACGCATGTCACTTAAAGGAGGTGTTGGAAGCTCTGAAGAAGGAAAAGTTGTATGCTAAGTTCTCCAAATATGCGTTCTGGCTTAGGGAAGTCCAATTCCTAGGTCACGTCATTAACCCGAACGGCATTATGGTTGACCCAGCAAAGATAATGACGGTAAGGGAATGGAATATTCCTAAGACGCCAACTGAAATCCGCAGTTTCTTGGGATTGGCAGGCTACTATCGGAGATTTATCCAGGATTTCTCAAAAATAGCTTCGCCGTTGACAAAGTTGACTCGGAAGGAGGTAAAGTACGAATGGGGTTCGACCCAGGATGAGGCGTTTAAGGAATTGAAGGAGAAGCTAACCAAAGCTCCAGTCTTGGCCCTTCCCGAGGGCAATGAAGACTTAGTGGTATACTCTGACGCTTCGGGTCAGGGATTGGGATGCGTATTGATGCAACGCGGCAGAGTGATTGCATATGCGTCGGGCAGTTGAAAGTTCACGAAGTCAACTATCTGACTCATGATTTGGAACTTGCTGCTGTCGTATTTGCATTGAAGATTTGGAGGCACTACCTTTACGGGGTCAAGTTTACTATTTACTCCGACCACAAAAGTTTGAAGTACTTCTTCGAACAAAGAGAGCTTAATATGAGGCAGAGACGATGGTTGGAACTATTGAAAGACTATGACTGTGAAATCATATACCATCCTGGAAAGGCAAACGTGGTGGCTGAGGCTCTAAGCCGAAAGGATGTGCCTACTCCTATTAGAGTGAAAGCTTGCCAGTTGGTGGTAACATCGGATGTGATGAGAGAAATTGAAAAGGCTCAAGATGAGGCACTTAAAGAAGAAAACATAAAGAAGGAAAGGATGGTTGGCCAACAGGACAAGTTGGAATATAACACCATTGGTGTTAGGACACGTTTTGGATGGGTATGGATACCTATGGGTGGCGAGCTTAGAACCAAAATCTTGGATGAGGCTCATAAGTCTCGGTACTCTATCCATCCTGGTACCAATAAAATGTACCAAGACCTAAGGAAGGAATACTGGTGGCCTAGAATGAAATATGAAGTGAAAAAGTACGTAAGCAAGTGTTTGACTTGCTCGCAAGTAAAGGCCGAACACCAGAAACCGTATGAAAAAATTCAACCACTTGATATACCGGAGTAGAAGTGGGAACACATTACCATGGACTTCATAACCAAGCTACCTCGCACAACTAAAGGTCTTGATACCATTTGGGTAATTGTGGACCGATTAACGAAGAGTGCTCATTTCCTACCTATTCGCGAGACGTTCTCGTCGGAGAGGTTAGCAAAAGTATTTATTAACGAAGTGGTAGCACGGCATGGGATGCCTTTGACGATCGTATCTAACCGGGACACGAGATTCACATCGAGGTTCTAGAAAAGATTTCACGAGGCGATGGGCACGAGACTCAATGTTAGCACGGCATACCACCCACAAATGGATGGTCAGTCCGAAAGGACCATTTAGACATTGGAGGATATGCTTCGTGCTTGTATTATCGATTTTGGCGGCAGTTGGGACAGTCATCTGCCGTTAGCCGAATTCTCCTACAACAATAGTCATCACACGACGATTGGCATGCCGCCTTACGAAATGTTGTATGGGAGAAAATGCAGGACCCCGGTTTGTTGGGGTGAGATTGGACAGAAGGAATTAGGAAGTCTTGAAGTCGTAAGAGAAACGTCGGAAAGGTTTGATTAAATCAAAGCACGGATGAAGGCCGCACAAGATCGTCAGAAGTCCTATGCGGATAAACGACGAAGGCCTATTGAGTCTGATGTTGGGGACAGAGTAATGTTGAAAGTGTCACCCTAGAAGGGAATTATACGATTCAGGAAGAGAGGAAAGTTAAGTCCTAGGTTTGTTGGACCATTCAGGATAATGGCACGGGTTGGTGAAGTCGCTTATCGGTTAGAGTTGCCTGATGAGTTAAGTGGGATTCATCCTACCTTCCATGTATCACATTTGCGAAAGTGTTTGGCCGAGGAATCGGCTCACGTACCACTTACTGACATCGAGGTCGACAACAGCCTTAACTACATCGAAGAACCTGTGGCCATCTTAGACAGAAAGGAGAAGCGTTTGCGTAATAAGATTATTCAATTGGTTAAAGTCCAATGGAAGCATCGAAGGCGATCGGAGGCCACTTGGGAAACAGATACGAAAATGAGGGAGTCGTACCCACAACTATTTGACTTATGATAGGTTTCGGGGACGAAACCTATTGTAAGGGGGGTAAACTTGTAACATCCCAAAAATAAAACGACAATTATAATAACAGAATAAACGAACGAGGCATGTCGGGTCGGGCCGGATGGGCCAGCGGGCTGGAAGGGGAGCCTCCCCTATAAATAGTCAAGGTCACCACCCATTTCTCTCATTTGCAATATCTAGAGAGAGAAACCATAGGGAGAGAAAGTTGGCGGATCGACCTGAGATTTGAGAAGTGTGTTGCTCCAGAGCTTGTGAGAAGAACCTCCGGATCAGAAACTCGATTCAGGTAACGATCAGGCCTAAATATGAGTTTTTGTTCGTTTTTGGTTTTTTCGGGTTTTGGATGAAAATGTAACGTTTTTACGGATGAAATTGGAAGGAAAACATATATTTGGGTTCCTTAATGAAAAGCAAACGTTTTGAAGTAAACAAGTTTGGGATCTCGACGTGATCAGACCCGAAGGCGAAAGTTAGGGTTTTTGCGAGGAAGCAGTTCGTGCGTACTTATCAAGTACGCATGAAGCTGATCTTGCGTACTTATCAAGTACGCATGAAGAGGGTCATGCGTACTTATCAAGTATGCATGAAGCAGGTACTGCGTATTTATCAAGTACGCATGAAGCAAAGTCTGCGCACTTATTAAGTACGCAAGAACAAGTCCCTACGCACTTGCTAAGTGCGCATGCATCAGACTGATTAAGTAAAGTCAGCATGTTTAGAATGGTTAAACCGTTAGAGTCGGGATTGGGTCTGATGAATATTTAACTAATCAATTCAGATCGGAAGTGATGTTGTTGGACCTTTGTTTAGGACAACCCAGATTAGCTTATACGGTGAGTTCTAGAAGCCCTCTTTTAAATGTTTTGAATAATGTTTTTGGGCTGGTGTGCATACGTAACAAAGTGACTATTTTATAAAATTATGTTATGAATGTTGTATGTGACGTTTTATAAAATGATGTTTATGAACGATGTTTTGGAAGGAAGGTTATGAAAGAAGTGTTTATGAAATATTTTGTCAAAAGAAGTTTATGAAGTGTTGATGAATGAAGGAACGATTTTTAATAAAACGTACGAGTGCTTTAACTGAAGTTTTGAAGTAAAAGAAGTGAATGTTTACGAAAGTCACAAACGAACGAATCTGCCAATATTCCTTAGGGAATGAAGGTTAAGGGTATGGGAAGTATGTTATGGGCCTTTACCTTTTAGGGGCCTTTGTGGCTGGCCAACTGTTGTACAACTGGGGTGATGACGGTCACCAAGGGGATTATCGTGATCCTTGAATTTTGGTACGATTTACCTTACGGGGTAGTCGTGCTTGAAGTTTGGTACTTGCGCCTTACGGGGTGCAGTGCTTGAAGTTTGGTACGTGTCATCCTTGTGATGCAGTGCTTGAAGTTTGGTACGTGTCATCCTTGTGATGCAGTGCTTGAAGTTTGGTACGTGTCATCCTTGTGATGTCTTGCTTGAAGTTTGGTGCTGAATAACCTAATTATCGGGCCCTAGGAGTTCCTCACCCGAAGGACAGTACGGTGTTGATGGGCCTTGTGGTGGTGATCTTTAGGTTATTCCACTAGTATGTGACGCATGGATTTGACGATTACGAGAAGGCGCAGATTCGATATGTTTGTTGACTTATGAGTTATGACGTGTTATGTTTTTGTTATTGCATTATTTTACGTACGCTTTTATTAATGAAGTATGAAGTATGTTTTTGGTAATTATTTGAAGTTAACGTTTTATGTTAAAACTAGAACTCATCAGCGTAGCTGACTTTTTAGTATGCACATTTAGGTTAAGGCAAGTTATGAGGATGGAAGGCGATGCTTGGCTAGCGAGATGAGTACCTGGCTGATCATGAAGACTGGCATCCCGTTATGTTTTAGTTACGATGTATTTATGTTTTAGACAATGTTTACGCTTCCGCATGTTGAATAATGTAATGGTTATGTTTAATGAAGTATTTTCCGCTGCGTTATTTGATATTCAAGTTTAAGAACTGTTTGTGAATGAGTACATCCAACAAGTGAGGCCTCCCGGGTTTGGGGCCTTACATTGAAACACTCATACTGCTTCCTCAACAAATCTCTCCTACTCTTCTTCACGTCACTGTTACCTTCAAATCTCTTCTTAATAGCCTCCTATAGAGCCTTAGAAGTGTCATAACCCCGAAAGCTGTGAAATAATTCTCTTGTTAATGACATGGTAATTGACCCATGTGCTTTCTTGTCTAGATCATGAGCCTTCTTCTCTTCTTCAGAAAGTCTAGACAGAGGTTTAGGAATAGTCTCACCCAAAAACTCATGCGTCGGATGCTTATACCCTTCCAGTATAGGTATCCACATGTTCGAATCACTGTACGAGACGTAATCCTTAAAACGTGCTTTCCAGTTCCTGTAATCATTCACGTTCAGCAACTTTGGTGATTTCTGTGGAGTCCCAATCTCATTATCATAATTCAACATGATGTTAATGTTTTGAATATTCGACATGATGTCAGACTTAGTCAAATTTTCAGAAAATCTGCTGGTCTTGTGTACTAAGGTTAAGGCTTGCGTACAAGGAATTTTGGTCTTGCGTACTTAGTAAATACGCATGAACAAAGGTAAGTATGCAAAGGTTTTCTTCTTGCATACTAGGCTAGTACGCATGAAGTCTTAACAGCTTGGAGGAAAAGTTTCGTAAGTACGCAAAAACCTTTTAAAACTTGACGATAAGGTTCAGTCACCAACTATTCACCAACCTTTTCCGGTCACTTTTCTGGCCACCGAAAAATTCCAAAAACCTTTAATTCTTGTTGAAACAACGAAATTAATCTACCCAAAAGCGTAGAAACTCGATTCTAACAAACCCTTGTTGATTAATTCGCTCAAACAAGCAACAAACAACACCTCATTGACGATTTTTAGTCTGTTAAGTAGCGTGAAACACAGAAACTGTTTTTGGTCGAAAAAACCTCAAAAATCAAGTCCAAAAACTTGTAAATCGGTATACAACCAAGTCGAAAATGCTCCTAACACTCTCACAACACTCAAAATCAAGAACAAATGCTTTGATACCACTTATAGGTCCCGTGGGTCTCGAATCTTTCACGTGCAAGTCTGTGGGCTAGTCAAACAGAGTGCGGAAGCCCCTGTGACTAGGTGAACAATCACGACAAGGAAAACGATAACAGACACGAGTAAGACAAACTCAGTCTATTAGCATTTAATAACCGGTTACAAGTCTGCTTTCCAATTGATATGCGTATAAGGAATAATGAAAGCATACATAGCAACAACAAGAACCAGCTATATATGCTAACAGACCTACAACTTGCGTATTAGTAAGTACGCAGGAACAACCTCTGCGTACTAGCCTAAGTACGCAGGCTAACCACATGCGTACTAGCTAAGTACGCAGGAACACCCTCCTACGTACTTGCTTAGTACGCAATAGTACATACTCAAAACGATCAAGTACAAGACAAGTTCTAACACAACCGATTACAACTCGATAAGACGATTACAACAGAGACTGAAATACATACACATATAAAAGACACAAACAAACACAATACAATCTTCAGAGTGTCTGTCACCAGGAAATGCCTCTACACCTCACATTAGATCGACAACTATAGAGAGAGAGAGAAAGAGAGAGAGATATGTCAAGAGAAAGTGAAAAAAAGAGATGGAGAAACGATGGAGTCAAGGGCGGTGACCGGTGGTTAGTGGCGGTGAATGTTGTGATTCAACGATAGGCAACGGCGACGATTTGTGGAAGAGTCTGACAACAACGCACGTCGGTTTTCAATTAGTGAACAACGGCTCAAACGGCGACAGTGGTAATGAGCGTGGTGGTCAATGAGTGGTTCGTATACGCAAGTTACAAGTAGCGAAAGGTAAAACGTGTAAGCCTAGTGAGTTGGGTTATGTTTTACAATAATAATATAATGTGACGATTAGTAGGGTTCTGGTCATTAATGAATATGAACTAATTAGTAGGCGTTTTAGTTATAGGACATCTAGGAAGATACCATAGTTGTCAGATTCGTTGTGTTCATTCATATTGTTTGGATCCAACTACAAATTCCATGGGTATGTGTCCAATGCGGATACCATAGATCATGGAGATTTAAACTGATATAGGGCATTGAAGTTCAGATATACCTCCATTTAGATGACGAAGGCATCACAAATGAATAACCTCTCACAGAGTCTGATACACTTCACACACATTTCTCTAGAGTCTTCCGGATTCCATATGTCATTCAAACCATGTTGGACCCATGAAGCTTGAATCAAAACAATCGGTGTTCATTGATTTACATCTTTATCATAAAAACGGCTTGGCTTCTTATCACATTCAATCAGAGAGATTTAAGCTATTCAACCACTATGCTAATAAGATGCCATAGTTGTCAGATTCGTTATATTCATTCATATTGTTTAGATCCAACTACAAATTCCATGAGTATGTGTCAAATGGGGATACCATAGATCATGGAGATTTAAACTGAGACATGGCATTGAAGTCCAGATATACCTCCATCTAGATGACGAGGGTATCACAAATGAATAATCTCTCACAGAATCTGATACACTTCACACACACATACACTTTATCACCTTTACTAATCAGTATGCCAATTTGTAATTTTTTCCATGTATCTATCTATTACCTTTACTAATCAGTATCACCTTTACGACTCGTATGCCCTCAACTGTATTGTACCATACTACCTGTAACGTTGATTGATTTGACTGTTTTGGAAGCATACAAGTCGTATGGTACAATACCACCCCTATGAGACACAATGATTGTACGTACGTATAACATGTGTGTATAACGAAACCCATAAAAGATGCAATAAGATACAATCCTTATTCTAATCAATCATTAAATATTATGCCACGTGTCATTTTTTTGTTTACCTAATTTTGGGTTTTCCTGTCCCTCTCTCCTTACAATCAATCCATTTGATTCCTAAAATTACTCTCATAATTTCATCAGTCAATTTCCATTCAATATTCGTTTCCTTCTTTTTCTATGAACCCAAATGAATTTAAAAAAGAGCGTATGAACTTTATAGTTTTGTAAGAAAATTGATTATTGTCCACATCCATTAGTTAACAACTTTGTTTGATTTTAAATTATATTTCTAAACTCATAATAATCATTTTGAAAACACAAATCCAAGCACTTGTGAATAATTAACTTTAGCTACAAAATGTGACATAGTTCTTGAACCAGTCTTGAAACATGAAACCTTAATACACCAGTAATGAGAATTATATACGTGTATTCTTTTAATGACTCAGCTCGTATAATACACGAGTTTCTAACATACTAAGGAGCTGTTTGGTAAAATCTGAACCATTAAGAGATAAAATAAACCATTAAGATGTAGGTTTTTAATGAAACAAACATCCTTACCTCTAAAATGAACCATTAAGATGTAGGTTTTTAATGAAACAAACATCCTTACCTCTTAACATTAAGAGGTAAAATAACATTATTAAAAGGCTGTCAAGAAGAAAGTTTGGGCACGTTGAGGAAGAAAGTTTGGGGAATTAAACGGTTCTGATTTTTCAAAAGACTAGGGTTTTAGACATACTTCGCGTCATCCGGAGCTTTTGGGGATTCCAGCAACAAATTGAGACGAGAAGAGGAGGATGACGACCAGAATAGCTCCCGGCGTTGGGGCGAATCTCCTCGGTCAACACTCGGCGGAGAGGAACCAAGACGCCACCGCGTACGTCGGCAATCTCGACCCTCAGGTATCGTTACGTCTGTTTATCGATCATCTTTACTATCGATTTGAATATTATTGTATCTGTAAAATTGCAACTCCACTTTTGGCTTGTTCACCAAGACATTATTCAGTGATATTATTCTAGTCAGGCCTTTAACATTAGTGGACCTGATACTGCTTTATTTCTTTCTTTGCAGGCATCTGAAGAGTTATTATGGGAGTTATTTGTTCAAGCTGGTCCAGTTGGTAAGTTCTTAGCTTTCATATTATGAAAGCTATTTTGAGCTTAACAAAGGAACATAAATAAGTTTTATAGAATTTTAATGCATTAGGTTATGTATTTCTGAATGGTTAATACTGACTTTTGCTATTTCTTATCCAGTTAATGTGTATGTTCCTAAAGATAGAGTCACTAATCTACACCAAGGGTATGGCTTTGTAGAGTTTCGAAGTGAAGAAGATGCAGACTATGTAAGTGTTACTTGTTGCTGTGGTTTTTTTGTCGATTTTTATTATAACCGAAGTATAGATTGTGAGTAGTTGAGCCTAGGAGAGTAACAAAAGTTATATAGACTTTTTAACATTAGAACTAACATCTAAAATGTAGAATGTGCTTTGTTTTTTTTTTCACATGAAAATGTGCATGTTACGGCTCGATTGAATTTATCTACCACAGTAAGCCTTCTTGTTTTATTATGTAACCCAAGCCTCAATAATAGATTCTATATATGATTATATGCCCAAGGTTGTAGTGAAATACACAAACATTAGTAATAATCCATGTGTGACAAGAAGTTTTTGACTTCTAACTTTTTTACCAAGATCCCCAACTCTTTATGACTTCCTACTAAACTTGTATTGTGTAAGAGTCATTCAGAAAACTAACAAGTGATGGAAGATATGATAGTTGTTTAGTGTACGTAGGGATGGCAATTTGTGTTGGGTTATGATCAACCTGAACACGGGAAATAACACCCGAGCCCAAACACCATTAATTATTTCTGTCAACATGTTGGATCCAAACATGAACACAGTAGAACAGGAACCACCCAACTAATTTGATCGAAAAAATATTAAAAAAAATGTTCAATCACTCCAAACCATTTAAATAGACCTTATGAATGACAATAAAGAGACTCCCATTCATTGTTAAAGTAATAGGAAGTTGCAACTTTCTGTTTTCTAGGTTCCAAGTCTTCATATTTTAAGTTGTAAATAGAAAACGTAAAAGAGAGAACTTAGTGATCCTATGCCATATCAACAATACAAGTCGAGATTGATACTTAATATATGCAAATGCACACAAAATATACAAACGTATATTAAGCAATTAAATTAAGCGTTAAATGGTCAAGAATGTCAAGAAACTCACCAAACACCAAAGTAGACCTTATTAGAATTCACATTTCCAACCAAAAGGGATTCTGTTTTGTCTTTGTTGATGTTTACAAAATGACATCCATGAACTTTTGAGTTGATCTTCCAACTTAACGCGCGCCATTACTTCATTAGGATAGAGGAATAACACAACTAAATGTAAAACTTTAGTTATACTTAATTATACCTAAAATTGTAGATATATTACCTTTTGCTCCAAACAACCAATCCAAGTTCTTTTCTCTTTTAGGTTTTAAGGTTCTATTTTATGAACCTTTGGAAACCTTCTTATTATCTCCTCAATTAAGGGTTTTTTGTCATTTATAAGTTCCATTTGAATGTTTTTGGATGTTCTAATTTCGGAGAGTTTAGAGATATGTTTAATCTGGGAAATTAAATAAGTGTTTTTTTTTCTTTTTAAATAATTTTATGATTGTTTGTTGGAATAGAACATTTGAATATTGTCTGGAATTGTTTATTTTTGTTAAAAAATATATATCTTTTCTAGGATTGAGGGTTACCTGCCAACTTATTTAGCCTGTGTAGATAATTGTGTTGTGGGGGTTACCCATGTCTAAGTTTGGATCCAACATGCTGACCACGAATAACATGTCATGTCATGTCATGTCGACCTCTACCCACAAGGACACAACATTCACTTGACTTGAAATGCCACCCACAAATGTGTGCTTAACAAGTGTTATGTTTATATGCAACTCGTGATTCGCTTCCTATCTTTTTTTATCCAAAGTCAACTGGCCTTTTCAATGTAATAAAATGCATTCTCAATACACACTTCTTATAACTGTAAGTTTGATAACTCTAATAGATTTGTGAGCTTTGGTATACCTTTTTGCTTTGAATTTGAAGTGTTTGACATTTGTGGCATGATGCAGGCAATAAAAGTTCTCAATATGATCAAGCTTTATGGGAAGCCAATACGAGTGAACAAGGTATTGGCTTTAATATTTCCTATAAAACTTTTCTTAATTCCTCATTTTTGTCATAGGCTCTGAAAAATATTGAAATGATTTTTTTTTAATTTTGTTTTGCATTGCAGGCATCACAAGATAAGAAGAGCTTGGATGTAGGAGCAAACCTTTTTGTTGGAAACCTAGATCCTGTAAGATTCCATTTATAGACACATGAATATTATTCATCCTTTCTAACATGAGTTTTGTCGATTTGTAAATTTGTATCAATTGTGATTTGCCACAATATATTTGCAGGATGTGGATGAGAAATTGCTCTATGATACTTTCAGTGCTTTTGGAGTTATTGTGTCAAATCCCAAGGTAACTTATTCTAATTTCATTTTTGTTTGCCATGGTTATACACTTATATTGTTTCTGAGTGGGCTAATTGCTTAATTTTGTCAAATTTCTGTTTTAGGTAATTTAGTATTTCTCATTCATAAAAATGTATAATCCTCCAAATTTTGGTATTTTGGTGACCGGTAACTTAACAAAGACAAGTAGTTAAGTGGATGCCGATGTGGAAATGACCATTTTCCAGTGTTGTAAAAAGTGCTAGGCGCTAGTCAGGCGGTTGGGTACCGACTAGCGATTAATCGGATTGGAATTTTTATATGTAATTTTTTGAAGTAGACATGTTTTAACCCCTCCTCGATCCATTAAGAACCGGAATCGCCGGAATTTACAGGGTTTGGCCGGAAACTTGCCGGAATTTACAGGGTTTGGCCAGAAAATGGCCGGAATTTACAGGGTTTGGCCGGAATCGCTCTTGGTTTTAGCACACCAAGGCGACGTGGTCTAAAACCAAGACGCAAAGCCTAAAAGCGCATCGCTTTTCGTACGTGAAGCGCATGATGCTTATATAATTTTTTTTCATATATCCCATAGGATTTTAGCATCACCAACCCAAAATTTAGTTATAAATCATCTTTATATATGATTTAATATATAAATTACCTACATGTACAACCTAAAAAGCCTGTTGTACAACATCCTAATGCATATTTGCACTTTTTGTACATGAGGGCCGTGTGCCTCGCTTGCGCTTTTGGTGCGCTTTTCGTACAACTTGCGCCTTATGTACACAAAAGCGAAGGGACTTGCGCCTTAGGTTGCCTTGCGCCTAGACGCGCCTCAGGCGCGCTTTTTAAAACCAAGGAATCGCTGGGCTGCCACCGATTTTTGGCCGATTAGGACCACCTTTGACCGCCTACCGATTTTTGGTCCGATTAGTTGAAAATTCCACGGTGGATCCCCGATTAGCGATTAATCGCCGATTGATCGGCGACTAATCGTGATTTTTACAACCATGTCATTTTTAGCAACACCCAAGTACCCAAAATAGAAAAAAGAGTAAATTACAACTTATGTCCTTTAACTGTATATGAAATTGCAGATATTGTCCTTTGCCTTAAAAAATTACACTGCATGTCCTTTTTTTTTAAACTTTGCACACATTTATTCCTTTCCACTAACTGAAGTTAACTTTCCTTGTTAAATCCAGTAATGTGCCTTGCATATGAGGGCAATTTAGTCATTTTAACCTAAAGGACATAAAATGTAATTGTTTCTAGAAATAAAATAATTATTTTTTTTTATTTTTTGTACACCCCTTCTTCTCTTCCCAGGCCTCATCCCCCACTTTAACCCTAACTCCTCACTACACCAAAGGAGAATATCTGCAATTTCATCTATAGTTAAAGGACATAATTTGTAATTTACTCTAGAAAAAAAGATTGAAAGTTGATTAACCCAAAATGAAAAGTTTGAAGTTTTGCAACTTTGTACTTATTTAGGAAAGAGAAAATACTATATTACCCAAAATAGAAATTTGAGAAAAATTGGTTCCCTTTTTATGCAAATGGCCCTTTCTGAATTAAATTAAATGGTAGATAATAACAATCTTGGTCACAGACATTACTTGTTATCCTCCCGTATCCATGTAACTAATGTTTCCCTTTATAGTTTGCCATGTTATCTTGATTCTTTTTACTTGTAAATGCCATAACTAAGTCACATTTTAAATTTCAAACAATCAAGGCTGTAGCAGCAATACTAGGAATACTAGTTTACAAGATCACTTAATATTAGCTTATTATTGTAGCAAGACTGGTTCATAAATAAAACTGGTTTACTTTGAAGGAAAACCGACATCAATTATAGTTTATATCTTGAAAACTCAACAGCCTTTTTTGGTTGTCTTCACTTTCTCTTACGCATATTCTATGGTTATCTACAGTTGGGTTCTAATAATTTATGCGTTTCAGATTATGAGAGATCCTGAAACGGGCAATTCCCGTGGATTTGGATTCATCAGCTATGATTCTTTTGAGGCTTCAGATGCAGCTATAGAGGTATGCCTTTTTGCCATTCCCCATTTAGGCACATGACAAATATCAAAGACAAATTATATTAATATATTAATTTTTTTTGTTTCTCATTCAGACAAGAAAGAAAATAAAAAAAAATTAGAAATTCATGAAAAGTTATAATTTATAACATTTGATATTTTAGGTTATACCAAAATTTTGATTTGTAGCTTAACATTCGACCTTTCTACATTTTCCATTATAAAAGGGGTTAAGCCTATTAAATAGCAAACATGCTTTCACATTTGTGCCAAATTTTAGTGCTTTATATTTTATTAAGAATATAAATTGTTTTGACTTAATGATACATTAAACTTGGCGACGTGGTGCACACATGGCATACAAGTGGACTTAACCCAGATGAAACATAATTTCTAATATTTTTAGTTTTTCTAACTATACAATTTTTGGCTTATATATTTGTGCAGTCAATGAATGGACAATATCTATGCAATCGCCAGATAACCGTGTCTTATGCTTACAAGAAAGACACAAAGGGAGAGCGTCATGGCACCCCTGCAGGTTAGAGTTTTGGCATTATTAAGAAATTAAATCACTAAAATGATGATTAATTATCTGAATTTAAATTTTAAAGGTTTCTTTAAAAATTTACAGAATCATTTCAAGTTTTAGTAGTTGAAACATAAAATTATGATTTCTTGCTTCTGCAGAGAGGACCCTGGCAAGCAGTAACCCGAGTACTCAGAAAAGTAGGCCCCACACAATGTTTGCAAGTGGCCCCCCTACACTTCCTAACGTCGGTCAACTGAATGTCGCTGCACTTCCTCCAAGGCCTTTTGCAAATGGTGCGGTGCCACAAGTTCCAACTCTTCCTGCAATACCTCCCCCTCCACAACACACCCAAATATACCCACCCATGCAAATGTCAGTACCACCACCACAATGGCAGCAGATGGGCCAGCCTCAGGGCATGCCGCCACAACACCTCCAGCAGTTCAGGCCGCCTCCACCTAACATTCCACCGCCGCCTTCGAACATGCCTCAGATGATGAACAGCCTACCTCCACCGCCAGCAGGAATGTCTGGTCAGCATGTGTGGAGGGCTCCTCCACCTCCTCAACAGATGGCTGGCGTTCATGGTCATCCTTCTATTATGCAGATGTCGATGCCGCCACCACCACCCAATGCACCACAGCCACCTCCTCCATCAGGTTGAAGCTTATTCTTGTTACTTGAGGGGACTTGTAGATGAAAACCAGTATAAGAACAGTGCATCTCAAATTTGGCCAGAACATGGTTGAGAAATCTGGTTTTTCTTTTCTTGTATATTAGCAAGTACAACGATTACTTTTAGGAGCATGTTTAACAATGGTTTTATTTGAACGATAGTTTTATTTCTACTATCTTTGGTTGCAAGTAGAGGTGCACAAACCCGATTTTGGGCCAAACCAGTTTGGTTTCAGTCAACGCAAATCAAAACCGGTTCTGCTGGTCTTTTTAGTGCACCTCTAACCTCTAGTTGCAAGTGAGTTTATAAATTCCATATGGTACTATTAGCTGATACAAGGCTTGCTTAGTAGCCAAAACTGTGTGGATGTTAAATGTTTCATCGTCGTGATTCACATATACTTCATCTTTTAAAGAATTGGATTTGTAAAAGAAACTAAAATGTAAAAGAATTAGAATCTATCAAAGATATTGGAATTTGTGATGCATTTATTGGTAAAATAATCATATTTGGTTTGTAAATTTGTTAAAAAAGCTGGTACGTGGTGGTGTTGGCAGGAGGGACAGAGGTTGGTGGGGCGGTAGTGGCGGGTGTCCTGGTGGCAGTAGTCATGCCGGTGGCTGCTACGGTGGGGTAGGTCAGGCTGTGGTTGTGGCGACTACATCAGCGGCGTTGGTGCCTGAGATCGGCTTTGTCAGTGGAGGTGGTGTCGTTGACGACAATGGTGATAACGTGGTGGCAGCTACGACCATGGTGGTGACAGTTGCGATGATGAGGGTAGAGGTGCATAAAAAACCTGGTTCTGGAACCGGACCCGAAGACCCGACCCGGAACCGGTTCCTACTCGTTTTGTGGTGGACCCGGTTCCAACCCGTTTGAACCCGGTAGTTACTATGCGGTTCCTATTATTCAATTTTACACCAGAACATGACCCAAAACGGTAAAAAACCGGCCAAAAACCACTTAAACCGAAAACAACCCGACCCGGAACCGGTTCCACCTCTACCCGGTTCCATTGTGTACCCGGTCAAGCCCAAAAAAACCCGTTTTGTGCACCTCTGGGTGAGGGTGTGGGGGATTTTGATATTTTTGGTTGAATTCCTTCATAATTTGAAAGAGATGTTGAGCTCATTTAGTTGAAGTAATTTGAGGGAATTCATTCTAATTCTGTTTTCCTCAATTTCCATCTAAACTTGTTATTCTTTGAATTCACAACGAATTCTGGGAACCAAACGGTTTAGAAATACAATCCACTTTCCAATTTTGTTGGATACCAATGAACCAAACGCCCCTTAGTCTTTTGGTGCGTACATGGTTCGTGCTTTAACTGCCTTACTCATCCGAATGGCCAAGTTATTGTACATGGTTAGTGCTTTATCTGGTCAAGTTGATGTGAGCATTACATTTCCGGGTAGAAATTTATTTTCGGCTGCTTATATGGTACAACCTTGAAGTTTTATGGACCTCCCTAATCTCACCACATTTGCCTACTTAATAATGGTCATTTAAGTCTTAAGCAATTGGTTTTTGTCAATGTGTCATGGACACTTCAATGTTTGTGCATGTGATTAAGGTGCTAATTGTGTGTATCACTCAAATTCAAGGTTACCGTATAGTGTTTCTAAAGAAATTATGCATCAAAACCAACTATTCACTTTTTGACTTGTATGTCTATTTATGGTGCCATTTAGGCTAATATTCGAGATATGCATATTAGCTAAGTAACTAAGACTAGATGAGTACCAAAGCTATTGAATTATGTTCTTTGCTAGTAAATAAATGTAGGAAGAGTTTGTATAAAATAATAAAAACAATTTTATTAATTCTAATTACAACACATAAAGAAAATAAATCAGTAAATT
Source organism: Smallanthus sonchifolius (assembly GCA_023525975.1). Lineage (NCBI taxonomy): Eukaryota > Viridiplantae > Streptophyta > Magnoliopsida > Asterales > Asteraceae > Smallanthus > Smallanthus sonchifolius. The sequence continues at coordinate 16,272,363 of CM042020.1, forward strand.
ACAATACAGATTACAATTGAAATAAATGAAAAATACAAGAAAGGGATAGAAACAGAGATATGTGGCTGATGATTCGTATTCAATACGAGTCTCTTAAAACAAATTTTGAGTCTCCTAAGAGAACTCGTTTGTTTCCTAGGGTACAATAACCGAAGCAGTATTTACTACCAGGAAGGACATAGCACCCCAAAGAATTCATTCAGAGTAGAATAGTAGGAAGAGCAGAAGCTCTTGCTGTGTGTTGTTGGTAAACATGTCTATTTTTGGGATAATCAACAACCAATGAGCACCATGGTATTTATAGGGGAAACAAAGTCGAAACAGTTCAAAAAGAATTAACACGAAAATAATTTTGCATTAAACGTCTTCAATGCATTTTATTCTGTTTTAATTCTTCAAACCGTAACTGACTTCTGTTTCAAGATTCCGTGTAACAGTAGCTGTGAAACTGAACTTGTTACTCCGGAGTAACTGGTCATGCTAGGAGTGAGCAAAAAACTAAATTAACCGACCCGTAACCGAAATAACCAAACCGAACAATAACCGAAGATTCGGTTAACCAATTTTCTGAAAACCGACTTTTTCGGTTCGGTTACCCATATACCAATCACTGAAAATAACCGAACCAAAACGATTAACCAACTTAACTGAACCGAACCACACCGATTACCCGAAAACCGACTAACCGAACCGAGTATGTAGCCCACTTCATAATATTTTTTTTTACAATTAAGCCCAAGTTAAGGTCCAATATATTATAATTATTATTTTAGTTTTTTGATTCAAGTTAAGGCCCACCTAGTTAGAGGTGCACAAATCGGTTTTTTTTTTGAACCGGATCCGGACCGGTTCCGTCAACGTTGGTCAAGAACCGGATCCATTAGAACCGGTTCCGGTTCGGATCCGGTTCCGGGTGTGGAGACTTGGAACCTATTGGGACCTGTTCGGATATTTAGAACCGGACCGGATAAAAAAAACCGGTTCCACTGGTTTCGGAAAAAAAAAAATTTAAAAATTAACAAAGATACACTATAAAATACATGTTTTATTTATTTTGTAGATTTTTTTAAGTTATTTAACAATAGTTCGTACAAAAAAAATACAAAAAACATAATTGAATCACAAAGCATTAATTATTTATTATGTTTTCAATATTCTTCGTCGTAGTCTTTGTAACATCGGTTTTCATTCTTCTTCGCTTGAGATACGTTGGGCTTCATCGTAAGCTTGTTCTTCGTCCGAAAGTGGAGTCGCCGCCCCATGTTCTACTTCGAATTCATGTATTTCTTGTTCAACGTCAAGCTCGCCTTCTAGTTTTGCAACATGTTGTACACGTTCGGCGGCATCCAAATGGTCCTTCAAGCAAATACACATCTCCATAGATTCCGGTGTAAGCCTCGTTCTTCGAATAGATAAAACCCTGCCACTAAGAGAAAAAGCGGATTCCGAAGCTACCGTGGAAGCTTGGACGGTTAGTAGGTCACGGGCCATTGCGGCTAGAACGGGATATTAGGATTCCCTTCCTTGCCACCAACTCAAGATATCAAAGTTTTCAAACTCTTCGGATCTTAGAGTAGAAATAAAGTCGGTTGCTTGATATCTCCCAAGCTCGCTACTTGGTGTGGTTCCACGAGCTCGTTTAGTATTTTCGTTTCTTAAAGTGTTAAATAAATTTAGCATCGGGTTCCTTGAACTACTAGAAGTTGAACCCGAACCCATTGATTCACGTATGTTTGATGGATCACCACTTCCACCATATTTGCGTAAATAATAATCAAACATATTATTAAAAGCCGAATTGAAATCCCTTATTGCATTTGATTCAAAATTTGGGTCTTCCTCGAACATATTTAAATCATCCGATATTGATCCAATTAATGTTTCAACACCGGTTACATTAATCGTTGGGTTTAAGGCGGCCGAACATGTAACAACGGCCGGCATTTCTGAAAAATATTTTTTAAATTTAGCTTTCATAGGTTTTACCATTTTTTCAAAAATAGTGCCGTGATATTCAAACTCTTTTAATTTATTACATATTAAGTATAATTGTTGAAGTATTAGCGAAGACGTGGGATAATAAACTCCCGATAAACATGTAGTTGCATTTTTAAAAACCTCAAGCAAATTAGTTAGTTTCTCGATCATATCCCAACTTATATTATCAAATTTTTGTAAACAACGTTTCTTTTGTACAAGTTTATCATGGAAATGTTTTAAAGTAATTCTTTGCCTTAAGGCCGATTCAAACATTTTCCAAGTCGAGTTCCATCTAGTAGGTACGTCCCAATTCGGACCTAAAAAGATGGAATCAGTTTGTTGGCACAAGTTTCTATAGTTTATATATCTTTTTTTGCTTGTGCTAAAAACTTTACGTAACATCACTTTAAAATTTTCTTTTACGTCTCTTATTTCTTGGACGTTTAGACCGTCTTGCACAACCAAGTTAATGATGTGTGCAACACATCGACTATGAAAAAAAACACCGTTACAAGGCGGTTCATATTTTATTTTTAGTTATAATATGCATTTGGGTTTGATTTAGTTATAATATGCATTTGAGTTTGATTTCTAGTCAAATTCTTAACAAAAGTTCAAATTTTTTAGCTCATGTCAAAAGTTTTGGTTTAGCGGTTAACCGAACCGAATGACTACCAATACCCGATTAACTGAAACCGATCGGTTTTCAAAATTCGTTAACCAAAAATTTCGGTTTCGGTTCGGTGGGGGCACAAAACCGAACCGAACCGAGCACACCCCTAGGTCATGCTGACCAGATTTCCTCCTCCGAAGCAGATTGCCTCTCCGGAGTATCCTGATCACGCTGACCTGATTTTCGTCTCCAGAGTAGGCCGAGCCATCAAAACGCCACATTACAGCCAAGCCACACGCTTCTTCTCCGGAGTAGGCCGAGCCATCAAAACGCCACATTACAGCCACGCCACACGCGTGCGTGTGCGCGTGCCGATGCTTTGCACCCTATAGGACACCGGGGGTTTCTCCGTGAGTAAGTCTTTTGTGGATGGAAAGAGCTTCTTTGTATATTAAATGCTCAATAAGTAAATGAGAATATATGAGAATCTACGAGAGAGTTCTGTCCAGGAAGGAATAATGGTTCTTTTTTGGTTTGGAGTGTGAGAGAGAGAGAGAGAGATGGTTAACGGATTGTTGTCTCCCTCTCCTTGGTAAGGGAGTCTTCTTATATGCTCCATTTACAACCGTTCTGAGCATTAACCGCTCTGTCCCTTTCGTCCTTTCTTGCCGTCCATCGTACCATTATCTTACATGATCTTTTGGGCCATGTTTTAAAAGTCTGCATATTTAATGTCTGATGTGATGACCACCATTTACATACCCAACCCCTTTCCTGCTTTTTAGTATCCCGGACGAGGCTCTACTGGTAATGCTTTTCTTGCCAGTTGTCACTGGAGATGGGGTATCCCAACAAGTCCCTCTAGTCCGTTGTTCTTGTTATTTATGACAAGGATGACAGACTAAACTTTTTCCTTTTATCCGTTGCTTATTTCTGACTTAATATTTGAGGGCAATCATGTGTATTTGGGAACGGTGAGTGAGAGGCTTCTCTCTGTCAGGCAGGATTGCTTCAGTCACCTACACATCTTCCCACGTTATCAGTCATTTAAACCTTCAAATTGTGTCTTCTTCACTCAAAGGAAAGAGAGGGAGAGAGACAGTTCGTTGTTGCGTCGATGTTTCTCCCCTTCATTCGTCGCCGTTTTCTTGTCTTCGTTTCAGGTTAGTTCTTTTCTTTGCCCATTATCATGAGCAGGGGAAGGTGCTGGTGTGACACCCAGCATTTCAGGTCAATATCCACATTTCATAAACGCACGTTCATAATTATTATTTCCTGATATTTATTTTGACTAAGTAAAGTCAAGGAATCTAGCAAAGGAATTTATTCTAAGTCTAGTAAATCTTAATGAATTACTAGAAAAAGTAAGCAGAATAACCCGACTAAATGCGAACGTAAATGGTTAAATAAAATAACCAGAAAAATATACATATATATATGTTACACAAAATTTACGTTGAACCAAGATTTTAATAATTTCTTCAACGAGCCATAAAATGGTTAAAAATTATAATACCGTGAAGAATCGAAACCGAATTAAATTACCCCTTTAAAACTCTAATTGATACTAATATCATTAATAAATTAATGATTAAAATTTGTTATCATTAACCCCAAACCCACTTCTTGACTTTCTTGGCCGAGAGTCAGGGGAGCCATGCTCCCACTTGCCTGATTCACTCTGATTCAGATGAAAACCATACCCTTCAGTCGAAACTTCACCATTCCTTTCAAACCTTCTCCTTTTCTTACGGCAAATTCCCAATATCTCATTCAAATCGAAGTCCAGTTCAAGGCAAAAATTCATCAGATTTCAGTGCTATAAGAAGAGTTTCCAGTGTGTTCTCAAGAATCGAGCTAAGGAGCTCAAGATCATTCTCTGTTTCTCTAGAAATCACCATTCTCTGTTTGAGGTAAAAACTCGATATTATCCGTTTCATTTTCGTTAAAACCGTAACTAAACATACAAATCGTTCAAACGAAACTAAGATAACAAGAAAAGTGTGTCAAATTCAAGATTTGAACATAAAAATATACAGAGTGAATTCTGTAAATCAAAGTACAGGTAACGAAACTAGGAGTTTCGATACCTGTTGGTCAATCGAAACTGGAAGTTTCGATACCTATTGATCGAAACTAGGAGTTTCGATACCAGTTATTCAATCGAAACTAGAAGTTTCGATACCGGTTGTTCTATCGAAACTAGGAGTTTCGATATCTGTTTGTTCAATCGAAACTAGGTAGTTTCGATACATATTGCTTAATCGAAACTAGGTAGTTTCGATGCCTATTACATAATCGAAACTAGGAGTTTCGATACCTGTTTTGCCCTGTCGAAACTAGGAAGTTTCGACATCTGTTCTGTTCAATCGAAACTAAGAAAGTTTCGATACCTGTTCATCAGCCCCATTGGGCAGTAACTCAGAACTATTTTCATAACGAACCAAGTGTTGGGAAAAACTAAAAAGATAATTAAAACAAAAGCAATCAGAACTGCTAAGTCGGGTGAACAAATTGCGTTTAAGACGGGTAGTCTTAACGTGTATGTTATCCTTGTGTAAATAGGATACGGATAGGCGAATCTGCCGTCATTCAAATATTTGCTAGCATTTATATTGTCAATGTGAGTTTCACTAATCCCCCTTTTTTTTCTAAGTTTTGAAATGATTTGGGGTGGAAACATACTTGTAAAGAATTTTCGAATGTCAATGATTGAAACTAATGATCTGACCGTATGTATGTATTGAGGGAACAACAAAGCGCTTAAAGTCCTCGAAATAAATTAGTAACCATTAGCTATGGATTTAGCCCGGGATTTTATGAATAGTACTATTGGGGGTGACGCCTCCGGTCATGGTTAGTCGCGCTAACCAGGGGTCCAAATGGCCGAATGACCGCATATTGTCTTACTCGCAGAAAGGCGAGGTGAGGCAAAGAAAGTTGGGGTTTGGTTACGGTCTCGTACATCACATACTATTTTGTATTCCTTGCAAGCTTACAAATGGGGTCAATAGATCGGATTAGTATTCTTATTCATTGGTAATACATACAAAAGAGTTCTGATCAGGGTAAAATGATCAGGTTTTGTACAAAAGAATACTGATCAGGGTAAAATGATCAGGTTTTATACAAAAGAGTTCTGATCAGGGTAAAATGATCAGGTTTTGTACAAAAGAATACTGATCAGGGTAAAATGATCAGGTTTTATACAAAAGAGTTCTGATCAGGGTAAAATGATCAGGTTTTATACAAAAGAGTTCTGATCAAGGTAAAATGATCAGGTTTTGTACAAAAGAGTTCTGATCAGGGTAAAATGATCAGGTTTTATACAAAAGAGTTCTGATCAGGTTTTGTACAAAAGAATACTGATCAGGATAAAGTGATCAGGTTTAACAAAAGGGTTATGATCAGGTTAAAATGATCAAGTTTTAAACAAAAGAGTTCTGATCAGGCTAAAGTGATCAGGTTTTAAAGTAAAGAGTTCTGATCAGGTTAAAGTGATCAGGTTTAAACAAAAGAGTACTGATCAGGTTAAAGTGATCAGGTTTAACAAAGAGTTTTGATCGGAAAATGATCAGATTTAAACATTGGGTTTATGATAACTCTTTATATTAAATTGTGAACTCACCAACCTAGTGTTGACAATTTTAAGTATGTTTTCAGGAAATTGAACGTGGTCATCAGGTTAGCAATGTAGGATACATGCATGCACGTGGATACGACTTTTGGGAGGATTTCTCTTGTATAACTCATGGTCTTGAGTCATATTTGCGAAATCTTAACCTTTTGTAAACTCAAGTTGATATTTTGTACTGTAAATATTTTAAACTCGATTATGTATCCAATTACATGTATGTGTTTGCGGTAATCATATGCTTTGGAAACCAGTGAAAGTCGCGCCTCGCGTTTCCGCCCTGGCGGGGTGTGACAGAACTTGGTATCAGAGCCATTGATTATAGCGAACTAGGTGTCTAAAAATGGAACCTAGTCTATAATTTGAATGACTCACTAAAATGTTTTCATTGCATAAGCATTGCATAACCAGTCATCATGTCATGTGGATATTGTAGTCACAAGTATGTCGTCACGTTCACACTCTGAACCCGTCTCTGACTCTGAATCTAACGAGGAACTTTCCGCCACATGCCCCAAAAATCGAGTACAAGTTCGCAGCTCCACACCACCCAAGGTCGCCCTGGGAGAACCGCCTATCGTCTACCGAAAGAAAAGCGGAGGACCAATTAAGGTGCAAAGTGCTAGAAAGAAGGTTAGACTTCCGCGCAAGAGAAACCTGGCAGCCCGTGACCCGAAAGACTTGGAGACCGATGAGGAACCACCTAGGCAACGACCCTGTTACCACCCTACGGTGGGGACTATCCGTTGGATGCCTCGTACTCTGGCACGATGGAGGGAGATGGAGAGCATCTCATCTACCTTTGAGCTCGGAGAGTCCTCCAACTCTCCAACACCCCTATCCCACACTAGGGAAGCCATGGAGCTCACAGTGCCTACATTAGTAGCACGTGTTCATACGCACGAAGAGCGTCTGGATGATCTCCTAGATGATATTCGGGCACATGGGGATGCAACCATGCGCTTACGTCAAGGGCTCGGATCTCGAGTACAGACTCTGGAGGGTAGCACTCAAGACATACAGGGTGCCACTGACTACCTCGAGTTGAGAGCTGATATGGACTGGCAGTTTACTCTCACAGTCCGAGACATGGTGGAGGCGCTGGAAGAAAGGACTTTAGCTGCAGAGTTTGTGGCTAGGGCTAGCTTTGTCATGGCAGGACTAGCCATGATGATTGGGTTGTACTCCCATTTCTTCCTTTAAACCTATTACGGGCGGGTTGTGCCCGTAGTACATTATGTAGTTTAAAAAGTTAGTACTGATGAGGTCATGTGAACCCATCCTTTTTGTATCCTTATCTTTTGGAACAATGTACTATGTATGTTTTGACTATATATGTAATGGTTTATGTTGTAATGATAGTTGTTCATGTTTGATGTTGTGGTATCCTTATGTCATGATCTATCATTATTGATATATGATGTTGTTTCTTTTTAATTGATATGTTAGAAAGAACGTCATGGCACCTAAGCGTGGGACACCCCGTAACACTACTGGTGACAACAACGAGACAATTTCCCCAAACATGGAACAACTAATAGCACAACGAGTAGCTGCCGCCATAGAGCAGTATGAAGCAAATCGAAATAGTGGCGGAGGAAACGGCAGCGGTACCGGTGCAGGAGGTGCAGGAGGTAGCGGTACAGCAGGAGGTTCCGGAGGTAATAAAAATAATTAAGCCATAACACATAGTCATGATCCGAATTAATGACGTTATGACTTGTGATCCTGCAGATGCTCCAAATAGGAAGTGCACCTACAAGGCCTTCCTATCCTGCAAACCCCGCAATTTTAATGGCACCGAGGGTGCAGTAGGACTAATGAGATGGATAGAACAGATGGAGTCTGTGATTGATATAAGTGAATGCACCGCTGACTGCATGGTGAAGTATTCTACATGTACGCTCTCTGATAAAGCTTTAACTTGGTGGAATACTCAAATGAGGACTTTGGGAAGAGAGACAGCGTACCAATTATCTTGGGAAGATTTGAAAAACATGATGATTGAGGAATACTGTCCTCGGAACGAATTGCAAAAGATTGAAACTGAGATGTGGAACCTACAGATGATAGGAGATGATGTAGCGGGTTACACCGACCGTTTCAATGAATTGGCACTTCTGGTACCGCATATGGTCACACCAGAACATAAGCGGGTTGAGAGGTATCTGTGGGGCCTTGCGCCTCAAATTCGTAGCATGGTAACATCATCTAATCCAATAGATGCCAAGAGTGCTATAACTTTAGCATTCAAACTAAAGGATGATGCAGTACGTAATGAATTGTTTGTGAGGAAGGAGAATGAGGAAGGTAGATCTGGGGAGAAAAGGAAATGGATGGGAAATTCAAGTAACAAATCTGGAAAACAAGAGTTTAAGAAACAAGGAACTGTGAAGGCTTTTGCAGCCAACACGGTGGAAAGAAGGGAGTATGATAGGGGCCTACCGAGATGTAAGAGGTGTGGAAATCATCACGCCGGTGTTTGCATCAAGTGTGGAAAATGTGACAAGTTTGGTCACACCACTCAAGCTTGTCGAAGTAATAACCGAACGGGGAAAATCAAGCCGGGATGTTTCGTATGTGGTGACCTGAAACACTTCAAGAAGGATTGTCCCAAGTGGAAGAATCAGAACAACGCTCAGGCACCAGGGAGGGCATTTGTGATGGGTGCAAGGGACGCGCGCCAGGACCCGAACATCGTCACTGGTACGTTCCCGATAAATAATCACTATGCCTCTGTACTTTTTGATTCGGGTGCGGATATGAGCTTTGTGTTGAATGATTTTAAATCCTTACTCGATATTAAGGCCAGCAAACTAGATCAAAGTTATACAATTGAATTAGCAAATGGGAAATTTATAGAAACTGGAGAGGTCATTAGGGGTTGTACTTTATGTTTAGAAAACCATACATTCAATATAGACCTTCTACCCGTCGAACTAGGGAGTTTTGATATTGTTATTGGTATGGATTGGTTAACCAAGAATCATGCCGAGATAGTATGCTTCGAGAAGATTGTACGTATCCCACTACCAAGCGGAGAAATTCTTTCAATTCAAGGCGAAAGGTGTAGAACGATGTTAAAGACGATAAACTGCATGAAAGCTCATAAGTATCTACGCAAGGGTTATTGTGCATTCCTGGCTCACATTGTCGAGAGGAAACCCGAAGAACGTCGACTTGAAGACATACCAATCGTTAGAGATTACTCGGAGGTATTTCCCGAGGAATTACCAGGAATACCACCATCAAGACAAGTCGAGTTTCGGATCGACCTAGTACCAGGAGCCGCACCAGTTGCACGATCGCCGTATCGTCTAGCCCCTTCCGAGATGCAGGAACTGTCGAGCCAATTACAAGAATTACTTGACAAAGGTTTCATAAGACCGAGTTTCTCACCATGGGGAGCTCCGGTCCTGTTTGTAAAGAAAAAGGATGGAACCTTTAGAATGTGCATTGATTACCGGGAATTGAACAAGCTGACAATCAAGAACCGGTATCCTCTTCCTCGAATAGACGATTTGTTTGATCAACTTCAAGGTTCCAGTTTCTATTCTAAAATTGATCTACGATCAGGGTATCATCAACTGAAAATTCAGGAAGAAGATATACCAAAAACGGCTTTTAGGACTCGTTACGGTCACTACGAGTTCCTAGTTATGTCATTTGGCTTGACTAATGCACCAGCTGTTTTCATGGATCTCATGAACCGCGTGTGCAAGCCGTACTTGGATAAATTCGTGATTGTGTTTATCGATGACATTTTAATATATTCACTAACCAAGGAGGAACATGAACATCATTTGAAATTAATCTTGGAACTACTCAGGAATGAGAAGCTTTATGCCAAATTCTCTAAGTGTGAGTTTTGGATCCAAGAAGTTCATTTTCTCGGACATGTCATCAATAAGAAAGGTATCCATGTGGATCCATCCAAGATTGAAGCTATCAAAAACTGGGAAGCACCAAGAACTCCGACTGAGGTGCGTCAATTTCTGGGTTTGGCAGGATATTATAGGCGATTTATCGAGAATTTTTCAAAGATAGCCTTGCCTTTGACCACGTTAACTCAGAAGGATAAAAAGTTTGATTGGACTGATAAACAAGAATCAGCTTTTCAAGTGCTGAAGCAAAAACTTTGCAGTGCACCAATCCTATCCCTTCCCGAAGGAACTGACAATTTCATCATGTACTGCGACGCATCACACCAAGGTCTGGGATATGTATTGATGCAGAGAGAAAAAGTCATAGCGTATGCATCCAGACAGCTAAAAGTACATGAGAAAAATTATACGACTCACGATCTGGAATTGGGTGCTGTCGTGTTTGCACTCAAGATTTGGAGACATTACTTATACGGTACAAAATGTACTATTTTTACAGATCACAAGAGTCTCCAGCACATCTTTAATCAGAAAGAACTCAACATGAGACAACGTCGTTGGGTAGAACTACTGAATGATTACGACTGTGATATCAAGTATCACCCTGGCAAAGCAAATGTCGTAGCAGATGCCTTGAGTCGTAAGGAACGAGTTAAAACACTCCGTGTTCGTGCCCTAGAATTGACAATTCATACGAGTCTCACGACTCAAATCCGGATGGCACAACAAGAGGCAATCAAAGAAGAAAACATCCAGAATGAAGCTTTACGAGGAATGATAAAGCAGTTGGAACCAAAGTCAGATGACATTTTATACTTCATGAATAGAATTTGGGTGCCATGTTTTGGTAACTTACGGGAGTTGGTTATGGACGAAGCCCACAAGTCCAGGTACTCCATTCACCCAGGTTCGGATAAAATGTATAAGGATCTGAAAGAACTCTACTGGTGGCCGAACATGAAAGGAGAAATTGCTATTTATGTCGGTAAATGCCTGACATGTTCAAAAGTAAAGGCAGAACATCAGAAACCGTCGGGATTGTTACAACAACCCGAGATACCTCAATGGAAATGGGAACAGATTTCCATGGATTTCATTACAAAGTTACCCAAGACGTCGAGCGGGTATGACACTATATGGGTAATCGTCGATCGTTTGACGAAATCAGCTCATTTTCTACCCATCAAAGAAACGGATAAAACAGAGAAACTTGCAAAGATTTATATTAAGGAAATTGTAGCTAGGCATGGAGTGCCAATTTCTATTATCTCTGATAGAGACAGCAGATTCGTGTCTAGAATCTGGAAATCATTACAAGAATCCATGGGCACACGTCTTGACATGAGCACGGCATATCACCCACAAACAGATGGTCAAAGTGAAAGAACCATTCAAACCTTAGAGGATATGCTCCGTGCGTGTGCAATTGACTTTGGTGGAAATTGGGATACTCATTTGACACTAGCTGAGTTTTCATACAATAATAGTTACCACACCAGCATCAAAGCCGCTCCGTTTGAGGCTTTGTATGGTCGAAAATGTCGTTCACCGCTTTGTTGGGCAGAAGTTGGTGACAAGCATTTAACCGGTCCTGAAGTTATTCAAGAGACCACGGACAAGATTTTCAAAATCAAAGATCGTCTGAAGGCCGCCCGTGACAAACAAAAGAGTTACGCGGATAACAGACGAAGACCTTTAGAATTCCAAGAGGGAGACAAAGTCATGTTAAAGGTCTCACCTTGGAAAGGAGTTGCAAGATTTGGCAACCGTGGCAAGCTTAACCCTAGATACGTTCGACCGTTTGAAATATTGGCTAGGGTTGGCCCTGTAGCTTACAAGCTCAAATTGCCACAAGAACTAAGCAATATACATGATACGTTTCATGTGTCAAATCTCAAGAAGTGCTTATCAGACGACACATTAATTATACCTCCTGATGAGATTCACATTGACGACAAGTTGCACTTCATTGAGGAACCTATGGAAGTCACAGATTGGAAGGTTCAGAGAACAAGGCGCAGCCGTGTTAAGCTGGTCAAGGTACGTTGGAATTCAAAGCGCGGCCCTGAGTATACGTGGGAGCGGGAAGATAAAATGAAATCCAAGTACCCGTCCTTGTTTACAAACACTCCAAGTCAGAGTGACAAAAACTGAATTTCGGGACGAAATTCTCTGTAACATGGGGAGAATGTGACACCCAGCATTTCAGGTCAATATCCACATTTCATAAACGCACGTTCATAATTATTATTTCCTGATATTTATTTTGACTAAGTAAAGTCAAGGAGTCTAGCAAAGGAATTTATTCTAAGTCTAGTAAATCTTAATGAATTACTAGAAAAAGTAAGCAGAATAACCCGACTAAATGCGAACGTAAATGGTTAAATAAAATAACCAGAAAAATATACATATATATATATGTTACACAAAATTTACGTTGAACCAAGATTTTAATAATTTCTTCAACGAGCCATAAAATGGTTAAAAATTATAATACCGTGAAGAATCGAAACCGAATTAAATTACCCCTTTAAAACTCTAATTGATACTAATATCATTAATAAATTAATGATTAAAATTTGTTATCATTAACCCCAAACCCACTTCTTGACTTTCTTGGCCGAGAGTCAGGGGAGCCATGCTCCCACTTGCCTGATTCACTCTGATTCAGATGAAAACCATACCCTTCAGTCAAAACTTCACCATTCCTTTCAAACCTTCTCCTTTTCTTACGGCAAATTCCCAATATCTCCTTCAAATCGAAGTCCAGTTCAAGGCAAAAATTCATCAGATTTCAGTGCTATAAGAAGAGTTTCCAGTGTGTTCTCAAGAATCGAGCTAAGGAGCTCAAGATCATTCTCTGTTTCTCTGGAAATCACCATTCTCTATTTGAGGTAAAAACTCGATATTATCTGTTTCATTTTCGTTAAAACCGTAACTAAACATACAAATCGTTCAAACAAAACTAAGATAACAAGAAAAGTGTGTCAAATTCAAGATTTGAACATAAAAATATACAGAGTGAATTCTGTAAATCAAAGTGCAGGTAACGAAACTAGGAGTTTCGATACCTGTTGGTCAATCGAAACTGGGAGTTTCGATACCTATTGATCGAAACTAGGAGTTTCGATACCAGTTATTCAATCGAAACTAGAAGTTTCGATACCGGTTGTTCTATCGAAACTAGGAGTTTCGATATCTGTTTGTTCAATCGAAACTAGGTAGTTTCGATACATATTGCTTAATCGAAACTAGGTAGTTTCGATGCCTATTACATAATCGAAACTAGGAGTTTCGATACCTGTTTTGCCCTGTCGAAACTAGGAAGTTTCGACATCTGTTCTGTTCAATCGAAACTAAGAAAGTTTCGATACCTGTTCATCAGCCCCATTGGGCAGTAACTCAGAACTATTTTCATAACGAACCAAGTGTTGGGAAAAACTAAAAAGATAATTAAAACAAAAGCAATCAGAACTGCTAAGTCGGGTGAACAAATTGCGTTTAAGACGGGTAGTCTTAACGTGTATGTTATCCTTGTGTAAATAGGATACGGATAGGCGAATCTGCCGTCATTCAAATATTTGCTAGCATTCATATTGTCAATGTGAGTTTCACTAATCCCCCTTTTTTTCTAAGTTTTGAAATGATTTGGGGTGGAAACATACTTGTAAAGAATTTTCGAATGTCAATGATTGAAACTAATGATCTGACCGTATGTATGTATTGAGGGAACAACAAAGCGCTTAAAGTCCTCGAAATAAATTAGTAACCATTAGCTATGGATTTAGCCCGGGATTTTATGAATAGTACTATTGGGGGTGACGCCTCCGGTCATGGTTAGTCGCGCTAACCAGGGGTCCAAATGGCCGAATGACCGCATATTGTCTTACTCGCAGAAAGGCGAGGTGAGGCAAAGAAAGTTGGGGTTTGGTTACGGTCTCGTACATCACATACTATTTTGTATTCCTTGCAAGCTTAAAAATGGGGTCAATAGATCGGATTCGTATTCTTATTCATTGGTAATACATACAAAAGAGTTCTGATCAGGGTAAAATGATCAGGTTTTGTACAAAAGAATACTGATCAGGGTAAAATGATTAGGTTTTATATAAAAGAGTTCTGATCAGGGTAAAATGATCAGGTTTTGTACAAAAGAATACTGATCAGGGTAAAATGATCAGGTTTTATACAAAAGAGTTCTGATCAGGGTAAAATGATCAGGTTTTATACAAAAGAGTTCTGATCAAGGTAAAATGATCAGGTTTTGTACAAAAGAGTTCTGATCAGGGTAAAATGATCAGGTTTTATACAAAAGAGTTCTGATCAGGTTTTGTACAAAAGAATACTGATCAGGATAAAGTGATCAGGTTTAACAAAAGGGTTATGATCAGGTTAAAATGATCAAGTTTTAAACAAAAGAGTTCTGATCAGGCTAAAGTGATCAGGTTTTAAAGTAAAGAGTTCTGATCAGGTTAAAGTGATCAGGTTTAAACAAAAGAGTACTGATCAGGTTAAAGTGATCAGGTTTAACAAAGAGTTTTGATCGGAAAATGATCAGATTTAAACATTGGGTTTATGATAACTCTTTATATTAAATTGTGAACTCACCAACCTAGTGTTGACAATTTTAAGTATGTTTTCAGGAAATTGAACGTGGTCATCAGGTTAGCAATGTAGGATACATGCATGCACATGGATACGGCTTTTGGGAGGATTTCTCTTGTATAACTCATGGTCTTGAGTCATATTTGCGAAATCTTAACCTTTTGTAAACTCAAGTTGATATTTTGTACTGTAAATATTTTAAACTCGATTATGTATCCAATTACATGTATGTGTTTGCGGTAATCATATGCTTTGGAAACCAGTGAAAGTCGCGCCTCGCGTTTCTGCCCTGGCGGGGTGTGACAGCTGGCGTCAATAGTAGAACCGAAGAGGGGGACCTACAACCTACCCAACACACGCTATATATATATATATATACTAGCTTAGACCCCGTGTAATACACACGGTTGAAAAACATCAATGCATAAATTTCTTAAATTTTATTTATGTATTTTACATGTGTAAAAATGTATTACTGTATGCTAAGGATTGACGTGAGGTCGTAGTCTCAATCAAATTTAAACCAATTACAACTAAATAGCTAGCGGTAAGTGGGTATCGAACACGAGGAGTTTGTGGAAAATGTGTTTATTATGTAGCTTTGGATTTAACTAACTTAAACTAAATTGCAAGAAATGTAAATTCACGATTTTGATTATTTGGTTTCAACAACTAAGATTAACTAAATAAATTGCAAATAAAAAATTAGCTTTGTAAACAGTTTAGGAAAAAACGATCATCCTAGGTTTCCGGTTTCAATTGACATCCGTGTTTAAATCCAACTAGAAAGAATCACATAGACATGATTCATGTGTGACCACTTGTTTGTGACAAAAGGGAACTAAGTACTCGGATTATGAAAATGCGAGGTTGTTACCCGATGACCAATTAACCAATATCCAACCCTAATCCCTCCTGTGATATCTCGATTGTCAACGACACCAAGAACGTACGATTTAGATTATGATCAAAACATCAATCAACAATTTACAAACAAACATTCACACACCATAATAAACAAACAAACATTGCAAGTCTATTATTCTAGAAATACGGATAAAAACACAAATGTCTTGGACAAACCTTCAACCTAGGATGAACACCACAAGTTTAGCCACTCATGCCTTGATGCATCATCATCACACAAAGATTAATGTTCATATGAATCAAAACACAAAACCCAATTGTTTAGAGATGTTTGGAACCCCAGAACTCTTCAATTTTCGCCCAAAAAACTGTCTAGAAACGTCTCCAATGATGAGATTATGAAAAGACACTTGAAACAACTCTTTTATTGGCAGTTACACTTTTTGCGTCAGGGTCTACCGTAAGCTACGGTGGGTCTCTACTGCCTTACGGTGGAAGAAAAATGCTGGGGGCTACCGTAAGCTACGGTAGGCTTCAGCATGCAATTTTGTTTTCTTCATAACTTTTTCGTTTCAACTCCGTTTTCTTCGCCGTTTGCGCCCACGTTCTCGTAATTTCATCCTCTATCATGTTATCTTCTTAATTCTTCAATTCCAAGAATATTTTTTTTCACCTATACTCCGTCTTTCAATCTCCAATCCAGCCGCGTTTATTCGAAGCTTCATTTCCACACTTTTAAGCTCCGAATGTACCTGAAACACAAGCAAACGTAGTCATCTAATTCTAGACAATTACTCGATTAAATGTAGGATTAAAATACCATTTATAGCACTTAAGGACCACCCGTCACATCCCCACACTTAACCGTTGCTTGCCCCCAAGCAACTCATCAAAAACCACTCATAACTCCTCAAGCGATCAACATGAATCAAGCAAACAAATGTCCTCATTTTACTAACTTTTTCTTAAACCCCGCATAACACACCCCTCACAATGACTCTCCTCTCGGCGACAAATAATAACTAGCAAGGATGAGCTAGAACACACTTAAAGCAAATGGGTGATTGCACAATAATAGGGTTGTACTTAAATCGGTCATTCGCCTAAAGAATTTACTAAAATGCGCACGTGAATCAAAGGGACTTAAGGGTTGGAACGTGGCTAGGCATATGGGTAGGAAATGGAAATATATATGTAGTAGCTAATGATTCGACCCGGTCTTATTATTACATCTAAATAAACTCAACTAATTAACTAACTACAAAGCCTCGCATTATTATTATTATTTTTTTTTTCAAACTACTACCACATTTATTCTCATTATTTTTGTATTTTTCTCATACATATATTTTTTTTTCGTTTGCCAAACAAATCACAAAACACTAAATACTAAAGCTACTAGACCGGATCTTCTCAAACGGGTAAAATTTTTGGGAGGTAGGCACGGGTTAACAAATGATAAGCAATAGGCTCAAACATGGCTACTAATAGACCAAACTCCCGCCCATCTCGCTACCAAACTCATATATCCAATGTATGAGGTCCAACCCCCCAAATCTCACACTCGCACACACCATGACGAGGCTACCTAAATGCCCTTATCCTTTTCACATACATATCAAGCTAAGGCCTCAAACCGAATTCAAGCACAAGTTCTAATGCACCCCCACCCATTGCTACTCTCATCAAAGAAAATATTTCTAACAATTCAATTAAGTGGCTCAAACTCTCACCAAGAAAAGGGGTATACGGGGTTGTCGGAGTGTTATGCGGTTTCAATACTTTAACTTTTCAAATTTAGACCATTTTTCGCTTGATTTCAGAATTTTTCAAGAGTGTCAAAAATTTCCCCCATCCCCACACTTGGGATACATGGTCCCCAATGTATGGCTTTGAATCCCCATCTTTTATATATATATATATATATATTTATATATATATATATATATATTTTAAACAAAAGCAAACAAACTAACTACCAATATTTCAAGGCTAAAGAACATGACAAGTCTAAGGAAAGAGTACATGGACCTGATGAAGTTTGACACAACAGATGTTGTAAATGATCCGATTTTCTATCACCACCTTCACACAACTATCCGCACATCTTCCTCACACTTAAGTGTTGCCATAGCCCTGAAACATAGAAAAATAAAGAAATAACAAGTTCAGTGAAAATTCCCGGGTTGCCTCCCGAGCAGCGCTAAATTTTTGGGTCTTCAGCCAGACCGTGCCACCCCCGTTTATGGTGGCTCAAAGAAACGATTCCGGCCATCTCCATCACTACATCGTGCCATTGAGTAAAATGCATCCGTCCCGTTTCGATTCAGTGAGTAATCAAATACACTCCTACTTGATCCCGTATGCTTTTCTTCACGATCCGGTGGGTGATTTATTTTCATTCTTTGACACACTTTTGTCATACAATCACTAGACTCACCACCCTTCCCCTCATTGGATTCATAAATAATCACTGTAGTTTGAACATCAAATGATAACTTACAGTTCTTTTTGGTCATGGTAATAACCCCGTCTCTACAATTGATTTGAGCATTTGCTGTGTATAGAAACGGTCGACCTAAGATTACCCTTTGTTGCGCTGCCATTTTAGTAGAAGCAAAGTCTAGGACCAGGAAATCCACCGGGTACTCAAATTCTCCCAACTGAATCTTAACATTCCTAGCTACTCCCCGTGGACGCCTCCAACTTTCATCTGCCAAGCTCACCATGGTGTCTATATCTTGCAGCGGGCCAAAGTCATACATGTCATACAACTCGCCTGGTAGCACGCTCATGCCCTCCCCATAATCCAACAATGCATGAGGAATTTTTAATTTTTCCACTTGGATTGGCACGATTGGTGCCCCATGCTCTTTGTCATTTTCCGCCTCGGCCTCCTTTCCTATACCTGCATTCACTTGACACGAAGAGGTTAGAAATGTTTCATTAAATTCACTATTGGGAACGGTACTTACCACATTAATGTTCACGCTTTTGATGTTTTTGGGATTTGTCACTGTGTCACTTGGTAGTTGACCTTTGTTCTTTTTTAAAAGGGCCACCTCACTTGCAAGTTGACCCATTTGGGTAGTCAAGGATTGGATGGCTTTGTCACGAATTTCATCTTTTTGCAACCGAGCCTCATCCATTTGATTCCTCCTTTGCATATCTTGTTGCATCATCCGGAGCATATCCATCACTTCATTCCCACTTGAAGTAACTTGACCCGAATAGCCACTTTGGTCACCACCCGGTTGTTGAAATTGCCTTTGGAAGCCTTGATTGTTGAATTGTTGGCGAGGAACATAATTTCCTTGACTTCCTTGGAAATTCGGATTGGCTTGATTAGCCGGGTTTCCATAACGCAAATTCGGATGGTTTCGTAACCCGGGGTGATATGTATTCGAGTTCATGTTGTAATTTCTATCACCGCCCCCTTGGCCTTGAATAGCATTCACTTCTTCATATTGCCCTTCAACAACACCCACCAAACAAACATCCGCCCTATGACCCAATTCATTACAGTTAGTGCAAACATCATAAACTTGATTAGTAGTTTACACATTACCATCCTCCACCGCATGCACTTGGGTTCTAGTAATGGCCAGTCTCGCTCTCCAAGATGTTTGAGCCTTCCTCTTTGATGTGACCGCCATTTGTTCCAAAAACACCCAATCGTCTTGCTCGTGATTAGTACCGAATGTACCATTCGTGATCGACATTAAGTCACGAGCATCTTCGGAATTCAACCCTTCATGAAACACGTTCAACAATTCCCACAATTCGATCCCATGATGAGGGCAATTTTTTATCATCAAATTAAACCGTTCGAAAGCTTCGTGAAACATCTCACCCGATTGCTGTTGGAAGCTTCGTAATGCCTTTCTTGCATCATTTTTCTTTTGAGCGGTGAAGAACTCTTCCAAAAACCGTTGTTGCATTTCAGCCCAAGTATAAATTGAGGCGGATGGCAACGTATAAAACCACCTCTTCGCTTTATCTTCCAACGAGAATTGAAACAATACCAACTTTACTTCATCCGATGAAAATCCTTGCCCACCGATAGTATTGCATATCGAATCGTATGCCTCCAAATGAAAGTATGGCTCTTCCGTAGCCAATCCCTTATACTTAGGCAAACTTTGTAACGAGTTGGTTCGCACCTCAAAGGTTCTCCCGTCGTTATTTTGCGGTATTACCACAGGGGAGGGATTATTTGTGATAACCGGCCTAAAATGAGCTTCAATACCCCTCACAGCCTCCCAATTATATCTTCTTGGCACACCCAATCGAACTCTTGGATGTGGTGGACCCATTGGTCTTTGAACTGGTCTTTGAGGCGCGAATTGTTGAGTTGGTGGTTGAAACATTTGCCCCACTTGTTGTTGTTGAGGCACTTGTTGCTCATATTGTTGAACTTGTCGAGGTTGACCTTGTGGAGCTTGCGGTATATCTTGCGGTTTTCGCACAAATCCACCCCCTCCTTGAAATCCCGTTTGATTTCCATTACCCCCAAGGGTATATTCACCTTCATCATACCCCTCATATTCATCTTCATAACCGCCATCAAACCCATCATCTTGCACCCTCATAAACGGCATCGCGGTAGATTGTTGATATTGGAACCTCGATGGTGGTTGTTGTTGTTGAACCGGGGTGGTAAAAGTTATAGGTGGGTCTAGTTGAAATGGGAATGGTTGACTCTGTTGGGAAGACGATTGACCTTGAGTCAGGAAGAAATGGCTAAATGGTGGAAAAGTTGATGCAGTTTGGTAGCTCAATAGATTTGGTGGAAGTGTGCTTGTAGGAACAGTGGTATTTGTAGGTTTGCTCTCATTTGTTATAGGACTTGATGGAATAGGAGGTGTGGTGGTTGGTAGTGTTTGACCTGTAGTGAGAATTGGTGGATCCATGATGTTTTTCGATGTAGTAGGAGACCCAATGACTTTGTTCTCCCTAAGTAAAACTCGGTTCCGAGAAAGTGTCCGTTCAATTTCCGGATCAAATGCTACTGGTGATGACTTTTTGGAGCCTCTAGTATGCATACACCTGTAAGTACCTGCACACTAACACAACCAGCGTAAACCCGAAAATAACAAACAAAAAACTACGAAAGTTAACACACGTTGTGCACTACTCCCCGGCAGCGACGCCAAAATTTGACGTGAGGTCGTAGTCTCAATCAAATTTAAACCAATTACAACTAAATAGCTAGCGGTAAGTGGGTATCGAACACGAGGAGTTTGTGGAAAATGTGTTTATTATGTAGCTTTGGATTTAACTAACTTAAACTAAATTGCAAGAAATGTAAATTCACGATTTTGATTGTTTGGTTTCAACAACTAAGATTAACTAAATAAATTGCAAATCAAAAATTAGCTTTGTAAACAGTTTAGGAAAAAGCGATCATCCTAGGTTTCCGGTTTCAATTGACATCCGTGTTTAAATCCAACTAGAAAGAATCACATAGACATGATTCATGTGTGACCACTTGTTTGTGATAAAAGGGAACTAAGTACTCGGATTATGAAAATGCGAGGTTGTTACCCGATGACCAATTAACCAATATCCAACCCTAATCCCTCCTGTGATATCTCGATTGTCAACGCCACCAAGAACGTACGATTTAGATTATGATCAAAACATCAATCAACTATTTACAAACAAACATTCACACACCATAATAAACAAACAAACATTGCAAGTCTATTATTCTAGAAATACGGATAAAAACACAAATGTCTTAAACAAACCTTCAACCTAGGATGAACACCACAAGTTTAGCCATTCATGCCTTGGTGCATCATCATCACACAAAGATTAATGTTCATATGAATCAAAACACAAAACCCAATTGTTTAGAGATGTTTGGAACCCCAGAACTCTTCAATTTTTGCCCAAAAAACTGTCTAGAAACGTCTCCAATGATGAGATTATGAAAAGACACTTGAAACAACTCTTTTACTGGCAGTTACACTTTTTGCGTCAGGGTCTACCGTAAGCTAGGTGGGTCTCTACTGCCTTACGGTGGAAGAAAAATGCTGGGGGCTACCGTAATTTACGGTAGCTACCGTAAGCTACGGTAGGCTTCAGCATGCAATTTTGTTTTCTTCATAACTTTTTCGTTTCAACTCCGTTTTCTTCGCCGTTTGCGCCCACGTTCTCGTAATTTCATCCTCTATCATGTTATCTTCTTATTTCTTCAATTCCAAGAAATTATTTTTTTTTTCACCTATACTCCGTCTTTCAATCTCCAATCCAGCCGCGTTTATTTGAAGCTTCATTTCCACACTTTTAAGCTCCGAATGTACCTGAAACACAAGCAAACGTAGTCATCTAATTCTAGACAATTACTCGATTAAATGTAGGATTAAAATATCATTTATAGCACTTAAGGGTCGTCCTACGGACCACCCGTCAAGGATATAAAACAAAATTCAAAATATGTAAAAAATAATATATAATTGAGTTTCGAAAATATGTCAATTACTATTTAATGTAATTTGACTTTCATTTACTATTTGATTGAAAATAAAAATTACATAATTAGATTTCAAAGTTTTTTTTTTATAATAAATGATAATTTAAAATAAATGTGTTTTATTAGTATAATTAGAAATTTATTAAAAGATATTTGTGTATTTAATAAGAGAGAGATGCGAGAAAATATTGATGATATTAAATATAGTGATAACATGTGACATACAAAAACCTTTATTTATTATATAGTATATAGATATATATTGAAAAAAACCAATTAACAACTATCATGTGACAATTTCTGGTTCGGACACGGTGCTGTTCACTCCTAATGCATTTTACTATATATACTTATATATATAAACAATAAATAACAAGAGATTATTACTATAGAGAAAATCACACAAGTTTACTGAATTTTTTTTTGAACGGCAAATTTGTATTCAATTTTTTTTTTTTGTGTGTTGGATGAGGTTAGAACCCACAACCTTTTCGTTATGGAACACTCTTCTTACCACTACACCCCAACCTGCTTATAACTTGTTTTTGACCATGATGTCACTTTTGAAGTTGTTTTCTATTTTATTTATTGTTCTTTTTGATGACTAACTTAAGACGTTCTTTATACTTACTCTTAAATGTACATTAATGTTTATCATATGATTAAAACCCTTAACCACTTAGGAAGAAACACTTTACTACATACTATGATAGCGTTAGATTACAAGCTTTTTGGTGTCACTTCCCAGGTATCACACTTTATATCCATTAATGCATAAGAAAATACTACTAATGACCAGTATTAATATATCACCCTTTCATTCACGAAGATGAGAAACTATTTATTTTGTGGTAGTTAACTTACAAATACTCAATATACCATCTATTTTTTTTGTGTATCCATTTTTAAATTAAACAAATTTCACTTTTGTCATATCACACCGGATAAAGGTAAGGTCTACCCCTATCTCAACCTTATACCTTACTATTTGAGTGGGATTTTACCGGGTATATTTGTTTATTTCACTTTTTCCAAGTTACCCATAATAAAAAATACGATTTCTTGATAAAACGATAATAAGTGAATATAGATCACGTATCACATGCATATATACATATGCATTAATAGTCATAAATTGTTATACGCTAACAAATAAAATACAACATAAATATAGGGAAAATTGGATTTTAGTAACCCAAACTATAACTTAATGACGTATAGTAATTCATACTGACAGTTTAACTAATAATACTTTTAACTTTCACTTTCGTTGCGAAGGACAATCTAAGTAGCATTATCATAAAAAAAATTACACTTGATTTCCACTCATTTTCGCTCACAATGACGATTATGAACCAACTGAGAAAACGTATAAACGAAATCGTTTTTCGTAGCAAATGCTTGTTTTTATAGTAGTGTGAGAATGCATTTAACAATAAAATAAAAGGTTAAAATATCACTAATCAAATTATTAATATAAATTATTATCTTCAATAATAATAGTTTATGTCAGTAAAATCCAATTTACCTTTTTTTTTTAGAACGACATGTCGGTTAGGATGTCGCTAACCCCACCTAGCCTAGAGTTCAAGTCCTGTCATAGAGGGTGTTCCTGAAATTATGAAGTGCACCTTGTGATAATTGAACCTGGGACCTTCACAAAAGGAAAGCTTTATGACAAAACCCCTGATCACCGGACCAAAATCCAATTTACCTGTATATATAAGAAAGTAATACGATGATTTCTCTAAATTGTATTCCAACTAGTGGGCACACCCTATTTTGAAAAATACTTAAACGAAACTTTAAAAAACGTTAACAAAGAACAAACGTAAAACTAAAATACAAAAAAAGAGAAAAAAAAATAAGTATTAAGACCCGTACGTTGCGGCGCGAAAAACGGCGGAAAAAATAAAGTATCGGAAACTAAATTTAAACAGAAAGGAAGACGCTTGCGGTGTGTTAAACCGCGGAAGAAATTAACATCATCGAAAGCTTATAAAATAGTTATCTTTAAACGAAATAAATAAACTTACTCGAAACTTCATATAGAAAAAGAAACCGTAACAAAGACGTTAAAAAAAGTTAACAAGAAAAGTTAGTAAAAGAAAGTAAAACCGTTCAAAAAAAGTAAAGACTTAAAAAAGAATTCATAACGACGTTGCACGCATGTGCGTAGATAACTTATACACTATCAAGCATAACTCCGTTATAATTGTGCGTATTCCACTTCTTGTAAATCAGTTGGTAAAAAAAGAGAGAAAAAAACGTTTAATGTGTAAACGATAACTTTATTAAATTGAGGGGCTGTAATATAAATTTGTTAAGGAAAAAAAACATTTTTTAAATTCAGGAGTTTAAAAGTAAATAAATTAAGTGTGTAAAATATAAAATTATATAAAAAACAAAATTGCTGACATATTGATTATTTCAGCATAAAAGAAAAATAATATAATATGCCTACACTTCTTAATTTGCCTTTTTGTAAATATTTCAATATAAAAGAAAAATAATATAATATGTATATTATAAAGATGCCCTAATATGACTTCATCCCACGTGTCGTTTTGCATGTCTTTTCATCAGTTTACGTGTCCCCAAATCCCTTCTCCATAACTCTCATTTCGTCCGGCTCTCTCCACCTGACATCAAAATCATCACCCATGGCCGATCGGAACGTCTACCGGCCACCAAGACCCACCACCGCCGATGACGGAGGACCATTCATCCAAAGACTCCGTACCCACTCACTCAACTCCACCCAACTCATGGGCATCATGACCCTCCTCATCTCCGGCGCCATCCTCCTCCTCCTCACCGGCGTCACCATCACCGTCGCCGTCGTGGGCCTCATCTTCTTTGCACCCATCATCATCCTCACCAGCCCCATATGGGTCTCGATTGGCACTCTCCTGTTCGTGGTGGTCGCCGGGTTTGTCTCGGTTTGCGGGTCCGGTCTGGCCGGGGTCGGGGCGGTTTATTGGTTGTACAAGTATTTTAGAGGGTTGCACCCGGTGGGTTCGGACCGGGTTGATTATGCGAGGAGCCGGATTGCGGATACGGCGAGCCATATGAAGGATTATGCGAGGGAGTATGGTGGGTATTTTCAGGGGAAGGTGAAGGATGCGGCTCCCGGTGCTTGAAGGTGGTGGTGAACCGGTCGGAAACCGGTTGATCGGAGTGTTCGTGGTTTAACGTTTGTTTTTTTTTTATCCTTTTTTGTTGATGTAAATCTTTTGTTAAGTGTTTAAAGTTTTAAGCAATCAAATTCCGGTGTTATATGCTATGACAACTTGTACATCTTGCTGCATTGGTGGTAATTTTAGAGATAAAAGTTTTAACACTATTAATTAATCGGTTTACATTATTAAATATTAAATATTAATAACACAATGACACTACATGATAGAACACAATTCACTAAACATGCATGGTTAAAGGTTGTTAATACATAATTAACACGGTAAAATAAACATTATTAAAGGAGACTACTAACCACACACGGAGAATGCTAATTGGACTTGGTCATATACGCATCGTATAGGGCAATACGATGCGTATACCCTTCACAATTTCCCATGCCCGACATTCTCTTACAACCTGGTCATTCAAACATCGTATACGCATCGTATAGGGCAATACGCTGCATTTTAGGGTACAATGTGCCTTCTGCCACTAGTCACATCACCTCGTACCCTATACGCATCATATTGGGCTATACGATGCGTATAGGGCCCAAATTTTGTGTATTTAACCATGCAGAATTCTCATTCGAACCGAACGTATGCTTTCAAAATTCAAAAATTATAAACATGTCTTGGTGGTGGGATGGTAACTACGGTTTTCAGGTATATTCTAACGAGTCGGTGGAAAACAATCCGCAAAGTTTTGGCGTTCAAGAGGTGAACCAGGAGGAGGTCTCGTCCAACGTTTATTCTCATCAACGGGTAAGGCTTCCATATTTGAACGAGCCACTAAGCAATCCCGAGTTCGTATACGGTGAACCGTCTTACCTTACACAACCCACGAACGAATACGTATACGATGAAGTCTCTTACCCGACACAACAAACCGATGACTCCGAAGACGAAGAACAAAATAATCAAAATATGTCTTATAAAACTAACCAGAATTTTCAGTCTCGTGAACAGTTGGTTGATTGGGCTATCCGGAGAGGACGTGACAATGGTTACGTCATTGTCACCCGACGATCGAGGAGAAAAGGCGACGATCCGACGGAACCGTTTATCAAGGTGTGGCTTGTGTGTGACCGTCACGGCGAACGTGCGTCTACTGCCACGGTTAGACGTGCCGGTAGCAAGAAAATTGGTTGTCCCTTTAAATTGGAAGGAGAGTACCAAGAAAATACTGGTGATTGGAAATTAACGGTGAAGGATGACAGTCATAACCACGATCCTAGTCAACATCTTGAGGCGCACTCGTTTGCAAGGAGACTGTCTCAGTCGGAACAACTTTTGGTGGGGAAGTTGTATTCGCAAAACATGTTGCCACGAAACATTCTAGCAACTATAAGGGAACAAAACCCAGAGAGTAGTTGCATTAAAAAAGACATTTATAATGCAATACAAAAGATAAAAAACGAAACGAGAGTCGGTGAAACTCCAATACAGATTCTGGAAAACCTGCTTTCTTCAAAAAAATACGTCTACTATACTCGAGAAGATCCTGCCACAAATAGTGTGGAGGAGATATTCTTTGTTCATCCGAAATCGTACGAGATGTGGCGTGCATTCCCGCACGTGTTGATGATCGACGCGACATACAAAACAAACATGTACAAACTTCCATTTGTCCAAGTGGTCGGTGTGACCTCCACACACCAGTCGTTTTGCGTCGCTCATGCATTTATATCAAAAGAACAGGAGGAAAACTTCGTCTGGGTGTTACTTCAAATAAAAGCAATGTTGCAAAAGTGTATGGAGCCGCGTGTGATAGTAACAGACAGGGACAAAGCTCTTATGAACGCGTGTGATAAAATATTTCCGAGCTGTTCCAAGAACCTATGTCGGTGGCAAATACACGAGAATATCGCAAAACATTGCAGGACATTATTTACAGACGAAGACTGGAAAAATTTCAAGTATTCATGGTCGGTATTATGTGAGTCTCCCACACCAGATATATACCATTACAATTTCAACCGACTTTACGAACGTCTGTACGCAGCCAAACGAGGAAGTAAGTTTTAAATATTAAAAATTTAATATTTTCAGTATTTAAATATTTATTCAATATTAAATATTTTTCCAGGAGTTATTGATTATGTGACTAAAAATTGGCTGGACCCGTATAAAGAAAAATTTGTATCCGCGTGGTCCAACAAAAACCTCAATTTTGGTCAACATACAACGAACTGAGTCGAGAGCCAGCATTCGCTCTTAAAGAGCTATCTTAGAAACGCTAACAGGTCGCTAGATAGACTTGTTGGGTTTGTTGAAGAAATTGTATCAGATCAGTATTATCACTTACAGTTTGGGTTTGGAACAAGCATCATAAGAAAAATGGACAGCCACATAGCTATTCAATTGTTTGATATCCTGCACTGTAAAGTTTCACATAAAGCTCTAGATTTGATAGAAAACGAGTGGTACAAGTTATCAAATATACGGAAACAAAATGCAACGTGTGGGTGCCAACTTTTCAGTAGTTGTGGGTTGCCGTGTGCTTGTCGTCTAGCAAATATCGAAGCTACAGATAAACTGTTCTGACTATTTAATTATTATTATTATAAATTAATTATATTAAAAAAAATATAATAAAAACAATATATTAATATTATTTATTATTTAAAATAAATACAATATATTATTATTATTATTATTTATTATTATTTAAAAAAAATATTATTATTATTTATTATTTAAAATTTAAACAATATATTATTATTATTATTATACAGGTGGCATAATCCCTCTAGATGCAGTGGACGTCTTCTGGAGGAAACTTGATTTAAAACCGTCATTTGTCGATGATGAAAATGTAGACGTGGATAAGGTACTGGGTCAAGTGAGAAACAAAATTATGTTACAACCCGATCAGGTCAAAAGAAGTATGATGTCGAGAATTGCAGGGGTTGTCTTTTCGAGCAAAAGTAACAAGAAAGCGCCTATGGTACAAGAAGATATTCGCGGTCGTCCAACTTTGAAAAAGCAACAACAAAGGAAACATGATGTCGCGAGAAACAACTCATTCACAGGATCCCAACAAAGCAAATGTGACCCTGCGAGACACAGCTCGTATATTGCGTCACAAGACTCTATACAAGCGAGTTCGGTCTTTCAACACAGTCGTTCAACTAAGGGTAAAGGAAAGCAACCGCAAGATGATAACGCCCATCTTGGGTTTCCATTGATTACGGGGAATGATGCGGTTAACAATATAAAATGTTTTAAGGATTCGATACCCTCTTTATTTTATCCGTACATTTCACATATACAGGATGTAAAACCCGACGGTAACTGTGGTTTTCGATCGGTAGCTTTGGGCTTAGGGTTAAATGAAAACCGGTGGCTCTTTGTCCGACAACAACTTCTACATGAGATGGACAATAAAGAGGAATGGTGGAGAACTGTTTTTGACAGAGTCGCCTTTCAAGAGTATGATAAGCTACGTCACACAATAGATTGGCAGGGTGTGAAAGCCGCACCAGTTAGTCGTTGGATGTCGATGCCATACACAGGACTCCTAATTGCTCAAAGATTTGGGGTGATTATTCATCTTTTAAGCATCAACGGTAATCAAACATTTTTTTCATTGTGGTTTGGTCCTAACGTTCACGCTCAACATCAAGTTTTATCGTTAGTTCACGTAAAAAATGCTCATTTCATCCACGTCAAGTTAGACAGAGAATTTCCGATTCCTACGCCGAATGCACTTTGGAATTTGCACCGAAATGATGATGCAGCAAAATGGAAAAATATATACAATGATCGTATAGAACGATTTAAGAAAATAATGGCCACTAATAGATCTAGTTTTCCACAATATTTCACGAATCTCGGATGATATTTGTTTAAAATTGTATTGTAATTCTTTTTAGATTAATTTTATTGTCATTTTAAATATTTTTATTTAATTATAACTAATTATAATGTTAATTAAATATAATAATAATTAATTTTAATTCAAATGTTTCAAAATTTAAATTTTTTCAAAATTCAAATTTCTATACGGCACGTATAGATCAATACGTGGCGTATCTTCCCTAACCTTTGGTATTCTATACGCCACGTATTGCCCTATACGTGACGTATATACATTTGATTTATCTGGTTTTGGCCCCGTATTGTACCAAACGAACCAAAAAAACAAACACAAAGCCATACGCGACTCGCTTATAAAACGCTCGTTGATTTGGATTGTGCCATCAAAAAAATTTTGAAAAGGTACGTGTCATAACCCACAATCATTAATGTTAGGTTTTTATTGAATATTAGCGGGGTAAAACTGGGTAGATTGGCGATTTTTAGGTTTGAAATTAAGAACTATACGCCACGTACAGGACCATACGTGGCGTATAGTTCTTCTGGATTGATCTAAGGAAGAAGATGAAGCCATACGACACGTATAAGCCTATACGCTGCGTATGGCTCAGTTTACCCGGTTACATGCCTGCGTATGGCCTAGTTTGGTCGCGTATGACTTGGTTTACCCAGCAACTCGCCCGCATATGGCCTATTTGGCCTGCGTATGGCTTTGTTTACCCGGCAACCGCCTATACGCCACGTATAAGCCTATACATGGCGTATAGGTTTTTAATTTAAAAAAAAATTTAATTATATAAATTAATTCAATTAAAGAAAATATAATAAAAACAATATATTAATATTATTATTATTATTATTTATTATTATTTAAAAAAAAATATAGTTATTATTTATTATTTAAAATTTAAACAATATATTATTATTATTTATTATTTAAATTAAAATATTAAAAACAATTAATTATTATCAGATATGGCGGATTATGATGATGATATTCAGATGGATCAGCTAGACGATTTTGCGCATTATCCTTTTCTAGATTTTTCGCCCGATACAGAGGCTTATTCCCGGTGCCAGAAGCTCCGGGAGGTGCAGATGGGTCCGGGTACGGCGGTGGATTGGGCCCTCCTCGAGGAGGTGCATGAGGCCGAGCGAGCTAGGGCCATCATCGGTGAGGACACGCCATGGTCGCGTCTTTTTGACCTTTCTTTTGAGGAGACATACCGAGAGCTTGTCGTCGAGTTTCTTTCGACGTTCATCTATTCAGAGACTGGGCTGCAGCCTCTACCCGGGGAGGCGCCAGTGGGCCGTCACGACGGGCTTGTACTACGAGCCTGAGACGGTCTCGCCGCTATTCACCGAGGCGGTGACGGAAGTTGACAAGGAGGAACTCCTTGTTTTTTGGGGCTTGATTTCAGATAGTCCTTGGTTGGGTACCAAGGGGAGGGTCTCGGGTATTAGAGACCCTTTGTATAAATATCTGCACCGGCTTATTTCGACGTCGATCGCACCGCGTCTGAAAAGCCGTGAGTGGTGCACTGATAGAGATCTTTTCTTCCTTTTCTGCCTGCTTACTGGGAGGCGGTGCGACCTGTCCACGAGCATGACGCTTTATTTTGCTTCAGCCTATATGCGACAGAGGCGCGGACTTTTATATGGCGGTGCATTCATCACGCATATCATGCGGTCGGTCATACCATTTGGCCACCATGAGCCACATATGTTACCGGCCATTCCCCCTGTCCGATTAGATCGTCGCACGGCGAGCGGCATGCGCATCACGCACCGATTCCCGCAGGGCCTTCGGTTCGTAGGGGTCGTCCAGGACCAGGTTTGGGTCCCGGTGCCGTTGCCGCAGATGCCTAGACAGGGGGACCCGCCTATGCCTCAGCCGCTACAGGGTATGGAGATTGAGGACGAGCCGCCACACGTCGAGCAGGTCCACGAGCATCCGCCACAGCATCCCCGACACGTACGTCGGTCTGTTAGGCTGGATAGGGCTACCCAGGCATTGCTTGATGGCCTTGTTGCCGACTCACGGCGACAGGGTCGTCAACTCGATCGCATGGAGGACCTGATGACGTGGGCGGTTGGATAGCTCGTGAATCAGTCACGAGCCGCCGGCATCGAGCCACCCCCACTACCACCGCCACCGCCACGTCATTATCCGGACGACCCCGTTCAGGGTGAGGGCGGGGCAGGTCAGGGTGATGCCGGAGCCGATTAGGTTTAGTTCTTTTATTTGTATTTTGTTTATTTCGTTGTTATGTATGTAAAACATTTTGATGTATATATTTAATTTTATGATGTAATGTATATAATGTTTAGTTTACTTGTTTGGTTGTAATGTTTAATATTTTGTTTGGTTTGTAATGTTTAATATTTTGTTTGGTTTGTAATGTTTAATATTTTGTTTGATTATACTGTAAAAATATAATAAATGTTTAAAAAAAATATAAAATATATAAAATTTATAAATAGATAACAAACTTATATTAACAAAATTATATAAATTAAAATACAAAATAATATATTATTATAAAAAAATATAATTAAATAAATAATCTTATACGTGGCGTATAGGTCTATACGCCACGTATAGGATTATTTAACACCAAATCTTTCAACTTTTGAAGAAAAATATTGAGCCCTGCCTCATACGAGGCGTATAAGGCAATACGAATCGTATGGGACACAGAGAATGACACGTGTCATTCTGGTGTCAGAGACTAAACCCTATACGCCCTCGTATTGACCTATACGAGGGCGAATCGCGCGACGGCGGGTCCAATTAGCAATATTCCGTGTGTGGTTAGAATCGGCCTTATTAAAACTATAATCCATATTTTATTATATATATAGCTATTTTGTTTTGATAAACAAGTTATAAAAGTATTACTTGGGTTATTTAGACACGATTTTAATCGTGTCATTAATGTATCAACATGTCCTGACCTGAATCTATTTATCTTTGTGTCGTGTTTTATGTCGAATTGTGATGTGTTTTGTGTTGTTTTATGTTGAATTATGCCGTGTTAACGAATGGTGTTATAAATTGCTAGCACTCAACTTCCATCATATTTTGGTTAATTTTCTGACAATATTTTGGATAATTTAAATTGCGTAATTTCAGACAATATTTTGGATAATTTCAGTGTCTCCGATTGAATTCTTAATGTATTCGAAGACAAAAACATGGTGATAAATGTAAAAAGTAACTTTAATATTTTTTTTAGAGTTAATTTCGTTTTACATTCATGAGGTTTATGTTGGGTTAATCGGGTTGTTTGCGGGTCACAGGTTATACGGACGGTCAAGTAGCAACAACTTTATTTATTTTTCGCATGTTTATTTTAAGTCAAGAAATAGAGTAGCGGGTCAAAATTGTGGGTCATGTTTGCTAGCTTTTAGGAGAGGGTTATTGGCACGTATCCTTTTGTTAACTGTATTCTCGTTTCTTAATAGCAAAAGAGTTGACCAGGTTGTTGATCAACAACTGCGTATTGTGATATGTTTCTGGTTGTGAATCTGCGATAAAAGGGCATGTATACCTATCACTTGGTATCAGAGCGGAGAACGATTCGAAAGGGAGGATGACTTCTGGTTCAGATTGCAGAATCAGAATGGGGTTCTGATTAGCGACAAGTGAAAGAAAGGAGTTTGGTCTTGGGTTTGATGAAAATGCTTCAAACTCTCACATGCAAGGTGGCTAACTGTTGAGAACGGGTATTCAGGGCACATGGAGTTTTGACCAAGTTTTATGCTTTTTGTTTCAAGAATAAAGTCATGAGACTACCGTTTGCATTTCCTAGTTTTATGTTAAAGTTGTTGTATTTCTTTTACTATAAAAAGGTTGTACTCCTGTGTTCTTATTCATATGAAATAATACGAAAATCCCATTCTCTTTCTTCTTGTTTGTGCTCAAGTTATCTTTCGCTGCTTATTATTCTGAAACCTTCAGTGGTATCAGCGCCAGGTCTCTCTCTCTCTCTCTTCCGATAAGAACACCCATGGCTGAACCAACCAGTGCACTACCAACCCAACCAACACCGATCCCCATCTTCAAAGCGGACGGCTACGAATTCCGGTGTATAAGAATGAAGACCATCCTCAGATCTCGTGATCTGTGGGATCTTGTTGAGTCCGGAGTCAATATGAGTGATGCTGATCAAAACCGCCTTAGGGAAACTGTCAAGAAAGATGCACACGCCATGGCTATCATTCAACAAGCGGTACACGACCAATTGTTCTACAGAATCGCTACTGCTACTACTGCAAAAGAAACGTGGGACACCTTGAAGATGGAATTCCAAGGTGATGACCAAGTGAAGGCAATTAAGCTTCAAGGATTAAGGAGAAATTTTGAAAATCTCTCTATGCAAGAAGATGAACAGATTGGGGACTATTTCTCCGGAGTGATGGCTATTGTAAGCCAGAAGCGTTCCTATGGTGAGGTTATTTCTAACCAAACCATTGTGGAAAAGGTTTTACGTAGCCTTAGTCCTCGGTTTGATTATATAGTTCCCTCCATTGAAGTCTCTTTTGACCTTACCAAACTCTCCCCGGTGAAACTAATGGGATCACTACAATCCCAGGAGGCCAGACTGAACAGCAGAATAAAAGAAAAAGAAAAAGATGAAAAGGTTGAAGAACAAGCACTGCAAGTATTCCAGAATTTCAACAGAAGTTCACCTGGAACGTCACAACGAAGCCGTGGATGAGGTTCTTTCAGGGGGAGAGGACGAGGTCGTGTCTTTGATCGAAACAAGGTACCCTAATGTAACGTTTGCAACAAATTCAGGCACCTTAAAAAAAGACTGTTGGTATAATGAGGACTCTCAAGTCTAGTTAGCTGCTGATGACGCTGTTGCAACAAATGTGGAAGCCACTCAGGTGACAGAGGAACAACACCTGTTCATGATGCTTACAAGTGATGAACTTTCAAACCGGGAAGTAAATCCTAACTCTCTCTGGTTTATTGACTCTGGCTGTTCTAATCATATGACAGCTATTAAGACAAGTTTCACTCATTTTAATGAGTCATTTTAATGATTATTTGTAATAAAGCGAGTATTTTTAAAGAGAACACACAGTTATGAGAACCAACTGTAGGGTACCTAGTTTGGGGCCATACAGGCTGGTCTTGGGTGTTTCACAAACGTCCGAGACATCGTGAAGGCAATCAACAGACTTCTAATGTCTTGCACGGTGGGGTTCCGATTAAAAATCCTTCTTATTCCATGAATCTTGCTCAGGTAACGGTTTTGATTTTTCTCACGAATTTCCCACTTAATTCTTCAGTGAATGAGATTTGCAAGTTCTGCGAGTATTATGGGATAGTTGCAGATCTGTATCTATCCGATCGGTTATCAAAGGTCGGTTCTGTGTTTGGTTTTATGAGGTTTCTTCGTGTCAATGACGTGGGTCTTCTGATTGAGGATTTACATAACATCTGGATCGGGAGTCACTGACTTGTCGTCGGGATAGGGTTAATTTTGATTTTCTTTTTGTTTTTTTTTATTTAATAAATTTTCGTCGATCAAAATTTTTTTTTAAAATTAAAAAAAATTCTGGAAAACCCTATAGCGACGACATGTCGTCGGGATAGGGTTTTTACCTTTATTGACTGGTCAACATCCTTCGAAACCTATGCCGACGACATGTCGTCGCTATATGTCACCTGTACCGACGACAAGTGGACCTATGCCGACGACATGTCGTCGCTATAGGGTGCAGCGCGAACAAATAGGGAAACTAGACGACAGAACTTCATTTTCATCAAAAACTCTCCAAAACTCCCCCAATTCTGTCTCTCCGACGATTTCAGCGTTTTTGGGTTATTTGGGAGCAACTTTTACACAAACTCTCGGGATTTAAGGTGAGCTAACATCCGGGTTCATATTTTAGCTAATTTTTTAAGATTTTGAAGTTTTGTTTGTTTATTTTGGTTAGGTTTTGAAGGAATTTCACCATTTCTTGAATTTCTAGCTTTGTGAAGGTAAATACTCGTTTTAATTACTAATTTGTGTTGAAATTTGGTTTATATCAAAGATTTTTATGATTTTGTATGTATGTGTTATGTATGTATGTTTGTATGTATGAGTATGTATATTTGTATGATTGAATTATTAAATTATGATTAGTTTATGTCATTTGGTTTAGATGTGTGTTTATTTTATATAATTTAGTTTATGTAAATTAGTGTTTGTATGTATGTGTATGTATGTGTGTAATTTGTGTTTATGATGATTAGTTTTAATGTTTAGTTTGTATGTATGTGTGTAATTTGTGTTTATGATGATTAGTTTGAATGTTTAGTTGGTATGTATGTGTGTAATTTGTGTTTATGATGAAATTTGGTTTAGATCTAAGATTTTTATGATTTTGTATGTATGTATGTTTGTATGTATGAGTATGTATTTTTGTATGTATGATGGAATTATTAAATTATGATTAGTTTAGGTCATTTGGTTTAGATGTGTGCTTATTTTATATAATTTAGTTTATGTAAATTAGTGTTTGTATGTATATGTATGTATGTGTGTAATTTGTGTTTATAATGATTAGTTTGTATGTATGTGTATGTATGTGTGCAATTTGTGTTTATGATGATTAGTTTGGATGATTAGTTTGGATGTATGTGTGTAATTTGTGTTTATGATGATTAGTTAATATGAATGTATATATGTGTATGTATGTTTATAATTATGTAATTGGACATTTATTTATGTTTGTATGTATATGTTTGTAATTATGTAATTGGGCTTTTATTTATGTATGTATGTAATTGTGATGTGTAGGTATATAAGATGGTATTTATTGAGAGCAACTTTCACAAAAACTCTCAGGATTT
The DNA here is from genome assembly GCA_023525975.1 of Smallanthus sonchifolius. Lineage (NCBI taxonomy): Eukaryota > Viridiplantae > Streptophyta > Magnoliopsida > Asterales > Asteraceae > Smallanthus > Smallanthus sonchifolius. The sequence continues at coordinate 16,308,287 of CM042020.1, forward strand.
AAGGTGAGGTAACATCCGGGTTTCATATTTTAGCTACTTTTTCAAGATTTTGAAGTTTTGTTTGTTTATTTTGGTTAGGTTTTGGAGGAATTTCACCATTTCTTGATTTCTAACTTTGTGAAGGTAAGTACTCGTTTTAATTACTAATTTGTGATGAAATTTGGTTTAGATCTAAGATTTTTATGATTTTGTATGTATGTGTTATGTATGTGTATGTATGTTTGTATGTATGTTTGTATGTATGAGTATGTATATTTGTATGTATGATGGAATTATTAAATTATGATTAGTTTAGGTCATTTGGTTTAGATGTGTGATTATTTTATATAATTTAGTTTATGTAATTTAGTGTTTGTATGTATGTGTGTAATTTGTCTTTATGATGATTAGTTTGAATGTTTAGTTTGTATGTATGTGTGTAATTTATGTTTTTGATGATTAGTTTGGATGATTAGGTTGTATGTATGTGTGTAATTTGTGTTTATGATGATTAGTTAATATGAATGTATATATGTGTATGTATGTTTGTATCTATATGTTTGTAATTATATAATTGGACATTTATTTATGTATGTATGTTTGTGTGTATATATTTGTAATTATGTACTTGGGCTTTTATTTATGTATGTATGTAATTGTGATGTGTAGGTATATAAGAGGGTATTTATTCATATGCTTATGTACGTTTGTATGTATATGTAACTTTATTTAATTTTGTTACAAGTTCGAAACTAGTTGCGGTTGACGAGAGGAAGAACGTCGTACACATAATCAACAAATGCTTGAAATGCAACGACAAATGGATGAAATGCGTCGAATGTGGGATCGCCGAACTAGCAGCGATGATAATTAGCTTGGAGTTGTTGAGTCTTTGCCTTTTTTGTTGGTATTTGTCTTGAACAATTTGCATATTTGTGTGTCGAACAAGTTTATGTTTTGAATGTTTGATTTGTCGAACAAATTTGTGTGTCGAACAAGTTTGTGTGTCGAACAATTTGGATGTTTGGTTTATGTTTCGGATATTAGTTTTTATCCGATTTGAATGTTTGAATGGTTTATATTTATGATTTGCATTTTTGTTTTTAGAAATTTAATATTTCTAGATAAAATATTAAAAATTAAAAAATAAAAAATAAAAACAGAAAAGACCTATACCGACGACATGTCGTCGCTATAGGCCTTTTTAAAAAATTATTTAAAAAAACAAAAAAACCCTATACCGACGACATGTCGTCGGTATAGGGTTGGAATCTATACCGACGACATGTCGTCGGTATAGAATTTCTTTTTGAATTATTTTATTAGACCCTATAGCGACGACACGTCATCGGTATAGGCTGACCTATACCGACGACACCTATCCCGACGACAATCTTGGGCTATTGGTACGACTCAATCCCGACGACACCTATCCCGACGACATGTCGTCGGTATAAGCTATCCCGACGACAAGTCGTCGCTATAGGGTCAAAAAAAGTCGTCGGTATAGGGTGATATTGTTGTAGTGAGAGGGATGGGATGGGATGGGGAGGGAGGGAAGTTTTTTAAATAACCTGGATCAAGTTAAATCTTAGTTTAATATTAGCCAGTCGAGTTAACACAACCTTAACTTAAAATCCATCAAAAGGCTTAATCAACTTTATTATTTTTATATCATTCCATGTGTTATATTTGTTCAACCTAATCTGAATACATAATAAAATATACGCTTTATGATTAATTAACACATAAAAAATTAATATCGATAGATATTTTAAAATATAACAGATAAAACTAAAAGAGAGAACATTCTTACGCATGTAATAAATTATAAATATCCTCCTAATAATAATAGATTGAAAGCCATCAATATTCAATTAAGAAAAAGTTAATAATAGAGAATTAAAGCAGGCGTTGACTGCAACTATATATGGCTGCTTCATGCAACATAAGGTCTTCTTTCCAGGAGGGGTCACTTGTGGTTTTGATCTTTTGACATTGAAATCTATTAATTATTTTTTAAGATTTTTTTTTAACAGCCAGGCAATATATTATATAGTGGAAGGAATGTCCAGCAGGTAACGGGACTTTATAATAAAGTTGAGTAGGCATCAGAGAATGACACGTGTCCTCTAGTTACTTATTTATTATAATAAGGATTTTTTTTTCTTCTGCATACCATTGAATGTTTTGTCTAAAAATATATAAAAATACTTCACACAACTTTAAGCAATTTTATACGCCTCACCATCATTTCTATGCTTCATGCCCGGATTGTAGAAACTTCTGTACAAACCATAGGAAGCCATCACAATATAACACCTATATTTTAGCGAAAAATAGGTGTTTGTATAATTACAATTTATATTATGCATCATATGTATATTATCACCATAGGAGAGTGTTATACTAAAAATAAGTTTTTTCCTAAGAAGTCTAAAAAGAAGATTTTAGGCATGGTGTTCTTTGATTTTAGGTATTGTGTTTTTGTTTTATTTATATGAATATATTTAAAAGTTGAAGAACACAATGCCTAAATTTTAAAACACCATGCCCTTCTTAGTCATTTTTAAAGAGTAAATTACTATTTGAGTTCCTGACATTTGTCCATTTTAACTAGTTGAGTCCCTACTCTTTTTTTTAACGGTCTGTGGCCTAGCTGTTGTTTTTCATAACCATTTAAGTCCATTTAGCTAATGCCGTTAAATTTTTCTGTTAAATGGAATGGTAGTTCTGTCCTTTTACATCTAAAGGACTAGTTATGTAAATTACTTAGAATTTAGTAGTTGAGGGACTATTGTGTAATTTACTTAAAATAATTAAAAATTTAAAAACATATATAAACTAGTAGTATACCCGTCCCAGTCCGGGTTTCCAAAATTTATAACGTTCAAACTCAACAAAGATATTTTAGTAATACCTGCGCTCATCACCGTTTGTCGTTTTTCAAAACTGTAGTTAGCAACTCAGTTAAAGCTAGCATGAACACTTATTTGTTTTCCTTCTTTATAGCCTAACTCTTGTATTTTGTAGTAGATTTCTTGTAAGAAAAACGTGTCCATGTATAACATATCAACGTAATTTATGTTGCCATAAAACATCATGATCAACATATAGAATATAATCCACATATTCAGGCCCGTAAACATCTGACCATCTACACATAAACAGCCCATACCATGAATATTTTCCATACAGTCCAGTATTTCAGATTTGTCAATCTCAAAACTCATAGCCATTTCAGATGGGTCAATAATATCCCAACCCTTTTGGAACCCCCACCCCTAACATCACCAAGACTCAATAACCACACAACCCAATCCCACACTGGACAAGATGATAAGACCATGAATATTTTCTTAACGTCTCTAACCACTTTAGCTTGCACAAAATATTCACCTCAATAATCCTTGCAGTTCTGATATACCCATGTTTGATCCATATATTATGGACTATATGTAAGGTTAATATATTTCTATTAGCAAAAAGGTAAGCCACCATATAACGTACAACTGCCAAAAACCATAAACACAATCGATCTACTTGGAAACACATACAACCCGAGATAATTCTAGTTTTATACCCATCCCATCAAATAATGAAATAACAAAATCAATAAAAGAGTAAAATTTGGTGGCTTTGTAGGACCCACATGGGAAACAGAGTGTGCTCTTAGTGTCAGAAAAAAAATTTTGGTTGAAAATTCATTAACAACCGATACTTAAAAAGTATGCAAAAGTTTCTATGACAATACTCACAATGGCTACAATTCCATCATATAACGGTGGAGGGGGTGGAGCTCGAGTTCCCACGGCTTGTCGGCAACACCGCCGCAACACCAAGGGGTTTACGGGTTCAGTGCCATCGGCTTCATTTGACGGGTTCACGAACCCGTGTTCAATGCCATCTTTAAGCTTCACTTCACGTGTTATGCCATCGGCTTCATCTCACGGGTTCAAGGGTTCCACCCCTTGTGAAGGGGGTAGTTTAGGGTAAAAATGATGTGGCATTACGTGCCATGTTTTGATTGGCTAAACCTTAGAGTACTTAGGGGTTAAAGGGGTTCCACCCCCTCCACCCTGAGTTAAGCTCTCAGTTTGCAATAGAAGCCATAGCATCAAAAGCATGCACGACCCTTTCTGTAACAATAACCTATAGAAAAAAATATATCAAAAGCTGATAAATGTCTTACCTTTTGGCTAGGAAAATAAAATTGAAAAGATTTGTGATAAGACATGAACCTTTGTTTTCACTTTAGCTTGAAAAAAGATTGGGAGCTACACTTTCCCATGTTCAATCCTTTTCCACTCCCGGGATTAACATAAACCTAGTAAACATAAACCAAACAAACAATCAAACAATTTATTATCCAGCAATACTTTTTTTTATATTTGGGACATCATGGGTAAAATTAGTGAGTGTTTGATGTTCATTTTTAGCATAATGAATATCGGTGATCAAAAAGTAAGTTGTATTTGACCCTAAATGATCAAAAGCAGAATTTGTTTATCCAAAAAGTAAAAATTGATTACTGTAACTTGAAGTCAAATATAGGTTCTAATAATACATATTCAAATTCACCTTCAATACCAAGCTTAAATAAGAGATTATCATGTTGACCTGCATTTAAAATGTTTGCTTATCCACATGACCAAATGTAAAAACAGTTGGAGCCTAGAAAGAAGATCGACTTCTCGACCTCTTGACATCATGCACAGTGAACCAATACATCTACAAGCAATATATACACACAAAAAAAGAACTTATCACTTTCCTAACAAAACTAAAACCCATAAAAAGGGCGGTTTATAACCTCATATATGCTTCAAATGGGAGTCCTATTGTAAATATCCTCCTCGCATCAACCGAATTACCATGCCCCCCCCCTCTGTGAAACATGATCAAAAACACATATTCATCAATTCTAGGATCTAAAACACTTCAAATTCGAGACTTTGCAAGGTGTTTAGACATGATAGGCGCAAAGAGAATTCATAGCATATATACTTGATTTATACCTTAACACATATTGACCATTAGAAACTTCTGTAACTGGAGCATTAACCTCAACACCTGCCTGAGACATACACAAGAAATAAGCAAGGGACCAAAATGTAATCTTGAAAAAGTATTTATAAAAAAAATAAAAAAGAAAGAACAAAAGAGAGAACAGAATTAATTGGGAATAACAAACTCCTTGATAGCACCACCAGTTTTTGAGAGCTCATCAATGTATGGACCAAGTTCAAGAATCAAGTGCAAAGGGCCATAACTTCAGTCTGCAAATAAGATAACAAAAAAATATGGTGATCTAGACCTTAGATTTAGGATCAACCTGAACCGCCTTAGAGAGTCCTCCTCACCTCTTCCCCATTCACTACACACAAAAAAGTAATAGAAAAGACCAAATTTGACACTCCATCAAACGCAGCCACAATCAAATCGAAAATTGACATGAAGTCTAGATATATACAAACGATTTCAATTCAATTTTGCATTAAGATAATGCATCTAATAAATACTTGGGCTTGCAATGGCATAAACTGGAACATTAGGGCACAACGTGATCGACTGGAAATTCAAAAACAAAGGCATTTCATCGAACAGATGGTGATCATGAAATGAATCTGGATTATAGCAAAATCGATGGTGAGATATACCTCGGTGAGGCATCGATGGCTACTGTTCTTCTTGAAGTAGTGATTTCCGTCTTGCTTGAATTGTTCGGCTTGCTCGGCCGCCGAACTCACTCCCTTCGCCATTGCTGATCTCGGATGACGATTCGGATTTGTGTGTAGAAGATGAAACGCGTGATATGAGTTGCCAAATCTCCTGACTAAGATTGATAAATGGGAGTGGGGACGTTCAGGAGAAAAAAGAGGAACTGGGGGAGTTACAATGTGGTCAATCCGTGTGTTTCTTTTTTCAATCCGTGTACTAAACTGCTAATCTAAAAAAAATTACTTTCTGTAATTTATAATTTAAGTGGTCAGGATTTGATAAAAAGTTAGTTATGGGTATTTTAAATGGCTTAGATTGAGTGTCAAGAAACATAAGTGGCGGTTGACTCTTCTCGGTCTATATATTAATAATTATACACACAAACACACAACCATTCCCCCTCTAATCGCCATCTCCGGCGGGCCACCACAACCACCACCGTCCACTGCAACAATTCTCCCTCTGCTACACTATTGCGAGACATGCGGGTGTTGATTCAAAAAACGAAATCTGGAAAAACACGATCGAAAACGAACGGTTAGTCATAAATTAACCCTCTCAATCTACGAGTTTGACCTACCTGTTTACTCCAATTGGTCATTCCCTGATTCTTTCGAGTAAGTTTCTGGATTCAATCATATCATTAGCCTCCAAGTGTTGCTTAAATCTTAGATATCAATAATAATTTGGGTAAATTAGTAATTCTTACTTATCATATGCCGGAAACTCCGGTCGAGCAGAGCTCTACCGGTTTTGATTTTGGTGTCGATCCAAATCTAGTGGTGTATCTGGTTTTGATTTTGGTGTCGATCCAAATCTGGACCCTAAACTTGCACTTGCTCTTCGTGTTTCAATGGACGAAGAGAGAGCAAGGCAAGCAACTGCTGCAACAACCAAAACTAATCGGAGCATACTACCAATCGTCGTAGCCTCCCGCAACACCCTTGCCTGCTCCACCGCCTCTCGTAGCACCCTTGCCTGCTCCGCCGCCTCCCGCAGCACCATGGTCTAGACCCTAACGCTGTGTTCCCGAGTTTACTAAAGGGAAGAAAAGAAAAGAAAGGAATCATTTCCCTTCTTTTCCTTTCTCTCCAAATCTTTTCAATTTGGGAGGATGGAAATAAGCCTTTGTTTTCCCTTCATTTCCCTCTTTAAAAAAAAACTAGGGAACACTCTTCCCCTCATTTCCTTTCTTTTCCTCCCTTCAAAAAAACTCTGGAACAAGGGTTTATTTCCCCTTCCTTTCTTTTCCCTTCTTCTCTCCTTAAATGAGACTCGGGAACACAGCGTAAACGATGAAAATACGAATGGTGGCGGTGTTCCTATCGAGAGGGAATAGAGAGAGATTAAGTAAATTACACAATAGTCCCTCAAGTATTAGATAGTTTTAATAAGTTACATAATTAGTCCCTTAGATTTAAAAAGACTGTAATACCCTTCCATTTAACAGAAAAACTTAACAGAGTTAGTGAAAAGGACTCAAATGATTATGAAAAACAAAAATCAGACCATAGACCGTTAAAAAAATAGCAGGGACTCATATAGTTAAAACTGACAAACCTCATGGACTCAAATAGTTATTTACTCTTTTTTAAAATAAACTAGATGTTATGCCCGCGCTTCGCGGCGGGTGTCGGGCAGATTGTTAATAAAATTTAAATGAAAATGTAGGCGCAACGGTAAAAATATTGTTAATAAAATAGAAACATAAAACTAAATAAAAAAAAATAAAATAAAAACATTACCGGTTCGGGTCGTCGAAACCCATAAAATCGAATATCGATACAAGTTTCTATAATACCAATGCCAACAATGATATTGTTCACTCATAATAGGTTCAGCTAGTCACGGTACCACAACGGTAACGACACTCGCTATAGGCAACGATAAAAAAAACTCGATTTTGAATATAACTCCGTTTTAAAAAAAAATTGTACCGGAATGTTGACAAAAAAACTAAAAACAGCCGGCTCCTCCGTATTTTGAAAAAAAGTTAACGAACTAAAGTTATTAAAGGAAAACAAAATTAACAGAAAAAAGGGTTAAAAACGTATATTATATATAGTATAAGAGTTTAAAATAAAAATATAAAATAAAACATTACTTGCCAGCTGGGGAATGGAAAGGCAACTATTCATTTCACTTTTCTTTTAATCTATTTTCTAATATCAATACCGTAGTCAAATTAAAAATAATAAAATATTTGATTTTATTATAATTTTTTTAAAAATAATAAAGTATATAAAAATTGTTTGATTTAAAAAAAAACTAATAGAACCATATTTAACCCAAAATATCAACGGAGACTATTCTTTTATTTTAGTCTTTTCACCCATTTGTAACTTGCTATTATTTACCATCTTGTCAATAACTTAATCTTAATAATTAAAATAGTAAGATCAGCGGCTCATATCGGTTCTTATACTTCTCATTAAAAAAAACAATTTTTGTTTGAGTGAACAATTCATAACCTTACATATTGTGAGAATTTGAAAAACCAATATCAATCATGGATTAATAATAACCAATGGTGTTAATTGATTGATAATATTTTTTTAATTAGTTTGAATAATCTTACTTATTTTAAGTGAATGACTTTATAGAACAATTGGTTTAAAAAAATCTATTAATTATAATAAATAAAGGTTTTAAGATGCTACGTGTCTTCAATCTAGAGCCTCTAGATCTTTGTTTTCCCGTCTAAACATTTTTCAATTATTTATTTTAATTTTTTTTAACTCCTATATTGATTAAATATCGTTTAAACGTTTTCATATTTCTTATGATTTTAAATTTTAAACATTAAATGCAGGATAACTTTTGGTTGACCAATAACTTCTTTTTTTAAATACATTATTACTTATACGATATTATAATAAAATTATATTACATCATTATTTAATATTTTATTAATATCAACATAATAAAACAAAATATTTCTTGTAATTTTTTTTTTAAATCAGTAACGAACATAAGATTTAGATTGACATTTTTTTCACAAAATGTAATAAAATTAAGTCATCTGTTAACTATGGCCCTATAAAATCTAATAATAATTTATCAACATATAAAATATCTATTTATTGTATTTTGTTCATGATTCAGCTCTTGTAATACACGAGAATCTAACCTAGTAATAATAATAAAGAAACGCATTCCCTTGTTTCTCTCTAAAATTTCTAATTCTCTATTGGTGTTCTTTCTTCGTAAATGCGAAGATGTATATAATTGTGCCCCGTTCTTTTCTTAGTTATCATATAAAAAGAAAAACATAATCATTCTATTAAAAGAATGCGCTTGAAAAACATGTGTATGTGTAGGTTAAAAAGAATGTTTCCATTGACGATGCACGTGTACAGGTAAGTAAAAAATTTAGAACACGCTATTAATAGTATACCTACGTACTAATCGGTTGTTTCTTTATGTCCGATTCATTGCCAACTAAATGAACCGACGGTAAAGGCGGTTCCCTGTTGAACTGGCCGGCCCTGTCCGCTTTTAAGATGATTGTGTATAACTGGGTGTAATAATATACACATACCGCTCAGATATAGACATACGTTGTGTAATTATAGTGTGTAATTATGACGTGTAATTACACGGACACGTACAACCTCTCGCAAGAACACACGTATCGCATCTTGCTAACCTTTTATATACTTCTCACACTAAAAACATTGTGTGTGTGTCTATATATCTATATCTATACTATATAATAAATAAAGGTTTTGGTGGAAGACTTGTCACTATTTTATCCATCCTCAACCTTTTTTTCGCCTCTCTCTCCTATTAATTATACAAATTTCTTTAATTGTTTTTATAATTTTTTGTTTCTCGACTCTCTCTCCTATTAAATAATAATGATTTCTATAATTTTTTTATAAAACTTTTTTATTTAAAAAAATAGGCTTGTTCATAAAACATTTTTATAAATTAAACACTTCTTTCTTTCTTTTTATAAAATATTTTTAAAAAATAACTATATAACGTTTCTAAATTTTGTATTAAAACTATGTAATATGTCATAAATATGTAATATGTAAATATTTATTACTAAGTATATATAACATTGCATTTATTCAACCCGTGTAATACACCGGGTTTCTAAAGTTTAATATGAATTAACACTTATCAGTTACATAAAAAAATTAATACTCATTAACATAATTTATAACTGTCACGTAATATTTTATTCAACCTGTGTAATTCACAGGTTTTTAAAGACATGATTTTTTTATTACTAATTATATAACATTACATTTATTTAACCTATGTAATACACATGTTTTTAAAGATATAATTTTTTATTACTAAATATATAATATTACATTTATTTAACCCGTGTAATACACGGGATTCTAAACTAGTATATAAATTATTCAATTAATTTATCTCTACTCTCTAAATTATTCTTAAATAAATTTGTAAACATGTGTAAATGGTAAACTTACACATTGTTCATTGTTTTAATATACGAATACATGTAAATTTACATATATAAATTTATTTTTTTATGTTGTATTCTACTAATAAATGTAGTAAAACAAAAAAAATGGTTTTGATTGATTTTTTCATGAGTTCTCGTAATATATATGAGTTCTCGAATGATATTTAATAAATTATCTTGGTTAATATAAAATGTTTGACCAAAGGGCTTGTAGCCTAATGGTACCAAGGTGTTAATAAAATGTATCTATTTTCAAATAGGTTGAGGGCAGTGGTAGACCTAAAAAAAATTTTCGTGGGGGTCGAAAATTTTTGGGGTCGGTTGAGTAGTGATATATAACATGCATATAATACTAAATTTTTTTCATTGAGGGGCAATTGCGAGGCTGTTTTAAAATTTTATAGGGGACGATCGGAATTTTAGTGCGTATTTTACATACAAAAAAAAAATTCACGGAGGGCGGCTGCCCTCATTGTCTCTTACTAGGTTCGTCCCTGGTTGAGGGTTCAAGTCCCATAATAGATATAATGGTAAATGGTGTGTGAATTTACTCTTAAAAAATATAGAAAATGTTTGATTTCAAAATAGATTTAAAGCTTCTCGTACGATTGTGACTTTTGGACAAATTGAAATTTGACTGGATGTTTTGTTCAGACGTTTGCTAGTAATCTTGACAGCCCTTCAGTGTCCTCGAATACTAACTTGACCGTTCCTTTTCAAAAAAATTTAATCAAATAAAGAATCAAGTCGATCATATAATTGATTAAATATTTGCCCATCAAACAACTTGGTTTTAGTTATTGGTAAACTTTATTACGTATATAAATTAATTTGAAATAATATAAATATAAATATTTGAAGAAATTAAATAAAAAAAATTTAAGAAAATGCTAGTGTTTTATTTGACATATTTATAATGATCGTATTTAATAGGTTTCGTGTGGACAAAAATGTCTTATGAAAATCATGTTAGTTTTTAACTAAATGGAATTATATTAGTCTTCCAAAAAACATTGTTGACACAACATTTAACATTCAAAAACTTTGGATACACAACTTTAATCAATAAAAAAGAACATTAAAATAAAAACATATTTTTTTTTTAATTTTAGCATTGTTTTATTGAGTTTGTCTTTTTATATGCAATTAAAAAGAAAATGAGTTTATGTTTTGTAACGCTTTTATAAAATGTTTTAGGGAAACAAAAGTGAATGGGTAAGATGAAAGTATTCAAAGCTTGTTTGTGAAAGACTTTGAATAGAGTTATTTGGATCAACGGAGTACTACAAAAGGTTTATTATATTCCATACTCCATAGCTTACGGGTGACTTATTTAAAGTTTTTATAAGGTGGGTGATAATATTAACAAATGTTTAAAGAATACTTGTAAAGAACGAGATCTTATTGTAGATTTTTTTTATATTCTCTTATACACGTGGTATATCCTATACTAGGTTTGAAACTCGTGTATTACACGAGTTGGATCATTAAATGAATACAATTGATAATATACTTATATACTTCTTGTTAATGGTACATTAAGGTTTCACGTTTCAAGACTTGTTTTAAGAAATATGTCATATTTTGTAGCTAAAATTAATTATTTATAAGTGTTTGGATTCGTGTTTTCAAAGTGATTATTGTGAGTTTAGAATCAAACAAAGTTGTTAACTGATGGATATGAACAATAATCAATTTTCTTACAAAACTATAAAGTTCCTACACTCTTTTTAAATTCATTTGGGTGCATAGAAAAAGAATGAAAATGAAGATTGAATGAAATTAATTGATAAAATTAGGGGAGTAATTTTAGAAATCAAAGAAATTGATTGTAAGGAGGAGAGAGAGTCGGAAAAACCGAAAATTGGTTGCACAGAAAAATGATATGTGGCATTATAGTTAGTGATTTATTAGAATAAGGATTAAAACAGCTAGTGAATTTTAAATTTTTTGTTAAAAAAATATGAATAATAAATTCATTGACGATGTGGTTCAGTATCTACTGATGGAGCAGAAGCAGCAGTGAACTGTGGGGGATGAGATGCCCATGAAGAAGGACCAGAAGGGCATGGTTGAAACTGGCCGCTGGATCTGTTTTTCTGAGAAGGTTTCTGTTGTTGTTTTGCCCTATTAAGTAAAGTGGGCACTGAAACTTTCAATGGTTTTTCTGTTTGCAGAATGCACACTCATCAAAGACAGCTTTAGGAGCTTGTCTAGACTGATTTGAAGCCAGAGATCGTTGTGGAATAGTAGTTGCTTTAGACTCTTTGTCCACCTAAGATTTGATACGAGTCTCAATTGCAACCAGTTTATGAACAACTGAATCAGCTGTGGGAAGAGAAGACCGACGCTACTACACAAATAGGCAATTGCGACCAAATATAGTGACCAACAAAACCGGTCGCAAAGTTAGTGACCATATTAGCGACCAAATCAAAATCGGTCGCCAATTTAGCAACCGAAATGAAATCGGTCAAAAAATTAGCGACCGGGTTGTTTTGGTCGCAAAATTGTCGCAAATATAGCAACCTGTTATGTTTCGGTCGCAAATACAGTCGCTAATTTTATAAAGTAATAAAAAAAACAAAATAAAAGTTAATCTAGTCGCAAGAACTGTCGCTAATATAGCTACTAGCATTGTTTCGGTTGCAATATTAGTGACCGAGTCAAAATCGGTCGCAAAAAAGTGACCGAAATAAAATCGATCGCAAAAGCTAGTGACTAAACTATTTTGGTCATAAAACAGTCGCAAATATAGCGACCAAAACTGTTTTGGTCGCAAGTACGATCATTAATTTTATTAAAAAAATTAAAAAACATATAAAAATTACTTTGGTCGAAACACGGGTCACAAATATAGCAATCGAAACGGTTTCGGTCGCAAATACAGTCGCCGTGATAAAAAATTTAAACATATCGCAAATATAGTAGCCGTAATAAATAGTGTCACGCCTAGCTACCGGAAATAACGCTTTCGAAAAGATGATCGCAAATTATACTTTTAAAAAACGACTATAAACTTCTGTCGCAAAAATGTTTTTCAAAAAGCTAAAATAAGGTTCAAAATAGATACAATAAAAACGGTTGTAACGAGTTAAATTTGAGAGCATATAATTAGGGCTAATTGTCTACTGCGTTTGAGGACGGATTGCAGACTAATCACTCTCCCGGATGCATATCGAACTTTGGATCGTGATTTTCAGTTTGTGTAAAGGTGTGTTTGTTTGTGTCAAATGAACCTTCATTACTCGTCTTCTTATAGGCTGATTGTTGAACCCGTAGCGGACCACTATGCAAGCGTTAGCGGATCGCTACCGCCCCATATGCCAGTCTCTTTCTTTTTGGCCACGTAGCAGACATCTAAGTTGTATGGTAGCAGTCTGATACCAACCTTACTTCAGCGAGTCAGCTATGCCATGCGTCTCCTCCGGTTGCTCCCTTCCTGATCAGGTAGCGGACCGCGAAGGTTTAGGTAGCGATGCGCTACCGACTGATGTAACATCCCAAAAATAAAACGACAATAAAAAAATAGTAACGAGTTTAATGCGAGACGAACGGAATAAACGAACAAAGATACGCAGGTCGGGGATGGGCCGAGATTGGTCGTGAATGGGCTTGGGGTGGGAGGCCTCTCCCGTAAATACCCCAACACACACACATCTCTCATTCTTGCCATCCTAGAGAGAGAAACCCTAGAGAGAGAAAGTACATGGATTGACCCGAGGAGCTAGCAACTTGTTCCTCTACTGCTCGTGAGTGAAACCTTCGATTCAGAAGCTCGAAACAGGTAACAACCCATTCCAAATCTGAGTTTTTGGTTTATGTTGGGTTTTCTGGTGTTTTCGTGAAAAAGGTTGAGTTTTTTGTGAACCAAACGGGAAAAGGGTTATAGATATGTAAATAGGAATGAAAACCCCAAGTTTTGAACGTAAAAAGTCAGTAACTTGAACGTAATCAGATCTGGCCGCCATTTGCATGCAACTTAGGGTTCTTGGGGAAGAAGACTGCCCGACAGGCTAACTTATCAAGTTCGCCTGGCAAGGATTGGGGTGAACTTATCAAGTTCGCTTGACAAGTTCGCCTGGGGCATAAAGGTAAGCGAACTTATGGCAGCGAACTTAGTGGCTTCGCTGGGTTGAAACCAGCAAACTTATGGGGCGAACTTGCTAAGTTCGATGGGCAGGGATCTGGCGAACTCAGCCTATGTTCGCCTGTATATTCGCTTGGTTGGTAAGATGCGAACTTAGCCTTAAGTTCGCCTAAAACAGAACGAGTAAACCGTTAGAGTCGGGATTGGGTCTGATGTGTATTTAATTAATCAATTCAGATAGTACGTGATGTTGATTAGACCTTTAATTAGGATTACCGAGACCAGCTTATCAGGTGAGTTCTAGATCCCTCTTTTAAATGTTTTATTAATGCTTTGGGCTAGTGATGATGTTTAACGAAATGATGTTTAACGAAATGATGTTTTATGAAATGATGTTTACGAAAGGAAAGTTGAACTGTGTTTATGAAATGTTTTGCCAAAGAAGTTTACGAATGGTTTACGAACGGTTTACGAATGAAACGTTATATAATAAAACGTACGAATACTTTAACTGAAATGATGTAAAGGCGGTAACAGTTTTTATAAAAAGTCACGAAATGAACGAATCTGCCTCGAGTTCCTTCGGGAACTAAGGTATGCATGTATGCTATGGGCCTTACCTTTTAGGGGCCTTTGTGGCTGGCCAACTGTTGTACAACTGAGTGGATAAAGGGATGACGACGGTCACCATGGGATTGCCGGGATCCCTATTGAAGGTACTATTCCCTGCGAGGGAACAGTGTTTAAGTTGAAGGTACGTGCTATCCTTTGGGACGCCGTGCATAAGGTGAAGGTGCGTGTATCCTTGTGGTACCGTTCCTAAGGTTCTGGTGTTGAATGGCTTTGGGGTATCGGGCCCTAGGTTTCTCCGCCTACATGTAATGTACGGTGTCGAAGGGCCTAGTGGTGGCGTGCCTCGGGGTTTCTCCGCAAGTATGCGATGAATGGAATTTTCGGTTACGAAAAGGCGCAGATTCGGTTGATGTTGACTTATGTTTTGATGATACGATTATGAGGTTATGATGATGCTAAGTTATTGCATGTTTTACGTACGCTTTTGTTAAACGAATGAATGTTATGTTTTTGGCAAATGTTAATGTTAAAGTTTTATGAAATCCTATAACTCACCAGCGTAGCTGACTTTTAGTATGCACATTCAGGTTAAGGACATGTATGGACGATGGACGGTGATGCTTGGCTGGCGATGAAGAGTTACTTGGTCGATCTATGAAGTCTGGCATCCCGTTATGCTTTATTTATGTTATGTTTTATGTTTAAGACAATGTTACGCTTCCGCATGTTGAACAATGTTATGTTATGTTTGAATGAAATTTTCCGCTGCGTTATTTGATATTTAAGTTTAAGAACTGTTTGTGAATGAGTAAATCCAACAAGTGAGGCATCCCGGGTTTGGGGCCTTACAACTGAACTTTCATATTTTTCATTTTTGGTCCTTGGGATTTGGGCTATGTGTGGTTTTAGTTTTATACTTTGGTTTTCTTAGATTTTTGGGGTGTTACAATAGTTAATATGGATCAATAATAGCCAATTAGGGCCGCTAGTGTCAATTGTAGTTAATAGGGCTGATTAGGGTTGATTATCGTCCATAGTCATCAAATAGATTAAATTAGGGGTAATTTATTGTTAATTAGGTTAAATGTTGGTCATTAATGGTTAATTGGGACCAATGAGAGTTAATAATGATCATATAGGGTCAATATTGGTCAAAATTAGAGGTAATTCTAGTTATTATTGGTTAATTATCTCAAGTGATAGTCAAGTATGTTCAATTAAGACAAGTATTGGTCAGACCAATTACAAGCAAATAGATGAAATTACGGGAAACTAGTGTTAGTTATGATCAATAAAGGACCATTAGTGCCAATTAAAATTAATTATGGTTGATAGTGGTTAATAGTCAACAATTAGCATCAATTATGGGAAATCAGTGTCAATTAGGTTAATGAAGGTTCACAATGGTTAACATGTGTAAGTATCGAATAATAATGGTTAACGAGGTTCAATAATGGTTAATTGGGACCAATGAGAGTTACATTAGGGTTATTATTTGTTAAGGGTGGTTAGTGACGGTCACCATTGGTCAACTTATGGTTAATTAGCGTCAGTTAGGGGCAATTAGAGTTAGTTAAGGTCACATTGGTTAATGGTCACCAATTACGAGCGATTAAAGGCATCTAGGGCGAGTATTGCTCATTGGGGTCAATTAGTGTAATTAATGTCAATAGTGGTTAACGAAGGTTAAACAGGGTTGATATTAGTCAACAATTGCCAAGTATGGGTAGTTATGGGGAATTAGGTCCATTAATGGTAAAAAGGGCAAATAATCTTGATTTGAGGTCAGTGATGGTCAATGATGGTATATCAAGGCAAATGATGAACAACTGGGATCAATGGTGTTGTAATCCGGTTTCAGACGAAGCGATCTCGAACAATTTTTGAATACCTAGTTGCTACGACCGTTGAAGGATACAATTTCACCACCTCCTATAATAGTAGGGCTACAATAATGATGATAACGGATACAAATTCACCACCATTACAATCACTATTGCTCCCAATATCACCCGTCGTGAATTTCTTTAATAAGGACCTCTCGAATAGTGGACTTAGGAATGCAGATCCTATTTCCTTTCATCAAGTAACGGGCACATATATGAAAATCATGGGTAGCATGTACAATGCACTTGGAAAAGAGCCCACTAAAGTTATAAATGGATGTTAACTCTCAAAGATGTTGTAGTTTTGTATTTTCTGTTTATTATAATTGGTGCAAAAAGATTGTTCTCGTTGATAGAAGACAATATATAAGAATCTCATTTTTTGGTCATGCTATCTATTAACTATTAAGTTCCAAAATATCAAGAATTTTTCAAACTCTCAAAGAACTAATTCTCTGATGATTGCAACTCCAAAGGACAAACACCCATCTTCTGTAACCATGACATTTGATCATGTGATTCTGATTATATGTTATTATATAATCACTTTCAAAATGAATGCCAAGCACTCGATTAGAGCTTCTTTAAATCTTATTATTAGATAATCAAAATATCACATTCAGATTTCAAGAAGATCTTTGTCCTTGCAAAATATGTGGCAAATATTTTTCTGTTATGTGGTTACAAAAACTAATTGCCTATTACTGTAAACGGTGTGGTAAAATTCAATGAGATATAATAAAAATGCTTAGCTTGAACCATATCTGGTTAACATATAGCCATATAAGTTACATGTATTTTGAGGTCAAAATCCCTTTTCCTTTTCCCCTTATATGTTGGAATAATTGCAGTTTGTGGTGCCCTGAATAGAAGGTTCAGGGAATACACACCTCTTGTGACCAAAAATGCTAATGCAACAGATGTTAGAAAGGCCTAGAAAGCTGAAATCCAGATAGATGAAGCCATTGGGTAAAATTTATAGACATACAAACACAAATTATCGATATTTTTTACTTTTTTTAAACCTTTTTGTTTCCTTTTGGGAAAGCATTGCCAATTCCAATTATGGTTGCGCACTTGCTGGCTTGTACTTCTACCTCAACAGAGCTTTCTAGTAGATTCGTCAGAAACAGGTGTGCAAAAAACGTTATATCTGAAAATATCTTTGTAACATTACATGCCTGGAAACTAGCTCAGTCTAACTTTACAGAATTTGGCCATCAGATTCTATTAATCCAAGGTTAAACTTTGTGATGTAATGTGTTTTTCCTTTTTATTAGGATCAAAAACAGCAAGAACTCACAATGATGGACAAATAGAGGAAACTAGAGTTGTAAACGTCAAAATGAAAGAGGCATGTAATGAAAGGAAACAACAAATTGGATTCATGCTAAAGAACACACCAAAAAGTTTCTCTACCTAGTTAAGCGTGTGATTTTTTTTTTTTTTTTTGTAAACATATGGTCAATTCGAACATTTATTTTTATACATTTGTTTGAATATTTTTTTATCGTGTATATCTTTGGATACTTTGGTGATTTTTAGTTTTGAACGTTTGGATATTTTTATAAATTGTACAATTTTATTAATTTAATTATTTGATTATGGGTATTGAAATTTATAAATTGTGTAACCCGGAAAAACCAATTTTTTATTCTGCATATTGTTTTTGCGATCAAAATGGTGGTCGCAAATCTGGTCACAAGATTGAAACAAAACTCGGTTACTAAAATGGTTGCGAAAACCTTGGTTGTAAAAGCGGTTGCTAATGATTTTGGTCTCAAAATCGGTTGCAAATAAGTTTTATTGCAACTTTGGTCGCTAACAGTTCTGTTGCAACATTGGTCGCAAAAAGGTTCAGTCGCAAATAGTTTCGGTTGCAAAATCCGTCGCAAGAAGTTACCGTCCCAATATTGGTCACTAAAGATTCGGTCACAAAATCGGTCGCAAAATCGGTATCTAATTTCGCGATGAGATTTGCAGTTGCAAATTCAGTCGCTAGATTATTTCGGTCGCAAAAGTAATTACCAACCAGGGTATAACCGACCAACGAAACCGGTCACAAATCGGTCGAAAAAGGGGATTTGCGACCGTTTTGCGGGTCGCAAATGGTCATTTTTGTAGTAGTGCGATGAAGGATGGTTCCATGTAATCTTTCAAAATCAGAACTTAACGCCATCAAAAACTGAACCAAACGATGCTCTTACCTCCTAGCAATGTGTGGTTTAAATACTTTCAACTCTGCAGATTTTGTAAGAGCCAATTGATCTCATAAATCTGACATATACTCTTATCATTCTGCTGAAGAGCACGAATATAATATTCTAAGTGGTATTGCTTAGCAAAGTTAGACTGGGTGTACCGTCTCTCCTAATGATCTGACACTTCCTTTGTCGTGCCATACTTAGCCAATTGGATACCAATTAACCGAGTTACAAAATTATTGATTCAAGTGATAACATTAGAGGTATCAGTTACCCATGTATCAAGTAACGATGCATAATCTGAAGCCTTTTTGTCTGCATGCTTACCTTTAGTATCAGTGGCATAACCCCACATATGTTTCCCGTGAAGAAAGTTCTTCATCACATAACTCCAATAGACAGAATTTTTACCATCTAGTTAGGTACTAATAGACTGAAGAGAGTCATCCTTTCCAGTCATGTTAACAAACATCAATAATCCAATACCAAATACGAAGTAAGCAGCGTAAGCAAATGCAAACCCTAATTACGAAAAACGGCAGCAACAAATACGAACAAAAACGACGAACCAATATGAAATCAAGTAGGAACTAGGATCAAATCAGACGCAAAGCAGGTGGCTGCTACAAACTCTTCAATTATCAAATCAAAGAACATGGATCGAATAAGCTCTGATACCATGTAAGTTGATAAACATGTACATAGAAAGACGACTAGGGTTTCATTATAATGTAAAAGTTCGAGATACAATGAAAGACATAAGGGCTATATACAGTCATCTAGATAAACCTAACTAACAGATAAAAGCCTAACCAAACACAAAAATAACGAAATAACTTATTATGCTAACATTTTTAACCCTATTTTATACCAACTGAACCTTCAAAATCTGCTCATTTGAAGTATGGCCATAAAAACCAATTATTGTCACTTTTGAGCCAACTTTTAATATACATATACATCGACAGTTTATTCCAACTTTTTACAATATTTAAATGAAATCACATCAACACAATTTGGATGAGAATTTCTCATTTATCAAGAGAAAATAATATTTCCAATATAATACATCACCATCAGATGTTTGAGATGTTATAATGGGTAAAACAAACAATATTTATTGGTATAAGGGGTCAGATATTACAAATGAATTTAGTTGTGATACCTTAGTCAAATCTCACATCGTTCATATGTATTAGAGGTTGTGTCATAAGGAACATCTAACCTCAAATATCATTAATACATTTTGATGGGTAGAAATTTCAGGACGAGTGATCTTTTTAGACAGTCCCCATCTAGCAACTATAAAACAAGTCATAAACTCATAGTGATCGGATAATATTAATTGGTATGAGAGTCAAATATTACGACGGTACGAACTTAAAATGGGGGTGATTGTAAGAAATGGAATCTAATATATGGAAGACATTCTTTTCTTTAAAATATATATTTTTTATCACCTCTTTTGCACAAAACAAACACAACCTTTGACACATAGTTGAGGTTATACGAAGTCCTAGGTTGTAGGTTACAAATGGTCATTTAAAAATTCCGCATGCAACGATGTTTAGTCACCAAACTAAAAGTGAAACATTAATATTATAGTTACTCATCCTTCTTGTGAGCTTACACCTAGAAACTAGAGTGACATAGTTTTCTTTTCTAAAAACAAAATACCATAATAAAAATTTAATCCATGTATATATGTTTATATTACCAAAGATTTTATTTTTTAATTTAAGTAAATTTTTATATATTATAAATCTTATTTGAAGAGTAACGTATGTGAACAGTAACCTAATGAATGGGGACGTGCCATGTGGCAATTTATTTTTTTATTTTTTTAACCAATCATACTATGTATAATATATATTCCTTTAACCCATTTATTTTTCTATTAAATTTGTTTTTCTGTGATAACTTTTATTCATTAATAGTTTTTTTTAAACAAAATGCGTGGTTTTCTTTAAAAAAAATTGTCAACTTTTCAGTATAAATTTATTGAAAACGAAGTTGTATTCAAATTAAATATTTTTTTTGTATCAGGCGCAATACTACTATAGCGAGTTTGCGTTTCGACGTATATTTTATCCACGCAAAATTAGCCAAACTGAAACGCCCCAAAACGGGTACATCTCATAGTTGGCACACAACATAACAAACATAGTTCTTAAACCGGAAATCAGAATCTATTACAGCGGAAGTCTTTAATTCAAATCATTCATCAAACTATAACATGAAATATTGTCTATAACATGAACTATCAGGATTGGAAATGTCAGTCTTCAATACCGCAGCCCGATGTCCATGCTATCCAGCCCACATGGCTCTTTCACTTTTCTTTAGCTTTACCCTTTTTACCTGTCATGCATACTAAAAGTCAGCTAACGCTGGTGAGTTCTCTCTTTACTTTAAACTGTAAACTTTATCTTTGGTAGCTTAGTTTTATTAAAATAAAATAAGCTTTACTTTCACTTTCTTTGAAATAAACTTTTAACTATTACTTTAAAACTTTACAACGTTACAATTATAAATCTGTTACGTTACTATCTGTCATTAAAACTTTATCTTTAAGGAAACCCGTTAGGGTGTCCCACTGTACTCTGTCTATCATTTCACTTATACTTGACAAGTGACTTTATCATACTTTAACTATCACATATGGATCGTGGTCCGAGGACCAGATCCCTATCTTGCTTACACCTCAGGGTAAGACTTTTACTTTAGCGCTGCCCACACCTCAGGGTGGGACTTTCTTTCTCGCTTGCACGTTAGTGCAAGACTCCTTTAGCATTGCTCACACCTCAGGATGAGACTTTCTCGCTTACACCGAAGTGAAGACTCCTTTAGCATTGCTTACACCGAAGTGTAAGACTCCTTTAGCATTGCTTACACCGAAGTGTAAGACTCCTTTAGCATTGCTCACACCTCAGGGTGAGACTTCTACTTTAGCATGCCTGCAGGACTTTCTACTATGCAACTACTATGCAATGCAATTACACTAATACACAAGTAGAAATGCAATCACATAACTTTCATATAGACAAATAACACATATTAACACATAAGCATATAGCATGGTATTTGTCACTGTCACTGTCACTGTCGAGCTGTACCGAAGTACGGCTCCTTTATCGTTCTTTCTTTAGCTCATTGTTATCTTTCAAAAACTTGTTTAAAAGATAATACTATGCTCTTTTGTTCTTTATCTTTCATTTTATAAAAATAACATTTTTATAAAATACTATACTTTGCCTTTCATTTTATAAAAATAACATTTTTATAAAATACTATACCAGTATGCATGCCAGCCCAAAACCATTAGGAAAAAGGGCAATAAGAACTCACCAGATGAATCGTTTCTGTTTACACCTAGCCGGTTCCTGAATGTCACTATGGTCACCCACAATCTGTATAATCAAGTCATAGGCGTAAGGCTGTGTTCCTAGGGGACACTTAGACATTACTAGGCTTGACTCAGATGTTTCGGGTCATGGTTTCATTATCGAAACTAGGTAGTTTCGAGCCCTGGCTCCTTATCGAAACTATGTAGTTTCGAGCCCTGGCTTCTTATCGAAACTAAGTAGTTTCGAGTCACTGCTTCTTATCGAAACTAAGTAGTTTCGAGTCACTGCTTCTTATCGAAACTAAGTAGTTTCGAGTCACTGCTTCTTATCGAAACTAAGTAGTTTCGAGTCACTGCTTCTTATCGAAACTAAGTAGTTTCGAGTCGTATGACTTATATAAATTCTTAGTTAAGGTCTTGGGTCTATATTGAAACTATGGTAGTTTCGATGGGTCTGCCCCTGTCGAAACTAGGTAGTTTCGATAGATGCGTCCATATCGAAACTAGTAGTTTCGACTGTGCAGTCTTCTTCCCCAAACAGAACCCTAGATCTGGTCCCTTTGTTCTAATCGATCAAGCTATGAACTTTTTACGTTCGAAATGTTCCATTTTCCCCCATGAACCCAAACCCGTGGTTTGTTTCCAGTTTCACACGTAAAAATCTAAACCTTTACTCGATTATTAACCCGAAACCCGAAAGTTACAAAAACTCAGATTTAGGCATAATAATTACCTGTTATAGCTTCCTTCTCGTTCCTTTATGCTCCAGAGATGTTGAGCAACAATCCTCGAGACTTTGAGCTTGATCCGAGCTTTCTCTCTCTAGACGATCTCTCTCTCTCTCTCTCTAAGGTTCTTGCGCAGGAAGAAAATGAAGGACACAGGAGGAAATGGCTACTGATTAGAAGGGTTCTTCTCAGTTTTCGGGCCCATGGGCCGGCCCCTAGCCAAGCCCACCTTCCTTTTTCTTTTATTTGGGTTTTTATTTATTTTGGGATGTTACAAGTCTACCCCTCTTACGAAAGGTTTCGTCCTCGAAACCTGTTATAAGTCAAACAGGTGCGGGTACGACTCTTTCATTTCTGTCTCGGTTTCCCACGTAGCTTCTGACCCTTTACGATGCTTCCATTGTACTTTGACTAACTGTATCACTTTATTCCGTAACCGCTTTTCTTTCCTGTCTAGTATGGCGACGGGTTCCTCGATGTAATTGAGGCTATTATCTATCTCGATGTCGTCAAGTGTCACATGCGCTGATTCGTCGGCCAAGCACTTGCGCAAGTGCGACACGTGGAAGGTTGGGTGAATTCCACTAAGCTCATCCGGTAATTCTAACCGGTAAGCGACTTCACCAACTCGCGCTAGTATTTTGAAGGGTCCGACGAATCTTGGGCTTAACTTCCCTCTCTTTCTGAATCGTATGATCCCCTTCCAGGGAGATACCTTCAATAGTACTTGATCCCCGACATTGAATTCGATTGGTCTCCGCCTCCTATCTGCGTAGGACTTTTGACGGTCCTGTGCAGCTTTCATTCTGGCCTTGATCTGGTCAAACTTTACAGAGGTTGTTGTGACTACCTCTAAACTTCCCAATTCTTTCTGTCCTACCTCCCCCCAACAGACCGGGGTTCGACATCTTCTACCATACAACATTTCGTAAGGCGGCATACCAATAGTGGTGTGGTGGCTGTTGTTGTAGGAGAACTCTGCCAATGGTAGGTGACTATCCCAACTGCCACCAAAGTCTATAATGCATGCGCGGAGCATATCCTCCAACGTCTGGATGGTCCTTTCTGATTGCCCATCCGTCTGTGGGTGATAAGCCGTGCTGATGTTTAACCTCGTACCCATTGACTCATGAAATCTTTTCCAGAATCTCGATGTAAATCGCGTGTCCCGGTCAGATACAATTGATAACGGTACGCCATGTCGAGAGACAATTTCATTGATAAATACTTCTGCCAACTTCTCAGATGAATACGTTTCGCGAATTGGCAAGAAATGTGCACTCTTTGTCAGACGATCCACTATAACCCAAATCGTATCATGGCCTTTTGCTGTGCGGGGCAGCTTTGTAATAAAGTCCATGGTGATACGCTCCCACTTCCATTCGGGTATTTCCAGAGGCTGGATCTTCCCGTACGGTTTCTGATGCTCTGCTTTAACTTGTGAGCAAGTCAGACACTTGCTTACATATCCGGTCACATCATTCTTCATGTTAGGCCACCAATACTCTTTTTTCAAATCCTGGTACATTTTCGTGGTTCCTGGGTGGATGGAATATCGAGACTTATGGGCCTCGTCAAGTACTTTGGCCCTAAGCTCTCCGCCCTTCGGTACCCACATGCGACCACACCTGGTCCTCACTCCATGAGTGTTTAATTCCAACTTTGTCTGTTGACCGACCATTCTTTCTTTCTTTATGTTCTCTTCCTTTAGTGCTTCCTTCTGTGCTGCTTCTAGCTCTGTCATAAAATCTGGGGTTATCACTAACTGGTACGCTTTTACCCTAATAGGAGAACGATTCTCCTTACGACTTAGGGCATCAGCGACCACATTCGCCTTTCCCGGGTGGTATAGGATCTCACAGTCATAGTCCTTCAGCAATTCTAACCACCGCCTTTGCCGCATATTCAGGTCTTTCTGTTCGAAGAAATACTTCAAGCTCTTGTGATCCGAATAAATCGTGCATTTCACCCCGTAGAGGTAATGCCTCCAAATCTTTAACGCAAAAACAACTGCCGCGAGCTCCAAATCGTGAGTCGGGTAGTTAATTTCGTGGATCTTTAGCTGTCGTGACGCATACGCGATCACCTTTCCCCTCTGCATCAAAACACACCCTAACCCTTGTCCCGATGCGTCAGAATATACTACCAGGTCCTCGTTACCGTCGGGTAGTGCTAACACTGGGGCTTGGGTCAACTTCTTCTTTAACTCTTCAAATGCTTTGGACTGAGCCTGACCCCATTCGTACTTTACTTCTTTACGTGTCAACTTTGTCAGTGGCGAAGCTATTCTCGAGAAGTCCTGAATGAACCTTCGATAGTAACCTGCCAATCCCAGAAAACTCCGAATCTCGGTTGGCGTCTTCGGGGTTTCCCATTCCTGTACTGCCTCTATCTTAGCCGGGTCAACCATAATGCCGTCTGCGTTGATAACGTGACCTAAGAATTGGACTTCCTTAAGCCAGAACGCGCATTTGGAGAACTTGGCATACAACTTTTCTTTTTGTAGCGTCTCTAGTACTTCTCGAAGATGACAAGCATGATCACCTTCACTTTTCGAATAAATGAGTATGTCGTCTATAAACACTATCACCGACCTATCTAGCATCGGTCTACACACCTGGTTCATCATACTCATGAATGCTGCCGGAGCGTTCGTCAAGCCGAAAGACATCACGCGAAACTCGTAATGCCCATAACGCGTGCGAAACGCTGTCTTAGGTATGTCCTCTTCCCTTACCTTTAACTGATGATATCCCGACCGCAGATCGATCTTGGAGAACCATCTGGCGCCCTGTAGTTGGTCGAACAGATCATCGATCCTTGGTAGCAGATATTTGTTCTTTACTGTACGCTTGTTCAACTCTCTGTAGTCGATGCACATTCTCATGGCACCATCTTTCTTCTTTACGAACAGAACCGGAGCACCCCATGGAGAAATGCTTGGTCTGATAAATCCTCTATCCAAAAGTTCTTCCAACTGTACCATCAGCTCTTTCATCTCCAGAGGTGCAAGTCGGTACGGTGCTTTAGCCACGGGCTGGGCACCTGGCACTAAGTCTATCTGGAACTTTGTCTCCCGGTCAGGTGGTAACCCAGGCAACTCCTCAGGAAACACCCCCGGAAAATTACATACAACTGGTACGTCTTTTAACTCTCTCACCTTTACATCATTGTCTATCACATAGGCCAGGTAGGCCTCGCATCCGCGCCCTATATACTTCTCTGCCTTTATCATTGATATGACGTTCGTTAGTGAACCGTCGCGATCCCCGTACACCAAAACCTCGCCACCGTCTGGAGCTTTGAGCTGAACTATCTTTCGTCTACATATTATCCGGGCTTCGTTGGCAGCTAACCAATCCATACCCAAAACTATATCGAATCCTCCCAAGGTCATAACATACAACCTAACTGGGAATCTATGGCCATGAATCTTTATCGTGCAATTATCTACCAATTCACTTACTATCGTGGTCTTGCCCACTGCGGTTTCCACATTAAAGGCCTGCTCTACCCTAGTAACTTTGCATTTCATTCTTTTACACTTAGAAGATGATATAAAACTCCTACTGGCACCCGAATCAAATAATACTGAAACATAAGTGTGGTCAAGGATGAACGTACCTGACACAACATCTGGGTCTCCCCTAGCCTCCTCCTGTGTCAGTGCATACGCCCGGGTCCTTGCCTTCGGCTTCTCAGGTTCTTTACCCTTTTCGGTGCCAGTAGCCTTGGGTTTCCGCCGTCTGTGGGTACCCACATGGATCTTCCCTCTGCCACAATCCGTCGTCTCCGCCGTCATCTCTTAGGTTTCCGGCGCCTCCGGTACTCCTTTTCCGGTGACGCATCATGATCGCCTTGTTGCTTATGGTGGCGATCAGCTTCTTCGGCCGTTGGATCATCGGAGACTCCGATGAAATTTTTGAGTTGTCCTTCAGCTTTCGAGAAGCTATAATAGCTTGTTTGGCGCAGAGCAGCCATAGAGTTGCGATTGATTGCATAACGCCGGTGGCGATGCGTTTAGTCTTCCCGCCGGTGGAGTCGTCGCCGGAAGTGTGACGTAGGGTTATACTCTTCATGTTGGAAGCACTGGCACAGGAAACGGTTGCAAAGTTGTAATATGCTAAGAATGTAGTGTGTGGTATATATAGGTGAGAGGATGTGAGAGGTAACCGGCAGTAACCGGTGATTTTGTAGGGTTTTACCTGCTCAAATTATTATGTTTTTATTTTATCTTGAGTAAATTACTATTCGATGCTGACGTTTGACCATTTTAACTATTTGAGTTTCTTATGTTTAAATTCGTCTCTTTTAACTCCGACGTTTCATTTTTACTTCTGTTTGATTCCAGATGACTAACTCTGTTAGTTTTTCTGTTAATGTTTTAAGTAAAAGACCAAAATACCCTCAGGGACTCAAATTGTAAAAATTACTTTTATTTTTGCCAACCCACTATCTTCACCTTTTTGTCTTCACGACCTCCATCATCTCCGGCAACCACCACCACCACCACCACCAGGGACTGCTTCATGTTCTCCATTGTTCGCAATTATGAACAAGCAACTGTTTACAAGAACATGTCTCAACCACTTGATCAACAAATCCTTCCGACCCTGTTGAAATCATAACCTTTGAATCCTCCCCAACTTTCACAACAGAAATTATCCGATCAATATTTTGTTTACCATTCTGTTGTTCCAAACAAAGCCATTTCTGAATAAAATTAGGGCAAAATTAAGGCTAAAATTAGGGCAAATCAGGCTTTGCAAACTACAGAATAAGATGTACATGATTTGAGAAAACGTACCGGGAAACTGCCAGGGATCGTGTTTGTAGAGATAAACGTCGGTGATAATCGGCGGTGGTGGCGGAACGGTAAGAATCTCTGATGTTGATTGGGATTTACGGCCAGAGGTAATGAACAATGAAAACCCTAGCCGCCAGCGTCTTCGACCATCCTCCACCGTGTAAGAATCTTTGAAAACCCTAGCCGCCAGTGTCTTCGACCATCCTCCACCGTGTGTCGCCAGAAACGCGATGTCGTCACTAGACCACCGGACGTTTCTGCAAGTTCCGCCGCCGCCTATGTCCTTGTTCTCCTCTCGGCCGTCGAACGATTACACCATCATCGCTCCTCGCAGTGGTTTCCCGTCACGCCGTCTTCACTGAAGGAGATGGACTAGTGGGTGCTAGGCTCCATGAATATATTTGACAGCAGGGGGGTAGTGGTGGTGGTGGTGGTGGTGGTGGTGAAGAGAGAGGGTAGAAGAGAGGTGGTGGTGGTGTTGTTGGTGGTGGTGGAGAAGAGATGGTAGAATATATAATGTGTTTTTAACCATTTGAGTCCCTGAGGGTATTTTGGTTATTTCAGAAAAAATTAACAGAAAAACTAACAGAGTTAGTCATCTGGACTCAAATATAAGCAAAAATGAAACGTCAGGGTTAAAAAAGACGAATTTAAATATAAGGGAATCAAATAGTTAAAATGGTCAAACGCCAGGGACTCATATAGTAATTTACTCTTTTATTTTTTTTTCTTTATTGCATCACCATATAATTAAACAATAAGCTGCTAATTAATTCTGTCTTAAAAATAATCAGGCTTTCTTATTAATTGTTTATGTATAAGTCTATAACATATAATGGTAATCATTATTCTATTTTGACTTCTATTATATGCAATGTATATAACTTCCATTTAAAACACAATGTAATATATATATATATATATATATATATATATAACAAAAAAATAGGAGTCAGGAACCATGTGTTTCATATGTGAAAAACTATTAAAAATTTTATTTTCACATATGAAAAACTCATTTGTTAATGGAATTATAATATAAAAAATACATAAAAGACAAAATTACTTTTTAAAATGATGAGAGATTCTGAATTCCATTAAAATGGGAAGGGATTTTGAATTTCAATAGTTGAGAGATTTGGTTGAAATTAATTTCAATTTCAATTCCTTCTATTGGCCAACCAAACATATCAAGAAATAAAATTTAAATTCCAATTCCATTAAAATCCCATGAATTCCTCACAACCAAACAGAACTTATGGGCATGTTTGATTGATAGAAATTAATGAGATTTTAGTGAAATTGGAATTTAAATTCCAATCATTGACTTGTATGGTTGGGTAAAAGAAGGGATTTAAGTATGAATTAATTTCAACAAAATCTCTCAACTAATGGAATTCAAAATCCCTTCTTATTTCATTGGAATTCAGAATCGCTTATCATTTTAAGGAGTAATTTTGTCTTTTAGATATTTTTACATTACAATTCCATTAACAAATATGCAAACCAAAACACATTATGGATTTCGAAGGAATCCTTTAAATTCCAAATCCAATTCCAACGAATTCTATGAAACAAACGCCACCTAAAGGTTTTATGGATGATATCAGTGTGATGTAGTGCGAAGCATACATCTTATTTCCTATTGTATTATTTTAGTTTCGTTTTGAGTCATTTAATTTCGTTTTGAGTCTTTGTCATGTTACAGGTGCTCATGATGACTACAAGTCAAATCCCGAGGAACCCGAGCAAGAGAATGAAGCCCATGGAAATAAAGATAAAAAGTTGGTTTTTTGATCCCTCGCGGTACGCAAAAGGAGGAGAAGAGATGTCTCGCCGTACGCGAGGAAGAACAAAACCGGGCGCGACTAAATTGTCCTTCGCGGTATGCGAAGGACTGGGGACAATCTCTCGCGATACGCGAGGGCCTGAAATTCCGTAAAACCCAAGATTTTGAAATTAAAAAGATTTTGATAGCCATTCTTTGAGAGGTTCGTCTTTTAGCCGTCTGGAGAGGTTCTTTGGGCGATTTTGAGGTGGAAGAAGGCAATCAAGGTCAAAGGTTGGAGCTTTGGAGATCGAATTGGTTAGAAATCATTAGTTCGGTTTACGATTCTCTTACTTGTGTCTTTGATCAGTTTGTTTGAGATTATGTTTGGATCAAATACTTCTGTGTTTCTGGTTTTAAGCATGTTTCTTGGCTAAACACTTGATACTATCTAGGTTTATGATGAATACTTAGTAAAGTTTTGATTTTTATCGGTTTTGTATTCGTTTGAAAGGATTAATGATTTTGTAAAGATCTTGGATTGATATTTATGATGGTTATGTATGTTTAGATGTGTTCTATAATTGATTATTGTTCCATATGCTGCCTGTTGGATGTCTTCCAGTTATAGTTGCATATTTTAGATCATTGATTGTGTGTTTGTGATTGATTTTGTAGTTTGCTAGACGTAGTATTCCATAGGAACGGTGATTGAGAGTAGATTTGATCTGAGTGTTCTTCTTATCTCGATACCCGAAAGGTGAGAGGTAATCGGTAAGTCTTCGTATTAGGATTCTGATTGTTAACTATCTGAGAGGAAGTTTCCTTAGGTTCTTAGTAATTGTTGCTAGTCCGAGTCATAGCTTGTTGATTTGAGATTACCCTGTGCATCTCTGATGTATTGTGGACATTGAGGCCGAGAGGTGATTTGTCTGTTGGATACTGTGACACCCAGCATTTCAGGTCAATACCCACATTTCATAAACGCACGTTCATAATTATTATTTCCTGATATTTTATTTTGACTAAGTAAAGTCAAGAAGTCTAGCAAAGAAGTTTGTTCCAAGTCTAGTAAACCGTAAAGAGTTACTAGAAAAAGTAAGCAGGATAACCCGACTTAATGCGAACGTAAATGGTTAAATAAAATAACCAGAAAAATATATATATATATATATATATATATATATATATATATATATTACACAGAATTTACGTTGAGCCAAGATTCTAATATTTTCTTCAACGAGCCATAAAATGGTTAAAAATTATAATACCGTGAAGAATCGAAATTGAATTAAATTACCCCTTTAAAACTCTAATTGATACTAATACCATAATAAATTAATATTTAAAAATTGGTTATCATTAACCCCTAAACTACTTCTTGACTTTCTTGGCCGAGAGTCAGGGGAGCCATGCTCCCACTTGCCTGATTCACTTTGATTCAGATGAAAACCATACCCTTCAGTCGAAACTTCACCATTCCTTTCAAACCTTCTCTTTTCTTACGACAAATTCCCAATTCCCTTTCAAATCGAAGTCCAGTTTTAAAGCGAAAATCACCATAATTCGGTGTCATAAGGAGAATTTCAAGTGTTCTAGAAGAAAGCTCAACAAAAGAATTCAAGACTATCTTCTCTGTTTCTCAGAAACCATTCCCTGTTTGAGGTAAAAACTCGCTATTATCGCTTTTATTTTCTTTAAAAACCGTAACTGAACATACAAATCGTTCAAACGCAAGTAAGATAACAAGAAAACTGTGTCAAACTCAAGATTTGAACATAAAAATATACAGAGTGAATTCTGTAAATCAAAGTGCAGGTATCGAAACTATAGTTTCGATACCTGTTGGTCAATCGAAACTGGGAGTTTCGATACCTATTGATCGAAACTAGGAGTTTCGATACCAGTTATTCAATCGAAACTAGGAGTTTCGATACCGGTTGTTCTATCGAAACTAGGAGTTTCGATATCTATTTACTCAATTGAAACTAGAAAGTTTCGATACCTGTGTACAATCGAAACTAGGTAGTTTTGATACTATTCTTGCCAATCGAAACTAGGTAGTTTCGATACCTGTTTTGCCCTGTCGAAACTAGGAAGTTTCGACATCTGTTCTGTTCAATCGAAACTAAGAAAGTTTCGATACCTGTTTATTAGCCCCATAAGGCTGTAACTCAGAACTATTTTCATAACAAAACAAGGTTGGAAAAACTAAAAAGATAATTAAAACAAAAGTAATCAGATCGGCCAAGTCAAGTGAACAATTTGCGTTTAAGACGGGTAGTCTAAACGTGTATGTTATCCTTGTGTAATTAGGATACGGATAGGCGAATCTGCCGTCATTCAAATATTTGCTAGCATTCATACTGTCGAGGTGAGTTTCACTAATTCCCCTTTTTTCTAAAGTTTTGAAATGATTTGGGGTGGAAACATACTTGTAAAAGACTTTTGTGTATAAATGAATGGAACTAATGATCTGACCGTATGTATGTATTGAGGGAACAATAAAGCGCTTAAAGTCCTCTTAATAAATTAGTAACCATTAGCTATGGATTTAGCCCGGGATTATATGAATAGTACTATTGGGGGTGACGCCTCCGGTCATGGTTAGTCGCGCTAACCAGGGGTCAAAATGGCCGAATGACCGCATATTGTCTTACTCACAGAAAGGCGAGGGGAGGCACAGAAAGTTGGGGTTTGGTTACGGTCTCGTACATTACATACTATTTTGTATTCCTTGCAAGCTTACAAATGGGGTCGATAGATCGGATTAGTAATCATATTCATTGGTAATACATACAAAAGAGTTCTGATCAGGCTAAAGTGATCAGGTTTTAATTAAAAGAAGTTCTGATCAGGTTAAAATGATCAGGTTTTACACAAAAGGGTTCTGATCAGGTTAAAATGATCAGGTTTTACACAAAAGAGTTCTGATCAGGGTAAAGTGATCAGGTTTTACACAAAAGAGTTCTGGTCCGGGTAAAGTGATCAGGTTTATCAAAAGAGTTCTGATCCGGGTAAAGTGATCAGGTTTTAAAGTAAAGAGTTCTGATCAGGATAAAGTGATCAGGTTTAACAAAAAGAATTCTGATCAGGTTAAAGTGATCAGGTTTAAACGAAAGAGTACTGATCAGGTTAAAATGATCAGGTTTAACAAAGAGTTTTGATCGGCAAAAAGATCAGATTTAAACATTGGGTTTATGATAACTCTTTATAATAACTTGTGAACTCACCAACCTCGTGTTGACAGTTTTAAGTATGTTTTCAGGAAATTGAACGTGGTCATCAGGTTAGCAATGTAGGTTACATGCATGCACGTGGATACGGCTTTTGGGAGGATTTCTCTTGTATAACTCATGATCTTGAGTCATATTTGCGAAATCTTAAACATTTGTAAACTCAAATTGATATTTTGTAATGTAAATATTTTAAATTCAGTTATGTATCCAATTACATGTATGTGTTTGCGGTAATCATATGCTTTGGAAACCAGTGAAAGTCGCGCCTCGCGTTTCCGCCCTGGCGGGGTGTGACAGAACTTGGTATCAGAGCCATTGATTATAGCGAACTAGGTGTCTAAAACGGAACCTAGTCTATAATTTGAATGACTCACTAAAATGTTTTCATTGCATAAGCATTGCATAACCAGTCATCATGTCATGTGGATATTGTAGTCACAAGTATGTCGTCACATTCACACACTGACCCAGTCTCTGACCCTGAATCCAACGAGGAACTTTCCGCCTCACGCCCTAAAAATCGAGTACAAGTTCGCAGCTCGACACCACCCAATGTCGCCCTGGGAGAACCGCCCATCATCTACCGAAAGAAAAGCGGAGGACCAGTTAAGGTGCAAAGTGCTAGGAAGAAGGTTCGACTTCCGCGCAAGAGAAACCTGGCTGCCCGTGACCCGAAAGACTTGGAGACCGATGAGGAACCACCGAGGCAACGACCCTGCTACCACCCTACCGTGGGAACTATCCGTTGGATGCCCCGTACTCTGGCACGTTGGAGGGAGATGGAGAGCATCCCATCTACCTTTGAGCTTGGAGAGTCTTCTAACTCCCCAACACCCCTACCCCACACTGGGGAAGCTATAGAGCTCACTGTGCCTACTTTGGTAGCTCGCGTTCGTACGCATGAGGAGCGTCTTGATGATCTCCTAGATGACATCCGGGCACAGGGGGATGCAGCCACGCGACTTCGTCAAGGGCTTGGATCTCGAGTTCAGACTCTGGAAGACCACACCCGAGACATACAAGGTGCCACAAACTATCTAGAGTTAAGAGCTGACATGGACTGGCAGTTCACTGTCACTGTCCGAGACATGGTGGAAGCACTGGAGGAAAGGACTTTGGTTGCAGAATTTGTGGCGAGAGCTAGCTTTGTCATGGCGGGACTTGCCATGATGATTGGGTTGTACTCCCACTTCTTCTTTTAAACCTATTATGGGCGGGTTGTGCCCATAGTACATTATGTAGTTTAAAACGTTAGTACTGATGAGGTCATGTGAACCCATCCTTTTGTATCCTTATCTTTTGGAACAATGTACTATGTATGTTTTGACTATGTATGTAATGGTTTATGTTGTAATGATAGTTGTTCATGTTTGATGTTGTGGTATCCTTATGTCATGATCTATCATTATTGATATATGATGTTGTTTCTTTTTAATTGACATGTTAGAAAGAACGTCATGGCACCTAAGCGTGGGACACCCCGTAACACTACTGGTGACAACAACGAGACAATTTCCCCAAACATGGAACAACTAATAGCACAACGAGTAGCTGCCGCCATAGAGCAGTATGAAGCAAACCGAAATAGCGGAGAAGGTGCAGGAGGTAGCGGTACCGCAGGGGGTAGCGGTACAGCAGGAGGTTCCGGAGGTAATAAAAATAAATAATCCATAACACATAGTCATGATCCGAATTAATGACGTTATGACTTGTGATCCTGCAGATGCTCCAAATAGGAAGTGTACCTACAAGGCCTTCCTATCCTGCAAACCCCGCAGTTTTAATGGCACCGAGGGTGCAGTAGGACTAATGAGATGGATAGAACAGATGGAGTCAGTGATTGATATAAGTGAATGCACAGCTGACTGCATGGTGAAGTATTCTACATGCACGCTCACTGATAAAGCTTTAACTTGGTGGAATACTCAAATGAAGACTTTGGGAAGAGAGACAGCGTATCAATTGTCTTGGGAAGATTTGAAAAACATGATGATTGAGGAATACTGTCCTCGGAACGAATTGCAAAAGATTGAAACTGAGATGTGGAACCTACAGATGATAGGGGATGATGTAACGGGATACACCGACCGTTTCAATGAATTGGCACTTCTGGTACCGCATATGGTCACACCAGAACATAAGCGTGTTGAAAGGTATCTGTGGGGCCTTGCGCCTCAAATTC
This sequence comes from Smallanthus sonchifolius, assembly GCA_023525975.1. NCBI lineage: Eukaryota > Viridiplantae > Streptophyta > Magnoliopsida > Asterales > Asteraceae > Smallanthus > Smallanthus sonchifolius. The sequence continues at coordinate 16,343,260 of CM042020.1, forward strand.
GAAGCATGGTAACATCATCTAATCCAATAGATGCCAAGAGTGCTATAACTTTAGCATTCAAACTAAAGGATGATGCAGTACGTAATGAATTGTTTGTGAGGAAGGAGAATGAGGAAGGTAGATCTGGGGAGAAAAGGAAATGGATGGGAAATTCAAGTAACAAATCTGGAAAACAAGAGTTTAAGAAACAAGGAACTGTGAAGGCTTTTGCAGCCAACACAGTGGAAAGAAAGGAGTATGATAGGGGCCTACCGAGATGTAAGAGGTGTGGAAATCATCATGCCGGTGTTTGCATCAAGTGTGGAAAATGCGACAAGTTTGGTCACACCACTCAAGCTTGTCGAACTAACAACCGATTGGGGAAAATTAAACCGGGATGTTTTGTATGTGGTGATCTAAAACACTTCAAGAAGGACTGTCCCAAGTGGAAGAATCAGAACAACGCTCAGGCACCAGGGAGGGCATTTGTGATGGGTGCAAGGGACGCACGCCAGGACCCGAACATCGTCACTAGTACGTTCCCGATAAATAATCACTATGCCTCTGTACTTTTTGATTTGGGTGCGGATATGAGCTTTGTGTCGAATGATTTTAAATCCTTACTCGGTATTAAGGCCAGCAAACTAGATCAACGTTATACAATTGAATTAGCAAATAGGAAATTAATAGAAACCGGAGAGGTCTTTAGGGGTTGTACTTTATGTTTAGAAAACCGTACATTCAGTATAGACCTTCTACCCGTCGAATTAGGGAGTTTTGATATTGTTATTGGTATGGATTGGTTAACCAAGAATCGTGCCGAGATAGTATGTTTCGAGAAGATTGTACGTATTCCCCTACCAAGCGGAGAAATTCTTTCAATTCAAGGCGAAAGGTGTATAACGATGTTAAAAACGATAAACTGCATGAAAGCTCATAAGTATCTGCGCAAGGGTTATTGTGCATTCCTGGCTCACATCGTCGAGAAGAAACCCGAAGAACGTCGACTTGAAGACATACCAATCGTCAGAGATTATTCGGAAGTATTTCCCGAAGACTTACCAGGAATACCACCATCAAGACAAGTCGAGTTTCGGATCGACCTAGTACCAGGAGCCGCACCAGTTGCACGATCTCCGTATCGTCTAGCCCCTTCCGAGATGCAGGAACTGTCGAGCCAACTACAAGAGTTACTTGACAAAGGTTTCATAAGACCGAGTTTCTCACCATGGGGAGCTCCGGTCCTATTTGTAAAGAAAAAGGATGGAACCTTTAGAATGTGCATTGATTATCGAGAGTTGAACAAACTGACAATCAAAAATCGGTATCCTCTTCCTCGAATAGACGATTTGTTTGATCAACTTCAAGGTTCCAGTTTCTATTCTAAAATTGATCTACGATCAGGGTATCATCAACTGAAAATTCAGGAAGAAGATATACCAAAAACGGCTTTTAGGACTCGTTACGGTCACTACGAATTCCTAGTTATGCCATTTGGCTTGACTAATGCACCAGCTGTCTTCATGGATCTCATGAACCGCGTGTGCAAGCCGTACTTGGATAAATTCGTGATTGTGTTTATCGATGACATATTGATATATTCACGAACCAAGGAGGAACATGAACATCATTTGAAATTAATCTTGGAACTACTCAGGAATGAGAAGCTTTATGCTAAATTCTCTAAGTGTGAGTTTTGGATCCAAGAGGTTCACTTTCTCGGACATGTCATCAATAAGAATGGTATCCATGTGGATCCATCTAAGATTGAAGCTATCAAAAACTGGGAAGCACCAAGAACTCCGACTGAGGTGCGTCAATTTCTGGGTTTGGCAGGCTATTACAGGCGATTCATCGAGAATTTTTCAAAGATAGCCTTGCCTTTGACCACGTTAACCCAGAAGTACAAAAAGTTTGATTGCTGAAGCAAAAACTTTGCAGTGCACCAATCCTATCCCTTCCCGAAGGGACTGACAATTTCATTGTGTACTGTGACGCATCACACCAAGGTCTGGGATGTGTGTTGATGCAGAAAGAAAAAGTCATAGCATATGCATCCAGACAACTAAAAGTGCACGAAAAGAATTATACGACCCACGATCTGGAATTGGGTGCTGTCGTGTTTGCACTCAAGATTTGGAGACATTACTTATACGGTACAAAATGTACTATCTTTACAGACCACAAGAGTCTCCATCACATCTTTAATCAGAAAGAACTTAACATGAGGCAACGTCGTTGGGTAGAACTACTGAATGATTACGACTGTGATATCAAGTATCACCCTGGCAAAGCAAACGTCGTAGCAGATGCCTTAAGTCGTAAAGAACGAGTTAAAACACTCCGTGTTCGTGCCCTGGAATTGACAATTCATACGAGTCTCACGACTCAAATTCGGATGTCACAACAAGAAGCAATCAAAGAAGAAAACAGTCAGAATGAAACTTTACGAGGAATGATAAAGCAGTTGGAACCAAAGTCAGATGACACTTTGTACTTCATGAATAGAATTTGGGTGCCATGTTTTGGTAACATACGGGAGTTGGTTATGGACGAAGCCCACAAGTCCAGGTACTCCATTCACCCAGGTTCGGATAAAATGTATAAAGATCTGAAAGAATTCTACTGGTGGCCGAACATGAAAGGAGAAATTGCTATTTATGTCGGTAAATGCCTGACATGTTTAAAAGTAAAAGCAGAACACCAGAAACCGTCGGGATTGTTACAACAACCCGAGATACCTCAATGGAAATGGGAACAGATTTCCATGGATTTCATTACAATGTTACCCAAGACGTCGAGCGGGTATGACACTATATGGGTAATTGTCGATCGTTTGACGAAATCAGCTCATTTTCTACCCATCAAAGAAACGGATAAAACCGAGAAACTTGCAAGACTTTATATTAAGGAAATTGTGGCTAGGCATGGAGTACCAATTTCTATTATCTCTGATAGAGACAGCAGATTCGTGTCTAGAATCTGGAAATCATTACAAGAAGCCATGGGCACACGTCTTGACATGAGCACGGCATATCACCCACAAACAGATGGTCAAAGTGAAAGAACTATTCAAACATTAGAGGATATGCTCCGTGCGTGTGCAATTGACTTCGGTGGAAATTGGGATACTCATTTGCCACTAGCTGAGTTTTCATACAATAATAGTTACCACACCAGCATCAAAGCCGCTCCGTTTGAGGCTTTGTATGGTCGAAAATGTCGTTCACCGCTTTGTTGGGCAGAAGTTGGCGACAAACATTTAACCGGTCCTGAAGTTATTCAAGAGACCACAGATAAGATTTTCAAAATCAAGGATCGTCTGAAGGCCGCCCGTGACAGACAAAAGAGTTACGCGGATAACAGACGAAGACCTTTAGAATTCCAAGTAGGAGACAAAGTCATGTTAAAGGTCTCACCTTGGAAAGGAGTTGCAAGATTTGGCAACCGTGGCAAGCTTAACCCTAGGTACGTTGGACCGTTTGAAATATTGGCTAGGGTTGGCCCTGTAGCTTACAAGCTCAAGTTGCCACAAGAACTAAGCAATGTACATGATACGTTTCATGTATCAAATCTCAAGAAGTGTTTATCAGACAAGACATTAATAATACCGCCTGATGAGATTCACATAGACGACAAGTTGCACTTCATTGAGGAACCTATGGAAGTCACAGATTGGAAGGTTCAGAGAACAAGGCGCAGTCGTGTTAAGCTGGTCAAGGTACGTTGGAATTCAAAGCGCGGCCCCGAGTATACGTGGGAGCGGGAAGATAAAATGAAATCCAAGTACCCGTCAATGTTTACAAAAACTCCAAGTCAGAGTAACAAGAACTGAATTTCGGGACGAAATTCTCTGTAACATGGGGAGAATGTGACACCCAGCATTTCAGGTCAATACCCACATTTCATAAATGCACGTTCATAATTATTATTTCCTGATATTTTATTTTGACTAAGTAAAGTCAAGAAGTCTATTAAAGAAGTTTGTTCCAAGTCTAGTAAACCGTAAAGAGTTACTAGAAAAAGTAAGCAGGATAACCCGACTTAATGCGAACGTAAATGGTTAAATAAAATAACCAGAAAAATATATATATATATATATATATATATATATATATATTACACAGAATTTACGTTGAGCCAAGATTCTAATATTTTCTTCAACGAGCCATAAAATGGTTAAAAATTATAATACCGTGAAGAATCGAAATTGAATTAAATTACCCCTTTAAAACTCTAATTGATACTAATACCATAATAAATTAATATTTAAAAATTGGTTATCATTAACCCCTAAACTACTTCTTGACTTTCTTGGCCGAGAGTCAGGGGAGCCATGCTCCCACTTGCCTGATTCACTTTGATTCAGATGAAAACCATACCCTTCAGTCGAAACTTCACCATTCCTTTCAAACCTTCTCTTTTCTTACGGCAAATTCCCAATTCCCTTTCAAATCGAAGTCCAGTTTTAAAGCGAAAATCACCATAATTCGGTGTCATAAGGAGAATTTCAAGTGTTCTTGAAGAAAGCTCAACAAAAGAATTCAAGACTATCTTCTCTGTTTCTCAGAAACCATTCCCTGTTTGAGGTAAAAACTCGCTATTATCGCTTTTATTTTCTTTAAAAACCGTAACTGAACATACAAATCGTTCAAACGCAAGTAAGATAACAAGAAAACTGTGTCAAACTCAAGATTTGAACATAAAAATATACAGAGTGAATTCTGTAAATCAAAGTGCAGGTATCGAAACTATAGTTTCGATACCTGTTGGTCAATCGAAACTGGGAGTTTCGATACCTATTGATCGAAACTAGGAGTTTCGATACCAGTTATTCAATCGAAACTAGGAGTTTCGATACCGGTTGTTCTATCGAAACTAGGAGTTTCGATATCTATTTACTCAATTGAAACTAGAAAGTTTCGATACCTGTGTACAATCGAAACTAGGTAGTTTCGATACTATTCTTGCCAATCGAAACTAGGTAGTTTCGATACCTGTTTTGCCCTGTCGAAACTAGGAAGTTTTGACATCTGTTCTGTTCAATCGAAACTAAGAAAGTTTCGATACCTGTTTATTAGCCCCATAAGGCTGTAACTCAGAACTATTTTCATAACAAAACAAGGTTGGAAAAACTAAAAAGATAATTAAAACAAAAGTAATCAGATCGGCCAAGTCAAGTGAACAATTTGCGTTTAAGACGGGTAGTCTAAACGTGTATGTTATCCTTGTGTAATTAGGATACAGATAGGCGAATCTGCCGTCATTCAAATATTTGCTAGCATTCATACTGTCGAGGTGAGTTTCACTAATTCCCCTTTTTTCTAAAGTTTTGAAATGATTTGGGGTGGAAACATACTTCTAAAAGACTTTTGTGTATAAATGAATGGAACTAATGATCTGACCGTATGTATGTATTGAGGGAACAATAAAGCGCTTAAAGTCCTCTTAATAAATTAGTAACCATTAGCTATGGATTTAGCCCGGGATTATATGAATAGTACTATTGGGGGTGACGCCTCCGGTCATGGTTAGTCGCGCTAACCAGGGGTCAAAATGGCCGAATGACCGCATATTGTCTTACTCGCAGAAAGGCGAGGGGAGGCACAGAAAGTTGGGGTTTGGTTACGGTCTCGTACATTACATACTATTTTGTATTCCTTGCAAACTTACAAATGGGGTCGATAGATCGGATTAGTAATCATATTCATTGGTAATACATACAAAAGAGTTCTGATCAGGCTAAAGTGATCAGGTTTTAATTAAAAGAAGTTCTGATCAGGTTAAAATGATCAGGTTTTACACAAAAGGGTTCTGATCAGGTTAAAATGATCAGGTTTTACACAAAAGAGTTCTGATCAGGGTAAAGTGATCAGGTTTTACACAAAAGAGTTCTGGTCCGGGTAAAGTGATCAGGTTTATCAAAAGAGTTCTGATCCGGGTAAAGTGATCAGGTTTTAAAGTAAAGAGTTCTGATCAGGATAAAGTGATCAGGTTTAACAAAAAGAATTCTGATCAGGTTAAAGTGATCAGGTTTAAACGAAAGAGTACTGATCAGGTTAAAATGATCAGGTTTAACAAAGAGTTTTGATCGGCAAAAAGATCAGATTTAAACATTGGGTTTATGATAACTCTTTATAATAACTTGTGAACTCACCAACCTCGTGTTGACAATTTTAAGTATGTTTTCAGGAAATTGAACGTGGTCATCAGGTTAGAAATGTAGGTTACATGCATGCACGTGGATACAGCTTTTGGGAGGATTTCTCTTGTATAACTCATGATCTTGAGTCATATTTGCGAAATCTTAAACATTTGTAAACTCAAATTGATATTTTGTAATGTAAATATTTTAAATTCAGTTATGTATCCAATTACATGTATGTGTTTGCGGTAATCATATGCTTTGGAAACCAGTGAAAGTCGCGCCTCGCGTTTCCGCCCTGGCGGGGTGTGACAAGTACATTGTCATTGTTGGAGAGACTGAAAGATAATTCGACTATCTGGTGAGTTTGTTGCATCTTTAGGTTTCTTAGTTGGTAACACCCTGAGAGTGATTAGGTATCCACTTGGTTGTCTAGAGTTGTTATCCTTAAATACCCAGATCCATCATAGTTTCCATAACCGGTAGAAGTCTATGCTTTGCAAGTAGGATTCCAACCTAGGTGGTATTCTTCCCATTCCTGATATTCCCCGAGTTCCTGTGTCTGATAGTTGAAGTCGATCTTTAGGAGTCTATAGTTATTAGTCTAATCAGTAGTATAGAAAACCCCCCAACCAAATCATCTTTAGTCCGAGTCAGAGTCTAGTTTAGCTGTTCAGTGTCTCTAAGGTTCGATATTTCGGTTTACCATTAAGCTGTGCTACACTCGATAGGTACACTTGCCTGTCAGTGCGGTTTAGTTCATAGGTACTCCATTTATTACTTATGAGTCTAGGTTAGTTTTATTTGTTAGTTTTTATACACCGTCTGGGCGACATCACGGTGTCGTCAATAATTTAATATGTATATGACTAAAAGGTATTAATTTGTCGTGTGTCGACCTTCTATGCTAACAACTTAGGAAAATCCCAATTCTAAAAGTTTTAATAATTATGTTAAACTAGTTCTAACATATTTATATAATTTATACTCAAATCGCTCTCATTTTTTATTATCATCCAATGTGTTAGAAAATATTTTGTAAAAATAAAATTATATAAACTTGTATTATTTTTTTTATTCAAATCTGCTAGTTGAAACACCATGTTGAATTACTCAAAATCCATTTAACATGTCTTTTAAGTTTTAGTCAAATACTTAAAGGTTTTGGTTAATGGTGAATGGGGTGTTTCAACTCATGAGTTGATGGTGAATGTGCAGTTTCAACTGCTTTTTCAAGTATAAATACCAAGGTGTTCTTAGGTTGAAAAATGCACAAAAACAACATAATCTCTCTAGTGTTCTCTCCTTCTTTCTCCCTAAAGAATTCCAACAATTCTTTGATCATCTTCATCATTTTCTTTAAGGTACAATTCGGGTGCTAGAGCCTTCCCCGATATTATATACTGCTTAGGCCGTTGTACCCTGGGAAACAAAACGGGGAGAGACCCGGAATTTGTTTTAAGGGCCCCGTGTCAAACACGATCCTCGGTCAAAATATGAATTATGTTCTTGTATTTTGTGATTTTTCAGTTGTATTCGTATTTGTAATTTACTTGCTTTCCTAGATAGGTTTGATTCTTTGTATTGTAATCGTAATATTAAAAGTGTTTTATTTTTATACGCAAACGGATTCCTACAATCTTAAAACAAATTTTTAAAACACCGTTCGTGTATCCAAAACCATCTCGTGTGATACAAACGAGTTTTGTATTCACGCGGTTTATGTTTTAAAAAACATTTATTTCTTCCCGTTTCTATTCAAAAGAGCGACTTTATGGAAACGAGAATTTGGTTACAATTCAGATTTTTAACGCTAAGTTCTTAGAAAAACCCATTGTTTGATCCCTTCAAAGTTGGACTTAGAACACATTCGTTGGGTTAATTCGGGAAGTTGGATTAAAATGCGTAACTTTAATTTAGTGGGAGCGTCCGCTATTAATATTTCTGAAAATCTAACTTAGCACAGTTTATTTTTCAGAAAAATGGCATCACCATCTAACGTCGTTAATGCCATTCCTTTGACAAATGCCATGGTGGGAGCGACCACAATGGCCAGTCACGCTGAAAAACCTGAGAAGTTCTGGGGTATTCACTTTAAAAGGTGGCAGCAAAATATGTTCTTTACTAACCACCTTGAACCGTGCGAGGTTCTTAACGGAATCCGCTCCCCCCGCCGTGAACGCGGAAGGGGAGATCGACACTCAAGCTTTGAACGCGGTAGATGCGTGGAAGCATTCGGAATTCCTTTGTCAAAAATATGTCTTAAACAGCTTGGTGGACGTGTTGTATAACGTGTACTCATCTATAAAAACTGCCAAAGAATTATGGGAGTCTTTATAGAAAAAGTACAAAAACGGAGGATGCAGGAACAAAGAAATTTGTTCTTGGACTATAAAATGGTAGACTCCAAGACTGTGATAAGTCAAGTCCAAGAGTTGCAAGTTATACTTCACGACATCCACGCTGAGGGAATGACACTTAGTGAGACATTTCAAGTGGCAGCGATGATTGAAAAATTGCCTCCTAGTTGGATTGAGTTTAAGAATTATCTTAAACACAAACGAAAGGAGATGACCATCGATGAGCTTGTTGTTCGTCTTCGTATTGAGGAGGACAACAAGAGGGCTCAAAAAGTTAGCCTAGTGGATGTTTCCGCCAAGGATAACTTAGTCGAGCATGATCAATCTTCCAAGGGGGGCAAGAAAGGGAAAGGCAACGGGAAAGCAAAGGTGGACCTTGGCGTGAAGAAAGGGACTGTGAAAAAGAAGCCTCTGACTTTCCAAGGACCTTGTTACAACTGTAACGAGACGGGGCACCGTGCGAACCAGTGCAAGAAACCAAGGAGCCTGCACGCGCATTTGGTGGACGAGGATGGCACTCCTCTAGTGGCGATGATTACCGAGGAAGTCAACGTTGTGAGAGACGCTCCCAAAGGGTGGTACGTTGACACCGGCGCGACCCGCCATGTTTGCGGTGACAAACAACTCTTTAAGAATTTTAAGGAGGCGGCGGATGAACAAAAGCTTTACATGGGGAATGACTGCAGACATCATGGGGGAAGGCGATGTTGTATTGAAGTGGACTTCCGGCAAAGAGCTCACGTTGACCAACACTCTCTATGTTCCCGAGATTCGTAAGAATCTTGTCTTGGGACGGATGCTCAACAAGCATGGTTTTTGCTTGGTCATTGAATCGGATAAATTTATTTTATCAAAGAATGGAATGTTTGTCGGCAAGGGTTATACCGATAATGCAATGTTTAAATTAAATGTATTGGTTGTGAAAAACACGATGAATAAAATTGCTTCTACTTCTGTTTACATGCTTGAGTCTTCTAATTCTTGTGTTTGGCATGGTAGACTAGGACATGTAAATTTTAATTCAGTTCGTCGTTTGATTAATTTAAAATACATTCCAAGTTTTAAAATCGATTCAAAGTACAAATGCGAAACATGTGTTGAATCCAAACTAACGAGAAAGCCATTCAAATCGGTTGAACGAACAACCGAACCCCTTGATTTAATACACACCGATGTGTGCGATTTAAAAGCCACTTCCACAAGAGGTGGAAATAAGTATTTCATCACGTTTATTGATAATAGTACTCGATATTGCTATGTATACTTACTAAAAAGTAAGGATGAAGCAATAGACAAGTTTATCTTGTACAAAGATGAGGTTGAGAATCAACTCAAAAAGAAAATAAAGATTGTGCGAAGTGATAGGGGTGGTGAATATGTTTCACCATTTGTGGAAATATGCGCAAAAAGTGGGATAATACACGAGTGTACCACACCCTATTCTCCACAATCTAATGGCATTACAGAACAAAAGAACCGTACATTGAAAGAGATAATGAATGCCATGTTGATTAGCTCGGGCGTGAGCTATGACCTGTGGGGAGAGGCTATTCTCTTGGCCAATTATGTCTTGAATAAGATACCCCGCAAGAAAACGGATGCGACTCCATATGAGTTATGGATGGGTAGAAAACCATCATACAAATACGTCAAAGTGTGGGGGTGCCTAGCCAAGGTGACGGTTCCGCCACCAAAGGCACTAACGATAGGACCCAAAACTGTGGATTGCATATTCATTGGATATGCGCACCATAGTAATGTGCATAGGTTTCTTGTACATGAGTCCAAGAATCCCAATGTACATAAAGGCACTATTGTTGAGTGGAGGACTGCCGACTTTTTCGAAAATGTGTTTCCATGTTTAAGACAAACACATGCGAGTTCATCAAGATCGGTTGATGAAGTAAGTACATCAAGAGCGGTTGATGATACGGTTCATGATGAGAGATATGAACTACCCGAGGTTGAGGTGGGTGAGCTTAGACGAAGCAAAAGACCAAGAATTGAAAAATCTTTCGGTCCGGATTTCTTGAGCTACATGGTTGAGGGTAAGCCCAATACCTACCGCGAGGCGGTTACCTCGGCGGAAGCACCTCAATGGAAAGAAGCAAATAAGAACGAGATAGATTCTATATTTCAAAATCATACTTGGGAGTTAGTAGATCTTCCGCCGGGTTGTAAACCCTTGGATATCGTTGGATATTCAAAAGGAAGATGAAAGCCGATGGAAGTATTGATAAATATAAGGCAAGGTTAGTGATCAAAGGGTATAGATAAAAAGAGGGTCTAGACTACTTTGTTACTTACTCGCTGGTCACGCGGATAACCTCAATAAGGTTGGTTCTTGCAATCGCGGCTTTACGAAATTTGGAAGTTCACCAAATGGATGTAAAAACCGCATTTCTAAACGGTGATTTAGATGAAAAGATTTACATGGAGCAACCCGAGGGTTTCTCCGCCCCAGAAAAAGAGGGCAAAGTATGTAAACTCGTCAAATCTTTGTATGGTTTGAAGCAAGCTCGAAAACAGTGACACTTAAAGTTTGATCATGTCATGCTTGAAACGAGCGTGAAAAATGTGTTTATGTGAAAGACACGCTGAGAGGTTATGTGATCTTATGCCTTTATGTAGATGATATGCTTATCATTGGGAGTAATGACAAGATGATTCAATCTACAAAAGATATGTTGAAAGCGAGCTTTGACATGAAAGACTTGGGTCTCGCGGACGTGATTCTTGGGGTACAAATCACTAGAACCCAAAATGGTCTTGTCTTGAGTCAATCTCACTACGTGGACAAAATTCTTGAGAAATTCAATAACGGTGACACGCGATGCGCGTCAACTCCAATTGATCTATTTAAAAATAGAGGCGAGGGTGTTGCTCAATAGAGTACTCAAGAATTATTGGTAGTCTAATGTATCTTATGACATGTACTAGACTTGATCTAGCTTATGCCGTGAGCCGGCTAAGTAGATATACTAGTAATCCGAGCGAGGAACATTGGAAAAGTATCACGCGGGTGCTAAGATACTTGAGATACACGAGAGACTATGGACTCCATTATAACCGTGATCCAGCTGTAATCGAAGGATACAGTGATGCGAATTAGACATCAGATATAAAAGATTCTAAATCAACAAGTGGGTATGTGTTCACACTTGGTGGTGCGGCTATTGCTTGGAAGTCTTCTAAGCAAACGGTTATAGCTAGATCCACGATGGAATCGGAATTTATCGCCTTGGATAAATGTGGTGAAGAGGCGGAATGGCTACGCCAATTTGTGGAAGATATTCCAATATGGCCAAAGCCTTTGTCGGCTATTTGCATACATTGTGACAGTCAATCAACGATTGGTAGAGTCCATAGCGTGATGTACAATGGCAAATCAAGGCATATTCGACGTAGACATAACACGGTACGACAACTAGTCTCAACGGGTGTTATCACGATTGACTATGTGAAATCAAAAGATAACATTGCGGACCCGTTAACGAAAGGCTTAAGCAAAGAGTTAGTTAACAAGTCGTCAAGAGGAATGCGACTAAAGCCCATGGAAAATGGGACATGATGGAAACCTAACCTAGTTGACTGGAGATCACAAGATCTAGGTTCAATAGGACAACTTAATCATGAAACCAAGGGTGGTCACTGTGGGGGAGTACCCCAAAACAAACTAAAGGGCGTTGCGTGTGTGCACGTCCTTTTCCATTCCAATCAGTGACATGTGTTGTGAGGACAAGCATAATAAAGGTTAATGATTTGTAGAAATCAATATATATTGCTTTTAATGATTCGTGCGGGAATCACCTATGTGAGAGAGAAGTAGGGTCGCTTTGAATGGATTTTGGGGTAAAAATCCTAGAGCTCTCGCATAACCAGGCTAGTGTTCCAGTACCATAATAGGACACGACAGTGAGGGGTTGGAGAGACCAGGGAGAGTGTTGTGTGAAGTGTATTTTCGTCTACATAAATGGGGGTATGTTCAAAGACATCGTGTTTACACACCACTAGGAGACTAAGTATGCTTCACAAAGGAAGGTTCAAAGGTTAACACATACCTATCCTGCAATGCTCAACCGTTGAATTGAATCTAAGAAACTTGTATGTATGGATCGATCTCAATGTGAAAATGAATGAGGTTTGTTTTCACATGTGGGGGATTTTTGGAAAATATGTTGAATGAATGAGTTTTGTTTTCACATGTAGGGGATTGTTAGAAAATATTTTGTGAAAATAAAATTATATAAACTTGTATTATTTTTTTATTCAAGTTTGCTAGTTAAAACACCATGTTGAATTACTCAAAATCCATTTAACATGTCTTTTAAGTTTTAGTCAAATACTTAAAGGTTTTGGTTAATGGTGAATGAGGTGTTTCAACTCATGGGTTGATGGTGAATGCGGAGTTTCAACTCCTTTTTCAAGTATAAATACCAAGGTGTTCCTTGGTTGAAAAATGCACAAAAACAACACAATCTCTCTAGTGTTCTACCCTTCTTTCTCTCTAAAGAATTCGGGTGCTAGAGCCTTCCCCGACAGTACATATTGCTTAGGCCGTTGTACCCTGGGAAATAAAACGAGGAGAGATCCGGAATTTTTTTTAAGGGCCCCGTGTCAAACACGATCCTCGGTCGAAATCGGAATTATGTTCTTGTATTTTGTGATTTTTCAGTTGTATTCGTATTTGTAATTTACTTGCTTTCCTAAATAGGTTTGATTCTTTGTATTGTAATCGTAATATTAAAAGTGTTTTATTTTTATACGTGAACGGATTTCTACATAATGTACGTGTTTTATAAACACTCATTTATATATGTATAATAACAATAAAATATCATAAACTAAATAACTAATACATATCTTTTAGCATCAAACGTATTGGTTTTTCTTTCCTTTTTTAGAAATTATATTATTTAACAAATATCTAACTAAAAACATGTAATTGCATTGTTCAGAGATCGGGTAATAAATCATAAATAAATATGAAGATAGAAATGAACAATAATTTATGAGCACGCATAATTAACTTGAGATTAAACACATAAAGTAATTTTATAATTAAAATTCTTATTGACTCAAAGAACTTAAATTAAAAAAATTAATATGTGGCGGAAATACAAACAAACAATTTTTAAGAACATCTCTAAACAATTAATTAGGAATTACTTCTTTTTTTAGTGGCAACACCTAGATATTCTAGGATAATCGGTTTCTCCGGGGCAACACCTAGAACACCCAGGGCAGCCCACCCCAGGAGGAACTCCCTGACCTGACCACAGACCCCTTTTTAGCTGTGACCAGGATTCGAACCCAAGACCTCCACTATAGGAAGTTTTGAGGCTACCATTACACCAAATGATCAACGGTAATTAGGACTTACTTAATTAGTTCATTATAGTAGACATTAAATACCCAAGTGTTAAGAGTTTAATGCAATGTTTCATAACCGGACCGGATGTCGAACCGGCCTCCTTACCGGTCCATGTCCACTGGTCAGACCGGATTTAAGAACCGGACGACGCCATAAATATAATAAAAATAAATCAATCCAAACAACCATTAATCCTTCAAAAACCACCACCAAGTCAATTCCAATAATCATAAACTAGCAATTAGATACGAAATACGAATCCAAGAGACTTAAAAGATATAAAAAAACAAAATATAGCCAACCGGTCCGACCACCGGATTTCCGGTCCGACCGCCGGGTCGCTGCAGGACCGTTGCAACACATATAACCGTACCGGCCAAACCTCCGGTTCCCGGTTCGGCCGGTCCGGGTTTCAACTAGTTTAATGTAGGGTATAGATAGTACTTTTTGTAGAACTTGGAAAACACTTTTCACATCAAGTTGATAGACCTTGAAGCCGACATATGTGACATAAGCCAAGAACAGTCGAATGGCCTCAATTCTAGCAACCGATTCGAATTTTTTATAGAGTGAAACTGTTCTTTATCACATCCATTGATATTCTTGTTTTGTATTTGTTTGATATTATTGGAACGTATCCAACATACATTTAATTTTTTTTCACAACTTAGAACAAATCTATTATTTGAATATTTGTTGGTCGTTCAAAAAAAAAAGAATTGAGCATAAATGATTTCTTCAAGCGGAGTTGCAGCTATGAATGATCAATAAATATGCCGGTATACTTTTATTTTTATATACCAAAATTTTACTTTTATAAATTTACCGAATATTACACTTTTATTTTTAAACAATATTACTATTAATCGTGCATAATATACATATTATATTTGTGTGTATATGTATAAGTATATATATGTGTGTTTATATACGTAGGGAAAGCATTATAAGAAAACTTATTGTTCATGAGAAAACAAAAAAACTACTTATTAAAGGTAAAAAATAATAATAAAAAAATCATAACTAAAAATATAAATCAAAAACTAAAAAACTGGTTCGGAGACCATGTTTCCCACGTCGTCCTCGTTCAAAAAAAAAACTCGAAAAAATAGTGGGGTTAGCTTTTGATTTTAGTTTTTTAGGTTTAGTTTAGCTTTTAGGTTAGGTTTTTTGAGGGGGGGGGGGTTAGGTTTTTGGGGGTGGGTGGGGAGTTGATGTTTTTGGGGGTGGGTTAGGTTTTTGGGGTGTACTACACATATGCAGTACCTTTAATGAAGAGTTTTTTTGTTTTCTCATGAACTCAACCCTATATACGTATGTCACGTAGATATATATTATTGTAAGTGGATTATAAATTACATGGTCTAATTGACATATCTACCAATATTTATTTAATTAGCAAATAATAAAATTATCATCTCTAGATAAAGAGTTATGTTCTTTTCAAAAAAAAGATAAAGAGTTATGTATATACATATATATTTAATTGTTTATCAGTGTAAGAAAATGTAAATTAACATTTTTTTTAACTATCAATACCGGAAAATATTAGGTTCTACTACTTCAATCAATTGTTTATTAGAATTTTAATTCCTTTTAAATGCAAGTGATCTTATGAGTCATATTATCACAAAACAGATTGATAGATTTAAGACATCATTAATTTGCAGCATATAAACTTTTCTTATTAGTGAAAAACATATATATTAAAAATCATCGATAAATGTATTTATTTCGAAATGATCCGCGTGAACAATTTCCTTATCAATAAATAAGTATAATTTTTAATTAGCATGTCCTTTTTTAATAGGGAAATTGAATTTTTAATTAGTCGTTCGTTTACAATCGATATATAGTTAGTGGGTTGTAACCATTTCCTTTCTCTTGTATTTAAGCAATTGTAATTATCTATAAGAGGACACACGTATACGTTTTATTGTTGCAAGTAATACAACTGAGATTATTGGCGCATATATTTCCTTTCCTCTTTCTATCCGATGATTTCTCCTTAGATGCAGGCCCCTGTTAATTATTTTCCATATAGTGCATGCGAGTTTTGTATTTATTTCCTTGCCATGTATCTCTTTTGACATAAGAAAATCAATAAACAATTGAACCTTGTCTTGATATCATCGATTTGTTCATGGTATCAGAGCAGGTTCAAAACCCCTGCTCTAATCGAAACCCTATTGTAAACGATGACCGGAGATAAAGAAGATGGAAGCAACACCGACAAGAATGGAGTCGCACCAGACACGAACTCTCCTTCTTACATACATGCTTCGGATTATCCGAAGCAGATGCACGTGAATGAAACTCTCAATGATCACAACTACATCGACTGGGCACAGGAGATGTTAAACTTTCTGTTTGCTAAAAACAAGGTAGGGTTTATCGACAGCTCTATCAAGAAACCTGAAAAGTCTTCATCTAACTTCATGCCATGGATGCGTTGCGATGCCATGTTGAAAGGCTGGCTCACAACAGCCATGGAGAAAGAAATACGAAGCAGCGTTAAGTACGCCAACACAACATTCGAAATCTGGAAAGACCTCGAAGAGAGGTTCGGGAAGGAAAGCGCACCAAGAGCCTATGAACTAAAACACACCCTCACAGCAACAACCCAATCAGGTACTTCCGTTTCGACGTATTTTACTAAGCTACGCGGGATCTGGGATGAGATTAGCTCGGTTATGCCTATGCCGAGATGTACCTGTGATATCGAAAAAAGACTTAGCGAAGCAAAAGAGAAGGAGAGACTGTATGAGTTTCTCATGGGGTTGGACAATGGTTTTTCAGTCATCAAAACTCAGATTCTCGCTACTAAACCCATTCCGAGTTTAGGGGCTGCCTATCATCTAGTTGCTGAAGATGAAAGGCAACGATCTATATGTCTCGACAAGAAACCAGGAGCCGAGACTGCTGCCTTCAAAGTCTTCGTTCCAAGGCGACGAGAAGAGAGCACCAACCGGGAAACAATGAAGCATGACAAGTCGGTGGCAAGGGATGCTCAGCGTAGCGATGTCATAAAACACTGCAATTTCTGTGGGAGAGACGGTCACAATAGAGAAGGTTGCTTCAAAAGAATCGGCTATCCCGATTGGTGGCCGGGAAACAAAACAAAACGTGAAGGCACCAAGGCTGCATATGTTGAAACCAGTTCAAGTCCCATCCCGGGTCTCACAGAGAAACAGTATCAAACCTTCCTAAACACTTTTGCAGCGGACAAAGCCGGTTCGAATGATGAAGAAACTCATGTCGTCAACTTCGCAGGTAAACAAGAAGATCAGGATGAGTGGGTAATGGACTCGGGGGCGACCGACCACATTACTCATGATCCGGATTTTCTTAGCAATAAAAATGAAAACATTTTTGAAGCTCCGGTTACAGTTGCCAATGGAGACAAGGTTCCTGTTAAAGGAAGAGGAGTTGGCACCTTAAAAGGGGGCATTAAAATTGAAGATGTCCTTTATGTTCCTGAACTCAAATGCAATTTATTGTCTGTGAAACAACTAACCAAAGAATTGCAATGCGCAGTTTCATTCTTTCCTGATTTTTGTGTTGTGCAGAAACTCCACACCGGGAGCTTGATTGGTGCGGGTAGATGCAAGAAGGGACTGTATCGGATGGGGATGATCAAGAATGAAAGAAGAGCTATGGTTGTTACTAAAGATATTTGGCATAAAAGACTAGGACATGCTTCCGCTGAGAAACTCCATGAGATTAGTTTTCTTAAAAATGTTGTCTTCAATAAATTGTGTGATGCTTGTTCCAAGGCAAAGCACACGAGACTTCCTTTTCCATTAGTACCACTAAAACATTTAGTTGTTTTGATTTATTACACTGCGACATTTGGGGTAAGTATCGTACACCCTCATTCACAGGAGCAAATTATTTTTTGACTATTGTGGATGATTTTAGCCGTGCTGTTTGGGTATTTTTATTAAGACATAAACATGAAGCTAGTGGGTATCTTAAGGATTTTCACAAAATGGTCCAAACACAATTTGAAAAAAATATCAAGAAAGTTAGATGTGACAACGGAGGAGAATTTACCTCCAATGACATGTTGGCCTTTTATAAAGAAAATGGGATGATTCTTGAAACAACATGCCCACACACGTCTCAACAAAATGGTGTCGTTGAAAGGAAACACCGTCACCTCCTTGAGACGGCCCGTGCTCTTAGATTCGAGGCAAATTTACCAAAAAGGTTTTGGGGAGAATGTGTTTTGACGGCCACCTATATAATTAACAGGTTACCCTCTAGTGTCAAAAATAATAAAACCCCTTATGAGTTGCTTTTCAACCAAGAACCCGACTATGATTTCATGAGGGTCCTGGTTGCCTAGCATACTACTGGAATACTGACACTAAAGGGGATAAGCTCGAAGAAAGGGGGAGACCCGGGGTCTTCTTAGGGTACCCACCTCACACAAAAGGTTACAAAATCTATGACATTGAGAATACAAAAATAATTATCTCAAGAGATGTTCGATGTCATGAAAACCATTTTCCTTTTAAGGACATTCAAGTCCCTCAAAATAGTGACCTTTTTGATCTTGAAACCACCCCTACTGATTGCAACGAAAATCAAAACCCAATTGGGCCTACTCAAAACAACAATCCATTAACTGAAAATGAGGGAGAACCAATTAGTGAGCTCCTACCCCAACAAGAACCCTCAACAAGTAGGCCTCTGCCTCCTCAAGAGCCCACTTCGAGTGGATTTTTACCTCCACAGGAACCAACTTTTGAAGCTAATGGGTCTCAAGATGAACACCTTGATCATGGTCCAATTGAAGGACGGGGCAAACGAACCAGAATTCCATCCACTCGTCTTGAAGGCTATGAAGTCAAGCTTCCCCCATCCATAGTCCCTGCGTCTCCAGCATCCAGTCAAGACTCCTCAACGGTACACCCCTTGTCCAATTTTGTTTCCTATGAAAAATTTTCAAATGCTCACTCACATAATGAGCCTAGAAAATTTGCACAAGCCATACAGGATGAGAGATGGAAAGAAGCTATGAAAAAAGAGATCCACGCTCTTGAAGAAAACGGCACATGGACTCTTGAAAATTTACCGGAAGGAAAACGTGCCATTGACTCCAAATGGGTCTATAAAATCAAGTACAAACCCAATGGGGAAATTGAGCGGTTCAAGGCTCGTCTTGTTGCAAAGGGTTTCACACAACAAGAAGGCATAGATTATCACGACACCTTCGCTCCCGTCGCCAAGCTTGTGACGGTCAGGACCCTCTTAACCATAGCTGTGAAACGAGATTGGATTATTAATCAGTTGGACGTCAATAATGCGTTCTTGCATGGGGACTTGCACGAGGAAGTTTATATGAAGATACCACAGGGATTTTCTAAAGAGGGCGAAACTAGAGTTTGCAGGTTGAGAAAATCTCTTTACGGCTTAAAGCAAGCTTCACGGAATTGGTATCAAAAAATTCACATCCTCTTTACTCGACTTGGGCTTTCGCCAATGCAAGGCAGATTACTCATTATTTATCCGCAAGCAAGGCACCAACATTGTGGCGATTTTAATATATGTGGATGACGTCATTATGGTTGGAAACAACAATGAGATGGTTCAAGAAACAAAGAATGAATTGAATCGCCGGTTCAGCATCAAGGATCTTGGGGACCTCAAATATTTCCTTGGCATTGAGGTAGCTCGCACTTCGAAGGGGCTTGTTTTGAGTCAAAGGAAATACACTCTCGACATTCTCGAAGATTGTGGCCTCCAAGGATGTCGACCGAGCTCATTTCCTATGGAACCGAGCTTGAAACTAGACAAAGAAGCTACAGAACCGAAGGTGGATGGTGGTAGATACCGTAGGCTCGTGGGTCGATTACTTTACCTACAGGCAACCAGACCCGACATCACATACGCTGTTAATGTCCTTAGTCAATTCGTCTCAGACCCTAGGCAATCTCATCTTGATGCGGTTCATCGTGTCCTCCGTTATCTCAAGTCTACTCCAGGTCAAGGAATTCTTTTGCCACGGGAGAATAATTACAAACTTGTTGGGTATTGTGATGCAGACTGGCTTGGCTGCCCCTTCTCAAGGCGTTCACGAACCGGTTATTTGCTTTTGTTAGGAGGTGCTCCCGTCTCCTGGAAAACTAAGAAACAATCAGTTGTTTCTCGTTCCTCTGCCGAGGCTGAGTACCGGTCAATGGCTTCTACCACTAGTGAAATTTTATGGATGCGCTGGCTCCTACAGGAACTCGATGTTCCTTCGGATGGTCCCACGCCTCTTTTTTGTGATAATCAAGCAGCTCGCCATATTGCCAACAGTCCCGTTTTTCATGAACGCACTAAGCACGTGGAGATGGATTGCTACTTTGTCCGCGAACGGGTAGAAACTAAAGAGATACAACCCCTCAACATCAACTCAAGCATGCAAATCGCTGATCTGTTCACGAAAAGTCTAGGGGCTCCTCAACTCAAATTCCTTCTTGGCAAGTTGGGCGTTATTGATCTACACGCTCCAACTTGAGGGGGAGTATTGGCGCATATATTTCCTTTCCTCTTTCTATCCGATGATTTCTCCTTAGATGCAGGCCCCTGTTAACTATTTTCCATATTTAGTGCATGCGAGTTTTGTATTTATTTCCTTGCAATGTATCTCTTTTGACATAAGAAAATCAATAAACAATTGAACCTTGTCTTGATATCATCGATTTGTTCAGAGATTGGAGTATATTTTGTTTTGTTATTGCATATTTTGTTAATCAAACAGTAATTTAGTCGATTTATTTTTATTTCTGTTACGTATCACTACCATAATTCGCTAAGTTCGTAGAATATAATCACTTGATTGATCCTGACAAGTGGTATAAAAGGAGGCTTCATATTGGTGGTTTAACGGTCATAAGTTTAGGTTTATTTTTGTTCTGCAATTACTGGTTTTGATAATTGAAGACTTACAACCAGTGGGGGATCCAGGAAATTTTTTCATGGGGGTTGGAAATTTTTAGGGTCCGTTGTATATCATTAAACATTAATATTTTTCAGTTTGGTTCAGTACAGGCCGGGTCGTGTCACTTAGTACACACATTGTCACTAATTACAATTAGCAAATATCACATATATATGGCATAACATTATAGTAGAATAATACAATAAGCGAAATTCAAAACTTAGAGAAAGATTTTAAAAAAAGTTACTTGAAATCGTGAGGAGGCAGCGACGCAAGGCTTTGAACGGTAAACCGACTAGCAGGGCGAGAATCGTAAATTCGTTGTTAGCGAAGATGTCTGAAATCGTGAGGAGGCATGACGAGAATCGTGATTAACAATTTGACGTTCTTCATATTACATGAAGCATGAATATGAAACGTTGAGACGTTGATGGATTAAGATTGTTGCTACTTAGATTTTTTATTTGGTTAAATTGTTTAAAAATTTAAATGGGTATGTGGGCTTAATTGTCTAAATAAGTAATGGGTTAATTAATGTGAGCTTAGTTATTTAAATGACTAAGTTTTTAGTCCAGTTTAGTATAAATGTCTAGTGGTGCACAAATCGGTTTTTTAACCCAAACCGGTTCAAACCGACCCGAACCGGTTTGGTCAACGAAAAGTCAAAACCGGTTTGGACCCAAACCGGTTCGGGTTAAACCGGTTCGAGTAATGGAAATATATAAACCGGTCAAACCGGTTCTGGTAGGTTTTAAACCGGTTTGTCCTTTAAACCGGTTTAAACCGGTTTTTATTAAAAAAAAAAAAAACCAAATAAATTTTATATTTTTAATATAAAATCCATAATAAAATATAACAAAATTAAAACATAAAGTTCAACGTTTATTAATATTTGGAAAGTTCGGAAATTAAAAAACATGACAAGATAAAATTGTAAAAAATTACAAAAAATATAACAAATATAAAACATTAAGTTCAACGTTTTATTTTTTGGAATATTGATTGATTATTCTTGTGCGTTGTCTTCGGAACTAGAGCTTCGTAGCCTTGCATCTTCGGCTAGTTCTTCATCCGTGACGGGTTCGGATATTTCAAGATCAACCTCGTTGTTGTGTATGACTTCTTCGGCTTGAATTTCATCTTCGAGAGAAGTTTGGTCTTGTATCCTATCCATCGCATCCAAATGGTCCTTCAAGCAAATGCACATTTCCATCGCTAGGGGTGTGAGTCTAGTCCTTCGTATCGATAATACCCTGCCACTAAAAGAAAACGCAGATTCCGAAGCTACCGTGGAAGCTTGGACGATTAGCACATCACGGGCCATGGTGGAAAGAATCGGAAACGAAGCTTCGTTTGTTTTCCACCATGCCAAAATATCAAACTCCTCAAAAACGGTAGGAGGCATAAACGCTAAAAAGTTTGTGCCAATATACCTTTCGAGTTCGCTACTCGGGGTGGTACCTCGAGCCCGTTTACTAAATTCATTTAACATTTCGTTATATAAATTCAAATTAACATCTCTCGAGGTACCACTTGATGATGTACCCATTGTATCATGTGGAGTCGGAGTTGTACCATATTTATGTAAATAAACATCAAATAAATCTTGTAAACATTTGTTAAAATATGTTTTTGTGCCTTGTGCAAAATGGATGTCTTCACTATCCAAATTCAAAGCGTAAGTAATTCTATCAATCAAGGTTTCAACCCCGTAAACATTTATGGTAGGGTTTAACGCGGCGGCGCAAGTTATAACGGGAGGCATTTCTTTAAAATATTTCACTAATTTTTCTTTCATCGGTTCTATCATTTTTGTAAAAAGATCGCTTTTATTTTCAAGCTCAGACAACTTGTTAGCCATTAAATATATTTGTTTTAGTGTTAATGGACTTGTGAGATAATAAACACCGGATAAAAAAGTGGTGGCGGTTTTAAAAACTTCAAGCAATTCGGTTACGTCTTTTAAAATATCCCAATTTGGAGACGGAAACTTTTGAATTTTACGACGAGGTTTTGAGGCAAGCATATCATGAAATAGTTCTAAAGTTTCTCTTTGTCGTAAAGCGCTATAAAACATAATATAAGTCGAGTTCCATCTTGTCTCGACGTCCCAATTCGGGCCTAAGCAAAGATTATTCGTATCACGACAAAATTTAATATAATCATGGTATCTTTTTCTGTTACTAAAAATATCTTTAAGCATTTGTCGAAAAGTATATGTTAAGTTTGAAACCTCTTCAATTGCAAGCCCGGCTTGCACCGCCAAGTTAATGGTGTGTGCGACACATCGACTATGAAAAAAAACGCCGTTGCAAACGGGTTTATATTTAATTTTTAGTGTTTGAACCGCATTTGTATTATTAGATGCATTATCAAAAGACATTGAAAAAAGTTTATTTTGTAATTTAAATTCGTTAATAACACCATCCAATATATAAAATAAATTTTCGCCAGTGTGTGGATATTCAAACAAGTCAAAAGCGATTGTACGCTTCATCATTTGCCACGTATTGGGATCAACCCAATGCGCGGTAACGCAAAGGTACGAATCGGGTATACCATGTGGAGCCGACCAAACATCGGTGGTTAAGTTTACACCGGTTTGCAAATTTTCAAAATCCAAAATTAATTCATTTTTTGCTTTTTTCCACATTTTTATACAATCTCGTCTAAGGGTTGTGCGACTTATTTGGTGATAACGAGGTTGGAGTGTCTCTTGAATCATCCTTGTCAAGCGCGGATTGTCAAAGTGGTTGAACGGCAATCCTTCTTGAATCACTAACCTCGCCATTCGATCTCGAACAATATTTGGATCAAAGTTCTAAATTCCTCCTTCGCTTGTCATCGAGGCTTGACCTTCACTTGGAATTCCCTTCAATGACGGGCAAGATTTTTCCATATGCATTTTCAAACTAGTGTTTGAATCTTTCCCTAAAAACGCACCACACATCTTGCACCGAGCACGTTCCTTCCCGTTTGACAACAAACATAGATCGTAATTGCACCAAATTGCCGGATTTCTCGTTGTTGCTCGAATTTCCACAACGGTAACATCGTTTGAGGAACCACCAACACCAAAACTTGCCATGCTTTTTTTTTTTAAGTTTAGAGAGCGTTTTTGAAGAGTTAAAGAGCGGTTTTAGAGATTAGAGAGTGTAAAGAGAGGTGTGATCAACCCTAAACACCCCCCACCTATTTATAGTGTTTTAAGGATGCAAAAAACTCCAAAAAAAGGGCCAAAATCGACCCCAACGGCTATTTTTTGCCCAGCTCGAAAACCGGTTTAAACCGGTTTAACCGGTTAGGATGAACCGGTCCCTAACCCGATCTCATCCAGGAAGCTTCAAACCGGTTTCAAACCGGCGGTTTTTGGGCAACCCGAACCGGTTTGGCCCAAACCGGTTTAAGCCAAACCGGTTTGCCGGTTTGGACCGGGTTAAAAAAAAACCGGTTTTTTTTGTGCACCACTATAAATGTCCATATAAGTTATTAGTTAAAATGAGGGTCGGTCTTAAAAATTAAGTTATCATAGGGTCGGAGTTAAAAATTAATTTTTTTTGTCAGATAAAATTGTATGGGGGTTTGCGTCAAAATTTATTGAGGTCGGTCTAGAATTACCGCATATATAACAAATAGAAAGAAAAAAAAATCAGCCTCCCCGACTTGTTAGAAATGGGTTTCACCTTTTATTCTTTTTATTTACACTATAAAAACTAGAGTGCAAATACATTCACCTTTTATTCTTTTTCAAACAACTAAAAACTGATAACCCTTTTCGAACAACCACAAGGATTATGAACCTAGTTGAGTGGAGTTCCTTCTCAAAAGCCACAATCGAGAGAATATGGAACCTTATAAAAAATGTCCTCATTAATCATGGTAGATTTGTCATCACCAGCCGCATGAACAATGTTACCCCCACACAAAACATTATTAAAGATAATATATTATTTAAAATTTATTATAATATTTTTTAACATAATTAAGTGATATGATTTGATTGAATTTATTTTGCAATTATGCTTGTTGTGCTCCTATAAATAGTTGATCAGTAATACATAATATATACTTACGGGGTTTTCATTATTCCATAAACGCACCATTAAACGACCTTTAAACTCACGGATAAACTAAGAATCTTATGTGTCGGGCCTAGAATTTCTTTATACTGCGGTCACTCTTTGAATACGTGTAGTGAACATGGTCACTCTTTGTTTATTACACATAATAAAACGAGTATCATGTACTAGATAAGTTAGCGTCTTGTATTACGCGTCTGATCCACCTCTGTTAACACAACTCTTGAGTAACATGTGATCAAAGACTAATTTAGTAAGGAACTACACCGTAATATATATTTTTTGTGTTATATATATCATACATATTTTTATGTATTAGTCATATACGTATCTGACACTCAACTGATTATTGATTTGTCAAACATTTTCAAATAACATCGATATGGTAGATTTTATTTTCAATAAAAGAGTAAATTTACCTTTTTTTTTAATAATTGTTTTATTAAAAATTTACCTAGATTGTTGAAAATAATATCAGATTATCCATACACCTGGAACAAAATAAAGGAGTTATACCTACTAACTTCCATTACGCATAAAAAAATTAATAAATAATAAAAGCAACTATATGAAGAAAAATTCATTTTTGCTTCCTTCTATTATGAAAAAAGGTAGTTGACAATCGAGTCAACTGATTTTGGATAGATTAGGTCAACTTCTTTCATCCTCAATCCTCATCCAACCAATAAAACAAATATTTTTGTCCCACTTAGCAAACTATTTGAAAATTGTAAAGGTTTAATTAATGGAAATTGTTGGTGTTTAATAGAATTTCAACATGTATTTTATAAACTTTTTTTTTTCTTTATTTTGAAGCTACCCAAATCAGCTAGAGATCTATCTTTAATATCTATGGTTGAAATGTAGCCTGAAAACTTAAGACTATATGTAATTCGGGTTACCATGGATCTTGATACTGAGAAAGTGGTTATTTGGACTGAGAACCAGAACTCCACTGGCGGGTCGGTTTCGCTTTGGGTTGGTTATCTTTGGTCGGTTTAATAATTCTTAACCGGGTGGACCGGTTGTATATTTCATATATGGATTTTGTTAAATATATAAGTTTAGGACTATTTTAGCAAGTATAACGCATATTAAGGATTTTATAATTAATTTTGAGTAAATTTTATTTTTCTTTTATAACTTTTAAAATGCGATATTTTACGAAATTCTGAAAGTATCGTTTGACACGCTTATTTTTATCTACTTTCGATATAAATTTAATTCAAAACCAAGTTTTCATGATAATGTACAAGGCATCAAAGTACGAACGTACAAGCCATCAAAGCTGCTTCTAGACTTCGTTTTTTCCTTTTACAACCTTTAAAATATGATGTTTTATAAAACTCGGATTTATCGTTTCGACATGTTATTTTTCTCAGCATTTCGACGTGAATTTTTCCGCAGGGTTAATACCATTGTATAGGTTCTTGAAACCGAGCGTTACAAATTTTCATACCCCTACAACATCCGTGGGTTACGCCATACGTTTATACTAAAATCAAAAGATACTTGTTAGTGGGCCAGATGTTGAGTTAACATGGTCTCAAATCTCAATCATATAGTCTACAAATCAACTCAATGGCACATGGTTTGGGCCTGATTAGATCATTAATGGGCTTGCAGTTGACAGTGGCCGTTTTTTACAACCATTGTGATTCATTTGTGAAAACTGAAGTTTGAAAACATTTTATATTTAACTTATGACGATACATAATAACCAAGCTCAGGATGGTTAAATCGCAATTAAGTGGATTGGTTCGGGAAAAAAAAGGAAAACAATGGGATCTATTATGATTTATGCTCTCGGCTTCTTCGGGTGGATAAAGAAATTGATAGGGTTCGTGGGTCTAACGCATTGAGTAGTGAAAGACGGGATTTAAAAATTAAAATCGGGGAAATAGAAAGAATTAAGGGTCTTGATATGGTGTAAAAAGCCAAAATTAACTGGAGTATTGAAGCGGATGAAAACTCCAATTTTTTCATGGTATTATAAACAAAAAGAGGTATCCATTCAGGGGATTAAGGTTTAAGGGGAATGGATTGAAGATCCTGGTCGTATCATAGAGGCTTTCTTGGATTATTACCAGGGAAATTCAATAGATTTGAGGGAGCCAAGGTGATAAATCGAAGTAGCCACTTTCATCTTTTATCTTCAGCTCGGGTTTCGATGTTGGAAACTAGTGTTGTTTGGTCATGTGGGAGTGACAAATCTCTTGGACCGGGCGAAATTTATTTTGGGTTTATTAAAAGATATCAGGAGGTAATGCATAATCATATCATGGAGTTTGTTTTAGAGTTTCTTCAGCATGGGGAGCTCCATCGAGGTTGTAATTGATCATTCATTATGTTGATTCCTAAGGTGTCTAGTCCGATAATTGTTACGGATTTTAGACCTATAAGACTTGTTGGGTTGCAATATATAATTATTGCAAAATTATTGGCGAAGCGTTTAGCTCGTGTCATTGTCTCGGTTTTTAGTGTTGAGCAATCAACTTTTATTAAAGGTAGACAAACCTTAGATGGTCCATTAATTATGAATGGAATTTTGGTTTGGTATAAGAAGAAGAAAAACATTTTAGTTTTCAAAATAGAATTTGAAAACGCCTACGATTCGTTAAGCTATGAATATTTGGACTCCATTATGTCTTTCATGGGTTTTGGTAGTAGATGGGTTTCTTGGATTATGGCTGGCTTGTTAATGGAAGCTCGACTGTGGAGTTTCAGATGGAGAGATGATTGTGTAAAGGCAATCCTTTTTCTCCGTTTCTTTTTTATTTTAGTCATGGAGGGTCTCTACTTCGTCGTTGAGGATATTGTGGATGTAGGTTTTTTTTGTGGTGCTTAGATTGGGAAAGACTCTATCACATGTGTTCTATGCTGATGATGTGCTCATTGTGGGGGAGTGGTCTTTGGACAACATCTAAAATATTGTCAGGGTCATTAATCGCTTTTATCTAGCTTCATGTCTAAAGATTAACATGCACAAATCTAGTTTTATGGAGCGCGTGTGCAATTTTGTGATGTGGAAAGGTTTGTTTACATCTCTGGGTGTAAACCAGATAGGTTTCCTTTTATCTACTTTGGGGTTCCTGTTGGATATAACATGGGTAAAGTTAATGGGTGGCGTTTGATTATGGACATGTTTCTCATCAAGCTCTCAAAATGGAAGGCAACTATGCTTTCTATATGGGGAAGATCTATGCTCATCTCTTTGGTCCTTGGCTCGGTTGGTATCTATTACATTTCTTTATTTCTTATCCCAATGACTTTGAAATCCATCCGATCCAAATTCTTTTGGGGAGGTGGTGATAATTCTCGCAAGATGGCATGGATGAAACATAATTTGGTGATAGCGGATGAAGAAAAAGGGGTTTGGGAATAGGGAGCTTAGAAGGTTTCGACTTCGCTCTTCTTTAAAAGTGGCATTAGAGATTTGTAAATAACCCAAATGCAATGTGGGTTAAGGTTATAAAGTCGATCCATGGGGTGAATGGGGGTGGTAGAGGGCTCTTGGCCCTCAAAAGGATGTGAGGTGTGATCTAGGATTAGTATATCTTATGCTAAACTCAATGACAACGGTGTGCTACCCCTATCTTCATTGAGCAAGAAAATGGGCAATGGCGAATCAACTCTCTTTTGGAGTGAAGTTTGGTTAGGTAATTCTACTCTTTCTTCCAGGTATCCTAGAATTTTTAATTTGAAGATCGATAAAGATTGTGTTATTAGTGATGGTAGGTACAATTGTGATTGGATTTGGAAGTGGCGAAGATATCTGAGAGGGGGCCAAGTCTGTGCAACTCGCCAATTACTTGGGTGAATCGGGTGATGTTAAATGGTCTCAATCTACGAATAGGTGGGCGTGGGATATGGATTTCGATGAGGAATTTTCATTTAAAGCGGTGTGAAAGCATATTGACCGGATTACTCTTCTGATGGTATTCATACAACGAGATGGAATCGATATATTCCTAGAAAAGTGAATATTTTGTAATGGAGAGTGCTTACGGATCAACTTTCTTCAAGACAAAAGCTTGTAAATAGAGGTATTGATATAGGCCCTTTATGTTCTTTACAGATTGAATCTTTGGATCATTTATTGGATGAATGCGGCATCTTGACAAGGGTGGCAAGTAATCAAACGCTGCTACAGGTGGATCTTTCTGTGTCACTGAAGCCGAAGGATATTGTATTATGATTGGACTCGTTAACTTTGCCCAAGACCAAGTGTTGCTACAAAACTTATCACCTAGAGGCTCAAGCTTCGGAGCAGTGCTGGATGGACAAGTTAAGCTAAAACTTCTGGACTTGGGCTTGGAAGAACGGACAGGATCTCCGGGCCTTGAAAGGGTGATCTGCAAAATAAGAAACACCGTGAGCCTCGCCACGAGCAGAAGGGGGTTTCTCCTCGTGACCACCCTCCGGCGTGAGAATAAGTATGTGTGTAGTGGGAGGTAAAAAGAGAAAGAGAGAAGAAAGAAGCAAGTAAATTCGGGTATTGTGAATATGAGAGTATAAAGTGTGTCTCTCTTGGAGTTTGATGAGACTATTTATAGGGTCTTTATGGTCGGAATGTTTGGACTGAAATCTATTAAAGGTTGTCTGTAGTCCAACATCCCTCTTTGCTTTTGCGTATATATCCGTTATTTACTATTTTGGGTTATGAGAGCTCAGGGTGCATTTAATTACCCTTGTCTCTATAGTTGACTCCTGCTCCTTATGCACAGGTTTCGTACCTGACATCTCTTGTTTTGTTAGCTGACTTCCCTTTTTATGTTACTGGTAGCTAACTGACTTCTTTCTATCATGGATTCAGGTTTCCTCATTAGTGTTGTCTTTATAGTTGACTCTCATGTCCAATGAGAGGTTGTCTTAATTTATTTAGTATTATTTTCTAGTGTGAGATTATTTCCTTCGTAACTCCTCTAATATTTTTCAAGTGTAAAGACTGACCGTGCTTGATAATCGTGATACGCTTTGAGCCGCGGTCGGATTTCGGCCTATGGGCCGTGACACGCTTTGAACCACGACTGGTACTTCCGGCTTTGCGATCGACTTTCCAATCCTTGTTGCACTTGAGCCGTGACACACCTTCAGCCACGGCAGGCCTTCAGCTGCGGCAGGATGTGCTTTGAGCCGCGACAGGATGTGCTTTGAGCCACGGCAGGCTTGGCGTCTTCAGCAACAAAGAACGGCTTCTCATCCGCGAGAACTGCTTCTCATCCGCGGCAGGCTCTTTCCATTCATTGTTAGCAATCATCGCTCAGGGCCTATCTATCATCCTTGATCGATTGTCACAGCGGCGATAGAAATTAGATCGACACCATCGTCACTCGAGAACGAGCAAACGAACTGGATGCCACGGCAGGCTCTCAGCCGCTGCAGGATCTTTCCGGGTGTTTGATCGCCTAATCCCCTTCGGTTCTTATATTAGGTTTTAATATCTTAAACTCCTTAAACCAGAGATCCGGTTCGTTTGATTCTTATATTGGGTTTTAATATCTTAAACTCCTTAAACCGGAGATCCGGTTCGTTTGGTTCTTATATTGGGTTTTAATATCTTAAACCCCTTAAACCGGAGATCCGGTTCGTTTGGTTCTTATATTGGGTTTTAATATCTTAAACCCCTTCAGACACCATCGTCACTCGAGAACGAGCAAACGAACTGGATGTCGCGGCAGGATCTTTCCGGGTGTTTGATCGCCTAATCCCCTTCGGTTCGTATATTGGGTTTTAATATCTTAAACTCCTTAAACCGGAGATCCGGTTCGTTTGGTTCTTATATTAGGTTTTAATATCTTAAACTCTTTAAACCGGAGATCCGGTTCGTTTGGTTCTTATATTGGGTTTTAATAGCTTAAACCCCTTAAACCGGAGATCCGGTTCGTTTGGTTCTTATATTGGGTTTTAATATCTTAAACTCCTTAAATCGGAGATCCGGTTCGTTTGGTTCTTTTATTGGGTTTTAATATCTTAAACCCCTTAAATCGGAGATCCGGTTCGTTTGGTTCTTATATTGGGTTTTAATATCTTAAACCCCTTAAACCGGAGATCCGGTTCGTTTGGTTCTTATATTGGGTTTTAATATCTTAAACTCCTTAAATCGGAGATCCGGTTCGTTTGGTTCTTATATTGGGTTTTAATATCTTAAACCCCTTAAACCGGAGATCCGGTTCGTTTGGTTCTTATATTGGGTTTTAATATCTTAAACCCCTTAAACCGGAGATCCGGTTCGTTTGGTTCTTATATAGGGTTTTGATATCTTAAACCCCTTCAGACACCATCGTCACTCGAGAACGAGCAAACGAACTGGATGCCGCGGCAGGCTCTCAGCCGCGGCAGGATCTTTCCGGGTGTTTGATCGCCTAATCCCCTTCGATTCTTATATTGGGTTTTAATATCTTAAACTCCTTAAACCGGAGATCCGGTTCGTTTGGTTCTTATATTAGGTTTTAATATCTTAAACTCTTTAAACCGGAGATCCGGTTCGTTTGGTTCTTATATTGGGTTTTAATATCTTAAACCCCTTAAACCGGAGATCCGGTTCGTTTGGTTCTTATATTGGATTTTAATATCTTAAACTCCTTAAACCGGAGATCCGGTTCGTTTGGTTCTTATATAGAGTTTTGATATCTTAAACCCCTTCACCAAGAAAGTGATGATTGAAGCGATTATTATGACGGTACCTAGACTATTCATGAGAGTAGCGACACCCAATAAATTTTAATTTTAAGACCGACCCTATAAAATTTTGACAAGAAAATGAAGAAAAGAAG
The DNA here is from genome assembly GCA_023525975.1 of Smallanthus sonchifolius. Classification (NCBI taxonomy): domain Eukaryota; kingdom Viridiplantae; phylum Streptophyta; class Magnoliopsida; order Asterales; family Asteraceae; genus Smallanthus; species Smallanthus sonchifolius. The sequence continues at coordinate 16,374,907 of CM042020.1, forward strand.
ATAAGATGATCAAAATTTTTTCAGCAACCTGGTTTTGTTTCTTCTTCGTAGAGATGAGGAAATTGCTTTCTCGAGAAGAAGATAGAATAGTAGAGACTAAAATTTGCAGTAATATGTCTTTCAAAAAAAAGAAAATTTGTAGTAATATAGCCTTTCAAATCAATCAAGATGCGTCAAAAAGTTAAATCTATAATAAAATATTTTATTATTATTAATGTTTTTTTTTCTGCAAAGACTTTAACGGGGACAACACATAAAACATACTACTAGTTCTAGACTCTACTTGCTCCTCCCACACTTCCATTCTAAAATTAAGTATTTTTATATTATTTATGTTACTTGAATTTACTTATTTTAGAACGAATTTTGATAATTTTTTTATTTTATATTAGACCTAGTCTTGTTTAGCAAGGTTTTTTAATGTTTAAGTTATCATAAACTATTTTATTTATTATATAACTAAATAATTTTTTTAAAAGATAACTTGATTAAAATAAACTCAAATAAAACATTAAGATATCTGAAAAATACCAACTAAAATAATAATAGTACTAATAATAAAGGTTTAAAAATGCGTTGAATTATCAAAAGAATAATTTATTGGTGATTCGGTTTTGTATAAACTTATTAATAATTATTCGGTTAATATGGGAAAAGACACCTTTGTCAAAGGTTAAATTTTTCTTGAAAACGATATTTATGTATGTAAGAGAAAACCGTCTTTTCGTGTGTTAAAAACGAAGCTAACTCCAGAGGTTAATTAATAAAACGTATAATTATGTAGACTAGTTAATAAAAAGTTTTAGTTTCACCATCGATCTTTTATAATTAATCTAAATGGACATAGTAATCATTTAAACCTATAAACTCAATGTCCATTTTAATTTTTAAACCTAGTTAAACACTTCACGCATTTGATATGAGCGGTATCTTCATTATCTTACTTATTACTATGTGTGTAATTGATTATATATCTATGTTACAATGTGTGTATTTAAGAATTTTGATTGGTGTTCTAAGGACGATTGATGTACGTTTATTATGTATTTGAAATTTAGTTTGGTTTACATCTTTTTATTATGTGACCTGATCTGACCAAAAAAAATTTAATATTTAGCGATACACAATCGACCCCCATTAAAAAGTCTCCTGGGTCCATGATACGGGTCATCTCCATGCGGGTCAAACGCACGGTTTCCGCTAGGCACACCAAACCCACGTCACATGAATGTTCTAATTTTCCTTTTTGTCTTTTTTTTTTATTTAGAGAAGTAATGGATAAAGTGGGTAGAGTAGTTGCATTAAATTAGGACCATGATTTCCACTTATGCATGCATGAAACTAGTTTTTAGGAAGAAGTTATTTGCTTATTTAAATTGATGTATGTTGCATGGAAGAAACTTAATCAGAAAATTGTTGCAAATTGCTTGTTCTTTGTCTAGTTTTTTGGGAGTGTTTAACTACTAGAAAAAGCTAGTTATCTTGGGAGATTGACCATCTCGAATCGGTCTCTATCAGTCCGCCACTGAAGAATAGTATCAACAACAATAAGGAAAATCTATGATAATATTGTTCGTTCTCTTATGTATGGTTTATCACTAGGAATCGCAAATTAAACTTGAGTTGGGTCGAGTGGGTTCAAAATCCACTTATATTTTTATAATTTTGGTGTTTCCGGCTAGTAAATTTTAGTCGGACGTTTATTTCATATATATTCTGCCGTTAAAAAAATAATATATAAATAACAATAGTAATAATACTAGAGGGAATAAAATAGTTGATCCACACTTTTTTAGTCTTTTAACTAGAAATAATATAAATAATTTATCCCAATACATAATTAATATACCATTCTTTAAATAATAAATCTAATAGAAAAATAAAAAATTCATCCAAAAAAATATTACACTATAATTTTGGAATGTTAGAAAACCAGAATTATATTTAAGATCAAATGGCCTATTATTCAGATGCCCTTTAGATCTCCAACGTATCCTCGATACCCTCATATGATAGCACGAAATCTAATAGGATGCCCGAAACAGTGATTGAAGCGTGTTACCGGTAGGTGTTATATATATAATTTAAAACGATATTTAACCTCAAACTTATTCAGGATTACATATGATATGATCATTATAATAATTAGCTAACGTTATTATCTATTTTTCTTATATTTATACATACACAACCATTAATAATTATAACAATATAATGCTACTATTTTTCTCTTTATAAATATTTTAAATCAACTAATACAACATAAAAATTAAAAACCTTCGATGTAACCTCAGTGGTGCAACGGGTTGGGACCGGTTGGTACAAGGTGCATCTCGACGTCATATCGCGGGTCAACCCTGGACCATGACACAAAAGGACCACGACCTATTTTCCGGTGGTGGTGCCGCCTAGAAATGAACAGTGAGAAGTTAAATTTCACGGGTGGTGGTAACGTTTTTTTGTTGAATATTGGTTGGTATGAGAGGTGACGGAGGCTGTCTTGGATTTGAACCTTGGCGGTTACAAGTGGTGGCGGTTGTTTAAAAATGGTGGTGGTGGTGAACCATAAGAGGGAGAGAGCAATAAGGAGCGTTGCCGGTAAACGTGGAACTCCGACTACCATAGCTGGCGGCGGAGGTGGAAGATCGGAGAGGAGAGCATGGGGAGAGTGGAGCTGAAAGTTGAGACTTGAGAGTGTGGAGCGTGAGGTGAAGAGTTAGAATATATTTAAATTAGAATAAGGAATTATATAAAAATAGGAGTAAACTTCGTTTTTGTCCCCTGTGGTTTGACATGTTTAACTCTTTTAGTCCAAAAATTTTTTTTAAACATATTAGCCCCTAAGGTTGTATTTTTATAACCATTTCAGTCCATGCCACTAACGCTGTTAACTTTTCTGTTAAGTATAGGAACATTTTAGTCATTTTATTTCTAAGTAAACTAGTTAATTTTTTAAGTTCAATAAAAACTTTTTTTAGATTTTTTCATAAAAAAAAATTCTACTTTTTTTAAAAACGTTTTTTTTTACTTTTAAAAATTATTTTTTTAGTTCTTTTTCCGTAAAAACGTCTTTTTTGAATCTTTTTAAAAACGTTTTTTGATAAAAAAAAAATTAAAACTTTTTTCATAAAAAGCGAGATAAAAATATTTTTTTAGTTTTTTTTATAAAATTTTTTTTAGCTTTTTATAAAATGTTTTTTTAACTATTTTAAAAACATTTTTTTTTTACTTTTTTGAGTGAACTAGTTTTAAAAATAGTGAACTATTTAAAAAAAATACGTTTTTAAAATAGTTAAAAAATATTCACTAATAAGCTAAAAAACGTTTTTATAAAAAAAACTAAAACATTTTTTTATGAAAAAAGTTTTAAAAAAATATTTTTTAGAAAAGTGAAAAAACGTTTTTAAAAAGATTCAAAAATTTATTTTTATAAAAAGTAAAAAAAACGTTTTTAAAATAGTTAAAAAAACATTTTACGAAAAAAGTAAAAAACTTTTTTATAAAAAAAACTAAAAAAATGTTTTTAAAAACGTTTTTTATGAAAAAAGTTAAAAAAGTGTTTTTTAGAAAAGTGAAAAAACGTTTTTAAAAAGATTCAAAAAAGACGTTTTTACGGAAAAAAAACAAAAAAAAATTATTTAAAAAATAAAAATAAAACGTTTTTAAAAAAAGTAGTAAAATTTTTTTATGAAAAAACCTAAAAAAGTTTTTATTGAACTGAAAAAATTAACTAGTTACTTAAAAATAAAATAACTAAAATGCTCCTATACTTAACAGAAAAGTTAACAGAGTTAGTGTAATGGACTGAAATGGTTACAACCTTATAGGCTGATATGTTAAAAGATTCTTTTTTGAACTAAAATGGTTAAACAGACCAAACCACAGAGGCCAAAAATAAAGTTTACTCTAAAAATAGTTTGGTTGACATAAAAACATATTTTCCATTGTCTTTATTTAAAAATGATTATTTTTTAAATATAGTTAGAAAACTATATTATTATTATAGTTTAGTTTTTAAAGATATGGATTAAATGATAATCAATATTTTATATAATAATCTTGACCACTCTCAAGCAATCATATAGTTTGTAAATTATATTTTCTTTTAGTTGTTAAAAGATTATTTAAGTACCTATTACATATATATTAAACATAAATACATAAATGAAAAGTGTTACATATATTATAGTGTCACGAATACGTGACACGGGGTGAGTTATATTAAGAAGGAGATTTTGTCTAAAAAGTACATGTTTAGGCATGATGTTTATTTATTTTAGGCATGGTGTCAATGTTTTTATTTTTGTGAACATATTTAAAGTTTAAAAAACACCATGCCTAAAATTAATAAACACAATGTCTAAACGTATACTTTTTACACTTTTTAGTAAAAATCTTTTTTTTAGTTTAACCCAACTCTACTTGACACATAGGGTTATATATATGTAACACTATGTCAACAGAAACACAGAATGATAATTGTTACATATACGTAACATTACGTTATGGTTTTCATTTGGTCCATACCCCTATATATTTATAACTAGCTTAGACCCCGTGTAATACACACGGGGTGAAAAATATCAGTACATAAATTTCTCAAATTTTATTTATGTATTTTACAGTTGTAAAAATGTATTACTATACATATATTAAGGATATAAAATAAAACTCAAAATATGTAAAAAATAATATATAATTGGGTTTCGAAAATACGTCAATTACTATTTAATGTAATTTAATTTTCATTTACTATTTGATTGAAAATTAAAATTACATAATTAGGTTTCAAAGTTTTTTATAATAAAGGATAATTTAAAATAAATATGTTTTAATAGTATAATTAGCAATTTATTAAAAGATATGGGTGCATTTAATAAGAAAGAGAGACGAGAAAAGAATGATGAGATTGAATATAGTGGCGACACGTGACATGCAAAAACATTTATTTATTATATAGTATAGATTATATACATATACACATTATAATTTATAATTATGTGATTATTTAAAAATAGTTATCACATAAAATATTGGTTATTATTTAAACCGTACCCTAGTTTTTAAATATATTAATAATAATATATGATAGTGTATGGCCTCGGAAATTTATTTTCTTAATAATATAGTATTATCATAACTAGGTTTCTTGAATTGGATTAAAGATTATAATTTCTTTTCTCTATCCATTATAATAAGAAAGTAATTTTTTGTTTGCAATTACGTGGATATTAGGACGGAATTAGAGGTGTCTATTTACTCTTCGACTAATATTCTTTTTTATTTAAATTCCTAGATTTTCTAGGATAAATACATCAGAATTTACAATATGTGAAATTTGAACCTCAAATTTTTTGGTTATTACCGGGATGTCTCTTTGGGGACCATTTAGGGAGATAGTTAATGTTGTTCTTTTAATTCAAATCTGATGTTCAAATTATTATCCATGAAGTAACTGAAATTAATATTAAAAAGATTATTATAAACTCTTTGATTAGAAAATTTTGATTACATCATCGATACAATATCATATAAAGCAAGTCTATTCGGGGCGTTAACTACCAAGCTTTCAAAATTAAACCGGACATTGAACTCGTCGCCTTATTAGTCCATTAGACGAACCGGATTGAAGAACTGAACTACATAAATACCATAGAAATTTAAACTATATATATTTGTGTATGTAACTAAAAGAAAACTATTAAAATTCTTTATATTCGGGTGTGGATTTGTAATTTTAAAGACTTAAAACAAATAATATATGTAGCGGTGAATTACATTTTAAAGTAAAAAAAGTAAAAAGTTGAAATCCGATCCAACCACTCGCTCAATTCCACGAGTGCTAACCTATGATATACTTGGCAAACATAAAAAAAAAGGTTTATGTTATTTTATTCGACAGGATGTTGGATTATAAAAGAAGAAAGAAAACACACGTTACTTCAATGTGGGGGTTCAATTAATTAAAGGAAAGGGAGCAAGATATGTGTGCCTACCATTCTTCCCGTGAGTCTTCCCTTCGCTTTAAGCAATCTGTTCTGTCAAAGCTTTGACTTCCTTTTTTTATTATGTTTCAATTTTAAGTCTATTACTAATATAATAGTATTTATATATTATATAGTTTAATAATTCACCTTCATGTATTATAAGGTAAACTAGTATTAAGACACCGCGTTGCGCGGGGCGCAAGACCCTAAAAAAACTAACGTCGAATTGTTGCCATGAGCCCGGGCATTGAAGGTAAGAAAAACGAAACCTGAACGTCGTTTATAACACTCAAAACATAACGAAACCGTTATAAGCCTGTGTGTTGTGGCGCACCCGTTGATAATATTAGGAATTTTATATAAAAAAAGAAACCGTTAAAAAATTCACGTTGTAACGTTGATAAAAATAGGCACTGTGCCCAGGAAAAAAAAAAACAGTTAAAAATATTAACGTTGATAAAAATAAGCACGCACAAATTTGGATTTGATAAAAATCATACTTTAAAAGTTGGAAGATAAAAAAAATTGTAAAAAAAACGAAACCTCGAATCAGCGTTAACGGCCTATATATACATTATGACGTACAATTATGTTTTGAATGAAATTTACACCGAAACGTAGATAAAAATAATTACGTCACAACGGTATATTCAGAATTTTATATAACACTTTTAAAATTTGTAAGAGAAAAAAAAAATTAGTGTGTCAAAAAATAAGGGGCAATTACATATATCCCCCTAAAAACTTTATTAATTATATATATACACAGCTCAAAATTTTATTTACGTATATCCCCTTCATTAATTACATATATACCCAACTGGATAATGGAATCGATCAGAAGCGACGATGTATGTTGGAATCGATCGGAAGCGGGAATCGGAATGTTAGAGTTGGGATCGATGGATTAATAATAGTCGTATTTCTTGTAAAGTTAAAAAGGGTAATTTTATAAAAAAGAGAGATATATGTAATTATTAGGATTGAAAATAGGGGGGATATATGTAATTCTACCAAAAATAAAGAGTAAATTTTGTTTTGAGTCCCTGTGGTTTGCTCAAAAAATTGTTTTGAGTCCAATAGTTTCAATTAGACTTTTTAAGTCCTTGTGGTTTCATTTTTATTTCAATTAAAGCCAGACCTCTAACTCCGTTAAGATGATTTTGTTAACTTTATGTGAAAAGATCAAATGCCCTTGTTAGACAAACAATCTGCATCTGCATCTTCATTTTCATAAACAAACACAAACAATATCACTGGCATCCTCATCTTCGGTGGACCACATCCCCACTCGATTATCGCCTCCGCTGGGTGATGAAGACAAAGAAGGATTTCAGAATGTTTCGGCGTCATGGGGTGATGTGGCACTGCGGGAAGTTCGGAATACCGCCTCCGCCTTCGGGGAGTGGGGGAATCGTAATATATGGCCTTAGGTCCTCCATGACCTAGAACAATATATCTAATAATAATGTTATGCTTGAGCACAGTTATCTAATATACCAGATCTAGAACTATATATATCTAATAATTTACATTCATACTCTATCTGCTACCGTTCCTTTGCTAAACACTAGCAAAAACATGTAGAAATCATAGTGTTACGTGACTTAATGATGCAGTGCAGAAGCATAAATAGTAAGAAAATGTTCTTAAGGGAAAATTAATATATTATTTAATTATTAAACCATTATACAAGCTCCCTTTTAGAGTATCCATATCAGAATTGGTATATATACTATATTCTTAAATTATGAGAAAAAAAAATAAGATTTAAATTAAAAAGGTCTCACATCAAGTTTTTTAAACCTTATCTTTATCCTTAAAATTATAAGGAAATGTACACTAGAATCTTAAATATACCAATTCCTTAATAATTTCTTTAAAATTATAAGAATAAGGAATGAGATATGAGAGGTTTTAAAAAATGAACAAATTTTAAATATAATGATGGTTTTTAGTTAAATTATAAAGATAATGATAAATAACCTGATGCAAATGCTTTTATAAGAAATTTTTAGATTAGATAGGTATTACCAAATCTCCAAAAATTAAAATTGACAACTATTTAATGAGGTAACTAAACACCAATCAATGATTTACGATTTTTATAATTAAAACCAAATAATTCAAGGTTGCTAAAATTTGGGGAAAAACTTAAAATTCGAAATCGTAGCTCTGAATGATGAAATTTGGACCCAAAACCTCTTATGGCCATTTGTCATATGATGCGGATCGTTGAAACGTTTCCGTTCCTTACTCATGGGTCTCATAACTCTAAATGTAGCAAAAGTTATGTATTTTTTAAGTTGAGATCATTTGTCTCTGTCTAGTTGGTCCATGTAGAAGTCTGTTAACTTTTGGATCAACTCCGTATAACTTAACTAACAACTATCATAATAAAAACATATGCAAGTGGGTCACAAGTTGTCTCTCATTCTTAAACATGAAGTGGGTCGATTCTTATTTATCTTCAAATAAGTAAATTGCAATATCCAAAAGGAGTTGGTAAAGAGTCCCATGAACCCGAGGTCACTCCAGCTTATATGGAGACATGTAAAACTTTAACGACCACCTTAACCTTGTTTGGTCTTTGTCGGTCAAAAGTGCACCACTTTTCCCGTATGTGTGCACCATCAACCACCCACAAAGTGGGTGGAAAGCCATGTGCCCAATCATATTGACCACATAGATATCATCAGAGCCAATGAAGGATTAGGTATCAATTTATGTATAAGTGGCAAACTAATAGGTTGGTTCAAGCTCATCCATTATTTAAGGTTGTAAATTTAAATTATTATCTTATAATAAAGCAAGCTATTAAGAGTTAAAAGTTTATAAGTTTCAGGTTAATCATTACTTTTTTCATAAAAAAATAATAATGTACATTATTTGATATTTATATAATTATTAGGGTTAATATGTTGCCCGGTTTCTAATCCATTATTGAATTGGGATTTTCTTTATTTTATGTTATTTACTTAATGGGTTAGACTTAAAACACTTGTTGGGTTTGTTTATGTTTGTAATGGGCCGGATGCCATGGATACTTGTTTCCGATAGATTGCAACTGTGATTAACGGTTAGGAGGTTATGGAAGTTTATCATTTGAATCGTTGCCTTTGTTTGGTGGTGAAGGTTCATCACGTACAAATAGGGTAGAACTCTTGGAAACTTTGTAACCCTATTTTACTTCTATCAAAAATCATTGTGTTTAAGTAGTTTTGTGTTAAATCTTGTTTTGTGTTATTATACCAGAGATTATTCACGTATGAAGTACAACAATGCTATGATGAAACTAGAGAATTGGAGTCATGAAGATAATAATAGGGTTATTAGTGGTATCAGAGCCAATAATGGCTCCGATTCGAGTTCCATTGGAAGTAGGGAACAAGGAGATTCGACTGAAGATGTTCAGGCCGACGGGAAGATTGATTCCGTGAAGACTGGCGTGAACATGCAACATGATTGCCCAGTTGGGATATCGGTCACAGGAAGACAAGTCCACAGGGATGTAGGCGGCGCGTTGATGCACACACGGATGAGTACCAGCCACCAGGTCTGCGGCACAACGCTGGAAAAAGGAAAAGGAGTCACAAGGGGTTTGCCATCTGTATACGTAAACAGATGACAGAAGGCAGGAACATTGGGTTTGAAAATTGCTCAGAAAACCATAAGCAAACCTACACGTAGTTGGGTTTGGATGACGGAGGACAAAGGAAAGAGACGAGTGGGAAGGCCACGAAAGGTTGGTATTCGTTGTTTTTTTTCTGTGAGGAATACGGACACGTCGCCTCGTTTTGTCCAAGTAAGTACATCGATGTAAGGCCCCAAACTGGGCACCCTACAGTTGGATCTCATCCCTAGGTAAACTCATTAAAAACATTTAACTTTCATTTACATAAACAGTGGAAGACTTACTCAAAAAAGTATTATCTTTAAAGTCGTTAATTTTCATAAACGTTACCTGACGAATTCATGCGCACCAACCCGAGTAGCCCGCTCCCAATCCAAGATACCTCAACTAGAGACTCACCTGCAAAACAATCTAACGTACATACAAAGTCAGCTACGCTGAGTGAGTTCTAATAGTTTAAATTAACAAAATCCAACTCGTCTCATTTATTATTTATCTCCACTCAAGACCCTCTGGTCATTAGAAAATAGTTGTATAGATTTTCATCATGTAAATAACCCCCGTCATTTTATAATATCCCAAAGGATTCACCACCCCAGACACTACCCACCATTTTAACTCAGTAAGTCTCTCAGACATAGAACGAACTTACTATTCTAATGACTCACGATTTACCGTATATATTAACCATACACTGGCTAACTCATCCAACCTCTAGACACCGACTTACCAGTCCTAACCAGAACTCTCATAAACCAACTGACTCAATGGTTGTACACAATGTACTCAGCCTGACACAACGGTCAATCTAACTCGACACACCACATTGATTCTATCTATTTATCACATCAATATCATCTCATACACAGTTAATATAACTCATCACTTGCATGCAATTTAACACATATATAAGCACACAAATACATACCTCATCACTGCACCCTCGTCAGGGTTATCCCCGTCGGGATACCCGTCATAAGCTCAGCTCCACCCCTTGTTACAGGGCCCCGTCGTTAAACATAGCGACACACTCGTCATCTATGATGGCTACCCAGCCACTACACGGTGACTATGTCATCTACCATACGGTGACTGACACATCACCCACACGACGACTGTCAGATCACACGTACAATGATGACCCTGAAGGACTCCGTCCTCCACATCACTATTAGCCGTATACACGGAAAACAGTGCAAGCACACAAAGCAACACATATATACACATGACACTACCTGGACATGTACTGCGACTCACCACCATTTACGGATCACTTACGTGTGTAATCCAAAGCTTACTTAGACGTATCCTCATAACGTCTAGACACATTACTCAACTCTTTCCGAATAATAAATTATACGACACACAAACACCACACCGGCTCATAGCCCGTACATACTAAGGACACCACATAGACCCATGCAATGCCATACCCGTCGTGTCACAGGGACAACGACACAATACCCACAACATCAAGCACATGACGCACAACGGCATACTAGCACCTACATGACTCGTTAATGAACCACTTACAGGTTCTCATGCTAACTCTCCTTATATAACCATCACAGGTTTTAACTAAATGCCCGACTCACCCCGAACCTACTCATAAGATGATACACACAGATCATCACTACTCTTGTTCACCCATCCTAGGGATCCCATAACGACTCTCAGCTTATTATTACATAATGATCTCATAAAACACTTCAAGTTTAAATCATAACTCATTCGTTTAATTAAAACATGTGAGTATGTACGATAGCCCCAAAACAGTAAAAAATTTAAAAGAGGGGATTAGAAACTCACTGGTTATGCCACGTCCAAATCCTGGCTCTGCAGCACGCGTACTTGCTCAAACCCCGAACCTGTCAAACGTATGATCACACGATCAGGATACGTTTAAAACATATGTTGGATAACGTATAACAATATAATAAAACCCCGAGTCTCGAATGTTCGTCAATCCAACTTCATGAAACCTAATCTCAAGCCACCTTGTACCGGATTGTTTGTGACCCGTTTAGAACTCGTGTATATGAACTGAGTTCCCTCGCATGCGCATTCCCGTGCCATGAAAACCTTTAACCGTTCTCTTCTCATAAACACCGACTTATATCGGTTCGTCCTCATGCATGCACGTACGTGTGCATGCACACGCATGCAAAAACCCTAATCGTTAAACGTCACCGATGCTCATGCCGGCACGTCCTTGGCCTAATTAGGACCCAAGTGTTCGAACCAAGTCCCCATGCGCATGCACGTTACCATGCAAGCACTAGCCATGGAAACCATATTCGTGAACGGTTCTACCCGGTCCTCCGTCTCCATCCTCGTGCGTTGCTTTGCCGCCCACCACCGAGCCCACCGTGCCATCTCCACCTTCTTCTCCATAACCCCGTCGTGTACTGCTAACTAGGGCTGTTCAAAAATCTCGTGGCTCGTGGCTCGCTCGAAGCTCGACTCGAAAAAAGCTCGGTTGTAAACGAGCCGAGCCGAGCTGGCTCGAATTGTAATCGAGCCGAGCTCGAGCTAGGGTTGGCTCGGCTCGGGTTCGGCTCGTTGACTCGGCTCGTGGCTCGGCTCGTCTAAATAACTAATATATATATATATATATATATATATATATATGTTATATTTGAAATATGATGTTTGATTTTTTAAGTTAATTTGTTTTCAAGAACTCTGAGTTTGGATTAAAATTTTACTTTATCTACAATTATATTTACTCTCTACTTTGTAAGTTTTGGGTTATCTATGTTTTTTTTTGTATTTTATATATTGTCCCTTCCATGTATTTAGTTTTTTTGAAGACAATCAACTTCAAACCAAGAATAAAATATTTTTTTTGTTGTTTATATATATATTATTATGTAAAAAAAACGAGCCACGAGCTGGCTCGAGCTTTTTACGAACCGAGCTCGAGCTCAACTTTTCAGCTCGAAAAAAAAATCAAGCCGAGCCGAGCTGGCTCGTTTAATTTCGAGCTCGAGCCAAGCCTGGCTCGGCTCGGCTCGTTAACAGCCCTACTACTAACCCGTTGCTGCCACGCACCACAACCGGGCACCACATCCTTCCCCGAGCAGCCACCCTGCCGACGGCCACCACCCGTAGGCTGTCGAAGTCCTACGCTCGTCACCGAGTCGGCATAGTGAGCTCCGGAGCCCGCTGGTCCTCGTCGTCCACCATCCTCTTCTACAATTTCCACCACAGGTCGGCCACCACGTCCCCGCCTCCTCCATTGCTGACCGTGAATACACTCTCAAAACCCTAATCGGGTTCTTGCAACACAATTGTAAACAAAGTATAATGCGTGTAACAAGAATGGGAATTACCTTTACTGATTTGCAAAGTTCCCTGTCCACCACCACCGCCAAACTCCCTTTTTCGCCGGCGTCTCTCCCTTCCTTTCGTGCGGCTGTCGTGAACAACAAGCCTAGGCTAAGTGGCCTAGAGTTTGTGTAATGAGGGTATTTAAATCCCTTAACGTTTCGCTTCGGGTCCCTCCTAAATTTGTTCGGCGCGTATCCGTAACCTTTAAAATAACGTTAACCGGTCCCTTAACTCTGATAAACCCCAACTCTACACGAAACCGTAATAGTCTAAGTAAAGGAAAAAAATTAATAATACGATTATGTTCCCTTATAGACCCGATCCATTAGTTAGATAGGTTTCCGGGAAGTTACAATCGATCTTAAGAGCTCCCCTATAGAACATGACTATATAGTACATGATCGAGGGGTAAAAAACCCGAGCGTTAAATGATACAAATATATGGGTTTTAATGTGTTTTGTGTGTTTATACTATTTGAATTGATTAACTACAAGAACTTGTGGTTTTGTAGGTAAATCACACAAACCGAAGGTGTTAAAGCAAGTAGGAACGCGTGTTACAGGAAGCAGAACAAGAAAACAAATTTCAGAAAAAAAGAAAAAAAAAGAAATTGCCGCATCAACTTGCTCCCACTTGATAAAACCATCATATCATCACCTTACCATCTTATCTTGATCGGTCAACTTGTTGGGGAAGAAAAAAATCTTCGTGGAAAAGATTAAGAATCTATCGATCCATCAACCAAGAACACACACACCTTTTCCAATTTTATCATCCATCCATTTTCAATTTTCCATAAACTAAAAAAAACCTATAACCAAAATTCCAGAAAATCATTATCCAACACCAAGATCATCATCCTACATCATGAAATCCTCTGATTTGAAGAAGATGGAGGCCACGTTGGAAGAAATGAGAGGCTAAATCCTTGATGGTTCTCCTAGGTAATGGGTTTGTTAATCTTTGCTTGTATTTCTTGATTTGTAACTAATTTTGGGACTAGATTGTAAACCATTTAAGTTTTATTAATCTCAATATGATGTGTTTGCTAGAAATCTGATTATGTTATGTGTTGTGATTAAGCCTGTTAAGATTAATCCGTCATATATATGTTATTGGATTGTTTGTTGCGATAATCAAAACCCTGTTAAGTTTTGTTTGCTATGCTAGCTAGATTCATCATTTGTAAATCTCCATTTAAGAGATTCCCACTGAGTTATTATCTGAAATGCTTGTGATTGGCAAACCCGGATCCGAAAGGGAACCATTGTTTCCTTTAACATCTTACAAAATCCGATTTTTAAATATTGTGACAATTTCTTATGCGCAATTCTGATAATAGATTAACGCTAGACCCCAATTCCCCTGGATCGACACCCTATTACCGCTATCTACTAAAGAAGTGATTAAGGGTTTATAAATTACTTTTTGACCGACCCTAACGACAGTCATCAAAAATGGCGCCGTTGCCGGGGAATCGGTGCATTTAGTGTTAATCTCTGAGTTGTATTTCACTGTTTTCAAAAAATTTTCTAAGTTGATTTCTTAGTTATTTTTCATCCTTATTGTTCGGATTTACGCGTACGTTGTTGTTTTTGTCATTGCAGGTTAATTACAGGTTGATGCATCACACCCGTCGATCGGGAAAGACATCGCCTCTTATTTTCAATTCAGAAATTGAAAGAACTGCACGACATAATCGTGCCAATCAACGATCACTCAGAAAACCAACAACAAACTCAAAAATGGAACCCAACAATCCAAACACTCCCGTGAATCCAAATGTGACATCTCATGTCGCAACCACCAGTATCCCACCACAACAACCACCTGTACCGCCAATACCACCACCATTCAACCAACTACCAACACAACCTCCTCCACAATCTCTTCCATTACAACCAAATCCACCTTTTCCGCCTAATCCAAATTACCAATATCCACCGGTATTTGACGAAGGGGAACCGAACATGAACTATGATCCCCCACCCTTCGCAACTAACCAGCATGCCTATTATCAAAGAACCAAAGCTCACACAGATGACTGGAATGATGATTATAACGGCAGCGAGAGCTATGAAGAATACTCAGATGGATATATGGACGAAGGGGGTCCTGACCCACATTCTGGGGGAAATCAGAGAGCTTATCATAGACGAGTCAGACATGGTCGACAGGGGCCAAGAATGTACAACGGGGTACCACATATGGGCGCTCCAAATCCTCCACTTCGGGAACCTCGAGCCGGATTTTATGCAGATGGGGTACCGAGAAGAAATTATCATCGGCCAGCTCAAGATGTTACCACCCATTTCAGACCCATGGTCGCTCAAAGTACTTCACCTATTGTTCCACCCAATCAGGACAGAAGGACATTTGAGGTAAGACCTCAGTATTTGGGTTATCTACCCACGTTTTATGGCAAGCCAAACGAAGAGCCATATCTACATCTTGCTGAGTTTGAAAACATCTGTGGAACAATTGGAGGACACGGGTTCTCCCTTGATGAAGTTAAATTGATGATGTTCCAGTTCACTCTGAAAGATCGGGCAAAACAATGGTTTCTTACACTGCCCGCAGGAAGCATTAGAACTTGGGAACAAATGCAGCAGGTCTTTTTGGAAGAGTATTATACAATGAATCGAACAACAGAAGCTCGAGAAGCCATCCGAGCTTTCCAACAACACATGGGTGAACCTTTTCATGAAGCATTCACACGCTTCAAAGACTTGTTAAGAAGATGTCCACATCATGGCATCCCAAAATGGGAACTGATTAAAGCATTCTACGATGGACTACTTCCCGAGGATGTTAGGGAAGTAAACTCTACAAGCAATGGCACGTTCTTAACAAACCATGAAGATGTTGATTGGGAATTCTTGGAGAGAATGAGCGTGATTTCTAAGAGATTAGCTTCTAACAGGAAAACCAGGGGGTGTCGGCTAAAGTTGTTGATGTAGAAGCCGAAAAGCGAATCAAGAGTTTGGAAAGGCAGGTAGCTCAGTTGACTGTAGGCAGGGGCGATGAAGCAAAAGCTGTAAATTCATTTCCCATTTGTTCTGCTTGTGGTGATTTGGGGCATTCGGATCTAGAATGCCCGGGAGATTCAAATAGAACTGCTGAGGTAAATCAGGTTTATGGTGATAGAAGACCGTTTGACATGAACTCAAATACTTATCACCCAGGTTTAAGGAACCACCCAAATTTCAGATATGGTAATGCCTCCAACCAGATGAATCCCAACTTTCAAGCACCAAATCAAGGGCAACAACAACAAAACAACCCCCAGCCTTATCAAAATCGTCAACAGGGTTGTAACCAAGGGTACAATCAAGGTGGTTATAACCGAGGACCTCAAAGGAACTTCAACAACCAACAAGGTGGTTCTTCTTCCAACAATGAAGCATCAAAGACGGATGCCATTTTTGAAATACTAAAAGAACTGAAGAAGGACAACGATGAAATGAAGAAGAACTTTGAGGAGATCAGAAAGAACAATCAGGTGAGGGACAAAAGCCATGAAGCTCTATCCAGACAAGTAGGTCAATTGGCTGAAGAGATAGCAACCGGAAGGCGAGACACGGGAAAGCTGCCTAGTGATACAAGAAGGAACCCGAGTCATCCGTCTTCAAGTTTTCAACAGACATCCAATCCCTCAGTAAATCAGGTAACAATCCTTCGATCAGGTAAAACTTATGATAATAATGTTAGTACACCACCTCAGGGACGGGATGGTGAGGTGGAGGACTTAACGGGTCGGGAGGATAGTGATAGTGAGTCAGAAGTTGAAATTTCTGAAAAACCCGTTACCAAGAAAAAGGTAACTTTTCAAAATAAACCTGAAATTGTGGAAAATGATATGGAGGATAATACCATTCCTTTTCCACAAGCTTTATTGAAATCAACATCAGGTTCAAAGGGTAATAAACGGGGGCCTCAACAAGAGGAAATCTGGGAAGTCTTTAAACAAGTTAAAATCAACATTCCTCTGATTGATGCCATCAAACAAATTCCGGCTTACGCCAAATATATGAAAGAAATGTGCACCCAGAAACGGCATAACAAAGTCCCAAAGAAAATTGATTTAACCGGACAAGTTAGTGCCGTTTTGTCGGGTGAAATCCCACCAAAAATGGAAGATCCAGGAACGCCTGTTATTTCTGTACAAGTAGGTGACTTTGAAATCAACAGGGCGTTGTTGGATCTCGGGGCTAGTGTTAGCATTCTCTATGATCAATATGATTTTGGACCTTTAAAGAAAGCCGATACTACTGTAGTATTGGCTGATTTGACACCAAAGCTCCCTAGGGGAATTGTTGAAGATGTGATAGTGCGGGTAGAGAATTTCTATTATCCCGTAGACTTTTTGGTTCTCGATCATGTATCGGCTGGTTCTTCAAAACAACCCATGGTCATCCTTGGAAGACCATTTTTAGCTACAGCCAATGCAGTGATCGATTGCAGAACCGGCATAGTAGATCTTGCTTTCGGAAACCGCAAGTTAAGATTGAATGTATTTTCCCATCTTCCTAATTCTCCGTTCAACAGTGATTGCTTTATGGTAGACATTGTTGAAGGGTGCCCACCTCATGAAAATGAGGAGGGCGCCACGGAGACGTGCTTTATGTGTGACAGGAACAGGTATGATCTGGAGAGGGAACTTGCAGAAGAAGAGAAAGAGATGGAGGTGATGGCCATGCAGGAGGGAAGACCTACTTGGACACATCAAGTGGAGAAGCTTCCCGAGCACATTGATACCCAGTTGAAGCCATCTTTGGAATCACCTCCACAAGTGGAGTTGAAGGAGTTACCAAGCCATCTAAAGTATGCTTTTGTGGGAGAAAACAAAACTCTCCCTGTTATTATTGCTTCTAACTTGTCACAGGAACAGGAGCATGCTTTAATGGAAGTGTTGATGGAGCACAGAGCCGCCATTGGATGGAGTATCGCCGATCTCAAGGGCATAAGTCCATCTATTTGCATGCACAAGATCATTACTGAAGAAGGAGTCAAGCCAGTGAGAGATGTGCAAAGGAGATTGAACCCGAACATGCGGGAAGTTGTAAAAAAGGAAGTTCTTAAGTGGTTAGATGCCGGGATCATCTATCCCATTTCAGATAGCTCATGGGTGAGCCCGACTCAGACAGTTCCAAAGAAGTCGGGCATTCAAATCGTCAAAGGTAAGGACGGTGAAGAAGTTGCCACTCGGCCGGTAACCGGGTGGAGGATTTGTATAGATTACAGGAAGTTAAATGATGCAACTTCGAAGGACCATTTCCCTCTGCCTTTCATGGATCAGATTATTGAAAAGCTGGCAGGTCAGAAATTTTATTGTTTTCTAGATGGTTACTCAGGATATAATCAGGTAGCCATTCATCCGGATGATCAGCATAAGACCACATTTACGTGTCCGTATGGCACATTTGCATTTAGGCGAATGCCATTCGGATTGTGTAATGCCCCGGCCACCTTCCAAAGGTGCATGATGAGTATCTTTTCTGATATGATCGGGGAGTCTTTAGAGATCTTCATGGATGACTTTTCTATATTTGGTACATCATTTGATTTATGTTTAGAACAATTGACAAAGGTTTTAAAAAGATGTATCGAATCAAATCTGGTTTTGAGCTGGGAGAAGTGCCATTTCATGGTTCAAGAGGGTGTCGTATTGGGACATGTTATCTCGGGGCGGGGTATTGAAGTCGATCATGCTAAAATTAAAGTTATTTCTACTTTACCCCCACCCGTTAACGTTAAAGGTATTCGTTCCTTTCTTGGACATGCCGGTTTTTACAGAAGGTTTATAAAAGGATTTTCAAGTATAACCAAACCATTGTGTAACCTTCTGTTAAAAGATGTCCCGTTTGTGTTTGATGAAGCATGTGTAAAATCGTTTGAATTGTTAAAACAAAAGCTGGTTGAAGCTCCCATTTTACAATCACCAAACTGGTCACTACCTTTTGAAATAATGTGTGACGCTAGTGATTTTGCAATTGGGGCTGTTTTGGGACAACGGGTGGAAAAGAGACCCGTTGTGATTTATTATGCAAGTAAGACTCTCTCGGAAGCTCAAATGAATTACACTACAACCGAGAAAGAATTACTTGCTGTTGTATATGCTTTAGACAAGTTTAGATCCTATATTTGGGGTAGCAAGGTTGTTGTGTATTCTGACCACAGTGCTATCAGGTATTTGATGAACAAAAAGGATGCTAAACCTAGACTAATCAGATGGATTTTGTTGCTGCAGGAATTTAATCTGGAAATTCGCGACAAGAAAGGATGTGAGAATGTGGTGGCCGATCATTTATCAAGGATCTAACCGACTGAGAAAGACACCACCCCTGAAATCAACGAACAATTCCCAGATGAACACCTTATGTCTGTCTCCACCAGTCCATGGTACGCTCATATTGCTAATTATCTTGTGACAGGTACAATGCCGGACGAATGGAACAAAAGGAAGAAGCAGCAGTTTAAAGCAAAGGCAAAGTACTACATTTGGGATGAACCGGACCTCTTCAAAGTAGGAGCAGATCAGATCATTAGAAGATGTATACCAGATGAAGAAATCCATTGTGTACTGGAGATGGCTCATACCTCAGCATGTGGAGGGCATTTCAGTGGCCAGAAAACGGGTTATAAAATCCTATCTTGTGGTTTGTTTTGGCCAACATTGTTTAGATACTCATACAGGTTTGCTAAGAACTGTGCAAGATGCCAACAAATGGGTAGTATAGCTAAAAGAGATCAAATGCCATTACGACCCATTCTTGTTGTTGACATCTTTGACGTTTGGGGCATTGATTTCATGGGGCCCTTCCCGAATTCTTGTGGAAACTTTTACATTTTGGTGGCGGTAGATTATGTATCGAAATGGATTGAAGCAATCGCCACCAAAACAAACGACCATAGCGTTGTGTGTAAGTTTGTCCAATCAAACATATTTTCCAGGTTTGGTATCCCCCGTGTGATCATAAGTGATGGGGGATCGCATTTTAAAAATTTTCACTTTGGCAAACTTCTTAAACGCTATGGCGTAGATCATCGGATTGCCACACCGTATCATCCACAAACGAGTGGACAGGTTGAAGTTTCTAATAGGCAGATAAAAGAAATTTTACAAAAAACGGTAAGACCAGATCGAAAGGATTGGTCAAATAAATTAAACGATGCATTATGGGCTTACCGAACTGCTTATAAAACGCCTATCGGAACTACACCTTATAGGTTGGTCTACGGTAAAGGTTGTCACTTGCCTGTAGAAATTGCACACAGGGCCCTTTGGGCCATCAAAACTGCTAATATGGATTACGAGTGTGCAGGTAAACAGAGGCAGCTGGCATTGGGTGAACTTGAAGAAATTAGAGACGAAGCTTATGAAACAGCATCAGCATACAAAGACAAGATCAAGAAAGTGCATGATGCTAAGCTTCGATTGAAGAAGTTTGAGCCTGGCCAGAAAGTCTGGTTATACAACTCGCGATTCAAGTTATTCCCCGGTAAGCTAAAAAGCAAATGGACAGGTCCATATTTGATTATCCGGGTAGGCGAGTTTGGAGAAGTCGAAATCGAGGACTTCGATGATCATTTGAGGCAAACTGTGAACGGACATCGCCTAAAACCATATCTAGAGGCGAATGATATCAATGGAGTCGACAAGCAGTCTGAATGCCTTTTTGTGGAAACGGTTGTGTATGACCCAGTTTAGAGAGTCGAGGGGACTGCGTCTGGCTGAAGACGTGTAAACTTAGCGCTTTTTGGGAGGCAACCCAAATGGAAGTAAAATTCCAGATTTTTGTAGCGTGTGCAACACCCAAGTGTGGGGAAGCCTTTTGAAAGATCAAACACGCGATTTTTGGTAGAGATGGTAGAAAGAAGAATTCAGTGATCTTGACCTGTTCATACTCAATCTCCATTTGGACGTGGCCGATTGAATCCAACTTTCTCAAGCATCTCAGATTTTTGGCTGGTGTTTTGAAGCTGCGACAGAAATGCTATACAGTCACAAACACCACGCGGCGGAGCTTGGAACTTCAATTCATGAAAGAAACCCGGTTAGTTTGTTCCAACTTATGCTTTGCCTTTTGTCGATAGTCGTTTAGTCACTTGTTGATCTACATTGAGGGCAATGTAATTCTCAAGTGTGGGGAGGGAGACTAGCGTCTATCTGTTGTCTATCTGTGTGTATATAGTTCATATATAATAGAGAAAAATCTGAAAATGTTGAAAAATTTTGTGTTACAAGGGTGAGAACAAGCAAAAAACGTCCTCAAGATTAAACAACCGAAAGCGGATTTTCCAATTCATCACATAATTCCTTACTTGACAAACAGATATAGGTCCTTAATCATCCTTGTCTCTTGTAGCATTGGGATAGTATTGTGACAAGTGTTTTTGAAGAAAACGGATAGAAATGCCTAACAAAAGTTAGCATGCTTTAGATAGTCTCATACACTGCATGTCGGTAACCCTATTACTCCGTGTGTGAGATTTTGAAGCCCTATTCAACTAGATGGTTAGATCACATATAGATGAATTCATTTGTTGAGTGTGGCTATTATGTGTTGATTGTGGTAGAACTTGTTTTGGTTGATTCGTGCTGAAACTTAGTCAGATGTGTGAAACAGAAATGAGAAGGCATTAGGACACCCAATTATCCCGTATTAACCCTAATTATCAAAAGAATTTTCCCTTAGTTGCCCATTTTGAGCCTACAATTCTCCTTTTCATTTGTAAACCCGAAAACCGAGTATCAAAGACATATTTTTCTGAAATTGAGAATCCAATAGTTTTGTTACAAATATAGCTGTGATAAATCTATATATATATATATGTATATATATGAAAAAAAAAAGAATGAAAAGAACAAGCGGGTCAAAATGATTCGTGTATTCAAGATTTGATATAGAATGCTATCAATTGGATTTCTCATATTGTTAAGCCACTAAATAAAGCCTAATCCCTACCTTTAGCCAAAGCCTAAAACCGAAAAAGTCCTTTGATCTGTGAACTACTCTGCAGCAGTGGAGGTATGATCGCTTTACAAGCTTATGCTTACATGATAACACATCTGGTCTTGAGTGAATACACTAGTACATTTTCTAGTAGTTCAGATATAGCCGAGAGGAGAGTATCATTGTGAGGGGTATGTGCAAGGCTAAAGCATGGTAGGTTTAGTTAGGCAGGTCTTGATTTGGCATATAATTAACTGTCTTGTCATTATCAAACCCAACTGTGATCATTTGTAGGACTTGGATGACTTTGGACCTTAATTCTAAAAGTTGATATGGATTTTGAGGTGTTTTGTTGAAAATGTGTTTATTAACTTTGAAATGGTTTGCTTGAGGACAAGCAAAAGACAAGTGTGGGGATGTGATCGAGGGGTAAAAAACCCGAGCGTTAAATGATACAAATATATGGGTTTTAATGTGTTTTGTGTGTTTATACCATTTGAATTGATTAACTACAAGAACTTGTGGTTTTGTAGGTAAATCACACAAACCGAAGGTGTTAAAGCAAGTAGGAACGCGTGTTACAGGAAGCAGAACAAGAAAACAAATTTCAGAAGAAAAAAAAAGAAATTGCCGCATCAACTTGCTCCCACTTGATAAAACCATCATATCATCACCTTACCATCTTATCTTGATCGGTCAACTTGTTGGGGAAGAAAAAAATCTTCCTGGAAAAGATTAAGAATCTATCGATCCATCAACCAAGAACACACACACCTTTTCCAATTTTATCATCCATCCATTTTCAATTTTCCATAAACTAAAAAAAACCTATAACCAAAATTCTAGAAAATCATTATCCAACACCAAGATCATCATCCTACATCATGAAATCCTCTGATTTGAAGAAGATGGAGGCCACGTTGGAAGAAATGAGAGGCTAAATCCTTGATGGTTCTCCTAGGTAATGGGTTTGTTAATCTTTGCTTGTATTTCTTGATTTGTAACTAATTTTGGGACTAGATTGTAAACCATTTAAGTTTTATTAATCTCAATATGATGTGTTTGCTAGAAATCTGATTATGTTATGTGTTGTGATTAAGCCTGTTAAGATTAATCCGTCATATATATGTTATTGGATTGTTTGTTGCGATAATCAAAACCCTGTTAAGTTTTGTTTGCTATGCTGGCTAGATTCATCATTTGTAAATCTCCATTTAAGAGATTCCCACTGAGTTATTATCTGAAATGCTTGTGATTGGCAAACCCGGATCCGAAAGGGAACCATTGTTTCCTTTAACATCTTACAAAATCCGATTTTTAAATATTGTGACAATTTCTTATGCGCAATTCTGATAATAGATTAACGCTAGACCCCAATTCCCCTGGATCGACACCCTATTACCGCTATCTACTAAAGAAGTGATTAAGGGTTTATAAATTACTTTTTGACCGACCCTAACGACAGTCATCAGTACATGGCACGGATGGTGGTAACTGGAACGAGTATTGGGTTGTGGTGCTAATGTCAAACAACATATGTAGGGCAACGGAGATGTGTTCAAGACATTCAAAAGAAAATTCGGGATCAAGACAAACAAGAAATCTAAAGATTTCGTGTTTATCCACGGGGTTGGTGAAATAAGAGTGTCGACAGGGGGAAGGATGAAAACAATTTCTTGTGTTAATTATGTGCCAAAATTCGATCGGAACGTACTTAGCCTAGAGCAATTGTTGTACCAAGGAATTGAGACGTTCATTGAAGGTGAACGATGTTATTTGAAAAAAAGGTTCGAGTGTAGACACATGGGAGTGGATGTGTTTGAAAACAAGTCGGGGAAGGAACTCGAAAAATAATTTCTTGACATATTCTATGATCACTTGGATGATAAACTGGTTACCAAAAGGAAAAAAGAAATCTTTCATACTTGTTTGGAAAGTTATTATGGGAAGCATAGGAAAGGGAAAGAACTGGAATTTGATCATGAGAAGGTAAGAAAATAATCGGATGATGTGCACTTTAAAAGAGAGAAGTCTGCAGTCATGTGCTATCCGGAAGCAATTGAAGAAAACCCACATCAAGTCCACGAGGAATGCCGAGGCTGTGTATGGTCTTTTGTGAAATCAAATACAACCGTAACTGAAGTAGCATTTGACAAAGAAATGTCATTGGAAAGTTTTATTGATTTCCTTGAATTGGTGAAGATTTGTGAAGTTAATGAAATTCAAGATAGCATTCAAGTTGGAGTTTTTTCGTTTAGTCTCTTGGTTTGTGAAGGATTATTTGGAGATCCAAAAAAGGATGAAATCCCACCACATGTCTCAAATGGTGATCAACTTGACTTGCTTAATCTTTACACACTAGTCAACATAGAAGGAGGTTTTGATAAAGTCGGTAAGCAAGAAAAATGGAAACTGGTTGCATTAAAGCTTGGCTATACTTGGAAGGATGCAAATGATCTTCGACTAACATACATCAAGTACCTTGATTTGCTTGAATGGTCTTCCATATTATGAAGAAGAAAGTCACGCTCAATAATGAAGAACAAAAGGAGTTGGATGCATGTAATGCATGGGAGAACAAGCATGAAAAAGGGCAAGGCAAGCAAGCATGGAAGGCAAGAAGAGTGAGTACATCTAGATATTTCTCGAAAGGATGTGGACCATGTGGAGGGCTCGTTATGCAAGATGATCAAGCAATGCAATCTGAGGAGGATGAGCCCGAGGAGGAAACTGACGATGAAGAACTCGGCATCCTAGTTGATGACGATGAAGATGGTGGACTGTGAATACTCAAGGCGTTAGGGGGTGATGTTGCTCGGTTTCTAATCCATTATCGAATTGGGATTTTCTTTATTTTATGTTATTTACTTAATGGGTTAGACTTAAAACACTTGTTGGGTTTGTTTATGTTTTGTAATGGGTCGGAGGCCATGGATACTTGTTTCCGGTAGATTGTAACAATGATTAACGTTTAGGAGGTTATGGAAGTTTATCCATAACTTTCGAATGGCAGTTATCACTTGAATCGTTGTCTTTGTTTGGTGGGAGTTTATCCATAACTTTGGAAGTCAGCAAAAAGGAACTTGAGAGGCTGTTGATTGCCATCCAAACTCACCAAATCAGAATTTGATCTCTACCCCTATTGGATCGTTTAGATTCAACTGAAAGACTTCAAGAAAGTCAAAAAGGTTGATTTGAAAAACGAAAAACGAAAAACAAATCAGAATTTTTTTTGTATGTTGTTGCAAAAAATGGGTACTTTTGGTTTTGATTTTCAGTTACAAATCAAAATGATTTGGAGTGTTTTATCCCGTGAGTAAAATCAAACCATTGAATCGGAGTCAAAAAGTTTTTTTTGATCAAATTGAAATTTGCAAAATCTGATTTGAAAGTAACTCTTCAGTTGTTCAAATCTCTAATTTGAAAAGCAAGTTAAGTCCTTGATTCAAAATTAGCAAGTTAAACGAACCCTTGCAGGTTATTAGCAAGTCAATTCGGATCCGTGTGGTTCGAATAGAAAGTCGAACCGAATCATAACGATTCGTATAAATAATTAGCAAGAAACTCCGAGCCTTCGTGGTTCGTTGAGTATAGCAAGAAACTCTGAGCTTTCGTGGTTCATTGAGAAATAGCAAGAAGATCCGACTTTTTGGTTCGTTGAGTATAGCAAGAACAAGCTCTGACCTTTTTTGGTTCGTAGAACATAGCAAGAACAAGCCCCGAGCCTTCGTGGTTCATAGAGCATAGCAAGAGCAAGTGGTTCGTTCAAAATAGAAGGTAGAACCTTTTGGTTCAATTAGCAAGTAGAACCATCTTTGGTTCAAAAACAGCAAGAGCAAATAGGATCATCATGATTCAAATAAGGAAGAAAGCATGACTGGCAAAGAAGATAAGAAACAAGAAAGCACAATGGTGCCAGCCCGTGAGCAATGAAACATATCCCTTCAGTGCCCAAAACTTACTGAATCAAATTACACCCAATGGGCAGTTCTGATGGAAACAATCTTGAAGGCGTATAGCCTTTGGGAAACAATTATTTCAACAAAATAAGTGGATGAAAAGAAGGCTAATACGACGAAAGCAATTATCTTCCAAACATTACCGGAAGATGTGTTGATGCAAGTTGCACAACATTCAAGTGTAAAGGAAGTATGGGATTCGATTCCTTGGAGCAGATATGGTTCAGAAAGCTCGTCTACAAACTTTAAGGAGCGAGTTAGAAACTTTGAGAATGAAACCAAATGAAATGGTAAGTGATTTTGCCGGAAAGTTGGGAAGCACAAAATTCAAGTTTAAACGTACAACTCTCAAAGATAAAACAATCATGAGAAAGCTGCTTAACTCACTTCCAAAGAAGTTTCTACCAATCATGGCGTCCATCGAGCAAGTTTCAGAAGTTGATAAAATGCCATTTGAAGAATGAGTGGATAGAATAACCGCATTTGAAGAACGCCTCAAAAGTTAAAATGAACCAGAGGCAAATTATCAAAACAAAGTTCTTACGGCAAGTTCAAGCAAACAAGGCCATGGTAGAAGACGTGGAAGGAACTTTAACAAAGGATAAAGTGGACATGAAAAAGGTACGAGTCAAGGAAATAAATATAAAAGAAAGTTCCCGTGCTATGAATGTGGAAAACTTTGTCATTTTACAAAATAATGCACCAAATGGAAGTACAAGGAGAAAGACAAGCAACAAGAATCCAACCTCGTCAATGATGAAGAACAACACTGTTGTAAGAAGCAACTCAAGTAAGAAGAAGACCTTCCTTGAACAAGTTTAGTTTAAGGGGGAGAATGAAGACATAAACTAAACTTTGGGTCATATATGTAAATCTTAGAAAGTCGTATTTCGGGTCAGTTATGTACATATTAGGAGTCTAGGGGTTTGTATGTAATTGTCAAACCTTGTATCATTTCTAAACGATGCATCTATTAGAATTAGGGTTATAAAACCCCCAAAACTGTATGTATCAATTAGAACGTATGTATTGAACAAATTCAGTGAAATCAAGCAAGTAATATCAAGTTTCTTGTGTTTGTTCATCCAATTAGTGTCTGATTTACCAACAACTTTTTGTTTTAATGAGTTGATAATGTGAGCTTAACAAGTTGTCTTAAGAGTTTGTTTAGAGGATATAAATAGATGATCATAGTCATGAATTTGCAAAGTTTTTCATTCATTTGTCTTTTGTATAATCAAGAGCATATGAAATAAACACTCAAGATTATATTTATATTCGTGTTTTCGTGTTTAAATTCTTGCAAGTCTATAATCTACAAGGTTCAACGTTGGTGAAGTCAACAAAAAGTGAAATTGAAAACATACTTCAAATTATCTTAAAGAAAGCAGTGATATATTTGGAATTCAAATGTCTCATAATCTTCTTTTTGATTCATTTGAAGTTGACTTATTTTGAAAGTCAAAATTGGAGACTAATTTCATCCATACAGCTTGCGAAGATTTATTATTAGAAATTGCAACTATTGTCATTTAGTCCGAAGTTATCATTCTATGTTCACATTCATCAGAAGTTTCAACTCAAATTTTCTTCTAAAGTTGCTTATTTGATTCTAGAGTAAATTTCATTTTGAGTATATGTGATTTGCTACAAATTACTCTTTGAGTCCAGTAGTTTCAATCTCACTTTTTGAGTCCTTATGGTTTTGATTTCGTATCAATTAAGGCAATACCTCTAACACCATTAAAATGATTCTGTTAACTTATTGTAAATTGACTAAAATACCCTTATAATCAATTAACCTCATTAACCAAAGAAAAAAAGAAAAATAATAATTAACACCAGATAACTTCCATCTGGATGGGGCAATCCTCCTCCTCCCTTTCGCCGTCGCTGCTGTCACACCCCGGCGACGACGGATTATACGTCGGGGCTGACGCAGTTGTTCAAAAGCACATCATCAACTATTAAATGTGTTACAATATTTATTCATCATCTTAAATATCCGTTACAAGGAAAATGAGAAAACATATAGTTCAAAGGAAAAATAACATAATTAAAACTCAGATTTATTTTAAGTAGGTCCATAGCCCTAAGTGATCAAGACTGGTCCTCAAACGGATGCACCTGAAACATGTAAGTAAATGTCAACTACAAGTAGTTGGTGAGTAACATAGGTTTTGACACCAAACAAAGTTGTATATGATTTACAATTCAATATGTTCAAAGCTAGTCTTAGGCATAAATGTGAAAACATACGAGGTTCCAAAGTGTACAATCAAACCTTGTAATATGTATGCACAATCCCCTGATTGCGTGTTGTAATGTACCAAAATGTATACACAAATCCACCAAGATTTGTGTTATGTAATGTATCGGTTTCCCATATAAATGATCATGTTAGTTACTACCTTAGGCCTGCCTCGTAAGTTAATGATTGTATTAAACATGAACACATGTATCACCAAGTAGATTAAGACATAAAGCACATGAACTTTGCATAAGAACATAGGTAATTGAATTGTGTATGTAAAGTATGTAGACATATTCCACCCCGAGTATTTGTAAACAAAGTATGTAAAATGGGCTATGAAACTCACTTGTAATGAAGCTAACAAGTTGTATGAATTGTTAATGATGGATAGGTTCCGTGAGGATTCCTCACAATCAACCTACATAAACAATGGTATCTAAACTTAATGTATGCCTAATGGAAGTATGAAATTATGAGATTTTAGGGTTTTATAGGATTTGGGATTGGATAAGGGATCTATACAGGTTTGTAGGAAAATATATGTTTATCACAAGTATTGAATTAATGATAAAATAGTTTATAAGATTAATTAGAATTAATCAGAATTTCTAACTAATCACATAGTGTTTATAGTATTAATAATGTGTTTTGAATTTATTTAGATAATTATTCTAAAAATAATTAATAAATAAATTATGGATTAGAAAAGGTTTAAATAATAAAATAATTATTTAAACTATCTAAATAACTTCTTTATTTAAATGATAAATAAAAGAAATATTAATATAAGTAGGCTTTAAATGAAATTAATGAATTTGTACAATTATTTATCTAAAATAATTATTTAAGTATTTCTATAAATTTTAGAATGTTTTAAATAATTATTCTTTGCCAAAATAATTATTTATATGTTTAAAATGTGGGTTAGTAATGTTTAAACAAATAATTAAAATTTGTTTAATAGGCGTTACTATTTTATAAATAAAACAATATAATTAGATTTGTTTAAATAAATCATGTATATTGTTTATTTTGGATTTTATAATATTTATAATATGTTTTTAATAAATTAAAAATGAGTAAAATATTATTTGGTATTTCCTGTTTTTATATATATTACTAAACACTTTTATAAGATTTATAAAATTTATTTTGAAATTTGAAACATTGGTTTATGAATTAAAATAACAAGAATCGTGTAAAACAGAAAAAAAAAAAAAAAAAAGGGTTGCCCGGGGTTGAACCCGGGTGGTTTGTGGACAAACACAAGCGCGCAACCACTGGACCAGTGGTCCGCTTGTGTTAAGAGTCTGGGTTCAGTTGTGTTACACATGAAGCAGAATGGGGGCCGGATTCGTGGGCAAGCACTCACGCAAAAATCATGTGGGTTGTGGGTTTCGAACCCACGCCACCTAGTCTGATGGTATAATGACTTAACCAGTCGGACCAGGTGGTTTCGCTGGTTATAAACAGATGTAGAAAGTTAAATGCGCTTATTAGATCAAGACCTAATCCCAAATTAGGTTTGCGCAAAACAACTCAAGAACCCTAATCCCAATTCAGGTATGATACCCTTTGTCATCACGAATTGACAGAGGGCTTTCGATCCTCATTGAATTACGAATCTAATGATATGAATCTTACTTGATTTGGTGGAATAACAAGTGCAACCGGCTGGGACTTTCAATCTGATGTTTTCGGTACTTAATTGTGCTCCAAGAGTGAAATGGATTTGGTTTGAGGGTTCAGGAAGCTCAAATGAGGATATGCGAGTATGTTAAACTTGTCATATTGATTTAATTTCAATCGGATTGTATGACTTGAATGTGGATCGATTAGAAACGACTTTGAGTTAAATTTCACAATTAAAATATTGAAATGATGCAATTGGATCATTAAGTGACGATCGGAACAGTCGGCATAACGTTCTTGTATGGGAATCGAGTTGTAACTGTTTGACTTTTAAAGTCAAAATCAGGAACCTCATGGGTTTAAAACCCGATTTCTTGAAAGGGTTTAATGCGAACAATTGGAGGGGGTTCAAGTAGGTTTTAAGGGGGGGGGTTCAAGGCATTGGATGGGTTCAAGCATAAAATAATAGGGTTCAAATGTAAAGGAGGGTTCAATGGGAAATAGATAGGGTTCAAGATCATATTTATTTGATTTTTAATTCAATTTACTTGTTCATAAAAATGTTTTTATAAATTTTGTAAAGATTGATTATTGTTTTATTAATTATAACCATTTTATAAAAGGACAAATCCCATTTTCATAAAATTACAACTTGTAAATAAATACATGTTTACATAACTATTTATAAACACATATGCATATCTAAAAGATGTAAGTATATAGACTAGGTCATGGTTGCCCAGGGTCGAACCCTAGTGGTTTGTGGATAAACACAAGCGCGCAACCACTGGACCAGTGGTCCGCTTGTGTTAAGAGTCTGGGTTCAATTGTGTTACACATGAAGCAGAATGTGGGCCGGATTCGTGGGCAAGCACTCACGCAAAAATCATGTGGGTTGTGGGTTTCGAACCCACGCCACATGGTCTGATGGTGTAATGACTTAACCAGTCGGACCAGGTGATTTCGCTGGTTATAGACAGAATGTAGAAACTTAAATGCGCTTATTAGATCAAGACCCAATCCCAATTCAGGTTTGCGCAAAACAACACAAGAACCCTAATCCCAATTCAGGTCTGATACCCTCTGTCATCATAAATTGACATAGGGCTTTCGATCCTCATTGAATTACGAATCTAATGATATGAATCTTACTTGATTTGGTGGAATAACGAGTGCAACCGGCTGGGACTTTGAATCTCATGTTTTCGGTACTTAATCGTACTCCAGGAGTGAAATGGATTTAGTTTGAGGGTTTAGGAAGCTCAAATTGTTAGGTGTGGAGTCTCGTTTAGAGGCGGCCGGCCCTAATTAGGGTTAGCCGGCCCTAATGGGCCTATCTCTACGGTTTGGGCCTAACTTGGAGAACAAGTTAGGAACCCTAGTTTTAATTTATAAATACCCTATGTTGTAATTGTAATCTGTGTGCCTAGAGCTTAATGAAATAACCTAGTTGCAGCCCGTGGACGTAGGTCCCCCACTGGGACCGAACCACGTAAAATTCTTGTGTCATTTATTTTTATGTACCACGTGATTTCGTTTGTGCATGTGTGTGTGTTGATTCCGCTGCGCCACGTTGTTCCTAACAAGTGGTATCAGAGCTTTGGTTCGTTGTTTACACACGGTTTGCATGTTTTTCGATCGAGAAAAAATGTAGAGGTTGATCGAGGGTTGATTCAGATCTGCTGCTACAGTACCGCCGCCACCGCTGCTACAGTACTGCCGCGCCATGAACAGTGTTTTCGGCAGCGAACAGTGTTTTCCGGCGAGAACAGTGGTTTCCGCCGCTACAGTGTTTTCCGGCAGTGAACAGTGTTTTCAGAAAATTTTCATTTTTTCTGCTGTTGTTCCAGGGCTGATTCACAGCCTGGTTTCTTGTTTTTTGGGCCGCCAGAATTAGGGTTTTTTCAAACCTTAGGTTGCGCAAAAGGGGAAAGAAAACAGGGTTGTTTGGGAGGAAAACAAGGCTGTTTCGGGAGAAAACAAGGCTGTTCGGGACTGATTTGGAGTGATTTTGCAATTAGAGTTTCTGTTGTGGATCTCTTGGAGTTGCTGGTTTCACTCGGGTTTGCAGGTGAAGCGTCGGGTCAGGTGTCTCGGGTTATGATATCGCAGGTATAAATGGTTTTGTTTATAGTACCGGGTTAATCTCTTTCAAGCCGTCGATTAGGGTTTGGTTATAAAACTCTTGGATTTGTCGGGTAAAGGTTAGAGATTTCGTTAGTTTCTGTTGACTGTTTATTATCAACTGTTTGGGAACCGGGTTATGTGAAATTCAGTATTCGGGTTTAGATTTGTGTGCGAGGTTTATTGCAGGAGCAAATTGGTCATTTGACATGTTTTGTAGAACATCTGTCAAGTTCAAGCCCGTGCAAGTGTTGTGTTTGTTTCACTGTTTCGATTTGTTTCATGTTTGCTATTGTTATAGCTGAAGACTGGATTGGTGTAATCGAAGATTTGACGGTTATGTATTTTGGTTGATGGGTTTGTCAAAATGGAACTTGAATGGGGTACTGGTGTTAGATAAACCTGGAGAAAATGGAACCAACGGGTGTGCTGGTGACGACATAAGTGAAAAAAAAAAAGGGAAGTCAGGTGATATTGCTCGGTTGAAAGATTTTTCGGTTAGGGTTAGCTGATCGGGTGTACGATCACGGAATCCTTGGTACCGTTTGCTGTCATGAAAGCTCTGCTGCTGTTATAACTGTTTGCCGGTTAGCTGGTCTAGAACTGTGAAGTTGTTTCTTGTTCGGTGGTGATCAGTGGTACGACATTTGGCATGGGTTGGGATAACAGGGACAGTGGGAGCTGAGCATAGTTGACTTGGTGGAGCTGCATGGAGGTGTGGGACATTCTTTAGAGTCGATGTCAAAGATAGTAAATTCTGCTTCTGAGAATGTGTCTGGGTTGATGCATTGGGACTCAATGAAGGCAGTGGAGACTCTTGGGTTCAAGATTCTGGTATGCTTCATTACTCACTTCTATGAAGCATTGGTGAATCTATTGTTTGAAGACTTTGGGAAGATACAGGTTTATGTATCGCTGGAAGAAGGGAACCAACTTCCGAGTATTAAAGTCTTGGCTCGCTGCATCGGGTATAGCTAAGTGGATTCATTTTGCAAGTGTGAATCCTGGAGCCACAAGGATGTCAGCTGAGTGCATTCGGAGGTTTAAACCAAGTCAGGGGTTTTGGGAACAGTGGGAGCATGGGACGTGTTCTGGGTACAGTTCTAAACACCGTTGGGTTTTAAAGACCGGAATTCCGAATGGGAAAATCTCCCCATGGTACTTGCAGGTTTTGGAGAGTGGTGTTTCCTCTGGAAGTCTCTGGAGTCGGTAGTTCGAGTGAGTAGATGCCGGTTGAGATTGAGGATGAGTCAATGGCTGGTTTTACCATGGCTGGGTCAGTGATGACTGCTGGGTTGGAGCTCGGTGGAGCATCAACAGGCTCTTCTGGTAATTGAGGAGCGGGCTGCTGCAACTAGGAGGATTGGATTGAAGTCTTAGCTTATTTATGGGAACTGAAGGCTTGGAGGACTTCTGTTATTGGAAATCTTAGCTTGTTCTTGGGAGATGGAGGCTTGGAAACTTCTAATAGTGAAGTGTTAGCTTGTTCTTAAAACTGGAGGCTTGGAGGATTTCTGTTATTGAAGATTACTGGAGTTACTGGTATAGGGCCTGCTTGGATGGTGGATTGAGGATTGCTCGAGTCTCCAAGTGGGAGATTGTTAGGTGTGGAGTCTCGTTTAGAGGCGGCCGGCCCTAATTAGGGTTAGCCGGCCCTAATGGGCCTATCTCTACGGTTTGGGCCTAACTTGGAGAACAAGTTAGGAACCCTAGTTTTAATTTATAAATACCCTATGTTGTAATTGTAATCTGTGTGCCTAGAGCTTAATGAAATAACCTAGTTGCAGCCCGTGGACGTAGGTCCCCCACTGCGACCGAACCATGTAAAATTCTTGTGTCGTTTATTTTTATGTACCGCGTGATTATCGTTTGTGCATGTGTGTGTCTTGATTCCGCTGTGCCACGTTGTTCCTAACACAAATGAGGGTATGCGAGTGTGTTAAACTTGTCCTATTGATTTAATTTCAATCGCATTGTATGACTTGAATGTGGATCGATTAGAAACGGCTTTGAGTTAAATTTCGCAATTAAAACATTGAAATGGTGTAATTGGATCATTAAGTGACGATCGGAACAGTCGGCATAACGTTCTTGTATGATTTAAACAGGTTAGTACACTCGAATTTGTGTTTATGGGAATCGAGTTGTATCTGTTTGACTTTTAAAGTCAAAATCAGGAACCTCATGGGTTTAAAACCCGATTTCTTGAAAGGGTTCAATGCGAACAATTGGAGGGGGGTTCAAGTAGGTTTTAAGGGGGGGTTTAATGCATTGGATGGGTTCAAGCATAAAAGAAGAGGGTTCAAATGTAAAGGAGGGTTCAAGGGGAAATAGATGGGGTTCAAGATCATATTTATTTGATTTTTAAGTCAATTTACTTGTTCATAAAAATGTTTTTATAAATTTTATAAAGATTGATTATTGTTTTATTGATTATAACCATTTTATAAAAGGACAAATCCCATTTTCATAAAATTACAACTTGTAAATAAATACATGTTTACATAACTATTTATAAGCACATATGCATATCTAAAAGATGTAAATATATGGTTAAAGCTCACACAAAACTTACAATTTGTATAGATGGTCCGTTTAT
This sequence comes from Smallanthus sonchifolius, assembly GCA_023525975.1. Taxonomy (NCBI): domain Eukaryota; kingdom Viridiplantae; phylum Streptophyta; class Magnoliopsida; order Asterales; family Asteraceae; genus Smallanthus; species Smallanthus sonchifolius. Next base: position 16,409,387 of record CM042020.1, read on the forward strand.
TAATATCAAATATATATATAACATATGTATATATATTTATAATTAGATTCCTATATTTATATAATAAAGGATGTAAAAAGTGGGATTAAAGATGTATGAGTTTTATATAATATTAAGAGTTGTATAATTGATTTATTTAGTATAATTATATATATATATATATATATATATTCACAATTAAACACTTGTATATATATGTGAGGAATATGAAGGATGTATTTACATATTTAAAACTCACATGTTTCGTTTATATATATTCATCATAAAAAAATGTTTACTCGTACATATATATAGCCATATTTACATGTTATGTATAGTAGGGAAAATAATATGTAATGCACGGTTTAAGAAATTGAATTGACACATGTTTAAAATAATAATTAATGTGACATAATGTGTTTGAATAAGTACGAGATTTAAATGTTGTGTTATTATTGCATAAAATAAAATAAATAAAAATAAGGCCAAAAAATCATGGATGTTACAGCCGCCAGGGTCAAACCACCGCCGGTCAATTACTCTCGCATCATCTTCCTCCAAAGAGGAGTTGTCCGTTGAGTTTCCTGATTCAACCAGTTCTTATATCGACTGTAGTTCTGAAATTCCTGATGATTGCTTAGCCCTAGTTTTCCAGTTCCTTGGTTCCGGCGACCGGAAGCGTTGCTCACTTTTATCTAAAAGATGGTTGCTCATGGAAAGCCAGAGACGCCACCGCCTAGCTCTCAACCCCCAATCGGAAGTCCTCCCCTACATCTCGTCAATGTTTTCACGATTCGATTCCGTCTCCAAACTCTCTCCTCGATGCGACCGTAGATCCATTACCATAGACGACAACGGATTGATTTTGATATCCTTCCGGTGCAGGACACTCACACGCCTCAAGCTCCGTGGATGCCGTGAAATTACTGAAATAGGTATGGAGGCGTTGGCCAAAAATTGCAAGGAATTGAAGAAATTCTAATGTAGATCTTGTATAGTTCACAAAAGGATGGATTTTAGGGGATTTGATTTAAGGGGTTATGAGGTTTATTGCAGTGGCGGTGGCCAGAAGTTATGGTTAGCCGGAGTTGTGTAAGGCCCCAAACCCGGCACCATACAGTTGGATCTCATCACTAGGTATTCTCTTCAAAAGTACCCATTTTATTAAGCAAACATACAAAGAAAGTCTTTCTAAAAATAATAGTCATCTTTTAAACACATTGTCATTGTTAAATTTACCTTACGAATGCCTGCACACCAATCCGAGTAGCACCGCTCCCAAGCCAAGATACGTCGACCACGAAGTTTACCTACAAAACAATCTAACGTGCATACAAAGTCAACTACGCTGAGTGAGTTCTAATAGTTTAATTTAAGTAAAAACCATCTCGACACAGTTATTAAATATCTCCACTCAGAACACCTCGGTCCTTAATAAAATAGTTTTGACATTTATTAACATATAGATAACCCCTGTTGTCTTACGATATCCTATAACAGTTCACCACCTAAGACTCATGCCATAATTATAACCCAGTAGTCTCACCGTCATGGATCGAGCTTACTACACTAATAACTTGTAATTTACCACACGTGTTAACTTGAAACCCGGTTAGCACAATCGACCCTACACACCGACTTAACCAACCTTTACCAAGATTCTCACAAGTCAACTGACACAACGGTCAATCTAACGCTACACACCACATAAATGTCATATCATTCTCAATAAATATAACTCAAAACTTTCATGCAATTTAAACACATATAAATGCATACAAACACATACCTCGTCACATGCACCCTCGTTAGGGTTACCCTTGTCAGGGCGTTCGACACACCCCGAGCTCATCACTGACCTGCTGGATATTGTCACCTTTGGTGACTTCCCGAAGGACTTCGTCCTTCACAATCCCGTTTGTCGTGTCACAGAGACAACGATGCAAACACACAACACGAGCATAAAACACATAACATCATATTTCATTTACATGACTAATTAACTAGGCATTCACCCCACACATAGCCCTAGGATAACATATCCTACAAATAGTCATAAGCGTCTAGCTTATATCCCGACTCACCCCGACTAACCCTTAACATGACATACATCAATAACACTTTCACCCCTAATGCACGTAGTCACATAGATATCCCATATACACTCGGTCTCATTAATGAATGTATTAGTTCATAAACACATTGGGTTAAACCCAAAACTCTTAACACATTTATTGTAATAAACATGTCTAGTAAGTATGTATAATAGCCCCAAAAACAGTAAAACATTTAAAAGTAGGGGATTAGAAACTCACCGATTATGCTTAGCCTTGGTTCGTGCTCTGCAACTAGTTCGTTCACGCTTGAAACCCAAACTTGTCATTACATGATCGCATGATCAGACACGTTCTAATCGTACATAAAATGATTCATAAATAATGAAAGCCCCGACATTCCTCTCCACGTCCTTTCCTTAAGAGATCCTCGTCTCACGAGTTTACGCAAAACAGTACTCGACCCGAATTGGGCCTGTGAACCCGAGCCCTGGCATGCATGCATGCACATACAGGTGCTATGCAAACCCTATCTCCACGAACGCGCGCACACCTAAGCCGGGTTCCCATGCATGCATGCATGCACGCCATGCGCAAACCCTAACCGAGCGTCACTCTGGTTTCCTCCCTCTTCATCGTGCACCACCACCTTCCTCGTCGGTCAAAACCCTAGCCAAGCCCCTCGCTGCCTTCGTATCCGTTCACCACCGTACTCCATCATGATCCTCATCTTCGTCCTCTTTGTCTTGCTTAACCCCAGCTGGAGTCGACACCATCACCCGCCACCTGCCGCCTTCTACCGTGGTGTACCACCACAGCAACCACCGTCATCAACCCCTACCGGGTGCACCACCGCTGGTCTCCTCCGCTCGCGTAGATGCTGCCAAGTTTAAAGCCATAGCCGTTCATCACCTCACACCACCCTATCACCCATATGCCGCTTCACTGTCACCAGAACCCACACCTAGGCAACCGCCGTCCATGCCGTGGACACCACCACCACTTGCCATCCTTTCCTTTTCGTCCCCACCGCTGATCGTGACCACAGCCGCAAACCCTTGTAGGGTTTTCGTGCTAACAGGAAACAAAAAGATAAGGTTTTGAGGATTACCTTAACGTGTAGTGAAGTCTCGTGCTCCTAACCATCGTAATCCACCATCTTCGGCTTCCCGGTTTCGCCGGCTTCCCTCCTTTCTCCTTTGCGGCTGCCGTGAATCACAAGCCTAGGCCAAATGGCCTAGGGTTTGCTCAAAAGTTGGTATTTAAACTTTCGTAGTTTGCATCTGAGTCCTCGTAGTTCTTTTATCGTACCCTTCAATCTCAATTAACAAGTTACACTGCTAGTCGACTCCTCAAATCTCGATAACTAGAGTTTTATGTGAAATTTCATGCTACCCGTGACATGATATAATAATTCGGGGTGTTCACTAACCCGAACCATTAGAGCCTGAAATTCTGGGATGTTATAAGTCTATCCCTCATAAAGGAAGATTTGTCCTCGAATCCTACGTCGACACAAGCCAACACAATCCATCCCTTTTGTTGCAAATGATGCATCGGAACCCTTTTTGCGCCATGCGTTCACTTTCGTAAGCGTCATTGTGGTCATTATTTTTCAACACGATCACCGTCCTTGGCGTTCAAAGGAAGTCTCCTCCATTGCCTGCTCCCAACTTTGGGACTTGTAGGATCACCTACCTATTCATTTATTACTCGTCTTCTCAACCCTTGCTCCTATCGCACACATCGTCAATGACCTACTTACTTGATACGTTTTCCTAATTTACTCACAGCCCCCATGCCATCATTCCTAGTGTAACCCTGATAATCGCATCATTCCGATGGTCATCCCCAAGTAAGTTTCCTTGCCTTTTATAATTGGGATCATTCGTCATCCTCCTCGCCTCATACCCTAATCGCCACTCTGCGATGATTTCTAAATGCATAGGCACCACTGTCTTACACCTTATGGTATCACATCTATCCCTCTCTGATGATCTCCACGAGCTTGTGCAAAGCTACACTGGTCTCCACAAAATTTCTCTACCATAGTATCTCTTTACTTCAGTATCACGTGTTCAATACGCCCCTTAAGTAAGCACTTACACTCCACGCTTGAGTTATTTTCATTAGCTTTTGATGTTTCTTAAGGGTTCACCTATCCTCATCATGCTGTCTCAACATCCCACCATTAGCTTTAGCCAAAGCTCCACAGGAGCTCGCTTTAAACTAGTCATATGCTTACCAGCATAGGCATTTCCTTTCCAAGGACTTAGGTTCAATCCTGCACTCGTTCTCCCTTTATTCTACTTCTCTCCCCGTTGCTCATGTAGGATATTGGATGTCCGATCATCGTTAATACCTACGTTACTACTGAGGTACGATCCGAATAGTTACACTTTCGACAAAGAACAAATTAAATCGTTTAATTGTTAAATATTATTTCACGAAACACATATTCGGTGGATTAAATATCTAGAGAGATATTTATTTGTTACGTCGTATTTAACTATTTAGAATAATTAAAGCTAACAATAATCTAAACAAGTTTTTATATATAATGGTTATATATAAGAGGTTCTTTTATATTTAATGGTAAAATATAAATTATTCGGTTTGCACAAGTTCTGTTTATGATCAGTGTAATTATAAACTGCGAGGACTAAAGCTAATTAAGTGTTAATCAGTCAATAATTAAGTGTTAATTACATATGGATTAAGTTGTAAATATTGTAATTATATATACATGCAAACTCTTAAACCCTAATATGATTTTTTGGCCTCCACTCCTTTGTGGCAAAAACCGTAAGTCGCAAACCCCCCCTCGTTTGCGACGCCGCCAGCCAGTTACCATCCACCGCCGTGCGCCGCCTCTGGCAACCACCACCAGCCGTCGTCGCTTTGCCGGCCAACCCCTCCCCCCTTTGCGTGGGTTATCGTCATGAACCGTGTGACACCCGCGAGCCTAACCGGGAGCCGCTAGCCGGGTTTTGCAAGACGTGTGTTTGTGTGACGAGTTCGTGTGATGAGTTCGTGTGACGAGTTCGTGTGTTGTCATCTAGCGTGAAGTTCTTTGTACCTGAGTGTTACAACCCGGTTTATTGTCAAAGGTATAAATCCTAAACACCCTATGGTTGTGTTTATTTATTATTATTATTATTATTGTCTAAACACTTTGTAATCGGATCACTGTCAGATAAAGTTCCCAACTTTATCATCGTGAGCTATTGTTTGCGCTTCCGCCATGTAAATCTGATTTTATAAAAGTATTGTTTTAAATTTTAAAACCGGTGCACGATTCCCAACAGTGGTATCAGAGATTCAGAGCCACCTTTACGCATGTTTAGACATAATTTTTTTTTATTCGATCTCTGCTTTATTTGTTAACACTTTTGGTTAACAAAAGATCGAACCTTTATCGTTTTGGTTGTGATTGTGTTTGATACATCGAGCCCTACTGACCCGTGGTTATATTTGTCATGTTTTGGTTTTATATTCTTTGTATTTATTTTTGGGTTATTTGGAACCCGATTTAATAGTTAGGTTTCTTTTATTTATTTATTTTTATTGTAAAAGTATATATATTATAAATTTAACAAGACGAAGACTTGAATACAGTAGATTGACAAAGACTGGATTTGAAGATAGAGATCTTGGACTAAGTGTGAGGCGACAAGTTTATTTAGACCGGTTCGGTTTTCGTTTGATGGCTCGAACGAAACCAGACAACCTTACTTGTGGCTCGGTGGTTGTTTTATTTTTTTGTGGTTGCTTCAATTATTTAGGATAATAATTTAAACTGCAAATTTTTATAAAACGTTTAACACAATCTTATAAAACGACAAGAATATTAAAAGGTTTAAAATTTCTCGGAAAAGTAATTAAATAAAAGTAGTTTTTATTTAAAAAGTAAAACGGGTTTTTTAAATTTAATTGTTTTATTTAAAAACATATTTAAATTAATTGAAGGTTAATTAGTTTAAAATTAAGTTCGTGACTAACGACCAATTTAGTTTAAAAATAAGGTATTTAAAATTGGACCGTGTCGAGTGTTGAAAGCGTTTCACGAACTTATATAGTAAAATTGGTTTACTAAATTTTGCACGACTTGGTTCATGCTCCTCGTCGTCCAATATGTTTTTGATCCTTAACCGGTAATTTAAAACATTAAAGAAATCCTAATTTAAAATCGATATTTCGGCGCCACCCTAAATTGTGACACTTCAACTAATCTATCTGAAACGTAGGTGTTAGTGAATTACCCTTCATCCGGCGCCACGATTTTGGTTGAAGGTAGGACCGCGATTCCTAAGTCACTTAGGCCGGGTCTACGGTCACAATTGAAGGACATTACTTAAGTCGTATAAGTGGGCGTTGTTGAGGAAAAAGTATCCAAAGCTTGACCTTGCTCGTCATGCCCCTCAAACCTAGAATTGTGTAGTCGATACAATTGGTATTTTCATACCTACTTATCTAGCTATGCCAGTGGAGAGTGCTCAGCCATTCACTGAGACATGGTGAATCGATATATATTTTTGTCTGTAGGTCATTAATTTAATTAGGAAAATTAAGCATGAAAGAACTAAACCTTATTTGAATTTTGTAGATGTCTCAATCTGCTGATGAGGTTATCCTAGAGCGTCTTAACGATATCCTTAAAATCAAGATCGTTGGAACAATTTCTTGGAATGGTACTACAATCTAAAGAAGGTCCTTAGATACAACAAGAAATTACATGTTTTTAAGTTCCCTTTACCTAAGCAGCCACCTGAGGATGCTGGCGAGTTTGTTTTAAATGCTTGGAACAAACTTAAGGATGATACCCATGCTATATCAAACCTTTTGCTTGCATCTGTTAGCCCTAGGATTAGAGAATCACTCCAGTGCTTGACTGCTTATGATATGATCCGTAACTTGAAGGTTAGATACCATCAAGATTACAACAAGGATCCTTCTTACTCTTTAATGTCACACATTAGAGACGTTGGTTTGGAGAATCCGAGACGTGCTATGATCATGAGGAAGAAAGTGGCAAACCTAGAGAAAGCATGCATTCCCATAGACGACCACTTGGTCATCAATATTACTATTGATGACGTGTTTGACGAATGTAAATGGGAAAAGCGTCTACTTAGTCGTTATGACGATGTTAGGGATTTCATCTCTTGGTACGCCAAGGTGGTTCCCGAAGATGCTTTAAGAATGTCATGCTTGACCATCTTGAAAGGACAGGGATTTACCCTAGTGACAACATCATGAGAGCTATATTTGATGATGACCTTCACTTGTCCTTTACAAGCAAAGAGGTACCGGATGACACTGTCAAGACCGGGGATAAGGGCAAAGCTATTGGTGAGACCAAGACACACCTCTCTAAACCCAGATGCCGTGTAAGAGAGATGCATGAAGTTGTTGTTGTTAGAGAATGCTTCAAAGTTTATACTCCAAGTATCTTGGCAACTTTTCCATTGTTTCTTTATGACTTAAAAGTTAGACTTTTCACATGTGTGCAAAACTTGCTATTTTGCAGAGATGAAAGAAAAGAAGGAAAGGAAGAAGAAAAGGAAGACGGACAAAGCTTGAAGATTGTTTCAAGTTGTTGATCACACCATTTGATGATGTTATTTCATTTTGTTTAGAACAAATTTGAATTCCGGATTTATTTTATTTTGAGTATTGCTTAATTATTTTAAGTATGACTTATCATTTAAAATCTTTTATGCATTACATTGTTGCCTAAATTATGAATTGAAAATTCAATACCATCTAACTAAAATATAAGGCGTGTGAGACATGTCATTCAAGTCTAATAAGTGTTGCATTAGATTAGATCTAATAGATACCGTGAAACAAATTAACTAAGTCTTGTAAAAGGAATATATATGAGATATAATTTTACACACGACTTTATTAAAATAGTTTCAACAAAGTTTCTCTAGAAACAATCTTATAAGATAAGATATGAATAGCGATAAGAGTTATCACTACTTCAAGACTAAGCGGTTAGTCAAGAGTATACAGCTACCCTAATTGACATAGTCCAAATCACTAGCCTTGAACCATGAGGTTCATCCAGAACAGGTATAATAATTCATATGAGATATGAAAATATAAGGAGAGTCATGTGAACAATTAAGGATAGGATGTTATGAACTCCTATATGAAAAGAGTTTCATGTGTCACCTTAATAAGCCTTCAAACTTAATCATAAGATTGAAGTTGTTCATAACCGAGATATACCTGGTTCTTTAACAAGAAACAAACGTTGTTTAAAGTTCTGAATAAATGGTATTATTCAATCGCATAAACACAAAACTCATATAGACACTTAAAGATGAGGTCCTTAATGATATATGAAAGCAAAAGATGAGATCTTTTAGAATAGACATATGAAAGAATAAGATTCTTTAGTAAAATCACTTTATGATAACCTAGACTACAATCCATACTGTGACAAATGAGATTTGATCAAACTACAACATGAATGAGATTCATCAAGATGTGGAAGTTGCTTTTGGAAACAACAAATGGATTGTTCATACTAGAAGCTTGACATATTATCAAAAGTTGATTACATTTCGGGTTTCTTTAAGAAGAAACATATTACAAGTTTTGAACAGTTGAACAAACTAATGAAAATGAACATGTATTATGAATACTAGAATGTTCTTGTAATAAAGTAGCTTCAAGGAAAGTATAAAAGTCTGAATATGTCTGAGACTGTTGAATCATTAAATTGATAAGATCAATTCAAAGAAGATTTAATATGATAGATGCAAAGGCCACTGGGAGTGAGTACCTACACCAAGGAAATGCGTAGTGACACATTACTAAGAGGAGTGTATAGAGATACACGGAACACCATGAAAAGGGACAATAAAAGTTATTATAGTAATAAATTGCTGAAATTACGAGTTTTACACATATCATTGAAAGATAGAGTATCTTTAGAGATTAATTTCAAAGCTTGCATTGATTGAATCCGTATATGAGATATATAAAGGAGAGATTCTAAACTAAGAATCACATCAATCTATTGATGTTGATAAAATTGTCTTAAATATTTTGTGTGACAAATCAATAAAGACAAATTGTTAACATTATCTATATTCCATGATATTTGGGATAGGATGAAAGTGAAAAGGTTCATGTAGTTTCATCTGAAAGATAATGAGCTTTGTCAATATTTTTCATACGATGAAAGAACTTTGAAATTTAATTATGACAGAAGAAAAGGATACTGCTTGATAAGCACATAATGGTGATGATCATAAAGTGTTATGATGAGATAATGTTATCTTATTGGATAAGATGTCATGAGTACCAGCATTGACTAATCAAGAAGGGTTCTTGAAACAAGATCATAATTAGTTATGATAACTTGTCAGTCAAACACAACACCAAAAGACGGTCATTGAGAATGATTAAATGAATACACCATGAGATATATCAGTGTTATCTGATAAAAGAGTTTTATCAATAACAATTACACAAACGTAAGATGTTGTGACTGTAGAAACATTAGAAGATAGTATCCTTAAAAGAGTTCAGAGAACTTCTAATAGTCTAGAAAGGAGTTCCGAAAGAAGTTTTTCCACCATAAGTTTTCATTAATGGGATCATGAAACTTAGAGACATCATGCCAAACCAAAATTCACACAAATCAATATCTAGTTGTCCCATTCGCTAAACCTATACCTCAACTGTATATGAGGAGCATGTTGATAGGTGTTAGACTTGCTAGACTTGAGTTCGATTTGTATATTAGTATTGGGTGCTTTTGAACATCATATAGAAACATTAGTATTTTATATTGATTTAACGATTAAATGCAGTATAAATAGATGTTTCTATGTTCGACATTTTGTACGTTTTAGAAATCCTTGAATATTGTATTCTAATAGTTCGTAGTCGATCAGATTCATGGGAATCAATCTGAACGAAAGACTATTGTGAATTTGATGATTGGTTCATTAGGAATGAAAGTCCAAATAGTTGGACATCATATTCATAGATAATCATTAGAGAATGATTATTGCACGTAACTCGCTTTAAAACTATCTACATGGATCAAGGTCTTGAGAAGTTTTGAATATGGTAAGATCTATTGATCCTCGACCCGAGGCACGCACTAGAACTAACTCTGACTGAAGTTTGTTCTTTGATCTTATCTAATGTTGTACCTTAACAGACAGTAATAAGGATATGATCAGGAGTAATCTGAAGTTAAGTGGGAGTTGTACGTAGCCAAAGGAATTATGTTCTCCTTTAATTAGGAGTTGAACATTCTGGCACCCTCGTTGATTCAAACTGGTATAAATCGCGTGGCCACGCACAAACTAAAGAGTAGTTTGTTTAGACCAATTTGAATTGGAGAACGAGAACAAGAATGGTTGAACCACATATGAGAAGTGACTTGAATCCATGTATCATGTTCAACGGATGACCTAAACAGAAAGGATACATAGATATGTTTTGCCATGGCTATTGTACTTGGTTAAGTAAAGGTTACTTGAACACAAGGAATTAGTTAACGATTATAAATAAGTCATACCTTGTTAGGGGCAGTGAGATGCAGCTAGGCGTCCAACACTGTCTACGTTGACCCGACTAATCGATGAATCGTCCAAGTGGGAGATTGTAGGATATTGGATGTCCGATGATCGTTAATATCAACGTTACTATCAAGGTACGATCCGAAGAGTTACACTTTGGGCAAAGAACAAATTAAATCGTTTAATTATTAAACGTTATTTCACGAAACACATATTCGGTGGATTAAATATCTAGAGAGATATTTATTTGTTACATCGTATTTAATTATTTAGAATAATTAAAGCTAACAATAATCGAAATGAGGTTTTATATATAATGGTTATATGTAAGGGATTCTTTTATATTTAATAGTTAAATATAAATTATTCAGTTTGTACAAGTTTTGTTTATGATCAGTGTAATTATAAACTGCGAGGACTAAAGCTGATTAAGTGTTAATCAGTCAGTAATTAAGTGTTAATTACATAGGGATTAAGTTATAAATAATGTAATTATATATACATGCAAACTCTTAAACCCTAATATGAGTTTTTGGCTTCCACTCTTTTTCGGCAAAAACCGTAAGTCGCAACCCCCCCCCCCCCTTCGTTTGCGACGCCACCGGCCAGCCACTATCCACCGTCGTGCGCCGCCTCCGGCAACCACCACCAGCCGCCGCTGCTTTGCCGGCTGAAAACCTCACCCCCTGCGTGGGTTATCGTCGTGAACCGTGTGACACTCGAGAGCCTAACCGGGAGCCGCAAGCCGAGTTTTACAAGACGTGTGTTCGTGTGACGAGTTTGTGTGTTGTCATCTAGCGTAACGTTCTTTGTACCTGAGTGTTACAACCCGGTTTATTGTCAAAGGTATAAATCCTAAACACCCTATGGTTGTGTTTATATATTTATTATTATTGTCTAAACGCTGTGTAATCGGATCACTGTCGGATAAAGTTCCGAACTTTATCATCGTGTGCTATTGTTTACGCTTCCGCCATGTAAATCTGATTTTATAAAAGTATTATTTTAAATGTTAAAAGTGGTGCACGATTCCCAACAGCTCAATCATACCATGCGATCACCGACCGCGTTCAATTCATCAGGCACGAACATGAAGTCCGCTCTATCATAAGCATCAGCCATTCCTTGCCTCGTTAAGAGAAAACATTCCCATTCCATTTGTATCTTACATTGACAGAATTCCTCCTATGGAATGTATTCCATGGAGACCCTTTTGTCACTTCGATCACTCTGTGCTGAAGTCTTCAGCGTCGTCATCTCGATCACGTCATAACTATTTCCGATCAAGCATTCACGTAACGCTTTCATCATCAACTCTCACAGCTCCACCCATTGGCTTCGTGCTCCGAATTCCTGAGATATAAGCATGGGCAACTCATATGAGTACCCCACCGATAGTCTAGAAAGACGTCGGAACTCCTCGCATCACCTCGAGGTATCAACTTCGAGAAAATCGTCAAGATAAAAATACTATGCTCGATCACACCAACCACCCGTCCTATGCACGACTAAGCGTGTACTACCAGGACACATAACGTCAGTTCATAATAAAAAAATATCTCATGTTCAAGGTATATATATATATATATAACACCTCATTCTCTAACTCGCACAAAGTGCACACACGACTAACTAGACCTGAGCAAACCTACGTGCCTACGATATGACCTCGTCATTTATGGATACACCACTTCTAAACCCCACCTCCTAGTCATCACAACGGTAGCCCCTGCCACACGTCATCACATACTCACCCAGAGTTCACGCGGTCGTACCCCCTACGGGTCGTACCAATGGTTCAGGACGACCCACTACTCAGTCTAGACACCAGACATTACCCTACACATTTATACACATAGTATATATAATTATAATTTCCCACAGGATCTCGTCCTGAGCATTTATGCATACACACACAAGGTACATAACCACAGTTCCCCACAGGACCTCGTCCTGAACATTTACACAAGTGCTATACAGCCATTGCACTTCAAACATCACCTAGACATTAGCACATAGGTGACACTATCTTAAGGCCGTAGACAAAGACAAAATTCAAATTCATGTCTATAAAAGTCTACCTGCACGACCTACTCAACCAATATCACATTATGGTTTCATGTCATTCAAAATGTAATCACCTATCAGCGCATTACCGCACATAATCCACACTGTAAACACAATCACGCACGACCACAAACATAATTTTCGTTAATTATGTTCAATCAACATGCGATAAAACTCGAAATCAATATAAAAATCAAATAGTTAACATTTGAATTAAGCATCACACAACGTAAACTTCTAATCAGTCATAACGTCAATCACTCTGAAATCTCTCGTGACAACCGCCACATCTACTAATCATCAAGAAATCTAGTATCCCGAGCAATGCTCGTAAAATCACTACTAGACCACATCAGGTGCATATGATGTATCCTCCTCTCGTTCCTCCTCGTTGGATCCCGGGTCATTCACCGGGTCTTCTTGATACAGAACTCTCTTAGCTGTCGCAAGTGGTCGATCCCTCGACCATACAGGTCCACATCCTGGAGGGAAATCACGTACTGCTAACACCACCATTCTTTTCCATCCGGTCCTTCTAGTTATAGCACCACGCGGCATGTCGCCAACCGAAACTTTAGTCATACTCGACGCTAGAAGCACCAACACCACTCCCATATCACTGACAGCTCCACCTACAGCCGTCGTCGGCTTGACCTGTCGATCTGCATTCCCCCTAGCCAGAGCTCCCCGTCTGACCGATCTCGTACGCTTTGTCTTGGCCATCTAGTCCTACACAAGATAGAACGTTTATGCGGTTATTATAGGTAACAGATTCAGAATATAAGAGTATCCATAGACTGCCGAATCACAGTGATCAAATGTGATGGGTCGTCCACGATACTGCTCAGATTCTAAACGCCTCCCATCATACTCACACTAACTTTCTACCTTCCACACAACGGATGCACATGCATCCGACACAAATCCACCAACACACCACGCAAGACACTATCATCACATAGTTACACATAACACCCTAAAATAGCACGTATCTACACAACAGACTTCCCCCATAAAATTCACTAAACAACGTAAGCATACCAAACAACTCCACGTAGTCACATGTATCACCATTACACACCACACAGTTCACCTCACATGATTACACACGAATCATTAGACCACCCCGTCACACCCAACAACTCTACATAGTACTACACTATTCAGTTGATACTCTTAACAATTAACTCAATGTAAAAGACATACCTCTTGGCTCGCGGTTACTCGTGGTGGCATTCGTTTCACCCTCGTCCCATTTTCAGTTTAAGTTAAGGTATTTTGTTTTGATAAAAACACCGGTTTTCTCTTAAACAATGGCTCTGATACCAAGTTGTAAGGCCCCAAACCCAGCACCCTACAGTTGGATCTCATCACTGGCTATTCTCTTCAAAAGTACTCATTTTATTAAGCAAATATACAGCGAAAGTCTTTCTAAAAATAATAGTAATCTTTTAAACACATTGTCGTTGTTAACTTTACCTTACGAATGCCTGCACACCAATCCGAGTAGCACCACTCCCAAGCCAAGATACGTCGACCACGAAGCTCAACTGCAAAACAATCTAAGTACATACAAAGTCAGCTACGCTGAGTGAGTTCTAATAGTTTAATTTAAGTAAAAACCATTTCGACACAATTATTATATATATCCACTCAGAACACCTCGATCCTTAATAAAATAGTTTTGTCATTTATTAACATATAGATAACCCCTGTTATCTTACGATATCCTATAACAGTTCACCACCTAAGACTCATCCCATAATTATAACCCAGTAGTCTCACCGACATGGATCGAGCTTACTACACTAATAACTCATAATCTACCACACATATTAACTCGAAACCCGGTTAACACAACCGACCCCTAGACACCGACTTAACCACCCTTTACCAAGATTCTCACAAGTCAACTGACACAACAGTTGTAATCACAACGTTATCATCCCGACAAAACAGTCAATTTAACGCTACACACCACATCAATATCATATCATGCTCAATAAATATAACTCAACACTTTCATGCAATTTAAATACATATACATGCACACAAACACATACCTCATCACATGCACCTTCGCCAGGCATTCGACACACCCCGAGCTCATCACTGACCTGCTGAATATTGTCACCTTTGGTGACTTCCCGAAGGACTTCGTCCTTCACAATCCCATTTGCCGTGTCAGAGAGACAACGATGCAAACACACAACACAAGCATAAATCACATAACATCATATTTCATTTACATGACTAATTAACTAGGCATGTACCCCACACATAGCCCTAGGATAACATATCGTACACATACTCATAAGCGTCTAGCTTATATCTCGACTCACCCCGACTAATCCTTTACACGACATACATCAATAACTCTTTCACCCCTAGCGCACGTAATCGTAGAGATATCCCATGGACCCTCGGTCTCATTAATGAATGTATTAGTTCATAAACACATCGGTAGGGATGGCAATGGGTCGGGTTTGGGACGGGTTTAGGTAATCCCAATCCCATACCCGATTATAAAAGCTTGTCCCATACCTGGCCCAAAACCCGTCGGGTTTCTATCGGGTAATTACCCGTCGGGTATAGGGTATGCCCGCGGGTTTCGGTTAAACCCGTTACTTTGTAAAAAATACCCGTTGGGTATACTCGACCAAAAACCCGTCAGGTATCTACCGAGTATATATAAAAATGGTAATTAAAATAAAAAAGAGAGAAAGAAAACCATCTCAGGGATATACATTTAAAATATATATATATATTATATATACTTAAAATAAATACGGTATATATACTTAAAATCAATAAAAAGGAAAGAAAACTATGTCGAGTTTATAATCGGGTAAACGGGTATATGTTATCGGGTAATCGGGGCGGGTAAACGGGTATATCACTGTATCCCATACCCGTCCCAAACCCGAGAAAATTTTTAAAAGTAATCCCAAACCTGATTACCCGACCCTATACCCGTCCCGAATGTTTTGGGTTTCGTATTTTTCCATCGGGTTCAGGTTTCATTGCCATCCCTACACATCGGGTTAAACCCAAAACTCTTAAAACATTTATTATAATAAACATGTCTAGTAAGTATGTACGATAGCCCCAAAAACAGTAAAACATTTAAAAGTAAGGGATTAGAAACTCACTGATTATGCTGAGCCTCGGTTCCTGCTCTACAACTCGTTCGTTCACGCTTGAAACCCGAACCTGTCATTACATGATCGCATGATTAGACACGTTCTAATCGTACATAAAATGATTCATAAATAATGAAAGCCCCGACATTCATCTCGTCATCTCCACATCCTTTCCTTACGAGACCCTCGTCTCACGAGTTTACGTAAAACAATACTCGACCCGAATTGGGCCTATGTACCCGAGCCCCGGCTTGCATGCATGCACATGCAGGTGCTATGCAAACCCTATATCCATGAACACACGCACACTCGAGCTGGATTCCCATGCATGCACGCCATGCACAAACCCTAACTGAGTGTCACTCCGGTTTCCTCCCTCTCCACCGTGCACCACCACCTTCCTCGTCGGGCAAAACACTAGCCGAGCCCCTCGCTGCCTTCGTACCCGTCCACCACCATACTCCATCATGTTCCTCGTCTTCGTCCTATTTGTCTTGCTTAACCCCAGCCAGAGTCAACACTGTCACCCGCCACCTGCCGCCTTCCGCCGTGGTGTACCACCACAACAACCACCGTCATAAACCCCTACCGGGTGCACCACTGCTGGTCTCCTCCACTCGCGTGGATGTTGTCGGGTTTAAAGCCCTATTCGTTCATCACCTCACACCACCCTATCACCCATACGTCGCTTCACAGTCATCGGAACCCACACCTAGGCCACCTTCGTCCATGCCGTGGACACCACCACCACTTGCCACCCTTTCTTCTTCGTCCCCACCGCTGATCATGACCACAGCCGCAAACCCTTTGTCGGGTTTTCGTGCTAACCGAAAACAGGAAACAAAAAGATAAGGTTTCGAGGATTACCTTAACGTCTAGTGAAGTCTCATGCTCCTAACCACCGCGATCCACCGTCGCCGACTTCCCAGTTTCGCCGGCTTCCCTCCTTTCTCCTTTGCGGCTGCCGTGAATCACAAGCCTAGGCCAAATGGCCTAGGGTTTGCTCAAAAGTTGGTATTTAAACATTCGTAGTTTACATCCAGGTCCTTGTAGTTCTTTTATCGTACCCTTCGATATCAGTTAACGCGTTACACTGCTAGTCGACTCCTCAAATCTCGATAACTAGAGTTTTACGTGAAATTTCATGCTACCCGTGACACGATATAAGAATTCGGGGTGTTCACTAACCCGAACCATTAGAGCCTAAAATTATGGGATGTTACAAGTTGATATGGGTCGCCGGAAGTTCAAGTGGAGGAGAGGGAGGGGTGAGTGGGGTATAGGAGGGGGAGGGGGTGTTTGGTGGAGGATTTATTATTTTATTTTTTTTATTAGTAGGGGTAGTTTTGTCAATTATAAAATATTAATAGAAAAAAAATAAACGGCGTTAGAGATATTGTTTTAATTGAGACGAAATCGAAACCACAATGACTTAAAACGTGAAACTGAAACTATTGCACTCAAAACGTAATTTGAAGCAAATTTATTCTTAGATTCTAAAAATCATCTATAGTTGACTGATGATTGTTTCATTTGTGTGTTGAGAGAAGTTTTATAAAACATATTCAATTTCAAAAAGACAAAAAATTGGATATTTGAATTAGATACATGGGTTGACTCGAAAGTATTTTTTGTTTGATTCAGACTTATTATTAAGTTTTCAGACTTAATTTTTGGTGTTTTTGGATGGAATTTCGGGTGATATGAGTGTTGTTACGATTGATTCAAAATGATTTCAAAGGACGTGGGTTTGATACGGGTTGAAACAAGAAGGTTTCGAGTGATTCAGAAGCTGTTTCGGTTTGAATCAGATTTGTTACGGGATTGATTTTGGAGATTGATTTATTTTTGGGTATTTTTGGATGTGATTTTCGATGTCACAAAGTTATTTTCGGCTGGTACGAACAGGATTTCTGGAGACATGAATGTGATTACATTTAAGTCGAGAAAGTTTGTGATCGATTCAGTTACGTTTCCAATTGATTCAGACGTGATCTCGGGTTGATTTGGAAGCAATTTTTGGTTATTCAGGAATTATTTTCAAGTGTTTCAGACTTGATTACAGTTATTTCGGACATTGTTTCGGTTGATTTGTAAGTGATTTAATTGTCACGAACGTCAATTTTTAGTGTTCAAATATTACTCGAAAAAGTTTCGGTTGATTCGGAGTGGATTTCAGATAATACACAGTTGATTCAAAAAGGGATATTGTTGACACGAGTCGACACAAAAGTGATTGCTGTTGATATTTTGAACTCACAAGTAGTTTAAAGTTTGTATCTTGGCACCCGTTCTTGATAAATTGATCAAAATGCGGTTCAAGTTTTGGATCCAAGAAACATTCTGGAATCAAAATCAACATTGGAAAGTAAACAACTTGATTTAAAGAATCGAATTGATTTACTCGCCATCGAAACTTCAAGAATACCTTCAAATCAAGTATTCAAAAAGTAGTAAAACTACTAAATCAAGAAAGATAGTTCGTGATGAAAATTCAAAGAATGGTGAAAATGTGCAATAACCAAATCCATGGAATATGGAGAAAGTTGTTGAAAGAATTAAGAACAAGAAGATTGAAGAAATTAAAGAAGCTGAACAGTCAAAGCCCAAAGCAAATCAACACAAAAAGGATCAAAGTGGTCAAAAGCAGCACACTTCAAAGAATGCAAACAAGTATCCTTGTCAAAGATTTCATTATAATGAATTTGAAAAACCCAAAAATATTTTCGTAAGTAACTTATTTGGATTCAAAAGGCCAACCCAAGACATCCATGACTCGGGTTTCATACACTAACTAGTTGCTTTTGAGTACATGTACAATCATTGAGGGATGTTGACATGTGCAATGTTAACAGGGATTGTTCTTGAGTGAAGATATATTGTTTTGATGAAGATACTCATGGTGAAAAAATTCTGAGTTTTACTTTAAAGGTTTTTTAGTTACCTTGTTTGTTTGTAAGTATGGAAGATTTTACTTTTACATTAAAAAAAATTAATAAATAAAATAAGTGATAGAAATTACCTTGATTGCAAAATGAGAAATGATAGAATCTGAGCTACTATCTCTTTAGCATGGATTGGATCATAAGAGAATGTAATTACTGCTTTGGTTAGTCTATAGGCTCAGCAGATGTTTGAAAAACCGATAGTAATGTGAAAACTTAATATTCTTTACATATGTGATTTGAACCCATCTCAATAACTAATTCCTATCAGATATAAATTGCGGGGTGAAACGTTATACACACACCATGAGACCATTAACGTAAAGTTACTATTTAGCAACAATTTCTCCTCTGTTTGTGTAAGCAAAGACCTGGAGAAACTAGTTTGATGGTCTCTTATGTTTTGTGTGAGCAAAGACCTAGAGATTCATCTTTTTCTATCTTCTTGGATATATCTTTCTTCGGAATCTATATTTGATTCCTCTAATCTAATTGGTTCTCTCTTATTCTTTGCTAAATAGCACTTTATCATCATGATGATTAGTTAATTGCAAAGATGTGATAAAACTGAAACCTTTTGCATACCTTGATGGATGATGAGTTTAAATTTTTTCTCTTGAGCGTGGGGTACACTATGTTACTTTAAATGATACATATGATCTCACATGAATTTGGTTTTTGTAAAACTATTGTTTTGTTTACCTTGCACAAATATTGACAATCATACTTTAATCTGCAGCCTCTTCATGAAAAAGGAAGTGTTTTAGAGTATTATGCTTGGTGTGATCCCATTTCAAGGATTTATGTATTCGCATTGTTGTACTTGTCAAAAATATCAAAAAATGAAAAGCTGAAAATGTTTCAAAAAAATTGTTTCGTATCTTCCATACTAGAACGTGTTACTTGGTGATTATATTGATTGTGCTAAACTTTGTTGTACCATCTGATCCTATTTCATGTTTATATGATAAGGCGATTCTCACCGGTTGTATTTGCATGATTCAAATTCCTTATGTTCCTGTTCAATAGAAGATTAAGAAACCTCCTCCTAAGTCTATCTCAATTCGAAGTCAACTCAGATTCTTCTCATATCAAGTTCTCACCCCGAGGGGGAGAAAAGTACAGTTTCTGGAGTTCTTGCTACATACTTCTCTAATTCTCTTTATACTCAAAGTCAATATCATCTTTTGAATATGATGCTACCAAAAAGGGGGGAGTATTATCTGAAACTGGAATTAGCTTATGCAACTGATATGAAGTCAATGGAGAATCAAGTAATGATTGATCAAGATAAATGAAAGAGTTTTTGTAGCATCAGCCTATGGGGAAATTGTTGGGTTTAAAAAAGTTTGACGCTCACCAAAACTATTAAAGTCAAAGTCAAATAGATGAAGTCAAAGCCCAGATACTTCGGCTGAAGATTCCTAGTTTGAACTTGCAATTTTGTCTAAGTACAATTACTTAGGACCAAGGATTTGTTAGTCCTAACCTTTGTTAGTCTTGTGGGTCCATTCTCATTCTGATTGGGGGTGCTCGATCACGTGCAATCCCGTCGTATAACACGTTCCACGCTATCTCTGTCGAAGATTTATACTCTGACGTGGCATAATCTAAACCCCTTCATTCGACGGCTATATTCACTTTCTTTAAGACCAAAAATAGGGTTTTGGTGACGCGCTAATCAAAGTCCAAAAGTCAAGGTTAAATGGCTTGAGATCCCAATTCTCTAGGTCTTGATATGTCTTGACTTATTGAACCGCTCCCACTTGTCTCTACACCATCTTGTATCCGCGTTGTATCTTGTTCTCTTGATTTTTTTAACTTTGATCTTTAGTTTTGATGTTGCAATGATAATAAAAAAAAATGTTATTCTAATCCTATCTGATACAAAAGCCTTCAAAACGGCTAAAAATTACATCATTTAAAAACCAAAGAAACAAAAAACAATCAAAACACATAAGATTTGGACAACGGGCAATAACGCGTTACAAGTACAATCAGAAATAAAAAAGATTCAAACTTTATTTTAATTCTAAATGAATAGAATCAAAAAAGTTTGAATCTTTGTATATTTAGGTTTATAAAAGTTAAACTTTTATTAATCCGGGTTAACTCATTAACCGGATTAGGGTTATTTGAGTCGTGCAAAAGCGGATCTAATACCACTGTTCGGATTTCCCATTAGGTTTTATAATATAAAATGCAGTAGAAGTCTTGATTTAATATCAAAACGAGAAATCAGGTTTAGCGATCCAATTGTAAAACAGAAAGAAACCCGAAAACACAATCATAGCGTGTTTCAAAAAACATACCTTGATTGTTGATTGAATATCAACACTAAAATTTCACACACCGTGATAACATGTGATCTTGGATGCTAGTACAAAACTTCATGAATCAGCGATCACGAAAAATCGATCTCAATCGATCTTCTTTCCTTCTTCTTGTTGCAAAACCACAAAACTAGGAACAAGCCGACGATGATGCGACAATGGCGCCAGTCAGTGGCCGAGATTGCAACGACGGCGAGCACCGATCAACGGCGACAGTGGGACGAAAGAAAGAAGGTGGTGACGATGGGAGGTGATGGTGGTGAAACTAGGGTGTGTGATTTGTTCTTAATCAAATCACATGTATAAGCAGGTGCAACTTAATTCCACCCTTAAGCCGCCTATTTATAACTTTTTTGAAAAACCATAGTGTCGCTTTTTACCCTACTAAGTAATTCTAGCCCACTAGGATTTATTGGGTTTAAATGATTTATTAAATTCAATCAAACCAAGTTGATTGTATATATATACCGAAAATATATATACATGTTACTATTTTCGGCTAAAAAATAATAATGACAAACTATTTATATAATCTCAATTATGCAAATAATATATAAACCATTTAACTAAGTGATTAAATGTTATTCTAAATAAACATTTATTTTATCATTTAATTTTCAAATATATAATTGTTATTATTCTAAATAATAACAATTATTATTCTAAGATTATAACCGTCAATCTATGATTCACAATGACGTTTAAACTCATCTAAACACGTTGGTCAATTTACGTTATTCGTTGTATTACCCTTTAGGATCAACTTCGTCTAATAGTATTTACTTATATAGTTACTTAGACATATAGTAGGTCCATCATGTTCATGATCGTTTTTAATGGACGTGTTCATTTATTTTCATTCTCACTTTGTGTTAGTTGACTGCAAATGGGGTGGAGATGGCGTCTATCATGTTGTAAGATGCCAGTCGAAGGATTTCATGGGTCGCTATATTTTTTCATTGGGTCGTCAGATGTTTTTTGTTGTACCAGAAAACAAATAATAGAGTGAATCCAATGTTTATTTTTTATTCTTTAGTTTAAACTTATTTGTTCTATAAATATATATTCTAACACTACAAGAAAAAGACCATGTGTCGACGCCGCCTATACCGACGACAATTGTCGTCGGCATAGGTCACCCTGTACCGACGACATGTCGTCGGTATAGGTCAAAACCAAAATTTTGACAGGGACACCCTATACCGACGACATGTCGTCGGTACAGGGTTGAGCCAGATGGGGGGGAAAATGGCGCCCAATGAATTATTGGGGAAAACCTATACCGACGATATGCCGTCGGTATAGGGTTATGTTGATTTAATTTTTGATTTTCACTTCTTGGGCGTTGAACTCAGAATCACCGCCGAGTGTCAGAGGGCGTATAAAGATCACAAGAACGTGTTGAAAGTTCACTTCGTGGAGAATGGGGGATACGATGATGTGGAGGCGGCGATGAATAATCCACCAGAATATGTTGATCAAGAAACTTGGGAGACTTTGATTAATAAGCTGTTTTTAGATGCGAGCTATAAAAACCGCTCGACGAAGAACAAACAAAACCGATCAAAACAACGTTACCCAAGTTATCATGGCAGCAAATCATACGCCCAACGCCGACACATGGAGGTATGAAAATACAATTGTTAGTATTATATAAACATGCTTATTAATTCTTAGTGATATTCTTTTTTTTTTCACAGGGTACCGGCCCAATTGATGTGTTTAAATCGACCAATTATAAAGAAGGGAACGGTTGGGCCAACACGAATGCATCATCAGATTATGTAAGTCAAATGATTTTGTTGTTAGACTTACTAGACTTAGAACATCCAACTGTAACTTAAAACGGGTCAAAATGACCCAAACACACTTTTAGAGACTTAAAATATCCAGCTTTAACTTTAAACGGGTCAAAATGACTCAAACACACTTTAATAAACTTAGAACATCCGACTGTAATTTTAAACGGGTCAAAATGACTCAAACACGCTATAATAGACTTAGAACATCCAACTCGAGCCCAATTGTTGAATATTTTTGCTAGTATTATTAGTATTTATTGTTATTAGTGTTGGTTGATTGGAATTTGTGAATTTGAGTCGTTTATAACTTATAGTTTAACAGGTTGGTTATCCATTTTAAAGCAGTTATGCTGTCGAATTTTAGTAAAATAATCAAGTGATTGTTTATTACATTGTTTAATGCAGGACCGAATCCAATAGGAGTACACAAGATCCTCTGCTGAGTCTGGTGGTGACTCGTCTGCTGTCGATGAGATTGCATGCATGGAGCGTGCATTGGGTCATCGGCGTGGCCATATCCAGGGTGTCGGTCGTGTGGTGAGTAATCCCACACCAGATTTATTCAGTACCCCCCTCCACAACCACATTGGCAAGAAGTGGATGAGCGTGTAACTCAACTTCAACAACAAGTCCAAGATCAACAACAACGCGAAGCCCAACGAGATGAAGAACGCCGTGTGCATAATCAACAAATGCTTGAAATGCAACGACAAATGGATGAAATGCGTCGAATGTGGGAACGCCGAACTAGCAGCGACGATAATTAGCTTGAAGTTGATGCGCCTTTGCCTTGGTTGTCGGTGTTATTTATTGAATGTTTGAACAATTTTTATGTTTGTGTGTCGGACAACTTTATGTTTGACTATTTGATTTGTGTGTCGAACAGGTTTTTGTATCGAACAATATGTTTCGGATTTTAATTTTTGAATGGTTTGAATTATCTGATTTGCAGGTTTTGGTAATTAGAAATTAAATATTTCTGGAAAATTTTGAAAATTTAATAAAAATAAAAAAATACAGAAAAACCTATGCCGACGACATGTCGTCGGTATAGGTTATTTTCAAATTTAAAAAAAAATTGAAAATAGCCTATACCGACGACATGTCGTCGGTACAGGATATTTCCAAATTTAATTAAAAAATTAGAAATAGTCTTTCCCGACGACTTGTTGTCCGGATAAGTCCAGAAGCTATACCGACGACATGTCGTCGATATAGAATTTCTTTTTTGAATTATTTAATTAAACCCTATGGCGACGACATGTCGTCGGCATAGGTCGACCTATGCCGACGACACCTATACCGACGACATCTTTGACCTATTGGGACGAGGCATTACCGACGACATCTATACCGACGACAAGTCGTCACTATAGGGTCAAAAAAAATTGTTGAGATAGGGTGATATTGTTGTGTTATAACAAATATATAATGGTTATATATTTTTAAACCTATTAAATGATAAATACCTAGGAGGACACCCTGCACTTCACGTCAGTGTTGTAAATTGCGGTAATGTTGACAAAGTAAAAAATAAGAGATTGATAAAGTGTTCTAGCATACTAAAAAAACAAAGAAGGCCATGCGCTTCGAGGCGGTGTCGTAATTTCCGATTGTTATTTTGAAATGCTCACACAATGGGAATGTTAAAGTTTTTAACGTAAAAATAAGGAAGAAAATAAAATGTCCTTATACTAAAAAAAACTCTAAAATTTTGGGGAAAAAATGTGCATCTAAAAAAAGAAGCCTATGAGATTCAAACCTGGGTGGAAAGAATCCAATTGCGCATGCCACGAACCAGCTGAACCGTTGGGCTAATGAGCCTTTGATGTTACCCCAAACATATTTCTTTAATACCATAAATAATTCGATGAAAATCAAAAAAATAAAAAAAAATTGCGGTAATGTTGATAGAACAGTAGTGTCAAAATCTATAATGTAAAAATCCATATTCTAATAAAAAACTAAATTTTATGTCACTTGTCACTCTCATATTCATCATCAGGTCCTTTTTTTAATACCATAAATAATTCGATGAAAATCAAAAAATTAAAAAAAAATTGTGGTAATGTTGATAGAACAGGAGTGTCAAAATCTGTAATGAAAAATCTCTCTTCTAATAAAAAACTAAATTTTATGTCACTTGTCACTCTCATATTCACCCTCAGTTCCTTTTTTTAATACCATAAATAATTCAATGAAAATCAAAAAATTAAAAAAAAAATTGCGGTAATGTTGATAGAATAGGAGTGTCAAAATCTGTAATGTAAAAATCCCTCTTCTAATAAAAAACTAAATTTTATGTCACTTGTCACTCTTATATTCACCCTCAGTTCCTTTTTTTAATACCATAAATAATTCGATGAAGATCAAAAAAATAAAAATAAAAATTGCGGTAATGTTGATAGAACAGGAGTGTCAAAATCTGTAATGTAAAAATCCCTCTTCTAGTAAAAAACTAAATTTTATGTCACTTGTCACTCTCATATTCACCATCGGTTCCTTTTTTTAATACCATAAATAATTCGATGAAAATAAAAAAATTAAAAAAAATTGCGGTAATGTTGATAGAACAGGAGTGTCAAAATCTGTAACGTAAAAATCCCTCTTCTAATAAAAAACTAAATTTTATGTCACTTGTCACTCTTATATTCTTCCTTTTTCCCGCCTATACCTGTTAACCCGAAATGATGGAACACGTGGATCCTTTTAACCCGAGTGACTTTTCATTCCTCTTAAACCCTAAAACAGATCTTGCATCCCCTATTCTCGGATGATAGCTTTTGCAAGTGTAAGCGATTGATAATCCACAATCGTCCCCATGATAGCTGCGAGAATTTATGATCGATTCTTGCAAACCCTAATTCTAAAAGGTCAGATTACTTGAAAAGAATCGTTTTTGTGTTGCCACAAACCCTTATCGTTACATATGCCGATTTCAATCACTGATTGCACTCATATAGGCCTTTGTACGTTATCTGCTTGTGATGTTTTCTGTTCGTACGCAAGGTTAGTGGATTCCGTTCATAAGAACACAAGGGTATTATCCCAATATGTCTCAAGGGTTTGTCTTTTTTATCGAATTGTTCCGCATTGAATCCCCATCTTTTTTTTATTGAAGTAATTTACTGAAATTAGGGTTTGAATTTTGTTATTATTGTTCTTATTGTATGATTTGAAATTGTCAAGTGAGTGCTAAACTCTGAATTCAAAAGTAGAACTTTGAACTATGGATTCTAGGTTGTTGGATCATTGCATCTGTGTACTGCAACTCATGTTTCCTTATAGATTCGTGTGTAATTAGGATTGTTCTTGACCCCATCTTGAGAAATATGACAACAATATTTTTATATTGAGAACTTGAAAGGGAAAGAACCCTGGTAGATCCCATGTTCTTCACCCATGTTCTTCACCTAATGTAATTGAATAATGTCAACCGGTATAAATGTTGGTGATGACAAAACTGTTTTTTTCACTAGGCGTGGTCAAGATTGTAACTTGAGCTAAAGAAACTCTATTAGCAATAAGGCTCGAAGATACAAGGTGAACCCTAAAACCCATTATTTATATAATTTCTAAGAGTATGAATTGAAACCAAAGAAGTTATGTATGTTTTTAGGATTGAAATTTGAAACAATAGTGAGGGACAGAAGCTTTCTTCAAACCCGGAGATCAACTTCTTGAAGTGGACCAGTGGTAAGTCTTTTTTACACAAGTTTGAGGTTTTATGGTTAATTATAATTTCTTTTGGTTTTTAGGCTTTTTACGCACATATTGTTGCTGCAACCGATAACTGTAGATCATTTTGCGAGCTTTCTAAAGTTTCTTAATCTATTTTGCTGCCTTAAAGAAGACATCAATCAGAAATAAAGTAAAGGAAAGCAATGTTAGATGTTCCTGCCACAAACTAAAGGTATTAATTAAGATCTATTTATTTAAGAATAGGTCGATTTGGGTTGTGATTATCTCAAATGGGTGGGTCAAAATGGGCTAAATCAAAATTGTTACACTCAAAAGAGCAATACACACATTAGAGTAGTCACTGAAGTTCTTAGAGATGCTTATGAGATGAAGTAGATTGTGTGTAATGTAGGATCGGTGTTTTACAAGATGGTTCTGTTCAGTTGAGATTGACGAAACAATCACAACTATGCAATGTAAACAAGAAAACAAAGATAATACTGAAAAAATGCAAAGTGTATTAATCTTCAATGTTTACAAGTTTACAGAGAAAACTCTAAGGAAGCACACCTGTAAAATGAAAAGATACAATACATATAAAGGAACTTAGAATCAAGACAGACCCTTGATTCTAAGGATCAGATCAAACACAAGCCGTTGATCTTTGACAGTTACAAGTTACACTACTATTGGTAGACAACTAAAAGACAAGTAGCTAAAAGACAACTGCAGTGAAAAGACTTCTGCAATGAAAAGAAAACAGCAACACTAAGGTCTTCTCAGTAATCATTGCAGGACATATCAGAATAGGAACATTGTCTTTTGTCATCTACACCAATAACATTCCTTCTGCTGATAAGTGTGTCAGTGTTGCAGCAAAAGGTGTCAGTAGTAAAGTCAAAGCTGCTGATGATTTTCCTATCAGCAGTATCAATGTTTGATGCTTATGAGAAGACTATCAGCAGCAACTTTGGACTTCAACAGATAACGCAATCCGCAGCGTAAATGTTTATCAGCAGGAGAACATAGCTATCTGCAGCAATTGCTTTATCAGCAGTAACATTGTAATTCAGCAGCAAAATTGTGGAGTCCGCAGCATCTATACTTAGAGAATTTTGTAGCCACCAGTCTTTATCTCTACAAACTCCCCTAGACTGATGCTACCAAAATTCTCCTACTGCCTTTGTTGCTGAAGCTTTTGCATGTGTGCAACAATTCTTGCAGTCTCATAGCCTCTTGGGTCCTTGCTTGGATTGTCAAGAGGAGTTTCAGATAGAGATAGGATGTCTTTGCTTGGCATGCTGAAGATGGTCTTGCTTGAACATCTCATCTTTTGTCCTCTGACATCCATCAATGTGTATTCATCTTTGATAGCATTATAGGACCATTTGATAATTGGAAAGTAGGATTAGAGAGGTTTTGCATCAATGACAACATCTTTGCTAGGGTTGAAGTGATGTTTGATCACTATCAACAGATGTCTCCCACTTTCATTATCAGGCTCATGAGCTTCACCCATTTCCAACATTCTTTGAAGATCAGAGTCAGGAAGCTGCATCACCTCATCAACAGATTTGTAAACTGATCTCTTCGTCTCTGCCCTTCCCCTAAACACTTCAAACCACTTATCTGAATCGATGTAGAACCATTGTACAATTTCTCTTGATTCTTCAAATGTGGTAGGAGGTTTAGTTTTCTTTTTGGGAGGCTGTTGATGAGAGGGAGCTAGGTGAGATGACTTGGACTCTTTGGGAGGGGAGGAGAGTGATCTAGGAGGAGAGGATAAGTGAGTAGGTTTGGGTTTCTTTGGTTTTATTTCTTCTTGATGAGTATCTACCCTTCTTTTAGAACCTATCATCTTCAGTCTCTCTTCTTCTTCCTTTTTCACTTTTAAGTAGAGGGCTTGTAGGTTCATGAAGCTCATGGGACCCAGCCTCTTTCCACTTTCTCCTCTAGCCTTTAAGAAGTCAATCATGACCTTCCTTTCTTCATGGTTTCTAACATTGAAGGCAATGGCTTTCCTAGATTTCATCCGGGCTTTTTCTTCTTCTTCAACCCTCTTCTTCTTTGCCAGTTCACCAGATTGACCCATGAAGGCCCTGTAGATTTCTTTATTGGATAATTTCTCAAGGTAATCAGCATCCTCACCTTGAGAAATCAGAACTGCCATCCACTCCTCCCTCATCTCTTTAGCAAGTTCAGAATCAGTAATTCTGAACTTGGCTTCTTCTTTTCTCTTCATCTTTTTTATTTAACTGTTCCTGCAGCTGAAGAGCTAAGGCTTCATCTTCTTTTATCTGTGAAGCTGCAGGAACTTGAACTCTTGTTTTATCCAGTTGCCTAGCATGCAACTGGATTTGTTGTTCTCTGAGGAGCATGGCTGCTTTTCTTTCTTGAGCCTTTTTAAGCTCAGCCATCTCCTCCTCTTCTCTTTCTCTTCTTCTTCTTTCCACTTCCTTCTTTTCTTCCTCTATCCTCTTTTCTTCTTCCTCTATCCTCTTTTCTTCTTCCTATGTCATGATCCCTTTCCCTTTGTCTTTATTGGATACCTCTGCTTCAGCTTCATAGATCACAATAGCAGTGGTGGAAGTTGTTATTGAGACCTCAGCCTCAGCTTCATTGGCAGTTTGAGGAGGGGACAAAGGGGGGCAGTTTCTTCATCTTCACTTAATACCCACTCTTCTCCAGTTACTGCCTTCCATTCTGTCATAATCTTCTATTTCTTTTTTCTTGCAGATTCTTCTTCAGTGTTTAGGATGATAGTTGGAGAAGAGGGAAGGGACGAGTCTGAATCAGATTCATCCATTGCAATCCATCCCTCCTTCTCAAGAGAGGATTTGACAATGATGATCATTTCTTGACTTTTCTTGGAGTTGACATTGCATATGTGTGATCTGAGTTCAAATACCTTACAAAAGAAGTCTGGATTGAGCAGTAGGATCTCATGGATATTGTTGATTATGAATGTAGATCCATTACACAGAAAGAATTGAAAGCTTGAAGGTTCAGTGCTCGACCATCCATAACTTCCAGGCCTCTAACCACCTCATTGTACAGGAATCTTCTTAAACATAGGACTTGTTCTTCAGTTAAAATCCTGCTTCTTATCAAATCCATTTGTTGTATTTGCCTTTCATGTCTTTCTTCTGCTGCTCTTAAGGACTCTGCAACTTCATTCTTAAGCCTGGTAAACCTTCTTAGCTTCTTTAAGAAACCATTCAAACCGGTGCATGTTGTCCTCCATGAGATCATAGAATCGATCAATTGCAAGTTGGGCAGAGAGTTTCTTTGAAGTATTGATGCATTTTTCTGTATGCATGGCTAAAATGTCAAAGGCACTCAGGTTATCTCAATTGAGTTCTAGAACTCTAGCAAACTCCCATCCAATCCAAAATATTTCCATTAGTCCATCATATCCCCATGCTAGGATTGTATCAAACTCCAGATTGTTTGCAGTTAGTGGGAAATGAGGGGATATGGCTTGTCTTGAGATAGCAGCAGCAGCTGGAAGTATAGTGGCTAAGAGAGGCATTTCTTCGTCTTCATCTTCAATTTCCATTTCCTCAGGGAATACTTCATCTACAGCCCTGGTCACTAACTTCCATTCCTCAGAGATCTCTTCCTCTTCATCTCTGGGGGCATCTAATCATGGACTTGAACAAAGGCAAGCTGAAATAGTGTTCTTTGAAAGGCAATCTGCTCTTGTATCCAATCCTCCAGACTATCAGTGTCATTTTCAGTAGTAACTATCTCCCCATTTTTTGTTGCATCAGTGCATAGAGAGATCTGTTTGAGTTCCCACTGATACAAAGGAAGGAGAAGTCAAAGTTAGGCATTGATGGGCTTCATGCATAGAGACTTGGTGTCTTAATTTGGACACTTCAGCCTCTAGCATAGCCACCCGGCCGTCAATTCCAAGTTATGAAGTTTCAGTCTGTCCTCATCCACAGTTGTGGAATCCTTGGAACTAGATGGGGCCTTAGGCCTAGCCTCTCCTCATCCACAGTTGTGGAATCCTTGGAACTAGATGGGGCCTTAGGCCTAGCCTCTGCATCCCCATCACCCTGGTTTTCTTGGCGTTTGGGATTCCTCTCAGTGAAGGATGTTTCAAGAGAAATATTCTCACCTTGAGTTGCCATGGTTAGGGTCTTAATTATGTTGTCACTGTCCTCGTGGTCAATTGATGGACCAGAAGTAGTGACAGCCCCTTCCATATCCACTCTTTCAGGACTCCCAGAGTGGACCTTCTTGGGTGATGAACTTGGGTTGGGTACATTAGCAGCCAAGTCAATCAGTACCTCCTTGATAGTGGCATTTGGAGAAGGTATATCATCTTGACAAGGAGCCTCTGCACTTAAGTTCGGAGAAGATAAATGTATAGGCTCAGTGGGGATTTCTATGGACCTGGGATGTGGTCCTGATCCTAACAGGGATCCTTCCGAGAAAGTTTCCCTAATCATGTGGCTATCCCTTATGGTATTCTCATCAGAGTGTTGTGACTCTGGATGAGGGATTTTGGGTTGGGATTGGGCCTCTGAGCCAAAAATAGAAGGATTTTTCTTGCTCTTCTTTCTTTTCCTGGTATAGCTCACCTCAACTGGGGCCCTTTGTTCCAGTTGGGTTTGAAGAACAGGGGTAAGTATTTGTTGTACCTGTGCACCCTCGGTAGGTTGCACAGGGGTTCGAGCAAGGGCAGCAGTTGTGTGTTCAGGCTGTGAAGTGGAGGGTGTGGGATCAGTATCAGCTCGGACTACTGAACTGCCACCCTGGGTACTTTGTATGTTCATCATTGTAGATAACAATGGAACATTGACCCCTGAGAACTTTGTTGAAACAGTTCTCATGCTTTGAAAAATATTATTTTTATGGCCCAATATTATATAGATTCTTGTAGGTTTTGAAAGATCTTTTAATTCATGGTTAAAAACTTCCTGCAAGAATCTAGGGTACATAAAGAAGGATTGTATTGCCCCTTCCTTAAGGTTATATCTCAAACCTTCAAAAATCAAATGAGAAAAGTTAAATCCTTGCCCAGTTACCATACCATAAACAGCAGAGGCAAGAACAGAGTTCAGTTGATTCCATCCACTCCTCTTCTGAGATATACATTGTAGAAGAGTGTGACACAGGAACTCCCATGGAGGACCCATCAGTGCCTTCTCGATTGTGTATTCATCTTGATTTCCAGTGTACCCTATGGATATAAAGGTCCTCATGTACTCTGTTTTGGCGTATGAGTTAGCTGCACCCTCGTCCTGAAACTTGAGATGTTTTCTGAGTGTAGCTTATGTAATGGTGATGTCTTTGCCATCTATCTTGGCTTTGATTTAGGGAGTCCCCTGTTTGATAGAGAAGACGGCAGAATTCTAGAAATCTTCCATATGGGGTATGTAGATTGTCGGGTTGACTGTCAGAGCAAAGTGTATTTTTGACCGACACAGAAAGTCAATCATATCATTGAACCCTTCTGATTTATTACCCTTAACAAGATATGCCGTTAGATTATGGTAACTTGAGAACTTGTCATTAGGGTTATTGATGTCAACGTTTGCCATTGAGGTTTTAGAGGGAAGGAGGAAGCTTTTAAAAGTTGGTTAAGTGTGGAGAAGCTTTGAATGCTTGGAAGAGATGGAGGGTTAGGTCAAAATTGAATGTGAAGAGGTGAAGGAGGGAATTTGATTTTGTTATAACGGCGGAAGTTTGGGCAACGGTTACTTGTACTGTACAAAAAGATGAAGCGTAGCACACTGTAGCAGTCATCTACAGTGACGCTTTACTTTTACTGTGTTACAGTTGTAACACACTGTAGCAGTCATGGTAAAGACTGACAGTCACTTTTTACATCGGGTAAAAGTTAATTTGAACCATTAAAAAGGATAGGTGCAGAGACTTGATGGAAGTTGTTCTAACGAATGCAGAGACTCAATAATTGAAAAATGAGATTATTCAGGAATACACATTGAATGTTGAGATTACGCATTGAATTTCTGGTAGTAGATCCATAATCAAAGAAGTGTTTGTGATTATTGCAGAAGAAATGAATAAAAGATACGGTAGAGCTATTTTCTCTCCTATTTACTACGGCGACGAAGAATCAAATTATCACTACATTTATTCCTTTTTCTACTTCTTTTTCCAAGTGCAGGATAACCCCAAGGGGTTGTGGGTTTTTTCTACCAATTGGGGCCCTCCCTTCACCACCACCATGTGGATAGTCTACAGGGTTCATAACTACTCCTCTTACTACAGGGCGCTTACCTAGCCAACGCTTAGATCCGGCTCTACCCAAACTTTTTTGGTTCACCCCAACATTCCCACCCATCCACAGCAAACTTGGTTGCTACGGAAGGTTAAGTCTATCAGTTGCAAAACTTGGTTGCTGCTGATGGATGTAATGGTCTATAGTAAAGATATTGTTGTTGATTCCCTTGAAGCTATCGGCAGCAAACTTGTTCCTGCTGATAACTTAAGACAGTCAGCGGCAAATACTTTGCTGCCGATGACTAAACCTATCAGCAGCAAAAATGTTTGCTTCTGATCATTTATTTTTCAGAAAACTTTATTTACAACAAGAGAGAGACAAACACATTTATTTTAAAGATTTTAGAGAAAGATTTTAATCAAAGTTCATAATGCCAATGGATTCAACTAGATATCTGAATCTAGCTTCATCAAAGGCTTTTGTGAATAAGTCAGCATACTGCTCATTTGTATGAACTTTTGTTAAAATAATTCTTCTTTTCTTGATCTCTAATAAAATGATACGTGATGTCAATGTGTTTTGTCTTGGAGTGCTGCACAGGATTATTTGTAACTGATATGGCACTCTTGTTGTCAATGTGAATGGGAGTTTCCATGAAAGTCATTCTGTAAGGCCCTAAACCCGGGAGGCCTCACTTGTTGGATTTACTCATTCACAAACAGTTCTTAAACATGAATATCAAATAACGCAGCGGAAAATTTCATTCATTCATCATAATTAAAACTTGTTCATACATGCGGAAGCGTAAACATTGTTAAAAACATAATTACATCATAACTAAACATAACGGGATGTCAGTCTTCAAAAGCAGTCGGGTAACTCTTCATCTCTAGCCAAGCATCACCGCCATCCTCATAACATGCCTTAACCTGAATGTGCACACTAAAAAGTCAGCTACGCTGGTGAGTTCTAGTTTTCGTTCGATTTAAGAAATGGTTCATCATTCAAAACATTCATTAGGGTTTAACATCACGTATAAGAAAATAGGGCCTTTCATTCATAAACCTTCCAACATTTAAACACATTGAACGGATCATTTGTTTAAAACAATTTACATTCATTTAAGTCATACATTACTATCTAAAATATGTATCTTTCTTTACGCGTCTCTGTGTCCCCGAAGTGCATGTCGTGGGCAACCGTTACGTATCACCGTCGTTGCCACAACATTCCGTCAATTCCCTTTTTGGTATTGCCCCCAAGGCTAACTGCACGAGGACCGACAATACCCATTCAGTTGCCCCTATGGCTCTCATGTCCATAGACCGACAACCTCCATTGAACGCTATGGCTCTCAGCCATAGACCGACAACTTCCATCGACGGCTATGGCTCTCAGCCATAACACCGTCGGATCATAATTTAACCTGAAGTAGGGTCACGTTAACCCCTGAGTAACCGTCGTTACTCCATACCAGTTGTACAACATCAAACCATTGGCAGGCCACTAAGACACTGCCCCTGTTGTTCTTATGGTAACTATGGCTCGCTGTCCATAATCTACCACAAGGCTGGGAATCATTCCTAGACTTCATTCGTCAATTTCATTCATTCGACAGATTAGATTAGTAATGACTTCTTTAAAACCTTTGCCCTTTTTCTTTTCTTTTCACAAAACCTTTCCTTCACTTTCGAAACCCTTTACCTTTACTTTAAACCATTTCTTTATAAACATTCGTTCGTAAAGATTCCGTTCATAAAACTTTCTTTCCATAAACCGTTCATTCCAAATCATTTCATTTCGTAAACATAGTTTCATAAACATCATTTTATAAAAAAACATTTCATATGTATACACACCAGCCCGAAAACATTATATAAAATATTTAAAAGAGGGCTTCTAGAACTCACCTTATAAGCTAGTCTCGGTTGTCCTAATCAAAGGCCCAACAACGTCATTTCCGATCTGAATTGGTTACAAAACACATATATCAGACCTAACCTCAATTCACACTTTTACTCAGCTGATATAGGCGAACTTAATGCTAAGTTCGCTTCCTCTGGCCTAGGCGAACTTAATAAGTTCGCTTACCTTTGGCCAGGCGAACTTAACTTAGCAAGTTCGCCTGTCAAGTTCGCTTGGTGGAGGCGAACTTGCTAAGTTCGCCTGCACCAACAGTCATCTTCCCAAACATTCCCGAAATTCACGGATTTGAGTTCGATTATGTCAAAACTTCAACTTTCTTTGCTCAAAACAACCGGTTTTCATTCCAGATACTAAACCTAAGTTATTCTCAAGTTTCATCCGTAAAAACGTCCTATTTTCACCCGGAAACCCAACCTAAGCAAAAAAAAATCTCAATTTTAGCTCGAATGGTTACCTGGATGACGATTCTGATTTGGAGGTTTCCTTCACGAGTGCAAGAGACACGAGCTGGTGCAATCTTGCGCGATTCCGACACTTTCTCTCTCTACGGGTTTTCTCTCTCCAGAATTGCAAAAGAGGAGAAGTGAGGGCCTTGGGCTATTTATAGGGGAGACCTCCCCAAGCCCGGTTCGCGACTGACCCGGCCCGACTTCGGCCCGCTTGAACTCGCTAACTTTATTTCTCGCCATTTTAGGATGTTACACATTCCATAGTCCAGCATTTGATTTTGTATCTAGATGACTTGTGCACAGCAACTAGAAGCTGTAATGTATTCTGCTTTTGCTGTAGATGTTGACACACATGTTTGCTTCTTGCATTGCCAGGAAATCAATCTTCCATCTAGATGTCTATCTAATGGATGTAAATGAATTACTTGAAAATGTATTTTGATGTTAAAAATGTAGTGTGAATGTTTTTGGTCAAAATCCAAATGTTGGAAATTTTTAGGTGTCATGTTGTATTGGTAAAAGTTGGAAAAATGGTTAAGTGTTGAAATCTGCAGGTCTGGAAACTTTCTGGAAAAAGGGGATCTTCGCGCCACGCGTAAAGTTGGGGACTGGTCTTCGCGACACGTGAAGATCTGGTTTCCCGAACCAGCACTTTTTGGACTCCCTCGCGCCACGCGAAGGGAGGGCTGGTTCTTCGCAACACGCGAAGATAAAAAAATATATATTTTTTCTTGGGACGAATGCTTCGGCGTGTTTTAATGATTTAATAATCGGTGTTTGAAAATAGAGTGTTACAACTTGGTATCAGAGCGATGGTTTGAGGGATTTGGTGGGCGAGGCACCAAACTCAAATCGGATGCTCATGATATGGGGGAATGGTATGAGAATCCATAAAGGACTTGACTAAGACTCGGAGCTTACGGAAATGAAAGGTTGGTAATGTTATGATTAATGTTGTTAAGTATGGTGTATATGTATGATTGAATGACAAAGTGTTATGTGTGCCGAAACTTGTTTTGTGATTTGTTGTATGAATATGATAATTACAATTGGGCATAACGTATTATTAAACATGTCTGGCCAATATGATTAATAAGACGAGATGTGCAAGGGTCTTTATGATAACCATATGACAATGAACATTTGCAAGGATTAGGTGAAGGTGATTATATATGTATGTATGAATATATGTAGATATATATATATACTTAATACATAAGAGTGTAAGTGTGATGGATATCTTAGTTATTGAAAGTGTAAGGATGTTAAGGTGTTTTTGTTCTAATTATCAACTAAGAGATAACAGACGATGTGAATAGGGAACCGTTGGATCCAAGAATCCAAGAGTTGATAAAGGAAGAAGTGGCCAAGGCTTTTGAGCAAGCCACAACCCTGTTGATGGAAGAAATGAGATGGGCTATTAAGCTCACTCTTGAAGAGGTTATGAAAGAAAAGGAAAAGGAACCACAAGGTTGTACTCTTAAAAAGTTTATAGTAATCAAGCCAAAGGAGTATAATGGGCAAGTGGACCCCGATCCTTAGCCATAGGTGGGTGGTGAATATGGAATCGAATTTTGAAACGACTAAGTGTAAGCCCGAGGACAGGGTGATGTTCAGTGTGCCACTGTTGACTGGGAGGGCGAAGGAATGGTTGTTGAACCTCCGAAAGGAGAGGGGTGAGTTGGGTGTTACCTCCATGACTTGGGAAGAGTTTAAAGTAGATTTTCTGAAGTATCATTGCCCTCAAGCTACGTTTGAAATGATGGCCGAGGAGTTCCTCCTCATGAGGCAAAAGAATGAGTCAATAGATGAATTGGCTGGGGCTTTCTTTGATCGTGCCAAGTTCTGTCCGGACGTGGTGTCGACCGAGAAGGCGAAGATTGACAGATTTTTATGATATGTTGACTGTGGAGTTCAGAGATAGCATATCTCCATCCTCTTTTACCACACTTGTAAATTTGATAAACAAGTGTCGGGAAAGAGAGGTGGAGTTGAGGAGGCAAGAAGCTAGAGGGGAAAAGAGGAAAAGGGAGATTGTGGATCAAGTGGTGAATAAGATAAGGGGTGGGAGCCCTAGTAAGAAGCCTTTTAGCAAGTTTTCTCCACGGGGATGCAAGGTTTGTTGAAAGGAGCACTTTGGGAAGTGTAGGAAGGGTACGTCAAATTGTTATAAATGTGGGAAGCCATGGCATATGGCTAATCAATGTCCAAGCCAAATCGGTATATGCTACAATTGTTACAAGCCCGGGCACAATAGGGTGGATTGCCCCGAGCTGAAGCAAAGTGGAAGTGAAAGAAGGTTGAAATACCAAAGCCAAAGGGTAGAGCTTTCCACATCTCGGCAGAAGAGGCAAAGACGAACTCGGAAGTGGTGTCAGGTACATTCAAGATTAACTCTTTACCTGCACTAGTTCTTTTTTATTTGGGGGCTAGTCGTTCGTTTGTGTCTTTGAAATTTGTTAAGCAATCTTCTTTTCTAAGTAGCAAGTTAGATGAACCTTTAGAAATTGAGGCAGCTAATGATAAGAGCTTTCTAGTTCTCGATGTTTATAAAAACTGCAAGTTAAGGGCGGGGGGTGAAACGTTCTTTATAGACCTAATTCCTATTACCATGGGGGATTTTGATGTGATAGTGGGGATGGATTGGTTTTCAAGGAACAAAGCGAATATCCTATGTGGACCTAAGGCGATACAACTCGATTCCCCATCGGGTGAGTCCATTTACATAGAAGGTGAGAAGAAAGGTAAGATTAAGATATGTTCTTATGTGAAGGCAACAAAGTACATGGTGCGTGGGTGCAAGGCATACATGGCATGTGTTGTGGATGTGTTCGAGAAAGTGTTAAATATTCGTGATGTACCGGTTGTGAATTAGTTTGAGGATGTGTTTCCAGATGAGTTACCGAGGGTTCCACCGGAGATGGAAGTAGAGTTTGGGATTGATTTGATACTGGGTGCTAAGCCGGTAGCCAAGGCACCTTATAGGTAGGCACCGCCGGAGATGAAAGAGCTTATGGAGTAATTGCAAGAACTACGTGTATGAGAATGTGTATGGATTATCGGGAGTTGAACAAGTTAAAAAGAAGTTGACGGTGAAGAATCGCCTTCGGGTGCGCCCGTTCTCTTCGTTAAAAAGAAGGACGGAAGCATGAGAATGTGTATGGATTATCAGGAGTTGAACAAGGTGACGGTGAAGAATCGGTACCCGTTACCTCGGATTGACGACCTCTTTGACCAATTGCAAGGGGTGTCATGGTTTTCTAAGATTGATTTGAAGTCCGGGTATTATCAGTTGAAAGTGAAAGAAGACGACGTTCATAAGACGGCTTTCCGCACTCGTTACGGTCACTATGCATTTACGGTTATGCCATTCGGTTTAACCAACGCGCTCGAGGTTTTCATGGATCTTATGAACCGGGTGTGTAGGCCATTCCTCGACTGTTCTGTTATTGTGTTTATTGACAATCTTCTCATTTACTCAAGGAGAGAGGGTGATCATGCTTGTCATTTACGTGAGATTCTTGAAGTTCTTTAAAGGGAAAAGCTTTATGCAAAATTTTCTAAGTGTGCATTTTGGTTGCGCGAAATCCAATTCTTGGGTCATGTGATTAATGAGAAAGGGATTATTGTCGACCCATCCAAGATAGTGGCGGTTAAAGATTGGTAATCATCGAAAACGCCTTTGGAAATTAGAAGTTTCTTGGGGTTGGCGGGTTATTATCGGCGGTTTATTGAAAACTTCTCTCGGATTGCTTTGCCGATGACGAAATTGACGCGTAAAGAGACTAAGTTTGTATGGGGTTCCGAGCAAGAATCCGCCTTTCAACTCTTGAAGGAAAAGTTGACTAAGGCGCCTGTTTTATCCTTGCCAGACGGTATCGAGGATTTTGTTGTGTATTCGGATGCCTCGCATTCGGGGTTGGGGTGTGTTTTAATGCAAAGGGGGGAAGTGATTTCTTACGCGTCTAGGCAATTGAAGACTCACGAGGTGAATTACCCTACCCATGATTTAGAACTTGCGGCAATGGTTTTTGCGCTCAAAATTTGGAGGCATTATTTGTATGGGGCTAAGTGTACGTTATACACGGATCACAAAAGTCTCAAGTACTTCTTTCACCAAAAGGACCTCTACATGAGGCAAAGGCGGTGGCTTGAATTGGTCAAGGACTATGATTGTGAGATACTTTATCATCCTGGTAAAGCGAATGTATTAGCGGATACGCTGAGTCGGAAGACGAGTCATACACCTTTCAAGGTGAAGTCATTTAAGATGACAATTTCATCATCTCTTATTGATGAAATCCGGGAGGCTCAAGTGTTAGCACTTGGTGGTGATTTGAAGAAGGAACGGATGGTTGCTTATGTTGATAAGCTTGGGGAAAATAGCACGGGTTTAAAGACATGCTTTGATAGAATTTGGATTCCTAGGTTGTTAAGTGTTTTGACAACTATTTTAGACGAGTCGCATAAATCCATGTACTCTATCCATCCGGGGGCCACAAAGATGTTTTATGATTTGAGGTGTCATTTTTGGTGGCCGGGTATGAGGCGAGATATTGTTAAGTATGTGGAGAGGTGTCTCACATGCTTAAGGGTAAAAGCGGAACATCAAAAGTTATATGAAAAGCTTCAACCGCTTGAAATACCGCTTTAGAAATGGGAGAACATAACCATGGATTTGATCACTAAACTACCAAAGACTCGAAAGGGTTATGACGCGATATGGGTAGTAGTGGATCGGTTGACAAAGTGTGTACACTTCCTTCCTATAAAGGAAACGTATTCATCGGATAGATTGGCGGAAATGTATGTGAAGAAAATTGTGTCACGTCATGGTGTACTAGTGACGATTATATCGGATCGTGATACGAGATTTACTTCTCGTTTTTGGAAGAAATTCCATGAGGTATGGGGACTAGATTGAATCTTAGCACCGCTTATCATCCACAAACGAATGGTCAAAATGAGCGGACGATTCAAACACTCGAGGATATGTTGCGGGCGTGTGCTTTGGATTTTGGGGGTTGTTGGGACAACCATTTACCGTTGGCAGAATTTTCTTATAACAATAGCTACCATTCTAGTATGTGTATGCCACCTTTTGAGGCGTTGTATGGGAGGAAATGTCGAACACCCGTGTGTTGGGGTGAGATTGGTCAACGGGAACTTGGTGTTAAAGAGGTGGTCAAGGAAACTAATAGTAGTATTGACCAGATAAGGGCACGCTTGAAGGCTGCTCAAGATCACCAAAAGTCCTATGCGGATAATAGAAAGCAGGCGATTGAGTTTCAAGTGGGGGACTTTGTGCTCTTAAAAGTCTCTCCTTGGAAAGAGGTGATACGGTTTAGAAAAAGGGGGAAGTTAAGTCCACGTTTCATTAGATCGTTTAAGGTGATAGCAAGGGTGGGAGCGGTAGCTTATCGTTTGGAGCTACCGGAGGGACTAAGTAGACTTCATAACACGTTTCACGTGTCTCATTTGCGAAAATATTTGGCGGATGAATCTACTTTTGTTCCATTGGATGATATTGAATTGGATGAAAAGTTGAATTAAGTTGAGGAACCGGTGGCAATCTTGGATAGAAAGTGTTACACACCACTTTTAAAATACGAAAACGCGCGGAAGACTTTTATCCCAAGATTTTTTTTTTTTTTTTTTTTTTTTTATCCTCGCGTACCGCGAGGCGTTTTGGCCACCTCCCTCGCGTACCGCGAGGGAGTCCCAAAATTCTTACCCGGAATTCAAACCTCTCGCGTACCGCGAGAGGATACCACTATGATCTTCGCGTACCGCGAGAGAGCCAAAGGAAGGCAATCCGGATAACTTGTCCCTCGCGTACCGCGAAAGAACCATACCAGGTTCTTCGCGTACCGCGAGGCACCAGATTTCCAGTGAGTTTCCCTTCAGCTGCAGATTTCAAACTTTGCCATTTTTCCAACTTTTTGCATCCAAAACACAAACTAAAAATACCCGACACCTGGGTTTTGACCAAAAGTTTACCTACACCACAAAATCACCAAAACATAAATTCTTGACCCAAACGCACACCCCTTTCGAGGATTTCAATACATAGCCCAAAAACCAATCATTTGCACATACGAGAACCCGCCAGAGCCTTGGACTTGACTTGGACTACATCGGAGCTTTTCCTACATAACCACAAAACATAACACCATTAGTAATGAAGATAAAACATAACAAACAAGTAAATTCTACTTGTTTCCACCCATTCCCCCATTTGACCCGTT
Organism: Smallanthus sonchifolius; assembly: GCA_023525975.1. NCBI lineage: Eukaryota > Viridiplantae > Streptophyta > Magnoliopsida > Asterales > Asteraceae > Smallanthus > Smallanthus sonchifolius. Next base: position 16,450,771 of record CM042020.1, read on the forward strand.
TCCACCAAATTTTAACATTTGGCTACATAACACTTGTATTTCACCTACAAGTTTCATTCTTTTCATTTATCATTCATATTATCACATTTCCTTTTCCATTATGGCACATTGGCCACAATCTCATTTCCATCATAACACTAGATCATAATTCACCCATTTGACCCATTTGACCCGTTTGCACCCATTTGGTCAATTAAGGTTTTCATACACATACTTTTCACATACAAGTTTCTTTCATCATTTCATTACCACATTTCCATTTCCATTATGGCACGTAGGCCATAACTTCATATCCATTTAGGATACGAGATTATACTCCATAACCATTCTATCCATTATGGTACTTGGACCATAACTCCATATTCATTCTATCCATTATGGTTCATAGACCATAACTCCGTATCCATTCTATCCATTATGGTTCATAGACCATAACTCCATATCCATTCTATCCATTATGGTTCATAGACCATAACTCCATATCCATTCTATCCATTATGGTTCATAGACCATAACTCCATATCGACATATCCATTATAGTATAAATACTATAACTACATTCCTTCAATTTTGCATACAATTTCATGCTCATTCATACCACATAACAAATTATGCAACTTTACACATTATGCATACAATCTTGCATAAAACTCATTTATCCCCGTTTCATTTATGATCAACACATGATCCATTTCCATTATAGCTTAACACTATAATTACATTCATTCATTGTACATACTAAATCATTCACAATTTATCATATCACAAGTATGTACACAATCACATAACACATAATTCACAAAATCCACCATTTATCATCAATACTAAGTAAGTGCATAGGCACTTACCTTTCGGGTTAGAAGATCCCGCACCGTTCTCAAGCTTGCAATTTGATTACCTAAACACATTCGCCTAGTTTAGTAATCTAACATATACCAACATTTCATTACAATTGAGTTCACAACCCAATTTCCCAATTCCAACCCAAATTGACCCGTTTGGGTTATCCTCATAGCCAAACACCCTCTTTCACCACAAACTCACCTACTTGAGTTTCATTAACTTAATCTTAACACTAATTCTTCTTTCAAAAATTATTATTAAGTTAATTTGGTGTTTGCTCAAGTGTCTAACATCTTAAAAACACTTAATCTTCATTAATTCGCCATTTATCATCATGATCCAAACACCCCCAATTTCCACCATATGAACCCTAACTTTTCAAAATCATAATCAAAGGGTTCTAGGATGTTAATCACTACTCTTTACCTTTAGTTTAGCTAGATTATCAATAATCTAACACCATTTCATCACATGCATACAAAATTTTGGTTTTCTTTCAAAACCCATCAAGAACACATCTAAAGTGAGATCAAAAGGATGATTAACACTTACTTGATGTTAGGAAAGTGTTGTGTGAGCCAAAACCTCCTCATTCCGAGCTTCAAATGCAAGATTCAAGCTCCAAACCCGTTTCCTCTTTTTCTCCTTTGCTCTTGAACGACCTAAACACCAAATGAGACTCAATTTTGACTTTCACCAAGTCAAATAGCAGATTTTTGGCCACTTTACACCTTTAGTCCCTCAACTTTCAATTTCACCCATAACTTTCCAAAACTAGTTAAAAACTAGTATAACCCCGTTACTAACTTGAAACCCGCTTGTTTCAACTTATTTCTAAAATATTATTTTCCCATAATATTTATTTAGAAATATTTATTCATTTATAACGAGACCCGGATTTTGGTTCGTTACAAATCACCTCCCCTTATTTGGGTTTCGTCCCCGAAACCCGACTTCACATAAAAAGGTTCGGATAATATTTGGGCATTTCCTCCTCGGTTTCCCAAGTCATTTCCGCTCTCTTCTTACGTTTCCACCTTGCCAAAACTTGGCTAATCTCTTTAATGCGTACACGCATCACCTTTCTATCCAAGATTGCCACCGTTTCCCCAACATAAATCAACTTATCATCCAATTCAATATCCTCCAATGGGACAAAAGTAGATTCATCCGTCAAACATTTTCGCAAATGAGACACATGAAACGTGCTATAAAGTCTGCTTAGTCCCTCCGGTAGCTCCAAACATAAGCTACCGCACCCACCCTTACTATCATCTTAAACGGTCCGACGAAACGTGGGCTTAACTTCCCCGTTTCCTAAACCGTATCACCCATTTCCAAGAAGAGACTTTCAAAAGCACAACGTCCCCCACTTGGAACTCAATCGCCCGCCTCCTATTATCCGCATAGGACTTTTGGCGATCTTGAGCCGTTTTCAAGCGTGCTCTAATTTGGTCAATACTATCATTAGTTTCCTTGACCGCCTCGACATTACCAAGTTCCCGTTGACCAATTTCACCCCAACACACGAGTGTTCGACACTTTCTCCCATACAACGCCTCGAAAGGCGGCATACCAAAACTAGAACGGTAGCTATTGTTATAAGAAAATTCCTGCCAACGGTAAATGATCGTCCCAACTTTCCCCAAAAATCCAGAGCACACGCTCGCATCATAATCCTCGAGCGTTTGAATCGTTCGCTCGCTTTGCCCATCCATTAGTGGATGATAGGCGGTGCTAAGGTTCAACCTCGTTCCCATGTCCTCATGGAATTTCTTCCAAAAACGAGAAGTGAATCTCGTATCCCGGTCCGATATAATCGACACCGGCACCCCATGGCGTGACACAATCTCTTGTACATATAACTCTGTCAATCTATTCGATGAGTACGTTTCCTTTATAGGAAGGAATTATGCACTATTCGTCAACCGATCCACTACTACCCATATCGCATCATAACCCCTTTCGGGTCTTTGGTAGTTTAGTGATCAAATCCATAGCTATATTCTCCCATTTCCAAAGCGGTATTTCAAGCGGTTGAAGCTTTCCATACGGCTTTTGGTGTTCCGCCATTACTCTTAAGCATGTGAGACACCCTTCAACATACTTAACAACTTCACGCCTCGTACCCGGCCACCAAAAATGATACCTTAAATCATAAAATATCTTTGTGGCCCCCGGATGGATAGAATATTTGGATTTATGCGCCTCATCTAAAATAGTTGTCAAAACACTTGACAACCTAGGAATCCAAATCCTATCAAAGCATGTCTTTAACCCCGAATTATTTTCCCAAAGCTTGTCAACATAAGAACCACCCGTTCCATCTTCAAATCCCCACCAAGTGTTAACTCCGTCTTTAATGGTTCCTTCGACGACGAAAACGCATTTTGTCTACTTTTTGCACCAATTAGATCGCCCACTATCTAAGATGGTCTCTGTTTCAATTAGGCGAAACGTTTATCATTTATCTTATCTTCACCATAATGAAATAACAACAGTTCCAACCTCCTAACGATTTCGTGTTTGGTCACGCATAATGTATTATGGAGCCCACTCGTTTCATCTGAGAAGTTCCCAAACATTAATCTATCCACCAATAAAGTCCCCATGTTGGACAACCCAACGATACGTGAACCTATCCTCCTATGATCTCAAACCCGAAACACCACATTTCAAAGGAAAACTTTTATGACGTCAAGTTTCCACTTGAATTTCAACACTCCTAACCATGGGATACTTGGATTTTTGAACCACCATATACGAGTAGTCAACACATTTGACAGCTAAGGAAATCCAAGTTCAAATCCCACGTCACCCATCTCTTAAATGGAAATTTCAAAACTACCTCACTAATCCACCCATTGAGACTCAAGGTCTCAAGTTCATATCTCTTTGGATTCGAAGATCCCAACACCCAAACATAATACCCCTTGAAGCTCGAGTCTTCAGCTCATCAATTCTTAATCGATAAAGCATGCAACCTCCTCAAGTAAGGATACGATAACTTCCTTACTTGAATCCTCTTTTACAACACTGGGAGGAAGATTCCTATCTGCGACCCAAACATCCTAAGAATTTCCATTGACTTAAACGTAAGTCATCCTTTGAGATTTAAGGATCTAAATCACCGAATCCACCTTTTGAAGTTCGAAGACTTCGCTTTCAAACACCGCTTGTGAAGTCCAAAAGACTTCCAACGTCACTTATGAAGTTCTAAGACTTCAATCACCATTAATGTACACATTCCACCTATGTACATTTTAACATTTAACCCTTGACCATAAAGTCCACAAACCGCGAGACCTTTAGTCAAGTTTATCCTACCACCGACTGTCAGTGCCAAAACGCACTCTTCCATTTTCCTTTTCCACCGAAAAGTTTATGTACTTTTAGAACAAGCACATGGGTGCAATGACCCTTATCAAATCCCCTTTCTTAACTGGAATACTAAGTATCCCTTTATATCTCTGGTTGATGTCAATGGCACAAGCCATGTGTACACACCAATTCGTATGCCTCGTGTTTCACTGTCTCTAATGAGAACAGATTAACACGTCACCCCTTTATCATACTTGACTGTGATATGGTTACTAAGTAACCAAACACCCCTTTCACAATCATCGGATCAAAATCCATCAATTCTCCATCACGACCCGAAGTCGACTCATCGCAAGTAATGCACCTTCTTTCAATCACAATGGATTGCTTCAATGCCAATACCATTATAGTGATTCATTACTGATTAATCAAAGATTAATTCTCTCACCCTTTAACTCCTTTGGTTCGCACACCACGAATCCCCTTAAGAAAACAAGGTTTTCCTTCCGCTTCGGTTCGCCAACCGATATACTTTCCGCTCCCAAGGCTTCATACGGTTCCTCCCAAGGATAGCCTCAAGGATCCCTATTTCCTCGAAGGAAGATCGAAACAACATGATAGAAAGCTCTAGCCATCCTCCGCTAGATTGATGCATTCTATTTCTCCCATCCTAATCCATGATCCTCACCACCCACGAGGTGATACACGTCTAGACTCTAACATACCTGAGTCCTTAAGATGACTTCCATCCACCATTTCTTCTACTTACACATGTGCCCCTTAGTCTCCCCGACCAAATTTTAACTAAGTCATAGATATTCTACCTACTTATAGGTCTTTAATCTATGCGTATATGTATTACCCCCTTTTAATCATTCATAAACATACATACACATATAATCACCTTCACCTAATCCTTGCAAATGTTCTTTGTCATATGGTTATCATAAAGACCCTTGCACATCCCGTCTTATTAAACATATTGGCCAGACATGTTTAATAACACGTTATGCCCAATTGCAATTATCATATTCATATAACAAATCACAAAACAAGTTTCGGCACACATAACACATTGTCATTCAATCGTCCATATACATATACACCATATGTGACAACATTAATCATAACATTACTAACCTTTCAATTTCCGAAAGCTCCGAGTCTTAGTCAAGTCCTCCATGGATTCTCGTATCAATTTCCCCATATCAAGAGCATCCGGTTTGAGTTTAGTGCCTCGCGCACCAATTCCCTCAAACCATTGCTCTGATACCAATTTGTTACACACCACTTTTAAAATACGAAAACGCGCGGAAGACTTTTATCCCAAGATTTTTTTTTTTTTTTTTTTTTTATCCTCGCGTACCGCGAGGCGTTTTGGCCACCTCCCTCGCGTACCGCGAGGGAGTCCCAAAATTCTTACCCGGAATTCAAACCTCTCGCGTACCGCGAGAGGATACCACTATGATCTTCGCGTACCGCGAGAGAGCCAAAGGAAGGCAATCCGGATAACTTGTCCCTCGCGTACCGCGAAAGAACCATACCAGGTTCTTCGCGTACCGCGAGGCACCAGATTTCCAGTGAGTTTCCCTTCAGCTGCAGATTTCAAACTTTGCCATTTTTCCAACTTTTTGCATCCAAAACACAAACTAAAAATACCCGACACCTGGGTTTTGACCAAAAGTTTACCTACACCACAAAATCACCAAAACATAAATTCTTGACCCAAACGCACACCCCTTTCGAGGATTTCAATACATAGCCCAAAAACCAATCATTTGCACATACGAGAACCCGCCAGAGCCTTGGACTTGACTTGGACTACATCGGAGCTTTTCCTACATAACCACAAAACATAACACCATTAGTAATGAAGATAAAACATAACAAACAAGTAAATTCTACTTGTTTCCACCCATTCCCCCATTTGACCCGTTTCCACCAAATTTTAACATTTGGCTACATAACACTTGTATTTCACCTACAAGTTTCATTCTTTTCATTTATCATTCATATTATCACATTTCCTTTTCCATTATGGCACATTGGCCACAATCTCATTTCCATCATAACACTAGATCATAATTCACCCATTTGACCCATTTGACCCGTTTGCACCCATTTGGTCAATTAAGGTTTTCATACACATACTTTTCACATACAAGTTTCTTTCATCATTTCATTACCACATTTCCATTTCCATTATGGCACGTAGGCCATAACTTCATATCCATTTAGGATACGAGATTATACTCCATAACCATTCTATCCATTATGGTACTTGGACCATAACTCCATATTCATTCTATCCATTATGGTTCATAGACCATAACTCCGTATCCATTCTATCCATTATGGTTCATAGACCATAACTCCATATCCATTCTATCCATTATGGTTCATAGACCATAACTCCATATCCATTCTATCCATTATGGTTCATAGACCATAACTCCATATCGACATATCCATTATAGTATAAATACTATAACTACATTCCTTCAATTTTGCATACAATTTCATGCTCATTCATACCACATAACAAATTATGCAACTTTACACATTATGCATACAATCTTGCATAAAACTCATTTATCCCCGTTTCATTTATGATCAACACATGATCCATTTCCATTATAGCTTAACACTATAATTACATTCATTCATTGTACATACTAAATCATTCACAATTTATCATATCACAAGTATGTACACAATCACATAACACATAATTCACAAAATCCACCATTTATCATCAATACTAAGTAAGTGCATAGGCACTTACCTTTCGGGTTAGAAGATCCCGCACCGTTCTCAAGCTTGCAATTTGATTACCTAAACACATTCGCCTAGTTTAGTAATCTAACATATACCAACATTTCATTACAATTGAGTTCACAACCCAATTTCCCAATTCCAACCCAAATTGACCCGTTTGGGTTATCCTCATAGCCAAACACCCTCTTTCACCACAAACTCACCTACTTGAGTTTCATTAACTTAATCTTAACACTAATTCTTCTTTCAAAAATTATTATTAAGTTAATTTGGTGTTTGCTCAAGTGTCTAACATCTTAAAAACACTTAATCTTCATTAATTCGCCATTTATCATCATGATCCAAACACCCCCAATTTCCACCATATGAACCCTAACTTTTCAAAATCATAATCAAAGGGTTCTAGGATGTTAATCACTACTCTTTACCTTTAGTTTAGCTAGATTATCAATAATCTAACACCATTTCATCACATGCATACAAAATTTCGGTTTTCTTTCAAAACCCATCAAGAACACATCTAAAGTGAGATCAAAAGGATGATTAACACTTACTTGATGTTAGGAAAGTGTTGTGTGAGCCAAAACCTCCTCATTCCGAGCTTCAAATGCAAGATTCAAGCTCCAAACCCGTTTCCTCTTTTTCTCCTTTGCTCTTGAACGACCTAAACACCAAATGAGACTCAATTTTGACTTTCACCAAGTCAAATAGCAGATTTTTGGCCACTTTACACCTTTAGTCCCTCAACTTTCAATTTCACCCATAACTTTCCAAAACTAGTTAAAAACTAGTATAACCCCGTTACTAACTTGAAACCCGCTTGTTTCAACTTATTTCTAAAATATTATTTTCCCATAATATTTATTTAGAAATATTTATTCATTTATAACGAGACCCGGATTTTGGTTCGTTACAGAAAGGTGAAGCGTTTACGCAATAAAGAGATTTGCCAAGTTTTGGTGAGGTGGAAACATAAGAAGGGAGCGGAAATGACTTGGGAAAGCGAGGAAGAAATGCTCAAATATTATCCGAACCTTTTTATGTGAAGTCGGGTTTCGGGGACGAAACCCAAATAAGGGGAGGTGATTTGTAACGAACCAAAATCCGGGTTTCGTTATAAATAAATAAATATTCTAATAAATATTATGGTGAAAATAATATTTTAGAAATAAGTTAAAACAAGTGGGTTTCAAGTTAGTAATGGGTTATATTAGTTTTAACTAATTTTGGAATGAAATGGGTGAAATGGAAGTTGAGGGGTTGAATGTGTAACATGGCAAATCTGCCATATTTGACTAATGAGAAGTCAAAATTCAGCATTTTGATTTTGTGGGTGTCGATGCTCTCAAGAGAAAATGGGAGAAAAGGGGTTTTGAAGGTAAATCTTGCAATTGAAGCTTGATTTGTGAAGGTTTTGACTTGCACATCACCTTCCTAACATCCAGTAAATGATTATCTTTCTTTTGATTTCACCATTGATGTGTTAGTTGGTGGGTTTTGTAGAAATTCAAAAATTTTGAATGCATGTGGTTAATTGGTGTTAGATTGTTGATAATCTAGCTAAACTAAAGGTAAAGAATGGTGATTAACATCCTAGAACCCTTTAATTTTGATTATGAGAAGTTAGGGTTCATATGGGAAAATTTTGGGGGGGTTTGGATTATGATGATAAGATGATGAATTAATGATGATTAAGTGTTTTTATGATGTTAGACACTTGAACAAACACCAAATTAGCCTAATGATAAAAATTTGAATGAAACATTAGTGTTAAGGTAAGGAGAATGAAACTCAAGTATGTGAGTTTGGGGTGAAAGAGTGTGTTTGGATATGAGTATAACTCAAACGGGTCAGTTTGGGTTGGAAATAGGAAATTGGGTTGTGAACCCAATTTTAATGTGATTTTGATGTATGTTAGATTACTAAACTAGGTGTATATGTTTAGGTAATCAAATTGCAAAACTTGAAGGTGGTGCGAGATCTTCTAACCCGAAAGGTAAGTGCTCTTGCACTTACTTAGTAATTGATGATAAATGGTGTTATATGCAATGTTGTATGCATAATGTGATAAGTTGCATAATGTGTTATGTGGTATGAATGTGTATAGTGGTGTACGAATAAGTGAATGAATGAAGTTATAGTATTAATACTATAATGGATAGGTGGATATGGAGTTATGGTCTAAGTACCATAATGGATATGTGGATATGAAGTTATGATCTAAGTATCATAATGGAAATGAGGTTATGGCCTATGTGCCATAATGGAAATGGAAATGTGTTAATTATGATTGATAAATGAAAAGTATGAAACTTGTAGGTGAAATGCAAATGATATGTAGCCTGATGACAAATTGGGTGGAAACGGTTCAAATGGGTGAATGGGTGAAAACAAGTAGTATTTACTTGTTTGATATGTTTTATCTTCATTACTAATGGTGTTATATGTGGTGTTGTGTAGGAAAAGCTCCGGGATAGTCAAGGTCAAGTTTATGGCGAATGTTGGATTCTCGTATACACTTTTGGTGATTTCGGGTGTAATTTAGATGTCCATCTAATGGATGTAAATGGATTACTTGAAAATGTATTTTAATGTTAAAAATGTGGTGTGAATGTTTTTGGTCAAAATCCAAGTGTTGGAAATTTTTGGGTGTCATGTTGTATTGGTAAAAGTTGAAAAATGGTTAAGTGTTGAAATCTGCAGGTCTGGAAACTTTCTGGAAAAAGGGGCTCTTCATGCCATGTGAAAAGCTGGGGACTGGTCTTCGCGACACGCGAAGACCTGGTTTCCCAGACCTGCACTTTTTGGACTCCCTCGCGCCACGCGAAGGGAGGGGCTGGTTCTTCGCGACACGCGAAGATAAAAAAAATTCCTTGGGACGAATGCTTCCGCGTGTTTTAATGATTTAATAATCGGTGTTTGAAATAGAGTGTTACACTTGGAGACCCAAAAAGAAATTTAGTTCACCCATTGAACTCATTTCAAACTTTGAGTGCATTAGAATCTCAAAGTGTTTGCATAATTTCTTCTTTGTTGATCCAAAGATGATGTCATCTACATAGATTTGAACCAATAGAATTTCTCCCCCTTCATCTTTGATAAACAATGTCTGATCAATGGCACCTCTTCTGAAATTGTTGCTGAGCAAATATCCTGACAAAGTCTCATACCAGGCTCTTGGGGCTTGGTGTAGTCCATATAGAGCCTTGTCTAGTTTGAAAACTTTGTTTGGATGTGAGGGATCTACAAAGCCTGGAGGTTGTCTGACATATACTTCCTCACCAATCTTCCCATATAGAAAGGCACTCTTGACATCCATCTGATAAACAGTAAAGCTTTTGGATGCAGCATATGCTAGGAAGATTCTAATAGCCTCCAGTCTGGCAACAGGAGCAAAGACTTCATCATAGTCAATTCCTTTCTTCCTGAGTGTATCCCTGAGCCACAAGTCTGGCTTTGTTCTTAATTACAATCCCTCTTTCATCTTGCTTGTTCCTAAAGACCCACCTTGTGCCTATAGAAGTCTGGCTAGGTGGAAGATCAACTAAAGTCCACACGTCTTGTCTTTTGAATTGCAGCAACTCTTCTTGCATTGCTTCAATCCAACTGCTGTGTTGCAGAGCTTCGTCTATCTTCTTTGGTTCAACTTGAGACAGAAAACAGGAGTATAGACAGATATTAGCTTCATGAGTCTTGCTTCTAGTTTGAACTCCTTGTTGAACTTGACCAATGACATTTCCTAAGGGATGTTCTTTGTTGATTCTTTGTGCTGGAATAACATCCAATTGTATTCCATGGTCAAGATTACTTTGATTTTGATCTGGAATATCTTCAAGAGAGTTGGTTGCAAGGGAATCTTCAGCAGTAGCAGCATCTTCCAATAAGTCAGCAGCATGAGCAACATCTGCAGCATCAGATGCAATACCCTCATCTTGATCTTCATTGTCAGAAAGACTGTTGCTGGTGACATTTGAGTTGCTTGTTCTGGCTTCACTGGCTTTAATAGCATCAACAACAGATGGAGGATCAATGGATGGTCTTTTGATTCTTATAGAGGGACCATTGAAGCCTAATCTGTAGTCATCACATGATGTAGATGCTTGCTTTTTGGAAGAGGTAGATTCCATATTTGAGAAGATGAGAGGTTCAAATACTTGTGAAAAGGAGTCAATATCAAAAAGCCAGTCTGGTCCTTTACCCTTTTTCACATGGAATGTGTTCCCTACATTCCACATTTGCTGATTCTTTAACTATTCTTGTTCTGGAATTGAATACTCTGTAAGCCTTGGATTGAGAGGAATAGCCCACTAAGTATCCTTCATCTGATTTTGAACCAAACTTTGGAAGAATTTCGTTGGTGATAAGAATGGTATATGGACATCTAAAGGGTTTCAAGAATCCAATGTAGGGAACTCTTTTGAACCACAGCTCATAAGGTGTTTTGTTGAGAGGCTTGATAATGAGAACTCTATTTTGCACATAGCAAGTTGTGCTAACTGCCTCTGCCCAGAATGTGAGAGGTAGTTTTGAGTCAGCCAGCATTGATCTGGCAGACTCAATAAGAGTTATGTTTCTTCTTTCAGCAACCCCATTTTGGTGAGGAGTTCTTGGAGCACTGTATTGTCTTTCAATGCCTTTCCTCTCACAAAAACAATTCAAAGTCTGGTTCTTAAATTTTGTACCTTGATCACACCTTATGATTTTGACTTTCTGATTGCTTTGATTCTCAACCCTCAGAATGTAGGATTTAAGAATTTCAGATGTTTCATATTTTGTTCTCAAGAAGTATACTCATGATAATCTGGTGTAGTCATCAGTTATCACCAGACAATATGACTTCTTTCCCATTGACATGACGTTTGTAAGACCAAAAAGATCCATATGTGCAGCTGTATTGGAGTGTCATTTGAATTCAATGTCTTGGGCTTGTGAGAACTCTTGTGCTGCTTCCCCTTCAAGCATGCAATGCAATGATCTTCAAGCTGGAATTCCTTGTCATGAAGACCTCTGACAATATTTCCTTTCACCAACTTGTTGATAGTTTTCACATTCACATGGCTTAATCTCCTGTGCCATAGAGCGGATTCATCAACTGATGCCTTGGACAGAAAACAAGATATACTACCAGATGGAGTGACTTTGTTCATGTCAAGCACATATAAGTTATCTTTTCTTTGAGCAGTCAACAAGATCTTTTCTGGAGGAGGTTTGCTTAGCCCAGGAGAGAGCACAAAACATTCTTTATCTGTGAAAAGCATCCAATGCTTCTGATCACATATTTGAGACACACTCATGAGATTGAACTCTAGTTCTTTTACATAGTTCACCTTTTCAATACTCATTCCTTCATTGGACACAGTTCCTTATCCAGTGATAGATCCTCCCTTTGAATCACTTCCAAATGCAACATATCCTCCATAAAAATTTCTGAAATCTGAGAGGATGGATCTGTTGCCTGTCATGTGCATGGAACAACCACTGTCTACAACCCATGTGTTATCATTATTACCTGGTTGTCCCTGCATATGAGAGAGATCTAGTTAGAGGAAGGGACCCAAGAGCTTGCAGACTTGGGTTAGTGTGTTTTAAGATCAAGATCATCAATATGTTGGCATTCAATGGATCCAAAGAAAATGTTGTGAGAGGGAGCTAATTTTGCTTTCCATTGTTGAGTAGGTTTTCCAGATCTTTTTACTCTGTCAGCAGCTGATGTGGCTTTGGCAGCTGATGGTTTAAACTGATCATCAGCAGTCTTGACTGCTGAAGCCTTTGGCTTATCAGCAGCAAACTTGATTGCTGTTGAAGGCTTTAACTGATCAGCAGCAGATTTGGTTGCAGTTGAAGGCTTTGGTTTGTTTTTCATCTTTTTCGGCTTCATGTGATCAGCAGCAATTTTGATTGATGTTGACTGTTCAGCAAACATCAGCTTCTCCTTCTTTACTTTCCTGTTGAAAGTGGGTTTTTCTGTTGGAGTTCTTCTATAGACTTGCTTCTCGTTAGGAAGAATCTTGACTGCAGTTGAAACTGATTGAGAGATCTGATTGAATGAATTGAATTTACAATATGCAGCAAAGTGGTCTGATTCACCACATATGATACAAGATTGTTGAGCTTTTGGTGTCACACCCCCAAATTCCACTAACGGAGTTTTACCGTTTTGGAAGGTGACAAACCAGGATCTCAGACATCAGTTACTTCAAACGACACTATATGGGACTTGAAATGTAATAATATAAAAGGTCAAGGTTCAGAGTGTATATGCGGAAGCGTTAAACGAAGTAAATGCGTAAAACAACGCGTCTAAGTCCAATTACAAACAAAACATAAATATTATTCAATAGATAATTATTTCAATTGAAGTCTAAGACACATGCATGACTTAACGTGATCCTGAGTGCCAACCTGAGAAAACATGTAAGAAAACGAGTCAACACTAGGTTGGTGAGTTCACAGGTTTCAATCTTTTCAAATAAAACGTTTGCGGATTATGTACATTCAATATATATATCAATAGGTTGCATGCCTATATTCATGTTTTGCTAAAGCGCTCGCAACCGAAACTGACAGTGTGTTTGTTTGTTTGCCTCCAGCCAGGTCTATCAACTCTGACTAATGTGTTAAGGTCAATATAACACCTGTTCGACCTTCAATCGAGTTAGCGACTAACACGGGTGGGGTTTATCAAACCCAGTAGTACTACCAAAATTACCTCGTTCATACCATATTAACGGTCCGATGTGTGTGAGGACTTTTCATGATAGTGTGTTACGCTTAGCCTCAACAGTGATATCATATGAATTACAATAAACCAAAAAGGTTGTGACATGTTTTCTCCCCCAAATAAAAACAGTAAAAGGGGCTGTGAAACTCACCTGCGTTGCGTAGTAGGTAGTCTCACACAAGTAAGAGATTTGGTACACGAGTGTTAGCCTGCACGGCTTACGTATGCCCTAGAGATACAAATATAACAGTTAGGGATGCATTGGGATTTGTGACGACGACACGGAAGATTGAACGTCTTAACGTATTCTAAAGATTAAAGAGTATACGAACGTGTCTACGGAATTAGATAAATTTCTTAATAAAATCATTAAGGAAAAAGCGTTACGTGTCGAACGTTAATAACGGATAGTAAATAAATAAATACATAACTTCGCACGATTGGGTCGTTTACAACAGTTAGAAAGATAATATAATTTAGTATATTATTTTTAAGTTCAAAGGATTTAAACAAATAATCATTTGCATGGAAAAATAATAAATATATTATTTTTAATCGAATGTATAAACGTGAGTAAATAATATAACGATTATATTATTAAATAATTTAAAACGTCACACGAGGTATAAAATGGTACGAAATAATATAAATACATATTATTTAATAACATTAGCCACGGGTTGAAAATAATACGAATATATTATTTAATACGATGTTACGGTTTGATAATAATGTAAACATGTTATTTTTATTTGATAATAACATAAACATATTATTTATAAAAGTGGGAATAATATAAAAACATGAGTTAATAATTCAAACCCGAGCCTACGGGTTGTTTTCCGGGTTAAAACATCTTAATGTATAAATATAAAAATATAGGAAAAAGTTTTTAAATTAAATAATGCTTAAAATAAATATTAAAACAAAACAGGGGGGAGGGAGACTCGAACTCGGGTCTCCTCCCTGTTTGCACATGAGTTTAACCAGTCCGCCCGCTAGGGTCATCGCAACATGTTTCAGATTCAAATGGTTTTAATCAACGATTCCAGTGGGTTCTTCCCCCTTGCGCGAACCGAAGACAACCCAGTCCCAATTCCATCGATCTCGATTACGATTTGATTCAAAAGCATAGGGGTTTTGTTAATTGTTTAATTTCGAGTCTGAGGGTGTATTTAATTTCAAAAACGAATGGTTTTGGATCGTTAAACCAGGTTCAAGAAAACCGTACCCTAAAACAAGAACAAGGGATCGATTTGCTCGATTCTGATGTTGAACGATGATGGTTTCATAGGGCTTTTACTTAACAAAGGATTTCGAATATCACTATAGGTTTGAATTCGATTGAGATTACGTTTAAGGTTCAAACCCCCAAATCGTTTAACGAGAAAACCCTAGGTTTTAGATTTTGATCAAATCGATGTTGCTTGATGGAATTAACATGGGGTTATTATAGAGAATCAGCTTGCGATTCGAACCATACCAATTAATTGGATTTAGATTGAGTGTAAGATGGATTTCGGCTAAACCAGATTTGTATGAACCCTAGAATCTGGTTCATAATCTATTTGATGTTGAGAGCCCTGAAAACGATAGGGCTTTCAATCACTAGACTAAAACGAGACTGAGAGTGTGTTCAATTACCAGAATGGATACCAAATTGGTGGTTCCCGACCAAATTGGTACGCGGCTTCGGTTGGCTTGGTCTCCGGCGAGTCTGGTTCCACTTCTGATCGAATTGGCGCGTGAGACAGTTTCGATAGGGATCGATTAAGGTATGCATGGGTTCAATTTGTGGAAATAATACAAGCATTAGCCGAATTTGATGAGTTCATAGCGGAAGTCGACGGTTTCTTGTTTACTCCTCATAATTGGAGTTAATTCGAATAATTGATGATGATTAATCCTCTAGTTATGACAGTTAATGCATTAGACGTGTGTAATCAGTTTCAACATTTACGTATAAACGATCGTGGGATTGATTTGGATTGAATACAGTGAGTTTGACTTTAGAAAGTCAAACAGAAATCAACTTATGGTTAATTACAGAATTGGTCCCTCTGGTTTCATGTATTAGAGTTTGGATTGTGGCAGAATTGGTCCTCAAGGTTTGGGTGAGTTAAGAACTTGACTGTTTGACTTTAAAAAGTCAATAGAATTGTATTTTGGGCAAATGACAGAACTAGTCCCTGTATTTTAAGTTTGAAAATAGGCAGAATTAGTCCTTGAAGTTTGAGATAGGGTTAACTTTAACTGTATTCCTAATGGAGTTAGACTAAAAGTCCGGATTGTCACATTTGGGATCTGCTTCCTTGGTGGAAAGAGAGATTTGCTTAAGGTAGTTGCTTTGGCTTCATAGCTTCTTACCTTCTTGTTGGTCTTCTCAAAAGCTTGTTGTTTGAGATTTCGTTGCTGCTGAAGGTAATAGAAGCATGTACTGGTGGTATATTGTATTTTCCACAGACAAAGCATGATTTAGCAATTTTATCCCTTTATAAGTACACATAGTCATATCTTTTGAACAAGTCTTTGAAATTCCAGGGATGAGTTTTATTATGCTCAAAGGTGGCTTCCTCCAATGTTTTCTGAACATATGGAGTTGTTTCTCCAGATGTATGACAGATGTCAAACACCTTCCTTGGTTAGTTTGCTTGATGATTTGTAGAGATGGAGGATTGCCCCTTTTCAATATTTAACTTTCTTCATTCAGGAGGATAGCTAATTTTGATCTGTTTGGTGAGTTGAGGTACTGGTATAGAGGGAATAAAGGGACTTGGACCATTGGTTTGGATTACTTTACCAGATTTGGTGGTTTTGAGAATTACTTCATTGGTAGGGAGTAATGGAGCTTCACTTGTTTGAGTGGATTCTGAGCATGTGGACTCAGATTCAGATGAGGTGTTGCAGTCTTGCACGGATAATTCTTCCTTAGTAGGATCAAGGTTTCGGTTTGCATGGTCAAGGTTTGTGAGATTGAAGTTTGGTTCATGGATCGTTACATAATCAGTAGGTGGAGGGACGGAGTTGTAGGGTTTTTCAGCTTGAAACCCAAGACCAGCAGTTACCTTCTCATGAATTTGAGCATCCAAAAGTCTTTGCAGCTTTTTGGATGCAAACTCATATTTTTCAACATGAACCTTTTGGTCTGCCAACTCAGCTCTTGTAGCTTTTAACAACCAATAGATCATCAATCTGAGTTTCAAGATTTGTTTGTTCATGTTTTAATGATGAAATCTCTTTCTTTAGACTGTTAATCTTTTCTTTGTAACTGTTTTCAACATTTTTGAATTCAGATTTCATTTGATGAAACTCTTTATTTTGATCTATAAGATTTTGGTTATGCTTTCTATATCCTAGAATCTTATCAATGCAATTTTGAGAACAGAGGTGTTCATATACCTGAGGTGGTATCTCTGTTGTGTCTGCCATGAGAGCTTGGTTGTTGGCAGGAAGATCTTCATACTGAAAGCTCCAGTCAAAATCAGTTGTTCCAACATGCTGAGTTGCACATGCTGCAGTTTGAGCAGCTGGGGTGTTGCCTTGATTTGCTTGACCTTGATGAGCTTGTCTTGGTTGTGTAGCAGCTGGCTTTGCCTTTGGTGCCTTGCATTCTCTAGCGAAGTGACCAAGCTGGTTACAGTTGTAACATCTTAGCTTGCTTTTGTCCAACCCAACTCTAGTGTTAGAGTTGTTTCTTGGAATGGGTCTTCCAGTTCTAGAGTAGAACCTTTTAGCTCTAAGAGATAACATAGCATAAGAGTGTTGTATGTCCATTTCTTCTAAGTCATCTGGATGGAAACACTCCAGATCTTCTTTGATAAATGACATATTGCTTGGGTTTTCAGAGACAAATGCAGCAGAGTTATTTTGAGGTGGGGCTTCAAGAAGAAAATGTGAGTTGCTAGTTTGTGAGTTGGGAGTTTGCGGATGGGTAACAATGGGAGGATATTAGTTACTTGAACTTGGAAGTGCGTGGTCGGAGTGTAGTGAAGAGGGAGTGGTGGTTAATGAGGATGAATGACCTGAGCTTCTTTCTTTGGCTTGAATCATTTCCAACTCATATGTCTTCAGCATTCCAAACAGCTCAGTCAGTTTGAGAGACTTCAGGTTTTCAGTTCTTCTGATTGACACTGTGTAGAGTGTCCAGCAACTTGGAAGAGATCTAATAAACTTTTTGAGAATGTCTTCATTCTCTAGCTTCACTTTAGAGCACTGCAGCTCTCCCACAAGATAGGTGTACCTGTTGTATAGAGTGGTAAGAGACTCACCATCCTTGTAGACAAAGTTTTCATATTGTTGCTTTAGAATGTCTCTTCTATTTTCTTTCACTTCTTCAGAACCAGCAAACATTTTTTCAAGAGCTTCCCATAGCTCTTTGGCGGTTTTGTATTCTCCAGAGTTATGAAAAACTTCATTTGGTAAGCACATTTGTATAGCTCCCATAGCTTTAAAGTCTATCTCCATCTTCTTGATGTCTTCTTCAGAATATCTGTAGGCTTCTTTAGGAACAAATAGACCTCCAAAGTCAGCAGAAGCCACCATAGGTACATACGGACCATCAATTATGGATCTCCACATTCCATATTCTTGGTAGCAGAAGAAACTTTCCATTCTTTTCTTACACATGCCATAATCTTCTCCAGACACCAGTCTTGGTGGTCTGTGAAGGCTTCCAACATCATCAAATCCAGTATTCTGAGCCATAGTTTGGATAGATGGTTTAGCAGTAAAGAGATAACAGAACTAGATAGTGATTAAACAAGTGTTAGTTTGTTTAATCAGATAGCCAAAGCTCTGATACCACTTGTAGGATCGGTGTTTTACAGGATGGTTTTGTTCAGTTGAGATTGGCGGAAACAATCACAACTATGCAATGTAAACAAGAAAACAAAGATAATACTGACAAATGCAAAGTGTATTAATCTTCAATGTTTACAAGTTTACAGAGAAAACTCTAAGGAAGCACACCTGTAAAATGAAAATATACAATACATATAAAGGAACTTAGAATCAAGACAGACACTTGATTCTAAGGATCAGATCAAACACAAGCCGTCGATCTTTGACAGTTACAAGTTACACTACTATTGGTAGACAACTAAAAGACAAGTAGCTAAAAGACAACTGCAGTGAAAAGACTTCTGCAATGAAAAGACAACAACAACACTAAGGCCTTCTCAGTAATCATTGCATGACAGATCAGAATAGGAGCATTGTCTTTTGTCATCTGCAGATAAGTCAATCCGCAGCATAAATGTTTATCAGCAGGAGAACATAGCTATCCGCAGTAATTGCTTTATCAGCAGTAACATTGTAATTCAGCAGCAAAATTGTGGAGTCCGCAGCATCTATACTTAGAGAATTTTGTAGCCACCAATCTTTATCTCTACATGTAAACTTATCTTAATTTTTGTTGCATGTTACACTCCTACTGATACATAAAGCTCATTAATATGTTTTTTAATCAAAAAATGTGGCTTCTTTCTGTCTTGAATGGAAGCATGGAACTTGATGTGGTGTATGTGTTACACAGTTGGCGTTTATTACTTTGAATTTCGAACACCGAATGTTTCTTTTTTACGCAACACAGAACTTCAACGATCTTGCGAAGGCTATGATCCGAACACGAGACATGTCTTGTATGGTCTGGTAAGCAAAACCAGTATTACTCAGTATTAACTTTTTTCTTTTGAAGTATAGAATCATGCTGTGGAAATTGACATATCTATCATTTCCATATTATTTATATGATTCTAGATTGATTTAAAAAAAAATTGAATTAGTTAAGGTCAAATGAGCATACTGGAAACATTAGTCACATCAGAAACTACGCAAGCATCGCATGAAGCTGTGATACTACCGGTTTTTTTGTTGGTTACTTTGCTTTCTATTTAAAATTGCTTATGTAGGCAAGCAATGAACTGCAAAAATGGTTTAGAGATGCTTATGCTTTAGAACGTGCTCTTAGTGGCGAGTGAGTGATATTTGCTTCTGCTGTTTGTTATGGTGTCATTGGTGTGTTAATCATTTAAACAACATTTATGGTAATGATAGTGATCTGAAGTGCAAGTTTTTTTACATTTATGTTGCTAAGTTTTTGTAAAGGCAACTTCTTAATTGTGTTAAAAGCCATATCCAAACACCCATTTGCTCTGTTTCTCATTGAGTGTGCCTGTTGTTGGACAAAAGTGCAATGCAGAAACACATCCAAACACCTCTGAATTTGTTATTAACTGCTCACATATTTTCATGGCCCAAAAGCATCAACCTCTCTCTTCATAATGGGATTTTTTTTTTGTTTCATTTTGTACTCAGTGAACTGTTTTTCAGAAAGAAAAGATAGAGTCAAACTTTGTGCAGAAACTTTTGTGGTGATTGACTTCAAGATTGTATATGATATGCATGTAATGAACTCAATTTACCAATATAGCTAGGTTTTGAATCTTCAAAATAATAATAAAACCATGTCAATTTAGGATTTCAATGAAGATGTATCTGACCACAGGTCAAGAAGTTTGAAATTAATAAAATCATGTCAATTTAGGATTTCAATGATGCTCAATTTGACCACACGGATCTCTAAAGTCAATATTTTTAGTAACCACTTTTAGTTATAATACCTATAAATTTAGAATGGAGTCGTAGCTGCAAAACCAAACAATGTTACCACGAATATAACAATCCAAAGCTAAATTTTCTGTGTACTTCTGCAATTATATTATTATATGATTCAGTTTGATGTTGTTGAGTGTAAGAACTTTTCAAAACTCTTTACTTACAAAATCAGAGTAATTTATTGATTTTATTTTATAGTTTTATATTTTTTATTTCAAATTTTTTTAAACTACTTAAGTACTATATTTCTCCTATGTTTATACAAAAGTTGGCCAAAACTTTAGAAGTTGTGGTTGGTGTTGACCGTTGAGTCAAGGCATTCGACACCTAAGTCAGGGAATCTTATTGGTTTTGCATGTATTGCGAGAGGTCTCCTCCAGTGGCGGACCCAGAAAATGTTTTTATGGGTGTCGGAAAATTTTCAGCGTTCGGATGTTTATTAAACGAGATTTTCTTTCTCGGGTCAGGTCATTAAAACTTTAATTTTTTTTGGCCAAAAGTCAGGTCACTGAACTTTTTCGGTGTTTGGATGTCGATAATCTAATATTCTAATAAATAATATAACAAATAATCAAATAATAAAATGAAATTTAGAGTAAAATTTCAAAAAGTACTTAATTTTTTATAGAAAAAGTTTAACAAATACCTAAATTCGGGTTGTTTGATCTTTTGATACAAGATTCGGGAGAGTAGATGGGCAACCTCTAACACACAACCTGACTCACGCAGACAGTAGTGACGTGATTTTTAATTAGGTTTGGAGGGGAGGGGGAGGGCACTTATCCGTCGATAGTTGTTTGTTTCCATTTCACTTAATCACGTTCGATGAAGATTTATGACAAGACCGGTTAATTGTTTAGAAATAATTAGATGTCTTAGGGTAAAATGTTATTTGGTTAAACTGTTAGTGGCCTAATGAAGTTAATTGTTCATATAACTTATTAATGGGTATGTCCAATTAACCAATTAATTTATAATAAGTTTATATTTGTTAATTAGTTTATAATAATTAATACATTTATATTTGTAAAATTTTAAAGTTTTAAATTAATTTTTTTGGGTATCGTTTTGGTAAAAAAGAGATTTCATGGGGGTCGGTGTCAAAATTTTAAAGGGGTCGCTCGGGATTAGATCGTACATATAACAAGCAAAAAAAAATTTCATCGGGGTCGGCCGACCCCGGTCCCAACTATGTGGGTACGCCAATGGTCTCCTCCTCACTTTCTCTAGAAGAGCTTAAAAAATATGAGATCCTTCGAGATCAAACTAACTTTTATATTGCAAACAAATTACCCCGTGTAACACACGAGTTTAAAGCTAGTAATATAATGTAAAAATAAGTGAAAAGTAAGTGTTCTCGCATACTAAAAAAATAAAGAAAATAAACCTATAAACAAATTAAAAAAAAAAGGAAACAAAAAAATCTAGGAAAAAGAAAATAAAAAAAAAAACACAAAAAATGTGAAAAACGCAGAGGTTGACAACCCCATGTTTCGAACCCGAGTTGATGGGAGGTGAAGAAAATGAGCCAGCTTCATTTGTTGATTCACCAAACATTATATTTTAATATCATAAATAATTCTGTTAAAATATATATAAAACATGAAAACGTGCCACGTGCCGAATCAACCAATCATGAATTACTACTTTTCACGTCTATTATTCAAGGGTGATTCTAACCACACACGGAATATTGCTAATTAGACCCGCCGCCGCCCTATACGCCCTCGTATAGGGCAATACGAGGGCGTATAGAGTTCAGTCACTGCCAACAGAATGTCACGTGTCATTCTCTATCTGGCGGCTGGTCCAATACGTGGCGTATTGACCTATACGCAGCGTATGAGGCACGGGTTATATTTTTGCTTCAAAAGTTGGAAGATTTGGGAGTTTTATGAATCCTATACGTGGCGTATTGACCTATACGCCATGTATAGGTATTTTTTATTTAATTATATTTTTTTTATTTTTTTTATTTTTATTTTAATTTATATAATTTTGTTAATATAAGTTTGTTAATCAAACAAAATATTAAACATTACAAACCAAACAAAATATTAAACATTACAACGAAACAAATAAACTAAAATTATATACATTACATCAAAAAATTAAATATATACATCAAAATGTTTTACATACATAACAACGAAAGAAACAAAATACAAATAAAAGAACTAAACCTAACCGGCTCCGGCGTCACCCTGACCCGCCCCGCCCTCACCCTGAACAGGGTCGTCCGGATAATGACGTGGCGGTGGTAGTGGGGGTGGCTCGATGCCGGCGGCTCGTGACTGATTCACGAGCTGTCCAACCGCCCACATCATCAGGTCCTCCATGCGATCGAGTTGACGACCCTATCGCCGTGAGTCGGCAACAAGGCCATCAAGCAATGCCTGGGTAGCCCTATCCAGCCTAACAGACCGACGTACGTGTCGGGGATGCTATGGCGGATGCTCGTGGACCTGCTCGACGTGTGGCGGCTCGTCCTCAATCATCATACCCTGTAGCGGCTGAGGCATAGGCGGGTCCCCCTGTCCAGGCATCTGCGGCAACGGCACCGGGACCCAAACCTGGTCCTGGACGGCCCCCACGAACCGAAGGCCCTGCGAGAATCGGTGCGTGATGCGCATGCCGCTCGCCGTGCGACGGTCTAATCGGACAGGGGGAATGGGCGGTAACATCGAAGGCTCATGTTCGTCAAATGGTATAACCGACCGCATGATATGCGTGATGAAAGCACCACCATATAAAAGTCCGCGCTTCTGTCGCATATAGGCAAAAGCAAAATAAAGTGCCATGCTCGTGGACAGGTCGCACCGCCTCCCAGTAAGCAGGCAGAAAAGAAAGAAAAGATCTCTATCAGTGCACCACTCACGGCTTTTCAGACGCGGTGCGATCGACGTCGAAATAAGCCGGTGCAGATATCTATACAAAGGGTCTCTAATACCCGAGACCCTCCCCTTGGTACCCAACCAAGGACTATCTGAAATCAAGCCCCAAAAAACAAGGAGTTCCTCCTTGTCCACCTCCGTCACCGCCTCGGTGAAAAGCGACGTGACCGTCCCAGGCTCGTAGTATAAGCCCGTCGTGACGACCCACTGACGGAGGGTCTGACGGTAAACGACCCCAAAAATAGAAAAAGAAATACGATCCGGATCAATATCCGGCACCTCCCCGGGTAGAGGCTGCAGCCCAGTCTCTGAGTAGATGAACGTCGAAAGAAACTCGACGACCAGCTCTCGGTATGTATCCGCAAAAGAAAGGCCAAAAAGACGCGACCATGGCGTGTCCTGACCGATGATGGCCCTAGCTCGCTCGGCCTCTTGCACCTCCTCGAGGAGGGCCTAATCCACCGCTGTACCTGGACCCATCTGCACCTCCCGGAGCTTCTGGCAACGGGAATAAGCCTCCATATCGGGCGGAAAATCCAGAAAAGGGTAGTGCGCAAGATCGTCTAGCTGATCCATCTCAATATCATCATCATGATCCGCCATATCTGATAATAATTAATTGTTTTTAATTTTTTAATTTAAATAATAATAATAATAATAATATATCGTTTAAATTTTAAATAATAAATAATAATATAATATTGTTTAAATTTTAAATAATAAATAATAATAATAATATATTGTTTTTAATTTAAATAATAAATAATAATAATATATTGTTTTTAATTGAAATAATAAATATTAATAATATATTGTTTAAATTTTAAATAATAAATAATAATAATAATTAATTTTTTTTATTTTAAATATTAAATAATAAATAATAATAATAATAATAATATATTGTTTTTAATTGAATTAATAAATAATAATAATAATTATTAATTTTTTAAAAACCTATACGCCACGTATAGGCTTATACATGGCGTATAGGCGGTTGTCGGGCAAAATAAGCCATACGCAAGCGAATTAAGCCATACGCGAGTGAGTTGCCGGGTAAACCAAGCCATACGCGACCCAAACCAGACTATACGCAGGTAAGTGAGCGGGTAAACCAAGCCATACGCAGCGTATAGACTTATACGTGGCGTATGGCTTCAACGTCTTCTTAGGACGAACTATACGCCACGTATGGCCCTATACGTAGCGTATAGTTCTTAAGTTCAAACCTAAAAATCGCTAATCTACCCAGTTTACCCGCTAATATTCAATATAAACCTAACATTAATGATCGTGGGTGTAGAGACGTACCTTTTCGAAGTTTTTTTGAGACGACAATCCTAATCAACGAGCTTTTTTGCCGGATGCGTATGTGTTTGTGTTTGTTTGTTTGTTTTGGGTCGTTTGGGTCTGTAAGCTGCGTTTTCCTAGTATATCAAGTGGCTATACGCCGCGTATAGATCAATACGTGGCGTAAAGCCACCAACCTTGGTATTCTATACGCAACGTATTGACCTATACGTGGCGTATAACCTTTAAAATATCTTGTTCAAGTATATACGCCACGTATGGCCCTATACGTGGCGTATAGAATATTAAATTAAAATTAGTTATATTTAATTAAAATTAATCAAAAACTAATAAAATATTAATTATAATTAACTTAAAATTAATTTAAAATAATTAAAATTACAAATAATTAAAATTTAAAATAATTAAATTGACCCTATACTTAAAATTAATAAAAAACTAAAAGCATCATCCGTGAGTCGTGAAATATTGTGGAAATGTAGATCCATTAGTAGCCATTATTTTCTTAAATCGTTCAATACGATCACTGTATATATTTTCCCATTTTGCTGCATCATCATTTCGGTGCAAATTCCAAAGTGCATTCGGCGTGGGAATCGGAAAATCTCCGTCTAACTCGACGTGGATGAAATGAGCCTTGTTGACGTGAACTAATGATACAGTTTGATGTTGAGCGTGAACGTTTGGACCAAACCACAATGGAAAAAATGTTTGATTACCGGCGATGCTTAAAAGATGAGCAATCACCCAAAATCTTTGAGCAATTAGGAGTCCTGTGTATGGCATCGACATCCAACGACTAACTAGTGCGGCTTTCACATCCTGCCAATGTATTGTGTGACGTAGCATATCATACTCTTGAAATGCGACTCTGTCAAAAACAGTTCTCCACCATTCCTCTTTATTGTCCATCTCCTGTAGAAGTTGTTGTCTGATAAAAAGCCACCTGTTTTCATTGAACCCTAAGCCCAAAGCTACCGATCGAAAACCACAGTTACCGTCGGGATTTACATCCTGTATATGTGAAATGTACGGATGAAAGACAGACGGTATCGAATCCTTAAAACAATTTATATTGTTAACCGCATCTTTCCCCATAATCAATGGAAAACCAAGATAGGCGTTATCATCTTGTGGTTGCTTTCCTTTACCCTTCGTTGGACGAGGGTGTTGAATGACCGAACTCGCGTGTATCGAGTCTTGTGACGCAATGTACGAGCTGTGTCTCGCATGGTCACATTTGCTTTGTTGGGATCCTGTGAATGAGCTGTTTCTCACGACATCCTGTTTCCTTTGTTGTTGCTTTTTCAAAGTTGGACGACCGCGAGTATCTTCTTGTACCACAGGCGCTTTCTTGTTACTTTTGATCGGAAAGACCACCCCTGCGATTCTCGACAGCATACTTCTTTTGACCTGATCAGGTTCTGACATAATTTTGTTTCTCACTTGACCAAGTACTTTATCCACGTCTACATTTTCATCATCGACAAACGACGGTTTTAAATCAAGTTTCCTCCAGAAGACGTCCAATGCATCTAGCGGGATTCTGTCACCTGTATTAAAACGAAATAGTCAGAAAAGTTTGAAAATTAAACTTTCACCTGTAAAGTCAAAACAGTTTACATGTAGCTTCGATACTTGCCAGACGACAAGCACACGACAACCCACAACTACTGAAAAGTTGGCAACCACACGTTGCATTTTGTTTCCGTATATGTGATAACTTGTACCACTCGTTTTCTAACAAATTTAGAGCTTTATGTGAAACCTTACCGTGCAGGTTATCAAACAATTCAATAGCTATGTGGCTATCCATTTTTCTTATGAGGCTTGTTCCAAACGCAAACTGTAATTGATAATATTGATCTGTTACAATTTCATCAACAAACCCAACAAGTCTATCTAGGAAGCTGTTAGCATTTCTAAGATAACTCTTTAAGAGCGAATGCTGGCTCTCGACTCGGTTCGTTGTTTGTTGACCAAAATTGAGGTTTTTGTTGGACCAGGCGGATACAAACTTTTCTTTATACGGGTCCAACCAATTTTTAGTCACATAATGTATAAATCCTGGAAAAATATTGAATAAATATTTAAATATTTAATAATTATTCAATACTGAAAATATTAAATATTCAAAACTTACTTCCTCGTTTGGCAGCATACAGTCGTTCGTAAAGCCGGTTGAAGTTGTACTGGTATATATCTGGCGTGGGAGACTCACATAATACCGACCATGAATACTTGAAATTTGCCCAGTCTTCGTCTGTAAATGATGCCCTGCAATGTTTTGCGATATTCTCATGTATGTGCCACCGACATAGGTTCTTCGAACAATCCGGAAATATTTTATCACATGCGTTCATAAGAGCTTTGTCCCTGTCTGTTACTATCACACGCAGCTCCATACACTTTTGCAACATTGCTTTTATTTGCAGTAGCACACAGACGAAGTTTTTCTCTCGTTCTTTTGATATAAATGCATGAGCGACACAAAACGACTGGTGTGTGGAGGTCACACCGACCACTTGGACAAATGGAAGTCTATACATGTTTGTTTTGTAAGTCGCGTCGATCATCAACACGTGCGGGAACGCACGCCACATCTCGAACGATTTCAGATGAACAAAGAATATCTCCTCCACAATATTTGTGGCAGGATCTTCCCGAGTATAGTAGACGTATTTTTTAGAAGAAAACAGGTTTTCCAGAATCTGCATTGGAGTTTCACCGACTCTCGTTTCGTTTTTTATCTTTTGTATCGCATTATAAATGTCCTTTTTAATGCAACTACTCTCTGGGTTTTGTTCCCTTATAGTTGCCAGAATGTTTCGTGGCAACATGTTTTGCGAATACAACTTCGCCACCAAAAGTTGTTCCGACTGAGACAGTCTCCTCGCAAAGGAGTGTGCCTCAAGATGTTGACTAGGATCGTGGTTATGACTGTCATCCTTCACCGTTAATTTTCAATCACCAGTATTTTTGTTGGTACTCTCCTTCTAATTTAAAGGGACAACCTATTTTCTTGTTACCGGCACGTCTAACCGTGGCAGTAGACGCACGTTCGCCGTGACGGTCACACACAAGCCACACCTTGATAAACGGTTCCGTCGGATCATCGCCTTTTCTCCTCGATCGTCGGGTGACAAGGACGTAACCATTCTCACGTCCTATCCTGACCGCCCAATCCACCAACTGTTCACGAGACTGAAAATTCTGGTCAGTTTTATACGACACGTTTTGATGGTTTTGTTCCTCGTCTTCGGACACGAAGTCGTCGGTTTGTTGTGTCGGGTATGAGACTTCACCGTATACGTAGTCGTCGGTTTGTTGTGTCGGGTATGAGACTTCACCGTATACGTAGTCTTCGGTTTGTTGTGTCGGGTATGAGACTTCACCGTATACGTAGTCGTTCGTGGGCTGTGTAAGGTAAGACGGTACACCGTATACGAACTCGGGATTGCTCAGTGGCTCGTTCAAATCCGGAAGCCTTACCCGTTGATGAGAATAAACGTCGGACGAGACCTCCTCCCAGTTCACCTCTTGAACGCCAGAACTTTGCGGGTTGTTTTCCACCGACTCGTTAGAATATACCTGAAAACCGTAGTTACCATCTCACCACCAAGACATGTTTATAGTTTTTTTTTTGGAAAGCATACGTTCGTTCGTTCGGTTTGAATGAGAATTCTGCATTGTTAAATACACAAAATTTGGGCCCTATACGCATCGTATAGCCCAATACGATGCGTATAAGGTACGATGTGATGGGTTTAGTGATAGAAGGAATCTCGTATCCTACACTGCATCGTATTGACCTATACGATGCGTATACGAGGTTTGAATGACAGGTTGTAAGAGAATGTCGGGCACGGGAATTTGTGAAGGGCTATACGCATCGTATTGCCCTATACGATGCGTATATGACCAAGTGCGATTAGCATTTCTCGTGTGTGGTTAGTAGTCCCCTTATTCAAATTGTATATAGTTATAATAAATAGTTTATTATTAACAAATTTAAATTAGTTATTATTAATTTAGTTACAAAAAATTAATAAAACTTGGTGATAACGTGAAAAATGTCCAGGATGTGTTTGTAACATGGATGCGTTGTATGAGAAAAAATTTGCGGTGAAGTCGTTTGGTTCGTATAATATTTTTTAAAGAATTTAGAATTTGAATGAAATCCTTTAAAACTTGATGTAGTGTTTCGTTTATAAATTTGATAATAGAACTTGAATCTTTAAAAAGTTAAATGACTAACGGATCATTCCTCCCAACCCCCGCCTCTGTCGAATCAAAACCCCTCCAATTGATCATATTTCTGGATTTCAAATACAATATGTCAAAGATTTCAATTTATGGGTTTGATTTCGTATAGTGTTGGTCAACCATAATTGTTGAGTTCTTGACTTCTGATTCATTCATCAACCATCGACTTCTTCGATCATCGACTTTCTCCTTCTGATTTCTTGAGTTTGATTCAAGTTTTTCTTTGAGGTACTTAAATTTTTATTTTTATTTTTAAATAAGGAATTTTTTAAACCAAAAAGAAAAGTTTTCTAGAAAATAGCAAAACAAAATTCTCAAATGAAAAAAAAAAATATTTAATGCCAAAATAGACAAAGGAAGTTTAATACAACTAGAAGGGTGTCCGCACAATGCGGTGGGGAACACAACATGTAATCTATATCTATATCTATACTATATAATAAATAAAAAAATTTTCATGTCACGTGTCGCCTCCATATTCATTCTCATCATTTTTTTCTTGCTTCTCTCTCTTGTTAAATATACCTCTATCTTTTAATAATAATATATTTTAAAGAAAATACTAATTAAACTATTAAACACATTTATTTTAAATAATCCCTTATTATAAGAAACTTTAAAATCTAATCATATAACTTTTATTTTCAATCAAATAGTAATGAAAGTCAAATTAAATTAAATAGTAATTAACTTATTTTCGAAACTCAATTATATACTAATTTTTACATATTTTGAGTTTTGTTTTCTATCCTTAGTGTATGCAATACATTTTTACACATGTAAAATATATACATAAATATTTAATAATTTTATATTTTTTATATTTTTCACCCCGTGTGTATTACACAAGTTCTAATAGTTTTTTTTAAATAAAAAAACTATATTAATACCATATTCAAATTAAAGATAATAAAATGCTCGTTTTATGGTGAATTTTTTTTAAAAAAAATATTAGCGTATGAAAAAATTATGGTCATTTAAAAATCGAGGGGAAGTTGGTTTAAAAGTCAACAATTGTAATCACATAATTGACATGTGTGTAAGGCTATCCGTAATGGAGTTGTGAAAGTAGGCGTGATCCACCGTGGCGGCGTGAAGGGGCGTGGAACACCGCCCTCTATGACGTGAAAGGGGGTGTGGGGCTTAAGGGGTGAGGGGACGTAACATCCCAGAAATCTAAATAGAGATGGTTCTGGCTAGCGGATGACCCGACTTTGTATAAACTAAGAGGGGATGTTAGGACTGTGGTTAGAGGTATGTTTAGCTACCGAACTAAACCCGGGTAGTCGTTTTTAGAGCACCCGAGATGGAAACGCAAATGACGAAACAGGAGGGACCCGGAATTAACTTGGAATGGTTTAAATACCACGTTAAGGGAAAACCCTAAGGCACTTAGGCCCTAGGTGTGTGCGACGGCAAAAGAGAAGACGCAAGAGAGAGAGGGGGTGACCGGACGAGGGTGGACGGCAGTGATTCAATGACGGGTTGCGTCAACGGCTTCGTAACCGCTAAGGTAATCCTCGTTAGTATTTCGATTCCGTTTTTGTATCGGTTCTTGCATGAGAAAAACGATTAGGGTTTGGGGGTTTCATACCCACGGCCGACGACGTATTTGATGATAGTAATGGTGTTCGGCTGAGGTGGTGGTCTCGAGGGTAGCAAGAGGCAGCAGCGACGGGAAGGAGGTGTGTAAGGGTGGCCGAAGAAGAAAAGTAGGCGGTGTTGTGCGATGGTGACGTCGGAGAAGAAGGAGGATCAAGGTGGGAGCCACAAGAATGGTGATTCACGGGGGTGAGGGACCCAACACATACAGCGGCGGGGAGTGGCTGTGAACGGTAGTCATGGCGGCGTCTTGGTGGTGTAAAGTGGAGGAGACATGGTGGAGGGCTGGTTAGGGTTTTGCCCGAAGAACAAAGTGATGGCACATGGCGGTGGTCGGACTAGCGGTGTAATATCCTAGATTTTTCGATGTATCGTTTTCCTAACTATTGTATTGAAATTCTATTCCTTCGTGTAATCTATCTATTTCAAATCCTATGAGCATGTCCTTTTCTAAATCCTTGCACGTATTATAAACTTAAATCTTGAAAACTTATTAAAACCCTATTTTCTTAAATAATAAATATTAATTAATTTGATATATTTAAGAAAAACAATTATACTTGAAATATATATATATATATATATATATATATAAAAGACTTATTTAAAGATATATATGTACACCTTATAAGAAAATATAAAGGATATTTAATTCCTAAAACTTTATAAGTTTATATTCATTAGAATAATAAAATTATTAAACTTGAACTTGTAAATTATAAACTTATAAATTATTTTACAAAAACTATAAGATAATAAAGTGTAAAACTTATAAAAACTTATTTGAGTTTTATAAAAATAAAACATTATAAAACCGAGGGACTAAACTGTCATTCTTGATAACTTGTTTAAACAAAAAATCATGTTTTAACATAAAATAATAAAACTTACAAACTTCAGGGACTGAAAGTGCATTTAACCCAAACTCCCGGATCTGAAACTAGTCGCGAGTTCGATCCCCGTTTTAACATAAAATAACAAAAAATCATGTTTTAACATTAATTTGATATATTTAAGAAAAACAAACTTCATGTTTTTAATCAGATTTAATATTTCTAAATATTTTTATAAAATATGTTACACTTTTATAAACTCAAAACCAATTTTTATTTGTACTTTTATTTCCAGAATCATTTTATTTAATTAAACTTAGTTAAAAGCTTATAAGAATTAAATCTTTAAAATTAGGCTTTAAATACTTAAAAATTATAAAAATACTCTAAACTTTTATAAAACTTAAAATTCAAACAGAGATTATTTTATAAAAACAGAAAACCAAATTTACTATTTTATAAATAAATTCTTTTTGTTTAAACTTTAATTAAACAGAAAAATTATATAAATTTTACAAAATCAGAAAAAGTTTATAAAACGTATATTTTTATTTTAGAAATCAGAAACTTATAAACTTGTACATTTTATAAAATTTATATTTAAAACTCAAAGCTTAATTATTCATTTGATGTAAAACAGAAAATAAATATACTTTATTTATTTAAAATCATAATATTTATAAATTTATAAACTTTAAAAAACATTTATAAACTTATAATTAAAACATAAACTTTATTTAACATACTTATACACTTATAATTTAAAAGAAACTTTATTTAACACTTTATAAACTTATGGTCTCATTTAAACTTTAAACATTTGTAAACTTATAATTAAATCAAAATATTTATTTAAGATATTTACAAACATTTAATTTAAAAGAAGCTCTATGTAACATTTTATAAACTTATACTTGCATATGATTTATTTAAACTTTTAAACACATTTTAAACATTGTTTAATTACAAGTTATTTTTGTAACATAAATACATTATGCTTAAACACTTTAATAAATCTTAAATGATTTATATTAATTATTTTAATTAGATAAAATAACTATTTTCAAATACTTTTAGATAATTATTATCTACCCTTATTAGTCATTTATTCTTTTACTTAATTAATCTTTCATCTTTATTTATAATACTTAAAAAACAATTTAAAATTTTATTTATCATGTGTAGATAATAATTATAAATCATTTGAAATAATTATTTTAACTTATAATTAATTTAAACTTCAAACTTAATAAACTTTATGATACTTATTTAAAGCCTTGTTTTAAGTTAAACTTTATAAAACCTATTTAAATAACACAATCATTCATGTCTCTCTTTGAAACCCTAGTTAATCTTAGAATCTTAGATCCTTTGCCATAAACTTTTAGGATCAAATTTTGAACTTTAAACTTTGTTATGTAGGCTTATTGTGAGGATATACTTCCTCAAAACTTTGTTACACTTAATCCTTGTTGGGAATTCTTTCATCATTCCAAGTGAGTATACTTAGTCCCGTTTTATTTTGTTTTATTTATAAACTTGGGGTGAAACATGTATAAACCTTTTAGACTTATACAATTCATAAACAACTATGTCTATATGTTTTCCTTTGTGTTATGTGATTGAGACTTGCATGCTTAAATTAGACTTAATTCTAGCATACTCATTAACTTTGATCTAGCCTACAGTGACAATACTATATATATTGTATTTGACCAATCCACCTAGTTTGATTGACCCTTCGGGGGGAGCCCATGGTGATTGTTACTGGACCTATACTTTAAGGGTAATATTCAGGTTTTGCCTAATCTTGGTTGAAAGGATTGATATGCAAAATGTTTAAACTTGTTTGTTTTCATACACTAATACCTTAGATGTGTAAGGCCCCAAACTAGGCACCCTACAGTTGGTTCTCATGACTGGTTATATTCTTTAAAAACATCTAACTTTCATTTAGATAATCAGCGAAAGACTTACTCAAAATAGTATTATCTTTAAAGTCGTTAATTTTCATAAACGTTACCTGACGAATGCATGCGCACCAACCCGAGTAGCCCGCTCCCAATCCAAGATATCTCGACTAGCAGACTCACCTGCAAAACAATCTAACGTACATACAAAGTCAGCTACGCTGAGTGAGTTCTAATAGTTTAAATTAACAAAATCCAACTCGTCTCATTTTCTTATTTATCTCCACCCAAGACCCTCTGGTCATTAGAAAATCGTTGTATAGATTTTCATCATATAAATAACCACCGTTATTTTATAATATCCCAAAGGATTCACCACCCCAGACTCTACCCACCATTTTAACTTAGTAAGTCTCTCAGACATAGAACGAACTTACCATTCTGATAACTCATAATTTACCGTATATATTAACCATACACTGGCTAACTCCTCCAACATCTAGACACCGACTTATCAGTCTTAACCAGAACTCTCATAAACCAACTGACTCAACGGTTGTACACAATGTACTTAGCCTGACACAACGGTTAATCTAACTCGACACACCACATTGATTCCATCTATTTATCACATCAATATCATCTCATAAGCGATTATTATAACTCATCACTTGCATGCAATTTAACAAATATATAAGCACACAAATACATACCTCATCAATGCACCTTTGTCAGGGTTATCCCCGTCGGGATACTCGTCATAAGCTCAGCTACACCCTTGTTACAGGGCCCCGCCGCTAAACATAGTGACACACTCGTCATCTATGATGACTACCCAGCCACTACACGGTGACTATATCATCTACCATACAATGACTGACACATCACACGTATAATGATGACCCCGAAGGACTCCGTCCTCCACATCACTATTAGCCGTATACACGGACAACAATGCAAGCACACAAAGCAACACATAAATACACATGACACGACCTGGACATGTACTACGACTCACCACCATTTACGGATCACTTACGTGTGTAATCCAACGCTTACTTAGACATATCCTTATAACGTCTAGACACATTACTCAACTCTTTCCGAATAGGAAATTATACGACGCACAAACACTATACTGACTTCTAGCCCATATGTCACACCCCCAAATTTCAACTAACGGAGTTTTACCGTTTGGGAAGTGACGAACCAGGATCTCAGACATTAGTTACTTTGAATGACTCTACATGGGACTCAAATGAAAATATTATGTCAATCAGAGTTTCAATGCGGAAGCGTAAAGAAAAGTAAATGCACAAAACACACGCGCCCAAACCAAAAGTCTAAAAGTCCAAACGTCCAACCAAGCCAAGTACAATACAAAATAATCCAAACAAACATAAATAAGCAACAATCAAAATAGATGAATCCTATGCATGCCCTAATGTGCACATGTGCCTTATCTTAGCGACCTGAGAAAACATGTAAGAAAATATGTCAACACGAGGTTGGTGAGTTCATAGGTTTCAATACATAAATAAGCGTTTACCAGATTTATGATCATTCAGTATGTATCTATAGGTAGCTAACCTATGTTCATGTTTAACTCAAGCGCTCGCAACCGAAGCTGACTGTTTATTTATTTGCCTCCTGCCAGGTCTATCAACACTGGCGGTGTGAGTAGGCTAACATTTCACCCGTTCGATCTCTAATCGAGTTAGCGCGACTAACGCGGGTGGGATTTGTCAAACACAGTAGTACTACTAAATATTACCTCGCTAAGATCCATATTAACAGTCCGATATAAGATGAGGACTTTCTGTGATAGCGTGTTACGCTTAGCTTTAACATTGATAACTTATGAATAGCAAAATCTCAAAATAGTTTAATCATGTTTTCTCCCCCAGATTAAAACAGTAAAAATGGGCCGTGAAAACTCACATGCGTTGCGTAGTAGGTAGTATCACAAAAGTATGAGATTTGAAATAAGGATTAAGGAGTAGACGAACGTGTCTACGAAAATATGTATACATTTCTTAAAATACTCGTTAAGAGAAAAGCGTTACATGTCGTACATTAATAACGAATAGTAAATAAATAAATACATTCGTACGTTAAAGTCGTTTACAACAGTTGGGAAAATAATATCATTTAATATATTATTTTTAGGCTCGTCGGATTAACTAAATAATCATTTGCGTGGAAAAATAATAAATATATTATTTTTAATCGAATGTATAAACGCGAGTAAATAATATAACAATTATATTATTAAATAGTTTAAAACGTCACACGAGGTATAAAACAATACGAAGTAATATAAATATATATTATTTAATAACATTAGTCACGGGTTGAAAATAATATAAACATATTATTTTATACGAAGTTACGGCTTGAAAATAATATAAACATATTATTTTTATTTGATAATAACATAAATATTTTATTTATAAAAGTGGAAATAATATAAAAATAGGTTAATAATTCAAACCCGAGCCTACGGGTTGTTTCTCAGGCTAAAACACATTTATATAATAATATAATATTATAGGGTTTGATTTTTATATTAAAATAACACAAGAAAAATGTTTAAAAAATAAAACAGTGTGGAGAGACTCGAACCCGGGTCTCTCCCACACAAGCACAAACACTTAACCAGTCCCGCCCGCTAGGGTCATCGCATTAGGATCCGGATCTGATTAGTTTTAACACCAAGGTGTCTGGTGTTCTTCCCCCTTAACGATACTCGATCCAAACCAGTCCAAATGCCATCGAATTCGACCACGATTGGAAGTAATTGCATAGGGGTTTCGTTCAACAGATGTTTGCGAATCTATAAGTGAGTTTAATTGAAAAGCAATTGGTCTAAGGTCGCTGAATTTAGGAAAAACGGGTCGTAACCCTATATTATAAACACAAAATCGATTCATGAGATTCTGATAATAAAAGTTGTTAGAATCATAGGGCTTTTAACAAAAACAACATTGCGAATCTGATGATGTAGTTTAATTTCATTTAAAATGTGTACTGGTATGAGTTCGATTAACCAGAAAGCCATACGAACCCTAGGTTCGATCCGATTTCGATTCGATGATAAAACCCCTGGATTTCATAGGGCTTTCAATGTATGAATCAAGGCGAGTCTACTGATGCATTCAATTTCAGTAATCCGTATTGAAATGATAGGGTTCGACTAAACCGAAGTCGTATGAACCCTAGGTATCGGATCATGATGAATTCTATAATGGAAACCAAAATTAAGATAGGGCTTTCGATATACAGAGGATTGCGAGGCTAATCATGTATATTAATTGGATTTAAATAGAGTCTAGGGTCTTGATCGATTAAACTGGTTTACGATGAACCCTAGAATTTGGTTTAAGTTGAATTCGATAATGTAAGCCCTAATTTGGTTAGGGCTTTCAATTATTAGACATAAACGAAAGTGGAGGTTTAGACAATTACCGGAATAGAGTTTGAATTGATGATCCCCGACTAAAATAGTTCCGACTTGAACTGGTTTGATCTCCGGCTCCCTCTGCTATGATTCTGGACGAATTGATGCTTGCAACAGGCTCAAACAGATGCGATAAAGGTGTGAGAGGGTTTAATTTGTGAAAGTAATACGAGGATTCGTCGAATTTGATGAATGTTTGATGTGGGTTGACGGTTACGACTTCGATAATCATAATTGGGATTTATTCGCGAATAATGGTGATGTTAATCACCTTAATAATGATCGAAACTGATATTAATCAACCGTTTCAGTTATAATTTCGAACGAATTTTGGATATAGATACGAATTTGAATTAAGCATAAACTAGTTTGACTTTTGAAACTCAATTTAGTTGATTTTGGGTTGATGTTGACTTTGGGAGTCAACAATTTAAGTATTAGGACTTTGCAGGACTAGTCCCTACAGTTTAAGATCAGAAATTGGCAGAAATTGGCAGAAATAGCCCTTGGGATTTAATATCGAGTTAATTGGGTTAGGTTTGGGTTAGGTTTTAACAGGAAACTTAACGGAATTTCTAACAGTACTAACTGAAAAGTACGGGTTGTCACACCATACATACTATGGACACCACATAGACTCATGCAAACACGATACCCGTCGTGTCACGAGGAAAACGACACAACATCAAGCACACGACGCATGACAGCATACTAGCACCTACTTGACTCGTTAATGAACCACGTACGGGTTCCCATGCTAACTCTCCTTATATAACCATCACAGGTTTAACTAAATTCCCGACTCATCCCGACTAACTCATAAGATGACATACACAGATCATCCCAACTCTTGTTCACCTACCCTAAAGATCCCATAACGACCCTTAGCTCATTATTACATAATGGTCTTATAAAACACTTTAAGTTTAAATTATAACTCGTAATGCATTCGTATAATAAAACATGTGAGTATGTAGGATAGCCTCAAAACATTAAAACGTTTAAAAGAGTGGATTAGAAACTCACTGGTTATGTCGAGCCTCAATCCTTGCTCTGCACCTCGTGCACTCACTTGAATCCCGAACCTGTCAGAATACGTTTTACACATACGTCGTCTAAAACATAAATATAAATCCCATCGTTGTCTCGCCAGCTCGTCCTTTCTTTCCACGAAACTCTAGCCACACAGGTTTACGTATAACGTTGCTCCGGAACCGGACAGGATTAGAGTATCGAACCCGAGCTCCCATGCAAGCATACATACATGCATACTCATGCAAACCCTAGTACTTATCACCTTTACATGCAACCCTAGTCACCACGAACCCGCACCCGAGTTCATCCACGCGCCACCACCGGTACCATCTCCTTCGTCGTACACCACCATGGTCACCCCCATGCCCCGTCGTCGTCCCCGTGGGCTTCTATCATCATCCTCATCCTCGTTGATCACCACCGATGAACACCTTGCACCATTGTTGTGCCTTATTGCCGAAACAGCCCGCAACCGCCGTCCTCCACCGTCGTGCCACCACAGCAGACGCCGGCAGCGTCACCGCCCTCGCCACAGCCCGTTCCAGCCGCCTCCCACCATCGGCTCCACCTTTGCCGAGCGTCACCACCATCGAGTACCACCGCTGGTCTCCTTCACCCTCGTCTTTCCAGTCGGCCCCCACTCCAATCATCACTTTCATCATCACCCATTGCCGTCGCCCACCACCTACGACTAACACAGGCCACAGCCGTGAACACCATAACCTTACGGCCGCTACCCCTCCCCAATAACCCTTTACGCAACCAACGGAACCAAAATAAGATTAGAACGTAAAACGGAAATTACCTACTCGAGTTATCAAGGCTGCGCACTTCGGAACACCTTGCCACGCCGTCCTCATCCACCCACCGTCATCGGTTCTCCCTTGCGGCTTCCCTTGGCTGCCGTTGCATTCCCTAGGTCCATAATGGCCTAGGGTTTGCGCTAATATGGTTTTTATACCACAATACATTACACTCGGGTCCCTGTGTTATCGTACACACGCGTTTCGGTCTCTAACCATCTTTTAAAATGACTAACTATCACTTCTCTTTTGATAAAATGCATCACAAATAGCAAACCTTTCAAATCCTCTTATTTAACAAAGGTCCGGGTCATCCACTAACCCGGGTTACTAGCTTACGGATTTCAGGGATGTTACAAGATGCATGTACATAGTGAATTGTAAAACTTTTAAAGACTTTGTTAAACCGTGTCAAAACCTTTGTATCTCACCAACTATTTTTAGTTGACAGTTTACTTAACATGTTTTAGGTGCTCAAGTATGAGGCTTTCTTGTGATCATATAGGATGCCTTGGACTTAGAGAATTTATCAAATTTAAATCTTGTATTCTTGTTTTGTTTGTTGATCTATGTGTTTTCATTCCTTGTATTGAACCTTGAAAGTTATTAATGAAATATCTCAATTTTAATAGTCAACCTTGTGCTTATGAACAACCGCGTCCGCCCCGACGTATAATTCGTCGTCGGTTGGGGTGTGACAAGCAGTGCACGGGGATGAAGACAAGGACGACAGTGGTGATTAGTGGTGTGGTGGTGCACGACGGGGCAACCGGGGTAACACCGGTTAGGATTTTTAGTTGCATGGTTGCTTGTAGAGGAGAAACCCGGCTCAGGTACGCATGGGTTCACGGGTTAGGGTTTGCATGGCACACGTACGTGCATGCATGGAACCTAGTCCGGGTACACAGTTCCTAAATGGGTAAAGGACGATCTGATACACGTGCCATTGGGACTAGGGTTTCGTGGGGAAAGAATGACGAGCCTATGAGATGAGCGTTGGGGTTTAGCTATATTTATACGTTATTCGAGGTAAGTGGAGAACGTGTTCTAATCATGTGATCACGTGCTTGGCAGGTTTGGGACTTGAGCGTGGACGAACGAGCTGCAAAGCTAGGACTGAGGCTCATCATAAACTGTGAGTTTCTAATCCCATCTTTTTTAAATGTTTTAAATGTTTTTGGGGCTATCGTACATACTCACACATTATATGATATTAACTAAACGTGACACAAGTCATGATGTGATTTAGAAGTGTACATGGGATAATTATATAATAATTATCTAAGGGTCTACGTGGGGTCCTTAGAGTGTGTGGGCAAACGTGTTTGTGAAACTAATTGTATTACGAGTTTTGAGTTTTAAATTAATGAGCTATGTATTTGAATATCAAAATACGAGACTAAAGGTACGGGTCTTGTACCTAGAGTAGGTGTGTTGGATATGAAACTATTGGTGGTATGATGCATAGTGATCTAGTAAGGGTGAGTCGGGATTGTGTTTACATGTCATACGAGTACGACTAGGAGGTGTTGTTGGGTGTGCACGTACATGGTATGTGCTTAGATAACGAGACATAGTAATTGTATATGTGATGCTATATTAGCGGAGTATTGTGTTATGAGTTAATTGGGGTGAGTCGGGGTAAAATCTAAACGTTTATGATTACGTATAGGATATCTTATCCTAGTACTATGTGTGGGGTGCAGGTGTAGTTAACGAGTCATGTAAATGCTAGTAGATTGTTGTGGCTTATGTGTTTGATGTTGTGTGTTTTGTGTCGTTGTCCTTGTGGCACGGCGGGTATTGTGTGTTGCACCGTTGTCTTTATGACACGACAAACGAGATCGTGGAGGACGAAGTCCTTCGGGAAGCCACCTAAGGAGACAATTATTCAGCAGGTTAATGATGAGCTCGGGGTATGTCGAACGCCCTAACGAGGGTAACCCTGGTGAGGGTGCAGTTATGAGGTAAGGGTAACCCTGACGAGGGTGCAGTTATGAGGTATGTATTTATGTGCATGTATATGTGTGTTGAATTGCATACAAGTGTTGAGTTATATTTATTGTGCATGAGATAATATTAATATGATGTGTAGATGGTATTAATGTGGTGAGTAGAGTTAGATTGACCGTTGTGTCGGGATTGTGATGTGGTGTTTACAACTGTTATGCCAGTTGGTTTGTGAGAGTCTTGGTTAGGGCTGGTTAAACCGGTGTTTAGGGGGTGGTTGAGATAACCACTGTGTGGTTAATATGTGTGGTAAACTTAGAGTCATCAGAGTGGTAAGTTCGACCCATGTCGGAGAGACTTACTAG
Source organism: Smallanthus sonchifolius (assembly GCA_023525975.1). Taxonomy (NCBI): domain Eukaryota; kingdom Viridiplantae; phylum Streptophyta; class Magnoliopsida; order Asterales; family Asteraceae; genus Smallanthus; species Smallanthus sonchifolius. Next base: position 16,491,478 of record CM042020.1, read on the forward strand.
GTTAAAATGGTGGGGTGAGTCTGGGGTGGTGAATCCTTTGAGATATTGTAAGATGGCGGGGGTTATCTATTTATTAATAAATGACAAAACTATTTTATAAAGACCAGATGGTCTTGAGTGGAAATAAATTTGAAAATGAGACGAGTTGCCTTTTGTTTAAATTAAACCATTAGAACTCACTCAGCGTAGCTGACTTTGTGTGTACGTCAGATTGTGTTGCAGGTGAGCTTGGGGGTCGGCGTATCTTGGATTGGGAGCGGTGCTACTCGGATTGGTGTGCAGGCATTAGTGAGGTAAAACTTAATGACAATAACGAGCTTATATGAAAATTGAGATTTTAGAAAGACTTCCACTGTAGTTTGATAAATCACACAAGTATTTTAAAGAGAATAACCAGTTATGAGAACCAACTGTAGGGTGCTCGGTTTGGGCCTTACAGGGGATTCACGGAGAAAGGGGCAAAACCTACAAAAACCAACACCCAATCATATTCTTCCAACTTATAATTTCTTTTTATTTTATTTAATTAAATATTTAGTTTATGATTTAATTTGGTTTTTCTCAAATAACTCATGCTCGATAATTATTTAAAAAAACGAAATACACTTGCTTAGTTATTTTATTTTTCTGAACATCCAGGTATGAATTTTAACGAAAACAGAGTTAATTAATTTTTTTTGTCTTGTAAGTGGTTTTTTAACATGTATGGATCGACATTTCAAATGATAAGTAATTATTTTAAAATTAAATATCAATTGTTTATAAAGATTAACAAAAAAAAAAAATTAACTCATTAATGCTGGACATGAAACCATTACGTAGCTTAATGATTATGTCAAGTGATTGCCCCTGTGCTAATGTGACATTGACGTGGTGGGGCGTGATTCACTTTTTAGAGAAACCACTACGGATAACTAAAAGATAATTAAGTTAGTCAAATTAATAAAAGACAATTTTACCCCTTAAACTTTTAAAAGTTAATATAAAAAGAAAATTTTATCATTATCAAATCTATTATAATCTATATCTATACTCTATAATAAATAAAGGTTTTTTCATGGCACGTGTCACCTTCATATTAATTCTCATCAATTTTTTTTCGCCTCTCTCTCTTATTAAATATACTTTCATCTTTTAATAATAATATATATTTTTAAAGAGAATACTAATTATACTAATAAAACACATTTATTTTAAATTATATCTTATTATAAAAAACTTTAAAATCTAATTATATAACTTTTATTTTCAATTAAATAGTAAATGAATGTCAAATTATATTAAATAGTAATTAACGTATTTTTAAGAATATATACATAAAGATTTAAAATTTTGTGTTGATATTTTTCATCCCATGTATAGACACGGGTTATAAGCCAGTATACTATAGATAATACATCGATTAAAAAAAAATCGTATATGGTGCTTTTGCTAATGTAGTCGGACGTTACGTGATACAGTGAGCTGGCGTCCACAATCCATCGTCCATCTTTTCGAGCGAAAGCCTTCATACACCGTCCGATTGTGGCGAACAATAGATGAACGGAAGAGATTCAATATCAAAACTAGGGCTCAAACTTTAAAGCATCTTCCTTACAAAATCCCCCCCTCCCTCTATCAACGATTCAACCCCCTCCTCCCCCTCTTCTTCCCCAATTTGAAGCGCTGTGTTTTTAGGTGTCTTTACACACAGTATATGGCAAAACCTCGAAAGCACAAGAATGAAGACCAAAAAGCTGATAATTTGGAAGCTGTGGTGAAACACCAGAAGTTATGCCTCGCAATCGATACCGAGAAGCGTCGAATCTACGGGTTAGTATGTGTTTATGTACCTCTGCGTGTAGGTTCTTTTGCCCTAGTCACTAAGTACACTCGAATTTTACTGGAATTGTTAAATTATCGTTGTTTTATGGAGTAGAGGCGCTACTTGAAATGATGCATGATTTGCTTAAGCATGGTTTTGCTATGAGAATTTTAGAAATCCGGAGATTAGGTTTAGCTTGCATAAGGAACATTGTGCTCACTGCTTTTATTCTCACTGTGTAGTTTGAGTGTGCCTTCATCCTAGAGATATATTAGTTTGTTGTCTGTAAGAAAAAACCAAATATTGTGGTTACTAATGGAGAACTTGTTTTTATTTGCAAATATGGTTTCTTGGTCATCAATCCTCGGTATGAATAACTTGTACCACGGGTTACTGGGTTAGCAGTCCGCCGCTTTCATCCACTCAGAGCCATCTCTCCCAATTGAAAGATCCTGATGCATATAGATACTAATGGTCCATTGGGAGCAATAATTTCCAGGAACTTCGTATTTGGGCATGTACTTCAGTTAGGTTGCCTTTACTCGTAGGTGTAGGCGGTAGCTACTTTGTAGGTTTGCCTTTTCTTTAGGTGTGCCTTTAGCTTTAGGAGTACTGTTAGTTTTAGGTGTGCCTTTAGTCTTAACTTTGGTCTTAGGGTTTTATGCTTCCCTGTTCTCTTATCGTTTATTACTAATTATGTTATGGTTCATGTTTTTTCCTTTTAAGTTTTTTTTCTTGAGCCAAGGGTCTCTATGGGAGCATCATCTTTATCCTTTGGGATAGAGGTAAGGTTTGCTCTTATCTCACCCTCCTCAGACCCTACCGTTGGAGTGAGATTTTTGCTGGGTATGTTTGTTTGTTTACTTCTGTGAACATTATTGTCAATGTGCCATTACTTTATTTTCTTTCATGATCATGGCATCTTGATTGGCATTGAGTTATGAAATCTTTGAAATAGGAAGGTACAACCATTATAGTGGTAGCATAACTTGTTGATGATAGCGGTGCAATGATGTATTTTTGGAATTAAGTTATGGTTATGGTACTTAAGTATAGTTTTTTCTAGAAAAAAACCATTTTTTTTGTAATTCTGATTTCTTGATTGTGAATAAAATGCCCTTTGTTATGAGATATCATGGTACATCCTGGAAAATATTTTTCAGTGGGAGCAAAACTTGTTGTTTGCAGACGTGTAATGTCAAATTTCATCTGGCAATTTATGATTCTTATGTTTATGTTTGGATAGGTATACTGAGCTTGAAGTAGTTGTCCCAGAGAATGGTATTGTGGGGTTACATGCTGATAATTTGATGATTGAGTGTGTAACGGTGGATGGAGAGCCTTCGAGGTTTGAAATATTCCCTCATTACCAGCAAATGGACAGTGATGACAGATGGTGTTCTGTTTCTTCAGCTAATTCTGCTGATGCTGCGGGTTCAGTTTATGTTTCATGTCTTGAAAGAGAATTGGTGCCCAATTTGTTGATCATGTGCTCCAATGAGGCTGCCAAACCAGTGCTGGAGCAGCCAGAACAGTCGGGGCAAGAAAATGGGACCCAAATATCCAGTGAATCCAAGCAGGTTACTGAAAGTCCTTGTGTTATGTGGCATTTGAATTGCAATGAAAGTATTCAAATGATGCTTGAGTTCCGTTCTTTAGTACATAACCATGGTTTTCGTTGGGTTTTAGGTTGCTATGTAAATACGTAATTAGCCCTTTTGTGTTACACTGTTTTTGACATCTTGGTGATGAACAAAATTAGGCCTTCTTAAAGGGTGGTGTAACCAAATTTACTCGAAGTTCTGGTTTCAAAATGTCAGATTTTTAGTAACATCTAATGCTGAAAAGCAGAAGAATCTGATGATTACATGTTGTATATACATATGGATTATGGACAAGTGTAAACACACACACTTAGACTGTTATCATCTTTTAGTTTCTTGAATTGTCAATACCTGCTATTCTATAAATTCTTTATGATATTCTTACATCGACATGACATATTTGTTATATATCCGATATGGTTTCTTAAGATATCAGAAGGAAGTTGGCTTCACTTTGTCGTGTATGGAGGTTAGAGCTGGCCGGCCCTAGTTGGCCTCCTGCGCAAGTTTGGGCTGGGGCCCACAATGGGTTAACTTGTTGATTAAGTTTGTAACCCTAGTTTAGTCCCTATAAATATAATGTCATGTACTTGTAATTTCTTGAGCACCTAATAATAAAAGATCCCTAGTTGCAGTTCGTGGACGTAGGTCATACCGACCGAACCACGTTAAATCTCTCGTGTCGTTTATTGCTTAGAGTGTGTTTTGCGTGTGTTGTGTTCGTGTTATACCTAACAACTGGTATCAGAGCTTGGCTCTTGATCTTATCACACTCACAACCGCCGCTGCCGGAGCTAGGGATTCTGCCGCCAACCGCCGCTGCTGGAATTAGAGTTTTGGCCCTGAGATCGATTTCTGCCGCCACTATAGTCGGAATCAAGTTGGGATTCCGATTCTGTGATAGACGCCATCTAATTCCGATCTGTTTCAGCTTCCGCCGCTGTATTCCGCCGCCTTCGCTGGAGCTAGGGTTCCGCCGTGCCTCTGCCGGAATCAAGTTTTTGGGCTCTGTTTTGGCCGATTTTGCCAGATTAAGGCTCGATTTCAGATCTGATTGCTGTAATCAGCCTTTAATCACCGAAATTTTAATATTACAGCCGTGTTTTGTCGCCGGAATTGCGACCTTAGCCGCTACTGCTGCCCATCGCACTTCTCTGCCGCTGATAAATCTGATTTCTGTCCTGTTTCCGCTGTTGTTGACCTGGTCAACCGTAGCCGTCAAACTCTAAATCCGGTAAACTTTTTTATCGGTGTTCTTACTCGTTTATTGCTGATTTTGGTTGAGATTGGTTGAATAGACAGTGTCCAATAGAACAGTCAACAAGTTTAGGCCGCCGCCACTGCTGTGTTTGTTCACTGTTCCTAGTCTCGACTCGATCAGTTCTATTCGGTAAGTTTGGTTCAATGGCTGAAGAAGGTAAGGTAAGGTAAAGATAGTGACGTTTGATGGACAAGATTATGGATTCTCGAGAATGTAAATTGAAGACATGCTCTATGAGAAGAGCTTACATCTTCCGATGATTGGTTTGACAGCAAAACCAGAGAAGATGTCTGAAGCCGACTGGAATCTCCTAGACAGACAAGCCTTGGGAGTAGTAAGGCTGTCTTTGTCAAGGAACGTGGCCTACAGCATAGTCAAAGAAAAGACCACTTTTGGAGTGTTAAAAGCCCTGGCTGACATGTACGAGAAGCCCTCTGCAGTCAATAAGGTATTTCTCATCAGGCAATTAGTTAACACCAAGATGAGAGAAGGTTCGTCTGTTTCTGGCCATATTAATAAATTCAATTCTATTATCACTCGGTTAGAATCTGTTGATATTAACTTCGAGGATGATGTGCAAGCTCTCCAGCTATTGTCTTCTTTGCCCGAAAGCTGGTCAGGTACTGTCACAGCTGTTAGTAGTTCATCTGGAACTACCAAACTCACATTCTAGGGGATGCGGGATTTGATTCTAAATGAAGACGTGCGTAGGAAAAACGCTGGAGAATCTTCCAGTTCTATTCTACATACTGAAGAGAGGGGGAGAAGACCTGAGAGGGGCAATAACAAGGGTAGGTCAAAGTCCAGGAAGAGAGGTCAATCCAAAAACAGAAAAGAGATTGAGTGCTGAAACTGTAAAGAGAAGGGCCACTTTAGAAGCCAGTGCCCTCAACCGCAAGCTGCTAAAGACAAGAAAGAAGTGAACAACATAGCAGCTCAACACCCGGATGACGCTCTCATCTGCTGTGTTGAAAATTCCATAGAATCCTGGATCATGGATTCAGGGGCATCCTTTTACGCCGTCCCTTGCCCAGTGTTGTAAAAATCGCGCCTAGGCGCCAATTAATCGCTAGGCGCTCGGCTAAGGAGGAATTTTGACCTAGTCGGTCCAAAAATCGCTAGACGGTCCAAATCGCGCCTAGGCGGCCAGATTCCGGCGATTCCGGCAAAAACCTGAAATTTTCGGCCAAATTCCGGCGAAAACCTGAAATTCCCGGCGAAAACCTGAAATTTCCGGCGGAAACCTTTGGTGTGGTTTAAAAATGAACATTTTTATAAAAATTACATATAAAAATGTGTGTATATATATAAAAAACTGAAAATTACATATAAAAATTCCAATCTGATTAATCCCGCCTAGGCCCCGATTAATCCCGCCTAGGCCTAGGCTCTACCCCACCGCCCGACTAGCGCCTAGCGATTTTTACAACACTACCCTTGCCCGGAGCTAGTAAAGAACTTGCGAACAGGTAATTTTGGTAAAGTTCGCTTAGCTGATGATCAGACACTTGATATTGTAGGGATAAGTGATGTGGATCTAAGGACTACACTTAGGACCACCTGGACATTGAAAGATGTCAGGGTTATTCCAAACTTGAGGAGGAAGTTAATTTCGGTTGGTCAGCTGGATGACCAAGGTGATGCTGTTCTCTTTAAGGATGGTCAATGGAAAGTTATCAAGGGTAACCTCGTGGTTGCTAAAAGGAAAGAAGAGAGGCACTTTATACATGGTGGAGATACCTTCTGATGGTATAAATGCAGCAACATCTGGTCCGAGTCCTTCCAATCTGTGGCACCAACGACTCGGGCACATGAGTGATAAGGGATTGAAGATGTTGGCTGATAAAGGAAAGCTTTAAGATCTAAAGAAAGTAGAAACCGGGTTTTGTGAATCTTGTGTTTTTGGAAAACAAAAGAAAGTTACATTCTTGAAGACTGGTCAGACACCGAAAGCTCAGAAACTGGAGCTCATTCACTCAGACGTTTATGGACCTACATCGGTTCAGTCTGTAGGAGGTGCATCCTACTATGTGACCTTCATTGATGATGCTACTAGAAAGGTATGGGTTTATTTTTTCAAGCATAAATTTGAAGTATTTAATACTTTTATGAACTGGAAAGCTGCTGTTGAAAATGAAACTGGTTTGAAGGTTAAATGTCTGAAGTCTGACAACGGAGGAGAATACATCAGCAAGGAGTTTGTTGATTATTGTGCAAAGCACGGGATAAGGATGATCAAGACAATCCCAGGAACTCCTCAGCAAAACGGAGTTGCTGAACGGATGAACAGAACTTTAAATGAGAGGGCGAGGAGCATGAGGTTAAACGCAGGGCTCCCAAAGATGTTCTGGGCCGATGCAGTTAACACTGCAGCTTATTTGATCAACCGTGGACCGTCTGTTCCTCTGGGTTTCAAAATACTTGAGGAAGAGTGGAAAGGAAAGGAGGTAAGTCTCAAGCATTTGAGAGCATTTGGTTGTACTGCTTACAGTTTGTTGAAAGATGGTGACAGGGATAAACTTGACTCAAAAGCCAAAAAGTGTACCTTTATTGGCTATGGGATAGATGAAATGGGTTACCGGCTTTGGGACTTTGAAAGCCGAAAAGTTATCAGAAGCAAAGATGTCATGTTCAATGAAGCCGAATTATACAAAGAAAGAAATGGTACTAGTCCTGAAGTTCAGAAAGAGTACATTGTTATTGATGATGAGATGAAGAACACTGGTGACAGTGAAGCTCCTTTAGACATTCCCGACAATGGGAACTCAGAGCTTGAAACTCAAGAAGATTCAACCGATAGTGAAAGCTCTGAAGAAGAAACTGAAGATCCACCAGTTACTCCTCCTGCTCCCGAGGCTCAGTGGGTCAGGAGATCCACTAGAGTCACTGCACCGCCGGAGAAATATTCTCCATCTGCTAATTTCTTGTTGTTAACAGAGAATGGAGAACCGCAGTGCTACACAGAAGCTATTAGTTTGAAAGATTCATTGCAGAGGGAGATTGCAATGAAGGATGAGATGAAGTCACTAGAAAAGAACAGAATGTGGGAGCTTACAAAGCTTCCTCCCGGTAAGAAAGCGTTGCACAACAAATGGGTGTACAGGGTCAAAGATGAACACGATGGTACCAAACGGTACAAAGCCCGGTTAGTGGTCAAGGGGTTTCAATAGAAACCGGGAGTTGATTACAATGAAATCTTCTCTCCGGTTGTGAAGATGACTACTATCAGGTTGGTCCTAAGTATTGTTGCTGCTGAGAGTCTTCATCTAGAGCAGCTAGATGTGAAGACTGCCTTTCTGCACGGTGATTTGAATGAAGACATATACATGGTACAGCCTGAAGGTTTTCAGGTTATTAGAAAAGAAAGTATGGTCTGCATATTGAAGAAGAGCTTGTATGGGTTGAAACAAGCTCCTAAACAGTGGTACTTGAAGTTTGATAACTTCATGGGTAGATCCGGGTACAAGAGATGTGAGATGGATCACTGCTGTTATATCAAGAGATTTGATAAGTCATACATCATCCTCCTCCTATATGTGGATGATATGTTGATCGCTGGTTCTGATATGAAAGAAATTAAGAAGCTGAAGAAGCAAATGTCTGAAGAGTTTGAGATGAAAGACCTTGGTGCTGCTAAACAAATACTCGGGATGAGTATTTCCAGGAACAAAGACGGGTCTCTGACACTCTCTCAAGAAAAGTATATTGGGAAAGTGTTAGAGAAATTCAAAATGAAAGACGCCAAGACCAGTAGGGATGGCAAAATAACCCGAGCCCGACGGGTATACCCGAAACCCGACGAGTTCGGGGCGGGTATACCCGAAACCCGACGAGTTCGGGGCGGGTATACCCGAAGCACTCCTCTAGGAAGTCACTTTAAACTTTCTAAAGACCATTCGCCAAAGACAGATGAAGACATAGCCGAAATGGCAAAAGTTCCTTACGCATCAGCTGTGGGAAGTCTTATGTACGCCATGGTGTGCACGAGGCCAGACATAGCACATGCCGTGGGGGTAATTAGTCGTTATATGTCTAATCCAAGCAAGGAACATTGGGAGGCAGTCAAATGGCTGCTAAGGTATTTGAAAGGCACTTCAAAGATGGGGTTACGGTTTTCAGGCAAAAATATTGTTCTAAGGGGTTATACAGATGCAGACCTTGGGGGATGCAAGGAATCTTATAAAAGCACAACCGGGTTTGTCTTTTCAAAGGGAGGAACTGCAGTTAGTTGGATGTCCAGGCTACAAAAGAGCGTTGCTCTTTCAACCACTGAAGCTGAGTATATGGCTGCTGCTGAAGCCAGTAAAGAACTCATATGGTTGAAGAATTTTCTGGAAGAACTTGGAAAGAAACAGTCAGACAGTCCATTGTTTTGTGACAATCAAAGTGCAATACATCTGGGGAAGAATCCTGTGTTTCATGGGAAAACGAAACACATTCAGCTTAGGTATCACTTCATCAGGGGTTTGATCAGTGATGGTACGCTAAAGCTTGAAAAGATCAAAGGAACAGAGAATCCCGCAGATATGCTGACTAAGGTGGTTACCTTAGAGAAGTTGAAGCTATGCATAGCTTCAACTGGCCTTCAGGAATAAAGATGAGAAGGCGACTGCAACTAGAAGGAAAGAAGTTACAGAAGTACAAGTGAAGACGGAGACAGTTTGGAGTTTGCCAAAGCCTCTAAGTGGGAGATTGTTTTGTATGGAGGCTAGAGCTGGCCGGCCCTAGTTGGCCTCCTGCGTAAGTTTGGGCTGGGGCCCACAATGGGTTAACTTGTTGATTAAGTTTGTAACCCTAGTTTAGTCCCTATAAATATAATGTCATGTACTTGTATTTTCTTGAGCACCTAATAATAAAAGATCCCTAGTTGCAGTCCGTGGACGTAGGTCATACCGACCGAACCACGTTAAATCTCTCATGTCGTTTATTGCTTAGAGTGTGTTTTGCGCGTGTTGTGTTCGTGTGATACCTAACACACTTTACTAACGAGTCAACTGGCGCTTATGGTTTCGTGACAATATGCACCATTTTAGATTCTACTGCTGTATTCCTATTTCAATATTTCCTCATGTAGGTTATGTTGGCTGCAGAATGTAAAACTGATCCATATCGATTACTGGGTGGAGAAGATAGAAACAGGAATACATATTGGAAAAGATGTTATGCACACCAATAACCAGATAAGACGTGCTCGTTGTTGGTTCCCTTGTATGGATGATAGTTTACAACGTTGCTGGTAAGAAAATAATGTTATTTTACTTGATGCCAACATATTTTTTTTGTTAAATATTTTTTATGTGTATTTTCATTTCAGCTTTGACTTGGAGTTCACGGTGGCCAAGAACCTTGTTGCCGCCAGCACTGGAACCTTGATGTATCAGGTGAGAAATAAAGCAGTTAAATGGGATTTTATTGCCAGACCTAACAAATGGTAAAAAGATATTCTTTTGTTTAACATGTTCATGTGGTATTGTGGTGTACTTCTTTTGTTGTAACTTGTTCATGTGGTGTACTTCTTTTGGTTGTTCTATACTTGTATATAAATAAACATCAATAGATTCTTACATATGAAGAAAATACTTATGCCTTGTCCTGATGTCATTAATATGGACCATAGTAAAAAAAAGTACATGTAAACACACAAATACTCAAATAGCATACATTATGAGATTAAACAGTCCCTCCCTCTGGCCCGCGTCCAACACCCCACCACCCACTCAAAAAGGACAAAAAGTAAAAAGGTACATGTGTCTGTGTACGATGAAGCTTTACCTGTTCTATGAACCAATCTAGGAAGCACGTGAGCAAGTGTGTGTTTGTGATGCTCTATGCTAGGGAACTTGGGTTTAACGTTCTTAAAGACACCATAGTTTTGGCGTGCCATGTACAATGTATGTTAAAGAAAATAGAAAAATAACCTTAAAAAGGAGAAATCGGCAAAGTATTCAAACCATACCAAAATAAGATAGGAGGACTAAGTAGTTTGATTTACCTTTTCGAAAAGCACACTGAAATCTAAAAGTTTACAACTGCTTTTTCTACTCCAATTTACAAAATTATTATGATGCGTTTTGATTTTTATCCTCCAAAATCCCTTCAAGTGTGAACACCATTTCTTACTTACAGCCTAGATTTTCACTCCTGTTGAGACTCCACTCTGTCTGTTACACAACTACTATATGTTGTGCAATTTTTATGCTTGGTTTTTGTTTCTTCATCCAGGTTTTGACCAATGATGACCCTCCACGTAAGACATACATCTACAAAATAAATGTACCTGTTGCAGCTCAATGGATATCTATGGCTGTCGCCCCATTTGAAATATTTCCCGATCGTCATAATAATCTTATAACACACATTTGTTTGTCACACAACTTGTCAAAGCTTCGGAACACAGTGGGATTTCTCTATAGTGCTTACAGGTTAGGCATTTTTAATTTTCAATTTAAGATTCACTTAGGTTTGGTTTTCTTTTTCTGCTGTTTTATGATTTCATGTTCAATTATGTAACAGCCATTATGAACATTACCTTTCCACCAAATTTCCATTTGGGTCATACACACAAGTTTTTATTGATCCGGAGATGGCAATATCTTCTTTGAGCTTGGGTGCATCAATGAATATCTTTAGCTCACAAATTCTGTTTGATGAGAAGATCATTGATCAGGTAACCTTTTTAATTGTTGAACTAATTATATTAATTTAATGCATTTACAGGTGCTTTTCGGTTGCCATTTTATATTATCTCATGTATCTTGATGGGTATGTCTTTTCAACAGTCAAACTTGGTGTCATCTTAAATAAGTACACATATTTGCTTCCTGTTTATTAGTATATTTCACCATTTTGTTTCACCGTCTTTCCTTGTTCAATCTTTTGCTCATGTCTACTCTTTTTAAGGACCTTCTTGTAGTACCCATCTCATCACACACACACACATATATATGTATACTAGGTTAGAAACCCGTGTACTACACTGGTTGAAAACATAAAAAATGTGAAATTAGAAACTGTGTACATAATTCATAAATCTAGAATCTCGAAATATATTATAAAATAAATAGTTCATTACATTGGTTGAATATATAACACAATGAGAAATGAAAAAGTGTGTACATAAGTCATAAATCTCTAAAAGTTTCTTTGTATACAACATTTGATGTTTTAGTTGTAACTTGACCGTCTCTATCTAAGATTAGTAGTTTTACTCCGTCTCTAGTTTTAACTCTGGATAGTGTCACATACAATTGACCATGTGTGAACACCGGTTGCCTAAAAAACAAACCGACCTTGGATAGTGATTGTCCTTGGCTTTTATTAATCGTCATTGCAAAATATACAGAGAGTGGAAATTGTCTTCGCTGGAATTTGAAAGGAATTCTTTTGTCGGATGGTATCAAATTAATTCTTGAAATAAAAGGGCGAGTTCCAATATTATTCCCAGATATGATCTCCGCTTCATTAACACGATTACAAAGTGATATAACTTGTAATCTAGTTCCATTACATAACCCACCTTTCTGGTCAATATTTCTTATTAACATTGTTGGAACACCCACCTTTAATACTAACATATGATTTGGCAAACCTGATATTTTAAGGCCATTTAGAACATTAGGTGAGATGACAGAAGGGGTTGTTTCTTCCCCTAACGGAGTCTTTCCGATTCTTTTATCAAAATTGGACATCAGTGTTGCATCATCTCCGGTGCATGAAACCGAATTCTAAAAAAATAAAAAATTTAAAACATATATTAAAGTAACATATCTGTTTTCTTATTGGGAAAAATGGTAGCCATTCACTTTTTAATTATTTGAATACAATTGCACAAATCAGTTGTCAATAATTTCAACACAATTGCACAAGTCAACTTTAATTTATTGTTTATGATATTGTACTCTTTGGCATCCAACCTAATTGATGAGCATCATTTTCACCCATCTAGTGGTGTGTCTGCTCGTAAAATTCAGATTATAATTATTTCAACAAAATTGCATAACTAGTGGAGAAACAAGAAAATTAGGCAATGTAAACTCATTAACAGACGAACATGAATAACCACAACAAAAGGGTGTGAAACCGAAAACATAAATAAACCAGAAAAAACACAATAAACAAAGAAAAGGAACCATAATAAACATATCTGCCAGTTGCGTAACAGGGAGTGAAACCCTAAAATACAATAATGTTGTAAAGTAAAGAAATCGTATAAATAAACATATAGAAGTATGATTAAGAAAAAAATAATTCAATTCAAAAAAAGGCCGCGTAAAATTGAAGCATTAAACCTACCACTTGCGTTTGAATCTACAGAAAGCAGACGACGATGGCGATTAAAAGTAAGGATGCGATGAAGAATGAACCACAAATTTCATGAGAATCAGCAAAAAGAGGGGGCAAAAGCGGTGAAAGGTTTTAAGAGAAAACCTTGGAACGATAGTTAGGGTTAGAAAGGTAAAGGGGATAAGTTTTTTAGGGTTTGAGAGAAAATAAGGGATAGTGAAAGAGGTTAGAAAGTAGAGAATTGGTCGGACTCTAGGTCCGCATGTCCCTCAATATGGGCGAATTTTTAGACGGGAAAACATAAATAGGGAAGGCCGAGAAAGTGACACGTATCATAATTTATTTTCATTTATTAAAAGAGCATGGTTGGAAAAATCGCTAGGCGGGTGGTGGGGTGGGGCCTAGGCCTAGGCGGGATTAATCGGATTGGAATTTTTATATGTAACTTTCAGTTTTTTATATATATACACACATTTTTATATGTAATTTTAAAAAAAATGTTCATTTTTAAATATTTTTACACATATTGGCTGGAATTTGAAGGGTTTGGCCGGACAATCAAAGGTTTTGCCGGAAAATCCAAGGTTTTCGCCGGAATCTGGCCGCCTAGGACCGATTCCGATTAATGGTCCGCCTAGCTCAAAATTACAAGTTAAATGGCCGCCTAGCCCGATTTTTACAACACTGTAAAAGAGAGATATATGTGTATGTGTGTATATATAATCGATGCTTTTGTTTTTAAGAGCCTTCTTGTGGTGAACATCTCTTATAAGGCCAACTTTTGGTATGCCCCACCAATGGGATTTGTTAACTAGTCTCTGTTCGTGTGCCATATGGCTGTTATATTCAAGAGTGAGTATATATTTCAGGTATGGTTTGATTATCTAATTCAAGTTTATGTTGATTTCTTAATCATCATGGGTTCAGACGATAGATACAAGAATAAAACTTGCGTATGGTCTTGCAAGACAATGGTTTGGAGTGTATATCACTGCAGAGGCACCAAATGATGGTAACATCCTTCTACTATACTTATTGATTTTTTTATTCAAATAAAGTAATACAAAACTCATCTCATTTCGGTTGTCAGAGTGGTTATTGGATGGGCTTGCTTGGTTCTTGACAGACTCATTTATTAAGCAATTTTTGGGAAACAATGAAGCACGGTATAGGCGTTATAAGGTTAACATCTCTTATTTCTGCTTGATGATTTTACAGTGAGGCACACGGTAATTAGAAGTATGTTGCTACTAAATTTAGAAGAAAGTTGAATATTGCGTGTTTGGAAGTGCCATGCTTCCATATTTAAATTTTTTCTGAAGTTGTTTTACCAACAACCCTAAAAGTTCTGCTTTTAGTGCTTTATCCAATTAGGAGTACCAAAGGGATGCAGTTGAGCCTGCAAAACTCATCTACACATACATATGATATTTCATATTGATTCTTTCGCTAAATTACTAATTCAATACCTTGTGGCTAAGCATCTTCTTGATATTGTTCTTGAATGGGGTGTTTCATTTGTAAATATTATTGTAGGCAAATTGTGCTGTTTGCAAAGCAGATGATAGTGCTGCAACTGCCTTGAGCTCCTCTGATGCTTCCAAGGCTTTGTATGGAACGCAGTGCATTGGTTTTTATGGAAAAATTAGGTCTTGGAAATCTGTAAGTGATATTATGAATGTTAATATTTTATTGCTCCACGAGCAATCGTAAGTTTACCATATACACAAATTTTCAATGGTATGCTTTCGCAGATAAGTAAAAGTCAGTTGCTCAGAATATTAAGTCCGTTTGTGTTGCAGATAGTGAATATTCTGTCAAATAACTGATATTCTGCACCCCTCTTTTTTTTATTTAAAAATTGGTTTTATTTCACCTTTGACAACTTCTTTCTTGCAGGTTGCAGTTCTCCAAATGTTGGAAAAGCAGATGGGTCCTGAGTCATTCTGCAAGGTAAGATGGTTAACTTCACTTTCGTTTTGTGTATATTACTTATTTAAAAGAAATTGCTTTCTTTCTCTATTAATTTAGTAAGTATTGTGATCTAAAATATTATGTCTTGCTTGTGCATTCATCTTCCCCTTTCTAGTTTTCTTTACTTCCATATGTTTCCCCTGCTTGATATGTTAATCGTGTTCTCTTCCAGGTGTCATTTGTTATAATATCAGAAGACTCATTATTAACTTCTTAATATCATTGTTTGATTGCTATTATCTCACTCGACAGGTTTTAAAGAATCTGGTTGCACTTCCTAAAGATCCAACTCATCCCTGGAGAACCCTTAGCACAAAAGAGGTGATTAAGTAGAAGCTATGTCATGTCTATTTATACAACTAATTGCTCAAACATATAAAAAGGTTCTAAATTGGTGGAAGAACCGTTTCTTATGTAACTTAATACATGGTTTATGTTCTTGTCTCACATTACTTGACACCAGACCTGGCAATTTTAGCCCAAACAATTAAAAATGGGTCCATTTGGGCTTTTAATACAAGCCCATGGGTTGATTTGGACTACATATTATTTTCACGGGGTCCAATTGGGCAAATATGAAAATAGAAAAGAGAATCCACGGGTCATGATGGGTGGGAACGAAAGAAGCAACGGGTCAAGATGGGCGGAGCTTTTATCAACGATGCTTCTTGTTCTTCCACTTCACCGACACAATTGAAGAGAAAGAAACCCACTGGATTAAATATTCCGATTGCATCTTTGAGTTTTTCAGCAGACCGGTCAACGCCTTGTGCGACGGAGACGGCTGTGGAGGACTGGTTCAATTCCGGTGACTCTCACAACTATCTCTTCTGAGAACACCCTTTCCACCATTCCTACCCTGAAACATTTAAACCTTTCAATGAACAATCTTGAAGGGGAGATACAAAAGATGTTAGGTTCTTGATTTACCGATCCATCAGGGTTTGAAATGAACAATCGTTTATGCGGGAAACCATCTACAATGAAATGCAAGAAAAAAATGTCCTCAAAGAAGAAGAAACTAATTCTACTGAGTTTTGCCTGGAGGCCGGTGGCGGTTTGCTTTTGTTAATTTCATATTATTTGTAAACCGATCATTTTAAAAATGACCCGTTTTGACCAGCACCCATTTTTGTCCAAGCCCATTCTGACCCGAACCAAAATGACCATTTTTTTAAACGGCCCGTTCTGACCCGAACCCATTCTAACCCGTTACCCCGCCCAACCCGACCCGCCTATATTGCCAGGTATACTTGACACACACATACATGTCTACAACTTTCCTTTTATTTCTTAACTATGTTGTCAGCAGTCAGCACTATACGTGTAAACCAGATCACATATACTGATATACCATAGATTTGCCGTTGTTCATGGTTTGACATATCTGCATTATGTTACATGTTCTGCGTCCTAGTATTGTAGTACAATGGCTGCACATAATACACTATATTTGAATCATTACTATTAGGTTTTCCAATCATGTGTCATTAAGAATAAATCTATGCAAATCAACACAAGATATGTAGGATTACTTTCAGTAAATAGCATGAGTTATGAAACACGAGGTTATTACTTATTAACTTTTTTGACTAAAATCTGAAATGCAGTTTCGTCACTTGGCTAATGAAGTAGGCAATCTTGAGCGCCCATTTCTTAGAGAATTTTTTCCTCGCTGGGTGGGTTCTAGCGGTTGTCCTGTTTTAAAGTATGATTAAACAAACTTTTACATATTTCTCCATGTTCTGAAATATTTGGCACTTCTGATGCTAATTACATTTTTTTTCATTCCTTCTTTCTTTTTGTTGCATTTGGTCATACTAAGGATGGGGTTTTCATATAACAAACGGAAAAACCTGATTGAATTAGCGGCTTTGCGTGGATGTACAGCCACGCCGGATTCAAATCCCACTTATTCCAATTCAAAACCAGATTTTGTAAAACGAGAAGCTGATGCTGGATGGCCCGGAATGATGAGTATACGGGTTCACGAACTTGATGGAATGTATGATCATCCTGTTTTACCGATGGCCGGAGAAACATGGCAACTTTTAGAAATACAATGCCATTCTAAACTTGCTTCCAAACGTTTTCAAAAGCCGAAGAAAGGGTCAAAGCATGACGGTTCTGATGATAATGCGGACACAGTTGCCTCTGTAGATATGCGTTCCAAGTATGTAGTTATGATCTTTCATTCAAGCTTATTTTACTTTCTGTGTGAATTTCATGAGATGATTTGTTAGCAGCATTGATTCCCCCCTGCAATGGCTCAGGGCAGACCCTGAAATGGAGTATCTTGCTGAGATTCATTTCAACCAACCTGTACAGATGTGGGTAAGTTCTTGTATACTCGTATCTGATTACCTATTACCTTTGTTATTAATATTTTGGTGGAAATTTTGACCCATTTACTTGTGAGTTGGTCGATTCAGGTTATAATTTATCTTGGATGGGTAAAACAGGCCAAAAAACTAATTATTAGCTAAAAACCAAAAGTCTCTAACGGGTTAAACATGTCAACAGTAGTCCAAAATGTATTTTTATCGCAAAAACTCTCCGAAATTTGCCTTCTAAAATTTAGACTTCATTGAAATAATATGTTTTTTGTAATCGCATTTCACATATCCATTTTTATAAAAATTACAAGTGTCAACACAATCTGACACACACAAAAATTACCCTTCTTACCTGTTATGAACCAGCTTGACCTGCGCATTTGCCCTCACCTATAATTTTGCAACCTTGAAATATTTGTTAATATTATTTCAGTTCCTAAAATACCAATATGCATGATGTGTATTTGAAATAAAAAAGAAATTTTCTACCAAATAGAAAATGATTTATTTGCTAATACTGCTTTCTGAAAGAAAGAAAATAAGGATGAAGTTTTGGCACAAGCTGACATGTGATTGTACCTTTTCCTCTTTTTCTGTATCTGACTGTTTTTAGAAAATGTAAACATACAACCAGATAAATCAATTGGAGAAGGATAAGGATGTTGTTGCTCAAGTACAAGCAATTACAGCACTAGAGTTGTTTCCTCGTCTTCTCTCAGTTGTCAATGCTTTAAGTAATCTCCTCTGTGATTCTCAGGTACTCTCTCTGCTAGTAGCTATAATTAGATATTCCTTCTATTAGTTATTCCTTCTATTAGTTAAAAAATTTACAATTTTGACCTTTCTACCTTTCAAGGCATTTTGGCGAGTTCGGATTGAGGCGGCGTTTGCTTTGGCTAGCACAGCATCTGAGGTATACTTGAGATGCCATCAAGATTTTATCTAAAGAAAGTTCAATAAATTGAGGAATCACTAGAATATTGTCTTTCTTGATATTGGTCATTTGATGCATCGTTTGCTTTGATTGGTCTTGTAGGAAACTGATTGGGCTGGTTTACTGCATCTGATTAAATTCTATAAAAGTCGAAGATATGATGAGAAGATTGGACTCCCAAAGTAAGTTTTATATCTTTTTACTGTTTCGGTAAATATTGAATGCCACCTTGCTGTAGCATGCTCAGTTAATTTTTTTTTAATTCTCAGGCCGAATGACTTCCATGATTTTGCAGAGTATTTTGTACTTGAGGTAATGCGACGAGGTAGGATGTGTAGTGTCAGTGTCTAGTGGGCCAGTGTTGACACATGACATGATTTTGTAGTTGCAATAATATTCTTGACATGTGAGTTAAATGAATAATATTATAGTGTGATATGATTATATGTGTCTTATATAGATTATTTTATTTATACACGATTATTCTAGGCATGAGCATAAGATCCTATTAAATAATTGGTCGAATTAAATAGTTGTGTAAATGTCAGTCTAACACGAAGCTTGTATATAGTTGGATGTGTATGTTCCAACTGTCATGAAATTATGGTTTGGTCGGCAATTGGATTACTTAGTTACATTTTCATAGGGTGGATCCTCAATTTTTTTGTGACAAGCTCAAGTTTTATTTTGAAATTTATTTGTGTTTTGATGGTATACCGTATAGTCACATACAATATATCCACCGGCTGGAAAAACCTGTCTCTTGTCATATTTGTACATTATAAGTTTTATGTTGGCTTGTTAGGAATGATTCTCTGCAGCATAGTTGCATACATTGTGTTACGGTACATAGGAGCACGTTGTTTTCTAAGTGCTTGATTTCACTTTTTAAAGAGCACACGTGAATATTCACAGGCTATAAAAGATAGATGTGGATGAAAAAAGAAATATTTCTTGATTTTTTTTTTTATTTTTATGAATTGTGGATGTTGTCACAGGCTATTCCACATGCTGTTGCTATGGTTAGAGCATCAGATAAAAAGAGCCCTAGGGAAGCTGTTGAGTTCATTTTACAACTTTTGAAGGTGCATATTCATTTCACTTCTCCACATATATTGCCATTTTACTATATATACATATACACACACACATTGTGTGTGTTACGGATACAAAAACAGTATTATTACAAAAAATAATCTAAAATTTTGAAAACTAAAGAGGTTATAAGCATTAAAGGTTCACTTTGGGCGTCTTTCAACCCATTTGATCCGTCCTCTCTTTAACTATATTTTTATATGACCTATAAAAGTCCATTCTATATAAAAGTAAACCTTAATCGACCCATTCATAGTGAATGGGTTGAAATGGCCCTCTCTATAATGGTGCCAAAATCTATGGGTTTTTTTTGTTGCAATTCATGGGTCAAACTTTTATTTTTGTTGTCCACCTGTTGTGCATATCTTCATCGTCTTTTTTGTTCTTTGCATCCTTAATTGCGACTAATACTTCTATTGTCTATGCAGTACAATGAAAACAATGGGAATCCCTACTCTGATGTTTTCTGGCTTGCTGCATTGGTCCAATCAGTTGGTGAACTTGAATTTGGACAACAGGTTTGTTGGCATCTCTTGAATTCATATAAGCGTGTTAATAGAAATACTTTGATAATTAAATTCACTATATAAGTTTCATTGTTCATGAATATTTTTTTGTCTATTTACTGGCAGACTGTTGCTTTTCTATCTTCTCTTGTGAAACGCATAGATCGGTTATTACAGTTTGACAGGTGCATTATTACTCTCATCATGTCTGTAGCATCTTAACCCGTCAAATGCTATCTTTTAACCCAGTTAATTTTATCATTTTACATTTTTACCAGGCTGATGCCAAGCTACAATGGGATCTTGACAGTTAGTTGTATTCGAACACTGACACAAATTGCATTGAAGCTTTCAGAATTCATCCCTCTAGTAAACTATATTTCTATCATCTGTATCTCTATGTTTCAATATAAATATCGTTTATTTATAGTTTATTTTTTTCCAGGACCGTATCATTGATTTAATTAAACCCTTTTCGTCTTCTAAGACACAATGGCAAGTTCGGATCGAGGCATTCCGGTCACTTCTTGATCTCGAGTATCACTGCAAAGGAATCGATGCAGCATTGAAATTATTTATTAAATATATGGAGGAGGAGCCTTCATTAAGAGGTTTGACATGAATAATTACGAATTAGATTTTTATAATTAGATGACATTTTTTAATAATTTTTCAACAGGTCAAGTGAAATTGGGCGTACATGCTATGCGATTATGTCAAATAAGTGGTGACTCTGATGATGACCATGGTGTGATGCGTGGAACTCTCGTGGCATTACTTCGTCTTCTTGAAAGTCCAGCAGCATTTAATAATGTTACACTCCGCCATTATTTATTCTGCATTTTACAAGTCCTGGCTGGAAGGTTTAGTTATAACACCATCCATATTATAATTTAGGGGTAACTTTATATAATAGTAACCAAGTTTCCTAAGTGTTCACTAAAGTCACTTGGTTTTTTTGTTCCTCTAAAGAACTCATTCCAATCTTGTGAATTTTTTTATAGATGTTAATTTTTTTTAAAGTAACCTAAATGGAACATATATGAATCCTAATTACTACTTAGTGATATTTTTTATGAATTAACTTGAAGTAAGAGGTAATAAAGACGAAAAAAACTTCACTAAATAATAACCAAGTTTTATAATTTTCAATTTAAGTCAAATTTGAAGAAAAATAATTACTAAATAGTAATCAGGATTCATATATGTTCCATGTAGGTTGCTTTTTTTTAAAACTTTTTAACATTTGTAAAAACGTTTCACAAGATTGGAACACCTTATGGAAGTTGTTGACTTAAATGGAACACTTAGGAATACGGTTAATATTGTGAGGTTTTCCCTATATAATTTATTGATATTCACTTTTTTTTAATTAAGATTGTAACTTATGTTTTTCAGACCACCAACGCTTTGTGGAGTTCCTAGAGATGAAACATTGATCAAGGGCCACACAGAAATTTACAATGAACTAAAAAACTTCTTTGCTGCTATTGTGAATCAATCTAAGCCTCCAGAGTCGTCTTTAGATGGGCTTATGCTTCCGCATGACGGTCCAGAAACCGAAACAAACACAGAACCAAATATCGTTTCTGTTACTGATAACGAGAGAATCCCGCCTCAAGAGTTGACTTTGACCTTGACCGAACCCGATGTGCCAAAAGAAGGAAACGACAATAACGAACAAAAACCGCCAGATTTGGTCATTCTTGATTCTTCAGAAGCTCATAAAGAACCTGATACGGTTTCAAATAGTCAAGAACGAAAAAAGCCCGTGTTAAAAATCAAAATGAAGCAATCTTCTGCTGCATCTAGTAGAGCTGAGGATGTTGATAATGCTATTTTAGATAGATCTCAAGGCGCCCATATTGGCGGTGATCATGGAACGAGTAGTTCCATGTCCATGGATGCACCGCCAAAAAGAAATTTCATTGAGCCTGCAAATGTCGGTAATCAAAACCTTGAAGATGTTAACTCGTGCCATGACCTCGGGTCACGTGTCACCGCCAGCATCGGCAGTGCTAAACTACCTCATGACGGTCATGATGATGGTGTTGGTGATGGCGATGGGGATGGTGATGCCGCCCTTTTAAAGGAACTACAGTGCACTGCTGAATCGAGTAAAGTTCAATCTAACGATGTGGAAAGTGTGATACATAACAAGTACATTAGTCTTCGATCCCTTAACGAAGGTGTTGAAGGCTTGTTGGCGGGACCCACGAATAAACCAGGCTCGGGCACTAAAGAAAAGAAGGAGAAGAAAAAGAAAGATAAAGAAAAGAAAAGAAAAAAGAAAGATAAAGATGATCCAGAGTATTTGGAGCGGAAACGGTTAAAGAAAGAAAAGAAACGAAAAGAGAAGGAATTGGCTAAAATGATGGTAACACCGCCTTCAATACATGTGAAACATGAAGGAAAAACCGAAGCTGTTAAAGATGAGGTGGCGGTTGCTCAAGTGCCAAATGTCGCGACATCAGTGGATGATGTGGTAAAGCTGTCGGAAGGTACTTCAACTCATAAAATAAAAATAAAAATAAAAAACCGGACATTGACCCAACCGTAGTAAGTAGGTGTATTCTTTTAGAATTAGAGTGTTCTGTGTAACTGTATACAACATATCATGACCGTTGAAATGTATAACTAAGTTTGGAGATAGTCTGACAATCCCGGAAGCCCAACTGAGCTTAATCTCGGCTTGATTCACTTACGGGCCTGAGCAAAAAAGGTCGATTCAATTCTTCTCGGTCTGGGTCGGGTCGGGTCTGTTACATATGTTTAATAATTCCAGAGAGCCTTGTGAATCTTGTTCTTGCTGGGCCTGCATAACTGGGGTTTGGGCATTACAACATGTTTATATGGTGTTTTGGTTTAGTTTATCTGGAATGAATTTTCTACCAAAACCAAAATGAAACCAGACTTGATTGTTTTAAACCGAAACGGAATATGTTTGATACGTAACAATTTAGAGAGTGATAGAACTAGAGAGAAAAAGAGAGGAAGATGGGGGAATTCAAGCTTCAAATATCTAGAGAGTGCAATTACATTGCCACCCTTCGACTAAAGCAAAACAAACATAATACTTCCTAAACCTAATAATAACTAGTTTTTTTCCCCGTGCTACGCGACAGGAGTTTGATACTTATCAGTTCGGCTCGTCAACGGGGATAAAACTTACGTCGAAACACATACTCGTTATAGCGTACGATACAAAAAAAACTCGGATCGCTGAAAAAAAATAATAAACAAAGCCGTGCATCCCGTTTAAAAAAAGTTAATTATTATAAAATCAAATAGGTTAAAATCCTATATTAGCAAATTTATAAAAAATCAAAGTTTTGAAGCAAAAAAAAGGTCCTATAGTTTACAAAAAAATAAACCCATTGAACTTTTTTTACGATTTTATAAAAAAACCAAAGTTGAGAAAAAAAACTAAAGTTTACTCTACTGAAGTTTTATGACAAATCTAAAAAAAAGAACTTTTGAATTAAAAAAAGAGAAAAAGTTGAACCTTTTGTGGCAAATTTATGAAAAAAAAAACTTTTGAGTACAAAAAAGAAAAAGGTGAAAGCATACTATTTATTCCCACGCACATTAATATGTTAATAATAGTAATAATAAATAAATAAAAGAGTTACATACATCGATGGTTCCTGTGGTTTGGTCAAATTACGGATATGATCCCTAACTTTGAGAAATTACGAGTTTAGTCCTAAGAAACCTTCATTTTGTTTCACTGACGGTCCCTGTAATTAACGTCGGTTAACTTCATTATTTAAAAAAAGTAAAATAAATATACATAACATAAAATCAAGAATTTCAATAATATTGTTATATATATGAATGAATTTTTTAAAAGGTTTAATGTATTGTGTGATATAAATGTGCGGCTATACCATTTACACGATGTGATTATCTCAATTTACACGGTATGAGTATGTATCTAATGAATTTACACAATGTGGTTGTGTGCACTGAAATGGTATTTTGATTACGAAAACCACATTATAGTTAAACCATTTTACATGGTATGGTCATGTGTCCGAGCATAAATGGACGCAAATACCCTCGCCCATAAAACCCACACGCGCACACATGTTGCCTCCTACGCTTCTTAGAGGAAATACGTTTTGTATTGGAACCGGCTCTTGTATATATAACGTTTAATTAAGATAAAATAATACGTTGAGAACCCTTTTAAAATTTATACATACAATTTAATTTGTTATAGTCAAACAAATAAAGAAAATAGAGGTATTAAACGTATTGTAGCTCAACCAAGTATCTATTATTATATAATCATCCAGTCTCATTTCTTAATTCCCATTCTTTCTTTCTATGCGTTCGTACATAAATATAAATAAATATAAATAAGTACTTTTATTTGTGTTACGAGAAAAGGTTAATTACAATTAAATATAATAAGCATATTCATTTTTTTGTTACGCATAACTTAATTTATTCGTCATCGTATGTACAAAAATTCTCAAATATGACAATGTGAATATGTATAATTTTATGTCATAAAAGAGTG
Source organism: Smallanthus sonchifolius (assembly GCA_023525975.1). Taxonomy (NCBI): domain Eukaryota; kingdom Viridiplantae; phylum Streptophyta; class Magnoliopsida; order Asterales; family Asteraceae; genus Smallanthus; species Smallanthus sonchifolius. The sequence continues at coordinate 16,515,803 of CM042020.1, forward strand.
AGTTGAGTTTTCAACCAAAGAAGGAAAATTTATTTGGGTTCATAACTCTCACTACTATATTACTCATATTGAATTTTAAACGTTAAAATTGAATTAATATAAGTATGTTAATCGGGGGATTGTCGTCTTCAGAGTTTCTTCCGGTATGGTAGATCGGACCAAGCATCCGGATGGGTGGCGACGGGTGGAAAACAGGAAACGATGAAATGGGGGAAGGGAAAACTGGTATCCTGGACGATGAGTACGTAACAACGGGATCAAAATTCATGAACCCTAATTTGAGGTCCATTGAGAGATTATTAAATCGGGGGGGGGGGGGGGGTTAAATGGCTTTTCTTTCCTTCATGAATGGTTTAATATCGAAATACATACATTTGTCTCATACACTATAGGGATGGTGAGAATAGATATATTTTACATCCCAAGGGTTTATAGATTTAGGGAGGACTTTGAGATTTGAAATGGTGGGTCGGAAGGTGATTTGGTCAAAATGATTAAAAGAATAGGAGATAATGGGGTTGTTTGATGGATATTATCTCCACAAACGTATGTAGGATCGGGAGTTTAGTGAAGCGTAAAGCCATTCCTAAACTGTGTAATGTGGAGTCTATTAATTTTTTGGGAATTCAAGAAACAAACGTGACTAGGGTTATGATGTGCTGTGTTAGTAGTATATTTTTTATTAAGATTTGTAACACGATTATCAAGTTTTAAATTTATAAAATTATTATTACTTTACTAACTACACACAATAGGCAATGCACCGATCGCAACGTAATATAGTTTAGGTAAGAACCAAGTATCTAACTAATGGACGCAATGGCTCTCAATAATCAATCCTTGCTATCGTTTGACTAAACAAAATGTGGATGGAATGTGGTGAGATAAAATAAAAGATAATAAAGGAAAAGAAAATATAAGAAGAATAACATAGTAGAAAACTATCAATCAGACAAGATATCACTTATGTTTGAATCCGCTTGGTGTAATTTAATATTTAATATTTTAGGGTTAATGGTGTAGTCAGTTGTGGGGTTCATGCAACACTAGATGTATGACTACTGGTCTGAAACTATGTTAGGATGTTGTTAGTTACAGAGTTCATGCAACATCAGGTGTCTGACTACTGGTCTGAACTCCGAACTAATCACTTACGTTTCTGAGAGGTGAAATAGGCATGCTCCCTGGTAGGGTTACCATGACCCACAATCCTTTGAAAAGCTAAGATGGATGTCCATTCATAACCCTCCTCAAGATTGGAATAAAATATTTTGACCAAAACATTCTTTACATAAATAATCCTACTACCTCAAGCCCCACGTCTGTGGTTAACTCCAATGCGAGCCAAAAAAGGAGAGTAGTAGAAATATCGACACAAAACACAAGGTTCAGCTAAGACTTAAAATGTCTTGCTTGATGCCCAAACCCCAACCAACCCAAGTTTAAATCATTTACCAACCAATATAGGTTATGGGAATCTTTGTCGTACTAGTTATCCCATAACCACTGTACAATAGACTCCCCTAGTAATGTCCCCACAACCATCGTGTAGGTATGAGAACACGTTACTGAGCGCATGGTTACTCCATACTGGATACCCTTACCCTATTTCAGCTTTTCGTAACATCTCATTAAGCAAACAAGGATCCTTTATACCCCCACCGATATTCGTATATTGCAGCATTCTCATTATTACATTTTGGACACAACGAGTACACTATCACAATTTTATAAATAGTCATGATAACTCACCTGTTTAACAGTTGCTAGCATAATCGTATAATATCTTTGGGTACTGATACAATTTTAAGTAGTCATAGGTTAGGTAATGGTACACCTAACTATTTATTATCATGGTTAATATTGGTTGACGCTGCCTTGTTTAAACATGGGTGATCAGTCCATGTTTAGCTAAGGCTAGGTCCCAATACCCTCCCCTGACAATAACTCTAATGCCTAAAAATAATTAATAAACTAGACATAAACTTAAACGAGAATATACCTGAAAGAAGCGGGACGATCTGATTATGTGGGTATATTCATGAACCGCGGCTAACCGCAAGACGCGGGACGCGCACGAAGCATGAGCACGGTATCAGCACTCATGGATTAGAGATGACATGCCAGGTCCAACATATGTCATCCATTAATTACTTATTGGGTATCCAATAAGGCCCGTATGGTATTCAATGTGGATGATCTGATGGGCTCCTTGCAACATAAGGTAAAGCCCATTAGGGCTACATGGCTCCACCTCTATAAATAGAGGGCCTTCCCATCTTCACAAACCATCTCATTTGCTTGGCATAAAACCAGAGCATCTAACCCTCCTCCCTCATTCTCTTATCTGATGTGCAAGAAGCCCTCGAGCTTCTACGGTACCCGACCGCCAATGAAGCTTCATGCTGCTGAGGCACCACTACAGCTGCTTGTAGCTAGGCCGTCGGATCTCAACCACCACCTCTGTTTATACCCTCTGCTCATAATACACTTATATATTTACATAAACTTATATACCTATATATATACATGTTATATATACTTATTCACTTTGGATAAACACTAATGTTGAGCGTCGGAGGATGGTTCCAAGACCCCTTCTAACGAGTTCCTTCATGTTTGTAGGCCGAGGTGTGGAAGATAACAAGGCTGACCCAAAGGCATTGAACCACTCACCCCGACCCATATTTTTGTTGTAGCAAGACTTTTCGTTATCGACTAGCTTAAAAACTCGAATTGATATGCTTCATATCTTAATAATAATATTTAAAGTTTAATTCTAATTAATTTTTATTAGCTCTGGGTGTTTTCTTTTCCCCTATTTCTTCTCTAAAACCCTATTTGTCATCGCATATCGTCTTCTTGAACCACCGCTGAAGCCCGTCGTTACTCGCCGATACTTTAGGGTTTGAATTCAGCATTGGTTGTGTTGATGTTTTTAGGTTGATTTCTTATTGTGTAGTACTCGCCCCCTCGTCTAGCCGTTCGCTTATCTGCTTGGACCCGTTGAATCTGTTCACTAATCCTTATTTGATTTCTTTCCTACATTGCAATAGAATTGGACGCTGTAATTTTGGTTCCCTTTTATTTTATTCAGAGATTACTAGGTTTCCAGAATTTTCTCTGATTTGGTTTAAATGTCTCATCTTTTGCAATCAATCTACCTTGCCTTTAAAACTATATAAAGACATTTAGAGATCCGTGTTTGGATTATGTATACTATTAATGACATAAACAAATAAGCTACTTGGCCTACCAATGTTGTATGTTTTGTCTTTAAAAAAGTTTGGAAGAACTGACTAGTTATTTACTGACTTTTTTCAGTTAGAATGTCGAAGAAGAACCACCCCTAATCTAACCTCTGCCGGTTGAAGTTATTCTTAAGATCTCAAGGTTCGACTGTCTTTTTAAATTTCAAGTTTAAAAATACAAAATATTATATATAATGCTAAACTTGGGTTATTACTGGTTTTAACGGCACTCATCCACTCCCCAACAATTGTTGATTCAAATTCCTAGGTATCCATTTACTTAATAATGTTAATTTGTTTATTTTTGTTGATCACTAATCAACTTGTTTTTCTTTCTTTCAGCAATGTCTAGGATTTTCGTGGCGGGTTCAAAGAAAAAAACAATTATTTGTTTCTGACGTGGGGCTCCACTCTAGTAAGTATGGCGTATATGCACGCAAATCTTATGCTTCCAAACTATGATGACATTATGGATGCCGCAACTATCTTTCTTGCCATTTTCTTTATATTGTGGTTAGTGGCTTCGTGTTTCTACAAGAAGGTAACAGAAGACCAGTGTGAGTACCTTTTCGTTACGGCGTTACTCTATTTTTGTTTTGGATCAGCAATAACTTCTTTGGGTATCACATTCCTCACGTTATACCTTCCGGGCGATAATCCTAAAAAATATTATATTTTTTTGGGTGTGCTATTTTTGGATTTCTGCTAATTGCAGAATTGCAAAACCACGAACCAGTGAAAACCTGGGAGGTAGCTCGATATGGACAAGTCGCAAACTGGGTGGGAGCTGGATATGGACAAATGGCGAAGTGGGTGGTAGCTGGATATGGACAAGTGGCAAATTAGGTGGTAGCTAGACATAGAGCTAGATATGAACAGATTTGAATTTGGCTTGATAACTTGTACCAAGTAGTTATCGGTAAATTTTGTAATAAGAATGAGAATTCACACTTGGTATCGTAGTCGTCATGATACCTTCATAGGCATAGTTATTAGTTAACACTTAATATGAACCATTTTTTTACTACTGTTTGTTTTAGACCCTTAAGTTTTAACACCATATCATCATTTTGTGACATTCACAATACATATTGGGTTGATCATAGTTAACATGAAACATTTTGTTTACTACTGTTTGTGTATTTTGCCATTTTTCCCAATAAGCCTGTTTTAAGTACATAACACGTTTGTTTAGCTCATAACCCATTAACCTTTTGAAAATATTTTATTTAAAGGTAGGAATGTTTTCGAAAGGTTAATGGGTTATGGGCTAAACAAACATGCTATGTATTTGAAACAGGCTTATTGGGCAAAATGACAAAATACACAAACAATAGTAAACAAAATGTTTCATGTCAACTATGATCAACCCAATATGTACTGTGATTGTCACAAAATGATGATATGGTGTTAACACGTTAAGGGTCTAACACAAACAGTAGTAAAAAATGGTTCATATTAAGTGTTAACTAATAACTATGCCTATGAAGATATCATGACGACAATGATGGCAAGTGTAAATTTTCATTCTTATTACAAAATTTACCGATAACTACTTGGTACAAGTTACCAAGCCAAATTCGAACCTGTTCATATCTAGCTCCATGTCTAGCTACCACCCAATTTGCCAATTGTCCATATCCAGCTACGACCCACTTTACCACTTGTCCATATCCAGCTCCCACCCAGTTTTCGACTTGTCCATATCGAGCTACCTCCCAGGTTTTCACTGGTTCGTGGTTTTGCAATTCTACAATTAATAGAAATCCAAAAATAGCACACCCAAAAAAATATAATATTTTTTAGGATTATCGCCCGAAAGGTATAACATGAGGAATGTGATACCCAAAGAAGTTATTGCTGATCCAAAACAAAAATAGAGTAACGCCCTAAAGAAAAAGTACTCACGCGGGTCTTCTGTTGCTTTCTTGTAGAAACACGACGCCACTAACCACAATATAAAGGAAATGACAAGAAAGATAGTTGCAACATCCATGATGTCATCATAGTTTGGAAGCATAAGATTTGCGTGCATATACGCCATACTTACTAGAGTGGAGCCCCACGTTAGAAACAAATAATTGCTTTTTTCTTTGAACCCGCCACAAAAATCCTGGACATTGTTGAAAGAAAGAAAAGCAAGTTGATTAGTGATCAACATATATGTTTATATATTACATATATGCAATTGTTCGTTACATATATGTAATAACAGACGTTCAAATTTTTTTTTTGCAAGACTATATTCGAAATAAAGATAAAAAAAGCTTTATTTAATGGTGTATTTTTTACAAAAAATAATGTTTTATAAAAAACTAGTGTTAGAACCCGTGTATTTACACGGGTGCTGGATAAATGATACAATGTGAAATGAAAAAAAAAACAGAATATAATTAATAAATGTGTAAATAGCATCATTTGCGTTACACATAATTGATAATTCATTTATATCATCTGGTTTAATATTCTTTGGTTGCTCTGCCATTAGATTTATTATATGGTTTCTAAGAAGACCACCTTTTGTTACACACAGATCCTACTTTTCTCACCAAACTTTTGCATTTTCGGACACATTTGTCCTTAATGAGTATCAACTTAACATCATTTTAATAACCACAAACTGGTTAAGCAAATAACTTTTTAAGTATAGTGGCCAAAAATTACCAACTTATTTAAGGCCCATGGGGGTGAGCAGTAAAACAGGGATTTACACCTTTCAAAGCATGGTGTACTGCTGTTTGATGCACGTCCTTTTACCTGCTATCTCACCCCTTTTATCCTCTTGCCTGCTATCTTAGGGGGTGTTTGGGATTACTTTTTGAAGCTACTTTTGACTTTTTCAAGTCATTTCCAAAAGTAAGAATTTCTTACTTTTGGATTTTAACTTCTTCATCTCACATTTTTCATCTTATTTTGAATTGTCCAAACAAATTTATAACTTATTACTTTATTCCAAAAGGTGATAAGTCAACAAGTTGTTTAGTAATCCCAAACACCCCCTTAGTCAAACGAAGCAAATCTGATCTGTTCTCTCTCTTTCTATCTCGCCCGCTTTCTATCCGGAATTCCCATCAGTCGCCGCTCACCGTCAACGACCATCGCCACTACGTCGATTTGTTTTCTTCTTTGCGGAACCCTAGGTGGCAGTGGCTTGGTGGTCGAAGCGATGTGGTTGTGGTGGTTTTTAGGTGGCCGGTGGTGGTTGTGCCTTTGTTTGCCCTGATGATTCTCGGTTCAAAAGATCGGTAGTCTCCTTCAATCACTGCCTCTCCGTCAAAGACTATCGCGGCCAGCTCGATTTTTTCCCCTTTATGAAACCCTAGGTGGCGGTGGTGGGTGCGCTGTGTTTGTGACGGCTTTTAGGTGGTGTGGTGGTCGGTGTGCTTGCTATTGTGGTTTTGGCGGAACATTAGGTGGCGGTGGTGTGGTGTCGGCAGCTCTGTGGTTGTGGTTTGGTTGGCCCTAATACGAACTGTGATCAAACCAAAATATCATTTGGAATTACTCATAATAGCTATGTGTCCAACATGTTAGTTTGAGAAGTATCAATCCCGTCATCAATCATGTGGTCTGATGTTCGTGGCCATTTCAAATTTTTATCATTTTTTTCTCAATTTTGTATTGTTATAATATATTATATATTTGATCTATCTGATCCATACCTCTCATTTGCTGCAGCATTAAATGGTTTTGCTAATCAGGTTTGGTTTGTCATTTTTTTTTCTCAGCAGTTGTGTTCTGTGAAACTACGTGTTGTAATTTGGTGCTTCTTATCGTGACATTAGAGATTGGTAAGTGAGATAATGCTGTTTGTTGTCTTCCTCGATTTCTGTTTGCATTCCCAGTCTTGATTTTGAACTGCAGATTAACATTTGGGTGAAAGACGTCCTTTTACAATAGTCGTGATTTGTTTATTTTGAAATTTAAAGTTGGTGATTGGAGAAAGAAACCTGCATTTTGTTTATACACATTTTACAGTAAATGTTTTAAACGTATTCAGCTATGTATGCATACACAAACTAATTTTTTTTGGCTGGATCTTTGAGAACTGGTATGTAATTGAAATTGGTATAAGTATAATGATGTGTGGTGTTATGCATGCTTTTAAATCACAGGCTGACTGAAGTTGTATTCGTTCTGTAGGTAGCATAAAAGATGGCAGAATCAGACGACATTCAACCACTTGTGTGTGATAATGGAACTGGTATATTTGAGATTTATTAAGTTTTTCTACAAACACTAAATAATTTTATGATGATTTTAGGATTTAAGCAGATATATCATGGACTGTGGTTATTACTTATTAGTATTAACAATTTCTTTTTATTTCTTAAATAAAGTTTATGTTATTGGCCTCGCTGCTAGATGAAAGAGGAATCGCTGTCGTTGGAAAGTCTAACCGGAATGAGATCAAGGTCATATGAAAGCGCAAAAGGGTACATTGATGAGATGATTCGTGTGTGTCCGTATAGGGGCTGAAGGAGAATGGGCCTGGATCTTATCAGCAGGAATTTTGTGTATATTTTTAAAGCGCATTTGTATAATCACTTCCATATGTATGATCCTAAACTTTATTATTTGCCTACCATGCATCAGGCAGCCAACTCATTGTGGAACAGATAACATGATCGCTGAAGTTAAAATATAGCCGCACATTAACAGGTATTTTTATATAAACAAAAGTAAAATCTATGATTATGTTGTTGGTTTAGAGTGATATATTAGTATATTGCATTATATCATATAAGTATTATATCAAATAAAAAAGTTTATATTTACATAAATGGTAAATTCTGTAAAAAGACTGAATTTGCTATTCAGTTTATCACCATTAAGATTGCATGTGTTGTCAATTTGTGTTAATATTATTGTTTTTAACCTCAGGATTTACTATGCTTCACATATTGAGATTGCAAATAATCTTTTCCATTTGTTAATGCCTCATTCAATTTCACAAATTCCAGAATTCATGAAATGTTTTCCTTCAATAGGTTATATCGAGTATAACAAGCTTTACTGTGATTTCTCTAATAGTCTATGACCAATAGATGTTTAAATAGTTAAAAGTGTTCATCAACTAAATTTGATTGGTATTGCTTGCTCTATACCATTCATAGCCAAGAGTTTTAATATCACTTGGTTTAGTTTTTTACCTTTAAATTGAAATAGCTTGGTTAAAACTTTAAGATTTGGCAACTCGGATGAGTTTCAGTTACACTTTAATTTTCATATTATTTGGAATCGTCTCTTTGGAACTGGGTCTCTTATCTTTTATGGTTTAGTTATCAAGACCTCAAAATAATCTAATTATACTGCAGAATACTAAAAAGCTTTTGTATTTATTATTTACTTTCCTAGGGGCAGTTTCTCTTGGGAGCTGTGTGCATATTGGAACAAGCAGGTGATTTAATAAGCAAGAGGCACGTGTTTAATTAAAGAAGCAAGCACATAGGTAAATCTATGGATATGGAGCAGGTTCAATGAAACGAAATGTGATCAGAACGAATGAAAGCAAGTTAGTAAGGGTTCAAGCAAGCAAGTGCAAGAAGGTAAGCAAGGTGACCAAGAAGATTTGAAGCAAGCAAGAGCGTTTCGAATCAAGCAAGCAAGAAACAAATGTAGCAAGAAATCTGATTCCGGTATTAGCAAGAAAAAGCAGGAACAGCAGGATAGCCGCAACATTAGGCAAGAACTGAGCAAGAATGTCGGCCAGGTCAGGTGACAGGTCAAGTATCAGTTGGTTCGTAGTTTATTTATCAAGAACATGTGGAGAACATTGTCCATGGTGGGTGCTTTTACCTTTTGCAAGTGTCTTCATATATATATATATATATGTATGTTGCAAAAGAGCAAACTAAAGCAGTAAACAAAAGCTTACGTGTTTGTTGTTGTGTGAAACCTGAGCCTGATCCAAGAATTTTAACACGGGCTGACATGCAAAATTGCAAGCTGTGTTCGACACTGTTTGAAACTGATTCCAAATCAAATGCTTAGATGGAAAAAAGCTTTATACCAGTTGGCTTATTCAGAGATTTTTCTCGGTATCCTAGCGGAATCCCCTGGCTTCGGATCGTGGTGGAATTCTCGCCGCAACGCGCGGTGGGAAACCACTAGTTAAATTTTAAAGTTCATGTAAATTTTAATGTTTATTACATGCAAGAACAATTACTATGTTGTTTGTTTAGCAATATAGGCGTATACAAATTATTACATGCATCTAACAATTATTATGTTGTTTTTTTTATATTTTCATAGCCAACCATCATGATGCATCCTAAATTGGAAATACAATAAAAGTAGTCACAAAAGGAATATGTTCAAGTCACTAATTTTAGAATAGAAACTTTCTAAAACAGAGAAATGTGATGGTAAATCTTTTTTGAGGATGGGTGAGGTTACATTAAGGCTATGTGTAATGGTTTTAATTAAAAATGAAAAATGTCTCGTTACGTGAGCAGAAGAGCAATCATTAAATGGAATCATCAAGGTGTGAAATGGTTTCACTATCTACTATTAATTTGAACCTTTTTATTTTAAACTAAGAATGCGCCCAACGACCGTGGTTCAAACCATGCACCTGCCCAAAACACCCCATTAACGCATATGTGAGGTAATGTTTCATGCCCAAGAGGGCTGATGTGGACGGGAAGTGAGACCATTATTCATGGTCTAATAGGAAAATGCAAATAATGAATGAAACCTAATGACTCAAAAGTCAGTACTACAAACATAAACAAAAATAAGAGCGCAAATAAAAAATGTAGTAATTACTTGTACACCATGTATGAGTATAGTAATTACTCTAAATCTTGCAATTAAAAGACCTCCAAACATGACAAAACAACAGTCACACTATCTGAGAGGCGAAAGCTGTTTATTAGGTAGTAAAGACCTAATCCGAGAGGCGAAAGCTACACAAAAAACAAAGCAAATTATAAAGGCCCTAAAGACATAATAAGATGGTGCCATATAAGGACAATTTAAACACTAACCATGCCAATCCCAAGTACAAACCATTAAGACTAATTAACACATAAGCATCAGGTCACGCATTACTTGATCTAGATGCAGGATACCAATAAAGCAACATAACAATTCCAAATGAACTTACCAAAAAAGCCTAATCATAAATCTTGCAACAAAGTTCAAAACTTAAAAAATATACAATGACTGAAAATCACTGAACCCTCGCACTTAAATATTAAACACTTTATAAACCTTGAAAATCCACATCACTTAGACAGCAGAGTTTAAGTGCTAAAAGTGTGTAAACGTGGGATCTAAGAGTTGATACTGATTTGACTTCACTCGATTCCCAAGCTCGTTTTCAGATTCAACTTGATTCGAAAACTTGACCTGAAAAAAAATTAAGGGAGAAAGATTAGCACAAACCACCCATATTAAGCCTGTCAAAACGGGTGGATTGGGTAATGGGTTAGAATGAGTTTGGGTCAGCATGGGTTCGGGTCAGCATGGGTTATGACCAAAATGAGTTCGGGTCAAAACATGTTGTTTTAAAAAAAAGTACCAATTTGCTTCGGATCAAAATGAGTTGTAACAAAAAAATGGTACGGGTTGAAATAAGATGTCTTAGAAAAAAAGTACCAAAATTTGCTACCCGTTTGAACGCATTTTATATTTACATAGTTTTTAGACGACCCATCTTGACCCAAATTTTTTTAAGGTGTTACCCATTTCAACCTATTTTGTGTTATGGTGTTACCCAATTCAATCTAAAATACAAAAAATATTTACCCAAACTAATAAATTTCCTCTACTTTCGGTCAAGAGTGCCAGGTCTAATCCATATGGATTGATCTTGAGTGGATTTTTTCCGATGAGACGCCGGAGAAGACGCTTGCATAGATTCCATCCAAGTGTTAATCTCGTTCCTCAGTTGATTTCAAGATTATTGTTAAAATCTATACTATCTAATAAATAAAGGTTTTGGTGAGACATTTGTCACTCTGCTATGCATCCTTAACTTTTTTTTCCCGACTCTCTCTCTTATTAATTATACAAATTATTTTAATTGTTTTTATAATTTTTTTCCCGTCTCTCTCTCCTATTAAATAATAATGATTTCTATAATTATTTTTATAAAACGTTTTTCATTTAAAAAATATGTTTATTCATAAAACATTTTTTTAAATTGAACATATCTTTCATTCTTTTTATAAAACATTTTTAAATAATAACTATATAACGTTTCTAGAATCTTTATTAAAAAAACTATGTAATATGTCATAAATATGTAATATGTAAATCTTCATTACTAAGTATATATAAAGTTGAATTTATTCAACCCGTGTGATACACCGGGTTTCTAACCTAGTTACCTAATCAATTAGTTTATTATATATTCTCTCTTTCTTTTTGGTAGGTTGTGGCTCTTCTTTTTTGTTGATAGTTGAAGGTCTATTTTGTAATTTGTTGAAGTTTCAAAGGTCTTGCTGGCATTAATCATCCAAAAAGGAAGGTGTGTGCATTTAGACAGATTTCAAAGGATTCCTTTCCTTCTTTCTCTGCACTCCAACGCCATCCTATCTGTCATATCTTCATCCCCAAATTAGCGCTAAATTCTTTCTTGCCATCGCCGATCACCCAACCACCGTAGGATCTGACCACCACCCACACCCTCTCTCTCTCTCATCTTACTCGCTCAACAGATCTGAGTGATGACCGGAAAGCGATGATGAAGCTGAAGACGTTTCGTTCGCATCTCCGACATCCTCTGCTTCAATGTGCAGTGGCGGACTACCAACAGCTAAAAGACTGATATTAACGGTGGTTTCCGGTGGTGCTTTACAAAGTAAAGAACCGAGGATCGAGAAGTAAGGGCGAGTGGCGGTGGACGTTGGTTAATCAACTGCATTGATGAGTTGTACCTTTGGGTAAACCAGTGGTACGAAGGTGGCAGAGCAAGAAATGAAAGTTTGGTGGCCAAAATAAAAAACACTACACCTGGCAGGGGTCAATAGCAAATGTATCAAACTTCAGTGGCTAATCTAGAAAAACTTAAAAGTGTACTGTGCATACCGACATCCTGTTATTGATAGTAGTAATATGGCGCAAATGTGTTAGAGACTAATCTTCAGTCTGTAATATAGAGGGAATGTATTATGGACTGAATATCATTCCTTAATATTTTTAATACGGATTGAATTAGGGACTGATAATCAGTCTCGAACGCCTTTTGGTATAAGAAATGCTCAGTGACTAATTTTCAGTCTCCAATTATGTTGCAAATTCTACAATTTAATGGGAGGAGTGTGAAAGATTTTTTTCCGTAACCTTATTCGGAATTGATATTTAGTATTTGACTTGTTATACAGATGAATGAACTAGAGACTAATATTTAGTCTCCAATAATTGAAATATGTTCATCAATTTTAAGGAAATATATTATAGAGTCAAAATCAGTCCTCACAATTCTTGAAACAAACAATATCGGGGACTAAGGTTAGAGACTGATTTTCAGTCCCTCATACGTTATCGTCAATTCAATCGTTATAAAAGAAGAATAAGAGGCTGAAAATCAATGTCCAAAATTGAAGTACTTTAAACACAAGACTATTTATGAAACCTGTTGGCTGCTATTAATTGTCGGAACAAGGAAATTCAATACATACATTTCAAGTTCAATAGTTTGTTCAAAAGAAGTATGCATTATATGTTTAACAAAATATATAATATGTCCAAGTCAAGTCTAACAAAATAGCAAAAAAAATAAGTTCAAAGTTTAACAAATACAAAAAACGTCTGTTAGCATCCAAATCAACATGCAGCATCATCATATCAACAACTTGTTTATGGCAAGTAACACAAGCCTTTAATATAAGTTCTTCCGAAATTTAGCTTTATCACAAATATGAAAACACATTTTAGTCAAGTTAGTTAAATCGTTAAACATAAATGCTAAAAAAATAACAATAATCCGTAAATTTTGAGTTTTAAAGTATTAATATTCAACAAAAAAAGTTAAATAATGTATATATTTGGGTTTAAAAGGTCATGTTCATATCAACCGCAAATTACATGTCATGTATGGGTTCATGTAAACTTCTAATGCCCGGGTCAAACGGTACATAACACCAATGCATACATCAGTAACATACCCCCCGGGGGTCAAACGGTACATAACACCCAAAAGTAAAAAAAATAGTCAAAATAGGAACGGGTTGAAAGTCACCCGAAGTAAAATTTTAAAGCATATGACCTCCTAAAATTTTTATTCGAAAACTAAGATACTTCTTGTAATAATATTGTTTTCTTAGTCTTAAATAGATTAGTAAATTATAACAAATTTTAAAAACAGGAAAATGTTTTATAAGGGTCAATCTGACCCCGACTGGTGCAACCTGTTTAACCCGCTCATCAAAAGGGAGATGAAGCAGACAAAGATGGTAAAGATGGTAACATACTTCAGTATCAATTTCAGCTGATTCCACAGTAATAGTGACATCTGCCATTAGGTTGACTATTTCTAAGACAGATAACCATATGCAGTTCAATTAAAATAAAATAAGTCATAAGTGTCTAAAATAAAAGAAATATAAAAGAAATGACATATTACGTTAAATGATGTAGTGCAAAGCATACATCTTTATACCTTTGTATTCATGCGTTTTTAGATAGTTTTGTATTCGTTTTGAGTTGTTTTAGTTTCGTATTGAGTTTTTGTTGTGTTTTCAAAAGCTCGTGTGGAATACAAGTTAAATCCCGAGGAAAACGAGCAAGAGAAGAAGCCCGGAGGAAAAAGTGAAAAAAATGGTGAAAATCAGTCCCTCGCGGTACACGAGGGAAGAGTGAAAAGGGCTGGCCACAATCTCTCGCGATATGCGGTACACAGACTAATTTGTCCCTCGCGATACGCAAAGGGCTGGCCACAATCTCTCGCGATACGCGAGAGACCCTTATATCCGTAAAAAGCCCTAAATCGAGATTAAATAGAATTCTAAAGCCATTAGAGCTGTAGCTTTTAAGTGTGAGTCACATAGATTGATTGATATGCTTGGTAATATGAATTAGAACACATAACGGGGGCTTGAAAGTTGGTGGTTGGGTTTAATCGGATAGAAATACCGATTATTGCTTTTTAACACGTGAGTATGTTTTGCTAATTGGTAATTGATGATTGTTAAGCTATGTCCAGTTATGATTCCATTGCAGACTTTTTTGAGGACGAAAAAAGGTTAAGTGTGGGGATGTTTGATGTAGTGCAAAGCATACATCTTTATTCCTTTGTATTCGTGCGTTTTTAGATAGCTTTGTATTCGTTTTGAGTCGTTTTAGTTTCGTATTGAGTCGTTTTAGTTTCGTATTGAGTCATTTTAGTTTCGTATTGAGTCTTTGTTTTGTTTTCAGGAGCTCGTGTGGAATACAACTCAAATCCCGAGGAAAACGAGCAAGAGAAGAAGCCCGGAGGAAAAAGTGAAAAAATGGTGAAAATTAGTCCCTCGCGGTACGCGAGGGAAGAGTGAAAATGTCTCGCGGTACGCGAGGAATCCTAGAACCGGGCATGACTAACTTGTCCCTCGTGGTACGCGAAGGGCTGGCCACAATCTCTCGCGATATGTGAGAGACCCTTATATCCGCAAAAAGCCCTAAATCGAGATTAAATAGAATTCTAAAGCCATTAGGTTAGGAGTTTGATTTCCTGCCGTCTAGAGAGAGCTAGGAGGCGATTTTAGGAGCTAGGAAGAGGAATCAAGTGCAAAGTTGAAGATTTTGGATCCCGGGTTCGTTGTAGTAGCGTGTTCGGTTTCCAAGTTTGCATCTTTATTCGTTGTTTCTGTGTTTGAACCTATGTTTTGCTTATTTACTTCTGTTATGAATGTTCTAAGTATGATTGTAGGCTAAAACCTAAATACTGCCTGGGTCATTAGATGAATACTTGTTAAAGTATCAGTTTTTATCGGTTTTTGGTTTCAATTGATGGTTGAATGATTTTGTAAACAATCTTGATTTAATACTTATGATGAATATTGCATGTTTGAATATGATGTGTGTTTGATTTCAATTTCGTATGTTATTTGTGGATGTCTTCCAGTTTGAATAGCATATCTAAATCATAGACTTTAGGTTTGTGGTTGTTTGATGGTTTGCTAGACGTAGTAACCATAGGATTTGTGATTGAGTGTTAATTAGATCTTAGTGTGTGTCTTATCTCGATACCCAAAAGGTGAGAGGTAATCGGTTAGTCTTAGTATTAGGATTCCGAGTGTAACTTTCTGAGAGGAAGTTTCCTTAGGTTTCTAGTATTTGTTGCTAATCCGAGTCATAGTTGTTGATCTGAGATTACCCCGTGCATCTTAGATGTATTGTGGACAGTGAGACTGAAAGGTGATCTGTCTTTTGGGTACTTTATCATTGTTGGAGAGACTGAAAGGTAATCCGACTATCTGGTGAGTTTAGTACTTCTTTAGAGTTTCTTAGTTGGTGACACCCTGAGAGTGATTAGGGATCCACTAGGTGGTCTAGAGTTGTCATCCTTAGAAACCCAGATCCATCATTGTTTCCATAACCGGTAGAAGTTGAGCTTTGCAAGTAGGATTCCGACCTAGGTAGTATTCTTCCCATTCCTGATAGTCCCCGAGTTCTTTGCCTGGATAGTTAGAGTCGATCGTTAGTTCTGCATTTGCTAGTATAACCGGTAGTGTAGAAAACCCTCCAACCAAATCATCTTTTGTTCGAGTCAGAGTCTAGTTTAGCTGTTCAGTGTCTCTAGGGTTCGATATTCCGGTTTACCGTTAAGATGTGCTACACTCGATAGGTACACTTGCCTGTCAGTATGATTTAGTTCATAGGTACTCAATTTATTACTTAGGAGTATGTTAGGTTTATTTGTTAGTTTTTTATAGACCGTCTGGGCGACATCAAGTTTTTAGCGCCGTTGCCGGGGACACTTGGCAATAGCAACATTAGCTGTGACTAGTTCTTTTAGTGATTTTTGGTGTGTTTTCTTTCTTTATTTGTGAGTCTTAATTGTGTGTCTTTGTCCTATCTGCTACTTGTGTGTCATATCTGAGTGTCTTACATAGGATCGAGTGTTTCTGTTTTTGAGTCTTTCTTATTTTTCTTTGTGTCTTTCAGTTTATGCACCACACTCATTCGAAGGGATCACCACCGTATTCTTCTTTCTTAGAGCCTGAACGAGATCTTCACGAGCGCACCCGCGACTTCCGGGAGCGTTTGAAAGAGTTGTGCAAAAACCAGGTACGTTATACTAACCCAGTTCCTTTTCCTAATATGGGCGACGCTGACCTACCAACGAGACGTACCGTACACTAGAGAGCCAGTGATGGGGTCCTCGGGGCGAGATCTTCAATCACCCGTCCCGCTATCCCTGATGCCAATACTTGGCAGGTCCCATCACATGTCATGAGTACGATCACTCATTCTACTCAGTACCATGGCCTCGAGGATGAAGATGCACCGGACATCTGTCCTGCTTCGTGTGCATATGTGATACCTTCAATATCACGGGTGTATCTAAGGATGCAATCTACTTGTGTCTCTTTCCATTCTCGCTCTCTGGGCGTGCTTCCACTTGGCTTGACACCCTCCCCGACAATTCTATTACCACATGGAAGGACTTGCAAGCCAAGTTTCTGAAAAAGTACTATCCACCTTCCAGGGCCGTTCGCCTTAGGGACCAAATCCACTCCTTCCGGATGGACCCTGACGAGCCTTATCACTTGGCCTGGGAGCGGTTCAACGCGTTGTTGAGCTGATGTCCCCAGCATGGTCTTTCTGATTGGGTGATTGCGGAGAAGTTCTATAATGGCCTTACCTTCGAGAAGCAGCAAATGTTCAACACAACCGTGGGAGGCCATATCATGGACAAATTGGAACCAGCTGAGTGTGAAGAGATGTTCGAGAGCTTTGCTCTGGCGGAACAACAGCAGCCATCTACTAGGACTTCCATTCCTAGTGCTAGGGCACCCGCCTCTTCTCCTAGAGGTGTGCATCAGGTCAACCCTGATACTAGCGTGGCTGCTGCACTCGCAGCGACCCTCGGTTCTGGTTGCCTGCAAAGTTCACCTACTTCTGCTGACTGACGGAGCAGTCCCTGGTGTCGTGGCCTCCTCTGCACACCCCACACCATTGAGCACTCAGCTTCAGCTCCTTAATCTCATTCGCCTCGAGATGTAGATCTGGAAACAACCTGCCTGGGTTTTATGCCCGCCCTAATCAGCAAAGTGGAGGTGAATCAGGACCAAGTGGAGGAAGCAGTGTCAACACGAAGAAAATTGAAGAGATGTTGGAGACACAGACACAGATGCTTGATCACTTGGTAATGAAGGAAAAGGTGACTCAGCAGCGACTGGATGCTCATGATACCTTACTGAAGAATCAACAATCGACATTCATGGATCTGCAGCGCACGGTAGGAGACCTCGCTAAGAGCTTGAAGGAGAAGCAGGGAGAAGCATCTGCGACTTATAAGAGTTCTAGTGCTTTGGTGATGGCCGTGTCGACTAGGAGTCAAAGAATAGAGGAGGAGGAAGAAGTAGTGGAGACTGTTATTGATACATTGATTCCTACTGTAGAGGAAGTCTCCCACAGCACTATTCGTCACATTCCGTCGCAGGAAGAGGTGAGGAAGATAGATTGGAGAGCCCAATTTGTTGAGATCGAGGCTAGGATGGTAGAGAAGCCACTGGTAGAAGAGGAAGATCCGGTGGACGAGGAGATAATGGTTGAGAAGCCTGCCGAGAAGGCAGAGGAGAAGAAGAAGGGGGTGGAGATGAAGACCCTCGAGATTGACCTTAACAGTGTTCCCTACACAGTGCGCTTGCTGCCACATAAGTATGCTAGGGAATACCGCAACTTCCTTAAAATGTTCAAACAGCTTAAGGTCAATCTTCCGTTCATAGAGGTCCTCCAGCATATGCCTATGTATGGCAAGTTCTTAAAAGATCTTCTTTCCAACAAGAAGAACCTAGATGAGATCTCTAAAGTCTCACTAAGTGAGCGATGTTCTGCAGTGGTTCAGAACAAACTGCCAGAGAAACTGGCAGATCCGGGTCACCTCACGATCCCATGACTTCTTGGCGGTTTGCCCTTGAACCACGCGTTGGCCGACCTAGGTGCTAGCATCAATCTGATGCCATATTCCATATATAAGCAGCTGGACCTAGGGGAACCGAAGCCGATAGTGGAGAATCTTTTAGTGAAAGTTGACAAATTCGTCTTCCCCATGGATTTTGTCATTCTCGACATGGATGTGGATGATAGAGTCCCGCTCATCCTCGGGCGCCCGTTTTTGCGCACCGCCAAGGCATTGATCCATTTATTTGACGGAAATCTCACACCTCGTGTGGGGATGAGTCGGTTACCTTTGATGCTGCAAAGTCCATGATGGAGGCTGGTGAGAAAAGCCACTCTGTGTGCATGATTGATGCCTTCATGGATGATGTGCTGGATATGGTCTTTAAAATAAACCTAATTTAACCTAACCTAGACACTCTAGCTTTAAATTTATGAATCTAGACTCAACCTAATACTAGACCACACAACCGGCAAGTGTACCGATCAATATAGTAAAGTCTAATGAAAGTCCGGATATCGAACCCACGAGACACTAGTGACAACTCTATCTAGACTCTGACTCAACTAACTAAACTGAATTATATTGGGGGGATTTGTTTAATTGAGAATAAACTAATGAACTCTCTAACTAACGAAAACCAAATATAAAGCACAAGACTTAAGACGAACTCACAAATAGGGATAGCATTACCTAGACTCTGAATCCTATGCATGTACCTTGGAACTCTCTCGGATATGAAAACTATGATGGAACCGGGCTCTTGGAATACGACACACTTAGAGAACCTAGCGGATCCCCGATCATTCTCCGGGTGTGACCAACAAGGAAACCCTAAGGGACGTGTAAAACTCACCGGTTAGTCGGATCACCTCTCAGCTATCTCCAACAACACTAAAGTACTCGCTAGACAGATTACCTCTCAGTCTCACTATCTCAATACACCTTTCGGTGTAAGGAGTAACCTGAATCCTCTCGACAAGACACGGAATAACAACGATGCTAGGACACCCTCCTTTCAGTGCAGTTGACCTAAAGACCCTAACACCTAAGATTACATGACTATTTCTCACCTCTCAGCTATCGAAATAGGAAGAATACTTAACAGACTCTCAATCAATGTTCCTATAGATACGACGTCAGTAAACCATAAACCAATCACATGCACACAGCTAGTGACCTAATACGCAACCATACATGAAAGACATTCACAAGGTAGCATATAGAACAATCAACATATCATCAATCAAGATTAAATACGCAGAAACATCCAATCAAACGAAAACAAGTTCTTTACTTTATTGTTAATCCATCAACAAATATCCAAAATCCAAAAGAAAACCAATTAACATAACATAATCATCAACATCTAGGTAGTTATGAAAGTCTAGCCAATCATCATGTTTAAGAACATCAAAATAGAAGAATCAAACAAAGATAACATGGTTTCAATTCTGGAAAAGCAAAGCAAAGAAAGATAACGTAAACCGAAAGATGAAAACGACCCGATCTATGATCTCCAACTTCAATCCACACTTCCAATTGATCCTAGAAGCTTTCTCCCACTTGGAATCACCCAAAAAGCTCTCAACTTTACATCTGGAATCGATTATTAAACCCTAGGATCGATCTCAACCTTTTATACCTTGAAAATAGGCAAAAAGACCCGTAACTGGGTGTTCTCGCGTACCGGGAGGCCCAGAGAAGCAATCTCTCGCGTATCGCCGGGGACCAGCAACACGCAAAATTTTCCTGGAAGCACACCCCTCGCGTACGCGAGGGGGAAGGACCATCTGGCTCGCGTAGCGCGAGGTGTTGCCCATCACAAAAAGTTTTTGGCTTTGATAATTTATTCTCGTTTACTTGTGCCTTCGCCATTCTTGACCGTTTTAGCTCCAAAGTCACCCGAACACCTATAAAACAAGACACAAATCAATACTAAACATAAATGACTCAATACGACTATAAAACTATATAAAACGCTACGAAATTACAAGGAATATGAGGTGTGCTTTGAAACACATCAAACATCCCCACACTTAACCTTTTTTTGTCCTCGAAAAAGATCTCTGCAATAGAATCACAACTGGAAAGCATACTTTAACAATCTTATAATTCATTAGCACATATATAATGACGCGTTAAAATGCAACAATTGATATTTCGATCCGATTAAACCCAAACACCCACTATCAAGCCCCCTTTTGTGTTCTGATTTCTACATTACAAAGCTATCAATCAATCTATTGGTCCCACACTCAAGAGCTACAGATCCACCTAATCCCGTCTCACGGTCATGTCTAGGCATGAGTTAAACCGTATAGATTTACCCACCACGTTAAACTAAGATTCACAGGCTTTAGAAATTAAGATGAAAGAATGAAATGAGATGTCAATGAGCATTATTAAATGTACGAATCAACCTCACCTAGTGGTGCATCAGCCAGGTCACCATCCCGGCAGGTAGCACATAGGCCGCTGTCTTATCAATTAAGCACATAAGAATTCAACTTAGAGGCGTATCCACTGAGTCACTATCCCCGTGGTAAACACATAAATCAAATCTTATTTATCCAAATGAATTGATCACTCAAGTCTCAACCCATGGGTGTATCAACCAAGTCGCTATCCCGGAGGGTAACACGTAGGTCAAAACTCAAGTTCTCAATCAATTAATTATACTCATTATTAGATGGAATTATGGATGTGGGCGCCACCAAACTCGGATTTATTTTCATAAAAAGAGAGTGGTGTGCCAAGAAATTTCAAAAACCTCTAAATTCTAGCTTAACGTGGTACCTATCACGCTATGTTGACAGTTTCAGTATTACCGACAACCCTAAGATGAAAACCCACAAGATATCATGATTTAAATAAATTAATTACCCTAATCAACACGCACAGGCTATTTAAGCTTTCAATTCGGCTGTGTCTACCAAAACATCGCAAATTAGACGCGCTTTCTAACATTTATTTTCTTTTAAACTCAACAAGCATTTCCAGTTATACCTATCATCTTCCATTTATTATGCAGAAACTCAAATTCAAAGGACATTTTTGAAATTTTATTTTTAATATTTTTGACTTTTTATAAAAGAAAACAAACCTAAACAAACTAGACTCAAGACGTTTCCCATCCCCACACTTGAACGACACATTGTCCTCAATGTGAACCAAGAAACAACGAAAAATAAAAAATAAAGACTCAAAAATAGACAAAAATAGTAAAGTGGAAATGAATTAGCCGGTAATGTATGCAATCGTTTTGGCCAGCTTTGTTCTTCCACTTGTGCACCTGTATATCATTTCGTTCGCGGCTACACATACACTCTGCTGAGTTCCCTTTACATGTATATCAAGTTAGAATCGACCCCACCCGAATGGAGATTGAGTACGGGCGGTGTGATCTATACCTGCAAAAATAAGCTTAAGCAAGCCAACAACATTAAAATGACTCGACATGACTCAAAATAAAATTATATACAAACTCTACACTCGGGTGTTAACCTGAGCCACAAACCTAGTTAGCAGGCTTCTCCTTTATGCCGCCCCCGTCCGACCCGTTTAATATGATTGGTGAACCACCGATTTGACAAACTCTGATGGCAGACCTTGAATTGGTTTTGAAAAATGTAAACGGGTCGGACCACCAATATTTGAACTTACCTGGGCTAAACTTGATACACTATATATAGTGAAGGAGACAGTCAGCTTTATTTTGTGATAGAACATTGATCAGCTTCTGTTGTGACACCTCAGAAATTTTTTTTATTTTAATTTTCGGGACAAAAATTCTTTCAACTAGGGTATGATTTGACAATCCGGACTTTTTAGTCTAACCCCGTTATTTAAAACCAGTTAAAGTTAACCTAATTAACTTAACTCAAACTTCAGGGGCTGTTTCTGTCATTCCTTCAAACTCTAACTACAAGGACTAGTTATGTAAATACTCATAAATCAAATCTGTCGACTTTGCAAAGTCAAAATTGTTATTCTATTGACTTTTGAAAGTCAAACAAACTAGTTCTTAACTATATTCAAACCCTAGGGATTAAACCTGCCTTATCTCAACCTAAATACATGAATCTATAGGGACTAGTCTTGTAATTAACTCAAACTCAATTATTTTGACTTCTGAAAGTCAAAATTCGCAAGTTCTTGGATCCAAACTCTATATATAACCTATATCATTTGAAATGGTAACGGAAATGCACTTGAATAGTATTAACGTTCATTATGGGAGCATTATTGAGCAATAATCGTTCGAATTAAACCCAATTATGGGTATTCATGTCGAAACTGTCAAAACTGTAACAAAAACCTATCAATTTGATCATTTGGATTGCCATTCCGCAAACAAACACTCTGCACACCTTGTACGAGCATCCCTGAAGCTATTACACGCATCATTTTGGTCGGAGAAGTAGCCGGAGTCGGTACACTGTGTGAAACTTACTAAGCTTCTAGACAAGTGCTACGTTATCTGTACGAATTCAATACGTGAAATCGGTTAAACTTTGTTAGTGTCGCCTATAGTGCCACCACACTAGAGTTGTCCGACAGTGTCGCCAGGGATCAGTGTCGTCTGATCTTTCATTATGGACTTACTGTCGTCCTTTAGTGTCATTCTCGTAGTGTCGTCGAGAAATATCGGCGACACTCCTTAGTGTCATCTACGTGTATGGCGACACTATTTAGTGTCGCCAACTTTGTGTCGTCTATTGAGCATCATCATCTTCAAGTGGCTGCGACTAGTGTCGCCTCAAGAAACAGTGTCGCCCACTCGAAGATTTTCATTTTCAGGTGTATTTTTTTTATCCAAAATCATAACTTTTTACGTCCAAATCATTTATCTAGCTCACTTGAAGATAGATCTAAGATTTCTTCATGTTTTAACACGTAAAGATTCGACCTTTAAGGTGAATACCCTAGTTTTACCCCAAAAATCCATTTTCAAGAAAAAAACAAAGATTTAGGTTGGATCCATACCTCAAATGGCCATTGTTGCTTCGTTATACTTGTTCCAAATCAATAGAGAAACGTTTTGAGACAGATCTTGAGCCAACCTAAGTTTTCTTGGAGCTTTCCCTCTCCACAATACCCACTTTCTCTCTCAACGGTTTTGAGCAAGAAGATGCAAATGAATTCAGGTGGAGACTGACTAGGGAATATGTTTAGGGTTAATGTGCCATCATGGGACAAGCCCAACACCCAAGGTCCATATCCCGTCCTTTTACTTCCTTTATTTTGGCCAAAAATCAAAGTGTCGGGTTTTCGGGTGTTACAAGTCTGCCGACCTTATTAGAGGTTTCATCCTCGAAACCCGCTATACATTAAACAGGCGCGTGTATGATTCCTTCATTTCATCTCCACTTTCCCATGTTGCTTCTGAACCCTTTCTATGCCTCCACTAGACTTTAACCAGTTGGATTACTTTATTTCTTAACTGTTTCTCTTTTCGGTCCAGTATTGCTACCAGTTCTTCTAGGTAGTTCAAACGATTGTCTACCTCAATATCCATGAGTGAAGCGTGAGCTGATTCGTCCGTTAACACTTTCGTAAGTGTGACACATGCAATGTAGGGTGTATTCCACTCAATTTATGTGGTAAGTCTAGCCTATAGGCCACTTCTCCAACTCGAGCCAATATCCTGAACGGTCTAATAAATCTCAAACTAAGCTTTCCTCTTTTTCGAAAACGAATAATTCCCTTCCATGGGATACTTTTAGCATCACTTTATCCCCAACATTAAATTCAATAGGCCTACACCTTCTATCCGCATATGATTTCTGCCTGTCTTGAGCGGCTTTCATTCGGGCTTTGATGTGGTCAAACTTTTCGAAAGTAGTCTTAACAACTTCAAGACTCCATAGTTCTTTATGACCAATCTAACCCCAACATAACGGCATTCTGCACATCCTGCTGTACAACATCTCGTATGGCGGCATACCAATAGTTGCGTGATAACTATTGTTATACGAAAATACCGCCAACGGTATGCGGCTATCCCAGCTCCCGCTAAAATCTATAATACAGGCACAAAGCATGTCCTTGAGGATCTGGATGGTCCTTTCAGACTGACCATCCGTTTGAGGGTGATATGCTGTGCTAATATTCAATCGGGTGCCCATTGCTTCATGAAATCGTTTCTTGAATGGTGACGTGAATCACATATCCCGGTCGGATACAATCGAAATCGGCATCCCATGGAGAGCCACTATTTCATTGATGAACATTTCTGCCAACTTCTTAGATGTAAAAGTCTCATGGATAAGCAAGAAGATAAACAAGAAGTGAGCACTTTTCATCAAGCGGTCCACGATTACCCAAATAGCGTCATTACCCCTTGGCGTGCAGGGTAACTTAGTTATGAAATCCATGGTAGTTCGTTCCCACTTCCACTCGGGTATCTCCAACTTTTGCATCATACCACAAGGCTTCTGATGTTCTACCTTCACTTGTAGACATGTCAGGCATTTGCCCTCATATTCAGTAACTTCGTTTTTCATCCACGGCCACCAATAACTCTTCTTTAAGTCTTTTTACATCTTGATAGCGCCAGGATGGATAGTGTAGCGAGCCTTATGAGCCTCGTCAAGAACTTTGGCTCTAAGTTCACCACCCTTGGGTACCCATATGCGACCAAATCGGGTCTTTACACCCAATGTGTTCACCTCTAATTTTTTCTGTTGTCCGACCATCCTTTCCATTTTAATGTTTTCGACCTTAAGAGCTTCATCTTGGGCATGTGCTATTTCGGTCATTAGGTTGGGTGTCACTATCAACTGGTACGCTTTCACCCTAATAGGAGTAGTCGTCTCTTTTCGGCTCAGGGCGTCAGCTACCACATTCGCCTTCCCCAGACGATACAGAATTTCACAGTCATAGTCTTTCAATAATTCTAACCACAGTCTTTGCCTCATATTCAACTCCTTATGTTTGAAGAAATACTTAAGACTCTTGTGAACAGAGTAAATTGTGCATTTGACTCCGTAGAGGTAGTGTCTCCATATTTTGAGCGCGAAGACAACTGCCGCGAGCTCGAGGCCGTGAGTCTGGCAGTTAAGTTCGTGAGTCTTTAGTTGTCATGATGCATACGCGATCACCTTTCCTCGTGCATTAACACACACCCCAGCCCTTGACCCAAAGCATCAGAATAGAGTATAAGGTCTTCGTTTCCATCTGGCAGGGACAATACTAGAACTTGTGTCAACCGCTTCTTTACCTCTTCAAACGCCTCAATCTGAGCCTGACCCATTCATATTTTACTTCCTTGTGTGTCAGTTTTATTAAAGGCAAGGTTATTCTCGAGAAGTCATGGATGAACCTTTGGTAGCAGCCTGCCAAACCCAGAAAACTTCGTATTTCGGTCGGCGTCTTCGAGTCCTTCCATTCCTTTACTGTTAATATCTTTTCCGGATCAACCATAATTGAACTTCTCTAAGCTAGAACGCGCATTTGGTGAACTTGGCGTACAACCTCTCCCTTTTCAATGTTTCCAATACCTCCCTTATATGACAGGCGTGATCGCCCTCGCTTTTGGAGTAAATGAGGATGTCGTCTATAAATACAATCACCGATCGATCTAGCATCGGGCGGCATACCCGATTCATCAGATCCATAAATGCCGTAGGAGCGTTCGTCAAACCGAATGACATTACAAGGAATTCATAATGCCCGTATCGTGTACGAAACGCTGTCTTTGGCACATCCTCCTCTTATACTTTTAACTGATGATAACCCGACCTAAGCTCGATCTTTGAGAACCAACTTGCGCCTTGCAATTGGTCAAAGAGATTATCTATTCTAGGTAACATGTATTTGTTCTTTATCTTTATTTTATTCAGTTCCCTATATTCTATGCACATTCTCATCGAGCCATATTTCTTCTTTACAAACAGCACTGAAGCACCCTAAGGCGAAATGCTCGGTCTGATAAAACCTTTTTCGTGAAGTTCTTCTAGTTGGGTTATCAGTTGTTTCATCTCAGATGGAGCTAGTCAGTAGGGTGCTTTGGCAACGGGCTGGACCCTCGGCATCAAATCAATTTGGAATTCTATTTCCCGATCGGGTGGCAATCCAGGTAAGTCCTCAGGAAACACCTTTGGAAAGTTACACACCATGGGTACATCTTTCATTTCTGTGACTTCTTTCTCATGGTTTATAACATCCCGAAAACTGACACCCTTGTTTTAAGCCAAAATAAAGAAGTAGAAGAGGGAACATGGGCTTGTACATGTGGGCTTTGCCCACTAGGGTTCCTTCAAGAAATAAAAACAGCCTCCACCCCTTCTCATTCCATCTTCTTCACCAAAATCGTTTAGAGAAAGGGAGAGAGAGGGGAACTTCTAGAGAGAGAAAGCTTAAGAAACAACATCCAAGCCTTAGATTCTGCTTCCATCTTGTTTCTCCAGCAACCTAGATTGATTCTACACAAAGAGCAACATGTTTTGAGGTAAGGATCGATCTCAGATATGTGTTTTTTATAGAATGGGTTGTTTTAGGGTTTTGGGGGTTTGTAACATAAAGATTGGATTTTTACGTATGAAAAGTGAATTAAAGCTCGAATCTAGCTTCATGGAAGCTAGATAAACGTTTTGAACGTAAAAAGTTAAGGTTTTGGATCGAAAACAGACCCGTAAACGAGACGACACTCGAGTGTTATTCACCTGCATGTGGCGACACTCGATAATGAAGAAGAAGATAATCGACCCAAAGAGAATCGGACCTTAGAGAGTCGACCCTTAGAGAGTCGGCCCTCTGAGAGTTGGCCATCAGGACAACCACGCTGAGTATCGGCCCCCTAGTACGACACAAATTCCTGAACGCAAGTTCAGGCGACACTTAAGAGTGCCTGGCGACAGTCCCAGCCGACACTCCCGGCCGACACTTAGGTTCGACAGCCGACACTCTAATGACTCAGCCGACTCTTGCACTAAATATAGAATTCACACTTTGACTTAGGTGCAGATCGGTATACGCATTAGCAATAGATAAGACATCAATTCCGGGTTGAATATCGATAATCTGGTGAGTTCAAGAATCCCTATTTTACTGTTTTAGGGGGTGTGCATACTCAAGAATTAGACGTTTATAGTAAATGTATTTTATTACTTAAATGGTTGCGAAGAAAGATAATAAAGATAACGGTTTATTTAACTGAACGTTTTGTAAGAAAGAAAGATAATAATTTGTTTAATTAAACGTTTTGTAAGAAATAAAGACGAGAAAGATAACAGTTTATTTACCGAACGTTTTGTAAGAAAGAAAGATAAGAAAGATAACGGTTTATGTAATATGTTTTATAAACAAGAGAAAGAAAGAAGAATAGTTTATTTAACTATATCTTTTATAAACAAGAGAAAGAAAGTAGAATGGTTTATTTAACTATATGTTTTATAAACAGAAAGAAAGAGAAAGTCAAATACATTGTCTAATCTGTAAGAGTATGTTTATTCGAAGAAAGTCTTGAGGTAGTAGCATAGTCTTGATGGCTAGTTCTACCCGAAGCCTATGGTTGCGTCATGTGTTGAGACCATGGTGTTACCATATGAACAACCGGGACAGTGCTCGGCAGGGCACTGTAATGGGGAAGTTGCAACTGGTTAAGATAAGTAACAACGGTTACTCTAGCGGCGACGAACTCTAAGTAAGAATGAAGAAGCCCGCTTGGGGGCACAAAAAGTGGGTATCGGCCTTTGGATGTTGAGCCTTAGGGAACAATACCTACGAACAAAATTTCCTTCGGGAAATAAGAATGAAGAAGCCCGCTTAGGGGCACAGAGCAGATTTTTGACGTTAATGTATGACTTAAAGAAAAAAAGCACAAAGTAAATACATATGTATTTAAAAGATGAAAGAAATATTTATTGTATTATGTATATAATATAATATGCATGTTTAAAGAATGTTTTAAAGAAAAACAGTTTCATACAAAGTTAAAGAAAAAGAAAGATTAGAACTCACAAGCGTTAGCTGACTATTTTAGTATGCATATCAGGTACCAAAGGAAAGAAAAAGATATGAAGCCACGAGGGCTTAGGAGTTGATGGCTGGATGGCTGTTGCTGACAAGACTGACATCCCTGCGAGTAGTTTATGTTAAAGACAATGGTAGTTTAAAGTTTTTGTTAACTCTGAATTTTGTAAAGACTTCCGCTGTTAATGTTTAATGTTTAATTCAAGGTTTAAGAACTATGTTTATGCAATGTTTGCAACCTATGAGAGGTACCCGGTTTGGGTCCTTTCACTTAATCATTGAAATGATGTTCAACATCGAGATATCTTTATCTCCATAGATTACGACTTCACTTCCATCCGGAGCTTTGAGATAAATCCTCTTTCGTTTGCATACAATCTGGGCTTCATTGGCAGCGAGCCAGTCTATTCCCAACACCACATCGAATCCTCCTAAGGCTATGACATATAACCTAGCAGGGAATCTATGGCCATAAATGCCTATGGTTCAATTTTCTATAGCTTCTATTACTTTTGTGTTTCTACCAATGTCAGTCTCTATGTTAAAGACATGTTTTATCTTTGAGATGGGGCATTTCAGTTTAGTGCAAAATGTAGAAGCTATGAAATTTTTTGTTACACCTGAATCGAATAATACTGAAGCACATATGTTATTGATAAGAAACGTACCTGAAAGCACGTCAGGATTTCCACGGGCTTCCTCTTGGGTGATAGCGTAGGCTCTGGTTCTAGCTCTCGGTGCATCATTTTCTTTGGCCCCACTATTAATCCGTTTACCGGACTCGGTCTGTGTCAGCTTCCTACAATCTTTGGTCATCTGTCCAACATTTCCACACTTCTGGCATCAGATAGTACTGAAACAGTCATGAGAGAAATGCTTAGTTTTGCCACATCTAAAGCATAAGTTTGTACCAACGTGGCACTCCCCTGGGTGATTTCGCCCACATTTGTTGCACTGCTTTGGTGTCTCAACCCGTGCTTTCTTCTATTTCTCCTCTGACCGCCCAACACTCTGCCTCTTGTTAGGACCAGGCCATTTCTTAGGGTTCTCAGAAGGGAAAGACCCTTCAACAGAGACATCATCGAATACCCTACCACTCAGAGCTACCACAACCTCATAAGTGTTGGGTATATTAGCCTTCACAATAGTGCATACTCTTGGAGGGAGTTTCTGAACATAACATTTAATTCTCCTCTCTTTTTTACTAACAAGATGGGGAACCAGTTGGGTTAGTTCGTTAAACTTAGAGGTGAATTGCCTGCTGGTCGTATTCCCAGCTTGAAACTCTACAAACTCAACCTCTACCTTGTCAACCTCATTATGAGGACAGAACTTTTGGATTACCAGTTGCTTCATATCCTCCCAAGTCATGTTTCTCATTGCTTCCTCAGTTCTAGCTTTCTACACATTTTCCCACCAACTTAGCGCCTCGAACGCGAATGAGTGAGTGACGAATTTCACAGCCTGATCCTCTCGGCATTCACTGATCTTAATGACCGCACTCATCTGGTCAATCCAGTAGTAGGCAGCTATGGTATCTTTCCTGCCATCAAAAGTTGGGGGATCACATCCCCTGACGGATTTGTAGTTACACCCACTCTGTGGTTCATCATCTGAGACGTCATCCCGGTTATTCCTGACCTTTCTATCTATTCCTCTTGTCTCTCCTCCCCAAGCCTCATACTTTCCTAACTCGACCTCTTTCATTGCTTCAGTCAAAGCTATAGGCAAGGTGGCTTTCAGAATGGCCGCTATTCCTCAGCTATAGCATCTTGGACTTCTTGTTCAAAAGTCATCTTATCATAGTACTCATCGCTCGGGTTAGTCACGTTATTTTCATTTCCATTTCCTTCGGCTCCGTGAGAGTCGTGCACTTCAATAGAAGGTTCGCTTTCCACAGATGGTGCACTATCAGCTCGGCGTCTACCCCTCCGACCGGTACGTCCAGTTAGTCCTCCTCTAGTCATAACTAGTTCTATCTTCAAAAAGGGAAAACACCCATGTCATCTTGATAGGTCATTATTTAGAACACCTCGAGTACTGTAAATTACTAATTATAGAGATCGGTATGAAATTACTAATTTACTTTACTACTCGGGTTTTGAATATTTCCATAAGGAGTAACATTCGCATTTCACCTTCTTACACCTCATCGTAAAGGCATTCAATGACTACTGTCTATGTGTACTACTTGTACTAAGGCCATTATCATTTACAGTCATGGTTTACCTTTGTGGCATGGCTGGCGTAGTGGCTACCCGAACTGACTTCCCCTCTTTGGTCCCATTCACATTTTGAGTCCAGACACTTTGATGTCTGGATCTCTCAAACTATTGCTCTGATACCAACTTGTGAAGCCCCATACCGGGAATCTTCAATTGTTGGATTTACACATAAACATATAGCTCAATACTGGAATCTCATAGAAATTAAAACATTCATGCAGTTTCGTTTGTCTATTGAAGACTATCACATAATCAAGTGTTACACGTATCTTTCTTTAATTCTTTAACATCCGTTTGCCACTTGGGCAATAGTTTCATCATTTACTTTGATGGCACGTTTACTCATATTGCCCTTATACATTAAATATGGTGGCACGTTTTATGTGAACCCTTTATATTTTATCATTTAGGTTAGCATATTGACAAGTTTAGCAACATAATTCGCCATCATTCATATAGGCACGAGATTATACTTAGCCTATTTCATACTTTACTATTTATCACGTTTAGCCATAAAAATCATTTAACATCAAACGAGTATACACCCCAGCCCAAACTCACAGACATAGGGGGACTTAGAACTCACCTGATTGTCGGTACACATGTGAAACTTACTAAGCTTCGGCTTGACAATTAGTGCTACGTTATATGTACGAATTCAATACGTGAAATTGATTAAACGTTGTTAGCGTCTCCTATTGTGTCCCCACACTAGAGTCGTCTGACAGTGTCGCCCGGTGACAGTGTCGCCAGGGATCAGTGTCGTCTGATCTTTCATTATGGACTTACTGTCGTCCTTTAGTGTCATTCTCGTAGTGTCGTCGAGAAATATCGGCGACACTCCTTAGTGTCATCTACGTGTATGGCGACACTGTTTAGTGTCGCCAACTTTGTGTCGTCTATTGAGCATCATCATCTTCAAGTGGCCGCGACTAGTGTCGCCTCAAGAAATAGTGTCGCCCACTTGAAGATTTTCATTTTCACGTCTATTTTTTAATCCAAAATCGTAACTTTTTACGTCCAAATCGTTTATCTAGCTCACTTGAAGATAGATCTAAGATTTCTTCATGTTTTAACACGTAAAGATTCGACCTTTAAGGTGAATACCCTAGTTTTACCCCAAAAACCCATTTTCAAGAAAAAAATAGAGATTTAGGTTGGATCCATACCTCAAATGGCCACTGTTGCTTCGTTATACTTGTTCAAAATCAATAGAGAAATGTTTTGAGATAGATCTTGAGCCAACCAAAGGTTTCTTGAAGCTTTCTCTCTCTACACTACCCACTTTCTCTCTCTACGGTTTTGAGTAAGAAGATGCAAATGAATTCATGTGGAGACTGATTAAGGAATAGTTTTTGGGTTAATGTGCCATCATGGGCCAATCCCAACACACAATGTCCATTTCCGTCCTTTTACTTCCTTTATTTTGGCCCAAAATCAAAGTATCGGGTTTTCGGGTTTTACAAAAGCGAAACTATTGGTGGATTGAAACTAGGGGTGTGCAAAGTCGGTTATGGGTCAGTTTTGACCTCTTCCATAACCATAACCGCTTGGTCGGTTATGCCCTCTTCCATAACCATAACCATAACCATAACTGCTTGATCGGGTAACCGCTTTTTGGTTAACCGTCGGTTATGGGTCAGTTTTAGTTAATTTTGGTTAATTAACTACTTTCGTTCTGTAATCACAAATCACATTTTTTAGTATAAGATCCGGGATTATGTTAGTAATATTATATTTTTTCTAGTCATAAATTCATAATTAATGCATTACTTAAATACAAATTTCTTTAAAAACAGACAAAAAAATTACGCATATATTTGTGAATATACATTTTGTGCACCCTTAACTATAACCATACTAAATGGGGGATATCATTTATATTTTATGCATATATCTTATGCATAGGGTTGTATCGGTTCGGTTCGGTTAACGTTCGGTTATGGGACACCTTTAACCATAACCATAACCATAACCGCTTGATCGGTTAATAAAAAACCTTAACCATAACTGTCAGTTAATTTTGGTTATCGGTTAATTTGGTTCGGTGACGGTTCGGTTATCGGTTAATTTCGATTGACGGTTAAGGTTTTCTCACCCTTAATTGAAACTAACTAATTTCGCTTATTTAATGAAAGCGAAACTAACCTTAGTTTCGCCTGAGACCTAGTTTCGCTTAGAGACCTAGTTTCGCTTAGATCCCAGAAGCGAAATTACCCTAATTTCGCTTAGACTTCAGAAAGCACACTGTTTAGTTTTGCTGAGATAGTAGAAAGATAGAATTAATGAGTTATTAATTGTCGATTCAGATTTGTGAGTAACGCCTCATGAACCGGTTGATAGTTCAGAGAAGATAACTATTCAGGTGAGTCAAGAATCCCTATTTACTTACTGTTTTAGGGTGGTGTGTATACTCAGAAGTAGACGTTTATAATAAATGTATTTTTATTACTTAAACGTGAGAGTAAAGAAAGAAAATATTTATTTAACTAAATGTTTTATAAACAACAGAAAGAGAATAGAGAACAAGTTTATTTAACTAAACGTTTTATAAACAAGAGAAAGAACAGAAAAGAGTTTTATATAAATCATATGTTCATTAAACAACATTAAGAGAACAGAGAACATGTTTATTTAACAGAATGTTTTATAAACAAAAGAAGAACAAAGAACATGTTTATTTAACTATATGTTTTATAAACAAACAGAAAGAAAGAGATAAGTCAAATACATTGTCTAATCTGTAAGAGTATGGTTC
The DNA here is from genome assembly GCA_023525975.1 of Smallanthus sonchifolius. Lineage (NCBI taxonomy): Eukaryota > Viridiplantae > Streptophyta > Magnoliopsida > Asterales > Asteraceae > Smallanthus > Smallanthus sonchifolius. The sequence continues at coordinate 16,549,070 of CM042020.1, forward strand.
CCACAAAAGAGAGTCTTGAGGTAGTAGTGTAGTACTAGAGACTAGTGCTACCCGAAGCATATGGCAGCTTCATCATATGTGTTGCGTGCCTTCTATATGAATAACTGGGACAGTGCCTGGTAGGGCACTGTAACGGGTGAAGTTGCAACTAGACAGAGTGAGTAACGACGGTTATTCTGGTGACGACGGTCATCTGAGACAGAGGTTCATTCGGGTACAAACATAGGCCCTTTGTGGCTAAGACAGAGGTCCTTTGTGGACAACAGAATCCTTTGTGAACATAGCAGAAGTTCCTTCGGGAATAACAGAGAAAGAAACAGATTATAGACCAATAATGTATGACTTAATAGAACAGAACATAGAATAACTAAGTATGATAATAAATGTTTTACTATGATGTATTATTTATTATTATATAGTACATTTGTCAAATACGTTTTATACAATTGACATGAGAAAGAAAGATTTCATTTATGACTGTTTGAAAACTTGAACTCATCAGCGTTAGATGACTTTTTAGTACACACATCAGGTAACAAAGGGAAAGAAATGATATGAAACCTCGAGGGCTTGTAAGAGGATGACTGGATAGCTGCTGCTGACCAAGACTGGCATCCCCATGACCTAGTTTTATGGTTCTAGACAATGAATGTGTAAAGTTTTAATTAACTCCAAAATTTTTAATAGACTTCCGCTGTGTTTTAGTTGTTTAATTCAAGTTTTAAGAACTATGTTTATGCTTGTTTGTGCCAACTATGAGAGCATCCCGGTTCGGGTCCTTTCAAGTTGGTATCAGAGCCATAGTTTGAGATATTCAGACATTAGCCAAAATGTCTGGACTTAAACTAATAATGGGACAAGAGAATGGGATGTCAGTCAGAGCAGCCAAGCCATGAAAGCATAACAATATGGCCTTAGTGTCAAAAATAGTAGAAACAGTGAACAGTAAAGGTCTTAGAATAAAAGGTAGTCCATGTCCTAACTTAGAACATAGAAAATAAATGTCATAGAATAGAAAGTAGATAGAATATGGCTTAATGTAGAAACTCCGAACTTGAATGCAAATGTTACTCTGACAATAAATGTTCAGAACCCGAGTAGTAAAATAAATTAGTAATTTTATACTGGTCTCTGTATTTAGTAATTTACATTACTCGAGGTATTCTAAATAATTACCTATCATGATGACACAAGTATTCCTTGTTCGCAGTTAGAAAAAGATTATGGCTGGAAAGAGATGTGTGAAGAGAGGTGCACGTACTGGACACAGGGGTAGACCCCGTGTCTACCGAGTCGAAAGGGAGGAAAGCGAACCTTCCGTCCATGGATTAGTGTCGATTCATTATGAGAAGACAACAATCTTAGCATCCATGAAGAGAACAACGAAAATGGCTTAGTTCCGGAGCCGATTTTCAGAAAGGCTATAACTGACGAAGTTGCTGCAATCCTGAAGAGCACTCTATCAGTGGCACTGGTGGAGGCCTTAAAGACTGTGGATTTAGAAAGAGGAAGAGACTCAAGAGTTGAGAACAGGAACAGAGTTGAAACAGAGTCTGAAAGCGATGACTCTGATTATGATTCGTGGCGCAGATGTGACTACAAATCTTTCCGCAACTGTGACCCACCTACTTTTGATGGCAAGAAGGATACCATTTCTGACTTTTAAATAATCTAATATAACTTTTACAAATTAGCTATAAGTTTAATTTCTAGAAAAAAAAAACAAAATTCATGTAAAATCCAAAACTTTATTGTAAGGCTCCAAACCCGGGAGGCCTCACGTATTGGATTTACTCATCAACACATAGCACTTTAAACATAAGGCATTCATTAACACAGCGGAAACGATTTAAAACTTCAACATACGCAGCTGAAATGCAACATGTCTAATACAATTTGTCTTTAACAACATCAAACTAAAACATAACATAAACGGGATGCCAAACACTGATCTTCGGGTAACTCTTCTCGCCAATCCAAGCATCCACATCCATCAACTGCACCTGCACTTAACTGATATGCATACTAAAAATCAGCAATGCTGAGTGAGTTCTAACGTTTACTTTAAATCAATTATGCAAAAGATTTACTAATACATACATACTGCCCTTAAGGCAAAACTTTACATACTTCACTTTTCAAAACAGTTTAAAACATTCATAAGGTAGCCGTCAATCCTTGTCACTGTTGGTACTGCCCTCGTGATCAATACCACTTAACCGTCAATCCTTATCACTGCTGGTATTGTCCTCGTGACCAGTACCACTTAACCGTCAAATCCTTGTCACTAATGGTATTGTCCTTGTGAGCAATACCGCTTAGCATGATTTTGTCCTCGTGATCAACAACTGGTATTGTCCTCGTGATCAATACCGCTCAGCATAGTTTGGTCCTCATGACCCAAGGTCCTTGTGACCCATTGATGTTGTCCTCGTGATCAACACCACACGACATGATGTTGTCCTCGTGATCGATACCGCTTAACTGGTACATGTGGGATTGCGTAGTCCCCTGAGCAACCGCCGTCACTCATCCCAATTGCACAACTGTTAACGAGCCATCAAGACTCTTACTAATGGGTAGCACCCATATCTGCATCATGTACAAGTAACATCTGTCCCAAGGACCTTATCCCACTGGTTCACTTTCTGTTCATAAACTTTCTTTAACTTGATCATACTAAACATATATCATGCATTTGTTTATGTATATAAAAGTATAATAACCGCTTGTCAATGATATAACTATACTTTGCTCAAAACGTATATTTGCCTCTTTTAAACTTGTCACTAAAACATAGCTTTCGCTTTGTTTATTAATATAAAAATATGTAATAAACGCTTTACACTAAGTATGCACACCACCCCTAAAGAAAGCAAAAAAGAGGATTAGAACTCACCTGGTATCTTAGCGGGGATGTCATACTGTAATCTCACACAATCTGAACAATCATAACAATTCGACACATATCAGACTCAATCCGACGCTAAACGGTTTCACCACTTCTGACCAGGCAAACTTAGGACAAGTTCGCCTCTAATGGACACAACGAACTTACCGGGCGAACTTATCAAATTCACTAAGTTATCCCTAGCAAACTTAACAAGCGAACTTGTTAAATTCGCTAAACATATATCAACGAACTTATTAAGCGAACTTGACAAGTTCGTTAGTCCCTTTCTCCACTAAAAACCCTAAGTTTGCATGAACATGGCGGCTAGGTTTGGATCAGATCAAGACTCGAACTTTTTACGTCCAAAACGTTCGTTTTCCAACCAGGAGTCTAGATCTAAGATTTGTTTCCATTTTCATACGTAAAAATCTAACATTTACTCGTTTTTACTTCAAACCCCAACTTTTACAAAAAAAACTCAGATCTGGAACGAATGGTTACCTGAAATCGCCTCTCTTTCGTTGTTAAACACTCTAGAGACTCTTGCCAATGATCCTTGAAGCTCAAATCCAAAAACCTGGACTTTCTCTCTCTAAGTTCTGTCTCACTTTCTCTCTCTAGAAAAAACAAAAATGGTGCAAGAATGAGGGTTTGGGGCTGATCTTGGTGCTTATAAGGGCCCATTATTTCCCCTTGTCTTGGCCCATACGAGCACCCAGGCCAAGGCCCAAGCCCGCTCCTCCCTTTTCTTTTGTTTCTACTTCTTCTCGTGTTCTATTTCGGGTTCTAAAAACTCAGGATGTTACATTTATTGCAATAATCTAACTTATAATAAACTCTATATATAGTTTATAAATAAAAACCATACTTACTTTGTAAGGGGATATATATACTCTCACTACAATACTATTGTTTGAAGATAATCAAATTATATATTAAAGCTAAACATGTAATTTCTACAAATTCTAATATGACTATTGGTGGAAGTTCAAATGAAAACAAAATTATTTTGAAACCCATATAGAATTACCTTTTATTTATTTATATCTTAACACATGAATTATCCACACTAATCAAACCACATGTAAATTCACACGTAATATTGGTTCCAAATTTTTTTTTATTTTCATTTGAATCTAGTTTATATGTATTTTACATATAATTTTAATATTCTTATAGTTTTTAACCTTTTTGGTTCTCATTTGAATAAAATATATTCATAGTATACATAGTATAAACCTATCTATTGTGAGGAGACAGCACACAACCAGCCACCACCTACAGATATAGATGAATGACAATTTAAAAGTAATCTTGTTCAAACATAAAGTAAAGAAAACTAGTTACTATGGTTTAAAATTACATATGTGATACGTATCGTCGCTATTAGCAGTAGCGACGATTTTGGAGGGCATTAGTGGCGATAGTGACCCCCCCTATTGCTTCGTTTCCTTGTAGTGTAACACCTTAAAGTCATACATTAGGTTACTAGCTTAGAACCCGTGTAATCACTATAAGAAAACTAGGCATTAGCGGCGACGCCCAGAAATGTCGCCGCTATTGATGGTGATCCGTGTCTCCATCATCTGACGGTTACCAAGATTTTAATCGAGCGGCCAATGTTTTATTAGCATTAGCGGCGACGTTATTAGCGGCGACCGTCGCCGCTAATGCTCTATAGCGGGAATAACCCCATCAGTCCCTGCTTTCCCTCCATTCTTACCCTATCCCTCTCACTTATCCCAAGCGACGATCTCCGACGCCCCTCCCGGCTCCGCCCGCCCCTCCCGGCTCCGACCGCCCCTCCCTGCTCCGACCGGTACTCCCTGCTCCGACCGCCCCTCCCTGCTCCGACCGGTACTTTAGGTAACATTACCAACTTAAAATCTCATTATATATATGACCTGTGTGTATATGTATGTATATATGTTTAATTAGCTTTGCTCTTTTAGGTTATGAAAAGTGATGCTCTATGTTTATTTCTCGTTTCGAATTCTGGTCTATGCTATGTAAATGCTGAAATTTATCTTAGATAATGGTGTTAGTTTGACTAGTTATTAGCACATCTTTAAATTCTTATAATAAAGTTTTAATACTTTACAGGATTTCTGATCTTTGCTGTTGGTTTTTTAATCTATAAACTACTCTTTTGTTACTTTGTGGTCACCAATTAGTGTCTCTCTACACTCAAAATTTGCTATCAAATTGTATTATGTATCTATTGGTATGTGTGTATGTATGTATGTGTGTGTATATGTATGTATATTAGTAATATGAACACACACTGTTTGACCTGAAATGTGTATACATGTATATGTATGTATTGGTTTGTATAAATTTAATTTTAAAGTTAAGCATAGGAAAAAGCATTGCATTATTACAGAATTCTTTACATTAAACTATAATTTCTTAATTAGGTCTTATCCCCAACACCACTACTGTTATTATTAATTAATTAACTTTATCTAATACCCCCACCCCACCCTACCCACCCCTTGTATAGAAGATGCAAAGTTCACATCATTTTGATTACCTTAAATTATGTTTCAGCTTCGTCATGGTTGTCGATAAAAGTTGGCTTAAAAATCTAAACCGTAGCTCAGATGAGTATGAAAAAGGACTCAAGTCTTTTATCGAGATGTGCAAAGATCATGTCGACAAAAGAGGCTTTGTGTTTTGTCCATGTAACAAATGTCAGAATTCGGTCATGCTATCCTGGGTAAAAGTGAAGTTTCATTTGTATGCATGGGGTTTCTGTCGGACGTACACAGATTGGATATATCACGGTGAAAGTTTAATTCCTCAAGTTGTAGTTGTAGATGACGTTGTGCCAGGAAATGATATGGCCGACGTTATTGAAGATATTATGGAGGAGGATACCAACCTCGATGAAGGGAACTCGGGTACAGAGAGTAGCGGTGTCTGTGATGATTTTGAAGACCTGTTAAAGGAAGTCCAATCAGAATTATATCCCGGCTGTACTAATTTTTCTTCTCTTGACTTTTTAGCAAAGCTTATGCATATCAAGGTGAAGAATAAATGGACTAATAGTTCATTTGATGAGCTACTCGAGTTGTTGCGATCTTCACATCCAGAAGGTAATAAGATTCCCGCTTCGCATTACGTAGCCAAAAAGACACTAAAGAAGATTGGTTTGGGATATCAGTCGATACACGTGTGCAAAAATGATTGTGATCTCTTCTGGAAAGAACACCACTCATTGCAGAATTGTCCTGTTTGTAATGAGAGTCGGTGGGTCGATACCAACACAAAGGGCAAGAAGGTAGCTCACAAGGTTTTACGATACTTTCCTTTGACCCCTAGACTACGGCGTTTGTATTGTTCAAGGCACACGACAAAAGATATGATATGGCACAGTACTGGGCGATCAGAAGAGGGTACGATGCGTCATCCTGTTGATGGATCTTCATGGAAAGAATTTGACATAAAGTACCCTTACTTCTCAAGGGAACCTCGAAATGTTCGCCTAGGGGTTGCAGCTGACGGTTTTAATCCATTTGGTAACATGAGTTCGGCTCATAGCACGTGGCCGGTTGTACTCACCACATACAACCTGCCTCCATGGCTATGTATGAAAGAGTCCTCATTCATGTTGTCTTTGTTGATTCCAGGCCCTAAATCAAGCTACATTTACTCCAGTTGGTATTGATAATGATTTATTCACTCGTGAAGTGGGGTTGTATATGTGGCGGAACATCGCGTTTGATCGATTTTCTTGGAATGAAGTTTCAGACGCCGAGAAGAATGCGATGTACCAACATCTTTCGGTAAATGATTTATTTTAGTTCTTTTATATTTTATTTTATTATTTTACTTGACTAACTTCTCTTGTTTAATTTATAGAAATCATTCGATCTTAATCGGATTCATGAGAGCACCGACCGTATTAAGTTAAAGTTGGGCATTCATTCAATCTATCAAAAGCGATACAGAGATCGCAAATTCAATGCATCAAATCAATTTAAAAAGGTTGGAGGGTTTGATGATGTCCCGAGAGCGTTGGTCAACGTCCCAAAGGGGATGCACCCGGATAATTGGCAGAGAGCTATTGAACATTTTTGTTCGGATAAACATAAAAACGTTCAAAAGTTAACCAAGTCAATCGTAAACAGCAAGTATGCGTAAACCGTGGAGGAACGTCGACATATAGTAGTTATTGTTATAAAAAAGTAATGCTATATATTATATATATACATGTATTATTTGTATTATATATAGTAGTTATTGTTATAAAATAATTAATATTTAATGTTAAACAGGCTCAGAGTCGACTAGAATCGTACCGCGCTGCTCATACACGTAAAGATGGGACGGTTGACAGCGAAGCAGAGCAACTAATTGTAAGTATTTATTTAAAGTATAATTTTCAATATGTATTTGTATGTGTATTAAATCATCTTTGTGAAATTAAAAACAGTCCCAATTAGAGATGGAGATAGAGTCCCAAACTCAAACAAATCAAGGGACTTCTTCATCTATACTGAACGAAGTCGATGCATTTGAAAAGGTCCTAGGTCCTCGGCGCGGATGGATTAAAGGGATTGGGTTTAAACCTTCATCATCTCAAGCGCCGGATTCTTCTGAGCAGTCGCAGGTGCAGCCTACACTCCCCTACACACAGGTAAAATGAATCATTTGACCCGTTTAGACTCGAAACTTGTATGTTTGTAGACATATATGTGTAAAATGAATCATTTGACCCGTTTAGCCTTTAAAGTTCTATGTATGTAGACATATATATGTAAAATGAATCATTTGACCCGTTTAGACTTGAAAGTTCTATGTATGTAGACATATATGTGTAAAATGAATCATTTGACCCGTTTAGACTAGAAACTTGTATGTATGTAGACATATATATGTAAAATAAACCATTTGACCCGTTTAGACTAGAAACTTGTATGTATGTAGACATATATATGTAAAATGAATAATTTGACCCGTTTAGCCTTTAAAGTCCTATGTATGTAGACATATATGTAAAATGAATCATTTGACCCGTTTGGCCTTGAAAGTTTTTATGTATGTAGACATATATATGTAAAATGAATCATTTGACCCGTTTTTGACCGGAAAACTTGTATGCATGTATATATATATGTGTAAAATGAATTGTTTTTGACTTGAAACTTTTAATTGTAGGAACTAAGTAACATGTTGTTCGACGACCCGACTTTTAGAGATAAACTTAACAAGTTTAATCTTTCACAAATGGGACAAAGTAGCTTGGGCAACGACGAGGGCGAAGACGAGGGCGACGACGAGGGCAACGGCAATATGGATGAAGATTAATTGTTTAGTTTTTATGTTGTATTAACATTCGGAATAACTTAAATGGGTCAAAAACCTTTACATTATGTTTTAACTTTATATATTAGTAATTTTATGGTTATGCTTCTGTTATATTCGGCAAAAAAATGCAGGTTTTGTAATTCATGTTTCTGTTATATTCGGCAAAACTGGAAATGCAGAAAATGCAGAAAAACTTCAAAAACAACAGTGGTATTAGTGGCGACGGTATTAGCGACGACATATGTCGCCGCTAATGGTTTGTATATTAGCGGCGACAAAAGGCATTAGCGGCGACATGTGTAGTATTAGCGGCGAAGTTATAGCGGCGACGTATTAGCGGCGACATCTGTCGCCACTATTGACCCAAATTTTTGTAGTGAATACACACGGGGTGAAAAATATCAATTCATAAAATTATTAAATCTTTATGTATATATATTTTACCGATGTAAAAATGTATTACATATAACAAGGATAGAAAATAAAATTCAAAATATGTAAAAATTAATATATAATTGAGTTTTAAAAATATGTTAATTACTATTTAATGTAATTTGACTTTCATTTAATATTTGTTTGAAAATAAAAGTTACATAATTAGATTTAAAGTTTCTTATAATAAGTGATAATTTAAAATAAATGTGTTTTATTAGTATAATTAGTATTTTTTTATTTAAAATATATTATTATTAAAAAATAGAGATGTATTTAATAGGAGAGAGAAGTGGAAAAAAAAATGATAAGAATGAATATGGAGGCGACAAGTAGCATAAAAAAATCTTTTTTTAATTATTATATAGCATTTTTTTTTTGAAAGGCGACTTTCATTTTTAAGTGGCAGTCGCATCTCCGAATCGGAGACCCGTTACCCCTCAACCTGACCACTACGTTGTCTGAACCGGGCCCGCGGGTTCAGAACGAGAGGCTTAGGCTTTCACCGGGAAACCATGGAGCCTGCTGCCACTTGACAGCAGTTGCGCCGCTACACGGGCCAAACCCCGCTAGCGTAACGCACTCCGGACTAAAACCCGGTTTGGCTCGGATTCGAACCTGCGTGGGCAGGTTGAATCTTCATCGCCATTAACCACTGGACCAAAGCCAGTGCTTAATTATTATTATTATATAGTATAGATATAGATATTCTCATACGGGCAGGTACATTCTGTAATTCTAAATTCTCTTCCATGGATTCCCACAAAGGGGCTTGTGTGCACACCTAGTTCCAGCTAGTTCATCTCCATCTCCACAACATAACACACACACACGATCTTGATTTAGGATACAATAGTACTTTAGAGAAGGAGGAATAAGACGGTGTTTGTGTTTGTATGATAGAAGGAGATACGTATAATTTATAAAGTGATTTTAGGGTTTGAGACCCCATGAGAATGGTAAGCTACTTTAAATAGGAATCTGCCACGTGAAAGCAGAAGGAAGAAAAAGCCAGTTAACATGTACTATTGTTTCTTACTTTCTTGTTCAAGAAATCTTGATTATCTTTTTTTGGAATTAGGGTTTGTGGGTCTGCTTAGTTTCCGGGACTCTTTATAGCATTAGCTAGCTAGGTGCCTACCTCGAACTGTTTTTGCAAATGTGTTCTGGTCATGTTCCTTCACCTGAACACGACAGTCAAATAAAGCATGTGTGTCCGAATCTGATTAGGGCACAAGCTAGACAGTCAAAAAATTAGGATGCAATTGTATTTCCGATGAAATATATCAAAACATCAATTTGTAATATATAGATCCGTTTTGTATTGATCTGTTTACAAAAAGAATCTAAAGTCATACGCTATATATAAAAGGTTGATATATTCCTCTAATGGTATTTTAAAAAATATGTGGTGTATACAATCTTGGCACGCTCAAGTAATAGAATCCTAGGGCAAACATTAAAATGGAAAGTGGAAAAAAAGGAAAGAGGGCTGAAAAGGGTCGAACCTATGACCTCACAAATGGAGTGCACATGCCTAATCACTTGTGCCGGTTTCTTTTTATCAATCATTCTTAATTATATTTATGTTTATACAAAAGATTTATTAATAAAAAAATAAAACACTGTTTATCAGGTTGCTAATTGTATATACATGCAATTAGTTGAAGAAAAGTTTTGTTAAGAGTTTGTATAAAAAAAATACAAAAACAACTTTTAAATATAAAAAACTAGAAAATGCCTTTTATAGTGTTTTTATTAGACCGGTAATGATATTATTGATAGTGTAAAGGTAGCAAAGTGTTATATGTCTCTTTATATAAGGAGACCACAATTGTAACCCTAATTAACACATTCAATCACAAATGCCTTTTATAGTGTTTTTTTTTTGTACTAGAGCTAATGCTCACAACCTGCCAGAAAACTCCACAAGGTGGCGCGCCACCACCATCGCCCTGTCCAAAACCCAAAATCCACCCTCCATCTCTTTCAATTACTTTCGAGTATTTAGTTACACCTTTCTTTTCCTTTGTCAATGTTCTAGATCAGATCCAGAGCCCAATACAAGAAAACATCACTATTTCCAACGGATGGTTTCCGACGGATGTGACTGTCGGATTATTTCCTACAGATTGGTGACGAATTCTTTTGGTACATCCTTTTATTATCTTTCCTTTTAAATAAAATCAACAGCCCTCGGTAATCCGTCACAAAATTACCAACGGATGAAAATCCGTTCGTAATCCGTTGGTAAAAGCTTTCCGATCATTATCCAACTTTTCAGGTTTGATGCGTGAGCGTTTATACCGTAGTTGTTTCCGACGGACATCCTTTGGAATCATTTACATTTCCCAAAAAGGTCAGTTTCCCATGTAACATGCTTTCCTAGTAAATTGTCTTGTGAGGCTTTTTGGCGGAATTTCGTCACTAATCCGTCGGAAATGGAACCTATACATACCAACTGTTAATGTTTCTAAAGAGTTGCAAAAAACACATACGGGTGAAAAACTACTACAAATAGCCTATGTTGTACCCGCCTGGTCTCTCAAACCTTTTCGATCATCTCTCAAACCGTACGTAAATTATCTCCCGATGACACGTCAACGAATTGAAGATCGTTGTTAGTGATGCAACAAGAATTGATCGTCTCGAAATTTAAATACTTGATCATGTGTGTCTTTCCTAGCATGGGTGTTGCATATTGGGTGGGAATTAGTGGTCTCGGAATACCGAGCAAGACCCATATCTGTTATATACACACATCCTAAGGTTATTGTTATCATGTGATGCTCCCAACCAGCAAAAGAGACTCGTGACTCACATGGTAAATAACATTGGATAACAAAGACAAAACGTCATGGTGATCTTGGAATGTTCATCTTTGTATGTGGCTTACCCATTGATGCATGGTAAATCACCTAGGATCAAGGGATATATTGCATGACCCGGATTTGTCCTTGGTACAAATATAGTCATGGGAACCCTTCTGGGCACACATGTAGAGATCAAGTAATATTGTATTGTAATCTATATGTGAAATCTTGAAATAAAATGTAATTCATGTAATTTATGTATTTAGTTTGTCTGTTATACATACTATATTGTAATGTGAAATCTTGAAATAAAATGTAATTCGTCTAACGTAAGGGTCCCATGAAAAAAAATAGTTTAAAACAATTAAAAATAATACAAAACATTTAAAAATAATAATAAGTAAATCGGATCGGCGCGATGGGAGGGAGGGTTTGAACCCGGGTCACAAATGGGAGGGGATTCGCGTGCTACCATCTCAACCAAAGGTCTCTTTGGTTTCAATTTTGTAGATATTATAGTTAAAGTACATAATCTTAAAATTATAATTTAAATATTATTATAAAAATATTTCTAACGGATTTTCCGTCGGAACCCCGTTGAAAATAGTTAGGTTACAAACGATCCAAAAACTCGCTAAATTTCACCCACACCCTTTTGATTTCATTTCCATGGCTCCTACCCATCGCTGCTCCACCGCTTCTTAGTGAATGTTTTAATACGGACAACTTAATGTTGAGTTTCTATGAATAATTACCTTGTTGCATGTTTGATTTTAGAAATTAATTTTGGATTTGACTCAATCGACTTATTAATTAGGCTTTAGGAGTTAGGGTTTAACTTATTCCGATTGATCTATGATTGTTTATTTTTGGATGACTCTATAGTAGAACTTTAAAAACTAAATGTTTAAAGCTCAAGGTTGGAAACAACTATCATTCAGTTTGTTTTGGCTTTTATACAAAAAGTATAGTTTCCAACACAAAGATTTACTAAATGATATTATTCAATAGTTTGTTGCCAGGATCAAACTTTCATGTTTTAAAATTAATTATCAACACCAAATAATTTTGGTTCTTCTATAAACAGAAAAAAATGAAGTATCCTTTACATAAAACTTCTTTGAGCATTGATGTACTTCTTGTACTATTCAGGGGAATTTACATGGAAATATAGCCAACCTTATACCTATTTCTATTGTATGTATTGGACTTTGTATTTTACCTTTTTGATGTAACAAACTTTTAAGACGTACCTTGTCATGTAATTAACTTTAAAAACGTACCTTTGTAGCCAGCTTTTGAAACTTTCTACATGAAAATGTATCTAATTTTTACACCTTTTGCATCAAATACATAGAATAAAAATAGTTTTCCAATACATACGACAATAGATGTCAAGTTGGATAAATTTCCACGCACTTTACCCAACTTTTTATGTATGAATTAATCGGTTTGATGTTCAGTTTGATGAAAATCTTTGTTAGTGGTGTTTGCATTTGCTTGGATGTACGTAAAAACAGATTTAAAGTGATTTAGCATTTGATCTTTTCATATCTATGGTCAAATTAGATACCTCGACCTTCCTCTTTTGCCTTGCTTTTCTGCCTAGCTTTCCTTAATCATTGTTGTTGTTTGTTTTTTCAGTCTTCATTTTTCTACCTTTTCCAAGTTCTGTTTCACCTTCCTTTATTAATTTATTTATCCAAAAATTTAATAAATTTGAATGACTAGCTCGTGGACAAACAAAATGCTGCTATGTTAAGTGTTAAGTTTACACCGGTTTTCAAATTTTCAAAATCCAAAATTAATTCTTTTTTTGGTTTTGTTCATATTTTTATACAATCTCGTCTAAGAGTGATGCGACTTACTTGATAATAACGTGGTTGGAGTGTCTCTTGAATCATCCTTGTCAAGCGCGGATTGTCAAAGTGGTTGAACGGCAATCCTTCTTGAATCACTAACCTCGCCATTCGATCTCGAATAATATTTGGATCAAAGTTCCAAATTCCTCCTTCGCTTGTCATCGAGGCTTGACCTTCACATGGAATTCCCTTCAAGAAAGGGCAAGATTTTTCTTTATGCGTTTTCAAACTAGTGTTTGAATCTTTCCCCAAAAACGCACCACACATCTTGCACCGAGCACGTTCCTTCCCGTTTGACAACAAACATAAATCGTAATTGCACCAAATTGCAGGATTTCTCGTTGTTGGTCGAATTTCCACAACGACAATTTCGTTTGAGGAACCACCAACACTTGACATGGTTATTTTCTTTGAGAGAGTTTAGAGAGCGTTTTTGAGCGTTTAAAGAGCGGTTTTAGAGATTAGAGAGTGTAGAAAGAGGTGTGATTAAACCTAAACACCCTCACCTATTTATAGTGAATTATAGGTGAAAAAAGGCCAAAAAAAGGTCAAATTCGACCCTAACGGCTATAAAGCCGTTGAATAACGGATAGTTTTTGGTTTAGCGACAAAACCGGTTTAAAAACTGGTTTTCCGAACCGGTTTACACAAACCGGTCCTTAACCCGGTCGACTCCTGAATGCTTTAAACCGGTTCATAACCGTCGGTTTTAGCTTAACCCGAACCGGTTTGCCCTAAACCGGTTTGCCGGTTTGAACCGGGTAGAAAAAAAAACCGGTTTTTTTGTACACCTCTAAGTGTTATAGTGAAATGGTGTACATATATGCTTTTTGGTAGAAAAATTACAAGTTGCCTGTTTGTTATATTTCCCATCGAAATGGTTGAAAAGCCTTATTTAGCATAAATGTACACCGAGCTGTTGAAAATTTGCAAGACTTTGTTTTCAATATAATATCAGCTTGCTAACAATTGGTACAGATAGTTGATGACTGACTGTTTTCAATATATAACCTCAGTTTGCTAACAATTGTTTTCAATATAATTTATATATATATATATATATATATATATATATATATATATATATATATATATATATATATATAATTTGTGTGTGTATTTATGTATGTATGTATATATATAATCTACTTGACTTTGACTGCTTTGATTATATAGATGGCAAGAACCAACGGTGGTACACTATCAGGTTAATATACGCCGTCAAGTGGAGGGGTAGCTTGACCGGTAGCCCTAGCCGCCCAGCTACTTCGGCAATTTGATGTCGTTCCACATCTGCTAACGGACGCGTTTTCTCGTTTGGAGGTCGAGGGGGTTAGGGTCAAGAAAAATGTTGTCGTTGATCTGTAGGACGAGATGAACTTCGAAGATATCAATATCAGTATCAACAACTTAATCGTTGAGGGCATGGTTGATGTCGATAATCAGGCTGACAATGATAATGTTCAAAGGTCTGATGCGGCCCATTCATCTGGGCTTGGGGATGCTAATCCATCGTCGCCTCCCGTAGATCCTGCCCATCGTGAGAAGCTTTCCATTGTCGTTGATGGCAGGTAAGAATTAAAAATTATTTAATAAGTTGTTTACTTTATTTGATTTTTTGCAAAGCTCAAAAATTGTATTATTTTTACAGTTTTTCTATTTTCAGGACAACCCGTAAATGTATGGTTATTTTGAAGGATGCGTTTCCTAGCCCTTGGTGTTACTGGAGTGATGTACCAGCCTCCCACCATCAGATCTTGTTTGAGCGGTAAGTAACTTTAATTATGAGTTTGTATTTTATATGAATAATGTCGGTTGATTAAGTGTATATGTGTGTAGCAATATTACTATTGGAATACTGAGCTCGATGTGGTGATCCACGCCCGATGGGATCGTGTCCATATTGATCGTTTTCATGACGTGCTCCGAGTGGGAGAGCCTTGAGAAAGTGGCGGCGACGACATGAGTGAAGACCGGGCAGATATTTGGTTACCCGAATTATGAGTTTGAGATCATTCGTCTATTCCGTCCGGCGTGGATTAGGGAGGTAGATTGGTTCCACATGAATGACCGGGTACGTATTAGTTTTATCAATATGAGTGTATTATAGTGTTATACTAATATTTTTTTTTGTGAAATGTGTGGAACATCGAAGAGTGGAAGAACAAGGCTAGGGCCTCCCTTAGCGACGGGTAGAGCTCCAGGCACTAGATCGATTTGAAATTCTATCTCTCGCTCTGGTAGTACTGTAACATCCCAAAATAGTAATTTAGTAAATAATAACGCGACAGAGACTTAATCGTCATAAAACAAAAGAAAAAAAACGGATGGGCTTGGGCTCGGCTCCAACGGGCCGAAGGAAGCCCAGGTATATAAGGGTTGAGACAGGCTTAGACTCTCATTTTGCACCAACACTTGCAATCTAGAGAGAGAAAGGAGAGCTCGGGTCTAGAGAGAGAAAGTTGACGGATCGACCCGGAATTGAAGGAGCACGTTACTACTAAGCTCGTGAGCAAAACCTCCGAATCAGAATCACAATCCAGGTAACGATTCGACCTTAAACTGAGTTTTTCTTTCTTTTGGGGTTTCTCGGGTTTTAGCTAAATAGGAGACGTTTTTATGGATGAAACTTGAAAATAAGCTTAGAACTAGCATCTAGAATGAAAACAGCACCTTTTGATGAAAGAAAATTGTTAGATTGGCATGATCAGATTTAACATGTAGGAATTTTGGATTTTTGTTCAGGAAATAGGTATTGCGTACTTATCAAGTACGCAAGAAGGACGTCCTACGTACTTATCAAGTACGCAGGAGAAAAATCATGCGTACTTACCAAGTACGCAAGAAGAATGCTCTGCGCACTTATCAAGTACGCATGAAGCAGGTATTGCGTATTTATCAAGTACGCATGAAGCAAAGTCTGCGCACTTATTAAGTACGCAAGAACAAGTCCCTACGCACTTGCTAAGTGCGCAGGCATCACGCTAGATACTGAAGTCAGTAGGATCGCCTAATTCAGTATGATTAAACCGTTAGAGTCGGGATTGGGTCTGATACGTATTTAACTTCCTAATTCAGATCGTACGTAACGTTGTTGGACCTTTGTTTAGGACAACCAAGACTAGCTTATCAGGTGAGTTCTATGTGCCCCCTTTTATGTTATGTGCAAATCATTTTAAATGTTTTGGGGCTGAAGTGTATACACTAAATGAATAAATGCAATGAATGTCAATGTGATCATACGTGGTACACAAATATATATATATATATATATATATATACTTATATATGAAAATGAATTATGAACAAAGAATGAAACGTATGATTATAAAGAATGAATGAAAGAAGGACATAATGTAAATGAATGAAATCTTGCTTTATATCATATATATTGCATGTTATGAATGTATGTAAACGTTATGAACCCTTCTATGACAACGGCTACTTCGGTAGATGGACGACCACATGATTATTTTGCAACCGGGATAAAAAGGTTCCTTCGCAAGCTAGGACGTATAAAAAGGCACTAATGGACGGTCGAAGCAAATGCCTTATTATATTTAGAACGGTTGCATACATAATAGCCACGTGGGAAACGGATGCCCTTGGGCAGACGGGCGAATGAACGGACTACGACGGTAGGACGGGTTTAAGAGCGGACGGACAAAGGTTGCCGGACGGATTTAAGTTTCGACGGACGGTTTTCTAGAGCTAGACGGTTAATGAAAAGGGCTACGACGGTAGTTCTCACTGCGATGTCTTTGTGACATTCGCGACAAGTATGATGGGTTGATCACCCTTATGTTTATGGCCAAATGAATGTTCTCCCCAAGTAAGTGTGTATGTACATATGTATATACTCAATATGAATGTTATGTGAGAACAGTAAAGCAAAGAATATGTAAAAGCACGAATATTACGTATGTTATGTATACATATATATAATATTCATGATAAGATAAATATTATGTATGATTGTCTTTAAACTAGAACTCACCAGCGTTAGCTGACTTTTAGTATACATTTCAGGTAAAGGAAGAAAGGGTCGTGCGATGGCGTGAAGGTTACCCGATACAAGACTGACATCCCACTTATTATATGTTAAGACAATGTTATGTATTTAATTGTTAAGACTTCCGCTGTTATGTCTCGTCATGTTACGTTATGAAATGATTGAATTCGAATGTTTTAAATTTAAGCTCAGCATTTATGACTATGTTTATGAGTAAATCCAACAAGTGAGGTTACTCGGGAATGGGGCCTTACAAGTTGGTATCAGAGCAATAGTTTGAGAGATTCAGACATCCCTAAATGTCTGGACTCAAACTGATTATGAGACCAACGCACGGATGTCAGTATGGGTAACCAACGCTGGCACAGTAAGTAAGTACTAAAGTTAATGCACTTGGATAAGAATAGATACCTTAACTTAGAACAAATAGATGTCAAAGTCACAACCGATTTGAAGAGTTTTGAACCCGAAAAGCAATGTAAATTAGTAATAAAAAACCGGTCACTGTAATTAACAATTTACCTTGCTCGTACTGTTTCAAACTATGATCTGAAGAAATGACATTGATGTGTTCCCTTTACATATCAGAAAATTCTAGAAAACTATGGAAAGTAGAGGAAGAACTGCACGCCAAGGCGGCCATACGGGCCGAGTAGGTAGACCGCCATTGAACCAAGGACAAGAGGAAGAAGAAAGCATGCACGTGAAATACACCGAGAGAGTGCATGGCACTAATATGACCCCACCAGGAGGTGACAATGAAGGGGCACTACGATTGGAACCCGAACTTAGGGATGCTATTGCCCGTGAGGTTGTACTGACACTGAAGAGCATATTGCCTGGTCTGTTACCTGAGACACAGAAAAGGAAATGGGAAAACGTGTTTAAGGGAACTGGAAAGGGGAACTATACAGCTGAGTCTAAGAAGCGAAGAACTGAAGAATACGAAGCTTGTAAGAAATGTTTGAAGAAACACCAAGGCGAGTGCCTAGTTGGTTCCACCATCTGTTATAGGTGTGGGAAGGCGGGGCACTATTCTCACGAATGTTTAAGAGACACTAAATGCCAAGGTTGTTGACTATTTGGACATCTGACCAAGAATTGCAGGAGAACCAGACAATATGGTTCGGGAAAAAAAAAGGAACAGCCGAAGGCGAGGACTCGAGCCTACACCCTGAACGAGGAGGAAGCAAGGGGAAACCCTGATGTTGTGTCAGGTACATTCCTAGTTAATGATGAACATGCTGCTATTTTATTTGACTCTGGTGCTAGTAAAAGTTTTATATCCAATGCATTTAACCGTAAACTAGGTTGCACTATCAACACCATAGTAAAGGCCTTTAGCGTACAAACTGCCGTTGGTAAAAATTCGGCAGTATTCCAAGTAACAGAGGATTGCATCATAGAAATAGAGGGCCATAAGTTTCCCTCTAGATTATTCCTTCTCACTTTAGGGGGATTTGATATAGTATTGGGTATGGATTGGCTAGCTGCCAACGCAGCTCAAATCATATGTAAATGTAAGAGGATACACCTCAAAGCTCCTAACGGTAGTCCAATTACGGTTTATGGGGATTGGAATTGCACGATGCCGAACGTCATCTCGATGATCAAGGCCGAAAGTTACATGAGGCGTGGTTGCGAAGCTTATCTGGCATATGTGATTGATGATAGAATGAAAATGAATGAACTCAAGAATGTACCCGTGGTGTACAACTTTCTGAAAGTATTCCCTGAGGATCTACCTAGGTTACCACCCGATCGGGAAATAGAATTTCAGATTGACTTACTGCCAGGAGCTGAGGCCGTTGCCAAAGCCCCCTACCGATTGGCTCCGTCAGAAATGAAAGAATTGATGTCTCAACTAGAGGAACTAACAAAAAAGGATTTATTAGACCGAGCATCTCACCGTGGGGCGCTCCGATACTATTTGTAAAGAAGAAGGACGGCAGCATGCGCATGTGCATTGATTACCGCGAGTTGAATAAGAGGACAGTAAAGAACAAATACCCACTGCCTAGAATTGACGACCTTTTTGATCAACTGCAAGGTGCGAGTTGGTTCTCAAAGATCGATCTTAGGTTGGGTTACCATCAGTTGAAAGTAAGAAAAGAGGACGTACCAAAGATCGCGTTTTGCACGCGTTATGGGCATTATGAGTTTCTCGTGATGTCCTTCGGATTGACCAACGCACCAGCAGCGTTCATGGATTTGATGAATAGAGTATGTCGACCAATGTTGGATCGATCGGTGATAGTTTTTATAGACGACATACTGGTATATTCGAAAAGCGAGGGTGATCACCACTGTCACCTAAGAGAGGTTCTTGAGGTGCTAAAGCAGGAAAAGTTGTACGCAAAATTCTCCAAATGCGCGTTCTGGCTTAGGGAAGTCCAATTCCTAGGTCATGTAATAAACCCAAACGGAATCATGGTGAATCCTGCAAAGATCGGGACAGTAAAGGAATGGAACGTCCCAAAGACACCAACAGAGATACGAAGTGTTCTGGGATTGGCAGGCTACTATCGAAGGTTCATTCAAGATTTTTCAAGAATAGCCTCGCCACTAACTAAGTTGACACGGAAGGAAGTGAAATATGAATGGGGTCTAACCCAAAACGACGCGTTTGAGGAACTTAAGGCACGATTAACCCAAGCTCCAGTCTTGGTACTACCTGAGGGAAATGAAGACTTAGTAGTCTACTCTGACGCTTCGGGTCAGGGTTTAGGTTGCGTACTTATGCAACGAGGAAAGGTAATTGCTTACGCCTCGCGACAACTAAAGACTCATGAGGTTAACTACCCAACACACGATCTAGAGTTAGCAACAGTAGTTTCGCGTTGAAAATATGGAGGCACTATCTGTATGGAGTCAAATGCACCATCTACTCAGATCACAAAAGACTGAAGTACTTTTTCGGGCAAAAGGAATTAAACATGAGGCAAAGGAGGTGGTTAGAGCTACTGAAAGACTATGACTGTGAGATATTGTACCATCCAGGCAAGGCAAACGTGGTGGATGACGCTTTAATCAGAAAGGAAGAATCGAAACCTATACGGATCAAAGCGTGTCAGCTGATTATAACACCAGATTTGATGAGTGAGATATCAAAGGCACAAGATGAAGTACTATTAGAAAGAAATATAAAACGGGAAAGAATATTAGGACAACAAGGGAATTTGGATGCAAATGCATACGATGTACGAACTAGGTTTTGCCAGATATGGATACCTAAGATTAGCGAGCTTAGAGCCAAAATACTCGATGAGGCCCATAAGTCCCGCTATTCTATCCACCTCGGGACAAAAAAAATGTATCAAGACTTGAAGAAAGAGTACTGGTGGCCTGGCATGAAGAATGATGTGACCGAGTACATGAACAAGTGCCTAACGTGCTCACTAGTTAAGGCCGAGCACCAGAAACCATGCAGTAAAATGCAACCTCTACCAATACCGGAATGGAAGTGGGAGGAGATCACGATGGACTTCATTACCAAGCTACCGCGAACAGCTAAAGGCAATGATACCATTTGGGTGATCGTCGACCGCTTGACGAAAAGTGCTCACTTGTTGCCAATACGTGAGACTTCTTCGTCTGAAAAGCTAGCAGAAATATTTATCAATGAAATTGTGAGCAGACATGGTGTGCCGCTATCGATTTTGTCCGACAGGGATACGAGGTTCACATCAAGGTTTTGAAAGAAATTCAATGAAGCGATGGGCACTAGGCTGAACATCAGCACCGCTTACCACCCCCAAACCGATGGACAATCGGAAAGGACCATTCAGACCTTGGAGGACATGCTCCGGGCATGTATAATTGACTTCGGTGGAAGCTGGGACAGCCATCTACCATTGGCAGAATTCTCATATAACAACAACTATCACTCAACTATTGGCGTGCCGCCATTCGAAATGTTGTATGGAAGGAGATGCAGGACTTCGGTTTGTTGGGGGGAAATTGGACAGAAGGATTTTGCAAGTCTCGAAGTGGTCAAAGCTACTTCCGCGAAATTTGATCAAATCAAGGCTCAAATGAAAGCCACAAAGGACAGACAGAAATCATACGCGGATAAGAGAAGAAGGGATTTAGAGTTTCATGTAGGGGACATGGTACTGTTAAAAGTATCACCATGGAAAGGAATAATCTGAATCAGAAAACGTGGCAAACTAAGTCCAAGGTTTGTCGGACCTTTCAAGATTTTAGCGAGAGTGGGTCAAGTTGCTTACAGACTCAACCTACCCGTTGAGCTTAGTGGAATACACCCTACGTTCCACATGTCGCACTTACGCAAGTGCCTAGCTGACGACACAGCTTACATACTATACGACGAGATCGAAGTGGATAACAGTCTAAATTATGTAGAGGAACCGATAGCCATTCTCGACCGAGCTGAGAAACGACTAAGTAATAAGTCGATTCCTTTAGTCAAAGTACAATGGAAGCACAGAAAAGGGTCAGAAGCTACATGGGAAAAAGAAGACGAGATGAGGGGACTATACCCTAAATTGTTTAACGTACAAGCGGTTTCGAGGACGAAACCTCTTTAAGGAGGGTAGACTTGTAACATCCCAAAATAGTAATTTAGTAAATAATAACGCGAAAAAGACTTAACCGTCATAAAACAAAAGAAAAAAAAACAGATGGGCTTGGGCTCGGCTCCAACGGGCCGAGGGAAGCCCACGTATATAAGGGTCGAGGCAGGCTTAGACTCTCATTTTGCACCAACACTTGCAATCTAGAGAGAGAAATGAGAGCTCGGGTCTAGAGAGAGCAAGTTGACGGATCGACCCGGAATTGAAGGAGCACGTTATTACTGAGCTCGTGAGCAAAACCTCCGAATCAGAATCACAATCCAGGTAACGATTCGACCTTAAACTGAGTTTTTCTTTCTTTTGGGGTTTCTCGGGTTTTAGCTAAATAGGAGACGTTTTTATGGATGAAACTTGAAAATAATCTTAGAACTAGCATCTAGAATGAAAACCGCACCTTTTAATCAAAGAAAATTGTAAGATTGGCATGATCAGATTTAACATGCAGGAATTTCGGATTTTTGTCTAGGAAACAGGTATTGCGTACTTATCAAGTACGCAAGAAGGACGTCCTACGTACTTATCAAGTACGCAGGAGAAAGATCCTACGTACTTACCAAGTACGCAAGAAGAATGCTCTGCGCACTTGTCAAGTACGCATGAAACAGGTACTGCGTATTTATCAAGTACGCATGAAGCAAAGTCTGCGCACTTACTAAGTACGCAAGAACAAGTCCCTACGCACTTGCTAAGTGCGCAGGCATCAGGCTAGATAGTGAAGTCAGTAGGATCGCCTAATTCAGTATGATTAAACCGTTAGAGTCGGGATTGGGTCTGATATGTATTTAACTACCCAATTCAGATCGTACGTCACGTTGTTGGACCTTTGTTTAGGACTACCAAGACTAGCTTATCAGGTGAGTTCTATATGCCCCCTTCTATGTTATGTGCAAATCATTTTAAATGTTTTGGGGCTGAAGTGTATACACTAAATGAATAAATGCTATGAATGTCAATGTGATCATACGTGGTACACAAATATATATATATATATACTTATATATGAAAATGAATTATGAACAAAGAATGAAACGTATGATTATAAAGAATGAATGAAAGAAGGACATAACGTAAATGAATGAAATATTGCTTTATATTATATATATTGCATGTTATGAATGTATGTAAACGTTATGAACCCTTCTATGACAACGGCTACTTCGGTAGACGGACGACCACGTGACTATTTTGCAACCGGGACAAAAACGTTCCTTCGCAAGCTAGGACGTATAAAAAGGCACTAATGGACGGTCGAAGCAAATGCCTTATTATATTTAGAACGGTTGCATACATAATAGCCACGTGGGAAACGGATGCCCTTGGGTGTAACATTTGTGTTTTTTCATTTCATTGTATTCATCGTACAAGCCCATGTAATCCATGAAAAAGTTCAAATTTCAACACATCATATTTATACATCATCATTTTTAAAATATTATTTAAAAATTTGTTTATTTCCACTAAACATTTTTATATCAAATGACTTATATTTTCTATGGACTTAAAACTCTATCAAATTTCATATTTATTTCCATAAATATATCAAACTTGTGATATATATTTATTCACTATATTATTATAAACCTTTCTTAACTCATACATTAACTAATTTAATTTATCATGATTTTAATTCCAAATTTTCTTTTTAATGAATTATATTCATAAGAGTTATTGTAATAATTAAGTTATAAGTTTCAAGTTTTAGAAAACTAAATGCAGACTTAGAAAGTCTAATACCACACACTTATAACTACAAGGTTCATTAATGCAACTTTTATAAAAACTAATACTTAAAAGATCTTTAATTTAAACCTTTTACAAAAAAATCAAATTTTAATATTTATTTAGTCATGAGTGTTATTAAAAACCTTAAAGATGAATACCCATTTTTATATTATATAAATTAATGGAATTTAAACCTCTTAATTATCCTTGAATATTATGAAACACTTTATTAATAATTTACTAGTTTTTCTCATAATCTCCCACTATAAATAGACCCTCATTTTACCCCTATTCTCACACCATTCCCACAAAATTGAAGAGCCCCAAGACTACCATAACCAAGTTCTAATCCCTCCCTCAAGATCCAAAGTCATTTCCTTGTTCTTAAGTAAGTTCTACCCGCATTGTATTTTGCGTTCTTGTTTTCATTTTGTTTCTTGTTTTTCTTGCTTAGCACACTCATTCACACACACGTATATACATGTACATACTTATATATATATATATATATATATATATATATATATATATATATATATATATATATATATATATATATATATATAAACCCGTGTATTCTTTGTATAAAGTCATAGAGATCAATACATATTTTAACTATAACCAAACATATATAAATTTTAATTATTTTTATAAACTTTTGGGTGTGTATATATATATATATATATGTGTGTTTGTGTATATATATGTGTGTGTGTTTATTCATCGTTATAAACCAATTCTTTTATAAATGTTCAAGGGATTACAATAAATATCTTTTTCAAATAAAAATATACATATTTATAACTTTGCTTAATTATTATCACAAACGTTTAACGAGTGATATGTGAACATTATTATTTCTAACACGTGTAATGATTCATTACTAATTATGTAATTGAAATCTTGGATTATAAAATATATTTTAAGATATAAAAGAAATTGTTTTTGTAAATATTTGCCTTGTATAGTTTTGTAAATTCATTTATTTAGATTGTTTTCTTATATGAATCATTAAAACAAATTTATTACTTTTAATTAAAAATTAATTATGATCATTTTTATAAACCCTTATATTTTGTAAAGATTTATACATATTTTATATAATTTATTTTTACTATATAAAAACATTTAAAGCACATTTTCATACTCTTAATTAATAATTAATTTTGATTTAATTACAACATTATTTTTATACTTTAAATTTTGGTTTAATTACCAATTAATTTATATCATTATTTTTAACACTTATCTTTCATAAAAATCATACTATATAAATAAAAGGTTTTAATTATTTATTTATGTAGTTAATTAATTATTCAACTAATTATTATTCATTTATTATTTTATGCATTTACAAACAAAAGAAAACTATGTACTTATTTATTCTCAAACAAAAGGACGCTTATTATTTATACATTTATTATTTGTCTACAAAACAAATAAAGTCATTTATTTATTCTTTTACGTATTCAAATTTCAATACAATTATTTATCAAGATTTACATAAATACTATTTGAAACTCAAATAATTATTTTATTATTAACATGAGGACACCTACATCAATCCCTTTACGTATTAGGATTTCCTATTTTATTTTGTACAAATGATTGATACACATATTCCATAAAACATAGGTTAATCTTGTGATTAGCTAGAACATTTATGCAACAATAACATACTTGTGTGACATTCAAGCTACTCATTTCAAGGTGAGTTACATAGCCCCACATTTTACATTTTTATATTTTTGGGGTGGAACATAATTACATTGAACTATTTGTAATTTATATAATTCAAACATCATGTACATGTGTGAATTTTTTTTGTGCCTTATGCTTGAACACTATGAGCTAAACTACATTTATAACAAGTACAATCACTAACTCTGTACAAGCCAACGGTAACAATGATAGATCTATTGCATTTGATAAATCCACCCAGGTAGGGTGATTTTGCTTACCGACAATACACAAGGGTAACATGAGTGTTATGCCTAACATGTCACAAGGTTTGATTGTGCACCCGGTTTACTATAGTGGTTCTCCATAATTGCCTACTTATACCATGTTACATGTGAATTGTACACAACAATTTGAAACTATTTGTAGATTCAAAACCTATGTATGCTCACCAACTATTTTTAGTTGACCTTGTTTTCATCATGTTTTAGGTGCAAATGTTTGAGATCATATGCTAGGTGCTCCACTTAGGATTTGGACCTAGATTGAAAAATGAATTGAACAATTTGATGTATTTTTGTTTTGGATGTTTGTTTAAACTAATGTCATGAAACCTTGATTTAATAATTATATGAAATCTAGTTTGATCATGTGCTTATGAACAGTCTCCGTGTCCCGCCGACGTATTCCGTCGTCGGTTGGGGTGTGACATTGTGTGATTATATATGCCAACTGTGAGTTCTCCTAGGTTTGGGGCCTTATAAGTTGGTATTAAAGCCATAGTTTAAGAGATCTGGGCATCCCCTAATTCCTAGACTTGAACTAAGAATGAGACCAAAGTTATAAATGCAGTACGGGTAGCTGCACCCAAGAGGTGGAATGTTCTAATCTTTTGAGTTTGGTAGTAAGTCCCTTCCTTTAATTCCTTAGACATCCAACTAATTAGGGGGTGTTTAGGACATGTAACTAGTAGTTTACATTACTTGCTACGTTCTGAACAATGGCCTGGATTGATAATGTTTGTTTTCTATCTTCTGTCATAGGTTACATCAATGGCTAGAACTAGAGCTAAAGGTGGAGGACAAGCTGGTGGACGTGGTGGCGGTCATGCCAGACCACAACCTAAAACACCTGGTAATGGAAGAAGAACCTACAAAGGAAACCAGTTAGGGAAGACACTCCTCCCGTAGTGAATGAAACCAACTTTGTACATTCGGATAAAAGAGTGGTGTTGGAGCCCGCTGTCAGGGAAGCCAATGAGGTGTATCAGTTGATTTATAACACCATGCCTGAAATCATGGTTGAGGCTCTTAAAGTTGTTACACATGAGGTAGGGGTTGGGAAGAAAGGCAAGGAGAAGGTTAGGAGTATGGGTACTACACGGAAAGATGAGGAGCCTGAGACAGTGTTTAGTAGCGGGGAGGATAGTGATGGAGATCTTGTAGAGATTCATCTAGAGGTTGAAACTATGGAGATTTTAAGAAGTGTAGTCCTCCAACATTTGATGGGACTAAAGATGTTGTAGCCGTTCATCAGTGGATTAGGGAGATGGAACCTACTATCAAGATCAGTGAGTGTAAGGAGGATCAAAAGGTGAAGAATGTTGTTCACTCCTTTGTGTCTGAGGCCTTGTGTTGGTGGGATAACATCATATAGGCCATGGGGTAGAGAGCTATTCAGAGGATGAAGTGGGATGAGCTGAATAGATTGGTGATTGAGCAATGAACTAGATAAGGTGGAAAAGAGAATTCTGATACTAGAGGATGAGGGAATGGCCCATCATGAGTATAACACTAAATTTAATGAGTTGGCTCACTTGGTTCCTGAATTAGTGACTCCTAAGGCAAAAATGATCAAGTAGTACATTCAGGGATTCCCAGTTGACATTCGCATGCATGTGTGGAGAGCTAACCCGAGCACGTTTCGGGCAGCTGTGGAGCTTAATGGGATCTTAATTGAAGAAAAATAGGGTTAATAACAACAGTAATGGTAAAATGTTTAGGGAGGACAATCATAAATCTTCAGAGGAGAAAGTCAAGGTAGAGGGGCGGGACTCAAAAGAGGGAAACTTGTATGAGAGGAAAGATTGCTGGAAGTGTGGAAAGAAACATCATGGAGAGTGCCTCCTTGGTTTGGATCTGTGTTACAAATGTGGGAAGAAGGGACATTATTCATACGAATTCTCGAGGGCTAGATGTATGACTTGTGGTGAGATTTTGCATCTAGCTAATCACTGCACAAAAGGTAAGTCCAGGGGTTAGGGTAATGAGAAGCCTTCTAATGCGGACTCTAGTGACAAACCAAAAGTCAATGCTAGAGCTTATAACATCTCTATGAAGGAAGCTAAGGATCATCCTAAGGACGTGTCAGGTACGTTTTTAATCATTGATTTAACCACCATGATTTGTTACATATGTTGATAATAGAATCTTGGTTTATGATTATGTCCAACTCCAAATGGAGTAACTAATTGATAAAGGTGCCCATATTATAGAACTATTTTAGTAATCAGATGTAAGAACTTTCTATGCTAAGTTGCGTGATGTAATGTGCGTATATGCTATGCTATTGTATGTTATGTGATGTAGTGTGCCTCTATGATATGCTATTGTACATTATGTAAAGTTATGCGATGCTTGGTAAATGTATAGAGTTATGGACCCTCAGATAGAATAGTTCTTATGACTTTTAAGGATTTAGTAACACGACGAAGAGGAGTTGGTAGTTGTTCTTGGAACTCCAGTTTTAGCATTATCGAATGGTGACACATATTTAGATATGTGCTGGGGCAGATGTGAATACCTCGCTATGAGGAACTCATTAGTAAAGTTGGAGATTCCTTAATGGAAAATGGCAACACCTTCCAATGGAATTCATAACTAAGCTACCGTGAACAGCTAATAGTTATGACACCATTTGGGTGATTGTGATCAATTGTCGAGCTGTGCTTGCTTTGCACCAAATTGAGAAACTTACCCAGGAGAAACTATCCGAACTTTGTTTCAAGAGATCATTGCATGATAACTTGTGTTGTTGTTCCTTTTGCCTGACAGGGACACTCAGTTATTTTCTGGTTTGAGAGGTTTAGAAGTGACCTACAAGTCTGACCTTCTAGACATGTTAAGTGGGAGCCATCCTACCTTTCATATATCAAATGCTAGTAGTGTTTGGCAGAAAAAGATACTCATGTGCCTCTTGATGATATTGAAGTTGATGAAAAGCTAAACTATGTCGAGTAACCCGTGGCTATCCCTGACAAGAGAGAGAAACAGTTACAAAACAAGGTGGTTAAACATGTAAAGGTGTAGTGGAAGCACAAGGAGGGTTCCGAGGCCACCTGGGAATCTGAGAAGGAAATGAGGAAGAATTACCTGTAGTTATTTCCTTTACATCAAGATTCGAGGACGAATCCTAATGTAAGGGGGATGACTTGTAACGCCCCCATTATCCGGTTTCCAGTCATTTGTAAACTTTCATATGAATTTAAGTGGGTTAATTGCCATGACTTATTCTTTGGGGACCAAAGTGAAATAATCTTGTGGGTATTTGGCTTATTTGTGAACTAGAGGGAGTAGAATGGAAAATTTTGAAACTGAAACAACCCTCCCCCCCTCCTCGAAATGAAATCCTAACCAGGAAGGTCGATTACCACCTTTTGTTTGCTTTAGCGCTCACGACCAAAGGGAAGAAGTCGAAGCACTATTGCAATTCGTGGTGCTTTTCCACCCAATGTAGGTAGGATCCATTTATATCTCGCTTCATCTTGCCATTGTTCAATCCATGTTCATGAATTGAAAACATAACCGTGTAGGGTGGTTTCGGAGTGTGGGTGTTTGAACGGTGACCGGTGCGGGAAGGGAGTGTCACACCCCAACCGATGACGAAATACATCGGGGCAGACGTGTAGATTGTTCAAAAGCACATGATCATACTAAAGTTTCATATTTCATTAAATCCAAATTCATAACAAATGTTTCATCAAAACAAAGACAAACAGATAACACAGTATTTCAAACAAAGTTTAATTTATCAACTA
The DNA here is from genome assembly GCA_023525975.1 of Smallanthus sonchifolius. NCBI lineage: Eukaryota > Viridiplantae > Streptophyta > Magnoliopsida > Asterales > Asteraceae > Smallanthus > Smallanthus sonchifolius. Next base: position 16,578,428 of record CM042020.1, read on the forward strand.
GGTCTTGCAACTTCCTACGTGATGACTCTTGAACATAGCTCTCAATTATTGGCACCTGAAACATGATGAAAACAGAGTTAACTAAAAAGTTGGTGAGCATACATAGGTTTTAGCACAACAAGTGTTATCAAAAGTTTGTATACAATTCATATGATACATGGATTAATAAGGCAATTATGGAGAACCACTATAGTTTAAACTGGGGTGCACAATCAAACCTTGTGACTGATGGACATAACACAACGGTTATCCTTAAGTGATTTTGGTAACAATCACCCTAACCGGGTGGGTTGGTCAGACTCAACAGATCTATCATTGTATACCGCCGACTTATACAGAGTTAATGATTGCACTTGCACTATGCACAAATAAAAGTATGTAAATGTTGTTTGCACAAATAGTGTTCAAGCATAAGGCACAAATTGCACACATGATCATTATGTTTGAATTGTAATAATTGCAAATAGTTTGAATGTAATCATGTTTCACCCCAAATAATGTAAAAGTGAAAAAAGGGGCTATGTAAACTCACATTGGGTTTGAAGCCTGAATGCACAAGTACGGGTAATTGCACAAGTCGTTTAGCTAACCACAAGGTTAACCTATATTTGAATGACTTATATGCATCAATGACATGTTCAAAAGATTAATGTGTAAAGAAATTGGACTAGCTTGAATGGTGTGTATTTATTTGTTGTAACAATACGTTTGTTAATAACGAGATAATATGTTTGTTAATAAATGATTGAATATATGAGTGTAATAATAATAATATATATATGTTATTTTGTTTACAAATAAATGTTCGACTATTATTTATTCAGATATATAAATAATTATTATAATGGCTCAATTAATTAAGTAGTTAAATTAATTCTTCATTAAAATAAATAATAAAGAGGTCATTAGTTGTTCCAAATAATTGGGTATTAATAAAATAACTCATAGGGGTTTTAAATTAATTAATTATGTAAATTCTTAATAAACTTTATTAGTTTTTAATTCTCTAAAATGATTAAATAATTATTTAGAATCGTTAGGTTAATAATTTAGTTTATAAAGCATATTCGAGCCTTGGGAGGTTTATAAAATAACTTTTATAAAAAGATTGGTTTGGAAAAATAGGTTTTAAAAATGAAATTAAAATGAAACAGACCACGGGACTCGAACCCGTGTCTGTCCGGAGAAACTCATCGCACGCAACCACTAGACCAAAGAAGTCTTAGTGTCATGTGAGTGTCCCTTTAATAGATGACCCGTATTCGAGTGGGTGCTGGGTTTCAGAACTAGTCCACGCGCAACAAAAAGGTGCGGGGCAGGATTCGAACCCGCGACCTTTGTTGAAGGGGATGAGTGACTTAACCGGTTGATCTGGGCGTATGCCTTGGCCAACAACAGACGCGAAAAAGTTTTAACACCCAACCCTATTTCGCCCTCTTCCCCGATCGTCCCCGTCCCAAACCCTAACCCCAGTGTCACCCGATTCGTACCCGATCGAACCCGGATTTAGAGGGCTTTCATTGTTGCATCAAAACGAAACTAAGAGTACCGATTTTACTTGAATTGGTTTAGTATTGAGGGGTCGGATTTTATGGAGCTCGTCGGAGTTCTGGGGGACGAATGCGATGGATGCATAGGTGTAGAAAGGTTGTGGTATCTGTAATGAAGGTGTAGGTTCGATTTTATAGGCCGATATCACGTTAAATGCTCGAATTGATTACGGGTTTGATTGAGTTCGGTTATGTGTCGATTGAGCTCAAGTTCTTTGATTATAGGTGTAATTTGCTCATCATGGCCTAGCATAATAGTCGCACGATGGTTTACAGAGGTTTTATTACACTTTAATACTCATAATCGATGGATCAATGCACAAATTTGATGGATTGTGCTCGGTTTGACTTTCCAAAGTCAAACTCGCGTGGATAGGGGTTCAAGGTCAAAAAAGGGGTTCAATTTTGAGGGTCCAATGCTTTCAAAAGGGTTTAATGGATTAAGGGGGTTCAAACTATATCTATTTGCTTTAATACTTTTGTATTTATATAACTAATTTTATGAATCTATAAAATGAATAAAAATACTTTAAGTTTGAAATCGTCAAACATTTATTTTTATTTTTTTTAAACTAATTAATTATTTACAGGGTTTATTAATATCATATAAGAGAGTGTATTATCAAAATACACATTGCCATGTTTTATACAAAATACATTGTCAGATATTTATGTATTATCATATTTATTCATTTGTACCATAATGGAAATTAAATCCCTAATCAAATGAAATAAATATATATGTGTATATATATTTATATATAACCATAGGGATGTTGCATAATAAATGCATAACTTGTAATTAGTATAACAAAATTAAATGATCCAAAACTGAAATAATGTTATTGCACAAATTAAAAAATTGAGAAAAACCCTAAATGTTACAGTATCTCCTAGTTGAGGGAATTTCGTCCTGAAATTCAATTAGTTGAAGTTGCTGAATCAGGAAAGAGGTGAGGGTATTAAGCTTTATCTGATCCTCACGTTCCCACGTGAACTCTTGGCCACCTTTAGATTCCCAACGAATTTTGACAATGGGAATACGGCTTCGCTTGAGTTGTTTAATCTCATGATTCATAATCTCCACGGGTTTTTCAACAAAGTGAATGGTGTCATTAATGTGCACTTCTTCAAGTAGAATGTGAAGATTCTCATCAGCTAGGCATTTCTTTAGGTTGGATACGTTAAATGTTGGATGCACATTGCAGAGTTCTTGAGGTAACTTGAGTTTGTAAGCCACTTTCCCAATCCTTTCAAGGATTTTGAATGGACCCACATAGCGAGGTGCTAGATTACCCTTCTTGCCGAAGTGAACCACGCCCTTCCAAGGAGACACCTTTAGAAGTACAAGGTCCCCGACTTGAAATTCTAATGGTTTTCGTCGTTTGTCGGCATAGCTCTTTTGTCGACTCATCGCTACTCGAATGTTGTCACGGATTTGAATGATCTTGTCGGATGTTTCTTGTATCAACTCGGGACCAGTGATTTGTGCTTCACCAATATCGTTCCAACAAATGGGTGAACGGCATTTGTGGCCATAAAGGGCTTCAAAATGAGCCATGTTGATACTTGTATGGTAGCTGTTGTTGTAAGAGAATTCAATCAAGGCTAGATGAGAATCCCAATTGCCACCAAAGTCGATGACACACGCTCTAAGCATATCCACAAGTGTTTGGATTGTTCGTTCGGTTTGACCATCAGTTTGCGGATGGTAAGCCGTACTTAAATCCAATCGTGTACCGAGGGCAGTCTGGAGGGATTTCCAGAATCGGGAGGTGAATCGGGCATCTCGATCAGTAATTATATTCAGAGGAACACCGTGACGACTAACAATTTCATCAATGTAAATTCGAGCTAATTTCTCAACTCGATAGTCTTCACGGATTGGCAAGAAGTGAGTTGATTTGGTAAGATGGTCAATGATTACCCATATACTATCATGCCCACTTGAGGTGCGAGGGAGTTTGGTGATGAAGTCCACGGCTAGATTCTCCCATTTCCACACGGGGATTTCTGGTTGTTCAAGTAATCGGGAAGGACGTTGATGTTCAGCTTTGACCTTTGAGCAAGTAAGACACTTTGCTACATACTGGGCAATGTCCTTCATACCAGGCAACCAATATTGCAGGTGGAAGTCTTTGTACATTTTATCCACACCGGGATGTATGGAATACCACACATTTTTTGCCACACATTTTTTGAAGATATGTTGGAGACTCTTGTGGTCGGTAAACATCACACATTTTTTTCCATAAAGGAAATGTCTCCAAATCTTCAATGCAAAAACGACCGCACCCAATTCAAGATCGTGTGTCGTATAGTTCTTCTCAAGGATCTTAAGTTGTCTTGACGCATAAGCGATTACCTTGCCTCGTTGCATAAGAACACAACCAAGACATTGGTTTGACGCATCACAGTAGACAACGAGATCATCATTTCCATCAGGAAGGGTTAGAATAGGGGCATTACACAACTTCTACTTGAGAGTTTAAAAAGTTTCTTCTTGTTTTGGTCCCCACTCATAAGGTTTTCCCTTATGTGTCAAAGCAGTGAGAGGGACACCAATCTTGGAAAAGTTGTAGATGAATCGGCGGTAATAACCCGCTAGACCAAGGAATGAACGAACCTCGGTAGGGGTTTTAGGTGTACTCCAATTCTTTACGGTTTCGACTTTAGCAGGATCCACATGAATTCGCTTCTTTCATTGACAATATGACCCAAGAATTGAACCTCATTTAACCAAAATTCACATTTGGAGAATTTGGCGTAGAGTTGTTCTTTCTTCAACAGGTCTAGAATCAACTTAAGGTGTTGCTCATGATCCGCTTTAATCTTGGAGTAGATCAGGATGTTGTCAATGAAGACGATTACGAATTTTTCTAAATATGGCTTACACACACGGTTCATAAGGTCCATGAAAACCGCAGGTGCATTGGTTAGCCCAAAAGGCATAACCATAAATTCGTAATGACTGTACCTTGTACGAAAGGCAGTCTTTGGGATATCTTCATCATGCACACGAAGTTGGTGATAACCGGATCTAAGATCAATCTTTGAGAAACAGGTTGAACCTTGAAGTTGGTCAAAGAGATCGTCAATCCTCGGTAATGGGTATCGGTTCTTGATGGTAAGTTTTTTGAGTTCACGATAGTCAATGCACATCCGAAATGAACCGTCTTTCTTATTGACAAATAAGACAGGTGCACCTCAGGGTAAATGACTTGGACAAATGAAACCATTATCAGCAAGTTCTTAAAGTTGGCTTGCAAGTTCTTGCATCTCCGAAGGTGCGAGTCTGTATAGAGATTTAGCTACGGGATTAACACCGGGCACAAGGTCGATGCGAAACTCCACTTGTCGTACGGGCGGCAGACCGGATAGATCTTCAGGAAATACCTCGGGAAAGTCTCGAATGACTGGAATGTCTTGAATCTCTTTCCCTTTATCCTTCTTTTCCACCACGTGTGACAGGAAGGCTATGTACTTCTTTCGCAAGTACTTTTGGGCCATGGTGCAAGACATGAATTTGAGTCCACTATTAGGCTTCTCACCAAGGATTTGCAACATGTCGCCCGAAGGAAGAGGAATTCGAATGCATTTCTCAAAACAAATGACTTCGGCATGGTGGTTGGATAACCAATCCATACCAATGATGATATCGAAGTGTAGAGTCTTGTATTTTTATAAGCTGATGTCATCAATGTATTTTTGAACAATGTTTAGTTAAGTTTATTTACTTGTAATTTCATTTGATGTAATTTCCTGTTTTTTATTCTATGTCTGGTCTATCGAAACTACTTAGTTTCGATTGAGGTCTGTTCAATCGAAACTAGTAGTTTCGATAGATAGGTAGTTTCGATAGATAGGAAGTTTTATAGGCTTGTTTTCACTTGTAAATGCTCAACCGGTTTCGGTGAGCATAGTTTCGATGCCTATCAGCTTCCTATAAATAGCCTAGTTTGAGAATGTTTAGGGTGTGGATAGTGGCTGTAACCCTGAAATTCTCTCTTTCACAGCTTTCTGAATCAATACACATTTGGAGTTATTTCATCTGTCGTTCTTAAATTTTCATATCATACTTGTGTTGATTCCTGTGTGGTTTGCCTGTTTATCTTCACCAATTCTGTCTCTACCCTCTGTTTCACCACCATACACAGAGTCCGCCTGTGTGAGTGTAATCGATCTTTTGAGTGATTTTCGATTGAAATCTGGACCTACAATTGGTATCAGAGCTTTATGCTCTTGATTTCTGAGTGTTTTCAGGTTGTTTGATCGATTTTAGGTGATTTTTGTTGGAATTTGAAGGTTTATCTGTTTCACTGTTTCATCGATTTTGGCACTATTTCTTCGAGTTTCTCGGATTTGAAGTTTGATTAGTGTTCAGAAACTTCTTTCGAAGCTTTTCGCTGGATCAGTTTGTAATTTCATTATATTTGATATTTGATGTTTTTCATCAACGGAGTCTGCTGAAGCTTGAAGAATGAGGTATCGAACTACTGGGAGACAATCTCTGCCTTTCCGTTGGTCATCAAAACTTTTTGTCTGGAGAAGGTATCATCGAAACTAGTTATTTGTCCTGTTATATCGAAACTAACCTGTGCAGATTGATCACCCGAAACTTTTGCACTATCGAAACAAGTTTCAATCGAAACTTGTAGTTTCTATTGAGTTTGCTAGATTTTCTGCTGTTTTCATCATCGAAACTAGCTATTTCTGGATTCTGTTTCTTCTATCGAAACTAGAAGTTTCGGGCAGGTCCTGTTCTATCGAAACTAGGAGTTTCGGTCAGCATCTTCACTATCGAAACTAATTGTTTCGATCAACCCTGTTCACCCGAAACTAGCTACTGTTTGGATTTATTTTTTTCTGAGTTATGGCATCTTCAAGCAACAATGAATATGCTGGGGGAAACAAACCACCTGTCTTGGTGTCCACTAGAGACTTTGATGATTGGACCAAGAAAATAAAGACTTTCTTTCAGTTACATGACCATATTCTTTTGCAGTCAATCACTGATGGTGCACACAAACCAGTTACTACCACTTCAGATGTCAGCATCCCAAGCTTGTGTCTGAATATGATGAAAAGGATATTTCCTTAATTTCCAGAGATAACAAGGCTTATGGATCTATTTCTATGGCTCTTCCTATGGATGTGTTCAACATATTTGCTGAGTATACTACTGATAAAGATCTTTGGGTTGCTTTGTGTGCAAGGTATGAGGGAAGTGCTAAGGTTAGAGAAAGCAAGAGGGATTTGATCAATGTCTGAATTGATCAACCGATTCTCAAGCATTGTTTCTAAGTTAAAGGTTTTGGGAACTGAGTATCCCACTGTTGAGTTAAACAAGAAGCTGCTTGATTCACTGCCCGAGGAATGGAATATGTACCGAATTATGATCAAGAAAACTGAAAAGCTAAGTAACTTGTCACAACAAGAACTCTACAGCATTCTGGAGTCTTATGAGTTGGAAATAAAGAAGGGTGCAGTCACTCCAACTAATCAGTTTGGAAACACAGCTCTTCTTGCTGGTCAAAGTTCCACCTCTTCATCCAACAAAACTACAATAGCATACTTTCAAAGTGAAGTCCCACCTTCAATTTCTACTGTTTCATCCACCTCTCAGAAGCTTATCACTATGATCCCCGATGAGTATCTGCCTATCATGACTGCCTTCATGTCGTGCTATGATGCATTGATTTCTGGAAACCTGACTCCGGTCAGCTTTCAACCTGATGACTTGGAGCAGATCAACCCGGATGATTTGGAAAAGATGGATATTGATTGGTGCATGGCTATGCTGACTCTAAGGGCTAAGATATTCATCAAGAGGACTGGGATGGATAGATTCAAGCAAGGAAAGACTCTAGGGTTTGACATCTGGGTCATTTTGCAAGGAATTGCAAGGAGCCATCATCAAAGGTGAGATGCTACAACTGTGACCAGCTGGGTCATTTTGCAAGGAATTGCAAGGAGCCATCATCAAAAAAGCAGCATGAAAAGAAGAACTCTACTGTAAAGCAAGCTGTCGTCTCTCCCAAATCCATTACACCTTCCAACTCAACAGCTCTGGTCTGTCAAGTTGATGGACACTATCAATGTGGAGATCAAGAAGGGGAAGCAACTGACAAGGCACTGATGACAGACATTGAAGAAAAGGAGAAATGTGTCATGATTAAACCGGCTGAGGATCTCACCGCCGTACCAGCTGAGGTAATGTCTAGACTTTGCAATGCTAAATCTTGTTTAAATGAGATTCAGAAATATAGATTAATCAACCAGGCCTTGGTCGATGAACGAGATCACATAAAGGTGATGTATGATTCTGTGGCTAAAAATGAGAAACTTTACTTAAAGAAAATTCATGATATTTCTGGAGAAAATCGATCTTTGATTGTACAACTTACTACACAATAGAATAATAATCAAATTTTAACTGAAAGACTTCAAAAGGCTGAAAAGGCAAATTTTCAAATTTAACACATGGGTATGGATCAGAAAATTCTTTTTAGAATTATTGACAACCAAATTCATAAAAAGGTCACAGAAGGCATCTGGTATAACTCTCACCCTCCTCCGTATTCCAAGTCTGGTAGATTTGCTGATATGCCAGTTCCTCATATTCCCACACCCTTTGTTTGCAAGTTATCTGCTGATGACTATATTAAATCTTCAGATCCTGACAGTTTTGCTTCATGTGCAGAATCAGATTATGTAGGTTCCGAAGATGATTGTGATGAGAGTTCTAGTGAAGGAAATGTTTTAAATGAACTTGAGTCGGATGAATGTAATACTATGTCCGTGTCAAAACCAGATATTTGTGAACATGTTGAAAATTTGTATTTTGGTCCTATGACTTTTAAGCATGACAATTTGAGAAATGACATTTCTAAGTTTAAGAATGCTTTACCTTTTGTTCCTAAATCTGTAAATGCTATGAGTTGTATTGCAAATTTTAAAAGTGCAGGAGTTGTTGTGACAGACATTTCACAAGAAACAATGAGCAATCTGGAATTTTTCAGATTAAAGGAAGATCAAAGTCTTCAAGAAAGAAATATTGAAGAACGAGTTGCCTCTAGTTCTGATGTCTCAACATCACAATCATCTTCATCATCTTGTGATGACAATTATCAGGCTAGGCCGACATGTGATCAAATTTGTTTTAGTTGTGATGAATCTAATCATGTTTTCAAGACATGTAAATTGTCTACATATCATTTCAAAGAAGAAAATGTACCATCTGTTATTCAAAATTCAGTCGACCGTGCTTCAAATGTTTTCTTTAAATCACAACATAGTAGAACTTTGTGACGTAAAAGGATTAAAAATGCTGAAAATTGGTTGAAAAGGATTTGGAAAATTAAGAATAATGATCTTTTTGAGAATGCATTAAAGGAGGATTCTGACTATGATTTCCGAAATGCATCTTGTAAAATTAAGACATTCCAAGTTAGTAATGATTTGGGTACCAATGTCTTAATGATTCATTTTGTGTAGGGACAATCATGGAGGACTGGAGACAATATCTGGTATGTCAACAGTGGTTGCTCAAGACATATGACTGGTCGTTTTTCTTTATTGCATAATTATCATCCAATAGACGGAGATTTTGTCTCCTTTGCAAGCAATCCAAGAGGAGGAAAGATTGAAGGACAGAGAACTATGTCCAACGGTATAAATAGCTTGGAGAATGTCAACTTCATCCCACAGTTGAAGTATAATCTGATGAGTGTGTCCCATATATTTGATAAATACTTTTGTGCCCTCATCAACTCAAGAGAATGTTTGATTCTGAAGCCTGGAGTGGTTATTCCCGAAGACCTGATCCTCACGCGTGCCTCTCAAAGATTCAATACATACAGTTTGGATATGAATAACCCATCAGGAATCGAATCCTTCTTTCTCTCAAAAGCTTCAGAAGATGAGTCCTTTCTTTGGCACAAAAGATTAGGACATGCGAATTTCAAGATAATTAACCACTTTGTTCGAGGAAACCTTGTCACCGGTTTACCTCTAAAAGACTTCTCACCCGTGGAACATTGCCTTTCCTGTTCCAAGGGCAAGCAGCACAAATCAACTCACAATCCCAAAACCACCAATTCCATTTACTCCCCTCTCCAATTGCTTCACATGAATCTCTTCGGTCCTGTGAGTGTCATAAGTTATGGAAGAAAATCCTACTGCTTGGTGGTAACCAATGACTTCTCTCGATTTACTTGGGTATTCTTCATGGCAAAGAAAGATGAGACGCCAGAGACTCCGAAGATTCATCTGCTACAAATCGAGAATGTGTTCAATCTAAGCGTGAAGACTATTCGCAGTGATCATGGCACAGAGTTCAAGAATTCCATTCTGGATTCTTTCTGTGAAAGTAAGGGTATCTCTCGGCAGTTCAGTGCACCTCGCACTCCTCAACAAATTGGTGTAGCTGAACGAAGAAATCGTATGTTGATAGAAGCAGCAAGGACAATGATCGTTGATTCTAAGCTTCCTGTCACGTTTTGGGCCGAGGCAGTTAATACCGCATGCTTTGTGCAAAATCGAGTTCTCATCACCAAAAGCTGCAACAAGACACCTTATGAAATTATGTACAAGCGCAAGCCTGTTATTGATTTCTTCAGGAAGTTTAGGTGTGTTTGCACAATGCTGAATACTTCTGATCAGCTGAACAAGTTTGAAGCCAAAGCGGATGAGTGCTATTTCATGGGATATTCCTCTAACCAAAGATCTTTTCATGTTTACAACAAGAGACGAAGGATTGTGCTGGAATCCATTGATAGCAACTGGCATGAAAGCAATCATACGGACGCAGAGGACGGTCCTGATTAGCTTTTTGATGTCGATTCTTTATTTAAATCATTTAATCTTCCTGATTTCACTAACATATCTATCTCCGCTAATCCACTTATGTCTGTGAATATCCTAGGTACCTCTACTGCTTCAAGCTCCTCTTCGTTAAGTCAGCATATAGATGTTCCTCCTACAATAGCTAATGATGAATCCACTCAGGACTCCTCAGACTCTGTGACAACAAGTGAAACTATTGAAGAAACTCCTCTAATTGTGGATGTTGCTCCACAATCATCTGCTGGAGGTCCTATTGATGATGAAGATGACCTTCCTGACAATAACATTACCAATCTGGATGAACACTTGGAAGAGGATGAGATTCCACAGTTGAGAATTCACAAGGATCATCCTACAGATAACATCATTGGTCCACTCAATGTGGGAGTCCGAACTCGTAGTGCCACCGAAGCAATGAATGACGGTCTCTTCTCTTGCTTCATATCTCAAGTTGAACCTAAGAATATCAAAGCTGCTTTGCTTGAGAACAGTTGGGTAGAGGCTATGCAGGAAGAATTGCAACAGTTCAACAAGTTACATGTATGGAATCTGGTGGATCTTCCAAAGAACAAAGTCCTAATTGGCACTCGTTGGGTATTTCGTAACAAGAAGGATGAAGGAGGAATAGTGGTTCAAAATAAAGCCCGCTTGGTGGTTCAAGGGTTTTATCAAGAAGAAGGGATTGACTTTGAGGACATCTTTGCAACAGTGGCTCGCTTAGAAGCCATCAGAATGTTTCTCGCCTATGCAGCCTACATGGACTTCACTGTTCATCAAATGGATGTCAAAAGCGCATTTATGTATGGAAAGGTTCAAGAGGAAGTTTATGTCAAGCAGCCGCCGGTTTTCATTTATCCAAACTATCCTGACAGAGTTTACAAACTTGACAAGGCATTGTACGGTCTCCATCAAGCACCTCGTGCATGGTATGAGACGTTATCTAATCATCTGCTTGATAATGGTTTCACGCGAAGGGCAATTGACAAACTTTGTTCAAACGAAAGGATGGTGCGGATACCATCTTTGTGCAAATCTATGTTGATGATATCATTTTCGGATCTACAAATCCTCGGTTGTGTAAGAGTTCGAGGAAGTGATGCGTTCTAAGTTTGAAATGAGCTCTATGGGAGAAATGAAGTTCTTTCTTGGTTTGCAAGTAGATCAGTCTGAGTCAGGAATTCTTCTCCATCAAGAGAAATATGTCAAAGAAATCCTGATCAAGTTCAAAATGAATGAGTCTCATCCTTCCAAGACTCTCATGGAAGTTCGACATTGTCTGTCTCCTGATTTGGATGGTGAAAGCGTTGATCAGCACCTCTATCGCTCGATGAAAGGATCTCTCATGTATCTCACTGGTAGCAGACCAGGCATCATGTTCGCAATGTGCTTGTGTGCACGCTTTCAAGCTAAACCTAAACTCTCTCATTTAATTGCTGTCAAACGTATTTTAAGATATTTGAAGTACAAGCCAAAACTTGGGCTTTGGTATCCCAAAAATAACTTGCTTGATCTTTTGGCATATTCAGATTCAGACTACGGGGGATGCAACTTAGACCGAAAATCCACTTCTGGGGGTTGTCAGTTCCTTGGCAACCGCCTTATTTCCTGGCAATGTAAGAAACAGACCACAGTTTCCCAATCCACAGCCGAAGCCGAATACATTGTCGTAGCCCTTTGCTGTTCCCAAGTAAGGTGGATCCACCATCAAATGCTTGATTACGGGATTACCTTCCATTAAACCCCCATCCTGTGTGACAACACCGCCGTTCCCCATATCACTAAAAATCCCGTTCAGTATTCAAAAACAAATGTTCGGATTTATCTTGCACAAATATCGGCTATCTTCAGGGATTCACAATAGTTGAGTGCAAAATAAAGTGTTTCAAGGGTTTTGACCAGACATGATCTCACGTTGGATATTTTCCAAGGCTAAGTGTACATACATTTTTTTGTTTTTACTTTTATTTTTTATAATTAATTTCTTAATCTTCCTTATTAGCTTGTTTAAGTAGTGCACATATGAAAGTTTTTCTTTTGTTTTTGTTCAAGTATATCAAGCCACCCGAAACTATAAAGCCACCCGAAAGTATCTCATGTCACCCGAAACAACATCCCCATCGAAACTACTCAAATCGCCCAAAACTTCCTCCCACCCGAAACTACTCTGCCCTATCAAAACTAATAGTTTTGACAGGGGCATTTTGGTCTTTTGTCAAGCTCAAATTAAATGACTTCATAATCAGACTCCTTCTCATGCTCATTCTCACCCTCACTCTCCAAAACGCTTTTCACCTTAGTTTTCACACACAAAAGCTCGAGATTCATCGGCCTAAGTTTGCGAAATCAGTATATCTTATTTGATTCCTCCGTCGTCTTCTTCATCGGGTTTGATTACTCAAAGTTCTTGCTACTGTTTCATATAGCGAAGGCAAGGGTTTCATTTTTAACCTTGTTACGACTGAAATTGTATATTTAGGGTTGTTTCACGCTTAGAATCTGTTTATCAACTCACCATTGTTAAAATCTCACTCTTTTATTGCGTATTTTTGTAGACTACAGCTGATACCTTGGTAAGAAGGAGTTTCGGTCCTCACATGCTTCTTTTTCTTGCCCTTTTCTACTAAGTTTTTGACGTATTTTCTTTGATTGATTTAGTCAATAAGTCGGTATATAACTTTTTCTTGATTGTCCTTGCTCTTTGAATTACTGCCTTTTAATCAGGGTTTGGTATCAAAACTAATAGTTTTGGGAAAAAAGGTGTTCTCCTTTAAAAAATATAATTTCAAATTTGACCAAATTTCGCTTACCGAAACTAGTTGTTTCGATACCCAAGCTTGCCCGAAACTAAGTAGTTTCGTTTAGGGTTACGTGCCCGAAACTAGTAGTTTCGATCAGGCTTCTCTGAAATTTTCTAAGTGTTGGACTGATTTTTGATAATTTTTGTTTCTGACATAAATGGATCTTCTATTTGTGAAGAAGCACAATATATGTGCCTTTCTTAATGTTGCTGATCCCAAGAGTGAGGGATTTGTACCTATGCTCAATTTTGTGGCTAACTCTAATGTGAGCTTTGCTATAAGTCACAACTTGCCCATTTTTGAAGGCACAATCAGGCAATTCTGGGCCACTGCTGCAAGAGTATCCATCAACAATGTGGAGCACATAAGAGCCACTGTGTACAACCAAGAAGTTCTATTTTCTGAGGCCACCATAAGAGAGGTACTTTAGTTTGGTGATAATCATGAAGCCCCTGTGGAATTTCCTAGTTTCTACATCAGAGAATATTTCAGAAGAATGGGTCACCAGATGAGTTCAAAAGTGGGCAGATCACAAAGAAATTCCTTGCCCCTCAGTGGAGGTATATTGTGCATGTGTTCATTCACTGCATCTCAATCAGAAAATGTGGATTTGATTCTACCAATGCCATGGTGGCATCTGCTATTCTTGGCTTGATCAAAGGGAGGGATTATAATTTTTCTAGGTTGGTGTTCAAACAACTTATAGAGAATCTCACTAGAAGAGTAAGAGACAAATTTCTCATGTACCCAAGATTTCTACAAATGATAATTAACCACATTTTACCAAATCTTCAACATGAAGGACTTGTTCTTGTTCTTGATCATATGATAGCCAAAACCCTCAGTTATATGAATAGTTCTAGTTCAAGATCGAACATGATAGTTGTGGACATTCCACTCTTTGGGCATGTGATTGGAGAAGTACAACCTGTAGTCCCTGATATCGATCCTGATGAAATCATTGAATAATCATCATCTGAAGAAGAAGAAGCATAACAGGGTCAAGGGAACCAAGAGCCGGATGTTGAAGCTGAACAACACATAGAGCAAGATGTTGAACAGCCTATCTTGGAAGCTCCTTTCATTGATCAATTGATACAGAATCTTGAACCTATGATTGAAGAGCAACCTGTTGAAAACATAGAAGCTGAAGCAAATGTTGAAGCTGAGTCAACTGAAACCTTGGACGAAGGCATTTACGGTACAAAGTATGATCAGTCAGATTATGAGTCCGAAGATGAGGAGCAGACTAAGCCTCCTGCATCCTCTCCAAGAGACAAGCTAACTCAAGTTCTGACTATGAAAAGGAAGAACCCCCAAGAAAATCAAGACATGATTGGAATCTTTAACCTCTTCATCTGAATCACTTTTTGACATTCCAGAACACCTAAGACCCACTCATTCACCTATTCATGTTCCACCACCCTCACCACAACCATCTCCACAACATGCACATGTTCCTACACCACATGCATCCCCTGCCCCTAACCTATCACCATCAGTTTCAAGAGTCAAAACCCTAAGCCTGGAAGTGAAAAAGTTACAGGAGAATGTAACAAAACAAGATAAAGTTGTAGAGAGTTTGAAGACTGAACTGAGTGAGTGCAAGGAAAACGTAAAAGATCTTAGGCTGGAAGTTGGAGGTTTGCATACCCAACTAGATGTTCACCAGACTCAACTTGAAACTCAACAAAAGTTAATCTCTCAACAACAACAAGATTTTAAGGCTCTATCTGACATAGTTGAGTAACTCAAGGCTTCAATGGTTAAATCTTCTCAGCAAGGAACCCCTTCCACAGCTCAGGGGGAGAGCACTTCTGCTGATGGACCTTCTTCCCCTACCTTTGTTACAAATCCTCAGCCTGCATTGACTATCTTCACTGGCCCGGTTGCCAAGACAAAGGAATCTGTGGAAGTCAAGATTGAAGAAACTGAATATGATCTCCCATCAGCTAGTGAAAGGAGAGCTTCCAGGGAAAGAGGAAAAGGAAAATAATCAAGTGTTGATGTTGTTATTCTTGATGAAGAAGAAGTTGGATCAGATCATGAGTTGGATGAACTACTAAAGCAAGTTGATGACTTTGGAACAATTGAAGATTACCCTGAAATTGTTACATTAGGTGAAGAACAGGGAGATAAGCTCAAGTATTTCACAGAAGAAGGAAATGAGTTTGATGCTCCATTAGATAATGAGCTGGAGGACCAGAATGTCAAAGTGACCTTTGTTGATCCTGTGAACACTGCTGGGCCAACAAGCACAACTGAAGAAGCTCCAACAGCAACACCAACACCAACTGCAACAGGAATTGATACTCCCTCTGTCCAGGCCTCAGATCCTAGAAGGTCTTGGTTCAAAGAACTTCCAGCTCAGGAACCACTAAAGCACTATGAGTGGTTTGCTGAGTATCAAGAGTTAAAAAGGACACCAGTCAGGTGGAAGTACGATAAAGAGCGTTCACTTTTCATAGTCAGAAGATACAAATGAGGAGTGGGCACTTCAAGCCTCCTCATGACTTCAGCTCCCTCCCCAAATATGCCTTAAGAGCCCTTGCCAAGCTACCTCTACAAAACCCTAGAGATGTGGGCATTGCAAGAGATTTTGAGACCTTTTTAAGAAATCAGACCTTCAACGATTTCAGGTCCATGACCACTGCTAAACCAAGAAAAGTTATCTCCAAGACTAGAATTCATCCCAAAACTCAAAGGCCTTGGGTAAGCCTTCGGTACAAGCTGACAAAAACTGTCAAATCCATCATACTGCCATGATCAGTACCAGTCCAACTTCAGAATTTTAGAAAATGGTTTTACAACTCCACCATTGGAAGTGCAGTGATTGAATGTGAAGGAATGGAAGACATCCATATTTTATCTTCAGTAATTCTGTCTCTACCCTCTGTTTCACCACCAAACACACAGATTCCTCCTGTGTGTGTGTAATCGATCTTTTGAGTGATTTTCGATTGAAATCTAGACCTACACGAAGCTTCCCAATTCATATCGGGCCACCAATATTGCAGGTGAAGGTCTTTGTACATTTTATCCGCACCGGGATGTATGGAATAACGAGTTTTGTGTGCCTCGTTCATAAGGAATGTACGAAGATCGTCACGATCGGGAATCCTGATACGATCTAAGAAGTAAAGTAAGCCATTGGGTTTGGTTTCCAATTGAAATTTAGCTCCACATGACATTTCATCATACATGTTACCCTCGATAACCGAGACATGTTGAGCTTCAAGAATGCGGATTTGAATGTCGGTTTGAATCTTGACACTATGAAGCATAATGTGCTCTTTAAGACTTAAGGCATCGGCTACGACATTCGCTTTACCGGGGTGGTAACGAATCTCGCAATCATAGTCGTTAAGAAGTTCAACCCAACGTCGATGTCCCATGTTGAGTTCCTTTTGATTGAAGATATGTTGGAGACTCTTGTGGTCAGTAAACACCACACATTTTGTGCCATAAAGGTAACGTCTCCAAATCTTCAATGCGAAGACGACCGCACCCAATTCAAGATCGTGCGTCGTATAGTTCTTCTCATGAATATTAAGTTGTCTTGACGCATAAGCTATTACCTTGACTCATTGCATAAGAACACAACCAAGACCTTGGTTTAACGCATCACAGTAGACAACGAGGTCATTATTTCCATCAGGGAGGGTATAGGGGCATTTCACAACTTCTGCTTGAGAGTATGAAAAGCTTCTTCTTGTTTTGGTCCCCACTCATAAGGTTTTCCCTTATGTGTCAAAGTAGTGAGAGGGACAACAATCTTGGAAAAGTTGTAGATGAATCGACGGTAATAACCCGCTAGACCAAGGAATGAACGAACCTCGGTAGGGGTTTTAGGTGTACTCCAATTCTTTACGGCTTCGATCTTAGCAGGATCCACATGAATTCCCTTTTCGTTGATAATATGACCCAAGAATTGAACTTCATTTAACCAAAATTCACATTTGGAGAATTTGACGTAGAGTTGTTCTTTCTTCAACAGGTCTAGAATCAACTTAAGGATGATCCGCTTTAGTCTAGGAGGAGATCATGATGTCGTCAATGAAGACGATTACGAATTTGTCTAAATATGGCTTCATAAGGTCCATGAAAACCGTAGGTGCATTGGTTATCCCAAAAGGCATAACCATAAATTCGTAATGACCGTACCTTGTACGAAAGGCAGTCTTTGGGATATCTTCATCATGCACACGAAGTTGGTGATAACCGGATCTAAGATCAATCTTTGAGAAACAGGTTGAACCTTGAAGTTGGTCAAAGAGATCGTCAATCCTCGGTAATGGGTATCGGTTCTTGATGGTAAGTTTGTTGAGTTCACGATAGTCAATGCACATCCGAAATGAACCGTCTTTCTTTTTGACAAATAAGACAGGTGCACCCCAGGGTGAATGACTTGGACGAATGAAACCTTTATCAGCAAATTCTTGGAGTTGGCTTGCAAGTTCTTGCATCTCCGAAGGTGCGAGTCTGTATGGAGCTTTAGCTACGGGATTAGCTTCGGGCACAAGGTCGATGCGAAACTCCACTTGTCGTACAAGCAGCAGTCCGGATAGATTTTCAGGAAATACCTCGGGAAAGTCTCGAATGACTGGAATGTCTTGAATCTCTTTCCCTTTATCCTTCTTTTCCACCACGTGTGCCAGGAAGGCTTTTGGGCCATGGTGCAAGACATGAGTTTGAGTCCACTATTAGGCTTCTCACCAAGGATTTGCAACATGTCGCCCGAAGGAAGAGGAATTCGAATGCATTTCTCAAAACAAATGACTTCGGCATGGTGGTTGGATAACCAATCCATACCAATGATGATATCGAAGTGTAGAGTCTTGCATTTTTATAAGCTGATGTCATCAATGTATTTTTGAACAATGTTTAGTTAATTTTATTTACTTGTAATTTCATTTGATGTAATTTCCTGTTTTTTATTCTATGTCTGGGCCATCGAATCTACTTAGTTTCGATTGAGGTCTGTTCAATCGAAACTAGTAGTTTTGATAGATAGAAAGTTTCGATAGGCTTGTTTTCACTTGTAAATGCTCAACCGAAACTACTAGTTTCGATGAGCATAGTTTCGATGCCTATCAGCTTCCTATAAATAGCCTAGTTTGAGAATGTTTAGGGTGTGGATAGCGGCTGTAACCTTGAAATTCTCCCTTTCACAGCTTTCTGAATCAATACACATTTAGAGTTATTTTATCTGTTGTTCTTACATTTTCATATCATACTTGTGTTGATTCCTGTGTGGTTTGCCAGTTTATCTTCACCAATTCTGTCTCTACCCTATGTTTCACCACCATACACACAGATTCCGCCTGTGTGTGTAATCGATCTTTTGAGTGATTTTCGATGGAAATCTGGACCAACACGAAGCTTCCCAATTGCATCGGTATGAGGTTGACAGGGAAAGTGTGTTCGTTAAGCTCGAGAGAACAATCGCGGATAATATAGTCAATTATGATGGGATTTCCATCCGCTACTTCAACGGTAAAAGTTTTCTCTAACCTAATTCGTGTTTTTGCAAGTAATGGTTCAAATTTGTGTGACTCAAAACTCTTATCGGCACCGGTATCAAATAAAATAGAAGCATATTGGTTATTGACGAGAAACGTACCATTAATAACATCGTTGTTAGCTTGGGCTTGATTGGCGTTTATGTTGAAAGCACGCCCACGAGCACCACCCTGATTTGCATTAACCAACCTTGGGCAACGATCTCGGAAGTGGCTTGGGTCACCACACTCATAGCAAGCGCGCCCATTAGCAATAGCCGGCACAGCTTGGTTGGTAGCCGGTGGATTGACTCGGTTTCCTGGGTTGATTAGGGCAACAGGGGGCCTAGATCTGCAAGTGTTAACCACATGGCCATATCTTCCACAACTTGTACACAGACGTCACCGTATAGTCGGGTAATGGTGATACTTGCAGATGTTGCATTGGGTATTGACACCTACATATGGTTTTCTGTCTGGGTCCTGAGCCACGGGTGCAACTTGAGTGATGGGTGCAATAGGGGTAATGACGAAAAAGTTCTTAGCCTTGTGTTTTTTATTATGGAAAGAAGGTTCAGGCTTGTCCACTTTGGCTGTTTCAGATGGGGTTGCCTGGTCACTGACCTTCTTCGTACCCTTTCTTGTCAATGTACCCGCCTTCACGTGGTTGTCAGTTAACGTGGCGGCTAGGCGTATAGCGTCTTCAAGAGTGGTGGGGTTTCTTCCCAACACCGTGTCTTGGATAATCATAGGTAGTCCCCCTATGTACTTCTCAATACCCCGAGATAGAGGTGTGACCATGTGTGGCACCAGGAGACTTAACTCATGGAAACGAGTTGTGTAGACCAAGTTTTCACCACTGTTTTGGGTAAGATCCCAAAACACAGCTTCCAGATTCTTCATTTTGTTCTGAGGACAGCACTCCTCAGTCATCAACCTCTTCACATCATCCCACAGCAAGGCCATTGCCACATCAATACCTCAGTTCCTTTTCTCACTGTTCCACCAAGTGAGCGCCCGTTTTTGGAAGACGCTCGTAGCATAGCAGACTCGAAGATTGTCAGGGCAGTCACTGTTGAGAAAAGTGTTTTCAATGCCTTCAAACCAATGAAGGAGACATGTAGTGCACTCAGTACCATAGAACTTGATGGGGTTACAGGATTTAAAGTGTTTGAAGGTGCATTGGGGCGGGCTGGCACCACCACCACCAGTAGCATTTCAATTACTGTTGTTGTTGGCCTGGGTGAGTTGGTTGACAAGTTGAGTAAGGAGGGCAGCAAGGTCGTTGTTGTTGTTGAGCACATCTTCCCTTCTTTACACTTTTCTTGAGCACATCTTCCCTTCTTTACACTTTTCTGATCCTTCATCTTTGTTTCCTTCTCTTAGTGATTTGTTTGAGAACTCAGATCCAACTTTTGTTCCTTCATCTTCTTCGGTTGTTCCTGAAGTTGATTCCTCTCCTCATGTTTCTCTTGTTCCTTCTCCTCTTGTTTCTCCTGTTCCTCCTCCTCCAGAACTCAGGAGATCTTCTCGTTCTTCTGTTTCTGCTTCTGTTGATTCCTCTTGCTTTCATACTTTATCAAGTGCTTGCCAAGCTTCTTCATTTGTTAATCTTACTTATCTTTCTCCTGATTCTCAGCAGCTTCTTCTTAACGTTGAATCTGTTCAGGAACCTTCTTCTTATCAGGAGGCTGCTCAGCATCCTGCTTAGCAAGAGGCTATGTCTAAGGAATTTACTGCCTTAGAACGTAATCAAACTTGGGAGGTCATGCATTTACCTAAGGGTAAAAAGGCTATTAAATGCAAGTGGGTGTATAAAGTCAAGTATAATGCAGATGGAACAGTTGAACACTGCATAGCCCGTTTGGTTGTTCGTGGTGATACTCAAAAAGCTGGCATCGATTTCAATGAAACTTTCTCCCCTGTCGTAAAAAAATGACTACTATTCATAGTCTTATTGTTGTTGCAACCAAACTACATTGGGGTTTATATCAGTTGGATGTGAATAATGCTTTCTTACATGGGGATCTTGATGAAGACATTTATATGAGTCCTCCTCCTGGCATGCCATTACCTTCTCCTAATCAAGTCCTTAAACTCAAAAAATCTCTTTATGGTTTGAAGCATGCTTCTCGGAAATGGTATGGCAAGCTTTTTGATGCCCTCAAAACCAAAGGGTATATGCGTTCTCCCAATGATTATTGTTTGTTTTCAAAGACCATGGGAGATTCTGTTGTTCATGTCGCTGTTTATGTGGATGACATTCTTCTCACTGATAAAAATGAACAGGAGATGTCAGTTTTAAAGGCTTTCTTACATTCCACATTTCATATCAAAGATCTTGGCAGCCTTAACTATTTTCTGGCCATTGAAGTTCTCAAGTCTGCTTCTGGTCTTATTATGACTCAGCGTAAGTTTGCAAAGGATCTGTTGAACGAGTTTACAATGGACGACGTTTTTTCTGTTTCGTCCCCTTTGCCTTCGCATTTACAACTCAAGCTTAATGAGGGTCAGGTTCTTGATGATCCTTTAGCCTATCGCCAGCTTGTTGGCAAGCTAAACTATCTCACTCACACTCAGCCTGATCTCATTTTTACGGTTCAGTTTCTTAGCCAGTTCATAAGTGACCCGCGTGCTCCTCATTAGGATGCTGCGTGGTATACTCTTCGCTATGTCAAGAGCACTTGTTCTCAAGGCTTACTTTTTAATGACAATTCTGATATATCTTTGTCTGCTTATTGTGATTCTGATTGGGCGGCTTGCCCTAATACTCGGCGATCTGTGAGTGGCTATTTTATTTCTCTTGGGGGAAGTCCTATCTCTTGGAAGTCCAAGAAACAGGCTACTATTTCTCTTAGCTCTACTGAAGGTGAATATCGGTCTCTTCGCCAGGTCACATGCGAACTTGCTTGGTTAACTTGTTTGTTTGTGGAATTCCAGCTTCCCAACCTCACTCCGGTTCCTTTGAAGTGTGATAGTCAGGCGGCCATTCACATTGCTAAAAATCCTTTTTTCTATGAACGCACTAAGCATATTGAATTGGATTGTCATTTTGTTTGTGAGAAGCTTCAAGCTGGTTTAATCATGCCTTCACATACGCGTACTTCGGATCAACTTGCAGATTTATTCACTAAGAGTCTTGCTGGTTAACCGCATTTGGCTATCATTTCCAAGTTGGGGTTGTATACACCTCCAACTTGAGGATAGTTTCGCCCCTAGCTTAGTTTCACTGGTTTGTTAGCTTAGTTTCGCTAGTCCTTTCTTGTTTCTAGTATATAAACATTTTGTAATCATTATTTGAGTTATCAATCAAATTAAAAAATTTTCCCCAATTATTATCTCTCCTTTCAGTTTCATTCTCTCTATCATAACAATACCTTGAACTCACCTCTATGATTGCGGCTTGAGACGTGTACATGAAACCCGGTTTAGGGATTATGTCCCGTATGATAGTTAGAAACTCAGCTGTTTTGTAGGCTTGGATTCAAGGCTTTCATCCTAGCTTTCAATGTAATTCAGTGCAACCTTTGATCAAGTTCTGATATGTTCCTTTTCCCTAAAATCCATTCGAGTAAAGCATTCTATGTATAATGTCGGTTTTAGGTTTTGTTGATTATTTTGGTTGTTGGATTGTTTCAGCCATTAAAGACACTAGGATTTGGAAGTGATCTTAGATTTCAACACATTGGGACAACCCCCAACAACTCTAGAAAGGTACCCACTCCTTTCCTTATGTGTATGGTAGAGTTATGGGTTGGTTACGGCTTAGATTGGTTGGTGACCCGTTAAGATTGGATTGGATGCATGGTGCATGGATTGTAGACACCTTATGCATGGGAACATGGGTATGGATTGGGACGGGTCACGGGTCAGATGTATCAGTTTATATGAGGCCTTAACCTAGGGTGGTGCAATGAAGCCACGAAAGGGAAGTGAACATCCCTTCGGTTGATGATCATCCTTCCCTGGCTAAACACTGATTTTATACCCAATCAAATCCATATATTCACCTTGTATTATTGGGTCATTTGTAATATATCATTATGTATGACCAGGTCCTTGATTTTACCCTAGTATTTCACACCTAGGGATTTTAGCGTGTGAGACTTAAGCACCTACAGCAAGTTGAGTTTCTAGAAGCCCTTTTTTAAACGTTTTAAACATTTCAGGGCTAATATATAGGCATGAAATATGTTTTATGATATGTACATGAAATATGACTCTTATGATGCTCAAACTATGATTTTATGAATATATGTTAAACGTATGTTGATTTAAACAAGATGCCTATGTATGACTTGAATATTGAAGTACAATGTTATAAGATGTTATATGTTATGTGTTTTATGCTCATGCACGGCTCGAGTCAAACTGATAAAGTCCTCTTTAAGAGACAAATAGATAAACTCCTCTTTAAGAAGCAAATAGATAAAGTCATCTTTAACAGGCAAATGGATAAAGTCCTCCTTAAAAGACAAATGGATAAAGTCCTCCTTAAAAGACAAATAGATAAAGTCCTCAACTCGAGGCAAAGAGAGTCCCATAACAGCCATGACTTAGTGTTTGGTCTGTTCTTGGGGCAAATATGGATCTTATGACCTTGAGCATCGGCATGTGTTATGAAATGTATGATATTTAAATATATGATATGTACAGAACTATTTTCCTATGCTTAAGTTCACTTATGATTTTCTTTAAAAAACTAGAACTCACTCAGCAACGCTGACTTTTGCATGTATATTAGACTGATTTTCAGGTATTGATGGCTAGTAAGTACCTCTTAGCAAGCGTATGGAGCAACCCGCACCTCTAAGACTGGCATTTCTGTTTTCTCTTTATTTTATTTTAGACTTAGAACCTTTTTGTTTTCCCGCATGTTTTAGGATTTAGACTTTTTCGCTACAATGTTTATGTTCATTTTTAAGTCAAGGTTTCTTTGAACTATGTATGCTTGCCAACTGTGAGGTCTCCCGGGTTCAGGGCCTTACAGCGAGTACCGATACCGTTCCAGTACGGTGACGAGCCAAACCGATAATGAGCGAACAACATCGTTGGCGGTATTGGTATTATCATAACCTGTATCAGTGTTCGTTTTATGGTTTTTGTTGGACGTAAAGCACACATTTATTTTCTGGGCTACATCATGCAACATTTGGGTGACAAAATCATGCAAATAAACTCTTTTTTTTCTGTCGTAACTATACCGAGTCCAGATGCATTCACGAACCGAAGCGGTAACAAACAAACAAAATCGGTGCCATTATCAGTGTTCTTGGAACCCGCGTTGCTATTTGTTTTTATTGTTTTCGATCGATATAAAACACATTTAGTTTTTTTATTTTAGTTTTTTATTTGGTTTTTTATTTTTATGGTTTTTTGTTCTCGATGGTTTCACATGGTTTTATCTTTTCGTTAAACCACTTTTTTTCATTTTCCTTTTTTTTCATTTCTACAATATGACTTCTTCGTGATTTGCCAAGATATCTTCATTGGATGCTTTTTTGTCCAACGTTTTATGTTCGAAACCGAGCAAACAAACAGCATATGCCAAATATACTTCCATAACATATGCACGCCGCAACGCGCCCAATGAAGCTTACTAGTTTCATATGAACCATGACTTAGAAATCAACACAATGGCCCACCAAAAAAGGGGAACTTCTCTTAAATCCAATGCATCATTCATCATGTCCAATGTCATGTAACACACTATTACAATAACACTTTATTTCAAAATTTTCTATATAAATTGAAATATTTCTACTTGGTAAAACTTTAGGGCATATATCATAAAAAACCAACATATTTTCTATTTTTTCACAGTAAAATCTTTCAATAAATTTTTGCACATAAAAACCAACATATTCTCTATTTTTCTCACAAAAGTCGCTCAACAAGTTTTTGCATATAAAAAACCAACATACTTTCTTGTTTTTCTTACAAAAGTCCCACGACAACTATTTGCCCTAGCAAATGAATCGGCAAAAGCAAGGTAAAGGAAATCAACCAACAGAAGCAAGAGCAAAGCAAACGATTCGATTTGTTAAACGATTTGATTGTTTATGTGTTTTCACATATTTTGTAGGTATTTTTACAAAATGGATTTAATTTGATTAAAAATAATCTCTTTATAGAATGAATTTGTCGGTCACTTTCCTTTGTCTTATTTCTGCCTATTTATTTGCTAGAGTAAATAATTGTCGATAAATTTTTGTGAGAAAAATAAAAAAGTATGTTGGTTTTGTATGTGCACAAATTTTTAAGGAAATTTTGTGAGAAAGAAAAAAGAGAGTGCACTGCTTTTTATGTGTAAAAAATTATTGATGGATTTTTGTGAGAAAAAAAATATATAAAATATATTGATTTTTTATGGTATTTGCTCAAAACTTTAAAGTAAAATCACATTAACTAAAGTCACATATTTTGATCTTACATGTTAAACTTAACTACATTTTATGCTATAATATATAACTTTACATTAAGGATATTGGATTTTATATTCTCTATGGTTTTTTTAACTTTATGTCTACTTTATCTTTTCTAGTAACAAAATAGAACAAATATTGATAATTTTTATATTAAAGGTATTATACGTAAAATCAAAATCAAACATGTGCAACACCTCATGCCAAATGCTAAAAGGCAAGATCAAAGAAAGGTATATATATATGTGTGAGAAATAAGTAATTGCCTTGAATCAATCTCATTCAAGAAACTTTGTATTCCTTTCACAAGACAATGATATGATAATGGGTGTACCTTAAATAACCTAACCTTTTGTAGTGTTCTTGTCAAAACCTTAAAAAGGGTCCAACTACTTTATTATTAGGATAACAAATGTCATGTTACCTACTACCTAGTGAATTTAACCTTTTTTTATTAACATCGTACTTATATTAAAACTATTTTATGAGTATCCGAGTATGCATCGAGTTTTGTTTATATCGAATTTGACGAAAAGCATGACATAAAATTGTAAAATGACAAAAACATACTAGTTTCCTTTGCATAGATTTGCTGCTTATTTATAACTCGATGTGATGATATTCTTGTATTTTCAAAAAATTTAAGGGCATTTTGCGAATTAGGATGTTTTTGTTAGATTTAGTATAAAGTAATGTGGTTCCATACATGGTGTCATGTGTAGTATTTTTTATTTATTTATTTATTTATTTTTTGCGTAAAGGGCTTTGTCCGGGAATTTTATAAATTAAATAGAAGATTACATGTAAAAGAGGGCATACCCTTCTCCGTCTATTCTAAGTTGTTTCCCAAAACATGCTTTGCATAAGGCCTCGAACCTAATAGACCTCACTCGTTGAATTTATTTATAAACACATAGTGAATTAAACTTTAAATAGAATAAAAGCAGCGAAAATGTCACTCAAATTACAACATGTCTTAACATAGCGGAAGCATTGTCTTAAACATAAACTTCAATAACATAAATGATTTGGATGCAATGTCTTCGCTTGGGTAAACTCTTGGCTAAGCTCCGCATCCATCAACAATAGCAACTTACACTTAACCTGAAGGCATGCTAAAAAGTCAGTTATGCTGGTGAGTTCTAACTTTACTTAAAACATTACATATCAAAAACATTTTGTCAAAACATAACATTCATTATTTAAAATAAAACTGTACATAACATGCAATAACGTCAAACATAAATCAACCATTCGTGTCGAATCTGTACCTTTTCGTAACCGTTAATTCCATAAGGCATTACCCGAAATTTCTCAAGGCCTAACGTTTGTCTAGGATGCTTGGTCTCATCCAGAATCCTAACCTATACAAATTCACGCCTTCACGCACTACAAGAAAATGAAGTTAATGCAACCCCGGTAAAATGTTGCCTTAGGCCTTAAAAAGGTTGCATTAGACCTAACGCAACCTTTTACCGGGGGCTGCATTAGAAGCAGTTGCATTAGACTTAATGCAACTTTTTCAAGGCCTAACACAACCTTTTTTAAAAGTGTTGCATTCGCTATTAAAATGCAACATTTTTAAATTCTAATACAACTTTTTTAACTTTAAAATGCAACTTTTTTAATACTCAAATGCAACTTTTACTACACTTAAATGTAACCTTTATTATAGTTTAGGAAACAAAATGAAACCTTTTTATAGACTTAATGCAACCATTATTATATTTTTACACTACAAAAAAAATGTGATTTAGTGGCATACATTAATTTTGATTAATTAAAATAATTATTTATTTACAATATAAAATAAAAATAAAACTGTAAAATGTAAAAATTATAATATCATCACTTCAATCAAAAGTTCAATCGTCTTCCAAACATATTCCAAATGTTTACAAGTGAACCAACGAGTAAGTTCTTCAAAATGAGTTAGATTCACTCTATTGTCAATCTTAGTTTGTTGTGCAGCAATTTAATCAATAGTAAGGTTTGTAACTTTGTATCATATCTTCATGCCTTTTATGAACCATTTTGAATGAACCATTGGTAGATTCGCCTTGCATTATAACATTCATCCATTCGTAAATCCTTTAGTTAAAGCATTGTACGTTTTATTAAAACATCTTTAGTTCATAAACCTTTCATAATCATTTAATTCAAAACATTTCATAAATCATTTTCATAAACATCCTTATCATAAATGACATTTCATAAGCATTTCATTTCGTAAACAATTCATTTCATAAACATGCGATCAGTCCCAAAAACATAGTTAATCTTTATAAAAAGGGACATCTAGAACTCACATGCTTAGTTAATCCTTCCTAAGTGTTTGGCTCAACAAGGTGATAGGCTATATGTTCCAGCGGTCATGAACGAAATGTGTCAACTACACGATAATAACATTTACGCTTCCTCCGAAATCCGACCTTGGTAGAAAACCTTTTCGACCGAAATCCCCTTTCGTTCGAAATCTCTTTCGGTCGAAATCCATTTCGGTCGAAAACTCTTTCGCCCAAAACGTCTTTCATCCAAAAACCATTTCACCCAAAAACTATTTAGTCCGAAAATCTTTTTCTTGGAGGTAGCTTTTCGAACGGAACTTAATGTTCCTCATTTCGACTGAAAACCTTTCCGGTCGAAAACCCTTTTTCAGTCCCTTCAACCACTTTTTGGACCATTCAAACGTTCTTGGCTAAAATCATCGTTTTCGATCCAAGGTCCTAACTTTTTACGTCCAAGTTGTTCATTTACTTCCCATGAAGCTAAATTCATGGTTTTTAGTCTTAAACACACGTAAAAATCTAAGTTTTTTGGACCAAACTCATTTTTACCCATTTTTTACCCAAAAACCCTAAAAAATATATTTATACAAGATTTTTACCTCAAATCGACTCATTTCTTCAGCAAAGCTTCGAGTAATCAGTGGAGATGAAGGATGTAACGATCTTGGAGCAAAGTCGTCACTTTCTCTCTCTATGAGTTTCTCTCTCTAGAAGGTGTGGAGAAGATGAAGCTGAAAATGAGGTGGGGAGGGGGAAGCTAGGGTTTTGGAGGCTCCCCTCCACCCTTAGGCCCACGCGAGCCTACCCTCGGCCCATGACTCGGCCCGTTTTGCCCCACGACTGATTGAGCTAGAACCAGTGGCGGAGCTTGAAAATCTAAGAAGCGGGGGCCGAAAAAAATAAGCAGGGCCGGCTCTATACGTAAAAAAAATTTCGGACGAAAACGGAAAAATTAACACTACTAACGGAAAAAACGGCAGGGGCCGGGGCCCTCCGTGGCCCCTTCATAGCTTCGCCCCTGGCTAGAACCCGCACCCGAAACGTGTTAAATTAATTTTGGATGTTACACTTTGGGAAACCCAAAAATCTAAGATTACACATGTAATGATTTCTTTAAAACATTTGCCCTTTTATTTTCGTAAACCATTTCATTCATTTGTAAACCCTTTCTTTCATTTATAAATTCCATTCATTTATAAACATTGCATTTCATAAACATTCTTGTTTCGTAAACATTCATTTCATAAACCATTCATTTCATAGACATTTTTATTTCGTAAAACATTCCTTTCATAAACATTCATTCATAATCATTTCATTTCATTTCATACATTCGTCATTTCGTAAACATTACATATATTTTGTTATTATATTATTAACCAAATTAATTTAATATGAATTAACATTTATAAATTACATAAAAAAATATTAATACCTAGTTGAAAGAAAAATGTTTTAAAAATTAACTTAACAGAATTTATAACTGTTACGTCAAAATACACTTTTTAAAGACATATTTTGACGTGTGTATGTGTTAACAGATTACATTATATTTTATTCAACCCTTGTAATACACGAATTTTTAAATACATAAACTTTTTATTATATAATATTACATTTATGTAACCCGTGTAGTTATTTGTAAAGTTGAGAAGAATGGAAAGTAGTCCTACTTATTTTGACTCGTAAAAAATAACTAGTTTTAACTCGTAACTCCACCTATATCATATCCAATCATGTCCCGGCCAACACTTATAAATTAATTAATAATATGAGAAAAACAATAAAAATGATGTGTCCATCAGTTGACTTGAAAAACATCGTCAGCCTCTCCTGTAGGGTTGTGCAAAGTCGGTTATAGGTCGGTTTTACTTTTTTCCATTACCTTAACCGCTTGGTCGGTTATGGCCTCTTCCATAACCATAATCATAACCATAACCGATTGGTCGGTTATGATAGGGTCGGTTAACCGTCGGTTATGGGGTGGTTTCGGTTATTTTCGGTTAATAACCATTTATATTATAAAGAAAAGTCAGCAATTTTAAGAGAGTATACTTACCCCAAGCATGAAGTGTTGTATGGTTAATGCCATATGGAACAATGGAACTATAATTAAAAGGTACATGAGAGCTCCCCGGTTACTTGATATCGGTTCAGTTCGATTAACATTCGGTTATGAAACACTCTTAATCATAACCATAACCATAACCATAACCATAACCGATTTATCAGTTAATCAAAGAACCCTATGGTTCACTAACATTTTGGAGAACATGTGGGTCAAATTATTTTGGGATATGTGTCGCTCTTTATCATTGAACTGTTGAACTTTTTTTGGGAATTTTGAAATTATTTTGGGGTGTAAACTTCAAAAGGTTGATTAAATCTTAAGAGGGCTTAATTATAGCTAAAATAGTATGCTTGATATATGATAAACAGGAATGCAGGAAAAGAAAATAAAGAGTTCTAACTCTTAAAAAAAAGTTTTTAATAGTTCAGTTTTTATTTTATATTTTGATTGAAATTATTGTTTCGGTTATATGTTCTGTTTCATTTAACCTTCTAATTGATATGCTTATATTTTCGGTGTACAACTTCACTTACAAGAATAACTTGTCAATTGATGCAGAGTTATTAACTTCACTTACATTGTAACATGTTTGTAACTAAACATTAACTCTGAGTTAATGTTTATAACATGTTTGATATATGATAATAAACTTTCTTTCATTTGTTTTATATAAACATTTGGTAGAACGTATGCAGCCATTTGTTTCACTTTCGCCCTACGTCATGTGATATCAAAACTCGTTACTACCATTGTCCTCGTGATACACTGTTGGATTTAGTCTTCCTCAACGTTCTTAGGTGGATAGCATAAATTGACGGTTTTTATTCTTCGTTATTGAGTTTCTCTGCCAGAAATCAACACGTCCTTATGACGCAAATATGTCACAATTTGCAACACAATATTTGAATCGCAAATTTTTCATAGGAAACCGGGTTTTTTCAAGTAGTGACATAACCGACATAATCTTAACTATATGTCCTGAGCGTAAGTGGCGGAAACACCAATAAAAGTCACGAGGGTTATTAGTATGGTGTTATTCAGCATCTCCTTGTTAATAAGGGAGGCATGTTGACACTAACCGTAGCTATCAACATCATATTGTCAACATGAACAAGTTGATCTTTTATTATCATGTCTTACATGATGATAAGTATGCTCATTTTGATGCTAACTCCAATGTTGAAACCGATTAATCTCGTTGCGAAGATGATATCCAGACATAGAGGTTAACAACGAGAATAAGAAACTCCAACCATAATGTTGGAGGTGACAAAAGACGCTAGCATGGTGGAGAGCAAAGAATTCAACACAATAAATTTTAAAGAAAGTGATGACATAAAAGCTTATTGCATCAATCATGTTCTTATTGTGGGGGATATTTACGAAGGTGGATAAACTAAATAGCACATCAACTGTAACTTCATACACCAAGAACTAAAGAACGAGTTTTTTTTTCAAGTGAGAGAGAATGATGAGGAACGAATAACTCAAATGGTTCCAAAAAATTATGTTTTTAATATTTCTGTAATTTTGACCGAAATTAATATTTCGGTTACGTTTTCTTTTTCATTTAAGGCTCTGGTTAATATGTTTGTTACTTGAACCGAACTTAATGATTCGGTTACTGAAATAACCTATAAATAGATTACTAAAATAACCTATAAATAGATGCTCGTTTGTAATATTTAGAACAACTTATACACTAGTACATAATATAGCTAATGATGCGGTTACACTACAAGAAAAAGACCATGTGCCGACGCCGCCTATACCGACGACAATTGTCGTCGGCATAGGTCACCCTATACCGACGACATGTCGTCGGTATAGGTCAAAACCAAATTTTTGACAGGGTACCGACGACATGTCGTCGGTACAGGGTTGAGCCAGATGGGGGGAAAAATTGCGCCCAATGAATTATTGGGGAAAACCTATACCGACGACATGTCGTCGGTATAGGGTTATTTGGATTTTATTTTTGTTTTTTTAATATAATAATGTTTTCGTCGGTCAAAAAAATTTTTTTGTTTAATTAAAAAAATTATAAAATGGCCTATACCGACGACATGTCGTCGGTATAGGCTTTTTTACTTTATTGACTGGTCAAAACCCTACGAAGCCTATACCGACGACATGTCGTCGGTACAGGCAACCTACAGCGCCGACATAATAGCTTATACCGACGACATGTCGTCGATATAGGTCTCAGCGCGAATTAACACAGAATACAGCCTTCTGCTTCCCATTTCGACCAAAAAAACCTCCAAACGCCTCCATCTCTCTCTCCGGAGATTTTACGTTTTTTTTTTGTATTTTGTGGAGCAATATTCACCAATCTCTTTGGTTTTGAGGTGAGTTAACATATATTGTTCAATCTTAACAAGAAAATCAACATTTTGGTTTTTTTTGCTTAATTTCTTTAGTTTT
Organism: Smallanthus sonchifolius; assembly: GCA_023525975.1. Taxonomy (NCBI): domain Eukaryota; kingdom Viridiplantae; phylum Streptophyta; class Magnoliopsida; order Asterales; family Asteraceae; genus Smallanthus; species Smallanthus sonchifolius. Next base: position 16,610,335 of record CM042020.1, read on the forward strand.
TGTTAGGTGTTTGAAGATTTAACCATTTTTTAAGAATTTCAAGCTTACAGGAAGCTAATTTGCAAACTTGGTTAGTAATTTTTCTACAAATTTGGTTTAGATGTATGTTTTTCTACAAATTATGTTTAGATGTATGTTTGTATGTATATGTTTGTGTTTATTTGTATGTATGTATATATGGTTTAGATGTATGATTTTATAAATATTTATGTAATTTTATGATGAAATTAGGTTTCGATGTGAAATTAGGTTTAGATAAAATTTGGGAATTTGGGCATTTATAGAAGAATTTTGGCATTTATATATGTATGTTTGTATATAATATGTATGCATATATGTGTATGTGTGTTTGTATGTATTTGTATTATGTTTATGTATGAAATTGTGTTTATATATGTAATTTGGGAATTTGGGTATTTGTTTATGTATGTTTGTAAAGGCTATGTATGTATATACATGTATGTGTGTTTGTATGTATTTGTATTATGTTTATGTTTATGTATGGAATTGTGTTTATGTATGTAATTTGGGAATTTGGGTATTTTGTTTATATATGTTTGTAAAGGCTATGTATGTATATACGTGTATGTATGTATTTTTATGTATGTAATTGTGTTTGTATATGTAATTTTAGAATTTGGGCATTTATTTATGTGTGTTTGTATATAATATGTATGTATATTTGTATGTATGTTCGTATGTATGATTATGTAATTATATGATTTGTATGTATATAATTGTGTATGTATTTATGTAATTGTGAATGTATGTATATATCTTTGTATGTATATATAACTTTATTTAATTTTGTTGTAAGTTCGGAACTCATTGCGGTTGGAGATGTGTGAATAACATCTTATTTGTGTTTCATTGAATTTTTTTAAGGTACGCATCCCGACTTTTATACCTTTATGTATGTCTCATGTTGTGTACACTAGTATGTTTATTTAGGATAACTCTTTAGAATATATCTGTCCGAAATTTATCTGATAGAGATAAATTTTGGATTGTCCCCTTTGGGACTGCTTTTTGAATATTTTATCTTATTTAGGATATGTATATATTTTAACTGGTTGACATTTAAGAAAAAATTGATAGATATTTCTCCTTACTCCTTCGAGTTTGCGGTTTATCTGCATACTTGGGGAGTTAAGGTGAAATGCTGCTGATTTTTTCTTAAATAGTCAACTCGTTAAAATGTATACATATGAGATAGAATATTCAAAAAGTGGGTTAGGATCCACCGCCTTAGAGTACCGATCAAATCACATACATTCGTTTATATCATTTATTACATGCAAGTATATGTGTATGCTTATAACACAATAGATATGACACTAGATATGGCAATTGATAAAAGATGGGTTACACTGGGAAATCGGAATTCTCCGGCTTTCTTAAGCGGTCTTCGCAACTTTATAGAGACGGCCAAGAACCATGTCGACGGTCGAGGTAGAGCGTTTTGCCCGTGTAGACGTTGTTGTAATGCGTGTCGACAGGATTTGAACACGATATATGGCCACATACATGACCGTGGGTTTCTACAATCATATCAGAATTGGATTTATCATGGTGAACAACATCCTCGTGTGGCGAAGATAGCATCACTTTTTGCCCCAAGAACAACACCAACTCCTCCAATAAATACAACAACAAATAATGAGATGTTTGATGCCATAGATGATGTGATGGCTGAGCAAAATACAAACGAGGATAATATAGATGAAGATGGAACTGGTTTAGACCCAGAGTTTGATGCGTTGTTTGAGGAGCTAAATAAGGAGTTATACCCCCGGTTGTAGTCAAATGTCTTCCCTAAACTTCATAGCCAAATTGATGCATATCAAAGTTATCAACAAATGGACGAATAGTTCGTTTGACCAACTGTTAGAGCTTCTACAAATTGCAATGCCGAAGGAAAATCACGTTCCAGGGTCACACTATGAAGCTAAGAAGAAACTGCGTAAGATTGGGTTAGGATATCAGTCTATCCATGCTTGCATTAATGATTGTGCACTGTTTTGGAAGGAGAATGAATCAATGCAAAACTGTCCGGTTTGTGATGAGAGTAGATGGGTTGATAAAAACACAAAGGGGAAGAAAGTACCACATAAAGTGTTGCGCTACTTTCCTTTAACTTCACGGCTTCGACGAATGTATAGTTCAAGATTAACGGCAAAAGAAATGATCTGGCATAATACTGGACGCTCAACAGATGGTATGATGCGACATCCGGTTGATGGGAAGGCATGGCAAGATTTTGATGAGAGATATCCAGATTTTGCTAAAGAACCAAGGAATGTCCGCTTAGGTTTGGCTGCCGATGGTTTTAATCCGTTCGGTAACATGAGTCAGACTTACAGTATGTGGCCGGTAGTGATAACAACATATAATACACCACCGTGGTTATGTATGGAAGAGTCTTCTTTCATGTTAACCTTGCTAATTCCCGGGCCTAAATCACCTAGTAAGGACATTGATGTATACTTAAGGCCGTTGGTTGATGAGTTGAAAATGTTGTGGGCTGAAAGAGTCCAGGTGAGAGATGCATCAACCAAAACTGTATTTAGGATGCATGCTGCACTGTTATGGACTATCTGTTGATGCACTTTCCGGTGACAACACTCTGATAGAGTCTTAGTTTTGTATGTCTAATGTCTGTATTTTGTCTTTGTATGTTAGAGTCATTATGTAAAAGTTTATCGAGTTGTATTTACTTTTACTTGATGTTTTGTTGATTTCTTCTAAGTGTTTTGCGCACTTACATGTGCGCAGGAGAAAGCTCCTGCGTACTTAGCAAGTACGCAAGAACACCTCTGCGTACTTGTTAAGTACGCAAGAGCAATTGGTGCTGCGCACTTGTTAAGTGCGCAGGCATCAGGTCAGTATAAATAGGATAGGTTCACAGAAGCTAAGTACGCAGAACCAGTAGTTGAGTCGAACTCAGTTTTGCTAAGTACGCATATTCTGTAACCGTCGAGCTTAAAGGAGACAGAGAAAGAGAAAGAGAAAGACAAAGAAAAGAAATCCACCGGTGCCGAGTCTTGTCATCCAGTCGATCTGACTAAGGAGGATGATAAAGACAAGGATCCTGAAGTCGGTCCTAGTGGAGGTGAGCACCTAGCTTTGGCGATTGTGCCCATCTCTTCTGTTCCATTGGCTGAGGGGGAGTCTACTCAGCAAGAGGGTGGTGATACCTCAGCTGGTGGTGGCGGAGATAAAGGGAAGTCAGCGGCTGACGTGCTCAAGGACTTATCTGATGATGAGATCCTTTATTTAGAGCCTGACTATTCCAAAGAGGCACAGATCGATGCTCTCCTTAATCTGGAAGAAGGAGAGATCGACTCTGGTGATGACTGGAACGATGATGACGATGATGTGGTGATAGAGATTCCCAAGGGCGACGGGGAAGGAGAGTACGAGTTAGAGGATGGTGAGATCTTTGAAATACCATCGCTCGAATCTCTGCTCGACACAGGCTCAGTTGACATGGCAAGTAATGTTGAAGTTACAACTGAAGCCTCCCCGGTCGACCCTATACCTGTGGACCCCGAGGCACCAAAAAAGAAAGACATGCCTTCTGCATCTACAAAGGGTCCAGTTCCCGTGTGGCAAAAGACGTCTATCACAGACAAGCACGGAGCGACAGGTATGATCTTGGCTGTTAGGTTCGAGGAGGACAAGCAGCTGTTCGCCATCAAAAGATCTGGGGGGGTTCAATACTTGAAACCCACCAGTGAGGCGTTCAACTCTTTGCCCAAGTACGACCTAGTTAACCTTGCAAACCGAGATCTGCTAAGTCACTCGAGTAATGCAGTTGCAATGGGTTTGTGGGTAACACTACAGCGGGAAGCAAGATCACGGAACTGTGAATATCTTAAGCCTCAGGTGCCCAGAAGAGTCAAGGATAAGCACGCTGTGCATCCTGTGACTAAGAAGCCGTTAAAGAGATTGGTATACAAGCCAGTGCGATGTGAAACTAAGATTCCCCTGAGCAAGTTACCTCAGGATATTCTTGGTGACATGTGGTACTGGTACGTTGATCCAAAAACGGGCGAGGCAGTGGTTATGGGTAAAGGTATGTCAGATAGTGGAAACACAGTACCAAAGGAAGTGATCAGGGTTTTTGATGAAGTCTGCTTCATCAATTTCTCTGTGAACGATCTGGAGGTACTAGCAGACAAATTCTGCATCCACACTGACGAATGGACAAAGCTTCTCTCTGCTAAATATGACAAGGTGATTAAGTTCTGCCTTGACTACAAGAAGAAGATGGAAGCTAAGGAACAAGTGCTGTGAAGACTGAAGATTGAAGACTGAAGACGATGAAGATCCCGAGCTGTTGTCAAGGGGGAGTTTGTTGATGCACTTTCCGGTGACAACACTCTGGATAGAGTCTTAGTTTTGTATGTCTGTATTTTGTCTTTGTATGTTAGAGTCATTATGTAAAAGTTTATCGAGTTGTATTTACTTTTACTTGATGTTTTGTTGATTTCTTCTAAGTGTTTTGCGCACTTACATGTGCGCAGGAGAAAGCTCCTGCGTACTTAGCAAGTACGCAAGAACACCTCTGCGTACTTGTTAAGTACGCAAGAGCAATTGGTGCTGCGCACTTGTTAAGTGCACAGGCATCAGGTCAGTATAAATAGGATAGGTTCACAGAAGCTAAGTACGCAGAACCAGTAGTTGAGTCGAACTCAGTTTTGCTAAGTACGCACATTCTGTAACCGTTGAGTGTTTATAATACAAAGAACGTTTGTTGTGACTCTTGTGTTCGGTTTACTTTGTTTAGTAAGACTCTCCACCTAGTCACGGGTATTCCGCACCCGGTTTGACTAGTAGACCACTTGCATGTGACGATCCGACACACGCGAAGGGACTTACAAGTGGTATCAGAGCCATTGCTCTTGAATTCGAGTGTTGCAAGTGAGTTTGGAGACGTTTTACTGAGTTTTACAAGCAAAAATAGGTATTTTTGTTGATTTTTGTGATAAAAAAGGGGTAGCTCTTGAGCACTTTTTTAGAAGCAAAAATCTCTCAAAAATCGATTTTTGTTGTGTATTTGTGTGTTTTGAGTATCAAAGGTTGGTTAGAAACTTGTTTCTTACCCTTTGGCTCAATTGCATTGATCATCAGACCAATTTTTGCCAACTCCGGCGAGTTTCTGGTCACCGGAAAAGGTTGGTGAGAGTTGCTGAAAAGGTGTCCTGCGTACTTACCATTTTTGGCAAAACGTACAGTTTTCTGCATACTTGCTAAATACGCAAGAGTTATCTCCTGCGTACTTACAAGTGCGCAAGATTGAACTGCGAACTTAAGACATATCCTGCGTACTTAACAATTTACTCCTGCGTACTTACAAGTACGCAAGGGCAACTATTAAATACGCAAGACCATTTCTTAAGTGCGCAAGGCTAATCTTAAGTGCGCAATTGCTTCTGACTTTTCTGATTTTTGACTAAGTGTTCACTATGTCAAATCTTCAGAACCTTAGCAGTATGCTAAATTATGATAATGAAATCGGTACTCCACAGAAACCTCCCAAGTTGCTCAATGTAAACGATTATTCCAATTGGAAAGCCCGTTTTGAGCACTATATTTCATACACCGATTCATCGTTATGGATACCTATTCTTGAGGGATATAAGCATCCCACCCACTTGTATCTTGATGAAAACGTACCTAAGCCTATCTCTAAGCTGGATGCAGATGAAAAGAAGAATTATGATAGAGAGAAGAAGGCATTGGGTTCAATCACTATGTCATTAACTCGGGACTTGTTTCACAGTTTCCGAGGATATGAAACTTCTAAGGATCTTTGGAAGGCTTTACAGAAAAGATTCGAAGGAAATAGTGACATAAAGAAGAGCAAGAGGGATCTGCTCCGGAAGCAATACGAGTGCTTCAGATTTATAGAAAATGAATCTTTAGATGATCTTATCTCTAGATTCTATCACCTGCAAACGGAGTTGAAATCGTTTGAGCTTAAATATCCAGAAGAGGAAATGGTGGAAAAGTTTTTGGATGCTCTGCCACCGAGATATGAGATGTATACAACCCTGATGAGGGAAAGTTCAAAGTTCTACGAGATGACAGTAGATGAGGCAGTTGGTAAGATTCAGGCTCACAACATGAATCTTATAAAGAGGGAGAATTCTGGAAGACCTCAGATACAGGACCCTTCCATGTATCATGGGACGACTTCCACTTCAATGTCTTCCAGCTCTGGGATTGCCCTCTTTACTGGAAAACCCAATGAAGATGACCACTCAAATAGTTGTGGTGGTCATGCATGTTATGCATCAGGATCAGGGTTTGGATCTCATCAACAAAACTCAAAGGCTCCTCAAAATACGTGCTCAACCAACCAGTCAGCTATTGCCAAGATAGCTGAAGATCATGTAGCATTATTCTCATCATGTATGCTGGCATATGAGAATTTCATTGGTGGAAAGCTAACGGATCCTGAGACTATTGAAGAGGACTTCAATCAAGTGGATCCTGATGATATTGAGGACATGGATATTCAGTGGAATATGGCCATGTTACTGAGGAGGGCCAAGCGTTTCCTGAACAGAACAGGAAGAAAGTATATTGGCGGGCATTCTAATGCCAAGGTTGGATTTGACAAATCCAAGGCCAAGTGCTACAAGTGTCAAAACTATGGACACTTTGCTCGTGAATGTCAAAAGGACAGAGCACCGGCCTCTGGTTTTACCAGACCTAGCCAGGGAAACAGCCATGGCCAAAACAACCAAAGCCACCACAATCATACCCAAAGTAATCAGTCCAATGCACTGGTCGCACAGAATGACGAAAATTTTGATTGGGGTGTGCATCTAGAGGACGCCATCATTGCTCAAACACAGGTTGGTCTCATGGCAGAAATCATGGAACTGATGGAGACCGAGAGGAAGGAAGCCGAGAGGAAGGAAGCTTCTGTAGCTGATGAAGATGACTCTACCACTGCTGTTGCTCTCATGGCAATTGGCGAAGGACAAAGTTCATCATCTGAGGTAGATTCTAACCCTTTCTCTGTTATTTCTTGTTCTAAATGTCTAGGGTTAAAGAATGAAATTTCTGAGCTCCAAGACATAATCGAACCCCTAAAGTTGGCAGCTAAAAATTACAAAACAAATGAATCACGTTTTAAAGAATCCGTTGAAATGCTACAAACAGAAAAACATGACTATTCTTTAAAAATAAGCGACCAACAGGTTCATTTGGATATTGCATATAGGGCGTTGGAAAAGAAGAACAATGAAAATAACAAACTGCAAAATGAGATCTTGCAGCTCAAATGCACTAACGAGAAATTGAAAAACTCTCGCTTTGTGGTGGAACACTACGAATCCGTGGTGAGAAAAATGAATGGCCTAGGACTTGGTTCCAATGCCATTCCTCCACCAATAAGTGGGCAGTTTGTCAATAGCTTGATAGACATTGATCTCACTTGTCTAGATGAGCCCTCTGATAAAGATGATTCCCCTAAAAAGGATGAATCCTCAAGTAAGGCTAACTCCACATCTAGTGAGGAGTATGTTACTGCTTCTGAGGATGGGTCGGTTAACACTTGCCCTGAAGGAGTAGTCTCTGAGGAGTTGTTGACTGAACAGAAAGTCCACAAAAACATTATCACTAATGGTGATAATTGCATTTTAACTGAACCTGATATCATTGAGACAAATGATAAACTTAAGGGAATGCTTTACCAAGGTTTTAAAAATATTAACCAAGCTAAGAAAGAGGCTTTTTCAAATCATTATGGGCTTGGTTACAAAGAAAATTTGCAAAAGTATTATACCCCCAAACCTCAAACTGTAAATGTTCAGACTTCTGTTCATAAACCTACTCTTCCTTCTCATAATGGTGAGTTTTCTAAGGTCAGAACTAAAGAGCCTTACAAAAGAACTTATGTAGACAGGAGGAACTGTTTTCACTGTGGCGTGGTTGGTCACATTGTAGTGAACTGTCCTTCTAAGAACCAAGGGAAACGGCATGTTGTTTCACAGCCTGCTGTTATCCCCAGGTCGCCACCAGTGAAACCATCTCCCAAAAGTCCTAAGCAAATTTTGGTGAAACCACCAGTGCAACCGATAGCAAAGCCAAAGATCAAATCTGAGGCCAAGCCCTCTGTTGTAAGAAAGGTAAAGCAACCTGCTGTACCTCGTGTGTCTACATCTGGTAGTACACGCTCTGGAGAGAAACCTGTGGCTAGACTCTCTAAGCCACAGAGAAGAAGAAGGAATAAGAGGTTGAGAAAGCTGGAACAGCTGACTAAAGCTCAATCAGGTGAAGCTTCCACAAGTTCACCGGTTGTGATTGAACCAAAGACTCCTGTTCTGGTTAAGATTCAAAAGAGATCCTGGACCAAGAAAGTAAAAAGTTCTCAATCTCTTGTTCCCAATTCGTCCAAAGATTCACCAGGTTTGGACAGTCATCATGACTGTGAGTTGACAGAAGTAGTTTATTTTGAGAAGGATGGACGACCCAAGACCACAATGGCTTGGGTCTCCAAATCTAACTAATTCTTTTGTTACTCGTGCAGGGACGTCCGAAGGGTACTATCTCTAACCGCTGGTATGTAGATAGTGGATGCTCCCGGCACATGACAGGAAACATGGCCTTGCTTCAAGACGTTAAACCTTTTAGAGGCGGCTATGTGGCCTTTGCCGGAGAAAAAGGCGGCAGTATCACGTGTCAAGGCGTGGTTTCGAATGGTTGTGTTAGCTTTGACAATGTCAACTTCTGCGAGCAGCTGAAGCATAACCTGTTGAGTGTCTCACAAATGTGTGACAAGGAGTACTCAGTGATGTTTGACAAGTCAGAATGTCTGATTCTCAAACCCGGTTTCAAAGTTCCTGAAGACTGGATTCTTATGCGAGCACCAAGAACAAACGACACTTATCAGATTGATATGAGCGTGGCAAAAACCACCTCAGCAGTTGCTACTTGTTTGCTTACAAAAGCGACAGAGCTTGACTCCATCTTGTGGCATAGGAAACTCGGACATATTTCTTATCGTAAAATGAATCATCTTGTCCGAAACGGTTTGGTAACCGGGGTTCCTAAGCTGAGATTTACCGTTGTAGATGACTGTATGCCTTGTAAAAAGGGCAAACAGCAACAGAAGTCTCACAAGCCCAAGCTCCAAAACTCTATTGATACCCCTTTGGAGCTATTACACATGGATCTGTAAGTATCAGGAGTATTGGAGGTAAGTCGTTCTGTCTAGTTGTAACTGATGATTTCTCACGTTTTTCTTGGGTGCATTTTTTAGGTACTAAAGACGAGACTGCTGATATTCTTCAATACCTGATCCTGAGCTTGGAATCTCTTTGCAAGCTGAAAGTTCGAAGAATAAGGAGTGACAACGGAACTGAGTTCAAGAATAATTTGATGGAACTTTTCTGTCTCAAGAAAGGGATCCGTCACGAATTCAGCGCGCCGTACACGCCTCAGCAGAATGGAGTTGCTGAACGGAAGAACAGAACACTGATTGAGACTGCAAGGACTATGCTGTCGGATGCAAAGCTTCCTGTCACATTCTGGGCAGAAGCAGTTAATACAGCTTGTCACGTCTTAAACAGAGTTTTGGTGGTGAAAAGACACAACAAGACTTGTTACGAGTTGATCAACAATCGACTTCCCAATCTTGATTACCTAGTTCCTTTTGGTAGTCCTTGTTCCTTGTTGCTACAGTACAAAGACCGCCAGTCTAAGTTTCATGCAAAAGCGGTAGAAGGCATTTTCTTAGGATATGTTGCCAACTCGCCTTGCAAGAGAGTGTACAACATAGGAACTCGTACTGTCGAGGAATGGTTCGAAGTGGATTGTAGTAAACGCAGCATTCCACCAGAACCAAAAGGTCCAGCTTGGGGTTTTGATTATGATGCGCTATTCAAGTCATTTAATCTTCCTGATTTATCTGCAGAAGACGCCACAAATGTTCATAATCTATTGAATGGCGGCAGTTTTTCGACTCGTGCTACTGTACCAATTATAACTCCGGATTCCAATGCTGCATCTGCATCTGGAACTCATGACAGTGATAACAGTGAAAGTGTTCATGTTACTGGAGATGACGCTGAAGCCAATCCTAACACAACTGTAGGAAATGAAGCTCCAGTTAATCCAATTAACATTGAATCTTCCTCTGCTGAAACACAGGAAATGGGGGAGTTAAGCACAAATCTAGATCCAGAAATTCAAGAACCAATTGTACCGGAGACGAGAGTGCATAGGAATCATCCAATCGACAACATTATTGGTGATCCTTATGCCGGTGTTCAGACTCGTCATAGAACCATCACAGAGAACACCAGTCTTTTCACAGAGATATTTAACACTGGTGTCATGGAAACATGTCTGCATGCTGCATTCGTGTCCCAGATAGAGCCGAAGAATGTGAAGGAGGCTCTCACTGACAACTGCTGGATTGAGGCGATGCAAGATGAATTGTCACAATTCCAAAAGTTGCACGTGTGGGATTTGGTTGACTTGCCAAAAGGCTTTCAGCCAATTGGAACTAGATGGGTATTCAAATGCAAGACGGATGATCGTCATGTAGTTGTGAAGAACAAGGCAAGATTGGTTGTTCAGGGTTTTTATCAACAAGAGGGGTTGGATTACACGGAAGTATATGCCCCAGTTGCTAGAATTGAGGCCATTCGACTGTTCTTGGCTTATGCCACATATGTCGGCTTCAAGGTCTACCAACTTGATGTGAAGAGTGCTTTCCTTTATGGTAAAGTTCATGAAGAAGTCTATGTCACTCAACCTCCCGGTTTTGAAGATCCGCATAATATCAATAAAGTGTACAAGCTCGACAAAGCACTTTATGGTCTTCATCAAGCACCGCGGGCATGGTATGAGACACTATCAAAGCATTTACTATCTAATGGTTTCGACCGTGGACAGATTGACTCGACTCTCTTCATAAGGAAAGCAGGAGGTGACATTCTTCTTGTGCAAGTATATGTCGACGACATCATTTTCGGGTCGACCAATGAAGGGATGTGTAGGGAATTCGAGAAGGTGATGAAGTCCAAGTTTGAAATGAGCAATATGGGTGAACTGTCGTTCTTCCTGGGTCTGCAAGTTAGTCAAAGAGAGGATGGCATTTATCTACATCAAACTAAGTACGTGCAGGACATCTTGTCAAAATACAAGATGAGTGATAGCACTACTTATGACACACCAATCCCAGTCAATCATGGTTTGCATCCTGACAAAGATGGGAAGGATGTAGACAGCAGGTTGTACCGTGGGATGATCGGATCACTTATGTATCTCACAGCTTCAAGACCCGATATTATGTTTGTTGTATGCTTGTGCTCAAGGTTTCAGTCTCAACCGAAGGAGTCACATATGATAGCCGTAAAGAGGATTTTCAGATACCTGAAAGGGAAACCCCGATTAGGTCTTTGGTACTCTAAGCAGCAGTCATTTGACTTCAAAGCCTACACTGATTCAGATTATGGCGGTTGTAACCTTGACAGAAAGTCAACTTCTGGCGGATGTCAATTCTTGGGAGACAGACTGGTCTCCTGGCAGTGTAAGAAGCAGTCAACGGTTTCTGTCTCAACTTGTGAAGCATAATACATTGCTGCAGCTAGCGGTTGTTCTCAGATATTGTGGATTCAGCAGCAATTGCGAGACTACGGCTTGAACTTCACTGGAACTCCTTTATTCATTGACAACAATGCCACCATGTCCATCACAAATAACCCGGTGAAACATTCCAAAACCACGCATATTGAAATTCGCCATCATTTCATCCGTGATTGTGCTGAAAAGCATTTAATTGAACTTGTAAAGGTTCACACGGATGACAATCTTGCTGACCTTTTCACAAAGGCATTTGATCGGTCCCGTTTTGAGCATCTTGTCAACTTGATAGGAATGTTTAATCCCGAGTGAAAATTAATTTTCTTAAATCAATTCAATTCATGGAAGTTAAAAAAAAAAAATTTAAAAAAAAATTTATTTCTTTTAAATTTTCTGTATAGTTCTCTTACTTTAAAATAGTTTACAAAAAAAAAAAAAAAAAATGGAGAAAATTTCAAAAGAATCACTTGAGAATCGAGGAAATGATAGTACATCTGAAATGATCTAACCATCATAGATTGCTCATATGGGAAATGATTGCGTCATGTTTACTTAATTGTTTTAAATTATTATGTTTTTAATCTGTTTATTTACAAGTAATTTGAATTGTCAGTAGGCTGTACGCGTCTTTGAATCACTAGTAGTGTAGAAACTAAATCTAAATTACAACTGTGATTTGAACCCATGTTTGCAAGTGTGTGTGTGTAAAAGAATAGAAAAGATCATTATCAGATAAAGGATGTTAGATTTTGACAATAATTTTCTTTTGAGATCAGTTTCGGGTTATGTTGTTAGCACAATTAATGCGGTTCATCTCACTGCCCATACTCACAAGTATGCAAGGAGAGATTGAATCAAGACATGTCTCTACATCAACCGTTGAGCATGTTTTCACCCTTGAATCATTCCTGGTTCATTGAAATCAAATCCAGATAAAAGTTGGATCCCCTTACCTTATAATCAAACACCATATTCATTATCCCGAATCATCATACCGATATTCAAAGAAGAAAAATATCATGAAACCAAGACAAATGAATCACTTGATTCTGAATCTTATAATTCCTGATAATCCTTATGGATTCTGCTTGATTTTTCTGTGCTAATTGATGTAACTTCATTCTGAAAAATTAAGAATATCATTGGAAAAATCTTAGATGCCTTGAGATAGTGCAAAATATCATAGCATTTAAGTGGGGTACACGTTGTATATTTTATAATTAATACCTTAATACACAAGAACATGATACAAAGATGCGTATAGTTTCAAATCTTATAATATTGTCAACTTGAATTACTTGTTTATGTGCTTATTACGTAAGACTAAAGAGTAATACATGACATGATCCCATATTCTTTGATGTTTATATTGTATCGTTTTTGCTATAAGTTAGCCTGATATGATCCTCTGCTCGTGTCTTTGATCAAAAATAGCTTGTGTGAATACTTGTACATATCTATCTTGAAAAGAAAAAAAATATTTTTATATTTAATCTTCATGAATTGTATCTGAATCCTCGTGGTCGAATGTTTTTATCTTGTTCGTTATTTGACTTAAATATCTTCATAAATTCTGAGTTGAAATATTGCGCACTTAAGGTTTCTGCGCACTTGTCAAGTACGCACGAAGTAAGACTTGCGCACTTAGCAAGTACGCAAGAGTTAATTTCTGCGTACTTGTTAAGTACGCAAGAGTTAATTCGTGCGCACTTAGCAAGTACGCACGAACATTATCAGTGGGGTATAAGTTCAACACTTAGAAAAATTTTCAGGTTTACTCATTCAAACCGAAATTTTCCCCCTGCGATTATTCTCTCAAAATCGAGTGTGTTCAAACCCGTTTTTCATCCCGTCCACTTTATCATCTTCGTATTTCATCCCTTTGGTGAGAATCTAAGCCGATTCCATCCATAGATTCGTGTTTATTGGACCGATTTTTGACCTAGAAAATTTTAGATTAATGTCGACAAATTTTGGGGTAATTTTGGGGTTGTTTGGGTAACTAATGTCACTAACAGGTTATTAGATTGCCTAATCGATCATACATTTTCCCTTTGGTCATCGTTTGATCCGTCGGGTTGAAGTTGACTGTCAGTGGGACGTTCGACGACCTAGGTCCAAAATTTGATCGTCATTTAGTGGTTAAACGGTGTTGATACTGGTACCATAGGTTAGAATCCCTGATTCCGACCTAGTGGCTACCTAATCAACCCGCATTTTGATCGAATTTAAAACTTTGAAATTTTTGCTAAAGGTTGTTCTTGCGCACTTAGCAAGTACGCAAGAAGTAATTCCTGCGTACTTGCTAAGTACGCAAGAGTAAAATCCTGCGCACTTGATAAGTGCGCAGGACCAACACTTAGAAAATTTTCTTAAGTCTGAAAATTTTCTTAAGTCTAAAATTTTTTTCAAAGTGTAACTACTATTCTATGTCATGTGTGTCTATTTCCATTGTTATAAATTGTTCTGATTACGGTTTCTGTGTGTGTTTGCAGATAATGGCTCGTGCATTCACTGACGAATTCAATCTGTTGGCGCTCACTGAACCAGAATGGAAAGGGGACGCTTTACAATATAGAGAGATTGTGGACTTCCTGAACAGATCTAAAATAAGTTATGCAATTTCGGCTAATCCAACAGTCTCAAGACCTTACTTAGAGCAATTCTGGGAGACAGCAGAGCACGATTGCACGGTATCTCCAAATGTCATAAGGGCTACCGTTGACGGTCGGGCTATTGCCATCTCTGAGGATACAATAAGAAGAGTACTGCAATTTGGAGACCTTCCCACCGACCCGACATCCTATCCAGATTACTACGTGGATAGGTGTTGGAGGCAGAGAATGGGATATGTCGGGGAAAGGGACTATGCTTCATACAACAAAAATGTGGGTTCTAGATCAATGGCGTTACTTTGCCCACATCATGATCATGTGCATCTCATCAAGGAAAGCAGGAAAGGATGCCATGGGTCATGACCTTGTCGCAGCCATGGTGGGCTTGTCTCTCAATCGGGGCTACAACTTCTCCCGCTTTATTTTCAAAGCAATCAATGACCAGATAAACACGGCGGAGAGGTTTAGGTTCCTTTTATACCCGAGGTTTGTGCAACTTTTGATCGATGATGCGTTGCCAAACCTGCGTGCGATCGGGGAGAGACTGCAAGTGAAGAGAGTGGCCAAGAGAGTCTTTGCACAGTTCTTAAAGCCAGGCAGTGTAGAACCTACCCCTGAGCATACTGAACTCTTCGGCCACCTGATTAATGAAGCATATGTCGCTCCGGAGGACTGGAACTGGTATAGTCCCAACTCGGGACCAGAGATGAGTGATCACTCTGATGAAGAACAAGATGAAGAAGATGATGATAATGATGAAGGTGATGATGAAGGTGGTGCTGGTGGTGCTAAGGAATCCGATTCGGAGGCTACAGAATCAGATTCTTCTGATTCCGATGATGCACCATCACAGGCACATCCGAGAAGGTCGGCACAGGTAACCCTGCCTGAGTCGTCTTCAAAAAGAAAACGACAAAGCTCGAGCAGCGAATATGAGCCGGCTTCCGACTCTGACGCTGCTCTACAAAGACGAAGGCGAGAGAAAGCCAACAAGAAAAGGGGCGATAGGCAAGAGGTTGCTATCCCCAGGGTTGAAGAGATTCCGATTGTGCAGCCAGTACAAGTTGAAGCTGCCCGTCCAGAGTCAGAATCTACCACACCAGCACAGCAACTATATCAAAGGAGGAGAAGGCCAATTGGTCAAACAGATGTGGCAGTCACGGCGGTCACAGAGGAGATTCCTGTGACGGTGACCCTCCCTGCTCCAACTGTCCAGGTGGTAGTGACTACTCCACGTCTAACGGAGTCAGTCACAGTCACCCCAACCATAACACCCACACCCATCATTACATCCCCAATCCCCACACCCACCAAAGAGCCGTCAGGTCAACCCTTCAACTATGGTGACTTCTCACAGGGGTTCGACTTTGACACAATCTTCTCTTCCCCCATCCACAACGCCGAAGCCTCATCATCTAGGCATCCGGATCCAAATGAAGCTAGGATCGATGTGCTAGAAACCCAAGTTGCTGGCTTGTTGAAGACTATTCAAAGGTCAAAAGAGGATTCTGATGCTCAACAAGCACAGATAAACTCTCTGGCGGATGAAGTTAAGATTCTGCGTAGCCAGAGAACGGGGACTGATGAACAGTTGAAGAATGTCTTGGCACAGAATGAACTGTTAATGAAGACTAACGAAATGATTCTAGGCCACAGAACTTCACTTGAGCTGAGGATGGATTTGCAGAGAAAGGAGCACGGATGGTCAAATTAGTTGGTGAACTGACCGCGAAGCTAGGTGCTCAGGGGGAGAAGGAGACAGAGAAAGAGAAAGAGAAAGACAAAGAAAAGAAATCCACCGGTGCCGAGTCTTGTCATCCAGTCGATCTGACTAAGGATGATGATAAAGACAAGGATCCTGAAGTCGGTCCTAGTGGAGGTGAGCACCTAGCTTTGGCGATTGTGCCCATCTCTTCTGTTCCATTGGCTGAGGGGGAGTCTACTCAGCAAGAGGGTGGTGATACCTCAGCTGGTGGTGGCGGAGATAAAGGGAAGTCAGCGGCTGACGTGCTCAAGGACTTATCTGATGATGAGATCCTTTATTTAGAGCCTGACTATTCCAAAGAGGCACAGATCGATGCTCTCCTTAATCTGGAAGAAGGAGAGATCGACTCTGGTGATGACTGGAACGATGATGACGATGATGTGGTGATAGAGATTCCCAAGGGCGACGGGGAAGGAGAGTACGAGTTAGAGGATGGTGAGATCTTTGAAATACCATCGCTCGAATCTCTGCTCGACACAGGCTCAGTTGACATGGCAAGTAATGTTGAAGTTACAACTGAAGCCTCCCCGGTCGACCCTATACCTGTGGACCCCGAGGCACCAAAAGAGAAAGACATGCCTTCTGCATCTACAAAGGGTCCAGCTCCCGTGTGGCAAAAGACGTCTATCACAGACAAGCACGGAGCGACAGGTATGATCTTGGCTGTTAGGTTCGAGGAGGACAAGCAGTTGTTCGCCATCAAAAGATCTGGGGGGGTTCAATACTTGAAACCCACCAGTGAGGCGTTCAACTCTTTGCCCAAGTACGACCTAGTTAACCTTGCAAACCGAGATCTGCTAAGTCACTCGAGTAATGCAGTTGCAATGGGTTTGTGGGTAACACTACAGCGGGAAGCAAGATCAGGGAACTTTGAAAATCTTAAGCCTCAGGTGCCCAGAAGAGTCAAGGATAAGCACGCTGTGCATCCTGTGACTAAGAAGCCGTTAAAGAGATTGGTATACAAGCCAGTGCGATGTGAAACTAAGATTCCCCTGAGCAAGTTACCTCAGGATATTCTTGGTGACATGTGGTACTGGTACGTTGATCCAAAAACGGGCGAGGCAGTGGTTATGGGTAAAGGTATGTCAGATAGTGGAAACACAGTACCAAAGGAAGTGATTAGGGTTTTTGATGAAGTCTGCTTCATCAATTTCTCTGTGAACGATCTGGAGGTACTAGCAGACAAATTCTGCATCCACACTGACGAATGGACAAAGCTTCTCTCTGCTAAATATGACAAGGTGATTAAGTTCTGCCTTGACTACAAGAAGAAGATGGAAGCTAAGGAACAAGTGCTGTGAAGACTGAAGATTGAAGACTGAAGACGATGAAGATCCCGAGCTGTTGTCAAGGGGGAGTTTGTTGATGCACTTTCCGGTGACAACACTCTGGATAGAGTCTTAGTTTTGTATGTCTAATGTCTGTATTTTGTCTTTGTATGTTAGAGTCATTATGTAAAAGTTTATCGAGTTGTATTTACTTTTACTTGATGTTTTGTTGATTTCTTCTAAGTGTTTTGCGCACTTACATGTGCGAAGGAGAAAGCTCCTACGTACTTAGCAAGTACGCAAGAACACCTCTGCGTACTTGTTAAGTACGCAAGAGCAATTGGTGCTGCGCACTTGTTAAGTGCGCAGGCATCAGGTCAGTATAAATAGGATAGGTTCACAGAAGCTAAGTACGCAGAACCAGTAGTTGAGTCGAACTCAGTTTTGCTAAGTACGCACATTCTGTAACCGTCGAGTGTTTATAATACAAAGAACGTTTGTTGTGACTCTTGTGTTCGGTTTACTTTGTTTAGTAAGACTCTCCACCTAGTCATGGGTATTCCGCAACCGGTTTGACTAGTAGACCACTTGCATGTGACGATCCGACACACGCGAAGGGACCTACACTATCAACGATTATCCTGCTCGTAGTAGCTTATCTGGATGGAGTGGTCAAGGTTATAAAGCATGCCCTACGTGTAACGTTAACACACCTTCGTGCGCTATAACGAATAAGATAGCTTTTGTTGGACACAGAAGATTCTTGCCTAGAAAGCATAAATGGAGGAACGATCTGTCGTTTGATGGCAAGAAAGAGACAAAACATCCTCCCCGATGATTGACTAATGCTCAAATATTAGAACAACTAAAAAATCTCCCAGATCGTGTTCCGGGGAAACATCCAATGTATGGATGAGTAAAAAGAAAGCGCCTAACATCAGAGTTGAATTGGACTAAACGAAGTATTTTCTTTGAGCTCGATTATTGGTCTTCTCTGCTTTTAAAACACAATCTTGATGTTATGCACGTGGAGAAAAATGTGTGTGAGAGTTTATTGGGTACTTTGTTGATGAACGATAAATCAAAAGACACACACAAAGCCCGCAAAGACTTGGAAAATATGGGTATTCGACATAACCTATGGCTAACACAAAAAAACAACAAGTTGTACCAACCAAAAGCTCCTTACTCTTTCACACCCAGTGATCGAGAACGCTTTTGTCAGTTTATTCGAGGAGTGAGACTGCCTGATGGATTTGGATCGAATTTCAAAAATAAGGTACTTCCCAATAATTAAAATTTAATTGGGTTAAAGTCCCATGATTATCACATCCTCATGCAACGATTGCTGCCAATAGGGGTACGATCGGGTCTGCACAAAAATGTTTCAACAACAATCAATGACGTTTGCACATTCTTTCAAAAAATGTGTGCACGATCAGTAGATGTGAAAGATATGTATGAAGCAAATGAGGAAGTGGTTAAGATATTATGTAATTTGGAAATGATATATCCTCCAGCATTTTTTGACATAATGGTTCATCTCATTCTTCATTTACCTGAAGAAGCTATTCTTGGTGGCCCTGTGTATATGAGATGGATGTATCCTTTTGAAAGATACATGAAAAAGCTCAAAGCATATGTTAGAAACAAAGCCAAACCCGAAGGCTCAATTGCGGAGGGTTATGTTACAGATGAAGCCTCGCTCTATGTATCTGGACGGTATGCAGACCAAATTTAACCGACCAGATAGAAATGCAGATGCTGGCATTCCCAAAAGGCAGTTTCAAGTGTTTTCTTCACAATGTCGACCAATATCGAAAAAGAAAATCAAGGCGCTCTCTGAACATGCCAACAAATCATTACAATGGTTTGTGTTGAACAACTACGATGAAATCAAAGCCTACAAATCGTAAGTGTTTTTGTCCATCTACCCGTGATAAACTATTATTATATTTTCATTTAATTCTACTAATTTAAGTTTTGTTTTGTCCATCTACCAATGAATTTGAATCTAAATTTCCTGAACACAATATGCAAACCAATTTTTCTTCATGGTTAAAATATGAAGCAAATGTATTTTCATCTTCATCTTCTACACCCGATAACAAAGAATTAAGGGCATTGGCACATGGTCCCTTGTACGCATCTTCTTACACTGCTTGCATAGTCAATGGTGTTAGATTTGTGGTACAAAATCGTGATTCCCGACGCACTACTCAGAACAGTGGTGTGGTTACAATAGGAGAAGACGATACTCCATTTTATGGTCAACTAGAAGAGATCATAGAGTTGAACTACATAGATGGTTACTCGGTTGTACTATTTCGTTGTAAATGGTTCGACACGAGATGTAAAAGATTAATTAAGCAAAACAATACTACTATAATTGACATTGGCCGTGATTGGTATGTTGGCAAAGAATGGTATGATGATGCCCAATATATATTAGCCACACAGGCTAAACAAGTGTTCTATCTTCGAGATCCTTCTCGAACCACTGGCCAATGGAGGGTTGTTGAGGACGTTCACCATCAGAAGCTTTGGGATCATCCTACTGTTGTTAATGAGATAGATATATTGCACAACACTCAATCAAATGATTATACTTTGGTTGTCGACACCGGATGTGAAGGTGGTGAATCAAGTCACGTAGGTGGTGAATCAAGTCACGTAGGTGGTGACCAAACTCCAATTCCCCATGTTGATAGTCAATCTATTACACGGGAAACTCAATCATTTTTTGGTAACTTGGTTATCGACTTAGGCTACTTGCCTATGCGTACAGCTTTAAATGAGGGTGGTGACCCAATTCATGTTGCCTCGATTGATCTTAATGAAAGTTTTATTAATGATGATGAAGAAGATGCATACAATTCAGATGATGAAGACGAACTAAATGACGACGATGAAGAAGATCATGATGTTGTTGACACACGTTATTTTAGTGATGATTCTGATTGAATGTATGTTAAAAATGTACTATTTGTCTTTGTTAATTAATAATTATTTGTGCTTACTAATAAATTTTGTTGTAGGAAAAATAGCAACAATGGCGTAATCACACGGTGGAGATGGTGGAGACGGTGGTCCGTATCACTTCGACTCGGGTTGTGCGATTGGATCTGGTGGTAAGTTACTTGTTATAGTTTAATAGATGACTTTATAATTGCCTAACTTTTGAATGTCATGTGTCAATGTAGGTAGTTCCTCCCAAAAAAGACGATCTAAAGGCAAAAACCTAAAATTGTATAAGAAATTTGAGCAAAATGGGAGGAAGCCTCTTCCCATTGATGTAGAACTTCATGCCGGGGGGTACAAGTTTGTGGGTCCCAACGCTACGGATTTTATCCGTGCTATCTCGTTGGAGGTTGAAAAGGTTGTTCCGCCATATTATCCTAATTGGGCTAAGGTTCCAATTGAGAAGAAACGGGTCGTATATCCCACTCTTATAGTAAGTATAGATGTTTTATAATTACTTACAATTTTATAACTATTACATTTATAATTACTTTCCATTTGTAGGATTATTTTGATCTGGACTCCTGGAGAAACACTGATAAGTGGCGAGGCGTTGAACTCGGAATCACCGCCGAGTGTCAGAGGGCGTATAAATATCACAAGAACGTGTTGAAAGTTCACTTCCAGGAGAATGGGGGATACGATGATGTAGAGGCGGCGATGAATAATCCACTAGAAGATGTTGATCAAGAAACTTGAGAGACTTTAATTAATGAGCTGTTTTTATATGCGAGTTATAAAAACCGCTCGACGAAAAACAAACAAAACCAATCAAAACAACGTTACCCAAGTTACCATAGTAGCAAATCATATGCCCAGCGCCGACACATGGAGGTATGAAAATACAATTGTTAGTATTATATAAACATGCTTATTAATTCTTAGTGATATTCTTTTTGTTTTTCACAGGGTACCGGCCCAATTAATGTGTTTAAATTACCCATTATAAAGAAGGGACCGGTTGGGCCAACACGAATGCATCATCAGATTATGTAAGTAAAATGACTTTGTTGTTAGACTTACTAGACTTAGAACATCCAACTGTAACTTAAAACGGGTCAAAATGACCCAAACACACTTTTAGAGACTTAAAATATCCAGCTTTAACTTTAAACGGGTCAAAATGACCCAAACACACTTTAATAAACTTCGAACATCCAACTGTAACTTTAAACGGGTCAAAATGACTCAAACACGCTTTAATAGACTTATAACATCCAACTCGAGCACAATTGTTGAATATTTTTACTAGTATTATTAGTATTTGTTGTTATTAGTGTTGGTTGATTGGAATTTGTGAATTTGAGTCGTTTATAACTTATAGTTTAACAGGTTGGTTATCCATTTTACAGCAATTATGTTGTCGAATTTTAGTAAAATAGTCAAGTGATTGTTTATTACATTGTTTAATGTAGGACCGAATCCAAGAGGAGTATACAAGATCCTCTGCTGAGTCTGGTGGTGACTCGTCTGCTGTCGATGAGATTGCATACATGGAGCGTGCATTGGGTCATCGGCGTGGCCATATCCGGGGTGTCGGTCGTGTGGTGAGTAATCCCACACCAGATTTGTTCAGTACCCCCCCCCCCACAACCATATTGGCAAGAAGTGGATGAGCGTGTAACTCAACTTCAACAACAAGTCCAAGATCAACAACAACGCAAAGCCCAACGAGATAAAGAACGTCGTGTGCATAATCAACAAATGCTTGAAATGCAACGACAAACTGATGAAATGCGTCGAATGTGGGAACGCCGAACTAGCAGCGACGATAATTAGCTTGAAGTTGCTGCGCCTTTGCCTTGGTTGTTGGTGTTATTTGTTGAATGATTGAACAATTTTTATGTTTGTGTGTCGGACAACTTTATGTTTGAATATTTGATTTGTGTGTCGAACAGGTTTTTGTATCGAACAATATGTTTCGGAATTCAATTTTTGAATGGTTTGAATTATCTGATTTGCAGGTTTTGGTAATTAGAAATTAAATATTTCTGGAAAATTTTGAATATTTAATAAAAATAAAAAAATACAGAAAATCATATGCCGACGACATGTCGTCGGTATAGGTTATTTTCAAATTTTTTAATTAAAATTGAAAATAGCTTATACATACGACATGTCGTCGGTATATGATATTTCCAAATTTAATTAAAAAATTAGAAATAGTCTATACCGACGACATGTCGCCGGTATAGGTTGGGTCTTTCCCGACGACTTGTCGTCCGGATAAGTCCAGAACCTATACCGACGACATGTCGTCGGTATAGAATTTCTTTTTGAATTATTTAATTAAACCCTATGGCGACGACATGTTATCGGCATAGGTCGACCTATGCCGACGACACCTATACCGACGACATCTTTGACCTATTGTGACGAGGCAATACCGACGACATCTATACCGATGACATGTCGTCGGTATTGCCTATACCGACGACAAGTCGTCGCTATAGGGTCAAAAAAAATTATCGGGATAGGGTGATATTGTTGTAGTGTTATTTTAGCCAAATGATGCGGTCCTTGAACCGCATCATTTGCTATAAATAGAGGCTCGTTTGTAATATTTAGAACAACTTTTATATTATAACTAGGTTAGAAACTTGTGTATTACACGAGTTGAATAAATCCAACTTGTTGTAAACCAGCATGTTCCATGAAGATTTATATATTGGATGTCATCAGTAATTGGTGAAATAAAAATAATAAAGATTTAAAAATTATAAATAACATATAATGAAGATTTAAGGATTATAAAATTATATTTTAAGATAAGATATAATTGAAATATTCTTGTGATTTAGTAAGTTTTAAAAAAAAATATTAGAATAAATTTTAGATATTTAATTATTTAAAATAATTATTATTTAATAGGAGAGAAATGACAGAAACAAAAATCTAGACTTCACCCGAAGTTGACACGTGAAAATGTAGGTTACTTATTTATTATAATAAGATAACTTTTCTTCCCTTTGAGTTTTATATTAACGTTTGATATAACATATCTAGTCCTTTCTCTGTTTCCATCCTGCAACGAAAACCTTCCCAGTGGTGAACGTCTGCATTCGAGATAAAGCAATGTTATCAACTTATATGTAAATATCACCATAGATCAAGTTGCAACGATGAAAATTAACAAGCATGTAGGTAGATAAAATTTGATAGTTATTCAAGAAAGATATGTTTCAACTCACATGATAGTTTATCAGATTTTCATAGGAAACCAGTTTTTTTCTAGTAGTGACATAAACATAATCTTAGCTATATGTCGTGAGCATAGGTGATTGAAACACCAATAAAAGGCACGAGGATGGTTACTATGGTGTTATTTAGCATCTCCTTGTTAACAAGGGAGACATGTTGGCACTAATCGTAGCTATCAACATCATCTTGTCAACATGAATAGGTTGATCTTTTATTCTAATGTCTTTCATGATGATAAGTATGCTCATTTTGATGATAACTCTAATGTTGAAACCGATGAATCTCGCAATGAAGATGATATCCAAACATAGAGGTTAACCGGTTGTTTTTAGGACCATCAAATTTGGTCTAGAGGTATTAGTACCAAGGTGGAAGCTTACTGTGTAATTTCATAAAGAAAGGTGTGTGAACCTCAACGAGTCCGGGTTTCATTTCAAACTAGCCTCCTGGACTGAACCAACGTTCTTAATAGGTTATAACTATCCATAAAGTAGGAATGTCAGATACGTATGCCGTTCAAGAAAATATTAGATGTTTTTTGGTCTTGTTTGCATTCGATCAAAGTCCAGATTGATTCCACTTCTTTGAAAAATTTCCACAACAGTATTAGACCAATATGTATTTGTGTTAGAGTATAGAGTAGGTTATGTAATATTCTCCTCTATATATTGGAGACCATTTGTAACCCTAACGACAATACTCAATACAATATATAATTATCTGTTTCTACCAACAGGCACCGGAACATGGTTTCAACATTTACAAACATCCTTTTTCAGGAGTACGTACCTGCACTAGCAATTATCATAGAAGTACAACAGTTCATGGTATTTTCGAACACGTGTGGCCATGCCCAGACTAGTTAGTAATCAAGGTACAAACCAATTAAATTAGGACAGTCTTTGCTTATGGAGTTGGTCTATCCAGAAACGAAGAAAAGATATTGAACTCCAGGATTCTCCTAATTAAAGTTTATGTATATTAATTAATCTCATGAAAATATTTCCTTCCTGTTGATAATTTTCTTGTTGATGGTCAACTGGCAAAAGCTTATTTGTCTTTCTAAGTTGGATCATACTTATTTCTACAAGTAAACAGAAGAAAGTAAAACCAATATATTGAAATAACTTGGTTTGCATTCAGATTTAGATGATATTGTTAATCTAGTTGGGTATCAGGCCTCATAAACTTTCAAACTTGCAAAAAAACAAATCGACATAAAAGGGTTAATTAGGGGGAAAATATTTTTGACACTCTTTCAAGTTGCATGAGTTGAAATAACTTCACAAATCTGTACTTTATTTTAACGGCTCACAAATATCAGGGCCACCCCCAAGGGGGGGACAAAGTGGGCTACCGCTCTAGGCCCGATAACCCCCGAGTCTCGAAGTTAAAAAAATTTATATATATATGTGTTTTTTTTTTTAATTCAATATATATTGTAAACAAAAAAAATTTAATATATAGAGGCCCGGATTTTTTTTTACATGTCCCTGGCCCAAAACGTTTTGAAAATTCTCGGGACCGGGCCTGACAAATCTATATCCGATAAATAAGTAACTAGTTACGTCATGTGTTCTGTGAGCCCATGATCCTTTTTCTCGCTTATTTTTTCTTCGTTACTAACTATTTATTATTTATTTACTAACTATTTAATATTTACTTTATTTATTCCTAAATTCGTTTACTATTTAATATTTCCTTTATAATTCATAAATATTCGTTACAACTATTAAATATATATTTCCTTTCTTCAACCCGTGTAAAACACAGGTTTCTAACCTAATTTACATATAAACAAGTATGTAAACATTGAGCTCTTAGCACGTACTAGGAATCAACAATATATGGACGTATACTTAACGAGCTAGTGACGATAAATTAAAGGAGATAGATCGGGTTACTGAAAAATCTGATGCATACCAACAACCGAAACTTGTACAGGAAGTGCATCTCATTTTGGATGGTCAAGGATTATTACATCTTCCTCATCATTCAAATTTCAAAGAGATACCTTTGCTACACAAGGGCATGAAAGGTTCCAAAATATAAGAGATGGAATTACTAGAAATTAAACCAGCATCAATGGAAACATAAAAAACATATTATTAGACATGCATCAACATACACATGTGCCTTACATTAGAAAGTATCAAAAAAGAGCAGTCCACATGATCTAATTAATCTTATGATGCAATATGCACCCATTAGAGAAAATGAGTAACATTGATATGAGCAATCAGTTCTGACCTAATTCTTGACTTCCCATAAATTTCCATGTATCTGAAAGTCATTTAACTGATGCTGCAATACAAAATAAAAAAATAAATCTTCTTAGATAATTAAATGTGGGGTATCAGTAAAGATAAATACATTATTACCTCTTGAGGATGTACTCCGGTTTGCTGATAATTGAGCAAGAAAGACGGATTCCAACCGCCTATCATCGATGAAGAATTATCATCAATAACTCCTTGCTTAAGATGGAAGTGAGAACTTGGCTGTCCGGGCTGGTTTATGTTCCAAGACCCTAAACAATTCATGTCTTGTTCCATTGTTTTATCCAAACATGCTCTAATCTTTGAAAATTGATCATCACCACCAATAGCAAAAGCAAGTTTACTACTCTTCTCCAATGTCCTCTCTCTTGCCCTTTTTCTTGCCATTAATCTAGTTTCTTTAGCAAGAGGGCGAAGAAGATAAGAACTTTTTCTAACTACTCTCGTCTTTTTCTTCCCCTTTTGGTTGATACTAGAAGAGGACTTTGTGTTTTGATCTCCATCAATATATTCAGACAAAAGTTCACGTTTTGAAGTAGAAGATTCACTAATGGAAACACCTGAAAAGCTGGATTTCCCATGAGGGATGAGTTCTTGAATGTTTGATTTTGATTTCATGAGTAACCACTCAACAGTCTTGCTTGCCTTATCAAACCCAAGCATGTCTTGCAACTTAAAGAACTTTTTACCAACATCAAGGGACAACCTCATTCTTCGGTCTCTTGGTCCTTGAGCCGTGTTAATCTTGCTGTGCCGTTCGTTCTTTGAAGCTCTCCTCCTTTTACTGCTACCTTTTGGCTTATTGATGCCATCTTCACCATTGTTGTTGCTACATTTTCCCATTGCAGACTGACAACTAGCCCTAATGTCATGACTAGTGAACTCTTGATGAACTGAAATATTATTGGCATTTTGATTGCTATGATCATTAGAGAAGAGATCACATTCTTGTTGCAAAAGTTCATTGAAGATCGTACCATCGTCTAGGGTAGACAATGGAGGGCAGTAATCTTCTGGATGGGTTTTAGAAAGATTTGTATTATTGATGTAATCATACAAAGAAGGATACATCTGTTGAAACTTGCTCAAGACAGAAAAAATGGTATATATTTATTAAACTATATGCATCTATTTTTGTGTATGAATTTGGGGAGATGATGAGTTATGGAGTAGACTAAAAGTGAGTTAAGGATTTGTGTGTATGGTTAAAAATTGAAGACCATTAATAGGCTGAAATGAGAAAGAAGAAGAGGGAATACTTTGATGAAGGTTATTCTATGATGACTGATGAGTGGTAGGATGAAGGCACATCTTGTTGTGCCTCTTCATGTGGTTGATGGCAGCAGGTGTCTGTGTGTTTATGTTTGTAGCATGTAGGTTAGGGTTGCTTTATGGAACAACATGTCACCTTTTGTTTGTTCCTCCCCTTGTAGCATCATAAATGCACCTCCAACCCAGTATCCATGTGCATCCATGAGTGATGTGGATTGTGGAGCTTATATGGAGGACAGAGGGGATGAGATAAAGTGCAAGAAATCCGTCTCTACGGACGAGGAAGGATGAAGAAAGTGAGTGAGAGGGGAGAGAGAAAGGGGTATATCGGTGGGGGAGGAGCCATCCCTCTATTGTGGAGAAAAGACGGTCACGTTGGTGATATGAGAGGGATATGTGACAATTGCTTTTGCGTTGCGAATGGTCTAATGTTTAATTTTTAAAATGAATCTCATTCACATACATCTAGGTATAAATGCATGTACTTTTGTTTCTTTATTTTTAATTTTATCTGAAGTGAAATTTTAAAGAACGTAGTGTTTACATTTGTTGTATCTTA
The DNA here is from genome assembly GCA_023525975.1 of Smallanthus sonchifolius. NCBI lineage: Eukaryota > Viridiplantae > Streptophyta > Magnoliopsida > Asterales > Asteraceae > Smallanthus > Smallanthus sonchifolius. Next base: position 16,637,925 of record CM042020.1, read on the forward strand.
AACTTATGTAGTTACTTGGTTTAATTAATATTGGAATATCCATTATAATTATCTAAACACAAGTTCATAATTAAAGAAATATTTAAAATAATCTTTGAAAGTATGATGTACAAAATTCATGAGAAAAAACTAGATAGTAAATATCTAAATATATATTAGTAGAAATATATGAGATATTAATTGTATCTATAGAAATATCTGGAATATATAACATTTCTTTAACTAGTATAAACACGTGAAAGTCTTTTTTTTTTTAAACTAATTATAATAAACCAGCGCTCTCTTTTTAAGTTTTTCCTAACTCCTTACTAGGAAATTAAGATTTCCATATCAGGTTAGTAACTGATTTGAGTTCATAAACCGGTTTTTGAATTGAACTCCATCTTTTTAATGACAAAATAATTTATTGAAAACACCATCGGCTAGCAAAAGACTAACCCGGGAAGCCTATAATTTTAATATATATATTTCAAACCGAAAAGTCAAAACAATGTAGAATTCGGATTTTATACTTTTGTGACGCATATGTATGCTCTTTTGTGTTGATTGCATGATTGGTTTGTGTGGCTATCTTTGGTATTGAGAGAAGTTATGCTCCTCAATTTAAAGTGACACTTTTCAATCTAAGGCTTGAAACCTTAATGGGTAATAGACAAATTGCATTGGTAATATAATTGGTTAATCGGGTGTATTGCTTTGGGAATATGTCTGAATAAAGGATTTAGGAACTTGTTAGAGCTTTACTCTTCACCTAGTGGGTAGATTGTAAATCGCAAGAGCGTTTATCTATTCGATTGTAATTAGGGGATTCTGAGTCATAAGTAGGTTATAATCAGAGTTTGCTTCATAGTTTTAGAGTGTTAGTGTGTGTCTATTGCACTAGCTTTCTTCTATTGTGAGATTACAAGCTCGAGCGGATCTAATATGTTCTAGAACTTCATACGGCTGTTGATTCTTCATTGTAGTAGGATTTAGGGTAACCAAGCAGTGAGTCCAAGGGCTTTCGGTTCTATTCGACTAAGTTCCATCCTTAACGGGGGATTACTCCATTTAGGGAATAATGGCAAAGTAATAAGTGGGATTTAAAAACGAAATGAAAAGGGGATAAAAGGGTGGTCCGCGAGTGGGTCGGAATTGGGCCGAAACAAGGGAAGGGGTGGGCTTAAGACCTCGTCCTCCCTTCATTTCCCCCACTTTTGCAATCCAAGCCACTCCATACCAATCTAGAGAGAGAAACCGTAGAGAGAGAAGGTGATGGTTCGAGCCCAAGTTCGCTTCTCCATCTATCTCCACTGCTCAGGTGAAGATCAGCTGAAGAAGGCTATCGTTTTGAGGTAAGAATCCTACCCGAATATGAGTTTTTAACTTTAATGGGTTTTTATGGGATTTTGGATAAAAGATCGGATTTTTATAAGTTAAACGAGTAAAGGATTATAGATATGGGATCACGAAAGAAAACAGTGTTTTGAACGTAAAAAATCAAGAACTTGGACATTAAAGCTTGAGCCGCCATCTCCATGCAGAAACTAGGGTTTTCTGATGGAGAAGACGACAAGCGAAACTACCATGTATTTTCGCTTAAAGAAAAGAAGCGAAACTTATTAGTGTCGCTAAGATGGTATGTGGCGAAACTGCCTAGTTTCGTCTGAAGCAAAGGAAGCGAAATTATCATAGTTTTGCATGTTCAAAAGAAATGAAACTGTCTAGTTTCGCCTGAAGCAAAGGAAGCGAGATTATCTTAGTTTCGCATGTTCAAAAGAAAAGAAATTGTCTAGTTTCGCTAAGAACTCAGAAAGCAAAACTGACCTAGTTTCACCTAAGACTTAGAAAAGTTTAGAAAGTTGATGTGTTATTCGTTGATTCAGATTGACGGTAACGCTTTTGGAATGAATTGATAAGAGGGACAGGATATCATAACAGGTGAGTCAAGTGTTAGGACATAGTTTGTAATGACAAAAGCTTTGTAATAGTTTAGATCTTATGTCTTTATGTTTTTTGTAATGTATTAATGTTCTAAGTGTTTTTATACAAGTTGCTAGAGGCGAACTTGTTAAGTTCGCCTAGTCTAACAGAGACGAACTTGTTAAGTTCGCTTAAGTCTATCTGTGGCGAACTTGTTAAGTTCGCTTAGTCTGTTAGATGCGAACTTGTTAAGTTCGCCTAATGCAGGTCAGTAGTCTATATATTGATGTTTACAGAGCCAGTTTGAGGAGATTGAACAGTGAACAGAATCGAAGTAGAACAAGATAGATTGAGTCTGTAAACTCTATTGTGAATTGGAATACAAGCGTGAAGTTTATTTACTTGATTGTCTCTATTGTCTTTTGTGTATGCAATCGTTGATTCGGTGGATTCCGCACTCCGAGTTAACGACACGTCTTATCACGAGAACGATCTGTAGAAGTGCCATGAGGACCTACAAATGGTATCAGAGCCTTTGCTCGTGATTCTTGGTGATTCTAAATGGTTTTGTATGCAAATTGACAAGAAATTCATCATCTTTGACATTTTCATTTCCATGGAGTTGTCAAGCTAAATTTGGTTCTGATTTGTTGTTTTTGAAGAGGATTTTGAAGAAATTGATCCGATAGAAGGGTTCTAATTGCAAAATTACACAATCCTACGGTTCAATTTTGATTAATTCCTTCAAAACAGTGAATTATGAAGTTTTTTGGTGATTCCTGGTTCGCGGTTTCTGTTTGAACTGTTCTTGAGTTTGAATCTGCTGAAGCAAGTGAACTTGCTGATTTCTTGTGCAGGCGAACTTAGCAGTCGAACTTGTCAAGTTCGCTTCTCACAAATTAAGCGAACTTATTTTTAGGCGAACTTAATCGGATTTTCAGGTTTCTGGTTTAAGCGAACTTATTAAGTTCGCTTCATATTAAGTTCGCTTGGGTATCACAGAAGCGAACTTATTATCTTCGCCTAAGGGTAGTGAGGGTTAAACACTTGGAAATTTTTCAGGAAAATGGCAAATATGGTTCAAGTAACGAATATGTTCAATTATGATAATGAGATAGGTACATCTCAAAAACCACCGAAGTTGTTGAATCTTGCTGATTATTCAAATTGGAAAGACAAGTTTGATCAGTTCGTATATTTTACCGACACCAGTCTCTGGATTCCTATTTTAGAAGGTTATACGCATCCGACTTATTCATGGATGGGATAGGATAATGTTCCAAAGTCGGTGTCTGCGTTAACAAATGAAGAAAAGGTGTTGTTTGATAGGGAAAAGAAAGCAATGGAAAGTATTTCGATGTCTCTTCCGAAGGAAATATATCACAGTTTCAAACAATTTAAGTCTTCTCAACAACTGTGGGAAGCATTACAAAAAATATGTGAAGGCAGTTTGGATGTAAAGAAGAGTAGAAAAGAGCTATTGAAGAAGCAATTCTTGGTCTTCAAACATTTTCAAAATGAATCCTTGGATGATCTTGCTACCAGATTCTATCATCTGCTTAGTGAACTGTCAAGTGCTTCTGTGATGTATGAAACTGAAGAAATTAATGATAAGTTCTTGGAGGCATTACCATCAAAATTTGATATGTACACAGTTTTGATCAAAGAAAATATCAAGTATAAAACCATGTCTCTTGAAGAAGTTCTTGGGAAGATTCAATCGCATGACCTGAATATGAAGAAGAAGGAGACTAACATGGAGCATATCCAGGATCCTTCAATGTATTTTGCCAAAACTTCTGGTAAAACTGGTACAGGAGTTGCATTCTTTTCTGGTGATGCTCAAGATTCTTCTAATGATCAGTGTTCTTGAGTTCCTATTCATTCTGGTCATTCTGGATTTTCTGCGACAACAGCTTCTACATCTTCTGGATCTCATATAAATCAAAAGGTTGCTGATGATTATCTAGTTATGTTTTCCTCATTCATGGCTTCATATGAGAATTTTATTGGAGGGAAAATTCATGATCCTGAGGTTATTGAAGAAGATTTCCGACAGATTGACCCTGTGATCTGGAAGAAATGAACATCCAATGGAATATGGCCATGTTAATGCGTCAAGCAAAGGATTTCTTGAAGAAAACTGGCAGAAAGTATATTGGATCTAATAGTCGATCACGCATGGGATTTGATAAAACCAAAGTGCGTTGTTATAACTGTCAAGAGTATGGTCACTTTGCTAAAGAGTGTGTGAAGCAAAAGGTTGAGTTTGATTCTCAGAAGAAGCAGAATAATCGTCATCAATCACATGGTTCATCTGGAAATTCAAATCATGCATCTGCATCATCGGCATTGGTTACACAAAATGATGAGAACTATGACTGGGGTATTCATTTGGAAGATTTAGTGGGTGCTGTTAGTCAAGCCTTTGTAGCAGAAATTCATTCTGAAAAATCAGAAGAGGTGGCTGATGATGATGGTACAAGTGATGGTTCGAGTGAGAGTTCAAGTAATGGTGAAAGTGTGCAGATTGTTGATGAAGAAAGAGAACAAGAGCAGAATATTGATTCTGATGTTGCATCAGGTGTTGCTGAAGATGATATTGTTCTAACACAAAATGCTTCTGATGGTGCTGATTCAGAGAATATTCCCATTGCCAAAGTTTTCATGGCAGACATGTCTGATCCGTCAAAGGTAAAAGACTCTGTTTGTCATATTTACTGTTCTAACTGCATTACTGTTAAAGATAAATTGCAAAAGGTCATGGATGATAACACAAACTTGATTTGTGATATGAAATCGATGCATTCTGTTAATCAGAAACTGAAAGATAACGATAAATTGTGCATCGATAGAATTGAGTCTTTGAAAAGAGACCTAAATTCTCTGGGGTTGAAATATAAAGAACAAGCTTATCATCTGGATATGGCTTATGCTGAAATAGAAAAACGAACTGAAGTTATTGCTCAAATAATAAGGAAATTTCTGACAAAGAGTCTGAGTTGGTCAAACTTCATAGAAAGTTGGAAAATTTTACAAATTCTTCTGTTGTTTTGGATTATTTTAATTCAAATGCTGATCCTACTAAACGGGTTACTGGGATTGGATTTGTTCCTCCACCATTTAATGCAAATTATGTGGTTGAACCTGAAATCATACATGAAGAGGAAATAGATCCAAAAACAGTATTGAAAGTGAACCCGGTAACTGGTGAGGATATGGTGTATGAATCTGATTCTGAGGATGAGGGATTTGATGAGAAGAAGGTGGAAGGTATTCCGAAAGAGGTGAAACTTGATGAACCAACTGTTGCAAAAGTTGTTACCCGTGATAGATGCATTATGACTGAACCTGATGAGGTGAAAATTGTTACACCTAAGCTTTCTCCAATTTTACAGTCAAGTGGGTTTGTCGTTGCGGTTCATGAAAAGGTGCATTCATCAAAGGTGCCTACACAGGTTTATGTTCCAAAGAAGACAGTAAAATGTTCTGAAAAATCTTCTGAAGCCTATTCCTCTGATGGCTCCTCAAATTCAAAGAATTCTTCTTACTTTAGAACTTATAAAGAGAGAAGAGTTTGTTTTCATTGTAACGAAGCTAGTCACATTCTGATCAATTGTCCTTATAAGAACAAGGGCAAATTGAAGACTGTTCCTTCACAACCAAAAGTGGTGAAGATTCTGAAAAGAACAGATGAGGGAAAGTCATCATTTAGTTTGGAGCAAAATATGTCCTGTCAATCTTTTGTTAAATCCTCGGGATTTAAACAGCAGGATAAATTGAACTCTAAAACATTTGTGTGTCAAGAGAAACTTGAGATTCCTCATGTTAGAATTTCAAAAGATTCTCAATCTGAAGTAAAATTGTCTAGACCACAAAGGAGAAAACGAAACAGAAAATTGAAGAAAATTTGGAAACATCTGAATCTGATAATAAAATATCAAATAATGTTTTTCCAAATAATAAAAAATTGTCTTCTTTGAAAAGGTCTGTTGGTAAATCTTCTATTCCAAAAGTTAATGATAACATTGATTGTGAATTACTAGAAGTTGTTTATTTTGATCAATCTGGACGACCCAAGACCACAATGGCTTGGGTTCCTATTTCTAACTGATTTTCTTTGTTTATGTAGGGACAACCAAGGAGGACTATCAACAATACATGGTATGTGGATAGTGGTTTCTCTCGACATATGACAGGGAATATTAGATTGCTTGAAGATGTTAAAAATATTGATGGAGGTTATGTCGCTTTTGCGGGGAATAAAGGCGGGTACATAACTGGACAGGGAACTTTAAAGAATGATAAAGTCAAATTTGAGAAGGTGAATTACGTGGAGCAGCTGGAACACAATCTTTTGAGTGTATCATAAGTTTGTGACAAGAAGTTTTCGTTCCATTTCAATGATGCTGAATGTTATATCCTGAAACCTGGTTTATCAGAGGCGAACTTGTTAAGTTCGCTTAGTCTATCTAAGGCGAACTTGTTAAGTTCGCCTAGCCTATAAGTTCGCCTAAGCATCTTTTAGGCGAACTTGTTAAGTTCGCCTGGTGCAGAACTGGTGCTTATAAATAGACAGTTTACAGAGTCTGTGAGATGAGATATCAGAGTAGACTTGAGAGAGACCAGAGAGAATTCTGTGAATCTTGCAAACCTAATATTGTGGTGGAAATACAAAGAGTTTATTTACACCGTTGTTGTTGATTGAGTTACACGAGCACGTTGATCATGGATTTCGCACGTTATCACCGTGTCGTACCGCGAGTCTAGAGATCCGTCACGCACCGAATTAGGGACTTACAACTGGTATCAGAGCAATGACACGTATGTCCTTGACATGAGTGTCGCTACTACAACGGATTTAATTCCTACATGTTTACTCTCCAAGGCGTCGGAATCAGATTCTATTTTGTGGCACAGGAAGCTAGCTCACATCAACTATCGGAAGATGAACTATATTGTTAAGAATGATCTGGTTCTTGGTATTCCAAAGATGAAATTCTCAGTTCCTGATGATTGTATTCCTTGCAAGAAGGGGAAACAACGGAAGAAATCACACAAATCTAAATCGAAGAATTCTATCGTAACTCCTTTGGAGCTGCTGCATATGGATTTGTTCGGTCCGATTAGTATCAGGAGCATTGGTGGAAAATCGTACTGTTTGGTAGTAACGGACGATTTCTCTAGATTTTCATGGGTTAAGTTTCTTTCTTCTAAGGCTGAAACCACTGAGTTGGTACAATACTTAATCCTGGGTTTGAAGAATTTGTTTAATCTAAAGGTCAGAAGAATTAGGAGTGACAATGGCAGCGAGTTTAAGAATAGCAAGATGGGCTTATTCTGTCTCCAAAAAGGGATTCATCATGAATTCAGTGCGCCATATGTTCCTCAACAAAACGGTGTTGCTGAGCGAAAGAACAGGACGTTGGTTGAAATGGCACGCACGATGCTTGCAGATTCCAAAAGTCTTTTCATTTACCTTCTGATATTTCTCCTGATGAAGCTGCTGTTCTCTATGATTCATGTCACGATGCACATCACAATGGATTTCTACCAAATACAGTTCCACATTCATCGGTTCCATCTACTTCTGCTCCCGATCCTAATGTTGCTTCTTGTTCAGGACCACAAGATTCAGAGAGTGAGGAAGACAATGCTATTTTTCAAGATTCTTCTGCTGATCCTTTGTTGGGTGATGATTCATTACCTTCGACACAGGATTCGGGGGAGATTCCTACAAATTTAGACTCGGAAATTCCAATTAATCATGGTTTATCTTATCAATCTGATACAACTCGTGTTGAAGTGTTACAGGTTCCTAAGGTCGCTTCCATCAAGGAACTCAAAGATCATCCGGTGACAAATATAATCAGGAATTTACAGGATGGAGTGAAAACACGTTCTCTTGTTGACAATACTTGTTTGTATACATGTATTAAAGATTCTGGTGTTCTTGATGATTGCTCACATTCATGTTTTATTTCTCAGATCGAACCCAAAAATGTTGAAATGGCTTTAAATGATAACAATTGGATAGAGGCTATGCAGGAAGAACTTGCTCAGTTTGACAAACTTAAGGTTTGGAATCTTGTAGATCTTCCGAAGGGTGTATATCCGATTGGTACTAAATGGGTGTTTAAATGTAAGAAAGACGATCGAGGTGCCGTGGTAAGAAACAAAGCAAGATTAGTTGTCCAGAGCTTCAATCAACAAGAGGGAATTGATTACACCGAGGTTTATGCGCTTGTTACGAGGCTTGAAGCAATACGGCTGTTTCTAGCTTTTGCTTCTTATAAAGGTTTTAAGGTGTTTCAATTGGATGTGAAAAGTGTGTTTTTATATGGAAAGGTAAAGGAGGAAGTCTATGTTTGCCAGCCGCCTGGGTTTAAAGATCCACTTAATCCGAATATGGTTTTCAAGCTTGATAAGGCCCTCTATGGTCTTCATCAGGCTCCTCGAGTGTGGTATGAAACATTGTCCACACATCTTTTGGCAAATGATTTTGTTCGTGGCAAGATTGACTCGACCTTATTCATAAAGAAATCAGGGGGAGATTACCTACTGGTGCAGATATATGTGGACGATATTATTTTTGGCTCAACAAATGAAGGGTTATGCAAAGATTTTGAGAGTGTAATGAAGTCGAAGCTTGAAATGTCAGCTATGGGAGAGTTATCGTTTTTCTTAGGTTTACAAGTAAATCAAAAGGAAGATGGTTTCTTTATTCATCAGTCCAAGTATGTCAAAGACATCTTGAGCCGGTTCAAGATGGAGGACTGTACCCCATATAATACTCCGATACCGGTCAATCATAAGTTGAATTCTGACCCGGATGGAAAAGATGTGGATTGTCGACTTTACAGAGCAATGATTGGATCTCTCATGTACTTAACCGCTTCAAGGCCAGATATAATGTTCGCTGTGTGCATCTGTTCCAGATTCCAGGCAAAACCAAAAGAATCTCACTTAATAGCTGTAAAAAGAATCTTTCATTATTTGAAAGGAAAACAAAGATTGGGACTATGGTATCCACATGGTTCTAACTTTGATTTCAATGCTTATACTGATTCTGATTTTGGTGGTTGTTGTTTGGACAGGAAATCTACAACAGGTGGTTGCCAATTCTTGGGTAATCGACTTGTTTCCTGGCAATGCAAAAAGCCAACCACAGTCTCAATTTCTACATGCGAAGCAGAATACATCGCTGCTGCGAGTTGTTGTTCACAGATCCTATGGATACAACAGCAATTAAGAGATTACGGTTTGAATTTCACAGGAACCCCTATGCTTATTGATAATAATGCCACAATGTCTATAACTAATAATCCTGTTAAGCATAGTAAAACAAAACACATTGAGATTAGATATCATTTATTCGTGATTGTGCAGAGAAAAGGTTGATTGAGCTGGTAAAGGTTCACACTGATGATAATTTTGCTGATTTGTTTACCAATGCATTTGATCGTACCAGGTTTTAATTTCTAATCAAAATGATAGGTATGATCAATCCCGAATAAAAGTTTTTCAAAATCAGATTTTCATGGAAAATTTTGTTTTTAATTTCTTTTATTGCTTTATTACATTTTTGCATTTTAAATTTTCAGTCAAAAAGTTCTTAATTTATAAAAATTCAAAACAAATTGAAAAATATAAAATTTGACATCATTTGAAGTTAGAAAAGAAATGATAGTACATCAGTGATTAGTTCATTTCACACGACCTTAGTAGACCTTTGATATATGATTGATTAAACTGAGTTGATTTGATCTAAATTTCAAAGTCTGGATAAATGATAAATGATAGAGTTGTGAATGCTCTAATCTTGGTAATCTGTTTTCAAATTTGTGTATGAGTTTTGAAACTTGAATTGTCAATAGACTAGAAGCGTTTTGAAACTAATAGTAGTGTGAAAATTAAATATGATATTATTACATCTATGATTTGAATCCATTGTATGCCTGGGTGTGTATGTAAAAGATCATTATCAGATAAACAATATATGGTTTTAAAGAATTTCATGAGACCAATATCGAATTATATCTTTAACACAAATCTATTTCAGTTCACATTACTGCCCATGCCCCGAAAAACATGCAATGTATTGTTGAACTAAGATATGCTTTCAAAATCTGTTGAAACATATATTCACCCTTGGATCAGTTAGATACATCATCTAGTCTGACTCCATTGAAACTTGTCTAGATAATAGTTGGATCCTCATACCTGAATCTGTTGATTCACATTATACAGCCAATTCATTAGAATCTTCGGATTCTGAATCATCATGATTCTTATATCCTTTAGGATCTGCTTCTATTCTTGTGCTAAATGAGATAATTTCATCTTGAAAATTGATCTAATCTTAAAATAAACCGTATATGTCTTAAAGATAGTGCAAATTATATTTCTGTTTGGCATATATGTGGGGTACACGATGTTTTTCATCTAAATGGTACTAAATCACATGAATTTGGAGAATAAACACTTATAGTTTCAAATAATATAATATTAACAAATTTAAGAATTCATGCGTTATATTTCAAATTCGGTATAACTAAAAGAGCATTTCATAACCTGATCTTATTTACTTTGAGATTTATCGCGTATCATTTCAAATATTATTCAAATTGAATGATTTATAAATACTGAAAAAGATACATAGAGTACAAGATGAGTTGGATTGTTTCCTATCCTAGGTTACCCTTGGTCATTGCTACAATGTGTGATGAATTACTCGGATACTGATATGATCTTCTTACTCATGATATTCATTCAAAAATATGTGATTTCAGTTTATACAGATAAAAATTCAAAAATATGTGTTTCCTTTTGTACAGATAAAAATCCAAAAATATGTGATTTCAGTTTATACAGATAAAAATTCAAAAATATGTGTTTCCGTTTGTACAGATAACAATCCAAAAATATGTGATTCCGTTTGTATAGATAAAATTCAAAAAGATTTTGTTTTTTATTTTCCATGAAAATTTTAATCTTTTATTGAATTGTTCGGGATTGGATCAAATACATGTTGCTGGCGGAAGTTCAAGACGTGACGGATTGAAAGTTGGTAAAAAATTTTATCAAAGAAAGTGTTGAAGGCATTAAGTTCGCCTCCTTCTGGTGAAGCGAACTTAATATGTTCGCCTGAAATTGGTGAAGCGAACTTATTATGTTCGCCTAGGCTTGTTAAGCGAACTTAACAAGTTCGCCTAATCAAGCGAACTTAATCTGAATAAGGGTTTATCCAGACGAACTTATCTATTTCATCGTCTTCCCAGTTTAAGCGAACTTGTTGTTCAAAATTTTTTGAAATTTCAAATTACATGGTTGTTGGGTTGTTAATCAGTATCTACTGAATCGAAAATGGATTGCGAATCTAACCAAGGTATTTTCATCGTTTTTCATTCGGTAAATTGAGAGAAAATCGAAGTTTTTGTCTCGGTTTTCATCCCGAAATTGTTTTTGCCCAAATTGAGGATATTCAAGTTTTAAATCGTGAAATTGATCATTGATAATGACTTAGTAATACTAATCGAGTGTTTTACAATGGTTAATTCATGATTTCTACACGGATTGAAAGGATTTGTGATTTCTGGTTTGAATTCGAAACGACAGACAGTTCAGGCGAACTTGTTCAAGCGAACTTATTCAAGCGAACTTGTCTAGGTGAACTTAATAAGTTTGATTCTTGAAACACTAAGCGAACTTATTAAGTTCACCTAGGGGTCAGAGGAGTTTTAGACTTGTGAAAATTTTTTGTGTTTGATTTTTTTTTAAATTTTTTTTGTTGTTTTTTTTTTTAAATTTGTTTGTCATATTGTTTGTGTTTTGTTATTTGTCTAATATGTGTTTGTTGTCCAAATATTTTTCAGATGGCTCATTGTGTCGAATACAAGCACAACCAGGTCGCATTGTTAGATCCTAACATGTCAGAGGCCATACACTTTCAAGGGACTATAGGATTTCTGAATGGCTCACGACTACGTGTTGCCTTATCTGCTGATCCATACATCAGTCTGGCGTTTATTCAACAGTTTTGGGACACCGTACATTCAGATACTGACGTAGAACCTCATGTTCTTCGTGCCACAGTCAACAATACTGAGATTGCTATATCTGAAGACACTATTCGTGCAGCTCTTGCATTAGGTGGTGCTGCTGAAGATCCTATATCATATCCTAATCCTTTGATCATGGGATGCTTTCAAAGGATGGGTTATCGTGGAAAACCGAATGACACACAGGCACGTAAAGGTGGTTTGGTGGGTGAATGGAGATACTTCATGCATGTGATTATTCAATGTCTCTCTCCACGTAAGCTAGAACAGATGGCTTAAAAGCTGCTCTTCAAGCTGCAATGGTAGCTTTGACATTGAATAAGCGTTTCAATTTTGCAAGATATATCTATAGGGAGATGGTTATGCAAATCATACCTGCTGAAGGTCAAGGATTTTTGATGAATCCTAGATTTATCCAGATGATTCTGAATCATATTCTTCCTGATCTCCCACAGCATCCGATTAGATTAACTTTGACGCCGATGTCTAAGCGTATCTTTACGGATTGCACTAAGGTGAAACAACAGAATCAAGCATTGATTCCTGTTAATGCTCCCTTGTTTGGTCACTTAATCAATCCTGATTATGTTGAACCACCAAATGACAATTGGTTTCATCCTAATGAGTTAGCTCAAGAGCAAGGTCAAAATGTTCAACAACAACAACAACAACCACAACAACAACCTATTCCACAAGTACAAGTTCCACAACCACAAGCTCAACAACAACAACAAGTTCCCGTACAACAACAAATTCCTATTCAAGAACAAGTTCCAATTCCACAAGCTCAGGTTGATATACATGTCAATGAGCCTATTCTAGAAGAGGTCGTTCATGAACATGACCAAGATCTAGGGATGAATATGGATGACTTTGTTGATGACGATGTGAACTCGCCCATTCATGAAGCTGAAGGGAATGTGGTGACAGAGAATGAGTCGAGTTCTAGCACAAGTGATACAATCTTACCTATTTCTGAAGATACAGATTCTGATGAGTCTAGAGATTTCTCTTCAGATCATTATGAACGGTTGGCTCGTATACCTTTGGCTAATGCTGGTAAACGCCTTAAATCTACAGCCAAAAGACAACGACATAAGTCTGTTCGGGATCCTCCTTCCGGATCAGTACTTGGTAAAAGGACATTAGTGGATGAGAGTTTAGATAGTGATTTTAATCCTGATCCTAAAGCTCCAAAGCTTATGGCTGCTGCCCAATCTTCTCAGGGTGTGGAGGATGCTACTTTTGTTGCTTCCTTGATTGTCACACCTCCAGGCTCTAAAGAACAATCTCCTGTTCTCACTCCTGTTCCTCCAGTGATTCCTACTCCCAGTACTTTCGTTCCTCAATCTTCAGCTGGTCCTTCTAAGCCTTCTGATTCTGAAAGGATTACTTTCCTTGAATCGCAAGTGCTTGCTTTACAAACCCAGGTGGATACTCTTGTATCTACTGATACTCAACGACAGTTGGTGATTCAGACTCAAGCTACGCAGATTGCTGCTATGCAGGCATTAGTATCCAAGCTTGTTGAGCGTCTTGACTCTCAGGGGGAGTTAAGGATACGTGATGCATGTCATACTGAGTCTATTCAATGACATGATGATGAAGACAATGATCCTTCTGGTAATATTGAGGGTGATCGTCAATATGCTGACGTTGATCCTATTTCTAAAGTTCAGGGGGAGTCGACATCACAATCAATTGATGGAAACAAAGATACTTCTGGCGTTAATGACGAAGAAATCTTATTATTGGAGTTCTTTGCTGAATCGAAGGAGGAAGAAGCTGAAAAGATAGCATGTCTTGATGACATTGATGAATTATTCAATGATATAGAAGATGATGTGTCAGATACTGAAATAGAAGAAGGAGAGATAGTGGAGATAGAGATAGAGAAAAGTCAAGATAAAGTGATTTATGAAGGCTGTGATGGTCTTAATGTTCCTTATAACTTCATCCAAGATGATTTTATTCCTGAGTTTAATTATGAAGGAGCAACAGATTCTATGGACTCATTTGAAGACATCACACTGCCTGAAGATACTGCTGATTCTAAGATTGATACTGATGATGAAAACATTCAATCCAATACAGATGCTTAAGCTAATACTACTCACACTGAGTCTCCAAAGATGAATGAAGAACCTGTGATGTACAGAAATACAGGTATGACCAGAGAACAGTGGAGAGAAGTTGTGAATAGCTGGATGAAGGTGCTACCCAAGTCTCAAGCACAACCTGCTCAAAAAGAAAATTATGTGAATAAAGAGAGGTGTGTAGGAAGAATGATAAGCTGGTTTTATGATAATGACATAAAACTATTTGCTATTAAAAGATCTGATGGTGTTCACTACTTAAAGCCGAGGATCAAGTATTTCAATACCTTGCCAAGATGTGAAATGAATGGTCTAGCTTCAAAGCTACTTATTAATAAATCTAAGTTGGGTTTAGCTGATGTGATAGCAAATCTGATCAAGAGAGAAGGTGGTTCGGGGAAGTATGAAAGGCTAAAGCCTCAAAAAGGAAAGAGAGTGAAGAACATAGATCACAAGACTAGGAAAGTGACCTGGAAGTACAAATTTAGACCAGTACGTGCTGTACACAGGATACCATTGAAGAAGATTCCTCAAGATTTCCTTGGGAATATGAAATGGTGGTATGTCGATGTTAATACTGGTGAAGCAAGGATTGAAGACAAAGAGAATAATGTCATTGTATGTTTCTATGATGTAATGAATCTTATCAATTTTTCAAAGAAAGATCAGAGAACGTTGAGAAAGAATGAAATCATGTTCACTGATGAGTGGAAAGAACAAGGATTGCAGTACAAGCGAGTATTGGAGATATGTAGAAGATATGGAGTGCATGCAGGAAGCAGATTGCCGGATAATTGGAAGAGCTCATCATGAAGACAGAAGACTGAAGATCAAGCTATTGTCAAGGGGGAGTCTGTTAGGACATAGTTTGTAATGACAAAAGCTTTGTAATAGTTTAGATCTTATGTCTTTATGTTTTTTGTAATGTATTAATGTTCTAAGTGTTTTTATACAAGTTGCTAGAGGCGAACTTGTTAAGTTCGCCTAGTCTAACAGAGGCGAACTTGTTAAGTTCACTTAAGTCTATCTGTGGCGAACTTGTTAAGTTCGCTTAGTCTGTTAGATGCGAACTTGTTAAGTTCGCCTAATGCAGGTCAGTAGTCTATATATTGATGTTTACAGAGCCAGTTTGAGGAGATTGAACAGTGAACAAAATCGAAGTAGAACAAGATAGATTGAGTCTGTAAACTCTATTGTGAATTGGAATACAAGCGTGAAGTTTATTTACTTGATTGTCTCTATTGTCTTTTGTGTATGCAATCGTTGATTCGGTGGATTCCGCACTCCGAGTTAACGACACGTCTTATCATGAGAACGATCTGTAGAAGTGTCATGAGGACCTACATCAAGATTCTCTATTTACTTGTTTCTAGGGTGACATGCATGCTTATGAAATGTTTATGAAATGATTCTTAAAACGAATGTTTGCGAAACGAATGTTTTCTAAAGGAACGATGTTTGAAACAAGAAATGTTTATGAAAAGAAATGCCATGAAACGAAATGTTTATAACGAAATGGTTTTGCAATGAAAGGAAAGGGTTTTATAAACGAATGAATGTTTTACAAAAAGAAATCGGGCAAATGTTTTATGGAAGTAATTACAAATCCAATTTGTCGAATGAACGAAATTGACGAATGAAGTCTGGGAATATAATTTCCAGCCTTATGACATGTTTTGCCATAAGTACAACAGGGGTAGTGCCTTTGTGGCCTATCAATGGTTTATTGGTTGTATAATCGGGACGGGGGTGACGACGGTCACTCAGGGTTAACGTGACCCGAGAATGGAATCACTTTGGGGCTTGCGGGTTCTAAGAGTGATGAATGAATGGACGGAATGAATAGTGTACGGTCGGTCTTCATGCATGTAGCCTTAGGGGGCAGTGCAATATGAATGGACGGAATGTATTGTATTGTCGGTCTTCGTGCATGTAGGCTTAGGGGCGACACAATACTAAATGACGAAATGGACGGTAAAACAGATTTAGATATTTATTGTATGACTTAAATGGAATGACAAATGGTTTTATGAATGAATGTATGAACATATGTATGAATGGAAAATGAATGTTAAGCCCTATTTTTATTTATGAATGATAAAACTCTAATGAATAAACGAAAGGTAAACCATTTTCTTATAATTGAATGAAAAACTTGAACTCACTAGCGTTAGCTGGCTTTTAGTATGCATGTCAGGTTAAGTTAGATGACGGATGATGGATGCTGCTTTGCTACTCGAGGAGTTACCTGGCATTAAGAGACTGACATCCCATTTGAATTTTGATTGATTGAATGTTTAAGACAATGTTTTAATTTGTTGCTATTTTGCAAACAATGTAATGACGTTTATTACGCTGCTTTATGTTATTTGAAGTTTAAGAGCTGATTGTTGAATGAGTAAATCCAATACGTGAGGCCTCCCGGGTTTAGGGCCTTACAAAGTTTGCATATATTAAAAGTCTAACTTTTAAAATTAAAGAAATAGGGCACTGTTGCCACGATACCTGAAGTGAATGCCTTAAAACATTCTCTACCTTCAGCTGCATCGGGCATCTCTCTAACACGACATATTGGTTTAGAGATATGCATCTTGGTCTCACCAATAGCTTTGCCCGTGTCCATGGCCTCGATAGTCTTTTCTTGTACCTCTTTGCTTGTGCCGAACAGGTGAAGACCATCATTAAATATTCTTCTAACGATGTCGTCACTAGGGTATATCCCAGTCCGCTCAAGCTGGTTGACAAATCATGTCATGCTCCATGCATCTTGGGGATTCATTCTTGCATTCCAAGAGATGAAATCCCTTACCTCATCATAACGACTCGATTGGAGCATCTTCCTTTTATAGTCGTCACAAACGTTATCAACAAAAATGTCATTGACTAAGTGATCATCTAAAGGAATGCATGCTTTTTGGAGGTCTTCCACTTTGTTCCTCATGATCATAGCACGCCTAAGATCCTTCATTGCGACTTTCTCAATGTCTTCCTCCAAGGAAGCAAAAGGATTATTGTCGTACTCTTGATGTAATCTCTCCTTCAAGTCATTTATCATTGTAAGGCCCAAAACCCGGGAAGCCTCACGTATTGGATTTACTCATAAACAACAGTTCTTAAACTTGAATATCAAATAACACAGCGGAACTTTCATTCAAACATAACGTAAACTTGTTCAACATTCAAAAGTCATAAACATTGTCTTAACATAACCGTAAACATAACGGGATGTCAGTCTTCATGATCAGTCGGGTAACTATTCTCGCTTTCCAATCATCCACATCCAACATCCATTCATGTACTTATTCTGAATGTGCATACTAAAAGTCAGCTACGCCGGTGAGTTCTACCTTTTACATAAAACATTAACTTCAAATATTTTCCAAAACATAACATTTAACTTCATTAATAAAAGTGTACGTAAACATGAAATAACATAATAGAAAACATAAGTCAATAAATACATCGAATCTGCACCTTCTCGTAACCGCCAATTCCATACTTCAAGCACGGTGCCTCATACGGCACTCGTACCAAAAACTTCAAGTACCGTACTTTGTAGAGTACACGTACCAAAACTTCAAGCATGGCATCCCAAAGGATAGCACGTACCAAACTTAAAGGATCACGTTAACCCTTATGGTGACCGTCATCAACCCAGTTATACAATAGTTGGCCAGCCACAAAGGCCCCTAAAAAGGTATTGCCCATACATAGCATACATAACATACATAACTTCGATCCCCGAAGGGACCGTGGCAGATTCATATACTTTGTGACTTTCATAAAACCTTTACTTATTTTATATTAACTTCAGTTAAAGTATTCGTACGTTTTATTAAATAACATTTCATTCGTAAACACTTCGTAAACTTCTTTGGAAAAATATTTCGTAAACACATTTCAAAACTTCACTTTCTAAAGCATATTTCATAAACATTCATTCGTAAAAACATCGTTTCGTATGTATGCACACTAGCCCGAAACATCATTTAAAACATTCAAAAAGGGCTCTAGAACTCACCTGGTAAGCTAGCCTCGGATGTCCTAACAAAGGTCCCACCGACGTCACTCACGATCTGAATCGATAAGTCAATCAAAATCAGACCTAACCTGACACTAACAGTTCACAACTCCTGGCTAGGTGAACATAAGGCTAAGTTCTCCCGACCCTGGCCCTACGAACATGTCCAGCGAACATAACAGGTTCACCACATCAACCCTCAGTGAACTTAACATGTTCGGTGCTTCTATGACTGGTGAACTTAGCAAGTTCGCCATACCTGCTCAAGGCGAACTTGAGAAGTTCGCTTGCGAGGCTGTCTTCTTCCCCAAGAACCCTAGGTTCTTGCATGTGAATCAAAACTCGTCAAGATCCAAAATTTATACGTTAAAAACGTTTGCTTAACATCCTAGAAGCTAGATCTATGATTATTTCTAAGTTTCATACTAAAAAATGTCGTCTTTTTACCCAAAACCTGAAAATTCTAAAATGAACAAAAACTCAGATTTAGGACGAGTAATTACCTGTTGATGCTCGAATCTTCTTGTTGAGCACTCCAGAGACGATTACCCACGATTTTTTGAGCACCTTTAAGGCTAGACCTAACTTTCTCTCACTAGATCTCTCTTTATCTTCTCTCTCTAAACTGAGGGGTGGAGTAGAAGTGAGGCCGAAATGGGGTGGAGGCCAGGGTTTAAGCCCACGCTCCCCCTTTATCCAGCCCAGCTCCTCGGCCCAACTCGTGGCCCTCTAGCCAATCCGTTTCATCCCTAAAAACCCATTTATTAATTCATCGTTATTTTCGGGACGTTACAATCATGTCATAAGCAGACCAATGCAGCAGCGCCGGTCTAACCCCCGGGTAGATAGATGCCAACATTAGATCTGATATGACTCTCGCATCATCCTTAAATTTGTTCCAAGCTTCTAGAACAAATTCGTAAGCATGCCTAGATGGCTGCTTAGGCAATGGAAACTTTAAAACGTGCAAATTCTTATTGGCCTTGAGGACTTTCTTCAAATTGTAGTACCAAACCAAGAAGTTCATTCCATCGAGTTTAACTTTCAGAATATCGGTAATAGGCTCTAGCACACTTTCGTTATAAGTTTGATACATCTACAAAATACAAAATAAAGTTTTAGAATTTTCATGCTTAACGTCCTAATTAAATTTATGACCCAATTGCAAAAAATATATAATTAGGAATGAGATCCTGGTTCACCATTGCACAATGAATGGTTGAATACTCTCTAGTGACATGGCTATGTAGGTAGGTAACGATTATCGATTGTGTCAACTACACAATTCTCGGTTAGAGGGGCATGAAGAGTAATGTCAAGCTTGGATACGTTTCTATCAACTACGCCCACTTAATACGACTTTAAGTGATATTCGCCCTTCAATTGCAACTATAGAACCAGCCTAAGTGACTCAGGAATCGCGGTTGTACCTTCAACTGAAACCGTAGGCCCGGATGCAGGGTAATTCTCTAACATCGAGGGTTCAGATAAATTAGTTGAAATGTCACAATTTAGGGTGGCGCAGAAATATCGATTTTAATTTGGGATTTGCTTCGATGTTTTAAATTACCGTGTAAGGGTCAAAAACATTTTTGACGACTAGGAGCATGAGCCAGGTCGTGTAATTTTAGTAAACCAATTTTACTATTTAGTTCATGAAACGCCTTTCAACACTCGACACGATCCAATTTTAAATACCTTATTTAATCTAAATTAGTCGTTAATCACAAACCAAATTTTAAACTAATTAACTCTTTAGTTAATTTAAATTAGTTTTAAATAAAAAAAGTTAAATTTAAAACTCGTTTTACTTTTAAATAAAAACACTTTTATTTAAATTACCTTTCCAATAAATTTTTAAACATTTTAATTTTCTCGTCGTTTTAAGATTGTGTCAAAAACATTTTTTGTCATGTTTAGCGGTTTTAATTATTATCCTAAATAATTATCCACAACCACAAATATAAAAAAAAAATCGAGTACCTAGTATAAAAATGTTCGGTTTCGTTCGAGCCATCAACTGAACCGGTCTAAATGGACATACAAAATAACTATTATCATGCCGGCTCCCACTTAGCTCAAGATCCCTATCTTGTCATCCCGGTTGTCTCCGTCTTCGGTCTTCAATTCTTTGACTCGTTCGGTTTATAAATTTTATAAATTTACAATAAATAAATAAATAAAATAAACCTAACTATTACAAGGGTTCCAAATAAGCTGAAAAATACAAAACCGAAATAAACAACAAACACAACCACGAGTCACTAGGGCTCGACTTATCAAACACAATCAATCCAAACGAAAAAGGCTCGATATTTTTGTCAAACAAAAGTTTTGACAAAAAAAAACACAAGATAAAAAAAAATAACTATTATGTCTAAACGCGTGTAAAGATGGCTCTGATACCACTGTTGGAAATCCATGTACCAGTTTTACTTTTTAAAACATATTAATTTCATCTTATTGAATAAACAAATTAGATTTATTGAGCGAAAGCGATAGTACATATTAACAGTTCTAAATCGGGATCCCATCAGCGATCCGATTACACGCGAATAAACAATAAAAGTAAAACCAACCATAGCGGGTAAGGAATTATACCTTTGACGATAACCGAAAGATCGGCACTTTCATTCAACGAGCGTCTTACTAGTGACTTATCACGAACCCGCAAATCACACGAAAACGTCTCACGTTTTGCGTAAACGGGAACCGCCGACGGCAGAAGAGAGGCCCGGCGGCAAGGCGGCGGGTGGGAGGTGGCTTCCCATCGGGGGCGGCCTCACGGTGGGGGCCGGTGGTTGACGGTGATGCAAAGGGGGAGGGGAGCTCCTTCTTTGCACAAGTTTTGATGGAGGCAACAAGTGGGCATTAGGGTTTTAGTTAAGTATGTATTTAAAGATACCATAATTACAAACTACACCCCAGGGTATTAACTGTTAATTACTTTTAATCCCTTGACTTTACTAATTAAAATTAAGAATTAATTACACAGATGGCCCCTGTGGTTTGGCCAAATTACGGTTTTAGCCCCTGGGATTGCTAAACTACAACTTTGACCCAATAGTTTGCACGAAAGTAACACCAATGGCCCCCAACCTGGATGTCCGTCTATTTTAAACGTTAACTCCCCTCACGTGAATCCCACGTGAGGGTAATTAGGTCTTTTCATATGCCCCTTTTCTAGAACAAGTTCCCTCCCATTCCATCCCTCATTCTTCTTCTTCTTCGCTTCCATCGCTCTCATCACTCTCGTTCACCTGCAATCTCTAAGAAACCCTTTGGCTGGAAGTTGCGAAAGGTTCAACGACACTACAATCGAAGATGGTGTGGTGCATTAGAGGTTCTGGTCTTGACATTGATGAGAAAGAAGCTTACAGTACGTATTCAATCTCACTTAAATTTGAATATATTTTTACAAAATTGAAACAAGGTTTGATTTTTTTTCATTATAATCTCTTTTAAATTTGAATTTTTTTTCATTATAATGACAGGGGGTTCCCCAAACTTGTTTTCTTTAAGAATTCATCATAGTGGATCGTTTAGGAACTTCCCTGGGAGGAGATATGCTTATGGTAGGTTATCATATGTTGATCTATGTGACATCGATGAGTTTTCAGTACATGAAATAGACTGGATGATGAGGGAGTTACGGTTGTGGGAGGAAAATATAGAAATGTATTATCATTTTATGATCCCTGGCACAGACTTGGATTTTGGTTTAGCGGCATTAGGTAATGATAGTGATGTGTTACATTTGGCTAGGTATGTGAAGGATCACAAGCTTATTGATGTGTATATTGAACGTGGTGAAACCAAATTGAAAACTTACTTCACATCCCCACAAAGTTCAAAAGTAGTGATCGAGGAGCTGGAGGATGTAGGAAGCCATAATTTTAGAAAGCCAAAACCTTTTAGGGCAAAGAAGTTGTTTTTAGGATGGCATGGGGGGGTTGACAAGAATGTTGTGAATGAAACTGAGGGTGTTGACAAGGGAACTGAGGTTGTTAACAATGAACCTGATGGTGTTGTGAATGAAAAGGAGGCTGTTGGGAAGGAAACAGACGCTGTCCAACAGCAAACAGAGACTGTTGTGAATGAAACTGAGGGTGTTGACAAGGGAACTGAGGTTGTTAACAATGAACCTGATGGTGTTGTGAATGAAATGGAGGCTGTTGGGAAGGAAACAGACGCTGTCCAACAGCAAACAGAGACTGTTGTGAATGAAACTGAGAAGGAAGTAGATGTAAACTTGAATGCTTTTGAATATGATTTTGATAATGTTGAATTTGACAGAGATTTTCCTATGCCTGATGTAGCTAATGTTGATCATAGTGAGGATAGTGATGATAGTGACTACATAGTTGACAAAGATAATGAGGTGGATGAGGTTGAAGTAGACATGAGAGATTTTGGTGACAATGTATCTGAAGGAGAAGAGTATGTGGCTGGCTTCAGTGATGGGTCACTTGACAGTGGCACTGAAGAGTCATCTGATGACTTTGAATCAACAAGAAGCAAAATGTTGAGGGAAATAAGGAAAAAAAAGAAAAAAGATAAAACTGCTGGGGTTCAAGCAGTAAGATTTTATGTGGGCCAGATTTTTGGTACCAAACAGGAGTTGAAAGATTTAATCAAAAGGCATGCCATTGAAACTAGGAGGGACTTGGCATTATTTAGAAATGAGGCTAGAAGAGTAAGGGCAATATGTAAAGGGGATGTAGTACAATATGAAACAGATGAACAACTTGATGGGCCTAATGAAGATGGTGATGGGCCTAATCAATCATGTGGGCCAACTAGTGCATGTGGTGTCTCAAGTAAAGACAAAACAAAAGGGAAAGGTAAAGTTGTACCATGTCCTTGGGTTCTGTATGCAACCAAAGAAAAGGCAGCAGGAGAAACATGGTTGTTGAAAACATACAAATCCATACATACATGTCTTCAATCAAGAGAAGTTAAAGCTTTCACAGCTGGTTTTATGGCAAAAGAAACTTGGATCATCAACCAAGTTGAATCTAATCCAAAATTGTCTACAAAATCTGTTCAGGATGAGTTGCTGAGAAGATATGAATTAAATTGTTCCAAGATGAAGGCTTTCAGGGCAAAGACCAAGGCTGCAAATCAGTTGAGGGGTGACTACAAGGAACAGTACACAAGGTTAAGAGACTATATATTGGAGCTTCAAGCTAATAATACAAACACCACTGTTAAGTTTGTTGTAGAAGATGAAACAAATCCAGATGCACCAACTAGGATATTTAAGAGAGTTTACGTCTGTCTTGGGCCTTTGAAGGATGGTTTTAAAGCATGTAAGAGGGAGTTGTTGGGTTTAGATGGAGCATTTATGAAAGGACCCTATCCAGGTCAACTATTGACTGCTGTTGGTATTGACCCAAACAATGGCATTTATCCCCTAGCATATGCCATTGTTGAAGCTGAAAATAAATTGTCTTGGACATGGTTTCTTCAATGTGTGGCTGATGATCTGGAGAAAGACGAAAGATGTAATTTTACCTTCATCTCTGATAGGCAAAAGGTATGTTTACTATTATACTTATTGATGTGTATATGTTAGATAACTGGTTAACAAAATGGCTAATTTAGGGATTACTTTTATTACACAGGGACTTATACCTGCATTAGCCAAAGTATTTCCTTCTGCTGAACATAGATTTTGCCTAAGGCATTTGCATCAAAACATGAAGCTGAGGTGGAGGGGGAAAGCATTCAAGGATCTGTTATGGGGTTGTGCTACTACTACAACTGTCCAAGAATTCAGATCTAAGATGGAGGAACTTAGGACTTTCAATACTGAAGCTCACAAGTGGTTGTCAAGTATCCCACCACAACATTGGACAAGATCCCATTTGCTATGTACTATGAATATGGTTTATGTCTTTTGGTATGTTTTAGACAATGTTTGGTTTGGATTTGTTTGTTAATGTCTTTTGTTATGGTTTGGATTTGTTTAGACAATGGTATTATCAGTTTGGGTCTGTAATATTATTGAATTCTGCTATATTAGTTTTGTAATGGTATCATCAGTTTGGTGCATTTTGTAATGGTGTCATCAACAGGTTAAGAGTGCATTTTGGTCTACTTTTGGTATGCATTTTGGTCAGGAATGGTATGCTTTTGGAATGGTATGTTTTTGGTCTGCATTTGTTCTGCTTTTGGAACACTAGGTCTTAAAAAAGCATACCATTTTAGCCTAATTGTATGGCTGCATTTGGTCTGTAATTTTATATGTATGCAGATAAACAGTTCTGCTGGATTTTGGTCTGAAATTTTGAACACAAATATTACAAAACATCATGAATTACAAAACATCAAGCATTCCCATTTCATTGATTCAAGCATTCCCATTACATGATTGAAATACTTTACAAAAGAAAAGCAACGATCACAATTAATAAGCCTAACCTTAAGAACATGAATACATTTTGACTTTTCTTCTTATGAAGTTCAGCTTCCAACACCTTCACCTCCCTCTCAAGTTTGTTTTTTGACTTCAGGAGGCCGGGAATAATCTGAACAGAACGTGGGCACATTGGTGGATCAAACCAACAGATAAATCGGCACTTGGAATTCTGCATAAAAAACCCAAAATCTAAAAAAAACATAGATTTCTTAAGGAACAAGAAGAAATTGATGAACTTACCGGTAGGGGACAAGAGTAGAACCGTCGACCAGGATTCTGATCAGTCCAAGAGGTGCGAATAATTGCCCTTCTTCCACAGTAGCATAAAGCCATGGAGATGTACGCTTCGTAGGTAAGGATTTCTCAAAATAAGAAGAAGATGAATCTAGGTCAGGGAGAAGAAGATGAATCTTGGTCAGGGAGAAGAAGATGAACATAGGTTTGGGTTTAGGAAATAGAACAAGTCACGTGGGTTTAATAGGGGATTTTAAATGCAATTTAAAAGGGGCATATGAAAAGACCTAATTACCCTCACGTGGGATTCACGTGAGGGGAGTTAACGTTTAAAATAGACGGACATCCAGGTTGGGGGCCATTGGTGTTACTTTCGTGCAAATTATTGGGTCAAAGTTGTAGTTTAGCAATCTCAGGGGCTAAAACCGTAATTTGGCCAAACCACAGGGGCCATCTGTGTAATTAATTCTAAAATTAATTAGTAAATATTAACCGACTAACATTTAACTCTTAAATGTTTAAACCTTTTCGTCCTTATTTCTCTAAATAACTAATCACCGAATTAACCGATAAATATTTCTCTAAACATTTATCCACTGAATTAGAATTCCGCGTTTTGTGAACTACAATGTTTACGACTAAACATTATTAATTGCTTGTTTGTCCAAAGTGTAACTCTTTGGATCGTACCTCGATAGTAACGTTGATTGAATCGACGATCGGACATCTTATATCCAACAATGAATGTGTAAGGGATGGGTGAAATTGGTATTGGAGTCTAAGAACTCAAATTTTCGTATTGTGTATGAAGTCAGTGAACTTCACATAATAAGTATGGTGGGTGTTTTGAAGTCCATGAACTTCACTTAGGTGTAATGGTGGTAAAAATGAGTTCATATGAGGGTATATTGGTGAATGAAATATGTGAACTTCACTTATTGTGTCATTGAAGTTACGAACTTCAAAACGGTGTGTGGGGAACATGAGATCATAAGTATCTCACTAAAATGGGTGTGGATTGGATAATAAGGTGATTGTAGTCTATGAACTTCATATATGTGAATGTTGAATTCATAAACTTCATTAGAACAATCTGGGGAGGGATTGAGGTCATTAGAACCTCACCAAATTAGTGTATAATGGGTGGTAAGGGAGAACCAAACAATATGACATTACTTACTAAATATATTAAATTTAGACGCATTGACACTAGAAAACACCGACCTCCTTCTTTCATCCATAAAACGAACTGAGTTGAAATCACCAAAAAAATAGTACCTCCCGGATGATGATGAACGAAAGAAGCTAAAACCACCCACAACTCCTTCTTTTCACTTTCACCTCATAAACATTAGCCATAAAACATTTAAGATTAAGATAATTCCACTCCCCTTCCACAATCACCACGTAATCCGAACAGAATAAGGACGTTTTAGAAAAAAACCAACGGTCAACCACCGACATCCTTGATTCTTGAATTCCCAGGAAATTAACACCTTCTTTGATACATAAATTAGAAATCCTCTCTTTTTTCTTCACTCCCGATCCCATATACATTAAAAGATAAGATATTCATTGATCCGCAAATTGACCTCCCATCCCATTCATCATAATGTGAAAATCCCCTTCGGTACCATCCACCCAAAGTTTTACATGAACTTCGACATTTCATTTACGAAAGAAAAACCATTTAAATCCTTACCCGTGGAATGGCTCCGGCCAGACCCTATCTTACCGTTTCCACTTCTAGTTGGAGACAACGACATAGATCTCCTCGAATTAGAACTGTATCCCCTCCTCATGTAGAGACTTAACAAATTTCACCCCAAGGTTTTACTCCAATTGGCTTAGAAATTTTGGGTATGTTGTTAATAACCCAAACACAAGTTTAAATTTGTGAAATAATGAGGTAACCCTCTAACTTTTACTTTCATCTAGAGCTTGAAAGTGGGGTTTTAGGGTTTTTTGATAGTTTGGTTAAATTGTGTTAAAGATAACACTTCTAGTATTCAGGTAATTTTATATGGAGTGGTAATTTCGTGTACTGAATTTGAAAATGAGTTAAGTGGGGCGTGCATATTTATGTTGCATGTCAATTTGGATGTGTTGCAACACGAATGAGAGTCAAGTTGTGATAAATTGAGATGAATTATATTAATTTGATGTGATACGTGAGTAAGGGCCGGCCATGGGGTAGGTCGAGCCGGCCCGCCGTCCAGGGCCTATTTTTTAGGGGGTCAAAATTTGTATATATATGTTTTTTATAAAATTTTATATACCGGTTTTATATATTTTGACATTTTTATAAAAACTTAAAACATACTGTGTCCTTTTTATAATGGTTGGTTCCTCTTTAATCTTTATAATGTAATGGTTGGGCCATAATCCGTTTAATCTTTATAATGTAAATATGTAATGGTTGATTTGTTGGACCCTAATCCAGTAATCAATTTAATCTTTATAATGTAAATATGTAATGGTTGGGCCCTAATCTTTATAAAGAAATTAGAAACCATCGGCTGTTTAAAAAATGACGAATTGAATAACAGAAGAAGCAGGAAACGAATAGTCGAACTGTCGAATTTTTTTTTTTACTATAACGTTAATCATCATTTAAAAAAAATTAATTTATATATTTTGTTCGTAGTGCCCTTTTTTCCAGCTCAGTCGGGACACTTAAATCCTCAGGACCGACCCTGATGAGTACAACTCATGGATTAGCTTTGAACTTATGTAGCATCATTTTAAGACACCTCATTTATGACGAAACTTTGTAATATACGGCCACATCTCACTTTTGTACTTCGTTTTTTTAGGATTTAATGCTCTTTTTGTTCTACAAACTTTTCTTGGTATGAAATTAATTGTGTGAATTGCAAATAAATAATTTTGACAATACATATAATTTACACATAAAATGGCTTAGTAATATCCAATGTCAAAAGTTCATGCTTTAAATAGAAAACCAAAGTATTGTGTTGTCATCCCCATATTAGACATACCAAAAAAACGAATAATACACAAGTCCAAGTCACTTATATATTAAACTTTTGTGAGTAAACTACCGTATATACGTTTGTTGATGATACGTAAGTCAAAAATTGATACACAACTACATATTAAAGAGAGAAAAAGATAGATAATCACATACCTCATGAATAGATACGTTACTTAAACATTACCTATGGTGAGTTTCCTCCTGAGAGGGTGAAGATGATCGGGTGGGTCAGTGGCCGTGATCCAAATTGCCGTTCAAAAGAAAAATAATAATAAAAAAAGAAAAAAAAACTTAAACATTACTTTAATTTATTGATAGGAGACAAAATGTCCTCATAGAATGTTTTTAAATAATAAAAGAAACCTTATATCTAGAAAGAGCCAATCTCATCGAAGAACTTAGCCAACACGCGCGTTTTTTCACCTCTTTCCCGCCCAATCTCCCGAAACCCTCCCCTCAAATTCGTGCCGTATTGACTCAGAAAACCCTAATTTAGTTCTTAATTTGTGTTACTTTGTTGTTTACTCACGAAGATTCGAGCATGGATGGAGATTTACAGGATCACAACAAGCTTCCCGAGCTCAAATTAGGTTAAACTTTTTTCTTCACTCAAATTAAAAAAAAATGAAATGATTATTAGTGGTTAATAATCTCAAGATTTGATTGAATATTTATCGTCTTCTGCCGTGTTTTGATTTTTGTAGATGCTAAACAAGCTCAAGGGTTTCTCACGTTCTTCAAAAAGTTACCTAATGTAAGTGTTTGCCTCTCGTCTTATTCTTATAGCTCTTTGAAATTATTGAATACTGTTAATATAAGTTGAAAATTTTGTGCAGGACGCGAAGGCCGTTCGCTTTTTTGATCGACGGGTGAGCCACATAGTCACATAAACGAGTTTTGATTTGTTTATTATGAATGTGGCTACTTATTTTGGTAGAAGAAAACTGGAAATTATTTGGGAATTTATTAGGTCATCTTGGTGGCAGCAAATGAGATGATTATGCTAAAGCTCTAGATGAAGGGTTGTAGTTTCTAGCTAAAGAACACTCGCATCTTAGGAGGATAGTCATTGCATGCTATTGTTGTTTTCATGGTTAAATGATTAGAAATTAGAAGGTTGTTTTAAGTAATGAATTTAATCTGAAGAAATAGTAATGTGTGGGATGAATTGAGGATCTGGTGGAGGGATAGGTAGAAATTGACCATTGTCGTTCGTTGTCAGGTGATTAGTAATAAGGCTTTATATGGCATTCGTTTTACATCTCATTTCCAATTGTTTATTACATGTTTCTTGTTTTTGCATTGGTGTGCCCTTTTTTTCTTGGAACGGTCTTGTTTTTCACATTTATGTGGGTTGTGGCCTTTGAATTTATGGTGCTTGCTTCCAGCCCTAAATCAACTCTTCTTGACAAAAACTGCTTGGGAGTTGGGATATGGCTCATGATTCTTCTTGGTTATGTTATACTTCTTATATCTCACCTTTCTTGGTCTTTTTTAACTTCCACCATTTTGTTGAATGTTATCCTTCGTTTTGTTGATTTGATTGAAATAGGTTTAGAACAAAACTCTAAAGACGATGATGGATTACGCAAGTAGGGACAGACTTCTTAAGTGACCGGTGGCCCTTAACTTTGCCTGGTTGGTAACGTGATCATTTGTATTTAGATTAAAAGTTAGGCTAAGTTCCTAGGCCTTTTTGGTAACATTTGTATTATCTGTTTTATGTTTGCATGTTTTCTAATGTAAAGGAAGTTGTGATTTTTGTTTTGACAACAAATTCAAAATGTGTGTGACATATTTGTCTAGTTTTAAAACATAAATTGATGATTTAAAATTAAGACAGAGATTCTATTATGCCAGGTTTGAAAGCTTAGCTTCATTATTAAAATAGCCAACATGCTTTTTTTTTTCTTTCTAAAAACCATTTTGTAAACTGTCAAAGTGTCAAGGTTTACCAAATTTGTAAATTGAATTTAGTTTTCTGGAAACATAAACGTTTAACAAACGTCTAATATGCAGTGTTGATTAATGCAAATGCAAAAGCAGAAAACAAAAGCCTTGCCAAACAAGGTCTTCAGTATTCTTTCTTATAATTTTCCTAATCCCTGAAATTCAAATCACTTCTATGGAGAAAATAAAATTTTGTACATGCATTTAAGGTACAACTGTATCTGAATATAAGATTGTTCTGAAATACATAGACTAAGTCTATTGAAGGAGGATATTGTGCACTATAATACGATTCTATATCTGTTATTATATCACCATGTTCGTCAATGAAAAAGATATTTTTCTTTTTTGTATGTTTGACATGGAAAATTATATCTGAGCTTAGTTATGGAAATTAATATAAAAATCTATGGTTGGTGATTGGATCATTTATAATCAACTATAGGAAACTTTGGATTTCCCCATTGTAATTGCTGATCTCCTTTTTAAATGTTTTATCTGTTATATACTAATGTTTTATCTTTAACTCAATATTCTTTAATATCACCTCTTTTGTATTACTATGTTTACCCTATATTCTTTGTTTTTCCTATCTTTTCACTGATATTGAACACATCATTAAATATTATGCAACTTTATCTTATGCTTTAAATGAATCTTAATAGGATTATTTCACAGCTCATGGTGAGAACGCTTCATTTATTGCAAATACGTATTATCATACCACAACAGTCTTAAAACAAATCGGTAATGGGCTCGATGCTATATGTAGTGTGAGTGTAAGCAAAAATATGTTTGAAACTATCGTTCGTGATCTTTTACTAGAAAGAATCGATCATAGTCTTGAATTATATGAGGGCAGTGGGTCAAACTGGAGACTAATAAAAAGAGGAACCCCTGGTAATCTCAACAGCTTTGAAGACATTTTATATGCAAAAAATGATATGCAAGATTCACCGGTAATTGTAGCCATAATTCCAAATTTTCGTGAAGCCGGGTGCACCGTCGGCTTAGGTTATGTTGATCTTGCTAAACGGGTGCTTGGAATTACTGAATTTCTTGATGATAATCACTTTACAAACGTTGAATCTGCTTTAGTTTCTCTTGGGTGCAAAGAATGTGTTTTACCTACTGAAATCACAAAATCAAGTGAATGCAAACCTTTGTATGATGTAATGTCAAAATGTGGTGTGATGGTAACCGAAAGAAAGAAAGCCGAGTTCAAAGGGCGAGATTTAACACAAGATCTTGGTAGGTTAATCAAAGGTTCAAATGAACCGGTTCGTGATCTAGTTTCTGCTTTTGAATTTGCACCTATGGCTTTAGGGGTATTATTATCTTATGCTGAGTTACTTTCTGATGAAAACAACTATGGAAATTATACGATTGGTCAGTATAATCTTAACAGTTACATGAGATTAGACTCTGCTGCTATGAGGGCATTGAATGTTATGGAGAGTAAAACAGATGCCAACAAGAATTTTAGTCTGTTTGGTCTCATGAATAGAACATGTACAGCTGGCATGGGTAAAAGGTTACTACACATGTGGTTAAAACAACCTTTGTTGGATGTCAAAGAGATTAATACAAGACTAGATTTGGTGCAAGCATTTGTTGAGGATACTGCTTTTCGTCAGGATTTAAGGCAGTATTTGAAAAGAATATGTGATATCGAACGAATGACGCGTATTATTGAGAAACGAAGAGCTAGTTTGTTACATGTTGTCAAGCTTTATCAGGTGAGTTTTTTTTTTTTTTTGCATCTTTGTTTCCTATAATTTTCATGTATGCAACTGTTCTTTTGTGTGCAGTCAAGCATAAGATTTCCATACATTAAAAGTGCAATGGAACGGTATGATGGTCAGTTTGCATCACTAGTTAAGGAAAGATTCATGGATCGGTTTGATTATTTGAGTAATGATGATCACTTGAATAAGTTTATTGGTCTTGTGGAAGTTTCTGTTGACCTTGACCAACTTGAAAATGGAGAATACATGATTTCACCTGGTTATGACTCTCAGTTATCAGACCTGAAAAACGAGCAAGAATCACTAGAACAACAAATACATAAGTTGCATAAACAAACTGCTGATGATCTTGATCTAGCCATTGATAAGGCTTTAAAGATGGATAAGGGTACTCAGTTTGGACATGTTTTTAGAATCACAAAGAAAGAAGAACCAAAAGTAAGGAAGAAGCTTAATACCCATTTTATAATTCTTGAAACCCGAAAAGATGGTGTAAAATTTACAAACACCAAGCTGAAGAAATTAGGAGATCAATACCAGAAGGTTCTAGAAGAATATAAAAGCTGTCAGAAGGAGCTTGTAGCTAGAGTTGTTGCAACAGCAGCTACTTTTTCTGAGGTAATTGCATTCTATTTTTCATTTTGCTTCTGTAATGTTTTTTTATGAATGGTTGTTGACTACTCAACGATACAGGTGTTTGAGGATCTGGCTAAGTTGCTCTCAGAGCTGGATGTCTTGCTTAGTTTTGCTGACCTGGCTGCTAGCAGCCCCACCCCTTATACAAGACCAGATATCACAGAATCGGTAATAATTTCGGCTTTATAAGCATTCTTGATTTTATAACATGTATTATTTACTGGAGGTTGTTATTTACAGGATACAGGAGATATTATATTAGAAGGAAGTAGACATCCATGTGTGGAAGCTCAAGATTGGGTGAATTTTATACCAAACGACTGCAAACTTGTAAGATGCTATGCAATTTATGGCCTTTGTTTTTGGCTATTGAAAAGATTGGCACTAATTTTTACATATAATTTTTTTCACAAATTTCTAGGTGAGGGGAGAGAGCTGGTTTCAAATTATCACAGGGCCTAACATGGGTGGAAAATCCACATTCATACGTCAGGTATTAAGCTCATTTATCGTACGATTTTTTGCTGTTTTAATTCTATTCAAGTTTTACTGTAACATATAGTCTTTTGCAGTGGTACATTAAGATATAATGGCCTTCTGTATGTACTAATTTTTTATTTTTTTCACTTGTCAATTTGTTATGATATTTTTTTGTTCATTTATACAGGTTGGCGTGAACATTCTTATGGCACAAGTGGGTTCCTTGTGACAAAGCTACCATTTCTATTCGTGACTGTATTTTTGCTCGTGTTGGTGCTGGTGACTGTCAGGTAAACTGTAAATTACTTTTTTTTATCGTCTTAAAGTAGTCAATATATTCTTGTTTTATCTCTGTTAGTAGAAAATCACTATTTTATTATATTTTTGTGGTGCTTAGTTACGTGGAGTTTCTACCTTTATGCAAGAAATGCTTGAGACAGCATCAATTTTAAAAGGTGCCACTGATAAATCATTGATTATTATTGATGAGTTGGGCCGTGGAACATCAACTTATGATGGATTTGGTTAGTTTTTAATCATCATCCGATACTCAGTTTATTATACTGCATGCTTAAGATTTTGACTTAAACCATTGATTTTTACCTTAATATGTTATTTGGGGAGCAGGTTTAGCTTGGGCTATATGTGAGCACTTGGTTGAAGTAATTAAAGCACCTACTTTATTTGCTACTCATTTTCATGAGTTGACCGCATTAGCACATGAGAATTCTGGTCAACCTTCTGGTATAGCAAATTATCATGTCAGTGCACACATCGACTCTTCGAGCCGAAAGCTAACAATGCTTTACAAGGTTGTTTGATGCTTTAAACAATAATATAATGTGTATTTGTCTATATATATATATATATATATATATATATATATATATATATATATATATATGTATGTATGTGTATATGAAGAAACAATATTATAGGTGGTTTTTTTAATTCATTGTGATGTTATTCAGGTTGAGGCAGGGGCTTGTGATCAGAGTTTTGGTATCCATGTTGCAGAGTTTGCAAACTTTCCTGAAAGTGTTGTTTCACTTGCTAGAGAAAAAGCTGCTGAGTTGGAGGATTTCTCACCTCTTTCAATTGTATCAAATGAGGCTGAACAAGAGGTATGCCTTCTAATTATTTTATTGTTTAAGCTTTCTAAATATTCTCATCGAGTAACCGGCTGCTGTATATTTTTTGGTTTTGCCTTTTGCTATCGGGTTATTGTTACTATCCACCTGGAAATATTCATGACAAATGCTATTTGTTTTTTTTTTTGAACGCATGGTTGTAAAAATCGCTAGGCGCTAGTCGGGCGGTGAGGTAGGGCCTAGGCCTAGGCGGGATTAATCGGATTGGAATTTTTATATGTAATTTTCAGTTTTTTATATATATACACATTTTTATATGTAATTTTTATAAAAATGTTCATTTTTAAACCACCCCAAAGGTTTTCGCCGGAATTTGGCCGGATATTTCAGGTTTTCGCCAAAAACTTCAGGTTTTTGCCGGAAATTTCAGGTTTTCGCCGGAATGTTCGCCGGAATCTGGCCACCTAGGCGCGATTTGGACCGCCTAGCGATTTTTGGACCGACTAGGCCAAAATTAGTCGTTAACGAGCCGCCTAGCGACTAATCGGCTCCTAGGCGCGATCTTTACAACACTGTTTGAACGGCAACACCTAGATATTCTAGGATAATTGGGTTTCCCCGGGGCAACACCTAAAACATCCAGGGCAGCCCACCACAGGAGGAACCCCCAACTAGGTAAACCTCCTGACCTGGCCACAGACCCCTTTTTTGCTGTTGCCAGGATTCGAACCCAAGACCTCCACTATGAGAAGTCTTGGGGCTACCATTGCTATTTGTTAATTGTGACAATTTTGATCCATTTACATATAAGTGGGTTGATTTGTGTTATGTCCCGTTTTTAACGGGTCAAGCTAAAAGATTTAACTGAAAACAATACGGGTCAAATGGGTTGAAATTCATAACTGTGTACTCAAATACATTTAACCTCTAAAATTACTTTATTAAAAACATTTGGAAGAGTATTGTACTAATAAAGTTTTTATAATCATATTTTACACATTAATTATTTATAAAAATAAAAAATGTAGATAAAAATGTTTTTGCGCCTTTGATCGGCTCACACAAAAATTGTCCATTTTGCCACCACTTTGCCACCTGTACTACTTTTCACAGTTATTCTTGTAGCGATTTCTTTGCGTCTTCATTATTTGTCTTAAAACTCATAATATCAATTTTACCTAAATCTTATAATCATGCTTTTACAGGCTGGCTGTAAACGTAAGAAACCATCCGAATCGGATGATATGGCTATAGGTGCTCCTCGGGCCCGCCAGTTTTTAAAAGATTTCTCTGAATTGCCACTTGATAAAATGGACTTGAAGCAGGCTTTGCAAGAAGTGAAAAGGTTAAAGAATGAGTTGCAGGATGATGCCAGCAACTGTAAATGGCTCCAGCAGTTCCTTTAGCTGCCCTATAAATGTATGTTTTTCTTAATATTTTGGTAATTACCTCTTTTGTCCCCAATCTCCCATGGGCACCTTACATTTTTGGGCTGTTAGATTTTGGTCAAGCTGGTTTTGTTTGGTGCAATGGCAGATGGTGGTTTTGAACAGTTAGCAAGTCAAAGATTGTCTATTTATAAATGTTTTTATAACTGGACCGGCCATCGAACCGGCTGCATTACCAGTCCACTACTCAGATTGGTTTAAAAATCTGGATGACGTCATAAATAATCTAAACATGAAAACTATGTAAGTATAACTAATTTGCAACAAAATATGAAATTACGTTATCTTTTGATGTGCATTTGTAGTTTTAATAAAATATGAAATTTTAAATAAACAAAATACGAAGCCTAAAGTAGTATATAAATCAATAAATAAGATCTTGAAGGGAAAAAAAATTAAAAATTAAAAAATATATAGAATTTGGTTTGACCACCTAGTTTGGTTCAATTGGTCCGACCAGTAACTGATAGGATCAAATACTTTTAACCGTATCGGTTTTATGGCTGGTTCTCGGTCCGGCTAGTCCAGTTTAGTTCTGAAAACGCTGTTATTTATCAACAGAGTCAAAGTGACTTGCATGTAAAGTGTTTAATCAAACACCAAAGTAACAATTAAATAAGAAAGAACTATTACATCTTAAAAAAACTAACTTCACATTATTATATTTAATATATTTAAAAACTGAAGCGGTCCGATCTCTCCCCGGACCCTACGCAAAGGCGTGAGCTAAGTCAAGTACCGGATGCGTCCTTTTTTTTAGTTGAATTCTAATTTTAACGAAATAGAAATTAAATGCGTAGAGAACTAATTTAAATGAATTCTAACAAATCAAACTTTGATTTAGAGTTGGATATTCTTGCTTAAAGCTACAATGATATTTTTTTTCACAGGGGCAAATTCGTAGTGGCAAATGCACAAATTCGTATTTTTTTGTCACAACCACTAGCTTAGCCTAGTGGTAAAAGTGTATATCCAAGACTTTACTAAAATTAGGGAGGTCTTGGGTTCAAGTCTCCCTTGTGACAAAAAAAAATATCCAGGTTGGGCCAGTGGGTTTTCTCTATGGTGGGTTTCCTCTTAAAGGAGGTAGAGATGATCGGGTGAGTCAGTGGCCCGTCAGCGATCAAAATTGCCGTTCAAAAAAAAAGCTTCAATGATATTTGTTATACAACTTGAATAAACCAATATGATGCTATTGTTACATGCACAACCGAAAGTTGTAAATATCTAAGACCGACCCACAACCTTTTGAAGGGGCCACTTTGTCCTACTATTAAAGGGTACTTGTGTAATTTAACGAACATCTCAAGAGACCATTTTGTCTATATTTCTTATTACTAATAATCGGTTGTTGGATTTTTATAATCCTCCACTTGTGCTATATTCAAGTATGAATAACGAATCTTTATCTGCCTTAAAGTGGACTTTTTTTGTTTTTTTTTTCTCCTTTTTTTATAAATTTAATAATTAAAGTTAAAAAATTACAAGAAAGTGAGAAAATACTAAGGGTGAAGGGGCCACATGCGGGTACACCGCCGCCGTTAACGCGGGTAGCCTTGCGAGTTGCATTTCACGAGCACATATACCCGAGTGTGGGTTGTGTTTGAGGTTGTTACCTAACGGCTATAATGCCGTTTGAAACTAAAAAAAATTAATTTAAATACCTAATACCATTTATATAAATTCACCTCCATCCAAATTAATTTTACATACAAAAATATCAACCCAATAATCAAATTTTTTATCTACAATGGATCGTGAATTGTTGATTCCTCCCGATTCATCCAATGACTTCGAGTTGCTATTTCCTCACGATAGCGGGTCTAGTCTCCAATTTCTCACGGATATTGTCGCGCAGGCCGAACAAGAAGACATGACAACCTCTAAAAAAAGATATGTGCCACGTGATCGTGAACAAGCCCTCGAAACTCTAATGAAAGATTATTTCGTTGACGAAAATCCAAAATTTGATGAAGGTACATTTCGTGAAAGATTTCGGATGTCAAAAAGTTTATTTTTAAAAATCGTTGCAAATATAGAATCAAAATTTGAATGGTTCCAAGAAGGCGTAGACGGGAGGATTAAAAAGTGTTTCGTGGCGTTATAAAAATGCACATCTGCGGTCAAACAACTCGCAACCGGTAATCCTCCCGACGAATACGATGAGTATTTAAGTATGGCTTGTAGGACTTCACGTGAGTGCCTAGAGTATTTTTGTAATGTCATAGTTCAACTATACGGTAAAGAGTTCTTACGCAGACCGACAAGCCACGACGTTGCACTTTTGTACAACGCGCATGAAGAAAAACATGGCATTCCGGTTATGCTCGGTAGCATCGATTGTACACATTTCGTTTGGAGAATGTGTCCGACCAGGCTACGTGGACAATATATGAGAGGTGATCACCAATACCCGACGATCATGCTCGAAGCGGTTGCTTCTAATGATTTGTGGTTTTGGCATGCGTTATGTGGTCCGCTCGGCTCAAACAACGACATCAATGTTCTACAACAATCCCCATTATTTACCGACGAGCAACTTGAAACCACGCCAAAATGTCCATTTCATGTCAACGGGCGAGAATACAAACGTGGATACTATCTTACCGATGGTATATAGCCTACTTGGTCTACCGTTGTGAAATCGTTCGCCTATCCAACCGATCCAAAGGAAAAGAAGTTTAAAAAGGTGCAAGAGTCGGCAAGAAAAGACGTCGAGCGAGCTTTCGGTGTTTTAAAAGCTAAATGGGGCATACTTAGGCGACCCGCCCGCTCTCGTAAGCCGAAAAAGATTAGGAATGTGGTGTATGCGTGTATGTTACTCCACAATATGATCATAAAAGATGACGGAAAAACAATCTCACCGGTCTATATTAGGGATCCTCCGACCAATCCAGTTATAGACGATAATGTCCTTTCGGAGTTGCACACGATTTGATCTTGTGGAACATATTGATAGCACGATGCATTCAGACGAAGAGTAGTTTGAGTTTATGTTATTTTATTTTATTTTATGTTATGTAATTTTATTTTTATTTTAAGTAATTTTTTTATTTCTTGTTATTTTTATTTCATTGAATAAATGAAATTAGTTTTATATATATATATATTAGTTTTAATTTAAAAAATGAAAAAATAAAATAAAAATGAGGGAATTAGGGTTATGGCCCCGTCACTTTAGAGTAGCATTTGGGTAAAAGTGAGGTAGCACACACTCATTGGTTGGTTTTGTTAGGGTAGTTTTTGGGTGAGGGTTGTGTCCCATTCACCCTAACACCACCAATCAAGTCTTAGAGCATTCACAACAGCTTCTGTATATGTTTGTGAGTGGGTTTTGTATATTTTATGGAGTGGTTTAAGAGCATTCCCATCAGTTTCCTTATCCCATGTCTATAATTACACTAAAAGTCACTATCTTTTCTCTCTCATTTTCAATTAAATAATATTTTTTCATACCTTTATCATTACCTTTTCTCTCTCCTCCACTTACAACCACTTTAAAAAAATATTAAAAAATTTATATAGATGAACAGTGTTTTCCTCAAATATACAAAAAATTTATAAATTTTCTCTCTCCTCCACTCACAACCACTTTAAACAATTCCCTAAAATATGCAAAAGACACTCACACAAATATACAGAAACTGATGTGAATGCTCTAAAGTGGTTGTGAGTGGAGGAGAGATAAAAGATATAAGTTTTTTGTATATTTGTGAAAACACTGTTCACATGTATAAATTTTTTAATATTTTTTGAAGGTGGTTGTGAGTGAAGGAGAGAGAAAATGTAATGATAAAGGTATAAAAAGTATTATTTTATTGAAAAGTAGAGAGAAAAATTATTGATTTTTAGTGTGATTATAAAGATGAGGATAAAGAAGCTGATGAGAATGCTCTTAGTGTCGGCAAATATGGACTCTTACAAATATACATTTTGAAATAGTTAAAAGTTAGATTACCATAAATAAACCTTAATTCTTTGCACATATTAAATGTTAAAATTAATTATTTTAACTACTAAAAATAGCTTTATACTTTGAAATCTTGTAGCGTTATAAATAAGTAAAAAATTTACATAAATATTCTACTCCGTACCAATCTATACTATATAATAAATAAAGTTTTTTTCATGTCACATGTCGCCTCCATATTCATTCTCATATTTTTTTTTCCGCATCTCTCTCTTATTAAATGCACCTCTATCTTTTAATAATAATATATTTAAAAAATAATAATAATTATACTAATAAAACACATTTATTTTGAATTGTCATTTATTATAAGGAACTTTGAAATGTAATTATGTAATTTTTATTTTCAATCAAATAATAAATGAAAGTCAAATTACATTAAATATTAATTAACGTATTTTTGAAACCCAATTATATATTAATTTTTTACATATTTTGAATTTTGTTTTTTATCCTTAGTATATGTAATACATTTTTACACTTATAAAATATATACATAAAGATTTAAGAATTTTATTTATTAATATTTTTCACTTCGTGTATAAACACGGGATCTAAGCTAGTTAAATATCTATATCTATACTATATAATAAATAAAGGTTTTTTCATGCCACATGTCGCGTCCATATTCATTGTCATATTTTTTTTTCCGCCTCTATCTCTTATTAAATGCACCTCTATCTTCTAATAATAATATATTTTTAAAGAAAATAATAATTATACTAATAAAACACATTTATTTTGAATTATCATCTATTATAAGAAACTTTGAAATCTAATTATGTAATTTTTATTTTCAATCAAATAGTAAATGAAAGTCAAATTACATTAAATATTAATTAACGTATTTTCGAAACCCAATTATATATTAATTTTTACATATTTTGAAATTTGTTTTCTATTCTTAGTATATGTAATACATTTTTACACCTATAAAATATATACATAAAGATTTAAGAATTTTATTTATTAATATTTTTCACTCCGTGTGTAAACACGGGTTCTAAGCTAGTTAAATATATAATAAAGAATATATAATGTTAATTAAATTTGTGGGTGGATATTGACTCAAATATAAGGTGGTTGGATGTGATATATAAAGATTCGAAACCTATTTTTATTTTTTTGTCAAAACAATTGGATTTAGAGATGCATATAAAAACGGTAATATGTCTCCCTTCCAATCTCATACATTCGCGAATTACATTTTGGTGTAAAATGTCGACACCAAATTTGGTGTGATATTTTATATCTATTTTACTCGCACTGAATATCCCACCAAATTTTGGTAAGATTCTATTTAACCGTTTTATATGATATCCTTTTATTTTATCACCCTATCATATATTGATTAATTTGTATAATTAATAAATATTCAAAATATAAAGAAAAAAAAAAGCAAAGGTGCATAAATATAGGTGACATGTAATCTAGGTTTACTCAAACGTTTACATATGTTTAGATAAAAATTAAAATAACAAGTTTCTACTCTTGTAAATGAAATGATTAATTAAAATAAGCTACCAAGTAAATATAGATTAGGTTAAATATATAAGAATCTAGGGTTATGTTCAAATGAGAACTCCAAATATTTTAAGAACTCATGAAAAACAATAAGAAATCATTTATTTATCTAAAATACTAATGTTAGTATTAAAATACAACATTTTTATATCGATTAATATGTGTAAATTTATATATACTTGTATATTATAAACATTTACACATGCGTGCATGATAAAGGCTTACACATGTGTACATGAGAGACTTACACATATGAAAATGTTTATAATATACAAGTACATGCAAATTTACACAAATTAATTCATATAAAAATGTTGTATTTGAATAGTAATTCTAGTATTTTAAACAAATAAATGATTTTTTATTGCTTTTAGCGAGTTCTTAAAATATTTAGGAGTTCTCAAATAATCCATTCCTTGGGTTGAAAATTTTATTTTATATTAAGATCGTTTTTATAAAAATTTTAAAGAAATTTTACAAATTATACAACAACAAATGTGACTTAGAAAAAAAAAGGATATCAGTTTTAAATAATTGTGGTTATCCATCTAATTTTGGTTCAAGGTTGCGCCCAGCCCGGATTTTTTTATTTTTGTGTTTTTTCTGTTGTTTTGGGTTTTTTAAAGGTGTAAGTGTTGTTGTGGCCTGGGTTTGCAATCGGGTTCTTGATGACTTAGGGTTTTACGTCAGAATGGCCGCCGTTGCGACGTGTTTTGGTGTCCGCGTTTTGATATTTTGGATCGTGGCGGAACCCCCGGCGCAACGTGCGAGGAGGAAAACCTAGTTGAAGCTTATTTTGTGATTTTATTTTATTTCTATACATATATGTGTATGTAGATAACGGTTCCTTTAAAAAGAGTTTTTTCGTGTGAAGCATGAAAGCACTAGGCCATGAGATGTATATTTTAGACGACGGGTATACACGTCTATATAATAACTATGCACCATATGTATATAATTACATATCATTATGTAAATAATTACGCACCGTTATCTATATAATTACACACATTACATCAACTTTAATTAAATATATATCAATACTATACTCAAACTAAAAAGAATAAAATGCTGAATTTTATACTATAACTTTTTTTAAATTAACAAAGTATATATAAAGTTATTAGCATTTTAAAAAATGATGGAACTAGATAAAAGTCAATGGTGTTTCACTGACTCTTCTAGGCTTGTACACAAACCGAACGAACACGAACATGGCTTGTTCGTGTCCGTTCGTTTAACTTTAACCGAAAAAATGAACTAACTCAAACACTTAAATGAACAGATTTTCTTGTTCATGTTCGTTCATTAAGAAAATGAACGTGTTCATGTTCGTTTGTGTTCGTTCGTTATATTCTAAATGAAAGATTCACGAACATAACTGAACACATAATACGAATGAACACAAATAAATATAAACGAACAAAAGAAAACGAACATCAATTAAGTGTAAACGTGAATATCCAAATTAAAGACTAAAATACTATCATCTTTACATCCAACATTTTAAAACTAAACAAAGATATCAAAGTGATTTTAAATTGAGCTTAAGGGTTTTAAAATATGAAAATAAAATTGGCTTTAGTTTAATATTAGTAATAAACAAATTTGAATGAATATTTAAGTAAACGTATACGAACAAACATAAGAGAAAATATATAAAAGAATGTAAATGAATGAACATAAACGAACGTTATGAATGTAAATGGATGAACATAACGACCGTTCATGTCACACCCGTAACACAGGACAGTCAGCTACCCGAGCAGTACCTCCAACAGATATGTTCCCAGGTAAGAGCGACGGGTCTATGAGAGATTTATACACCGCTCTTTCCTAGACAGAACTATTCGTTCGTCAGATAACTACACATCGGTTGAAGGTCACCTTCTAGTTACTGTGACGTTGATACTAAAAACACACAGCGGAAGACTTACATTCAAAACTATTTTATTTCATAACAGAAAGTTTGTACAATAGGGACTGACTGGCCAAATACAACATAAACAAACTCTGGACTTATAGCTCACGAAGAATCATGCCATCCCTTCAGGCCTTATGGTCATACAGGGACCTGCCCTCAGTCATCCGTAATCCAAACACATCTGTACATCTCCTGGAATGCAAACTACCAGCTAGGGTTCACCTGTGCTCAAAAACATTTGAAAAACATTTTGGATCAGCTTACGCTGGTGAGTTCATAAACAAAATCATAATTACGGTTATCTTTGATACATTGATGAAGCATGGGTCTTACAACCATCCCCTCCAATCCATCACCCAGTAATCTCTACTTTACTCGGGTTCTGAGTCTACAACATATATACAGAGACCTTCCGGCACGCTGGTTGTAACATCCAAGATTTTTTTTCTAATATTATTTTGTTATACAAATAATGACATTCTCATTTTATTATACGTATGTATATTTATGTATATATATATATATATATATTGTCCGGATAATTAAAACAATAAAACTTATGAGCTTTATAAATGTATTCACATCTTTATATATATATATATATATATATAAATATATATATGCATATTTAATTATATTAAATGAACATTATACAAGTTGTAATTTTATAAAAAAAAATGAATGAAAACCTTTTCTTTTATAAAATATTGATAACTAAGCAAATAATAATTAGATTTTATAAAAAAACAACTTTTAAGTAATTTGAAATTTAGTTGTATGAGTGTTTGACTTTTAGAAAGTCAAACAGCCCAAGTTAGTACAAATCCAACACCTTAATCGATCAATCTCGACTGATATGGACCTTCCATGTATGCAAAATCGAATGCCAACCCCACCCAAGTCCGATTCACAATCCAATTCATCCTCATTCGCGGCTTAATTCGAATTTCAAACCTATTTGACTATCCAGAGTCAAATCGAATTAAAATCCGGCTGTAATAGTGAAATTTTGACGCGTTCAATCCCGCAAATCACTCGAAATCAGTCCTATCATGAATACAGACCAAATACATGACTCGATTCATCCGCATTCATTCGAATTTACGCGTAAGGGATGTTAACAACTGTCACAGTCAAAACGCTAATCGAATTATATATTTAGGGTGAAATCGATCGGCCTAGTACACACACACCTTCACAAGCACTATTACAAACTCCCTCAACCCTTCGAGAATTCGCATTTCATGTCTGCCCATCGATCGAGTGACAACAACAATCGTCCCTGCACCTTAGTCGACAGCCTTCATTACCCAACCAAATCAGGTGAGATTTATCTCGTTCGATTCGTTTTTGACCATGCATCGAAAGCCCCTTACCAAGTTACAAGAATCGAGTATACAAAATTCGAATTCTGTTAAATTTCTTGAACCAGTTCATATGATTTTGAATAAGGGATTTCGATTTGATTCGTTTATTTTATTTAAGTTATCGGATTTCAGGTTATACCAGCGAAACCACCGAGTCCAATTGGTTAAGTCATTGCACCATTGGACCCGGTGGCGTGGGTTCGAAACCCACAATCCACAGCCGTTTTTGCGCGTGTAGTGTCCTGGACCCGGTCCCTGTTCCGTCCGCGTTAATACACTCTCAGGCCAGTCCTATTAAGCAATTGGGTCCTTGGTCCAGCGGTAACACCCTCACCCCACACAGGAACCACCCGGGTTCGAACCGAGTGGCCTGTTTATCTTTTTAAAAACCGATTTTAATGCCCCCAAAATTGTATAAAAATTATTTTTATAAACCCAACCTTATTTAGATCAGATTAAAACAATACTTTACAATTTTTTAATATAAAACATCTATTTTACAAATTTAATTGTTTAAAATCTCTTGTTAATCATTTAAAAATACATTTTTTAATCAAATTGTGACAATATGTTTATAAAAATACATTCTCATAAATCATTTGTTTTCCTATTAAACTATATATACATATTAGAGTTTAAAACAAATAAAACTCTTTCTAAATATATATATATATATATATTGATAACTACATTCCTTATTTTAGAACATATTACTTTAACAAATAAATAAATAAATAAATTTATTTATTAATTATCTTTTTACATTAACAAATTTATTTAGGGTTTTAATATGTACTAATATATATATTTACCTTACAGTTTGACACATTATAAAATGAATAAATAAAATAGATTTATTTATTTTACTTTGAACCCTAAAGGAATTTATTTGTCTAAATTAATTAGACATAAACCCTAAAGACAAATATTTTTTTTTTTGAACTTATAATTTTATATATCAAACTTTGTTGACTTACATCCATTCACATAAAATGACA
The DNA here is from genome assembly GCA_023525975.1 of Smallanthus sonchifolius. Lineage (NCBI taxonomy): Eukaryota > Viridiplantae > Streptophyta > Magnoliopsida > Asterales > Asteraceae > Smallanthus > Smallanthus sonchifolius. Next base: position 16,682,797 of record CM042020.1, read on the forward strand.
CAACTCTTGTACAAATCCACACATATCAAACCCGATGAACATTTGATCATGACTTAGACCCTGTGCACATTATTAATGCAACTTCATACATTTCATTCTAGGTTAAACTTGTGATTTGAGAATCACTTGTGCTTCATTTTTGCTCGTGTTATCTACACAACTTATTCAAGTGAGTTTACATAGCCCCTTTTTCCTTTTGTACATTTTTGGGGTGAAACATGATTACACAACAAATACTATTTGCAATTACACACGTACAATTCTACAATATGATCATATGTGTTTATTTGTGCTTTATGCTTGAATGCTAATTGTTAAGGCTACATATACATGATGTACACGTGCAAATACAAATACATAACTTCAGGCTAACATGTGTTGTTATGCCCTACATTAGGATAACAGGTGTTGTTATGCCCTACATTTACATCAGGATAACATGTGTTGTTATGCCCTACATTAGGATAACATGTGTTGTTATGCCCTTCAATTACAAGGTCTCTTTTGTGCATTTAGCTTAACTTAGATTCTCTATAAATGCTTTATAAACCATGCATCATATGAATTGTACACAAAACATTTGAACTTTACTCGTGGTGTCAAAACCTATGTATGCTCACCAACTATTTATAGTTGACCATCTCATTTTATCATGTTTCAGGTACAGTTGTTTGAGTTATAATTCAAGCTACATCACTTAGGGTTGAGGACCTAGTCTTAAATTTTAATACGAAGATTTATGTATTCTTAAATTCTTGTAAATGATGTAATGATTACTTGAGTTATGAAATGAAAATTTACTGTTTAATTATTTCAACTTTAGCAAACCATGAGCTTATGAACAGTCTACATGTCCCGCCCCGACGTTTCCATCGTCGGTTGGGGTGTGACAGATTGGTATCAGAGCCTTGGTTATAGAGAATTAGGTTATTAGACACTTTTAACCTAGACTATAACCTTAGGACACTCATTTATGCCATGCTCTATGAATCTATGATATGCTACATGCTATGTGCTACATGTTTTATGTGACTTATTAGGTTTCACCTAAATAATAAATTAAAAACAATAATATCCTTACCCTTATCCTAAGCCTCACTCTTTCTACTATGTCATTACCATCATTACATGTGGAACGTCATAAGTCTATTAAACTTCTTTTCACACCTTGGTTTTAAACCTTGTTAACTAGTAGAGGACACATGCAATCTGGAAGGGTGACACCTGTATTCTGGGTATTCTGTCTAGGAAAACATTTCATATAAATCCCAATCAACTGAGGGATCCGTATGCTTTCCTGGGAATTTCCGGGATGAGTGCTTACCTATAGGCTAAAGCATGCCTCCTTGAAAGTTATATAAGTTTATTAACCCTAATATATCATAGCATTCAAATGGTACCATCCCTGTTTGAGTGCAATCCAAACTATGAATACTTATGTTTTAAATTATCCTTTGTTTTATATCCAAGAAATCCCCATAACCTCTTATATTTTTCCTCCTGTTTTGTTAAAACCTATAGTATGCCTCCCCGTCGTGCCAACGAGACCAACAACAACAACAATGACCTTGCTGCCCTTCTCACTCAACTTGTGAACCAACTCACTCAGGCCAATAACAACAATGGCGGCACTAACAGCAGTGCTAATAATGGTGGTGGTGGTGGTGCCAATCCACCCCCATGCACTTTCAAACACTTTAACTCATGCCACCCCGTCAACTTCTACGGTACCGAAGGAGCTACGGGCCTCCTTCAATGGTTTGAAAGCATTGAAAGCACTTTTCTCAACAGTGATTGCCCTGACTATCTCCGTGTTCGCTATGCCACCAGCGTCTTTCAGAAACGGGCGCTCACTTGGTGGAATGGTGAGAAGAGGAGCCGGGGTGTGGATGTGACCATGGCCTTGCCATGGGATGAAGTTAAGAGACTCATGACCGAGGAATTTTGTCCTCTTAATGAAATGAAGAAGTTGGAGGCTGAGTTTTGGGATCTTACCCAAGACAGTGGTGAAAGTTTAGCTTACACAACTCGTTTCCATGAGTTAAGTCTTCTGGTACCCCACATGGTCACTCCACTGACTCGGGGTATTAAGAAGTACATCTGTGGTCTACCCATGAAAATCCAAGATACAGTCCTAGGAAGAAATCCAGCTACTCTTGAAGACGCTATCCGCTTAGCTGCCACATTAACCGATAACCATGTGAAGGCGGGTACACTAACAAGGAAAGGCGCAAAGAAAGTCACTGACTCAACAGCCTCTTCTGAACCCTCTAAGGAAGACAAACCCAAACCTCCTCACTTCAATAAGAAACGTAACTTTGCTGTCATTACCCCTGCTGTACCAATCAACCAAGTAGCTCCCCTAGCCCAAAACCAGAATAAGAAACCATATGCGGGCAATAACCCTTTGTGCAACACGTGCAATTACCACCACTTCCCAAACATGACATGCCGTCTATGTGCCAATTGTGGAAGGTATGGTCATGTAGCAAGCACTTGCCAATCTAGACCACCCGTTAGTCAAACCCACCAAGGGAGCCGAGCCAACCAACAAGTTACCAATCAAGTTGTACCAGCCATTACTAGTGGGCGTGCTTGTTATGAATGTGGTAATCCAAACCACTTCAAAAACCAATGCCCAAGGATAGCCAATCCAAACCAAGGTGGTGCTCGTGGGCGTGCCTTCAACATAAACGCTAATTAAACTCAAGACAATGTCGAGGCAGAAAATGAAACCAATTGAAGCTGATGTAAGATGCAGTCGAATAACGATCCAGCCTAGAATAAATTTTGTATTGTAATCCTTGGTGTTGTTTCTGTCATTATTGGAACTATTTAGACCTACTACGGTTTGCCACTATAAACTTGAACCTGCTAGCCAACTTCTGAAAGTAAATCATTTCGCCATTAACCGTTCATATAAGCACCAACGAAATAAAAAAAAACCTAATAATAATAATAATAGTAATAAAACTTATCTACCTATATCGTGCGTGAACGCCAAGTAACACACTCGATCGCCTACAAATTTCGATAGTTTTCGATACGCATGAGACTCAATAAACAGTCACAACATATGTAATACTAGAGTGATCACATTATACATATTTGCTTATACATGATACCAAATTGTTCACACTATACATGAAACCTATTTGCGTAACATGCGTAACACTAGATCATACATGAAACTTGAGTGTTTACATTATACACGGACTTAGATTATTTACATTGTTGCAATTGATTAAGTACATCATACACAAAACATGATTATTCACCTTATCCATGAAAGCTACTCGGGGTTTGACGTATTCAAACACGAGCAAGCTATGGAGCTCTAAATGATGCCACGTTATTACTTTTAGTACCTGATTGACTATACTATTCATGGACATGGTTATTTGTTAGCAACACATACATGAAAACCATAGTTATGAATTAAATGATTTTGTGTTACCCCTTGACCCACACACATAATGGGAAGAACTATACGGACCATGCGACGATTTGGATAATTGCGGGTGCACACGTAATTATAAAAAGCAGCGTATGGAAAACATAGCAAATTCTATCGTGTGTTATGACATAAAACCTATCCTGATATATAATACTGAAACTAATGATATATGACAAGGGCATGGTGGATACGCCGCTGGTACTTCCTATATATAAATGTTTTTGTCATATTATCAAAAGTAGCGTTATTCGTGTCACGTAAAGTTTTATGTTGTTTAACAGGTCAATATTTGTGAAATCTCTTATCCATTGACAGTTCTTAAGCATATTAGAATACATCTAAAACAAACCCTGATTATCAAATTCCCATCGTTCTCATCTCAAGTGATGCAATTCTATCCTCGGAGTCCAAAACAATCTCCAACCGTCTCCTCCTTAAAGTCTGTTAAACTAAACCCATTATCATCATTCGTACCGGACTTTGAGAAACATACCTAAATCTTTTCATCAGTTATACTCCTCAAAACCAACGATCAAAGTTCATTGAGAATCCAAACTCACCTCTTTACTAATTCAGTAGACCCCATTAGTTAAATTTCAGGACGAAATTCCCTTAACATGAGGAGACTGTCACATCCATGATTTTTTTTTCTAATATTATTCTGTTATACAAATAATGACATTCTCATTTTATTATACGTATGTATATTTATGTATGTATATATATATATATATATATATATATATATATATATATATATATATATATATATATATATATATATATTGTCCGGATAATTAAAACAATAAAACTTATGAGCTTTACAAATGTATTCACATCTTTATATATATATATATATATGTGTGTATATATATATATATATGCATATTTAATTATATTAAATAAACATTATACAAGTTGTAATTTTATAAAAAAAAATGAATGAAAACCTTTTCTTTTATAAAATATTGATAACTAAGCAAATAATAATTAGATTTTATAAAAGAACAACTTTTAAGTAATTTAAAATTTAGTTGTATGAGTGTTTGACTTTTAGAAAGTCAAACAGCCCAAGTTAGTACAAATCCAACACCTTAATCGATCAATCTCAACTGATATGGACCTTCCATGTATGCAAAATCGAATGGCGACCACACCCAAGTCCGATTCACAATCCAATTCATCCTCATTCGCGGCTTAATTCGAATTTCAAACCTATTTGACTATCCAGAGTCAAATCGAATTAAAATCCGGCTGTAACAGTGAAATTATGACGCGTTCAATCCCGCAAATCACTCGAAATCAGTCCTATCATGAATACAGACCAAATACATGACTCGATTCATCCGCATTCATTCGAATTTACGCGTAAGGGATGCTAACAACTGTCACACTCAAAACGCTAATCGAATTATATATTTAGGGTGAAATCGATCGGCCTAGTACACACACACACCTTCACAAGCACTATTACAAACTCCTTCAACCCTACGAGAATCCGCATTTCACGTCTGCCCATCGATCGAGTGACAAGAACAATCGTCCCTGCACCTTAGTCGACAGCCTTCATTACCCAACCAAATCAGGTGAGATTTATTTCGTTCGATTCGTTTTCGACCATGCATCGAAAGCCCCTTACCAAGTTACAAGAATCGAGTATACAAAATTCGAATTCTATTAAATTTCTTGAACCAGTTCATATGATTTTGAATAAGGGATTTCGATTTGATTCGTTTATTTTATTTAAGTTATCGGATTTCAGGTTATACCAGCGAAACCACCGAGTCCAACTGGTTAAGTCATTGCACCATTGGACCCGGTGGCGTGGGTTCGAAACCCACAATCCACAGCCGTTTTTGCGTGTGTACTGTCCTGGACCCGGCCCCTGTTCCGTCCGCGTTAATACACTCTCAGGTCAGTCCTATTAAGCAATTGGGTCCTTGGTCCAGCGGTAACACCCTCGCCCCACACAGGAACCACCCGGGTTCGAACCGGGTGGCCTGTTTATCTTTTTAAAAACCGATTTTAGTGCCCCAAAAATTGTATAAAAATTATTTTTATAAACCCAACCTTATTTAGATCGGATTAAAACAATACTTTATAATTTTTTAACATAAAACATCTATTTTACAAATTTAATTGTTTAAAATCTCTTGTTAATCATTTAAAAATACATTTTTTTTAATCAAATTATTAAATTTTAAAACCAAGTATTTAATTTCCTAATTTTATAAAAATTGTGACAAGATGTTTATAAAAATACATTCTCATAAATCATTTGTTTTCCTATTAAACTATATATACATATTAGAGTTTAAAACAAATAAAACTCTTTCTCAAAATATATATATATATATATATATATATATATTAATAACTACATTCCTTATTTTAGAACATATTACTTTAACAAATAAATAAACAAATTTATTTAGGGTTTTAATATGTACTAATATATATATTTACCTTACAGTTTGACATATTATAAAATAAATAAATAAAATAGATTTATTTATTTTACTTTGAACCCTAAAGGAATTTATTTATTTGCAATTACATACGTACAATTCTACAATATGATCATATGTGTTTATTTGTGCTTTATGCTTGAATGCTAATTGTTAAGGCTACATATACATGATGTACACGTGCAAATACAAATACATAACTCCAGGCTAACATGTGTTGTTATGCCCTACATTAGGATAACAGGTGTTGTTATGCCCTACATTTACATCAGGATAACATGTGTTGTTATGCCCTACATTAGGATAACATGTGTTGTTATGCCCTTCAATTACAAGGTCTCTTTTGTGCATTTAGCTTAACTTAGATTCTCTATAAATGCTTTATAAACCGTGCATCATATAAATTATACACAAAACATTTGAACTTTACTCATTGTGTCAAAACCTATGTATGCTCACCAACTATTTATAGTTGACCCTCTCATTTTATCATGTTTTAGGTACAGTTGTTTGAGTTATGATTCAAGCTACATCACTTAGTGTTGAGAACCTAGTCTTAAATTTTAATACGGAGATTTATGTATTCTTAAATTCTTGTAAATGATGTAATGATTACTTGAGTTATGAAATGAAAATTTACTATTTAATTATTTCAACTTTAGCAAACCATGAGCTTATGAACAGTCTACATGTCCCGCCCCGACGTTTCCGCCGTCGATTGGGGTGTGACACTGGTTTGCCAAGGACCAGATCTCTAAACAAGAGGATCAGTCTTGTCCCTCAGTCTCACCCCAACCATGGCCATAATAAGTACTTATTATAGGATATATGCACGGATAGTATTAGGATCTCAAATAAAAATCATTTACAAAACATTTCATAGAGCACAGTTCAGAGGAACTCACCTCAACGAGAACCTCCTTGTCACAACCCCAAATTCCACTAACGGAGTTTTACCATTTAGAAGGTGACACACCAGGATCTCAGTCATTAGTTACATCAAACGACACTATATGGGACTTAAAAGTCATAACATAAATGCTCAGAGTTAATGCGGAAGTGTAAACATTAATATAAAATTTAAAGTAATTACACGCAACAAGCATCAATCAATATAATTAAGTAAACTGTTTATCATGTTTGAAATGAATGAAATGACAGTAGGACTCCATGCATGTCCTAACGTGCACCTGTGTCTTAGCTTAGCGACCTGAGAAAACATGTAAAAATATGTCAACACGAGGTTGGTGAGTCCACAGGTTTCAATATAAGTAAATAAGCGTTTACCGGATTTATGTTCATTCAGTACGTATCTATAGGTAGCTAACCTATGTTCATGTTCGGCTCAAGCGCTCACAACCGAAGCTGACTGTTTATTTATTGCCTCTTGCCAGGTCTATCAACACTGGCGGTGTGAGTAGGCTAACATTTCACCCGTTCGATATCTAATCGAGTTAGCGCGACTAACGTGGGTGGGATTTGTCAAACCCAGTAGTACTACTAATTATTACCTCGCTAAGATCCATATTAACGGTCCGATATTAGTTGAGGACTTTCTGTGATAGCGGGTTAAGCTTAGCATTTAACATTGATAACATACGCATTAAAAATCCAAAAGTCGTTTAGTCATGTTTTCTCCCCCAAGTTAAAACAATAAAAGGGGCCGTGAAAACTCACCTGAACGGCGTAGGTAGTAATCACACAAGAACGAGGTTGGAATTTCAAGTGTTAGCCTGACACGGCTCACAGATATCCTAAAATTACAACATAAACAATTAGGGACTCATTTGGGATTTGTAACGACACACGGAAGATTAGAACGCCCTTAAACATTTTAAGGATTAACGGGTAAACGAACGAGTGTACGGGAATTCGAATTCCCTAATTAGGATAAATGCGTTTTGCGATGAATGACAAATAGTATATAATAAAATATATTCAAGCAATTTGTCATTAAATAATGGTCTAAGAAAAAATGATATAATATATATATATATATTATTTTTAATTTTAACAAAACAGAATCATAAACAATTGTGACGATAAAATAATAAGTCCATTACTTTAATCGGGGTCATGGATTGAAAAATAATATAATTATATCATTTTGGAAATACGGGTTTAATAATAATATATAATATATTATTATAATAGTGCGAATATTAATAGAAATGCGTTAAAATTTCCAAACCCGAGCCTACGGGTATTTTCGGATGTTATAATATATTAATATATTATTATAATAATATAGGACTTAATTGTATATCTTTAAATCAATGAAAAAGTCCCTAAAAATAAAATTGCAGGAGACCGGAATCGAACCCGGGTCTCCTGCGCACAAGTCCAACGCTTTAACCAACTGATCTGCTAGGATAATCGCAACAGAGACCCATATCGAAATGTTTTAATCAGAAACTTCCTGCGTTCCTCCTCCCCTTTCGATCGCGATTAAGACCAGACCCAAATCCACCTAATTCGATCGTGATCGACTGAGAGGTTATAGGGGTTTTGTTAGACGCTGAATTTCGAATCGATTGATGTGTTTAATTTCAAAACCAACTAGTTTAAGTGTGTTTAATCTCTGATTCAAGGTCCGAAAACCGTAGTTTAAAACTTGAAATCAAATTGAATAAATCTTATAATGATTAGGGTTGAATTCATGGGGCTTTTACAGATTGAAACCTTACGAATCTAACCTCGAGGTTTAATTTGATTAACAATGCGTCTAAGGTCAAAAGCCCCAAAACATTTTTATTATGAACCCTAGTTTACGGTTTATAATCGATTAGATGTTATTTGATTCAATTGATATGGGGCTTTCAAAGAGTAGCTGATCGTGAGTCTTACCATATGAGTTAATTGGATTAAGACCAAGTTTATAATCAAAAGCCCCAAGTTTGATTACGTATGAACCCTAGGTTACAGGTGGAGTTTGATTCGATGATATTTGATAAAATAAACATAGGGCTTTCATAGTAATGAGAATTTCGAAACTAGTGGTACCAGAAATTACCAGAATGAAGTCCGAATTGATAGAGTTCGGTCAATTGGGTTTCCGACTTCGAGTGGTTTACTCCCCGGCGACTCCGGCTTCGTTCCTGCTCGAATTGACGTGAGAAAAAGCTTCTGGGATATTCGACTAAGGTGTTTAGGACGTTTGATTTTGAAAATAATTAACCGAATGATCGGATTTGATAGATTAGACATAGAAGTCGACGGTTTCGGTTTAATTCCCATTATTGGGTTTAATTTCGAATCAATGCGTGTGGTTATTGCGATAATGATGATCTATAACGATTTGAACGTGCATAAAAGTCGTAGTATTGAACGGATTTCAGTTACAAATCGCGAATTGAATCAAGGATTAACGGATTTTGACTTTTTGAAGTCAACAAAAACAATTCAAACGAATTTTGACTTTTGAAAAGTCAACAAGAACAAGGATATGCTAATTTTGACTTTATAAAGTCAATAGAATTAATTTAGAGTAATTACATAACTAGTCCCTGCAGTTCCAGATCAGTTAATGACAGAAACAGTCCCTAAGATTTAATTTAAGTTATTTAGGTTAACTTTTAACTTGGTTTATTAACGAGGTTAATTCTAAAGTCCGGGTTGTCACATCATCCCCTAGTTGAAAGAATTTTCGTCCCGAAAATTAAATGAATAAATAAATAAAATTTCCCGGGATATCACACTCCTCATGTATCGAATATAACAATCAACATTTCGACAGAACCCTAGATCATATCCGACATTATCATAATCAATACCCCTATCTTAAGTTTACACGAAGAAACCTCAGGGTGTTCAGAAACCTTACCTCGACATTATATACGGTAGTTTGCAGACGAATTGCGATAAACCGGACTTTCGAGAGCGGATCAGAACCTCGGGAATCGGTTACCAGAGCTTGTGTGTGTTTTGTAGTGTGTTTGTGAGTGTGGAATGAGCTGGGATCGTTCACCTATTTATAGGGTGAACTTCGGGTCCGTGGCGCACCGCTAAGCAAGGGTGTAGCGGTCCGCCACCCCTTGAGGTGGCCTAATTTGCTTGGTGCCTACGTAGCGGACCGTTAAGGTCTAGGCTAGCCGTCTGCCACCCTTACACGCGTCAAATTTCAAGCGATGAGGCACGGGGACACGTGTCAACCCCCCGGTTGATTCCTTAGTCCACACTTAGCGGACCGTTAAGGCTTAGGGTAGCGGTCCGCTACCCTTTCAAATTTCAGAATTTTCATTTTGAGTCCTTTTAACTTTGGAGAATTAAAGTTCAACCCATGAACTTTCTATTTTGACATTTTTGGCCCTTGGGAATTATAAGGGTGTTACAGTTCACGAACATAAATGAACGAACGGGACATGTGTTCATGTTCGTTCGTGTATGTTCATGTTCATTCGTTTAATAAATTAATGAACATAAACGAACTTCCCGTTGAAGGGTTCACGAACTGTTCACTGAATGTTCGGTTTATTTATAAGCCTAGGCTCTTCTCTTTTTGCCATTCTCAATGATAACTAGCTTCCAATTTATTATAAAATTATTAGCGCCTCATCTTATCCATTGATTTGCCTTGATCAAGGGCTGACATCACTTCCTACACTTCTCACCAAAATAATCACCTCTTATTTGACCTGGTCCCTACACGCGAGCGGGTGCGCACACACACACATACATACATACATACATACATACAAACATACATATACAAACATATATATACACACATACATACAAACACATATATACCTTACGTTAACCCTTTGATCTTCAACCAATGTTGTTATTCACTAGTTTATCTCTAAATTGATAGAGATCATTGTTTACTAATCATCATCTTATGTAGGGATCATAAATTTTTTTCAATATTCTAGGAAATGGTGATCTTTATAAATGATAAAAATGCTTGTTCTCATTGGAAAAGATGATGTCTGATAACACTTACATATATCATGTGTTAACTATCTGACCTGATATTTTCTGAGTATTATTGAGTTTAGTGTTGTCGATATTATGTTTTATGATACGTTAACCCCACCACATGACTCTTCGAGCTGTATCACCAGAGGAAACTCCCTGACCTCCGTGAAGTTGGGGAAGTACTTTAGTTTGAGGGTAATGACTTGTAAGTCATGTTATAAACTTGTTTTATTTTACTTTTTATTGTATTTTAATTGATTTTTGTTAACTATTTTTTCTTAGTTTTATAGAATTAAAAACACTAGAGTGTATGAAGAGTTGTTTCAATGGTCCCTGAACTGTTTGGAAAAAGGTACACGAGGACCAACGCTAACTCATATTCAACCGGTTTCGTGTAATTACATATTTAACTCTTCTTACTTTTTGTGCATTTTTTATTATTTTTTTATCAATAATGCTAACTAAGTGTATTTACTAACCATTTGTATAATGTTTGTAGGTTGACGCCTTAAAAAAATAACTGCAACAATGAGGAAAGAAATGGAGGAGGACCGGAAAAGGAATGAGGAGTGGAAAATGAATGAGGAGCGGAAAAGGTGGCAACAACCTCAAAAGAGAATGGAACTTGTGTTCCCAAAACAGTCTGGATCGGCACACCCTCCCCCTACTTGGTCCAGATAGGGGTTTGTATATAAATATATTGTATTAAATTTTATTTAATTAAAAATGTATTTGTTTCACGGTAGATTTTTTATTATTTGTACATTTGTAAATTTTAATTTCCAGAATTTATAAGTTATTTTATTTTTCAAGAAATTTGATAAATTAAAATATTTTTTAAAAAATGGACTAAACTTACTGACGGCGTACCGATGGAACAACCGTATGTAATTATTTAAAATAATCCGGCGGTAAATATGTCCTTAGGTGATCTCACAGTAAATATTCTGATGGTAATTCGTCGGCAAATTTCACATTTGACGACCTAACAAAACCTGTTAGTAATCTGTCGTTGAAACTGTCCGTTGGTAATCTCTCGGTAAATGTCGTCAGTAATCTATCGCAAATTAAATTACCCACGTCCATTTCTCCCACATATTTTTACCAATGAAATTTCATCGGTAACTAATGAAATTGTCCGTCAATGATACTTCTTTGTTTAACAGTGTTATCAGTTATGGTTTCATGTATCTTGTATTTACAAATACCATATCAATATATATGTGATAGTTTAGTGGTCATGATATATAACATAAAACAAAGGTTCGTGAATCAAACTATGCATTCATGTTCATGTCGTTTGTCAAACTCTACCTTCATGATCATGTCGTTTGTTAGCGGTTACAGTTTTACACTATTTATCTCTCCCATGTAGTCAACAGACCAATTGATGAGTGTACCTATCCACGACCTTTAATCAAGATTTATCTCTCCCCAAACTTAGTTAAAAGTATATGGATGATCCCTGTGGTTTATCAAAATTTTGGATTTGATTCCTAACTTTTCAAAAGTACATGGATGGTCCCTGTGGTTTTGCATTTTGTAACGTATTTAATCCCCAACCAACAAATCTAAAAGTTTTAGAATGTCTAAGTTAAAGACTAAATGCGTTACAAAGTGCAAACCACATGGACCATACATGTACTTTTGACTAAGTTTGGGGACAAAATGTGTTACAAAGTGTAAACCTCATTGACTATCTGTGTACTTTTAAAAAGCTAGGGACTAAATCCAAAATTTTGGTAAAACACAGGACCATCCGTGTACTTTACTCTAAAAACTATGATGTTTGCAAAATGTTTGGGTACTTGGCTAACCAAAGGGCAAAGCATATGTGACATATGAGTGTACCTATGCACTACCTTTAATTTTTAGCGCCATTTTGTCTTTGTGTCATACGACTATCTTTGGGTACTTATGTAATTTCACTCTCTTTTGAAGGGCCATTTTGTCCTTTTATTTTATTTTAGTTCATGCTGTCGATAATTGGTGGATTTTATAACCATCCACTTGTATGTATAAATCAACCATGACCGATATCTACATTTTTTTAACGACAAATTTGGATCACTGACGGACCACTGGAGTATTATCGTGGTACCACTCGTTCATATTCCAACACCAATTCACCAATTCAGGAGGAAACCCAATTTTTCTGGGAAAACCCCCTTATGAGATTCGAACCCAGGACCTTATGGTCACTGAGCCTTATCCCACCACCAAGATGCCGCTGGGCTATTATGCCTTTGGCAATCGTTATCTACATAAAAGATAAAAGTAGACTTTGTTTCTTTTATAAATATCATTCAAATTGAAAGGGATTTCATATGAATTTGTAATATGACAAGACATCGTCAATGGAGTTTAAACATAACACATTATGTTTTTTTTATGTAATATGACAAGCTTAACTCTTAACTCAAATCCCACCTAAAGATCAATTTCGATTACATATATCCAAGTTAAACAACAAAAATACATGCACAAACTAATCGAACATTTGTAATACCTTATAAATAAATAGTGATCAATAATACAAAGTACCTACATATTTCTCTTATTCTATATGCTAAGAGTCACATGGTTATTATCTTCTCCTTTCTATCTCCCGTCTCCTCTCTATCGCTATCTGTGCCAGATCGATCTTGGCTAGCCATTAGTTCTATCCTCCGGTCGTCTACCTCACGGGGTTCTATCCTCCGGTCGTCTACCTCACGTGAAAACTTTCTTTTTGTTCTTCTTTCTCTTGTTCTACCCTAAGAATGGGGAAAAAATGGTTATTGTATACAACTTTGATTGGGTTCTCTCACTTTTTTTATGTTCACTTTCTCCACGTAAATAGGTAGTTTACTTTTTTTTCCCCAAAAGTTATCCACAATTGTGTTTTGATTCTTTTATCGTTTTAAGTTTAAAAATTAAAATTCATTTTTATATGTATATGTAGGGGTCAAGTTTGTAAAAGAAACTCATCATATATATATACATATATATATGGGAAGTTTTAAATACAAAGTATTTTTTTGGTGAGAAGCGTACAAAGTATTTTGAAGCGTTGATCTAGTAAATCAATGGTTAAAATCAAATGTGATTGTTTTAAGTGTGAAAAGATTCTGAAAATGATAAAATTGGAATAGCCTACATTTGTTGACTTTTTACAAGTTCCCCCATTTTTTCTAAAACGAGCATAACTTTTTTATACGACATTATTTTTTTAAAAAAATTACACCATAAAATCGAGCATTTTATTCTCTTTAATTTGAGTATACTCTTGCTATACTTTTATTAAAAAATGGCTTTTTTTTAAAAGGTCGATGTGTTGTGCGTATACCATGCGTGATTATGGTCATTTGTATAACATGCGTGATTACGGGATTACGTGATTATGATCATGATTATAACATGCGTGATTACGTGTTTATGGTCATGATTATAACATACGTGATTATGGTCATACGTTATTATAAATCATGCGTGATTATAACGCGGACGCATTTACCCCTCGCCTACTGAACACGTGCCGCATGCTGGTGCCTTCGTATATATATATAGGGGCCGGTTATTGTACAAAGGGTTTTAGCGTACGAAGGCACCAGCATGCGATACGTGTTCAGTGGGTGAGGGGTAAATGCGTCCGCGTTATAATAACGCATGATCATAATCACGTAATCACTCATGTTATACACATGATCATAATCATGTAATCGCATAATCACGCATGTTATACACATGATCATAATCACGTAATCACGCATGGTATACGCACAACACATCGACCTTTTAAAAAAAAGTCATTTTTTAATAAAAGTATAGCAAGATTATACTCAAATTAAAGAGAATAAAATGCTAAATTTTATGGTGTAATTTTTTTAAAAAAAACGTCGTATAATAAAGTTATGCTTTTTTAAAAACAATAGGGAAACTTGTAAAAAGTCAACAAAGGTAGGCTATTCTAATTTTACCCCTTTCAAAATCTTTTCACGATTAAGACAATCACATTTGATCTTAACCATTGATTTCCTAGATCAACGCTTCAAAATCCTTCCTACGCTTTGCACCAAAAAATCATTTGTATTTAAAACTTACTCTATATATAATGCAAAAAAGAACACGGTGTTGTATTGGTGTAATAATGTTATTAAACAAATAATGATTTGGATTGATTTTGACGAAGTTAATTTGGTTAACATAATAACAGTGGGTTAACAAAGGATCATTACCCTAGGGTTAGGTTATAGTAAAAAGGGTTTTAAAAATAAGAAGGGTAAGAAGGATTCTAAGCTTGGCATGTTTCATTTTATTGTTTTTAAATAGAGCGCATAATGGTCAATGTGTAATATACCAGGTCCATGTGTAATACACCAGGTCAATGTGTAATACACCAGATCAATGTGTAATACAATGTCTGATATTACACAATGATCAGACCTGATATTACACAATGAAGTGATATTACACAGTGAGCATATTACACAATGACCTGACATATTTGAGCGAATTACACAATAATGAGCGAATTACACAATGAGCTGGAAAACGTAAAACACAATGATAAAAACATATAACACAATAATGAAAAATATTTGACACAATGAACTTGTATTACACAATGACCTGACTAATTACACAATGAATTTATATTACACAATGACTTCACTAATTACACAATGAACTTGTATTACACAATGACCAGATATTACACAATGAACTTGTATTATACAATGAACTTGTATTACACAATGACCTGACTAACTACACAATGAGCTGGAAAACGTAAAACACAATGATAAATACATATCACAATAATAAATACATATAACACAATGAACTTGTATTACACATTGAACTTGTATTACACATTGAACTTGTATAACACAATGAACTTGTAGTACACAATGAACTTGTATTACACAATGACTTGACTAATTACACAATGAACTTGTATTACACAATGAACTTATATTACACAATGACCAGATATTACACAATTACCAAACATGGTATTAAACAATGAACTTGTATTACACAATAAACTTGTATTACACAACGGACTTGTATTACAGATGAACTTGTATTACACAATAACCTGAATAACTACACAATGAGTTGGAAAATGTAAAACACAATGATAAATACATATAACACAATGAACTTGTATTACACATTGAACTTGTATTACACAAACTTGTATTAAACAGTGACCTGACTAATTACATAATGACCTGACTAATTACACAATGAATTTGTATTACACAATGACCAGACGTGGTATTACACAATGAACTTGTATTACATAATAAACTTTTATTACACGATGACCTTGTATTACACGATAAACTTGTATTACACAATGACCTGACTAACTACACAATGAGCTGAAAAACGTAAAACACAATGATAAATACATATAACACAATGAACTTGTATAACACAATGAACTTGTATTACACAATGACTAGACGTGGTATTACACAATGAACTTGTATTACACATTGACCTGACTAATTACACAATAAGCTGAAAAACGTAAAAAAAATCGTTTTTGTTTATAACGACACTATACTCGTTTTAAAGATAAAAAAACGTTCGTTTTTATGGTGTAATTTTAAAAAAAAAAATAATGTCGTATGTAAAAGTTATGAACGTTTAAAAATGAGGGGGAAACTTGATAAAAAGTCAACAAAAGTGGCCAAGACTAAAATACCCTTCTAACAACTTTTTCTCCTACAATTTAATCTCAACTATTAAATCTTTTATACAATTTAATCTAATGACCCTAAATACTTCTCACCCTTCTTACAATTAAAATCTTTTTTACCTGAACCTAATCTCATTACCCTATATATATATATGCCATGATAACTTGAACACTAAAAAAAAGAGTATAAAATTGAAAATGTTTTCAAATAGAATTTAGACAGGTTAAGAACATAGTAGAATTATAAGGTGGTGGTTGAATTCTTGGGGACCTTGTAGCCGCTAATGCCAGAATGGGCGCAAAGACTTTTTATGGTCTGACTTTTACTAACCTCATTTTAAAATGATACCCTGTACTTGTAAAATATCCTATGGTCTAAAATTTTTAGATGTTTTTAATCTTATACTATATATATATATATATATATATATATATATATATATATATATATATGAGAAAGTGAATATGATGCCAAGGGCGGACCTACATAGTCCGGGGGGGTTTCATCGGAACCCCCCGAGTTTCAAAATTTTAATAGAACGGTATGTAAGAAAACTTAAAACTACGTAGGTTTGATTAAAAACCATAAAAATTAAATCTAAAACATGTTTTTAACTTTTCCCTTCTTCTCGGTCTCCATGGAATTCAACAAAATCTTTCACACGTACTCATATGACATGTAATGTTATTTATGCACTAATTATTTGAGCTTTTTTCTTAAATAGTGTTTCTTAAAAAATATTTACCAAAATAGTGTTTCTTAAGAAATATTTATCAAAATAGTGTTTTTAAAAAATTTGTTTGTATTTCTCTCATAATCTCATTGGATAACCTATATTTTTAATAAAGTAAAATCTATTTTGAAAGAAAAAATATTTTATTTTCCAAAAAATGTATTATTTGTATCTTAAAAAAATAATAAAAATAGGTTTATGTATAAATATTCTTTTAATTTTATATAGGTATGTGTTAACCTGCAATAAATGATAAGTAAATTAAATAATGATATATATTTCTTAAATTATATAGTTTGTTAAGATTGTGTATATTATAATCGTATATTTATTTATAGTAATTGTAGGTGAAAAGATGGAGAAGTGACTTTAAAAATATAGTAATGGTTTCCTAATAATTAGTTTAATAACTCATATCTATTAAGAAATTATGTACGTAAAACTCATTAATTCGTTATTGTCTATAAAACTTAGTTTAAGAAATCATGTTTGTAAAACTTATTAATTCGTTTCTTAATAGGAAATCATATTTATTAAGAAACACATTTAACCGTGATATTCATTTGAAGACACGAAAAATTAATAATTTTATAGTTTCTTTTACGGAACGTAATCTACTTCTATTGCAAATAAACCATATCTATTAAGAAATCTATTTAACTTTGGTAACTTTTTTGTTTTAATAAAAAATAATCCTTTTTTTTTTTGAAGTATAAAATACTTGTTTTTAATTAAAATAGGACGATTACAATAAAGTGGCAGGTAAACGGGCAACAAGTTGCGCTGCAACCCCCTTTTGAATAGCAAAACCGATCCTACTAAAAACAAAGTTTTGGGTCTTAGGGACCGAAATATTACTATGCACGACTCGTTGAACCATGTTTAGGAATTCCACTGCCTCCGGTGCTAAGAACCCAAAAGTATCAAAAGCAAAATGGATAAACACGTGTTGGTTTTCTAAACAAGCTTTCTCGTGTTTAGCAACTTTGCTTGATTCCGCCTTTAAAGCAGCTTGACCCGCCACAACCCCATTGTCCCTAAGCCCCACAAGAGGGGACACTCCTGTAAGGTCCACACAAGCGTGTTTCCCCCTTCCCAACCAAACACAAGAATATCAGCCGGCCGTAAAGTAGACCTCCCTTCAAGCGGATCTGTCAGAAAGTTCACGGGAGCCTCTTTTTTAGCAGAAATTCCTGCCCGTTTGAGAACATCACAAAGAACATCCCTAACCAAATCATGTATGTATTTAAACCCGGGTAACTCTTTGCAATGGACCGCATGCTCGCCAAAATAATCCAAACAAGCCTTGCGACAAACTGGGCAGGGCTCATCAGTCGGAAACAAGGGGATCATTAGCTGATACTTGAGGATAGCCCGGTACTCCACAGCCGACATATGCTGACCTAGTCCTTCAATGGGGATAACTGTTAGAAAATCTTGAGCCCGAGGAGCCCAGAGACATTCAAACACCGGCTTTTTGGCGAGG
Organism: Smallanthus sonchifolius; assembly: GCA_023525975.1. NCBI lineage: Eukaryota > Viridiplantae > Streptophyta > Magnoliopsida > Asterales > Asteraceae > Smallanthus > Smallanthus sonchifolius. The sequence goes on from CM042020.1 coordinate 16,701,557, forward strand.
TGATAAATCAAACTTTACTCCCAAATTCTGGACGATTATGCTAAATAAGGCATTCGCCAAAGCATGTTGGGCTTTAGGGGGTGCGGTGTCCTTATTAGAGAAACCGCTAAGATCGAAATCAGGAAGGGACATACGCAAGCGATCCATCGCACACCCATAATCAGAGTCTAACCAATCAATATCACAACCCCGAAGAATGTGGTCCTGTAAACTCCAAGATTGTGTTCTCGAGGCCACAAATGCATAAGTAGATACATCCTGAGCCGCACATAAACCCAAACCCCCGAAACGGGTTGGAAGTGATGCCAACCTTCATTGAAAATCCCCAAAAAAAGCCCTACCACAAACCACGATATCCTCGATCGCACCTCGGAGGCCCTTGTCAAAAATTGAAACAGCTTCCCCCACATACATAGGCTGGCATGTTCTAAGGCCGAATAATAGCTTTGCAACTCCCATACACGAGCGGAGCAAAAGGAGCTCGCATTGAGGGTCCCGCAAACGTGGGAGACAGCTAATCAGTTCCACCGCACAAGAAGCCCTTTTCACAGCCAAATTACTGATGAACCCTACATCTCTGCTAACGGCGCCCCCAAGGAGTTTCACACACAGCACTGGCCTTCCAATCTCGTAAGGGAACAATCCATCTTGTACCTTCACCCCATTGCACGACAGCCAAAAAACTTCTGTTTTCTTGACGTTGACCTGATAATATCTAGGGCTTTAGCCACCTCTTTAGCGTCTCCGATAATCGTACCATCATCTAGGTACCAAGCATGGAAGAGAAGCTTGCAGCAATCCCTAATCTGATGAACCAGCGGATGCAAAACTAAGGCAAAAAGGAGAGGCCCCAAAGGGTCCCCCTGTTGAACCCAAGTGGTGGACCAAATATGGTCATCACCCACATATAACCTAGCCGGCTGCCCATATAAAAAATCCACCCATAGCGAAATGGATGGGAAACGGGTCCGAACCTCTTGCAGAAGGGCAGCCCTATCCACTAAGTTGAAAGCATTGGAGAAATCGACGGTAAGCATAGCCAACGATCCATCCGAGTGAAACTCATTTAAGAACCTGTTTGCGCTATGGAGCACAACCTCTGCCCCATTGGGAACTCCCACCCCAAATTGAAAGTCACACAGATATGTAGCCATCTCCTTCCCAACACCCCTCATGGCCACCTTAGAGACCAGTCTCCTCCAGATCGCACCTACTGCAATAGGTCTAATCCCGTTGTCCGGTTTGAGCAGCGGTGTGAGAGGGGCCGAGGCAACGAACTCCGCCAATCCCCTAGGGCATCTCCCCCCGAAGCATAAATTAACCACCACATAAATAACCCTGAGCAAGTCAACGGCGATCGTAGACCCTTCTCCACAAAGAGTATCCAAAATATGTTGGGCTCTCAATCCGTCCCTCCCGCAAGAGGTCCCTTTGGGGAAAGCTTTAATGCATTCAAGCACGACATCATCATCCACAACAAGAGGAGGCTCGAAAAGTAAGGAAACAGGCATAACCGGAGGGGGCATGATGGGATACTTTGCCACCAACACTTTCATAGTATCATTACCGAAAGGTGCAACCCCTCAAGAGCATAATACTTTGACCGCCGCAGTGAAATGCCCATCCGCAACTTTCCACAAACATTGTTTAACATTGTTGCACGCCATAGAATTATCGGACCAGGGACAAGCTCTACACGACACGTGGTCGACCCCAAAGGTTGGGCAAAAAGGGAATGGATGAGCTCCTCGAAACCATCCCCATCACGCCAAGCTGACAGCGACCGCTGAATACTATGACATTGCAAAGACTTCCTATTACCAGACCTGCGCTCCTGACGGTTAGAAGGCCTGAAAACTCGCAACGTGCAACGCGGTAACAACAAAAGTCTCACACATTCCTCAACAGAGTCTGGCATAGCCGCCACTTTACTGAGGGCAGCAGTTAATGCCTGGGCAAACGCCATCCGAAAATTTTGAGGGATGCTCTTAACAGTCGTGATAGGAAGAGAGAAGACGCGTTCAAGGAGAACCCCGTCCACAACCACCCCTCCCAAAGGAACAACTTCCCTCCTAACATTCGGCTTAGGAATCCCCACTATAAACTCCTCTGCATCTCCCGCAACCCGTTTGAAACGGGCTATCCCATCCACATGGTGGCATGCCCGACTGAGAGCATGCAGGCACATACACACCCCGCACAGCCACTGGCCTGAGACCTTTAAAGCCTCACCAACCGAAACAAACAAATCATAATCCGTGGAGACCGCTTTCTGCAAGGTCCCTTTCCGATCACAATCTCATTGGTAAATCATAATCCATTCTTGAAAATGAATTGGTTATACTAACGAGCTGTCACAACTTTATACGATTCTTTTTATAATACACATATTCTTAACAAACTATATTATTTTCTTATTCTTTTTAAGAAAAATATATACGTATATAAAATATAAAATGAAAAGAATATTTATTATAAAATTTAATGAATATACTGTAAATCCACACCATTCAGATTAAAAAAAACTATTTTGACAAAAAAATAAACTTGTATTTTAAGATTTATAAAAATATAATTGTTTTTCCAAAAAAAATAATAAAACCTTTTCTGGAAAATAAAGCCTTTTTTTCTTTTAAATATTTTACTTTTTTTTAAAATATAGCTTATCCAATGAGATTAGGAGAGAGACACTAGCAAATATTTCAAAACCATTATTTTGGTAAATACTTTTCAGTGAATACTATTTTGGTAAATACTTTTTCCACCAACACTACTTTAGGAAAAAACTCATAATTATTTCACCCTTAATTTTGCTTTTTGTTTGTATCTAAATCTCAAAGTTCCATCAAATATCTCCATTCATCTTAATTTTTTTTTGAACGGCAACACCTATATATTCTACAATAATTGGGTTTTTTCGGGGCAACACCTAAAACATCGAGGGCAGCCCACCACAGGAGGAACCCCCCAACTGGGTAAACTCCCTGACCTTGCCACAGACCATTTTTTGCTGTTGACATGTAACATCCCAGAAATTCATATTCTGTTGGTTCGGGTTAGTGGATGACCCGAATCTCTATTAAACATGATGAGGAGCAAGGGTCGTCATGAATGGTACATTTTAACGACGCTAGGCGAGCCGGTTAGCCAGTTATTTCTTAATTCGAGATGGAAACGAGTAAGACGAAATAGGAAGGACCTGAAACGAAAATAGTGGCCATTTAAAAGCCACATTGTGCGCAAACCCTAAGCCATTCGGCTAAAGGGCTTGCGACGGCACCCTGGGAGAAAATAGGAGAAAGGGACAATCGGAGGAGGTGTTTCCGAGACGAATCCGACCAAAAACTTAACATCTAGTCAAGGTAACCCTCGTTTAATCTTTGTACGTATCTATTTATATGTTTGTTAGGAGAACACGTTTAAGTTTTTGGGTGTTCTCGGCTGTGGTCGACGGCGGAGCAGGGAGCAAAAGAAACGGCCGGTCTTGGAGTGGTGATATGCGACGGTGACGGCAAACGGAGAGGAGCCGGCTGCTGTGGGGCACACTACGGCGGCATGCGGCCAGGGGTGAAGGTGGTAGTGGCTTCGGCTACTGCTGGAAACATAGACGGCAGCATGGGTGGCGCCGAAGGAGGTGGAAGCCGGCTGTGGTGGTGCTTCACGGCGTCGGACGGCGAGGTGGAGGTAGAAGTGGTGCTTCCACGTGAAGGAGAACCCGATTAGGGTTTTTATTGAATTGAAAGGTGACATGGACGTGAGGGTGTTACGGGATGACGAAACACAGTGGTGGTTCACGGTGGTGATGTACGGTGGAGGTGGTTCACGGCAATGAGCAAGGATGAGGATGGAATCGGGGTACACCCAATTAGAGTTTAGTGAGTTTAGAACTTGCATGGTGAGTGTTGAACATGCATGGTAAGTTCGGCTTATGTACGAGTGACCCATGAGGCTAGGGTTTTGCAGGACACGCGAACGTGAATGCATGCGGGTTCTAAACGGGTCTGGAATAACCCGGTTTGGGCGGACACGTGGACTAGGGTTTTTGCTTAGAAGAAGGGACGAACGGACGAGTCGAAGTCGGGATCATTTATATTTATACGTAACTGACACATGTTTAGGATGTACTCTAACTATGTGATCATACGTTGGCAGGTTAGGGTTACGTGCAAGGACACCGTTGCAGTGTAGGAGTTAGATCTTCATAACAGTGAGTTTCTAATCCCCCTCTTTTAAATGTTTTTAACGTTTTTGGGGCTATCGTACATACGTACCAGAGATGTTTAATGTATTAAACGTGTAGGTCCCTCGGGTGTGGCGGATCGTCACATGCAAGTGGGTCTACTAGTCGGACCGGGTGCGGAATGCCCGTGACTAGGTGGAGAGTCTTGCTAAACAAAGTAAACCGACAAGAGAAAACACTTTAAACGTTCTTTGTATTATAAACACTTGAAGGTTACAGAGAAAAGCACTGAATTTACAATCTGCGTATTTGCTATATTGTCTGTGTACTTAACTTCTGTCAACCTATCCTATTTATACCTGACCTGATGCCTGCGCACTTAGCAAGTGCGCAAGGCAAATTGCTCTTGCGTACTTGCTAAGTACGCAACATGTAAGTGCACACAACACTTAGAAAGAAATGCAACATTCAATATGTAAAAGTAAATACAACTCGATAAACTAATACATAAAGACTCTTACATACAAAGACAATTACAGACATGAAAATACAAACTAAGACTCTATCCAGAGTGTTGTCACAGGAAAGTGCTTCAACAAACTCTCCCTTGACAACAGCTCGGGATCTTCATCGTCTTCAGTCTTCAATCTTCAGTCTTCACAGCTGTCCATCCTTAGCTTCCATCTTCTTCTTGTAATCAAGACAGAACTTAATCACCTTGTCATATTTAGAAGCAAGGAGCTTTGTCCATTCGTCCGTGTGGACACAATACCTATTAGCTAGCACCTTCAGATCTTTCATAGAAAAGTTGATGAAGCAAACTTCATCAAATATTCTGATCAGTTCTTTTGGCACTATGTTCCCACTTTCGGAACGACCCTTTCCCATGATCACAGCCTCACCCGTTTTTGGATCTACGTACCAGAACCACATGTCACCAAGAATATCCTGAGATAACTTGCTCAGGGGAATCTTAGTTTCACATCGCACTGGCTTGTATACCAATTTCTTTAAGTGCTTCTTAGTCACAGGATGCACAACGTGCTTATCCTTGACTCTCTTGGGCACCTGAGGCTTGAACATTTCAAAGTTCCCAGATCTTGCTTCACGCTGCAGAACCACCCACAAACCCATCGCCACTGCGTGATTGGAATGACCAGTAGCTCTCGGTTTGCTAGGTTCACCAGGTCGTATTTGGGCAAGGAGCTGAACGCTTCACTGGTGGGTTTCAAGTATTGAACCCCGCCAGATCTTTTGATGGCGAACAGCTGCTTGTCCTCCTCGAACCTTACAGCCAAGATCATCCATGTTGCTCCGTGCTTGTCTATGATAGACGTCTTTTGCCACACCGGAGCTGAACCCTTTGAACTAGTAGAAGGCATATCTGTTTCTTTCGGTGCCTCTGGGTCCACAGGTTCAGGGTCAACTGGGGAGGCTTCAGTCGAGGCTTCTACATCACTAGCCTGCTCGACTAAAGTTGTGTCAAGCGGAGCGTCGAAAGATGGAAATTCAAAGATCTCTCCATCTTCTAGCTCGTACTCTCCTACCCCGTCACCATTGGGAATCTCTATCACCACGTCTTCATCATCATCATTCTAGTCATCACCAGAGTCGATCTCTCCTTCTTCCAGATTAAAGATAGCATCGATCTATGCTTCCTCGGAATAGTCAGGCTCAAGATAAAGGATCTCATCATCAGATAAGTCCTTGAGCACATCGGCTGCTGACTTCCCTTTATCACCACCACCACTAGAGGTATCACCACCCTCTTGCTGAGTAGACTCCCCCTCAGCCATTGGAATAGCAGAGATAGGCACTATTGCCAAAGCTTGGTGCTCACCTCCACTAGGACCGGCTTCATGATCATTGTCTTTATCGTCATCCTTAGTCAAGTCGACTGGATGATAAGGCTCAGCACCAGTGGATTTCTTTTCTTTCTCTTTCTCTTTCTCCTTCTCCTTCTCTTTCTCTTTCTCCCCCTGAGAATCAAGTTTCTTGGTCAGTTCTGCAACTAATTTGACCATCGCTTCGTGCTCATTTCTTTGTAAATCCAGCCTTAGCTCAAGTGACATTCTGTGGCCTAGAATCATTTCATTTGTCTTCATTAATAGCTCATTCTGTGCCATTACATTCTTCAGTCGCTCATTAGTCCCCGTTTTCTGGCTCTATAGAATCCTAACTTCATCGGCCAGTGAATTAATCTGTGCTTGTTGAGCATCAGATTCCTCCTTTGACTTCTGAATAGTCTTCAGCAGTCCAGCAACTTGGGTTTCTAGCACATCGATCCTTGCCTCATTCGGATCAGGATGCCTAGACGATGACGCTTCGGCATTATGGATAGGGGAGGAGAAGATGGTACCAAAGTCAAACCCTTGTGAGAAATCTTCATAAGTAGAGGGTTGACTTGGAGGATCAATGGTGGGTGTTGGGATTTGGGATGAGAAGATGGGAGTGGGTGTTATGGTAGGGGTGATGGTGACAGACTCCGTAACAATTGGAGTAGTCACCGCCACCTGGACGGATGTAGTAGGGAGGGTCACCGTCACAGGAACCTCCTCTGTGATTGTCGTGACTGCCACGTCAGCTTGAACTTGTGGCCTTCTCCTCCTTCGGTGCAATTGCTGTTCTGGTGGGGCAGAGGCTGAATCTGGGCTGGAAGCTGGAACTTGTACTTGCTACACAGTCGGGACCTCTACTACCCTGGGGATAGCAACCTCTTGCCTATCTCCCCTGTTCTTATGAATGCTTTCCCTTCTTTGTCTTTGTACAGCAGCGTCAGAGTCAGAGTTTGGCTCATATTCGCTGCTTGAGCTTTGTCGCTTTGTTTTGGAGGACGAATCAGGTAGGGTTACCTTAGCCGTTCTCCGCGGGTGTACCTGTGATGGTGCGTCATCGGAATCAGAAGAATCTGATTCTGTTGCTTCTGAATCGAATTCCTCAGCACCACCATTACCGCCTTCGTCGTCTCCATCCTCAAACGATCCATCATCACTTTCCATATCCTCCTATTGTTGTTCCTGTTGCTCATCGGAGTGTTCACTCATTTCAGGTTCCGAGTCGTGGCTGTACCATCTCCAGTCTTCAGGTGCCACATATGCTTCATTTAGAAGGTGGCCAAAGAGTTCTGTGTGCACAGGGGTAGGTTCTACACTGCCTGGCTTCAGAAATTGAGCAAATACTCTTTTGTCCACCCGCTTGACTTGCAGTCTCTCCCCTATAGCAGGAAGGTTTGGCAACGCGTCATCGATCAAGAGTTGCACAAACCTAGGGTACAATAAGAATCTAAACTTCTCCGCTGTGTTGATCTGGTCATTGATTTCTTTGAAGATGTAGCGCGAGAAGTTGTAGCCCTTATTAAGAGACAAGCCCACCATGGCTGTTGCAAGGTCATGACCCATGGCATCTTTACCAGCTTTCCTTGACGAGATGCACACGATCATGACGTGGGCGAAATACCGCCATTGGTCTAATACCCACATCTTTTTATATGAAGCATAGTCCCTTGCTCCGACGTATCCCATTCTTTGCCTCCAACACCCATCCACAAAGTAGTCTGGATAGGCTGTCAGGTCGGTAGCAAGGTCTCTGAACTGCAGGACCCTTCTTATGGTATCTTCAGAAAAAGCGATAGCCTGACCAGCAACGGTAGCCCTTATGACATTGGGGGTTACTGTGCAGTCGTGCTCCGCCGTCTCCCAGAATTGTTCCAAGTAAGGTCTTGACACGGTCGGGTCAGCTGAGATAGCATAGCTGACTCTTGAGCGGTTCAAGAAGTCAACTATCTCCCTATATTGCAATGCTGCACCATTCCATTCGGGTTGAGTGTTCGCTAACAGGTTGAATTCGTTAGCAAACGCCCGAGCCATAATCTGCAAAATCACACAGAAAGCACAATTAGAACAACACGTATCATTGGAAATGAATAACAAAGACTCAGTATAGCAGTTACTCTTTGAACTGAATTTCAGGCTTAGGAATTTTTGCTAAGTGTTGGTCCTGCATACCAGGAGTTTGTTCTTGCGTACTTAACAAGTACGCATGAAGTGTTTCGTGCGTACTTGTTAAGTGCGCAGGAAACACACTTGGTCAAAATTCCAGAACGGTCAACTGTCAATCAGAAGAGAGGCATTGTCGTGGATTATGGTCACCACAAGGTCGAAATACTTGATTAAGACCTATGAGACCACTATCCACCGCAACTAACCGCTAAACCCGTCAAAAAAATTTTTTTGACCTAGATGACGACCTAGTTGAACCAGTGGGCAATCAATGGTAAATTATGAGTCAATTGGTTTCGATTAGTGATTATTAACAAGTTTTAGGTCTTAATTTGCATTTAGAACACCAAAATAGGTCAATAATTTCACACTCAAACCGTCGATGAATCGGTCAAAAACATGTGATTTAGTGGATGATACGGACCGAGATTCTCACCAAGTAAATGTTAGATGATGATTAAACAATGAGCGGGACGAAGAATCCGGTTGGAACACTCGAAATTTTTGAGGAAAATGGTCGGAGGGAATATCACAGGAGAAACGGTTTGAAAGTGATAATCTCTAAAAAATTTTCTAAGTCCTGTATTTATACCCAACACATATTGGTCGTGCGTACTTACTAAGTGCGCATGACTTAACTCCTGCGTACTTACTAAGTACGCATGGCTTAAGTCTTGCGTACTTGTTAAGTACGCAGGGTTTACCTCATGCGCACTTATCAAGTACGCAGAGACCCTTATGTGCGCACACTTTCAACTCAAATTATGAAGATTTCAAGTCAAATAACGAACAAGATAAAAATGTTCAATCACGAGGTTTCAAATACAATTCAGGAAGGTTAAACACAAATATTTTTGGCTTTTCTGAATAAAGTTGAACTATGCATAAACTTAAAATATTTTTGATCTTTTCTCATAGAAATATACAAGTATTAACACAAACTATTTTTGATCAAAGACACGAGCAGAGGATCATATCAGGCTATCTTTTAGCAAAAACGATACAAAATAAACATCAAAGAATATGAGATCATGTCATGGATTACTATTTATTCATACGTAATAAGCATATAGACAAGTAATTCAAGTTGACAATATTATAAGATTTGAAACTATACGCATCTTTATATCACATTCTTGTGTATTAAGGTATTAATTATAAGATATACAACGTGTACCCCACTGATATGCTATACTAATGTAAATTGCATTATCTCAAGTCATCTAAGATTTTCCCAATGATTTTCTAAATTTTCAGAATGAAGTTACACCTATTAGCACAGGAAAAATCAAGCAGAATCCATAAGGATTATCAGGAATCATGAGATTCAGAATCGAGTGATTCAGTTGTCTTGGTTTCATTTGATTTTCTTCATTGAATATTGGAATGATGATTCAGGATAATATATATGGTGATTGAATAAGGTAAGGGGATCAAACTTTTATCTGGATTTGATTTCAATGAATCAGGAATGATTCAAGGGTGAATACATGCTCAACGGTTAATGTAGAGACGTGTCTTGATTCAATCTCTCCTTGCATACTTGTGAGTATGGGCAGTGAGATGAACCGCATTAATTGTGCTAACGACATAACCCGATACTGACCTCAAAAGAAAATTATTGCCAAAATCTAACATCCTATATCTGATAATGATCTTTTCTATTCTTTTACGCACACACACTTGCAAACATGGGTTCAAATCGCAGTTGTAATTTAGATTTAGTTTCCACACTACTAGTGATTCAAAGACGCATACAGCCTACTGACAATTTAAATTACTCGTAAATAAGCAGATTAAAAACATAATAAGTTAAATAATTAAGTAAGCATGACGCAATCATTTCCCATATGAGCAGTCTGTGACGTTTAGATCATTTCTGATGTACTATCATTTCCTCTTTCCTCAAGTTAACTTTGAAATTTTCTCCATTTTCTATTTTTTTTGTTTTTGTAAAATATTTTAAAACTTAAAAGAACTATACAGAAAATTTAAAAAGAAATAAAGTTTAACTTCTATGAATTGAATTGAATTGAATTAAGAAAAATTGATTTTCACTCAGGATTGAACATTCCTATCAAGTTGACAAGATGCTCAAAACGGGATCGATCAAATGACTTTGAGAAAAGGTCAGCAAGATTTTCATCCGTGTGAACTTTTACAAGTTCAATTAAATGCTTTTCAGCACAATCACGGATGAAATGATGGCGAATCTCTATATGTTTAGTTTTGGAATGTTTCACTGGGTTATTTGTGATGGACATTGTGGCATTGTTGTCAATGAATAGATGAGTTCCAGTGAAGTTTAAGCCGTAGTCTCTCAACTGCTGCTGAATCCACAGTATCTGAGAACAACCGCTCGCTGCAGCAATGTATTCTGCTTCACAAGTTGAGACAGAAACCGTTGACTGCTTCTTACACTGCCAGGAGACCAGTCTGTCTCCTAAGAATTGACATCCACCAGAAGTTGACTTTCTGTCAAGGTTACAGCCGCCATAATCTGAATCAGTGTAGGCTTTGAAGTCAAATGACTGTTGCTTAGAGTACCAAAGACCTAATCGGGGTTTCCCTTTCAGGTATCTAAAAATTCTTTTCACGGCTATCATATGTGACTCCTTCGGTTGAGACTGAAACCTTGAGCACAAGCACATAGCAAACATTATATCGGGTCTTGAAGCTGTGAGATACATAAGTGATCCGATCATCTCACGGTACAATCTGCTGTCTACATCCTTTCCATCTTTGTCAGGATGCAGACCATGATTGACTGGGATAGGTGTTCCATAAGTACTGCTATCATTCATCTTGTATTTTGATAAGATGTCCTGCACATACTTAGTTTGATGTAGATAAATGCCATCCTTTCTTTGACTGACTTGCAGACCCAGGAAGAACGACAATTCATCCATATTACTCATTTCAAATTTGGACTTAATCACCTGCTCGAATTCCCTACACATCCCTTCATTGGTAGATCCAAAGATAATGTCGTCGACGTATACTTGTACAAGAAGAATGTCACCTCCTGCTTTCCTAATGAAGAGGGTCGAGTCAATCTGTCCACGGTCGAAACCATTAGACAGTAAATGCTTAGATAATGTCTCATACCATGCCCGTGGTGCTTGATGAAGACCATAAAGTGCTTTGTCGAGCTTATACACTTTATTGATATTGTGCGGATCTTCAAAACCGGGAGGTTGAGTGACATAGACTTCTTCATGAACTTTACCGTAAAGGAAAGCACTCTTCACATCAAGTTGATAGACCTTGAAGCCGACATATGTGGCATAAGCCAAGAACAGTCGAATGGCTTCAATTCTAGAAACTGGCGCATATACTTCCGTGTAATCCAAGCCCTCTTGCTGATAAAAACCCTGAACAACCAATCTTTCTTTGTTCTTCACAACAATATGATGATCATCCGTCTTGCACTTGAACACCCATCTGGTTCCAATTGGCTGAAAGCCTTTTGGCAAGTCAACCAAATCCCACACGTGCAACTTTTGGAATTGAGATAATTCATCTTGCATCGCCTCAATCCAACAGTTGTCAGTGAGAGCCTCCTTCACATTCTTCGGCTCTAACTGGGACACGAATGCAGCATGCAGACATGTTTCCATGACACCAGTGTCAAATATCTCTGTGTAAAGACTGGTGTTCTCAGTGATGGTTCGATGACGAGTCTGAACGCCGGCATAGGGATCACCAATAATGTTTTCGATTGGATGATTCCTATGCACTCTTGTCTCCGGTACAATCGGTTCCTGAATTTCTGGATCTAAATTCGTACTTAACTCCCCCATTTCCTGTGTTCCAGAGGAAGAAGATTCAATGTTAATTGGATCAGCTGGAGCTTCATTTCCTACAGTTGTGTTAGGATTGGCTTGAGCGTCATCTCCAACAACAAGAACATCTTCACTGTCATCACTGTCATGAGTTCCAGATGCATATGCAACATTGGAATCAGGAGTTATAATTGGTACACTAGCACGAGTAGAGAAGCTGGAGTCATCACCGCCACCCAATAATTCATAAACATTTGCGGCGTCAACTGCAGATAGATCAGGAAGATTGAATGACTTGAATAGCGCATCATAATCAAAACCCCAAGCTGGACCTGTTGGTTCGGGTGGAATGCTGTGTTTACTACAATCCACTTCAAACCATTCCTCGACAGTACGAGTTCCTATGTTGTACACTCTCTTGCAAGGCGAGTTGGCAACGTATCCTAAGAAGATGCCTTCCACTGCTTTTGAATGAAACTTAGACTGTCGGTCTTTGTACTGTAGCAACAAGGAACAAGGACTACCAAAAGGAACTAGGTAATCAAGATTGGGAAGTCGATTGTTGATCAACTCGTAACAAGTCTTGTTGTGCCTCTTCACAACCAGAACTCTGTTTAAGACGTGACAAGCTGTATTAATGGCTTCTGCCCAGAAAGTGACAGGAAGCTTTGCATCCGACAGCATAGTCCTTGCAGTCTCAATCAGTGTTTTGTTCTTCCGTTCAGCAACTCCGTTCTGCTGAGGCGTGTACGGCGCGCTGAATTCGTGACGGATCCCTTTCTTGAGACAAAAAAGCTCCATCAAATTATTCTTGAACTCAGTTCCGTTGTCACTCCTAATTCTTCTAACTTTCAGGGATCAAATATTGAAGAATATCAGCAGTCTCGTCTTTAGTACCTAAAAAATGCACCTAAGAAAAAACGTAAGAAATCATTAGTTACTACTAGACAGAACGACTTACCTCCAATACTCCTGATACTTATGGGGCCAAACAGATCCATGTGTAATAGCTCCAAAGGGGTATCAATAGAGTTTTGGAGCTTGGGCTTGTGAGACTTCCGTTGCTGTTTGCCCTTTTTACAAGGCATACAGTCATTTGCAACGATAAACCTCAGCTTAGGAACCCCGGTTACCAAACCGTTTCGGACAAGATGGAGTCAAGCTCTGTCGCTTTGGTAAGCAAACAAGTAGCAACTGATGAGGTGGTTGTTGCCACGCTCATATTGATCTGATAGGTGTCGTTTGTTCTTGGCGCTCTCATCAGGATCCAATCTTTCGGAACTTCAAAACTGGGTTTGAGAATCAGGCATTCTGACTTGTCAAACATCACCGAGTACTCCTTATCACACATTTGGGAGACACTCAACAGGTTATGCTTCAGCTGCTCGCAGAAGTTGACATTATCAAAGCTGACACAACCGTTCGAAACCACGCCTTGACACGTGATGCTGCCGCCTTTTTCTCCGGCAAAGGCCACATAACCGCCTCGGAATGGTTTAACGTCTTGAAGTAGGGCCATGTTTCCTGTCATGTGCCTGGAACATCCACTATCTACATACCAGCGGTTAGAGATAGTACCCTTCGGACGTCCCTGCACGAGTCACAAAAGAATTAGTTAGTTTTGGAGACCCAAGCCATTGTGTTCTTGGGTCGTCCATCCTTTTCAAAATAAACTACTTCCTTTAACTCACAGTCATGATGACTGTTCAAAATTGATGAATCTTTAGAAGAAATAGAACTAGGAGATTGAGAAGTTTTGGATTTGGCAGTCCAGGATCTCTTCTGTTTCTTAACCGGAACAGGAGACTTTGGTTCAACTACAGCAGGTGAACTTGTGGAAGCTTCACCTGATTGAACTGAAGTCAGCTGTTCAAGCTTTCTCAACATCTTGTTCCGTCTCCTCCTCTGTGGCTTAGAGAGTCTTGCGACAGGTTTCTCACCAGTACGTGTACTACCAGAGGTAGATACACGAGGTACAGCAGGTTGTGTTACCTTTCTTGGAACAGATGGTTTAGCTTCAGATATAATCTTAGGCTTTACCATCGGTTTGACTGGTGGTTTCACCACATTTTGCATTGGATGTTAGGGAGATGGTTTCACTGGTGGCGACCTGGGGATAACAGCTGGTTGTGAAACAACAGGCTGTTTCCCTTGGTTCTTAGAAGGACAGTTCACAAAGATGTGACCAACCAATCCACAGTGAAAACAGTTCCTCTTGTCTACATAAGTTCTCTTGTAAGGCTCATTAGATCTGTCCTTAGATAACTCAGCATTATGAGAAGGAGGAGTTGGTTTATGAACATTAGTCTGAACCTTACCAGATTGGTTTTTGGGAGTATAATATTTTTCCAAATTTTCTTTATACCCAAGCCCATAGTGAGCTGAAAAAGCCTCTTTCTTTACTTGGTTAAGACTTTTATACCCCCCGTAAAGCATTACCTTTAGTTTATCATTTGTTTCAATGATGTCGGGTTCAGTTAAAATGCAGTTATCACTATTAGTGATAACGTTTTTCTTTACCTTTTGTTCAGTCAACAACTCCTCAGATACTACTCCTTCAGGGCAAGAGTTAACCGACCCGTCTTCAAAAGCAGTAACAAACTCCTCACTAGATGTGGAGTTATCCTTACTTGAGGATTCATCCTTTTTAGGGGAATCATCCTTATCAGAGGACTCATCTAGACAAGTGAGATCAATGTCTATTAAGCTATTGACAAACTTCCCGCTCACTGGTGGAGGAATGGCATTAGTACCCAAACCTAACCCATTCAGTTGTCTCACCACAGACTAGTAGTGTTCCACCACAAAGCGAGAGTTTTTCAACTTCTTATTAGTGCATTTTAACTGCAAGATCTCATTTTGCAGTTTGTTGATTTCATTGTTCCGTTTTTCTAACCCCCTGTATGCAACATCTAAGTGAAGCTGTTGATCACTTATTTTTAAAGAATATTCAGATTTTTCCTTTTTTAACGTTTCAATAGAATCTTTAAAACGTTTTTCATTTTCTTTATAGTTTAGAGCTGCCAAACTTAGGGGTTCGATTTTGTCTTGGAGCCTAGAATTTTCCAGTTTTAGCCCTTGACATTTAGAACATGAAATAACAGCGAAAGGGTTAGAATCTACCTCAGACGATGAACTTGTTGCTTCTCCAATGGCCATGAGAGCAACAGCAGTGGTCGATTCCTCTTCATCAGCTACATGAGCTTCCATTTCTTCAGCTTCCTTCACCTCCTCTGTAGTAGCAGTTGTAGATTCTTCTAGGTCAGCCATAGAAGCTTCCCTTTTCTCTGCTTCCATCATCTCCATGATCTCAGCCATGAGACCAACCTGGGTTTGTGCTATGATGGCATCCTCAAGATGAACACCCCAGTCAAAGCTGTCGTCCTGTTGTGCTACCAGTGCATTGGACGTTCCACCTTGGCTTTGATTGTGGTGGTTTGGATTGTTGTGGCCATGGTTGTTTCCTTGGCTGGGTCAGGTGAAACCAGAGGCAGGTGCTCTGTCTTTCTGACACTCACGAGCAAAGTGTCCATAGTTCAGACACTTGTAACATTTGGCCTTGGATTTTTCAAACCCGACCTTGGCATTAGGATGCCCGCCAATAAACTTTCTTCCTGTTCTGTTCAGGAAACGCTTGGTTCTCCTCAATAGCATGGGCATGTTCCATTGAATATCCATGTCCTCCATGTCATCAGGATCCACTTGATTAAAATCTTCTTCAATCGTCTCTGGATCAGTAAGCTTGCCACCTATGAAGTTTTCATATGCAAGCATGCAAGATGAGAATAGCGCTACATGATCTTCAACTATTCTGGCTATGGCTGAGTTGTTAGCTGAAGACGTAGCAGTAGGATTTCTTGAGGTATTTTGATGATGAGATCCCAACCCTGATCCTGAAGCATAGCAAGCATTACCACCACACCCAATTGAGTGGTCTTCTTCAGTAGGATTTCCAGTGAAGAGGGCAATTCCAGAGCCCGATGAATTGGATGAAGAAGTCGTCCCATGATACATAGAAGGGTCTTGTATCTGGGGTCTACCAGAGCTCTCCTTTCTTCTTAGGTTCATGTCATGAGCTTGAACCTTACCTATTGCCTCCTTAACTGTCAGCTCATAGAATTTAGGATTTTCCCTCATCAGGGTTGTGTACATCTCAAATTTGGATGGTAAAGCATCCAAAAAATTTTCCACCATCTCTTCATCCGGATACCTGAGTTCAAAAGCCTTCAACTCAGTCTGTAAATGATAGAACCTAGAGATGAGGTCATCTAAAGATTCGTTTTCAAAGAATCTGAAGCACTCATACTGCTTCTTGAGAAGATCCCGCTTGCTCTTCTTGATGAAACTATTTCCTTCGAATCTCTTCTGTAAAGCTTTCCAGAGATCCTTAGAATTGTCATACCCTCGGAAACCGTGGAACAATTCCCGAGTTAATGCCATAGTGATCGAACCAAGAGCCTTATTTTCTTGATCATAAGCTTTCTTTTCTTCATCATCAAGCTTAGAGATAGGCTTTGGCAACACCTCATCAAGATAGATGTGTGTGGGATGCTTATATCCCTCAAGGATTGGTATCCATAATGATGAGTCGGTATATGAAATGTAGTGCTCGAAACGTGCTTTCCAATTAGAATAATCGTTCACGTTCAGCAACTTTGGTGGTTTCTGTGGTGTACCGATCTCATTATCATAATTCAGTAGGTTTCCAAGATTCTGAAGATTCGACATAGTGAACACTTAGTCAAATTTCAGAAAAGTCAGACAGTTGCGCACTTGGTTTTGGCCTTGCGCACTTTAGAAATGGTCTTGCGTATTTAGATTTCCTCTTGCGTACTTGTAAGTACGCAGGAGTAGATGTAAGTACGCAGGATATAACTTAAGTTCGCACAAGTTCAGTCTTGCGCACTTATATGTACGCAGGAGATAAGACTTGCGTATTTAGTAAGTACGCACAAAACTGTACTTTTTGCCAAAAATGGTAAGTACGCAGGATACCTTTTCAGCAAGTTTCACCAAACTTTTCCGGTCACCTGAAACTCGCCGGAGATGGTAAAAATTCGTCTGATGATCAATGCAAATGAGCCAAAGGGTCAGAAACTTGTTTCTAACCAACCTTTGATGCTCAAAACACTCAAATACACAACAAAAATCAGTTTTTTAAGTGATTTTTGTTTCTAAAATAGTGCTCAAGAACTACCCCTATTTTATCACAAAAATCACCCAAAATACCTCTTTTTGCTTGTAAAAACTCTCTAAACTCACTCACAACACTCGAAATCAAGAGCTATGCTCTGATACCAGTTGTAGGTCCCTCGGGTGTGGCGGATCATCACATGCAAGTGGGTCTACTAGTCGGACCGGGTGCGAAATGCCCGTGACTAGGTGGAGAGTCTTGCTAAACAAAGTAAACCGACAAGAGAAAACACTTTAAACGTTCTTTGTATTATAAACACTTGAAGGTTACATAGAAAAGCACTGAATTTACAATCTGCGTATTTGCTATATTGTCTGCGTACTTAACTTCTGTCAACCTATCCTATTTATACCTGACCTGATGCCTGCGCACTTAGCAAGTGCGCAGGGCAAATTGCTCTTGCGTACTTAACAAGTACGCAAAGGTATTCTTGCGTACTTGCTAAGTACGCAGGAGCTTTCTCCTGCACATGTAAGTGCGTAAAACACTTAGAAAGAAATGCAACATTCAATATGTAAAAGTAAATACAACTCGATAAACTAATACATAAAGACTCTTACATACAAAGACAATTACAGACATGAAAATACAAACTAAGACTCTATCCAGAGTGTTGTCACAGGAAAGTGCTTCAACAAAACGTGTTAAGAGTTTTGAGTTTTAACCCTAGGTGTTTATAAACTAAAAATTCAGTAATGAGTCGAAGGGTCTACTAGGGTGTTTATGAGATCATGTGATCTAGGTCTAAAGGTGGTTATATGGTCACGAGTCGTATAGTGACCTAACAGGGGTGAATTGGGATTGTAGTTACGGGTCGTACGGGTACGACTAGGAGGTGTCACAGGGTGTGCGTGTACGTGGTATGTGCTTAAATAATGAGGTATAGTATTTGTATGTGTGTTGCTATATTAGCAGAGCATCGTGTTATGAATTAGTCGGGGTGAGTCAGGATATGAGCTAAACGCTTATTAATACGTGTAGGATATCTTATCCTAGTGCTAAGGGTGAAGTGCAGGTGTAGTTAATGAATCATGTATATAGAGTATATTGTTATGTGATTATACATGTGTTGTGTGCATTGTGTCGTTGTCCTTGTGAAACGACGGGTATTGTGTTTGCATTGTTGTCATTATGACACGGCAAATGGGATTTTGGAGGACTAAGTCCTTCGGGAGGTCACCAAAGGTGACGATGTCCAATAGGATAGTGATGAGCTCGAGTTGTGTCGAACGCTCTGACGAGGGTGCAACGAAGAGGTATGTGTTTGTGTGCTTCTATATTTGTGTTAAATTGCATACAAGCATTGAGTTATAATTATTGTGCATGAAATCGTATTATTGTGATGAGTAGAGTTAGATTAACCGATGCGTCAGGATTGTGATGTAGTGCTTAATACTATTATGTCAGTTGATCTGTTAGAGCCTTGGTCAAGGTTAAGTAAGTTGATGTCTACGGATTTGTTGTGTTAACCAAGTGTCGAGTTATAACATCCCAAAAATAAAACGACAGTTATAATAACGGAATAAACGAACGAGGCATGACGGGCCGGGCCGGATGGGCTGGCGGGCTTGAAGGGGAGCATCCCCTATAAATAGCCATGGTCACCACCCATTTCTCTCATTTGCAAGTTCTAGAGAGAGAAACCATAGAGAGAGAAAGTTGGCGGATCGACCCGAGATTTGAGAAGTGTGTTGCTCTAGAGCTCATGAGAAGAACCTCCGGATCAGAAACTTGATTCAAGTAACGATTTGGCCTAAATCTGAGTTTTTGTTCGTTATTGGGTTTTTCAGGTTTTGGTTGAAAATGTAACGTTTTTACGGTTGAAATTGGAAGGAAAACATATATTTGGATTCCTTAATGAAAAGCAAACGTTTTGAAGTAAACAAGTTCGGGATCTTGACATGATCAGACCCGAAGGAGAAAGTTAGGGTTTTTACGAGGAAGCAGTTCGTGCGTACTTATCAAATACGCATGAACCTGATCCTGCGTACTTACCAAGTACGCAAGAAGAGGATCCTGCGTACATATCAAGTACACATGAAGAGGGTCATGCGTACTTATCAAGTATGCATGAAGCAGGTACTGCGTATTTATCAAGTACGCATGAAGAAAAGTCTGCGTACTTATTAAGTACGCAAGAGCAAGGCCCTGCGCACTTGCTAAGTGCGCAGGAATCAGGCTGGTTAAGTAAAGTTAGTATGTCTAGAATGGTTAAACCGTTAGAGTCGGTATTGGTCTGATGTGTATTTAACTAATCAATTCAGATCGGAAGTGACGTTGTTGGGCCTTTGTTTAGGACAACCGAGACTAGCTTATAAGGTGAGTTCTAGAAGCCCTTCTTTAAATGTTTTAATTAAATGTTTTTGGGCTGGTGTGCATACATACGGAATGAAGTTTTGAAATGAGGTTTACGAAACGAGGTTTACGAAATGATGTTTACGATGTGATGTTTACGATATGACGTTTACGAAATGATGTTTAAGAGATGATGTTTATGAAATGTTTTGCTAAATGAAGTTTGCGAAAGGTTTACGAAAGAGATGATGTTTTTTTTAATAAAACGTACGAATGCTTAACTAAAAAGAGGTAAAGGTTTTATTAAAGTCACGAATTAACGAATCTGCCACGAGTTCCTACGAGAGCTAAGGTATGTAGGTATGTATGTATGTATTGGCCTCACCTTACGGGGGGCCTTTGTGGCTGGCTAACGATTGTACAACTGGGTGATGATGGGGTGACGACGGTCACCCATGGGATTACCGGGATCCCGATGGAAGGTACTATTCCTTGCGGGGAAATAGTGCCTAAGTTATGTTTGGTCTACCTAGAGGTAACGAGCCTTAGGAGACGTATGTTTGGTCCACCTAGAGGTAACGAGCCTTAGGAGACATATGTTTGGTTCACCTAGAGGTAACGAGCCTTAGGGGAGCTGTGTGATGGATGACTTAGAGGTAACGAGCCTTAAGTTCATCCGCTGGTATGCGATGTATGGGATTGACGGTTATGAGAAGGCGCAGATTCGGTTCATGTTGACTTATGTATGATGTTATGTTACGATGTTATGATGATGTTAAGTTATTGCATGTTTTTATGTACGCTTTTTTTAAACAAATGTATGTTATGTTTTTGGCAAAATGTTTATGTTAAGGTTTTTTGCAAAGCTAGAACTCACCAGCGTAGCTGACTTTTTAGTATGCACATTCAGGTTAAGGCAGATTATGATGATGGAAGGTGATGTTGGGCGGCTTGATGAGTTACCCGGATGAGATGAAGACTGGCATCCGGTTATGATTAGCTTATGTTATGTTTATGTAATAGACTATGTTACGCTTCCGCATGTTGAACAATGTAATGGTTATGTTTAATGAAGTATTTTCCGCTGCGTTATTTGATATTCAAGTATAAGAACTGTGTGAATGAGTAAATCCAACAAGTGAGGCCTCCCGGGTTTGGGGCCTTACAAGTTGGTATCAGAGCAATAGTTTGAGATATTCGGACACTCCCAGTGTCTGAACTTAAACTGTGAATGGGACCGAAAGCGGATGCTAGTACGGGTAACTCGAGCCACAGCATCAGGTATGAAGGTATTATATATTTACATATACAGTATGCCTTAGAAAGGGTTAGGTAAGGACTTGTGTTCTGATGGAATCACAAAGGTGGTCAAATAGAAATCGAAAGGTAGTGTAATGGTTAATTGCAGATGGCCAGTGTATATTAACATCTTACAGTGCTTGTTGAATTTTATTTGTTAACTAGCGTGATGACATTGGATTCCTTGTCTTATAGAACGAAATGGCAAGGAGAGGAAACGAAAGACGTGGTGGGATCCGTACCGGTGGTCATACCGGCGGTCGAAATGGTGGGCGTGGCAGGACCCCTGCGCGCCAAGAGTATAGAGAAGAAGGAAGTGTTCACACTGAACCGGCGGTTAGTGTGCATGGAACTGAGCAGACACTGGTTGAAGAACAACCTTTCACTTTTGAACCAGAAGTGAGAGCAGTTATAGCTCGAGAGTTCACAGAGTTGATGAAGTCTTCTCTACCAGGTCTGTTGGCAGAAGCATTGAAGAAGGTTAATGGGGAGGGTGGGTCTAGTGCGGCAATTGGTGCCCAGAACAACGAGACCGACAATGCACCGCCTGCATGCGGATGCGACTACAAGTCATTTAAAGCATGTGACCCACCGGTCCTCACTGGAAAGAAAGATGCGGTGGCTACGTTTGATTGGGTGATCCGTATGGACGCTGCCATTCGTCTGAGCGAATGTCGAATGGATCAAGTTGTAAAATTTGCTGCTAACTCCTTGAGAGAGAAAGCATCCAATTGGTGGGAAGGTGTACGTCAAGCAAAAGTTGTGGATCCGATGATGTGGGCTGACTTGAAAACTTTGGTGATCAAGAATTTCTGCCAAAGGAACGAGATTGATAAGGTAGAGAGGGAATTTCTGGGTTTGAAGGCCGGGAGCATGACGCACCGGCAGTACACCACACGGTTCAATGAACTGGCACGTCTAGTGCCACATCTTATCACGGCTGAGGAAAGAAAGATTGCATGCTACATTCAAGGGCTGTCGGACCAGGTCCGCACCTATGTTAAGGCAAACGCCTCTACTACCTACGATTCGGTAGTAGAACTTAGCGGAGTGGTATTTGATGATCTGGCGCTGAATGTCGTTGCCATTGAAGAGCCCAAGAAGAAGCTGAACTTTCCCGCTAAGCGATCAGGTGGGAAGTCGTTTGGGGCTTGGGACAAACATGCCAGGGTAGGCGAGACGACAGTCTGTGGAAAATGTGGGGTAAGACATGCGGGTGAATGTCGGCTAGGGACAAATTTGTGCCACAAATGTGGCAAGACTGGGCACTACTCCCGTGAATGCAGGCATAGCATTAAATGTTATAATTGTGGTGAAAGCGGTCATATGAGCCGGGAATGCACCAAGCCCTGGATGGGTGAAGCCGGGAAAGGGAAAAGCCCGGAGAAGATAGAAGAGAGGCCCCGAGTAAAGACTCGTGCGTACGCACTGACGCAAGAACAAGGCAGGGCAGACCCCGATGTGGCGTCAGGTACGTTCATCCTTGACAACACTTTTGTTTCTGTGTTATTTGATTCGGGAGCCAGTAGGAGTTTTATATCTGCGAATTTTTGTAATCGAGTGAAGTACACTATGAGTAAGCTAGAAAGGGCCTTTAGCGTAGAAACCGCTAAGCGTAGAACTGCGAGAGTGACCAATGTAGTTGACAAGTCCACGATAAAAATAGAAGGTCATAGGTTCCCTGTCAGGTTGTTTCTTATGGTTTTGGGTGGATTCGTTGTCGTGTTAGGTATGGATTGGCTAACTGCCAATGAAGCGTAAATTATATGCAAACGAAAGATAATCCGACTCAAGGCTCCGGATGGTAGCGAAGTCGAGATTTTTGGAGATCGTGACGCCCCGATGCCAAGCGTCATCTCGATGATTAAGGCAACATATTACTTGAGGCGCGGATGCGAGGCTTATCTGGTGTATGTAATTGACAAGTGTAAGGAAGTGAAGGAACTAGACGATGTACCCGTGGTACGCGAGTACCCGGAGGTGTTTCTAGAGGATTTGCCTGGGATACCACCCGACAGAGAGATTGAATTTCGAATCGAATTAGTACCAGATGCCCAGCCCGAGGCTAAGGCTCCATATCGACTAGGACCAGTGGAAATGAAAGAACTTATGGCCCAATTAGACGAACTACTTGAGAAGGGATTTATACAACCGAGTATCTCGCCTTGGGGTGCTCCGGTGTTGTTTGTGAAGAAGAAGGATGGTTCGATGAGAATGTGTATTGATTATCGCGAGTTGAACAAATGAACAGTGAAGAACAAGTACCCTTTACCAAGGATCGACGACCTGTTCGATCAATTGCAAGGCGCAAGTTGGTTCTCAAAAATCGACCATCAGTCTGGGTACCATCAGTTGAAGGTAAGGGAAGAAGACATACCGAAAACTACATTTCGCACGCGTTATGGACATTTCGAGTTCCGCGTAATGTCTTTTGGATTGACGAACGCCCCCGCAGCGTTCATGGATTTGATGAATAGGGTTTGTCGACCGATGCTAGATCGATCGGTAATTGTGTTCATCGATGATATCCTCATCTACTCCAAGAATGAGAGTGATCACGCATGTCACTTAAAGGAGGTGTTGGAAGCTCTGAAGAAGGAAAATTTGTATGCTAAGTTCTCCAAATGTGCGTTCTGGCTTAGGGAAGTCCAATTCCTAGGTCATGTCATTAACCCGAACGGCATTATGGTTGACCCAGCAAAGATAACGACGGTAAGGGAATGGAATATCCCTAAGACGCCAACTGAAATCCGCAGTTTCTTGGGATTAGCAGGCTACTATCGGAGATTCATCCAGGATTTCTCGAAAATAGCTTCGCCATTGACAAAGTTGACTCGGAAGGAGGTAAAGTACGAATGGGGGTCGACCCAGGATGAGGCGTTTAAGGAATTGAAAGAGAAGCTAACCAAAGCTCCAGTCTTAGCCCTTCCCGAGGGCAATGAAGACTTAGTGGTATACTCTGACGCTTCGGGTCAGGGATTGGGATGCGTGTTGATGCAACGCGGAAGAGTGATCGCATATGCGTCACGGCAGTTGAAGATTTACGAAGCTAATTATCCGACTCATGATTTGGAACTTGCTGCTGTCGTATTTGCATTAAAAATCTGGAGGCACTACCTCTACGGGGAGAAGTTTACTATTTACTCCGACCACAAAAGTTTGAAGTACTTCTTCGAACAAAGAGAGCTTAATATGAGGCAGAGACGATGGTTGGAACTCCTGAAAGATTATGACTGTGAGATCATGTACCATCCTGGAAAGGCAAACGTGGTGGCTGACGCTCTAAGCCGAAAGGATGTGCCTACTCCTATTAGAGTGAAAGCTTGCCAGTTGATAGTAACATCAAATGTGATGAGAGAAATTGAAAGAGCTCAAGATGAAGCACTTAAAGAAGAAAACATAAAGAAGGAAAGGATGGTTGGCCAACAAGACAAGTTGGAATATAACACCTTTGGTGTTAGGACACGTTTTGGACGGGTATGGATACCTATGGGTGGCGAGCTTAGAACCAAAATCTTGGATGAGGCTCATAAGTCTCGGTACTCTATCCATCATGATACCAATAAAATGTACCAAGATCTGAGGAAGGATTACTGGTGGTCTGGAATGAAGCATGAAGTGACAAGGTACGTAAGCAAGTGTTTGACTTGCTCGCAAGTAAAGGCCGAACACCAGAAACCGTATGAAAAGATTCAACCACTTGATATACCGAAATGGAAGTGGGAACACATTACCATGGACTTCATAACCAAGCTACCTCGCACAGCTAAAGGTCATGATACCATTTGGGTAATTGTGGATCGTTTAACGAAGAGTGCTCATTTCCTACCTATTCGTGAGACGTTCTTTCCGGAAAGGTTAGCGGAAGTATTTATTAACAAAGTAGTAGCACGGCATGGGATGCCTTTGACGACCGTATCTGACCGGGACACACGATTCACATCAAGATTCTGGAAAATATTTGTATAGGAGAAGATGCAGGACCGACGATAGGCATGCCGCCTTACAAAATTTTGTATAGGAGAAGATGCAGGACCCCGGTTTGTTGGGGTGAGATTGGACAAATGGAATTAGGAAGTCTTGAAGTCGTAAGAGAAACATCGGAAAGGTTTGATCAAATCAAAGCAAGAATGAAGGCCGGACAAGATCGTCAGAAATCCTACGCGGATAAACGACGAAGGCCTGTTGAGTTTGATGTTGGGGACAGAGTAATGTTGAAAGTGTCACCCTGGAAAAGGGATCATACGATTCAGGAAGAGAGGAAAGTTAAGTCCGAGGTTTGTCGGACCATTCAGGATAGTGGCACGGGTTGGTGAAGTCGCTTATCGGTTAGAGTTGCCTGATGAGTTAAGTGGGATTCATCCTACCTTCCACGTATCACACTTGTGAAAGTATTTGGCGGATGAATCGGCTCACGTACCACTTACTGACATCGAGGTCGACAACAACCTTAACTACATCGAAGAACCCGTTGCGTAATAAGATTATTCAATTGGTTAAAGTCCAATGGAAGCATCGAAGGGGATCGGAAGCCACTTGGGAAACGGAGACGGAAATGAGGGAGTCGTACCCTCAACTATTTGACTTATGATAGGTTTCGGGGATGAAACTTATTGTAAGGGGGGTAGACTTGTAACATCCCAAAAATAAAACGAAAGTTATAATAACGGAATAAACGAACGAGGCATGAAGGGCCGGGCCGGATGGGTTGGCGGGCTTGAAGGGGAGCCTCCCCTATAAATAGCAAAGGTCACCACCCATTTATCTCATTTGCAAGTTCTAGAGAGAGAATCCGTAGAGAGAGAAAGTTGGCGGATCAACCCAAGATTTGAGAAGTGTGTTGCTCCAGAGCTCGTGAGAAGAACCTCCGGATCAGAAACTTGATTCAGGTAACAATTTAGCCTAAATCTGAATTTTTGTTCGTTTTTGGGTTTTTCGGGTTTTGGTTGAAAATGTAACGTTTTTACGGTTGAAATTGGAAGGAAAACATATATTTGGATTCCTTAATGAAAAGCAAACCTTTTGAAGTAAACAAGTTAGGGATCTTGACATGATCAGACCCGAAGGCGAAAGTTAGGGTTTTTGCGAGGAAGCAGTTCGTGCGTACTTATCAAGTACGCATGAAGCTGGTCCTGCGTACTTACCAAGTACGCAAGAAGAGGATCCTGCGTACATATCAAGTACGCATGAAGAGGGTCATGCGTACTTATCAAGTAAGCATGAAGCAGGTACTGCGTATTTATCAAGTACGCATGAAGCAAAGTCTGCGTACTTATTAAGTACGCAAGAGCAAGGCCCTGCGTACTTGCTAAGTGCGCAGGCATCAGGTTGGTTAAGTAAAGTTAGTATGTTTAGAATGGTTAAACCGTTAGATTCGGTATTGGTCTGATGTGTATTTAACTAATCAATTCAGATCGGAAGTGACGTTGTTGGGCCTTTGTTTAGGACAACCCAGACTAGCTTATAAGGTGAGTTCTAGAAGCCCTTCTTTAAATGTTTTAATTAAATGTTTTTGGGCTGGTGTGCATATATACGGAATGAAGTTTTGAAATGAGGTTTACAAAACGAGGTTTACGAAATGATGTTTACGATGTGATGTTTACGATATGACGTTTACGAAATGATGTTTAAGAGATGATGTTTATGAAATGTTTTGCCAAATGAATTTTACGAAAGGTTTATGAAAGAGATGATATTTTGTTTAATAAAACGTACGAATGTTTTAACTAAAAAGAGGTAAAGGTTTTATGAAAGTCACGAATGAACGAATCTGCCACGAGTTCCTATGGGAGCTAAGGTATGTAGGTATGTATGTATGTATGTATGTATTGGCCTCACCTTACGGGGGGCCTTTGTGGCTGGCTAACGGTTGTACAACTGGTTGATGATGGGGTGACGACGGTCACCCATGGGATTACCGGGATCCCGATGGAAGGTACTATTCCTTGCAGGGAAATAGTGCCTAAGTTATGTTTGGTCTACCTAGAGGTAACGAGCCTTAGGAGACGTATGTTTGGTCCACCTAGAGGTAACGTGCCTTAGGAGACATATGTTTGGTTCACCTAGAGGTAACGAGCCTTAGGGGACCTGTGTGACGGATGACTTAGAGGTAACGAGCCTTAAGTTCATCCGCTGGTATGCGATGTATGGGATTGACGGTTACGAGAAGGCGCAGATTCGGTTCATGTTGACTTATGTATGATGTTATGTTACAATGTTATGATGATGTTAAGTTATTGCATGTTTTTACGTACGCTTTTGTTAAACAAATGTATGTTATGTTTTTGGCAAAATGTTTATGTTAAGGTTTTATGTAAAGCTAGAACTCACCAGCGTAGCGGACTTTTTAGTATGCACATTCAGGTTAAGGCAGGTTATGATGATGGAAGGTGATGCTGGGCGGCTTGATGAGTTACCCGGATGAGATGAAGACTGGCATCCGGTTATGATTAGCTTATGTTATGTTTATGTAATAGACTATGTTATGCTTCCGCATGTTGAACAATGTAATGGTTATGTTTAATGAAGTATTTTCCACTGTGTTATTTGATATTCAAGTTTAAGAACTGTGTGTGAATGAGTAAATCCAACAAGTGAGGCCTCCCGGGTTTGGGGCCTTACATGAGTTAATACATGTACTTGAGTATGAGTTATTAGTGTAGGTAAGTTAGACCTATAACGATGAGACTGCGGGATTATTATTATTATGGGATGAGTCTTAGGTAATGAGCTATTATGGGATATCGGATGATAAAATGGGTTATCTATTGTTAATGAATTGTGGACTTATTTTATAAGGACCGTGGGTCCTGAGCAAAGTTTAAACAACTTTTGAGATGAGCTGTCTTTTAATTAAACTAAACTATTAGAACTCACTCAGCGTAGCTGACTTTGTGTGTGCGAGAGATTATTTTGCAGGTAAGCGTTGCGTTAACTTATCCTGGCTTGGGAGCGGTGCTACTCGGATTGGTGTGTAAGCATTCGTGAGGTAACTTAATGACATTAAATCGTAATTAATGTTTTTAGAAAGACTTCCGTTGTAGTTTAATATATCTAAAATGAGTATTTTCAAGGTAATAACCCGTTATGAGGACCAACTGTAGGGTGCTCGGTTTGGGGCCTTACAAGTTGTTATCAGAACCGTGGTTTAAGAGAAAAGTGGTATTTTTAAAACAAATAAAATGCCTTAACTTAAACTGAAAATGGGACGAGGGTGAAACGAATGCCACCACGAGTAACCGCGAGCCAAGAGGTACGTATTTCGAGTTGAGCTGTAATTATTATTTACCATTTGTGTAGTGTTACACTAGGTAAAGTAATCGGTGTGAGCAAATGATTTATGGTTCCGTGTGGGATCATGTAGTGTGACATGTGTTGTAGTATTATGTGGAACAACTTGAAGTTGTGTGGTGTGATTGAATGAGACTATAGTGTGAGTTGAGTAATGTGGAATAGTATTAATTGTAACTATGTGAGATAGTTTGGTGTGTCAATATGATTTAGTAATTTTGTGTTTAAACTTTGATGGTGTGAGATTGTGATAAATATGATGACTTGCTAGATTATTGTGTGATACTATATGAGTTGTGTGGGATGCATGTGCATCCGGGATGAATGAAAGATAGAAAGCTAGTGTGAATATGATGGGGAAGGTTTAGAATCCGAGCAGTAATGTGTACCACCAAATTGCATTTGATCACCGTAATTTGGCAGTCTATGATTACTCTCATATTCTGAATTTGACGCCCATAGTAATCACTCCAACGTTATATCTTGTGCAGGTACTGATGGCAATGACAATTCGGACTAGATGGGTTAGGCGAGGAGCTCTTATCAGGAAGTTGACAGAGCGACGGGCTAGACATTTGGCTGCCTTTCGCACGGTTATCTTTGGAGGGAGACGAGTCTTAGCACCTGTTCCATTGACAGTGGTTCCACCAGCGGCTGGGTACGAGCAGGAGCTACCTGCACAGGAGGTGATCTTGGCGCTTCTGGCGCTAAATGCCCCCAATACTACTAGGGCAAATATGAGGGGCGGGCTCAGTAGTTCCTTTTACAGGAGAGGAAGAAATGCATTTGCAGTCAAGAGTCAGCCCTCGAGACACTACGCAGAATCAGGAAATGGATGGTTGGAGGAATCTGATGACGAGGAGCAAGTGGGGGATAACTTCGACTTGTTTAATGACTAGAGCAGTAGTGGGTACCACGAGAGGACTAGAGCATTTTGAGTAGTGGCCATCAGGCACTTTTGTGACCAAATATTTGTTCTTGGTTTTTTCAATTGTTTGATATTAACCTTGACGTTGAATATTACCACGAGATGGTTTAAAACGTAGTTAATGATAGTCGCATGTGTGATAGCTTGCTATTGACGGTGTAGTGTTAATTATGTGTGATTATGTGATTACCTTTTGAACGACGTGAGTTCATACTAAATGTAATCTTTGATGTGATGCTAGAACTTGGTTGATTAGACGGTACGAGTAGACCTGTGTAGACCTGAGTTTTGATTACTTGTGTGCATCTACGGTCTTAAGGTAGTGTCACCTATGTGTTATGCTTAGGTGATGTGTGAAGTGTAAGGGGTGTGTTTGGCCTTACTATGATATTAAAGGTCTTTATATATTAAGGCATAGATCTTCGCGAGGTAAATGTTTTGGTGCTTAAGAGCATGAGAGAGTTTGGTGAATAAACTTATATGTCGTTAATTGAGTTGCTTATGAGTATAAGTTAATTGTGTCACGTACTTGATAGTCGTGACGGAGATCAAGCGTAAGCTTGATATGGTGTCTTGCATCAGTCAGGCGAGAGATCGTGTTGCTAGTGCCTTCAGGCCAAACAACATGATATACTTGTGTGTCTATAAATGATGAGGTCATATTATATGCGTGTAGATTTACCCCGATCTAGCTAGTTGTGTATGTGCACTTTGTGTGAGTTAGAAGGTTGAGTTACTAGTACAAGTCTAGAACAATGTGTGTTATGTAGTTATGTGTGTCGGTGTGTGTCTTTGTAGTACACGCTTAGTCGTGCATATGACGGATGGTTAGTGTGCTTAAGTATGGTATTTCTGTCTTGACGATTTTCTCGACACTAATACGTCGAGGTGATGCAAGGAGTTTTGACGTCTTTCTAGGCGACCTGTGAGGTGCTCTTATGAGATGCCTATACTTATATCTTGGGAATTAGGAGCACAAAGATGATGGGCAGAGCTGTGAAAGTAGATTATGAAAGCGTTTAC
The DNA here is from genome assembly GCA_023525975.1 of Smallanthus sonchifolius. Classification (NCBI taxonomy): domain Eukaryota; kingdom Viridiplantae; phylum Streptophyta; class Magnoliopsida; order Asterales; family Asteraceae; genus Smallanthus; species Smallanthus sonchifolius. The sequence continues at coordinate 16,731,549 of CM042020.1, forward strand.
GTGGACGCTTGACCAGAAAAGTTTACGACGAGATCAAGGTGATGACCCTGAATATTTCAGCACGAAGATAACCAGATGACGAAGCACCTTCATGGAATTCGTTCTATATGAAGAATTCAGTCGAGATGAGACAGTAGAAGATTAGGGATGTTATTCCCTGAGCGAGACGACGAATAGCTGAGGCTTGTGAGCAGGCGGACTTCATGTTCGTACATGATAAATTAGATGCGATCTGGGATCGCATGGTAATGGTATAGCAATGTAGAGAAAGGTGAAACTCAGGAGGAATACTTGATAAAGTACCAGTGTGATATAATCGAGAGTCACAATCAGGAGGGGCACGTGCAAGATTGCACGTAAGTGACTAAGGGGGTGCCTACGCTGGCAAATCCAAGACCAGCTTATTATGAGATCCTGTGGAGCATTCAAGGAAAGCAAGCGCTTAGATGTTGAAACAGACACGACGAAGGCATATGAGCCTTGAGAAACATCGAGATCTAATGAAGATGACCCTAGCGTTCGGTGTGTACATACTTACGGGGCGTATTAGATGCGTGATAATGAAGTAAAGATATTTTACGATAAAGGGATTTAGTGAGACCAGGGTAGCTTTACACGAGCTCCTGAAGATCATTGAAGAAAGACATTAGTGATTTCCTTATGGAAAGGGCAATGGGCTAGAGTTTGAGAAATCATCGCAGGACGGTGATCAAGGTATGAGGCTATAAGTACAACGACTTCACTTTGGAAGGACGGTGAATGAATCCATCCATGAAAGTTAAGGAACCTACTTGGGAGGATGATCGTCGGAGTGATGAAACCCTTAGGGAAATTGTGCCCGTAAGTCAATATGGAATGTGGCAAGGGAGCGGGTAACTATCTATGCTATACTACGCGGTACCGGAGGTGGTATAAGCAATGTTATTAAAGCAATAAGGGCGAAAATTTAATGTCAAGGACGACGACAGTGAAGCCTTAATGAAAGAATTAGTAATCAAGGCAAAAAACGAAAGGAAACTTCTAGCAAGCGCCGGGGTAGAGGGGTGGAAATGCAGCCGTTATATTAATGGTTGGAAAGAGAAAATAGGAGAGAGTGTGTGGGTGAAACCTACAAGTCCCAAAGTTGAAAGCGGGCAACAGAGAAGACTTCTTTGGACCCCAAGGAGGGTGGTTGTATTGCAAGGCAAAATATTGAGAACGAGAAATGTGAAGGTAAATGCTTGACACCAGATGGATTTAGGTGCGAGTAAGAACGAGTATATAAGTCGTGCTGGGATCGTACCGACACAGGATTCGATGACGAATCCTCTTTTAAGGGGGGTAGACTTATAACATCCCAGAAATTCATAATATATTAGTTCGGGTTAGTGGATGACCCGAATCTCTATTAAACATGATGAGGAGCAAGGGTCGTCATGAATGGTACATTTTAACGACGCTAGGCGAGCCGGTTAGTCGCTTATTTCTTAATTTGAGATGGAAACGAGTAAGACGAAATAGGAAGGACCCGAAACGAAAATAGTGGCCATTTAAAAGCCACATTGTGCGCAAACCGTAAGCCATTCGGCTAAGGGGCTTGCGACGGCACCCAGGGAGAAAAGAGGAGAAAGAGACGATCGGAGGAGGTGTTTCCGAGACGGTTCCGACCAAGAACTTCACATCTAGTCAAGGTAACCCTCATTCAATCTTTGTACTACTTATATGTTTGTTAGGAGAACACGTTTAAGATTTTAGGTGTTCTCGGCCGTGGTCGACGGCGCAGTAGGGAGCAAAAGAAGCGGTCGGTCTTGGAGTGGTGACGTGCGACGGTGGCGGCAAACGGGGAGGAGTCGGCTGCAGTGGGGCACACTACGGCGGCATGCGGCCAGGGGTGAAGGTGGTGGTGGCTTCAGATACCGCTGGAAACATAGACGGCAGCATGGGTGGCGCCGGAGGCGGTGGAAGCCGGTTGTGGTGGTGCTTCACGGCGGCGAACAGCGAGGTGGAGGTAATAGTGGTGCTTCCACATGAAGGAGAACCCGATTAGGGTTTTTATTGAATTGAAAGGTGACATAGACGCGAGGGTGTTACGGGATGACGAAACACAGTGGTGGTTCACGGTGGTGATGTACGGTGGAGGTGGTTCACGGGAATGAGCAAGGATGAGGATGGAATCGGGGTACACCCGATTAGAGTTTAGTGAGTTTAGAGCTTGCATGGTGAGTGTTGAACATGCATGGTGAGTTCGGCTCATGTACGAGTTACCCATGAGGCTAGGGTTTTGCAGGACATGCGAACGTGAATGCATGCAGGTTCTAAACGGGTCCAGAATAACCCGGTTTGGGCGGACACGCGGACTAGGGTTTTTGCATGGAAGAAGGAACGAGTGGACGAGACGAGAGTCGGGATCATTTATATTTATACGTAAATGACACATGTTTAGGATGTACTCTGACCATGTGATCATACGTTGGCAGGTTCGGGATTAGTGCAAGGAGACCGTTGTAGTGCAGGAGTTAGATCTTCATAACAGTGAGTTTCTAATCCCCCTATTTTAAATGTTTTTAACGTTTTTGGGGCTATCGTACATACGTACCAGAGATGTTTAATGTATTAAACGTGTTAAGAGTTTTGGGTTTTAACCCTAGATGTTTATAAACTAAAACATGCAGTAATTAGTCGGAGGGTCTACGGGGGTGTTTATGAGATCATGTGATCTAGGTCTAAAGGTGGTTATATGGTCACAGGTCGTATAGTGACCTAACAGGGGTGAGTTGGGATTGTAGTTACAGGTCGTACGGGTACGACTAGGAGGTGTCACAGGGTGTGCATGTACGTGGTATGTGCTTAAATAATGAGGTATAGTATTTGTATGTGTGTTGCTATATTAGCAGAGCATTGTGTTATGAATTAGTCGGGGTGAGTCAGGATATGAGCTAAACGCTTATGAATACGTGTAGGATATCTTATCCTAATGTTAAGTGTGAAATGCATGTGCAGTTAATGAATCATGTATATAGAGTATATTGTTATGTGATTATACATGTGTTGTGTGCATTGTGTCGTTGTCCTTGTGACATGGCGGACATTGTGTTTGCATTGTTGTCATTATGACACGGCAAACGGGATTGTGGAGGACTAATTCCTTCGGGAGCTCACCAAAGGTGACGATGTCCAACATGACAGTGATGAGCTCGGGGTGTGTCGAACGCCCTGACGAGGGTGCAGTGAAGACGTATATGTTTGTGTGCTTATATATTTGTGTTAAATTTCATACAAGAATTGAGTTATAATTATTGTGCATGAGATAGTATTATTGTGATGAGTAGAGTTAGATTAACCGATGCGTTAAGATTGTGATGTAGTGCTTACAACTATTATGTCAGTTGATCTGTAAGAGCCTTGGTCAAGGCTGCGTAAGTTGATGTCTACAGATTTGTTGTGTTAACCAAGTGTCGAGTTAATACATGTACTTGAGTATGAGTTATTAGTGTAGGTAAGTTCGACCTATGCCGATAAGACTGCGTGATTATTATTATGAGATGAGTTTTGGGTAATGAGCTATTATGAGATATTGGGTGATAACATGGTTTATCTATTGTTAATGAATTTCAGACTTATTTTATAAGGACCGTGGGTCCTGAGAAAAGTTTAAATAACTTTTGAGATGAGTTGGCTTTTAATTAAACTAAACTATTAGAACTCGCTCAGCGTAACTGAATTTGTGTGCGCGATAGATTGTTTTGCAGGTAAGCGTTGCGTTAACGTATCTTGGCTTGGGAGCGGTGCTACTCGGATTAGTGTGTAAGCATTCGTGAGATAACTTAATGACATTAAATGGTAATAGATAGTTATGTCTGTGTAACATAAATCAACAACCTCTAGTAAAAAATCAAATCATTTAAATCTTTTAGATCGGGAATATTGCTTGTTTCTTATCTTTTACTTAGGCATTCTATTGTGCTTGATGTTCGAATATTAGAATTGTAATTGTTTTAGGAGTAAACTTCGTTTTTGGCCACTAAAAAGTAATTTTTTAACATATTAGCCCCTAAGGTTGTATTTTTATAACCATTTCAGTACATGACACTAACGCTGTTAACTTTTCTGTTAAGTATAAAAGCATTTTAGTCATTTTATTTCTAAGTAAACTAGTTAATTTTTTAAATTCAATAAAAACTTTTTTTAGATTTTTTTCATAAAAAAAATTTCTACTTTTTTAAAAACGTTTTTTTTTTACTTTTAAAAATTATTTTTTAGTTTTTTTTTCCGTAAAAACGTCTTTTTTGAATCTTTTAAAAGACGTTTTTTGATAAAAAAAAATTTAAAACTTTTTTCATAAAAAGCGATTTAAAAATAATTTTTTAGTTTTTTTATAAATTTTTTTAGCTTTTTATAAAATGCTTTTTTTAACTATTTTAAAAACGTTTTTTTTTTACTTTTTTGAGTGAACTAGTTTTAAAAATAGTGAACTATTTAAAATGATACGTTTTTAAAATAGTTAAAAAAATATTTTACGAATAAGCTAAAAAACGTTTTTATAAAAAAAAACTAAAAAATATTTTTAAAAACGTTTTTATGAAAAAAGTTTATAAAAAATATTTTTTAGAAAAGTGAAAAAACGTTTTTAAAAAGGTTCAAAAATGTCTTTTTTTAAAAGTAAAAAAAAACGTTTTTAAAATAGTTAAAAAACATTTTATGAAAAAGGTAAAAAAAATTTATAAAAAAAACTAAAAAAATGTTTTTAAAAACGTTTTATATGAAAAAAGTTAAAAAAGTATTTTTTTAGAAAAGTGAAAAAACGTTTTTACGGAAAAAAAATGATTTTAAAAAATTAAAAAAAAACGTTTTTAAAAAAAGTAGAAAAAAAGTTTTATGAAAAAGCCTAAAAAGTTTTTATTGAACTGAAAATATTAACTAGTTTACTTAAAAATAAAATAACTAAAATGCCCTTATACTTAACAGAAAAGTTAACAGAGTTAGTGTAAGGGATTGAAATTGTTACAAAAATATAATCTCAGGGACTGATATGTTAAAAGATTCTTTTTTAAACTAAAAGGGTTAAACAAATTAAACCACATAGGCCAAAAATAAAGTTTACTCTTGTTTTAGCTTTACTTTCACAACCAAACTCACAATTACATGGTATATAAATAATTTGAAGGTTTTAAAGGACATAATTAAAGGACTTGAAGAGTATCAAAAACAATTTGAAGGTTTTAAAGGACATAATTAAAGATGGTATATAAATAATAATTGATTTTATTGTAAAATATAATTACTATAGTTGACAACTGATAGTAAATGATTAATAATTAATGAAATCTATAAGTGCTAATAGAAATCAATGTTTATAAGTAGGGGTGTTCAAAACCGGATATCCGAAGATATCCGAAAATTTCGGATAGTGAATTTCACTATCCGAATCCGTATCCGAAATTTCGGATATCCGAAATTCGGATATCCGAAATTTCGGATATCCATTCGGATAGTGAAACGGATATCCGAAAATATAAAAAAAATATATAAAAAAATATTTTAAAATTACAAAAACAATTAAAAACCTTAAAAAACATTAGAAAATATACATATAAAAATATATAAATATAATATATCGGGTTTTGATTCAAATTTTCTTATTTTTAAATAATAAAAACAATTAAAAAAAATATATAAATATAATATTTCGGATATTCGGATATCCGAACTATCCGAAATATCCGAAAATCACTATCCGAATCCGAATCCGAAAATTCGGATATCCGAATTTCGGATATCCGAAATTTCGGATATCCGAATTTTCGGATAATTCGGATTCGGATTTTCGGATAATTCGGGTTCGGTTTCGGATTCGGATTTTTTTGAACACCCCTATTTATAAGTATAGGTGATTTAAATTAATAAATGATTTTTCCTTAGAGGAGAAAAATATTTTTAGGATAAAGTTATTATTTTCTATAAACTAGGTGATTTTTAATAAATAGATGGCTTTTATAAAAGCTTTATTTTACAGATTTTTAAAAAACTGCACATTATGTTGTCGCCTACATGGACAACCACCTAGGCAAATATTGTGGTATCATGTCTTTTGTGGAGTGCCATGTAGGTATTATCGCCTATGTGGATAGACACCTAGGCAAACGTCATGCCATGATGTCTTATGTGGAATGCCACGTAGATATTAATTGGAAACTCATTTTTACTTCTCGGTTAAAGTTCATCTAAATGTTATAAATTGAAGTTCATCTAAATATTGCTTGGGCTCAAACCCTTACGGTTGTGAACGGGTAACGCTTTCAGGTAGAGGTGCACAAACCGGTTTTTTCGGATCCGGATCGGATCCGGACCGGATCGGTCAACGGTGGTCAACGACGGGATCCAATGGAACCGGTTCCGGATCGGATCCGGTTAGGGGAGTGGAGACTTGGGACCTTTTGGGACCGGACCGGATATAGGGAACCGGATCGGACAAAAAAAACCGGTTCCACCGGATTTAAAAAAAAAAAACTTTTTTTAAAAAATTAACAAAAATACACTATAAAATACATGTTTTATTTATTTTTTATATATTTTTAAGTGATTTAACAATAGTTCGTCCAAAAAAATTACAAAAAACATAATTGAATCACAAAATATATATTATTTATTATGACTCGTTATTCGTCGTCTACTCTTCTTTGTCTTCGTAACATCGGTTTTCAATCTTTTTCGCTTGAGATACGTTGGGCTTCATCATAAGTTTGTTCTTCGTCAGAAAGTGGATTCGCCGCCCCTTGTACTACTTCGAATTCGTGTATTTCTTGTTCAATGTCAAGCTCGCCTTCTAGTTTTGCAACATGTTGTACACGTTCGGCGACATCCAAATGGTCATTCAAGCAAATACACATCTCCATATATACCTTTCTAACATCACTTTAAATTTTTCTTTCACTTCTCTTATTTCTTGGACATTTAGACCGTCTTGCACAACCAAGTTAACGATGTGTGCAACACATCGACTATGAAAGAAAACACCGTTACAAGACGGTTCATATTTTATTTTTAATTTTTCCACCGCGTTTGTGTTATTTGAAGCGTTATCAAAAGATATTGAAAATATTTTTGGTTGAATTTTATAAGTTTGAATTACCGAGTCTAAAATATAAAATAAGTTTTCGCCGGTATGTGGATATCCAAAATAATCAAACGCAATCGTACGCTTCATCATTTGCCACGACTCGGGTTGAACCCAATGTGCGGTAACGCAAAGGTACGATTCGGGTAAACCATGTGGAGCGGACCAAACGCCCGTGGTTAAGTTAATGCCGGTATTTAAATTTTCAAAACCTAAGATTAATTCTTTTTTAGCTCTAAACAATCTCTTCTCAAAGTAGAACGACTTACATTGGTGTGGCTCGGTTGAAGCGTCTCTTGTATCATCCTCGTCAAGCGTGGGTTATCAAAGTGATCAAAAGGCAACCCTTCTTAAATGACGAAATGTGTCATTCTTTCACGAACCCTCTCGACATTGTATTGTCAAACTCCTCCATCCCTACCAATTTGAGTTTGATCTTCACCTTGAGTGTGTTTTGCGTGACTAACAATATGTTTCCTCAAAATGCTATTTCCCGCAGCACCCATAATTTTACCACAACGTTTTGCAACGAGCCTTTTGCGAACCGTTCAACATTTCGCATAAATCGAAATAAGCCCATATCTCTTAGTTTCAGGAGCAAGGAAGTACTCTCACCACCGTGGCTTCGCTTGTAGAACCAACAACCGAATTTTGAGTGCTTACGGAAGCAGAAGCGGAAGCCATAAGAGCGTTTTTTTTTGCATTAAAGTGAGCGTTTTTTACGTTTTGATAGCGTTTTTGAGTTTTGAAAGCTAAGATGTTGTGGTGAACTAACCCGTACCCTCAATACCTATTTATACATAGTTTCTAGCCTCAAACAACCCAAAAAAAATACAAAAAAGGCCATATAACCGTTTTTTTACCCTCTAACGGCTAGAACCGGTTCTGACCGGTTCAAAAATGTCCGGAAAAAAAACCGGTTCCAAAAAATCCGATTTTTATCCGGTCCGTCTAAAACTTCTAAACCGGTTCTGGATCCGCCGGTTATGAAAAAATCCGGACCGGTTCCAAAAAAACCGGTTCTAGCCGGATCCAGTTTCGGATAATCCATCGGATCGGATTCGGATCCGGTTCTTTTGACCACCTCTACTTTCGGGTTTTACGGCACAGTGACGGTCACTTTTACGACTGGGTATGCTTTAGAGTTATACGGCGGAATGACAGCCGTTGCGACGTGTTTTTTTATTTGTGTTTTGATATTCAGAATCATGTCACCACCGACGGCCCGAGTTCGACCCTGCGCCCAACCCCGATTTTTTTTGTTTTTGTGTTTATTTTCCGTTGTTTTGGGTTTTTTAAGGGTGCAGACGTTGTTGTGACCTAGATTTGCAATCGGGTTTCTTGATGTCTTAGGATTTTACGTCGGAAATGACCGTCGTTGCGACGTGTTTTGGTCTCCGTGTTTTGATATTTGGGACCGTGACGGAATCCCCGACACAACGCGCTAGAAGAAAAACCTAGTTTAATTAATTAGACATGCTTTTAGACGTATTTAGTAGGTATATATCATTATTTTTTAACAATAAAAAATAAAGCGTTCTAGTCTTAAAAAAAAGTTAAATTTTATATAAAAAAGGTTAATATAACTTTTTAGAAAAAATAATTCGTATGCTTAAAATGTGTAAGAAGAAACGTGTAACAAGAGATTGGCGCATGACAAAATAAAAGAAAAACATAAGAAAAAAAATGTGTAAGTCATGTGTCAACATTTAATTAGTTAGACATTCTTTTAAACGTACTTGGTAAGTATAAATAATTTTAATCTAATTTCAAGCTCTGCAAAATCAATAAATATAGTGTAAAATAGGGTTATGGTATTTTTTTTTTTTTGTGTTTGATTTGTGTTCTTTTGTTGTTTTTGAAGGGATGACATATTGGTTATTGTGTCAAATATGTCTGGCCATTGTGTAATGTTAAGTCATTGTGTTAAATATTTTACATTATTGTGTTTTACGTTTTAGATAATTTCATGTTATTTTTGTCACTGTTTTTTATGTATTATATAGAACATAGTGATGAAAAATATTTGACACAATGACCTGACATTAGACGCAATGACCAGACCTGACATTACACAATGACCTGACATATTTGACACAATGACCAATATAACCAGACCTGACATTAGACACAATGACCTGACATTAGACACAATGACGAGCAAATTACACAATGAGCTGGAAAACATAAATTTTTTTCGTTTTTGTATATAACGACACTATACTCGTTTTAAAGATAAAAAACGCTCGTTTTCGTCATTGTGTTTTACGTTTTAGATAATTTCGTGTTATTTTTGTCATTGTTTTTTATGTATTATATATAACACAAATATTTGACACAATGAATTGACATTAGACACAATGACCTGATATTAGAAAAATATTTGACATTAGACACAATGATGAAAAATATTTGACACAATGACTTGACATTAGACATAATGACGAGCAAATTACACAATGAGCTGTAAAACGTACATTTTTTTCGTTTTTGTATATAACAATATACTTGGTTTAAAGATAAAAAACGCTCATTTTTATGGTATCAAATGTCAGGTTTGATCATCGTGTCAAAAAAATTTCATCATTATGTTATATGTATTCATCATTGTGTTATATGTATTCATCATTGTGTTTTACGTTTTAAATAATTTCGTGTTATTTTTGTCACAGCTTTTTCTTTTTATGTATTATGTATAACAAAGTGATGGAAATATTTGACACAATGACATGACATTAGAAAAATATTTGACATTAAACATAATGATGAAAAAAATAGTTGATGCAATGACTTGACATTAGACACAATGACCTGACATTAGACACAATGACGAGCAAATTACACAAGGAGCTGGACAATGTAATTTTTTTTTCGTTTCTGTATACAACGATATTATACTCGTTTTAAAAATAAAAAAACGCTCGTTTCTATGGTGTAATTTTTTTAAAAAATAATGTCGTATGTAAAAGTTATGAACGTTTAAAAAAGGGGGGAACTTGATAAAAAGTCAACAAAAATGACAATGACTAAAATACCATTCCAACAATTTTTTTCTCCTATAGTTTAATCTCAACCATTAAATCTTTTTCTTAATTTGATCTATAATTTGATATAATGGTCATAAATCCTTCTCATTTTTTTTATTTTAAAAACCTTTTTTATTTGAACTTTATCCTTGTAAAATATTCTTATTAGATCATTTGGTAGCTATTTTATGCATCCAAATTTTTGGATAACCGTTATCAAATCAATACTCTCAAGTAAATAAACGTTTTAGTGGAACACTTGTAACTCTTCTATGCATTCTTAACATTTTTTCTCTGTCTCTTTCTACTACTAATTATACAAATTTCTTTAATTATTTTTATAATTTTTTGTTTCCCGCATCTCTCTCATATTAAACAATAATGATTTCTATAAAAAAGTTTTATAAAACGTTTTTATTTTAAAAAAAAAAACAGGTTTGTTCATAAAACATTTTTATAAATTGAACACTTTTTTCATTCTTTTTATAAAACATTTTTAAAAAATAACTATATAATGTTTCTAAAATTTGTATTAAAAAGCTATATAATAAATTATAAATATGTAATATGCAAGTCTTTATTACTAAGTATATATAACATTGCATTTGTTCAACCCGTGATATATCGGGTTTCTAACCTAGTAAGTTAATAAATCATAGTTCCAAAATATATTAGGTTGTATACAATAATATCCTTTTATAAAAAACAAAAGATCCTTTTATAAAAAACAAAAGATATCAAATAAATATTAGGAAACAACCATAAATATCTTTCTTTTACGATAGAGACATTATTTCAACAATATAATTTTGATTTACAGTCAAAATTCTTTAATGTAAATATTGTGTGCTGTTATAAAAACTCCGGCCAATATATTAAATTTATAAATAAAATAATTTTGATGCCAATTTATTAGTCAAAACATATATAATATATAATATACCAGAGAGGTGTCCGCGCGATACGGCGGAAATACAACACACTAACACAGACACTGTTAAAACGTTTGAGAAATTAATTGATAAATTATCATACGGATTTGAAGTTTAATAAAAGTTTATAAAATAAAGTAAATATGAAATCATATAAAATAAAAAAGATTTTGAGAATTTAGTTAAACGGGAAATTGATTATTTACATAATTAGATTTCATTTATTTCTTTTTTTTTGTAATTAATCACATAATTCATAAAAGACAATTTTACCCCCTTAATGTAACATCCCAAAAATAAAACGACAGTTGAAATGACGAAATAAACGAACAAGGCATGTCGGGTCGGGTCGGATGGGACGGCGGGCTGGAAGGGGAGCCTCCCCTATAAATAGCTTAGACCTCCATCATTTCTCTCATTTGCAAGTTCTAGAGAGAGAAACCGTAGAGAGAGAAAGTTGGCGGATCGACCCGATATTTCAGCAAAGTGTTGCTCCATAGCTCGTGAGAAGAACCTCCGGATCAGAAACTCGATTCAGGTAACGATCGGGCCTAAATCTGAGTTTTTGTTCGTTTTTGGGTTTTTCGGGTTTTGGGTGAAAAGGTAACGTTTTCACGGATAAAACTGAAAGATGAACATAGATTTGAGTTCCTTAATGGAAAAACAAACGTTTTGAAGTAAACAAGTTCGGGATCTTGACGTGATCAGACCCGAAGACGAAAGTTAGGGTTTTTGCGAAGAAGCAGTTCGTGCGTACTTATCAAGTACGCATGAAGGTGATCCTGCGTACTTACCAAGTACGCAAGAAGAGGATCCTGCGTACTTATCAAGTACGCATGAAGAGGGTCACGCGTACTTATCAAGTACGCATGAAGCAGGTGCTGCGTATTTATCAAGTACGCACGAAGCAAAGTCTGCGCACTTATTAAGTACGCAAGAGCAAGGCCCTTCGCACTTGCTAAGTGCGCAGGCATCAGGCTGATTAGGTAAAGTCGGTATGTATAGAAGGTTAAACCGTTAGAGTCGGGATTTGGTCTGATGTGTATTTAACTAATCAATTCAGATCGGAAGTGACGTAGTGGGACCTTTGTTTAAGACAACCCGGATTAGCTTATCAGGTGAGCTCTAGAATCCCTCTTTTAAATGTTTTATATAATGTTTTCGGGCTGGTGTGCATACATATGAAATGATGTTTTTACGAAACGATGTTTATGAAACTATGTTTATAAAATGATGCTTATGAAACTATGTTTACGAAATGAAATGATTTGGGATGAACGGTTTATGGAAAGAAAGTTTTATGAATGGAATGTTTACGAACGAAATGTTTATAAAGAAATGGTTTAAACTAAAGGTAAAGGGTTACAAAAATGAATTAAAGGTTTTATGAAAAGAAAAGAAAAGAAAAAGGGCAAAGGTTTTAAAGAAGTCATTACAAATTTAATCTGTCGAATGAATGGAATTGACGAATGAAGTCTGGGAATGTAATTCCCAACCTTGTGGTAGACTATGGACAGCGAGCCATAGTTTCCATAAGAGCAACAGGGGCAGTGTCTTGGTGGCCTGCCAATGGTTTGATGTTGTACAACTGGTAGGGAGTAACGACGGTTACTCAGGGGTTAACGTGACCCTATGTAAGGTTAAATTATGATCCGACGGTGTTATGGCCGTGAGCCATAGCCGTCGATGGAGGTTGTCGGTCTATGGACATGAGAGCCATAGGGGCAACTGAATAGGTATTGTCGGTCCTCGTGCAGTTAGCCTTGGGGGCAATACAAAAAGGGAATTGACGGAATGTATGGTATTGTCGGTCTTCGTGCAGTTAAGCCTTAGGGGCAATACCATACTAAATGACGGTACGAATGGTAAAGGTTGTGGCAATGACGGCGATACGTAACGGTTGCCCATGACACGCAAGGTTCCTTCGAGGACACAGAGACGCTTAAAGAAAGATACAGATTGTAGACAGTAATGTATCACTTAAATGAATGTTAAATGTTTTAAACAAATGATCCGTTCAATGTGTTTATAATGAGGAAAAAAAAATGTTTGAAGGTTTTTAATGATGAACGAAAGGCCCTGTTTTCTTATACGTGATGTTAAACCCTAATGAATGTTTTGAATGATGAACCATTTCTTAAATCGAACGAAAACTAGAACTCACCAGCGTAGCTGACTTTTTAGTATGCACATTCAGGTTAAGGCAGGTATGGATGATGGACGGTGATGCTTGGCAAGCGAGAAGAGTTACCCGGTTGATCATGAAGACTGGCATCCCGTTATGATTAGATTATGATATGTTTATGTAATAGACTATGTTACGCTTCCGTTGTTAAACAATGTAATGGTTATGTTTTATTGAAGTATTTTCCGCTGCGTTATTTGATAATCAAGTTTAAGAACTGTTTGTGAATGAGTAAATCCAACAAATGAGGCCTCCCGGGTTTGGGGCCTTACAAGTTGGTATCAGAGCAATAGTTTGAGAGATTCGGACTCTCCCAGTGTCTGAACTTAAACTGTGAATGGGACCAAAAGCGGATGCCAGTACGGGTAACTCGAGCCACAGCATCAGGTATGAAGGTAGTATATATAGTATGCCTTAGAAAGGGTTAGGTAAGGACTTGTGTTCTGATGGAATCACAAAGGTGGTCAAATAGAAATCGAAAGGTAGTGTAATGGTTAATTGCAGATGGCCAGTGTATATTAACATCTTACAGTGCTTATTGAATTTTATTTGTTAACTAGCGTGATGACATTGGATTTCTTGTCTTATAGAACGAAATGGCAAGAAGAGGAAATGGAAGGCGTGGTGGGGGCCGTACCGGTGGTCGTAACGGCGGTCGCGGCAGGACCCCTGTGCACCAAGAGTATAGTGAAGAAGGAAATGTTCACACTGAACCGGCGGTTGGTGTGCATAGAACCGAGCAGACACAGGTTGAAGAACAACCTTTCACTTTTGAACCAGAAGTGAGAGCAGCCATAGCTCGAGAGTTCACAGACTTGATGAAAGTTTCTTTGTCACGACTGTTGGCAGAAGCATTAAAGAAGGTTAATGAGACGGGTGGGTCTAACACGGCGGTTGATACCTCGAACACTGAGGCAATCAACGCACCGCTTAACCGTGGTTGCGACTATAAGTCCTTCAAGGCATGTGACCCGCCAGTCTTGACCGGGAAGAAAGACGCGGTAGCTACGTTTGATTGGGTGATTCGTATGGAGGCTGCCATTCGTCTGAGCGAATGTCGAACGGATCAAGTTGTGAAATTTGTTGCTAACTCCTTAAGAGAGGAAGCATCCCATTGGTGGGAAGGTGTACGTCAAGCAAAAGGGAGCGAGGTTGTGGATGCGATGATGTGGGCTGACTTGAAAACTTTGGTGATCAAGAATTTCTGCCCAAGGAACGAGATTGAGAAGGTAGAGAGGGAATTTCTGGGTTTGAAGGCCGGGAGCATGACGCACCGGAAATACACAACTCGATTCAATGAACTGGCACGTCTGGTGCCACACATTATCACGACTGAGGAAAGAAAGATTTCATGTTACATTCAAGGGCAGTTGGACCAGGTCCGCACCTATGTTAAGGCAAACGCCCCTACGACCTATGATTCGGTAGTAGAACTAAGCGGCGTGGTATTCGATGATCTGGCGCTGAATGTCGTCGCCATTGAGGAACCGAAGAAGAGACCGAGCTTCTCGAACAAGCGAACTGGTGGAAGGATGTTTGGGACTCGTGATAAGAGTGCTCGGGTGAATGAGCCGACTGTTTGTAAGAAGTGTGGAAGGGAGCATGTAGGTGAATGTAGAGTGGGATCTAACTTGTGCTTTAAGTGTGGCAAGACCAGGCACTACTCCCGTGAATGCCCACAACACTTCAAGTGCTATAACTGTGGGGATGCCAGTCATCTGAGTAGAGAATGCCCGAAACCGAGAATGGGTGAAGCCGGGAAAGGGAAAGGCCCGGAAAGGAAAGAAGAGAGGCCCCGAGCAAAGACTCGTGCGTACGCACTGACGCAAGACTAAGCCAGGGCAGACCCCGACGTGGCGTCAGGTACGTTCGTCCTTGACAACACTTTTGTTTCTGTGTTATTTGATTCGGGTGACAGTAAGAGTTTTATATCTACGGCTTTTTGTAAACGAGTAAAGTACACTGTCAATAAGCTAGAAAGGGCCTTTAATGTAGAAAACGCTGAGGGAAGAACTGCGAGAGTGACCGATGTAGTTGACAACTCCACGATAAAAATAGAAGGTCATAGGTTCCCTGTCAGATTGTTTGTTATGGTTTTGGGAGGGTTCGATGTCGTGTTAGGTATGGATTGGCTAACTGCCAATGAAGCGCAAATTATGTGCAAACGAAAGATAATCCGACTCAAGGCTCCGGAGGTAGAAAAGTCGAGGTTCTTGGAGATCGTGACGCCCCGATGCCAAACGTCATCTCGATGATTAAGGCAGCAGATTACTTGAGGCGCGGATGCGAGGCTTATCTGGTGTACGTAATTGACGAGTGTAAGGAAATGAAGGAGCTAGACGATGTACCCGTGGTACGCGAGTACCCGGAGGTGTTTCCAGAGGATTTGCCTGGGATACCACCCGACAGAGAGATTGAATTTCGAATCGACTTAGTACCAGATGCCCAGCTCGTGGCTAAGGCTCCATATCGACTAGCACCAGTGGAGATGAAAGAGTTAATGTCACAACTAGACGAGTTACTTGAGAAGGGATTTATCCAACCGAGCATCTCGCCGTGGGGTGCTCCGGTGTTGTTTGTGATGAAGAAAGACGGTTCGATGAGAATGTGTATTGATTATCGCGAGTTGAATAAACGTACGGTGAAGAACAAGTACCCTTTACCAAGGATCGACGACCTGTTCGATCAATTACAGGGCGCAAGTTGGTTCTCAAAAATCGACCTTCGATCCGGGTACCATCAGTTGAAGGTGAGGGAAGAAGACATACCGAAAACCGCATTTCGCACGCGTTATGGACATTTCGAGTTCCGCGTAATGTCTTTTGGATTGACGAACGCCCCCGCAACGTTCATGGATTTAATGAATAGGGTGTGTCGACCGATGCTGGACCGATCGGTAATTGTGTTCATCGATGATATCCTCATCTACTCCAAAAATGAGGGTGAACACACATGTCACTTAAAGGAGGTGTTGGAGGCTCTGAAAAAGGAAAAGTTGTATGCTAAGTTCTCCAAATGCGCGTTCTGGCTTAGGAAAGTCCAATTCCTAGGTCACGTCATTAACCCGAACGGCATTATGGTTGACCCAGCGAAGATAATGACGGTAAGGGAATGGAATATTCCTAAGACGCCAACTGAAATCCGTAGTTTCTTGGGATTGGCAGGCTACTATCGGAGATTCATCTAGGATTTCTCGAAAATAGCTTCACCGTTGACAAAGTTGACTCGGAAAGAGGTAAAGTATGAATGGGGTTCGACCCAAGATGAGGCGTTTAAGGAATTGAAGAAGAGGTTAACCCAAGCTCCAGTCTTGGCCCTTCCCAAGGGCAATGAAGACTTAGTGGTATACTCTGACGCTTCGGGTCAGGGATTGGGATGCGTGTTGATGCAACGCGGAAGAGTGATCGTGTATGCATCACGACAGTTGAAGATTCACGAAGCTAATTATCCAACCCACGATTTGGAACTTGCTGATGTCGTATTCGCATTGAAAATCTGGAGGCACTACCTGTACGGGGTGAAGTTTACTATTTACTCTGACCACAAAAGTTTGAAGTACTTCTTCGAACAAAGATAGCTTAATATGAGGCAGAGACGATGGTTGGAACTCCTGAAGGATTATGACTGTGAGATCATGTACCATCCTGGAAAGGCAAACGTGGTGGCTGACGCTCTAAGCCGTAAGGATGTGCCTTCTCCTATTAGAGTGAAAGCTTGCCAGTTAGTGGTAACATCAGATGTGATGAGGGAAATTGAAAGAGCTCAAGATGAAGCACTTAAGGAAGAAAACATTAAGAAGGAAAGGATGGTTGGCCAACAGGACAAGTTGGAATATAACACCCTGGGTGTTAGGACACGTTTTGGGCGGGTATAGATACCTATGAGTGGCGAGCTTAGAACCAAAATCTTGGATGAGGCTCCTAAGTCTCGATACTCTATCCATCCTGGCACCAATAAAATGTACCAAGATCTGATAAATAAATACTGGTGGCCTGGGATGAAACATGAGGTGGCAAAGTATGTAAGCAGGTGCTTGACTTGCTCACAAGTAAAGGCCGAACACCAGAAACCGTATGGAAAGATCCAACCACTTGATATACCGGAATGGAAGTGGGAACACATTACCATGGACTTCATAACCAAGCTACCTCGCACAGCTAAAGGTCATGATACCATTTGGGTAATTGTGGACCGTTTAACGAAGAGTGCTCATTTCCTACCTATTCGCGAGACGTTCTCGTCGGAAAGGTTAGCGGAAGTATTTATTAACAAAGTAGTAGCACGGCATGGGATGCCTTTGACGATCGTATCTGACCGGGACACACGATTCACATCGAGGTTCTGGAAAAGATTTCACGAGGCGATGGGCACGAGGCTTAATATCAGCACGGCATACCACCCACAAACGGATGGTCAGTCCGAAAGGACCATTCAGACCTTGGAGGATATGCTTTGCGCTTGTATTATCGATTTTGGCGGCAGTTGGGACAGTCATCAGCCGTTAGCCGAATTCTCCTACAACAATAGTTATCACACGACGATAGGCATGCCGCCTTACGAAATGTTGTATGGGAGAAGATGTAGGACCCCGGTGTGTTGGGGTGAGATTGGACAGAAGGAATTAGGAAGTCTTGAAGTCGTAAGAGAAACATCGGAAAAGCTTGATCAAATCAAAGCACGAATGAAGGCCGCACAAGATCGTCAGAAATCCTATGCGGGCAAACGACGAAGGCCTATTGAGTTTGATGTTTGGGACAGAGTAATGTTGAAAGTGTCACCTGAAAGGAAATAATACGATTCAGGAAGAGAGGAAAGTTAAGTCCAAGGTTTGTCGGACCATTTAGGATAATGGCACGGGTTGGTGAGGTCGCTTATCGGTTAGAGTTGCCTGATGAGTTAAGTGGGATTCATCCTACCTTCCATGTATCACACTTGCGAAAGTGTATGGCGGATAAATCAGCTCACGTACCACTTACTGACATCGAGGTCGACAACAGCCTTAATTACATCGAAGAACCCGTGGCCATCTTAGACAAGAAGGAGAAGCGTTTGCGTAATAAGATTATTCAATTGGTTAAAGTCCAATGGAAGCATCGAAGGGGATCAGAAGCCACTTTGGAAACGGAGAAGGAAATGAGGGAGTCGTACCCTTATCTATTTGACTTATGATAGGTTTCGGGGACGAAACCTATTGTAAGGGGGGTAGACTTGTAACATCCAAAAATAAAACGACAGTTGAAATGACGAAATAAATGAACGAGGCATGTCGGGTCGGGCCGGATAGGTCGGCGGGCTGGAAGGGGAGCCTCCCCTATAAATAGCTTAGACCTCCATCATTTCTCTCATTTGCAAGTTCTAGAGAGAGAAACCATAGAGAGAGAAAGTTGGCGGATCGACCCGATATTTCAGCAAAGTGTTGCTCCATAGCTCGTGAGAAGAACCTCCGGATCAGAAACTCGATTCAGGTAACGATCAGGCCTAAATCTGAGTTTTTGTTCGTTTTTGGGTTTTTCGGGTTTTGGGTGAAAAAGTAACGTTTTCACGGATAAAACTGAAAGATGAACATAGATTTGAGTTCCTTAATGGAAAAACAAACGTTTTGAAGTAAACAAGTTCGGGATCTTGACGTGATCAGACCCGAAGACGAAAGTTAGGGTTTTTGCGAAGAAGCAGTTCGTGCGTACTTATCAAGTACGCATGAAGATGATCCTGCGTACTTACTGTAGGTCCCTCGGGTGTGGCGGATCGTCACATGCAAGTGGGTCTACTAGTCGGACCGGGTGCGGAATGCCCGTGACTAGGTGGAGAGTCTAGCTAAACAAAGTAAACCGACAAGAGAAAACACTTTAAACGTTCTTTGTATTATAAACACTTGAAGGTTACAGAGAGAAGTACCGAGATTACAATTTGCGTATTTGCTATAATGTCTGCGTACTTAACTTCTGTCAACCTATCCTACTTATACCTGACCTGATGCCTGCGCACTTAGCAAGTGCGCAGGGGAAAATGCTCTTGCGTACTTAACAAGTACGCAAAGGTATTCTTGCGTACTTGCTAAGTACGCTGGAGCTTTCTCCTTACATGTGCGCAAAACACTTAGGAAGAAATGCAACATTCAATATGTAAAAGTAAATACAACTCGATAAACTAATACATAAAGACTTTTACATACAAAGACAATTACAGACATGAAAATACAAACTAAGACTCTATCCAGAGTGTTGTCACAGGAAAGTGCTTCAACAAACTCCCCCTTGACAACAGCTCGGGATCTTCATCGTCTTCAGTCTTCAATCTTCAGTCTTCATAGCCGTCCATCCTTAGCTTCCATCTTCTTCTTGTATTCAAGGCAGAACTTGATCACCTTGTCATATTTAGAAGCAAGGAGCTTTGTCCATTCGTCCGTGTGGACACAATACCTATCAGCTAGTACCTCCAGATCTTTCACAGAAAAGTTGATGAAGCAGACTTCATCAAATATTCTGATAAGTTCTTTTGGCACTATGTTCCCACTCTCGGAACGTCCCTTTCCCATGATCACAGCCCATGATCACAGCCTCACCCGTTTTTGGATCTACGTACCAGTACCACATGTCATCTAGAATATCCTTAGATAACTTGCTCAGGGGAATCTTAGTTTCACATCGCACTGGCTTGTATACTAATTTCTGTAAGTGCTTCTTAGACACAGGATGTACATCGTGCTTATCCTTGACTCTCTTGGGCACCTGAGGCTTGAACATTTCAAAGTTCCCAGATCTTGCTTCACACTACAACCACCCACAAACCCATCGCCACTGCGTGATTGGAATGACCCAGCAGCTCTCGGTTTGCTAGGTTCACAAGGTCGTATTTGGGAAAGGAGCTGAACGCTTCACTGGTGGGTTTCAATTATTGAACCCCGCCAGATCTTTTGATGGCGAACAGTTTCTTGTCCTCCTCGAACCTTACAGCCAAGATCATCCCTGTTGCTCCGTGCTTGTCTATGATAGACGTCTTTTGCCACACCAGAGCTGGACCCTTTGATGAAGTAGAAGGCATGTCTGTTTCTTTCGGTGCCTCTGGGTCCACATGTTCAGGGTCAACTGAGGAGGCTTCAGTCGAGGCTTCTACATTACTAGCCTGCTCGACTGAACCTGTGTCAAGCGGAGCGTCGAAAGATGGAAATTCAAAGATCTCTCCATCTTCTAGCTCGTACTCTCCTTCCCCGTCAACCTTGGGAATCTCTATCACCACGTCTTCATCATCATTATTCCAGTCATCACCAGAGTCGGTCTCTCCTTCTTCCAGATTAAGGAGAGCATCGATCTGTGCTTCCTTGGAATAGTCAGGCTCAAGATAAAGGATCTCATCATCAGATAAGTCCTTGAGCACATCGGCTGCTGACTTCCCTTTATCACCACCACCGCCAGAGGTATCACCACCCTCTTGCTGAGTAGACTCCCCCTCAGCCATTGGAATAGCAAAGATGGGCACAATTGCCAAAGCTTGGTGCTCACCTCCACTAGGACTGGCTTTAGGATCCTTGTCTTTATCGTCATCCTTAGTCAAGTCGACTGGATGACAAGACTCAACACCAGTGGATTTCTTTTCTTTCTCTTTCTCTTTCTCCTTCTCTTTCTCCTTCTCTTTCTCTTTCTCTTTCTCCTTCTCCCCCTGAGCATCAAGCTTCTTGGTCAGTTCTGCAACTAATTTGACCATCACTTCGTGCTCTTTTCTTTGTAAATCCAGCCTTAGCTAAAGTGACGTTCTGTGGCCTAGAATCATTTCATTTGTCTTCATTAACAGCTCATTCTGTGCCATTACGTTCTTCAGTCGCTCATTAGTCCCCGTTCTCTGGCTATGTAGAATCCTAACTTCATCGGCCAGTGAATTAATCTGTGCTTGTTGAGCATCAGATTCCTCCTTTGACTTCTTAATAGTCTTCAGCAGTCCAGCAACTTGGGTTTCTAGCACATCGATCCTTGCCTCATTCGGATCTGGATGCTTAGACGATGACGCTTCGGCATTATGGATAGGGGAGGAGAAGATGGTACCAAAGTCAAACCCTTGTGAGAAATCTTCATAAGTGAAGGGTTGACTTGGAGGATCAATGGTGGGTGTTGGGATTTGGGATGAGATTATGGGAGTGGGTGTTATGGTAGGGGTGATGGTGACAGACTCCGTGACAATTGGAGTAGTCACCGCCACTTGGACTGATGTTGTAGGGAGGGTCACCGTCACAGGAACCTCCTCTGTGACTGCCGTGACTACCACGTCAGCTTGAACTTGTGGTCTTCTCCTCCTACGGTACAATTGCTGTGCTGGTGGTGTAGAGGCTGAATCTGTACTGGTAGTTGAACTTGTACTTGCTGCTGAGCCGGGGCCTCTACCACAATGGGGATAGCAACCTCTTGCCTATCTCCCATGTTCTTATGAATATTTTCTCTTCTTTGTCTTTGTAGAGCAGCGTCAGGGTCAGATGTTGGCTCATATTCGCTGCTCGAGCTCTGTCGCTTTCTTTTGGAGGACGACTCAGGTAGGGTTACCTATACCGATCTCCTGGGGTGTGCCTGCGATGGTGCGTCATCAGAATCAGAAGAATCTGATTCTGTTGCTTCTGAATCGGATTCCTCAGCACCACCATCATCGCCTCCGTCGTCTCCATCCTCAGACGAACCATCATCACTATCATTCTCCTCGTCTTGTTGTTCCTGCTGTTCATCTGAATGCTCACTCAGTTTAGGTTCCGAGTCGTGGCTGTACCATCTCCAGTCTTCAGGTGCCACATATGCTTCATTTAGAAGGTGGCCAAAGAGTTCTGTGTGCACAGGGGTAGGTTCTACACTGCATGGCTTCAGAAATTGAGCAAATACTCTTTTGTCCACCCGCTTGACTTGCAGTCTCTCCCCTATAGCAGGAAGGTTTGGCAACGCGTCATCAACCAAGAGTTGCATAAACCTAGGGTACAATAAGAATCTAAACTTCTCCGCTGTGTTGATCTGGTCATTGATTGCTTTGAAGATGTAGCGCGAGAAGTTGTAGCCCCTATTAAGAGACAAGCCCACCATGGCTGCTGCAAGGTCATGACCCATGGCATCTTTACCAGCTTTCCTTGATGAGATGCACACGATCATGACGTGGGCGAAATACCGCCATTGGTCTAATACCCACATCTTTTTGTATGAAGCATAGTCCCTCGCTCCGACGTATCCCATTATTTGTCTCCAACAGCCATCCACAAAGTAGCCTGGATAGGCTGTCGGGTCGGTCGCGAGATCTCTGAACTGCAGGACCCTTCTTATAGTATCTTCAGAGAAAGCAATAGCCTGACCTGCAACGGTAGCCCTAATGACATTGGGGGATACCGTGCAGTCGTGCTCCGCCGTCTCCCAGAATTGTTCCAAGTAAGGTCTTGACACGGTCGGGTCAACTGAGATAGCATAGCTGACTCTTGAGCGGTTCAAGAAGTCAACTATCTCCCTATATTGTAATGCTGCACCTTTCCATTCAGGTTGAGTGTTCGCTAACAGGTTGAATTCGTTAGTAAACGCCCGAGCCATAATCTGCAAAAGCACACAGAAAGCACAATCAGAACAACACGTATCATTGGAAATGAACAAACATGACATGGTATAATAGTTACTCTTTGAACAGAAATTTCAGACTTAGAAAATTTCCTAAGTGTTGGTGCTGCGTACTTAGCAAGTGCGCAGCTTTTTCCTCTTGCGTACTTAACAAGTACGCAAGAACTACCTCTTGCGTACTTGCTAAGTGCGCAAGAACAGCACTTAAGAAAAATTCCAGAAAGTTAGAATTTGATTTATCATTCAAAAAGCGGGTCAAATAGGTCACCACTAGGTCGGAATCAATTATTCTAACCTATGGGACCAGTATCAACACCACAATCTACCTAACCAGGACCAAATTTTGACCTAAACCGGCCCTCGACCCACTGCCGATTAAACTTCCACCTACGGATCAAATCAAGGACCAAACGGGACGATTAAGATCGATTAAGTTTTCAAATCCGGATTAGTGATAAGAAATTACCCAAACAATCCCCAATTTTTCCCAAAAATTCAAGAATAACCCTAAATTTTTTTAAGTCTACAATCGGTCCAAAAGTCACGAAATTACGGATGGATTTAGCCTAGAATCTCACCAAGGTGATGAAATGAGATGATGAAACAATAGACGGGACGAAAAGATGGTTTAGGAACACTTTGATTTTGAGTGAAATTTGCAGAGGGAAAAATTCGGTTTGAATGCGATGAAACTGAGAAAAATTTCTAAGTGTCCCTTATATACCCAGCCACAATCAGTTGTGCGTACTTGATAAGTGCGCACGAGTTAACTCTTGCGTACTTACAAGTACGCAAGCTTTAACTCTTGCGCATTTATAAGTGCGCAAGTTTTACTCTTGCGCATTTACAAGTGCGCAAGCTTTACTCTTGCGCATTTACAAGTACGCAAGACTTACTTCGTGCGAACTTGACAAGTACGCACAACGATTAAGTACGCAAAATTTCAACTCAGAATTTATGAAGTTTTTCAAATCAACTAACGAACAAGATAAAAATATTCAATCACGAGGTTTCAAATACAATTCAGGAAGGTTAAACACAAATATTTTTGGCTTTTCTGAATAAAATTGAACTATGCATAAACTTAAAATATTTTTTATCTTTTCTCATAGAAATATACAAGTATTCACACAAACTATTTTTGATCAAAGACACGAGCAGAGGATCAAATCAGGCTATCTTATAGCAAAAACGATACAAAATAAACATCAAAGAATATGGGATCATGTCATAGATTACTATTTATTCGTACGTAATAAGCACATAAACAAGTAATTCAAGTTGACAATATTATAAGATTTGAAACTATACGCATCTTTGTATCACATTCTTGTGTATTAAGGTATTAATTATAAGATATACAATGTGTACCCCACTGATATGCTATTCTAACTTGCACTATCTCAAGGCATCTAAGATTTTCCCAATGATTTTCTAAATTTTCAGAATGAAGCTACATCTATTAGCACAGGAAAAATCAAGCAGAATCCATAAGGATTATTAGGAATCATAAGATTCAGAATCGAGTGATTCAGTTGTCTTGGTTTCATTTGATTTTCTTTATTGAATATCGGAATGATGATTCAGGATAATATATATGGTGTTTGAATAAGGTAAGGGGATCCAACTTTTATCTGGATTTGATTTCAATGAATCAGGAGTGATTCAAGGGTGAATACATGCTCAACGGTTAATGTAGAGACATGTCTTGATTCAATCTCTCATTGCATACTTGTGAGTATGGGCAGTGAGATGAACCGCATTAATTGTGCTAACGACATAACCCGAAACTGACCTCAAAAGAAAATTATTGCCAAAATCTAACATCCTATATCTGATAATGATCTTTTCTATTCTTTTACGCACACACACTTGCAAACATGGGTTTAAATCACAGTTGTAATTTAGATTTAGTTTCCACACTACTAGTGATTCAAAGACGCATACAGCCTACTGACAATTTAAATTACTCGTAAATAAGCAGACTAAAAACATAATAAGTTAAACAGATAATGTAAACATGATGCAATCATTTCCCATATAAGCAGTCTATGACGTTTAGATCATTTCTGATGTACTATCATTTCCTCTTTTCTCAAGTTAACTTTGAAATTTTCTCCATTTTCTATTTTTGTTTTTGTTTTTGTAAAATATTTTGAAACTTAAAAAAACTATACAGGAAAATTTTAAAGAAATAAAGTTTAACTTCCATGAATTGAATTGAATTAAGAAAAAATAATTTTCACTCGGGATTGAACATTCCTATCAAGTTGACAAGATGCTCAAAACGGGATCGATTAAATGCCTTTGTGAAAAGGTCAGCAAGATTGTCATCCGTGTGAACTTTTACAAGTTCAATTAAATGCTTTTCAGCACAATCACGGATGAAATGATGGCGAATCTCTATATGTTTAGTTTTGGAATGTTTCACCGAGTTATTTGTGATGGACATTGTGGCATTGCTGTAAATGAATAGAGGAGTTCCAGTGAAGTTTAAGCCGTAGTCTCTCAACTGTTGCTGAATCCACAGTATCTGAGAACAACCGCTCGTTGCAGCAATGTATTCTTCTTCACAAGTTGAGACAGAAACCGTTGACTGCTTCTTACACTGCCAAGAGACCAGTCTGTCTCCTAAGAATTGACATCCACCAGAAGTTGACTTTCTGTCAAGGTTACAACCGCCATAATCTGAATCAGTGTAGGCTTTGAAGTCGAATGACTGCTGCTTAGAGTACCAAAGACCTAATCGGAGTTTCCTTTTCAGGTATCTGAAAATTCTCTTCACGACTATCATATGTGACTCCTTCGGTTGAGACTGAAACCTTGAGCACAAGCACACAGCAAACATTATATCGGGTCTTGAAGCTGTGAGATACATAAGTGATCCGATCATCCCACGGTACAATCTGCTATCTACATCCTTTCCATCTTTGTCAGGATGCAGACCATGATTGACTGGGATAGGTGTGCCATAAGTACTGCTATCATTCATCTTGTATTTTGACAAGATGTCCTGCACATACTTAGTTTGATGTAGATAAATGCCATCCTCTCTTTGACTGACTTGCAGACCCAGGAAGAATGGAAATTCACCCATATTACTCATTTCAAACTTGGACTTCATCACCTGCTCGAATTCCCTACACATCCCTTCATTGGTAGATCCAAAAATAATGTCGTCGACGTATACTTGTACAAGAAGAATGTCACTTCCAGCTTTCCTAATGAAGAGAGTCGAGTCAATCTGTCCACGGTCGAAACCATTAGACAGTAAATGCTTAGACAATGTCTCATACCATGCCTGCGGTGCTTGATGAAGACCATAAAGTGCTTTGTCGAGCTTATACACTTTATTGATATTATGCGGATCTTCAAAACCGGGAGGTTGAGTGACATAGACTTCTTCATGAACTTTACCGTAAAGGAAAGCACTCTTCACATCAAGTTGATAGACCTTGAAGCCGACATATGTGGCATAAGCCAAGAACAGTCGAATGGCCTAGCAACTGGGGCATATACTTCCGTGTAATCCAAGCCCTCTAGCTGATAAAAACCCTGAACA
Source organism: Smallanthus sonchifolius (assembly GCA_023525975.1). Lineage (NCBI taxonomy): Eukaryota > Viridiplantae > Streptophyta > Magnoliopsida > Asterales > Asteraceae > Smallanthus > Smallanthus sonchifolius. The sequence goes on from CM042020.1 coordinate 16,757,913, forward strand.
ACCAATCTTGCTTTGTTCTTCACAACAACATGACGATCATCCGTCATTTGAACACCCATCTGGTTCCAATTGGTTGAAAGCCCTTTGGCAAGTCAACCAAATCCCACATGTGCAACTTTTGGAATTGAGACAGTTCATCTTACATCGCCTCAATCTAGCAGTTGTCAGTGAGAGCCTCCTTCACATTCTTCGGCTCTAACTGGGACACGAATGTAGCATGCAGACATGTTTCCATGACACCAGTGTCAAATATCTCTGTGTAAAGACTGGTGTTCTCAGTGATGGTTCGATGACGAGTCTGTACACCGGCATAAGGATCACCAATAATGTTGTCGATTGGATGATTCCTATACACTCTCGTCTCCGGTACAATCGGTTGCTGAATTTCTGGATCTAAATTCGTGCTTAACTCCCCCATTTCCTGTGTTCCAGAGGAAGAAGATTCAATGTTAATTGGATCAGCTGGAGCTTCATTTCCTACAGTTGTGTTAGGATTGGCTTGAGCGTCATCTCCAACAACAAGAACATCTTCACTGTCATGAGTTCCAGATGCAGATGCAACATTGGAATCAGAAGTTATAATTGGTACACAAGCACGAGTAAAGAAGCTGGAGTCATCACCGCCACCCAATAATTCATAAACATTTGCGGCGTCAACTGCAGATAGATCAGGAAGATTGAATGACTTGAATAGCGCATCATAATCAAAACCCCAAGCTGGACCTGTTGGTTCGGGTGGAATGCTGTGTTTACTACAATCCACTTCAAACCATTCCTCGACAGTACGAGTTCCTATGTTGTACACTCTCTTACAAGGAGAGTTGGCAACGTATCCTAAGAAGATGCCTTCCATCGCTTTTGCATGAAACTTAGACTGGCGGTCTTTATACTGTAGCAACAAGGAACAAGGACTACCGAAAGGAACTAGGTAATCAAGATTGGGAAGTCGATTGTTTATCAACTCGTAACAAGTCTTGTTAACGACTTCTGCCCAGAAAGTGACAGGAAGCTTTGCATCCGACAGCATAGTCCTTGCAGTCTCAATCAGTGTTCTGTTCTTCCGTTCAGCAACTCCGTTCTGCTGAGGCGTGTACGGCGCGCTGAATTCATGACGGATCCCTTTCTTGAGACAGAAAAGCTCCATCAAATTATTCTTGAACTCAGTTCCGTTGTCACTCCTAATTCTTCTAACTTTCAGCTTGCAAAGAGATTCCAAGCTCAGGATCAAATATTGAAGAATATCAGTAGTCTCGTCTTTAGTACCTAAGAAATGCACCCAAGAAAAACGTGAGAAATCATCAGTTACTACTAGACAGAACGACTTACCTCCCATACTCCTGATACTTATGGGGCCAAACAGATCCATGTGTAATAGCTCCAAAGGGGTATCAATAGAGTTTTGGAGCTTGGGCTTGTGAGACTTCCGTTGCTGTTTGCCCTTTTTACAAGGCATACAGTCATCTGCAACGGTAAACCTCAGCTTAGGAACACCGGTTACCAAACCGTTTCGGACAAGATGATTCATTTTATGATACAAAATATGTCCGAGTTTCCTATGCCACAAGATGGAGTCGAGCTCTGTCGCTTTAGAAAGCAAACAGGTAGGAACTAATGAGGTTGTTGTAGACACGCTCATATCGATCTGATAGGTGTCGTTTGTTCTTGGCGTTCTCATCAGGATCCAATATTCCGGGACTTCAAAACCGGGTTTGAGAATCAGGCATTCCGACTTGTCAAACATCACCGAGTACTCCTTATCACACATTTGGGAGACACTCAACAGGTTATGCTTCAGCTACTTGCAGAAGTTGACATTGTCAAAGCTGACACAACCGTTCGAAACCACGCCTTGACACGTGATGCTGCCGCCTTTTTCTCCGGCAAAGGCCACATAGCCGCCTCTGAATGGTTTAACATCTTGAAGCAGGGCCATGTTTCCTGTCATGTGCCTGGAACATCCACTATCTACATACCAGCGGTTAGAGATAGTACCCTTTGGACGTCCCTGCATGAGTCACAAAAGAATTAGTTAAATTTGGAGACCCTAGCCATTATGGTCTTGGGTCGTCCATCCTTTTCAAAATAAACTACTTCCTTTAACTCACAGTCATGATGACTGTTCAAAATTGATGAATCTTTAGAAGAAATAGAACTAGGAGATTGAGAAGTTTTGGATTTGGTAGTCCAGGATCTCTTCTGCTTCTTAACCGGAACAGGAGACTTTGGTTCAACTACAGCAGGTGAACTTGTGGAAGCTTCACCTGATTGAACTGAAGTCAGTTGTTCAAGCTTTCTCAACCTCTTGTTCCGTCTCCTCCTCTGTGGCTTAGAGAGTCTTGTCACAAGTTTCTCACCAGTACGTGTACTACCAGAGGTAGATACACGAGGTACAGCAGGTTGCGTTACCTTTCTTGGAACAGATGGTTTAGCTTCAGATATGATCTTAGGCTTTACCATCGGTTTGACTGGTGGTTTCACCACATTTTGCTTTGGATGTTTGGGAGATGGTTTCACTGGTGGCGACCTGGGGATAACAACTGGTTGTGAAACAACAGGCCGTTTCCCTTGGTTCTTAGAAGGACAGCTCACAAAAATGTGACCAACCAAGCCACAGTGAAAATAGTTCCTCTTGTCTACATAAGTTCTCTTGTAAGGCTCATTAGATCTGGCCTTAGATAACTCAGCATTATGAGAAGGAGGAGTTGGTTTATGAACATTAGTCTGAACCTTAACAGTTTGGTTTTTGGGAGTATAATATTTTTCCAAATTTTCTTGATACCCAAGCCCATAATGAGCTGAAAAAGCTTATTTCTTAGCTTGGTTAAGACTTTTATAACCCCCATAAAGCATTACCTTTAGATTATCATTTGTTTCAATGATATCGGGTTCAGTTAAAATGCAATTATCACCATTAGTGATAACGTTTTTCTTTACCTTTTGTTCAGTCAACAACTCCTCAGATACTACTCCTTCAGGGCAAGAGTTAACCGACCCGTCTTCAGAAGCAGTAACAAACTCCTCACTAGATGTGGAGTTTTCCTTACTTGAGGATTCATCCTTTTTAGGGGAATCATCCTTATCCGAGGACTCAACTAGACAAGTGAGATCAATGTCTATTAAGCTATTGACAAACTTCTTGCTCACTGGTGGAGGAATGGCATTAGTACCCAAACCTAACCCATTCAGTTGTCTCACCACAGATTCGTAGTGTTCCACCACAAAGCGAGAGTTTTTCAACTTCTCATTAGTGCATTTTAACTGCAGGATCTCATTTTGCAGTTTGTTGATTTCATTGTTCTGTTTTTCTAACCCCCTTGTATGCAACATCTAAGTGAAGCTGTTGATCACTTATTTTTAAAGAATATTCAGATTTTTCCTTTCTTAACGTTTCAATAGAATCTTTAAAACGTTTTTCATTTTCTTTATAGTTTAGAGCTGCCAAACTTAGGGGTTCGATTTTGTCTTGGAGCCTAGAATTTTCAAGTTTTAGCCCTAGACATTTAGAACATGAAATAACAGAGAAAGGGTTAGAATCTACCTCAGACGATGAACTTGTTGCTTCTCCAATGGCCATGAGAGCAACAGCAGTGGTCGATTCCTCTTCATCAGCTACAGGAGCTTCCATTTCTTCAGCTTCCTTCACCTCCTCTGTAGCAGCAGTTGTAGATTCTTCTAGGTCAGCCATAGAAGCTTCCCTTTTCTCTGCTTCCATCATCTCCATGATCTCAGCCATGAGACCAACCTGGGTTTGTGCGATGATGGCATCCTCAAGATGAACACCCCAATCAAAGCTTTCGTCCAATTGGGCTACCAGTGGACGTTCCACCTTGGATTTGATTATGGTGGTTTGGATTGTTGTGGCCATGGCTGTTTCCTTGGCTGGGTCGGGTAAAACCAGAGGCAGGTGCTCTGTCTTTTTGACACCCACGAGCAAAGTGTCCATAGTTCAGACACTTGTAGCATTTGGCCTTAGATTTGTCAAACCCGACCTTGGCATTAGGATGCCCGCCAATAAACTTTCTTGCTGTTCTGTTCAGGAAACGCTTGGCTCTCCTCAATAGCATGGCCATAATCCATTGAATATCCATGTCCTCCGTGTCATCAGGATCCACTTGATTAAAATCTTCTTCAATCGTCTCTGGATCAGTAAGCTTGCAACCTATTAAATTTTCATATGCAAGCATACAAGATGAGAAAAGTGCTACATGATCTTCAGCTATTCTTGCTATAGCTGAGTTGTTAGCTGAAGACGTAGCAGGAGGATTTCTTGAGGTATTTTGATGATGAGACCCCAACCCTGATCCTGAAGCATAGCAAGCATGACCACCACACCCAGTTGAGTGGTCTTCTTCAGTAGGATTTCCAGTGAAGAGGGAAATTCCAGAGCCCGATGACTTGGATGTAGAAGTCGTCTCATGATACATAGAAGGGTCTTGTATCTGGGGTCTTCCAGAGCTCTCCTTCTTCTTAGGTTCATGTCATGAGCTTGAACCTTTCCTATTGCCTCTTCAACTGTCAGCTCATAGAATTTAGGATTTTCCCTCACCAGGGTTGTGTACATCTCAAATTTGGGTGGTGAAGCATCCAAAAAAATTTCCACCATCTCTTCATCCAGATACCTGAGTTCAAAAGCCTTCAACTCAGTCTGTAAATGATAGAACCTAGAGATGAGGTCATCTAAAGATTCGTTCTCAAAAAATCTGAAGCACTCATACTGCTTCCTGAGAAGATCCCGCTTACTCTTCTTGATGTCACTATTTCCTTCGAATCTCTTCTGTAAAGCTTTCCAGAGATCCTTAGAATTGTCATACCCTCGGAAACTGTGGAACAATTCCCGAGTTAATGCCATAGTGATCGAACCAAGTGCCTTCTTTTCACGGTCATAAACTTTCTTTTCTTCGTCAGAAAGCTTGGAGATAGGTTTGGACATGGTTTCATCAAGATAGATGTGTGTGGGATGCTTATATCCCTCAAGGATTGGTATCCATAGTGATGAGTCGGTATAAGAAATGTAGTGCTCGAAACGTGCTTTCCAATTAGAATAATCGTTCACGTTCAGCAACTTTGGTGGTTTATGTGGTGTACCGATCTCATTATCATAATTCAGGAGTTTTCCAAGATTCTGAAGATTCGACATAGTGAACACTTAGTCAAATTTCAGAAAAGTCAGACACAGTTGCGCACTTGGTTTTGGCCTTGCGCACTTGAGAAATGGTCTTGCGTATTTAGATTTCCTCTTGCGTACTTGTAAGTACGCAGGAGTAAATGTAAGTACGCAGGATATAACTTAAGTTCGTACAAGTTCAGTCTTGCGCACTTATAAGTACGCAGGAGATAAGTCTTGCGTATTTAGTAAGTACGCACAAAACTGTACTTTTTGCCAGAAATGGTAAGTACGCAGGATACCTTTTCAGCAACTTTCACCAAACTTTTCCGGTCACCTGAAACTCGCCGGAGATGGTAAAAATTCGTCTGATGATCAATGCAAATGAGCCAAAGGGTCAGAAACTTGTTTCTAACCAACCTTTGATGCTCAAAACACTCAAATACACAACAAAAATCAGTTTTTGAGTGATTTTTGCTTCTAAAATAGTGCTCAAGAGCTACCCCTATTTTATCACAAAAATACCTCTTTTTGCTTGTAAAAACTCTCCAAACTCACTCACAATACTCGAAATCAGGAGCAAGTGCTCTGATACCACTTGTAGGTCCCTCGGGTGTGGCGGATCGTCACATGCAAGTGGGTCTACTAGTCGGACCGGGTGCGGAATGCCCGTGACTAGGTGGAGAGTCTAGCTAAACAAAGTAAACCGACAAGAGAAAACACTTTAAACGTTCTTTGTATTATAAACATTTGAAGGTTACAGAGAGAAGTACTGAGATTACAATTTGCGTATTTGCTATAATGTGTGCGTACTTAACTTCTGTCAACCTATCCTACTTATACCTGACCTGATGCCTGCGCACTTAGCAAGTGCGCAGGGCAAAATGCTCTTGCGTACTTAACAAGTACGCAAAGGTATTCTTGCGTACTTGCTAAGTACGTAGGAGCTTTCTCCTGCGCACATGTAAGTGTGCAAAACACTTAGGAAGAAATGCAACATTCAATATGTAAAAGTAAATACAACTCGATAAACTAATACATAAAGACTCTTACATACAAAGACAATTACAGACATGAAAATACAAACTAAGACTCTATTCAGAGTGTTGTCACAGGAAAGTGCTTCAACACTTACCAAGTACGCAAGAAGAGGATCCTGTGTACTTATCAAGTACGCATGAAGAGGGTCATGCGTACTTATCAAGTACGCATGAAGCAGGTGCTGCGTATTTATCAAGTACGCATGAAGCAAAGTCTGCACTCTTATTAAGTACGCAAGAGCAAGGCCCTGCGCACTTGCTAAGTGCGCAGGCATCAGGCTGATTAGGTAAAGTCGGTATGTTTAGAAGGTTAAACCATTAGAGTCGGGATTTGGTCTGATGTGTATTTACCAAATCAATTCAGATCGAAAGTGACGTAGTGGGACCTTTGTTTAGGACAACCCGGATTAGCTTATCAGGTGAGTTCTAGAATCCCTCTTTTAAATGTTTTATGTAATGTTTTCGGGCTGGTGTGCATACATATGAAATGATGTTTTTACGAAACGATGTTTATGAAACTATGTTTATAAAATGATGCTTATGAAACTATGTTTACGAAATGAAATGATTTGGGATGAACGGTTTATGGAAAGAAAGTTTTATGAATGGAATGTTTACGAACGAAATATTTATAAAGAAATGGTTTAAACTAAAGGTAAAGGGTTTCAAAAATGAATTAAAGGTTTTATGAAAAGAAAAGAAAAGAAAAAGGGCAAAGGTTTTAAAGAAGTCATTACAAATTTAATCTGTCGAATGAATGGAATTGACGAATGAAGTCTGGGAATGTAATTCCCAACCTTGTGGTAGACTATGGACAGCGAGCCATAGTTTCCATAAGAGCAACAGGGGCAGTGTCTTGGTGGCCTGCCAATGGTTTGATGTTGTACAACTGGTAGGGAGTAACGACGGTTACTCAGGGGTTAACGTGACCCTATGTAAGGTTAAATTATGATCCGACGGTGTTATGGCCGTGAGCCATAGCCGTCGATGGAGGTTGTCGGTCTATGGACATGAGATCCATAAGGGCAACTGAATGGGTATTGTCGGTCCTCGTGCAGTTAGCCTTGGGGGCAATACAAAAAGGGAATTGACGGAATGTATGGTATTGTCGGTCTTCGTGCAGTTAAGCCTTAGGAGCAATACCATACTAAATGACGGTACGAATGGTAAAGGTTGTGGCAATGACAGCGATACGTAACGGTTGCCCACGACATGCAAGGTTCCTTCAGGGACACAGAGACGCTTAAAGAAAGATACAGATTGTAGACAGTAATGTATGACTTAAATGAATGTTAAATGTTTTAAACAAATGATCCGTTCAATGTGTTTATGATGAGGAAAAAAAATGTTTGAAGGTTTTTAATGATGAACGAAAGGCCCTGTTTTCTTATACGTGATGTTAAACCCTAATGAATGTTTTAAATGATGAACCATTTCTTAAATCGACGAAAACTAGAACTCACCGGCGTAGCTGAATTTTTAGTATGCACATTCAGGTTAAGGCAGGTATGGATGATGGACGGTGATGCTTGGCAAGCGAGAAGAGTTACCCGGTTGATCATGAAGACTGGCATCCCGTTATGATTAGATTATGATATGTTTATGTAATAGACTATGTTACGCTTCCGTTGTTAAACAATGTAATGGTTATGTTTTATTGAAGTATTTTCCGCTGCGTTATTTGATAATCAAGTTTAAGAACTGTTTGTGAATGAGTAAATCTAACAAGTGAGGCTTCCCGGGTTTAGGGCCTTACACTTAAACTCTTAAAATTCAATGTAAAAAGACAATCATGTTCTACTCAAATGTATATATATACTATGTATAAAGCATTTGAGGAGGACAAGAATGTCATTTTACCTTTTTTAAAAGTTTTTACTTACACACTTTTAGAGCACATAGAACAACCCTCTGATACTTTAAAAAAACTGAAAATGAAAGTTATTCATACAGATCTACCTTCTCCCATCATGATTTTAAACGGTCATAAATTTTTCATATGCTAATATTTTTTTAAAAAAATTACACCATAAAAACGAGCATTTTATTGTCTTTAATTTGAGTATGATATTACTATAGTTTTTTTCTAATTAAAAAAAACATGTTACGTGATTACCAGTGTATGTGTTCACCGCCGCATCGCGCGGACACCCTCTATATATATATATTAGAACACTGGTAAACATTGATACGACACAACCATGGTTCATGCCAACCCGGCCCGAGCAATGACTGGCGTTAACCGACCCAATGTTCATAACCGATAATAGTGGGTTCTTTTTCTTAAGTACTTCAACTCAAGTCAACATTTTCAGCTCAAGTTAAAAAAAATTTTTGCCCAAGTTAAAACTTTGGCTATTAATCGAAAACCGACCCGACCCAATGTTCATAACTAATTAACCAAAACGAAATAATCGAAACTGATCAATTTTTGAATACCTTAACCGAATATTTTGGTTACGGTTATGGTTATGGCTCAAAACCGAACCGAACCGAACCGAACCGCTCTGTGCATACCCCTAAAATCACCAACCTAAGTGTTGTATTTCCCGCTGCATCACGCGGACACTCACTAGTTATAACATAGTATAGATGATCATACAGAAAGTGAAATATGGAATATGTATCAGAAGCACGTGAAAGTGATTTAAATTGTTAGATCATATTATATTAATTGCTAAGTGTATTCACATCAACTTCCTCATTCCCCATCCCTATAATTTAACTAAAAATTATCATTTCTTAAATGTATATCTCATTTTTTTAAAAGCTTCCACATCAGACTCTCCATATCTATTACTTATTTTAATTAAATAATACTTATTTATTAATTATTATTTTTTCTCTTTCTTCTACCCATACACACTTACAAAAGGTATAAAATAATAAATAAAGGGTGAATAATGACCCCCTAAATATAAATGGTGGTTATAGTTTCCTCTAAAAATATAAAGGATTGAGATGGGGATAGGGGAGCTGGTGTGAACGTAAAATTACATGATTTTTTTATGTTTCCTTTATAATTTAGAGATTAGGGTAGAGATGAGAGAGCTAATGTGAATGCTCTAACAATAACAAGATTGCAAATACTTAAAAATTAATAATAGCTAAAAATGTAGAAGGAATCAATCTTCATTATTAATTTCACTAGCTTAGAACCCGTGTAATACACACGGGGTGAAAAATATCAATACATAAAATTTTTCAATCTTTATGTATATATTTTACAGGTGTAAAAATGCATTACATATACTAAGGATTGAAAACAAAATTCAAAATATGTAAAAATTAATATATAATTGGGTTTCAAAAATATGTTAATTACTATTTAATTTAATTTGACTTTCATTTACTATTTGATTGAAAATAAAAGTTACATTTCAAAGTTTTGTATAATAAGAGATAATTTAAATAAATGTATTTTATTAGTATAATTAGTATTTTCTTCAAAAATATATTATTATTAAAAGATAGAAAGCGTATTTAATAAGAGAGAGACGACACGTGTCATTAAAAAACTTTTATTTATTATATAGTATAGATTTTGTTAAATATAGCTTCATAAAACATTTTAAACTCAAATAACTACTTTCTGCTTTATTAATTTTTATATTAATAAAATCACAAATTTCATTTTTTTTAATTCAAGTATAATATCAATATATAAAAAATACATTTCTTTTAAATTAAGATGCACATTTAATTATAACCGCACGTCTCTAACTAATTACATCAGTAACACATGAACAAATTGAATGGTTACAACCTCACGTCAAATAATTATAATGGTGCGTCAAATAATTATAATGGTGCGTCTAAAACCACTTATAATATAACCGACACATGTATAACATTTCAGATCACTTGCTTCTCATACAAAATCACTTTATACATTAACCGGCCTCACTTCTATATATTTTTATTTTTATTATATAATAATAAAATAATATAAATGAAAACAATGGGCGTTACGTAGCGTCGGCGTGAAGGCAGGTCTCGTCGTACTAATTAAATATAAAAAATATAATTTGTAGAAGAAATAATATCAAAGTTTTGTTTTATTTTTATTTTTTATTTTCATTCCGTATTGATCATTCAAACCAATAGCATCCAACAAGAAGAAGTAGAATCTGTATTAGGCTGTGTTTGGGATTACTTATTTGAAACTCCTTATGACTTATTCAAAAAGGTAATAAGTCATAAGTCATAAGTCACAATTTGTAACTTCTCAAAAACTTTAGGATTTTCTTTGAAAACTACTTATTGACTTATGCTATAAGTTAATAAGTTATAAGTAATAAGTAAGGATGGACTTACTTCTTGAAAAATGGTATAAGTAGGCTAAATAAGTAGCTTTCCCAAACACCTTATTAACTTATATAAGTTAATAAGTTAATAAGTAGAGTAAATAAGTAATCCCAAACACCCCCTTAATGGCACCCACTCCATAAACAAGCAAGCTGCTTCAAATTTGGGGGAATTCAATTATTAGGGCACCATCATCATCTGTTTTACTAATTAAGCTCTAAATTAGGGATTTCGTATGATCGTAAGGAAAGATATGAGCTGGCGCAGAGTAGCAAATTCGTTTCAGGCGTTCTCTGCTCACACTTCACTCTTCTGCTTCACGCTCCTGCTTCTTCTCAAAGTCGATCATCTTATTTCGTGCTCCTGGTGGTCCGTCTCGATTTATGTTTCAATTGCATGATCAATTTTGTTTTCTAGGGTTTATATTGTTGGAATTAGGGTTTCTTTTATATGCATGTTGTTTATAAAGAATATTAAAATTGAAACGTAGGATTTTGATTCTTACAAGAAGAATTAAAGTAATTCTTCTTGGAATTTGGACAATTTCATCGAGATTTTGTACTTCTGCTTCACTGGTATTATTAGTGTGTGATAGTTCTGTCATATGCATTTTAAAACATTGAGGATATGATCATGTGTTGTATATGGAAATTTTAAGATATGATTATAAGTTGTGAGTGTTTATTAGAGAAGTCACTTTAAAAATGGTAAGTTTGCTCTTGATAGACACGCGCAAACGCTTAACGAAGTGGATGTCTTTAAACAAAGCTGATATATTTGATATTTAGTTTCTTTTCGATGTAATTTGTTAAATTGCAGATGTTGTTGGTCTATTGTGCAGGGTCGTTTTCTTCCCGCTTTTCCTATTTCATGCTGTTGTTGCCCGAGGAAGATTCTCATTGCCTGCACCAGCGGTTCCCCATGGCCGTGAGGTATAATGTCTTTGTTTTACGTAATTTGAGTTATCATTTGCAGTGTGCATCATGGAATATATTTTTTCTTTATCTTTGTGCAGTGGGCACCATGTCATGCAGTTGTTGCCACACCTTTGCTTATTGCATTTGAACTACTTCTTTGTATCTTTCTGGAGAATCTCTGTGGTATTATAACATATTATGTATTTGTATTCAGTCTTCTTTTATATATATTGTGTTCACTCAAGGTTCTAATTTTATATAAATTAATTTCTTTTTTGCAGCTTCTAAGCCTCCACCTGTAAGCTTGCAGATTGTTTTTCTTCCTCTGTTGGCATTTGAACTAGCCATTCTTGTTGACAATTTCAGGTGATTGTTTTTGAGTTTTGCTTGTCCATGTTACTTGATTTGGTTATCTGGTTTTGTTTGTCACCACAAGTTTATTTGTTTGGGATTTGTATGTTTTTTTAGTTGGTATTAATAAGGCCATATGTGCTGATTTTCAATGGATATAATTTATCATATACAGAATGTGCAAGGCCTTATTACCAGGAGATGATGAAAGCGTGAGCGATGATGCAATATGGGAGACACTTCCTGTAAGTTCAGTTGATAAAAGAAAGCATATTTAAATGCGTTCCATTTTATCGTCACAAGGATTTAAAGGTTTTAGTTTTTGTGAAATTATATTTCTCTAAATTTCATCACCTTATAACTTTATACCAAGTAGACAAGGAATCAATATCAACCATGTATTATTCTGATAAATTAAGCTTTCTAGTCACATGAGTATATTTTTAAATATGCAAACAGCTTCTATAAACTGGTATTTCTATTCTATTTCAGCATTTCTGGGTTGCTATCTCTATGGTTTTCTTCATTGCTGCTACCGTGTTCACCCTTCTAAAATTATCTGGTAATATTCTCCCCAAAAGGACTATCCATAACTGCTAGTTTAAGATATTAATTAGGAAATCCTTAAATGAAGAACAATATATGTTTTACGTTCTGGTAGGGTTGATTGCTAATTACTTCTATTCCTTTAGCAGGTTTTGTAGATGCTTTAGGCTGGTGGGACTATCCATAACTGCTAGTTTAAGATATTAATTAGGAAATCCTTAAATGAAGAACAGTATATGTTTTACGTTCTGGTAGGGTTGATTGCTAATTACTTCTATTCCTTTAGCAGGTTTTGTAGATGCTTTAGGCTGGTGGGATTTGCTCATAAATTTTGGGTATGCTTCCCTTAATGTTTGCAGTTTTAGCAACTCTTTTACAATTTTAGCCCTTCTAATTTTGGTGCAACTTTGTTCTTTACAGCATTGCAGAATGCTTTTCCTTTCTGGTTTGTACGAAGTGGTCTAATCCAGTGATTCACAGAAATTTACAAACATCTGAAGCCAGCTCATCATCTACAGCTATTAGATATCTTGATTGGAATAGTGGATTAGTGGTTTCCTCAGATGATACATCTGAGGATAACATTTGTTCTCTGCAAGACATTGGTGGTCACATAATGAAAATTCCCATTATTGCTTTCCAAATCCTTCTTTGTATGTGGTTAGAGGTATGTTATGTTCAAATCATGTGATCTTTGAACAGTTGTACTTCAAATTATTTCAATTCTAATGTTTTCTTTTGAGTTTCAGGGAAAACCTTTGGCTGCTAAATCTCTCCCTCTTCCGGTTATATTTTCTCCTTTATTTGTATTGCAAGGAGTGGGAGTCCTACTTTCTGGATCAAAATTGGTGGAAAAAATTATTGTCATACTACGTACGGGAACTGGCACCGGAAGATATTTCACATATTCTGCTTGGGCTCGTGAGTTTTTTGGGTTTTTGCACCGTGGCTCCAGGTATACTGAGTGGCAAAATGGACGGGCCGGGCGGGTTGGGTAACAGGTCAAACTGGATTGTGTTCAAAATGGGTAATTTTTGGTGAAGGTCAAAACGGGTTAAGTTGGCCGTTGACCCATTTGACCAGTAATCTTTACTATTGAGAAGATGATTTAGGAGGTTTCATGCTTTAAAAATAAACTTTAGGTGACTTTCAACCCGTTGACCCATTCGACCAGTATCCATTTAAGCATTTTCTGATTTTATTTTCTTCTTTTACCTGTTAAAGATAAAACATAACCTAAATCAACCTATTCACACGTGACCAAAAGAAGAAATAATACTATTTGCTGTCCAAAATCTCTACATTTTTATAAACAATGTTTGTTAAATATGATTCCAAAAATAATATTATTTCTTCTTTTACCCGTTGAAGATAAAACATAGCCTAAATCAACCTATTCACATGTGACCCCCAATTTATTTGTGTCCAAAATCTTTACATTTTAATAAACTATGTTTGTTAAATATGATTCCAAAAATAATATTATTTCTTCTTTTACCTGTTAAAAGATAAAACATAACTTAAATCAACCTATTCACACGTGACCCCAAATTTATTTGCTGTCAAAATCTTTACATTTTTATAAACTATGTTTGTTAAATATGATTCCAAAAATAATATTATTTCAAGTGTAATGTAACCTAAATATTCAAGTAAAAATAAGTTGGGAGGTTTTATGCATCAAAAATACACTTTGGGCGACTTTCAACCTGTTAGACCCATCTTTCATACTATTTTTTAATTATTTTTTCTAGTTTGACCCCCTAGAGATAAAACATAACTTGTACCCACCCATTCATAAGTAAATGGGTTGCAATTGCCAACTCTACTGACTGCCTTCAAAAATGCAAATCTAGTGGGTTGCGATTTCCAACTACCTGAGTAAAAATTAAAGTTACTCACAGTGTGTTTTAATTTTACTCTAATGGCGCTTGCAGGCTTCTTGGTTGGTGGTCGATTGATGAAGGAAGTCGAGAAGAACAGGCCCGACTTTACCATGATGTGGGTTCAGGGTAAGTGATGTTAAACTTAATGACATTTCTATGTATACTGTTCTTTAATATAAAAGTTAGAAGTTAAATGTTTTATTGGCATCACTTTTATATCCACTGTAAATTTAAACAATGATTAGAGAAATTATAAAGACCATCATCTTATAATTTCTGGTATTCCACTCTGGGCAAAATTTTCTTATGCCTTATTGGTTCTTAAATCTTAGTTGTCTTTCCCACTTAGTTGATAAAGATTGTATATCATTAAATTTATGTATGTTTTTGTGCAGTTATAATACTTTTTGTGGTTATCCACCTGAAATAGTAAAGAAAATGCCAAAGAAGGATCTTGCTGAGGAGGTAAGCACGAAATCTTATTCTCTTTTTGCATACCCATAAATCCATAATTTGTTTTATAATCATCATCATGGATTATATTTGCTTATTAGTTCTTACCATAATAAACATACATGGCAACCATAATTAACATATTTTATATATCATCTTTTCAGGTTTGGAGACTTCAAGCAGCTCTTGGCGAGCAGACAGAAATCACAAAGTTTAGCCAACAGGAGTATGAAAGACTTCAAAATGTAAAATTCTGATCTAAATCTTGATTTTCGGTTGAATTATTACCACTTTTTGGCATGATGGATTCATAGTTGTTCTTGAACATATTATTGTCAGGAAAAAGTTTTGTGCAGGGTTTGCTTTGAAGGAGAGATAAGCACAGTACTTCTCCCCTGTAGGCACCGCATTCTTTGCAGGTACTTGTATCCTTCCTTTAAATTAGAGGTGGCAAATTGGGTCGTTTTTGGTATGGATTGGGTACCCGGAACACTTTTTTATCTAAAATTTTAAATAAAACGATTTAATATATTTTATACATTAAAAATACATTTGTAAGTTTCGACTCGTTTGACCCAGATACATTTGTATGAGTTTTGACCTGTTTGTTTCGACCCATTTGACCCAAATACATTTCTGAGTTTCGACCCGCATGGCCCAAATACATTTGTACGAGTTTCGACCCGTTTGACCCAAATACATTTGTAGGAGCTTTGACCCATATGGCCCAAATACATATGTACGAGTTTCGACCCATTTGACCCAAATACATGTGTATGAGTTTCGACCCTTTTGACCCATGTGTTTCCTTTTTCTGTTTTTCCCGGTTTGACCTTATAAGAGAGAATATTAACCTGAATCGTATTCCTATATTACTAGTCATATTTTCTCTCTAAATTCTCAATTTAAGTTTCTGTAATTTGTGTTTGTGCAGCAACTGCTGTGAAAAGTGTAAGAAATGCCCTATATGTCGTGTTAGTATCGAGGAGCGATTACCTGTATATGATGTATAGCCTGAAGTTTACCTTGCGGGCCAATGAAGATCCGTGCAGTACATGTACATGATACCTCACGGAAACAATAGTTTGGCTCGAGCTTTTCAGAAAGAAAACATTAATGATACAAGAAAAATGCAGTTTCTTGTTAACTTATGATATATTGTTCAGTTGATTTCTGGTTTGCTTTTTGGTGGGTAGGATGTATATATGGAATGCTACATCTGACGGCTCATTTTAAGAAGTTGGTCATGGTTGTATATGGATGGCATCTTGATTTAGGGCTCTGTTGAGTCTGACTTTGGTTTGACTGGAGTGGATATCAAGTACAATCAATGTTGACTTGGTGCAACAATTTAATCACACTTTTTTAGTTTCTTCCACAATGAGTTTGTGATTTAGATGTATGGTAAAAGAGACATGTAGAGGTGATTAATGGGTTGGTCGGGTAGCGGGTCTAAATGTATCTGTCGAGGTTAGTTTTTAGTAGAGGTGCACAAACCGGGTTTTTGAACCGAACCGGTTCCAAACCGGCCCGAACCGGTTTGGTCAACGCAAACGTTAAACCGGTTTTGACTAAAACCGGTTCGGGTTAAATCGGTTTATAACATATAAAATCCCGAACCTGTTGAACCGGTTCAGTTCGGTTCTGGACCGGTTCGGGTTGGTGAACCGGTTTTAAAAAAAAAAAGATTTTTAATAAAATAAATTAAAAAATAAATATTTAACAAATAAAAACATAAAGTTCAACGTTTATTTATATTGTAGGAGTTCGGAAATTACAAAACATTACAAAATTAAACAAGATAATTCTAAAATACGAGAAAATGAAAAATATATTTTTCTTTTTTGGAGTTTTTTTTGTTTAATCTTCGCCGTCTTTCTCGGAGTTACTAGTGGATCCTCGTAGTCTATCATCTTCGGTGAGTTCTTCATTTGTAAGTGGGCTCGCCAATCCTTCGTTAAACCGGTTTGCCAAACCGGTTCCTCAAACCGGTTCTCAAAAAACCGGTCCTAAACCGCTCCTTCGCAGGGAAGAGTGAATCGGTTCAAAACCGACGGTTCACACCAGTTTGAAACCGGTTTCCCCTAAACCGGTTTAGTCGCGGGTCGGGTTTCGGTTTGAAACAGTTCACCTCTAGTTTTTAGTATATGTCAACGGTTTGATTTGACTTGCTTTGCTCCTTAAAAAGTTCTTTTTTTTTTTCAAAATAAACAATTAATGTATTAATTGTAAAACTATTATATGGTAAGTGAATACTGAATAGATCCCTTTGATATATTCCATCTTTGATCAAGTTTTAAGAAGCTTATTTATATAGGTATTTTTTTTTATGATTCAAACTGTCAACCAAAGGGTTAAATTGCTACCGTCCCACTTATCCAGGCTGTTGCGGTTTGTTGTTTCTCAAAACTATAATTAGCAGCTTGGTCCAGAATTATTGTTAAAACTAGTTGAACCGGACCGTGAACACTGTAAGGTTGGAGTTTTCTTGAAAATAATGATCACGTTCAATAGAACAGGCTTGGAGTTGTCTTCTCCCATGTCATGTAACTTCAAAGTTCTATGGAAATGATTTAGTGTCAAACTCTAAAGAATATTCTTTTTATAAAATTTATTGAGTTTTTATTTATAAAACTGGGTTTATAAATGAATAAAACTCTAGCTAAACTAAAACCGCGTCGAGGTCGAGTTAGAACTAGACGCAAAAGCTTAAGAAGTTTTCTTAATGGTCGGTTCAAATAAGCTAGAAAAGATTCATCGTATTACACATTTGATAAAGTAATCTTGATCCAAGATCGCAAATATGATAAGATCTGATATTCCGATTGGATTAAAACAAAAACAAAGGGATTTAAAACAAAAACAAGGTCCCTATTTCTAGGCTGCTAAAGCAGTTACATAAACCGACCCGCTACCCTAAATCATAGCTGAACATATGTCGCCAACTTTGAATTAGGCCCGCTACAAGCCCAGTTCAGCTGATCCGACCCAATTATTAACCTGGGTTCTTATCACAGATTCAGCCCATCAGGATGTCAATTAGCAGGTTCGTATCAGCATAGCTTTGAGTATATATATATATATATATATCGTGTGTAATAGAATCAACCTTTGTGAAAGTAATATTTTTAGAGTCTTTCATTATAAAACTTATATGAGATTCTATTAATAAAGTTATGCCTCAAGGCTTGAGCTGCCATAAGAAATTTAGCCTGACAAGTTGATATGTTGCATAACTACTTGAAGTTGTATAATAACATGCCTTCCTTACATCCAAACATCCACTTTGTAACAAGTTCAATGCCACAACAACAAAAAACAGAAGGCTAACCGAAAGAGTTTAATACTCGCTAAATTGTTGTAGAAAACAAAAACGTCATGAAGAGCACGTCCAATCATTCTCTGATGTTCCTTAAACAGAAAACAAAGGCAGGTTATTGTTTTGGTAACTTTTAAGCATACATGTTCTTGATAACATGCAAATAAATCCAAAAAAAATCTGATATTTTAGTGCAATTTTAGTAGTAATCAAGATTTTTGATATGGGATTTTAGTGTATGAGCTACCGTTATCTAAACGCACATGTGACCTTCAAGGAGGTTAAAGGTAGAAAACCAGTGGGTTTCAGACCTAAGACCTCTGCTAGAGCCTAGAGGGACTCAAGTGCTTACCACTGCGCCACCCGCCTAAAGGTTATGATATGGGATTTTGAAACCAAGCAAAAGGGTAACTTTAGTTATGTTCTTGGATATTAAATGTTTTTAACCTTGTAAAAAAATAAAAACAAAAAGATATTGATCTTTTTGAGCATTTTTAGCAACAGACCAAGATTTCTGATCTGGGATTTCAAAAGCAAGCAAGAGGGTATAATCTAGTTATATTTTCTTAAATGTTCACAACAAAAAAATAAAAATAGTACCTAGAATTAGAAATATATTCATCAACCAATGCCTTTTCTTGATCATTGTAAGCAAACCATTTTTCATCAGAAGTAATCACATCCCCATAACAAGAATCTGCAAATTGGATGATACGAAGTTACAAAAAAGTATATAATTGCATCATTCTAGTTATATAAATGGAAGCCAACACGAACCTTGAAGTAATATACCGATTTTATCATAATGGCTTCTCAATTTCCAGAGTTTACAGCCATTTATGTCCAAAAGAATGGGTTCTGATCTAACAACATACGATTCACGCGGTACCTCTAAAATTTCAAAACAAATCAATGAGCTACATGTACAAGTTCTAAAGCACAGAATGAGATATGTAATATAATTATTAGTTATTACTATATATGAAAAGGTACAAACTCAAAAGCACAGTTAAAGATCCTTCTAACCTCTCATTTCCATAGAATTTGCAAGAGTTTGAGCAGTTTCTGCCTTCACTTTTGAAACAAGATCTTTTTGTTCAGCAATGGAAAGCGGGATTCCGTTTTGTGATATGATAGTTTTTGCCACCTCATCTTGTACTTTCTTCTTCATGTTTTTTTCCTATTTTAAATTTACAATAAATGACCAATTACCAAAAAAAAACAAAAATTCAGAGTAATTTTTAGGCCTTAAAAATACCTTCTCTCTATTAGCAATCAACTTCTCTTTCGCTTTCTTCTTTTCTTCCACATTTCTCTCCTCAATCCACAATCTCAATTTTCTACAACAAATGGAATAAACCAATCAGATATAATCAAAACACAAATCAAGAAAAACTAAAAAAACTAAAATTGACTAACACTGTGCCAAGAGCTTCATCACATAAAAAATTCAAAAGCCTAAGCTTTTTTGAAAAATTTAATTCAACATATCTGTTGGGCTGCAAATTAAAACACTCCAAGAGAGACTCTTTTGATGGATACTGAGACTCAGAAACACACTTTTCAAAAGCTTCCACCCATGATTTTCCAGAATACCTGCATAAAGTTTAAGCACGGGTTACGCGTATGCCATTAAGTGACTAGAAATTTACTAATAACTTAAAAAATATTGAAATAAAAGACTTACTTTTTCCCCAAATCATATTCTATTAAAGAGAGTAATCTGGTATGGAACTGAACGATTAATGATTCATGTGTTTTATGTGCATCTGCGCGTGCCAATTCGCTAAGTAAAATTTCAGGCTCGCCGGTTTTTAACTGTAGGACCTATATAAAACAAAAAGATTTAGAAAGAAATAAATGGAACAAAAGAGAGAATATATAAAATCTTGAGGTAAAAACGGTAAATTAAGATAACTGAATTAGACCAAAGGTAAACAGATATGACAAAAACTTGATGAATGTAATGTCATGCTACCCTTATACAAAAGTTTCCAAATTGAATCCACTAGTTACTTGAGTCTAAAGTTTTAGTGAAATAATAATTTACACCATAAAATACAAGGTAGCCATCATTGTCTCTTTCCAAATATGAAAACTGAAACTCCACCAATATGATAACTTTTTTGAAATAATTCAAATTATTGCACCAGTGAATTTTAGTATTTTATGATTTCATCAAACATTCAAACTTACCTCTCCAAATGTTTCACAAAATTCTAATAACTGCAAAGCATGTCCAATATCTCCGGAAGGCAGGTCAATGCCTGCTAGGTTGGTCAACTCTGTGCCCTGTGGTAGTTGAAGCTCCACATTATGATCTTCACTCGTGTCCTCAATCGTGTTTTTGTCCTCCTGGCAAAACTGAGAAATAATTTGTCATAAATAATCATTAAAGTCCATATATATTCCCATACATCGTATCATGCAATACGAGTAGCATTTGGGCATTTTGAATCACTTTCATTTGAGGGGTATCACGTTTTGAAAGTGATAATGTGATATTGAATAATAAGAATAACATAACCATTACTGGCGGTAGAAAATAGTGTTTGGATGTGCTTCTGTAGTTTGAGGGGTTAATTTAGCCTTACAAACCAGTTTTGTTGCCACTAGTATGAAATCAAATAATCAAATGCAAAGCACAAATCTAAACACCACTACATTTTATGTTCTTTTTCGCCTTATTTTTGTGACATTTAAGCTTTTGGCTTACCTCACGTTCACCATCTTCTTTCATCAGTTTTCTTTCCGGTTCATCTCCAGTCACCTACAAGCCCATTTTCAGTTAACTCGTGTGAGACCTAACAATTCTTCTCTTTTGTGTGTGTGTGTGTGGTTGGCTGGATGTCAATGTAAGGAACTAAGGATTTGGACCTCATCAGAAGCACTTCTCTTTTTTCGAGCACCACACTTCACTGCTTTGGTCACGGTTGATCCGTTCATGTTTAAAAGATTGGAAACCGAAGCGAACCCATTTTTCTTTGCAGTATGAATAAGAATCCCCGTAGGCCCGCATCCTCTCTTCTTCCTACAACACCCTCGTTTTCAAGTTTCACTAAGCTAAAGTAACAAAACCGTCTTTCCACCATATCATTTAACTAAGCTTTTCAAAAATCTTGAAAATCTTTGTAACACTTACCCATAAATAGCATCATATAATGCACCAATATCTTAACAATGGCACATTCCCCACAAACAAGTACTATGGTTTGACTTATTATGTCAATATAGTACATCTTGAATACAAAATTGGTATGAAATCATAAATCTTGTAGCAACTTAAATGCCAACAATATGTTACATAGTATTACATGGTACCAATAATACAGATTCACATTGTTTGAAATAAAAATCTTGAAAAATTCAAATTTCAAACCAAAATTTGAACATACCCTATTTTAAAAAGTCAAAATTACAGCTTTTTTAGAAGGATTAGATCTTAAAAATGTAGATCTATCATAGGGATCAGATATAGGTAATTAGGTACACCACCCCCGATCATACACCACTGCGCCTGTCACATCACACGGGTTGTATTGCCCAATATGGGCCGCATTATGCTTAGTCAAGCCAACAGCGTTTCAGACATGTCACATCAGACATGTCGAGAAATCCATTCGCCCCGTATTGTAGGCGAAAAACAGCCAATACGGCGTGTATTGCATGCGAAAAAAGGTAACATGGCCCGTATTGGGGCTGGTGTACCAATAAAGACTGTCCATATATGATATGATCATATAGCAATATTGAGAACAAGAAAAATACTTACATGCAAGAACTGCAATTACAAATACCTCTACATCTTGGGCATTTCCAATCACCAGATGCTGCAGCTTCTTCAGCATTCTCTCCATATCTAATCCAACAAAAAAAGATCACCAAATTTCAAACCCTAATTTCCTCACTCGCTCAGATCCAATCACAAACACTATAACAACTTGATAGATCAACAATTAGGGCAAAATAAACCACAATCACCTGTTCAACAGACAAGTTTGACACACATTAAGCGGACATTGCTTCTTGTTATCGCTTTGATTAGTGCAAGTCACTACAAAATCCATAGTTTTCTGTCGACACTGACGAATCAAAAACACACGAATTTCAGCCTCTAGATTCGAACAATCGGTACCGGAAAACACACACATTGCATGGAGTGAGTGATACCTGGTGACAAGTTTTGCCATTTTTGGAATCGTAGATTCGGTTGCCGATGACGCGAACGCCTGGAGATTTTGTGCGTTTTGGAGTTGAAGACGAAGGGTTGAGTTGATGCTTTTGAGGTGTTTGAAGGTGAGTTGACTCGGTTTGAACCGGTGGCGTCTTTGACCTCTTCTTCTTTTTGGTGGTTGTACGATTTGCGGCCATGGATGTGATGTGACTGAGAGTGATCGGAGGTTTGATGTCTCCAGCCGCCGATGAGATGCCGTGAGATTGTAAGAGAAGGAGACTCAAATTTTTCAGACATACACAACATAATCATTAATTATTTATTTTCTTTTGGTTTTCAAAATATGATTATATAATTTTTGTTTTTTAATTAGAGTCAATCAAATTCTTTATTTTTTTATATTAACGTCGCTTATTTTATTGACAACATAATATGTATTTAATTTAATATTGGTTCTCACATTATATTTATATTTAGAGTAAATTACAAAAATTGTCTCTGCGGTTAGTCTAAAAATCATTTTTCGTTCCTGGTTAACAATTTGAGCCATCAAAATTTCTGATTTTAAAAGTTTCAGTCAAATCATTAACAGTGACTAACGATTGTGTTAACCCACCCTCACGTGCACATCATGTGAGGGACAAAATTGTCATTTCATCAACATAAACTCTCTACTCTCTCTCTCTCTCTCTCTCTCTCTCATCTCTCCCTCTAGTCTCTACCCCTCCATCTGAAACCACTCTGGAGACCACCATAGCCAGCGATGATTGAAGATGATACTGATGGTAATTGCTGTAACATCTTTTCCACCATTCCCATCTTTCAATTATTATGCCATCAAACCCCCCAATCACCACCCACCTTCAAAACACCATATCTAGATACGGTCATCTTCTTCGTCAAACCAACACCACCGCACCGGCACCGGCACCACCCTAGATCTGGTCATCTTCCCCGTCTCTGCCATCTTCCGCCACCATCCCCACCGCCGTATACAAGAAACGAAACCACATATTTGATTTGATATGATCTCGTGCGACCGGCACCAAAATATCATATCAACCAAGTCAACTATCATTTTGACCCGTTTTTAGATCTAATTTTTTATGGCGGGTGAGATCCGGTGGGGTGGTCGGCGTCCCTTCCTAATCACTTCGCCGGAGTTTCACTTTCCTCTTCCTTTCGATCGGTCAAACACTATGCATTTTCATTTCTTTTGTGTTGATATCGTTGTCGCCGTTACCGGAAGGATGTTACTTAGTTACTCTACTAAAACCAGCGATCGTAGTTCCTCCGGCACCGTTAGATTTATGCCCCACATACGTTTTAATTGTTTAGTGTTCGAAACTTATTTTGAACTTGCGTGTGTATCAGATGATTTAGAATTTATCAGTCGAGTGCATAGTCTACGTGAAAAATGAGTGGGTATTATTATCTTTCGTCCCTGGGGTTTGCCTGTAAGGCCCCGAATCCGGAAAGCCCCACTTGTTGGATTTACTTATCAACACATAGTTCTTAAACTTAAATCATTCATTCAAACAACGAAATTGTGTCTCATTACATAGTACTAAATTTCATAGGAAATTAAACATTTTCTTAACATTCAAACTTTCACTAAACAAACATGATGGATGCCAGAATCTTGATAACCGGGTAACTCCTCATGAATAACCAAGCATGCATCCGCCATCCGCATTCCTACACTTAACCTGACATGCCTACTAAAAGTCAGCTAATGTCTGGTGAGTTCAAGTTTTTCATTCGTTAATAAGAAAATGGTTTCATCATACATTCATTAAATAGGGTTTATTTATTTCATTAGAAAACATGGCTCTTTCATTCATCATTTATCATCATCATAATCATAATCAAAACACGGTTTAACGGAACATTCATTCATCATTCATTTAAGTCATACATTTAATGTCTAAAATCTGTGTCGCTAATCATTCCATCCATTCATATTATATTGTTCATAAGGCTTAACTGCACAAAGACTGACAATACAATTTATTCCATCAATTCATTATATATTGCCCCTAAGGCTTAACTACATGAAGGCCGACACTATATTTCCATTCCTTTAATTTCCCCTATGGCTCGATAGTCTATAAACCGACAATGCGCTTCGACGGTTATGGCTCTTACGTCCATAAACACTATCGGATCATAATTTAACCTGTATGGGTCACGTTAACCCTGAGTAACCATCATTACTCCCGTCACTAGTTGTATAACATCAAAACCATTGACAGGCCACAAATGCACTGTCCCTGTTAGGCATATGGTAACTATGGCTCGCTGTTCATAATCTACCATAAGGTTGGTGATGAGTATCCCTAGACTTCATAATCGTCAAATCGTTCTCTTGTCATATTAGACATGTAGTGACTTCATAAAAACATTTACCATTTTTTTTCATAAAACATAACATTTGTTTATAAACCCTTTTCATTCATTTTATAAACCATTTCTTTCGTAATCATACTTATTTCATAAACAATTCCTTTTTGTAAGCCTTTCATTTCATTTAACCTTTCGCTTCGTAAACATTCTAGTTAATCGTTTCTTTCATACATCTTCATTTCGTAAATGTTTCGTGTGAGTATGCATATCACCCTAAAACAAGTAAATAGGGATTCTTGACTCACTTTATTGTATGTATGTGAACCTGAACTTGACGTCTATTAAAGGTAGCGTGCTAAACATCTGCATATAAGCCAACACACGAAATCTATCAATTTTAGGCTAGTGTCACCAGGCACACGATCAGTGTTGCCAAAACTTGCGTTCTAGACTTAGTGTCGTTGGTCGATAGTGTCGTACACCTAGTGTCACCAATCATTGGCAGACCTCGGGATCCTCACCTTTCTTCCCCGACTAGTGTCACCTGGGAAGAACAGTGTCACCCAGGAGTGTCGCCACATGAACTAGACATCAAACAGACTTTTCGATCCAAGTTCGTAACTTTTTACGTCTAAAACGTTTATCTAGCTTCCATGAAGCTAGATCTAGACTTTGTTTATCCATTAACACGTAAAAACCCAATCTTTGAGATGAAAACCCTAGTTTTACCCCCCAAACCCATTTAAACTGAAAATTAGAGGTTTTTGATTCAATCCATACCTCAAAAACTCCAGTTCTTTGTGGATTCTTCTTCTAGATCGATGGAGAAACATGTTGAGAGTAATCTTGGAGCAAATGGTGATTATTCTTGAATTTCTCTCTCTAGAACCCCCTCTCTCTACCAATTTTGAGTGAAATTGTTGGAATGAGGTTGATCATAAGGTGGCTAGGGTTTAAGGGAGATTTTCCTTTCTTTGCCCTTTGCCTGATTTAGCCCCTTCGTCTTTCTTTTCTTTCGTTCCCGCCCCAAAGTAAAACGTCACATTTTCGTGATGTTACATTGCCCCTCATGTGATGTGCAATGAAAATTTTGCCCCTCGCGTGAACTTCATTGGAATAACCAAGACATAAATGGATAGATAGTTGGCCCGAATTGAGAAGGGCAATTCTCCAATTACAAGACACTATTAATTTAAATAACCAAGACTATCAAAAACAAGAATACGAGAAAGACTAAATATGACTAAATAAATGTAACAGCAGTTGGTTTCCCCTAATAAGCAGCCCCCCATTATTTCAGCCCTAAAATTTTGCTTCTGCTTGACTTTGACTTTGACCGGATCCTGATTGACTTTGACTGGACTGAACCGAAATCTGTTGGACCCAGATGGGTCGACCCGCTAATAAGGTGGAGTTGTATCAATACTTCCTGCCTGAAGAAACGACTTATCCTCAAGTCGAAAAGAAGGGAGTTGATGTGCCAAGCAATAAGCCATTCAATTGTAGGCTTACCCGCTTCATAAACCCATTGATGAACCAAAATGAATTGTGATTGAAGGTCGATTTACCTGCGTTTCAACTCTGTGTGTACAATTTCATTCCTGAGTAGCAACACCATAATAACTCCATAAGTGGTGTCTTGTTCCTTCACCTCTATAGACAAGTCCGTGAGCTTCATTGGAATACCCAGACTACAAGAATTGACATGTTGATCATTAGAACCATTATTAGAGTTAGAGCCTAGAAATTCTGATGGAACAAAAAGATAAATGGATAGATAGTTGGCCCGATTCGAGAAGGGCAATTCTCCAATTACAAGACACTATTAATTCAAATAACCAAGATTATCAAAAACAAGAATATGAGAAAGACTAAATAGGACTAAATAAACGTAACAGCAGTTGGTTTCCCCTAATAAGCAGCCCCCCATTATTTCAGCCCTAAAATTTTGCTTCTGCTTGACTTTGACCGGGTCCTGATTGACTTTGACTGGACTGAACCGAAATCTGTTAGACCCAGATGGGTCGACCCGCTAATAAGGTGGAGTTGTATCAGTGACCCTACCACCGATAGACAGAGTTGAGGATTTCCATAAGGAAAGACGCCTCTCTATTGTTCCAATGACTGGTCCCAGGATTTTACCAAGTTCATGTTGTTGCCCACATCTATGCCGAGGTATTTGAATGGAGTTTTGGCATTATTGCAATTTATACACGTCGCCATATTCTTGACCTCCCCATCCTCCACACCCATGCCGAATAAAGAGGTCTTTTGTGATTCATTTTTAAGCCCGACACCACACCAGGTAGAAAGCTCTCATAATCCTAGCAATGTTCTTGAGGTTAGCCGAAGACCAATCTCCCAGTAGTATGACATTGTCGGCGTACATGAGGTGAGTCAAATAAGGACCCCCATTGGGGAGTTTGATCCTATGAAAGACATTGGCTAGACCAGCGCTTTTCATGAAACTTGAGAAAACCTCCATGGCGATGATGAAGATAAAAGGGGATAGCGGGTCACCTTGGCGAACCCCCTGGAAGCCTTGAAACTCAAAAGTGGGTGCACCATTGATTAAGACAGAGGACCTTGCTGAATGTAGGATGGGGTCCATTTCCTCCAGAGGTCGGGAAAGTACATTTGGGATAGAACCGAGTCCACAAAGTCCCAGTTTAGAGTATCGAACGACTTCTGAAAGTGATTGTTTTTTGTACCACTTAAACCAAGAGATTACCTCATTAATAATCAATGGACCATCCAAGATATTCCGGTTAGCAATGAACGCCGATTTTTCCTCGGATATAATCATGGGGATCACCCCTTTTAGGCGATTAGCAAGGATCTTGGAGATAATCTTACTTATGCAGCCAATGACATTTATCGGACGGAAATCCTCTAAGGACACACGGTCGTTACATTTCGGGATAAGGGTGATAAAATACGACGTGCATTCATTGCTAATCTCACTGGGCGAGTGGAAATAATCCATCATACGAAACACATCTTCCTCAAGGATGCCCCAAAAGTGTCTAATGAACGTGAAGTTGAAACCATCAGGCCCTGGGGCCTTGTCCTCATTACAATCCCAAACGACCTCTTTGATCTCCTTAGTTGTGAATGGAGCAGTGAGGCATCCCGACATAGAAGGATCCAACTTTTTGAGGTAGTGGCATGTGAAGATGGGACAATGAGGTGAAGGTTCCTTGAATTTGTTAGCGAAGAATTTATGAACCTCCTTTTTTATGAGGGAAGGCTTGGTACACCAATTCCCATCGATATGTAGCCCATGGATGCGATTTTTCTTGAAGCGATTATTGATAAATTCGTGAAAGAAAGACGTATTTTCATGCCCTTCGGTAGCCCAACGGACTCTCGACTTTTGCCTTAAATCCTGCCATTTTTTGTTATCCAAGTCTTGTAGTAGTTTTTTACACTCCAAAGAGTTCAAGCTATTCCTTGTTGAGGCAGTCCTCAGCCAAACCGTCTAAAAATTCCAATTGCTCAACCAATGTATTTCTTTCATCCTCTACCTTCTCCTTATTTACCCAATTTTTAATTGCTAGTTTTAGATCCTTCAGTTTTAGCATTAGGTATTTATCCGCGAGGGGGGGGGGTTCAAATTGAAATGACGGATTTGCCTCCAAAACAACCTTCTGGAGAGAAGGGCGGTTCAACCATAAATTGAAAAGGTGAAACGGTATATGTCCAAAGTTCTGTTCCGAGGTGGCAAGGATGATGGGTTGTGGTCCGAAAGCCCTCTCGGAAGGGCAGTGAAAGAAGCGGATGGCCACTGGTTCCATAAATTATAGCAAACCAGTAGCCTGTCTATTTTGCTTAACTTATCACCACCCCCTGAACGATAGGTACATTTTTTTCCAGCCATATTATACTCCGTGAGATTCGCATTATGTATAAATTCATTGAATCTCCTCGAATTTGAAAAGTTTTATTCCAAGTTCAATCTTTCTTCTTGTCTCCTAACCTCATTCAAATCCACAATGAGGATCCAATATCTCTTGTTTGATGCCTGTGAGAGTATCCAACACTTCTCTTTTGGCATTAACCCCTTTGAAATGACCATTTATCATCGGATAATTTTTGTTCTTAATTCGTGAGATGGGGTGAATACGCCTGGATCCCACACCCCTTTGAAAATGACCAAAATACCTCTAGATTAAAAACATAAAAAATTAAAAAAAAACTATATTTATACCCCTAGCTCTCAGGCGGCACCACCACTTTTTTTAAACCTATTTTTTTTTTAATTTTTTGTTTTTTAATCTAAATGTATTTTGGTCATTTTTAAAATAGTTAACAGAAAAGTTAACAATCATTCACTCCATGAACCAAATATATTACGTTTATACATAATTTGGAGACTGACAGTGTAAATTTTTAAACTCAGTGACCAAATCCAAAATTTGAATGCATGTACTAATACTGTAGAAACTAAGTGAAAGTATGTTAAAAATATAGGTTTTGGCTATGCCAAATAAGGACAAATCTAAAAGCAACTTTAGAAGTTGGGTAAGTCAAGAAACAAAGCTATTTAACATTTGTCATCTTAGTCTTTAAATAAAGAAAGCATTATGTTTGGATTTTGTATTTAAACGTTAGATTTCTTCGAATATTTCTTGATTGACGTGTTCTCTTAAAATCCTCAAAATTATGTTACAAAACTTTTGATTTTTTTTAACAACAGCAGAAGTGGAATATATACGAACTGGTTAAAAATGAATGCCGAAAACAAAAATTACATCAAAAGAAGAACAAAACTTTTGATTTAGTTCATCAGTAACTCATTTATAAGGTTTTATAGAAAATATATTTATTTTTAAATGATCGTACGCTCAATTTAAACACACATCATTTAACATTAGTTTGATGAAATTCAAAGAGTCGAAGCCCGTGTGTGGTTGCTTAATGACAGCTTGGACCAGGTACGTGACATTATTTTGGGTGTTGGGGCTGGAGATCAGTTGTAATGAATTTTATGTCCAGGTAAAAGAAGGTGGATCATGGATTTCAAATTTAAGCATAAGATTAGTTTTTGTTGTATTCAAGAATCCTATATAAATGATTTGGATAAACTTTAAATTCATAGCATTTGGGGGAAAAGATCTCTGGACTTTGATTGGGTAGAAGCAACTGGTAGATCTGGGGGGTATCGTTAGTATCTGGGATCCAGGAGTTTTCGTGAAATCGCAGGTAATTAAACACAGGCATGCACTAATAATCATTGGCAGTTTCATGGGTTCCTCCGATGGGCTTTGTATCGCTAATGTCTACGCCCCTCAGGATTAATCCTTTAAACTAGCTCTATGGAACTATCTTTGGGAGACTATAGCAAACCATCCTGGACCTTGGATTTTCCTCGGGGATTTTAATGAGGTTCGTTCTCCCTCTGAACGGCTGAATTCGGACTTCAACTCTATCGGGGCTGGCCATTTCAATGACTTCATATACGACGCAAACCTGCATGAATGTAATATGGGAGGATACATGTTCACTTACATGAGTGACAATGGCCTTAATGCTAGCAAACTAGATCGTGTATTAGTGTGTAGCGTGAACAGGTGGCCGGATGCGATTCTTACGGCCTGGCTCAAAGAAATCTTGGATCATAGCCCTATCACACTGAAATGTTCGAATGTGGATTATGCCCCAAGCCTTTCAGGTTCTTTAATTCATGGATTGGCAGGGAAGGCATCCAAGAGATTGTGGAAGGCGCTCTTAAAATGTTCATACGTTCCGCTAGACCGGATGCTATGCTTGCATCCAAATTAAAAAACGTGAAAGCTGCCCTGAAGAAATGGATCTCGGAGCTTAGTGCAAAAGAAGAAGAACAAGCCGATACGCTTAGGGTGCAACTGAACACATTGGATACTCTTGCGGAGCTAGTCGGGCTTAATTCGGATGAAAGTAAAGAAAGAATGGGCGCCAAATGTATGTTGCTTGAACTAGAAAATAGAAAGGAAAATGACTTAAAACAGAAGGCAAGGGTTAAGTGGGCAGTTGAGGGGGATGAGAACTCCTCCTTTTTCCATGGAATGTATAACTCCAGACTTGTGTCCAATAAGATCAGTGAGATTTTTGTGAATGGGGTGTTGTCTACAAGTCCGAATGATATCAAAGCCGGCGCGTGCAGTTTTTTCAGCAAAAGGTTCCAGGAAACTCTGCCAAACAGCCCAGTCTGCTCTGTGATGGGCTAAAACGGTTAACGGGGTCTGAAGCCGCATCCATCATCATCCCTTTTTCAGTTGAAGAGATTAAGAGTGCAGTGTGGGATTGGGGGGGGGGGGGATAAAGCACCGGTCCAGATGGGTTTAACTCCAATTTTCTTAAGCATTTTTGGGAGTCTCTTAAAGATGATTTCCTAAAAGTTATTCAGACCTTTTATTCTGATGGGGTTATAAGTGGGGCATGTAGTTCCTCATTCATTGCTTTGATCCCTAAAGCTAAAGGCTCTGCTTCATTCAAAGACCAAAGGCCCATATCCCTAATTGGGTGTATTAGTAAAGTTATCTCCAAAATTCATGCCAACCGCATTAAAACGGTCATTGGTTCTATTATTTCAGACTCTCAAACGACTTTTCTCGCTAAAAGAAACATCCTTGACGGGCCGTTGGTGGTCAGTGAAGTTATATCTTGGGTAAAAAAAGCCAAGCTTAATGGGTTAGTTTTTAAAGTTGATTTCAATAAAGCTTTTGATTCAATCTCTTAGGGTTTCATCGACTCCATGCTTCAACAAATGAATTTCCCGCCCAAATGGAGACTTTGGGTTAATGGCATTTTGGGTTCGGCGAAGGCTTTTGTCCTTGTCAACGGGTCACCTTCTTCGGAATTCACTTGTTCACGTGGAGTTTGACAAGGTGATCCATTATCCCCGTTTCTCTTTCTCATTGCCATGGAGTCTTTAAACTGGATGATTGAAAGAGCTTGGGTTCTTGGTGTATTTCGGGGCATTAGGATGTCCAATAATTGCCTAACGATATCTCATTTTCTTTTTGCGGATGATGTCATAATTTTGGGTGAGTGGTCAAAAACAAATTTCCTTAATCTATTAAGAATTATGTGATGCTTCTTTCTTGCATCTAGACTAGAGATCAACACAAGCAAATGCAGCTTAATAGGATTAAACGTTCCTGACAGTGGGGTGGTTGAGCTTGCTGAAACAGCAGGGTGCAAAGTTGGACAGCTGCCTTTCTCTTATCTGGGGCTAATGGTAGGAGCAATGTAACATCCCAAAATAAATGAGGATTTTAAATAACGGGTTGAACCGGGACGAACGGGATAAAAGAACGAGGCGTAACGGGCCGGGCCGGTTGGGCCGGCAAACTTGAAGGAAGGGGGGGGTTTCTTCCCTTTAAATAGCCAACACACACACCATTTCTCTCATTTGCAAGAATCTAGAGAGAGAAACCGTAGAGAGAGAAAGTTGGCGGATCGACCCGAGATTGAAGGAGCTTGTTGCTACTGAACTCGTGAGCAAAACCTCCGGATCAGAATCTCGAAATCAGGTAACACCCGAACCAAATCTGAGTTTTTGTTCGTTTTTGGGTTTTCGGGTATTTTCGGGAAAATGACGGGTTT
Source organism: Smallanthus sonchifolius (assembly GCA_023525975.1). Lineage (NCBI taxonomy): Eukaryota > Viridiplantae > Streptophyta > Magnoliopsida > Asterales > Asteraceae > Smallanthus > Smallanthus sonchifolius. The sequence continues at coordinate 16,789,947 of CM042020.1, forward strand.
TTATAAACCAAATGAGGAAAGGGTTATAAATCTGGAATCACGAAGGGAAAATACACGTTTTGAATGTAAAAAGTCCGGATCTTGACAAGATCGGACCTGCATGCGAAAGTTAGGGTTTTTGGGGAAGATAGCTGAGTTCTGCAGGTATCGAAACTAGAGTTTCGAGTGGCCTGCAGGTGTCGAAACTAGAAGTTTCGAGTGACCTGCAGTTGTCGAAACTAGAAGTTTCGAGTGACCTGCAGTTGTCGAAACTAGAAGTTTCGAGTGACCTGCAGTTGTCGAAACTAGAAGTTTCGAGTGACCTGCAGTTGTCGAAACTAGAAGTTTCGATGGGCCTGCACCTGTCGAAACTAAGTAGTTTCGATAGGTCTGCATCAGTAAGTGAAGTCAGTGTATTCACCCGTAACAGAACGAGTAAACCGTTAGAGTCGGGATTTAGGTCTGATGTGTATTTAACTAATCAATTCAGATCGGAAGTGACGTTGTCGGACCTTCGTTTAGGACAACCCATATTAGCGTATCAGGTGAGTTCTAGAGCCCTCTTTTAAATGTTTTGTTAATGTTTTTGGGCTGGTGTGCATACTTACGAAATGATGTTTAACGAAATGATGTTTAACGAAAGGAAAGGTTTTGAAATGTTGAAACGATGTTTACGAAAGGAAAGGTTTTGAAATGTTTTTGCCAAAAAGGGTTACGAATGCTTTATGAACGGTTTAAATGAGGAAATGTTTAATGAGAAGAGAAAGAGGTAAAGGTTTTAAAGAAGTCATTACAAATCTAATCTGTCGAATGAATGGAATTGACGAATGAAGTCTGGGAATGAGATTCCCAGCCTTGTGGTAGATTATGGACAGCGAGCCATAGTTGCTACAAGAACAACAGGGGCATGTCTTTGTGGCATGCCAATGGTTATGATGTTGTACAACTGGTAAAAGGGAGTAACGACGGTTACTCAGGGGTTAACGTGACCCCATGTAAGGTTAAATTATGATCCGACGATGTTATGGCTGAGAGTCATAACCGTCGATGGAAGTTGTCGGTTTATGGACATGAGAGCCATAAGGGCAACTGAATGGGTATTGTCGGTCCTCGCGCAGTTAGCCTTGGGGGCAATACCAAAAGGGAATTGACGGAATGTATGGTATTGTCGGTCTTCGTGCAGTTAAGCCTTAGGGGCAATACCATACTAAATGACGGAACGAAGGGTAACACAGATTTAGATAATAATGTATGACTTAAATGAATGTTAAAAGTTTTAATGAACGATCCGTTTAACGGTGTTTATGATTATGATGTTGATGATGATATGGGTACGAAACCTTTTTTTTAAAGATGTTAAATTATTACATGCTTTTGTGAAAGGTTTTTACTAAATGAATGATACGTTTTTGGCAAATGTTGATGTTAAAGTTTTTATGAAATGCTAGAACTCACCAGCGTAGCTGACCTTTTTAGTATGCACATTCAGGTTAAGGAAGTTATGATGATGGACGGTGATGCTGGGCGGCTTGAGGAGTTACCCGGATGATATGAAGACTGGCATCCCGTTACGAGTTGTTTTTGTTATGTACATGTATTTGAAAATGTTACGCTTCCGCATGTTAAACGATGTAATGTTATGTTTGAAATGAAATTTTCCGCTGCGTTATTTGATATTCTAGTTTGAGAACTGTTTGTGAATGAGTAAATCCAACGCGTGGGGCCTCCCGGGTTTGGGGCCTCACAAGTTGGTATCAGAGCAATAGTTTGAGAGATTTGGACACTCCCTGTGTCTGAACTTAAACTGAGAATGGGACCGAAAGCGGATGCCAGTACGGGTAACTCGAGCCACAGCATCAGGTATGAAGGTAGTGTATATATATTTACATATATAGTATGCCTTAGGAAGTGTTAAGGTTAGGACTTGGGTTCTGATGGAAATCACAAAGGTGGTCAAATCGAAATCAAGAGGTAGTGTAATGGTTAATTGCAGATGGCCAGTGTATATTAACATCTTACAATGCTTGTTGAATTCTATTTGTTAACTAGCGTGATGACATTGGATTTCCTTGTCTTGTAGAACGGAATGGCAAGAAGAGGGAACGGAAGGCGTGGTGGCCGTACCGGTGGTCGTACCGGCGGTCGAAATGGTGGGCGTGGCAGGATTCCTGCGCGCCAAGAACACAGTGAAGAAGGAAGTGTTCACACTGAACCGGCGGTTAGTGTGCATGAAGCCGAGCAGACACAGGTTGAAGAGCAACCTTTCACTTTTGAACCAGAAGTGAGAGCAGCTATAGCTCGAGAATTCACAGAATTGATGAAGAATTCTCTGCCAGGTCTGTTGGCTGAAGCGTTGAAGCAGGTCAATGGGGCGGGCGGGTCTAGCGCGGCAATTGGTGCTCAGAACAATGAGACCGACAATGCACCGCCTGCTCGCGGATGTGATTATAAGTCCTTTAAGGCATGTGACCCGCCAGTTCTGACTGGAAAGAAGGACGCGGTGGCTACTTTTGACTGGGTAATTCGTATGGAAGCCGCCATTCGTCTGAGTGAATGTCGACCGAATCAGGTCGTGAAGTTTGCTGCTAACTCCTTGAGGGAGGAAGCATCTCACTGGTGGGAAGGTGTACGCCAGGCTAAGGGGAACGAGGTGGTTGATTCGATGATGTGGGATGATTTGAAAACTTTGGTGATCAAGAATTTCTGTCCAAGGAATGAGATCGAAAAGGTAGAAAGGGAATTTCTGGGTTTGAAGGCTGGGAGCATGACGCACCGGCAGTATACGACACGGTTCAATGAACTGGCACGTCTGGTGCCACACCTTGTCACTACTGAAGAGAGAAAGATTGCCTGCTATATTCATGGGTTGCCGGACCAGGTCCGCACCTATGTTAAGGCAAACGCCCCTACTACCTATGATTCGGTAGTAGAACTGAGCGGCGTAGTATTTGATGATCTGGCACTGAATGTCGCCGCCATCGAGGAACCAAAGAAGAGACCGAGCTTCTCAAACAAGCGAACTGGTGGAAAGATGTTTGGGGCTCGCGATAAAAGGGCTCGGGTGGATGAGCCGACTATTTGTAAGAAGTGTGGAAAGGAGCATGTAGGTGAATGTAGACTGGGATCTAACCTGTGCTTTAAGTGTGGCAAGACCGGACACTACGCCCGTGAGTGCACACAACACTACAAGTGCTACAACTGTGGGGATTTCGGTCATCTGAGTAGGGACTGCCCGAAGCCAAGGATGGGGGAAACCGGGAAGGGAAAGGGCCCGGAAAAGAAGGGAGAGGGATCTCGTGCAAAGACTCGTGCGTACGCACTGACGCAAGACCAGGCCAGAATGGACCCCGACGTGGCGTCAGGTACGTTCGTCCTTGACAACACTCTTGTTTCGGTGTTATTTGATTCGGGTGCCGGTAAGAGTTTTATATCTTCAACTTTTTGTAAGAGAGTGAAGTATGCTGTAAGTATACTAGAAAGGGCCTTTAGCGTAGAAACCGCTGAGGGTAGAACTGCGAGAGTGACCGAGGTAGTTGACAACTCTACGATAAAAATAGAAGGTCATAGATTCCCTGTCAGATTGTTTGTTATGGTTTTGGGAGGGTTTGATGTCGTGCTGGGTATGGATTGGCTAACTGCCAACGAAGCACAAATCATATGTAAACGAAAGATAATCCGACTCAAGGCTCCGGATGGTAGCAAAGTCGAGGTTTTTGGAGATCGTGACGTCCCGATGCCAAACGTCATCTCGATGATTAAGGCAACAGATTACTTGAGGCGCGGATGCGAGGCTTATCTGGTATATGTAATTGACAAGTGTAAGGAAGTGAAGGAACTAGACGATGTACCCGTGGTACGCGAGTACCCGGAGGTGTTTCCAGAGGATTTGCCTGGGATACCACGCGATAGAGAAATTGAGTTCCGAATTGACTTAGTACCAAATGCCCAGCCCGTGGCTAAGGCTCCATATCGACTAGCACCAGTGGAAATGAAGGAACTTATGGTCCAACTAGACGAGTTGCTTGAGAAAGGATTTATCCAACCGAGCATCTCGCCGTGGGGTGCTCCGGTGTTGTTTGTAAAGAAGAAAGATGGTTCGATGAGAATGTGTATCGATTACCGCGAGTTGAACAAACGTACGGTAAAGAACAAGTACCCTTTACCAAGGATCGATGACCTGTTTGATCAATTGCAAGGCGCAAGTTGGTTCTCGAAAATCGACCTTCGGTCCGGGTACCATCAGTTGAAGGTGAGGGAAGAAGACATACCGAAAACTGCATTTCGCACGCGTTATGGACATTTCGAGTTCCGCGTAATGTCTTTCGGATTGACGAACGCCCCCGCAGCGTTCATGGATTTGATGAATAGGGTGTGTCGACCGATGCTGGACCGATCGGTAATTGTGTTCATTGATGATATCCTCGTCTACTCCAAGAATGAGGGTGATCACGCGTGTCATTTGAAGGAAGTGTTGGAAGCTCTAAAGAAGGAGAAGTTGTATGCTAAGTTCTCCAAATGCGCGTTCTGGCTTAGGGAAGTCCAATTCCTAGGTCACGTCATTAACCCGAACGGCATTATGGTTGACCCAGCAAAGATAGTAACGGTAAGAGAATGGAATGTTCCTAAGACGCCAACTGAAATCCGTAGTTTCTTGGGATTGGCGGGCTACTATCGGAGATTCATCCAGGATTTCTCGAAAATAGCTTCGCCGTTGACGAAGTTGACTCGGAAGGAAGTAAAGTACGAATGGGGTCCGAAGCAGGATGAGGCATTTAAGGAGTTAAAAGAAAAGCTAACCCAAGCTCCAGTCTTGGCCCTTCCCGAGGGCAGTGAAGACCTGGTGGTATACTCTGACGCGTCGGGTCAGGGATTAGGGTGTGTGTTGATGCAACGCGGTAGAGTGATTGCATATGCGTCGCGGCAGTTGAAAGTTCACGAAGTCAACTATCCGACTCACGATTTGGAACTTGCTGCTGTCGTATTTGCATTGAAAATATGGAGGCACTACCTGTACGGGGTAAGGTTTACTATTTACTCCGACCACAAAAGTTTGAAGTACTTCTTCGAACAAAAGGAGCTTAATATGAGGCAGAGGAGATGGTTGGAACTCTTGAAAGACTATGACTGTGAAATCATGTACCATCCTGGAAAAGCAAACGTGGTGGCTGACGCTCTAAGCCGAAAGGACTTGCCAGCTCCTATTAGAGTGAAAGCTTGCCAGTTGGTGGTAACATCGGATGTGATGAGGGAAATCAAAAAGGCTCAAGATGAGGCGCTTAAAGAGGAAAACATAAAGAAGGAAAGGATGGTTGGCCAACAAGACAAGTTAGAATATAACACCCTTGGTGTTAGGACACGTTATGGTCGGGTATGGATACCTATGGGTGGCGAGCTTAGAACCAAAATCTTGGATGAGGCTCATAAGTCTCGTTACTCTATCCATCCCGGTACCAACAAAATGTACCAAGATCTAAGGAAGGAATACTGGTGGCCTGGAATGAAATGTGACGTGACGAAGTATGTAAGCAAGTGCTTGACTTGCTCGCAAGTAAAGGCCGAGCACCAGAAACCGTATGGAAAGATTCAACCACTTGATATACCGGAATGGAAGTGGGAACACATTACCATGGACTTCATAACTAAGCTACCTCGCACAGCTAAAGGTCATGACACCATTTGGGTAATTGTGGACCGTTTAACGAAGAGTGCTCATTTTCTACCTATTCGCGAGACGTTCTCGTCGGAAAGATTAGCAGAAGTATTTATTAATGAAGTAGTAGCACGGCACGGGATGCCTTTAACGATTGTATCCGACCGGGACACACGGTTCACATCGAGGTTCTGGAAGAGGTTTCACGAGGCAATGGGCACGAGACTCAATATTAGTACGGCATACCACCCACAAACGGATGGTCAGACCGAAAGGACCATTCAGACGTTGGAGGACATGCTTCGTGCTTGTATTATCGACTTTGGTGGCAGTTGGGACAGTCATCTGCCATTAGCCGAATTCTCCTACAACAACAGTTATCACACGACGATAGGCATGCCGCCTTATGAAATGTTGTATGGGAGAAGATGCAGGACCCCGGTTTGTTGGGGTGAGATTGGACAGAAGGAATTGGGAAGTCTTGAAGTTGTAAAAGAAACGTCGGAAAGGTTTGATCAGATCAAAGCACGAATGAAGGCCGCCCAAGATCGTCAGAAATCCTACGCGGATAGACGACGAAGGCCTATTGAATTTAATGTTGGGGACAGAGTAATGTTGAAAGTGTCGCCCTGGAAGGGAATCATACGATTCAGGAAGAGAGGAAAGTTAAGTCCGAGGTTTATCGGACCATTCAGGATTATGGCACGGGTTGGTGAAGTCGCTTATCGGTTGGAAATGCCTGATGAGTTAAGTGGGATTCATCCTACCTTCCATGTATCACACTTGCGAAAGTGTTTGGCGGATGAAACGGCTCACGTACCACTTACCGACATCGAGGTCGACAACAGCCTTAACTACATCGAAGAACCTGTGGCCATCCTAGACAGGAAAGAGAAACGTTTACGTAACAAAGTTATCCAGTTGGTTAAAGTCCAGTGGAAGCACCGGAAGGGATCGGAAGCTACATGGGAAACGGAGACGGAAATGAAGGAGTCGTACCCTCAACTGTTTGACTTATGATAGGTTTCGGGGACGAAACCTATTGTAAGGGGGGTAGACTTGTAACATCCCAAAATAAATGAGGATTTTAAATAACGGGTTGAACCGGGACGAACGGGATAAAAGAACGAGGCGTAACGGGCCGGGCCGGTTGGGCCGGCAAACTTGAAGGAAGGGGGGGGTTTCTTCCCTTTAAATAGCCAACACACACACCATTTCTCTCATTTGCAAGAATCTAGAGAGAGAAACCGTAGAGAGAGAAAGTTGGCGGATCGACCCGAGATTGAAGGAGCTTGTTGCTACTGAACTCGTGAGCAAAACCTCCGGATCAGAATCTCGAAATCAGGTAACACCCGAACCAAATCTGAGTTTTTGTTCGTTTTTGGGTTTTCGGGTATTTTCGGGAAAATGACGGGTTTTTATAAACCAAATGAGGAAAGGGTTATAAATCTGGAATCACGAAGGGAAAATACACGTTTTGAATGTAAAAAGTCCGGATCTTGACAAGATCGGACCTGCATGCGAAAGTTAGGGTTTTTGGGGAAGATAGCTGAGTTCTGCAGGTATCGAAACTAGAGTTTCGAGTGGCCTGCAGGTGTCGAAACTAGAAGTTTCGAGTGACCTGCAGTTGTCGAAACTAGAAGTTTCGAGTGACCTGCAGTTGTCGAAACTAGAAGTTTCGAGTGACCTGCAGTTGTCGAAACTAGAAGTTTCGAGTGACCTGCAGTTGTCGAAACTAGAAGTTTCGATGGGCCTGCACCTGTCGAAACTAAGTAGTTTCGATAGGTCTGCATCAGTAAGTGAAGTCAGTGTATTCACCCGTAACAGAACGAGTAAACCGTTAGAGTCGGGATTTAGGTCTGATGTGTATTTAACTAATCAATTCAGATCGGAAGTGACGTTGTCGGACCTTCGTTTAGGACAACCCATATTAGCGTATCAGGTGAGTTCTAGAGCCCTCTTTTAAATGTTTTGTTAATGTTTTTGGGCTGGTGTGCATACTTACGAAATGATGTTTAACGAAATGATGTTTAACGAAAGGAAAGGTTTTGAAATGTTGAAACGATGTTTACGAAAGGAAAGGTTTTGAAATGTTTTTGCCAAAAAGGGTTACGAATGCTTTATGAACGGTTTAAATGAGGAAATGTTTAATGAGAAGAGAAAGAGGTAAAGGTTTTAAAGAAGTCATTACAAATCTAATCTGTCGAATGAATGGAATTGACGAATGAAGTCTGGGAATGAGATTCCCAGCCTTGTGGTAGATTATGGACAGCGAGCCATAGTTGCTACAAGAACAACAGGGGCATGTCTTTGTGGCATGCCAATGGTTATGATGTTGTACAACTGGTAAAAGGGAGTAACGACGGTTACTCAGGGGTTAACGTGACCCCATGTAAGGTTAAATTATGATCCGACGATGTTATGGCTGAGAGTCATAACCGTCGATGGAAGTTGTCGGTTTATGGACATGAGAGCCATAAGGGCAACTGAATGGGTATTGTCGGTCCTCGCGCAGTTAGCCTTGGGGGCAATACCAAAAGGGAATTGACGGAATGTATGGTATTGTCGGTCTTCGTGCAGTTAAGCCTTAGGGGCAATACCATACTAAATGACGGAACGAAGGGTAACACAGATTTAGATAATAATGTATGACTTAAATGAATGTTAAAAGTTTTAATGAACGATCCGTTTAACGGTGTTTATGATTATGATGTTGATGATGATATGGGTACGAAACCTTTTTTTTAAAGATGTTAAATTATTACATGCTTTTGTGAAAGGTTTTTACTAAATGAATGATACGTTTTTGGCAAATGTTGATGTTAAAGTTTTTATGAAATGCTAGAACTCACCAGCGTAGCTGACCTTTTTAGTATGCACATTCAGGTTAAGGAAGTTATGATGATGGACGGTGATGCTGGGCGGCTTGAGGAGTTACCCGGATGATATGAAGACTGGCATCCCGTTACGAGTTGTTTTTGTTATGTACATGTATTTGAAAATGTTACGCTTCCGCATGTTAAACGATGTAATGTTATGTTTGAAATGAAATTTTCCGCTGCGTTATTTGATATTCTAGTTTGAGAACTGTTTGTGAATGAGTAAATCCAACGCGTGGGGCCTCCCGGGTTTGGGGCCTCACAAGCAAACATGAATTTGGCAAAAAACTGGAGACCAGTCATTGACACGTTTGAGGCTAGACTTTCAGTTTGGAAAGCTAAACATCTTTCTATTGGTGGGCAGGTGGTGATGATTAAATCGGTTCTTGACAGCCTTCCGGTATATTTATTTTCACTTTACAAGGCCCCTGACAAGGTCATTAACACTCTCGAAAGAATTAGACGGAATTTCTTATGGGGGGTGACGGGAACACTTGGAAGATCAACTGGGTCAAGTGGGACAAGGTATGCTCTACCAAATCAGCTGTGGGTCTGGGCATTGGTTCCCTAAAATCTATGAATTTAAGTCTATTATCCAAATGGTGGTGGCGGTTTTTAACGGAAACAAACACCATTTGGAAACATGTTATTCTTAGCATTCACAATTTTGTGAGGGCTTCATCTTCTATTCCTGGAAGACGGGATCTCTCGAGTGTATGGGGCAACATTAAGAAGTTGGAGTTCGTATTCAACAAATGTAACTTGGTATTCGCAGAACTGGTGGAGGATAGAGGCGGTGTCTGGTCATGGAGGCCGGAAAGGCAGGGCTCATTCACTGTCAAGTCCATGCGCAAATTGCTCATTCCACCCGCGTCCCCCACAAATGGGTATGTGTTTAATTGGTGCAAATCGGTCCCTCTTAAAGTCAATATCCTAGCTTGGCGAGCGGAACAAGATAGGATTCCCACCCGGAAAGCATTGGTGATAAGGAAAGTTTCTATTGAATCTGATATATGTCCTCTTTGTTCGGAGATCGCTGAGACGGCTGAACATTTATTCACTTCGTGTTATTATGCATCCATGTTATGGAGCTTTATAAGCAACTGGTGTAATATCCCCCCCCCCCATTTTCGTCTTCTCGGTTAGGGACATTTTGGAGTTAACTACAATGGAGCCGTGCTTAAAACACCACCAAAAAGCCCTTCAAGTTGTTATTTTAACTGCAGTTTGGAGCCTTTGGAAATTAAGAAATGGAGTAGTTTTAGGGGGCAAAAAGGCGTCACTTAGATGGTTGTTAGAAGATCTCAAAAGCTCAAGTTTTCTATGGGCCAAGAATCAGAAGAATATTGGGGTAGATGATTGGGAAAAATGGTGTGGTGTTAATTTTTAATCCTTCTAGTTCTTGTTCTATGTATGTTTCTCTTTTCCTTGTATTCGCTAGCTGCTAGCTTTTTAATATTTTCTGCCTTACAAAAAAAAACTTAGAAAATTTATGTCAAGACTTGGAACGAACAATCTATGGTTAAACAGTGAATTAAAGTTAGTTTCTCCCATTAAATTCTTCAACCGTTCGACTAGTTGAAATTGATCAGATTTAGTTAGAGTTGGCTAGATTTGTTGGAGCAGAACAAATAATCACACTCGATTTACAGTCAGAATGTGTATCAACGTCCATCTTCGGTCAGCTTTTGACTTTTTTTTTAACAAAAAATTTGGATCACTGGCCGACCACTGAAGTATTATCGTGTCACCCGTGGTACCACCCGATCATATTCAAACACCAAGTCACCAATTCAGGAGAAAACTCAATTTTTCTGGGAAAACCCCCTTGTGAGATTTGAACCCATGACCTTATGGTCACTGAGCCTTATCCCACCACCAAGATGCCGCTCGGCTATTATGCCTTTGGCTTGTTTTGACCTTGCAAAGTTGGCTTTTCGTCTGAGAGCTCATCCGCATCAGTGCGTATATCTTGTTCTCTACTTGAACTTCAATTTTATTGGAAGACTTCTTCACATCAGCTTGAAAGGTGCAACTTGGGTCTTTAACTTCTGGATAAACTAAATGCAACATAACAAAGTTGCCTATGTCGAATAACACGTGATTAACATCCCCATGACCTAGTGGTCTAGTGGTATGGTGCTTGCCGTTTATCATTCAATCAATATAACCAATTCCAAGTATAATTCTTATATTTTTCATAACCAAACCTATGTAGTGTAAAAGTAAGCCTAAAACAACCATTAACAAAAACCGACACATTTTTGGTTTTGGTAGAGAACATCGTGCATTACGAATAACCGTTTATTTGAAGTTTTATTAGATTAACCATTAACATATGATCAACATCATCTATAAATTCATGTTCTACAATGACCATTCCAAAAGCTGCATTTGGAAGATCGGCTTCATATGTGTTCTACAATGACCATTCCAAAAGTTGCATCTGTAAATTTGTGTAAATTGACCAATGTGTTTAAGCCAACTAACGCCAGTCTGGCTAACAAATGACCAACTTTTTGAAATAATTTGGTTGTGAGTGAATGTCTATGTTTTAATAGGCTAAAAGTCAAAGATTATTTTGATAAAATTGATGGTCAAAATATCTATTTAAGTGATTTTCCCAACCCCTCACCCCTGGCTCACCACGTGCCATACTTTCCCTTTTGAAGTCGTTCATGTGGTTGAACAAGAGCCAACCATGATGCACCAATAGTGAAAAATGCCTCAAACGCCCACGTGGCCCAGAAACCATTATTATTTGTGGTCTGTGGATCGTCTTAATATCCTCTAGGAGTTTATATTTAGCTTTTGTTTAAGGTTTAAATGCACATGATACTAACTTATTTAAGTATAATTTTAAATTTTTAATTAATGTTTTTTAATATAAAATATATATATTATGATACTTTATTTGGTATCATTTTCCTAGAAGCAAGATTAAAACTCGTTAAAGTAGAATCATTACAATTTGTTTAATCACGAAATTGTAAAACAATAAACTATGAATTTAGGTGATTTCATTATAAATTTTAGTACTTTAACTTTAAAAAATTACATATATAATACCAAGTGTCACGCTTTTTAGACGTTAAAATTTTCAAAATACCTATTTTACCATTTCGTTTAAAAAGAATGACAAAATTACAAAAACACCTTCACCTTGTTCATCACGTTCAAAAAAAAAAATCAGGTGGATCAAAACTATTTTAGATCACTATACAGATTTAAACCTCATCATATTTCCAACAATATTTTTGGATCAAAACTATTTGCTAAGAACAGAAACCGGAGTATTGATCATTAAGGCTAGACCCGTAACCCTTAATTTCTACCGCTCGTCTCTTTCTCTCTCTCTCTCTCTCTCTCTCAGTATCTCCCAGTCTCGCGTTTTTTTACGACCCTGTTTAGCCACAACCAACGAAGCAACCCTAACTGTTCAGTCGTTCGTCGCTGCCAGCCCTCATAATTCAATCAAAGGCCCCCACTGTTATTCTCCCGTCCCGTCACCTGCTCGTGTTCGTCAGCGACCCACTTCACTTCGAGATTTCAGGTACAACTCGGTTTCTATCGGCTTTCCATTTATGCTTAACACCTCTCCTACCTAGAGAGAAAGAGAGAGGGGGGTTGGTTTTTAATATATTTTTTTTTCTTTTTTATTTAATTTATTATATATTTTTATTAGTATCTATTTAATTGATTATATACATATTTATACTCTCTAATAAATAAAGGCTTTGATGAGACGCTTGTCACTCTTCTGTGCATCCTTAGCCTTTTTCCCCCGCCTCCCTCTCCTATTAATTATCCAAATTTCTTTAATTGTTTTTTATAATTTTTTGTTTATTGTCTCTCTCCTATTAAATAATAATGATTTCTATATTTCTTTCTATAAAACGTTTTTTATTTAAAAAAAAATAAGTTTGTTATTAAAACATTTTTTTAAATTGAATATTTCTTTCATTCTTTTTATAAAACATTTTTAAAAAATAACTATATAACATTTCAAGAATTTAAGGCTATGTAATACGTCATAAATATGTAAATCTTTATTACTACCGTTACATTTATTCAACTTATGTAATACACATAATTCTAACCTAGTTTTTTAATAAAAAGGGGCGAGGCAATATGAGTTTTAATATATTATTTTTTCTTTTAAAAAAGAAGGGTATAATAGTCAGTTTACCAAACGTAACAAAACTATTTAAGGTCCATGGCGGTTTGAATGAACATCGAAGAGTGAAGGTCCAATTTGTAAGGAATCAGAGTCGATATCGTACGCAGCGGAAACAGACACACACTCACAAACGAATATATAGAAAGCAGTAAAGACACAAGATGTAACGTGGTTCGGCTAAAGTGACTTACGTCCACGGGTGCAAATAGGGTTTCTCTTTTATTATTAGGTACTCACAGATTATAATTACATCATGGGTATTTATAAGATAAATAACTTGGAAGAATAAGAAAACAACAAGCCTAAAATAACCCATTAGGGTTAGGGCCGACTAAAAACCTCCCCAAACCCAACACAGTTCGCCAATGTGGTATCACCCAGACCCGATGGGAGATGGGACCACAAATTCTGTTAGGCTACGGCCTACGTGTCAGCCTCTGGGCGAAGACGATGCCCTCACCAATAGAAAAAATGACACAATCGCAAGACCCCTCTAGGGAACATGCAACCCACACGCAATCTTCAAGGGTAAACCCTAATACAAATACTACATAGAGCATGAGAGAATATTACCTTATTAAGGACCATATCCATAATTATTACATAGCACAGGGATGATCCGTATAGTCTACTCAAATAAAGATAAAATTACAATATACGTTTGAGTGTATTTAAAAGATCATTGATTGTCTTGGAAGAAATATAACTTTAAAGACGGTATTTAGCTAGTATAGACTCTACATGTTGGCACGCCCAAGGTTGGAATTTTAGTAAGGATTTGTAATATGAAGGCTAAACACACATTGATGCATGTATTTGGGACGAAGGGGACATCCACAGATGAAAATGAGTGAATAGAGATCAAGGAATAATCAATCTGATAAGTTTTGATCTTATAGCCTGAGATGTGCATTAAACACCAAACTGACTAAATGGCCGATTTCTCATGATTGTAGGTTGTTATAGGAACATGACAGAGGAGATAATCAAGATGATCAATAATCAAATTGAAGACTATTACATAATACATAGTGCTTTTAACAGAATGTATACATTGAAATTTACTTTCAAAGTTGAGTATTCACTATTTTGTTATATCTGTCTGTGTGGCGTGCCAACAAGGATATGAAATGATATATGCTTATTTGACTAATAAACATCAATATTCTAGAACTACATTCTTTGCTATTGAGTATTGACTCCACACTTAATTTGTTTCCATGATATGTGTGCTACCTAAAGTAATTGTGCCTTTTATGACAAGCATATATGTCCATAACTTGATATAATCCTTTAGGAGCCATATTAGGACTTGTTGCCTAACTAGAATCACATAACCTTGGTGAAAGCCGGGGCGTGAGCCTCACCTACGCGAGGCCCCTCCTTCTATATCTCTCATTCTAGTCATGTTTTTCGCCTCTCCTCTCTTTCTTTCTTTATTTTTCTTAGCATGTGATATGATCATTCCAGGGGAGCTAGAACTTAACTTAGATCCAAGTAGTTTTTTTCTAAAATGTTACTTCCTTCATCCCAAAATAAACACTCACATTTATATTTTAGTTTCTCCTAAACTAAACATATGGCTTCCAAAAGATTATAAAATCTACTCTTAATCACTAAACAACATTAATTGGATACTTTGATTTGATGAACATGAATTCATAAACAAGCATTGAATTTCAAGAGTCAGAAATCAGGCATTTCTGCTTATCCCAAATCAAAACCTAAAACTCATTTCACAAATTTAACAAAAATTGAAGGAAACAAACTCATAGTGATTCTTCAAGTTCCTTTGATTTCTGTTTCCTCTTGTTCAATTCTTGCTCGTAATTCCTCAATCGCTCATCCCACTTCTCCTGAAAGTTTCAAATAAATCAGAAACCCTAGATCGAGGAAAACGAAAAGAAGAATTCAGGAATCTAGAGATAAAATCTAAGATATATGGAAGATTGAAGGACCTTGTAGCTGATTTCAAGGCGGTGCATTACGTAGAAACCAAGACCGCCGCCGACGATTGTCCCTGCCATGATCCGAACGTATCCCCATGCCACCGAACTCACCATACTTGTCCGCTCTCACAGATGTAGAAAAGTCACAGATCGTCTGCTTCGCCGCCGCCGTTCTCCAATCTGCTCCGACGAAGTCTTGGGCCTAGTTTTGGGGCTAAATGGCACATATTGGGTTTTACTCAACGTTTTAAAAACCGGTTTTTAAATTTTACCTAGTTTAGCTCAGAAATGGTTCAACCGGTTGTCTCAGGTTGTATCGGGTGGTTCAACCGGATTGACTAGTTAACCATACAATTTCATAAAAATACAACTCTAACTCAAAAATAATCCAAAATTACATGATTCCATAATATAAAAAATAATCTAAAAGTTAATCCATAATAAAAAAATAATCTAATAACACTCAATTTTCCAACAAAGTTTTTTTAAATAAAAGTTTGCAATTAATTTTAGCCGCAACCAGAAGGATGATGATTACACAAATTTTTTTTCTAAACTGGGCCGCTAACTTTTTTGAAAAGGAACTGGACGTTTTTTTTTGTTTTAAAGTTCAAACTTAAAACCGGTACAACGGTATAACCCGGTATTACCGGTGATACCGGCGGTACAACTTAGAAACCGTTTTTTCAATTTACCGGGCTCAAACTTACCGGGCCAGTGACCGAAACCCGGTTCAACCGGTATTACCGGCCGGTTTGAACCGGTATTTAAAACATTGGTTTTACTTACCTTACCATCCAAAAAAGCAGAAGGTGTTCTTTATTTTTTACAGTAAATTATTATTTGAGTCCCTGACGTTTGTCCATTTTAACTAGTTGAGTCCCTTATGTTTAAAATCGTTGCTCTGAACCCTAACACTTCATTTTTGCATTTGTTTGAGTCCAAATGACTAACGTCATTAGATTTAACAGTTAACTTTTTCTTAAATGACCAGTATACCCTCAGGGGGTTAAAAACGTTATATATTATACCCTCTCTCTTCTCCCACCACCACCGCTAACGAGATTTCAAACTGACAACAAAAGTACGTTTATTCCTTTGTAAGACACGAATCTGACGGTGAAGGCGGTGGTGGTGGGGAGGTGGGGGTGGTGGGGAGGTGGGGGTGGGGGGGTGGTGGTGGTGGTGGTGAGGAGAGGAGGGTAAAATAGTTTTTTAATCATTTGAGTCCCTGAAGGGAATATTAGTCTTTTTAGAAAAATTTAACAGAGTTAGTCATGTGGACTCAATTGGTTATAAAAAACAAAAGTCAAGCCACAAAGCGATGAGAAAAAAGAGCAGTGACTCAAATAGTAAAAATTAGCAAATCTCAAGGACTCAAATAGTAATTTACTCTTATTTTTAATATCGTATTAAAAAAGTATATCTCTAACGGTATGTTCTGGTATTAAAGTTGTATACATCTCAATCAAATAGTTATGCGTTTAAGTCTAACTAAACAAAGTAGGTGGTGTGTTTGCTGTTCAAAAGAATTTTAAAAAGTTTATAGTTTTTATTAACATATTTATATTATAAAAGTTAAAAAATATATATAGATTTATATATTATAGTTTATAACTACTAACTTAATAAATTTAATATATATATATATATATATATATATTAATAAATGTATTTTAAAAGCTAAAAAAATAAAATAAGAAAAAAATTAAAAACCCAACTTTGGACTGCCCAACCCGTTTATCCTGGTCTTTACCGGGGCGCATTCTCCACACACGGGCCAGGGCTACGGATGGCACTGCATATCGCTATGTCCGTGACAAATGGCCACCTGCCATCCTTCGAATTCTCATGGACATCTGTTAATGGTAAGATTTTTCTACCATCATTACTCAAGTATTTACAACATAGATGTGACATCCATGAATTCTATGACCATTTATCATGCTTGATTCTTTGTCTTGATGATACTATGACCCTATGTTTGATTCTAAGACTTGATGACTCTATGTTGATCATATGTCTAATTCTTGTGCCTCATACTACTTATGATATCATTCAATTCAAACTACTAAGCCCTAGTCTAAAATGAGTATTCTATTACGCTTTAGAGCGGCTTACTTATTCAATTGTGATTCTATATCTGATTCTTGTATACATTCTAGAACTTGCTACTTATGGTAACTTTGTATGTCCTAGATTCTATCTTAACCTAAGTTATTAAAGTTTGTAACTTTATTAAACCATAGTAAAATTTCAAGGACTAAACTTACACACATGTAAACTTAGGGTTTCTGTAACATCCCGGAAATTTATTTATCTAATGGATCGATTTAATGAGGGAACAGAGTCTCTTTTAAATAACCGTGGCTATAAAGGTTTCACGTAAAGCTGGAATTATCCTCATTAGAGGGCTCGGTTAGCCATTATTGCGAAACTTCGAGACAGAAACGCGTCGAATGAACTAGGAGGGACCCGATACGAAACTTGAGGCCACATAAAAACACCTTATGCACAAACCCTAGGTCCTTACTCGACCTAGGTGTGCGACGGCAAGGAGCAGGGGGAATAAGGGATCCGACGAAAGGGAAGAAAGACGGTGGTTCCACGGCGGCCTTGTGGGGACGCCAAGTGGGAGAACACCATTACACGACAGGGTAACCTTCTATCTTATTCTTTCACTTCTCTTACTCGTTTTGTATGGAAACCGGATAGAGTTTGGGTTTTGTGATCGTATTAACCGAAGAAGGGGCGGTAGCTAAGGTGGCTACGAGTGGCAACAGACGGTGGCAACGGCGTGGTGGTAGGGAGCAACGGAGACAGCCGGACGAGGGGAGGACTCGGTGGAGACCCATTGGGGCAAGGGTTTGATGGCCGAGAAGGAGAACAGAAAGGGAGAGAGAGAGAGAGAGGTCGGGAGGCGTGGCTGCCGGAGGTGACGACGGCAGCAAGTGGTGGTGCCCGGTGGCTGCCGGAACTGATTGTGGTGGTAACTCACGGCGGAGGTCGGTAGGGTGATGGCGATTGTGGCTCTTCGACGTGAATGGAAGCCCAGTTAGGGTTTCTTATAGCTAGAAAGATGACGGGAGCGTGGGGATGACCCGAGGTGGCTAATCATGATGGTGGCACACGGTGGGAGGCGCATGGTGGTGGACCCCCCCCCCAGTGGTTCGCAGGAATGAACGAGGAAGATGATGGAGTCGGGTTCACCGGAGTAGGGTTTTACGAGCCTAGGGTTTTGCATGGAAGGAGTTGGACGTGCATGGGAGGCTTAACTCGCGTACGTGTGACCCTTGAGGCTAAGGTGTTGCAATTCACGTGAATATGCATGCATGCGGGTTCCTGACAGGGCCCACGGTAAGCCGGTTCGAGCAGGCACGTGAATTAGGGTTTTTCATGGTGATGGGGTTGTGCAGATATGACTAGCATCAAGAAAATTTATGTTTTTACGTAGTGACGCATGTTTAGGATGTACGCTGACTATGTGATCATACGTTAACAGGTTCGAGCCCGTACGAGGAAACGTTGCAGTACTTGTGAGGGATCTTCAAGCAAGTGAGTTTCTAATCCCTTCTTTAAATGTTTTAATGTTTTGGGGCTACCGTACATACTTTCAAGACGTGATTTATTACGTTAAATGTGTAAAGAGTTTTGGGGTTTAATCCGATGAGTTTATGAAATTGAGTATTCAAATATGGGGCTAAGGGGTTATGTGTTGCTCTTATGATGTGTAGGTTAATGGTGGGTATATGGTTGTGGGTCGTATGGTGACCTAATAGGGGTGAGTCGGGATTGTATTTACAGGTCGTACGGGTACGACTAGGAGGTGTCACAGGGTGTGCATGTACGTGGTATGTGCTTAGATAATGAGATATAGTATTTGTATGAGTGTTGATATATTAGATGGGTATTGGGTTATGAGTTAGTCGGGGTGAGTCGGGATATGAGCTAAACGCTTATGAATACGTATAGGATACCTTATCCAAGTGTTATTTGTGAAGTGCAGGTGTAGTTAATGAGTCATGTACATAGAGTATAATGTTATGTGTTTATACATGTGTTGTGTGTATTGTGCCGTTGTCCTAATTATTATTGTGTCGTTGTCCTTGTGACACGGCTGGTATTGTGTTTGCATTGTTGTCATTATGACACGGCAAACGGGATTGTGGAGGACTAAGTCCTTCGGGAGGTCACCAAAGGTGGCAAATTCTGAGCATGTTAACGATGAGCTCGGGGTGTGTTGAACGCCCTGACGAGGGTGCAGTGATGAGGTATGTGTTTGTGTGCATAAATATTTGTTAAATTGCATATAAGTGTTAAGTTATATATATACTGTGTATGAGATGATATTGACGCGATGAATAGATGCTATCAATGTGATGTGTAGAGTTATATTGACCATTGTGTCGGGATGAGTACATTGTGTACAACTGTTGTGTCAGTTGGTTTATGAGAGTCTTAGTCAGGGCTAGCTAAGCCGGTGTCTAGAGTGTGTGGTTGATATGTGTGGGTAAACCTTGAGTTATCAGAGTGGTAAGTCCAATCCTTGTCGGAAAGACTTACTGGGTTAAATGGTGGGGTGAGTCTGGGGTGGTGAATCCTTTGGGATAATTGTAAGATAACGGGGGTTATCTATCTATTATTAAATGATAACTAATTTATAAAGACCAAAAAGGTATTGAGTGGAGATAAGCATTAATTGGGACAAGTTGGCTTTTGTTTAATTTAAACTATTAGAACTCACTTAGCGTAGCTGACTTTGTATGTACGTTAGATTGTTTTGCTGGTGAGTCTGCCATACGAGGTATCTTGGCTTGGGAGCGGGCTACTCGGGTTGGTGCGCATGCATTCGTCATGTAACGTTATGAAAGTTAACGAGTTTAAAGTTAATACTATTTTGAGAAAGACTTCCGCTGTTTATTTAAATGAAAGTTAGATGTTTTAAATAGTATAATCAGTTATGAGAACCAACTGTAGGGTGCCTGGTTTGGGGCCTTACAGTTTCTTTTGTAATGTCTTTAAAACCTTGGATAACTATTGTAAACTATCTAATTACATATTATTATATGTATTTTCGAAATTCATTATATATATTATTATTAGTAGTATTAAAATTAATAAATCAATTAAAAACCATTTAAACTTATCTTGTTTTAATAAAACCATTATTTTTATTCTTAAACTTATCCTAATTCTATTCCAATTAACCAACTAACTAACTTAACTCAATCCTACCCCCCCCCCCAAAAAAAACCCTTTGAATGAAATTTTCAACCCTCCCCACCCATTATTCGATTTTTTTTATAAAAATTATAGGATTAGATCAAAACAATCTTCATCTTTTGTAATCCTAGTCCAACTAGCTAACAAATTTTGCCTTTAAGCCCCTTAAACCCTCCCTATAAATAGAGCCTTAAGTCACATTCATTCTTCACACCTCAACGATCTTCTAGGGTTCTCTAGCAACTAAAGGTCGTTCCTCTCCTTCCTTGGAAGATTCACGTTGATATCTTTTCATTCTAAGTAAGTTCCTTCTTAATGTTCTTGTTTGTTCATACTTTTCTTTTTAGTTTTCCTTCAAAACCCTTCATAACTAGCTTAGATCTATGCTTCCCCAACATGTTTATGTTATAATCATAGATCTAATCCAAGATCAAAGCTTGATTTAAGCATTTAAACACTAAAACTTTTCTTATGATCATCAAACATCAAAATTCGTATTTTGGCAGATTCACTGATATGTCTTCGGGAGGCCATATCTCCCTCAAAACGAAACCTTTTTCAGTGATTGTTTTTTACAATCAAGTTCAATATCTTGTGATTCCAACCATATAAATAACTCATCCTAACTCCAAGATTTCGACCCCTAAACAACTGAAACAAAATCAGTGTGCAAGGCTGATTTGAATCTGTCCAAGTTTATCTTTTGCAAATATTTTCACCTATTTAGGTTTTTGATAAAAAGCAATGATTTTTGGTATAGTTTGCTTGATATATTCGTAGTTATCATGTTAAAATCACAAATCTTAAATAATTTTATAAACCCTTCAAACTTATCCAAACTTTTCATAAAAATCTTGACTTTGATCTTTCTAGTTTGCTTTCAACTTCTAAAATTATGTTTATAGTAAAACTCCTTATTTTCAATTGAACCCCTCTAGTATTTAACTTATCTATTTCAATCCTTCCTAAATTCATATTTTCACTTTCAACCCTTAACTTTTCTAACTTTATAAACCACACCCTAAACTTGGTTAAGTATACAAATATAGTAACTTTCAAACCATATGTAGTTATCTGACAATAAGGTTCTGGTTAGGAAAAGATGGGGTTTTGATCCAACCAACTCCTTCCTGAAAACGTTTCTGTTGGAGGTACTACTTTGGTGTACAACAACCACTTTCAACTATTTACAATAGCAACCTCTCTACTATCCTTAACTTGTTTCTAACTTAACAAACTTACTTAGGGAATCCTTAAGGCATTCAAATCCAAGTTACATCAAGTACAAGTTCAACCCTCTAAACTTGCAAGGTGAGTTCATAGCCCCTTTTTACTTTCTATCTTTGGGGGTGGAAAACATGCTCGTATTCAAACTCTATATCAATACTATTATTATACTACAAGGATTTCATACTATTCAGTAACAACTTTCTATATTTATAAACTTAAACGGGTTCATACACACTCTATACCACACCATTAACTTTTAGCCGACGAGGGTACCTAAATAGATATATTGGCCTGACAGGCCCATCTAGTGCTTAAGTTGATGTATTCTTTTCAACATCTCGGGTTGACGTATTCTTTTTAACTCGATGGAGCTAGATGACAGAAACTACATACTATAACAACACTTTGGGTCTGATGTGTTCAGACGGGGAAACTATTCTAGTCACCAGGGTTGGTTGTGTACCTTAAAGTATGAAAGTTTAATTTACTTGTATTGAAACTGTTTATGAATCTACACTATATCTATGTATCTACTTAAACCTATGTTCTCACCAACTTTTTAGCTGACCTATTTTAGCATTTTTTTCAGGTGAAGCTAACTAGGATGTTGATAAGCTCATGTTAGGATCAAGGACTATGATTATTGGACTTAGCTAGACATTAATAAAAATAAGACTTATTTGTTCTACTTGTTTTGTTTGACTTTTGTAATCTATGTAATCAACTATTCAATTAACTTAATAGAAATTTCTTTTGACCCTTGTGTAATGATTCAATTTCGTCGCTCCCTCGTGTATAATCCACCTTTGGATGGGTGTGATAATAGATCCCTTACCTACATGATCATGATGTTGCGATAATTCTTGAGTCGACCCACAAGTTGGTGGCGGCTCAATTGGAGTTTTAAACAAGTCGGTTTAGGAGTTCTAGTTTTTGCGTACTTGTGATTGGTAATTACTTGTCTAGCAAGTTAGGCCTATGCATTGTAATTAAGTTTTGAGAGAGTTTCTTAATGCAATATGAAGTTTGTGGGTGTTAGCCATAAACAAACTGTGCTTACTGCTTTGATACCAATTTATGGAGGGATTCAAGAAAACCGGTGAGGAACAAAAGGTGTATAAACTTGCAAAGGCTCTTTACTGTCTACGTCAAGCTCCACGGGCATGGAATACAAAAAATTATACAGGATATTGAAGGAGATGAAATTCAAACGATGCCTTCAAGAACAAGCGGTCTACATAAAAGATACCTCTCAATCCTTTCTCCTGATTTGTGTATATGTTGATGACTTGATCTTAACAGGAAATAGAAATGAAGAAATAACCGAGTTCAAGCTCCAAATGTCGAAGACACTCGAGATGAGTGATCTAGGTAAGTTGACCTATTATCTAGGCATCAAAATAAAGCAAGATATGGTTGGAGTTACGCTCAAACAAGAGGAATGTGCTATAAAATTTCTAAAAGAAGCTGGGATGCTAGAGTGTAACAAGATCCACTGTCCACTTGAAGTCTTGAATCGGGTTTAAACATCTCGAAGGATGCCGAAGGGATAAATTTTTACGCCACCGATTATCGACGTCAAGTAGGTTGCCTTCGATACCTACTTCACGCGCGGCCCGATCTCTCCTCGGATGGAGTTGTTAGCCGATGTATGCAAGTGCAAAAAGAATCCCATTGTCTTGCCATCAAACAAATTCTAAGGTACATTCGGGGTATTATTACTTACAGGATTCGGTATGAAAGTGGAGGAGATTTGACATTGAAAGGCCATAACGATAGTAGCCACAACATTGATGAAGATGGCAGACGGAGTACAACTGGTCACGTGTTTTACCTTGGGTCTACACCGGTCAGTTGGTGCTCACAAAAACAAACAACCGTTGCACTTTCATCTTACGAGACGAAGTTTATGGCAGCAACTGCAACAACTTGTCAAGCTCTTTGGTTGCATGCTTTGGTACGTGAAATAACAAGAAGAAATGAAGAACCGGTAGTTCTTTTGGTTGAAAACAAGTCTGCCATAGCGCTTATCAAGCATCCCATTTTTCATGGTGAAAGGAAGCACATACACACTCAGTATCACTCTATTAGAGGGTGTGTTGAGAAAGGCCAAATAAAGATTGATCACATAAGTGGTGAACAACGAGCGAACATTCTCACCAAAGCTTTGCTAGAGATCAAATTTAGAGAAATGTGGGAGCTCCTTGGAGTGCAAAACTATCCTAATACCACTCATAAATTATGGGGGGTGATTGTTCGATAATTCTTGAGCCGGCTTGCAAGTCGGTGGCGGCTCAAATGGAGTCTTAAACAAGTCGGTTTAGGAGTCCTAGTTTGTACCTACCTGTGATTGGTAATTACTTGTCTAGCAAATTAGGTTAGATTATAAATACCATGGTAGGCTTATTCATTGTAATTAAGTTTTTGAGAGAGTTTCTTAATACAATACGAAGTTTGTGGGTGTTAGCGATAAACGAACCGTGCTTACTATGTTGGTATCAATTCACCACTTGACATGAAGCCAAATCTCTAGATGTTTCACATACACATACATAGGAGACACAAACATACATAATATTGTCTACATTGTCATTTAGTTAATACTTTCCGATCTACTAACCGAAGATCTTAGCTACATTGTCACATAATCAAATCAATACATGTTTGTTATATTACAACTCAAATTGAAAAATTACAACTACACATTATTTATTTACCGAGTAAGTTTTATAAATACATAATAAATGACATCACTTGAAGTCTTACAAAATTTATAGATGGAGAAGTGAATAAAATAAATACATATACACAAAACCCATCTCGAACTTTACAAAGGTTTTGACTTCGCTAAAGATTATGCAAAATCATACACCACAATATAAAGAAAAAAACAATACTACAATAAACAAATAAAAAAAACAAGAGACCGAACAAGTACATCACTTTACCGACAAGATCTCATCTTTCCTCTTCAACTTCAACGACCTATGCTTCGAATCCACGAGCAACAACCTTGACATCACATACTCCAAAAGCTCTTCCCGATGAGAAAACGTGAAATCCAAATGAGCATACTCAAACTCTTTATAAGATGCATTCACTCCCCCATCTTTCATCGTCCTATAATGCTTCCTAATCATGGACGGAAGAATCACCTTATCTTTCATCCCGGCAACAAGATCAATCGGAACATCAATCAGATCATACCGTGCCCCCAAATCCGTCGGCTCCGGGGACCCATAAACACTCATGTTAGCTTCCCGGCTCCCATAATCAAACATCATGAATCTCTTGGCGTGTTTAATCTGAGCCAGATGGCGTGCCACCCCGAAAGAAACCCCAGGCATGTCGTTCATGTTGTAATGAGGCAACCCCATCACCCCCACCCAGTTTGAACTGTCCCCGCCGACGACGTAGCTCATTATAGTTTGCACCAGCCCACCGACGGCGGGGTAGTTTTGGAGATCGCGTGCTAGTTTGTTAACCAGCATGCGAAAAAACCGGGTGGGGATGTATAATCCGGGGCAGATTGGGGCTAGAATGGGAGCTAGCCAGAGACATGAATATTCGATTACGGTGAAGAAGAAAGGGGAGTCGTGGTGAAAGCCTGCTGGAGATAACATGATGGATCTTGATAAGCGGTGAGGTTTGTTTTCTAACCGGCGGGTTATGATGTACATGAGGATTGCGGCTCCGCCTAAACTGTGGCAGATTGCGCAGAGTTTGTATGGTTGGTTGGTGTTTGATTCTTTGGGTTTGGTGGCTTGGGATGAGGGTTTTAGTTCTGATGTTTTTACTTCGTTGATCTTTTCGATTAGTGCTGGGAGATCTTGGGTTCCATGTTCGTTGATCGAGTACCGCCAGTACCTGTAATCGGACGTCAAGGTTACCATTTCTGATATGATATCAGCACCAATGGTGGAGCTAGAACTTCTTAGTCAGCGGTTATTGTAGGGATGTTTTTTGAATTTTTGGACTTTTGGGGGACTTATAGACTTGATTTTGGTTCTAGGTGAAATCTGAAAGTAATTTGGTTTCTAGGCATTTCGCTATGCTACCTCAGATGGCAGACTCTATCAAAACTGGCAGCACTCCGCTCACGTCGCAAGAGGACTCGGTGACTCCGCTGAGGTGTCAAGCGGACTCTGCATAATATCTGAAAAGAAAAACCAAAACTTTCTCGTGAAGAATAAGAATATGTAGAGTCTGCTACCTCAACAACACCTCAGCAGAGTCACCAAGCCGCTTGCCACGTTATTGGAGTCCTGCTAGCTTTGTTTGAGTATGCTACCTCAGGTAGCTAAGCTAACTAGAAACCAAATTGTTTTTAAATTTCACCTAGAAACCAATATAAATCTGAAAGTACCCTGTAAATCCAAAGAGTTAGGCTTGGTTATTTTCTCTACCGATTAGAACTAAAGGTCCAACTCATATTTTTCTTTAAAAAATACTTAAGTTTTATATATAAAAATGGACAAATTCTGGTTTTGATCATGATGTGGTTCTGCCCCTTGTCTGCAGTGGCAAATCATAAACTTCTGCAATCAACTTACTGTCTTGAAGAAATGTTCTTGTTAACATGTTCTCTAGAAACCAGGCCACGAAAGTTGCCCAAGAAAACATCATATCCTGTAAGACAAAGTTCATTATTTCTATTTATAATGTTTGATCATAGGATCAAGATTTTAGGGGTTGTGAAAGATATACATCACAGACCATGATCAAAAGCTGCAAAAGCTGGAGAGCCAACAATGCCATTAGAGACCCAACTGGAGAAGAAGACCCAAACCATCATTAAACCATGATCAAACCATTGAAATTGTATGATCAACATTCAACTTACCACATAGATGAATCAAAAACACCATGTTGCAGATAAACAGCCTTTTTCGAATCGCGCCTGCAACAAGGATTAGAGCAATAATTTTAATCTAATGAAGTTTATAGATCCACATAAAGAAACATTTCTAGTTTTGAACCTTGGGATTCTTTCCAAAAGTAGAACATATCCATCTGATGTTACAACATTGATAGCTTCATAAGGGTACCTGAAAAGTTGCATGTTAAGAAACTTTGAAGGGTATAATGGTAAATTACGAATGACCCGAGGCCTTACCCGAGCTCGGTGATAACATCCCGACACGTTCTAGCATCTGTGTTGAGGGTACTGCTTAAGTTGGTTTTCTTTTGGGTTGGTGTTGGATCCGAATCAGCAAGAGTGGCGGTGGGAACAATGGCATCTGAATTGTTACTAGGAATCTCTAGAGTACCACTTGAAGAAGATGAAGAGGACGAACACCTTAATAACATCCTTAAAGAATCCAATGGCGAAAGGAGACAACGAGTCGCATAATGAATGACATCAAATATGGTTTCTATAACTATCTCTATTCCTAGATGAAGATCCTGTTAATATACAAGAAACCGTGTAAATATCAAGTGTTTGACTAGTCTTGTAACCTCTTAATAAACTTAAACTGATCATTCCTAATTTCCTATCCTACTTCAAGCCAGAATCAGGGGCAGAACCAAGGAAGGGTCAAAAGGGTCCATTGACACACCGTCATCAAAATCTGTCCATCTTTTATATATAAAAATTGAGTTCATTTTGCAAGTTTGGCCCCAAATGGATGGCACATTGGGTTACTTAGCGTTAAAAACTAACTCCTCCTAATGGCAGGGGCTAAATTTGCACCCCGTGAACAAAACTTTGGGCTATGTTTGCAGCTTATAAAACTTGGGGGCCAAACTTGCAAAATGAACAAACCAAAGGGGCCATTTATGCAATTAACTCTTTTTTTTTTTAATAAAAACATGAGTTGGCAGCAG
Source organism: Smallanthus sonchifolius (assembly GCA_023525975.1). NCBI lineage: Eukaryota > Viridiplantae > Streptophyta > Magnoliopsida > Asterales > Asteraceae > Smallanthus > Smallanthus sonchifolius. Next base: position 16,816,866 of record CM042020.1, read on the forward strand.
ACAAGAAAAACTTATTATGACCCTCTGTGTGGTTCCGTCATTTGTCAGAATAACCAGTTTCAAAACACGAATCCAAACACCACAAACAAACAAACCTCTATAATCCCACGCCTTCTATCTGTAGCGCGTTGAACAACATGATCCAATGCTTTCTTGGCGGCATTCGAAGACGACACCCTTCTATGGTAATTTGCAGTATGTGACCTAACACCTCTATTGAAAATCCTTTTACACAAATAAAAGGGTATCCCAAACATGATTCTTGCAGGAATCAAAAGGAACATGATGATGGATATGATCCAATGTCGCCTATTCCTTTCGCGCTTGGCGAAGCTAGTTGCTCTTGAAAATATTATGTTTGGTGTTAATGGAGATGCAGGATATATGTAAGCATCATCATAATCATCTATATCATCTTCAGATGAACGCTCTACACTTGATGATATCGAATCAAAATCCACCGATAGTTCATGAACGAAATGATTAAACGATGACACCCTGCTACCAACAAAACAAACAAATAAACAATAAAATCTTGATCTCAAAAGTTGTCAAGAACATGTTGATCAAGAAATTAAAGCTTACTTCTCCATCCATCGTGGAAGACGGGGCCCACGGACTTTCGGTCGGAGCTCCCAGCCATGAATTCCTTCAAGAATGTTAGCTTTTCCAGGCAATATGGACAACAATACTGCAGATAATCCATTTATCAGCCTCAATATGTTGCTTAATGATTCATAGGTGATGGTCTTCACGGACCTAAATCATGCAAAACATCTTAATCAAACACAAAACCCTAATATCTTATCAAATCATACATCCAAACCATCAACATCATCATCATACAAAATCACTGTAATGCCATCCATGAAAACATGGTCAAACTCCTTAATTAATCAAGATTATGAATTCTCTTTAAAAGACAAAACCCTAATGTCTCATGCCCTTAGTTTAAAAAGGTGCGGTCTCATGTAGTTTTGGGTCAAAATTTGAGGTTTATCTGAAGGGCCGAAGAAATTAAGTTGATATATGAAACAGACGAGAATGACGCGGTTTCTTATTGTAAATAAAGCTTATTTGGTTGTATGTACATGATGTCCGCGCCTAGGCTTTTGGGACAAAAACGCCTAGCGCTTTTTTAAACCTAGCTTTTTCCATCATACATCCAAACCAACAATCTTCATCATAGACAGAAACAGCAAAACTATCATCATCATCATCATCAAAAGCATCATCATTATCCTTATCATCATAGGAATTCATTCTAATCCCATTCATGAAAACACAATCAAAGTCGATAATTAATCAAGATTACGAATTTTGTTGATTAAAACACAAAACCCTAATATCTCATGCAATCATACATCCAAACCAACATCAATTTTCATCATAGACAGAAAGAGCAAAACTATCATTGTTATCATTCTAATCCCATTCATGAAAACAAGATCAAACTCCATAATTAATCATGAATCATGCATATGGATTTGGGGGGAATTAGATGGAGGGAGAAACCAACTCTTTTGTGACAGCGAGGAAGTTGTCAACGAGTCGCTGCATCATTTGAATCTTGCGCGCTAGATTAGATATTGGGGATTGAAGGAATCATAATGAGAACCGATATCCAATTTGAAATTGGAAACCAGAAAGTTTTGATTCTAAAGAGAGAAGGAAGATAAATGCGGAGGGGAAAGGTTATAGGCATCGCGGATTCTTGTCGTCCCGAAAAGTATGGAGGCATGCTCATGGTAGCCGTCACGTGTATAAATGTTTTCCCACGTGAATCTTTCAACACCCATCAAATCTTCTTGGTACCAGGTTTATAATATAGTTGATTATTGAGGATTGGTGTCACGTAATACTTTAGAACCAGCTCAATTGAGGTCTTTTCATAAAAAAAAAGATTATTTTTTTTGTAACACCTAGAAAAATAATGACACATTTTTATTTAAGATTCAAAAGGACTAGAGTTCTAGTTAAAAGAAATCTATTTCAAGTATATTGATTTTTTCCTCCCTATGTCAAAACCTAAAACCTAAAACTTAAACAAAGTTTCGTTAATCACCAATAAAATTAGCTCAAGCTAATTTGGTTCATACAAATTTTCAAGCTAAACTCGAAAGAAGAGTCCACTGTCGATATAAACAAAGCCAACTAATAAAACCCATAAATAGAGGTGCACAAAAAACCCGGTTTTGGAACTCGACCGGGAACCGGAACAGGAACAGGTTTCAAACCGTTTTTCAGTGGATCCGGTTCCAACCCGTTTGAACCCGGGAGTTCCTACCCAGTTCTTATTATTCAGTTTTACACAAGAACCGATAAAAAACTAGCCAAAACCGCTCAAACCTGTTTAACAACCCCATTAATACCCGGTCAACAACCGGACCCTGTTCTACCTCTACCCGGTTTCATTGTGTACCCAGTCAAGCCCAACCCGGTTTCAGAACCGGGACCGGTTCCAAAACAAAACCGGTATGTGCACCTCTACTCATAAATAGTTTTATCTTGATTAGCTTTAGCGACCCACCACCACTCATTCTTCTCTAAATAACAATAAATTGTATGTTTGGTGGCCTATTTGTTTAATGTGACAAACTTAGATGATATACATTGATACAAGTAAGCCAACATTTCCGAAAATGGATCAAAGCAAAAATAAGTTAATTGACAATGGTGGTCGTAGTAGTGGTGTGGTGGTGCTGATAAGAGGTTGTGCGTTGTATGGCGGTAATGATAGATGTTAAACCACCAATGCAAAAAGATATTACAAAGTAGATAAACTGTTAAAAAATTCTGAAACCGAATCAACTGTGACAAGAGCACAAACCAAACACATACAAGAAAAAACATACATTGTAGTAAAGTATTTGACCTCCCAAAAGTTGAAAAATGGAAGAACAAGATTCTAAAAGTAACAAAAAGTTTTAGATTTAAAAAAAAACACTCAAATCAGAAAATATTACCAAATTCCCTCTAGTTCATCCTCTGGGCAGCCTCTTTAGCAAGAACTCTCTCTTTTGCCTTGGTCTTTGCCTGTGATTTTGACCCCATGATTCCACCACCCCACTTCTTCCTATACTCATCATACTTATCATTGAAGTTTGCCTAAAAAACATCAAATAAAAAAACATGTTTTAAAGTCAATAATATAATAAAATTTTACGTTTTATATAACTAATTAGATTTTATGTTATGTACCTTGATGGCCTCCAATATTCGGCTGAATTCCATTTTATCTTCGTTCTTGACCGTAGTCAAGCACAGTGCTGCAGCGGTTTTCTGATGAACAATCTGAAAATATAAAAACATATGTTACTTCCATCTGAAAGAATGAAAGCAGAAAATATTAATTATAATATGAAGAACACGTACAGCTCCTAATCGTGATTTCCCTTTCACAATACAGTAGGGGATTTCCATCTTTCTGCAGAGTGCGGGAAGCCAGACAACCAATTCAATTGGATCAACATCATGGGCAATGATTACCAATTGTGCCTTGTTCTGGAATAAAACAAGAACGTTACAGAGTGTAATATGCGAATAAAATATAAAAATAGAGGTAACAACGGGTCGGGCCATGTCAAATAGGTCTGGAGTTTCTTGACCCATTTGACCCGTTTACTTATAAGCATTCTTTTATTTAAGACACTTGACCTGTTTGATGTAACTATAAGCCCCAATTGACCCATTCATAAGTAAATTTGCCCATATTGCTACCTCTAGGAATGATACATTCTAACTATGAAAAGATAAGAAAACCTGCTCAATAAGGTAAGTGACATGGTTCAGACCATACTTCACAACAATCGGTTTCTTAGCTTCAGCCGTCTTCCCATCCGACTCTGCTTGAGCTCTTTTTACAAGACGTTCTTTCTTTGCAGCTTTATCTTCTGGTCTGTACTTGAGTAGCATCTTGAACAAAGTAGTTGCTGCATATTACATTTACAGAAAAAAAATAGCAGCTCAATAAAAAATTATAAACACACAAAAGCATGTGCAGAAAAGCTTTAACTAATAATTACAATTCAAATGAAACAACAGTTTCAGTAAACAGAATATCAGACCCCATATCCTACAAACTGTATACACCCCCCATCAAGTTTTCATCTTGTAAAACTCTATAACGCTGTGTTCCCGAAATTACTAAAGGGAAGAAAAAAAAAGAAAGGATTCCTTCCCTTTCTTTTCTTTTCCCTTCTTTTCCTTTCTCTCCAAATCTTTCCAAATTGGAAGGATAGAAATAAAATAAGCCTTGTTTTCCCTTCATTTCCCTCCATTTCCCTCTTTAAAAAAAACTAGGGAACACTTTCCCCCATTTCCTTTCTTTCCCCCCTCAAAAAAACTCGGGAACAAGGGTTTATTTCCCCTTCCTTTCTTTTCCCTCTTTAAATGAGACTCGGGAACACAGCGTAAGCGTGTTCATAAACAGCTGAAACCAACCGAACCACACTAACAGAAGCAAATTGGCCTGTTCCGCTGGTGGAGTTTAAACTGTTAGGCTCAAGATTTACAACTTCACGGTTTGAAAAAAAAAACTTAACTATTTGGCCAGGCCAACTAAGTTAACGTCTTTACAATGTATGTTTCAATACTTGACTATGCAGTTATGAATATGTTTAATAATAATGAACCATCTGATCAACTTAAAGAAAGTCATGCAAATAATAATCTTGGAAAGAAAAACAGTCCAATCCCCCCAAACCGCCAACACAGACGGTTTGGTTTGCCATTTTTCAGAAGCATATTTACCAGTTTGGCCAAGAAATTTCATCAAAAACAGCTGAGGTATATCAAGGAACAGGTTGTGCTCGTCACTTGTCTCAAAAAACTTGTACATAAACAAAATTGGACAAAAATCCAATGACATTGCCAATAAAAACTGATTATAAAATATACATGTGATACCGCTTTTGATGATACTACATAGAGATGTTTTCTAGCAAATTAATCATCCAAAAAAAACAACAATACATGTAAGGTCTAGTAAGGAATTAACAACAAACTATGTAAACAAGTAAGCAGAGGGAGCATGTAAAATCACCTAACATCTTAAATGTTAACACAAATTTAAGTCTGCCTTAATAACAACTAGGGTGTTCAAAAAGATCTGAATCCAAACATCCGAATGAAAAACCTGAAATTCTACACCCAAATTATCTGAAAATTCAATATTTTCAGATTTGGATAGTAATTTTTTAAAAATTTAGATATTTCAGATATCCAAAATATTTTATTTAATTTTTTATAAAATATATTTATTAGGTATATAGCTTTCTTTAAAATATATTTTGGATATTTCTTTATAAAATATAATTTATTTATTTTTTTATAAAATATATTTCGGATATCCGTTTAAGTATCCGAAATTTTTCTGATAATTTCTGATACGGATACTGATATCAATTATCTAAAATTATCGGATATCCGAGCCGATTTTGAACACCCCTAAATTATCACCTAACATGAAGAAAAATAGAACAAATTTACCAAGATTTTTGTCAAGAGTCTTAGTAAACTGGTTCAAAGCTGGTGGAACCTTCAACCGCTGCTTGAGGATCCTCCTCTTCCTCTGAATTCGAACAACTTGAGGCCATCTTACAAATCTGTGTAGATCCTTTTTCGGAGGCAAAGCTCCACCGATCCCAAACTGCTTCGGCCGTTTCTCAAACAACGGATTCACCACCTTCTCCTGAAGTCAACAACAATTAGTTTATTAAACTAACATCAACTTCAAAACGACGCCATTTGTTCAAAAACAATCAAAACAGAAAATCAACCATACCGTTTTCTTCTTAGTTGCAACCGCCTTCACGCCCTTCTTCGGAGCCTTCAAGTAAGCAAAAATTACACATATGATTAATTGATTAGCATCGGAAGAACTAAATCGATCAGAAATTGAATTAGGTTTTTGACGATTAACGAGTACTCAAAATTGCAAGTAGATTTGGATACTTGGATAATCAATTTACGCACATTAGTTTACAAAATCAATAGAAGTTCATAAAAACGGATAAATTGAGGTAGAAGACTGACCATTGGTGGAAATTCGGATTCAAGGGGTCGAGACGGCGACAATGAAGAACCCTAACAGAAATGAATGATTTTCCAGAAGAAGATTTTCTTTTAGGGTTTCGCATACGACCTCCTATTGGCGTGGGCTTATTTGGGCCTGAATTTTAAAATATCCATATACGGCCCAATTCGGCGATGGGAGCTTGTCTGGTCCAGTAGAGTTGCACAAATCACAAATGGTTAACATCTATAATAATAAATAAAAGTTTAAAATGACACTTGTCACTTTCTCATGTCTTTTTACATTGGTTTTTCTGTATCTCTCTTCTAATAAATACGCCTGTATTATTAAATAATAATGATATTATAAATATATTATTAAAGAAAAATACTAATTATATTAAATAAGAATATATAATAGGAAATCAAAATATAACTAATTAAAGAAAAATACTAATTTGTTATATACACACACATTTCAACTTGATATATCTCGAGACGATCATAATAGTCTGACAAGTTAGAATGTATTTACAAATTTATAAGTTATATCGTTTTCAATATACAACATGTGTAATACACGAGATTCTAACCTAGTACTCTTATGTAACTTAGTTTTCTAAGTGATTTAACTTGCATGATGTGTTAAAAGTGGTTAAATACGTAAAGGAATGCGTATGAAGTTGTGCCGGTTTGATTCTAAATATCAAAAAGTAGATAAAAAACGTGCCATAATGGTATATCATGAAATCGAGAAAAAGTTATTAAAAAGGAGCATTAATAAACATGAAAACGTATTTAAAAGAAAAAAAGCAAAATATATCATATTTGATCTGACTTGGTTTTGAATAAAATTTGCAATAAAACGCACACCGGATGGGTTCTGGATAAAATTTATGCCGAAACGTAGATAAAAATAAACGTGTCGCAACGGTTTATTTTGAGTATACGAAAACACTATATTTCAAAAGTTATAAGAGGAAAACAAAATATGTGTAAAATTAATTATAAATATAAAAAAAAAAATTAAAAATGCATGTGTGTGATTAAAATAATAAAAAAAATAAAAAAGGGAAAAGCTAAAGTGGGAACCGACAGCAGGGGGAGACGAATCTGTGCCCACTGGGAAACTGAGTTTTAGATGATAATGAGATCTTAATCGAATTAATGATAACGACAGCAGGGGGAGACAAATCAAATGACTCATTCTTAATCAAATTTTAGATGATAATGAGATCTTAGCTTAAGGTAGCATTTGGTATGCAGGAATAGAAGGTGGAATGGAATGGACGATTACGAGGGAATGAAAAAATGGTGTTTGGTTGGACGATGGAAATGAATCACCTATTTCACAAGTGATGTCATTCTCTCTAAATCTCTCAAATTCATTTCATCCACCCCCTTATTTTCTTTTCATTTCATCCCCTCTTTCACCCTTCATCATCACCACCATTTACCACCGGAACTAAATGGATATCTGTATATAGGTCATGCAAAGGTAAGTTGCTATTTTTTTCATATTCTAACAGGTCTCTTAAATTTGGATACTTTTTTTGCATATCTGCAGGCTATGTTTGTTGACTTTGGTCTTGCAAAAGAAAGAGGTGTACAATTCCTTTGTTTCAAATATTATAAATAAAATTATGTAAAAAGGAAATTTTCTATGTTCTATATATATATGCTTTAGTTCATGTCTTATTCAAATACGCATCTTCTTATTGTTTTTAATTAACGCTAATTGTTAATAGTCTTTTGTGCTGGATACCATGAATGCATTACCAAATGAAAGGTTAAAGGAGAATTTTGTTTGTGATGTGTTTTCAAAGGTTAAACTTTTTATCTTTGGTATGCAGGTTTAAAAAAAGAAAATGGGGATGCTTAGCTAGCTCAGGTGACATGCCATCATCTCATTCTACAAGCTCTTGCTGTATGCATTGGGTTACAAGAAGCCATTGGTTCATGAGTTCATCATAGGTGATGAAAAGTAACTTTGTGAATTGTCTTAAATCCTTATTCTGTGGTTTTGTGAATTGTCTTGGCAATCAAAGTTCTGCTTTAACTGTCAAACTGCATATATCCAGATATATCTAGTATGACAATCTTTTTTACAACTCTTTTTTAATCGTTTATTTTCAGGTTTTCTCTCATGCCTAATCGTTGTCGTCGTGGTTTAATGGTGAAACTAAGTATTTTTCTTTCTTTTTTATTTGTGTTATATTAATACTTGTATACGAATCGGTTGATTACAATTTAGCTTCAAATTCTAGTCCCCTTGGAGTTTGGCGATGATTTTCCCGTTTAACAAGTAATGACAATAGCGAACATTGAATGTTGTGATGTCGCAACCCCCGTCACATGGGAGAGCCTCGTCCAACTTCGATCAATGTCCTACTCGGTCATTATTTGATATTATAAATCTAACAATTTTTTATATTGGATATTGTGATGTCGCAACCCCCGTCACATGCTTTAGTAATGCAACGAACACTTTTGTTCATATTACAAGTCTGGACAATTAGGGGTCGTTTGGTTCGTGGAATTCTATAGAATTGAAATTTGAATTGGAAAACTTTTCATCAAAACCCGTGTTTAGTTGGGAAACAAAGGAATAGAATTGGAATTAATTCATTCAATCAACGGAATTTAAGACCATCTAACTTTCCTTCAGTTAAGTAAAGGAATTAATTCATTCTCTTTAAACACACTTATCTTATTATAAAAAAATCAGCGGAAGTCTTCTTTAAAATAGTTTTATCTTTTTAACTCATTATCGTTCTTAACTTTACCTTACGAATGCATGCACACTAATCCGAGTAGCACCGCTCCCAAGCCAAGATACCTCGTCACGTAAACCCATCTGCAAAACAATCAAACGTACATACAAAGTCAGCTACGCTGAGTGAGTTTTAACAGTTTATATTAACAGAAAGTGTTTTCGTCACGGATATCATTTAATTGAATTCAGGACATTTCAATCCTTTATAAAATGGTTACTTGATGTCAATTTCTTATTTTTCTTAGAACACCCATACTTCAGCAAATGCGGTTCACAACGACAAGTATCATACATTTGTAATTGAGAATAGCAATTAGATATATTGTATAAACATCTAACGTGACATTCTCACCAACCTTCTTTTATTTTGCTTATTTAAATATAATTAAAAGTTTAACTTCTAATAACCCATTTGACTATAAGTGTCTATAACGCTCCTAAATGTCACGTTCAACTACCTTGTTTTAGCTTTATATTGGGGTCCAAACAAGATTTGTTCTTAGCCTTTGGCTTATATTTATCTCTCATAAATGATAGATTTGTGGATTCTAATTCAAGAGATTTCTCTCAAAATACAACGATAACTTACACAAGTTAGATTTTGACATGCCCGTACGATTTTTCCACGGACCGCAACCCATTTCTTTCTCATCCTCTCTTAGAACCAGAAGCATGGTTTCTCTCTCTCTTTCATACCAGCAGGTAGGGGTGTGTAAAGTCGGTTATGGATCGGTTTTGACCTCTTCCATAACTGTGTGGTCGGTTATGCTTTATTCCATAACCATAACCGCTTGTTCGGTTAACCGTCTGTCAGTAGCGAAGTTTGAAGAAAAACACAGGGAGGCCGGGATTTTTTTTTCCTATCAAGGGGGCCGGAACTAGAAAATTTTCGCCGAATACGTATAAATTAACAATATTGAGCGAAAAATCGGCCGAATACGTATAAATTAACACTACTGAGCGAAAAATCGGGGGGGGGGGGGGGGACCCTAAGAAAGCTTCGCACATGCCGTCGGTTTTGGTTAATTAACCACTTTTGTTCCGTAATCACAAAACACATTTTTTTAGTAAAAGACATGAGATGATGTTAGTAACATTATTTTTTTTCTAGTCATAAATTAATAATTAATGCATTAGTTATCTACAATTTTTTTTGAAAAGTGACTAGAATAATTTGTGATATATTTTGTGCACCCTTAACAATAACCATAGTGAATGGGGGAAATTATTTATATTTTGTTCATATATCTTATGCATAGGGTTGTATCGGTTCGGTTCGGTTAACACTCGGTTATGAGACACCCTTAACCATAACCGCTTGATCCGTTAATCAAAGAACCTTAACCATAACTGTCGGTTAACTTTGGTTATCGGTTAATTCGATTCGGTGGCGGTTCGATTATCAGTTAATTTCGGTTAACGGTTAAGATTTGTTCACCCCTACCAGCAGCGGTTCATTCTCCCCCATCCCACTATTTTCCATCTTTCCGTCCACGGTGGTCAGGTAGGTCCATTTCTGAAGCTATTTGAAGGCAATGTGGCTTTTCAACGTTGTGTTTGTATCTTTTGAAAAAAAAAATACTAAATAACTTGCAACGAGCATTGTTTAGACACCAAATCTCTTCATTTCTCTACGCAGGAATAACTCAAACCACCTTATTGCATGAAGAGGCATCACTACCACCAACGGAAGATTGCCCACTTGAAGCCATTTGAGATATTTTTTACGAACGTTAAGAGAATAATGAGTGTTTTTGAGATTTTTGAGAGTAGAAAGCGCTTTTGACTGTTGTGATTCAATCAAAACACCCTGTAATATCTGAGATTTTGACATATCCTTTCTTAAACCCTAGCACGTGTTGGTAAATTAAAACTCAAAAATCGTATTAAAACTATTCATTTTAAATTAATTTTTATACTTGAAACATATATATGTATATATATATATATATATATAAGTGAGAGTTGTTTAAAAGTATAATTATATGTATATATATATATATATATATATATTTATAAAACTATAATTAGGTAAATGATATCAACTCCTTTTAATTTCTTAAACTTATAAACAAATAATCATGTGAATCATTTTATAAAAAAGATTGAACTCATTGAGAAAACTTATTAAACTTTTAATTATCTTATAAAAACTTCAACCGTAATCGCCCCACCTAATCCGGCTTTAACTCGCGAAATCGGCTATAAATATCGATTAGAATCTTCAGTAACATCACACCACAACTTCCTTCACTCTCAATTTCTCTGATTAACTACTGCATTTGGCCGATTGAAGCTGCGACAGCCGAACCAGAACTCAAACCCAATCTCCCTCATTTCGATATAATTTCAGGTAAAATCTAAAGCCAAAAGGCTCGCAATCGTGTATAGATCAAAAGCCCTCTGTTTAATTCCATTAACAGAGGGCAAATCGATGTGTATTTGACCGAAATCGTTCTAGGGTTCATAAAGGAAAAGGGGGCGATTGGAAATTCTTGTTTATGTATTTTATTTTCCAGATATAACACTAACGAACCCGTAGTCGGGATGGTTAGTGTGCATGTGTGTGTTGGTGACCCGGGCAAGACCCGAGTTCGAATCCGGTTAAGCTAGGTCTTACCCTTTTATTTTTTTAGCCACTTTCAAATAGTTTTGATTCTTTTAATAATTTTTATAAATTCTGTTAAATATTTATAGACAAAAAAATGAGTTATTTTTACACTCTTTACCTTCTGAAATCATTTAATTAAACTTGATTAAAACTTGAGATCAATGATGCTTTGAAAATAGTTACAAACATATAAAAATTATAAAAATAATTCTAAATTTTATAAAACTTATACTTCCATCACAAATTATTTTATAAAAAATCAGAAACTTTAATTGGCTAAATAGTAAATTTACTTTGTTAAGTTATTTATACATTTCTAATTAAACAGAAAACTTAAATAAACTTTTATAAAAATCAGAAAAGTTTATAAATTTATTTAACCAGAAACTTATAAATTTATAAACTTTATAAAACTTATATAAACATAAATCTATTTGTTTATATAAAACAAGAGAAATAATTATACCTTATTTAATTTCGATATAATTATAAACTTATAAACTTTATAAAACTAAATGAAAACTTCAAACATTTATGAACTTAAAATTAAGATATAACCATTATAGGAAATTCTAATTAATATCTTATAAACTTATAAGTGTTATTGTCTATTTAAACTTATTTATATTACGAGTTAATTTGTATTATAAATACTAAATACGTAGAAACTTAAACAAATCTTAAATGATTTATGTGGATTAAATAAGCAATTGTTCTTGTAAATCATTATTTTATTTCAAACCAATAAACTTGTTACACTTTGAGGTCTTTCATCCAAAATCTCTATTGAAACTTGATTTAAAACTTTATAAACTCAATCCTTCCCGTCCCCCGTTTGGAACCCTAGACAATTCTAGTCAATCTTGAAATCATGGATCCTTGCCATAGACTTATAGGATCATACTTTAAACTTTATACTTGTATTCTTAGGCTTGTTGTGAGGATATTCTCCCTCAAAGTCTTGCTACACTAAAATCTTGTTGGACACTTCCTCATCATCCAAATGAGTATACTTAGCCCCTTTTTCCTTTCTATGCTTTTGGGGTAAAACATGTTCAAAATTCTTAAACTTATACAATTCTTGTACAACTATGACTACGTGTTTATTCTTATGTTAAACTTGAGACTTGTATGCTTAGATTAAACTTAAAACTAGCATATTCATTAACTTTGATCAAGCCTATAGTAACAATGATAGATCTATTGTATTTGACCAATCCACCTTGATTGATTGACCCCTTCCGGGGGGGGGGGGGGTGGAGCCCTTGGTAATTGTTACTGAATTAAATTTTAAACTTGAGACTTATAAGGGTAACCTGCGGGTTATGCCTAAACTTGGTTGGAGGGTTGATATGCACAATGTCTAACATGCTTGTTTTCTCATACTTACATTATATAATGCATATATCATAATGAATTGTAATTCTTTTCAAATACTTGTTAAACTGTGTCAAAACCTTTGTATCTCACCAACTATTTTGTAGTTGACAGATTTTTTCACATGTTTCAGGTTCTACATCATGAGACTTATTTGTGATCACATAGGATGCTTTGGACCTAGACTACTTATCAATTAAACGTTGTATTCTTGTTATGTTTCCTTGTATTGAACCTTAAATTATTTATTAATGAAATATTGAAAACTTTAATAGTCAACCTTGTGCTATTGAACAACCGCGTCCGCCCCGACGTATAATCCGCCGTCGGTTGGGGTGTGACACACCCCCTACATATTTATACCAATATACGAGGGCCAAATTGGTAAAAAAACAACTATTTTTCGAGCCAAACGGTAAAAAAACGACTAGCAGCAAGGTCAAAAAACGACTAGCAGCAACAACTATTTTGTTTTAATGGTCGAAACTGGTTTGTATCTCGACCGGGTTGTAAACCGGACTAGGTGGAAACAGGTATGGCATCGCTAGAGTGTAAATTGGTATAAGGCCCGACAGTTTGGGTCAGTTTTCTTTGGTGGGCACTAGATCAGGTTATAAACCGGGTCAAAAATTCAAACTGGTTTTTTCCCCCACCTCTACCAGAACACGCGGGTTTTATTTACACTAGTTAAGTCGTTATGTTTAAAACGTCTAAATTCTTGAACCAATAATGCCCAATAAAAATCTTAAGAAATAGCCCAATGTCTAACTGGGTCGAATCCACAACCCATAATTTAATTTTAAATAATTAAAAGCCTCATCAAACCCCAAACACACTCTATAAATGACTGCATTTTCAACATCCACCTCAAAACCCTAATCGATCAAGCGCCGTTTTCCTCTGAATGCCTTCGATGCTCGTCACCTTTCATCGTGTATCTTTCTTTTTCATTTCCTTTACAGTTTTAAGCTTTTTCTATACTCAAATCCGCCGGAAAATAGGCCAAATGATGTGTTTATTTACGAGTTGAATACCCGCATTCATGTGGGTATTGTGATTCTGACTCTGAATAGGAAGATCTGATGCCTATTTCTTTTCAATTTTGTAATCTCATTTTCGGTTATTCAAGTTTTAATTTGTTAAATTTCAAGATTTGCTGGCCGGTGATGACAGTTTATTAAAATGGTTCACTGATATGCAAGTTTTTAAACTTGTTAATTTGTTGAAAATCATGAACTAGGACGGTCTGAGGCAATTCTTATCTGGGTTTTTATAAAGTTTTAATCTTTTTTAAATTTTATTGATTTTTGTCATCTGGGTTTTTATAAAGTTTTTATCTTTCTTAAAGTTTTTTTTATTTTTTTCATGTGGGTTGTGTATGAAGACATTATATGTTCAAAACAGTTATCCCTGTCTGATCAATCTTGATGTATTACATCTGATCTGACTCATTTCCACATGAATTCTTCATTTTTATAAAACTCTTTTTTTTTTTTTTTTATCTTTTTTAAGTTTTATTGATTTCGGTTATGTGGGTTGTGTATGATGATACCTTATTTTTAATACAGTTATCCCTGTCTGATAAAACTTGATGTATTACATTTTATCTGACTCAAACCCACTTTTTTATATTTTATTTTAAAAAAAAATTCAGTTAATTTTTGTTTATTCAATAGGAATAGAAACTGGTACCGTACGAGGGATTTGAGATTTCATAACAAAAGATACCTTAATTGATACTATACCAAATGAGTATACATCGGATTCCTTGTTGAATAACGTTGATTGGAATTATAACAAGTGAATTAGATGTATACCCTTTGGTATAATAAAAGTTTGTATCTTCTTGAAGTGAATTACCATGTGTAAATGACACTTTTTTGGTTTATATTTGTTTGTAATCAGTTAATGTTTTGTTATCAGTGCTCTTATTTACAGGGGATGACTTAGCTGACTAAAGCAATTTGAGACTGGATTGGACCTTGTGAATAGTGAGAGAATATTTTAAGCTACTCAATAAAAGTCTAATGTAAGAACATCATTGTAGGATGTGGGTGTCTTTGCTGCACTCCTATTGCTTGAATCTCTTTTAAACTAAGGCAAGAACACTTTTAAAGATATCATTTCTAAGGCTAGTTCATAAAAACTTTGAGTTTTAAAGGTTTGAATAGCTTCAAGAACTAAATTCCAATGTTGATTGAGTTTGGACTTGAACCGCCTCAGTCCATACCCATTTGGATATAAGAGCCAAATTGGAGTCCCTGAGACTTCACAATTTAAGCTTACCCTTATCCTTCGGGCCGTGACCTTCTCTCAGAAACCCAATGGATCTTCGCCTCACTAGACCCCCCCTCATAAAGCGTTTGAATAAACTCTCAATATCATCGAAACTCTAACCGGGGCCTTGTACACTGGAAAATAATAAATTGTTACTTTTGAGCACCAATTTAATTAGAGTAACCGTACCCCCAATAGAGAACAAAGAGGCCTTCTACTGAGAGAGACGAAATTCCACCATGTTATAAATGGGCCTACACTAAGTCACTATTCATATTCGCCTCCACCATAAGCTCGAATATATGTAAAGAATGGATCCAACTTTGCATCGGATTACCGAAGCAAAAGACTCCACTTCAGGAGACTCAACCCTAACACCAAAAACATTACCCAAGTTGATCTTCAAATCGGAACATAGAAAGAAGCATCTTAGAATCCTCGCTATATTCTGGCCATGAGGGACAAATATCCTATAATGATAGCATCATCCATGAATAACAGGTGGGACAGAACCGGCTGCTATTCGGAGTTTGAACACCATCAAAAGCCCCTGCCTCGTAAGTTTTCTTAATCATCATCGAGAAAGCTTCCATGGCAATTAAGAATAAAAGCGGGGAAATACGGTCGCCTTGATTTGTCCCCTTATGGCATTGAAACTCAAAAGTAGGCACACCATTCACAAGAACCGATGCCCTAGCCGACGACAAATTGCCCAAGATCCACACATGCTAAATATGAGGAAAACCCATTTGGGCCATAATCAAACACAAAAAATCCGAGTTGACATTGTCATAGGTCCTTTCAAAATCTATTTTAAATAACATAGCTTTTTTATTTTTCTTCTTAACCCGTGAAATAACCTCGTTCACTATAAGAGGGCCGTCCAAGATAAATCCGATTGATTAATTGATCGAGATGATCGATCCCAACACCTTCTTAAGGCGCATAGCTAGGAAAGCCGATTGATTGATTGAGATAATTGATCCTAACACCTTCTTAAGGCGCTTAGCTAGGAATTTGGAGATTGCTTTACTAATCACCCCGACCAACGTAATTGGACTATAATCATTCAGATCGCCCGGGTCAAGGAGTTTGAGAATAAGCGTAATGAAGGCCGACCCACACCCTTTGTTTATCAAGCCAGTATTGTGAAATTCCTCAAAGACATTAAGGAAACCAGTATTGTGAAAACCCATTTGGGCCATAATCGAACACAAAAAATCCTAGTTGACATTGTCATAGGCCCTTTCAAAATCTATTTTAAATAACATAGCTTTTTAATTTGTCTTCTTAACTCGCGAAATAACCTCGTTCACAATAAGAGGGCTGTCCAAGATAAATCCGATTGATTGATTGATCGAGATAATCGATCCCAAAACCGTCTTAAGGCGCTTAGCTAGGAAAGCCGATTGATTGATTGAGATAATCGATCCCAACACCTTCTTAAGGCGCTTAGCTAGGAATTTGGAGATTGCTTTACTAATCACCCTGACCAACGTAATTGGCCTATAATCATTCAGATCGCCCGGGTCAAGGAGTTTGAGAATAAGCGTAATGAAGGCCGACCCACACCCTCTGTTTATCAAGCCAGTATTGTGAAATTCCTCAAAGACATTAAGGAAATCAGATTCAAGGATACCCAAAAACTTTTTAATAAACTTAAAATTCAAGCCATCAGGACTTGGCGCACGGTCCTCCCACAATCAAAGATGGCAGATTTGATTTCATCAGCCGAAAACCTCGCATTGAGAAAGCTAGCATCCCCATCCGAAATAATACTCAAACCATGGCAAACAAACACCGGGCAAGATGTCTTCTCTTCCACAAAACGATTACGAAAAAAAAAATCAAAGAATGCTTTTTTGACCCGGGCGGATTTAGAGACCCATTCCCCATTGACAAACATCCCCGAAATCGAGTTACTGACCCTCTGACAGTTAATGATACCATGAAAAAACGAGGAATTATCATCCTCGTACATCGCCCACTTAATTCTCGACCTCTGTTTCAACTCTTGGATCCTGAAAAAATCCAAATCCAGAAGGCCCTTTTTGCACCCTAGCTAGGGTAAGCATGCTTCGGAGTACCTGAAAAAAACCTCAGGCCCGGCCCGATAAAACCCTAGACCGACCCGAAGTACATAACATGTAGGTGGTTCTTGGGTATTATTTATACTAGTTTCTGGGTTCAGTTCGGGCTTCGGTTTGGCCCGAGAATACCTAGTTTTTCAGGCCCGTCCCGAATATGAGAGTCAATCAACCTAAAAAGAAATCGGGGTTTAACAAGATTAAACATATCGCATGCAATTTTAAAGCCCGCACATAATGTATTTGAATAGGTTTCATCCCCGCGTTGCCTTTACCCAATTCCCAATCCAATAAATCGTTGGCTGTATTCATTGGCTGCATTTCATCCCTGCGTTGCCTTTACTGCATCAATCCAGAAATTGATTTCAATCTGCTAGGCTGCCATTAACTAAAACAAAGTAAGTATCGTATATATCACTCAGTTATATACAACTGCTACGCTGGAAGAGATCATAAGCAGTTCATTCGAAATATAAACGATCATATATAAACATTCACGTCTAAGAAACCCACTAATTGATTGTATTAAACAAATTCAATTACATTTTCATATGGATCACTCAATCACAGTTCTTGCCTGTATGAAACTCAGTTTTTATTTGGCCGTATGATTATTTTATTTACTAACTTGGTTTGTTTTACTTGTTGAATAAGGTAAGATGTATTTAGAGTGAGAACTTATCAAGTGACGAATCTCATGCGGGATGTAGAAGATAAAGACTGATGGCTATAAAATTCTCCAAGTATATCTGCTGCGGACTCAACAATTTTGATAACTGATGAAGTTGCTGTGGATAAGGTCTATGCTGCGAATAGTTAAGTTCTGCTGCTGATGAACAACTATGCTACGATAGCTTTATCTGCTGAAGTCCATAGTTGTTGCTGATAGGCTTTTCAGCAGCATCAAACATTGATGCTGCTGATAGGCAAAATCATCAGCAGCTTTGACTTTACTACTGACACTTTCTGTTGCAACACTGACACATATATCAGCAGAAGGAATGTTATTGGTGCAGATGATAAAAGACAAGTCTACTACTTCTGAGGTCTCCTACAAAGATTCCTACGAAGACTTTTGTTCTGCAGATGTCTGTTTGCTGTAGTTTGTCTTTTTCTTGTCTACTAATTGTAGTGTAACTTGTAACTGTCAAAGATCAACGACTTGTGTTTGATCTGATCCTTAGAATCAAGGGTCTGTCTTGATTCTAAGTTCCTTTATATGTATTTTTTATCTTTATTATACAAGTGTGCTCTCTAAGAGTTGTCTCTGTAACTTGTAAACTTTGAAGATCAATACAATTTGCATTTATCAGTATTTTCATTGTTCATTGTTACATTGCACAATTGTGATTGTTTCCGCCAATTACAACTGAACAGAACCATCTTGTAAAACATCGATCCTACAAGTGGTATCAGAGCTTTGGGTCTCAGATTAAACAAACTCACACTTGTTTAATTACTATCTGGTTCTGTTACCATTATCTCTTTGCTGCTCAAACATCCATCCAAAGTATGGCACAAAATACTGGATTTGATGATATTGGAAGCCTTCACAGACCACCAAGATTGGTGTCTGGGGAAGATTATGACATGTGGAAAAACAGAATGGAAAACTTCTTTTGCTATCAAGAATATGGAATGTGGAGATCCATAATCGATGGTCCTTATGTGCCTATGGTGGCCTTTGCTGATTTCGGAGGACCATCTGTCCCCAAAGAAGCTTCAAAATATTCTGAGGAAGATATTAAGAAGATGGAGGTAGACTTTAAAGCTCTAGGAGCTATACAGATGTGCTTGCCAAATGAAGTTTTTCACAACTTCAGAGAATACAAGACTGCTAAAGAGCTATGGAAGGCTCTTGAAAAGATGTTTGCTAGATCTGAAGAGGTGAAGGAAAACAGAAGAGACATTCTAAAGCAATAATATGAAAAATTTTTCTGCAAAGATGGTGAGTCTCTTACCACTCACTACAACAGGTACACCTATCTTGTGGGTGAGCTACAGTGCTCTAAGGTCAAGCTGGAGAATGAAGATATTCTCAAAAAGTTCATCAGATCTCTTCCTAGTTGCTGGACACTCTACACAGTGTCAATCAGAAGAACTGAAAACTTGAAAATTCTCACAATGAATGAGCTGTTTGGTATGTTGAAGACATATGAGCTGGAGATGATTCAAGCTAGAGAAAAAAGATCAGGTCATTCATCTTCACCCTCATCATCCACCACTTGCTCTGCATTACACTCTGACCATTCACTTCCAAGTTCAAGCAACTACTATCCTCCTATTGTCACACATCCTCAAACACCCACCTCACAAGTAAACAACTCACTATTCCTTCTTGAAGCCCCTCCTCAAAATCTCAACTCTGCTGCCTTTGTCTCTGATACACCAAGTAATATGTCCTTTATCAAAGAAGATTTGGAGTACTTCTATCCAGATGACCTAGAAGAAATGGACATAAAACACTCTTATGCTATGTTATCTCTCAGAGCAAAAAGATTCTACTCTAGAACTGGAAGACCTGTTCCAAGCAACAATTCTAACACCAGAGTTGGCTTGGACAAAAGCAAGTTAAGGTGTTATAACTGCAACCAACTCGGTCACTTTGCCAGAGAATGTATAGCACCAAAGGCAAACCCAGCTGATGCACAACCAAGATAACCACATCAAGGTTAAGAAGGTCCAAACACCCAACCTGCTCAAACTGCATCCTGTGCAGCTCAACAAGTTGGAACAACAGACTTTGATTGGAGCTTTCAATTTGAAGAACTATCTTCGAACAACCAAGCTCTTATGGCAGACACCAAGGAGATACCACATCAGGTATATGAACATCGTTGTTCTCAAGCTTGCATAGATAAAGTGTTGGGATATAGAAAGCATAATCAAAATCTAATAGATCAAAATGAAGAGTTTCATCAAATGAAATCTGAGTTAAGTTATAAAGAAAAAATTAACTTCCTAAAGAAAGAGATTTCATCACTAAACATGAGCAAACAAATCTTGAAACTCAAATTGATGATCTATTAGTAAAGTTGAAAGCTACAAGAGCTGAGCTGGCAGATCAAAAGGTTCATGTTGATAAGTATGAGTTTGCATCCAAAAAGCTGCAAAGGTTGTTGGATGCACAAATCCATGAAAAGGTGACTGCAGGCCTTGGTTATGTAGCCATACATGAACCCAACTTCAACCTCACAAACCTTGATCATGTAAACCGAAATCTTGATCCTTCCAAGGAAGAAATTGCTGTGCAAGAATGCAGTACCTCCATAGAGTCTGAGCCCACATGCTCAGATTCCACTGAAAACTCTGAAGCCCCTTTACTTCCCACCAATGAAGTAATTCTGAAAACCACCAAATCTGGGAAAGTGATTCAAACCAACTTTCCAAGCCCTTTTATTCCATCTATACCAGTAACTCAACCCACCAAACAGATCAAAATCAGTTATCCTCTTTAAGAAAGAAAGCTGATCATTGAAAAAGGATAATCCTCAACATCCACAGAAAAGTGTTTGACATCCACAAACCTCAAACCCAACCCTGCAAGAAAAGTGTTTGACATCTGTCATGCACCTAGAGAGAGAGTTCCATATGTTCAGAAAACACTAGAGGAAGCCACCTTTGAACACAACAAAACCTATCCCTGGAACTTCAAAGATTTGCTTAAGAGAAAGGACTATGTGTACTTTCAGATGGATAAGATTGCTAAATCATGTTTTGTTTGTGACAAATACAACCATACAGCAAGCACCTGCTTCTATTACCTTCAGCAGCAAAGAAACCTCAAGCAACAAGCTTTTGAGAAAACAAACAAGAACAAAAAGGTAAGGAGCTATGAAGCAAGTTCAATCCATTTTAGAAAATCCATCTCTCCATCAAGACAACCTGCTACTAAACAAAACCGAAAAGCTCAACCATCTTGCATCATCTGTGGTGAATCAGACCACTTTGCTGCAAATTGTAAATTCAATCCTGTCAACCAGCTTTCTCAATCATCAACAGTCAAGATCCTCCCTGATAGACAGAAACCAGTTTATAGAAGAACTCCTACAGAAAAACCCACTTTCAACAGGAAGATAAAAAAGGAGAAGCAAGAAATTGTTGAACCATCAGCAGCAACCAAGAATGCTGTTGACCATTTGAAGCCTAAAATAATGAAGAACAAATCCAAGTCCTCAGCAGCAACCAAATTTGCTGCTGATCAATTAAAACCATCCGCAACAACCAAGTTTGCTGCTGACCAGTCTAAGCACATCAATCTCAAGAATCATGAAAAAGCATCAGCAGCTAAAGCTACATCTGCTGCTGATAGTATTAAAAGAATTGGAAAGGTGACTCAAAAATGGCAAGCAAACATTGAATGCCCGCATGCTGAGGATTTTGGTCTTAAAACACACACACCACCCAAGTCTGTAAGGCCTTTGGTTCCTCTTTCTAACTAGAACTCTCTCATGTGCAGGAACAACCATGTAACAAGGACAACACCTGGGTTGTAGGCAGTGGTTGTTACAGGCACATGACTGGCAATATGTCCATCCTCTTAGACTTTAGAAACTTTTATGGTGGATATGTTGCCTTTGGGAGTAATTCAAAGGGAGGATCTATCACTGGACAAGGAACTGTGTCCAATGAAAGAATGAGCATTGAAAGGGTGAACTATGTGAAAGAATTAAAATTTAATCTCATGAGTGTATCACAAATCTGTGATCAGAAGCATTGGATGCTTTTCACAGATAAAGAATGTTTTGTGCTTTCTCCTGGTCTAAGCAGACCTCATGTAGAGAAGATTTGTTGACTGCTCAAAGAAAAGAAAATCTCTATGTTCTTGATATGAACAAAGTCATTCCATCTGGCAGTGTATCTTGTTTTTATCAAAGGCATCAGTTGATGAATCTGCTCTATGGCATAGGAGACCGAGCCATGTTAATGTCAAAACCATCAACAAGTTGGTTAAAGGAAATCTAGTCAGAGGACTACCTGATAAAGAATTCCAACTTGAAGATCACTGCATAGCATGTTTGAAGTGAAGCAACACAAGAGTTCTCACAAGCCCATGACACTAAATTCCAACGACACTCCACTACAGCTGCTGCATATGGATCTTTTTGGTCCTACAAATTTCATGTCCATGGGCAAGAAGTCATATTGTCTGGTGATAACTGATGACTACATCAGATTCTCATGGGTATACTTCTTGAGAACAAAAGATGAAACTGCTGAGATTCTTAAATCCTTCATTCTTAGGGTTGAGAATCAAAGCAATCAGAAAGTCAAGACCATAAGGTGTGATCAAGGTACAGAATTCAAAAATCAAGTCTTGAACTGTTTCTGTGAGAGCAAAGGCATTCAAAGACAATACAGTGCTCCAAGAACTCCTCAACAAAATGGGGTTGCTGAAAGGAGAAACAGAACTCTAATTGAGTCTGCCAGATCCATGTTGGCTGACTCAAAACTACCCCTCACATTCTGGGCTGAGGCAGTTAGTACAACTTGCTACGTACAAAATAGAGTTCTCATTGTCAAGCCTATCAATAAAACACCTTATGAGTTATGGTTTAACAGAGTTCCCTACATTGGCTTCTTAAAACCTTTTGGATGTCCATGTACTATTCTCATTACCAGCGGTGTTCTTCCAAAATTTGGTGCAAAATCTGATGAGGGATACTTTGTGGGTTACTCCTCTCAATCCAAAGCTTACAGAGTATTCAACTCTAGAACAAGAATAGTTGAAGAATCAGCAAATGTGAAATGTAGGGAACACATTCTATGTGAAAAAGGGTAAAGGGCCAGATTGGATATTTGATATAGACTCATTCTCCTAAATATTTGAGCCTCTCATCTTCTCAAATATGGAGTCTTCGTCTTCCAAAACACCAGCTACTTCATCAAATGATGACTACAGATTCGGTTTCAATGGTCCATCTATAAGAATCAAAAGACCATCCATTGATGCTCCCTCTGTTGTTGATGCTATTGAGGCCAGTGCAGACAGAACAAGTAGCTCAAATGTGACCAGTAGAAATCTCTCTGAACATGACCATCAAGATGAGTACATTGATCACTCTGTAGCTGACATAGAGGAACCTGCTGCTGATGAGGTAGCTGTACCTGATAATGCTGATACCTCACTACAAGATGCTGCTGCGGTTGAAGACTCCTCAGAAACAAATTCTCTTGAAGATGTTCCTGACCAAAACCAAAGCAATCTTGATCAAGAAGTCAGGCTAGAGGTGGTTCCAGCCCAAAGAATCAACAAAGAACATCCTCTAGAAAATGTCATTGGTCCTATTCAACAAGGAGTATAGACAAGAAGAAAGCCACATGAAGCCAATATATGTTTGTACTCCTGCTTTCTGTCTCAAGTTGAACCAAAAAAGATTGATGAAGCCCTGTAACACAACAGTTGGATTGAAGTAATGCAAGAAGAGCTGCTGCAATTCAAGAGACAAGAAGTGTATACCCTAGTTGATCTGCCACCTAGCCAAACTGCTATAGGCACAAGGTGGGTCTTCAGAAACAAACAAGATGAGAGAGGGATTGTAATCAAGAACAAATCCAGACTTGTAGCTCAAGGCTATACTCAGGAAGAGGGAATTGATTATGATGAGGCATTTGCTCCTGTTGCCAGACTGGAGCCAATCCGAATCTTCCTAGCATATGCTGCATCCAAGAGCTTTACTGTTTATCAGATGGATACCAAGAATGCTTTTCGATATGGAAAGATTGGTGAAGAAGTATATGTCAGACAGCCTCCAGACTTTATAGATCCTTCACATCCTAACAAAGTATTCAAATTAGACAAGGCTCTATATGGGCTACATCAAGCCCCGAGAGCCTGGTATGAGACCTTGTCAGGATATCTACTCAGCAACAACTTCAGAAGAGGTGCCATTGATCATAATTTGTTTATCAAAGATGAAGGTGGAGAGATTCTACTAGTGCAAATCTATGTAGATGACATCATCTTTGGATCAACAAAGAAGAAGTTATGCAAAGACTTTGAGATCCTAATGCACTCAAAGTTTGAAATGAGTTCAATGGGTGAACTAAATTTCTTTTTGGGTCTCCAAGTCAAACAAGTTCCAAACAGAATCTTCATCAGCCAATCCAAATATGTCAAAAGTATTTTGGAAAGATTCAATCTGGCTGATTGCTCTGCTGCAAGAACTCCAATCCAAGTGCACCATCAATTGTCCCCAGACAAAAATGGTCAAGACACTGATCAACATCAGTACAGGGCAATGATTACATCACTCATGTATCTGACTGCTTCAAGACCGGATATCATGTTTGCAGTATGCTTGTGTGCAAGATTTCAAGCAGCTCCAAAGACTTCATATCTTCAAGCTGTAAAGAGAATTTTTAGATACCTTAAGGGAGCTCCAGGACTAGGGCTATGGTACTCTAAAAATGATAAATTCAATCTATATGCATATACTAACAGTGACTATGGTGGATGCAACTTGGACAAAAAATCCATTTCAGGAGGATGCCAATTTCTAGGAGGAAGACTGATTTCCTGGCAATGCAAGAAGCAAACATGTGTGTCAATATCCACAGCAGAAGCATAATACATTGCAGCTTCCAGTTGCTGTGCTCAAGTCATCTGGATACAAAATCAAATGCTGGACTATGGGATGACATTCATGGCAACCCCCATTCACATTGACAACAAGAGTGCTATATCAATTACCAATAATCCTGTGCAGCACTCCAAGACAAAACACATTGACATCAGATATCATTTTATTAGCGATCAAGCTGAGAAGAGGAGAATCATTTTAACCAAAGTTCATACCAATGAACAATATGCAGACTTATTCACAAAAGCCTTTGATGAAGCTAGATTTAGATATCTAGTTGAGTCCATTGGCATGATGAACTTTGATTAAAATTTGTTTCCAAAAACTTCAATAATAAATGTGGTTGTCTTTCTTTTGTTGTAAATAAAAAACTTCTGAAAATTTCAAAAACACTTTAGTTAATCTTGATGACTTCATCTATCAGTAGCAAACAATTTTGCTGCTGATAGTTTTAGTCATCTGTAACAAAAGTTTTTGCTGCTGATTACTTTAGGTCATCAGCAGGAACATGTTTGCTGCTGATAGCTTTAAGGTAATTAGCACCAACACCTTTGCTGTGGACCATCATATCCATTAGCAGCAACCAAGTTTGCTGCTGATAGACTTAACCATCAGCAGCAACCAAGTTTGCTGCAAATGGGTAAATATGGTTTAAATTAAATTTTACCCGCTGTAAAAAGTCACTGTCAGTCTTTACCATGACTGCTATAGTGTGCTACATCTGTAAAACAGTAAAAAGTGAAGCGCTACTGTAGATGTCATATCTACGCTTCTTCTTCTTGTACGGTACAAGTGACCTTTGCTAAATCCCCTCAACCCTTGCCGTTATAACAAAATCAAATTCCCTCCTTCACCTCTTCACATTAAATTCTGACCTAAATCTCCATCGTTTCTCCCCCGCATTCAAGCATTCAAAGCTCCCTGCATCCATAACCAACTTTCAAAAGCTTCATCTTTCCCTCCAAACTTCATCATCATGGCAAACATTGACGTCAACAACCCTAATGATAAATTTTCAACATACCACAATCTCACAGCATATCTGGTAAAATGGAGGAAATCAGAGGGTTTTGATGAAATGATCGAATTCCTGTGTCGATCAAAAATACACTTTGCTCTAACTGTCAACCCAACAATCTACATCTCTCACATGGAAGATTTCTGGAACTCTGCCTCCTACTCCACTGAACAGGGGATTCCCCAAATTAAAGCCAAGGTAGACGGCAAATACATTATCGTCTCTGAAGCAACTCTCAGAAAACATTTCAAGCTTCAAGATGAAGGTGCTCCCAGCTCCTACACCAAAGATAAATACATGAGGAACTTTGTATCCATAGGGTACACTCAAAATCAAGAAGAATACACTGTTGAAAAAGCTCTGCTGGGTCCTCCCTGGAAGTACCTGTGCCACAATCTTCTTCAATGTATATCTCAAAAGAGGAGTGGATGACATCAACTCAACTCTGGACTGGCATCTGCAGTTCATGGTATGATCACTACCTAAGAATTTAATTTTTCTCACTTGATTTTTGAAGGTTTGAGATACAACCTTCAAGAAGGGGCAAAACAAGCTTTTTATTTGTAACCTACGTTCTTGCAGGAAGTTTTTAACAATGAACTAAAAAATCTTTCCAAACCTGCAAGAATCTACATGATAGGGGGACATAAAAATAACATTTTTAAAAGCATGAGAACAGTTTCAGCAAAGTTCTCAGGGGTCAATGTTCCATTGTTATCTACAATGAGGAACATACAAAGTACCCAGGGTGACAGTTCAGCAGCCCTAGCTGATACTGATCCCACACCCTCCACTTCACAGCCTGAACACACAACCACTGCTTCCCTTAATCGAACCCCTGTGCAACCTCCTGAGAGCGCACAGGTACAAAAATACTCACCCCCACTCTTCAAGCCCAACTGGAACAAAGGGCCCCAGTTGTGGCAAGTTATACCAGAAAAAGAAATAAGAGCAAGAAGAATCCTTCTATTCTTGGCTCAGAGGCTCAATCCCAACCTAAAAGCTCTCATCCAGAATCACAACATTCTAGTGAGAATACTTCCTTGGAAGGATCCCTATTAGGATCAAGACCACATCCCGAGTCTGTAGAAATTCTCACTGAGCCTATACTCTTTTGTTCTTTGAACTTAAGTGTAGAGGCACCTAGTCAAGATGATGTACCATCTCCAAATGCTACTATAAAGGAGGTACTGATTGACTTGGCTGCCAATGTACCAAGCCCAAGTTCATCACCCGAGAAGGTCCACTCTGGGAGTCATGATAGAGTGGATATGGAATGGGCTATCACTACTTCTGGTCCATCAATTGACCAGGAGGACAGTTTAACATCATTAAGTCCCCAACCATGGCAACTCACATTGAGAATGTTTCGTTTGAAACATTCTTCACTGAGAGGAATCCCAGGAGCCAAGAAAACCAGGGTGATGGGGATGCAGAGGCTAGGCATAAGGCCCCATCCAGTTCCAAGGATTCCACATCTGTGGATGAGGATAGTCTGAAACTGCAAAACTTGGAATTAACGGCTAGGGTTGCTCTGCTGGAGGCTAAAGTGTCTAAATTAAAGCACCAAGCTTCTATACATGAGTCCCACAAAGTACTAGTTCTGCTTCTACCTCCCTTGTATCAGTAGGCACTCAAACTGATTCAACTTTACTTACTGATGCAACCAAAAATGGGGAGGAAAGCTTTCAAGATGATGATGATAACTTGGAAAAATGGTTCGAAGAACAAGAGGAATTTCAACGTACAATCTTCAAGCCCTCTTTTATTCAAGTTCAGGAGATTGAATGAGAAAACTCCAGAGATGAAGAGGAAGAGGTCTCGAAAGAATGGAGAATAGTTCCCAGGAATGTAGAGGAAGTATTTCCCGAGGAAAGGGAGATAGAAAGGGAAGAAGAAGAAGCATTCCCAGGATTAAAAATACTTGAATCTGCTGCCAACATCTCCAGGAGAGTCATAGCCCCCAAGTTCCCCTTAACAGCAAACAATCTGGAGTTTGACACAATCCTAGCATGGGGATATGATGGCCTATCTGAAAGATTTTGGATTGGATGGGAGTTTGCTGGAGTTCAAGAACACAATTGGGACAATTTAAGCCTATTTGACATCTGGGCCATGCACCTGACTGAATGCATCAATACCTCCAAGAATCTCTCTGCCAGGCTTGCCATTGAACGCTTTCATGATATATGTGAAGGTAATATGCCTAGATTTGAGAGGTTTCTTAAAGAGACTAAGAAGGTGGCTTATCCCAGTCTTGAGGATGAAGAAGCAGAGTCCTCAAGAGCAGCACAAGAAAGAAGAGGTCAAAGACTGGGATTAATAAGAAGCAGGGTCCTGACTGAAGATCAAGTTTTATGCTTAAGGAGACATCTATACAATGAGGTAGTTAGAGGTCTTGAAGTCTATGGATGGTCCAACACTGATCCCTCAAGAATAAAATTCTTCTTGTGTAATGGATCATCCTTTGCAATCAACAACATCCAAGAGATATTAATGCTAAATCTTGACTTTCTTGTTAAAGTTTGGGAGCTAAGATCACAAAATTTTTCCTTTGACTCATCCTGAAGTCGAAAAATGATAGAACTTGTTGAGTCTTTCCTTACGAATGGTGGATGGATTGGAGTGGAGTCATCCTCTGAATCATCTGGGTCACCTTCTTCCTCTCCAAAGGCTGTGCTTAATACTGAAACATTATCTGTAAAGACCACTGAACTGAATATCATGAAGGAATGGAAGTCTATGAATGTTGATGAAGAAGAAGTAGAAGTAGAAGAAAATGCTCCTTCCCTTTCTACTCCACAAATTGCCAATGAAGCTTATGCTGAGACTCCAATAACAACCTCCTTATCTGCTATTGTGGTCTATGAAGCAGAAGCAGAAGCATCCAAAAGAGACAAGGGGAAGGGAATCATGACAGAAGAAGAAGAGAAGAGGATTGAAGAAGAAAAGAGAGAGATGGAAAGAAGAAGAAGGGAAAGAGAAGAAGAAGAGATGGCACAACTTAAAAGAGACCAGGATAGAAAAGCTGCCATGCTCTTCAGAGAACAACAAATCCAAATGCATGCAAGATCTCTAGATGCAAAGAAAGTTAAGGTTCTTGCAGCTTCTCAAATAGAAGAAGATGAAGCTCTAGCTCTCCAGCTACAGGAACAACTAAATAAAGAAGATGAAGAGAGAGAGAGTGACAAAAGGACGAAGAAGCCAAGTTTAGAATTACTGACTCTGAACTTGCAAAGGAGATGAGGGAGGAGTGGATAGCAGTTCTCATTCCTCAAGGTGAGGATGCAGAGTACCTTGAGAAACTATCAAATAAAGAAATCTATAGGGCCTTTATGGGTCAACCAGGAGAACTGGCAAAGAAGAAAAGAGCTGAAGAAGAAGAAAAGGCAAGACATAAATCTAGGAGAGCCATTGCCTTTAATAAAAGAACCCATGAAGAAAGGAAGGTAATGATTGACTTCCTAAAGGCAATAGGTGAGAGTGGGAAGAGACTAGGTCCTATGAAGTTCATAAATTTGTAAGCTCACTACAGACAAGTAAAAAAAGGAAGAAGAGGAAAGATTGAAGAAGACTAATCCTTTGAAAAGGGTAGATACCTCTACAGAAGAAAGAACATCAAAGAAGCCCAAAACTATTCCCTTAGTCTCTCCTCCTTCTGTCCAACAAATTCCTACTCTCCCTCCTAGACTTCCCTCCTCCACTCCCGAAGAGTCCAAATCCTCCCACCTAGCTCCCTCTCATCAACAGCCTCCCATAAAGAAAATCAAACCTCCTACCATATCTGAAGATTCAAGTATGATTGTGCAATGGTTTTACAGTGATCTAGATCAATGGTTTAAAGTGCTCAGAGGAGAGGTAGAAAATAAGAGACCAGTCTACAAGTCTGTTGATGAAGTGATGCAACTTCCAGATTATGATCTAAAGAAAATTTTAGAGCTGGGTGAATCTCATGAGCCTGACAATGAAAGTGGGAGGCATCTTCAGTTAGTGATCAAACATCACTTCAATCCTAGCAAAGATGTTGTTACTGATGCAAAATCACTCCAATCCTACTTTCCTCTTGTCAAATGGTCCTACAATGCTAACAAAGATGAATACACACTAGTTGAAGTAAAAGGAAACAAGATGAGATGTTCTAGCAAAGCCATCTTCAGCATGCCAAGCAGGGACATCAAATCTTTGTTTGAAATCCCCTTTGACAATCCCAGCAAGGATCCAAGAGGCTATGAGACTGCAAGGATTGTCCTGCACATGCAACAGCTTCAGGAACAAAGGCAGTAAGAGAGTTTTGGTAGCATCAGTCTAGGGGCAGTTTGTAGAAGATAGAGACTGCAAGGATTGCTGTGGATAAGGTCTATGCTGTGGATGGTTAAGTTCTGCTGCTGATGAACAACTATGCTGTGGATAGCTTTATCTACTGAAGTCCAAAGTTGCTGCTGATAGGCTTCTCAGCAGCATCAAACATTGATGCTGCTGATAGGCAAGTTATCAGTAGCTTTGAATTTACTACTGACACCTTCTGCTGCAACACTGACACACCTATCAGCAGAAAGAATGTTATTGGTGCAGATGATAAAAGACAAGTCTACTACTTCTGAGGTCTCGTGCAAAGATTCCTATGAAGACTTTTGTTCTGCAGATGTCTATTTGCTGTAGTTTGTCTTTTTGTTGTCTACCAATTGTAGTGTAACTTGTAACTGTCAAAGATCAACGACTTGTGTTTGATCTGATCCTTAGAATCAAGGGTCTGTCTTGATTCTAAGTTCCTATATATGTATTTTTTATCTTTATTGTACAAGTGTGCTCTCTAAGAGTTGTCTCTGTAACTTGTAAACTTTGAAGATCAATACAATTTGCATTTATCAGTATTTTCATTGTTCATTGTTACATTGCACAGTTGTGATTGTTTCTGCCAATTACAACTGAACAGAACCATCTTGTAAAACATCGATCCTACACGGGAGAAAAAAGAAAGGCACAAGAATCTGCACCAATGAAAACAAAACAGAAGAAAAGTAAAAAATCAAGAAAATCTGGTGTTTGGAAAGTATTTGATGCTAAGTATATTGACGAGGAAGGGATTCTAAAGGCAATATGCAAATACTGCTTGAAAGGGTTGTGTTGTGACACAACAAAAAATGACACAACAAAAAATGCAATAACGTTTGTCAAGAAGGATGACGATGTTGCGGGTGAGGCTAGTGTTAAAACTTGGAAATTAAGTCAGGATAAAGGTAGAAAAGCCATAGCCGAGATGATCATACTTGATAAGCTACCGTTTGCAACAGTAGAACATTAAGGTTTTTGAAGGCTTATGGAAATAGTGTGTCCAAATTTGAAGATACTAAGCAGGTTTACGGTATCGAGAGATTGCGCATAACTATTTTTAGAGGAAAAAGGCAAAGCTAAAATGTTTTTTTGTCCGGAGTAAAACTAGAGTGTGCCTTACAACCGACACGTGGACGTCGATACAACGGATAAACTACATGTGTGTGACATCACACTTTATTGATGACAACTGGGTTTATTACAAGCGAATCACCAACTTCAAACCAATATTTAGCCATAAAGGAGAAAATATTGTTAGGGTATTAATTCAATGTTTAAGGGAATGGGCCATTGAATATGTTTTAGCTGTTACTACAGATAATGCCACATCCAATGCTGCTGCCATGTCTATTCTAAAAGGTAAATTACCAAACCAATTGGTTGACGATAAATATTTGCATGTCCGTTGTATGGCACATGTAATAAACCTTATTGTTAAAGCTGGTCTAAATGAAAAGATATGGACAGTTGATCGTATAAGAAATGCGTTTCGATATGTTAGACAAACTCCTAAAAGATTGGATGCATTGACAATGTGCTAAGTGTAAGGCCCCAAACTCAGCACCCTACAGTTGGTTCTCATCACTAGCTAAACTCATTAAAAACACTTAACTTTCATTTAAGTAAACAACGGAAGTCTTTTTCAAAATAATGTTATCTTTAAACTCGTTAGCTTTCACAACATTAACTGACGAATGCATGCGCACCAACCCGAGTAGCCCCGCTTCCCAGCCAAGATACTTCGTCTAGCAAACTAACCTGCAAAACATTCTAACGTATATACAAAGTCAGCTACGCTGAGTGAGTTCTAATAGTTTAGTTTAAACAAAAGCCAACTCGTCTCATTTATTGTTTATCTACAATCAAGACCTTCGGTCATTAGAAAATAGTTGTATAGATTTTCATCATATAAATAACCCCAGTTATTTTTAATATTCCAAAGGATTCGCCATCCTAGTCTCTACCCACCATTTTAACTCAATAAGTCTCTCTGACATAGAATGAACTTACTATTCTGATAACTCACCATTTCCCATATATATTAACCATACACTGGTTAACTCATCCAACCTCTAGACACCGACTTACCAGTCCTAACCAGGACTCTCATAAACCAACTGACTCAACAGTTGTACACAATGTACTCAGCCTGACACAACGGTCAATCTAACTCGACACACCACATTGATTCCATCTATTTATCACATCAATATCATCTCATACACAATTAATATAACTCATCACTTGCAGGCAATTTAACACATATATAAGCACACAAATACATACCTCATCACTGCACCCTCGTCAAGGTTATCCCCGTCGGGATACTCGTCATAAGCTCAGCTCCACCCTTGTTACAGGGCCCCGCCGCTAAACATAGCGACACACTAGTCATCTATGAGGACTATCCAGGCACCACACGGTGACTATATCATCTACCATATGATGACTACCAGGTAACACGTACGATGATGACCTTGAAGGACTTCGTCCTCCACATCTCTATTAGCCGTATACACGAACAACAATGCAAACACACAAAGCAACACATATATACACATGACACTACTTGAACATGTACTACGACTCACCACCATTTACGGATCAGTTACGTGTGTAATCCAACGCTTACTTAGATGTATTCTCATAACGTCTAGACACATTACTCAACTCTTTTCGAATAGGAAATTCTACGACACACAAAAACCACACCGGCTTATAGCCCGTACATACTAAGGACACCACATAGTCCCATGCAATGCCATGCCCGTCGTGTCACAGGGACAATGACGCAATACCCACAACATCAAGTACATGACGTACAACGACATATTAGCACCTACATGACTCGTTAATGAACCACGTATAGGTTCCCATGCTAACTCTCCTTATATAACCATCACAAGTTTTAACTAAATTCCCGACTGACCCCGACTAACCCATGAGATGACACACACAGATCATCACAACTCTTGTTCACCCATCCTAGTGACCCCATAACGACTCTTAGCTTTATTATTACATAATGCCCTCATAAAACACTTCAAGTTAAAATCATAACTCGTAATGCATTCATTTAATAAAACATACGAGTATGTACGATAGCCCCAAAATAGTAAAACATTTAAAAGAGGGGATTAGAAACTCACTTGTTATGTTGAGCCTTAGTCCTTGCTCCGTAACTCTTCCGTTCTCGCTTGAAGCCCAAACCTGTCAAACGTATGATCCAAAGACCAGACTACATTCTAAACACACGTCAAACATGAATGAATATAAAATAAACTCCGAAGCTCAGTCTCATCCGCTCATCACCACCTCCGTGAAAGTCTAGTTTCACGTGTTCACCTGAACCGGATCGTCCTTGACCCGCTTAGAATCCGTATCCCCGGACCTAGGTTTTCCATCCATGCACGTACGTGATCATGCACCCTAGTCCCATGAGCACACCCGTACTCGGATCGGATTTCATACCCGCATGCATGACATGCAGCGCAAAGGCCTAAACATGCGAACGTATGAACTTGAGTCGAGTTTCCATGTATGTGTGTGAACTCGCCATGCAAACCCTACTAGGGAATGGCTCTACCCGAACCTTCCGTCTCCACTATTGCACCACCACCACTGCCACGAAACCTCCACCCTCACAATTAAGTCACCAACACCATGATACCATCGGCCTTGTCTTCCTCGCCATGCGCCGCTGCAGCTCCACCACGACAGCCCCTCCTCCTCGCTCTCTTCCTCTCGACAGCCGTCTACCGTGCCCACCCCTGGGTCCTCTCCTGCCGGCTGTCACCATTACGCGCCATCACCATGACGTTTTCGTCACCCACTAGCTACCACCGTTCACCACTACAGCCGACCATTGCTCCTCTTCCATATAACCGTTTACGCAGAAAAGAAATCAAACATAGATAAGAATAGAAACGAGAATTACCTTACTATTTTCTTGGTCTCCATTGAGTGAATAACACCTTGAACCACCGTAGCCGTCATCGCCTCCCTTCTCCGGCTCTCCTGCTGCCGTCGCACGCCTAGGGTCAAGAATGGCCCTATGGTTTGCTCAAGTGTGGTTATTATACCACAGGATGTTTCACTCGGGTCCCTGTGTTTCCTCCTTCACGCGTTTTGACCTCATACTGTACCTTAAACAACTAACCGGGCCTTACTCTTTATGTTAAATCTAGCTTCCCATGAAAACCTTAAAAACGCTCATTTAACAAAGAGTCGGGTCACCTGCTAACTCAAACCAATAACTTTCGGGTTTTCGGGATGTTACACTAAGGATGTTAATATTAGAAGTAAGGCAATGGTATCGTTAGATTGCCCTACGAGATGGAATTTCACGTATGAGATGATGGATACGACTGAAAAATTTGAGAAAGCTTTTAAAGAGTATGACATGAAGGATTCAAATTATTCAAGAGATTTAGTTGATGTTCTAAGAATTTCTGATTGGATTTTTGCGAGACAATTGGCGGGTGCTTTAGAGTTGTTTAAACGCAAAACCATCAAAGCTTCTACTTTGACAAAGGTATTCCTATTTGCTATTTCAATTTTTGATAAATTCTCTTACAGTCTCACTTAGAGGTGCACAAACCGGGTTTTTGAACCGAACCGGTTCCAAACCGGCCCGAACCGGTTTGGTCAACGCAATTGTTAAACCGGTTTTGACTAAAACCGGTTCGGGTTAAACCGGTTTATCATATATAAAATCTTGAACCTGTTGAACCGGTTTAGTTCGGTTCTGGACCGGTTCGGGTTGGTGAACCGGTTTAAACCGGTTTTATTAAAAAAAAAAAATTTTAAAAATAAATATTTAACAAATAAAAACATAAAGTTCAACGTTTATTCATATTGTAGGAGTTCGGAAATCACAAAACATTACAATTCGACAAAAAGAATAATATTTTTTTTTTGAAGTTTTTTTGTTTAATTTTCGCCGTCATTCTCGGAGTTACTAGTGGATCCTCGTAGTCTATCATCTTCGGCGAGTTCTTCATTTGTAAGTGGGCTCGCCAATCCTTGGTTGACCTCAGATTCGTGTATGAATTCTTCAACTTCAATTTCGTCTTCAAGCGAACTCCTATCTTGTCTCCTATCTACCGAATCCAAATGGTCTTTCAAGCAAATGCACATTTTCATTGCCGCGGGAGTGAGTCTAGTTCTTCGAATAGATAAAACCCTGCCACTAAGAGAAAAAACGGATTCCGAAGCTACCGTGGAAGCTTGGACGGTTAGTAAATCACGGGCCATGGCGGAAAGGACCGAAAAAGTAGATTTGTTTCCTTTCCACCACGCCAAAATATCAAAGTCCTCAAAAACATCCGGACTCATAAATGATAAAAAGTTTGTTCCCGTATACCTTCCGAGTTCGCTACTCGGGGTGGATCCTCTAGCCCGTTTAGTAAATTCATTTCTCATTTCGTTATACAAATTTAAGTTCACATTTCTCGAGCTACTACTTGATGCGCCCGCGCCCATCGTATCATGTGGGGTTTGTGTTGTACCATATTTATGTAAATAAATATCAAACAAATCTTGCAAACATTTATTAAAATAAGTTTTTGTTACGGTTGAAAAATGAATATCTTCATCATTCAAATCCAAATCGTAAGTTATTTTATCAATCAAGGTTTCAACACCGTAAACATTAATTGTAGGGTTTAATGCGGCGGCACAAGTTATAACCGGAGGCATTTCTTTAAAATATTTAACAAATTTTTCTTTCATCGGTTTTATCATTCTCGTAAAAAGAGTATTTTTATTTTCAAGTTCGGCTAATTTGTTACACATTAGAAATATTTGTTTAAGAGCCAAGGGACTTGTGGGGTAATAAACCTCGGATAAAAAAGTAGTGGCGGTTTTGAAAACTTCGAGCAATTCGGTTATATTTTCAAGAATGTCCCAACTCGTAGACGGAAAACTTTGAATTTTACGACGCGGTTTTAAGGAAAGCATATCATGAAAAATTGATAAAGTATCTTTTTGTTGTATAGCACTATGAAACATTTTATAAGTTGAATTCCATCTTGTTGGGAGGTCCCAATTGGGACCTAAGCAAATCAAACCCGTATCGTTACATAATCTAATATATTCATGGTATCTTTTTTTACTACTACTAAAAACATCTTTAAGCATGACTCGAAATGCATTACTTAATTCAATAACGGGTTCAACCGCAAGCCCGTCTTGCACGGCTAAGTTGATGATGTGTGCAATACATCGACTATGGAAAAAAGCGCCGCTGCAAATCGGATTATATTTTAATATTAATTTTTGAACCGCATTTGTATTATTTGAGGCATTATCAAAAGATATTGAAAATAATTTATTTTGTAATTTAAAATCGGTTATCACACCATCTAAAATGTGAAATAAATTTTGACCCGTGTGCGAATATTCAAACATCTCAAACGCGATTGTACGTTTCATCATTTGCCACGTATTGGGATCAACCCAATGAGCGGTAACGCAAATAAATGAGTTGGGAATACCATGTGGAGCAGACCAAACGTCGGTGGTTAAGTTCACACCGGTTTCCAATTTTTCAAAACATAAAATTAATTCTTTTTTTGCTTTTTTCCACATTTTTAGACAATCACGTCTAAGAGTACTACGACTTACTTGATGATAACGTGGTTGAAGGGCTTCTTGAATCATCCTCGTCGTGAGCGGGTTGTCGAAGTGGTTGAACGGCAAAACCTCTTTGAATAACTAATTTCGCCATTCTATCTCGAACAATATTTGGATCGAAGTTCCAAATTCCACCCTCGCTTGTCATAGATGCTTGACCCTCACCCGGAATTTTCTTCAAACTCGGGCAAGATTTTTCCATATGAGTTTTTAGAGTTGAGTTTGATTCTTTTTTAAAAAACCCACCACAATTTTTGCAACGAGCACGTTCCAACCCGTTAGACATCTCACATAGATCGTAGTTTGACCAAATTGTGGGATTCCTCGTTGTTGGTATGATTTTCACAACGCTAACTTCGGAAGAGGAAACACCAAAACTTGAAGAACCTGCCATAGCGTTTTTTGAGCGTTTTAGAGCGTTTTCGAGCGTTTTTTTTTACAAACGAGAGTGTAGAGAGCGGGTTTGAGAAGTGTGATTTAACCAAAACACCCCCTACCTATTTATAATGTGTTTGGGGGTTAAAATGGGTCAAAAAACGGTCAAAAATTGGTTCTAACGGCTATATAGCCGTTTTCCAACGGCTATTTTCGAAATATTACCGTTAAACCGGTTCGTCAAACCGGTTCACAAAAAACCGGTTGTAAACCGCTTGTCGTGCAAAAGAGTTAAACCGGTTATAAACCGGCGGTTCCTACCGGTTTGAAACCGATTCACCAAAAACCGGTTCTAGGGCGGTTCGGGTTTCGGTTCGGAACCAGTTTGGATTTCCAAACCGGTTTTTTTGTGCACCTCGAGTCTCACTTAAAGGTTTAACTAACAAATGTTGCAAACAAGTGGTTGTTAATGGATTTTTTAAAGAAGCAATGGATATTGATAAGCATCTCCGAACGATGAGGGCGTCAACTGACGTAACGACTAAAAGAATTGGTGGTTTAATGCAGGCTAAGTTTGAAAAATATTGGAGGAATGATGACAAGTTTAATAATTTGTTGTACTTTGGATTCATATTAGACCCTCGTTTGAAGGTACGTGTGTTTGCATTTAGTTATAGTAGAATATTTACAACTGAAAAAACTCAAGATGACACGGAAGATAAAGTTAAAGAAAAGGTTGCCGAATTGGTTAAACCTATAGTGACGGAGTTGGAGTTGCTATTTGAGCAATATCGATTATCTTCTGAATCCACGAAAGCTCCTGCTAACGTTGATCATTATTCACAAGGAAATGATGATTTTTTTACCGAGTTTAAGTCGGATGGTGGCTTTAGCTCCTACACAACTAAGTCGTAACTTCAAATATACCTTGATGATAAGGAGGAAGCTTATTACCCAGGATTTGATATCCTACAATGGTGGAAAGGTTCTGCTTCGAAATACCCAGTGTTAGCGAATATGGAAAAATGTATGTTTATTACATTAATTATATTCTATATAACATTGATTATATTCTATATTACAATATCACATTATATTGTTTAATATTGTAGACATATTAGCTATTCCCGTATTTAGTGTGGCCTCTGAGTCGGCTTTTAGTACGGCCGGAAGAATTGTGGAAACATTTAGAAGTTCTTTGTCCTCTCCGATTATTGAAACACTAATATGCACACAAGATTGGATCCGTAAGTCAAGTAAAAAAATAGAGGGTGCTGAAAACTTGTTAGACTTTGATGATCTTGGAAAAGGTAAGATAACATTACATAAGATTGGATTCAATTATATTGATTAAATGTATAAGTTTTATTTATTTATCTTGTTGAAATTGCTGATAAACTTGAACCAAATCACATACATACTGAGCTCTATTAACTGGTTGTAGCGGGTGAATATGGATAAGATGAAGACGGTTTTGGCTATTTTTATTTTATTGTTTTGTGTTGTTCAATTTGACTATTTTTTTATTTCATTGTTTTGATTCTTCACATTTGGATTAAATTTGACTATATATTTGAATTGTTTTTATTTCATCAGATTCTAAATGCAATCATGTTGATGTTTAGCAATGTAGCAAAGGCAAATTAGCATCCATGGTCATGTTTCATCAGATTCTAAATGCATCCATGTTCATGTTTATCAAAGTAACATGAATTCATGTAATCAGATTGTAAATTCAACAAAAGTCAAAGTAGCATAGTACATGCAATTCATGTAATCAGATTGTAAATTCAGCAAAGTAAAAGTTTGTACATACGTATCAAAGTCATTTCATAAACATGTTATCAATTTGCTCTGATGTTTTTACACATAAATACATGAAATGATCTTGCTAAAAAGAACTAACATATCACCAACCCATCTAGAACTTCAAGCTCTCTCATGGTATTTTCTTCCTCCCCTTCTTTATTGATAATATCGTCCCTGCAAACTATCAATTTTTGCCTAAAGAAGCTGAATTTTTTCTGGAGATATAGGTCTGCAGGGCCAAAAAAAGAGAGAATCATTCGCATTGAGAATAATTCTCTCAAAATCAGCCCTTTTCAGCCACGAATTAAAGATTCTGAAAGGCCGGGGACCATAATTAAGAATAGACGTTACCAAAAGACTGGTTCGAAAACAATCTAGGCAAGGCCGTAAGGCACGCATTAGGCCACCTATTGATGAAATCGTAGCACACGAGCATTCTATCATATTTACTCAACTTGTTACAGTTACCTGCCATGAACGTGAAACTTCTACCTCTCATCTCATATTCGTAGAGGTCATTGATGTACCATCATTTATACATATTTTACATGCATAATTATCCCCATATTGATCATAATTATTAACAAAATGATAGAAATTGATATTTAATCTATTAATTTGTGTTACAATAGGATAATTGACCTTGGTATGCAAAAACATGAAGAAATCACTCAAAATCAAGGAGAAATCAGCATTCGGAAGTCAATTGAACGAAACTGGACGCAGGAAGTCAAAGCTAGAAGTCAAAAAGTCAACAAGGAGCAAAAGTGCCCAATGCATGGGCGTGCATCCCAATGCATGGTCGTGTATTTGGGGTTTTGCCTCCCTGTACCTCCTAAAGCTGCCAAGATTCCCCACGTACAAGAAAATGGTACTTTGCACGCCCGTGCAATCCAATGCACGACGTGCATTGCCAAAATCTCAGCCTATAAATAGCAAGCTCATTATAGTGTTTTAGGTGTCCAAGACCATGGGTTGTGAAGGCTCTAATGCTCTACTAGAGCCGGAATTCCCTCGGTTTTGGTCCATTTTAGCTTTTCTTTGTTTATTTTACTTTCTAAAGTCTTGTAATATGAAATGATTCTTCTCGTTCGAGTAAACAAGAGACAACCTATACCCACTTTCCCTTGGTGATGGAACACTTCCACACAATGTCTAAGGGTTAGTGGAGTCACTTGTATAGTCATTTATGACTAGTCCTCTTGCGTTGCTCGGGTTAGTTGAACTTTAACTAATTAATGAAGTATTTTTAGTAAGTTATATTCTTGAAGTCTTTCTTATAATTTATCTTAAAAAGACCAGAATAAGTGATCTTTAAACCAACTTAATAATCTTAAATCTTGTAAGTTACTTAAGCAAGTCCTCTTGTTTGAGAAACTTATTCGAGTTTGTACGGTATATATACAATCTTGGTGCTAGCAATGACCGAGTTAATATTGGTTTATTATTATGAGTTGATTGGAGGTTTGGGTATTCAACGGGTTATTCGAGTCCTTACCGGACCTTATGAAACGTGTTGGTATTTATTTACTTCTCTTGTGTTAGCTTGCAGAGGACTTCTAGCGGGAGCCATGGGGCATGATCTTGAGAATGAAAGTTTTATTTATTTAAAATATTATTATAAGTAAAGACAACTATTTTAAGAATATAATTTGTTAGGTCCGAGTGGTTCATAAAGTACCTTTGGAGGAAGTTGCGCATTCCGACTTACCGAAAGAAGTTACAAGACATGACGTACGTCAGTCAAAGGATAATCTTAGTCCGAATAATGAATCACGGGATAGTAGGTGGACTTGAGACCCCGTTTAAGGTCCCGAGATTCATTAAGAATAGTTGGCCGACCGTATCCACTGTTCCGTTACGAAATATCGAAAGGGTTAGTACTTGTGACTATGACCAACCTTACCAAAAATATAACGTTAATTAAAAAGTGATAACAACCGGAGTAACACCTTAAACGAGATGATATTTCTAATTACATTTCTTGTCATTTCTACCTTCTTTTAAATAAAACCCATTTTCCAACTTATTATCCTAGTCAGACAATAGCGAGGGTTGAGTAAGGAATCCGTGTCCATGGTTCGATACCTGGTTCTTACCCAGATTATACTACGCTGCGATAGGTACACTTGCCTATTGTGTGTGTGTTTAGTTGAAGTATTTATCATTTTAATTTATAAATTTAAAACCTGATTTGTGTAATTCTAAATAGAATATATTTTACACTAAAACACGCTCATCAGTCATTATCATAAATGAATTTGTTAAAATTCCTGGCACAAGCATGATAAAGAGACGAGTTCTTCCTTTCTCCCGGGTACCCAACCGAGTTAAAATCCCCCAACATCAACCACAACTCGGGGAATCTTAATCGGAGCTCATAAATAGACGACCATAGACACCTTTTTTCTGCCACCGACTGGGGGCATATACATTCAAGATGTTGATTTCCACATTACACCCCTTAATAACCCCAATAAGAAGAATAAAGTTCTGATGCTTTATAGTGAGATAATTGATTCAGCTTACCAAACTGGCAGCGAAGGAATGCAATATATAAAACAATAATTTACAACCTAAACCCTGAAGAATGAAAGAAATACAACACAAAAATAAATGAACAAATAAAAGGAATTAATTGTGTTTTGTATCCCCCTCAAGCGTAACGGTGGTGGTCCAAGACGAAGTAATCCCCGAAAGAACTCAAATTGATGACGAGGAAGACTCTTTGTGAAAAAATCAGCCACATGTAGCTTGGTCGGAACAAACTTGGTGTGAAGTTTGCCGGATAAAACAAGTTCCCGTATGAAGTGGTAGTCAAGATCAATATGTTTGGCCCGTTTGTGCGATACCGGATTCTGAGAGAGAAAGAGAGCACCTTGTTTGTCACATAACAGAGGTGGTGTAGTGGAAGGTAGGGCATGGAGTTCACGTAATAAATGAGTGATCCAAATGACTTCGGCTGCAGTGTTGGCCATATCACGATACTCGGATTCACAGCTAGAGCGCGAGACAGTCGGTTGTTTCTTTGCACTCCAAGAGACGAGATTTCCACCAAGGTAGATCGAGTAGCCATATGTTGATTGGCGTGTTTCAATGCAACGAGCCTAGTCGGCATCAGAGTAACCCACAATGACAGAGTTTTTTGGACGAGAGAATGTGAGACCAAAGGACATGGTGCCTTTAATGTATCGGAGAATCCTTTTGACACACTGATAATGCGAGACTGTCGGAGCTTGGAGAAACTGGCTAACTTGATTAACATCATATGAAATGTCAGGTCTTGTAATGGTCAAGTATTGAAGGGCGCCAACTAGAGACCGATAGCGAGTAGGATCACTGTATAGATCCCCACGGGTAGTAAAAGCCATGGATGAGGCGAGAGGCGTGGTGACCGGTTTAGAGTCAAAGAGAGCTGCTCATTCAAGAATATTATGAGCATATTTGGACTGACTAAGGAACAAACCATCATCTGTATAGGTAACTTCGAGTCCAAGAAAATAATTTAGTTTCCCCAGATCTTTAACAACAAACTCATTATGAAGTTTGTCGATAAAGGATTGGATGACATCATCATGATTACCTGTTAAGATTAAATCATCAACATAGACAAGTATATAAAACAATAATTTACAAACTAAACCCTGAAGAATGAAAGAAATACAACACAAAAATAAATGAACAAATAAAGGAATTAATTGTGTTTAATACTTTATAACCTGGTTTGCCATGAAATGTAACACCCGGATAATTCTCAAGGGCCAAAAGTGTCAAAATAGAAAGTTCAGGGGTTGAACTTTAATTCTCCAAAGTTAAAGGACTAAAACTAAAAATTATGAAAAAGGAAGGGGCAGCGGACCGCTACCCTAAGCCTTAGCGGTCCGCTACGTGTGGACTAAGGAAACCACCGGGAGTTGACACGTGTCCTTGTGACTCACCGGTTGAAACTCGACGTGTGGAAGGGTGGCAGACCGCCAGCCTTGACCTTATCGGTCCGCTACGTAGGCACAAAGCAAAATATGCCGCCTCAAGGGGTGGCGGACCGCCACACCCTTGCTTAGCAGTCCGCTACGGGCCCCAAGCTCACCCTATAAATACTTGATTGAATTTAGCCCATTTCAACCAAACATTTTCACACACAAACACCTTCCCACACACTAAAGCTCTGCTAGCTCGATTCCCGAGGTTCTGGTCCGCTCTCGAAAGTCTGGTTTCTTGCAATTCGTTCGCAAACTGTGGTATATAGTACCGAGGTAAGGTTTCTAAACACCCTGAGGTTTCTTTGTGTAAACCTAAGATAGGGATATTGATTATGATAACGTCAGATATAATCTAGGGTTTTGTCGAAGTGTTAATTGTTATATTCAATACAGAAGGAGATTCTGCGTGAGGTGAGTTCCTTAAGCTGTGCTCTATGAAATGTTTTTTTTTTCTGAGATCCCAATACTATCCGTGCATATATCCTATAATAAGTACTTATTATGGCCATGATTGGGATGAGACCTAGGGACAAGACTGATCCTCTTGTTTGAGATCTGGTACATATGGGACCAGCGCGCCGAAAGGTCTATGTATATATGTATGTTGTAGACTCAGAGTCCATACATGGTTATTGGGTGATAGATTAGACGGAATGATCGTTAGACCCATGCGGGGCATTTCATTCTTGTATCAAAGATACTTTAAAGATGATTTTGTTTATGAACTC
The DNA here is from genome assembly GCA_023525975.1 of Smallanthus sonchifolius. Classification (NCBI taxonomy): domain Eukaryota; kingdom Viridiplantae; phylum Streptophyta; class Magnoliopsida; order Asterales; family Asteraceae; genus Smallanthus; species Smallanthus sonchifolius. The sequence goes on from CM042020.1 coordinate 16,860,470, forward strand.
CCTAGCATTAAGCTGATCCAAAATGTTTTCAAATGTTTTTGAGCACAGATGAACCCTAGCTTGTAGTTGGCATTCCAGGAGGTGTACAAATGTTGAATATAGGGATGACTGAGGGCAGGCGCCGTGTGACCATAAGACCTTAGTGAATGGCATGATTCTTCGTGAGCTATAAGTCTAGATTTTATTTATGTTGTATTTTGCCAGTCAGTCCCTATTGTACAAACTTTATGTTATGAAATAAATGAAGTTATGATGTTAAGTCTTCCGCTGTGTGTTTTTGATATCAATGTCACAGTAACTAGAAGGCGACCTTCAACCGGTATGTAGTTATCTGATGAACGGAATGTTCTATCTAGGAAAGAGCGGTGTATAAATCTATCCTATACTCGTCCCTATTACCTGGGAATATATCTGTTGGAGGTACTACTCTGGTTAGATACGGGTGTGACAAGTTGGTATCAAAGCCGCAGTTTAAGGGATTTAGATGCTAATAGGAAAGTTAGTATCTAGACTTAAACTAAGAGCTCTGAGAATAGCTGGAATGCAATAGTATGTAGGTTGAGATATTGATTATCATTATGAATATAACGGGATATATCGAGGAAACAGATAATTAATTACATTCTTGGCCAAATGTCTTTAATTTCTGGATCATAGCCGGTTATACAAATTCTGATGTCATACATCTGTATGTATAGGTAACAATGGATGGACGAGTAAGAGGAAGAGGTAGAGGAACATGTCAAACTCCGGTTACTAGGAACCGTAGGCAAGCTGAAAATAACACTGATACTAACGATCATCACGAGACAAATGAGAACGATAATAACACTAATACTTATGCTGAATAGGTAGTTATGTCATAGGCTCAATTCCAAGATGCGGTAGCCATTGAAGTAACCAAGGCTTTACGAACTACACTACCTGGACTATTAGATGAAGTTCTTACAAGAAGAATGGGTACTGAAACTGCAGGAGGAAGAACCAACAACAACAACATCGGAGAGGCAAATGGAAATGCCAATACTAGCTCAGTAACAAGAACTGAGAATCACGAATGATGCAATTACAAATCCTTCGGAGGTTGCAAACCTAAGCCATTTGATGGCAAGAAGGGGGCCATTGATACTACTCAATGGATCACCAAAATGGAAGTTGTGATCAAGCTTAGTGAGTGTAGAAGTGATAAGGCAGTTAAGTTTCTTTCCAACTCATTAGAAGCCACATCACTAGATTGGTGGGAATTTGTGAAGCAAGCCCGAGGAGAGCAAGCTGTGGATGACATGAAATGGAACGAGTTCAAGGAATTGGTTCTGCAACGTTTCTGTTCTCAAAACGAACTTGATAAAATTGAGGAAGAGTTTCAGCGTCTAGAGGCTGGAACTACGACGCATAAGGAGTATGCAACAAGATTTGATGAAATGTCAAAATTGGCACCACATCTGGTGACATCCGAGTCCTGAAGAATCAAACACTTCATTCGAGGGTTGCCACTAAAAGTGCGTACTTTAGTAAAAACCTCAGCACCTCAAACAATGGATTCGGCTTTGTCGTTAGGTGCCATAATCTATGATGATGTGGTAGCACAAGAAGCCAAAGATAAGACTGAGAAGGCAGTAGAGGTAAAACCGGTAGAAGCAAAGAGGAAGAGTGAGGAAGTGATGTATCGGTTCAAACTAAGGAATTTCAAATTCCCTAGGAGAGAGGGAAATACTTCGGTGATAAATTCTTAAGAAATAAAATGTAACAGATGCCAGAAGCTGGGGCATGTTGCAACATATTGTCCATCTCTTAGATGTTTTAATTGTAATGGGATGGGACACATCTCAAGAAATTGTACCAAACCTACACCACAGAGGCCCGGAGGAGGGGCTAAAGGTCGAGTGTTTGTAATAGGTGAAGGAAAGAGGAACGAAAATGCCAAATTCGTAGCTGGTACGTTCCTAGTTAACGATATTTATGCTAAAATCATGTTTGATACGGGAGCGAATAGAAGTTTTGTTTCAGATGCCTTTAGTTTGCATTTAGGCATGAAACCGACCCCACTTGAGCGTGCTTACGTAGTTGAGACGGCGAGTGGTAAGCAAATTAAGATAACCGAATCGTATGCGAATTGCAAGATGGCTCTGGGCAACAAAAATTCAATGATTGAATTAATGCCAATGAGTATGAGCAAGTACGATGTTATCATTGGAGTGGATTGGTTAAACCAATGCCATGCTTCGATCGATTTTGATCAACAGACTGTTAGAATTTGTAGGCCTAACGAAGAGGCTATGTTGATACAATGCGATAATGATGAAAGTAAGAATGAAACAATTTCTGTAGCCAAGGCTAAGAAATGTATGAATATAGGATGTAGTATATTCATAATTTATGCTTTAGATTCTACACTCGAATGGCAGATTGCAGACATTCCTGTAGTATGCGATCACCCGGATGTATTTTCGGAAGAACTACCTGGTCTACCACCAGATAGACAAATCGAATTCCGAATCGAACTCATTCCCGGAGCTAAACCCATGGCTAAAGCACCATACCGACTAGCACCTGCGGAATTAAAAGAGTTGATGAAGCATATTCAAGAGTTGTTAGACAGAGGTTTCATACGTCCAAGTAATTCGCCTTCGGGAGCGCCTGTCTTGTTCGTAAAGAAAAAGGACGGAAGTATGCGGATGTGTATAGATTATCGAGAACTAAAAAAGCTCATTGTGAAGAACAAATATCTATTGCCAAGAATAGATGATTTGTTCGATCAGTTACAAGGAGCTAAATACTTCTCGAAGATTGATCTTAGATCGGGATATCACCGGTTGAAGGTACAGGAAGAGGATGTACCTAAAACTTATTTTAGAATCCGATATGGACACTATGAAATCTTAGTTATGTCATTTGGTATAACTAATGCCCCCACAACATTTATGGACCTAATGAACCGAGTTTATAAACCATTCTTGGACAAATTCGTTATAGTGTTCATAGACGATATCCTTATCTACTCCCGAACTCCGGAAGAACATGCCAAACATCTTCAGACAATCTTGGAAACTCATAGAAAAGAAAAGTTGTACGCTAAGTTTTCCAAATGTGAGTTTTGGAAACTTTTGGTAATTTTAGGAATTACCGGTGAACCCATCTAATACGAACGTTGGTAATTAAATTAAATAACCAGAAAATATATATATCTATATATATATATATATATATATATATCTAGTACACAAACTTTACGTTGGACAGTAAATTCTTTTTTTTAGAACTAAAACTTATAATATACGTAAAGTTAAATAACGAACCCTTTCGAAGACGTTACCGAGTATCGTCACATTTAGTCACTTATACCTACAAATAATCATCTCAACGAATTATACAAACTGTGAACTGGAATATTTTCTTATCAAGCTAGCCTTTACTAATTAAATTATAATTTTAGTAACGTTGAGGATCTAAACCGAATTAGTTTACCATTTAACATCTTAGTAAGACTTAAACACCTAATAAACTAACTACCTAACAACTAATCTTACTTAACCTTGTGACTAACCCAAACGCCTCCTAGAAACTCTCGGCCGTGAACCCACTAGTGGGCCACCCCACACCCAAATTTTCCACCATGATTATTAAATATGCATCCCATTCTCAATCACCCAATTCCCTACTTCAAATTCTTGTCATCCATGCTTATACATCAAATCCCACATACAAGATCACACCTCAACTTTATTCTTTTCTTTTTCTCTTTTACGGCACCACCAACAACAAGTTTCATCTCCATTTCTTTTGATGTTCATCCCATTTCAAGTCAAGAATCATCCATTTTAAAGTGTTTCAAGAAGTTTACAAGCATTTTCGCAAGGGATTTTAACTAAAGGCTCAAGATCACCTTCTTTTACTCTGAAAAATCATCATCTTCCTTCCCTAGGTTGTCTAGTGGTAAATACTTCCTCCGTTTCATCTTTATATTCATATTATTTTGCTTGGATAATGACTAAAATGCATATTGTTCACCAAAAAGTGGGATGTTTTCATAAAACTTTCTAAAATAAATAAACCAACATGAAAAGTGAACTTGTTTTTTTTTGCTTAAAACGTGTGTGTGTGTGTGTATATATATATATATATATATATATATATATGAGCGACGTGTGTATGTATATGTGTGAATATGTAGTTTTTAGATTAAAAACATCATCAAGCTCTAGATCTAAGTGTGTATGGTAAAGAATATGTTCATAATGTAATATGTAGTTATACATGGTTTAAAAATGTATATATGTACGTATATCTATACATGTAATGCTTACAAGTGTGGATATAATGTGTTACACGAAACTTGGTATGTTAAAGTAGTATAGTTTTATAAATAAAAACGCATAATTTTTGTGAACGTATAACTTGGTAAATAAAAATGGTTAATTGGTTATTATGGTTAAAATGGTTGTATTAGTTCGTATAAACTTACGATTTAATTTTTGGTTTCGTAAAAGTGAATTTTATAAAAATATCGACTTTATGACTCTAAATATATTTTCGGTGAAAATTGGTGATTTATATATAAAAACGGTGTTTTGGAAAGAACCGAACCTCGGAAGTATTTTTATGACAAAAATAGGTATTGTAAAACCTAAGTGTTTATTTTATTAAATATAACCATTAAATGTGCTAAAATAATTATTTCAAGTAATTATTTGTTTAAATGGTAATTTAAGGATTTTAGGACAACATAATATATAAATGTAGATAATTGTGTATAAATGTGTATACCTTGGAAAGTTAGTAGATTGCTAAGTATTGAAAATTAATTATAACGGAATCTTAATAAATATTAAGTGTTAATTATTCTAGACGAGTACTTATGTGTATATATTTATGTGTTAATCACAAAACTTGACTATTAGAGAAACATACAAAGTAATAATAATAAATATATTACCTTGCATTGTCCTGACAAAGTTGGATTATTATTCTAAAAATAGTTATATTGTTGACGAAAATATAATTATTTGGCTATTGTAACGTGTCGCCTTTATGCCACTTATGTATGAGGTTCGTATATGAAAATATATATGACACATGGAATAAATATCACTCACCAACGAGTCGTAACACAAAATATCTTTTCCTAAACGAAAGCATCCCTAACCGAATCTGTTAAGCTGGGTGAACAACTTGCATATGAGACGTCTAGTTTTAACCCTAAGATACCCTCTTTTAATTAGGATTCGTGTAGTCAAGTACTCCTAGTACATCTGTTATTTGCTAGCTTGCATTGACACGGGGTGAGTTTCACGGCCCCTTTTAATTCTTTTTACTGTTTTATAAACTTGTGGGAAAAACATACTCGTACTCGTTTTTATATGATAACAAGAAAACAATACCCTACCTTTATGTTTGCATAAGTTAACAATGAGATCTCGTAAAGTCCCCTACGTAAACAATTAATAACCATTAGCTAGGGATTAACCTGGGGTTCTATGGATAGTACTATTTGGGATTGACACCCCCGGTAATGGTTTGATCGGTTTTGGTCGAATGACTGCATAGTGTTCAACCGTGTGCTCGGGAGGTACGAGCGGGGGGCAAAAGTACCTGTGTCATGGTTTGGTTATGCCTCATGTATGAACATTTAATTCATATTCTTAGCTAGTTTGCGGATGGGTCAAACATTACTTGTTTTGTTTATTATATACGTAAAGATCATTTTCATGCAATTGGTTTGCTCATTGTATTCATATAAAACTTGTGAACTCACCAACATAGTGTTGACATTTTTAAGTATGTTTTTCAGGAAATTAAACGCGATCGCAAGGGTAATAATACGTAGGGTTCATGCATGCATGATGGATACTACTTTTGAAGATTTTTCTTGTATAAATCATCTTGTTTGGGTCATATATGCAAAATCTTATTATTTTGTAACTTCAAACAAATATTTTGGGCTGTAAAACCTTAACTTTATTTAAGTATCCAGTTGGCATGTATGTGTTTGCAATAATAATATGCTTTGAAAACCATGAACGTTATGCCTCACGATTCCGCCTTGGTGGGGTATGACAGATTGGTATCAGAGCCATTGATTATAACGAACTAGGAATCAAAAATTGAACCTAGTCTATAATTTAAATGACTCATTAAAACGTTTACATTGCACGTGCATTGCATAACTTACCCTACCTCACATTATACATATATTTTAGTCACATCATGTCTTCACGCTCCGACCCCATTGTGCCTTCTTATATTGACGGTGAGTCGGTGGAGTACCATCTGGCCTCCGAGACTGAGGATGATTCCGTTCAGACTGTACCAGCTGACCCTATTCCACCACTAGCTGCTGATCTGATGGGGACCCCTACCGTCCACTCCCGACCCCGACGCTTAGTGCAGACTTATAGCTCCACTCCGCCAGACGTCGCTCTTGGAGAGCCACCTATCTGCTACCGCAAGAAGAGCGGAGGACTGATCATGGTCAAAAGCCCCAGGAAGAGGACACTACTGCCCCACAAAAGGACCCTGGCTGCACGTGACCCCAAGGACCAAGAGACCGGAGGGGAGCTACCCCGACAGCGACCTTGCTATCACCCTACCACCAGCTGGATGCCCCATACTCTTGCACGTTGGAGAGAGATGGAGGGCATCCCTTCCACGTTTGAGCTCGGGGACTCCTCAAACTCCCCATCACAGCTGCCCCACACTAGGGAGGTCATGGAGCTCACAATTCCTACTTTAGTTGCCCGTGTCCATACTCATGAGGAGCGTCTCGACGACTTCTTGGATGATCTCCGGGCACATGGGGATTCATCTACTCTTCTGCAGCGAGGGCTCAGGTCCCGCTTCAGGGTACCACCGATCACTTGGAGATGAGGGTCGACATGGACTGGTTGTTGACTACTACGGTCTGAGACATTGTTGAGGCTTTGGAGGAGAGGACTTTGGCTGCAGAGTTGGTAGCTAGAGCGAGTGCTGTGGTGGCTGGACTTGCTATGCTGTTTGGTTTGTATTCCCACTTCTTTCATTAGACCTAGTACGGGCGGGTTGTGCCCGTAGCACGTTATGTAGTTGAAACTAAGTACGGATGGTTTATGTAAAACTTATCTATTTTGAGTTCCTCTGTTGGAACTATGTACTGCTATGTTTTAAACTATGTATGTGATGGTTGTTTTACGTTTGATGTTATTGTATCCTTATGTCATGTTATGTCATTATCTCTATATAATGCTCGTTTCTTTTTGAATTGTATGATTAGAAAAGAACGCCATGGCACCTAAACGAAGGACGCCCCGTGACACCACCGGTGAAAACAACACGGTAATTTTCGCAGAAGTGGAGCAACTCATATCACAGCGTGTAGCTGCCGCCTTAGAGCAGTACGAAGCCAATCGGAATAATGGCGGAGGAAATGATAATGGTACCGATGGAGGAGGTGTAGGAGGCAGTGGCACCACTGGAGGTTCTGGAGGTAATAGAATGAATAATCACCTATGTAACACATACTCACGATCTCATTTAACAACATTATTAAAATAGTGACTTGTGACCCTACAGATGCTTCGAGCAAGAAGTGCACCTATATGGCCTTTGTATCCTGCAACCCTTGCAACTTCAATGGCACCGAGGGTGCAGTAGGCCTGATGAGGTGGATTGAGAAGATGGAATCCGTGATTGATATCAGTGAATGCACAACTGACTATATGGTGAAATATGCCACTTGCACACTTACTGACAAAGCATTAACCTGGAGGAATTCTTAGATGAAAACCTTGGGAAAACAGACTGCCTACCAACTATCTTGGGATGATCTGAAGGTGATGATGATTGAGGAGTACTGTCCTCGAAATGAATTACAGAAAATCAAAACATAAATACAGAACCTTCAAACGATAGGAGATGATGTGGCTGGCTATACCAATCGATTCAATGAACTGGCAATCTTGGTACCACACATGGTCATGCCAAAGTACAAAAGGGTTGAAAGGTACTTGTGGGGCCTTGCACCCCAAATCCACAACATGGTGACCTCGTCAAACCCAATGGATGCCAAGAGTGCTATAGTTCTGGCCTTTAAACTGAGAGATGATGCCGTGAGAAATGTATTGTTTGGAAAGAAAGATACAAAGGAGAAAACGTATGGGGATAAGAGAAAATGGACTTGTAAACCCAATAACAAATTCAAGAAGCAACCCTATAAGAAATAGGAAACGGTGAAGGTATTTGCTGCAAACACGATTGAGAAAAAGGGGTACAATGGCTTCCACCCGAGATGTAACAAGTGTGAATATCATCATATTGGGAAATGCACCCAGTGTGATAGGTGCAAGAGGTTTGGACACCAGGCTTAGTCTTGCCGAGTCAATATCATTCCCAGGGCGGTCAAACCAGGGTGCTTTGAATGTGGAGAAAGACTGTCCCAAAGTGAAGGATCGAAACAAAAACCAAGCTCGAGGGAGAGCATTTCTGATGGGTGCTGGGGACGCACACAAAGGCCCAACATCATCACTGGTACGGTCCCGATAAACAAACACTATGCCTCTATACTTTTCGATACGGGTGCTGATATGAGTTTTGTGTCAAATGACTTTAAATACCTGCTCGGTATTAAGACCAACAAACTAAACCAAAGTTATACAATTGAACTAGCAAACGGGAAACTAATTGAAATCGAAGAGATTATTAAGGGTTGTACCTTATGTCTTGAAAACCATACATTTAGTATAGATATTTTACCTGTTGATCTGGGAAGTTTTGATGTCGTTGTCGGCATGGATTGGTTGTCGAAGAATCACGCCGAGATTGTCTGTTTTGAGAAGATTGTACGTATTCCACTCCCGAACGGGGAAGTTCTTTCGATTCAAGTGGAAAAGAATGGAACAACATTGAGGATAATAAACTGCATGAAGGACCGCAAATATCTACGTAAAGGCTATTACGCATTCCTGGCTCATGTCATCGAGAAGAAACCCGAAGAACGTCGACTTGAGGACATTGAGGATTTCCCTGAAGTTTTTCCTGAAGACTTACCTGGGTTGCCGCCACTGAGGCAAGTCGAATTTCGTACCGATTTGGTACCTGGAGCCGCACCGGTTGCATGATCGCCGTATCGGCTAGCACCTTCTGAGATGCAGGAATTATCCAATCAACTGCAAGAGTTGCTTGATAAGGGCTTCATAAGACCGAGTTTCTCACCTTAGGGATCTCCGGTCCTATTCGTAAAGAAAAAGGATGGAACCTTTAGGATGTGTATTGATTACCGGGAATTAAACAAGGTATAATTAAAAACCTGTATCCGCTTCCTAGAATAGATGATTATTCGATCAAATTCAAGGTTCTAGCTTCTACTCCAAGATTGACCTGCGTTTGGGATATCACCAACTGAGTATCCAAGAAGAAGACGTACCAAAGACGACATTTAGGACTCGTTACGGCCACTACGAGTTCCTAGTCATGCCGTTTGGCTTGACAAACGCACCGACAATTTTATGGGCCTTATGAATACAGTGTGCAAGCCATACTTGGATAAATTCGTGATTGTGTTTATCGATGACATATTGATATATTCACGAACTAAGGAGGATCATGAACATCATCTGAAGTTAATCTTGGAACTACTCAGGAATGAGAAGCTATATGCCAAATTCTCTAAGTGTGAGTTTTGGATCCGAGAAATACATTTTCTTGGACATGTCATCAATAAGAGAGGTATACATGTGGATCCGTCCAAGATCGAGGCAATAAAAAAATTGGAAGCACCGAGAACTCCGACCGAGGTGCGTCAATTTCTGGGGCTAGCCGGCTACTACTGGCGATTCATTGAGAATTTTTCAAAAATATTCCTACCTTTAACCACATTAACCCAGAAAGACAAAAAGTTTGATTAGATCGATAGACAAGAATCAAAATTTCAGTTGCTAAAGCAGAAGCTATGCAGTGCACCGATTCTATTACTTCCTGAAGGAACCGACAACTTTTTCGTGTACTGCGACGCATTACACCAAGGTCTGGGTTGTGTACTGATGCAGAAAGATAAGGTCATAGCCTATGTATCAAGATAGTTGAAAGTACATGAGAAAAACCACACAACTCATGACCTAGAGTTGGGCGCTGTCGTGTTTGCCCTCAAGATTTGGAGGCATTACTTATATGGTACGAAATGTACTATCTTTACGGATCACAAGAGTCTCCGGCATATTTTTGACCAGAAAGAGCTTAACATGAGACAACGTCGTTGGGTAGAATTATTGAACGATTATGATTGTGACATCAAATACCACCCTGGAAAAGCCAATGTTGTAGCAGATGCCTTAAGTCGTAAAGAACGAGTTAAAACACTTCGTGTTCCTGCCCTAGGATTGACAATTCATACGGATCTTACTACCCAAATCCGAATGGCACAACAAGAGGCACTTAAGGAAGAGAACATCCAAAATGAGGCACTACGTGGAATGATCAAACAATTGGAGCCTAAGTCGGACGATACGTTATACTTAATGGACAGAATTTGTGTGTCGAGTACTGGTAACCTACGCAAGTTAGTTATGGAAAAAGCCCATAAGTCCAAGTACTCAATCCACCTAGGTTCAGATAAAATGTATAAGGATCTCAAAGAACTCTATTGGTGGCCCAACATGAAAGGAGACATTGCCATTTATGTCGGTAAATGCTTAACGTGTTCAAAAGTAAAGGCAGAATATCAGAAACTGTCTGGCCTATTACAACAACCTGAAATTCCCCAATGGAAATAGGAACAGATTTCCATGGATTTTATCATGAAATTACCCAATACTTCTAGTGGTTATGATACCATATGGGTAATTGTCGATCAGTTAACGAAGTCCGCTCACTTTCTACCAAGTAAGGAAACCGATAAGACAGAGAAACTTACAAGACTCTACATTAAAGAAATTGTGGCAAGACACAGAGTGCCGATTTCTATTATCTCTGATAGGGATAGTCATTTTGTGTCAAGGATCTGGAGGTCGTTACAAGAAGCCCTAGGCACACGCTTAGACATGAGCACAACCTATCATCCATAAATGGACGGTCAAAGTGAAAGGATTATCCAAACATTAGAAGATATGCTCCGTGCGTGTGTAATTGATTTCGGAGGAAATTGGGATACTCATTTATCATTGGCTGAGTTTTCCTATAATAACAGCTACCACACCAGCATTAAGGCTGCTCCATTTGAAGCTTTATATGATCGCAAATGTCGTTCACCACTATGCTGGGTGGAGATCGATGACAAACACTTGACAGGTCCTGAGATTGTTCTGGAAACCATTAGAATTTCAAGTTGGGGACCGAGTAATGTTAAAGGTCTCACCATGGAAAGGCGTAGCAAGGTTTGGTAACCGTGGTAAGCTCAACCTTAGATACGTTGGACCGTTTGAAATACTAGCTAGGGTTGGACATGTGGCTTACAAGCTCAAACTACCGCAAGAGCTAAGCAACGTACACGATACATTTCACGTGTCGAATCTCAAAAAGTGCTTGTCAGAATAGACCTTGATCATACCACCTGGTGAAATTCATATTGATGATAAACTTCATTTCATCGAGGAACCAACTGAGATCACAGATTGGAAAGTCCAAAGACTTAGACGTAGTCATATCAAACTGGTTAAAGTACAATGGAATTCAAAACGTGGTCCCGGGTATACTTGGGAAAGAGAGGATCAAATAAAGACCAAGTACCCCTCCTTGTTCAAGGATACGCCAGTTCAAGATGGCACGAATTGAATTTCGGGACAAAATTCCTTTAACATGGGGAGAATGTTGTTAGGGGTCAATTTTTACCTTCTGGAATCTCGGATCCTCAGATACTTATTGGTATCCATGATCCCTACTATATTTCAGTATCATGATTATATAACGTTTATAATAAGATCTTACGCAATCTTTTCTTTGACTTGTTCTTACAGGTAACCCCCTCGACTTAAAGAAGGCTTAAGACACGGGATTATATTGATTACAACAGATATATGCTTGAAGGAAGACTTGTAATGGTCCATTAAGGCATTTCCGGGATATTAGCTTAGCAATTAATATCATGATATGTATTTATAGAGGCAATGATCGATAAGAAAAAAGACAAAACACTCTCACTACTCACTTGTAACACTTAGAATCGATCATATTGCTCTCTCATATTGTACTTTTTACTGAAATCAATAAAGACAAACAAGGTAGCCCGACTTTAGTCGGCTCCCGAGGTTTTATGCCGGAGGTCCTCAAAGATCATGGGCTTTCCTCGTAACCTGTCGTGTTATTTCTGTATTTATACTGCATTTTACACAAGTTTATACAAGCATACTACCTCACATATAAAGTTTAGCTACTTAATTATCCCTGTTAATTTTTCGTCAAAACAGTTTGGCGCCCACCGTTGGGCAAATGGTGCTTTTCATCTTAAAATCTTTGTAAAAATTTGTGTTCAATCACTATTTTTCCAAACTGATTTAAAAAATGTCGTCCCAATCCAAAATGGTTTCTATTTCAACTCATCTTCAAGCTCTGGGTTGAATAACCCTCTCCCTCCTCCTCCGTCATTCTAGAAAAAGAATGTTAATCTAACTAAGAAAACAACTTCTGCGGGTTTTTTCGGGATCTGTGATACCTACAGGGGGACATGTGCTTGTTTCAAACAACGACATCCTCAATCTGTTCTCAGAAGTGAAGTAGCAGATGGAACAGCAAAAAAAGACTAACCTGATGCTGTTCAGAGAGCTGGAAAAGGTTAAAGAATCAAAGAAACCAGTGGAAGTGACAACTCCGCTGCAACCAAGGATCCTGGATTTTAATTATTCAAGATTCTCAGGAATCCATAAGGGAGACTTCCTTCCCATGCAGACTGAAATCACTACTGTTGGTCCAACTCCGGCTGTCAGAGTCACTACGGACCGGAATATCGGGATTGCCCCAACATCCTCGTCGCAGGATCCTAACCTCGGTAACACTTTCAATCAATTTTTAGACACTAACGAACTTTTGTAGGATACAGGGATTAGTCCACTCATGGCCAAGGAACTGAAGAAACTAAGGGAGATGATCTCCAGTGTACCGGGTGTAGTCCAACCAATACCGGAGATATCCGCTACCAGTCACAGGATCTCAAGATTTGCTCCTCCGATATGTGATGCAGAGATCCCTAAACGCTTCCAGACTCATAATATGAAGTTGTATGATGGAACTACAGATCCCGAGGAGCACGTCGCGCAATACATGGAGAGAATGGAAACTAATCCCATTCCCTTGGACTTAAAAGAAGCTTGCTTGTGCAAGGGTTTCGGCTCCACCCTAATAGGATCAGCCTTGAAATGGCTACTAAATGTTCCACCTTATTCAATAACTTCATTTGCTCATTTAGTTAATTTATTTAATAATCAGTTTTCTTGCAGCAGAACCTTTGAAAGACTAACTAGTGATTTGTACAGAGTAACCCAAAATGCTGATGAATCCCTCAGGGATTATATGAGCAAGTTTGGCCGAGAATCCTTGGATATCCTGAATCTTGACATTGCTACAGCAGTTCAAGCCTTCAAAATGGGATTACAAAAGGACTCCCCGTTCTATGAGGATCTTGTAATGAAACCTTGCAGGAACTTGGACGAAGTCATCCTGAAAAGGATTAATGCACCTTCCAGCTATGATCATCCTAGCAGGAAATCTGAATCATCATCTTTCAAACCCCATAGATCAAAGCCTTATTCGAGATCTGATAATCATAGGGACAACGTTGGGGAGGATGATGAGGAAGAAGAAAATTATCCTAAACTAACCAATTATTGCTTTTCTGTTGATATTTCAGGACTCATGTATGCTATGTAGGATCTTGGGGACAAAGCCAGATGGCCCAGGAAAACTGACAAAGGATTCGGATGGAAGGATATATCCAAATGGTGTGCCTATCATGAGGATTTCGGGCATATGACTGAGGATTGCATTGCCCTTAGAAAGGAAATAAGTTATCTCCTTAGCAAGAGCCACGTGAAGGAACTCTTGGGCAGAAAGAAAGAAAAGAATCAGAATTCTAATACTACCCCAAGATAAGCGGCATCCCCACCTCAGGATGCCAAGGTAATAAATCTTATTTCTGGAGGTTCTGATATCTGTGGTACTTCTTATTCCACAGCCAAAAGACACGCAAAGAAAACTAATAGCGGAGCCCTGTCATAGGATCATGTAAGTTAGAATTTAAATTCTAACTAAGATTGATATGTCTTCTATCCCTGTTTATTTTTGTTTCAATTATTATCTTTTTTTATCAAAGTACTGACTTGAACGTCGGAGGGGTGTTAGCTAGGCTAACACCTACCTTCACCAAGGTTTAATGTTTTGTAGGGAGGATCCCCAAGGATCCTGACAAAAGTATTAGAGACTGGCCATCTCTCTAAGTCTAAGGTATTCTGAAAATCCCTACAAAGGTTTAAAGGCTTTCACTTTTCCATGAGATTGGGTTTAAATACTCAGCCTGGGCACACGATATCCAAGTATAGTTCGAGATAGTAGGACCAGTTCATGTAACAGTGGCTGGCAATTTCACTATTGTTGGCTATATGTTGGACCTTACGAATATATTCAATGGAATAACATGGACATGTTATACTCCGGGCTTGTCCCAAGCATTTAACACTTACGTGTTAAACTAAGGTTTTTGGCATTTTCATGTCACTACGATCACCGGGTACTACCCACGAATATGAGCAAAACTTTTTGGCCAGTCTCAAGTATTTGGCATTAATATGCTAACTTAAGATTATAATACTCAAGCAAGTTGGGAATATCCCCTTAAATCTTACAAATCATTTACTCAAGCAAAATGGGGACATCTTTGAGAATCCTAAGATTCGCTCTTTATGGTGACTTAAGAAAAAAGGTTCTCTCAGCAGCAGCAATTTAAAAAATTTAACAGCTGTGAATGGTGATAACAATTGTCAAATTTTTGGGGACAATTGTTAAGGGTCAATTTTTACCTTTTGGAATCCTGGATCCTCAGATACGTATCGGTATCCCAGATCCCTACTATATTTCAGTATCATGATTATATAACGTTTATAATCAGATCTTACGCAATCTTTTCTTTGACTTATTCTTACAGGTAACCCCTTCGATTTAAAGAAGGCTGAAGACACGGGATTACATTGATTACAACATATATATGCTTGAAGGAAGACTTGTAACGGTCCATTAAGGCATTTTCGAGATATTAGCTTAGCAATTAATGTCATGATATGTATTTATAGAGGCAATGATCGATAGGAAAAAGACACAATGCTCTCACTACTCACTTGTAACACTTAGTCTCAATCATATTGCTCTCTCACATTGTACTTTTTACCGCAATCAATAAAGACAAACAAGGCAGCCCGACTTTAGTCGGCTCCCAAGGTTTTATGCCGGAGATACTTAAAGATCAAGGGCTTTCCTCGTAACTCATCGTGTTATTTCTGTATTTATACTGCATTTTACACAAGTTTATACAAGCGTACTCCCTCACATACAAAGTTTGGCTACTTAATTATCCCTGTTAATTTTTGGTCAAAACAAATGTGACACCCGGCATTTCAGTTCGATATCCGTACTTATTATAAACGCGTTTACATTATTCATATTTCCTGATCCTCCTAATTCCATAAATTATGGCATTAAAAGTCTAGCAAATACCATACGTTGATTATTTCATATTTTGGTAATATTAGGAATTACCGATGCACATGTACATTTAACCCGTCTAATACGAACGTTGGTAATTAAATTAAATAACCGGAAATATATATATATATATATATATATATATCTAGACGTATATGGTACACAAATTTTACGTTGGACAATAAATTATTTTTTTAGAACTAAAACTTATAATATACGTAAAGTTAAATAACGAACACTTTCGAAGACGTTACCGAGTATCGTCATATTTAGTCACTTATACTTGTTATGGGTTGAATTTCATACATGATCCTGAGTATTGTATAATCCGGAATCCAAGATCCTGGTAACTTTGGTATCCTGAATTTTGCTACTAACGGCTATTTGTCCTCTACTTCTTTATTATTTGCAGGAAAGACTTATAATGTCATTCTTACCTGAAGACTCGCTCATAAGGACGTGGACCACGTGGGAAATATGCACGAAGACTTGAGTAACGGTCATATGGAGAAGACTTAGTCTAGCCTTTATTTCGGATAGTTTGTTATGTTATCCATTATATTTATTGGAGCGATAGATCGATTATAGGATATACACGCACTCACAAACCTCTGTAACACTTAGTATTCGATCATTCGCTGCTCACAATTGTACTTCTTTTATCGATTTATACTAGAACATGAGGCAAGGGACGTTTAGTCACTTCCGGAGGTTTTGTGCCGGAGATCCTGAAGGATCAAGGGCTTTCCTCGTAAACAATCGTGTCTTTTTATTGTTCTATACACTTTATTCATCATGAATATTACAAGCACACTACCTCACTTACGAAGTTTGGTTACAAAATTTGATAAAATAATTTTTATCCAAAACAATTTGGCGCCCACCGTGAGGCAAGTGGTGCTTTTCATCTTCAAATCTTTACTAAAGTTTGCGTTCAATAATTATTTTTCCAAACTGATTTCAAAAATGTCGTCCCAATCCAAAAATGTTTCTGTTTCTACTCCGTCTTCAAGCTCTAGGTTGAACAACCCTATTCCTCCTCCTTCATTCTAAAAGAATGTCAATCAGCCGAAGAAAACTACTTCTGCGGGTTTTTCAGGATTTGGGATACCTGATGGGGGACCTGTGCTCGTTTCAAATGATGATATCCTCAATCTGTTCTCAGAAATGAAACAGCAAATGGAGCAGCATAAAATGACCAACCTGATGCTGTTCAGTAGGGGTGCTGTTCGGATATATTTCTCGGGTTTCGGGTAGTTCGGGTCGGGTTATTTGGGTTTCGTGTGTAGGATATTGCATCCGATACCCGATCCGTAGTACATTCGGTTAGTCGGGTTCGGGTTGTTCGGTTATCGGGTATTCTTGGGTCGGGTTATTCGGGTAGTTCGGTTTGGACAGATTTATTAAGAGGTGATGATGGGCTTTTGTACGTATAGTAAGGAAATGGTCCAGGATAAGGATTTAAAAAACATATATGATCATTTGTTTTCTGGATGTTCTACTAAAGTTCCGTGCTGGTAAAATGCATACGAAAAAAAAATGTGTTGTTGATCCACGTAAAGGACTTGTCCACATTTGACAGTTCGAAGAGTATATTAATAATTAAATATACGTTTTATATCAAGAGTATTTATTTTATATAAAATTATTTGTTTCTTAAGTTTTTGAAAGCATACAATTTTGCGTAACAAATTTGCTTAACAATTTTAGGTAACAGATTAGCTTGATCATAATAATTCTTTCCAACAATACTAAATTTTCATAATCAAACGTACCAACTATCAAGTTCCTAAAGTAAAATGCTTTAAGTTCTAAAATAAAAAATATTAAGTTCCAAAACAAAACGCACCAATAATCAAGTTCCAAAATCAAACGTACCAACTATCAAGTTCCAAAAACATTAAGTACAACTAAAATCAAACGAATTAACTTCCAAAAGCATTCTTCTTGCACCTTCATATTACCGTCTTCATGTCTGTTCATCCCTATCTAGTTCTATATAAAAAAGACAAATAAAATGAGCATTAAAAGAGTAAGATATAACATGTAAATGCATTAAATTATTTATCAATAAACAAGTACCTTTATCAATTTCTTGTATCGTTTCCCAATCTTCTTCACACTCGGGTTTGTCATTCAAACTACCCCGAAGCCAGTCTTGTGTAAAAATTAAACTTTCAACAATCATAGGAGTTAAAGAACTTCTGAACGGGTCCAAAACCCTCCCACTAGTGCTAGAAACAGATTCTGAAGCTACCGTTGACACATGAATGGCTAACAAATCTCTAGCCATTAACGATAAAATAGGGAATCTAGGACTATTCACTTTCCACCATTCTAAAATATTAAATATTGCCGAATCCTCTTCAACATCTTCTTTTAAATACTTTTCTAACTCACCAATGGATTCAACTATATTTGTTTTCATCTTTTCTCTTAGTTTATTTCTCAATGGTGGTTTTGGTGCCATAACATCCGGGTTTTTCCGCTTTCCTAGTATCGACGATGAAGTGGTAGACTCGGTAGTACTAGAAGTAGAACTTGGCGAGTGAATTCTAATATAATCATTATATAATTCATGCATAGAATTCATGATGTATTTCTTTTTCTCATTCACCACATTTTCCTCATAACGGTCTTCGAGTAGTAGAACCAAAAACTTTACTTTGTTCCTTGGGTTAAGAATCAATGCAAAATATAACAATACGTTCATTTTCTCCAAGTTGCCAAAATACTTATCAAACTTTACCTTCATAGCCTTTGCAATAGCACAA
Organism: Smallanthus sonchifolius; assembly: GCA_023525975.1. NCBI lineage: Eukaryota > Viridiplantae > Streptophyta > Magnoliopsida > Asterales > Asteraceae > Smallanthus > Smallanthus sonchifolius. The sequence goes on from CM042020.1 coordinate 16,878,892, forward strand.
AGACTAGCATTGGAAATAGCATCATCCAAGATCGTGCGAATGGAATAAATATCTTCTATGCACGTGTTCGATGTCACATAATGTGTCCCGAAAACCCTCAAAGTAACATCATAAAAGGGTTTTAAAAAATGGCATAAAACCCTAACCTTTTGCCAATCGGTTGGTGAAGGTACCGAAAAACCCGCCTTTTCAATGTCGGTTTTAAAATCACATTCCTCAAGATCATATCTCTCAAAAGTTTTTTCATAAGCTTGGGCAATTTCCAACATATGGTAAGTGGAGTTCCATCTTGTTGGAACATCTCTAATCAAGTGTTTTGTTGTACCACAATTAACAACCGTAGCAAAGTTGTTAAATTTGTCAATTCTAGAAGGTGATTGCCTAATCCACCTAACCGTCCATCGAACTATCTCAACCGACCTACCAACTTTTTTAATACCGTCTTGCACTACTAAGTTTAAAATGTGGGCAAAACATCGAATGTGTGTCCATTTTCCATCTAAGAGGCACTTGTTGGAACTTTGAAATATTTTTTTCAAAAAGTCAATTGCCACATCATTAGCACTTGCGTTGTCAACGGAAACTGTCAAAACGTTTTCTATTCCCCAATCTATTAAACACTTCTCAATCGTTTTCCCGATATCAATCCCACGGTGATTATCTTGAGGATAAAACTCAACACTTTTTTTTTCTTCAATTTCCACTCGTTATCTACAAAGTGGGCGGAGAGACACATGTAACTAGATTGTTGACTAGAAGTCCTAGTATCGGTAGTCAAACAAATCCTACCAATGTTATTTTTAATAAAATCACTGACTTTTTCTTTTTCTTCTACAAACAAACGGTAGACGTCTTTTGTAATTATACTTCTACATGGAACTTTAAACGATGGTTGAGAAACACTCATGTAATACCTAAAGCCCACACCTTCCACAAAACTAAATGGAAGTTCGTCAACAATTATCATGTGGGCTAAAGCCTTCCTAATCGCTTTTTGATCAAATTTCCAAGAAGTCAATTTATTTTCATCCCCATATTGAAAAGCTAATTGTGTTTGACCAGCACTAACTTTAGCCAAGTAAGGAGTACATTTCGTTAAGTGAAGATTAAGATTACTCGTACCGTAAGACTTTGATGCACATATGAGGATTGATAGGTTTTTCAAAATCATTTTATTTTAATATGTGGGGTACACCTTGTATGTTGCTTAAATGGTACCTTCTAATCACATGAAATCTTTGTACAAACAAATGTTCGGGTTTACTTTGCACAAATATCAGCTATCTTCAGGGACTCACAGTAGTGAATTGCAAAAGGAAGTGTTTAAAGAGACTGACCAGATCTGATCTCATGTTGGATCTTTTTCAAGAAGAAAAGTGTAAATATCTTGTGTATAATTTTATTTATATATCGAAACTACTTTGAACTATCGAAACTAGTTGTACATATCGAAACTACTTTGAACTATCAAAACTAGTTGTACATATCAAAACTAATTTGAACTATCGAAACTACTTTATGTATATCGAAACTACTTTGAACTATCGAAACTACTTTGTGCATATCGAAACTACTTTGACCTATCGAAACTACTTTGACCTATCGAAACTACTTTGTACATATCGAAACTAGTTTGTCCTATCGAAACTAGTTGTTTCGACAGGGGCAATTTTGTCTTTTGTCTCACGAGAATTAAAAGTCTTCATAAGCAATCCCTCCCGTCATACTGATTCTTACTCGTATTTTTCAAAACCTTTTCGCCTTCTCCGTCATTCACACAATCTCTCAAATCGTCGGTCTGAGTTGCAAGATATCAACTGATTTTCCCTGTTGTCTCTATCGTCTCCATCATCAGGTAACGTCTCACTACCTCTTTTTGATGATTTTTGCAAAACGGCAGACCCAGGGTTTCAAAAATTTAAAATTTGTTCGTCTAAATCTTCATAATAATAGTCGTTTGTGTGCTTCTTTGTGTTTGCATACATTTTAATCATCTTAGAACTCACGATTATTGTGTATTCCTGCAGATAACATCTCGCATTCGGCATGGATCTCTTATTTGTAAAAAGACACAATGTCTGTGCATTCCTCAATGCCAATGATCCTAAGGCTGCAGAGTTCATTCATGTACTAAACTTCCTGGCAAACTCCAACATTAGCTTTGCCATCAGCAATAATCTGCCGGTGTTTGAGACCACTATAAGAGAATTCTGGGAGACTGCAGAAATCATCACAGTTGAGAATATAGAGCACATTAGAGCAACTGTGCGTGGCCAAGAAGTCTTACTTTCTGAAGCTACAATTAGAGACGTGCTTCAGTTTAATGATAATCCAGATGCACCTATTGAATTCCTAATTTTCTATGTTAAAGAATGCTTCAGAAGGTTGGGTCATCCAGATGAATTCAAGAGTGGCCAGATAATCAAGAACTCCTTACCAAGACACTGGAGATATATAGTGCACGTGTTTATTCACTGCCTATCAATTAGAAAAGGAGGGTTTGATTAAGCAAATAGCACTCTGGGCTTTGCTATTTTGGGGATAATCAAGGGAAGAGATTACAACTTTTCTGGCTTCATATTCAGACAGTTAAAAGACAATCTATCTGGAGCCGTGAAGGAGAAATTCTTGGCATATCCTAGATTTTTACAAATTATCATCAATCATATTCATCCCGAGCTGCAACAAGGTGGGAACACCTTTGTGTTCGATAACATGATTGCCAAGACTCTCAGCTATATGAGGAGTACTAACAAGAGAACCAACAGGGCAATAGCTGACGTTCCCCTGTTTGGTCATATTATTGGTGAAGAAGAAGAATTTATCCATGACATTGACCCTGATCTTGAAGAAGAGAACTCATCATCTGAAGAAGAAGAAATAGAAGTTAAGCAAGATCAAGGTAATGCACCTATTAATGAAGCTGAGATTGAGATAAACGTCCCTGATGTTCAAGAACAAGAACAACCCATCATTGATCCTGTGATAGAGGCTCCTTTTGTTGAACAAATTCAAATAGTTCAAGAGCCAGCAGTTAATGTTGAAGCTGGCATGCATGGAGTTGAGGAGGAAGTCGCAGAATCAAGTGGAACTCTGGATGCAGGGATTTATGGATCCGACTACTACAAGTCTGATTCAGATGATAGAACAATGCATCCTGCATCTTCCTCTAAATGACAGGTTGAGTCAGGTTCTGATTTTGAGGAAGAAGAGCCTAAGGCTAAGAAAATCAAAACAGGATTTGAAGACTTGTCATCCTCATCAGATTCTCTATTAGCCACTCCACAACCATCTCCACAACCTACTCCACAACCCACTCCAGGATTTGAAAACTTTGGGTATAATGATCTTTATCCAGAAATCCTGACCACTGAAGAAAAGGAGACTGAGCGAACTAGATACTTTACGGAAGACGGAGATGAAATTCAAACTTTATCTGACGAAGAAAAGGGTGAAGATGATGTTCAGATTAATCTTATCAAAACAGTCACTCCTGAACCAACCACTACAGTCTCCGAATCCGGTCCAGCACAAGATTCACCCTCGGTTGCTCCTGAACCTCCAATTTCAAGAAAGTCTTGGTTCAAGAAAATAATTCAGGAGGAAACCCCTAAGACATGAATGGATAGCAGAGCATCAAGAACTAAAAAGACCTCCAATTGGCTGGAAGTATGATGCTGAAAGGAAGCTCTTTATCATAAGAAGATATAGAGGGGGAGTTCAGCACTTTAAAAATATGACTGACTTCCAGACCCTTCCTTTCTATGACCTCAGGGATTTAGCCAAGCTTCCACTTCAAAACCCTGGGAAGGTCATGATGGCTTATGACTTTGAGAAATTTCTGCATTCTCAAGTCAATAATGATTTCAAAGGAATGAAGCCTAGGAAAACTCAAAAGAAGATCTCAAAGACTATGTTTCATCCTAAGACTAACAAGCCATATGTGTTCTTAAGATACAAGCCTGCCCAAACACACAAGACCATCACTATTCCAAAATCTGTACCTGTCCAGCTACAAACTTTTAGAAAATGGTACTACGACCCAATTATTGGCAGTGCTGTGATCGAGTATGAGGGCAAGGAAGACATCACCATCTTTGAGCCCATGGAGCTGTTGAAGTTTCAGCCTGAAGATCTGGAAATCCTTTTTCAGAATAACATTCAGGCATACAGTGATGAAGATGAAGCTGATGCTAAAGCCTACCAACGGGTTGTATCTCTCCATGTTAAACCTTTTATACCGAGGACAACTGAAGGACCAGCTGCTTGATGAAGAGCTGAAGACGGTAATGCAACAGCTTAGGGGGAGATTGTAGAGCCATATCTGAGATATAAGCTGTTGTCATTTATTGTTTGTTTAAACAGTTTTAGACTAGTTTACTTTCTGTCATTTCGTTAAATGTAATTTCAGTTTTATGTAATTTACTGTTTTTATTTCTAAGTCTTGGCCATCGAAACTACTTAGTTTCGATTGAGTCTGTTCAGTCAAAACTAGTAGTTTCGATAGATGGTAGTTTCGACAGTATTTGTATCAGCTGTAAATGGTCAATCGAAACTAGTAGTTTCGATTGAACATAGTTTCGATTGAACATAGTTTCGATACTGTCACTACTATAAATAGCCTAGTTTGAGAATGTTTAGGGTGTGAGTAGCGGCTGTAACCCTGAACCTTCTCTTTCACATTTTTCCTGAATCAATACAATTTGCAGTTGTTTATTCACTGTGTTCTTACACTTTCATACTATTTGCGTGTTGATTCAAACTATGGTTAGCCTGTTATCTTCACCAACACTGTTTCTATTATCTGTTTCACCACCATACACACAGTTTTCGCCTGTGTGTGTGCGTAATCGATCAAATTAGTGATTTCAAGAGAAATCTGGACCTACAACTGGTATCAGAGCTTTATGCTCTAGTGTTTTTGAGTGTTGTCAGGTTTTGTGATCGATTCTAGGTGATTTGTGAGGTATTTTGAGCTTATTTCGGGTTTTTGCACATCTATTCTCGGAAGTACTGTGTCATCGATTTCCAAGGGTTTTTGCTCGTATTTTCAGAATCGGAAGTTGGATTAGTGATCAGGAGGGTTAGTCGAAGGTTTTCGCCGGATTGGTTTGTCATTTCTGCACTATTGATTTCTGGAGCTTATCATCAATGGAGTATTTCTGAGCTTGGAAAAGAAGGCATCGAAACTACTGGGGACAGTTTCTGATTTCCGTTGATCATCGAAACTTCTTGTCTACATTTTGTCAGGAGAAGGTACTATCGAAACTAAATTTTGTGTTATCTCTATCGAAACTGTGATTATCGAAACTTGCCTAAAAAATTTTCAGTATCGAAACTAGTTGTTTTGATAAAAGCTGTCCTATCGAAACTAGTTGTTTCGATAAAAGCTGTCCTATCGAAACTAGTTGTTTCGATAAAAGTTGTTCTATCGAAACTAGTTGTTTCGATAGAAGTTGACCTATCAAAACTAGTTACTATTTTAGTTTCGATTCAAAATATTATGGCCACTTCAAGTTCAACAGAACATTCTGGGGGAAATAGACCACCTGTTTTGTGTCCACAAGAGATTTTGATGACTGGACTAAAAAGATGAAGCTTTTCTTTCAATTTCACGATTATACTCTGTTGAGTTCTATCACCGATGGTCCCCACAAGCCCATAACTACCACTGCTGATGTTCAACGTCCTAAGTTAGTATCTGAGTATGATGAGAAAGATCTTGCCTTGATTGCCCGAGACAACAAGGCCTACGGGACTATTTCCATGGCTCTTCCTATGGATATTTTCAACATCTTTGCTGAGTACACAACTGCCAAAGACTTATGGGCTGCACTGTGCACAAGATATGAGGGAAGTGAGGATGTCATGGAAAGCAAAAGAGATCTGATCAAGAAACAATATGCGATGTTCAGCAGTGTAAGGGGAGAATCAATATCTAATTTGATCAACCGTTTCTCAAGCATTGTATCAAGGTTGAAGGTAATGGGAGTTGAGTACCCTACTCTTGATCTAAACAAGAAACTCCTAGATTCTCTTCCTGAGGAATGGAATATGTATCGAATCATGATCAAAAAGACTGAGAATCTGAGTGCTCTGTCTCAACAGGAAGTCTATAGAATTCTTGAATCTTATGAAATTGAAATTAAGAAGGGAGCAGTCACCCCATCAAATCAGTCTGGAAACACAGCTCTCATTGCTGGATCAAGCTCATCCGGTAGCCCATACTTTCAGACTGATGTCCCTCCTTCAGCTGCTGCAATTAATTCTACCAGCTCCTCTGCTCCTCAAAAGACTATCACCATGATTCCTGATGAATATGTCCCAATCATGACTGCTTTCATGTCGTGCTATGATGCACTGATATCTGGAAATCTAACACCAGTTAGCTTTCAACCTGATGACTTGGAGCAGATTAATCCTGATGATTTGGAGAAAATGGACATTGACTGGTGCATGACCATGTTAACCTTAAGAGCCAAAAGATTCATCAAAAGAACTGGCATAGACAGATTCAAATAGGGAAAGACACTTGGGTTTGATATCAAGAAAGTGAGATGCTACAATTGTGATCAGCTGGGTCACTTTGCCAGAAACTGCAAGGAACCGTCCTCCAAGGATCAGCAAGAAAAGAAGATCTCCTCTGGAAAACAAGCTGCCAATCCTCCAAAGACAAACACATCTTCAAGCTCCACAGCTCTTGTGTGTCAGGCTAATGGACATTATCATTGGGGAGATCAAGCTGAGGAAGCTGCTGATAAAGCCTTGATGGCTGATGTGGAGGACATGGGCAAGTGTGTCATGATTGAACCTGCTGAAGATCTCACTGCTGTGCCTGCTGAGGTTATTTCTAAACTATGTAATTCTAGATCTTGCTTGAATGAAATTCAAAAATACAGATTCATCAATCAAGCCTTGATTGATGAACGAAATCACATTAAGGTAATGTATGACTCTATGGCCAAAAATGAGAAACTTTACTTAAAAAAAATTCGTGATATTTCTGGTGAAAATCGTTCTTTAATTGTGCAACTCAATACTCAAACCATTAATAATACAATTTTAACAGAAAGAGTCCAAAAGGCAGAAAAAGCCAAATTACAGGTTGATCACATGGATATGGATCAGAAAATTCTGTTTGGAATAATTGATAAACAATTTAATAGAAAATGCACAGAAGGTCTTGGGTATAACTCTCATCCACCTCCTTATTCTAAATTAGGGAGATTTGCTGATATGCCTACTCCACATGTTTCCACACCTTTTGTTTGCACATTATCTCCTGATGATTATATTACATCCTCTGATTCTGACAGTTTTGCTTCTTATGCAGAGTCAAATTGTGTAAATTCCGAAGATGATTGTGATAAGAGTGCTAATGATAGAACTATTTTAAAAGAACTTGAGTCGGATGAATGTAATAATATGTCCGTGTCAAAACCAAATATTTGTGAACACGTTAAAAACTTGTATTTTGATTCTATGCCTGCTGAGCATACGGGTTTGGGATGTGATGTTTCTAAATTTAAAAATGCCTTGCCTTTTGTTCCTAAATCTTTGAATGTTATGCCATGTGTTACAAAATTTAAAAGTGCAGGAATTATTGTGAATGATGTACCACGTGAAACCATGAGCAACATGGAATTTTTCAGATTAAAGGAAGCACATCGTCTTCAAGACAAAGTTATTGATGAGAGAACCGTCTCATGTTCAGATTCCTCAACATCACAATCATCTTCATCTTGTGATGACTATTATCAGGATAAGATATCTTGTGAAAACGTCTGTTTTAGTTGTGGTGCCTCAAATCATGTTTCAAAAAGTTGTAAATTGACAAACACAAATTCTAATGAAAAATCGCCTTCCGAAAGTTCATTAAATTCATACATGTTGCCTAAGTCTTTTCACAGTAGAAAATCTAGGTGTAAAAGAATTAAAAATGCTAAAAATCATTTAAAACGAACGTGGAAAATTAAAAATAATGTTCTATTTGATGACCGTGTTTCATCAAAGGATGGTTGTAATTTTGATTCCAATGAGATGTCATATCCTGACACTAAGATCTCTTGATTGAAACAATGTTGGTCAAAACGTATAAATGGTTCGTTGTGTATAGGGTCAATCAAGAAGAACCGGTGATAACATCTGGCATGTAGATAGTGGATGTTCAAGACATATGACTGGGCACTTTAATTTACTGCAAGATTATCATCAAATTGATGGAGAGTATGTTGCTTTTGCTGGAAACCCAAGAGGAGGAAAGATTGAAGGACAAGGAACAGTATCAAATGGAGTAAATAGTCTGGAATTTGTCAACTTTGTTCCTCAGTTGAAATACAATCTGATGAGTGTTTCACAGATTTGTGACAAGGACTTTTGTGCCTTATTCAATTCAAAGGAATGTCTTATCTTGAAACCAGGAGTGGTGATTCCAGAAGAACTTATTCTCATGCGTGCTCCCAGAAGATACAACACATATAGCTTGGATATGAACAACCCATCGGGCATTGAATCGTGTTTTCTCTCAAAAGCTTCTGAAGATGAATCTTTCCTGTGGCATAAGAGGTTGGGACATGTAAATTTCAAAACAATGAATCTACTGGTTCGAGGCAACCTAGTAACTAGATTACCTCTCAAAGAGTTTACTCCTACGGAACACTGTATCTCATGTTCCAAAGGAAAACAACACAAATCTTCACATAAGCCTAAAACCACCAATTCCATTGACTCTCCTCTCCAATTGCTTCACATGGATCTTTTTGGTCCAGTGAGTGTCATGAGTCTTGGACGAAAGTCATACTGTCTGGTGGTAACAAATGATTTTTCTCGATTCACTTGGGTGTTTTTCTTAGCCACAAAAGATGAGACGCCAGAGATTTTAAAAACCTATCCGCTTCAAATTGAGAACCTCTTCAATCTAAGTGTGAAGACTATCCGCAGTGATCATGGAACAAAATTCAAAAATGCCACTCTTGATTCCTTCTGTGAAAGCAAAGGAATTTCTCGACAATTCAGTGCACCTCGTACTCCTCAACAAAACGGTTTAGCTGAAAGAAGAAACCGTACTTTAATTGAAGCTGCACGAACTATGATTGTTGACTCTAAGCTTCCCGTGACTTTCTGGGCTGAGGCGGTCAACACTGCATGTTTTGTGCAAAATCGGGTTCTTATCACTAAAAGTTACAACAAGACACCTTATGAGATCATGTACAAGCGCAAGCCAGTTATTCATTTCTTCAGGAAATTTGGGTGTGTGTGCACAATGTTGAACACTTCAGATCAGCTCAACAAGTTTGAAGCCAAAGCTGATGAATGTTATTTTGTTGGTTACTCATCCAATCAACGTGCTTTTCGTGTCTACCATAAGAAGAAAAGGATAGTGATGGATTCCATTGATATCAATTGGCATGAAAACAATCATACGGACACAGGAGACGGTCCCAATTGGCTCTTTGACGTCGATTCAGTTTTTAAGTCATTTAATCTTCCTGATTTCTCTATTGAATCAACTCATGCTAATCCTTACTTCTCTGTGAAAAATCTAGGGAACATAAATGATCAAGGCCCTTCTTCATCTGCTCAGGTTGAAATTCCTGTGGTTGCTAATGCTGAATCCAATATGGAGTCTTCCGGTTCTGGTGCAACAAGTGAAACTGTTGAAGACAACTCCATTCCAATAGTAGATGTTGCACCACAATCACCTGCTGAAGATCCTATTAATGATATTGCCGATCCTCCTGCTGAAAATCTTACCAATTTGGAAGAAGTCGTGGAAGAAGATGAAATTCCTCAACTGCGAATTCACAAGATTCATACCACCAATAACATCATTGGACCACTCCATGTGGGTGTTAGTACCCGAAGTGCCTGTGAAGCATTTGAAAACAGCATGTTTTCTTGCTTCATCTCTCAAACTGAACCAAAGAACATTAAAGCAGCTCTACTAGAAAATAGCTGGGTGGAAGCAATGCAGGAAGAGCTACAACAATTCTCAAAGCTACATGTGTGGAATTTGGTGGATCTACCCAAGAACAAAGTTCCAATCGGTACTCGTTGGGTCTTTCGCAACAAAAAGGATGAAGGCGGCATTGTGATTCGAAATAAAGCTCGTCTGGTGGTTCAAGGTTTCTATCAAGAAGAAGGGATTGACTATGAGGAAGTCTTTGCACCAGTGGCTCGTTTGGAAGCCATCAGAATGTTTCTCGCCTATGCAGCCTACATGGACTTCACCGTCCATCAAATGGATGTCAAAAGCGCATTTTTGTATGGCAAAGTTCAAGAAGAAGTATATGTCAAGCAGCCGCCGGGTTTCATTGATCCTAATTTTCCAGACCGTGTTTTCAAGTTAGACAAAGCATTGTACGGTCTTCACCAAGCACCTCGTGCGTGGTATGAAACTTTATCAAAGCATCTGATTGAGAATGGTTTCACAGGAGGATCAATTGACCAAACTTTGTTCAAACGGAAGGCGGAAAAGGATACAATCATGGTGCAAATTTATGTGGATGATATCATTTTTGGATCTACAAATCCCCGTCTCTGCAAAGAATTTGAAGAAGTGATGCGATCTAAGTTTGAGATGAGCTCCATGGGGGAAATGAAGTTCTATTTGGGACTACAAGTTGATCAGTTTGAGTCAGGAATCCTTATCCATCAACAAAAATACGTCAAAGAAATCTTGACCAAGTTCAAAATGGCTGATTCCCATCCAGTAAAAACTCCTGTGGAAGTTCGACATTGTTTGACTCTTGATATGGATGGGGAAAGCGTTGATCCGCATCTATATCGCTCCATGATAGGATCTCTCATGTATCTCACGGCCAGCAGACCCGACATCATGTTTGCAGTGTGCTTGTGTCCACGTTTTCAGGCTAATCCTAAGCTCTCTCATTTATCTGCTGTTAAACGTATTTTAAGATACTTAAGGTATAAGCCAAAATTGGGTCTGCGGTATCCTAAAACTGACTTGTTTGATATTGTGGCTTATTCAGATTCAGACTACGGGGGTTGCAACTTAGACCGAAAATCCACTTCTGGAGGTTATCAATTCCTTGGCAACCGCCTTGTCTCATGGCAATGTAAGAAACAATCCACCGCCGAAGCCGAATACATTGCCGCAGCCCTCTGTTGTTCCTAAGTCAGATGGATACACCATCAGATGCTTAACTATGGGATCACATTCCATGAGACACCCATTCTGTGTGACAACACTGCCGTTCCCCATATCACCAAAAACCCCGTTCAGCATTCCAAAACCAAACACATTGAAATTAAACATCATTTTATTCGTGACTGTATTGAAAAGAAGCATATTCGAATTGTTGAAGTCAAAACTAATAAACAAACCGCAGACATCTTCACAAAGGCTTTTGACTCTACCAGATTTGCCCAACTGGTGGAAATGCTTGGAATGATCAACTTTCAGTAAATTTGTGTAAATAATTTTTCTATTTTTTTATTATTATTTTATTTTATTAATTCTGTTTAAACTGTCTAAGAAAATTTCAAAAAAGATTTTATTTATTTTTTTTAACAGTATCCACGCAAATCTTTTGGGGAAGAAATATAGTATTTTAATATTGAAAAGAATTGATGTGTATATAATCTTACAAGTTGCAAGAAAAATTAAATCTAACCTTTGAGAAATGATAGTGTCTGATCTCATCTCTTGGACATGGAATAGACCAACATCGATGTTGTTTACTGAGGTATAGCTGGTAGGCCCGACATATGGTTAAAATTTGTAAGTAGTGTGAAAACCTAATATATATCTCATACTTGTGTGTTTGAATCCATTATTGAAACATCTAACCCATTTTTATATCTAAGAAAACCGATTCAATCAAATACAGGCTTACGTATTGGATTCTTATTCATACGCCAAGTGACCGTCAACATAACGATATTTACCACTGATGACCCCGTATGTTTTGCTTACGCAAAGATCTCGGGTGCTCATCCTTTTCCCATCCACTTGGATGATTTGACCCCGTCTGTTTTGCTTACGCAAAGATCTCGGGTGTTCAATATTTTTCTATCCGCTTGGATAATTTTACGACTTCTTCTGTTTTGCTTACGCAAAGATCTAGAATGCTCGTACTTTTTTAATATCTACTTGGATATTTTTTTTTATTTTAATTTTTCTAAATCCACTTGGATATCTTATTTTAATTTGGTGATACTTTGACATTACCAAGACGGTACCTTGGTTAATCAGAAAGAGATGATAGGATGAAGATGGGTACTTCTTGAGGATTGATAGGTTTTTCAAAATCATTTTATTTTAATATGTGGGGTACACCTTGTATGTTGCTTAAATGGTACCTTCTAATCACATGAAATCTTTGTACAAACAAATGTTCGGGTTTACTTTGCACAAATATCAGCTATCTTCAGGGACTCACAGTAGTGAATTGCAAAAGGAAGTGTTTAAAGAGACTGACCAGATCTGATCTCATGTTGGATCTTTTTCAAGAAGAAAAGTGTAAATATCTTGTGTATAATTTTATTTATATATCAAAACTAGTTGTACATATCGAAACTACTTTGAACTATCGAAACTAGTTGTACATATCGAAACTACTTTGAACTATCGAAACTAGTTGTACATATCAAAACTAATTTGAACTATCGAAACTACTTTGTGTATATCGAAACTACTTTGAACTATCGAAACTACTTTGTGCATATCGAAACTACTTTGACCTATCGAAACTACTTTGACCTATCGAAACTACTTTGTACATATCGAAACTAGTTTGTCCTATCGAAACTAGTTGTTTCGACAGGGGCAATTTTGTATTTTGTCTCACGAGAATTAAAAGTCTTCATAAGCAATCCCTCCCGTCATACTGATTCTTACTCGTATTTTTCAAAACCTTTTCGCCTTCTCCGTCATTCACACAATCTCTCAAATCGTCGGTCTGGGTTGCAAGATATCAACTGATTTTCCCCGTTGTCTCTATCGTCTCCATCATCAGGTAACGTCTCACTACCTCTTTTTGATGATTTTTGCAAAACGGCAGACCCAGGGTTTCAAAAATTTAAAATTTGTTCGTCTAAATCTTCATAATAATAGTCGTTTGTGCGCTTCTTTCTGTTTGCATACATTTTAATCATCTTAGAACTCACGATTATTGTGTATTCCTGCAGATTACAACTTTTCTGGCTTCATATTCAGACAGTTAAAAGACAATCTATCTGGAGCCGTGAAGGAGAAATTCTTAGCATATCCTAGATTTTTACAAATTATCATCAATCATATTCATCCCGAGCTGCAACAAGGTGGGAACACCTTTGTGTTCGATCACATGATTGCCAAGACTCTCAGCTATATGAGGAGTACTAACAAGAGAACCAACAGGGCAATAGCTGACGTTCACCTGTTTGGTCATATTATTGGTGAAGAAGAAGAATTTATCCCTGACATTGACCCTGATCTTGAAGAAGAGAACTCATCATCTGAAGAAGAAAAAGAAATAGAAGTTGAGCAAGATCAAGGTAATGCACCTATTGATGAAGCTGAGATTGAGATAAACGTCCCTGATGTTCAAGAACAAGAACAACCCATCATTGAGCCTGTGATAGAGGCTCCTTTTGTTGAACAAATTCAAATAGTTCAAGAGCCAGCAGTTAATGTTGAAGCTGACATGCATGGAGTTGAGGAGGAAGTCGCAGAATCAAGTGGAACTCTGGATGCAGGGATTTATGGATCCGACTACTACAAGTCTGATTCAGATGATAGAACAATGCATCCTGCATCTTCCTCTAAACGACAGGTTGAGTCAGGTTCTGATTTTGAGGAAGAAGAGCCTAAGGCTAAGAAAATTAAAACAGGATTTGAAGACTTGTCATCCTCATCAGATTCTCTATTAGCCACTCCACAACCATCTCCACAACCATATCCACAACCTACTCCACAATCCACTCCACAACCATCTCCACAACCCACTCCCATATCACCAACTCATGATTCAGCTTCTCCTGTACCAAGAGTTAAGACTCTAAGCCTTGAACTGAAGAAAATGCAGGATACGATTCAAATGAAAGATGAAGAAATTGAAGGCTTAAAAAATAATTTGCATAATGTCCAGGAAGAGGTTAAAGACCTGAAGCTGGAAGTTGGGGGTTTACATACCCAACTTGAGGTCCAACAAACTCAACTTGAAACACAGCAGAAACTAATATCAAAGCAAAATGAAGAATTCAAGGCTTTGGCTGAAGCAGTGGAGCAGCTCAAAGCCTTAATGGTTAAACCTGTGCAAAAACAACCAACTACTTCAACAGCTCAGGGGGAGACCACATCTGTGGTTGAACCCTCATCTCCTGACCTTGTAACTAATCCAGAATCTGCACTAACTATTTTTGCTGGGCATATTGAAAAGACAAAAGAGACGGTTGAAGTCAAAGTTGAAGGTACAGAACTAAACCTTCCCTCAGCTAGTGAGAGAAGAGAAGCAAGGAAGAGAGGGAAAGGGACTTCCACTGAAATAGAGACCGTGATTCTTGATGAAGAAGACATCCCATCTGATGATGAGCTAAATGACCTTTTAGAAGACATCGAAAACTTTGGGTATAATGATCTTTATCCAGAAATCCTGACCACTGAAGAAAAGGAGACTGAGCGAACTAGATACTTTACGGAAGACGGAGATGAAATTCAAACTTTATCTGACGAAGAAAAGGGTGAAGATGATGTTCAGATTAATCTTATCAAAACAGTCACTCCTGAACCAACCACTACAGTCTCCGAATCCGGTCCAGCACAAGATTCACCCTCGGTTGCTCCTGAACCTCCAATTTCAAGAAAGTCTTGGTTCAAGAAAATAATTTAGGAGGAAACCCCTAAGACATATGAATGGATAGCAGAGCATCAAGAACTAAAAAGACCTCCAATTGGCTGGAAGAATGATGCTGAAAGGAAGCTCTTTATCATAAGAAGATATAGAGTGGGAGTTCAGCACTTTAAAAATATGACTGACTTCCAGACCCTTCCTTTCTATGACCTCAGGGATTTAGCCAAACTTCCACTTCAAAACCCTGGGAAGGTCATGATGGCTTATGACTTTGAGAAATTTCTGTATTCTCAAGTCAATAATGATTTCAAAGAAATGAAGCCTAGGAAAACTCAAAAGAAGATCTCAAAGACTAGGTTTCATCCTAAGACTAACAAGCCATATGTGTTCTTAAGATACAAGCCTGCCCAAACACACAAGACCATCACTATTCCAAAATCTGTACCTGTCCAGCTACAAACTTTCAAAAATGGTACTACGACCCAATTATTGGCAGTGCAGTGATCGAGTGTGAGGGCAAGGAAGACATCACCATCTTTGAGCCCATGGAGCTGTTGAAGTTTCAGCCTGAAGATCTGGAAATCCTTTTTCAGAATCACATTCAGGCATACAGTGATGAAGATGAAGCTGATGCTAAAGCCTACCAACGGGTTGTATCTCTCCATGTTAAACCTTTTATACTGAGGACAACTGAAGGACCAGCTGCTTGATGAAGAGCTGAAGACGGTAATGCAACAACTTAGGGGGAGATTGTAGAGTCATATCTGAGATATAAGCTGTTGTCATTTATTGTTTGTTTAAACAGTTTTAGACTAGTTTACTTTCTGTCATTTCGTTAAATGTAATTTCAGTTTTATGTAATTTACTGTTTTTATTTCTAAGTCTGGGCCATCGAAACTACTTAGTTTCGATTGAGTCTGTTCAATCGAAACTAGTAGTTTCGATAGATGGTAGTTTCGACAGTATTTGTATCACCTGTAAATGGTCAATCGAAACTAGTAGTTTTGATTGAACATAGTTTCGATACTGTCACTACTATAAATAGCCTAGTTTGAGAATGTTTAGGGTGTGAGTAGCGGCTGTAACCCTGAACCTTCTCTTTCACATTTTTCCTGAATCAATACAATTTGCAGTTGTTTATTCACTGTGTTCTTACACTTTCATACTATTTGCGTGTTGATTCAAACTGTGGTTAGCCTGTTATCTTCACCAACACTGTTTCTATTATCTGTTTCACCACCATACACACAGTTTCCGCCTGTGTGTGTGCGTAATCGATCAAATCAGTGATTTCAAGAGAAATCTGGACCTACACACAATAATTACATCTCGCTCTTTCAACACCCTTGGTGTCTATAAACTTTACGAAATGCTTCCAAACTATTGATCTTGGTTCGTATTGTTTGGTTTTCTTCTCTTCCGTTTGTGTAGTTTCTTCATTGCTTTCGAGGTCAATCGTCTCCCCTTCAACCGAATCGTGTGTTCTAGACATCTATCAAAGAGAAACTCATTATCATAACATACATGAAACCATTGTCATGAGATACAAAATTTACTGTATGAAGATTTATATGTATGAAAATTGATCTTTATGAAATTGGTATGAAAGGCAAAGCAATGGAAACCAAAATTTACTATATGAAAATGCTGATATTAATATTAAAGCCATGGAAACCATTTTTAAGCATTAGGATTTAGATCATAAATAATATAGGAAAACCATTGTTAAGCATTGTTAAGGCCGTTAAATCAAAATTTTTTTAACATAATCAACACTATAAACTAAAATCTAGGAGGTGAATGAATAAAATTGACACCCAATAAGCAACACAATCCGTACAAGCTTAAAGTTTCCCTAAAAGATCAAGAAAGTTTAAACCTAGAATGCTAGAACTGCTAAATCTGTTACATACCTTGAGGCTTGAGGTCCTTGATGGCTTGATCGGCGATCAATGGCTTGATCGGCGATCAATGGCAGCGACACAGTCTCAGTGAAGCTCAAAGTCTCAAACCTCTGTTACAAACTACAAATCTCGTTCAAGTCTAAATGGGGTTTTTGAAAAGTCACTCATGTCTTAGTGAGAGAAATCTCTTGAAAGTTGAAATAGATTTCTTGAAAGTTGAAATATTGAATCAGGCTATCACCACCCTATGAAATGAAGTATGAAAAAGTAAACAAATTCATAATCGGTTTAATCGGGTTACCCGATTTATGATTTCCTATCCATTACCCGAACCGAGAAAACTTGGGTTAACCCAATACCCAAAGATGCCTAACCCGAAACCAGATCTAACCGACCCATTATACCCAAATCAACATCGGGTCGGTTGGTTTATTCGGTTACGGTCATTTTCGACAGGCCTACTGTTCAGAGAGCTTGAAAAGGTCAAAGAATCAAAGAAACTAGTGGAAGTGACGACCCCGCTGCAACCAAGGGTGTTGGATTTCAACTATTCGGGATCCTCGGGAGTCCATAAGGGAGATTTTCTTTCCATGCAAACTGGAATCACTACAGTTGGCCCAACTCCGGCTGTCAGAGTTACTACGAATCAGGATCTTGGAATAACTCCGGGATCATCATTCCGAAATCCTGATAACGTTAACACTTACAACCAATTTTCGAACACTAATTAATTTGTGCGTGATACAGGAATTACTCCATCCATGGCCAAGGAGTTGAAGAAGTTAAGAGAAATGATCTCCAATGTACCAGGTGTAGTCCAGCCTATACCTGAGATATCCGCTACCAGTCATAGGATCTACAGATTCGCTCCGTCGATATGTGATGCTGAAAATCCTAAAATGCTTCCAAACTCCCAACATGAAGCTGTGTGATGGAACTACGGATCCCAAGGAGCATGTCACGCAATACAGGGAGAGAATGGAGATAAACCCCATTCCCTTGGACCTAAAGGAAGCCTGCTTATGCAAAGGCTTCGGCTCTACCTTAACATGATCGACCTTGAAATGGCTACTGAATGTTCCACCTTATTCTATTACTTCATTTGCTCATTTGATTAACGTGTTTAACAACCAATTCTCTTGCAGTAGGACGTTTGAAAGGTTAACAAGTGACTTATACAGGATAATTCAGAATCCCGGGGAATCTTTCCAAGATTATGTCAACAAATTCGGCCGAGAGTCTCTAGACATCCCGATCCTTGATGTCACAACTGCTATCTATGCATTCAAGATGGGGCTGAGAAAGGACTCCCAATCCTGTGAGGACCTTGTTATGAATCCCTGTAGGAACCTTGACGAAGTCCAGAACCAGGCATTAAGAAGGCTCGAGGATGATAAAAACTTCCAGCAGAGAATGGATGCTCGAACCGGTTATAATCAACCCAACCGAAAGACTGAGTCCGCTCCCTTCAAGCCCTACAAATCCAAACCTTATTCTAAACCTGACAATCACAGAGTTAATGCTGTGGAGGATAACGAGGACGAAGAAAAATATCCTAAGTTATCTGAATACTGTTTTTCTCTTGAACAATTGGTTTACTATTTGCTATGCAGGATCTTGGAGAAAAAGCCAGATGGCCTCGCAAGTTTGAAAAGGGCACATGATGGAAGGACAAGTCCAAGTGGTGTGCATTCCACGAGGACTTCAGACATGTGATGGAAGATTGCATTGCTTTGCGAAAGGAGATAAACTATCTCTTAAACAAGGGACATCTCAAAGAATTTCTAGGCAAAGGAAAGAATAAAGCTGTCACACCCCATCGAAGGCGGAAACACGGAGGTGAGACGAGAGCGGTGTATCGAACACTTAAGCGCAAGAGAATGCTAATGGGTATATTTCAAATTACATAAGAACCATTACTAAATACTAAAATAAAAACGTGTCTTACAACAAACCAAATACAAACAACAAACTGAGTGTCTAACATGCAACAAGAAACCAAAGTACATAATTCAAACAAAGACAACAAATTTCTAATATAAAAGCGAGCCTCGATGAACCTCTTCTTCAGTTCTGTTTACCTCAAAGCATGTTTCAAAAACGGGTCAACTATATAAATAGTTGGTGAGTTCGCAGGTTTTGCGACTCAATAAAAAGTTTATAAAAATCAAAAGTTAGTACACATGTATTAGAAAGCATATTACCATGAGCCGTAATCAAACCCTTGACAAAAATAAAAATAAAGTACTCCATACGGAAGTCTTATGCAAACAACCGCATAAAAATTGGCTACATTTGCACCAAAGTGACCCTACAAGTCTGGTTGGCGCGACCAAACCATGAGCGTGGGTGTCAACCCAAGCAGTACTACTCAAAATTCCCAACGGCTACGCTCAGCTAATTGATTACCCAAAATTGGGGACTTTAATGCATAAAAAAAAATAACTCATGTATTAATGTATCTTATAACATGTGACTAAAAATAAATAAATAAAGAAACAGCTTTCCCCCAAAAACAGTAAACAGTAAATAAGTGGGGCCGCGAAACTCATCTCAATTCCAGCGATAGTTCCTAACGAGTCCTATATCATATAGATATATTAACATATTGTACCAAGAAATAATCAAGCTTAAACCTAAGTCCTGTTACCAAGTTTCATATAATATAGAGTTTAATTTCACTAATTATTATTAATAAATATTTAACTTTATTAATATTTTTTATTTAACTTAAATCATTAATCAATTGATAATTAGCATCTTGAATTAATCAAAAATAATTAATTAGTCATTTATATTAATATAAACTTTAATTCCATTAAGTTATTAATTAATTAATAAGATTCCTTTTTAAAAAAATAAATAGTTATTGTTATTATTTAGTCCATTCAAATATGAGTTTAAAGTCTTTAAGTTACTTTTTATATAAAAGTCCACTTTCTTTAGTTTTTATAAAGTTAAAAGTAGAGATTTCAACTTTTATAAACAAACCATTACTTTATTTAATAATTTTATAAAATCAGAGTTTTAATAATTAAAACTTACTGTTTAGTTTATAAAAATTATTTTTCCCAATTTTTTATAAACTCAGATTATTTAATATTAATATAATACTCAGTTTTATCAATAAATTCATAAAATATTTTATAGAATCCAAAAAAAATCACCAAATTTGAATTATGACATCTACTTATTAAGTAGAAGTCTCAGTATTTTTCTTTTATGATTTTAAATGAGCTTTAGTCCACTTTCTAATCCATGACTTTAAATACTTTATATAAATTAAAAATACATCAGTTTAAGTCCAAAATTTTTATAATTTCGTTTTTAACCTTTTATAATATATTAAGTCCATATGCAACTTCCTATGGTTTTTCAATGTCTAGAATAGTCATTTTAATATTTTACCATCAAATTTAATATTAAATAATTAAATTTATAAATTTATTTTTATAGCACTCCAAGTTCATATTCCTTCATCCAAATCATATACCTACTGTTTTATAACCATCCATATGATTTTTATATATTTATAAACAACTTTTTATGATCAAAGTTTAATAATCTACATAAATGACTAGTTTTGGGTTTTATAACCATACCTTTGCTTGGACTAAGATTTTAAATATAGATCTTCAAATAATCCAGCCAAGAACACTTACAAATCAACCTATTATCACATATAATCGTCACATATAGCATATGGAAGTCAAAATTTAGAACACCTTTAAGTTTGTGTTTTAAAGGTGTAGGTTTTTCAAGTGGGTTTTATGTTGAATCTTTGATTTTAACTTTCTGTTGAGTTACAAAATCTTGTTATACTTATGTTAGATGATGATTTAAACAACAATCCATGGTTAGAATCCATGGATACAAGTTTTAAAAGTAAAAACCCAAGATTAGGGTTTCCAGGGTTTTCAAAACATGTAAATGAAGAAGATGAAGCCATGAACGATTTTTTTTACCTTGTGTGCTTGCTAACAACTCTTGATTATTACTCTTAGACTCTAGAAATCTTCATGAACTTGAAGGAATTCGAGTTTTTGTGTGTGAAAGGTTAGAGAAAACAAGAGAGAGAAGGTAGATAGAAGTTAGAGTTATGAAAGGAATTAATTTTGTGAAGTGTGTGTGTTTGTGGGAAATATTCGACCGAAGGGTTAAAGAGGTTGGGTTTCAAAATCATTATTACACTTAAATGATGTGTTGAATGTAGAGAAGTTGGTGGCATTATGATGGCTAGGTGTCAAATATATAAATTATTAGGTTTTTATATAACATTTTAATAAAACTTAGTTATTAAGGTAGAATAGAAGTATAAATTATATATAAGTTTTTATAAAACTTGTGTCATATTTGTATTTAGATGGTAACATTTTATAGAAATGAGTCTATAAAGTTTATGACATACAAGTGTTGTTCATCAAGTTAAAAAAAAAAATTAAAACTTTCAAAGCCTTAAAAATATAAAAATGGGTGTTTCAAATTGGAGTTTGACTTCTTGCTATATAATGATATCATATGATCCATAATAAAATGTTATCATACTACTAACATACAATCACATAGTTCACATAATATGATAGAACTTTTACTAAGTAAAACTAAATTATATACATAATGATGCATAATATCCACTAATATTAATATATGTATCTTTATTTATAACTATCTAGACTATTTCAAATAATAATTCTGGATAAAAAAATGGAATTGACCTTGATTTTAAGGATTGTCACAAAAGCCAAGAATCATGACAGGATCCCACAGAGAGTAACTTTCCCTCCGCCAGATGCTAAGGTAATAAGTTTTATATCTGGTGGATCTGACATTTGTGGCACTTCTTACTCTGCAGCAAAGTGGAATGCCAAAGAAGCAAAGACAGAGAAAGGGGACAGACCTACCAAGACCTCCAGCTTAACTGAAGCGAAAGTGATCTCTTTTGACGAAGGGGATAGAGATGATGTACAAGATCCTCACTATGACGGCTTAGTATTCACTCTTTACATTGCCAACCACTTCATCCGTAGAATCTTGATAGATGGAGGGAGTTCGGTGAACATCATACAACTTGAGGTCCTTAAAATAATGGGATCCCGAATTATGAAATTATCTCAAAATCCTCAGTGCTGGTGGGATTTAGCGGAGAAGTTAAAAGCACAGTCGGAGAAATAAAATTGCCAATATACATTGAATGGGTAAATGCTATATAGAAATTTTGTGTAATAGATTCTTTATCTTGTTATAATATCATTTTAGGAAGGCCATGGATACACGACATGAAGGCGGTACCCTCAACGTACCATCAGTGTGTCAATATGCCAACCCCTTGGGGGTAGTAAAGATTAACAGTGACCAGCAGGAAGTTAAGGATTGTTATACTTCTTCTATGAAAGCCTCCGTCAAAACCAGGCAAGCATAGCAATTAAAGAAGCAAGCCCGAAACGTCTTGGAGACCAAAGAATAAGATGTTAAAGAAATATCCCAAAATGCGGAGGATCCTGATGTCAAGGTGCTTGTTGGAACCAATATCCCCAAAGATATTGAGCAAGATCTTATTGAGTTACTAAAGAACAAAACCTCAACCTTCGCCTGGAAACATGAAGACATGACATGTATCTCTAAAAATATTATTACAGATAAATTAGGTGTTGATAACAGTTTCAGGCCCAAACACCCAAAAAGAAGGAAATTCGCTCCAGAAAGGAATATAGTTATCCAAGAAGAGGTTGAAAGACTATTGAAGGCATGAATGATAAGGGAAGTGAAATTCCCAAGGTGTCTAGCTAATGTGGTGGTGGTTCAGAAGAAGAACGGGAAATGGAGAGTATGTGTAGACTTCACTGACTTGAACAAAGCATGCCCCAAAGACCCTTTTCCACTACCACACATTGACTCAATGGTTGATGCCACAGTAGGCCATGAAATGCTGACATTTATGGATGCTTCATCAGGATTCCAACAGATACAAATGGAACCCTTAGATCAGGAGGATACTGCATTCATGACTCCAACATGAATTTATTGTTATATTGCTATGCCTTTTGGTTTGAAAAATGCAGATGCAACATACCAAAGGCTGGTGAACATGATGTTCAAGGAGAAACTAGGGGACACCATGGAAGTATACATAGATGACATGGTAGTAAAGTCAAAGAAAGCTGAGGATCATCTCAGGGATCTCAGAGAAGCATTTGATATCCTAGACCAGTACAACATGAAGCTGAACCCCTCAAAATGCCACTTCGGACTAGGGGCAATAAAGTTCTTGGGCTATATGGTAACAAAAAACAGAATAGAGGCCAGTCTAGAGCAAATCAAAGCGATCATCAAAATGAAATCCCTAGTAAACACTAAGGATGTCCGAAGACTAACCGGCAGAGTAGCAGCACTCAACAAATTCGTATCAATATCCTCAGAAAGGTGTAAAGAGTTCTACGACATCCTAAAGAAGAACAAGAGATTCGAATGGGAAGAGAAGCATGAGCAAGCACTCCAATCATTAAAGGAGTACTTGTCAACAGCTCCTCTACCGATGAAACTCGAAGACGGTGAACCATTATCCCTATACTTGACGGTATCCGTAAACTCTGTAAGTACTGTCCTAGTCAAGGATCATGAAGGCCAGCAGCATCCGGTATACTATGTAAGTAAAAGCCTACTCGCGGCAGAAACTATGTACTCTTATTTAGAAAAGTTAATATTAGCTTTAATAATGGCATCCACTAAGCTAAGACATTATTTTGAAACTCATGTTATTCATGTTAAGACTAATTATCCCATTAAGTGTGTCCTAAGAAAGCCAGAGATGTCAGGAAGGATGGCTAAGTGGTCAGTCAAGCTCAGCGCCTATGGCCTCATATATGAACCTAGAACAACAATAAAGTCTCAGGCACTTGCGAACTTTATGGCTGATTTCAGTAGTGACATTCAACATGAAGCAGACCTTCAAGTTCAACAATTGGAAGAATGCAAGGATAAGTGGGTCTTATTCACTGATGGTGCATCCAATGTAAGAAGAACAGGTCTAGGTATCATACTGAAATCGCCACAAGGGGACATACGAATAATGAAGCAGAATATGGGGCGCTGATAGCAGGATTACAATTAGCCAGGAATATGAAAAGCAGGTATCTCCAGGTATATGTAGATTCACTGTTAATTGCTAACCATTTCAATGGCTCATATGCAGTAAAAGGTGAGAAATTAGCCAAATATCTCACAATAGTTAAGCAATTATCTATGAAATTCAAATTTTTTAACATTACACATGTACCTAGAGAAGATAATGTTGAGGCTGATGCCTCAGCAAACCTTGCTTCGGCTCTCAAAATACCAGAAGGTATTAAAATACATATCATACATATTTTGAGCCCAGCAATTGTAAAAACAAACAAAGTATCCAACACAGAAGAAACATATATTAGGGATCATGAACCTCTTCAAGGATCCTGGATTACACCCATTAAGAAATATTTGCAGGATGGTGAGATCCCAAATTGCAAATGACGAAAAGAATCATAGAGCTTTTCGCATGAGGGTGTCTCGTTTTATAATATTACACAATATCTTGTATAGAAAGTCTATTGCAGGTCCTTACTTAAGACGTTTGGAGGATCCTGAAGCACATGAAGTCCTCAAAGACATACATGAAGGTGACTATGGTAATCATACTGGCGGCAGAGCATTATTCTCAAGGATCCTGAGGACATGATATTATTGGCCTACCATGAGGAAAGATGCTATGACTTATTCCCAAAAATGTGATGCTTGCCAAAGACATAGCAACATACTCCATCAACCAGCAGAATCTTTATATCCAATCATCTCTCCATGGCCATTCATGAAATGGGGAATGGATATAGTCGGCAAACTTCCCAAGGCACCAGGAGGAAAGGTCTTTATGCTAGCAATGACATATTACTTCTCCAAATGGATTGAAGCTGAAGCATTTGTCCAAGTTAGAGAAAAAGAAGTAATCTCCTTCATCAAACGCAACATCCTGACAAGATTCGGGATCCCGGGAGACATAGTATGTGATAACGGATCCCAGTTCATTGGCAAAAGAATAACTAACTTCTGTGCCAGTTGGGGAATCAAAATGATAACCTTCACCCCTGTTCATCTGCAAGCCAATGGACAGGCGGAATCTAGCAACAAAATCTTCATCAATAACCTCAAAAAGAGATTAGGAGCAAAAAAAGGAAGATGCGACGAAGAGCTACCATTTGCACTTTGGGCAGATAGGACTGTTATGGGTTAAATTTTGAGAAGGATCCTGAATGATGCATGATCCGGAATCCAAGATCCTGGTAACTTCAGTATCCTGAATATTAATGCTACAAACGGCTATTTGTCCTCTATTTCTTTTATATGCGCAGGTAAAACGTGTTGACTCGTTTTGTCCCTGAAAAATCGGACGAGAAGTCAAAGAGAACGTGTAAAACTCATGAGAGAAGCTCAATAACGGTCATATTTGAAGACCGAGTAAAGCTCCGATATCCTCGGAAAGTTAGTTAGGATCATTTTTGTATTTAATCAGCGACTTGATCGATTAGCAATACACACAATTCACTTAGCATTACTAAACACTCGCGAGAAGCTTTGTAACACTTAGTATTCGATCATTTGCTGCTCAACACTTGTAATTCTTTATCATTTATTAAAGAAACGAGACAGGTGTCGATTGTCACCTCTCGAGGTTTTATGCCGGATATCTTGAACGATCAAGGGCTTTCCTCGTAAACAACTGTGTCACTCTTTATGTTTTTGTATTGTTTCACATTGATTTTACAAGCACACTTCCTCATTTATGAAATTTGGTTACAAAGTTAGTTTAAATATTTTTTACCCAAAACAATTTGGCGCCCACCGTGGGGCAAGTGGTGCTTTTCATATTCAAATCTTTACTAAAGTTTGTGTTCAATCACTATCTTTCGAAACTGATTTCAAAGATGTCGTCCCAATTCAAAAATATTTCTGTTTCTGTTCCGTCTTCGAGCTCTGGGTTGGTCAACCCTCTTCCTCCTCCTCCATTTCAAAAAAGTGTTAATCAGCCGAAGAAAACTACTCCTGCGGGTTTTTCAGGATCCGGAATACCTGCTGGTGGACCTGTGATCGTATCAAACAATGATATCCTCGATCTGTTCTCGGAGATGAAACACCAAATGGAACAACAGAGGAAGACTAACCAAGCGCTGTTTCGGGAGATTGAGAAGGTTAAGGGATCGAAGAAACTAGTGGAAGTGACGACCCCGCTGCAACCAAGGATCTTGGATTTTAACTATTCAGGATCCCCGAAAATCCATAAGGGAGACTTTCTTCCCATGAAAACAGGGATCACTACAGTTGGCCCTACCCCGGGTGTTAGAGTTACGACAAATCAGGATCTTGGAGTTACTCCGGGATCATCGTTCCGAAATCTTGAGAACGGTAACACATTCAATCAATTTTCGGATACTCCGGGATCATCGTTCCGAAATCCTGAGAACGGTAACACATTCAATCAAATTTTGGATACTAACGAATTTGTGCATGAGACAGGAATCACTCCGTCCATGGCCAAGGAGTTAAAGAAGTTGAGAGAAATGATCTCCAGTGTACCAGGTGTGGTCCAACCTATACCGGATATGTCATCTACCAGTCACAGGATCCCCAGATTCGCTCCACCATCATGTGATAAGCTCTTTCTTGAATTGATCGGTTTCACGAAGCGACCGATCGAGACACTCTATTGGAGATCCTGGTGTGGATGTAGGATATCCAAATTTCGGTGGAGGGTCTCTTAGTCCTAAGACTATGTCGTTGTAGACATTATCGTAGGCGGGAGTAGGTTTATGTTTCAAGGTAGCTTGTGGGCTAACCTCCTCAGGTATAGTGTTAGGATCGTCAAATGTGGCTTCAAATCCAACCATAAGATCGTATTTATCCTGGATATAGGGATCCATGAACTGTGGATGATTTGCATAATCGATGTGCGATCCAGAACTTCCGGAGTAGGCTCTTATGGAACTTGTGTTAGCGTAATTTTCGTCGGTGTCCGAATTATTACTCATGTATGGACCCGATATGATAGGATAGTTGAGGTAATCAGCAAACGGTTCATAACTGGCTGATTATGGAGAATAGGCTTCCAGTGGAGGTAGAGGAAGGAATCCTTCGGATTCGGAACTTTCGTAGTTCTCCAGATTTTTATAGATTTCCTCTAAACTAGCTCATGTGATGGAAAGCTTCTCAATAGGTTCTTTTACCCTTATTCGAGGTTTAGTGGCCTTCTTGCTAGACCCTGCCTCATATTGATTAGTGGAAGGGGGATACATGGGCGGTGGAGGTGTTTGAGGTAGAGAGTAGTTTGGTGGAGGAGGTACTGGGTAATGTGGTGGTGTACATATCCAGTTACTAAAGTCAGAGCCACCCATTTGGCTTAGGTGATCTGATTCGTATTCCTCCTTCATTGGAGCCTTTGGCAGAGCATGATACCATGAGAAGTTTCCTTCTTCCATCGGTGCGTATGCATTTGCCATTGATTCTTGTTTAACAGTAACATTAGAGTTATAGTAGCTATGGTATCCTTGTCCTCCTGACATAATACTACGTGCATGTTTCGACACTATCAACTTAAAGGCAAGTGTCTACCTACCTTTGCTTAGTAGGCAAGTCATTGCTTAATCTGGTTAGAGCTTAGATACTAATGCCAAGTATCTAATTCGCTAAAACCCCAGGCTCTGATACCAACCAATGTCACACCCCGTACCGGGCACCCCCGAGACGTTACCGGCTGCGACATCCGTTGACACCTTCGGTACCTGCTTTGATTTCAGAGTTTGTTTTTGTGCAGCGGAATAACGTTTGAAAATGGATCGTTTCAACTAAACCTCAAGGTTTGGTTTTGTAAATGCTAGAATCTTGTCGTGTAGACAAAATATTTCTTTATTTAAATACTTGGGTATAAAACCTGGTCGTTTGTACATTTGATTTTTTGAAATCAAAACACTGACCAAAGTCAGTAAAATCTACAAGGAGGTATTCTGCCTAGGAAGTCGACATCCTTTGGGCACCTTAACCTTGTCTTTTCTCAGGTTCTTTCCTATGCCTCGCAGGAACCTGTATAACACATTTTTGGGTTGCACCGGGTCCAGGTGTGTGGCCTGACTCGGATTATGCAACAAAACTGTCATCGGGACTTAGGCCGTAGCCGGTACTATAAGGTTATTTCATTCTTTTCCTAAAAAAATTTGAAAATGAACATCAGCTAAATGCTGGTGAATACTTTATGACCTCAAATCATTTTCATAAGCATGGCAAAACAGTTTAATTAAACAGTTAAACATTTCATCATTGGAGGATTCTAGTGATCATATATCACTTCCTTGGATTTCATCCAATTGTATACATTGGACAAGCACTCGGGGCCACGCGGCCAAACTGGCACAACTACGTTTTACACATCACCCGACATACAAGCCAACCCCGTCCGGCCCAACTGAATCCGAAGCGAGTATAAATATTTGATCAAACTTTACGTACACTTCTTGGGTATCAACATTCCCCAGGGGTAGAACCCCTGATGCTGGGATTAGTATGAGTAAATATTTAATTATCGTGTTTTGCCCTTTTTCGGAAACATAAATCGTTTGATCATTTGCGCTAAGGTGCCGACAGAACCAGCACGTCTTATTTGCGTGATGATAGCTTACAGCCCATGCACGTCTTTACAAATCGTTTTTGTAAAAGCTCACTCTCGCCATGAGAACGAGTATTTTTGACAAAGACGAGTATTCACCTTTAGTTTGAAGTCGGAGATCGAAGGATAATAATCTTAGTGCTAAGTAGCTCTTAGAGTTGACTCTTAGGGCTCTAGCACCTTAACTTGCACTTCTATGAGTTTCTCGAGTTCTTCGGCTCTTAAACGCTCGAGTCTGGTTAATAAGCGAACGTTGGTCGAACTGGGAGGAGCGGCTCGGGAGTCGGGACTACTGGAGGGCTCGAGAAAGGCTCGGGAGCAGAGGAGGTTTGAGAGTGAAGATGTGGAAAATGAAATGCCAATGCTCCTCTATTTATAGGCTGATAACGGCCTCAAGTCGGACCGTTATCCAGGGGGATATCAGTCCGATATGCCTCCATTATCCCGCATGCGCGCCACGTGGCAGCCATGCAATTTCGGAGTGCCACCCGTCCAAGTCGGACCGAGTAGGCAAGCCATGTCGGTCTGACGCCCGTCCACGCGTCTGACATGCTGACACATGCCCTACACGTGTCTTGACACGTGTCTGGTGCATAGGGTTTCTAGGGTTAAGCATTGCGGACCGTTTTTAGACCATGTCGGTCCGACTTTTAACCTCTTCCGATATCAGACCAATATCAATCTCATGTCCGATATCTCCTAACTTTCAGAATTTCCAAATTTATTTTCTGACCTTTTTGGGTTTTCATTAACTCCTGTTATTTCTTATAAGTTTCGGGCAGAAATTGAGAACGGGATTTTGGCAGGTGTTATAGGTAAAGGCTGGAAAGGGATATGAAAAGCCGATGGTAAACGGGAAGGATGGAAAGCAAACCCAACTGTCGGTAGTGAAATCCACCATGGTCCTAGGGTCGAAAGGTCGAAAAACGATATTTTTTGAGAAGGATCCTCCAGATTCAAGGAGTTCGATATCACGATCAATAAAGGTACATTTTTCAGAATCAGAATTAGCCAGCATATGCTGACTACAAAGATCATTCGAAGATGAGGAAGAACGAGTACTCTTTTTGGCCATTTTTTGATATAAAAATCGGAAAGTTAAGGAAGAAAAAGAGAGCTTTTTACCTGAAATCCAGAGAAGAGAGGTTGAAGACGAAGTTGGAATAAAAAGAAAAGTAATTATAAGGGAGTAATAATAATTGCTCGAACGACGACGTTTCTACCCTCGATTCTCACATCACGTCTTATCAAGCAACTGTATATTTATCAGAATTCAAATTTTGAAAATTTTACAGTTGTAACTTCCGTGTACAACTGTCAAATTTTGGGGACAGTTGTTATGGGTTGAATTTCATACAGGATCCTTAGTATTGTATAATCCGGAATCCAAGATCCTCGTAACTTCGTATCCTAAATTTTGCTACTAACTCTTATTTGTCCTCTACTTCTTTATTATTTGCAGGAAAGACTTATAACGTCATTCTTACCTGAAGACTCGCTCATAAGGACGTGGACCACGTGGGAAATACGCACGAAGACTTGAGTAACGGTCATATGGAGAAGACTTAGTTTAGCCTTTATTTTCGGATAGTTTGTTATGTTATCCATTATATTTACTCGAGAGATAGATCGATTATAGGATATACACACACTCACAAACCTCTGTAACACTTGGTATTCGATCATTCGCTGCTCACAATTGTACTTCTTTTATCGATTTATAATAGAACAGGAGGCAAGTGACGTTTAGTCACTTCCCGAGGTATTGTGCCGGAGATCCTGAAGGATCAAGGGCTTTCCTCGTAAACAATCGTGTCATTTTATTTTTTTATACACTTTATTCATCACGAATATTACAAGCACACTACCTCACTTACGAAGTTTGGTTACAAAATTTGATAGAATAATTTTTACCTAAAACAATACCTACAAATAATCATCTCAAAGAATTATACAAGCTATGAATTGGAATATTTTCTTATCAAGCTAGCCTTAACTAATTAAATATAGTTCTAGTACCGTTGAGGATCTAAACCGAATTAGTCTACCGTTTAACATCTTAATTAAGACTTAAACACCTAATAAACTAACTACCTAACACCTAATCTTAACCTTGTGACTAACCCAAACCCTCTAGAAACTCTCGGCCGAGAACCCACTAGTGGGCCACCCCACACCCAAATTTTCCAGCATGATTATTAAATATGCATCTCATTCTCAATCACCCAATTCCATACTCCAAATTCGTGTCATCCATACTTATACATCAAATCCCACATATAAGATCACACCTCAACTTTATTCTTTTCTTTTTCTCTTTTACGGCACCAACAACAACAAGTTTCATCTCCATTTCTTTTGATGTTCATCCCATTTCAAGTCAAGAATCATCCATTTTAAAGTGTTCCAAGAAGTTTACAAGCATTTTTCTCAAGGGATTTTAACTAAAGGCTCAAGATCACCTTCTTTTACTCTAAAAAATTATCATCTTCCTAGTTACCTTCCGTAGCTTGTCTAGTGGTAAATACTTCCTCCATTTCATCTTTATATTCATATTATCTTGCTTGGATCATGACTAAAATGCTTATTGTTCACCAAAAAGTGGTATGTTTTCATAAAACTTTCTAAAATAAATAAACCAACATGAAATGTGTTATTTTTTTTTGCTTAAAACGTGTGTGTGTGTATATATATATGAGCGACGTGTGTATGTATATGTGTGAATATGTAGTTTGTAGATTAAAAACATCATCAAGCTCTAGATCTAAGTGTGTATGGTAAAGAATATGTTCATAACGTAATATGTAGTTATACATGGTTTAAAAATTTATATATATACGTATATCTATACATGTAATGCTTACAAGTGTGGGTATAACGTGTTACACGAAACTTGGTATGTTAAAGTAGTATAGTTTTATAAATAAAAACGCATTATTTTTGTGAACGTATAACTTGGTAAATAAAAATGGTTAATTGGTTATTATGGTTAAAATGGTTGTATTAGTTCGTATAAACTTATGATTTAATTTTTGGTTTCGTAAAAGTGAATTTTATAAAAATATCGGCTTTATGACTCTAAATTTATTTTCGGTGAAAATTGGTGATTTATATATAAAAACGGTGTTTTGGAAAGAACCGAACCTCGGAAGTATTTTTATGACAAAAATAGGTATCGTAAAACCTAAGTGTTTATTTTTATTAAATATGCTAAAATAATTATTTCGAGTAATTATTTGTTTAAATGGTAATTTAAGGATTTTAGGACAACATAATATATAAATGCAGATAATTGTGTATAAACATGTATACCTAGGAAAGTTAGTAGATTGCTAAGTATTGAAAATTAATTATGACGGAATCTTAATAAATATTAAGTGTTAATTATTCTAGACGAGTACTTATGTGTATATATTTATATGTTAATCACAAAACTTGACTACTAGAGAAACATAAAAAAGTAATAATAATAAATATATTACCTTGCATTGTCCTGGCAAAGATGGATTATTATTCTAAACATAGTTATATAGTTGACGAAAATATAATTATTTGGCTATTGTAACGTGTCGCCTTTATGCCACTTATGTATGAGGTTCGTATATGAAAATATATATAACACATGGAATAAATATTACTCACCAACGAGTCGTAACACAAAATATTTTTTCCTAAACGAAAGCATCCCTAACCGGATCTGTTAAGTCGGGTGAACAACTTGCATATGAGACGTACAGTCTAAATCCTAAGATACCCTCTTGTAATTAGGATTCGTGTAGTCAAGTCCTCCTATTACATCTGTTACTTGCTAGCTTGCATTGACATGAGGTGAGTTTCACGACCCATTTTAATTCTTTTTACTGTTTTATAAACTTGGGGGAAAAACATACTCGTACTCGTTTTTATATGATAACAAGAAAACAAGATCCGACCTTTATGTTTGCATGAGTTAACATTGAGATCTCGTAAAGTCCCCTACGTAAACATTTAATAACCATTAGCTAGGGATTAGCGTGGAATTCTATACATAGTACTATTTGGGATTGACACCCCCGGTCATGGTTCGATAGGTTTTGGTTGAATGACTGCATAGTGTTCAACCGTGTGCTCGGGAGGTACGAGCGGGGGGCAAAAATACCTGTGTCATGGTTTGGTTATGCCTCATGTATGAACATTTAATTCGTATTCTTAGCTAGTTTGCGGATGGGTCAAACATTACTTGTTTTGTTTATCATATACATAAAGATCATTTTCATGCAATTGGTTTGCTCATTGTATTCATATAAAACCTGTGAACTCACCAACCTAGTGTTGACATTTTTAAGTATGTTTTTCAGGAAATTAAACGCGATCGCAAGGGTAATACTACGTAGGGTTTATGCATGCATGATGGATACTACTTTTGAAGATTTTTCTTGTATAACTCATCTTGTTTGGGTCATATATGCAAAATCTTACTATTTTGTAACTTCAAACAAATACTTTAGGCTGTAAAACCTTAACTTTATTTAAGTATCAAGTTAACATGTATATGCTTGCAATAATCATATGCTTTGGAAACCATGAACGTTACGCCTCACGATTTCGCCTTGGCGGGGTGTGACATGAATGCAAGTGCATGGGCTATCACAACTGTTTTGGGTAAAAATTATTGAGGCTAATTTTGTAACCAAACTTAATAAATGAGGTAGTGTGCTTGTAAAATCAATGAAAAACAATTAAAGAGTGTAAAACTTGACGCGACTGTTTACAAGGAAATCCTTTGATCTTTAAGAATCTCCGGCATAAAACCCCGAGAGGTGACAATCGACACCTGCATCGTTTCTTGAAAAAAATGATAAAAACATTACAAGTGTTGAGCAGTAGATGATCGATATCTAAGTGTTACAGAACTTGTTTGCGAGTATTCGATGTTGCTAAGTGTGGTTGTGTGTGTTTTTCTAATCGATATTACTGCTATATTTATACATGGATAAGCCTAACTAACTATCTGAAAATCTTGGATCTCGGCTAATTCTTCCCTTGTGACCGTTGTAGAAGCTTTCTACGCTCATTCCACACGTTTCCATTGACTAGACGACTGGGTCTTTAGGGATAAATGGTTACACACGTTTTACCTGCAATCAATAAAAGAAATAGAGGACAAGTAACCGTTATTAGCATTAATATTCAGGGTACCGAAGTTACCAGGTTCTTGGATTCCGAATTTTGCTAGATTCAGGATCCTGCATGAAAATCAATCACTAACAATTGTCCCCAAAATTTGACAGCTGTCCAAGGAAGTTACAGCTGTGAAAATTTTAAAATTCGAATTTCAAATGGCAATGTGATAAGAGGTGGCGCGATAAGCGAGGTCACGATGCGTCGTCGTTCGAGGCGTTTTCATTATTACTCCCTTATAATTACTTTTTCTTTAATTTCCGACTTCATCTTCTACCTCTCTCTCTAGGATTTCAGGTAAGATTTTCCTTTTCTACCTTAACTTTCTGATTTTTATATCAAAAATGTCTAAAAAGACCACTTGATCATTCTCATCTTCCAATGACCTTTACAGTCAACATCTGCTTTCTAATCCTGATTCCGAAAAATGTACTTTTATCGACCAAGATATTAAACTCCTTGAAACAGGGGGATCCTTCCGAAAAATACCGTCTTTAGATCTTTTGATCGTAAGATGAGGGTGGATTGTTGGCTGGAGGTGAGGTGGAGGGCTCGGTGAAGGAGGCTGTAGAGGTGATCGGTCAGGGCGACGAGGGCAACAAAGAGAAGGCCTGAGCCCTGAGTTTGTGATATTTATGGTTTTAAAATTTAATCTTGTTGGTTTGTTGAACAATTTCCTTTTTCTTGCTTTTGGTATCCCTAGATGGGATGAACAATTTACCAATATGTGTCTCGGGTGGATGGGTCCTATTTTCGGATGAAGCCCGGGACACACTTTATTTCCTGCACTTTAAATGTTATCATGTATCTTTTGACCGCATGCCATGATTGTTATATGTTTGGTTGTGTTTGTAGAAAATTAGGATTTGTTAGGTAATTAAACCTTAGAAAGAATAAGTTTAGGTATATTTTCAGGATATTGGATCCTCAATGCCAATTTATAAATAACACCTTAGGTTTTTATCAAATTTCAACTTAGAAAAATATAGTTTGATCTTGATAAATGGTGTAAAATATCAGTTACAAACATATCATGACTCAGTCCTGTGAATCTCAAATCTTCTATAAGTTAAAAATTAACAAGTAATACATACCTTTATTGAGAACTAAGTCAGGTAGACACACATACCAGATTATGATGTTGAGTTCGAAATATAACAACCTTCGGTTGTCCCCTGTGTACAGTCATTAAATACGTCGTAGACTTAGCAATTGTAATTCATGACCTTCATAAGTCTTTAACCCGTTTAAGGATCTTGATTCAGCATATTGATGCTAAGTTCTTGAGTTAACACATTAGTGTTAAATACCTGTGACAATTTAAAATCGTGGGCCAGAAAAACGTGGGCCAAGCCAGAAAAACGTGGGCCAAGCCAGACTTAAGTTAGCATGAAAATGCTAAAAACCATAGGAGTAATGACACACCCCGGCCGGCGACGGATTATACGCCGGGGCTGATGCGGTTGTTCATAAGCACATGATCATCTACTAATAAGTGATAATATTATTTCATTATAATTAAAGCATCCATTACAAATAGGAATGGAAAACAAGGAGTTCAAACATAATACAAGTTAAATTCAATCTTTATTAAAGCTAGGTCCATAGTCCTATGTGATCATGTAGTGTCCTCAAACTGGTACACCTGAAACATGTGAATAAGTAGTTGGTGAGTAACATAGGTTTTGACACCAAACAAAAGTTAAGTATAGTTTTACAATTCAATATGTTCAAAGCGTGTCTAGAGCATAAATGTGAAAACATACAATGTTTCAAACGTACAATCAAACCGTGTAAATATGTATGCACAGTCCCCCGGACTGCGTGGAGTATCATAATGTATACACTAACCTGCCAAGGTTCGTGCTAAGTAATGTATCGGTTTCCCCTATAAATGATCATGTTAGGTACTACCTTAGGCCTGTCTCACAAGTTAATGATTGTACTAACATGAACACACGTTTTGTTCATCAAGCAGTTTAAGACATAAAGCATAAAGACCAAAGCATAAGAACAAAGATATTGAATTGCATAAGTAATGTAATTGTAGACATGTTTCACCCCAAAAGTAAAAAAATAGAAAAAGGGCTATGTAAACTCACCTGTAATGAAGCTAGTAATGATATGAATTGATAAAGATGAATAGGCCTCGTGAGGATCTCTCACAATAAACCTACATGGGTAATTTGTACTCTAAATTCAATGTAAGTCCAATGGAGATAAGGAAAATCTAGGACGTTAGGGTTTTATAGGGTTTGGGGATTTGATATGAGATTTGTACGAGTCTTGTTGGAAAATTTGTATGTATAAAGTGATAAGTTAATACTATTTAGAATTTATTTAGAAACTCAAATTAATCATATAGTACTTACAAAATAACATGTTTGAATTTATGTAATAAATGATGGAATATGAAAAAGGTTTAAAATACATTTGAGTTTATTTATATAACCATTCTAAGAATAATTAATAAATAAATTATGAAATGGAAAGGGTTTAAATAAATAATTAAATTATTTAAGTACCCTCTTTAAATTAAATGATTTGTGAGGGAGATATTAAATAAATATGGGCTTTAAATGTAATTAACTTAGCTTGTATAATTATTTATCTAAAATAATTATTTAAGCATTTAAATTGTTTTAAAATAATTATTTTTTTATCAAAATAATTATTTATATGTTTAAAAAAAATTTAGTAATGTTTAAACAAATAAATTATAATAACATTACAACATAATTAAAACAAATCATTTATATTGTTTATTTATGAATCTATTATATTCACATTTTTAGGGCAATGTCAAAGGTGCTTAGAGTTAGACTTTTAGGAATAGAATCATCATTTTGAAATATTATGAAAATAATATTTATAAGGGCATGGTTTGAAATAAATTAGTTATGTGAATTGTAAGATTACTAATTGTGGAAGATCCAAATAATAAAATTTGTTATTTAAAGAGGATTTATCATATTGCCACTAATACTACACTATTTGCTAAAGCGATATGATGAATATACTAACTAATCATTAAAATTTATATTATTAGTAATGTTAATAAAATTTTATTAATAATATGTCGTTTTTAAAGGTTTTAAGTAAACACACACACATATATATATATACTAGGTTAGAATTTCGTGTATTATACGAGATTGTATATTAAAAAAAAATAAAACTTATAAATTTATAAATACGTCCTAACTTGTCGGAATATTATGATAGTATCGAGATATATCAAGTGGAAATGTGTGTGTATATAACAAATTAGTATTTTTCTTTAATTAGTTATATTTTGAATTCTTATTATATATTCTTATTTAATATAATTATTATTCTTCTTTAATAATATATTTATAATATAATTATTATTTAATAAGATAATGATGCATTTACTAGGAGAGAGAGGCGAGAAAACCAATATAAAGAGGCATGAGGGAGTGACATGTGGCACCCCAAAACCTTTATTTATTAGTATGTATAGATATATATAACCCTTTGTTTGAGAAACGACCCCCCTTTTTTTGACATAATAATGTAAGTGTGACAAAGGGGTGGTTGAAATAAACACACAAAATATAATAACAGGGGAGGAGGCTCGAACTCGAGACCTCCCTCCTGT
This sequence comes from Smallanthus sonchifolius, assembly GCA_023525975.1. Lineage (NCBI taxonomy): Eukaryota > Viridiplantae > Streptophyta > Magnoliopsida > Asterales > Asteraceae > Smallanthus > Smallanthus sonchifolius. The sequence goes on from CM042020.1 coordinate 16,916,053, forward strand.
TGGTGGAAGAATTTAACCATTAGACCAGAGGCTGCACTTCATATACCGAATCAGATAGGAAAGGTTTTATCAATCAGATTCGTAGACTCCCTTTCTTCCCCAAATCCCCCCTGTTCGTAACCCTAGCCCCCTCAACAGGCCCGATCTTTCAACAATTGCCAACGAATTCATGGGGCTTTTGCTACCGAGATCAAAACGAGTTGGTTGATATAAGATTTACCTGAGTTGGTTGCGAATCGAGGGAGAATGATAGGGGGGACATGTTCGGCCATTCTTGAGCTTCGATAGGGCAATTGAGATGGAATACGAGGTGAACGAGTGTTTTGGAAGTTCGTAGTAAATTTCGTGGAGGTGTGGAACTAGGTTTTATAGACCAATTCCTAGTATAACTCCCGAATTGATGTGAGTTCGTGGTTGGGGACGGTTTCAAGTCGTTTGGGTTCAATTCATTGAATTCTGGTGTAATGAACTCGTTATGGATGATTAAAACGGTCGCAAGATGGATTATTCCTGTTTGAATGGAGTTAAACACACAAATTCATGGGTTTCGTAACTAAATTTGTGAAGTAATCTCCTCCTTTGACTTTCCTGAGTCAACGCTGGTAAAGGGGAAGGTTCAAGGTCCAAATAAGGGGTTTATGTGAGCTTGAAGGGTTCAAAGCTTGAGGGGTGGGTTCAAATGCAATGCCAATGGAGTTCCATGACAATTACAGAGAGTCCATGTGTCATACAAGAGGTTCAAGACCTTCTTTATTTGATTTTTAAATAGTTTAAAAAAAGACTTAAGCAATATATAAAATTTATAAAAAGGAAAGTTTCATTTTTCTTATAAAATTACAACTTTAGTATATATACATTTACATATATATATATATATATATATATATATATATATATATATATATAATTTATGATTAAGTACATTTAAAAATGTAAATACTTGATTAAAAATTTCATAAGTTTTATCTTTGATTATTTGTTATAAATTATATATATGTATCTATGTTGATATGTAAATACGTGTATATATTTATGAATAAATACATTCATGGAAGTGTAACTATATGATTAGAATAAATGCATAGACAATAAAAGGGTGTAAATCCATACACAATGGTTCATAAATTTCACTTTGGGTTTATTTATTGTGACAAAATGTCTATTTATGGTAGAGTTAAAATATGTCATTGCATGAATGAAAATATTGAACTGAAATATTTGTGAGCATGGGTTATGTGACACGATGTATTGGACTAAAGGGGAAATAATAAAAAAAATATGGCCGGAAAATTCATGGATGTTACAAGTAACACGTCTGTTACTATCGTAGGATTCAAGATATAGCCACCAGTGATGAAATTATCAGCCACTATTACATGGACTGGCCGCACCACCTTGAACTATACTTGAATATCGTGCGCTACAGGCGGAGTGTTTAAACTCAATTCTTAGAAAGGTGAAAACCTTTAAACCTTAGAAGGTATGCAAGATACCTTAACTTAGGAGAGATGACCAATCTCTATCTTCTGTCGGGATCCCTGGAGATACTTCCTGCAAAACAAGAAATCTTGGTGAAGGTGGGTGTTAGCAAGTCAGTATTTTGATAAAGAGTAATAAATAAAAATAGTTAGGGATAAAAGACATACCAGTCTTAGTTAGAATCTAAGTTCTATCTTACATAAAATAGGCTTTGAGATGGATAGCATTCGAGGATCTTGGCAGGATATCTCCCTCCATAGTAGCCAACCAATAGGCACCCTTGCCTACTTCTGAATCAGTCAAGTATGGGCCTTCCCATTTTGGTGCAAGCTTTCCATCACTGGGATTGGTAGTATTTTGGAATGTCGTTCTTAATACAAGATCAACCACTTGGAATCTTCTAATCCTTATGTTTTTGTTGTATGACTTCGCTATCCTCTGCTGATAAGCTGCAATACGAACTTTGGAAAGATCTCTAAGCTCATACACAATGTCAAGATCATGAGAAAGATCTCCATCATTGGTTTATGGAGTTTGGAGATTGGTTCTGGCAGTAGGGATAACCATCTCCGTAGGGATCATGGCCTCAATACCAAACACCAATGAGAATGGAGTTTGACCCATTGCATTCTTCGTGGTCGTCCTATCTGCCCAAAGTGCAAATGGTAGTTCTTCAGCCCATCTTCCTTTCTTTGCACCCAATCTCTTCTAGAGGTTTTTGATGATGATCTTGTTGCTGGACTCCGCCTGCCCATTGGCTTGAGGATGTATCAGGGTAGAAGTTATTATTTTGATTCCCCAACTGGCACAGAAGTCAGTTGTTCTCTTGCCAATGAACTGAGATCTGTTATCACATACTATCTCTGCCGGGATCCCAAATCGTGTCAAGATGTTGCGCTTGATGAAGGAGATGACCTCTTTTTCTCTGACTTGGACAAACGCCTCTGCTTCAATCCATTTAGAGAAGTAATCTGTCATTGCTAGCATAAAGACCTTTCCTCCTGGTGCTTTGGGAAGTTTGCCGACTATATCCATTCCCCATTTCATGAATGGCCATGGAGAGATAATTGGATATAAAGGCTCTGCTGGTTGGTGAAGTATGTTGCTGTGACTTTGGCAAGCGTCACATTTCTAGGAATAAGTCATAGCATCTTTCCTCATGGTAGGCCAGTAATATCCTGTCCTCAGAGTCCTTGAGAATAACGCCTTGCCCCTAGTGTGATTGCCACAGTCACCTTCGTGTATATCTTTCAGAACTTCATGTGCTTCAGGATCCTCCAAGCATCTTAAGTATGAACCTACAATAGATTTTCTATACAAAACATTCTGTAAAATTATAAAACGAGATACCCTTATGCGAAAAGCCTTGTGGTTCTTTTCATCATTTGGGATCTCACCATCTTGCAGGTATTTCTTAATGGGCGAGATCCAGGATCCTTGAATAGGTTCAAGATCCTGAATGTCTGCTTCCTCTTCTGTGTTGGATACTTCGTTTATCTTCTCAATTGCTGGGCTCGGAATATGTATAATAGGTATTCTGATACCTTCTAGTATTTTGAGAGCCGAAGCATGGTTTGCTAAGGCATCAGCTCAGCATTTTCTTCTCTAGGTACCTGTGTAATGTTAAAAATTTTGAATTCCACAGATAATTGCTTAACTATTGTGAGATATTTGGCTAACTTCTCACCTTTTACTGCATATGAGCCATTGAAATGGTTAGAAATTAATAACGAATCTACGTATACCTGGAGATACCTGATCTTGATATCCCTGGCTAATTGCAATCCTGCTATTAGCGCCTCATATTCTGCTTCATTATTCGTAGCCTGGATCTCACAACTTATGGATTGGGGTAGTATGTCCCCTTGTGGCGATTTTAGTATGACCCCCAGACCTGTTCCTCTTACATTTGATGCACCATCAGTGAAAAAGGTCCACTCATCCTTTGATTCTTCTAGTTATTGGACTTCAAGGTCTGCTTCGTGTTGAATATCATTGCTAAAATCAGCCACAAAGTCCGCAAGTGCTTGAGACTTTATTGTTGTTTTAGGTTCATATACAAGGTCATTGGCTCTAAGCTTGACTGAACACTTAGCAATTCTTCCTAACATCTCTGGCTTTCTCAAGACACACTTAATAGGATAGTTAGTCTTAACATGAACATCATGAGTTTCAAAATAATGTCTGAGTTTAGTGGATACCATTATTAAAGCTAAGATTAATTTTTCTAAATGAGAGTACCTGGTTTCAGCTGCGAGCAAACTTTTACTTACATAGTATACTGGATGTTGTTGCCTTTCATGATCCTTGACTAGGACAGCACTTACAGAGTTTCCAGATACCGCCAAGTACAGGGATAGTGGTTCACCGTCTTCTGGTTTCATCAGTAGAGGAGCTGTTGACAAGTACTCTTTTAATGATCGGAGTGCTTGCTCATGCTTCACTTCACATTCGAATCTCTTGTTCTTCTTTAGGATGTCGTAGAACTCTTTACACCTTTATGAGGATCTTGATATGAATCTGTTGAGTGCTACTACTCTGCCGGTTAGTCTTTGGACATCCTTAGTGTTTGCTGGGGATTTCAGATTGATGATCACCTTGATTTGCTCTGGACTGACCTCTATTCCTCTTTTGGTTACCATGTAGCCCAAGAACTTTCCTACCCCCACTCCGAAGTTGCATTTGGAAGGATTCAGCTTCATGTTGTACTGGTCCAGGATATCAAATGCATCTCTGAGATCCCTGAGGTGATCCTCAACTTTCTTTGATTTCACCACCATGTCGTATATGTAGACCTCCATGGTGTCCCCTAGTTTTTCTTTGAACGTCATGTTCACCGGCCTTTGGTATGTAGAACCTGCATTTTTCAAACCAAAAGGCATAGCAATATAACAATAGATACCTATTGGCCTGATCTGAGGGTTCCATCTGAATTTGTTGGAATCCTGATGAAGCATCCATGAAATTCAGCATTTCGTGACCTGCTGTGGCGTCGACCATAGAGTCAATGTGTGGTAGTGGAAAAGGATCTTTGGGGCATGCTTTGTTCAAGTCAGTGAAGTCTACACAGACTCTTCATTTCCCATTCTTCTTCTGGACCACCACCACATTAGCTAGCCACCTTGGGAATTTCACTTCCCTTATCATTCCTGCCTTTAGTAGTCTTTCGACCTCTTCTTGGATAACTATGTTCCTCTCCGGTGCAAATTTTCTTCTTTTTTGATGTATTGGCCTGAAACTGTTATCAACACATAATTTATGTGTAATAATATCTTTAGAGATACCTATCATGTCTTCATATTTCCAAGCGAAGGTTGAGGTTCTGCTTCTTAGTAATTCTATAAGATCTTGCTCAATATCCTTAGGGACATTGGTTCCAACAAGCACCTTGACATCAGGATCCTCTGTGCTTAAGGATACTTCTTTAACATCCTGCTCTTTGGTTTCCAAGACGTCTCGGGCTTGTTTCTTTAATTGCTATGCTTTCCTGGTTTTGGCGGAGGCTTTCATTGAAGAAGTATAACAATTTTTTGCCTCCTGCTGGTCACTGTTGATCTTCACTACTCCCCAGGGGGTTGACATTTTGACACATTGGTGATATGTTGAGGGTACTGCCTTCATGTCATGAATTCAAGGTCTCCCTAGAATAATATTATAGCAAGAAAAAGAATCAATAACACAAAATTTCTGTATAGCATTTACCCCTTCGATGTATATTGGCAACTTTATCTCTCCAAATGTGTTTTTGATCTCTCCACTGAATCCTACCAACACTGAGGATTTTGATACAATTTTGGAATCCGGGATCCCTATCCTCTTTAGGACTTCAAGTTGTATGATGTTCACCGAACTCCCTCCGTCAATTAGGATCCTATGGATGAAGTGATTGGCAATGTACAGGGTGATCACTAAGCCATCGTGATAAGGATCCTGTACGTCGTCTCTGTCGCCTTCATCAAAAGAGATCACTTTCGCTTCAGTTAAGCTGGATGTCTTGGTAGGCCTGTCCCCTTTCCCTATTTTTGCTTCCTTGGCGTTTCTCTTAGCTGCAGAATAAGAGGTACCACATATGTCAGACCCACCAGATATAAAATTTATTACCTTGGCATCCGGCGTCGGGGATGTTGCTCTCTGCGAGATCGTGTCATGATCGTTAGATTTATTCTTTCCTTTGCCTAGAAATTCTTTGAGATGTCCCTTTGATGTAGTGCAAAGCACACATCTTTATTCCATTGTTTTAGTGCGTCTTTAATTAGTTTTGTGTTTTTTTGAGACTTTTTTGTTATGCACGGAGTGTATTGTATATTTACAGGAGCTCATATGGAATAGGAAGCTATATCGTGAAGAAATCGAGCAAGAGAAGAAAGTCCGGAGATTCAAAAGGAAAAAATGAAGAAATTCAAGTCTTCGCGGTACGCGAAGACCAGGAGACCAAATCTCACGGTACGCGAGGGAAAGATAAACCGGCCGCGACTATTTTGTTCCTCGCGGTACGCGAGGGAACAGAATTCCGAGAAAAAACCCTAATTTTGATTTAAATAGAATTTGATTCCCATTCTTAGTGGAGTTCGTATTTTAGCTGTCCAGAGAAAGTCCTTGGGCGATTTTGGAGAAGAAGAAGGCTATTGGATCACAAGATTGAAGCTTTTAAACCCGGGTTTGTGCAGTCTAGATTATTCGGTTCTAAAGTTCGATACTTTGTGTTTAATTACTATGTTTCATACCATGGTTTTGTGTTTTTACTTCTGTTTTGGTTGTTTAAGCATGATTCTAGGCTAGAACTTTGATATTGCCGGGGTCACATGATGAATACTTGTTAAAGTTTCAGTTTTTATTCTGTTTTTGGATTCAATTAATGGGTTTATGATTTTGTAAAAGATCTTGAGTTGATTATTGTGATGTTATTGCATGTTTAGATCTGATCTTGTGTTTGATTTCAATTCATTGCGTTGATTGTGGTTGTCTGCCAGTTTGATTAGCGTATCTTGGTCATAGATCTTAGGGTTTGTGATTAGGGTGATTTGCTAGATGTAGTAGCCATATGAGTTATCTTTTATTACTGATTAGAGTTGAGTGTTTATCCTAGTTCAATACCCGAGAGGTGAGAATTAGTCGTTTAGTCTTCGTCATTAGGAATCCGAGTGTCAGCTGTCTGAGAGGAAGCCGATATTAGGTGTCTAGTGATTGTTGCAATTCGTGTCATAGTTGTTATCTTGATATTACCCTGTGCATTCTTTGAGTGTATTGGTGGACAGTGATACTGAGAGGTAATCTGTGTATTAGGGTACTTTATCATAGTTGTAAATACCAAAGAGGTGATCTAACCATCCGGTGAGTTTAGTACACTTTAGGTAGCTTAGTTGGTTACATCCTGAGAGTGATTAGGGATCCACTAGGTGGTCTTTAGTTGTCATCCTTAGAAACCCAGATCCATTATAGTTTCCATAACCGATAGAAGTTGTGCTTTGCAAGTAGGATTCCGACTTAGGTGATATTCTTCCCATCTTCTGATTTCACATTTAGTTCTTGTTCTTGATAGTTGAGTCGACATTAGTTTGATGCATTCCTTAGTTTAATATTTAATGTAGTAAACCCCCCAAACCAAATCAATCTTTAGTCCGAGTCAGAGTCTAGTTTTGTTATCGTAGTGTCTCTAGGGTTCGATATTCCGGTTTTCCGTTAAGCTGTGCTACACTCGATAGGTACACTTGCCTGTTAGTGCGGTCTAGTTCATAGGTTTTCCATTTATTACCTAAGAGTCTAGATTAGGTTTTTATTCATAGTTTTTATAGACAGTCTGGGCGACATCAAGTTTTTGGCGCCGTTGCCGGGGACACTTGACAATAGCAATATTAACTCTGATTAGTTATTTGTTTGATTTTTGGTTTAATTCAGTCTTTTCTTTTCTTTTAAGTCTTGTTTGTGTGCTTGTCTTTTGTGCTACTTGTGTGTCTAACTTAGGATCGAGTCTTTCTGTCTTTGAGTCTTTTCTTTCTCTCTTATCTTGTGTCTTTCTGTTTATGCATCACACTCGTTCACAGGGATCACCATCTTTTGTAGCTTTTTCAGAGCCCGAACGAGAGCTTCACAAGCGCACCTGCGACTTCCGGGAGCGTTTGAAGCAGCTGTGCGAAAACCAGGTACGTCCTATTAGCCCGATTCCTTTTACACATATAGGAGACGATAACCCACCAGCAAGGTGTACAGTACACCAGAGGGTCAGTGATGGGGTCACGGACGCGAGATCTTCGATCACTCGCCCCACTATTCTGAACACCAATACATGGCAGATCCCATCACATGTCATGAGTACGATCACTCATGCCACCCAATTTCATGGCCTCGAGGATGAGGATGCACCCGAACATTTGTCCCGCTTCGCACGGATATGTGATACATTCAATATCACGGGTGTGTCTCAGGACGTTATCTACTTGCGTCTCTTCCCATTCTCGCTCTCTGGTCACGAATCTACTTGGCTTGACACGCTTCCCGGCAATTATATCACCACATGGGAGGATCTTCAAGCCAAATTCTACAAGAAGTACTATCCACCTTCCAGGGCCGCTCGCCTTCGGGACCAAATCCATTCGTTCCGGATGGACCCCGACGAGCCTTATCACATGGCCTGGGAGCAGTTCAACACGCTGTTGATCCGATGTTCTCAGCACAGTCTTTTCGACTAGGCGCTAGTGGAGAAGTTCTATAACGGCCTCACCTTCGAGAAGCAGCAAATGTTCAACACAACTACGGGAGGCCATATCATGGATAGACTCGAGCCTGACAAGTGCGAGGAAATTTTTAGGAGCTTCGCTCAAGCCAAACAACAGCATCCACGTTCTGTTAGGAATTCCATTCCTACTGCTAGAGCACCCGCCTCTTCTTCAAGAGGTGTGCATTAGGTCACTCCTGATACTAGCATGGCTGCTGCACTCGCAACAATGACTAACGAGATAAAGGAGCTGAAGCTCAATGCTCTTAGGTGTGAGGTGTGCAGGGGAGGCCACGACACCCGAGATTGCCCTGTAAATAATCAGGAGCATGTGAGCTTTGCTAGCAACCAGAACCAGAACCAAGGGTATATTAACTACAATAATTCATTTAGCTCGGGATGGAGATCTGGAAACAACCCACTTGGGTTTAATGGCCGCCAGCAGCAGCAAGAAGGAGGAACTAGCTCGGGAAGCAGTGTCGACACCAAGAAGATAGAGGAGATGATTGAGAACCAGACACAAATGCTTGCCCACCTGGTCCAGAATGACAGGGATGCTAAGCATAGATTGGATAGCCATGACACCTTATTGAAGAATCAACAGTCGGCATTCCAAGATTTACAGCGCACGGTAGGAGACATCGTGAGGAGCTTGAAGGAGAGGCAGAGTGAAGCATCTGTGGCCTATAAGGGCTCAAATGCTTCAGTAATGGCCATGTCAGTTAGGAGTGTGGAGAAGAAAGAGGTTGTAGAGGATGACTCCCACTCCATTGAGTATGGCATACCTTAGGTAGAGGAAGTGAAAAAGGTAGACTGGAGAGCTCGATTTGCTGGGATGGAAGTGGAGCCCGAGTTGGAAGCTGTGTCGACAAGAAGTCATAGGGCAGAAGAGAAGGAGACCCCACCGGTTGTAGAAGAAGAAGAGCCGGTGGATGAAGAGATATAGATGGAGAAGCCTGCCGAGAGGGCAGTGGAGAAGAAGAAGGGGGTAGAGATGAAGTCCCCCGGGGTTGACTTGAGTCGTATTCCTTACCCAGTGCGCGTACCGCCATATAAGAATGCTAGGGAATACGGTACCTTCCTTGATATGTTTAAACAACTCAAGGTCAGTCTTCCGTTTATAGAGGTCCTCTAGCACACACCTAAGTATGGCAAATTTCTGAAACATCTTCTTTCCAACAAGAAGAAGCTAGGGGGGTCACTGAAGGCTCACTTAGTGAGCAATGTTCTGCTGTGGTGCAGAACAAACTGCCGGAGAAGATAACGGATTCGGGTCGGTTCACGATCCCGTGTCTATTTGGCGGTGTGCATCTAAACCACGCATTGGCTGATCTGGGTGCTAGCATCAACCTGATGCCATATTATGTTTATAAGCAGCTAGACCTAGGTGAACCGCAGCCTACGTGCATGAGCATTTCCTTGGCTGATCGCTCAGTCAAGTATCCACGGGGAATTGTGGAGAATCTTCTGGTTAAAGTAGGCAAGTTTTTATTCCCCGTGGATTTTGTTATTCTAGATGTGGAAGTGGATGATAGAATCCCACTCATCCTAGGACGCCCGTTCCTACGTACCGCCAAGGCGATAAAAAAAAGGTGTCTTTGACGGGAAACTCATACTTCGTGTAGGGGATGAGTCTATTACATTCAATGTTATAGAGTCCATGAAGGATGTTGGGGAGCATAGCCACTCCGTGTGTATGCTTGATACCTTCGTGGACGAATTCCGGATGAAGCGAGCATAGCCACTCCGTGTGTATGCTTGATACCTTCAGTCAGAAAGAGCTTCATCCTGCTTTGGACCACATTCATATTTAATTGCCTTTTAGGTCCATGTTGGCAAGCATAGCCACTCCAAAAGGCAATTACAGAATCTTGGAAGATAGAAAAATTTATTAAGAATTTTGGAAGTTAGGGGATATCGAACCGACATACGCTTAGATATCAGTCCGATATGGAAGGACAATGGATGTCGGACCGACAGGTGCTTAGCCAACGGTCCGATACGCAAACCCCTAGGAACCCTCTGCACCAGACACGCGTCGTGACACGTGAAGGGAATGCGTCAGCATGCCGGACACGTGGTCGGGTGTCGAACCGATATGGTATGCCCACTCGGTCCGCTATTGATGTGTGGCACACCGGCTTTGCATGGCTGCCACGTGGCGCGCATGCGAATCAAGGGAGGCATATCGGACCGATATGCGCCTGGATAACGGTCCGATGTGGGAGGTCTTCAGGCCTATAAATAGATGAACATTTTCTCTTCACTTCTCACTCAAACCACATCACACACTCTCGAGTTTCCTACGCTTCCGAGCATTTCCCAATCCCTCCAGCCGTCTCGACTCCCGAGCCGCTCCTCCCGGTTCGACCGACATTCGTTTAGTTACCGGACTCAAGCGTTCAAGAGACGAAAGAGCCCGAGGAGCCAGTAGAAGTACCAGTAGCAGTTCTAAGAGCATAAGAGTTGATTATAAGAGCCGAGTAGCTCAAAGTTATTATCTATCAAGCATCCGAATTACGATCAAAGGTGAATACTCTAGTCTGTCAAAACGATTAATAAATGCAAAAGATCAAATGATTTACATTTACGAAAAGGGCAAAAACTGATAATTAAATATTTACTCATATAGTCCCAGACGGGGTTGACCAGCGAGATCAATCCCAGCAGACTTTAAACTACCCAAGAAGTGTACGTAAAGTTTGATCAAATATTTATACTCGCTCCGGATCCAGTTGGGCCGGGCGGGGTTGGCTTGTATGTCGGGTGATTGCGTAAAACACAGGAGTGCCAGTTTGGTCGCGTAGCCCCCGAGTACTTGTCCAATGTATACAAATAGATGAAATGGAAGAAAGTGATATGTTCACTAGAATCTAACGATGGTGAAATGTTTAACTGTTTAATTAAACTGTTTTGCCATATTTATGAAAATGATTTGAGGTCATAAAGTATTCACCAACATGTAGCTGACATTCATTTTCAAATGTTTTCAGGAAAAGAATGAAATGACCTCATCATGCCGGGACCGGCTACGGCTTAAGTCCCGAAGACAGTTTTGTTGCACAGTCAGGTCAGGACACACGCCTAGACCCGGTATAACCCGAAAATATATTGATATGGTCATGCAATGCACAGAAAGACCCTGAAAGAGTAAACAAGGTTAAGGTGACCGAAGGACTACGTTTTCCCTAGGCATATTACCTCCTTGTAATCCTAGTGATTTTGCGTCAGAGCTTTGATTTGAAATCAAATGTACAAACAATCAGGTTCTCATACCCTGCTATTTAAATAAAAATAATCTTTTGTCTACACGACGAGATTTCGAGATTTACAAAACCAACCTTTGAGGTTGAGATGAAACAATTCATTTTCAAACGTTATTCCTCTGCAAAAAAAAAATTCTGAAATCAAAACAGGTACCAAAGGTGCCAACGGATGTCGCAGCCCGGTAACGTCCTAGGGGTACCCGGGGCGTGGTGTGACACATATATTCGTAAGTGTTTATTTATTTTCTTGTTTTTCAAATCTACTTCGGTGTGCATATCAACGCTTCAACAATTGGATTAGATAACGGACTTTTGTACAAATCCAAAATTATTCCACCCATACTAAAAGTTGATTCTAGGGCAACGCTGGAAAACGAAATTTCAATTTATCTAAACTATAAATGATAGAAAATAAAATTCTTATAATTATAAGAAATCATGGTCTTCACCGACCAAATATTACCAACGGACAAATCCGTCAGAAAATTACCGATGGATCACCGACAGAATCCATCTAATTCCACATTTTCTTGGACTATGGTCAATCCGTCGGTAATTACCGACGTATTCCTGGCCCGTTGGTAACTTTCCTTGTCATAACTCACCAATAGTTTCTTAACATAGCCTCTTTTGAAAAGATTCCAACTTGTTTATCTTGGTAGAGGTTTCCTACGGATAATCCGTTGGAAATTGGTCGGAATACTCCACATTGGATTTCATATTAGATTCTGCCAAGGCTTTGTCGATAGGGCGACTTTTTCGACGCATTTTTTGTCGGAATTATATCGTTTAAACATTATATAATTGTATAAAACCGGTTGTTTTTGAAAAAAACGCAAACAAAAAAAAAACACACACACACATATATATATATATATATTTATATGTATATACACACACTGAAAATGGTAATACTAGAGTCTTTCATGCCTAAAAATGAAAACCTCCGTGTATTTTAAAAATGGCATACCAGTATTTGGACTTGCTTTGTGAGAAGAGTTATAAATATGATTGATCATTGTTTGTGTGTATGTTGGAAATGGTGGTCTCGAAATCAATGTTTTCAGAACCGGACCGGACGTCGAACCGGTCTCCTTACCGGTCCGACCGGATTTAAGAACCGGACGACGTCATAAATATTATAAAAATATATCAGTCTAAATAGCTTTTAATCCTTTCAAAAACCACCAACAAGTCAATTCCAATAATTTTAAACTAACAATTACCTACGAAATAAGAAGCCAAGAGACTTAAAAAAGATTAAAAAAAAAAAAATAGTCAAGCGGTTCAACCGGTCCGACCACCCGGTTTCCGGTCCGACCGCCGGTTCAACCGGTCCGACCACCGGTTCGCTGCAGAAACGGTTCAACACATGTAACCGGACCGGTCAGACCACCGGTTCCCGGTCCGACCGGCCGGTCCGGTCCGGGTTTCAAAACATTGCTCGAAATGTAAATGCTCCGTCATGGGTGTTGATTCTTCATGAGATGTCAGATTGGGATAGAATTGGTGCTCTCGGAATGTAGAGCGAGACACGTATATGTTGTGTGCACACATATAAAGGTCTTTTGTTTGTTGTGTTGCTCGCGTCTAACCATTGAAACTCGTGTATTCACATATAAATGCGGTTTATTTGGTGTATTTTGGTGTCCGTGTCTAGTCTTCCCATGGTGTTTTGTGCTCTCTCTTCTCATATTTGTTCCATTCATTGTTGACACGGACTTCATACACTATTGGAAACAAGATATTTTAGTGCTTATTCTCCTCATCATTCCTTATTCTCTACACATTTTACTCCTTTATTCTTGTACCTCAGTTTAGGGGGTGTTTGGGATTACTTTTCAAAACAACTTATTAACTTATTATCTTTTAAAATAAGGTAATAAGTTATAAGTTTGTTCGGTAAATTCAAAATAAGATGGAAGATGTGAGAAGGAGAAGTCAAAATCCAAAAGTAAGAAATTCTTACTTTTGAAAATGACTTTTGGAAAAGTAATAAGCAGCTCAAATAAGTAATCCCAAACACCCCCTTAGTAACCTTCTTTGAATAGGTTTCTTATTTTTGTATTTATTCTCATTATTCCCTTGTATTATTTTTGTATTTATTCTCATTATTCCCTTGTATCGATGATTAAGAAATAAACACACAGAATATTGAACAGCTTGTACCATCGATTTTATGATGGTATCAGAGCGGTTATAGCAAGAAAACCAAACCCTATCGGCGCCTAACCTCAACCCAGAATGGCCGGCGATAAGAGTGAAACCAACACGAAGAACGAAGGCGTTTTGGATGTGAATTCACCACTTTACATTCATCCGTCTGACTACCCGAAACAACTACACGTCAATGAAAATCTTACCGACAGCAACTATGCTGAATGGTCGCAAGAAATGCTTAATTTTCTGTCATTAAAACCCAAATCCTTGCCCTAAAACCCACACCAAACTTAGGCAGCGCCTACCATCTCCTGGCCGAATATGAGCGCCAAAGAATCATATTTGCAGAAAAGAGATCGGGACCTGAAACCATTGCCCTTAAGGCTTATGCGCCTAGCCGGCGTGACACAAGTCGGCGAGACAAGACTATTTCCAGGGAACCAAAGCATGGAGAAGCTGTTGAGCACTGTGATTTCTGCAACAGGGATGGACACAACAAGAATGGTTGCTTCAAAAGGATTGGATATCCGGATTGGTGGCCGGGTAACAAAGGGAAACGTGAAGATGCCAAGCCAAAGGCGGCATGCGTCGGGACAAACTCAAGTCCCATACCCGGTTTGACGAATGATCAATATCAAATCCTCTTGAAACATTATTCTGATGATGACAGTGAATCCAAGAAAGACACACCTCCCATGGCCAATATGGCAGGTAAGCGATATCAAAACGATGAGTGGGTAATAGACTCGGGAGCCACCGAGCATATTACTCATGAAATCGAAATGCTTAAAAATAAAACAGTAAATAGAACCGAGGAACCCGTCATTATTCCTAATGGAGACGCCATTCCCGTTAAGGGGAAGGGCGACTGTACTCTAGAGGGGGGGGGGGGGGGTCAAGTTAAAGGATGTTCTTTACGTCCCAAAATTTAATTGTAATCTTCAAAGCTCGGTCAGTTTTTTTCCTGACTTTTGTATTCTGCAGAAACTCAAAACGAGGGACTTGATTGGTGCGGGTAAACGGAGAGGCGGTCTATACCGAATGGGGGTGGTCGACGATAAAAGAAGAGTCATGATGACAACAGGGGACACCTGGCATAAAAGGTTGGGCCATGCCTCTGACGAAAAACTCAATAGGATTGATTTTCTTAAAGTATTTCTTCTAATAAAGTTTGTGACTCTTGTTCTAAAGCAAACGTACGAGACTCCCTTTTCTAGTTAGTATTACAAAAACTTATGAATGTTTTGAATTATTACATTGTGACATTTGGGGAGGGTACCGTACACCTTCTTTTTCGGGGGCATGTTACTTTTTAACTATTGTTGATGATCATAGTAGAAGTGTTTGGGTATTTCTTTTAAAATATAAACACCAAGCAAGCGATTGCTTGAAAGTTTTCCACATAATGGTTAAGACACAATTTGGGAAGGAAATCAAAAGAATTAGGTTTGACAATAGGGGGAATTCACATCGAATGACATGACACAGTTTTATAAAGAACAAGGGATATTGCTTGAAACGACTTGTCCTCAAACCCCCCAACAAAACGGGGTCGTTGAGCGAAAGCATAGACACTTGCTCGAGGTTTCTCGAGCACTTCGTTTCGAAGCCAACTTACCTAAAAGATTTTGGGGTGAGTGTGTGCTTACAGCCGCCTACATCATTAACCGGCTTCCCTCTAAAGTTACCGATGACAAGACACCCTACGAACTCCTATACAAACAAAGGCCCGATTATGAAATTATGAAGCTTTTTGGTTGTTTAACAAATTATTGGAACAGTGATACGAAAGGGGACAAACTCGAAATGAGGGGGAAGCCCGGGGTATTTTTAGGCTACCCACAAGGAACAAAGGGGTACAAGGTCCTTAACGTCGAAACGGAAAAATCACAGTCTCCAGACACGTAAAATTTCATGAAGACAGATTCCCTTTTGATGACCTTGAACAAGAAAAAGATTAATTGGATGTCTTTGAGAGGCCTAACGAAACCTACTGTGATGAAAATGAAAATCGAAGGGAGCCTAGCATCGAAACCAGTGATGAAAACAGAGAAGGAAATATGCCTAATGAACAAGAGATAGCCCAACAAGGAAATGCTAATGAGGCCTTACCTATGGATCGGTCCATGAGCCAATCCTTAGATCATGAGGAGCCGCCCCCCATAATCACCACTGAGCACACAAGTGTTAGCCAAATTAATGAAAACACAGCCCCTTCCCCTGAACCGCTTAGACCAAAGCGAAATAGATCACAGCCAGCACATCTCGACGACTACAACGTCATGCTTCCCCGATCGGTTGACCACGCCAATGCTGCACCAACTCAAGGATGCTCGACGATACACCCCTTATCTAATTTTGTTTCTTATGATAAATTTTCAAAAACTCACAAAGCTTTCTTAGCGGCCATCAATTCTAATGATGAGCCAAGAAATTTTGGGCAAGCCATACAGGACACGAGGTGGAAAGATGCCATGATGAAGGAAATTCAAGTACTTGAAGAAAATGGCATGTGGACCCTCGAAAACTTAACCGAAGGAAAACGTGCCATTGACTCAAAGTGGATTTATAAAATAAAGTACAAACCAAGTGGAGAAGTGGAAGGATACAAGGCCCGTCTCGTCACCAAAGGCTTTACCCCAAATGGAAGGAGTCGACTACCATGACACCTTTGCTCCGGTTGCCAAGATTGTCACGGTGAGAACACTCCTTGCCATTGCCGTCAAGAAGAATTGGACCATCCATTAACTCGATGTTAATAACGCCTTTCTACACAGAGACTTAGATGAAGAGGTATACATGAAGATACCACAGGGGTTCTCAAGGGAAGGTGAAACAAAAGTATGCAGATTGAGAAAGTCTCTTTACGGACTGAAATAAGCTTCGCGTAATTGGTATCAAAAGTTCACCGAGTTTCTTCTCAGCCTTGGTTTCAAACAATCCAAGGCAGGCCACTCCCTATTTATTTTCAAACAAGAAAACGTTTTTATAACAACCCTAATTTACGTGGATGATGTGATAGTAGTGGGCAATGACCTTCCAAAAATCTGTGATACCAAAGAAAGACTTAACATGCAGTTCAAAATCAAAGATTTGGGAAGTTTGAAATACTTCATTGGCATTGAAGTTGCTCGCACATCTGAGGGAATTGTCTTAAGCCAAAGAAAATATACTCTCAACATTTTGGAAGATTGTGGTTAACAAGGATGCCGACCAAGTCCCTTCCCAATGGAACAGAATCTAAAGTTGGACAAAGATAGCAAAGCACCCACAGTCGATGCCATCCAACAGCGTCGCATAGTCGGGAGGTTGCTATACTTACAGGCCACCAGACCCGACATTGCCTACTCTGTTAACGTCTTGAGTTAGTTTGTTGCTGATCCAAGACAGAATCATCTGGACGCCGTGCACCGAGTTTTAAGATATTTCAAAGGAACGGCGGGACAAGGAACACTCCTTCCTCGAGAAGGGGGTTACAAACTTTTGCCTACAACGACTCTGACTGGCTTGGATGTCCATTCACTAGAAAATCACGAACCGGATACCTAATCCTCCGTGGTGGTGCCCCCATCTCTTGGAAAACCAAGAAACAATCCGTAGTCTCACGTTCTTCCGTAGAGGCAGAATACCGATCTATGACAGCCACGGTTAGCGAAGTCTTGTGGCTAAGATGGCTCCTAAGCGAATTGGACATCATCTTGAACAGAGCCACTCATTTATTCTATGATAACCAAGCAGCTAGGAATATTGCTAACAATCCGGTCTTCCACGAACGAACCAAACACGTGGAAATGGATTGTTATTTTGTTCGAGAAAGAGTGGAGTCCAACGAAGTTCAACCTATGCCTATTGATACAAAAATGCAGATTGTAGATCTCCTCACTAAAGGATTGGGGACACAACAACTCGAGTTTCTACTCGACAAGTTGGGCATTAAGGACTTACATGCTCCAACTTGAGGGGAATATTAGAAACAAGATATTTTAGTGGTTATTATCCTCATCATTCCATATTCTCTTGCACATTTTACTCCTTTATTCTTGTACCTCAGTTTAGTAACCTTCCTTGAATAGGTTTCTTATTTTTGTATTTATTCTCATTATTAGGTTAGAAACCCGGTGTGTTACACATGTTTAATAAATGTAATTTATATACTTTATGATAAAGATTTATACATTACAGATTTATGATATATTACATAGTTTTTTGATACATATTTTACAAACGTTATATAGTTATTTTTTAAAAATGTTTATAAAAAGAATGAAAGAAATATTCAATTTATAAAAATGTTTTATGAACAAACCTACTTTTTTAAAATAAAAAACGTTTTATAAAAAGAATTATATAAATAATTATTATTTAATAGGAAAGAGAGGCGGGAAACATAAAATTATAAAAAACAATTAAAGAAAATTTGTATAATTAATAGGAGAGAGACGAGGAAAAAAGGATGAGGATGAGTATGCATAGGACAGTGACAAGTGTCCTAACAAAACCTTTATTTATTATATAGTATAGATTCCTTTGTATCGATGATTAGAAATAAACACAGAATATTGAACTTGTACCATCGATTTTATGATACACATATACAATTTTTTCCTACACATAGAAGCTTCAACAGAGATTTGTCGATTGTTCATCGAAGTTTCCTGCACATATGCAAAGGTACTTCCATAGTTCCATGGCCATCATTCTTCTTTATTTAGATGACTTCCCCACCACCGTCTCTTCAGTGACATTATCAACGACGTAATACGATGCCTAAACAGTGAATTCCACGACCGATCTTGGTTTTATTCACTACTTTCTTGGCAAATCCATCGCTAAAAGCTCGAATCGAGCCGAGCTTAAACGATCTCGAGCCTAAAAATAAGTTTGTTTAATAAACGAGCCCGAGCCCGAGCTTTATTTATCAAGCTCGAGCCGACTCGCAAGCCTGTTATTTATTATTTTTAATTAATATATCAAGCTCGAGTTCTCAGTAAGTTAAACGAGCCGAGCTCAAGCCTAGTCGATCTCGAGCTCGGCACGGCACGGCACATTTACACCCCTAGACATGTTCCGCAAGAGTTATGACACCATTGGACTAGTTGATAAAAGAGTCAAAAAACCAAACAATGACCTTCACATTCTACTTAATCTTAATCTTAATCTGAAGTGTCGGTGGCTACCGACAAATACCCCCCTCAACTTTAATCAAATAGCAAAACTCACCCTCGAACTTTATAAAGTTTAACTTTGACCCGTTAAAGTTTTTTAACTTTCGAGTTTAACTCCTTAGTATATATAATCTGATTTTTTTCTCAATAACTTTTGCATTTTTTTTGTTTATTTTTTTGATGACGTCTCGGTGTAAATTTTGTGAAAAACAAAGTCGTATTCAAAATATAGTATTTTTTTAGGTATCGTGGGTTATATCAACTGACAGCCGTGAAAAATGAGACCGACTAAAAAACATCGGTACCGTTATTTAACTGTTTTTTTTCTATGTTTCGATCTCCACAACTGAGTCGCCATAATTTCATACGTTTCTTTTTGTATATAGCCACGTTAATGTCAACGCCTCAACCGTTTAAATTTCATCTCCCGTTGCGGAGCAAAATTTATTTAACCATCTTTTTTTTGTGCTTAGCCACGTTTGTCTTTTTTCGTTTGTCATTTTTTACATTTTTTTTTTATTTAGATGACTTCCCCACCACCGTCTCTTCAGTGACATTATCAACGACGTAATCCGATGCCTAAACAATGAATTCCACATGACCGATCTTGGTTTTATTCACTACTTTCTTGGCCAATCCATCGCTAAAAGCTCGAATCGAGCCGAGCTTAAAGAGCTCGAGCCTAAAAATAAGTTTGTTTAATAAATGAGCCCGAGCTTCATTTATCAAGCTCGAGCCGGCTCGCGAGCCTATTATTTATATATATTTTTAATTAATATATCAAGCTCGAGCTCTCAGTACGTTAAACTTGTATTGGTCAAGGTGAAATGAAATTTCAGACGTGGAACTGAGTACACGTGTGAACTGGAATCGGAAATGAAAAAGAAATACCCACAGTTATTCAAATGATAAATCTCGAGAACGAGATTTCGAAAAAGGTGTGGAATTTTTTTAGGGTTTGTATTTTTTTTACATTCTTCTGTACTTTTTCGTTTGTTATTTTTTTTTGTTTTAACATTTTGTTTTACTACCCCGCTACGTTACGCGTAACTCTCTGAGTGGTCGAAGTGTCATTTTTTTCCTAATTTTCATTTTCATCCCTTCTAATATATATAATTTACGTTTTTAACCCGCTTGATTTTCTATTAATATCGTTGTCCTGTAAAGTTTTCGTTCAATAACAAATAACAGCCACAAAATAATTGCAACAAGCCGAACCATATTGTATAGCCGAACAAAACCATATTGTATATGTATCTGGAAGCCCAAAGTTTAGTTTTATACAAAGTTGAATTTTCGAAATATATTTTTATTATTAATATATTTATTTAATTATATATTAATAAGTTTAATCACACAAAAGTTTTCATCCGTGTGAAATAATAATAACCAATAAGATTTGTCCAATAAAAGAATCAACCAATCGGAAAAAAACATCGAAATATTCTATCTCTAGATTGGAACCGAAACCGACTCTATGATCGTGTATATATATCCGGACGTTCCTGAATGACAGATATTATTTCTGAAAATTACAATCACTCGATCATTAGGTATCTTTGTCTCAATATCTTACTTTCTTATGTTTAGTAATTTATATCAACGCAACGGCTCGTACCAAGCAAACCGCTCGCAAGTCTACCGGTGTAAAAGCTCTGAGAAAGCAGCTGGCTACTATAGTACGTCTATTGTTTTTCTGTCAAATGTACGTTGAGCATTAATTAATTCTGGAGATTTTGTTTTTGCAGGTTGCTCGGAAATCTGCTCCGACAACCGGAGGAGTGAAGAAGCCTCATCGTTATCGTCCTGGAACTGTTGCACTTCGGTCAGTTTTTAATTATATATTGCTAAACCCTAGATCAAATTCATGTTAGTACGTATGGGAGAATCGATGTATAATAAATAATAGATTATGTTCATGAATACAGTGAAATTCGCAAGTATCAAAAGACCACTGAACTCCTAATCCGTAAATCGCCATTCCAGAGGCTTGTCCGTGAAATTGCTCAGGCTTTCAAGGTCATTATTATAACTTGCTTTATATATATATATATAATGTCATCCACATTGGTTATGCGCGCTAATGATTCAGTTGATGATGTTTGGTTTTAGACTGACTTGAGGTTCCAGAGCCATGCCGTGTTGGCACTTCAGGAGGCAGCCGAAGCTTACCTAGTGGGTATGTTTGAGGATACCAACTTGTGTGCCGTTCATGCCAAGAGGGTCACAATCATGCTCAAAGATTGCCGAATCCGTGCTTCATTCAAATCTTAAATATGAGTATCTGATCTTAGCTTCAAGTTTTATCTAAAGTACTTTTCTTTCTTCCTACCGAGTTTTTTCCTTTAGTGTTCATATGGAAACTCTTTGAATTTTATTGATGTGGGCATAGAATGGATTGAGATTTTCTATAATTGCATGTCATATTTGTTGCCATCTTTATAACATGGTTGGTTTGTTAGAAAAAAGATTTATAAATCAACTGCTTTAAATATACGATACTTGTTAGTTTGATGATGAGAGGCACCGGTTCTATTGGAATCAACCGTCGCTACGTGTATAAATTCGTTTATCATTCATTCAAAATATGTGTTCTTGAATATTGAATCTGAATCTCGTGTTCATATATCAAAAAACCTATGTCACAGTGGTATCAGAGCACATGGTGAAGAGAAAACGAACGAAATTCATGCGATTCTTAACCCTAAATCGAAAATTACAGTTGCGCGGCAGAAATCAAATTGTTCTCCTAACAAATTTTAGAAGGAGATATGGAGAACATTTACTACCGTTGGGATGATGGATCGTTGATTACGCTCCTCAAACAGTCGTTTCACTACTAGGTAAATTATGATCCTTTGTAGAAGATCGATCATCAAGTAAAAGAGTCGAAGATCACAATTCGGTTATTCATGAAATCATTGATTGACGTAGGTACCGTTACTAGATTCAAGAATTCAATTGGAATGAAACTGATGTGGGTCATGGAAAGCATCTGGTAAATTACCAATGGTGTTCGAAAGATCGAGATTAATTATCGCTGAATTGGAACTATGGCGAAGCTTCATTAGGGTCTGGGGGCCGAAAATTTTGTAAGTATTAAGTTCCGGCCCCCTTGATAGAAAAAACATTATAGGATTTCGTCGCGGCTTCCCCTACGTTTTTCTTCAAGATTCGCCACATTTGGAAGGCCGGCTTCACAATTGCAATTATCTTTGGCCGAATGAGCATTAAAACTGGATGGAAACTGTTTCATATATATTTATATTCTTTTTGTTTGGAAATGGACATTGAACATGGTAAATATTTATTAAGTAAAACTGATGTTACATATACCATGGGCGGGGAAACCATGCGAAAAATGAGAACATACTAATATACTATAAGGCCGAAGCCCATACAAAATGAAACATATATTAAGTCTCAAACCAACTAAAAACATACTAGCCACTAGGCAGGCACGCAGGCCTAAAAACATGAAACAAACAAACTAAGCAGGCCTAAAAACATGAAACAAACAAACTAAGCCCAGGTCCAAAAGAATCCATGCCGGTGAAGGTTTGAAGGCCGGTCCGTACTAGCCGCCAGATCAAGCCCATTCTCGAAGTCCATCCTCGTCCCATTTCTAAGGCTCATTTAGGGGACTTAACATACACACCTAAGCACTCCAATATCCATTCCACAGTTGTACTAGACATATGCCCAATCTCATACTTAGGGCTTATTTCCTACCTCATTTCTAAGGCCCGAAGGAAATAAGGAATATGTATGTCCATATGTATAGTAGGTGGTGTTCCTAATCCCAATCTAATGCCATCTCAAGCCTATACTCAAGATCCATCACCGTCCCATTTTTTAGGCTCACTTAGGAGACGTAACGCACAAATCAAAGAGAGATCTGACCCGTTCCACAACTGTACTAGAGACCATCTCAAGTCCATACTTGAGAATAACTCCTACCCCATTTCTAAGCCAAAAGGAATTACAGTTCCCATGAAAATATAAATAAGCAAAAAAACCAAGCTTAAAGACTAACCTTCCTGAAAGAAACCCAATGACCCAAATACCATATCATCAATCCGGATCACCTGGCTTTCAATTCAACATGCAACCGACATCCCTGTGTTGGATATTGTGTTGACGTGATTTAGAAATTAAAGTGGACCAAAGTGGAAATCCACCACAGCAATGCAAAACAAGTTAATTTTGGACAGAAGTAATGATGATTCAAATTAATTTAGAGTTTAAATATGATGAATTGGGAAATAAACATGAGAATATTGAAGCAAAGGATTCTTGCATAAGAATTGTTGTGGTTAAAAAGAAAGGGATAAGACCTAAAGCAAAATGTTTTTAAGACAAGTGACTAAGGGGCTGTTTGGCAAGTGCTGAACCATTAAGTGTTGAACTATTAGGAGGTCTGAATAGTTCAGCATTGTTTTTCAGCTGAACCATTAAGAGGTAAAATGAACCATTAAGAGGTAAAATGAACCATTAAGAGGTGGGCTTTTAGCGAAACAAACACCCCTTAGCTCTGACCGATTCAGATGTAGCCTCTTAATGGAATCATTAAAAGGCTACCAAACAGCCCATAAGATGGTTGAGCAAGAACATTGTGCGAGAATCAAGAAAAGAAAAAAACGGTGATTGATTTGAACAAGGAGAAAAGTTTATAGCAAGACATGGAAGAAAGAAGAAAGAAAGAAAAATTCAAGAAGTTAGGGCAAGAAAAGTAAGAACGAAAGAACGAAGCAAGATCGTGAAGATTAAATAGCAAGAATGCAAGAACATAGCAAGATCGAATTATAGGGGTTCGAATAGCAAGCAAGGAGATCTGTGTAGCAAAACAAGACATGTGTGACAAAACAAGATATGTGTGGCAAACAAGACCGGTGTGGCAAAACAAGACCTAATGATTCCAATCGATGATGTTTGGTTTTAGACTAACTTGAGGTTCAAGGGCCATGTTGTGTTGGCATTTCAGGAGGCAGTCGAAGCCTACCTAGCAGGTCCGTTTGAGGATACCAACTTGTGTGCCATTCATGCGAGGAGGGTCACAATCAAGCTCAAAGACATTCACTTGGCTTGCCGAATCCGTGGTTTATTAAAATCTTAAATATGAGTATTTGATTAGCTTCAAGTTTGTATTAATTTCCTCTAAACTTTTCTTTTTCCTAGGAAGTTCTTTCCTTTAGTTTTCATATGAATACTCTTTGAATTTTATTGATGAATTTTATTGATGGGGGTATAGAATGGACAATGTGGTCTTTGTTGCCATCTTTATAACATGGTTTATTGATGTAGCGTTGAAAAATATTTATAGATCGGTTTATTGCAAACGATTTTAAATAAAACCAGCGATCTGGAATCCGAAACACATAATGTTTACACAAATCATAACAATGATCATCCGATCTTTAGCTTCAAGTTTATATTCTCTCTTATGTAACGAATCAACTTTTAGGTTTGCCCCATAATATATTTAATTATATTGTAGGGGGTCTATTTAAATAAACTAAAGTTGGAATGTGTTATTTAAATGGTAGAATTACATAGTTTTTTTAAGGAGGAGTCAAAATTACAAGTAGAGAGGCTGAACTTGTTATTAAACCAAACTTGATGTGTGGGTTTGTAAAGGGGTGGCGACACACACACACACATGAGGTGTGTGTCGTGATTTTAAGAGGAAAAGGAAGGGAAGAAGAGGGTTTGATCAAGAAATTCGGAATTGAAGCTTACACGCTTGGATTGAAGGGTGCGATTACATAACACATTCATCATAATTAAGTATGTATCATCTTCTCTCTAATCCTCTTTAAAATTCTTGTTCTTGAAGGGCGTTTGGTGAAGAACCCCAATGAACGGGAATTAGGGTTGTTTTGGGTGTATTATTGAAAAAGATTGATAATCTAGCATTACTGAAGCTAGAGGTTCAACCAGTTAATGTTAATTTCACCTAATTAGAAGTTTTGAAAATTAGGGTGTAGTTTAATTCATGTTTGTATAACTAAATGTATGGATACGTTAAATGTCGTTTTGCGACCTAACTTCCGCTTGTTTTTAAAAGTTTAAATCAGGTTAAATTTTTTAGTGTTACACGGAGCGTATGATACACCCAAAAGCTTCTGTATGGGGATCAAATCAAAATCAAAATCAAAATCTTTTATTATTTTTGTAATGAATTCAAAATCCACTCAATCGATTTTACTATTAATGGTTGATATTCAAGTGTAATCAATGTTTTGAAACCCGGACCGGACCGGCCGGTCGGACCGGGAACCGGTGGTCTGACCGTTCCGGTTACATGTGTTGAACCGTTTCTGCAGCGAACCGGTGGTCGGACCGGTTGAACCGGCGGTCGGACCGGAAACCGGGTGGTCGGACCGGTTGAACCGCTTGACTATTGTTTTTTTTTTAATCTTTTTTAAGTCTCTTGGCTTCTTATTTCGTAGGTAATTGTTAGTTTAAAATTATTAGAATTGACTTGTTGGTGATTTTTGAAAGGATTAAAAGTTATTTAAACTGATATATTTTTATAATATTTATGACGTCGTCCGGTTCTTAAATCCGGTCCGACCGGTCCGACCAGTGGACCGGTAAGGAGACCGGTTCGACGTCCGGTCCGGTTCTGAAAACATTGAGTGTAATATGTAATTTTTAATAAGTTAATAATTTATTATTAAGGTGAATGTTGGGATAATTATACGTGGATCTTGTAATTAATTATTTAATTACTATTATTTAAAGTCTAGATAACTATTTTAATGAATTTGATTATGTAAATATTTATGAGTTAACTAATCAATTTATATAATAACATTTAATCCTTACATTTTTTGCGGTCTTTATGGTTCGTAGTGGATAATATTAAGTTTGGAATAAAGTTACGTGCAATCTCCCTCCTTTTATCCTATATATAAAGGGTTTTTGTAATTAACGAATTGCACACTCATGGCTTCTTCACCTCAACTCGTGATCTTCTTTTAATCCTTTCAAAAAATCACCAACAAGTTGCACACTCATGGTTTTTGTAATTAACGAATTGCACACGAATTGCCAACGCCGGTAATACCGGTGGCAGTTGGGCCCTTCTCCAGAAATCCATCGGCATCTGTGCCATGCACATGCAACTCCTCCCGCACGACTGTGTGGTCATTTTCAACCGAACTGACTTCGGTGCCTCCAGCATCTCGCTTCCCAACGGAAAATGTCATGAGGATCCAAACGAACGCGTTTTGAAGAAAGATTGTACTGCTCATTATGTCGAGTACGACGTGGCGTGGAATTCCATTCGTCCCCTCAATGTTCTTACCGACAATTGGTGCTCTTCCGGTGCGTTAATGCCCGACGGAAACCTTGTTCAGACTGGTGGATACAATGACGCGTTGTTAGAGTTTTTAACAAATGTTATAAGTGCGATTGGAAAGAGATAGCATATGGGTTGGTTTAACCTAGATGGTATGCTACTAATCAATTATTACCGGAAGGTCGACAAATTGTGATCGGTGGCCGGCAAAAGTTTAACTGTGAGTTTTACCTGAAAACTGCGGTGGCCGGGAAAGCTTACAATTTGCCGTTTTTAGCACAAACAAATGATTTTCACCTCGAGAATAATTTATATCCATTTGTGTTTCTTAATACCGATGTTAATTTGTTTATTTTTGCGAATAATCGTGCAATTTTATTCAATTATTTTCGGTACCAAGTTCTGAAAATGTTCCCTGAGATTCCTGGTGGCGACCCGAGGAACTATCCTAGCACGGGCTCCGCTGTACTACTTCCGTTGAAAATTGTAAATGGGAATGTAGCGGTGGTGGAGGTGTTGATTTGTGGGGGTACACCTAAAGGGCGTTTTTGCCATCATATTTGGATCCGAGCTCGTCCCAGACCAGATCCGCCCGAAAATCATTTCACCAATAAGCCAAACTAATATCCAATATGGTAAACAAATAGTTATCCGGTTCACGGTTCAGGCCCACGTGGATCTGAACCGCATCTCAGTAATAATGGTTGCACCTACATTTACCACGCACTCGTTTTCAATGAACCAGAGGTTGTTGGTTCTCGATAGTTACACGGCAAAGATTGTCGGGAAACTGACTTATGAAGTTAACACGATGGCACCATCGTCCCGAAACATTGCACCACGGGCTATTATATGTTATTTGTGGTACATCATGATATCCCAAGTGAAGGCATTTGGGTTGTCATATGAGCTACACAAAGAAGGAATAGGTATAGAAACACGATTAAGTATTCACATATCAGTTTTGTTTCTTTTAACTCTTATATATATAATTGTAGTATATATTTATAGAAAATAATTATTTATTGTAAATCATTATAAATTATATTACATAAAAGTAGCAGTTGTTTATTAATTTATTATAACGAGGTTTGAAAACTCGCGCGTTGTGGCAGGAGGTGTTAAAATTTGTAAAACTCGGTTTCGACGACCTACCCTACGAAATAAACTAAAAACGCTGATAAAATAAGAACATTGAAACGGTGATTCCTGAATTTTATAAAATAGTATATTTTAAAGGTTGTAAGTAAAATAAAAAAAACTATAAAAAATCGAAACCTTGAAGCAAGTTCGACGAGTTCTACACTAATGCTTCGATTAGTTGGGTTCCGACGTTTATTAAACATGGGGCATATTTGGATGGAAAGGACCTTGATAGTATGGTTGATTTTTCGAAGGAGGGGTCTGTTGTCACACCCCGTCAAGGCGGAAACGCGAGGTGTCACACATATAGTTCACAACATATGGTATAAAGTTTGATACTAAGACATCACAAAATTTATTAAATTTCATAACTGTCATCAATACTTGTTTCAAAAGAATATAACAAACATCCATAACAAAATATTGTTCAAATTTCATTAACTAGGTCCAAGAGCATCCCTATGTGATCCTTTAACATCCTAATTATTATTCCCTGAAACATGTAGAGTAAAAGGTCAACGTAAAGTTTGTGAGAAGCATAGGTTTTATAAGAAATAAAATAAGTTGGCATAAAAACATTTAAATCAAGTACAAGTTCATTCAAAAAGTGACAATTATATTAACACAAGATCCTTGCAATCAAACCTACATGATATATGTTATTTGCATCCACAATCCACAAGATTGTGTTGACATGTTATGTGCATCCACAATCCCCAAGATTGTGCCGTTGTTATGTAGGTTGTCGGTTTCCCACATATGGCCATACAAGTACTACCTTAGGCTTATACTCAATTTAATGATTGCAATGCTATCATTTAGTGTTCAAATATCAAAGCACATAATTGAGATTACTTGTTTAAGGATTAGTTTTGGTAAAAATGTTTTTTTGTTATAAAAGCACGTGTACATGTTCCACCCCAAAAGATTATGATTCACACCTTGATAAGTAGAGAATTGATCTTGTAACTTATAGTAATTAGATTTAAGGATGCCTTAAGTTAAATAAGATATGTTATTATAATGTAGAAATGATTTAAGAGAAACAACAATGGAATGATTTGGGATTTTAGGATTTTGGAATGGACAAGTGATCGAGAATACGAATAAAGTTTATAAATGATTTTTTATTTATAAAAGGGATTTATGTGTCAATAATAAGTATTATTTGTAAAAAAATATTAATATTATAACTATTTTAATACACTATTAAGACAATGTCAAAGATGATTAAAATTAGGTTAAAAATAATCATCATTTTAAAATAAATAAATTAGTTATGCGAATTATAATATTACTATTTATGGGAATCCAATTAGTACGATTAATTACTTAAGGATTCATATAATTACCATATTATTTGTGAAAGTATTAATAATATGATAAATCTATACTATATAATAAATAAAGGTTTTTCTATGTCACGTGTCGCCTCCACATTCATTCTCATCATTTTTCCCGCTTCTCTCTCTTATTAAATGCACCTCCTTTTTTTAACAACAATATATATTTAAAAAAAATTAATTATACTAATAAAACACATTTATTTTAAATTATCCCTTATGAAACTTTAAAAATCTAATTATTTAACATATATTTTCAATCAAAAAATAAATAAAAAACAAATTACATTAAATAGTATTTAATTTATTTTCGAAACCCAATTATATATTAGTTTTTGCATATTTTGATTTTTGTTTTATATCCTTAGTATATGATACATTTTTACACGTGTAAAATATACACATAAAGATTTAAAAATTTTATTTATTGATATTTTTCACCCGTATGTATACACGGGATCTAAACTAGTATACTAATAAAACAATTTTTTAAATTAGTAACACTAATAAAATCGTATTATTAATAATATGTGATTTTAAAGGTTTAGGTAATATATATATATATATATATATATATATATATATATATATATATATATAACTCTTTCGTTTAATAAAACTCATGACGTTACAAAACACGACCATTTTATAATTTTAAAAGTTATATATAATAAAATAGGGTTTATGAAAATACACTTAACGTTTGTCATGTTTTTTAAATATATAGTAGTAATGAACGAAATAATACAAAAAGTATAATGATGCTCATATACTATAAGTTATATGTGTGTGATATTCAAAACGTTTTTAGAAAATGATTAAACATATATATAAATATGCTTTTTATTTGAAAAGAATTATAATCATAAAACCCTTGAGAATCTATAAAAAGGATTGATTTATTAACCATCACATAATACTAATTGTTTCCTTATAAAATATATATATTTACAAAATCATAAAATTTATAAAATCAAGTATAGATGTCAAAATTAGTTTTATGCGTTTTGTTATAATTATAAATATGTATTTTACCCTTTTATCTTTATAAGAAATACATGTATGTAAATATATACATATATATATATATATGTGTGGTGTGTGTATGTGTGTGTGTGAGAGTAATAGAGGCAAAATAACAAGAAAAAACCAAAAAGACACAAAAAAATGGGCAGAGGCTGGGTCGAACCCGCGACCTCTGCCATGGGAGGAGACGCTCATCGGTTGATCTTGGGCTAATGCCTTGACAAGGTTTAACATTTAGATTTTAACATAAGGGTCTTGAGACCCTTCTTCCCCACATACCGGTCGCAACTCCCAGCCCCTCCCCCTTTAACCCCAAAACGATTTAGCATGGAATCGAGACAAGGAAAACACGAAAATGACGAGTAGTAGTTACCTAATGTCGGCCTTGGATCGATAGTAAGTTTGAGTGGTTCTCCCCCATGCACCGATATCAAACCGAGACAAAAAGAAAGTGAAATTGGAGGTGATTTCGAGTTGTAACGGGTTAGGGGGATTTATAGGACGATTTGAACGCGTTAACAGTTGGTAATTCAAACGAGATTCGCGATATTAGGGCTTGATTTCAGGGATTATGCATGTTTTCACCCATTTTCGTGACTTACCAAAATGGTGTTCAAATCTCAACGAATTCGGTTCTGATTTTCGAATTAAATGACTGATACATTAACTCCAATCGATTGTGAATGATTTGGGAGTAAAATTGAAGGATTTAATCGCGGAATTGAGGGGATTTGGAAAGGGATTTACGCGGTTTGACTTTTTACGAATCAAAGTTCATTTGATTTAGTTCCAGGGTTCACAAGGAAAAGGGGGCTCACAAGGTGGGGGCTCACAAGGTGGGGTTCAATGCTATTGAGGGGCTTCAAACAAAAAAAAAGGTTCAAGACTCTTTTATCTAATTTAATAAGTTATAAGATTTTTATAAAAAACTTATATATATATATTTATATATATATTATTTATTTTATTATTATTATTTTTCTTTTATAAAATCAAACCTCATTTTTATAAAACTTAAAAGTTTATAATTAATTTATTTAATATAACAAAATATATATATATATATGATATAAAATAAAAGTTAAAAATCTCAAAACTCCAACTCGTTACACGTTTGAATATAATAATTGATATGGCATGATGTAATGTACACGTATGTTATAACAAGGTTGAAATAGTATTGCATGTCACAAACGTTTTTATTGCACAAACTAAAATATTACAAGCAAAAAGTCATGGATGTTACATCTGTTCACTCATCCCACGAGGAAATGTCAGTTCAGTCCATACATTCATCGGTTTTGGCACGGGGGACGGTAATTTGGAGACAGAACCTGATCGTGCGTAGGTGGATGATGGCAAAATCTTGTCGGACCCTCCTTTTGTTCCAATGCAGGGGGACGTGAAATTGGTGATAGAAACATCCAGGGCGCTGGCTGATCATGTGAGCACAGAGACGCAGGAGATTCGGGTCAATTCGGAGGATCCATTCGCTATTTATGATGTTATCAAAAAAACTTAATGAAGAGGAAATGGTTAGTATGGAAGAAGAAAGGTATGTTAAGAATTGTTTTGCTTCTTCTTTTCATATGAATGAACAGCGGGTAGGGGATATCAGTAAATGGTTAGTATGGAGGATCCGTCGGTTTTTTCTAAGGATTCTATTCATTGTGCGAATAATTTGGTCATTGTCGAAGGGCAGTATTGAGGTGCTATATGGTGAATGTTTATGCGCCGCAAGATGAAAAGGATAAGTTAGACTTTGGAATTATATTATCTCGTTTATGAGGAGTAATCTGGGAGTGTATTTGATATTTGGTGATTTTAACTCTGTTCGGTCTGAATCGGAGAGATTGGGTTCTTTATTCTCTCATTTGAATGCAAATCTTTTTAATGATTTTCTTGATAATGGGAGTTTAGTTGATGTCCCGTTGGAAGGTTTTCGTTTTACCCGTGTAGATTCTAATTGCCTCAAAGCAAGTAAGCTTGATAGATTCCTCATCACAGAAAATCTATTTGCTTCTATCCCTAACTTGGAAGCTATTGCATTTGGGAGTTCGATCTCATATCACCGTCCTATTTTGTTGATGCAAAAGGTGATGAATTTTGGTCCGATTCCGTTTAAATTCTTCAATTATTGGATGGAGAGGGATGAGTTTAATAATGTCTTTTTGGAGGCATGGAGTAATAATTCTTATGGTACGTCTTCTAATCTTTTCATTGATTTTAAGAACCGGCTCAAAATGGTTAAATCCAAGATTAAATCTAGGAATTTATCTCGTTCTAAACCTCCTGAAGAGCTTCGGCTTCTTCAGGGCAGATTGGCGGCGTTGGATAATTTGGTGTAATTTGGCGTTTCTTGGCTTATTAATCAGGTTCGCGTTTTTTATATATGTGTTGCGGTTCAAAATGAAAAGTAATCGTAAAACTAACATCTCGTATTATTATATTATGTATTAATTATAATTAATTAAATTAAGTAGATGATTAATGTTTGTTTTTTTATTAACAATTTTTTCTACTTCTAAAATACCATATAAACCAACACTTACGGGGTTTAAACTCACACTATTTTTGTGAAGGGTAATTGTTTTTTTTTGTTTTCTCTATATGTTTGAGTTTTATCGAAAGATGTTAAACTTATTATATCATTAAGTAAATAAGTATGAGTAGTTACAATATCATTAAGTAAATAAACGTGAGTTTTTTTAACCCAACTTGTTTTTTATAGTCGACCCATTTTGAACATGCCTTTTTTTAGCCGAACCATTTTTGACCCTACTTATTGAGCCGACCCTTACACCCGCTCAAGAAAAACTCTCGATCCGTCATTGATAACTTGACTCGCAACAACCATTCTAATTTGTTTTGATTGTAGTTCATTCTGAAATATATACAATCGAAAGTAATTTTAGAATGATTAATTTTAGATCTAACAATGACCGAAAGATTAGTTTTACATAAAGTGGAACTCTTCTCTTTTAAGTGTTTAGAATATTTTTATTAAGTTTTGACTTTAGTAAACACCACATAAAAGAAACACAAAATTTATAATCCCTGTAATATAATTATATAACCAATCAAAATTGTTCAATAAACAAGCAATCAATCAGAAAAAAACACACATTAATTAATTATGTCTCTAGAGACCGACTCTTATCGTGTGTATATATACCCCTACATTCCTCGATGAAAGACATTCTTTCGCGATTGCACAAAATCTCGATCTTTAGGTATCTACTCAAATCTTGTCTTATCATCTTTTTTTTTCTTGTTTTTAGTTGTTTATATCTGATTTGAAGTTTTGTTTTTGGCTTATCGGTTTCTAGTTTCTTGAAAGTTGAACATGAAACTCAATGGCTCGTACCAAACAAACCGCTCGCAAGTCTACGGGTGGAAAAGCTCCGAGAAAGCAACTAGCTACTATAGTACGGCTGCATTTTGATTTCAAATGTTGAGCATTAATTAATTCTGGAGATTTGTTTTTGCAGGCAGCTAGGAAATCTGCTCCGACAACAGGAGTGAAGAAGCCTCATCGTTATCGTCCTGGAACTGTTGCACTTCGGTGAGCCTCCCATGCATATTTTATTCCTAAACCCTAAACCGAATGCGTAATTAATCATATCTCCAACTTGAACATCACAAACTTATACATTCGATTAGGTCAATTCACAAATTTTATATTTTTATCTATTTGTGCCCATAATCATTGCTTACTGTTAATCACATTTTCTTCCTAAACCCTAGAATATTGGGTTCTAGCTTTTATATGTTTTTAGGTTTTATTTATAGGACCAATGGAGACGTCGTAATGCAATGATCGTGACCATAACTATAAAAATATATTCTTATAAAGTTATGAATCAAATTTATGTTAGTATGGGAGAAGTAATTCGATCTACTAATTAATTGATTATATATGTTCATGAATACAGTGAAATTCGCAAGTATCAAAATACTACATAACTCCTAATTCGTAAATTGCCATTCCAGAGGCTTGTGCGTGAAATTGCTCAGGATTTCAAGGTCATTATTACAACTTGTTTCAGCAATTCATATACATCTTTAATCTTACAATGGTATTCACATTGGCTAATAATTCAATTGACGATGTTTGGTTTTAGACTGACTTGAGGTTCCAGAGCCATGTTGTGTTGGCACTTCAGGAGGTAGCGGAGGCTTACCTGGTGGGTCTGTTTGAGGACACTGTGACATCCGGTAAATTCAGGTTAACTTCGTTAACTCAAACCTCGTTAGTTCAAACATTATTTGTTACAAACTCAGTCATCTCAGTTAGTCACACGTATATTGCATTTAATTAGGTTAATTAAATGTATCAGTCAGTTCACCCACAGCGGATCGCACTCGAGTCTAAACCCGGAACGTTGGTGATTAATTAAAATAAATAATTTGAATATTTAATAATTTATATTTATTATAAATTATGTGAACTTTGTGTGATTACGTGACTTTACGTGAATTATGTGAATATTATTGTTCTCGTACGTGTTTATTGGATATTAACCGCATGCAATATTTTTATAAAAGTTGGAGTTTTTATAAAAATATAAATCAAAAATTTTTAGTTAGTAATTAAGTGTTATTTAACTAATTAGAGTTGTGGGCCTTAATTAAACCTGAAGCCCATCTTAAAAACCCATTAGTGAAAAGATTATATAAAAACTTTAAAAAAAAAAATTCATAAACCCTACCCCACTCATTGTTGCCGTCGCGACTCCCACCCCTCACCCTCATTCGGCCGAACCAAGAAAGCAACCATAGGACCATCGTTTGATCGTCGACCGTGAATCCGGAAGTAGATACGTGCTAGTCTAAGCGTTTCTAACATCTCTACGTAAGTCGTTTCATCTGATTCCGTCACTTTTTCAATATTATTTTTGAGATCAAAACCCTAGATTATCCAAACACGATTATTTTGAAATATGATAATAAATTAGTTAATTGTTTGATATTGTTGTATCGTATTGATGATTTTATGAACGTATATGAAACCCTAGTTGTCATACGATGTGAAAATTGAATATTGTTGATTATGTGATGTATAGGAATCGCATGCTAGACGTGGATTATGATTAATATAGTTGTAATTATATTAGTTGAAAGATCTAGGATTGATTTGACGTGTTAATTGTATGAATAAAGCGTGTAATGGACGATTTACTAAAAGATGAAACTTTTTATGATTTCTATCTTGCATGCTAGACATGATTAGGATGAGGTGATGATGGTTATGTGTTACTTGATGCATGTTTACATGAATTGTGAAATCAGATTTTGAATACCTAGATCGGTTTTGTGAACTTTCCAAATAAGGAAACTTTAATTGTTAAAAGTGGTTATAACTTGCTATTTAGACATGCATGATATGGTTTGATGATAGCTCTATGTTAGATAGGACACAATAACTTGTTGTAACGTGTTAGGTGTTTGAAATCACGCATGCTAGTCATAGGTTACTAAAGATAGCAACTTTGTCTTGAATTATGATTTGCATGTTTAGGTTCTAGACAATTGTTATGTGATGTGATGAGCTAGAATATGTTAGAGTGATCCTATGAATATATCAATGATGATAGTTTCCAGGAAACATGAGTCCCGAACAAACCTGCTATTTTTGAAAACTTTCTATTTATAGAAACCTGCTATTTTTGGAAACTTTCTATTTATAGAAACCTGCTATTTTTGAAAACTTTCTATTTATAGAAACCTGCTACTTATGGAAACTTTCTATCTTGTTAGAACAAATAGGATTTGTTGCTAAGTGCTACAACTTGATCATTCTGTATAATATAGAAGTGTTATACCGAACAAATATTTAATCACTAAACGGGTCACCAACGGGTCGTCGGGTCAAACTTAGTCACACTTAGTCAAACTTAGTCGAACTTAGTCAAACTTGGTCAAACTTTGTCAAACTTAGTCAAACTTAGTCGAACATAGTCAAACTTGGTCAAACTTAGTCGAACTTAGTCAAACTTGGTCAAACTTAGTCAAACATGGTCAAACTTAGTCAAACTTGCAAACTTTTTCTAAACACTTAAACAATAGTATTGTTTGGATACTAAGGGTTCCTATCATCTTGCATAAACACACACTTATAAACCGGTGTTTATAGGTGGCAGTTAGTCGTCAAGCATTCTAAGTTCGCTTTCCTTCGCACATACTCTAAGGTGAGTTTCACGGCCCCTTTTCTTATGATTTAAACTTGGGGGAGAAAACATGGGTACGAACATTTAGATTTTACATTTCAATTATATCACTTGTTGTACTAAGCGCAAACATATCATGCAAGTCCTTACTTATCGAACCGTTTAATATATGGGACTGTTTTGACGCATGTTTTTCATCTAACTTTTCGCTTCCGCAAGTCTTACATTAAATCAGTGTTTTCATTACTAGTGTTGCATCGTGATTATGAGCAATACTAGTGGTTTTTACTAAACTCATATAGAGTCGTTCAACGTAACTAATGACTAAGATCCTGGTATGTCACGCTCCTAACGGTAAAACTCCGTTAGTGGATTTTGGGGGTGTGACAGATTGGTATCAGAGTCATTGGTTATAGAGAACTAGGAAATGCATACTAGACTATAACCACGTATATGCGTTAGTTACACAGCACTTACACTCATACATGGCACTCACTCATCCCGTTACAGGAAATGTCGACCCCTCCAAATTCACCCGCATCCCCAGTCGTTCAGGAGCACGATGTTCCTACCGTACCTTTGCCAGAGCCGAGGAGACGTCGACTCAACCCGATCAATACCACTGTAGGGCATGACGAGCCTATTCATGTGCGTGTCAGAGGTAACACGTAGGACTGGGATTGGTATCCCGATAGGATCAGGAGCTGGATCCGCGAGGAGGAAGTCCCACCTCCACTCACTACTGACATTGCTTCTTCTTCTTCATCATCTTCTGTACGAGCTTTGCCACCATTGCAGTACCCCTATGAGCAGGTGATAGCTGCCTTTGTGGCTAGGATGGACCGGGAGATCCGGAACATGAGGGACGCAGCGGGAGAGATTACTAGCATACTTCAGCGAGAGATGTTGATGAATCAGAGGATCACCAAACTGACTGCAGATTTAGCAGCAACTGATACAGCTCATGAGAATTTGGCAAATGGATGTGTGGATATGGAGAAACGGCTGAACACTGCAGAGTGGAACCTAGATATACTCCACACCAGGATTGAGCAAGTGGAGGCACGACTTGCAGCTGCTGAAGCAGCAGGAGTTGCACCAGAGGATGCACCTGCAGGAGACCAGGATGAGGATGATGATGCAGCATCCGATGTTACATCAGTTGGCAGTGACATTTGATCATCTATCTTCATTACTTATTTACGTCTTTTCTTTTGAACCTAGATGGGCAGGGTTGTTCCCATCCAACAGATGTTTCTAGAATTTTGATGTTTGGTTGAATTTAGTTGTAATCGTTACAATTTATTTTATCAAGTATTACTATTATTGAAATGTTAGAAGTTGTGGTTTAAATTTCTTTGCTTACTGGTACTTGTATGATGATAAAATGCGATGTATTTTTCTCATTAGTGTATGTTGTGAATGTAAAGATAATGTCTGGAAGAGGAAATGGACGTGGTGGACGCGCCGGAGGACGCGGTGGTCGCGGAAACGTTAACATGACTGCAGCCGAGCTCACGGCACTCATAAATGAGCGTGTGGCTGAAGCAGTAGCAGCTACTCACGCCGCTATTAATGCTGGAGGTAAAGCATAATATTATCGACTCTAGTGAGTCATCATTCATCCGAAACTCAAATTCGAATATAGTATCCCTAAGCGCATTCTTGTTTACAATTCAGGTCAACACAACCACCAACAGGTTTGTACTTTCAAGGCGTACATGGATTGCAAGCCTCACTCATTCAGTGGAGCCGAAGGGGCTGTTGGTTTACTCCGCTGGATGGAGAAATCTGAATCCGCTTTTGCAATGTGCAATTGTCCACCGAATAATCAGGTGAAGTATGCATCTGGCTCACATGAGGGTCCGGCCCTTACTTGGTGGAACTCCCAAGTGCAAATGCTAACTCTTGAGATGGCAAATGCATTGCCATGGGACGAATTTAAGACTATGCCGCGGGAGGAGTATTGTCCCCGCGATGAAGTACAGAAACTTGTGGGCGAGTTCTGGAACCGCAAGATGGAAGGATCTGAGATTGAATCCTACACTACTTGTTCGCATGAACTGGCTAACTTATGTCTACAAATGGTAACACCTCCATATAAGAGGATCGAGAAATTTATCGATGGTTTGGTTTCACAAATTCAGAGCATGGTGACATCTTCTAATCCCACTACAATCCAGCAAGCAATCAGGTTGGCTCACAGGCTAACCGATCAGGCAATCGCTCAGGGCACCCTACCCCCTAGAGGTGCGTTATCAAAGACAACTGACAACAAGCGAAAGTTTGACAGTTCATTCCCCAAAACCTTCCAGCCAAACCCACCTTCTCAACAGTAACAGCAGCAACACCGTAAACTTGAACCGTCAAAGAACAACAATCAGTCTACCTCTTCTCAACAGAATCAGGGTTCATATGTTGGCAAATACCCGAAGTGCAACAAATGTAACTTCCACCATCATGGAGCGTGTGACCGGTACCGTTGCCACCGATGTGGAAAGATGGGTCATTTGGCCAAGGACTGTAGAGTAGATATGCAGAACAAACAGACACCACCTGGAGACGCACCCAAAGGCTGTTTTGAGTGTGGTAAAGAAGGGCATTTCAAGAAAAATTGCCCGCAGTTGAGGAGAAACGGAAACGGGAATGGAAATGGCAACAATCATCAGGCGGTAATGGAAATGGTAATAACCACCAGGGTTGAAATGGTAATAACAACGGAAATGGTGCAAAGGGCCGAGCATTTGTGATTGGATCGGGAGAAGCTAGGAATGATCGGAACGTTGTTAACGGTATGTTTCTCTTAAACGATCATTTTGCTTCTGTACTTTTTGATACTGGCGCCGATAAAAGTTTTATATCCAGAGAACTTAGTAGTCAGTTAGAAATAAACCCAACTTTATTAGAACACCATTATACCGTAGAGATAGCAGACGGTAAAGTAATCGAGGCAACCCACATTCTCAAGGGATGCCAGTTAGAACTTTCTGGTCACAAACTCGACATCGATCTCATGCCAGTTACACTTGGCAGTTTTGACATAATTGTGGGCATGAATTGGTTGTCTAAAAACCAAGCTGAGATCATCTGTAGTGAGAAG
This sequence comes from Smallanthus sonchifolius, assembly GCA_023525975.1. Lineage (NCBI taxonomy): Eukaryota > Viridiplantae > Streptophyta > Magnoliopsida > Asterales > Asteraceae > Smallanthus > Smallanthus sonchifolius. The sequence continues at coordinate 16,954,923 of CM042020.1, forward strand.
ATCGTTCGTATACCCCTTCCTAGTGGAGAGATCCTATCCGTTCAGGGCGAAAGAAATGGTGCAGTCATGGGCATCATATCTTTCATGAAGGCTCAGAAGTGTCTACGTAAGGGTCATACCGCGATATTAGCTCTTGTCGCTGACAAGTCCACCGAGGAGAAAAAGTTAGAAGATATCCCTATCATTCGTGAATTCCCAGAAGTATTTCCTGAAGACCTACCTGGTCTTCCACCCCATCGTCAGGTCGAATTTCAGATTGACCTAACACCCGGAGCAGCGCCTATTGCTCGAGCACCCTATAGACTGGCACCAAGCGAGTTGCAGGAGCTTCCACACAACTGCAAGAGTTGTTGGATAAAGGTTTCATCCGACCGAGCTCATCGCCATGGGGAGCTCCAGTCCTATTTGTTAAAAAGAAAGATGGGACTTTCCGCATGTGCATTGATTACCGAGAGTTAAACAAGGTAACAGTCAAGAACCGCTACCCACTACCCCGTATTGACGATTTATTCGACCAACTTCAAGGGTCGAGTTTCTACTCGAAAATCGACTTAAGATCTGGATATCATCAGCTGAGAGTTCGAGATGAAGATATATCCAAGACTGCATTCAGAACCCGGTACGGCCATTTCGAGTTTTTGGTCATGCCATTTGGATTAACTAATGCACCCGCGGTATTCATGGACTTCATGAACCGTGTGTGTAAACCTTATCTGGATCAATTCGTCATTGTTTTCATTGACGATATCCTCATATACTCTACGAGTCGGGAAGAGCACGAGGAGCATCTGTGTTTGATCCTTGAGCTACTGAAACAGGAGCAGTTGTACGCTAAGTTTTCCAAATGCGATTTTTGGATTCGCGAGGTTCAATTTCTAGGACATGTGATCAATGAGAAAGGAATACATGTCGATCCAGCCAAAGTGGAAGCTATCAAGAATTGGGCAGCACCAACAACTCCAACCGAAGTTCGGCAATTCCTAGGATTGGCCGGATACTACCGTCGTTTTATCGAAGGATTTTCAAAGATTGCCCAACCCCTCACCGCCTTAACCCAAAAAGATAAACCCTATAATTGGAGCGAGACTCAAGAATCAGCATTCCAGCTACTGAAGCAAAAACTATGTAGCGCACCTATCCTGTCTCTACCAGAGGGAACGGATGACTTCGTAGTGTATTGCGATGCCTCCATCCAAGGTCTCGGTTGTGTGTTGATGCAACGTGACAAGGTTATCGCATACGCTTCTCGACAGTTAAAAATCCACGAAAAGAACTACACGACTCACGATTTGGAGTTAGGAGCCGTGGTGTTTGCACTCAAGATATGGAGACATTACTTGTACGGTACCAAGTGTACCATCTACACCGATCACAAGAGTCTTCAGCATATTTTTGAGCAGAAAGAGTTGAACATGCGTCAACGTCGTTGGATCGAGTTATTAAACGATTATGATTGTGGAATCAAGTACCATCCGGGCAAAGCTAATGTGGTAGCCGATGCCCTAAGCAGAAAAGAAATCAAACCCCGACGAGTTAGAGCATTACAACTCACTATTCATACAGGATTACCCGAACAAATCCGCAATGCCCAACTCGACGCCTTAAAAGAGGAGAACTTGTCATTAGAATCCACTCGTGGTATGGAGAAACAACTTGAGGTTAAAGCATATGGTATTCGTTACTTCGCGGAACAAATATGGATACCGGTATATGGAAACCTAAGAGACCTAGTCATGGATGAAGCTCACAAATCCCGATACTCTATCCATCCGGGATCTGACAAGATGTATCACGATCTAAAGTTTTGTATTGGTGGCCGAACATGAAAGCCGACATAGCCACCTACGTGAGCAAGTGCCTGACTTGTTCCAAGGTCAAGGTGAAGTACCAAAAGCCATCCGGATTACTTCAACAACCGGAAATCCCGATGTGGAAATGGGAGCAGATTTCTATGGATTTCATAACCAAATTACCCCGAACCTCTACTGGATGTGACACAATTTGGGTGATAGTGGATCGCCTAACCAAATCCGCTCATTTCCTTGCTATCAAAGAGACCGACAAAATGAAAAAGTTAACTCGTCTCTATCTTAAAGAAGTAGTATCCCGACATGGAGTGCCAATCTCCATCATTTCCGATAGAGACGCCCGATTCACCTCACGTTTCTAGCAATCATTACAGAAAGCTCTAGGCACGCACCTGGACATAAGTACAGCGTATCATCCTCAAACAGATGGCCAGAGTGAGCGTACCATTCAAACCCTAGAAGACATGTTAAGGGCTTGTGTGATTGATTTTAGTATCAGTTGGGAGACTCACTTGCCTTTAGTGGAATTCTCTTACCATAACAGCTATCATACTAGCATCAAAGCAGCACCGTTCGAGGCTTTGTATGGGAGAAAGTGTCGATCACCACTTTGTTGGGCTGAAGTTGGAGATAGTCAACTTACGGGTCCTGAACTTGTGCATGAAACCTCAAAGAAAATCGTGCAAATCCGAAACCGTATGGCGGCAGCTCGTGACCGTCAAAAGAGTTATGCAGACAAGTGCAGAAAACCGCTAGAATTCCAAGTGGGCGACAAAGTATTATTAAAGGTCTCACCGTGGAAAGGTGTTATTCGTTTTGGAAAACGAGGAAAGTTAAACCCGCGTTACGTTGGACCATTCGAGATAGTGAAAAGGATCGGTCCAGTAGCATACCAGCTGAACCTACAAGATACACTCAATGGAGTACACAATGTATTTCATGTCTCAAACCTAAAGAAATGTCTATCAGATGAGACGCTTGTAGTTCCACTTGAGGAGTTGGAAATTGATGAACAGCTACGTTTCATTGAGGAACCAGTTGAAATCATGGACCGAGAGGTCAAAACTCTCAACCGTAGTAGGATACCTATTGTCAGAGTTCGCTGGAACTCGAAACGTGGACCGGAGTTCATGTGGGAACGAGAGGATCAAATGATGAAAAAGTATCCTCACATTTTCAAACAGTCAACGGCAAACACGGAAGGTACTAACTAAATTTCGAGACGAAATTTAATTCAACAAGGGGATGATGTGACAAACCTAAACTTTTTGTTTCAGACGTTACCGACTTCGATTAATTTTTGGGACGAAAATTCTTTCAACAAGGGGATGATGTGACATCCGGCAAATTCAGGTTAACTTCGTTAACTCAAACCTCGTTAGTTCAAACATTATTTGTTACAAACTCAGTCATCTCAGTTAGTCACGTGTACATTGCATTTAATTAGGTTAATTAAATGTGCCAGTCAGTTCACACACAGCGGATCGCACTCGAGTCTAAACCCGGAACGTTGGTGATTAATTAAAATAAATACTTTGAATATTTAATAATTTATATTTATTATAAATTATGTGAACTTTGTGTGATTACGTGACTTTACGTGAATTATGTGAATATTATTGTTCTCGTACGTGTTTATCGGATATTAACCGCATGCAATATTTTTATAAAAGTTGGAGTTTTTATAAAAATATAAATCAAAAATTTTTAGTTAGTAATTAAGTGTTATTTAACTAATTAGAGTTGTGGGCCTTAATTAAACCTGAAGCTCAACTTAAAAACCCATTAGTGAAAAGATTATATAAAAACTTAAAAAAAAAATTCATAAACCCTACCCCACTCATTGTTGCCGTCGCGACTCCCACCCCTCACCCTCATTCGGCCGAACCAAGAAAGCAACCATAGGACCATCGTTTGATCTTCGATCGTGAATCCGGAAGTAGATACGTGCTAGTCTAAGCGTTTCTAACATCTCTACGTAAGTCGTTTCATCTGATTCCGTCACTTTTTCAATATTATTTTTGAGATCAAAACCCTAGATTATCCAAACACGATTATTTTGAAATATGATAATAAATTAGTTAATTGTTTGATATTGTTGTATCGTATTGATGATTTTATGAACGTATATGAAACCCTAGTTGTCATACGATGTGAAAATTGAATATTGTTGATTATGTGATGTATAGGAATCGCATGCTAGACGTGGATTATGATTAATATAGTTGTAATTATATTAGTTGAAAGATCTAGGATTGATTTGACGTGTGAATTGTATGAATAAAGCGTGTAATGGGCGATTTACTAAAAGATGAAACTTTTTATGATTTCTATCTTGCATGCTAGACATGATTAGGATGAGGTGATGATGGTTATGTGTTACTTGATGCATGTTTACATGAATTGTGAAATCAGATTTTGAATACCTAGATCGGTTTTGTGAACTTTCCAAATAAGAAAACTTTAATTGTTAAAAGTGGTTATAATTTGCTATTTAGACATGCATGATATGGTTTGATGATAGCTCTATGTTAGATATGACACAATAACTTGTTGTAACGTGTTAGGTGTTTGAAATCACGCATGCTAGTCATAGGTTACTAAAGATAGCAACTTTGTCTTGAATTATGATTTGCATGTTTAGGTTCTAGACAATTGTTATGTGATGTGATGTGATGAGCTAGAACATGTTAGAGTGATCCTATGAATATATCAATGATGATAGTTTCCAGGAAACATGAGTCCCGAACAAACCTGCTATTTTTGGAAACTTTCTATTTATAGAAACCTGCTATTTTTGGAAACTTTCTATTTATAGAAACCTGCTACTTATGGAAACTTGCTATCTTGTTAGAACAAATAGGATTTGTTGCTAAGTGCTACAGCATGATCATTGTGTATAATATAGAAGTGTTATACTGAACAAACATTTAATCATTAAAAGGGTCACCAACGGGTCGTCTAGTCAAACTTAGTCGAACTTAGTCAAACTTAGTCGAACTTAGTCAAACTTGGTTAAACTTAGTCAAACTTAGTCGAACTTAGTCAAACTTGGTCAAACTTAGTCAAACATGGTCAAACTTAGTCAAACTTGCAAACTTTTTCTAAACACTTAAACAATAGTATTGTTTGGATACTAAGGGTTCCTATCATCTTGCACAAACACACACTTATAAACCGGTGTTTATTGGTGGCAGTTAGTCGTCAAGCATTCTAAGTTCGCTTTCCTTCGCACATACTCTAAGGTGAGTTTCACGGCCCCTTTTCTTATGATTTAAACTTGGGGGAGAAAACATGGGTACGAACATTTAGATTTTACATTTCAATTATATCACTTGTTGTACTAAGCGCAAACATATCATGCAAGTCCTTACTTATCGAACCGTTTAATATATGGGATAGCGAGGTAATCTTGAGTAGTACTACTGGGCATTGACAAGCCCCACCCGCGTTAGTCGCGCTAACACGACAGGTAGTCGAACGGGTGTAACATTGATTTAAACATTCACCATTGATTATGATAGTCATGGTGGGAGGCAGTACAAACATAAACAGTCAGCTTCGGTGTCGAAACGCTTTAGTAACATGTACTAGGTTATCTACCTATGATATAAATTGTAAATTGTATTATCTAATAAACTTTACAAACATTGAAACCTGTGAACTCACCAACCTAGTGTTGACACGTTTTAGCATGTTTTCTCAGGTCATTAAGGTACAAGCACAAGCTAAGGCATGCATGCATTCGAAGTCCATCATTTTCAAACTCAAGAACTATTTATTTTAATTATTGTTGAACTATTTATTTTTGGCGCGACTGTTTTGGCGCATGCTTTTCATCTAACTTTTCGCTTCCGCAAGTCTTACATTAAATCAGTGTTTTCATTACTAGTGTTGCATCGTGACTATGAGCAATACTAGTGGTTTTTACTAAACTCATATAGAGTCGTTCAACGTAACTAATGACTGAGATCCTGGTATGTCACGCTCCTAACGGTAAAACTCCGTTAATGGATTTTGGGGGTGTGACAGACACCAAGTTGTGTGCCATTCATGCCAGGAGGGTCACAATCATGGTCAAAGACATTCAGCTAGCTAGTCGAATCCGTGCTTCTTAACTAAAATCTTAATAATGATCAGTATTTGATTATCTTCAAGTTTATATTAATTTCCTCTAGATACAGAAACTTCTTTTTCTTCCAACCTTTTGAAGTTTTTTTCTTTTTTTTTTGTGTGGAAAAGTTGAATTTTATTTATGGGGTATAAAATATTAGAATGGATTGAAAATTTCTATAATTGCTTGTGATATTTGTTGCCATCTTTATAATATGGCTTAAAAGATTTACAGGTGAAGTGGTTTACAAAAAGATACTCTAAATGATATTTGTTTAATTTAATAAATATATATTACACAACACATATTATTATATATAATTATGATATATATATATATATATATATATTATATTTACACACGATTATAGTTATATATGTATATAAATAAAATAATTAAATAAGGATGAATTGCATATTTCCTCTTATAAACTTCATTAATTGTATATATATATGCGTGTCATAAAAGGATGACACACACACATGTCATCTATTTTTCTTAACATAGCCTTCCTTTACACGCGCTGGCGTGTCATCTAACCCCTTTTATGACACGCACCATCTAAGGTGTTTTTTCTAGTAGTGTATTTACCTAATCCAAAAGTAAAATTGTATATATATCTTGTTGTAACTTCATTAATTGCATATTTCCCTCACAAACATACCACAAAACACACACAAAAACTCACGCCTTTGATCGATCAAAATTGCTTAAAACATATAACAGGAAAATGAACTTAAATAGAAAAAAACAACTAAAAAAAGTGAACAAACTTTCTACGTAATTGTTGCATGTACTACCCATGATCTCCTCAAAGTCAATATGCAATCCCATAATTTCTCCATACTACCCGGTCACTTTGCTGACCAAAGTCATATTAGCCAAACAAACTATTGATGGCCCATCCAAACGACCCGTGACCCGTTAACCTGCTGACCCGTGATCCGTTAACCCATGACTAAACCTGATTAACCCAACAAAACATGTATAATTAAAAAAAGCTGACTATTCTATACAATCTTCATCTATTTTTTTTTTCGAGCAATTTTAACTGCTTGCTCTGAGGGAGGAGTCTGGTCCTAAACATTATGCTTTTCACTGTAAGTTATTGCCGGACTTGTTCATGTGGTTATCGTCCAATTTTGGTCTTTCCTTTCTTCGATTTTCTGAGTATTTGTTACCTAGGATCTTACAGGTTACCAAAGTACTGCACTCCCAAATGTCACATTAGCTTCTCCAACGGACAGCCACACACCAAACAAGGAAATTGTTGCAATGTTTGCCTCAACTGAAAGTCATGATCAGACAACAAACAACTGGTATACAACTTTCTACCCGGAAAAAATAAATACTTCTTAATGTGTTTGTCAAATTCTAGGTTTCTTGCTTCATCCAAAATATGATTTCACTCTTACATCCACAAACGGACACATTTTTTCCTAATTCAATAAAATCAGAACCTTTTACATACATATACGTCCCTTTGCCTAACCACTATGCGTTAAATTTATGATTTGGATGAATTTTGTATTTATGAAACTGCATAACTTAGCTTTACGTTTCTGCTATGCTTTATTTGTTTTCTTTATGTTGATATTTTGTATTTAAAACAACGTGTATTAATACAATTGTTATGATATCGATAGTGAACGCTAATACGAGCGAGAATGGTAAACGAGAGAATGAAAAGAGAGAGAATGATCGGAGGTAAAATGAATGATTTGATGATAACTTAATAATGATTACAAAAAAACTATTTATATACAATTAAAGAAGCTAACAAAACTATCCAACTAACTAATCGGGCGAACTTGTCGGGCGAATATGACAAGTTCGCCAACACCCCCCCTCAAGTTGGACGTGTATACAACCCCAACATGGAAATGATATCTGAATGCGGGTGACCAGCCAGACTCTTGGTGAATAAATCCGCTAGTTGATCATAAGTCCGCGTATGAGAAAGCAGAATCAAACCGGCTTGAAGCTTCTCACGGACAAAATGACAATCCAACTCAATATGCTTAGTGCGCTCATGAAAAACATGATTCTTAGCGATGTGGATGGACGCCTGACTGTCACACTTAAGAGGAACTCAAGTGAGGTTGGGAAGCTGAAACTCCACAAATAACTGAGTTAACCAAGTAAGTTCATGTGTGACGCGGCGAAGAGGCCGATACTCAGCCTCATCAGAGCTAAGAGAAACAGTGGCTTGCTTCTTGGATTTTCAAAAAATAGGACTGCCCCCAAGAGAAATAAAATAGTCACTAACAGAACGCCGAATATTAGGGCAAACCGCCCAATTAGAATCACAATAAGCAGATAAGGCCATATGAGGATCATCATTAAAAACAACCCTTGAGAACAAGTGCCTTTGACATAACGAAGAGTATGCCACGCAGCATCCCAATGAGGAACACGCGTATCACTCATAAACTGGCTGAGAAACTGAACCACAAAAGCAAGATCAGGCCAAATGTGAGTGAGATAGTTGAGTTTACCAACAAGTCGACGATAGGCCAAAGGATCATCAAGAACTTGACCTTCATTGAGCTTAAGCTGTAAATGCAAAGGCAAAGGAGACGAAACAGAAGAAACATCGTCCGTAGGAAACTCAGTTAACAAATCCTTCGCAAACTTACGTTGAGTCATAATAAGACCAGAAGGAGATTTGATAACCTCAATGCCCAAAAAATAGTTAAGTCCACCGAGATCTTTGATCTGAAACGTGGAATGTAAGAAAGCCTCTAAAGCAAACATCTCCTGTTCATTATTATCACTGAGAAGAATGTCATCAACATAAACAGCCACATGAACAACATAATCTCCCATGGTCTTAGAAAACAAAGAATAATCATTGGGAGAGCGCGTATAGCCTTTGGTTTTAAGAGCATCAGAAGGCTTGCCATACCATTGCCTTGAAGCTTGCTTCAAACCATAAAGAGACTTTTTGAGTTTAAGAACATGATCAGGAGAGGATAATGGCATGCTAGGAGGAGGAAGCATATAAATGTCTTCATCAAGGTCCCCATGTAAGAAAGCATTATTAACATCCAACTGATATAAACCCCAGTGTCGCTTGGTGGCAACAACAACAAGACTACGAATAGTAATTATTTTAACGACGGGGGAGAAAGTCTCATTATAATCAATCCCGACTTTCTGAGTATCACCACGGACAACCAAATGGGCTTTGCATCGTTCAACTGTGCTATCAACATTATATTTGACTTTATACACCCATTTACATTTAAGAGCCTTCTTACCCTTAGGTAGATGCATAACCTCCCAAGTTTGATTACGTTCCAAGGCATTAAATTCCTTAGTCATAGCCTCTTGCCAAGAAGGATGTTTAGCAGCCTCCTAATAAGAAGAAGGTTCTTGAACAAAGTCAAGATTAAGAAGAAGCTGATGAGAATCAGGAGAAAGATCAGCAAGATTAACAAGATGAGAAGCTTGGCAAGCACTCAACAAAGTATGAAAGCAAGAAGAATCAACAGAAGCAGAATTACAAACATAATCCTGTAAATGAGAAGGAGGACCAGAAGATCGAGAAGATTTTTTCAGCTTCGGAGGAGGAGGAACAGGAGAGACAGGAGGAGGAGAAGAATCAACTTCAGGAGCAACCAAAGTAGATGAAGGAACAACAGTTGGATCTGTCTCCTCAAACAGATCATTTAGAGAAGGGAACAAAGAAGAATGATCTAAAGAATGTAAAGAAGGGAAAATGTGCTCAAGAAAAGTCACATCTCGAGAAACAAGAACCTGTCGAGTGTCAAGATTATAAATCTTGTAACCTTTCTTTCCAAAAGGATATCCAATAAAGATACAAGCTTGAGCCCTAGGCTTAAATTTATCTCCGCCAGGTGTAGGAGTAGAAGCATAACATAAACACCCAACAGTACGAAGATGAGTGTATGATGGAGCTTTACCAAAAAGCATCTCAGAAGGAGATTTACCCTTGAGAACCCATGTGGGAAAAATATGAATCAAACGAGTAGCAGTGAGAACACATTCAGAACACTCTCACTGATTTCCTTTGATAGAGTGTTGAGGATCCAAGAAATAACTATATTATTACACCTCCTCCACAAGTCAAGATTAAAATAGGTGGGTGGCCGGGAAATAGAACCACCCACAAAACCGATCTTGTTCTTAGCAGACAAAGCAATCGACATAGCCCGCTTTCAAGACCCAAAACCAGTCCCATCAAAAATCTTAAAAACCAATAATAACTCGGGATGATCTGAAGGGCGCAGATACAAAGGATTAGAAGAATCCATAACCAAGATGGCAGGGGATCAGAAGTATTAGGCATAACCAGAAAAAACAAGGAAACGAAACTAACAAAAAAGAAACTAATGGAAGAGAACTTGTCAAGCGAACTTGTTAGGAGAACTTGTCAAGAGAACTTATCAAGTTCGCCTATAACAGAACACAAGTTCGCCTGCACGAACTGAAAATCGTAAAATCGATCCAGAAATCATCTTAACTTGAAATCAAAAACGAATATGATGGAATCCAATCGTAGGAATGATCAGAAACACAAAAGGAATGTTTGAGCGGAGCAAAACATCAAAAGAACCCCAATCGACTGGAGAAAAGCAAGAAAATGAAGAAAAATGAAACACGGGTGTGGAACAAAGACAAAAAGAGAAGATATCACAGAATCAAGCATACACGCTCTGATACCATGTTATGATATCGATAGTGAACGCTAATACGAGCGCGAATGATAAACGAGAGAATGAAAAGAGAGAGAATGACTGGGGTAAAATGAATGATTTGATTGATAACTCAATAACGATTACAAAGAGACTATTTATATACAATTAAAGAATGTAACAAAACTATCCAACTAACTAACCGGGCGAACTTGTCAGGAGAATATGACAAGTTCGCCAACAACAATGAAGGCTTTTGTGCAGTTGTTGTTTATCCTAGGCAGGTTACGAGTTCATAGATGATGACACCTTTCTTTTGGCATCACAATAACTTGAATGTAACATGTCACTAAAACAGTTGTTACTTTTTTTACTATGTAAATTGTAGCGCTTATACGCGCCCATTAATGTTAACCTACGCGTTGTTAACTGTTATACTCTACATAAAATAGCTCTAACCGTTATCGAACCAACTAAAAAAAACCGTCTCGCCGCGAAGCGCGAGCGTCCCATCCTAGTTCATAACAAGAAAGAAATAATATTTATAAAAATATATTTAATCTTAAATAATGAATATTCATAAAAAATATAAAAAAAGTCAGGACTATAAATTATAAGAAGTAAAATTTCAATCTAACTGTCAGAACAAAGGGTTAAACAACACCAACTAAAAATTTTATCAGCCATAAACCGTCGATATTTAGAGCATTCACATCAGCTCCTTCATCCCATCTCTACAATTTAACTAAAAATTATCATTTCTTAAATTTATATCTCACTTTTCAAAAAACTTACACATCAGACTCCCCATATCTATCCATTATTTCAATTAAATAATACTTCTTTATTTATTTATTATTATTTTTTCTCCTTTTTCCACTCACACACACTTATAAAAAGTATAAAATAATGAATAAGGGGTGAATGATGATCTCTAAGTATAAAGGGTGATTATAGTTTACTCGAAAAATATAGAGGTTGGAGATGTGAATGGGGGGCTGATGTGAGCGTAAAATTACATGATTTTTCATATTTTCTTTATAATTTAGAGATGATGGTAGAGATGGGGGAGCTGATGTGAATGCTCTTAATTACTATCTCCTTAAAATCCCCTTCCAAATTTAGTACTTTATTCATAGTTAAATGTTCCATTAACATACAATCAAAAGCCCTTGAATTTCCAAGTAGATAACGGTGGTTGCACTGAACATATTTATCGGTAGTGGCCCATGTAAATAGTTTCTCTGAATGTCATGATTTACTCTGTTAATGAATGTTGACCAACAAAGCTCCAAAATATACCGCGGGTTTCGTGATTATTGGTGAATTAAGTAACGATATATTTCACTAGAAAAACTTTCAAACTAGTAGTGATTTAGTTTCATTGTCCTCATATCAATTCGAACAAGCAACCAACATTTGTTTTCGATAAACAAGGGAACATAAACATAATCAACTTCTCAAAGTGTAGGAAATTTTTTTTCCCGTACAAAATGTAGCAGCAATTTTAGAAGATGGTTCTAATAAATTATTATAAAGTTACGTTAGCATAATTGTTCGCATATTTAAGGATCCATCTTTCGTTAGTTGTATATAGAGGTGCACATACCGGGTTTTTGAACCGAACCGGTTCCAAACCGGCCCGAACCGATTTGGTCAACGCAAACGTTAAACCGGTTTTGACTAAAACCGGTTCGGGTTAAACCGGTTTATAACATATAAAATCCCAAACCTGTTGAACCGGTTCAGTTCAGTTCAGTTCTGGACCGGTTCGGGTTGGTGAACCGATTTAAACCGGGTTTTTTTTTAAAGATTTTTAATAAAATAAATTAAAAATTAAATATTTAACAAATAAAAACATAAATTTCAACGTTTATTCATATTGTAGGAGTTCGAAAATCACAAAACATTACTAAACTAAACAAGATAATTCTAAAATACGAGAAAATGAAAAATATATTTTTATTTTTTGGAGTTTTTTTTGTTTAATCTTCGCCGTCATTCTCGGAGTTACTAGTGGATCCTCGTAGTCTATCATCTTCGGCGAGTTCTTCATTTGTAAGTGGGCTCGCCAATCCTTGGTTGACCTCGGATTCGTGTATGAATTCTTCAACTTCAATTTCGTCTTTAAGCGAACTTCTATCTTGTCTCCTATCTACCGCATCCAAATGGTCTTTCAAGCAAATACACATTTTCATTGCCGCGGGAGTGAGTCTAGTTCTTCGGATAGATAAAAACGGGTTCAACCGCAAGCCCGTCTATATTCATGGTATCTTTTTTTGCTACTACTAAAAACGTCTTTAAGCATGACTCGAAATGCATTACTTAATTCAATAACGGGTTCAATCGCAAACCTGTCTTGCACGGCTAAGTTGATGATGTGTGCAATACATCGACTATGAAAAAAAAGTGTCGTTGTAAATCGGTTTATATTTTAATATTAATTTTTGAACCGCATTTGTATTATTTGAGCCATTATCAAAAGATATTGAAAATAAATTATTTTGTAATTTAAAATCTGTTATCACACCATCTAAAATGTGAAATAAATTTTGACCCGTGTGCGGATATTCAAACATATCAAACGCGATTGTACGTTTCATCATTTGTCACGTATTGGGATCAACCCAATGAGCGGTAACGCAAATATATGAGTCGGGAATACCATGTGGAGCCGACCAAACGTCGGTGGTTAAGTTCACACCGGTTTTCAATTTTTCAAAACCTAAAATTAATTCTTTTTTTGCTTTTTTCCACATTTTTAGACAATCACGTCTAAGAGTACTACGACTTACTTGATGATAACGTGGTTGAAGGGCTTCTTGAATCATCCTCGTCACGAGCGGGTTGTCGAAGTGGTTGAACGGCAAACCTCTTTGAATCACTAATTTCGCCATTCTATCTCGAACAATATTTGGATCGAAGTTCCAAATTCCACCCTCGCTTGTCATAGATGCTTGACCCTCACCCGAATTTTCTTCTCGGGCAAGATTTTTCCATATGAGTTCTTAGAGTAGAGTTTGAATCCTTTTTAAAAAAACCCACCACAATTTTTGCAACGAGCACGTTCCATCCCGTTAGACATCTCACAAAGATCGTAGTTTGACCAAATTGCGGGGTTCCTCGTTGTTGGTATGATTTTCATAACCCTAACTTCAGAAGAGGAAACACCAAAACTTGAATCGGCCATAGCGTTTTTTTTATAAACGAGAGTGTAGAGAGCGGTTTTGAGAAGTGTGATTTAACTAAAACACCCACTACCTATTTATAATGTGTTTGTAGGTTAAAATGGGTGAAAAAGCCAAAATAACGGCTCCTAACGGCTCCAAACGGCTATATAGCTTTTTTTCCCAACGGCTAGTTTTCTCATTTGACTGTTAAACCGGTTTAAACCGGTTTGCCAAACCGGTTCTCAAAAAACCGGTCCTAAACCGCTCCTTCGCAGCGAAGAGTGAACCGGTTCAAAACCGACGGTTCACACCAGTTTGAAACCGGTTTCCCCTAAACCGGTTTAGTCTCGGGTCGGGTTTCGGTTTGAAACCGGTTTGGATTTCCAAACCGGTTTTTTGTTCACCTCTACTTGTATATGTCGAATACGCATCATTCTTCCTACCTACCCTTCAATATGCGGTAAAACAATATACACAAAAATCTTAGTATTAAAAGCGCTATTCTTGGTCAACAAAAAATAAATAAAGTTTAAAAATATTTACACTTGGAGATAAAAAAAACCGTAGGAGAGAGATCCTAAACGACTACCCAAAAATCTATGACACATTTTGAAATTCTCTTCTCAGTTTTGTTCTGAACCCTTCTCAGTAAGTGAATTCTTCCTACCTACCCTTCTCATTTTGAAATTTTGAAAAAAACCGTATGAACACATTTTGAAATTCTTCCTACCTACCCTTCTCAGTAAGTGAATGTTTATTTTTAGCTGTCAAGAAAAAAAAATATTTCAATCGCTTAAAAATCTACAAATATGTAAGAATCAATATATCTATTTAGAAATATTTCCTCCAAGCTCTCACCGATTGAAATACCATTTTTGTATGGATTCATGGAAGAATTCAATAAGTTTGGTGATTAGCAGTTTTTGAGCAATCCGAGATAATGCCTTAACATACTCAATATTGTTTGATGTCATAATATTATATCATTAGCCAGGGAAATGTGCTCTTGCCCGTTTTTGCAAACGGACATTGAAAAGGGTATTACGAACATTAGGAACAACTTGACATAGCATATTGAAACGGTCTTCAAAATCAAATTCTCTATAAGCTTTACATGTTTTCTTTTAGACCTTTACGTGTTTTCTTTTAGACCAAGTTTTGATTGAGGGTGGAAATCATAAGGTCTTGGGTGAGTGTGGAAACCTTAATTGGTGTTTACTTTTAGACCTTTAGATTACTAAACAAGTGTGAAAATTGTTTAGGTAATCAAGTCGCCTTAATCAAGGACAACCGGAGGCGTCAAACCCAAAAGGTAAGTGTCTTACACTTACTTAGTAGTAGATAAATAGTGGTTACATGTAAATAGATTGTGTGATTAATTTTATTTATGTGTTGTATGTTGATTTCGACTTATGTGGTAAACGGCCAAATTAAAATGTGAATATGGTAGAATTGGTGTAGTTGATTTAATAAGGAAATTAGTCAAACTAACGGGTGACATGT
The DNA here is from genome assembly GCA_023525975.1 of Smallanthus sonchifolius. Taxonomy (NCBI): domain Eukaryota; kingdom Viridiplantae; phylum Streptophyta; class Magnoliopsida; order Asterales; family Asteraceae; genus Smallanthus; species Smallanthus sonchifolius. Next base: position 16,970,179 of record CM042020.1, read on the forward strand.
CGTAAAAGTGGTGTAGTTTACTAGTGTGATATATAGTCAAACTAAAATATAGAATGTGCTGAAAGTGATGTAAATTAACTTAAAGTGGTATAAGACAAAACCATTGTGGAATAATGGAGAAATTGATATAAATTGACTAATATGTGGTCTAGGTCAAGCCATTATGGAATAATGGTGAATTGGTTAAATTTGACCTTATGTGGTAAAGAGTCAAGCAAATACGTGAATTAGTGTAATTTGACTTTATGTGGTAAGGAGTCAAACTCATATGTGGCATTGGTGTAAATTGACTTTATGTGGTAAAGAGTTAATCTAATATGTGGTATTAGTGTTATTTGACTTAATGTGGTAAATAGTCAATCTAATATGTGGTATTGGTGTTATTTGATTTAATGTGGTATAGAATCAAACTAATATGTGGTAATGATGTAATTTGACTTAGTGTGGTAGAGAGTCAAACTAGAATGTGGATTCTTGAAGTTTAACACTTCATGGGTGACTTGGAATCAAATATTCCGTGGGTGTACGTGAATTCAAATACTTCACGGGTGGTTGTGAAGTCAAATACTTCACGGGTGAAAGTGGAGTCAAATACTTCACGGGTGACATGAAGTCAAATACTTCATGGGTGGACATGTAGTCGATTACTCCATGTAGAAAAGCGAGTGGTGGTTCTCGCATAAGGCATGTCTAAGTGACTAATTGATTGATGGTAGAATAATAGGACTTGTATGTGTATATACTTGTCTAAATGTTGGTTATTGTACATAAGTGCAAAAGGGATGGTAGGACTTGGAGTTAAATACTCCATGGGTGAAAATGAGTTGTGGTAATCGTGTTTAAGGGAGGATAAACTAACATTTTATGTTAGTAAATTTGGATAGACTTTTAGGAGGGTAAAATATGAGTTTATAATTGTTTACGGCTCAAAAATGCAAACAGGCCGGATGACGAGGAGTTGTATTGGCTGGAAATATAAGGCCCCAAACCCGAGAGGCCTCACTCGTTGGATTTACTCATAAACATATAGTTCTTAAACTCGAATATCATTAACGCAACGAAAAACTTTCATTCAAACATAACATAAACTTGTTCATTAACATCATCTCAATATAACCGCAACATTAACATAATCATAAACGGGATGCCAGTCTTCATAATTAACCGGGTAACTCTTCTCGCTTGCCAAGCATCACCGTCCATCGTCAATACATGTCCTTAACATGAATGTGCATAATAAAAAGTCAGCTACGCTGGTGAGTTCTAGCTTTAACATAAAACTTTAACTTCAAATATTTGCCAAAAACATAACATTTAACTTCATTAATAAAGGCATACGTAAACATGCAATAAAAATCATAACATAACCCATAAGTAAACAAACATATCGAATCTGCGTCTTCTCGTAACCGTTAAGTCCAAACATCGCATACTGGTGGAGAAACCTGAGGATCACCAACACTAAACCCTTAAACACCATACATTACCTGTAGGCGAAGAAACCTAGGGCCCGATACCTTCGGCCATTCAACATAAAACTTTAACTTCAAATATTTGCCAAAAACATAACATTTAACTTCATTAATAAAAGCATACGTAAACATGCAATAAAAATCATAACATAACCCATAGGTCAACAAACATATCGAATCTGCGTCTTCTCGTAACCGTTAAGTCCAAACATCGCATACTGGCGGAGAAACCTGAGGATCACCATCACTAAACCCTTCAACACCATACATTACCTGTAGGTGGAGAAACCTAGGGCCCGATACCTTCGGCCATTCAACACCAAACTTCAAGCACGACATCACAAGGAAGACACGTACCAACGGCATCACAAGGATGATACGTACCAAACTTCAAGCATGACTACCCCGTGAGGTAATCGTACCAAACTTCAAGGATCACGGTAATCCCCATGGTAACCGTCATCACCCCAGTTGTACAACAGTAGGCCAGCCACAAAGGCCCCTATAAAGGTAATGCCCATAACATATATGCCATACCCATAACCTCGATTCCCTAAGGAATCATGGCAGATTCGTTCGTTTGTGACTTTCATAAACATTCACTTTTTTTACTTCAAAACTTCAGTTAAAACATTCGTACGTTTTATTAAAAATCATTCATTCGTAAACACTTCGTAAACTTCTTTTGGCAAAACATTTCGTAAACACCTTCCAAAACTTTTCCTTTCAAAAACATCATTCATAAACCTTGTTTCATAAAACGTCACAACATCATTTATAAACATCGTTTCATAAAACAGTCACATCTTTACGTATGCACACCAGCCCGAAAACATTGCTTAAAACATTTAAAAGATGGCTCTAGAACTCACCTTAGCCTCTGTTATAGATTGCTATCCTATCGGTTAACATGTGTATCCTTGGATCATCTCATCTACTAAATAACACTATTAAATTAGTTATCTACCGCGTTGTATCCTCCCGTTATTAACGCGTGACTAATTTATATCGAAACCCCACTTCCTAAAACCTCGTCTATCAAAATCATACCCAAATCGTATTGAGGACGTATAAGTGTTAAAGAAAACATATTTATTTATTTTGGTTAAACCCTACAATATCCAATTGTCAAATTCCAACATCAAACTACACCAATAATCCAATAAACCGCACTTTAGAGTATAGTACCAAAACCATACTTCAATTCGTCCGTAACTTGATAATTATAATAAAGATTATATAATTATAACTCATTTTTAACGTGTCCGAAAAACGTTCTCAAAAGATGTCCCTGATAATTTTCCCGAGTCCCTTGCCACTAACCAACACTAGATATATAAGTTTTACGAGTTATACCTCTGCGTACAGTCCGTGCTAAACGCGTTTGTAAGAAACTACTGAGCACCACACGAGAAAAAAACTTGTTTTGCTCATAACTTGGTTATACAGACTCCGATTGAGGTGATTCAAGCGGCCATGAACTCATCTTGCCGAGCCCCACCAGTTTCCGCAGCTGGAATCCGCCGCCGCCTCTGCCGGAAAAACGGGCAGTGGCTGGATTTCATTGTTTTGGCCGAAAAACTTTATCTTTTTGGACCAAACCTTCTTGTAGTCTTTAGATCGGGCCTTTAGGAACCTTTTTCTAGCAAAACCCCCGTAAAATCGAGAAGTGGCCAGAGAATTTAAGCCCCAACTCTCGATAGTAGACCTTTATCAAGCCCCAACCTAAATAAACAAAAGAGAATTTAAGCTGAAAACTAGGACCTAAGACTCAAATTATGTAAGACTCTAAGACACTAAAATGCTCAAGACACAGGATAACTAAGAAACAACAAAGAACACGAAAAATGGACGTAAGGATAAGATCAGAAAGAAAGCAACTACCCAGGAATGACTCAAGCTAATGTATACTGATAAGGGAATCAATCGTATGACCATCTCTAAGGGTACAAGTCTAAGGCTAACCAGGTATGTTTCTACTCCCTGAGAAAACCAGAAGACTCATATGAAGAACGGGATAGAGTATGCTAAAATGCCAAATGAGGGATCTCCGGTCGGTCTCACCACTCACAATGTTGTGAAAGACTGTGATCCACAGCCCTAGAGCAAGGGACAATCAAGTTCAGGAATGTAAACAAAACCTAAGAACACTAACACCACGAATGAAAGGCAAGACTCGTACGGTCGCGTAATCTAGACCTAACACACAATGGGTAGGAGGTTTCAGGCTATATCTATCACATGGTTAGTCTCAAGAAAAGCTAGGACACTGGTAATACTGTCTAAATACAGCCTAGACACCAACCGTTATGGTCAAATTAGTTGTCTATCTATCAAAACATAAAATAATGACGTCTAGCATGCAATACTCAACCTAGATGAAACAAAACCAACTAAAAACAAGCATACATGATCAAGGGCAGTAGATATCAAGCATAATCAGTATTCATAAACATTCAAGAATTGATTATGAGATTAACATAGAAAAACATACGATTAAAACCCGTAAAAAGCATCAATACACGAAAACTATCATCAAACCTAGGTAGCTAACATGTTTAGCTACCCATAGAAGTCCAAAACATCATAAAACTAAGATCAAACAGAAGCATAGTCAATAGAAGCTCTGAAATCAAACGAATAAACACAAACCGAACGTTCCCTAACCGAAAACGATCTTCAATCTTCACTCTGAGGCTTCTAGGAAGCTCCAAACTCCAAGTTTTAATGTTCTAAGTCATCCCAAATTGCCTCTGGTCGAACTCCTTCAAGAATGGCCGTCAAAAAGGCTTCAATAGCCTTTTTAGGGTTTTTGTCGAGTCACAAAGGTGGAGGACCGCTACGGGTTTGGTGGAGGTCCGCTACGGTGTCAGATACTTGGCGGACCGCTAAAAAGACCCCTAACGGTCCGCTACGGGTGAAATTTCGGGATTTTATCTGCGATGGGCTGTAGGAATTTCTGAGACACCCAAGATTCATATATTATTGGCCGGTAACTCATTTTCTAGGCCGAGATATGCCCATCTGAAGTTCGGACTTTTTCCTGTCGATTCCATTTATTCCCGCAACTCGTTTACTCGCTTATTATTCTCGTTTGTCGTATAATACCTACAATATCAACATATATAGACATAAGTATCATAATCCAATGAATTCACAATCAAAATCTATTCAAATGTGGTGAAATACGCGTTATTAACATGTGTGTTTTGCACCACATCAAATACCATCCACAATCATATGATACTTCAAACCAATGGATGGAAGCAGGATCTGATTTCAGCAATTGGAATAATGAAGTCCCATTACAGCAAGGAAATGATGAGGCTGATCGTCAAGCCCTTAAGAACATATCGACCGAAGAAGAATCTTATCATAATAATCTTGTATCTGAACAATCTGAAACTCCAATTTTGTACGATCCTTATATGTTTCCTGAACCAGTCTATCATGGTCCTTTTGAAACCTATTTTCAAGCTCCTCCAGAATACCAAAATGCTTATAACGATATTATGGTTGGACTCCGTGAGCCTCCAGCTAAATATGGTTATGAAGAAAGTATGCATTCTTCTCCTATTGAGTGCCTAGATCGTTCGTTGCGCCAAACGGACGAAGTGACACGGGAGAAGATTATGGATAAAGCAAGAACTAAATTCTATGGAAAACAAGTATACAAATACGGAGAGGATTTGATGACTCTTGGAAAAGAGCTAATGAAGGACTAGAATCGTATATTATATTTTTACTTCCCTGTAATATATTTTCTAATAAAATAATAAATCTCGTTTTATTTTACTCTATGTACAGCTATGGTTGGAAAAGGCAAAGGTCCTAGCTTTCTTCGTAAATTCGCTCCAGCTAATTATCATGAACGCAAAACAAATGAAACCACTATAGAAAATAATGAGGAAACTAAAAGTTCATCTTTCAGAAGCCTCGGGGAAATAGGAAACCCTAGTGTTCCCTATAATCCTTCTATAAGTTTTCATTCTACTCCTACTGCTGGAAGCTATAATATCTCTCCAATATATTCACATAACTTTCATGAGGGATACACTGAAATGCCTTATGAAAATAAATATGATCCTGAAGAAGAAGAACGACATGATTCCAATAAACTCTACGTTCCCTACTATGAGACTGTTCCTTTCCCTGCTTCTCATATAAATGAGAATGCATCGGGAAGTGAAAGAGAACAAATGTTGTTAAAACAGAATAGCTAAGCTGGAACTAGAAAAAGCTGAAGTTGAAGCTCGGAATGCTTTGTTAGTTCAAGCTCTTGAAGGGAAGAATTTTAGGAATCTTAAGAAACAATGATTTCTACATGTATATATTTTATCAATAAAAGGTTCTGTTTTTAATTCCGATCTTGTTCTTTTGATAGCATGTCTAAACAAACTGGACCTTCTTATAATACGAGAGGAAAAAGGAATCAGGTAGTGATTGAAAATGTTGCTGAAACCCCTAATTCTCGTAAAGAACTTCAGAAACTGATTGTAGAAGGAATCAAGGATTCTCTTCCAATGATCTTCACCGAAATGGAAAAGAGGCAGGCAGATAAAATGTCTGTTCAGCCGTCAATTCCAAAATCTATTCATTCCTAACCTATAACTCAACATACTCGAACTATAACTCAATCCAAACCTGTTACTCTCAAACCGGAGGGTTCTACTACTCATCCGACCAAGAAGACTGAAAGGGAGGAGTATTACCATAACTCTTCCGAAGATGAAGGGATGGGTAATAATTATGGTTGTAACACCCACATTTTATTTAACAAAAACTAACTCTAAAACGCACGCGGAAATGGTCCAAATTTAAGCTTTTGTAAAATAAAACGACTTACACACGTAACATACACGTGTTAAAAATCTGGCATGACCCGTTCGCATTACGGACTATCCTTACGAAAACAAAACAATTCCTGTATATAAAAACCAACACCAAATTCAAAAGTCTACACCATAAAACTGTGTTATTATTTGTTTAACCATTAATCAAAATTTAAACCTCTACACAATTTTTAACCCCAAGCAATTTACAAAAGGCTAATCATCCAAAGGAGAAATTTAAGTCCGAGCACTTTGACATCCCGAGGCCTAAACCGGAGCTTTTCCTACATCACAAACACCAAAAATATCAAGTTAGTAATGGTATAAGGTTTCCCCAAGACTCCCATGGGTTAAACCTAAGAAAACCCCAAAAATGGGGTTCAACATAAGAAAAACTCGTATGTAGAATCAGCCCAGACTGGGCCTACGACAGCCCCTGCACAAAACAACCTTCTTTTCTGAATTCCTCTCGTCGAGGCACCCAGGATCCATATATTATGGCTCCCTTAACTTAAATCCTTGCCGAGGATATGCTTATATGAAGTTTATGGCTTTACCGGTAACATGTGTTAATCATATATTCATGTGTTAATCATCTAATCATGTGTTAATCATCCAATCATGTGTTAATCATCCAATCACGTGTTAATCATCCATTCACGTGTTAATCATCCAATCATGTGTTAATCATCCATTCATGTGTTAATCATTCATAATGAATGTATAAAACTCCTTATACATGTCTTAGTCAAATCAAAGATAAATCCCAATGCAACACACAAACATTTAAGGGATTTAAATTATAATCACACAAATGAGAATAAGTCTTAAACACCCGTGAAGATCATGCCCTCAACACACACATAAGGACTAGGACTTCACATAACACCCATGAAGAATACATCCTCAAAACACCATGAGGACTATGACTTCATGTATCACCCTTGAAGAATACATCCTCAAAACACTCATGAGGACTATGACTTCACATAACACCCATGAAGGATACATCCTCAAAACTACATGAGGACTATGACTTCATGTATCACACGTGAAGAATTCATCCTCAAAACACCCATGAGGACTATGACTTCACATTTATTACTTTGTTTGCAAACACACACTAACAAATAATTTTCATTAAATACACCAATTAACACCCAATCATGTGTAAAGCATGAACTTCAATTTCACCAATTTCATCAATCACATAATCATATAGCATAGTATGTAAACTATACTAAATACCAATTACTAAGTAAGTGTAAAACACTTACCTTTAATGCTAGACGAACCCGGTTGATCTTCAACCTTAGCACTCCGATTACCTAAACATTTACGCCTATTGTTTAGTAATCTAGAATCTAAAAAAATGTCAATTGGGTCAAACACCTATAAGATGAACTAAAGTTTATCACTTATGACCAAGAATGGTGTATTAAACTTAAACCAACCTCAATCATCCCAAAGTCATCATTAAACACCAAGGTTAGTTGAATCAACCCATTTGGGTAAAACTCATCTTTCACCCAAAAATCCAAATTCTTAGATCACCAAATTAATTAGGGATTTTCATTAGGTTTTGTGTTTATTAACATCCTAAACACTTATAAACCTTTAACACATCATTTAAACACTCAATTGAGGAAAAACCCCAAATTCACCTTAAGAACCCTAATTTTTACATAATCAAATTAGGTGTTAAAACCAAGTAATTCGTGTTTCTCCAACATCATTAACACTAGATTAAAGATTCTAAACAAGATTTAATCCGAATTAATCCATTAATTTGACCCATTTAGGGTTTTTCACCAAAACCCACCAAGAACTCCATTAATGGAGGTTTAGAGGATGAAGAAGACACATACTTGCAATCTAGAAGAAGATGAATACTCCAATCCAACCTGATTTCACATGCAAGTATTTGATTTCGAGTTTTGAGTGCTCCTCCTCTTCTTCCTTGAAGAATGTCGCAAGAACACACACACATATGTGTGTGTTCTGCGTAACCCACATCCAGATAAAAACAAAGATTCGAAATTACACACTTGCCCCTTCATCTTTCATAATTGACCCCCTTTTATTTAAAATAAAGAATGCTCAATTGCAACTTAAGTCCTCCACTTTTAACTTCGTTTATTTACATCTTAATAATATGTTTACACATATTATTATTATTTAAACCCGAAAGTGGTTCGTTACAATGGTCATGTATAGAAGAAGAGAAAGATAGTCGGTTGTACTTATAAGATGTTTCATGATTGCAAACCTTATAACTTTTCTGGAAGAGAAGGAGGAATAGCCACTATGAGGTGTATTGAAAAGACTGAATATGTGCTTTCTATAAGCAAGTGTGCTGAGGAAGACAAAGTTTTGTATGCTTCCAACCTATTTAAAGATCAAGCCTTAGAATGGTGGAACAACATTGTTGCTGCCAAAGGAATGGATGCAGCCTACGCTATGGGCTGGAATGCCTTCAAGGCAAGAGTAGAAAAGAAGTATGTTCCCAAGAACGAAAGGGAACAAATCGAAGGAAAATTCCATAGTCTGAAGATGATTGGAACAAATCATCAGGAGTATTCGACTAAACTCCTTAAGTATGCTCGAATAATTCCTCATCTCGCTACCCCTGAATCCAATTTAATAAAGAGATATATCTGGGGTTTAATCGGATAAATCCGTGACATGGTTAAGGTTTCCAATTGTGAAAACCTTGATGATGCTATGGATCTGGGAGCCTCCTTGACCAGTAGTCTGATCAGAAATCAAGAGGAGGGAAGAAAGAAGAAGGAAGTAACTGGGCAAGGCCCAAGTGGTTCTAAGAAGCCAAGATCAGGCTTGCATTCTCGAAATAACAATTCTTCTTTCCCTTAATGTCCAAAGTGCAAGAAAAGGCACTTGGGACAATGTCGATCTGGACCTTATTGCAGCTTCCACAAGATGTCTGGACATAAAACAGAAGATTATTACAAAAAGAAACCCATCACCTGCTATGAATGTGGTGAGGCTGGCCACATCAAGAGCTATTGTCACAAACTAAAGAAGCATGAAGGGACAGGTCCTAAACCCGCTGAAGGAGTAAAGAAGAATGTACGAGCATTCGTTCTCAATACTCATGAAGTAGCAGGTATGAATGACGTCATTACGGGTACATTTCTTGTCAATGATATGTATGCTCGAGTTCTATTTGACTCTGGTGCAAACCAAATTTTTATAGATCATAAATTCTGTAGACTGTTGAATAAAACTCTAGCTAAATTAGACAAGAAATACATGGTAGAGACTGCTAACGGTGACCTAGTCCAAATTTCAGAAATCTTAAATGATTGTAATATCACACTATAAAGACATGTTATTCCTGCACAACTGTTGCTAATGAATTTGGTAGGATTTGACATTGTTCTAGGAATGGATTGGTTAGCCTCTAACCAAGCCCATATCCTGTGTGATAAGAAAGCTATAGAGCTTCGTTCGTCGAAAGGCGATATCCTTAACTATAAATGGTGATAAATTATCCAACTCTGTTGGAATAATTTCCATGTTGAAAGCCACAAAATATTTACGAAAAGGATGCTTAGCATACCTTGTATCTGTAACCACCAAAACTAAGAAATAGATTGAAGATGTGCCGGTTATTGTTGAATTCTCCGATGTTTTCCCTGACGAACTTCCTGGAATTCCACCTGAAAGAGAATTGGAGTTCAGAATTAATCTCGTACCCGGTACGAAACTTATTGCTAAAGCCCCGTACAGGTCAGCTCCATATGAAATGGCAGAATTAAATAAGCAGTTAGACGAATTGCTAGAGAAGGGATTCATAAGACCAAGCTCGTCACCTTGGGGAGCTCCGGTCTTATTCGTTAAAAAGAATGACGGTTCAATGCAAATATGCATTGACTATCGTGAATTGAATAAGGCCATGATAAAGAACCGTTATCCTCTTTCCAGAATTGATGATCTCTTTGATCAATTACAGGGAGCTCAATGTTTCTCAAAAATCGATCTTCGTTCTAGCTATCATCAATTGAAAGTCCAGAAAGAAGATATTCCCAAAACAGCTTTCAGAACTCGAAATGGTCATTATGAGTTCACGGTAATGTCATTTGGACTTACTAATGCACCAACTGCTTTCATGGACATGATGAATCGAGTTTGCAAACCTTACTTGGATAAATTTATTATTGTATTAATTGACGATATCCTTATTTACTCCAAAAGTAAGGAAGATCATACTAGTCACCTAAAAATCTTACTTGAACTCTTGAGAACTAAAAGGCTATATGCTAAATTCTCAAAATATGAATTCTGGTTGTCAGAAGTTCAATTCCTTGGACATGTCATTAACGCTGATCGCATCCAAGTTGATTCTATCAAAATTGAAGCAATATCCAAATGGGAAATCCCGAAATCACCAATTGAAATCCAAAGTTTTCTCGGTTTGGCCGGTTATTATCGGATATTTATCCAAGATTTCTCTCGAATTGCAGTTCCATTAACTTCTCTGACTCGCAAGTCAGTTAAGTATGAATGGGGACCTAAGCAATCAGAAGCCTTTAAACTCGGAAACAGAAACTGACACAAGCACCCATACTGGCTTTACCAGATGGAAACGAAGGCTTTTCAGTATACTGTGATGCTTCACGCACCGGTTTTGATTGTGTGTTAATGCAAGGGAACAAATTTATTGCTTAAGCTTCCTAACAATTGAAAATTCATGAAAAGAATTATACAACTCATGATTTAGAATTGGGCACCATAATCTTCGCACTAAAATTATAGAGGCACTATCTATATGGAGTCAAATTCACCATATTCACTGATCACAAAAGCCTAAAGTATATATTCAATCAGAAAGGATTGAATATGAGGTAAAGGCGTTAGATGGAAGTCCTAAATGGTTACGATTGCGAAATATGTTATCATGAAGGCAAAGCTAATGTTGTAGAAGATGTCTTGAGTAGAAAAAAACATGAGAAACCTAAATGAGTTCGTGCTTTACAACTCGAACTCCAAATCGATCTTATTACTCGTATTAAGGAATCTTAAAAATTTTCCTTACAAGAACCAAACCTCGAGAAAGAAGGTTTGGAAGGCATGATTGAACAATTGGCTAAGAGTGATGATGATATTCTTAGAATGAATAAAAGAATATGGGTTCCTATATATGGAAACGTCCTTCAAGAAATTCTCGAAGAAGCTCATAAATCAAAGTATACGATGCATCCTGGAAGCGATAAAATGTACAAAAACCTAAAATCCAGTTATTGGTGGATAGGAATGAAGAAACATATCGCTATCTATGTTGAAAAATTCTTAACCTGTTCTCAAGTTAAAGCTGAACATCAAAAGCCGTCTAGATTGTTACAGCAACTTGAAATTCCTGTTTGGAAATGGTAGATGATAACCATGGATTTCGTTACAAAACTTCCCCGAACGGGTCGAGGAGTAGAAGATGTCTTGAGTAGAAAAAAATATGAGAAACCTAAATGAGTTCGTGCTTTACAACTCGAACTCCAAATCGATCTTATTACTCGTATTAAGGAATCTTAAAAATTTTCCTTACAAGAACCAAACCTCGAGAAAGAAGGTTTGGGAGGCATGATTGAATAATTGGCTAAGAGTGATGATGATATTCTTAGAATGAATAAAAGAATATGGGTTCCTATATATGGAAACGTCCTTCAAGAAATTCTCGAAGAAGCTCATAAATCAAAGTATACGATGCATCCTGGAAGCGATAAAATGTACAAAAACCTAAAATCCAGTTATTGGTGGATAGGAATGAAGAAACATATCGCTATCTATGTTGAAAAATTCTTAACCTGTTCTCAAGTTAAAGTTGAACATCAAAAGCCGTCTGGATTGTTACAGCAACTTGAAATTCCTGTTTGGAAATGGTAGATGATAACCATGGATTTCGTTACAAAACTTCCCCGAACGGGTCGAGGAAATGATACTATCTGGGTTATCATTGACAGACTTATTAAGTCTGCTCATTTCTTCCCATGAAAGAAACATACAGCATGGATAAGTGACACAATTATACGTTAATTAAATCGTGTCTTTACACAGTGTGCCACTGTCTATTGTGTCATATAGAGATAATAGATTTACTTCTCGATTCTGGCAAAGATTTCAAAAAGCCCTGGGTACAAAATTGAATCTTAGAACTGCCTACCATCCTCAAACGGACGGGCAGAGCGAAAGAACTATTTAAACTCTAGAAGATATGTTAAGGGCTTGTGTTATTGATCTTGGAGGAAGTTGGGATGACCACTTACCTCTAATGGAATTCTCCTGTAACAATAGCTATCATACGAGTATACAGGCCGCTCCTTTTGAATCCTTATACGGTCGTAAATGTCAAACTCTAATCTGTTGGTTCGAAATAGGAGAAAATCAGTTGTCTGGACCTGAAATAGTCCTGGAAACAACTGAGAAAATCATGCAAATAAAAGATAGATTGAAAGCGGCTTGTGATATTTAAAAGAGTTATGCTGACAGAAGACGAAAGCCGTTAGAATTCAACGTCGGTGACAACATTCTGTTGAAAGTTTTCACCATAGAAATGCGTTGTAAGATTTGGAAAAAAAAAGGAAAATTAAGTCCTAGATTCATAGGACCATTCAAAATCTTGAAAAGTCGGCCCTGTGGCCTATCAACTCAAAATTACTAGAAGAAATGAATGGAGTGCACGATGTATTTCATGTGTCAAATCTGCGCAAGTGTTTAGCAGATGAATCAATGGTAATACCCCTACCCGATGTAGAGGTAAATGAAAAACTGAAATTCATGGAACAACCTTTGCAAATCGAAGACAGGCAAGAAAAGAAATTGAAAAGAAAGAAATTAATGATTATGAAAGTGAAATGGAACTCCAGGCGTGGGCCTGAGTACACGTGGGAACTGGAGTCAGAAATGAAAAAGAAATATCCTCACTTGTTCGAGTAATCTCGAGGATGAGATTAAAATAAGGTGGGGAGGATGTAACACCTACCACGAAAATGTCTAAGATTTGCTTAAGGTGTGAACTATAGGGACTATAAGTGTAAATATACCAAAGATCAAGGTTCAAAAAATAGAAAACAAGAAATTCCAACGGTAACGGACCCTCACGGACTTTAACGGACCGTTACTAGTTGAGCACGCGAACAATAGTGACGCGCCATTTCTCCTATGACTCATGTTCACAATCTGACGCGTGGAAACCCTATAACGGATCGTCACGCCCGGTAATGCTCCGTCTCATCCGCAAAACTCTGAGGGTACGCCACGTATCACTTCGTAACGGACCGTCACGCCTGGTAACAGTCCGTTACGCCGCAAAATGACAAGGGGCGACACGTTTATGATGACTCGCGAAATCCTAATCTAGTGACGGACCTTCACCGCCAGTAACGGTCCGTCACGGTCTCAGAATTGGCCCTATAAATAGTTGATCGAGTTCAGTCCGTTTTCTCACCCCACAATCAATCTTCTCTTCCATTTCTTGTTCCAGGAACTTTTTAGATCACTCCCGAAGCTTTCGGTTCAATTCCCGCTCGTTATAGTGCCCGGTTTAAGAAGAAACGCTCGTAAAAGTGCTGATATGCTAGAGAAAGCCAAGTTAGGAGTTTGATTCTATAATTTTCAACTTAGAGGCTCATTCCTATAATCAAGGTGAATACTTTACCTCTTTCAAAACTTGTGTCAAACACAAATAAAGGTTAAAGAGAATAATTCTCAACGTTCTTCTACGAACAAAGCATTCGGGCCATAGGTATATGTAAAACTTGCAAGGGATACACGAGTCTCGGCTGAGAGTCCCGGATTTCGGCTAGTGCTTATCTTATAACGAATTCCCGTGGCTTGAACTTGTCTGTAAGACAAGATATGTATTTGGTTTCAAACTCTGTTTTGTAATCAAATGAGAAAGGGTACTTAAATCCCTATGTTTATAAAATAAATATGAGACTTTTGTTTTCTAACTGGGTCTTGATACTTACAAATACAAACCACGAGGTTGATAAAATTATTGAACGATCCTTGTGTAAAGACTTTCGCTGTGTTTTATAAAAACTCTGAAATTAAAATAGGTACCAATCGAGGTCGCACCCGTCTAGGGGTGCCTGAGGCGGGGTGTGATAGTTCTCCTCCCTCCATTCCCTCTCTAAAACACACACAAGTGTGTGTGTTTTGTGTTGAATGAGGAGTTTCTCAAGGGAACTAGTTTATATAGACGAGTTCATTTTTAGGTACGTGTCGTCTCGTTCGCGATCAGAAACTCCCGCGAAACGTCGGTTTTAAATAAACTCGGGCGGTGTTAATATATTTCTAATTAAATCCCTTAAAATAACTTCTTTTTCTCAATTTCTTGACGTATTAACTATAAAGATAACTAACACATTAGAAATGTTTAAATTTTGGGATGTTAAGGGAAACAAAATGTAACATCTATGATTTTCTTATGCTTTATTTTGCACAGTTATAGCATTTCAACTTCAATTCTGGTTAATTTCATTGTGTCACATTAACTATAATTACAAAAGTGTATTAAACCCAGACTTTCATTCATACAAATTTATCTTTTAGCCTTACAAAAATATATATATATATATATATATATATATATGTATGATATGACATCCGGCTATTTAGAGATAACTCCGTTAACTCAAGTTCTGTTATCTCGCACAAACACAATTAGTCCAGTTAGTCCAAGTTATCCAATAGTCCAAGTTATCCAATCACAAACCCCACGGACTAATTCTGCCATTCCTCAAACTCAAACACCAAACTACAAGGATTATTTCTGTATTTAATCAAAACTCATGTAGACACGGCCGCGCCAGTGCATGAGCATGGTCGCGCCAGATGCCCAAGCACGGTCGTGCCTAACTTCAGGCACGGTCGCGCCTCATGCACAGTCAACATGCAAACTCAATCTGTAACGCCCGGAGCGTATGATACGCCCAAAACATTCTGTTAGACGCTAGAAAATCCAGAAATTTGTGGTATTGGCCAATTGTTTATATGGGGACTTGTGGGAAGTCCCTAGGGCTACTTGTCTTTACTAACCATGTTCAAATTGATTTTTTGAATGTAGGGAAAGATTTGGCTTGATCTTGAGTGTCGCATCTTGTGGATGGGAATCTCATGGACCATGTGGGTGATTGTTTTTGTTTAACCCTCTCGTAGGGAGTCTTTGCAAACTTTTGGGGCTTTTTTTAAAAGTTGTGGATAACTTAAGGATTGTTAATTTATATCTTGACTTCTTTGTGGATTTAGGAAGTCTAACCCACGTTTGTAAAACTTAAACGTGTTGATACGTTAAATGTTGTTTTGAGACCTAACTTTCGCGTGTTTTAAAATGTTTAAATTACAAAGTTGAGGGACCGAACTTGTAATTTGAACAAACCTGATTGTGAGTTTGTAAGGGGGTGGCGACACACACAGGAGTTGTGTGTGTGTGTGTCATGATTTTGAGAGGAAAAGGAAAGGAAAAATAGGGTTGATCAAGAAATTCAGATTTGGAGCTTGCATGCTTGGATTGAAGGGTTGGATTGCACAAGACCTTCATAATAATCAAGTGTGTATCATCTTTTCTCATTTCGTCCATTTAAATTCTTGTTCTTGAAAAGGGTTTGGGTGGATGAACCCTAACGGATGGGAATTGGGGTTGTAGTGGGTGTATTGTTGAAAATAATTGATAATCTATCATTACTAAAGCTAGAGGTCCAACCAATTCATGTTGATTTCACCAAATTAGGGTTTTAAAAAGTTAGGGTTCCTAAGGACCCAATATAGGGGTTTTTCAATCAGGGTGTTTAAATAGTGAATTGAGTGTGGATAAGTGTTTATGGTGTTATATAAACACATTTTCAAGTAGAAAATCCAATTGAATTGGTGAATTATTATTAGATATTGTGAAAATTTGGGTGAATACCTTAACGGGTCAAATGGGTGGAATTGGTTTAGAATGGTTGAAAGTTTATGTGGAGCTTAATAAACCAAGTTTTGGTTGAGGGTGGAAATCATAAGGTCTTGGGTGGGTGTGGACACCTTAATTGGTGTTTACTTTTAGACCTTTAGATTACTAAACAAGTGTGGAATTGTTTAGGTAATCAAGTCGCCTTAATCAAGGAACAACCGGAGGCGTCAAACCCAAAAGGTAAGTGCATTGCACTTACTTAGTAGTAGATAAATAGTGGTTATATGTAAATATATTGTGTGATTAATTCTATTTATGTGTTGTATGTTGATTTTGACTTATGTGGTAAATGGTCAAATTAAATGTGAATGTGGTAGAATTATTGTATATGATTTAATGAGGAAATTAATCAAACTAACGGGTGACATGTGGTAAAAGTGGTGTAGTTTACTAGTGTGGTATATAATCAAACTAAAATATAGAATGTGGTGAAAGTGATGTAAATTAACTTAAAGTGGTATAAGACAAAACCATTGTGGAATAATGGTGAAATTGATTTAAATTGACTAATATATGGTCTAGATCAAGCCATTATGGAATAATGGTGAATTGGTGTAATTTGACCTTATGTGGTAAAGAGTCAAGCAAATATATGAATTGGTGTAATTTGACTTTATGTGGTAAGGAGTTAAACTAATATGTGGCATTAGTGTAAATTGACTTTATGTGGTAAAGAGCTAATCTAATATGTGGTATTAGTGTTATTTGACTTAATGTGGTAAAGAGCCAATCTAATATGTGGTATTGGTGTACATTGACTTAATGTGGTAGAGAGTTAAACTAGAATGTGGATTCTTGAAGTTTAACACTTAATGGGTGACTTGGAATCAAATATTCCATTGATGTACGTGAATTCAAATACTTCACGGGTGGTTATGAAGTCAAATACTTTATGGGTGAAAGCGGAGTCAAATACTTCATGGGTAACATGAAGTCAAATACTTCATGGGTGGGCATGGAGTCGATTACTCCATGTAAAAAAACGAGTGGTTGTTCTCGCATAAGGCGTGTCTAAGTGACTAATGTAACATCCCAAAAAAATAAAACGATAATTATAATAACGGGTTAGAATGCGAGAACGAATGAAAAAAACGAACAAGGCATGACGGGCCGGGCCGGATGGGCCGGCGTGCTAGAAGGGGCAAACATAGGGGAGTCTCCCCCTATAAATAGCCTAAGTCATCACCCTTTCTCTCATTTGCAACATCTAGAGAGAGAAACCGTAGAGAGAGAAAGTTGGCGGATCGACCCGAGGTTGAAGAAATGTGTTGCTCAAGAGCTCGTGAGAAGAACCTCCAAATCAGAAGCTCGATACAGGTAACGATCTGGCCT
The DNA here is from genome assembly GCA_023525975.1 of Smallanthus sonchifolius. Classification (NCBI taxonomy): domain Eukaryota; kingdom Viridiplantae; phylum Streptophyta; class Magnoliopsida; order Asterales; family Asteraceae; genus Smallanthus; species Smallanthus sonchifolius. The sequence continues at coordinate 16,987,785 of CM042020.1, forward strand.
AGATATGAGTTTTTGTTCGTTTTGGGGTTTTATCTGGTTTTGGATGAAAAGGTAACGTTTTTACGGATGAAACTGGAAGAAAAACATAGATTTGAGTTCTTAAACGAAAAACAAACGTTTTGAATGTAAACAAGTTCGGGATCTTGACGTGATCAGATCTGCATGCGAAAGTTAGGGTTTTTGCGGGGAAGCAGGTCCTGCGTACTTATCAAGTACGTAAGAAGAAGGTCGTGCGTACTTATCAAGTACGCATGAAGCAAAGCCTGCGTACTTATCAAGTACGCATGAAACGAAGTTTGCGCACTTATTAAGTACGCAAGAACAAGGCACTGTGCACTTGCTAAGTGCGCAGGCATCAGGCTGGTTAGTAAAGTCAGTATAGTCGCCTAATTCAGAATGGTTAAACCGTTAGAGTCGAGATTAGGTCTGATGTGTAATTAACTAATCAATTTAGTTCGGAAGTGACGTTGTTGGACCTTTGTTTAGGACAACCCAGATTAGCTTATCAGGTGAGTTCTAGAGCCCTATTTTAAATATTTTATTAATGTTTTGGGCTGGTGTGCATACTTACGAAATGATGTTTAATGAAATGATGTTTTATGAAATGATGTTTACGAAAGGAAAGTTGAAATATGTTTATGAATGGTTTACGAACGGTTTAATGATGAAATGTTTTATAATAAAACGTACGAATGCTTTAACTGAAATGATGTAAAGGCGGTAACGGATATTTTTATAAAAATCACAAAATGAACGAATTTGCCACGAGTTCCTACGGGAACTAAGGTATGTATGCATGGATGGGCCTTACCCTTATGGGGGCCTTTGTGGCTAGCTAACGGTTGTACAACTGGGTGGATAAAGGGGTGACGACGGTCACCATGGGATTACCGGGATCCCTATTGAAGGTACTAATCCCTGCGAGGGAACAGTGCTTAAGGTGAAGGTACGTGTTGTCCTTTGGGACGTCGTGCTTAAGGTGAAGGTGTGTGTATCCTTGTGATACCGTTCCTAAGGTTCTGGTGTCGAACGGCTTTGGGGTATCGGGCCCTAGGTTTCTCCGCCTACAGGTAATGTACGGTGTCGAAGGGCCTAGTGGTGGCGTGCCTTGGGGTTTCTCCGCCAGTATGCGATGAATGGAATTGAAGGTTACGAAAAGGCACATATTCGATTCATGTTGATTTATGTTATGATGATATGATTACCAGGTTTTGATGATGTTAAGTTATTGCATGTTTTTACGTACGGTTTTATTAAATGAATGAATGTTATGTTTTTGGAAAATGTAAATGTTAACGTTTATGTAATGCTAGAACTCACCAGTGTAGCTGACTTTTAGTATGCACATTCAGGTTAAGGGCAGGTTATGATGATGGACGGTGATGATGGGCGGCTTGATGAGTTACCCGGATGATATGGAGATTGGCATCCCGTTATGTTTCATTTATGTTATGTTTTATGTTTAAGACAATGTTACGCTTCCACATGTTTGAACAAGTTTTAATTATGTTGAATGAATGATTCCGCTGCGTTATTTTGATATTCAAAGTCTAAGAGCTGTTTGTCAATGAGTAAATCCAACAAGTGAGGCCTCTCGGGTTTAGGGCCTTACAACTAATTGATTGATGGTAGAATAATAGGACTTGTATGTGTATATACTTGTCTAAATGTTGGTTACTGTACATAAGTGCAAAAGGGATGGTAGGAATAGGAGTCAAATACTCTATGGGTGAAAACGAGTTGTGGTTCTCGTGTTTAAGGGAGGATAAACGAACATTTTATGTTAGTAAATGTGGATAGACTTTTATGAGGGCAAAATATGAGTTTATAGTTGTTTACGGCTCAAAAATGCAAATGGGCCGAATGACGGGGGGTTGCATTGGCTGGAAACAAAATCCGAGCGTAGTTAACCTGATAGGGCGCATCATACGTACGGAGAGCGTATGATACGCCCAGAGCGTATGATACGCCCAAAACATTCTGTTAGACGCTGAAAAATCCGGAAATTTGGGGTTTTGGCTAGTTGTTTATATGGGGACTTGTGGGAGGTCCCTAGGGATACTTGTCTTTACTAACCATGTTCAAGTTGATGTTTTGAATGTAGGGAAAGCTCCGGCATGATCTCGAGTCTCGCATCTTGTGGATGGGATTCTTATGGACCATGTGGATGATTGTTTTTGTTTAACCCTCTCGTGGGGAGCCTTTACAAACTTTTTGGGTTGTTTTAAAAGTTGTCGATAACTTAAAGATTGTTAATTTATATCTTGACTTCTTTGTGGATTTGGGAAGTCTAACCCATGTTTGTAAAACTTAAACGTGTTGATACGTTAAATGTTGTTTTGGGACCTAACTTCCGTGTGTTTTAAAATGTTTAAATTACAAAGTTGAGGGACCGAACTTGTAATTTTAACAAACCTGATTGTGAGTTTGTAAGGGGGTGGCGACACACACACATGAGGTGTGTGTGTGTCATGATTTTGAGAGGAAAAGGAAAGGAAAAAGAGGGTTAATCAAGAAATTCGTATTTAGAGCTTACATGCTTGGATTGAAGGATTGGATTGCACAACACATTCATCATAATCAAGTATGTATCATCTTTTCTCATTTCCTCTATTTAAATTCTTGTTCTTGAAAAGGGTTTGGGTGGATGAACCCTAACGGATGGGAATTGGGGTTGTAGTGGGTGTATTGTTGAAAAGAATTGATAATCTAGCATTACTAAAGCTAGAGGTCCAACCTATTCATGTTGATTTCACCAAATTGGGGTTTTAAAAAGTTAGGGTTCCCGAGGACCCAATTTAGGGGTTTTTCAATTAGGGTGTTTAAATGGTGAATTGAGTGTGGATAAGTGTTTATGGTGTTATATAAACAAATTTTCAAGTAGAAAACCCGATTGAATTGGTGAATTATTATTGGATATTGTGAAAATTTGGGTGAATGCCTTAATAGGTCTAATGGGTGGAATTGGTTTAGAATGGTTGAAAGTTTATGTGGAGCTTAATAAACCAAGTTTTGGTTGAGGGTGGAAATCATATGGTCTTGGGTGGGTGTGGAAACCTTAATTGGTGTTTACTTTTAGACCTTTAGATTACTAAACAAGTGTGGAATTGTTTAGGTAATCAAGTCGCCTTAATCAAGGAACAACTGGAGGCGTCAAACCCAAAAGGTAAGTGCACTGCACTTACTTAGTAGTAGATAAATAGTGTTACATGTAAATAGATTGTGTGATTAATTCTATTTATGTGTTGTATGTTGATTTTGACTTATGTGGTAAATGGTCAAATTAAATGTGAATGTGGTAGAATTGTTGTATATGATTTAATGAGAAAATTAATCAAACTAACGGGTGACATGTGGTAAAAGTTGTGTAGTTTTACTAGTGTGGTATATAATTAAACTAAAATATAGAATGTGGTGAAAGTGATGTAAATTAACTTAAAGTTGTATAAGACAAAACCATTGTGGAATAATGGTGAAATTGATTTAAATTGACTAATATGTGGTCTAGATCAAGCCATTATGGAATAATGGTGAATTGGTGCAATTTGACCTTATGTGGTAAAGATTCAAGCAAATATATGAATTGGTGTAATTTGACTTTATGTGGTAATGAGTCAAACTAATATGTGGCATTAGTGTAAATTGACTTTATGTGGTAAAGAGCTAATCTAATATGTGGTATTAGTGTTATTTGACTTAATGTGGTAAAGAGTCAATCTAATATGTGGTATTGGTGTTATTTGATTTAATGTGGTAAAGAATCAAACTAATATGTGGTAATGATGTACTTTGACTTAATGTGGTAGAGATTCAAACTAGAATGTGGATTCTTGAAGTTTAACACTTCATATGTGACTTGGAATCAAATATTCCATGGGTGTACGTGAATTCAAATACTTCACGGGTGGTTGTGAAGTCAAATACTTTACGGGTGAAAGTGGAGTCAAATACTTCACGGGTGACATGAAGTCAAATACTTTATGGGTGGACATAGAGTCGATTACTCCATGTCGAAAAGCGAGTGGTGGTTCTCGCATAAGGAGTGCCTAAGTGACTAATTGATTGATGGTAGTATAATAGGACTTGTATGTGTATATACTTGTCTAAATGTTGGTTATTGTACATAAGTGAAAAGGGATGGTAGGACTAGGAGTCAAATACTCCATGGGTGAAAACGAGTTGTGGTACTCGTGTTTAAGGGAGGATAAACGAACATTTTATGTTAGTAAATGCGGATAGACTTTTATGAGGGTAAAATATGAGTTTATAGTTGTTTATGGCTCAAAAACACAAATGGGTCAGATGACAGGGGGTTGCATTGACTGGAAACAAAATTTGGGCGTGGCTATCCCTATGGGGGCGCATCATACGCACGGGGAGTGTATGATACGCCCAAAACATTCTGTTAGACGCTGGAAAATCCAAAAATTTGGGGTTTTGGCTAGTTGTTTATATGAGGACTTGTGGGAGGTTCCTAGGGCTGCTTGCCTTTACTAACCATGTTCAAATTGATGTTTTGATTGTAGGGAAAGCTCCGGCGTGATCTCGAGTCTCGCATCTTATGGATGGGATTCTCATGGACCATGTGGATGATTGTTTTTGTTTAACCCTCTCGTGGGGATCTTTACAAACTTTTTGGGCTGTTTTAAAAGTTGTGGATAACTTAAGGATTGTTAATTTATATCTTGACTTCTTTGTGGATTTGGGAAGTCTAACCCATGTTTGTGAAACTTAAACGTGTTGATACGTTGAATGTTGTTTTGGGACCTAACTTTCGCGTGTTTAAAAATGTTAAAATTGGGTTGGATTTTTGGATGTAACACACTCGGTATCTTTTTAATTACTTGACAAATATGTGGATACGTCTGAGTCTTCGAACACGTGTGGTGGTTCTTCAAATATCTAACATGAAACATACTAGAATCAACATAGCTTTATGCCCTCATACACCACTCACAATATGCAACGCGACGTGATGCTTCAAACCTTTTCTTCAAAGATATATCAACCTTGAAATCGAAACACTCATAAACACACATTTTCTTTTGTTCCAACTTTAATTCTTTTTTATCTTTGAAACAAATACCTTTAGAAAAACGATTAGATGTTCCCCACTTTTAGTTTTCGTGGGTAAACTGTCAGACATTGGGTCAGGAATTGGAATGGATCGGATATTGCCTCCCGAATAGAATACAGATTACTGTATCCATAAACGTAGACATTTATACGATAATTGTGTAATATTTTTAAGCTTAAACGGTTCAAAAATCAAAGATATCAAACCAAAATAAGTAATATTTGTATGTAAACGTATTACACCTCACACAATCGAAAGGAACGTATTCAACAGTCTCATTAATAAATCTCATTTTCCACCACTAAATATTACATGTATATAGACATTTTAAAAATATTTAAAAAAAAAAGAAGTGGTTTGTTTAAAAACATATACAAGAAATTCAGATTGAGTAACAAGAAGAAAAAAATGGAGTCGACTAAAAATAACCGCCAGTGGCCACGTGGAGCGCTTTTATTGGTTGAAAAGGGTGTCGGCTAGGGCTCAGCCGGCCAAATAAATGTCTCCAGCTTTATCTCATTAAGCAGATAAAAGATGGAGCCGACATAAAAAATGTGGCGGCTGAGCCCACATAAACTCGGCTGCTACAACCGCCATATACACGTGGCATGGCCGGCTAAGCTATCCGATGATTGTATGCGTGCCGCATCCGGATTGGTTTGCTGGAGGACCTAGATATTTTTTTCACAAATTTCAGCGTCAGCTAAAACGTAGCAGGATTAACCTGTTGGGAGTACGTGACGTATCCTTATTGGCTGAATTCATCGATGTCTTTTTTAAAGTTGGCTAAAAGTCATTATCTCTTTTCCTGAATTTTTGATTAAAAATCTTTCGTTATTTTCCATAAAAATAAAACTATTCATTGCAAATGTTCTAATAACAGAGTGAAGGCCACCTAATCATGCAAAATGTTTTAAATATAAAAGGATGTAATTAAAAATAAAAAAGAATATCACCAAAACATCGCATTCCTGTTCATTTAAGGGGCTGAAGTAACAACTCACAATGTAGATACAAGTTTTAATCTTTTTTAAATTTTCATGATTTTCCTTTCGAAAAAAGAAGGTAGATACAAACTTCTTTTCAATTTTAAACTTTATATTTACGAGGATCAAATAAATATAAAAAATGAAGTTCTTTTTTTTATTATTTTTGTAATAAATTCAAAAATCTATTTGAACGATTTTATTATTAATGGTTGATATATTCACACTTAATATGTAACTAGTTGGTCACACTCCTCGCTCCGCGACTGGGGTGGACCATTTCTTATAAGAATTTAAATGGAGACGCAGGCGCAGACGCAAAAGTAGCGTTAAAAAAACAAACGTAGAACTAAAATATTTAGAAAAGAAAAAAAAACCCTACTCACACCTTCGCTCCGTAGTGGGGGCGAACCGATTTTAAATCGTAGACGCAGACGCAGATGCAAACATTAGTAAAAACCAAACCTAAAAAAAACACAGCCTGCACCATCGCTTTGCGGCGGGCCAGGAAAAAAAAGCAAATTAAAAAAAAATACAAAGGAAAGGAAAAAGGGCATAATAATAGCGGCCGGGTTGGAGCGCACAAGTCTTACCATAACACCAATGGTCCTCTTCGGTTAACCAGTTGAGCCGGAGGGGTGCGGTGGTTTGTTTATCAAAATCGTAACGTAATGGCTATATATTATGGAATAACAAAAAAGTTTGGTTATTATAAAAGCGAACGCAAAAAAGAGGAATTAAATCTAAGTAAATCACTGGTTAAAGATAAAACGTACGAAAAAAAAATACGAAATTGAAGCTAAAAAAATTGTTGGTTAAAAAAGAAACACGAAATCAAACCTAAATAAATCACTAGTAGATAAAACGTATGAAAAAAAAATACGAAAAAGAAGCTAAAAATATTGTTGCTTAAAAAAATCACAGAATCAAACCTAAATAAATCGTAGCCTAAAGATAAAACGTACGCTAAAAAAATGAAATCGAAGCTAAAAAATCGTTGGTTAAAGATAAAACGTCGTTAAGCCGTCGCCCACAAAGATTAAGCATACAAATTTTTATTTTTATAAGTATTTAGATTAAATAATTGAAGTTAAGTTGTAGGAAAAATAATAGGAAAACAAATTAAATAATTAAAAACTAATTAGTAAAGTTTTGAAGGGGGAGAGCCGCCAGCAAGGAACCGGCACCCGTCGGGATTGAACCCAAACTAATTAGTAAAGTTGTGTGTGTCTTGAAATTAATTATTTAATTACTAGTGTTAGAACCCGTGTATTACACGGAGACTAAATAAATGATACAATTTGAAATGAAAAAAATATGTTGAATATAATTCATAAATCTGTAAATATTTATTTGTATACAACGTTGGATATTCTATTTGTAATTTTTTTATCCCTATCTAAGATTAAAAGTTTTAACTCGTATATACTTTTAACTCTGGAAAGTGTCACTTACAGTTCCCCATGTGTGAAAACCGGTTGCCTCAAGAACAAAACAACCCTTGATAGTGACTGTCCGTGACTCTTATTTGTTGTCATGGCAAAACAAATATAGAGTGGAAACTGTCTTTTTTTGAAACTTGAATAAAATTCGTTTGTCTAAAGGTGTCAAATTAATTATTGGAATAAAGGTGCAGAAAAAATATTAACCGAATATGACACGGTTAATTAAATAAAATATTAAATAGTTAATAATGAGCGAAAAAAAGTAAAATAAATAGCTGAGAAAGGAAATAATAATAAATAAGTGAAATATTAATAAAAAAATATTTATAAAGAAAATATTAAACAATTGAGAAAAAATAAGTGGAAAAAATAATCTCGTGCTTATAGAATTGTGACAAGTGCCGTCAGTTACTTATTTATTAAGTATAGCTAAATGTATTAAATATGACTAAAACATTATGTTATTCTAATTATAATATAACCAACTATAAATAAACTTTTGCATGAATTTTAAACTTATGGCGACTTTAAACCGGTTTGCCTTCACATTTTAGACTACTTTTATTTAATTTTTAACCGTTTGACCCACTAAAAATAAAACAGAATTCAAATCGACTGGTTCATAAGAAAATGGGTCAAATTTGGCACATCTACAAAAACATATATAAGCATATGCAAATATCTAAAATAAGTCTTGATATAAGGAACGACTCAAGTGCCACTAAGGTGTATATATATTCGTCGACAGAGTAATAAAAAACCTAGCAAGTCATTTCCAACCCTCTTCAATTCCATACAGATTTCGGGTACTATTAATTTAAGTCTAAAAAGTAGGTTTCATTAATTTAAGCAGTCAGTATAAATAAATTTCTACTTATAATAAAAATAATCAACTATTATAGAAAAAACCTGAATTAGAGCCCCGTACAGTTTCATATGTTACGTTAATCTTGCTACATAATCATCAATACTCTCAAGCTTTCCATTTTCTTCTTGGTAACAAATGACTCTCAAGTAAACATCTTCTGATTCAAATGCCGCACGGAGAAACAAGTTTTTTATTTATTTGATAAATTATCCAGTTTTATCCTTTTGACTTGCTAGTAATGGAACATAACCCAAATTGACACATTTTCACATAATGGGTCAAAAATGACACTCTAGTTTTCATATATAGAGAAAGAGGATGTAACATCTATGATTTTTGCTTATATTATTTTATTTCATTTGTGCCACATTATTCCAAACCTGTTATAACGTACTGGTACATTACATTAAGTCATATAAATTATTTAAACGTGTAACGACACGGAGTTTTGAGATTTTAAACCTTTATATTTATATATATATATATATATATATATATATATATATATATATATATATATATATATATATCAGAGAAAACTTTCAATACTCATTCTCTCTATGAATACTTAAACTCTCTATCTGATTTCTTCCCAGAAACCTTCAATCTCTTATTAGTTTCTCTAGCCCTTCATATTATATCCCAAATATAAAAAAAAAAAAAAAAAAAAATCATCCGCTGTGCAAATCAACTCAACCTCTGCAGATATTATCAACCTTCAACCGCTACTAAACACTGTAAGTTTTAAACTATGTTTTTATTTCAATGTTTCTACAGTATATAGGCTGGAAACCCGAGTTCGCAGGGCTACTGGTCCGAAGGAAGATAATTTCTTTATAGATAAAATTCTTCATAACTCTGGTATAACAACGCCACGTACTAAATAAACCTTTTATTTTCAATATTGTTCTTAATATTTTACTGTTAATATTACCCAGTGTTTGAAAAAGTGTTTAAATTCTTTTTTATATTATATATTATGAAATAAAAACATAGTTTAAAACTTACAGTGTTTAGTAGCGGTTGAAGGTTGATAATATCTGCAGAGGTTGAGTTGATTTGCACAGCGGATTTTTTTTTTTTTTTTTTATATTTGGGATATAATATGAAGGGCTAGAGAAACTAATAAGAGATTGAAGGTTTCTGGGAAGAAATCAGATAGAGAGTTTAAGTACTATAATAATGTGATCTGTTAAAAGAGGTAATTCTAAAGGTTTTATTTCTTTAACCTTTTCTTTAATCTTTTTTATCAAAATTATATCCTCATTATTGAAGTGTCTTTGGCCGTTTTTTGTGGTTTTACTATACAACGGTCCAACTAGTTTTGAAAGATTTGGTATAAACTTTCTGGCATAGTTTACTAAGCCTAAAAAAGCTTGTATCTGTTTTAAACTTGTCATTTTTTCTGAAAAATCTAAAATTTTTGTAGAAATGTGTGGTTCTTGTGCCCTTCATATTATATCCCAAATATATAAAAAAAAATAAAAAAAAAAAATCATCCGCTGTGCAAATCAACTCAACCTCTGCAGATATTATCAACCTTCAACCGCTACTAAACACTGTAAGTTTTAAACTATGTTTTTATTTCAATGTTTCTACAGTATATAGGCTGGAAACCCGAGTTCGCAGGGCTACTGGTCCGAAGGAAGATAATTTCTTTATAGATAAAATTCTTCATAACTCTGGTATAACAACGCCACGTACTAAAGAAACCTTTTATTTTCAATATTGTTCTTAATATTTTACTGTTAATATTACCCAGTGTTTGAAAAAGTGTTTGAAACTCTGATGTCCCAATTTAATTTGGTATCAGAGCAAAGGCTTTTCTAACATCTAAAAGACTTAGACAAGTCCATATCAGGCAGCTTGATATGCTTAAGTCCTATTTATGTGGAAACCCGCTAAGGTGAAGATTAGGGAAAAAAATTTGCTTTGAAACTAAACTAAACAAAGAAATCATTGAATTTTACACTTATTTTTATACTTTATGCATATTCTGTGCATATTTCAAGATTATCCATGTTAAAATTAGTTATTAAATTTAAAATATTGGGATATAAGAAAATATTTTAAGAGAACTAAAGAGATGAAGAGTTTTAAGAAGAAATCAGTTTTTTAATCAAAGAATTATTGAATCAACCAAGCCAACTTTCAAAAAACTTGAATTTTTAAACCTAGAATTCACTGATAAAAGCGATCATAAAAATATAACAAATAGTTATTATAATCATATTTGTAGATTTAAAGAGTTACATACACACAGTCTGCACACAGATAATACACACTTAAATAGTATTACAGATTTACTTATAAACTTAGGATTCAGCTTACAAAAAGAATCCATAAATAACAAATTTCTATTAGAAAAAGTTATATATATAATAAACAAACATACAGACGAAATTAAAAAATTATCAGATAACCTAGACTACATAAAAGAACAGAATAACCAAATTCTGCTAGAAATAAAAAATATTAATAAAAATAAACATCCAGAAGTAGTAGAAAACGCTACTGATATAAACGAACTTATAAATAAATTAAATAAAACACATCTAAGTGAAAAACCAAAAGTTTATAAACATTGGAAACCTAGAGATGAATAAACAAATCATTCAAGGATCTAGAAAATCTACTAGTAATATAAAAGATATTATTTCTTCAGACACCTTTTTAAACAGAATTTTAAGAAAAGGATCATCTTCTAGAAGTACACAACAAACAATACAATTAGAAGAAGAAATCGATTTAGACAAAAATATAAATCTCTATAATCAACATCAATTAGATATATTAAATCCTAGAACACTATATCAAACAGGTATGTTAAACGTAAACACAACTTTAATACAAAGTAGTAGAGAAGAAAGTTTAAGAGTGATAGACAAAATGGTAGAAATAGATTTATTCTCACCAGAAACAATCTTAAGAATTAAACAATCAGGAAAACAGTTTATACATACAGGACTAATAGTAATAGGAATTAAAGCCCTAGGAAGAAAAAACCTAGGAACTAAACTTTTAACACTAATATTAGATAAAAGTTGGAAATCAGAAATGAAAAAGGCAATAATCTCAGGAATGGAAATAGATTTAAGCCAAAATACAGCCTTATTTTATTGTACACCTGGAATATTAAAAGACATAAAAGATTTACAGAAATTAAAAATAGCTTTACAAACCAAAGGTTATGAAAATTACGAAGGAAACAATATAGTAATAAGTATAGGAGTCTTAGGCAAAGCTAGTAATAGATCAGGAATGAAATACAAAGTAAATATAGAAGGAATAGTGAATACAATAGCATCTAAATCTATACAAATGATAGAACCAGTCAAAATAGATCCTGAAGAGTTAGCAGGATTAGAATGGCAAATAAATGATTTAAAAGAAATAGAAAGCTCAACATTAGTCCCTAAACAGAGTCATATATATGAAAACGTAGACGGCACCCAAAGTCTAAGATTTACAGATTTTAAAAGAGAAGAAAAATATGAAGAAAGTACTTGTTCAGAAGAACCGCCTCAAGAACCACAATACAATTTTATGACCATAGAATCAGATGATGAATCTGAGTATGGACAACCAATATATGATACAGAAAATGAAGAAGAAGATGAATACTTATTAGATTCAGAATTCCTAAAATTTGAACAGGAAGATATAGATTACAGTTTATTAGAAGAAATCAGACAAGAAACAAATACAATTTTTAAATCAGAAGAAATTAATAAATCCTATGAACAAATAATAAATGAACAAATAATAAATAGAAAGTTTACAGAAGTAAATATATTAGAAGAAGTAGACGATATGATAGTAGAGTGTATGTTAAACTTAAAAATGACATATGAAGAAAGTTATAAAAAATTACAAGAAGATTTTAATTTACCTTTAGTAAATAGTATAGTTAAAGGAGACACGATGATCTCAGACTTTTATAAAAAACAAGATAACAGTTTTATGAATCCCGAAGGTAAACCCAAAAGAAATTACCAACAATACGATTTAGGACAAACATCAAATGACACTATGGGTAGAGAAACCTGGACAAAACCAGTCACAAGTTATCAACAAGAATCTGGTTACAATGGAACCGGAAGAAGGTTACCTATAGGACAAATTTACAGTGGTAATATGTTATTATTAGAACAACAAAAACCGCAATTATGGATAGATGAAGTTCTCATATGGGAACAGACAGTAGTAAGAATGTGGGAAACAAATAAGAAAGACAGTATGGACATGTTTGCATATTTAGAAACAACTTTAGGCCCAACAGCCCTAGGCATATGGCAAAGTAAGAAAGCCCATAGCCCAGATCAGATAAACATGCTAAAAGCTATAGGAGATAATCCCTACAATTTCACCTCCCAAATAAGAGTTCTTATTCTAGGAGTTGATCCAGCAAAAAACAACAGCTTATTACAAGACACAGCCATTAGAAACCTAGAACAATTAAGTATAGCAGACATGAAATACATAAATGAATTTACATTAGACTTTACCAGATTATTAGCACAAACAGGACAAGCTATGGATGATAGCTTATGCGACAAATACTTCATAAAATTACCAGGAGACTTAGGAAAACATGTACATGAAGCATGGAAATTACAATATGGAGATATGCAAAACTTAGGAATTGGACCTAGGATAACATTCACATTCGGTATATTAGAAGAAAAATGTAAAGAAGTAGCATTACAAGAACAACTAAAAAGAAATGCTTTCGCATTCTGTAAAACAGCCATATACACTCCACAAGCCTATGGATACTATGACAAAAGTAAAAAAAAGAAAATCAGGAAAAGTACTACCTATGATAAAGAATACAAACCATATAAAAAATATCAAAATAAGTATGTTAAAAAACCTCACACTAGGACATGTAAATGTTTTATATGTGGAGATACAGAACATTTGGCCAATAGATGCCCAAATAGGAATAGAAATATAGAAAGAAGTAATTTAATAGAACAAATAAAAGATTATGAAATAGAGGCTATAGACACAGACCATACAGATAATGAGTCAATATACAGTATATATAGTGAAGAAGAAGAACCAATAGCAAAAATCTCATATACATACACAAATCCTGAAGAATGTAACCATGATTGGAAACATAGGAAAGGAAATAATCACATTAAATGTTATATATGCGAATATTACCCTAGCATAGAAAAAAGATCACAATGTAACATATGCTTTAAAGAAATTTGTCATATTTGTATAAAAGACATTTATAATATAGAACCACCCAGTACTAGTCAAGATATAAATAAAAATTCTAGTAATTATGAAGAAAAAATAGAAAAATTAGAATTAGCTATAGAATTAAATAAATTAAAAATAGAACTTCTTAAAGATAGGGTTCTTAGACTTGAAGACCATATAGAAAAGAAGAAAGAAAAAGAATTTCCAGAATTAAATAATATGGCCACAGAACAAAACGCTATAATACAAACTGGAGAAGAAACACTTATACAGACCAGTGGATCGATAAGCATGATAAATATACAATGTAGATTATGGCTAGACGCCAATACACCTATAGATTTAACAGCCTTAGTAGACACAGGAGCAACAAAAAGTGTAATCTCACATAGTTTAGCCCCTGAAAAATTTCATAAGATACTTACATATAAACTCATGACAAGAACCGTAGAAAATAGATTAATAGAAATAACACATCACCTATATATATATATATATATATATATATATATATATATATATATATATATATATATATATATATATATATATATATATATATATATATATATATATATACAGCTTAGAAGTACTTCTTCTTTACCTAGGTCTTTATCTTCTAGATCTTTATCCTCTCGACAGCATATATCTCCTTTAAGATATACTGTTAGAAGTCTTTCTAGAGCTTCTACTTCAAAAGTTAGAGAAACTTTTCCTACCACAGAAATATTCAATAGATTAATAATAAATCATGATAATATAGTTACAGGAGTATATATATATATATATATATATATATATATATATATATATATATATATATATATATATATATATGATAGAGTTTAAAAATTAACCCTACTTTAAAGAGTTAACTAAATAACCTTACCATAACTACCCATTTAATATAAAATAGATAAGATACTAAATGAATGGTCCAGATCAAATTAAGAATAAAATAGTATTTTTACGTTTTCTACTTTATTTGTGTTTATCATATACTAAACAACTTTTTCATCTCTCACGTTTCTAGATCCAGATCTCATCCCTATCTTTCCCTTTTCTGAATCTTGAACCCCAAACCATAAAGCAAACCCTAGACTTTGCTCCGAGAGAGAATCTGAACGGCATTGTTGTTCTCCGATCACGTTCAATTTCACGGTGTTGTGAATTCGATTCGTTCTCATTTGTTATTCCGACTTCGAGTTCTGTGAGCGAATCAGTCGATCTGAGATCCGATCGGAACCATAAAAGCATGTGTATTTCAAATTGAGAAGAACTGTAGTCTGTGCAAGAGAATTCTCATCAGTCCGTGAAGCCTCCTTCAGCAGCCGCTGCCGGATCCTAACCCTATTCTGCCCCCTCGTCTGCCTTGTGTCACCGATTTTGTTGGGGGTCAAAGTAGCTGCAATGGAAGCAAGGGACGAAGGCCACAAAGGGGACGGGACGAAAGCAGGTAATTTTTGGATTTGTATTCATGTGTTTGAACCTGATACACTTTCAATTTCAATATATATATATATCTGTTTAGATAGCAAATGTTGATGAATTAGTTCTCATTTGTGGTTTTACATTTGTTTAACTGCAAATTATGTCTAGCTAATGTGTTTAAACTGGACAGACCCACGGAGAGCTAGCTGAACCCAACACAGAAACTTAGGCGATCTTAGAAGTTGCAGGTAGACCGAGTGCAGTTGCAGCCCAGGTTTAACAGTAATATCTTTAAAATTTTGTTTTTGTTTTTGTTTATTGAGACTTGAAATAGTTTTTTTTTTATGATCAAAGGATTGTGTTATTAATATTTTAAAGATAAAAATGTGACTGGCTTTAATGGTGTAATACCTGTTTTTTTAGCATTTTAGTCATTGTCCTGTTACATTAGTGTAATACTTTATTTACCGAGTTTTATTGATGTAATAACCATGGTTACATTTAGGGGTGTTCAAAGTCGGATATCCGACCGAAATTTTCGGATAGTGGATTTCACTATCCGAATCCGTATCCGAAATTTCGGATATCCGAATTTCGGATATCCGAATTTCGGATATCCGAAAATTCGGATACGGATTCGGATAGTGAAACGGATATCCGAAAATATAAAAAAAATAAAAAAATATATAAAAATAATATTTTTAAATTACAAAAACAATTAAAAACCTTAAAAAACATTAGAAAATATACATATAAAAATATATAAATATAATATATCGGGTTTTGATTTAAATTTTCTTATTTTTAAATAATAAAAACAATTAAAAAAAATATATAAATATAATATTTCGGATATTCGGATATCCGAAATATCCGAAAATCACTATCCGAATCTGAATCCGAAAATTCGGATATCCGAATTTCGGATATCCGAAATTTCGGATATCCGAATTTTCGGATAATTCGGATTCGGATTTTCGGATAATTCGGGTTCGGTTTCGGATTCGGATTTTTTTGAACACCCCTAGTTACATTAGTGTGATACCTCATGTTACATCAATGTAATAACTCTTTGTTTTCATTATTGTTGTTTTTCCGAGTTTATTGATGTAATTACAATGGTTACATTAGTGTAATATCCCATGTTACATCAATGTAATCACTCTTTGTTTTCACTAGTGTTCTCACAAGTGCTCGTTACATTGATGTAATTACAGACCTCTGGAAAAAAAATATATTTTTGGGCGAAATTATATTGGAATTAAAGATAAAAATGTGACGTTTTAATTGTTCAATTTTTATAAAAAAATAACATAGTATAAAAAAGTTATAAAAGTTTTTTAAAAAAAGGGGTGAATCTTTTTATTAAAAAAAGTAAAATGAATTTTATTTAGAAGGTGACACTTGTCACCTTCATATTGAATCTGATTTTTAGGTGATATAGGTGATAGTAAATGACATTAATGCCCTTTTGATATAAAAAATGATAGGGACACATGGCATCATCTAGTGAGATCCATTTGTTTTCCACCATGGGTTATCATTTTAAACATGAGTTAACAATTGAACCATATCATATATATATATATATATATATATATATATATATATATATATATATATATAATTATAACGTAAACATTGTCTTAACATAAATTTAATTAACGGGATGTCAGTCTTGATGTCAGGTAGCCATCATGCCTTTGCCCGTTCTTTCTTCTTATTATCTGAAGTGCATACTAAAAGTCAGTTAACGCTGGTAAGTCCTAGTTTAATGCAATTATGTATAACTTTAGTCATTCATTGGTTCCATTGGTGTGTGAATATAAATATATATATATATATATATATATATATATATATATATATATATATATATAACTTTTGGTCGGGAATCAGAGAATTTTTTCAGAGATAATAAAACTGGTACGTGCCATCGTTTACACTCAGGGTTGCCTAGACCATAGGTCCGAATCACATATGATACGAGAATAAACCCGAATCACTGTTATTTCGAAGCAGGTTAGAGGCTTCCAGGCTATATACCAATTTTTTTTTTTTTTTTTTTTTTTTTTTTTTTTTTTTTATCTTAAAACAATCAACATGAAGGAGACTTACAGTATGATTGTTGAAGATAGCAGCGAAAACTTAGGTATATTTGCAGAAGTATGGACAATTGCAGTAGCAGCAGCAATACAAAGAACTATCTAAATTTTTTTTTTTTTTTTTATCAAGGATATAGTATGAAGTACTGGGAACTTTGATGAAGATGAGGGCTGGTTCTTAGAGAAACCAGAGATAGAGTTTTTAGCTACTCATAAACTTGAATATATTGAAGGTAAGGTTTGAGTTCGGTGTGTTGAACTCTTACAACTGATATGCCTTAAATAGGCAAAGAAAGAATCTAGACAAATTACAAAAAGAAAAAGAAACGGCAGAGAATTAAAGTAGAAAAAGCTAAAGTTAACAATCAATTATCTACAGTAAAAGTTGTCGGCCAGAGCTGTCGGACCGATTATTGATGAAAAACGTCATTGCTTACGTCTTTCTGCTGTGTAGACTGTTGACAGACGTCATTGCTTACGTCTGGTCTTCTAGAAGTCTCGGTGAGCGCTGTCTATCGAAGTAGGTGAGTCCTGGTTACTGTCTGTTTCTTCGTCTTTGTTAATGATATGTCCTAATTCTAATGTATCTCCTTCACCAACAAATGGTAAGAGCATACACCAGTTTAGGTCAGCATAAATCTGTATATAGTGTCCTTCTCCTAATAGTTTGAATCTTTCCCAATGGAAGCTGTTATGTAGTGAAGGGGTTTCTTGGTGCTTTCTAATAAATGTTCCAAACTCTTCTGGCTTTGTTAGGTGTTTAAGGTTTGTGAAATCTGGGTTTGGATGGATACGAAAGTTTCTTAGATGTTCTATATTGGAAAATCCTAAGAAAAAGGGTGTTGATAAGTTTAATCTGTGGTTTATAAAGACCCGTTTTCTGGCTGGCCTGTAAGTATACTGGGATGCTTCAGGAAGGGATGAGAATATTTTGCAACCAATAGTGGGGTTTTTGGAATTGGCTGCTATATTTCCTGTTACAATTGTGAATTTTTCTCCTAAGCGATCCAGGAGTTTTTCTGTTTTTGGGTTTAACCTGTATTCGATATAGTCTATCATTCCGTTGTGGTAGAATTCGACAATATCGTCATCAGGCATCTTTGTAGGTGAGTTAATCTGTAAGAGTAGGAGTCCTGTTCCTTGTCCTTCTTCATCTAATCTTTCTACTACCTTGAATCCATCTTTATCTGTGGGGTTATCGAAGGCTAAATTAATGATTTTTTGTTGAAGATTGTACAAAATTATAGGAAACTCTGAACAGACTTTCTGTGATACTATGTGCTCGAATTCCGGAAATCTGTTGAGGACTGGCTGTAAACACTGTCTCCAAGGTGTGTCGAGCATTCTGGTTCTGAAGGAATCATAATTTGTAGCTGGCTTTTCTTGTTTTTCGAGCCTGTGTATATGCTGTTTATTTTTTGCTTCAAGAATAGCGATCTTTTGTTTTAAGATGCTATTTTCTACCATAATCTGTATAAACTTTGTATCTTTGCCTTGTTCAAGAAGTTGTTTTTGCATTTCTGCAATAGTTTCTTCTTGTGCCTTTATAGTCTGTATTTGGCTTGTTTGTGTAATTTGTGAGAACGTTTGAACCTCTTCAGGTTCTATGAAAAAACTGTTTACTCCAAAGTGTTCTCTAGCCGTTTTCATGGCTTCGGCAAAACTATGGTAACCTTTGTAAATTGGACCGGGACACTGTATAAACTTTGCAACCGTTTCCCATCTGTTGAAGATACCAATCTTGGTACCTCTAAAAATAATGTAATGTGTAAACTTTTTCTGTATAGTCTGTGTTTCAGGGCTTTTGGCTCCTTGTTCACTAAAATAAATGCTTAAAGCATTTAAAATCTGTACTTTGAAGGCTGAGGCATGAGGCATAGTTTGCACATGCCACAGGTTGTCTAACAAGCATTGCTGCTTATCTGTTGGTTTTATGCCACTAATAGGGCGAAATTTTGTATGTTGGTCTGTACAAATTTGTAAAGCATACGGACCAAAATTAAGTGTAGAGGTTGTGTGAGGCTTAGATACTATTGGTTTTTTGACTGTGGGTTTTTTGGGTGTCTTTGGGTGTATCATAGGATTTTCTGTTATTGGTTGGGTAAGGAAGTACGAGGGAGGTATAAGGTTCTGTGGGGGTTGTGTGTAGAAGAAGGGTGATGGTAATTGTCTAGCACTTTGTAAGGTAGGGGTTCTTTGTACCAAAGCCGCTTGTTTAGAACTGTTTATTTTTTCGGCTTTTATGGATTGACTGAGTAGTTTTGACAGGTTTGGTATAAATTTTCTGGCATAATTGACCAAGCCCAGAAATGCTTGAATCTGTTTTAAAGTAGTAAGTTTTTCTGGAAATTCTAGAATTTTTGTAGAAATGTGTGGCTGTAATTCGATTTTTTCATTCCCAATTTCGAGTCCTAAAAATGAAATTTTTCGTTTGAAAAGCTCCATTTTTCTCTTGGATACTACTATCCCATTCTTTTTTATTTCTTCAAATACAGTTTGTAAATGTTTTTCATGTTCAGAAATTGTTTTGCTGGCTACGAGTATATCATCGATATAGACCAAGCAAAATTTGTATTTAAGAAATAAACTGTCCATATATCTTTGAAAAATAGATGGAGCGTTTTTTAGTCCAAAACTAAGAACATTCCATTCATATAATCCTTCAGAGCATGTGAAGGCTGTCCATTGTTTAAAGTCTTCTTCTAAACGAAGTTGGTTATACCCTGACTTTAAATCAAACTTTGAAAATATTTTGTTGTCTTGAATAAGCTGTATAAGACTATCTTTATTAGGAATGTTGTACCCATCATCTTCTGTGTTGTCATTTAACCTTTTGTAATTGTAAACTATCCTAGGTTTACCTCTTTTTATTTCACTATGGTTTTTTACTATGAATGCTGAGGACCTATGTGGACTTTCTGATTTTCTAATCAGTCCTTGTTTAATCATTTCTGTTATTTGTTTTCTAAATTCCTCTCTATCAAGGGGACTGTAGTCTATGTTTACATTTCTAATTGTTATGTCTAGGTTTTTAATCCTAAATTTACAGACATAATTAACTTTAGACTGTGTGTAAGCTATCTTAGCTATGGGCTCATCTTCCTCGCTATAGATGCTGTAAACTGACTCATTATCAGTGTTATCTGTGTTTATAGCTTCTATCTCATAGTCATTGAGCTGTTCGACTAGATTACTCCTTTCTTTATGTTTATTCCTGTTAGGGCATTTGTTGGCCAAATGCTCTGGGTCTCCACAGATAAAACATTTGCATGTTCTAGTGTGAGGTTTCTTAACATACTTGTCTTTGTATTTCTTATAGGGCTTGTATTCTTTTCTGTAAGACGTACTCTTTCTAATTTTCTTCTTCTTGTCATAGTAGCCGTAGGCTTGTGGTGTGTAGATTGCTGTTTTGCAGAATGCAAACGCGTTTCTTTTTAGTTGTTTCTGTAACGCAACTTCTTTGCATTTTTCTTCTAATATGCTGAAGGTAAAGGTTATTCTGGGTCCTATTCCTAGGTTTTCTAGGTTCCCATACTGTTTCTTCCATTCTTCATGTATAGTTTTTCCTAAATCTCCTGGTAACTTTATAAAATATTTATCACATAGATTATCATCCATGGCTTGTCCAGTTTGTGCTATGAGTCTAGTGAAATCTAATGTGAATTCATTCACATATTTCATGTCTGCTATACTTAATTGTTCTAGGTTTCTAATGGCTGTATCTTGTAATAGGCTGTTGTTTTTTGCTGGGTCTACTCCTAAAATAAGGACTCTTATTTGAGAAGTAAAATTATAAGGATTATCTCCTATGGCTTTTAGCCTGTTTATCTGGTCTGGGTTGTGGGCTTTTTTACTTTGCCATATCCCTAAGGCTGTTGGGCCTAAGGTGGTTTCTAAGTAGGAGAACATGTCCATATTGTCTTTCTTGTTGGTTTCCCACATTCTAACAACTGTTTGTTCCCATGTTAGGACTTCATCGGCCCATAACTGTGGTTTCTGTTGTTCTAAAAGTAACATATTTCTACTGTAAATATGTCCTATAGGTAGTCTACTACCCTTTCCTTTGTAGCTGGACTCCTGTTGGTAACTAGTAGTAGGTCTGGTCCAAGGTTCTCTTCCCATAGACTCATGTGTACTACTTCCTATGTTTGCATCTACGTAAGGCCTCTTGAGTTTTGCATCAGATTCTAGGTCTACGAAGGCGCTTTCTTGTTTATAGAAATCAGAAATCATAATATCTCCCTTTGCTATGTTTTTTACTAAGGGTAGGTTAAAGATTTCCTGTAATTTGTTATAGCTTTCTTCATATGTCATAGTTAAGTTTAACATGCATTCTACTATCATGTCATCTACTTCATCCTGAATATTTATTTCTGTAAACTTTCTATTTATTATTTGTTCAAGGGTTTTATTGGTTTCTTCTACCTTAAGCGTGTTGGTTTCTTCACAACTTTGAAGGTCGTATGAACTGTAATCTATATCTTCCTGTTCGAACTTTAAAAATTTGAAATTTAACTCATCTTCACTTTCTTCTTCATTCTCTGTATCGTATATGGGTAACCCATATTCAGACTCATCATCTGATTCTATGTTCATGAAATTATATTCTCTTTCATTTCTATGATGTTCTGTGGTTGTATCATCTTGATAATTTGTTTGGTCGTCTGTTAAGGTACTTTCCTCATACCTATCCTCCTGTTTAAAATCTGTGAATCTAAGGCTTTGTATCCCATCTATTCCTTCATATATATGACTTTTCTTAGGGACTAAATTTGAACTTTCTTTTTCTTTTAAATCTGTTATCTGCCATTCTAATCCTGCTAATTCTTCAGGATCTATTCTTATTGGTTCTATCATTTGTATAGATTTTGAAGCTATGGTGTTTACTATTCCCTCTATATTTACTTTATATTTCATACCTGATCTGTTATACTATTAAGGTGTAAACTTTCAGTGTGAAGACTGAGAGCGTGTAGGTCTTTAAATCTACAAACGTGTTTATAAGTACTACCGTTTACTTCTTTATTATCGCTTTTATCGGCAAATTCAAGATTCAGAAAATCGAGTTTTTTGAAAATAAAGGATTTTGGATCAATATTTAAAGAAAAGTCTGATTTCTCTAAGTTTTACCACTCATCTCATTAAGTTCATAAGAATATTTCTATATCCCAGTTAATAAAGCATAAAGAATATATATAAGCATGATAAAGTAACGCATAATAATAACAATAAGAAACGGATAAAGTAACGCATAATAATAACAATAAGAAAAGATAACTTCGAAAATTCTTTGGTAACAAATCAAAATTTAGTAGTCAAAGCAAATTTTTTCCCTATTCTTCACCTAATCGGGTTTCCATATGAATAGGACTTAGGCACTCTGGCTGCCTTAAATGGACCTGTATTAGTCTTTTAGAAATTAGGAAAGCCTTTGCTCTGATACCAACTTTTGGTCGGGAATCAGAGAATTTTTTCAGAGATAATAAAACTGGTACGTGCCATCGTTTACACTCAGGGTTGCCTAGACCATAGGTCCGAATCACATATGATACGAGAATAAACCCGAATCACTGTTATTTCGAAGCAGGTTAGAGGCTTCCAGGCTATATACCAATTTTTTTTTTTTTTTTTTTTTTTTTTTTTTTTTTTTATCTTAAAACAATCAACATGAAGGAGACTTACAGTATGATTGTTGAAGATAGCAGCGGAAACTTAGGTATATTTGCAGAAGTATGGACAATTGCAGTAGCAGCAGCAATACAAAGAACTATCTAAATTATTATTTTTTTTTTTATCAAGGATATAGTATGAAGTACTGGGAACTTTGATGAAGATGAGGGCTGGTTCTTAGAGAAACCAGAGATAGAGTTTTTAGCTACTCATAAACTTGAATATCCTGTCTAAGTCTTTTAGATGTTAGAAAAGCCTTTGCTCTGATACCAATTAATTATTAATACAGGAAAACCAATTTAATTTGGTATCAGAGCAAAGGCTTTTCTAACATCTAAAAGACTTAGGCAGGTCCATATCAGGCAGCTTGATATGCTTAAGTCCTATTTATGTGGAAACCCGCTAAGGTGAAGATTAGGGAAAAAATTTGCTTTGAAACTAAACTAAACGAAGAAATCATTGAATTTTACACTTATTTTTACACTTTATATTCTGTGCATATTTCAAGATTATCTATGTTTAAAATTAATTATTAAATTTAAAATATTGGGATATAAGAAAATATTTTAAGAGAACTAAAGAGATGAAGAGTTTTAAGGAGAAATCAGTTTTTTAATCAAAGAATTATTGAATCAACCAAGCCAACTTTCAAAAAACTTGAGTTTTTAAACCTAGAATTCACTGATAAAAGCGATCATAAAAATATAACAAATAGTTATTATAATCATATTTGTAGATTTAAAGAGCTGCATACACATAGTTTGCACACAGATAACACACACTTAAATAGTATCACAGATTTACTTATAAATTTAGGATTTAGCTTACAAAAAGAATCCATAAATAACAAGTTTCTATTAGAAAAAATTATATATATAATAAACAAACATACAGACGAAATTAAAAAATTAACAGATAACCTAGATTACATAAAAGAACAGAATAACCAAATTCTGCTAGAACTAAAAAATATTAATAAAAATAAACATCCAGAAGTAGTAGGAAACTCTACTGATATAAACGAACTTATAAATAAATTAAATAAAACACATATAAGTGAAAAACCAAAAATTTATAAACATTGGAAACCTAGAGATGAGTAAACAAATCATCCAAGGATCTAGAAAGTCTACTAGTAATATAAAAGATATTATTTCTTCAGACACATTTTTAAACAGAATTTTAAGAAAAGGATCATCTTCTAGAAGTACACCTCAAACTATACAGTTAGAAGAAGAAATAGATAGAAATGAAAGAGAATATAATTTCATGAACATAGAATCAGATGATGAGTCTGAATATGGGTTACCCATATACGATACAGAGAATGAAGAAGAAAGTGAAGATGAGTTAAATTCAGAATTCTTAAAATTTGAACAGGAAGATATAGATTACAGCTTATTAGAAGAGATAAGACAAGAAACAAACACAATCTTTAAATCAGAAGAAATAAACAAAACCTACGAACAAATAATAAATAGGAAATTCACAGAAGTAAACATATTAGAAGAAGTAGACGACATGATAGTAGAATGTATGTTAAACTTAAAAATGACATATGAAGAAAGTTATAAAAAATTACAAGAAGATTTTAATTTACCTTTAGTAAACAGTATAGTTAAAGGAGACACGATGATTTCAGATTTTTATAAAAAACAAGATAACAGTTTTATGAATCCCGAAGGTAAACCCAAAAGAAATTACCAGCAATACGATTTAGGACAAACATCGAATGACACTATGGGTAGAGAAACTTGGACAAAACCAGTCACAAGTTATCAACAAGAATCTGGTTACAATGGAACCGGAAGAAGGTTACCTATAGGACAAATTTACAGTGGTAACATGTTATTATTAGAACAACAAAAACCACAATTATGGATAGATGAAGTTCTCATATGGGAACAGACAGTAGTAAGAATGTGGGAAACGAATAAGAAAGACAGTATGGACATGTTTGCATATTTAGAAACAACTTTAGGCCCAACAGCCTTAGGCATATGGCAAAGTAAGAAAGCCCATAGCCCAGATCAGATAAACAGGCTAAAAGCTATAGGAGATAATCCCTATAATTTCACCTCCCAAATAAGAGTTCTTATTTTAGGAGTTGATCCAGCAAAAAATAACAGCCTATTACAAGATACAGCCATTAGAAACCTAGAACAATTAAGTATAGCAGACATGAAATACATAAATGAATTTACATTAGATTTTACCAGATTATTAGCACAAACAGGACAAGCTATGGATGATAGCTTATGCGATAAATACTTCATAAAATTACCAGGAGACTTAGGAAAACATATACATGAAGCATGGAAATTACAATATGGAGATATACAAAACTTAGGAATTGGACCTAGGATAACATTCACATTTGGTATATTAGAAGAAAAATGTAAAGAAGTAGCATTACAAGAGCAGTTAAAAAGAAATGCTTTTGCATTCTGTAAAACAGCCATATACACTCCACAAGCCTATGGATATTATGACAAAAGTAGAAAAAAGAAAATTAGGAAAAGTACCACCTACGATAAAGAATACAAACCATATAAAAAATATCAAAATAGGTATGTTAAAAAACCTCATACTAGGACATGTAAATGTTTTATATGTGGAGATACAGAACATTTGGCCAATAGATGCCCAAATAGAAATAAAAATATAGAAATAAGTAATTTAATAGAACAAATAAAAGATTATGAAATAGAGGCTATAAACACAGACCATACAGATAATGAGTCAATATACAGTATATATAGTGAAGAAGAAGAACCAATAGCAAAAATCTCATATACATACACAAATCCTGAAGAATGTAACCATGATTGGAAGCATAGGAAAGGAAATAATCACATTAAATGTTATATATGCGAATATTACCCTAGCATAGAAAAAAGATCACAATGTAACATATGCTTTAAAGAAATTTGTCACATTTGTATAAAAGATATTTATAACATAGAACCACCTAGTACTAGTCAAGAAATAAGTAAAAATTCTAGTAACTATGAAGAAAAAATAGAAAAACTAGAATTAGCTATAGAGTTAAATAAATTAAAAATAGACCTTCTTAAAGATAGAGTTATTAGACTTGAAGACCATATAGAAAAGAAAAAGGAAAAAGAATTTCCAGAATTAAATAATATGGCCACAGAACAAAACGCTATAATACAAACTGGAGAAGAAACACTTATACAGACCAGTGGATCGATAAGTATGATAAACATACAGTGTAGATTATGGCTAGACGCCAATACACCTATAGATTTAACAGCCTTAGTAGACACAGGAGCAACAAAAAGTTTAATCTCACATAGTTTAGCCCCTGAAAAATTTCATAAGGCACTAACATATAAACTCGTGACAAGAACTGTAGAAAACAGATTAATAGAAATAACACATCACTTAGACCCTTCAGGTATACAATTCCGAGACTTTTCAGGAAATTACAGCATAAAATATGAAATGCCACAAATAAACATAAATCCTCAACACATAAAATCTAGAGACTTTGTCTTAGGACTAAACTTTATATTAGGATTAAATGGTGCTATTACCATAACTAGAAATTACATAACAATTAGTAAACAAATTTACAGTTTTCCGACACTTAGATATAAAAACATAGAAAATATTTCCAATAAAAAAGGAGAAAAAGGAAGTTTAGAATTCTTAAATAAAAATAGAAAAAAGAATGTAGAAAATGAAGCTATGCAATTACTAGTAAATTTTATAAATCATGAATTAGAAAAGGGTCAAGACATTACAAAAAGTATAAATCATCCGATAATAGTCCATTTAGAAAAAATAGGATTTATAGGAGAAGATATTACAAAATCTAAAGTTAAGTATGTATGTAAATTTAAGATAAAAAACCCTGATATTACTATAAGGAATATAAACATAGATTATAGTCCTTTAGATAAAGAAGAATTTAAAAAACAAATAACAGAAATGACTAAACAAGGATTAATTAGAAAATCCGAAAGTCCACATAGATCAGCAGCCTTTATAGTTAAAAATCACAGCGAAATAAAAAGAGGAAAAGCAAGGATAGTTTATAATTATAAACGATTAAATGATAACACAGAAGATGATAGTTACAATATTCCTAATAAAGACAGTTTGATTCAGTTAATACAAAATAATAAAGTATTTTCAAAATTCGACTTGAAATCAGGTTATAATCAATTACATTTAGAAGAAGATTTTAAAAAGTGGACAGCCTTTACATGTTCAGAAGGCCTTTATGAATGGAATGTTCTTAGCTTCGGGCTAAAGAATGCTCCTTCAATTTTTCAAAGATTTATGGACAGTATATTTCTCAAATACAAATTTTGCTTAGTTTACATTGATGACATATTAGTGGCAAGTGAAACAGTTCAAGAACATGAAAAACACTTGCAACAAGTATTTGAAGAAATAAAAAAGAATGGGATAGTAGTATCCAAAAGAAAAATGGAATTATTCAAAAGAAAAATTTCGTTTTTAGGATTAGAAATAGGTAATGGAAAAATAGAATTACAACCACATATTTCTACAAAAATTTTAGATTTTCCAGAAAAACTGACAAGTTTAAAACAGATACAAGCTTTTTTAGGCTTAGTAAACTACGCCAGAAAGTTTATACCAAATCTTTCAAAACTAGTTGGACCGTTGTATAGTAAAACCACAAAAAACGGCCAAAGACACTTCAATAATGAGGATATAATTTTGATAAAAAAGATTAAAGAAAAGGTTAAAGAAATAAAACCTTTAGAATTACCTCTTTTAACAGATCACATTATTATAGAAGTTGACGGATGCAAAGATGGATGGGGAGCGGTCCTCCTTTGCAAACCAGATATACATAGTTACAAAAAAGAAGAAAAAATTTGTTCTTATTACAGTGGAAGTTTTAAAACTGGATCCACTTGGACCAGCCTAGACTTCGAAATACAGGCTTTGATTAATGCTTTAGACAAATTCAAACTATTTTTACATAAAGACTTTACAGTCAGAACAGACTGTGAAGCCATAGTTAAATTTATTAAAAATAATCAAAGTAAAAAGATAAATAGAACAAGATGGGTGAATTTACAAAATATTATACAGGGAAATGGGTATTCGATACATTTTGAACACATAAAAGGAAAAGACAACGGAATAGCGGATTTGTTATCTCGTAACATTAACAAACTTTTTTGTACAGATGGATAGAAAAAACAAAGGAAAAGAGAAAGTGGTCATTAGACCATTACAGACTAGACAAACTCCTTCACCAATGAGTATTTCTTCCAGTGACAATGAAGACACCGAGAAACTACTCAGTCAATCCATAAAAGCCGAAAAAATAAACAGTTCTAAACAAGCGGCTTTGGTACAAAGAACCCCTACCTTACAAAGTTCTAGACAGTTACCAGACTTTTTCCTTTCACAATTTACACATCCCTCAAGGCCCAAACTTTGTCAGAGACATGTTCAACAAAAAACAAGCCCATAAACATAAGCCAGCCCAAAAGCCCACTACATCACAAAATCTTCCTACATTCTCTTTTGGCACTTATGACCTACAAATCTGTAATGATACACACATGAAATTCCGCCCAAACCACGGAATAATTCTTACAGATAAACAGCAATGTCTTTTAGACAATCTGTGGCATATTCAAACCATGCCACATGCATCATCCTTTAAAGTACAAGTGTTAAATGCTCTTAGTACATATTTTAGTGAACAAGGAGCAAAATCCTCTGAAAAAACCCAGCCTCCACCAAAGTTTACACATTACATAATTTTTAGAGGTACAAAAATTGGGATTTTTAACAAATGGGAAACAGTCGCAAAGCATATACAGTGTCATGGTCCTATTTATAAAGGATACCATAGCTTCTCTGAAGCTTTAAACACAGCCAGAAATCATTTTGGCTTAGACAATTTTTTCATTGAACCAGAAGAAGTACAGACTTTTTCTCAAGTTATAAAAAAGAGTCATGAACAGATTATAAAGACTCAAGAAGAAATTATTGCTAAATTGCAAGAACAATTGTTACAACAGGGAAAGAATACACAGATGGTTCAAGAACACATTGAAACCAGTAAATTAAAGCAGAAAGTAGAAATACTTGAAGCTAAAAATGGAATGCTCATAGAACAGTTAAACAAGAAAGAAAACAGCAATGTAAACAGCTACAGAAGTTATGATGCTTTCAGGGCAAGAATGCTCGATACACCTTGGAAGACCTGTCTCCAAACAGTGTTCGATCAATTTCCTGAATTTGAACACATCATTTCTCAGAAGATAAGCACAGAGTTTCCTTTCATATTATATGAATTACAGCTTAGACTGATGTCCATAGCCCTCAACGAAGAAAAATACAAAGGGATAAAGATCGTTGAGAAAACAGATGAAGACGGAGAAGGCACCTGCTTGCTGCTTCTTCAGATAAATCTAAAAGAGACAGATATGCCAAATGATTTGATTTTACAATTCTATCATAATGGTATGATAGATTACATTGAATTGGTTTTAAACCCTAAAACAGAAGGTATCATAAATCTCTTCGGAGAAAAATTTGTGATTACCACAGGAAACATCTCTTCCCATAACAATACCCCTTTTATCGGTTGCAAAATCTTTAATTCATTTCCCTTTGCAAACGATCATACATATAGACCTGCTAGAAAAAGAATATTCATTAGCCACAAGAATTCCACAAACAACTACCTAAAAAACCTAGCAGTACAAACAGAAATCCAGTTTTCAGAATTATACTGGGTAGACAACATAGCCAGCCTCAGTTCAAAAGATAAACAGAAAGACACCAAATATTATATCTCCTTACACCAAAAAACCCCAGTCCTTCCTTCTAACTTTTATTGGGACTGCTATCACTTATTAGCAGAAGGACATTATATACAAATCTGGAGTTTCAAGAACTGGAACATGCTCCTACCATTCATCGGAGAAGGAGAGTCTCTCCAGTTAAATCACATAATAGATCAAGATGATGATTATTACAAAAACCCAGACGACTTCAGCGACGCAGACACACTCCCAGACACACACAGGGATTTCTAGAAGACAGACGTAAGCCATGACGTCAAAACACACAAGATAGCCTACCGACACTCCACTCTGAAGACAGATAAAAAAGTTTTTGTCGTTATTTCTTTTTCTTTTGAAAAGATAAGTGCGCCATGTGCGCTTTGTAATTATTTCGGTACGATAGATAGCTAGTGCGCCTAGTGCGCTTTTATTTTATTATATCTTTGTACGATAGATAGATAGTGCGCTCAGTGCGCTCTTTTTAGTTTTGTTTGATTGTAGAGTCTTCTGCCTATTTAAAGGCAAGAATTCGTTTGTAAAAAACACAGAAGCAATATTAGAGAAAAATTTCAATCCTTATTCTCTCCATGAATACTTAAACTCTCTATCTGATTTCTTCCCAGAAACCTTCAATCTCTTATTAGTTTCTCTAAGCCCTTCATATTATATCCCAAATATATATAAAAAAAAAAAAAAAAAAAGCAAAAATATCATCCGCTGTGCAAATCAACTCAACCTCTGCAGATATTCAACCACTACTAAACACTGTAAGTTTTAAATTATGCTTTATTTTCAATGTTTCTACAGTATATAGGCTGGAAACCCGAGTTCGCAGGGCTACTGGTCCGAAGGAAGATAATTTCTTTATAGATAAAATTCTTCATAACTCTGGTATAACAACGCCACGTACTAAAGAAACCTTTCATTATTGTTTTTAATGTTGTTTTTAATTTTGTTAATATTACCTAGTGTTTGAAACTCTGATGTCCCAATTTAATTTGGTATCAGAGCAAAGGCTTTTCTAACATCTAAAAGACTTAGACAGGTCCATATCAGGCAGCTTGATATGCTTAAGTCCTATTTATGTGGAAACCCGCTAAGGTGAAGATTAGGGAAAAAATTTGCTTTGAAACTAAACTAAACGAAGAAATCATTGAATTTTACACTTATTTTTACACTTTATATTCTGTGCATATTTCAAGATTATCTATGTTTAAAATTAATTATTAAATTTAAAATATTGGGATATAAGAAAATATTTTAAGAGAACTAAAGAGATGAAGAGTTTTAAGGAGAAATCAGTTTTTTAATCAAAGAATTATTGAATCAACCAAGCCAACTTTCAAAAAACTTGAGTTTTTAAACCTAGAATTCACTGATAAAAGCGATCATAAAAATATAACAAATAGTTATTATAATCATATTTGTAGATTTAAAGAGCTGCATACACATAGTTTGCACACAGATAACACACACTTAAATAGTATCACAGATTTACTTATAAATTTAGGATTTAGCTTACAAAAAGAATCCATAAATAACAAGTTTCTATTAGAAAAAATTATATATATAATAAACAAACATACAGACGAAATTAAAAAATTAACAGATAACCTAGATTACATAAAAGAACAGAATAACCAAATTCTGCTAGAACTAAAAAATATTAATAAAAATAAACATCCAGAAGTAGTAGGAAACTCTACTGATATAAACGAACTTATAAATAAATTAAATAAAACACATATAAGTGAAAAACCAAAAATTTATAAACATTGTATCTTTGTATCTTTGCCTTGTTCAAGAAGTTGTTTTTAAGATGCAAAAATAAGTGTAAAATTCAATGATTTCTTCGTACAAAAGAAGTTGTTTTCATATGAATAGGACTTAGGCACTCTGGCTGCCTTGAATGGACCTGTATTAGTCTTTTAGAAACAAGGAAAGCCTTTGCTCTGATACAAAGTTTTTTAGTCCAAAACTAAGAACATTCCATTCATATAATCCTTCAGAGCATGTGAAGGCTGTCCATTGTTTAAAGTCTTCTTCTAAACGAAGTTGGTTATACCCTGACTTTAAATCAAACTTTGAAAATATTTTGTTGTCTTGAATAAGCTGTATAAGACTATCTTTATTAGGAATGTTGTACCCATCATCTTCTGTGTTGTCATTTAACCTTTTGTAATTGTAAACTATCCTAGGTTTACCTCTTTTTATTTCACTATGGTTTTTTACTATGAATGCTGAGGACCTATGTGGACTTTCTGATTTTCTAATCAGTCCTTGTTTAATCATTTCTGTTATTTGTTTTCTAAATTCCTCTCTATCAAGGGGACTGTAGTCTATGTTTACATTTCTAATTGTTATGTCTAGGTTTTTAATCCTAAATTTACAGACATAATTAACTTTAGACTGTGTGTAAGCTATCTTAGCTATGGGCTCATCTTCCTCGCTATAGATGCTGTAAACTGACTCATTATCAGTGTTATCTGTGTTTATAGCTTCTATCTCATAGTCATTGAGCTGTTCGACTAGATTACTCCTTTCTTTATGTTTATTCCTGTTAGGGCATTTGTTGGCCAAATGCTCTGGGTTTCCACAGATAAAACATTTGCATGTTCTAGTGTGAGGTTTCTTAACATACTTGTCTTTGTATTTCTTATAGGGCTTGTATTCTTTTCTGTAAGACGTACTCTTTCTAATTTTCTTCTTCTTGTCATAGTAGCCGTAGGCTTGTGGTGTGTAGATTGCTGTTTTGCAGAATGCAAACGCGTTTCTTTTTAGTTGTTTCTGTAACGCAACTTCTTTGCATTTTTCTTCTAATATGCTGAAGGTAAAGGTTATTCTGGGTCCTATTCCTAGGTTTTCTAGGTTCCCATACTGTTTCTTCCATTCTTCATGTATAGTTTTTCCTAAATCTCCTGGTAACTTTATAAAATATTTATCACATAGATTATCATCCATGGCTTGTCCAGTTTGTGCTATGAGTCTAGTGAAATCTAATGTGAATTCATTCACATATTTCATGTCTGCTATACTTAATTGTTCTAGGTTTCTAATGGCTGTATCTTGTAATAGGCTGTTGTTTTTTGCTGGTCTACTCCTAAAATAAGGACTCTTATTTGAGAAGTAAAATTATAAGGATTATCTCCTATGGCTTTTAGCCTGTTTATCTGGTCTGGGTTGTGGGCTTTTTTACTTTGCCATATCCCTAAGGCTGTTGGGCCTAAGGTGGTTTCTAAGTAGGAGAACATGTCCATATTGTCTTTCTTGTTGGTTTCCCACATTCTAACAACTGTTTGTTCCCATGTTAGGACTTCATCGGCCCATAACTGTGGTTTCTGTTGTTCTAAAAGTAACATATTTCTACTGTAAATATGTCCTATAGGTAGTCTACTACCCTTTCCTTTGTAGCTGGACTCCTGTTGGTAACTAGTAGTAGGTCTGGTCCAAGGTTCTCTTCCCATAGACTCATGTGTACTACTTCCTATGTTTGCATCTACGTAAGGCCTCTTGAGTTTTGCATCAGATTCTAGGTCTACGAAGGCGCTTTCTTGTTTATAGAAATCAGAAATCATAATATCTCCCTTTGCTATGTTTTTTACTAAGGGTAGGTTAAAGATTTCCTGTAATTTGTTATAGCTTTCTTCATATGTCATAGTTAAGTTTAACATGCATTCTACTATCATGTCATCTACTTCATCCTGAATATTTATTTCTGTAAACTTTCTATTTATTATTTGTTCAAGGGTTTTATTGGTTTCTTCTACCTTAAACGTGTTGGTTTCTTCACAACTTTGAAGGTCGTATGAACTGTAATCTATATCTTCCTGTTCGAACTTTAAAAATTCGAAATTTAACTCATCTTCACTTTCTTCTTCATTCTCTGTATCGTATATGGGTAACCCATATTCAGACTCATCATCTGATTCTATGTTCATGAAATTATATTCTCTTTCATTTCTATGATGTTCTGTGGTTGTATCATCTTGATAATTTGTTTGGTCGTCTGGTAAGGTACTTTCCTCATACCTATCCTCCTGTTTAAAATCTGTGAATCTAAGGCTTTGTATCCCATCTATTCCTTCATATATATGACTTTTCTTAGGGACTAAATTTGAACTTTCTTTTTCTTTTAAATCTGTTATCTGCCATTCTAATCCTGCTAATTCTTCAGGATCTATTCTTATTGGTTCTATCATTTGTATAGATTTTGAAGCTATGGTGTTTACTATTCCCTCTATATTTACTTTATATTTCATACCTGATCTGTTATACTATTAAGGTGTAAACTTTCAGTGTGAAGACTGAGAGCGTGTAGGTCTTTAAATCTACCAAAGAATTTTCGAAGTTATCTTTTCTTATTGTTATTATTATGCGTTACTTTATCCGTTTCTTATTGTTATTATTATGCGTTACTTTATCATGCTTATATATATTCTTTATGCTTTATTAACTGGGATATAGAAATATTCTTATGAACTTAATGAGATGAGTGGTAAAACTTAGAGAAATCAGACTTTTCTTTAAATATTGATCCAAAATCCTTTATTTTCAAAAAACTCGATTTTCTGAATCTTGAATTTGCCGATAAAAGCGATAATAAAGAAGTAAACGGTAGTACTTATAAACACGTTTGTAGATTTAAAGACCTACACGCTCTCAGTCTTCACACTGAAAGTTTACACCTTAATAGTATAACAGATCAGGTATGAAATATAAAGTAAATATAGAGGGAATAGTAAACACCATAGCTTCAAAATCTATACAAATGATAGAACCAATAAGAATAGATCCTGAAGAATTAGCAGGATTAGAATGACAGATAACAGATTTAAAAGAAAAAGAAAGTTCAAATTTAGTCCCTAAGAAAAGTCATATATATGAAGGAATAGATGGGATACAAAGCCTTAGATTCACAGATTTTAAACAGGAGGATAGGTATGAGGAAAGTACCTTACCAGACGACCAAACAAATTATCAAGATGATACAACCACAGAACATCATAGAAATGAAAGAGAATATAATTTCATGAACATAGAATCAGATGATGAGTCTGAATATGGGTTACCCATATACGATACAGAGAATGAAGAAGAAAGTGAAGATGAGTTAAATTTCGAATTTTTAAAGTTCGAACAGGAAGATATAGATTACAGTTCATACGACCTTCAAAGTTGTGAAGAAACCAACACGTTTAAGGTAGAAGAAACCAATAAAACCCTTGAACAAATAATAAATAGAAAGTTTACAGAAATAAATATTCAGGATGAAGTAGATGACATGATAGTAGAATGCATGTTAAACTTAACTATGACATATGAAGAAAGCTATAACAAATTACAGGAAATCGTTAACCTACCCTTAGTAAAAAACATAGCAAAGGGAGATATTATGATTTCTGATTTCTATAAACAAGAAAGCGCCTTCGTAGACCTAGAATCTGATGCAAAACTCAAGAGGCCTTACGTAGATGCAAACATAGGAAGTAGTACACATGAGTCTATGGGAAGAGAACCTTGGACCAGACCTACTACTAGTTACCAACAGGAGTCCAGCTACAAAGGAAAGGGTAGTAGACTACCTATAGGACATATTTACAGTAGAAATATGTTACTTTTAGAACAACAGAAACCACAGTTATGGGCCGATGAAGTCCTAACATGGGAACAAACAGTTGTTAGAATGTGGGAAACCAACAAGAAAGACAATATGGACATGTTCTCCTACTTAGAAACCACCTTAGGCCCAACAGCCTTAGGGATATGGCAAAGTAAAAAAGCCCACAACCCAGACCAGATAAACAGGCTAAAAGCCATAGGAGATAATCCTTATAATTTTACTTCTCAAATAAGAGTCCTTATTTTAGGAGTAGACCAGCAAAAAACAACAGCCTATTACAAGATACAGCCATTAGAAACCTAGAACAATTAAGTATAGCAGACATGAAATATGTGAATGAATTCACATTAGATTTCACTAGACTCATAGCACAAACTGGACAAGCCATGGATGATAATCTATGTGATAAATATTTTATAAAGTTACCAGGAGATTTAGGAAAAACTATACATGAAGAATGGAAGAAACAGTATGGGAACCTAGAAAACCTAGGAATAGGACCCAGAATAACCTTTACCTTCAGCATATTAGAAGAAAAATGCAAAGAAGTTGCGTTACAGAAACAACTAAAAAGAAACGCGTTTGCATTCTGCAAAACAGCAATCTACACACCACAAGCCTACGGCTACTATGACAAGAAGAAGAAAATTAGAAAGAGTACGTCTTACAGAAAAGAATACAAGCCCTATAAGAAATACAAAGACAAGTATGTTAAGAAACCTCACACTAGAACATGCAAATGTTTTATCTGTGGAAACCCAGAGCATTTGGCCAACAAATGCCCTAACAGGAATAAACATAAAGAAAGGAGTAATCTAGTCGAACAGCTCAATGACTATGAGATAGAAGCTATAAACACAGATAACACTGATAATGAGTCAGTTTACAGCATCTATAGCGAGGAAGATGAGCCCATAGCTAAGATAGCTTACACACAGTCTAAAGTTAATTATGTCTGTAAATTTAGGATTAAAAACCTAGACATAACAATTAGAAATGTAAACATAGACTACAGTCCCCTTGATAGAGAGGAATTTAGAAAACAAATAACAGAAATGATTAAACAAGGACTGATTAGAAAATCAGAAAGTCCACATAGGTCCTCAGCATTCATAGTAAAAAACCATAGTGAAATAAAAAGAGGTAAACCTAGGATAGTTTACAATTACAAAAGGTTAAATGACAACACAGAAGATGATGGGTACAACATTCCTAATAAAGATAGTCTTATACAGCTTATTCAAGACAACAAAATATTTTCAAAGTTTGATTTAAAGTCAGGGTATAACCAACTTCGTTTAGAAGAAGACTTTAAACAATGGACAGCCTTCACATGCTCTGAAGGATTATATGAATGGAATGTTCTTAGTTTTGGACTAAAAAACGCTCCATCTATTTTTCAAAGATATATGGACAGTTTATTTCTTAAATACAAATTTTGCTTGGTCTATATCGATGATATACTCGTAGCCAGCAAAACAATTTCTGAACATGAAAAACATTTACAAACTGTATTTGAAGAAATAAAAAAGAATGGGATAGTAGTATCCAAGAGAAAAATGGAGCTTTTCAAACGAAAAATTTCATTTTTAGGACTCGAAATTGGGAATGAAAAAATCGAATTACAGCCACACATTTCTACAAAAATTCTAGAATTTCCAGAAAAACTTACTACTTTAAAACAGATTCAAGCATTTCTGGGCTTGGTCAATTATGCCAGAAAATTTATACCAAACCTGTCAAAACTACTCAGTCAATCCATAAAAGCCGAAAAAATAAACAGTTCTAAACAAGCGGCTTTGGTACAAAGAACCCCTACCTTACAAAGTGCTAGACAATTACCATCACCCTTCTTCTACACACAACCCCCACAGAACCTTATACCTCCCTCGTACTTCCTTACCCAACCAATAACAGAAAATCCTATGATACACCCAAAGACACCCAAAAAACCCACAGTCAAAAAACCAATAGTATCTAAGCCTCACACAACCTCTACACTTAATTTTGGTCCGTATGCTTTACAAATTTGTACAGACCAACATACAAAATTTCGCCCTATTAGTGACATAAAACCAACAGATAAGCAGCAATGCTTGTTAGACAACCTGTGGCATGTGCAAACTATGCCTCATGCCTCAGCCTTCAAAGTACAGATTTTAAATGCTTTAAGCATTTATTTTAGTGAACAAGGAGCCAAAAGCCCTGAAACACAGACTATACAGAAAAAGTTTACACATTACATTATTTTTAGAGGTACCAAGATTGGTATCTTCAACAGATGGGAAACGGTTGCAAAGTTTATACAGTGTCCCGGTCCAATTTACAAAGGTTACCATAGTTTTGCCGAAGCCATGAAAACGGCTAGAGAACACTTTGGAGTAAACAGTTTTTTCATAGAACCTGAAGAGGTTCAAACGTTCTCACAAATTACACAAACAAGCCAAATACAGACTATAAAGGCACAAGAAGAAACTATTGCAGAAATGCAAAAACAACTTCTTGAACAAGGCAAAGATACAAAGTTTATACAGATTATGGTAGAAAATAGCATCTTAAAACAAAAGATCGCTATTCTTGAAGCAAAAAATAAACAGCATATACACAGGCTCGAAAAACAAGAAAAGCCAGCTACAAATTATGATTCCTTCAGAACCAGAATGCTCGACACACCTTGGAGACAGTGTTTACAGCCAGTCCTCAACAGATTTCCGGAATTCGAGCACATAGTATCACAGAAAGTCTGTTCAGAGTTTCCTATAATTTTGTACAATCTTCAACAAAAAATCATTAATTTAGCCTTCGATAACCCCACAGATAAAGATGGATTCAAGGTAGTAGAAAGATTAGATGAAGAAGGACAAGGAACAGGACTCCTACTCTTACAGATTAACTCACCTACAAAGATGCCTGATGACGATATTGTCGAATTCTACCACAACGGAATGATAGACTATATCGAATACAGGTTAAACCCAAAAACAGAAAAACTCCTGGATCGCTTAGGAGAAAAATTCACAATTGTAACAAGAAATATAGCAGCCAATTCCAAAAACCCCACTATTGGTTGCAAAATATTCTCATCCCTTCCTGAAGCATCCCAGTATACTTACAGGCCAGCCAGAAAACGGGTCTTTATAAACCACAGATTAAACTTATCAACACCCTTTTTCTTAGGATTTTCCAATATAGAACATCTAAGAAACTTTCGTATCCATCCAAACCCAGATTTCACAAACCTTAAACACCTAACAAAGCCAGAAGAGTTTGGAACATTTATTAGAAAGCACCAAGAAACCCCTTCACTACATAACAGCTTCCATTGGGAAAGATTCAAACTATTAGGAGAAGGACACTATATACAGATTTATGCTGACCTAAACTGGTGTATGCTCTTACCATTTGTTGGTGAAGGAGATACATTAGAATTAGGACATATCATTAACAAAGACGAAGAAACAGACAGTAACCAGGACTCACCTACTTCGATAGACAGCGCTCACCGAGACTTCTAGAAGACCAGACGTAAGCAATGACGTCTGTCAACAGTCTACACAGCAGAAAGACGT
The DNA here is from genome assembly GCA_023525975.1 of Smallanthus sonchifolius. NCBI lineage: Eukaryota > Viridiplantae > Streptophyta > Magnoliopsida > Asterales > Asteraceae > Smallanthus > Smallanthus sonchifolius. The sequence continues at coordinate 17,026,588 of CM042020.1, forward strand.
AAGCAATGACGTTTTTCATCAATAATCGGTCCGACAGCTCTGGCCGACAACTTTTACTGTAGATAATTGATTGTTAACTTTAGCTTTTTCTACTTTAATTCTCTGCCGTTTCTTTTTCTTTTTGTAATTTGTCTAGATTCTTTCTTTGCCTATTTAAGGCATATCAGTTGTAAGAGTTCAACACACCGAACTCAAACCTTACCTTCAATATATTCAAGTTTATGAGTAGCTAAAAACTCTATCTCTGGTTTCTCTAAGAACCAGCCCTCATCTTCATCAAAGTTCCCAGTACTTCATACTATATCCTTGATAAAAAAAAAAAAAAAAAAATTTAGATAGTTCTTTGTATTGCTGCTGCTACTGCAATTGTCCATACTTCTGCAAATATACCTAAGTTTCCGCTGCTATCTTCAACAATCATACTGTAAGTCTCCTTCATGTTGATTGTTTTAAGATAAAAAAAAAAAAAAAAAAAAAAAAGACATCAGAGTTTCAAACACTTTTTCAAACACTAGGTAATATTACCAAAATTAAAAACAACATTAAAAACAATAATGAAAGGTTTCTTTAGTACGTGGCGTTGTTATACCAGAGTTATGAAGAATTTTATCTATAAAGAAATTATCTTCCTTCGGACCAGTAGCCCTGCGAACTCGGGTTTCCAGCCTATATACTGTAGAAACATTGAAAATAAAGCATAATTTAAAACTTAGAGTGTTTAGTAGTGGTTGAATATCTGCAGAGGTTGAGTTGATTTGCACAGCGGATGATATTTTTGCTTTTTTTTTTTTTTTTTTTTTATATTTGGGATATAATATGAAGGGCTTAGAGAAACTAATAAGAGATTGAAGGTTTCTGGGAAGAAATCAGATAGAGAGTTTAAGTATTCATGGAGAGAATAAGGATTGAAATTTTTCTCTAATATTGCTTCTGTGTTTTTTACAAACGAATTCTTGCCTTTAAATAGGCAGAAGATTCTACAATCAAACAAAACTAAAAAGAGCGCACTAAGCGCACTATCTATCTATCGTACAAAGATATAATAAAATAAAAGCGCACTAGGCGCACTAGCTATCTATCGTACCGAAATAATTACAAAGCGCACATGGCGCACTTATCTTTTCAAAAGAAAAAGAAATAACGACAAAAACTTTTTTATCTGTCTTCAGAGTGGAGTGTCGGCAGACTATCTTGTGTATTTTGACGTCATGGCTTACGTCTGTCTTCTAGAAATCCCTGTGTGTGTCTGGGAGTGTGTCTGCGTCGCTGAAGTCGTCTGGGTTTTTGTAATAATCATCATCTTGATCTATTATGTGATTTAACTGGAGAGACTCTCCTTCTTCGATGAATGGTAGGAGCATGTTCCAGTTCTTGAAACTCCAGATTTGTATATAATGTCCTTCTGCTAATAAGTGATAGCAGTCCCAATAAAAGTTAGAAGGAAGGACTGGGGTTTTTTGGTGTAAGGAGATAAAATATTTGGTGTCTTTCTGTTTATCTTTTGAACTGAGGCTGGCTATGTTGTCTACCCAGTATAATTCTGAAAACTGGATTTCTGTTTGTACTGCTAGGTTTTTTAGGTAGTTGTTTGTGGAATTCTTGTGGCTAATGAATATTCTTTTTCTAGCAGGTCTATATGTATGATCGTTTGCAAAGGGAAATGAATTAAAGATTTTGCAACCGATAAAAGGGGTATTGTTATGGGAAGAGATGTTTCCTGTGGTAATCACAAATTTTTCTCCGAAGAGATTTATGATACCTTCTGTTTTAGGGTTTAAAACCAATTCAATGTAATCTATCATTCCGTTATGGTAAAACTGTAGGATTAGATCTTGTGGCATGTCTGTGGTTTTCAGGTTTATTTGTAGGAGAAGAAGGCAGGTTCCATTTCCTTCATTATCTGTTCTTTCTACCACTGTAACTCCTTTATATTTTTCTTCATTTAGAGCAATCATCATTACTCTAAGCTGTAACTCGTATATCACAAGGGGAAATTCTGAGCAGATTTTTTGTGATACAATGCTGTCAAATTCTGGAAACTGGTCTATCAAGGTTTGAAGGCAAGTCTTCCAGGGAGTGTCCATCATTCTAGCTTTGAAGGCGTCATAGCTTCTAGAGCTACTAGAGCTTCCTTCTTTTCTTTCTAGTTTCTGTAAAAGCTGTGTATTGTTGGCTTCAAGGATGCCAACTTTCTGTTTAAGAATGTTAATTTCAACAAGGCTTTGTATAGACTGTTTATTTTTTCCTTGTTCAAGAAGCTGTTCTTGCAATTTTGCAATTGTTTCTTCTTGTGCCTTTATAATTTGTGTTTGGCTAGTCTGTGTAATCTGTGAGAACGTCTGAACTTCTTCAGGTTCTATGTAAAAACTGTCTATACCAAAATGTTCTCTGGCTGTCTTTAAAGCGTCAGAGAAGCTTTGATAGCCTTTGTAAATTGGTCCTGGACACTGTATATGTTTTATAACTGTTTCCCATTTATTGAAGATACCAATCTTGGTTCCTCTAAAAATGATGTAGTGTGTAAACTTTGGCTTTGTAATCTGTTTTAAAGTTGTAAGTTTTTCTGGAAAGTCCAGAATTTTTGTAGAAATGTGTGGCTGTAACTCGATTTTTCCATTTCCAATCTCGAGTCCTAAAAATGAAATTTTTTGTTTAAAAAACTCCATTTTTCTCTTGGATACTACTATCCCATTCTTTTTTATTTCTTCAAATACTTGTTTTAAATGTTTTTCATGTTCTAAAACTGTTTTACTGGCTACAAGTATATTATCAATGTAGACAAGGCAAAATTTGTATTTAAGAAATAAACTGTCCATATATCTTTGAAAAATCGATGGAGCGTTCTTTAGTCCAAAACTAAGAACATTCCATTCATATAATCCTTCTGAGCATGTGAAGGCTGTCCATTTTTTAAAATCTTCTTCTAAATGAAGTTGATTATATCCTGATTTTAAATCAAACTTTGAAAATATTTTGTTGTCTTGAATAAGCTGTATAAGACTATCTTTATTAGGAATGTTATATCCATCGTCTTCTGTATTTGTGTAAGTGTAAGCTATTTTCGCTATAGGCTTATCTTCCTCGCTATAGATACTGTATATTGACTCATTGTCAGTATTATCTGTGTTGATAGCTTCGATTTCATAATCATTTAGCTGTTCTATAAGATTGCTTCTTTCCATATTATTACGTTTATTCGGGCACTTATTGGCTAAATGCTCCGGATCTCCGCATATGAAGCATTTACATGTTCTAGATTGAGGTTTTTTGACATACTTGTCTTTGTATTTTTTGTATGGTTTGTACTCTTTCCTGTAAGAGGTACTTTTCCTAATTTTCTTCTTCTTATCGTAATACCCGTAGGCTTGTGGTGTGTAAATCGCGGTTTTGCAGAAAGCAAACGCGTTTCTCTTTAGCTGTTCTTGTAATGCAACCTCTTTGCATTTTTCTTCTAGTATACCAAATGTGAATGTTATCCTAGGTCCAATTCCTAAGTTTTGTATATCTCCATATTGTAATTTCCATGCTTCATGTATATGTTTTCCTAAGTCTCCTGGTAATTTTATGAAGTATTTATCGCATAAGCTATCATCCATAGCTTGTCATGTTTGTGCTAATAATCTGGTAAAATCTAATGTAAATTCATTTATGTATTTCATGTCTGCTATACTTAATTGTTCTAGGTTTCTAATGGCTGTATCTTGTAATAGGCTGTTATTTTTTGCTGGATCAACTCCTAAAATAAGAACTCTTATTTGGGAGGTGAAATTATAGGGATTATCTCCTATAGCTTTTAGCCTGTTTATCTGATCTGGGCTATGGGCTTTCTTACTTTTCCATATGCCTAAGGCTGTTGGGCCTAAAGTTGTTTCTAAATATGCAAACATGTCCATACTGTCTTTCTTATTCGTTTCCCACATTCTTACTACTGTCTGTTCCCATATGAGAACTTCATCTATCCATAATTGTGGTTTTTGTTGTTCTAATAATAACATGTTACCACTGTAAATTTGTCCTATAGGTAACCTTCTTCCGGTTCCATTGTAACCAGATTCTTGTTGATAACTTGTGACTGGTTTTGTCCAAGTTTCTCTACCCATAGTGTCATTCGATGTTTGTCCTAAATCGTATTGCTGGTAATTTCTTTTGGGTTTACCTTCGGGATTCATAAAACTGTTATCTTGTTTTTTATAAAAATCTGAAATCATCGTGTCTCCTTTAACTATACTGTTTACTAAAGGTAAATTAAAATCTTCTTGTAATTTTTTATAACTTTCTTCATATGTCATTTTTAAGTTTAACATACATTCTACTATCATGTCGTCTACTTCTTCTAATATGTTTACTTCTGTGAATTTCCTATTTATTATTTGTTCGTAGGTTTTGTTTATTTCTTCTGATTTAAAGATTGTGTTTGTTTCTTGTCTTATCTCTTCTAATAAGCTGTAATCTATATCTTCCTGTTCAAATTTTAAGAATTCTGAATTTAACTCATCTTCACTTTCTTCTTCATTCTCTGTTTCGTATATGGGTAACCCATATTCAGACTCATCATCTGATTCTATGTTCATGAAATTATATTCTCTTTCATTTCTATCTATTTCTTCTTCTAACTGTATAGTTTGAGGTGTACTTCTAGAAGATGATCCTTTTCTTAAAATTCTGTTTAAAAATGTGTCTGAAGAAATAATATCTTTTATATTACTAGTAGACTTTCTAGATCCTTGGATGATTTGTTTACTCATCTCTAGGTTTCCAATGTTTATAAATTTTTGGTTTTTCACTTATATGTGTTTTATTTAATTTATTTATATGTTCGTTTATATCAGTAGAGTTTCCTACTACTTCTGGATGTTTATTTTTATTAATATTTTTTAGTTCTAGCAGAATTTGGTTATTCTGTTCTTTTATGTAGTCTAGGTTATCTGTTAATTTTTTAATTTCGTCTGTATGTTTGTTTATTATAATTTTTTCTAATAGAAACTTGTTATTTATGGATTCTTTTTGTAAGCTAAATCCTAAATTTATAAGTAAATCTGTGATACTATTTAAGTGTGTGTTATCTGTGTGCAAACTATGTGTATGCAGCTCTTTAAATCTACAAATATGATTATAATAACTATTTGTTATATTTTTATGATCGCTTTTATCAGTGAATTCTAGGTTTAAAAACTCAAGTTTTTTGAAAGTTGGCTTGGTTGATTCAATAATTCTTTGATTAAAAAACTGATTTCTCCTTAAAACTCTTCATCTCTTTAGTTCTCTTAAAATATTTTCTTATATCCCAATATTTTAAATTTAATAATTAATTTTAAACATAGATAATCTTGAAATATGCACAGAATATAAAGTGTAAAAATAAGTGTAAAATTCAATGATTTCTTCGTTTAGTTTAGTTTCAAAGCAAATTTTTTTCCTAATCTTCACCTTAGCGGGTTTCCACATAAATAGGACTTAAGCATATCAAGCTGCCTGATATGGACCTGTCTAAGTCTTTTAGATGTTAGAAAAGCCTTTGCTCTGATACCAAATTAAATTGGGACATCAGAGTTTCAAACACTTTTTCAAACACTAGGTAATATTACCAAAATTAAAAACAACATTAAAAACAATAATGAAAGGTTTCTTTAGTACGTGGCGTTGTTATACCAGAGTTATGAAGAATTTTATCTATAAAGAAATTATCTTCCTTCGGACCAGTAGCCCTGCGAACTCGGGTTTCCAGCCTATATACTGTAGAAACATTGAAAATAAAGCATAATTTAAAACTTAGAGTGTTTAGTAGTGGTTGAATATCTGCAGAGGTTGAGTTGATTTGCACAGCGGATGATATTTTTGCTTCTTTTTTTTTTTTATTTTATTTTATATTTGGGATATAATATGAATACCAGTTTTATTAGATAAAATTTTTTTTTTTCATATATATATATATATATATATATATATATAGAATTATAAGGTGGTGGTTGAATTCTTGGGGACCTTGTAGCCGCTAATGCCAGAATGGGCGCAAACGCTTTTTATGGTCTGACCTTTACTAACCTCATTTTAAAATGATACCCTGTACTTGTAAAATATTCTATGGTCTAAAATTTTTAAATGTTTTTAATCTTATATTATAACTATTATGATTTTTTAAGATTTATTTTAAGTTTTGTAAAGATCTTGTAAAATGGTATCAGAGTCAAGTGCTCTTAAAATAAAAGGTTTGTTCAAGTTTGACTGTGCAGATCAACACTTACTCATATTCATTCAAAATGAATATTCTGAAGAGCAACGATACTGTTAAAAACAGTATTGAAGAGGAATATGAAATTCCTCATAATCTTGATTTATTAAATAAATGGACTATTCCAAAAATGGGACATAAACTAATTTATAAATTAGGAACTTTTAAAAAATTGGGATTAAAATAAGTTGTAAAAACAAATAAAGAAACATTTTCTTTAAATAAAAAACACATGGTCATTAAACTAATGTCAAATAAAGATTTAAATAAATATAAAAAAGATTATAAATTCCTTCATATAGGTTTAGTGCAAATAGCTTTCAAACCTTTGACCCTAGAAAGTCTTCCAGAAAGTTTTGTAACAACTCTGAGAGATGCTAGAAATCTTGACTGGAAACAATCTTTAATAGGGATTGTCCAAACTAGTCTGGCTCATGGACCAGTCTATTTTAATGTTTATCCAAATTTACAATTATCTTTATCAGATGTTAATATATCAGACGCTTTAACTTTAAACGTTAAAACTCATGGTTATAACTATTCTCCAGGTTCAGAGGTTATCTGTATCTATTATAGAATATATTATAAACCTGGTCAAACTTAGTTAAACTTGGTCAAACTTAGTCAAACTAATAAATATTTTCTAAACCCTTAAAACAATGAGATTGTTTGGATATTTAGGGTTCCTATCGCCTTGCACAAACACGCACTTATAAACCGGTGTTTATAGGTTGCAGTTAGTCGTCAAGCATTCTAAGTTCGCTTTCTTTCGCACGCACTCTAAGGTGAGTTTCACGGCCCTTTTCTTATGGTTTAAACTTGGGGGAGAAAACATGGGTACAAACATTTAGATCTTACATTTCATTTATATCACTTGTTGTACTAAGCGCAAACATATCATGTAAGTCCTTACTTATCGAATCGTTTAATATATGGGATAGCGAGGTAATCTTGAGTAGTACTACTGGGCATTGACAAGCCCCACCCGCGTTAGTCGCGCTAACACAACAGGTAGTCGAACGGGTGTAACATTGACCTAAACATTTACCATTGATCATGATAGTCATGGTAGGAGGCAGTTCAAACATAAACAGTCAGCTTCGGTGTCGAAACGCTTTAGTAACATGTAATTAGGTTAGCTACCTATGATATAAATTGTAAATGGTTTTATCTAGTAAACCTTACAAACATTGAAACCTGTGAACTCACCAACCTAGTGTTGACACGTTTTAGCATGTTTTCTCAGGTCATTAAGGTATAAGCACAAGCTAAGGCATGCATGCATTCGAAGTTCATCATTTTCAAACTCAAGAACTATTTATTTTATTTATTGTTGAATTATTTATTTTTGGCGCGACTGTTTTGGCGCATGCTTTTCATCTAACTTTTCGCTTCCGCAGTCTTACATTAAATCAGTGTTTTCATTACTAGTGTTGCATCGTGACTATGAGCAATACTAGTGGTTTTCTTAAACTCATATAGAGTCGTTCAAAGTAACTAATGACTGAGATCCTGGTATGTCACGCTCCTAACGGTAAAACTCCGTTAGTGGATTTTGGGGGTGTGACAGATTGGTATCAGAACCAGGTTTATAGAGAACTAGGAAATGCATACTAGACTATAACCACGTACATGGATTAGTTACACAGCACTTACACTCATAAATGCATTCACTCATCTTGTTACAGGAAATGTCGACCCCGCCTAATTCACACGCATCCCAAGTCGTTCAGGAGCACGATGTTCCTACCGTACCTTTGCCAGAGCCGAGGAGACGTTGACTCAACCCGATCAATACCACTGTAGGGTATGACGAGCCTATTCATGTGCGTGTCAGAGGTAACACGCAAGACTGGGATTGGTATCCTGATAGGATCAGGAACTGGATCCGCGAGGAGGAAGTCCCACCTCCACTCACTGCTGACATTGCTTCTTCTTCGTCTTCTGTTCGAGCTTTGCCACAATTGCAGTACCCCTTTGAGCAGGTGTTTGCTGCATTTGTAGCTAGGATGGACCGGGAGATCCGGAACATGAGAGATGCAGCAGGAGAGATTTCTGGTATATTAGAGCGACAGATTCTGATGAATCAGAAAATTGACAAACTGACTACAGATTTAGCAGTCACTGATAAAGTCCATGAGAATTTAGCAAATGGATGTGTGGATATGGAAGACCGGCTGAACACTGTAGAGTGGAACCTAGATATACTCCACACCAGGATTAAGCAAGTGGTGGCTCGACTTACAGCTGCTGAAGCAGTATGAGTTGCACCAGATGATGCACCCGCAGGGGATCCGGCCGAGGACGAGGATGCAGCATCTGATGTTACATCAGCTGGCAGTGGCATTTGATATCTTATCTTCATTACTTATTTACGTCTTTTCTTTTGAACCTAGATGGGCAAGGTTGTTTCCATCCAACAGATGTTTCTAGAATTTTGATGTTTGGTTGAATTTAGTTCCCCCAAGTAAGGGCCGAACCCTCAAGTGTGCATACTTCACTCATTATTGAACCTAGATGGGCATACTTCACTCGTTATTCCCTGGAGTTCCACCAAGTAAGGGCCGGACCCTCAAGTGTGCCAGATGCATACTTCACCTGATTATTCGGTGGACAATTGCATATGGCAAAAGCGGATTCAGATTTCTCCATCCAGCGGAGTAAGCCAACAGCCCCTTCGGCTCCACTGAATGAGTGAGGCTTGCAATTCATGTACGCCTTAAAAGTGCAAACCTGTTGGTGGTTGTGTTGACCTGAATTGTAAACAAGAATGCGCTTAGGGATACCATATTTGAATTTGAGTTTAGGATGAATGATGACTCACTAGAGTCGACAATATTTTGCTTTACCTCCAGCATTAACAGCGGCTTGACTAGCTGTTACCGCTTCAGCCACACGCTCATTTATGAGTGCCGCGAGCTCGGCTGCCGTCATGTTAATTTTTCCGCGACCACCGCGTCCTCCGGCGCGTCCACCACGTCTATTTCCTCTTCCAGACATTATCTTTACATTCACAACATACAATAATGAGAAAAAATACATCGCATTTTATCTTCATACAAGTACCGGTAAACAAAGAAATTCAAACCACAACATCTAACATTTCAATAATAGTAATACTTGATAGAATAAATTGTAATGATTACAACTAAATTCAACCAAACATCAAAATTCTAGAAACATCTGTAGGATGGGAACAACCCTGCCCATCTAGGTTCAAAAGAAAAGACGTAAATAAGTAATGAAGATAAGATATCAAATGCCACTGCCAACTGATGTAACATCAGATGCTGCATCCTCGTCCTCGGCCGGATCCCCTGCGGGTGCATCATCTGGTGCAACTCATACTGCTTCAGCAGCTGTAAGTTGAGCCTCCACTTGCTTAATCCTGGTGTGGAGTATATCTAGGTTCCACTCTACAGTGTTCAGCCGGTCTTCCATATCCACACATCCATTTGCTAAATTCTCATTGACTTTATCAGTGACTGCTAAATCTGTAGTCAGTTTGTCAATTTTCTGATTCATCAGAATCTGTCGCTCTAATATACCAGAAATCTCTCCTGCTGCATCTCTCATGTTCCGGATCTCCCGGTCCATCCTAGCTACAAATGCAGCAAACACCTGCTCAAAGGGGTACTGCAATTGTGGCAAAGCTCGAACAGAAGACGATGAAGAAGAAGCAATGTCAGCAGTGAGTGGAGGTGGGACTTCCTCCTCGCGGATCCAGTTCCTGATCCTATCAGGATACCAATCCCAGTCTTGCGTGTTACCTCTGACACGCACATGAATAGGCTCGTCATACCCTACAGTGGTATTGATCGGGTTGAGTCGACGTCTCCTCGGCTCTGGCAAAGGTACGGTAGGAACATCGTGCTCCTGAACGACTTGGGATGCGTGTGAATTAGGCGGGGTCGACATTTCCTGTAACAAGATGAGTGAGTGCATTTATGAGTGTAAGTGCTGTGTAACTAATCCATGTACGTGGTTATAGTCTAGTATGCATTTCCTAGTTCTCTATAAACCTGGTTCTGATACCAATCTGTCACACCCCCAAAATCCACTAACGGAGTTTTACCGTTAGGAGCGTGACATACCAGGATCTCAGTCATTAGTTACTTTGAACGACTCTATATGAGTTTAAGAAAACCACTAGTATTGCTCATAGTCACGATGCAACACTAGTAATGAAAACACTGATTTAATGTAAGACTGCGGAAGCGAAAAGTTAGATGAAAAGCATACGCCAAAACAGTCGCGCCAAAAATAAATAATTCAACAATAAATAAAATAAATAGTTCTTGAGTTTGAAAATGATGAACTTCGAATGCATGCATGCCTTAGCTTGTGCTTGTACCTTAATGACCTGAGAAAACATGCTAAAACGTGTCAACACTAGGTTGGTGAGTTCACAGGTTTCAATGTTTGTAAGGTTTACTAGATAAAACCATTTACAATTTATATCATAGGTAGCTAACCTAATTACATGTTACTAAAGCGTTTCGACACCGAAGCTGACTGTTTATGTTTGAACTGCCTCCTACCATGACTATCATGATCAATGGTAAATGTTTAGGTCAATGTTACACCCGTTCGACTACCTGTCGTGTTAGCGCGACTAACGCGGGTGGGGCTTGTCAATGCCCAGTAGTACTACTCAAGATTACCTCGCTATCCCATATATTAAACGGTTCGATAAGTAAGGACTTACATGATATGTTTGCGCTTAGTACAACAAGTGATATAAATGAAATGTAAGATCTAAATGTTTGTACCCATGTTTTCTCCCCCAAGTTTAAACCATAAGAAAAGGGCCGTGAAACTCACCTTAGAGTGCGTGCGAAAGAAAGCGAACTTAGAATGCTTGATGACTAACTGCCACCTATAAACACCGGTTTATAAGTGCGTGTTTGTGCAAGGCGATAGGAACCCTAAGTATCCAAACAATCTCATTTGTTTTAATGGTTTAGAAAATATTTATTAGTTTGACTCGACGACCCGTTTAGTGACTTGCATAACAACACGCTTAGCACACAAATAATTCACGTTTCATGCTACCTAAGTCATAACTAATTTAGCATGGCAAGTTATGTCTACATAATGCACGTTCAACAAAGTTCCTACTTTTAACAATATATGAACACCAGTTTGGTTTCAATAGGTTACGTCATCTCTAACACGTTTGCATGATCATGACATGTTTATCTACACATACTAATGCATGAAAAATTATTACAACATACACTTCAAGTCTAGACATCAAGTTTCAAATTCTAAAAGTTTCTACTTTTAGTAACCTATGATCTAAGCATGCTATTTGTATCCAACAACACTTTAACAAGCTTCATAATAACATACAAGTATCATTTAATAATGTCATGCACGTCAAGAAACTTCACATTCAAAAATCATCTTTCAACAAAGTTTCCTCTTTTAGTAAGTCGTCCATTACACGCTTTGTTTACACAATAAACACGTCTAATCAATCCCAAATCTTTCAACTAATATAATTATAACTATATTAATCATAATTCACGTCTAGCATGCAATTCCTATACTTCACATAATCAACAAAATTCAATTTACATATCGTATAACAACTAGGGTTTCATATACGTTCATAAAATCATCAATACGATACAACAATATCAAACAATTAACTAATTCATTATCATATTTTGAAATCATTAAGTTTGGATAATCTAGGGTTTCGATCTCAAAAATAATAATGAAATAACGACGGATTTTAATAAAACGACTTACGTAGGAACGTCGAGAGGAGTCCAAATACGCGTTCAATTGCAAGATCGGAGATCGAATCGATGGCTTTTGGGTGCCTCTTGGTCTCGGCCGAATGGGGTGAGGGGTGGAAGATCGCGACGGCTAGGGGTGGGGTAGGGTTTGTGTTTATTTTATTTTTTTTAAGTTCTTTATATAATACATGCACTAATGGGTTTTTAAGTTGGGCTTCAGGTTTAATTAAGGCCCATAGGCTATTATTATTAACTAACACTTAATAATAATTAAAACTATCAATTATTATTTTTATAAAAAAACTCTAACTTTTATAAAAATACTACATACGATTAACATGCACGATAAACAGAATATTCACATAGTTCACGTAAAGTCACGTAATCACATAAAACTCATATAATTCATATTAAATATAAATTATTAAATGTTTGTAATATTAATCTTGATTACTCACCAACGTTCCGGGTTAGACTCGAGTGTGATCCGGTAACTCTACGGATTACCGTTGTGTGTGAAATAACTGACACATTTAATTAACCTAATTAAAAGCCATGCACGTGTGACTAACTGAGATAACTGAGTTTGCAATGAATAATGTTTGAACTAACGAGGTTTGAGTTAACCTGAAATTGCCGAATGTCACAAAATAAATATAAAAAGGATTATAAATTCCTTCATATAGGTTTAGTGCAAATAGCTTTCAAACCTTTGACCCTAGAAGGTCTTCTAGAAAGTTTTGTAGCAGCTCTAAGATATGCTAGAAATCTTGACTGCAAACAATCTCTAATAGGGATTGTCCAAACTAGTCTGGCTCATGGACCATTCTATTTTAATGTTTATCCAAATTTACAATTATCTTTATCAGATGTTAATATATCAGACGCTTTAACTTTAAACGTTAAAACTCATGGTTATAACTATGCTCCAGGTTCAGAGGTTATCTGTATATGTTATAGAATATATTATAAACCTTTATACACTTTAAATCCTCAGTGTAGAATGGTCGATAAACCATTAAATGAAACAATAGTAATAGAAACTAATTTTGGTAAATCTAATATAACTATCTGAAGAAAGATAAAATGGGAAGAAATTAACTTTCCAGAAAACTGGATCCTTGATAAGGCTACAACATCTTAACAATATGTTGATAATAACCCTTTAGAAATTATACAATCTGCAGAAGGAACTGTCCAAATCCAATTTGAACAGATTAGAAATACTTCTTCTATACCTAGATCTTTATCTTCTAGGTCTTTGTCCTCTCGACAACATATATCTCCTCTGGGATATACTGTTAGAAGCCCTTCTAGAGCTTCAACTTCAAGAGTTAGGGAAACTTTCCCTACAACAGAAACATTTAATAGATTAAGGATAAATCCTGACAATATAGTCCAAGTAGATCCGGAATTAACCGAATCAGAAGTCGAATTTGTTTAATGGATTTTAAAGAAAAAATATATTTTAATCCGGGATCTCCGGTTAGAAAAGAAATTAATAAAGAATTTCAATTACCAAAATGGGAATTATTTAGAAATTGGTTTTTTAATAATTTTAAAGAAACCGATGTAAACTTCTTTAAAGAAGAATATTATAAAGATTTAATTATAAAAAATGAGATTATACCATTTATTCTTTGGTTTATAGAAAAATACACGGGAAGTATTATTTCCGTTATTGAAAGAGAGTTCATTATTAAAGGAGAAAAATTAATCTTTAATGTTTTTCCTCCTACTCAATCTTTTAAAATTGAGAAGGATAATGAAGTAAGATATTATCAAACCTTTCAAAAATTGTTAGAATGAGATATCTTACCTATCACGATTTCTCATATAAATGATTTAATTAAACAGCAGAATTATACAAATTTATATTTAATAATCCTAGGAGAATAAATCCATGATTTGTTTGCTAAAATGGATAGGATAATATTCTACTTAAAAGAGAAAAGTATATCTGCTAAACCAGCTTCTCTTCAAGAAAAAATTGCTACTCTTAGTATACAACTTCCTCCGAAAGTCATAGATTTTAAATTAAAATCTAAAGATAGTCTGGTAGCAACTTTAAATGAGACAATGAGCACTCTAAAGAGTCTTAAGATAAGTATTAACAGATTTCTCTGAAGAAAATTACCAAGAGAAAATTAGGGATCAAATCTCCAAACTTTCTAAATGGACAGATAAGCCTACTCAGAGAAAATACTATTATCGTAGACCTACCACACAAGATGTTCTTATAAAAGAACAAGAGTATATAGTAAATAACTCTTATAGTGGGAAAATGATATATGAACGGAACATAGACGGTCAATCAAAAGGATAGATATATAATACTGTCCATAGAATTCTTATGTATAGTACAATTTGCAAAAATAATAATAACTCAGTAAAAACCATAGCTAACATGATAATATCAGGTTTTACTGGCCAACTAAAAGGTTGGTGGGACAATTATTTATCCCAACCAGATAAGGATAAAATCCTTAATAGCGTCAAACAAGAAGAAGGCGCTAGTACCAGCAATACCGAAAGTAATGCTGTATACACCCTAATAGTATATATTATAGCACACTTTACTGGAAGATGGTCTGAAGATTCTGAAAATATTAGAACTCTTCTCAAGAATTTAAGATGTAGAACTCTGACATCTTTCAGATGGTATAAGGATACCTTCTTATGTAGAGTCATGGAACTCCCCGAGGCTAATAGTTCTCATTGGAAATCAAAATTTATAGATGGACTTCCTTATTTATTTGCTGAAAAAATAAAGAGCAAATTAAGGATAGATGGAGTCATAAATTATGACAATTATACTTATGGTAAACTCATAGGCACATGTGTTCAGAAAGGTATAAGCTTATGCAATGAGATAAAACTTAATCAACAGATTAAGAAACATTCCCTAAATAAGAAAAAAACAATTAGGAGATTTCTGTGGTCAATTTGGCATAGAAAATAAGGCTGATAAGACTATGAATACTAGGAAAAGAAATTCTTCTCCAAAGAAATATCATAAAAGAAAAAAATATAGGAAAGAAGAAAAACCTTATAAGAGGAAAAAAATATAAAGAAAGAAAAGAATTTCCTAATGATTTTAAAAAAATTATAAAGTGCAGAAAATGTGGCAAATTAGGCCACAAGGCAAAAACTTGTTGGGTTCGAAAGAAACTTAACAAAATTGAAGATAGAGAATTAAGATATAAGATTAATGAAATCTTATTACATGACAGTTTTGAAGAAACTGATTCTGAGCAATCTTCCTCAGAAGAAGAAAAACTAAATATTTTAAAATATGAAAGTTTTGATTCCTCTGAATCAGAGGAAGATCATTGTCGAGCAAACTGTAAAAAAGATTGCTGCAAAAACCCTTCTGGAATGACAGAAGAAGAACTTTATCAAATTATTTCTCAATTCCAAAATATGGAAATTAATGTTTTAAGCAACGAGATTTTAGATCTCTTAAAAGTCATAACTGATCCTAAATAAAAGAAAAATTGATTTCTGAATACCTAAATCAACAAAGGAATGAGGAAGCTTCTTCCTCAAATAATCCTTAACAGGATTTAAAACATTTTTCTCTAGTTGAATTAAAAAGACAACTAGCCCATAGAAATTAAACTTCTAGACCTGTTAATATACAGGATTTAAAAATTGAAATTGATAACCTAAAAGTTGATATCAAAATTCTTCAAAAGGATAATAGGAACCTAGAAGAAAGAATTTTTAAGCTTGAGATTCCTCAGAATAAAACCTTCAAAGAAATCCCTCATAGTAGTCAAGGAGGATTTTTAGAAAGTATTGTAGATATTATAACTACACAAAAATGGAATATTAAAATAAAACTTCTCATAGAAGATAGTTTTTTCATAACTGTTACAGCACTAGTTGATAATGGTGCTGATCTGAACTGTATCCAGGAAGGAATTATTCCAACTAGATACTTTCATAAAACCTCCCATAACTTAAGTTCTGCGGGATGAGAAAAATTAAAAATTGAATATAAAATACCGCAGGCTCATATTTGTCACAATGAAACCTGTATTCCTTCTAGTTTTATTCTAGCTAAAAACCTTACTAGTCAAGTTATACTTGGAACCCCTTTTCTAAATAAAATATTTCTTTTAAAAAATATTGATAATAAAGGGATAACTGGATTTTTCCAGAATAAAGAAATATATTTTTCATTTATTACAAATCATTTTTCTAGGACTTTGAATAATGTAAAAGAATCTCTTTTACAAGCAAAAATAAATCAAATTGATTTCCTACAAAAAGAAATATTTTCTTTAAATATTCAGGACAGAATAAATAATCCGAAATTATAGGATAAGATCAAAATAATTAATAATCAATTTACGTTACAAATATGTAATGATCATTCAAATGCCTTTTGGGATAGAAAGAAACATATTGTTTCACTCCCCTATGAAGATGATTTTAATGATAGTAAAATCACTACTAAAGGGAGAGGCATCACACTGGTGGGAGACTGTGAAACAAGCGAAGGGTGACCAAGCGGTCGAGCTAATGAGGTGGAATGATCTGAAGGCGTTAGTAATTTCGAAGTTCTGCCCTAAGAATGAAGTCCACAAGGTGGAGAGAGAGTTCCTGACTTTGCAAGCCGGACTCATGACTCACAGACAATATACTTCCAAGTACAACGAACTGGCACGCCTGGTGCCTCATCTTGTAACCACAGAAGAGAGGAGGATTCATTATTATATTCAAGGGTTGCCTCCAAAGATACGTACATTTGTAAATGCCAACACATCGAGTACCTTTGAGTCGGTGGTTGTTCTAAGCGGAGTTGTCTACGATGACATTGCCTCTGAAGTCATTTCTGAAGTGCCCATGAAACAAGCGGCTAAGCGGACTGGGGAGGACCTTTAGGGTCCTAATGATAAGAGGTCAAGGTTAGAAGCGGAGGGTTTGTGTCGAAAATGTGGAAAAAGGCACGGAGGAGAGTGCAGAGCTGGGCAGGTGGGATGTTTCAGGTGTGGCAGGTTTGGACACCAATCGCGGGACTGCCCGGAAAGGCCAAGATGCCACAATTGTGGGGAACAGGGACACAGGAGCCGAGATTGTAGGAAACCCAAGAAAGCGGAAGCGGGAGGATCCGGAAAGGGTAAGGCTGCAGAGAAGGAACCTTACATCAACAAGGCCACAACAAGGGTTTACCAGATGACTCAGTAAAGTGCGTTGCAAGCTCTTATTTGTTATATGGCAAGTTTATGCTATTATTTCCTTACTAAATTAGTTAGCCCCATTAGTCTAGATGCCTTAGAATTTGAGATAGCCCAAGGTCAAGCTCCCAGTGGTAGTTGATCACAATGGCCTTCATGACCAAGCTGCCTTGCATAGCTACGGTTCATGCCACCCGTTCTGTGATTTGCTATCAGTGTAGCTTATGGCAGGTTTCGAGGACGAAACCTATTGTAAGGAGGGTAGACTTGTAACATCTCGAGTTTTAGAGCACGAGAGAATTCACGAGGAATTAAAACTTAAATAAAAAGAAAGGAAGCGGGCTTGGGCCGGGGTGTATGGGCCGAAAGGGGTAGGGTTTGGGCCCTTATAAGCCTCAAGATCAGCCAAAAGCCCTCATTTGCATCATCCATTTCCGTTTTCTAGAGAGAGAGGAGAGAGAGAGTCTAGAGAGTGAAAGTCCCGGTTTTCGGATTAGAGCCTCAAGGATCATTAGCAAGAGTCTCGTGAGTGTTTAGCAACGAAAAGGAAGTGATTACAAGTAACCGATTCTCCTAGATCTGAGTTTTAGTTCGTATTTGGGTTTTTCGGGTTTCAGGTGAAAAGATTATGTTTGAACGGATGAAACTGAAAGATAAGCATAGATTTGAGTTCCTTAATGGAAAACGAACGTTTTGAATGCAATCAGGTTCGGGATCTTGAAGTGATCAGACCCGAATGCGAAAGTTAGGGTTTTTCGCGAAGAACAGGTCGTGCGTACTTATCAAGTGCGCACAGAGCAGGTCCTGCGCTAAGTGCGCAAGAAGAGGAACCTGCGCACTTGCTAAGTGCGCAGGAAGCAGAGTCTGCGCACTTGCTAAGTGCGCAGGCATCAGGACTGATCAAATGAAGTCAGTATGTTAGAGTAGTTAAACCATTAGAGTCAGTAGTGGTCTGATATGTATTTAACTAATCAATTCAGATCGGAAGTGACGTTGTTGGACCTTGATTAGGACAACCCGAATTAGTTTACCAGGTGAGTTCTAATCCCCTTTTTGCCTTCTTTAGGGGTGGTGTGCATACTTAGTGTAAAGCGTTTATTATATTTTATATATTATAAACTGAAGTGAAAAACTATGTTTAGTGTAAAGTTTAAAAGAGGCAAAAGTACGTTTTAGTAAAGCAAAGATATATCATTTGACAAGCGTTTACTATATTTTTATATACATAAACAAAGGCATGATATATGTGTTAAGATATATTTCAGTAAAAGCAAAGATATATCATTTGGCAAGCGTTTACTATATTTTTATATACATAAACAAAGGCATGATATATGTGTTAAGATATATTTCAGTAAAAGCAAAGGTAAATGGTAAGCGTTTACTATATTTTTATATACATAAACAAAGGCATAATACATGTTAAGTTATGAACAAGATTTACAGAAAGTTTTATGAACAGTAAAGTGAACAGTAACGTAAACAGTTTTCCTTCGGGAATATGTACCAGCTATAAAGGTCCTTGGGACAGATGTTACTTGTACAAGATGTCAGATATGGGTTCTACCCATTAGTAAGAACCTTAGGGTTCGTTAACAGTTGTACAATTGGGATGAGTGACGGCGGTCGCTCGGGAGGTCCACGCAACCTCCCCTTAGTGTTAAGCGGTATTGTCAGTTCATGGACGTTAGCCATGGGGGCATTGACCAGGTACTCGTTGGTTCATGGATGTAAGCCATGGGGGCGGTACAGTAATTACAAGGAATTGACGGATAAGCGGTATTGTCGGTTCATGGACGTTAGCCATGGGGGCATTGACCAGGTACTCGTTGGTTCATGGATGTAAGCCATGGGGGCGGTACAGTAGTGACAAGGAATTGACGGTTAAGCGGTAGTGTCGGTTCATGGTGTAAGCCATGGGGGCATTGACCAGGTACTTGTCGGTTCATGGATGAAAGCCATGAGGGCAGTACAGTAAAGAGAAATTGACGGTTTATTATACGTTTTAAACTGTTTGAAAAGTAAACTATGTAAAGTTTAGCCTTATGGGCATTATATATATGTTTTAGTAAATCTTTTGTATAATTGATTTAAAGTAAACGTTAGAACTCACTCAGCGTTGCTGATTTTTAGTATGCACATCAGTTAAGTGTAGGTGGCAGTAGATGGACATAGATGCTTAGCTTGGCTTGGCGAGAAGAGTTACCCGAAGATCAGCATCTGGCATCCTGTTTATGTTTCCTTTTGATTATGTTGATTAAGACAAGTTTCAGTTGTATTTGACAAGTTATGTTTAGACATGTTATGTTTCCGCTGCGTATGTTGAAGTTTAAATTGTTTCCGCTGTGTTAATGAATGTCTTATGTTTAAAAGTGCTATGTGTTGATAAGTAAATCCAATAAATGAGGCCTCCCGGGTTTGGGGCATCACACAAACTGGGCTCAAAGTCCACATAAAGAAGTCATACTTCTTCTAGAAAATAAGGACATCAAATGGAAAGATAATCCATGGCTGTTAATAAACTGATATATGGACACAGGATTCTATCCTATGGAGGCTTATAAGCCCAGATATTTCTATGAGCAAATTCTTAAAAAAGAAAATTACGAAATAAAACACTATCATACTGGTCAGCCTGATGTTTATAACTTCAGTAAAATAGTGGTGAAGCAGATTATATCTATAGAAACATGGGGAACTTCTCCATTAAAGGAAATGGAGCTTATACATCCCCAAACCAAAGCCCCAATTCGTTATAACTATTGGGACTATAAAAATGTTTTTTATAAAACATTTTTATATGAGAACCCGAAACAAAAGCATTCGTGGTTTATAAAAATATGTTCTCATGTTTACGAACAGGAAATTCCAGTCTGGTTTTATAAATGGTGGCAATCATTTGTCCCTTCAGTGAAAATTCTCCCTGATTTATTTAAGACTCTTTATACTCGATGGGTGGAAGTCTCTCCAGTTCTAATAGAGGCCCAGCAGGATGATAATTTTATCAAGAATATGCCTGTTTCACATTTTTATATTGAATTTAGTATTCCATGGTGTAACATCCCAAAAATAATAAATAAGTAAATAATAAAACGATAGATACTTAATCGTCATAAAACAAAAGAAAATCGGATGGGTTTGGGCTCGGCTCCAACGGGCCGATGGAAGCCCAAGTATATAAGGGGCAAGGCAGCCCGCCTCGCCATTTCAACCTTATTTCATCACTCTAGAGAGAGAAAGGGAAGCTCGGGTCTAGAGAGAGAAAGTCGACGGATCGACACGAGATTGAAGGAGCACGTTACTGCTGAGCTCGTGAGCAATACCTCCGAATCAGAATTCCAATCCAGGTAACGATTCGACCATAATCTGAGTTTTTGTTTGTTTTGAGGTTTCTCGGGTTTTAGCTAAATATGAGACATTTTTATGGATGAAACCTGATAATAAGCTTAGAACTAACATCTATGATGAAAACCGCACGTTTTGATCAAAGAAAATTGTTAGATTGGCATGATCAGGTTAGCATGCAAGAATTTCGGATTTTTGTCCAGGAAACAGGTATTGCGTACTTATCAAGTACGCAAGAAGGACATCCTGCGTACTTACCAAGTACGCAAGAAGAATGCTCTGCGCACTTGTCAAGTACGCATGAGCAAGGCCCTGCGCACTTACTAAGTGCGCAGGCAACAGGCTGGTTAAGTAAAGTCAGTATGTTTAGAATGATTAAACCGTTAGAGTCGGGATTGGGTCTGATGTGTAATTAACTACCTAATTCAGATCGGAAGTGACGTTGTTGGACCCTTGTTTAGGACAACCCAGATTAGCTTATCAGGTGAGTTCTATGTGCCCCCTTCTATGTTACGTGCAAATCAATTTAAATGTTTTGGGGTTGAAGTGTATACACTAAATGAATAAATGCTATGAATGTCAATGTGATCATACGTGGTATACAAATATATATATACACCTATATACGAAAATGAATTATATGATTATGAAGAATGAATGAAAGAATGACATAACGTAAATAAGTGAAGTCTTGCTTTATATTATATATATTGCATGTTATGAATGTATGTAAACGTTATGAATGCTTCTATGACAACGGCTACTTCGGTAGACGGACGACCACGTGACTATTTTGCAACCGGGACAAAAACGTTCCTTCGCAATCTAGGACGTATAAGAAAGGTACTCATGGACGGTCGAAGCAAATGCCTTATTACATGTAGAACGGTTGCATACATAATAGCCACGTGGGAAACGGATGACCTAGGGCAGACGGGTTAATGACCGTACTACGATGGTAGAACGGGTTAAGAGCGGAAGGACAAGGGTTGCCAGACGGATTTATGTATCGACGGACGGTTTTCTAGAGCCGGACGGTTTATGAAAAGGGCGACGACGGTAGCTCTCACTGCGATGTCTTTGTGACATTCGCGACAAGTATGATGGGTTGATCACCCTTATGTTTATGGCCAAATGAATGTTCTCCCCGAGTAAGTATGTATGTACATATGTATGTACTCAGTATGAATGTTATGTGAGAATAGTAAAGCAAAGAATATGTAAAGGCTCGAATGTTAAGTATATTATATATATATATATATAATACTCATGATAAAATAAATATTATGTATGATTGTCTTTAAACTAGAACTCACCTGCGTTAGCTGACTTTTAGTATACATTTAAGGTAGAGGAAGAAAGGGTCGTACGATGGCGTGAAGGTTACCCGGCACAAGACTGACATCCCACTTTTATATATGTTAAGACAATGTTATGTTTTTAATTGTTAAGACTTCCGCTGTTATGTCATGTTATGCTACATTATGTAATGATTGAATTCGAGTGTTTTAAATTTAAGCTCAGTATTTATGACTATGTTCATGAGTAAATCCAACAAGTGAGGTTACCCGGGAATGGGGCCTTACACATGGATATGGAAATGGTCTCCAGAGGTCGATTATGACTACCAAAATATTATTTGCATTTAAAGAACCTTTTTCATAAAATTCTGGAAAAAGACGACCCTAAAAAACATCGATGGTGTCATAGAAAGTTTCGATACTATCGAAAAGATAAAGAAGACTATTGCTGACTACACGAATCAGCAAAACAGCAATCCTCATAAGGAAGCTCCTAGTCCCTTCAGACACATTGTCAGAAGAATCCAAACTCTCAAAGGGACTGATGATATCAGTAACAAAGAAATCATGGATTTCTATTTTTCAGAAATGAAGAAAGATATGATGAAGAATCTAAGAAAAGAAGGAGCATCTCCTTCAACAATGTCCACATCTTCCCAAACTGAAGAAGACGATGACCAAATCCTTCAAGAAGGACAGGATACTGATCCTGTAGATGAAGATTATATCAATAACGTCCTTGCAGAATACAGGCAAGCATTCATCCCAGAAGAATCTTCAAGGAAGCTCAAAGGCAAAGGACCACAATAGACCCCACGGCACGTTCTTACAAAAGCAGACTCCAATAATCGGTGGAGTGGAAGACAAAATTATGCATTCTGACATAATAATGGCCAAACACTATTTACTTTTAGAAAAGCTAGCAAAATAATTGCTATATTACTGTTTTCTCTTTTGACAAATTTGTCATGTAGGACCCATGAAGGGACCATTGTATGTTTATCTTTTCCTTTTCTCCGCCTATATAAGGGGACTCTTATGTATTGTAAAATCACCCCGGAGAACATCTCCAATACTCTCTCTCTCTCTCTTGTACACATCTCTTAAATAATATTTGAAGTTGGAAGTTAGAAGCTTGGTGAAACGCCCAGAATTACTGGTAAAATTTTAATTTATTTAATTTTTTATTTTATGATTGCCTCCTTCAGAGTCTTTAAGTGTTGATATGTCATGATAACTTGAGCATAAAAAAAAGTATAAAATTAAAAATGTTTTCAAATAGAATTTAGACAGGTTAAGAACAGAGTAGAATTATAAGGTGGTGGTTGAAATCTTGGGGACCTTGTAGCCGCTAATGCCAGAATGGGCGCAAAGGCTTTTTATGGTCTGACCTTTACTAACCTCATCTTAAAATGATACACTGTACTTGTAAAATATCCTATGGTTTAAAATTTTTAAATGTTTTTAATCTTATACTATAACTATTATGATTTTTTAAGATTTATTTTAAGTTTTGATTTATATATATATATATATATCGTATCAAATGAAAACCCTGTGTTATTGTGAAAACCCAAAAACTCAATCCTAGCCACTCATTTTATTTCTATTATTTTTGATTTATTTTATACATTGAGGGGTGTTTTGGTAATTTACCATATAAAATCCATTTTTTCTCTCTCTTAAGCACAATCAGATCTTCATTTGATCATCTTTGTTTTTATCCGTTTGTTGTATTTTTTCTTATTTTTATGTGTGAAAAATTATGTTTTTTGACACCTTTCATGTCTAGATAGTGTAGACAAGCACATGAGGATCGAAGTATGTCAAGAAGATCGGGGCTCAAGACGGTGTAAAAATCCGGATTCAAGATCGAGTTTTATTTTACAAGTAGGGTTTGATTTTTACACACGTGTATTTGCTTTTTAAACATGTGTATTTGATTTTTTTCACAAACGTAAACTAAATTTACACTTGTGTAAAGAGTTATTCACGTGTATTAATTTGATTTTATTATGTTTATACAGTGAAATTATTAGTTTTATGGATATGTTTTAGGTTTTACAACACATGTGTAAAAAAACGTGTTTCTTCATTTGTTTTATAGATCTAGAGATAGTTGTAAAAAAAGGGAAAATTCATATTAATTATGATTTAATTAAAAAATAAATAAAAAGTGTAATTACTTTTATACCCTTGTGCTAAATATGGACCACATGTTTTTTTTCAATTAAAATAAAAAAATCTAGATTTAATAATAACCACATAATAAAATCTTCAAAAAAGAATATGTGGCTCATATGGAGTTTTTGAATTTTCACAATAACAAAGGCTTTTTATTTGATACGTCTTTTATATATATATATATATATATTACAAACTAATCATAAACTTTTAAGTTTATAAAAGTGAGTTTTATTTTATAACAAGAAAAATAATAATAATAATAATAATAATAATAATAATAATAATAAAACGAATAATGATAAATAGGTTTTAGGTTTTATAAGTTTTATAAAATAAATTTCTTAATTTAAAAGGATTATTTATCAAAAGAATTAGTTTAAACCCCCTCTATAACTTTTGATATCCCCCTCAAACCTTTGAACCCATCCAATTGAAACCCCCTTCCACATTCATGAACCCTAGAACAAGAACAATATCAATTTTGACTTTGGAAAGTCAAAACTCATTCAAATCACTTCATTTTCCTGAAATTTCGGGATTTAAACCTTCCTAAATCAGATTGCCATTCATTTGCGATCGTTAGGGATTAGAAACTATCCAAATTGATTTAAACCTTCTTAAAACCCAAGCCCACTCTAACAAGGTTACGGGTTCGAGACCCACTGGCCTTCTTTTCTTCTTCTATTTTTTTTCCTCTTTTTAACACACTTATATAATTATGTTTTCTAAAAGTTGATTTTTTACTATACATCTATTGTTTTTAAAATAAAATGAAGAAATCTTGGGTATTCAAGAAATAGGAACTATAAACATTTATTTTAAAATATAAGAAAACTAATATTTTGAGAGGTTATATTTTATGTTGACAAATTAAACTGAAATAAATAGCTTTAAAAATATAACTAGAATCGTCATTTATTTTAAGGTTAGGGTTTTAATAAACATAAAGGATTTGACGAATCACTTTCAAATAGAAATTTCTTTTTACCTAAATGTTTCATCTAACGACTTGATTTGTTTCTTTGGAGTCGGTTAGTGTTATTATCTAAACGAAAAGAGTATTTTAACAAACTAGTCTTACTCACTTTTGACGTTGTCTTAATAATATAAATAATACATTAATATATTTATATTTGCTAATAAATAAATGTTATTGGCACCGAGTTTTCTTTCACAACTAATTTTTTTTTATAAAACACCGTTATTATAATACAAATTATAACTTTATTGAACTTAATATCAATGAAGTTCGTATCTTTAATATTCTCGTTCATTCGTCCGTTCCTAAATCTTGATGTCCCAATCGTTCCGTTCTTATTCCTTTTAATCGTTTCTATATACCAAATAACATATCTTATTTAACTTAGCGCATCTTTGATTCTTGTTGCTACAAGATACAAGTACAATCCTCTACATATCAAGATTAGATTTATAGCCCCATTTTTTCTTTTTACTTTTGGGGTGAAACATGCATACATATGGCTTGATAACTCAAACTTTTTATCAAATCAAATTCTTGAACAAGTGATTTCAATTATGTGCTTGATATTTGAACACTAATAACAATATTGCAATCATTAACTTGTTTACAGCCTAAGGTAGTACTAGTATGGCCATATAGGGGAAACCGATATAATAACGACACAATCTTTGGGATTGTGGATGCAATAACATTTCAATGGCACAATCTTTAGGATTGTGGATGCAATAATATTTCAACGACACAATCTTTGGGATTGTGGATGCAATAACATTTCAACGGCACAATCTTTGGGATTGTGGATGCAAATAACAAAAGGGTTAATTGCAAGAAGTTTTGTGTTAATATGCTTGCACACTTGTTTGAACTTGTATAGAATTTGTTTATATCTTTTATGTCAATTTATCTTTATAACTTATAAAACCTATGTTTCTCACCCACTTTATGTTTACCCATTTTACTTTACATGTTTCAGGAAATAATAACTAAGAGATGAAATATCATATAGGATTGCTCAAGGACTTAATAAATAAATTTAAATATTGTTTTCATTTGATTGTTTTGAAACAAGTGTTGAATATTAAAGATGAAATTAATAAATTATGTGATGCCTTAGCATTTGTCTTTATACATTGTGCTATGAACTAAATGTGTGACACCTCGCGTTTTTGTCTTAGCGGGGTGTGAAAGATTGGTATCAGAGCCTTGGTTATAGATAATTAGGCTTAGAAAGACCTAGACTATAACCTAAGACTCCCTTACACTTTCATAGGAACTTTATGTGATTTATGTGCTAACCTTATTTCTTCTTAGCCATGTCATCCTATTCAGCCAATGTATCTCATAACACGTATGTCCACTTGGATCTTTCTCCACCCACTTACCACTCAAGAAAAGGAAGTTTGCTCGAGAAGATGAATCTCACTCTTAGGCCTCAAAGCCCAATCCATGATATTCTCATCATACCCATGGGTTCAAATGATAGGTGTTAGTAGTATATGATGGCTCGAAGAGTGGGTGTAGGTCCATGAATGGTTCTGACTAAGGAAATATTTGGTACTTAAGTGCGCCCCTTGTGACCCACCTCTCTTTCCTGGGAATCTTTTCGTGGCTGCACTGCTTATAGGTCAAGTATACTTCTAACATGTTATTATGAGAACTCGGTGTTATGACTAGTCAAATTTTAATTTCATAAAAACATTTGTACCTGACGCAATAACATTTCAATGGCACAATCTTTGGGATTGTGGATGCAATAACATTTCAACGGCACAATCTTTGGGATTGTGGATGCAATAACATTTCAATGGCACAATCTTTGAGATTGTGGATGCAAATAACAAAAGGGTTAATTGCAAGAAGTTTTGTGTTAATATGCTTGCACACTTGTTTGAACTTGTATTGAATTTGTTTATATCTTTTATGTCAATTTATCTTTATAACTTATAAAACCTATGTTTCTCACCAACTTTATGTTGACCCATTTTACTTTACATGTTTTAGGAAATAATAACTAAGAGATGAAACATCATATAGTATTGCTCAAGGACTTAGCAAATAAATTATAACATTGTTTTCATTTGATTGGTTGTTTGTGTTTTAAACAGGTGTTGAATATTAAAGATGAAATTAATAAATTATGTGATGCCTTAGCATTTGTCTTTATACATTGTGCTATGAACTAAATGTGTGACACCTCGCGTTTCCTCTTTGGCGGGGTGTGACAGATTGGTATCAGAGCCTTGGTTATAAATAATTAGGCTTAGAAAGACCTAGACTATAACCTAAGACTCCCTTACACTTTCATAGGAACTTTATGTGATTTATGTGCTAACCTTATTTCTTCTTAGCCATGTCATCCTATTCAGCCGATGTATCTCATCACACGTATGTCCACTTGGATCTTTCTCCACCCACTTACCACTCAAGAAAAGGAAGCTTGCTCGAGAAGATGAATCTCACTCTTAGGCCTCAATGCCCAATCCATGATATTCTCATCATACCCATGGGTTCAAATGATAGGTGTTAGTAGTATATGATGGCTCAAGAGTGGGTGTAGGTCCATGAATGGTTCTGACTAAGGAAAGATTTGGTACTTAAGTGCGCCCCTTGTGACCCACCTCTCTTTCCTGGGAATCTTTTCGTGGCTGCACTGCTTATAGGTCAAGTATACTTCTAACATGTTATTATGAGAACTCGTGTTATGACTAGTCAAATTTTAATTTCATAGAAACATTTGTACCTGACGCAATAACATTTCTATGGCACAATCTTTAGGATTGTGGATGCAATAACATTTCAACGACACAATCTTTGGGATTGTGGATGCAAATAACAAAAGGGTTAATTGCAAGAAGTTTTGTGTTAATATGCTTGCACACTTGTTTGAACTTGTTTATATCTTTTATGTCAATTTATCTTTATAACTTATAAAACCTATGTTTCTCACTAACTTTATGTTAACCCATTTTACTTTACATGTTTCACGAAATAATAACTAAGAGATGAAAGATCATATAGTATTGCTCAAGGACTTAGTAAATAAATTTGAACATTGTTTTCATTTGATTGGTTGTTTGTGTTTAAACAAGTGTTGAATATTAAAGATGAAATTAATAAATTATGTGATGCCTTAGCATTTGTCTTTATACCTTGTGCTATGAACTAAAGCCTGACACCTCGCGTTTCCGACTTAGCGGGGTGTGACAGAGGATTTTCGGATTTACCTTTTTGACCCGTTACTATAAGAACATAACCCAAATTAACACATTTTCACATAATAGGTCAAAAGTGACATTAGGAGGATAATTTTATGTATTACCTTTTTGACCTGTTAGTAATAGAACATAACCAAAATTGACATATTTTCACATGATGGGTAAAAAATGACCTTCTAATTATCCTATACGGCGAAAGAGAATTTAAGATGTAATTGAGTTCCATTTACTTGAAGTGATGATAGGGTCATGACTCACAAAATATAAATGAAGAGTATGATATGTTGTAATGATGATATCGATTCGCCGATTCAATAGAGGGTTTCGTGTGTTGATAACAACTTGTCTGAGTCACAGCTTATAACGGAATCGATTCCTAAATCACTGACAAAAATATCGGGGGGTGTTATCGAAGGAAGGCTAATTTGGAAAGAAATAGCAGAAGATTTTTAAAAAATAAATAATAAAAATTTATAAAACCACTTAATTGATTCATTAAAATTTATATGTTTCCATATTTGTTATGATTTCAAATTTTAAATCTTAAATCACGTAGAACAGTTGTTAGATAAAATATGTCTCATCTTTAATAGAATTTGGACAAAATATTAATTATACTTTTGAACACATTTTTCTAAAACTTAATTTAATTAATCAATCAAAATGCGAATAAAAGAAAATAATTTACTTGAATAATTTCAACTATAATGATATGAAAAAATATAACATAACGTGATATTCAATAAAATTATAACAAAAATGAGATATTTGAATATGTAAATATATGATTGAAGACTTTTTTAATTGAATCATTACTGGTTATAAAATTGTTTTCGGTTTGTAAAATTAGTAAGAATATGCTTGAACAATTAAATTGTTATAAACAAAACTTTGAATTAAAAAATATGTAGATAAAAATCTAAAAATTAAAACGAATTATTAATTTAGTTGCCTAAAATAATATAGTTGATTATTAATAGGAGAGAAAGCGAGGAAAACCAATTCTCTAAGGCCCTAGAAAAATGACACGTGTCCCCACAATTTACTTGTTTGTTGAGTAGTATAGATATACATTAGAATAAATTACATTTTGAAGGTTTAATCTTGATAATTAGTGATATTAATTCGTTAACTCTTTGGTTGAGTTCGTATTATAGTAGGATTGAGTTTGTTTGTTTATTTGATTATTTAATTAAGTTTGAGTTAGGTTAGGATTAGTATAGGTTTATTATAAATAAATGGCTGTGATCCATGTAATTGGTGTGGTTTTTTGTTTCGGTGTTCAATAAACAAAAGGATCGAACTTGTTGGTTCAAACAACGTGTTATTGTTCGATCATCGAAGGGCTTGATTTCCAACAATTTTAAGTTCTTTAAGTATTTACTAAATTTCAGTTTACATCCATAAATTAAAGAAATACAGAAATCGTCATTTATGTTTAAATTTGTTAACAATTTTCGTCATTTCCACTAATAGACGTCTATTTTTGGAGTTAAATGCAACCATGCGCCCCTCACGTGAGGGAAAAATCGTCTTTTTGTCGTTAATAAAAGAACAAATTACACTTTTCGTCCTTTATGTTTATATCAAATTTCATATTCCGTCCTTAAACTAAGATAATATCATAAATTGTGCTTTATGTTTAAACAAGGTTAAAATTATATTGAATTATTAAAAGCAAACATGATAGTGAAAATGTCTCGTGGGATATCATCAAATCATCATAAAGAAATTGATCTTCCATATAGGGCTGATTATCGGGTCCGACCCGTCAGGAACCGGAACGGAACCGAAACCGAGAAGCTGAAAATATCAGAACCGTTAACCGACGCATTTAGTAAAGATACGGTTATGGGTCTGGCAGGTATGCGGTTCTGGTGCTTGTAACCGTTTAAAAGGAACAATCAGTAGTATAGCATCAAATTGATAGTTTAAAAGGAAAAAGTAACAGTAATTTAAACTATATGAAACAATATCCATCAATCTGCAGTTGGAGTTGAGAGTTAAGACTCCTTGGCTATATGAAACAATCTGCATGACCAAGTAATATAAAAACCATCTTTGAAAGACTAAAATTGAATTTCACTAATACACACAAGAGATTTAGTGAATTACTTCCAGGCCCGTATAACAATTAAATCATGTCTGCAGTTACTTAAATCAAACCTGCAGTAATAACTATTAAATCATATATGCAGTAATAAAAATTAAACCACATCTTGAAACAATCTGCAGTAATAACAATTAAATCAAAGGAACAATCAAAATTAAATCAAATTGACCAAAACATATAACTAACAGTTGCAACATTCAAACCATCCAAAGAGTAAAAGGTTTCAAACAATAAAAAGAAATCTAAATAAAACCATTCAAACCATTGTCAAATGAATTGTTCAAATAAATTAGCTTCAATCTTCATTCGATCTGCATATGCCAAAGTCTATCAAGAATGAAATTGATTCTATCTTGCAGCATCCAATAAAATCTTCATCTGCCAGAACGCGCCAGATCCGGATACGCGGACTGCACCCGCTGAGCCGCGCACTTGGGCCGCCACGCCGGGTACTGAACCTAGACCACCCGTAGCTGGTCAAAAATTCCAAGGCGGCTCTCAAGCGTGAGAAGTGCAAAGTGCGCCATCAAAAAGCCACATTACGCCCATCGCCCTCGTCTCCGGCCCATGCCCGTGCCCAGGCGTGGGCTCGTTGGGTGCTTTGCACCCTCCTGACTACCACTGGGTGTCATTCCTTATAAGGGAACAAGATTCTATTAATTCAAGTTTCATCATTCTACCAATGTGGGACAAGTTTCCCACATCTCAAGTTTCAAAACCCACTTGAAGCATTGATATCTAATTCATCTTCGCTCCGTTTTGGACGAAGTTTAGTTCGTTGTATCCTCTCACATACGCGAACGAAATAATAATTATATTATAAACAAATAATAATTATTTTGTCCAAAATTTACAACAATCCCCCACATGAATAGAGATCGATCCATACACTTAAGTGTCAAGATAAAATTTCAGCGGTTGAGTAATTCAGGAGAAGTAGGTGTTCCCTTTTAACCCTCATTTGTGAAGTATACTTAGTCTCCTAGCGGTTAGTAGACGCGATGTCCTTGAACCAACCCCTTTTTATGTAGACATTATTACACTCCACACAATAATTTTCCTTGTCGAGTTAACCCCTAATTATCGTGTCCGTTATGGTCATGGAACACTAGCCTGGTTCTGCGAGAGCTCTAGGATTTGTACCCCTACAATTCCATTCAAAGCGACCCCACTTCTCTCTCACATAGGTGAATTTATTCAATTCATTAAATGAAACGTACTCAACCTCCTTTGATATCACTGATTTGTTATAGGAATGGACTAGGAAGTATTCAACTCCCTTTATATGTTGGGGTACACCCCACAGTAACCCGAGTTCGTATAATTAGGTTGTCCTATTGAGCCTAGATCATGAGATCTCCAATCTTCTATGATAGGTTTTCCTTTGCACTAACTTAGTCCAAGGGATTTAGTCCCATTCCTCTCGACGACTTATATACTGCATCTTTGCTTAAGCCTTTTGTAAGTGGATACACAATGTTATCCTTTAACTTCACATAGTCAATTGAGATAACCCCAGTTGAGAGCAGTTGTCGTATCGTGTTATGTATACGTCATATGTGCCTTGATTTGCCATTATACATTGCACTTTGAGCTCTACCAATAGCCGATTGGGAATCACAATGTATGCAAATAGCCATAACAGGCTTCGGCCATCCGGGAACATATTCCAAGAATTGACGTAGCCATTCTGCCTCTTCTCCAGCTTTGTATAGAGCGATAAACTCAGATTCCATAGTGGATCTAGCTATGCGAGTTTGCTTAGATGACTTCCAAGCTATAGCCGCTCCTACAAGGGTAAACACATAACCACTTGTGGATTTGGAATCTTTTATATCAGATATCCGGTTAGCATCACTGTATCTTTCCACAACAGCTAGATCTTGGCCATAATGCAGCCCATAATTCCTCGTGTTTCTCAAATACCTTAGTAGTCTTGTCATACTCTTCCAATGCTCAGAACTAGGATTAATAGTGTATCTACTTAGCCTGCTCACAACATATGCTAAGTCTGGCCGAGTACAAGTCATGAGATACATAAGACTGCCAATTATCCTTGAGTACTCCAGTTAGGCAACACCGTCGCCTCTGTTCTTCGACAGATGGTGGGTAGTGTCAATGGGAGTTTGAGCTACACTCGTGCCCCTGACATTGAACTTTTCAAGGATTTTATCCACATAGTGTGTTTGATTCAACACAAGACCATTTTAGGTTCTAATGATCTTCACACCAAGAATCACATCGGCTAGACCCATGACTTTCATGTCAAACCTTGCTTCCAACATGTCTTTAGTAGATCTAATCATCTGATCATTACTCCCAATGATGAACATATCATCTACATAGAGACATAAAATCACATAACCTCTTGTGACACCCAGCATTTCAGGTCAATATCCACATTTCATAAACGCACGTTCATAATTATTATTTCCTGATATTTTATTTTGACTAAGTAAAATCAAGAAGTCTAGCAAAGAAGTTTGTTCCAAGTCTAGTAAACCGTAAAGAGTTACTAGAAAAAGTAAGCAGGATAACCCGACTTAATGCGAACGTAAATGGTTAAATAAAATAACCAGAAAAATATATATATATATATATATATATATATATATATATATATTACACAAAATTTACGTTGAGCCAAGATTCTAATATTTTCTTCAACGAGCCATAAAATGGTTAAAAATTATAATACCGTGAAGAATCGAAACTGAATTAAATTACCCCTTTAAAACTCTAATTGATACTGATACCATAATAAATTAATACTTAAAAATTTGTTATCATTAACCCCTAAACCTATTTCTTGACTTTCTTGGCCGAGAGTCGGGGAGCCATTCTCCCACTTGCCTATTTCACTCAAATTCAGAGGAAAAACCATACCTCTTCAGTCGAAACCTCACCTTCACTTCCAATCTTTCTCATTTTTCTTACGGCAATTTCACAATTCTCTTTCATCTCGAAGTCCAGCTTTAAAGCGAAAATCACCATAATTCGGTGTCATAAGGAGAATTTCAAGTGTTCTTGAAGAAAGCTTAGCAAAAGATTCAAGACTACTTCTCTGTTTTTCTCTAAAGATCGCCATTCTTGGTTTGAGGTAAAAACTCGATACCATCCATATTATTTGCTTTAAAACCGTAACTAAACATACAAATCGTTCAAACGCAAGTAAGATAACAAGAAAACTGTGTCAAACTCAAGATTTGAACATAAAAATATACAGAGTGAATTCTGTAAATCAAAGTGCAGATATCGAAACTATAGTTTCGATACCTGTTAGTCAATCGAAACTGGGAGTTTCGATACCTATTGATCGAAACTAGGAGTTTCGATACCAGTTATTCAATCAAAACTAGGAGTTTCGATACCGGTTGTTCTATCGAAACTAGGAGTTTCGATATCTATTTACTCAATCGAAACTAGGAAGTTTCGATACCTGTGTACAATCGAAACTAGGTAGTTTCGATACTATTCTTGCCAATCGAAACTAGGTAGTTTCGATACCTATTTCACTCAGTCGAAACTAGGAAGTTTCGACATCTGTTCTGTTCAATCGAAACTAAGAAAGCTTAGATACCTGTTCATCAGCCCCATAAGGCAGTAACTCAGAACTATTTTCATAACAAAACAAGGTTGGAAAAACTAAAAAGATAATTAAAACAAAAGTAATCAGATCGGCTAAGTCAAGTGAACAAATTGCGTTTAAGACGAGTAGTCTTAACGTGTATGTTATCCTTGTGTAAATAGGATACGGATAGGCGAATCTGCCGTCATTCAAATATTTGCTAGCATTCATACTGTCGAGGTGAGTTTCACTAATCCCCCTTTTTCTAAGTTTTTGAAATGATTTGGGGTGGAAACATACTTGTAAAAGACTTTTGTGTATAAATGAATGGAACTAATGATCTGACCGTATGTATGTATTGAGGGAACAATAAAGCGCTTAAAGTCCTCGTAATAAATTAGTAACCATTAGCTATGGATTTAGCCCGGGATTATATGAATAGTACTATTGGGGGTGACGCCTCCGGTCATGGTTAGTCGCGCTAACCAGGGGTCAAAATGGCCGAATGACCGCATATTGTCTTACTCGCAGAAAGGCGAGGGGAGGCACAGAAAGTTGGGGTTTGGTTACGGTCTCGTACATTACATACTATTTTGTATTCCTTGCAAGCTTACAAATGGGGTCAATAGATCGGATTAGTAATCATATTCATTGGTAATACATACAAAAGAGTTCTGATCAGGGTAAAGTGATCAGGTTTATCAAAAGAGTTCTGATCAGGTTAAAATGATCAGGTTTTACACAAAAGGGTTCTGATCAGGTTAAAATGATCAGGTTTTACACAAAAGGGTTCTGATCAGGTTAAAATGATCAGGTTTTACACAAAAGGGTTCTGATCAGGTTAAAATGATCAGGTTTTACACAAAAGAGTTCTGATCAAGGTAAAGTGATCAGGTTTTACACAAAAGAGTTCTGATCAGGGTAAAGTGATCAGGTTTATCAAAAGAGTTCTGATCAGGTTAAAATGATCAGGTTTTACACAAAAGAGTTCTGATCAGGGTAAAGTGATCAGGTTTATCAAAAGAGTTCTGATCAGGTTAAAATGATCAGGTTTTACACAAAAGAGTTCTGATCAGGGTAAAGTGATCAGGTTTAAAGTAAAGAATTCTGATCAGGTTAAAGTGATCAGGTTTAAACGAAAGAGTACTGATCAGGTTAAAATGATCAGGTTTAACAAAGAGTTTTGATCGGCAAAAAGATCAGATTTAAACATTGGGTTTATGATAACTCTTTATAATAACTTGTGAACTCACCAACCTCGTGTTGACAGTTTTAAGTATGTTTTCAGGAAATTGAACGTGGTCATCAGGTTAGCAATGTAGGTTACATGCATGCACGTGGATACGGCTTTTGGGAGGATTTCTCTTGTATAACTCATGGTCTTGAGTCATATTTGCGAAATCTTAAACATTTGTAAACTCAAATTGATATTTTGTAACGTAAATATTTTAAATTCAGTTATGTATCCAATTACATGTATGTGTTTGCGGTAATCATATGCTTTGGAAACCAGTGAAAGTCGCGCCTCGCGTTTCCGCCCTGGCGGGGTGTGGCAGAACTTGGTATCAGAGCCATTGATTATAGCGAACTAGGTGTCTAAAACGGAACCTAGTCTATAATTAGAATGACTCACTAAAATGTTTTCATTGCATAAGCATTGCATAACCAGTCATGTGGATATTGTAGTCACAAGTATGTCGTCACATTCACACTCTGACCCCGTCTCTGACTCTGAATCCAACGAGGAACTTTCCGCCTCACGCCCTAAAAATCGAGTACAAGTTCGCAGCTCGACACCACCCAATGTCGCCCTGGGAGAACCGCACATCGTCTACCGAAAGAAAAGCGGAGGACCAGTTAAGGTGCAAAGTGCTAGGAAGAAGGTTCGACTTCCGCGGAAGAGAAACCTGGCAGTCCGTGACCCGAAAGACTTGGAGACCGATGAGGAACCACCGAGGAAACGACCCTGTTATCACCCTACTGTGGGGACCATCCGTTGGATGCCTCGTACCCTGGCACGTTGGAGGGAGATGGAGAGCATCCCATCTACCTTTGAGCTTGGAGAGTCTTCTAACTCCCCAACACCCCTACCCCACACTGGGGAAGCCATAGAGCTCACTGTGCCTACCTTGGTAGCTCGCGTTCATACGCATGAGGAGCGTCTTGATGATCTCCTAGATGACATCCGGGCACAGGGGGATGCAGCCACGCGACTTCGTCAAGGGCTTGGATCTCGAGTTCAGACTCTGGAAGACCACACCCGAGACATACAAGGTGCCACAAACTATCTAGAGTTAAGAGCTGACATGGACTGGCAGTTCACTGTCACTGTCCGAGACATGGTGGAAGCACTGGAGGAAAGGACTTTGGCTGCAGAATTTGTGGCGAGAGCTAGCTTTGTCATGGCGGGACTTGCCATGATGATTGGGTTGTACTCCCACTTCTTCTTTTAAACCTATTATGGGCGGGTTGTGCCCATAGTACATTATGTAGTTTAAAACGTTAGTACTGATGAGGTCATGTGAACCCATCTCTTTTGTATCCTCGTCTTTTGGGAACAATGTACTATGTATGTTTTGACTATGTATGTAATGGTTTATGTTGTAATGATAGTTGTTCATGTTTGATGTTGTGGTATCCTTATGTCATGATCTATCATTATTGATATATGATGTTGTTTCTTTTTAATTGACATTTAGAAAGAACGTCATGGCACCTAAGCGTGGGACACCCCGTAACACTACTGGTGACAACAACGAGACAATTTCCCCAAACATGGAACAACTAATAGCACAACGAGTAGCTGCCGCCATAGAGCAGTATGAAGCAAACCGAAATAGCGGAGGAGGTGCAGGAGGTAGCGGTACCGCAGGGGGTAGTGGTACAGCAGGAGGTTCCGGAGGTAATAAAAATAAATAATCCATAACACATAGTCATGATCCGAATTAATGAAGTTATGACTTGTGATCCTGCAGATGCTCCAAATAGGAAGTGTACCTACAAGGCCTTCCTATCCTGCAAACCCCGCAGTTTTAATGACACCGAGGGTGCAGTAGGACTAATGAGATGGATAGAACATATGGAGTCGGTGATTGATATAAGTGAATGCACCGCTGATTGCATAGTGAAGTATTCTACCTGCACGCTCACTGATAAAGCTTTAACTTGGTGGAATACTCAAATGAAGACTTTGGGGAGAGAGACAGCGTACCAATTGTCTTGGGAAGATTTGAAAAACATGATGATTGAGGAATACTGTCCTCGAAACGAATTGCAAAAGATTGAAACTGAGATGTGGAACCTACAGATGATAGGAGATGATGTAGCGGGATACACCGACCGCTTCAATGAATTGGCACTTCTGGTACCGCATATGGTCACACCAGAACATAAGCGTGTTGAAAGGTATCTGTGGGGCCTTGCGCCTCAAATTCGTAGCATGGTAACATCATCTAATCCAATAGATGCCAAGAGTGCTATAACTTTAGCATTCAAACTAAAGGATGATGCAGTACGTAATGAATTGTTTGTGAGGAAGGAGAATGAGGAAAGTAGATCTGGGGAGAAAAGGAAATGGATGGGAAATTCAAGTAACAAATCTGGAAAACAAGAGTTTAAGAAACAAGGAACTGTGAAGGCTTTTGCAGCCAACACAGTGGAAAGAAAGGAGTATGATAGGGGCCTACCGAGATGTAAGAGGTGTGGAAATCATCATGCCGGTGTTTGCATCAAGTGTGGAAAATGCGACAAGTTTGATCACACCACTCAAGCTTGTCGAACTAACAACCGATTGGGGAAAATTAAACCGGGATGTTTTGTATGTGGTGATCTAAAACACTTCAAGAAGGATTGTCCCAAGTGGAAGAATCAGAACAACGCTCAGGCACCAGGGAGGGCATTTGTGATGGGTGCAAGGGACGCACGCCAGGACCCGAACATCGTCACTGGTACGTTCCCGATAAATAATCACTATGCCTCTGTACTTTTTGATTCGGGTGCGGATATGAGCTTTGTGTCGAATGATTTTAAATCCTTACTCGGTATTAAGGCCAGCAAACTAGATCAACGTTATACAATTGAATTAGCAAATGGGAAATTAATAGAAACCAGAGAGGTCTTTAGGGGTTGTACTTTATGTTTAGAAAACCGTACATTCAGTATAGACCTTCTACCCGTCGAATTAGGGAGTTTCGATATTGTTATTGGTATGGATTGGTTAACCAAGAATCGTGCCGAGATAGTATGCTTCGAGAAGATTGTACGTATTCCCCTACCAAACGGAGAAATTCTTTCAATTCAAGGCGAAAGGTGTATAACGATGTTAAAAATGATAAACTGCATGAAAGCTCATAAGTATCTACGCAAGGGTTATTGTGCATTCCTGGCTCACATCGAAGAGAAGAAACCCGAAGAACGTCGACTTGAGGACATACCAGTCGTCAGAGATTATTCAAAGGTATTTCCCGAAGACTTACCAGGAATACCACCATCAAGACAAGTCGAGTTTCGGATCGACCTAGTACCAGGAGCCGCACCAGTTGCACGATCACCGTATCGTCTAGCCCCTTCCGAGATGCAGGAACTGTCGAGCCAACTACAAGAGTTACTTGACAAAGGTTTCATAAGACCGAGTTTCTCACCATGGGGAGCTCCGGTCCTATTTGTAAAGAAAAAGGATGGAACCTTTAGAATGTGCATTGATTATCGGGAATTGAACAAGCTGACAATCAAAAATCGGTATCCTCTTCCTCGAATAGACGATTTGTTTGATCAACTTCAAGGTTCCAGTTTCTATTCAAAAATTGATCTACGATCAGGGTATCATCAACTGAAAATTCAGGAAGAAGATATACCAAAAACGGCTTTTAGGACTCGTTACGGTCACTACGAATTCCTAGTTATGCCATTTGGCTTGACTAATGCACCAGCTGTTTTCATGGATCTCATGAACCGCGTGTGCAAGCCATACTTGGATAAATTCGTGATTGTGTTTATCGATGACATATTGATATATTCACGAACCAAGGAGGAACATGAATATCATTTAAAATTAATCTTGGAACTACTCACGAATGAGAAGCTTTATGCCAAATTCTCTAAGTGTGAGTTTTGGATCCAAGAGGTTCATTTTCTCGGACATGTTATCAATAAGAATGGTATTCACGTAGACCCATCTAAGATTGAAGCTATCAAAAACTGGGAAGCACCAAGAACTCCGACTGAGGTGCGTCAATTTCTGGGTTTGGCAGGATATTACAGGCGATTCATCGAGAATTTTTCAAAGATAGCCTTGCCTTTGACCACGTTAACCCAGAAGGACAAAAAGTTTGATTGGACTGTTAAACAAGAATCATCTTTTCAATTGCTGAAGCAAAAACTTTGCAGTGCACCAATCCTATCCCTTCCCGAAGGGACTGACAATTTCATTGTGTACTGTGACGCATCACACCAAGGTCTGGGATATGTGTTGATGCAGAAAGAAAAGGTCATAGCATATGCATCCAGACAACTAAAAGTGCACGAAAAGAATTATACGACCCACGACTTGGAATTGGGTGCAGTTGTGTTTGCACTCAAGATTTGGAGACATTACTTATACGGTACAAAATGTACTATCTTTACAGACCACAAGAGTCTCCAGCACATCTTTAATCAGAAAGAACTTAACATGAGGCAACGTCGTTGGGTAGAACTACTGAATGATTACGACTGTGATATCAAGTATCACCCTGGCAAAGCAAACGTCGTAGCAGATGCCTTAAGTCGTAAAGAACGAGTTAAAACACTCCGTGTTCGTGCCCTAGAATTGACAATTCATACGAGTCTCACGACTCAAATTCGGATGGCACAACAAGAAGCAATCAAAGAAGAAAACAGTCAGAATGAAGCTTTACGAGGAATGATAAAGCAGTTGGAACCAAAGTCAGATGACACTTTATACTTCATGAATAGAATTTGGGTGCCATGTTTTGGTAACTTACGGGAGTTGGTTATGGACGAAGCCCACAAGTCCAGGTACTCCATTCACCCAGGTTCGGATAAAATGTATAAAGATCTGAAAGAATTCTACTGGTGGCCGAACATGAAAGGAGAAATTGCTATTTATGTCGGTAAATGCCTGACATGTTCAAAAGTAAAAGCAGAACATCAGAAACCGTCGGGATTGTTACAACAACCCGAGATACCTCAATGGAAATGGGAACAGATTTCCATGGATTTCATTACAAAGTTACCCAAGACGTCGAGCGGGTATGACACTATATGGGTAATCGTCGATCGTTTGACGAAATCAGCTCATTTTCTACCCATCAAAGAAACGGATAAAACCGAGAAACTTGCAAAGCTTTATATCAAGGAAATTGTGGCTAGGCATGGAGTACCAATTTCTATTATCTCTGATAGAGACAGCAGATTCATGTCTAGAATTTGGAAATCGTTACAAGAAGCCATGGGCACACGTCTTGACATGAGCACGGCATATCACCCACAAACAGATGGTCAAAGTGAAAGAACCATTCAAACCTTAGAGGATATGCTCCGTGCGTGTGCAATTGACTTCGGTGGAAATTGGGATACTCATTTGCCACTAGCTGAGTTTTCATATAATAACAGTTACCACACCAGCATCAAAGCCGCTCCGTTTGAGGCTTTGTATGGTCGAAAATGTCGTTCACCGCTATGTTGGGCAGAGGTTGGCGACAAACATTTAACCGGTCCTGAAGTTATTCAAGAGACCACAGATAAGATTTTCAAAATCAAGGATCGTCTGAAGGCCGCCCGTGACAGACAAAAGAGTTACGCGGATAACAGACGAAGAACTTTAGAATTTCAAGTAGGAGACAAAGTCATGTTAAAGGTCTCACCTTGGAAAGGAGTTGCAAGATTTGGCAACCGTGGCAAGCTTAACCCTAGATACGTTGGACCGTTTGAAATATTGGCTATGGTTGGCCCTGTAGCTTACAAGCTCAAGTTGCCACAAGAACTAAGCAATGTACATGATACGTTCCATGTATCAAATCTCAAGAAGTGTTTATCAGACGAGACATTAATAATACCGCCTGATGAGATTCACATAGACGACAAGTTGCACTTCATTGAGGAACCTATGGAAGTCACAGATTGGAAGGTTCAGAGAACAAGGCGCAGCCGTGTTAAGCTGGTCAAGGTACGTTGGAATTCAAAGCGCGGCCCCGAGTATACGTGGGAGCGGGAAGATAAAATGAAATCCAAGTACCCGTCATTGTTTACAAAAACACCAAGTCAGAGTGACAAGAACTGAATTTCGGGACGAAATTCTCTGTAACATGGGGAGAATGTGACACCCAGCATTTCAGGTCAATATCCACATTTCATAAACGCACGTTCATAATTATTATTTCCTGATATTTTATTTTGACTAAGTAAAGTCAAGAAGTCTAGCAAAGAAGTTTGTTCCAAGTCTAGTAAACCGTAAAGAGTTACTAGAAAAAGTAAGCAGGATAACCCGACTTAATGCGAACGTAAATGGTTAAATAAAATAACCAGAAAAATATATATATATATATATATATATATATATATTACACAAAATTTACGTTGAGCCAAGATTCTAATATTTTCTTCAACGAGCCATAAAATGGTTAAAAATTATAATACCGTGAAGAATCGAAACTGAATTAAATTACCCCTTTAAAACTCTAATTGATACTGATACCATAATAAATTAATACTTAAAAATTTGTTATCATTAACCCCTAAACCTATTTCTTGACTTTCTTGGCCGAGAGTCGGGGAGCCATTCTCCCACTTGCCTATTTCACTCAAATTCAGAGGAAAAACCATACCTCTTCAGTCGAAACCTCACCTTCACTTCCAATCTTTCTCATTTTTCTTACGGCAATTTCACAATTCTCTTTCATCTCGAAGTCCAGCTTTAAAGCGAAAATCACCATAATTCGGTGTCATAAGGAGAATTTCAAGTGTTCTTGAAGAAAGCTTAGCAAAAGATTCAAGACTACTTCTCTGTTTTTCTCTAAAGATCGCCATTCTCGGTTTGAGGTAAAAACTCGATACCATCCATATTATTTGCTTTAAAACCGTAACTAAACATACAAATCGTTCAAACGCAAGTAAGATAACAAGAAAACTGTGTCAAACTCAAGATTTGAACATAAAAATATACAGAGTGAATTCTGTAAATCAAAGTGCAGATATCGAAACTATAGTTTCGATACCTGTTAGTCAATCGAAACTGGGAGTTTCGATACCAGTTATTCAATCAAAACTAGGAGTTTCGATACCGGTTGTTCTATCGAAACTAGGAGTTTCGATATCTATTTACTCAATCGAAACTAGGAAGTTTCGATACCTGTGTACAATCGAAACTAGGTAGTTTCGATACTATTCTTGCCAATCGAAACTAGGTAGTTTCGATACCTATTTCACTCAGTCGAAACTAGGAAGTTTCGACATCTGTTCTGTTCAATCGAAACTAAGAAAGCTTAGATACATGTTCATCAGCCCCATAAGGCAGTAACTCAGAACTATTTTCATAACAAAACAAGGTTGGAAAAACTAAAAAGATAATTAAAACAAAAGTAATCATATCGGCTAAGTCAAGTGAACAAATTGCGTTTAAGACGAGTAGTCTTAACGTGTATGTTATCCTTGTGTAAATAGGATACGGATAGGCGAATCTGCCGTCATTCAAATATTTGCTAGCATTCATACTGTCGAGGTGAGTTTCACTAATCCCCCTTTTTCTAAGTTTTTGAAATGATTTGGGGTGGAAACATACTTGTAAAAGACTTTTGTGTATAAATGAATGGAACTAATGATCTGACCGTATGTATGTATTGAGGGAACAATAAAGCGCTTAAAGTCCTCGTAATAAATTAGTAACCATTAGCTATGGATTTAGCCCGGGATTATATGAATAGTACTATTGGGGGTGACGCCTCCGGTCATGGTTAGTCGCGCTAACCAGGGGTCAAAATGGCCGAATGACCGCATATTGTCTTACTCGCAGAAAGGCGAGGGGAGGCACAGAAAGTTGGGGTTTGGTTACGGTCTCGTACATTACATACTATTTTGTATTCCTTGCAAGCTTACAAATGGGGTCAATAGATCGGATTAGTAATCATATTCATTGGTAATACATACAAAAGAGTTCTGATCAGGGTAAAGTGATCAGGTTTATCAAAAGAGTTCTGATCAGGTTAAAATGATCAGGTTTTACACAAAAGGGTTCTGATCAGGTTAAAATGATCAGGTTTTACACAAAAGGGTTCTGATCAGGTTAAAATGATCAGGTTTTACACAAAAGGGTTCTGATCAGGTTAAAATGATCAGGTTTTACACAAAAGAGTTCTGATCAAGGTAAAGTGATCAGGTTTTACACAAAAGAGTTCTGATCAGGGTAAAGTGATCAGGTTTATCAAAAGAGTTCTGATCAGGTTAAAATGATCAGGTTTTACACAAAAGAGTTCTGATCAGGGTAAAGTGATCAGGTTTATCAAAAGAGTTCTGATCAGGTTAAAATGATCAGGTTTTACACAAAAGAGTTCTGATCAGGGTAAAGTGATCAGGTTTAAAGTAAAGAATTCTGATCAGGTTAAAGTGATCAGGTTTAAACGAAAGAGTACTGATCAGGTTAAAATGATCAGGTTTAACAAAGAGTTTTGATCGGCAAAAAGATCAGATTTAAACATTGGGTTTATGATAACTCTTTATAATAACTTGTGAACTCACCAACCTCGTGTTGACAGTTTTAAGTATGTTTTCAGGAAATTGAACGTGGTCATCAGGTTAGCAATGTAGGTTACATGCATGCACGTGGATACGGCTTTTGGGAGGATTTCTCTTGTATAACTCATGGTCTTGAGTCATATTTGCGAAATCTTAAACATTTGTAAACTCAAATTGATATTTTGTAACGTAAATATTTTAAATTCAGTTATGTATCCAATTACATGTATGTGTTTGCGGTAATCATATGCTTTGGAAACCAGTGGAAGTCGCGCCTCGCGTTTCCGCCCTGGCGGGGTGTGACACCTCTAGATGTGTCTTTCGCATAGACACACTTATCGCACTCATTTATTTTGAAACCATAGTCAAGCATGACTTGGCCAAACTTTTGGTACCATTGTTTTAAGAGCTTGCTTCAAGCCATATAATGACTTGACGAGTTTACATACTTTGTTTTCCTGGCCAGGAGCGGAGAAACCCTCAGGTTGCTCCATGTATATTTCATCATCTAAATCCCCGTTTAGAAATGTGGTTTGTACATCTATTTGATGTATTTCCAATTTTCTCAATGCCGCAATAGCAAGCACCAACCTAATAGAAGTTATTCGAGTCAGAGTAAGTATCAAAGTAATCTAGACCCTCTTTTTGTCTATACCCTTGCCTTGTATTTCTCAATAGAGCTGTCGACTTTCATCTTCCTTTTGAATATCCATCGACATCCAAGTGGTTTACAACCCGTTGGAAGATCCACTAGCTCGGGGATGCTGCAAGATAGAATCAATTTCATTCTTGATGGCTTCTTTCTATTGAGGTCCTTCTGAAGAGGTGATCGCTTCTCGGTAGGTGTTGGGTTCACCCTCAACCATATAGGTAAGAAATTCAGGACCAAAAGATTTCTCAATCCTTTGTCTTTGCTTCTTCTTGTCTCAACCTGTTCAGCTTCAGATTGTTCTTGAGTTTCATCAAGAACGGTATTATCAACTTGTGTTGATGAACTCGCTTGTTCCTTTTCTAAACAAGGAAACACGTCTTCAAAGAATGAAGCGTTCCTTGATTCCATTATAGTATTCTTGTGTATTTTGGGATTCTTTGACTCATGCAAAAGAAACTTATATGCACTACTATGATGAGCATAACCTATGAATATACAATCCACGGTTTTGGGTCCTATTATTTGAATCTTTGGTGGTGGCACCACCACCTTGGCTAAGCAC
The DNA here is from genome assembly GCA_023525975.1 of Smallanthus sonchifolius. NCBI lineage: Eukaryota > Viridiplantae > Streptophyta > Magnoliopsida > Asterales > Asteraceae > Smallanthus > Smallanthus sonchifolius. The sequence goes on from CM042020.1 coordinate 17,071,404, forward strand.
CCCCACACTTTCAAATATTTGTAAGATGGCTTTCTTCCCATCCACAACTCATAAGGCGTTACATCCTTTTTCTTGAAAGGTATCTTGTTCAAAAGATAATTAGCAAATAGAATAGCTTCCCCCCACATGTTCTGGATTAATCCTGAGCTAATTAACATAGCATTCATCATTTCTTTTAATGCACGGTTCTTTCATTCCGCAATGCCATTTTGTTGGGGAGAATCAGGAGCGGTGCATTCATGAATGATTCCATTTTGTGCACAAATATCGGCAAATGGTGAAACATATTCACCTCCTCTATCGCTTCTTAAAACCTTTATCTTTTTATTTAGTTGATTTTCAACCTTGGTTTTGTACAAGACGAACTTGTCTATTGCTTCGTCCTTGCTTTTAAGCAAATATACATAGCAATATCTTGTACTATCATCAATGAAAGTGATGAAGTATTTGTTGCCACCTCTAGTGGGAATCAACTTTAAGTCACATACATCGGTGTGTATCATATCAAGGGGCTCGGTTATTCTTTCAATCGACTTAAATGATGATCTTGTTTGTTTAGCTTCAACACACGTTTCACATTTTGAATTTGTTTCAATGGCGAATGTCGGTATGTAATCTAATTTGATTAAACGACGCATCGAATTAAAATTAACATGTCCAAGACGACCATGCCAAACATTAGATGACTCAGTTAAGTAAGCAGAAGTAGATCCATTCTTATTCATGTTCTTTTTTATAGCCATTACATTGAGTTTAAACGTACCATTTTGGGCATAGCCTTTTCCAACAAACATACCACGCTTACTCAAAACAATGTTTTCACAATAAAAAACCAAACGAAAGATAAACTTGTTAAGCAACCATCCTGACACAAGGCTCTTGCGCAAGTCGGGAACATAAAGCACGTTGCTTAGTGTGAGCTCCTTCCCCGAGGTCCACATTAAGATCACCTCACCCTCACCTTGATATCCGCTGTAGCAGCATTTCCTATCTACAGCTTTTCATTTCCCACTGTCTCTTTAAACGTATTAAAGAGGGTTTTGTCCGGGCAAACATGACGATTAGCCCCCATGACAACCCACCATCCATTAGGGTCGTTGGTCACCAAGTTGACCTCCTCCATCATGGCCGTGAGATCAGAAATCATAGCCACAAGAGGCATGTCATCATCAATCATATAGGGCTTCTCACGTTTTGGCGCCTTGCAATGTTCAGCGAGGTGACCAGATTCATGGCAATTGTAGCATTTCCCTTTAAAGGGAGCAGTCTTCTTCTTCACGCCACTAGACTTTGGCCGAAGATCAAACTTAGACTTGCCTTTGCCAAACGGTTTCTTGCCTTTGTTCTAGATGGAAGATTGACCATGCTCTACCATGTTGGCCTTAGCAGGGGCTTCCACATGGCTTCCCTTTAGTGCAAATCTGTTGTCTTCTTCAATTCGAAAACGGACCACAAGGTCCTTAATGGTCATCTCCTTCCACTTATGTTTAAGGTAGTTCTTGAAATCTACCCAACTTGGAGGCAACTTTTCCACCATAGCCGCTACTTGACATGTCTCACTAAAAGTCATCCCCTCAGAATGAATATCACTGAGTATAACTTGTAGCTCCTGAACTTGACTAATCACGGTTCTGGAGTCGATCATTTTAAATTCCAAAAAATCGACTCACAAGATATTTCTTAGTCCCGGCATCTTCCATCTTGTACTTGAGCTCCAACGACTCTCATAATTCTTTGGCAGTCGTTATTTTATAGTACATATTGTACAAAGCATCAGCAAGGCCGTTCAACACATAGTTGCGGCATAAGTACTCGGAATGTTTCTAAGCCTCCACGGCGTTCACGGATTGAACGTTGTCAGCACCTTCGGCGGGAGTGGGAGGGGACTCAGTCAAGAACCTCACCAGGTGCAAGGTAGTCAAATAGAACCAATGGTGCCATGTTAGAGGAAGTTCAAACCAGGTGCAAGGTAGTCAAATATAAACATATTTTGTTGCCATCTTTTGAAGTTCAAATCGGAATTTTTTTTCAGTTTTTCAGCATGATTAGTCAGCGCCGTTGCTGACTGGGTACCAACCAATGGTCCCATGTTAGAGGAAGAAGAAGCGGGAATAGTTGATGTCATTTCTGAAACGAGATAACACCACAAATTAGTATCCAGAAAAATTGGTTTACAAAAAACCAAAAAACCAAACTTTACAAAAAAGTTTGAAGAAAGTAGTACCAAACTGCTAAGGAAAGTAATTCGAAAATTTTTAAAACACAAAACAAGAACGGTGTTTTAAAAATTCTGTTTTAAGTTTGTAGGAACACCATTCAACAGAATAAATAAAATACTTTTATTTCTCAATATTCGAATTACAATACAGAAATAAAAATAACAGAAAAAGAAAAAGACAACAAAGAAGAAGAGGTGTGGTGGTGAGGATTTTTGTTATACAGAGGTCCCTTAAAACAGATTTCGGATCACCCAGGTGAACTCGTCTGTCTCCCAGGGTACAACAGCCGGAGCAGTAGCACTGTCGGATTTACCAAGCACCTAAAACGAGAGTGAGCAAGTCTGCAGAGATGAAAATTCTTTTTGCAGATTCTTAAACATATGAATGTTCTCTTTTTTTCGTGTATTTAAACTGAGCACCATAGCCTTCTATTTATACACGAGAATAGTGATCTGAAAGATCCGAGTTAATACTCAATTAACTCGGATTAATGATGGAACTTGAACAGTCTCGAAACTGGTGGGGAACGAACAGACAAACTATTTGTTTGCAACATATCTGGTTATCCACGTAGCCGCGCTCTCCGGCTGCCGGTGCCAGAACGCTTAGTTACTGCCGCAGTGGAACGCGTGCCAGAATCTATCCGACAGAACGCGCCAGATCCCCAGAGTCTATCCGCCAGATCCGGATAAGCGGACGCAGACTCCACTCGCTGGGCCGCGGACTCAGGCCGCACGCCGGGTACTGAACCCGGACCACCCGTAGCTGGTAAAAATTACTAAGGCGACACTCAAACGTTGTAAGTGCGCCATCAAAACGCCACATTACGCCCATCGCCCTTGTCCGGGTACGCGGACGCAGACTCCACCCGCTGGGTCGCGGACTCAGGCCGCACGCCGGGTACTGAACCCGAACCACCCGTAGCTGGTAAAAATTACTAAGGCGACACTGAAACGTTGTAAGTGCGCCATCAAAACGCCAAATTACACCCATCGCTCTTGTCCGGGACGGGCAAGGCGCGTTGGGTGCGATCATGACTACCACTAGGTGTCATTCCTTATAATGGAACAAAATTCTATAAGGGTTCCCCCTTATAAACTCATTCAAGTTTCATCATTCTATCAATGTGGGACAAGTTTCCTACATCTCAAGTTTCAAAACCTACTTGGAGAATTGATATCTAATTCATCTTACCTCTTTTTTGGACGCGATTTGGTTCGTTGTGATCCTCTCACATACATGATCTAAATAATAATTATATTATAAACAAATAACAATAATTTTTTTGTCCAAAATTTCCAACAATTACTGCAGGATTGATTAAGTAACTGTAGATATGATTTGATTGTTATACGGGCCTAGAAGTAATTCACTAAATCTCTTGTATGTATTAGTGAAATTCAGTTTTAGTCTTTCAAAGATGGTTTTATATTACTTGGTCATGCAGATTGTTTCATATAGCCAAGTAGTCTTAACTCTCAACTCCAACTGTAGATTGATGACATATTGTTTCATATAGTTTAAATTACTGTTATGTTTTCCTTTTAAACTATCAATTTGATGCTATACTGCAGATTGTTCCTTTTAAACGGTTTCAAGCGCGTGACCCGCCAGACCCGTAACCGTATTATTACTAAATGGGTCGGTTCGAGGTTATGATATTTTCAGTTTCTTGGTTCTGTCTGGTTCGGTCCGGTTCCTGACGGGTCGGACCCGATAATCAGCCCTAGGCACATGGTTGTATTTAACGCCAAAAATGGACGTCCATTAGTGGAAATGACGAAAACTGTTAAAAAAGTTTAAACATAAAGGACGATTTTCGTAATTTTCATAGTTTAAGGACATAAACTGAAATATGGTAAATACTTAAAGGATGTAAAATGTAATTTCCTCTAATTATTATTATTTAAAGTCTTAATAACTATTTTAGTGAATTTGATTTTGTAATTATTTATGAGTTAAGCAATCAATTTTATATAATTTATTTTATCAATATATTTTGTAAAAAAAAGTTTTTATTTTTTTTAATATATAAGTTTCACTACTAGAAATCTAGGCAGTTTCGACGACCTATCTCGACGACACGTGTCGTCGAGATTGGTTCAACCTGTTACGACGACAGGTCGTCGGCGATGCTTCCCAATCTCGCGAATTTTTTTTGCCACTTTTTCTCGACGACAGGTCGTCGGGGATGGTTAACCGGGAAAAGGTGAAAACTTTTGGCGCTTACCGGGAAAAGGTGAAAACTAGTCTCGACGACATGTCGTCGATATTGCTATTTTTAATTTTGTTTTCCTTTTTTTTTTGCCTGGTAAAATATTAAAAAATTAATTTTTAAAACAAAATACCTTTTCTCGACGACATGTCGTCGAGATTGGTATATAATAAAAAATTGTTTTTATTTAATAAATAAAATAATTAAAATAAAAGGACCCAATATCGACGACATGTCGTCGAGACTGGTCTAACTGGGCATTAACTCGCAGAAACCCTTCTCTTCCTCATTTCTGCCCTCTTTTTCCTCTCACGATTTCTCTCGGCTAAACCCACAAAATCCGGCCATTTTTCTTCAAAATCCAACGTTTTCTACCTCCTTCTTCACCATTACTCTTGTTATTCAAGTGGTTAGACCCGATTTCGACTTTTTTTGTAAATTTTCTTTATAATCGTAAATTTCTAATATAAATCTTGTGTATGTGAAGTTTTTGGCTAAGTGGAGGGATTGGAAGCTAGATTGAGGGTTTTTTCCGACGACGTGTCGTCGTTTCAAGAAAATTCCGGAGGTAATATGTATATTTTTTGTGTTTATAGGTGTATTTGGGTAGTTTTATATAGATTTATAAATGTTTGTTTAATATTTTGGTAATAGGTTTAGATTTGAGAGATTTAGTTTTGTATAAATGTTTTAATTGTTTTTTATTTGAATAATATAGATGAATATATCTATTAATTTGTGAAATTGGTGGTTAAGTTATATAGATGTATAGTATGTAGGGTTCATTTTTTTTATTGATGGTTAATGTTGTGAAATTGATAGTTAATTTATATAGATGTAAAGTTTGTATAGTTTATATAGATGTATAAGTATATAAATGTATGGATTATTTGTGAAATTGGTGAATTGTAGGTTTGTATAGATTTATTTATTGGTGGTGTTATGTATATATTATTTGTATGAATTATATGATGTTATTTATTTTTTGTAATGTATAGTTTGTATGTATTATTTATTTGAGTATTTGTATGTATTTGTGAAATGTATTATTGGTGGTGTTATGTATATATTATTTGTATGAATTGTATGATGTTATTTTATTTTTTTTAATGTATAGTTTGTATGTATTATTTATTTTGACTCAAATACTTGTATGCATTATTTCTTTGGGTATTTGTATAAATTAAAAGAATATATTGTTGTTTTTTAATTTTTGTGAAATGTAATACATTTGTTTTTTATATCTAATACATTTGTAACGAATTTATAGGGTTTCTTGTTTAGCTTTCTCTTTCCGCTTGACTGTGACTGCATTAAAAAGGTAACACTTTTCTACTAAACTAAAAATTGTTTAGATTATGTAACACTTTATTACTATATCGAACTCGAACACGATCCTTTGTTAACACAAATATCTTGGAAAATTGATTTATTATTTTAGCAAAAGATACGTAATCAGTTTAATTTATTATATAAAGTATATTTTTTTGAAAAATCTGATAAAAAACAAACGGTTCGTGTTTGACTTACTAACATAGATAAATTATGGATTGTACCCTTTAGAAAATACCCGTCCGAAATTTAACTAATAGAGTTAAATTTTGGATTGTCCCCGTTTGGGACTGCCTTTTGAATGTTCTATCTCATTTAGGATATGTATACGTTTTAACGGATTGACTATTCAAGAGTAAATTGTTAGCTATTTCTCCTACTCTTCGAGTTTGCGTTTCATACACATACTTGGAGGGTTAAGGGGAAATGCTGTCGATTTATTCTTGAATAGTCAACCCGTTAAAATGTATATATATGAGATAGAATTTTCAAAAGGTGGGTTAGGATCCATCACCTGTAGATATTTCATCTGATGTGCAATCAGTTAACAAAAAACAGTTATGACAATTGATAAGAGTTGGATTGCACTGCGAGATCGTAACCATCCGGATTTCATAAAAGGGACATTTTGAATTACTTTGATTTAGAAAGCTGGAGTAACACACCGCAGTGGCCACAAATATCTGCGGGCATCCATGATGATTGTGGCCGTAGATTTCGTGACCGCAAATCTACTTTAAAGAGACATTTTGAATCGGTTGGTGGTTACGAGGAGTTGGAAGAAGCAAGGAATAATCCTCATGAGTCCATCAGTTCCGGCAATTGGAATTCCCTCATCGACATATTGTACCTTGATCCCGCATATATTGCACGCTGCAATCAAAATTCTTCAAACCGATCTAAACAACCATACGCCAATACTAGTGGGAGCAAGTCATTTGCTCAACGGCGATATGAGGAGGTAACAAAAGTTGTTAATATTATTCTAAAAATGAATTCATAAGTTAGTCAAATATTAGTAACATTATTTTTGTTGTTTATAGGTACAACAAGGTGGAACCGTCAGCCTAATTGATGGTTGGAGACGTATGCACACGTCTCACGGCACATGGGTCAACGATCGGGCACAAAACGATTGGGTAAGTATATATATCGATAAGGGAATTCCAAGTTTGGGAAATACACTAGAATATTAATCATATTGGTTATTGTTGGTTTTTATTATAGTTTTTTATTGAGTTTTGTTGAATTATTATGTTTATTGAGTATTGTTAAGTAGGTTGGCTATTGAGTTTTGTTGAATTATTATGTTTATTGAGTATTGTTAAGTAGGTTGGCTATCAATTTTGTAGTCGTTATGCTGTCGGATTTTTGAATTTTTTTTTATATGTGTAATTTTTGTTTATTATAGAATACAATTCAAGAAGAATTGACCCGGATGCAACAAGAAGGCGGAGAAGTTGATGAGGAAGAGGTCCTAAAACGTGCGCTTGGCGAGAGACGCGGTTGGAGCCGAGGAGTTGGAAGAAAAGTTAGAAACATGCCCACTAATGTTTCGGCTCTCTCCGAGTCTCAATTCAACGAATTAAAAGAACAAATTCGTGAACTGAATGAGACCGTGAAACAGATGCAACAAGACCGCAACCAATCTGGCAACCAAAATGACGACGATCAAGATGAATAAACTTGGTTGTAACTTTTATTTGAACGATTTGTAATAATTTATACAATTTGTATACTTTTTGTTAGATGTTTTAAATAATATATTGTTGTGAAATGTATTAATATATAACAGGTTTGACAGGTTTTGAATTTTGTGTATTAAATTACTGGAAATTTTTAAAATTCTAAAAAATAATTTTTTTTTTAAAATAACTCTTTCTCGACGACGTGTCGTCGGGATTGAGTTTTCCAGATTTAAAAAAAAAAAGATTAAATAAAATTTAAATTGATCAATCTCGACGACATGTCGTCGGTATTGATCAATTTAAATTTTATTTAATCTTTTTTTTTTAAATTGAAAAGTTATTACCGACGGGCTAAAATCGACGACATGTCGTCGATAAAAGTGTAATCTATCTCGACGACGTTTTCTCGACGACTTTTCAAGTAGTCTCGACGGAACTTTGCCGACGAGTCAATCTAGACGACATGTCGTCGAGAAAGGCAATTTCGACGACATGTCGTCGATAAAGGTCGTTGAATCTGCCTAAATTTCTAGTAGTGTTTTACAAATCTATACTATATAATAAATAAAGGTTTTTCATGCCACGTGTCACCTCCTTTATTCTTATCATTTTTTCCCCGTCTCTCTCTTATTAAATACACTTCTATTTTTTAATAAAAATATATTTTTAAAGAAATACCAATCTATATATTATATTAATAAATAAATCTCCTGATATATTTTGACGAGTGTATGTGTTAACAGATTATATTGTATTCCACGGGTTTGTTCAACCAGTGTAAAACACGAGTTTTTAAAAAATAATTTTTTTATTACTTAATATATAATATTATATTTATTCAACTCGTGTAATACACTAGATTTTAACCTAGTTATATTTAATACCGACAAACTACAAATTACATTTTTGGTTGGTGGTGCACTAGGTTACTAATACTCCTCCTGTAACATCCATATTAATGGTTTTTGTAATCCACTAATCTTATAGAATGCATATCCATGGCTTCACTTCAACTCGTTATCTTCTTCGCCGCCCTGTTATATTCGATTGCCACCACCGTCGATGCCGGTGGCAGTTGGTCCCTTCTCCAGAAAACGATCGGCATATCTTCCTCCCTACCGACCGTGTCATCATTTTCGACCGAACCGACTTCGGTGCGTCCAACATCTTCCTTCCCGGCTGAAAATGTCGTGAGGATCCACGCGAACGCGTTTTGAAGAAAGATTGTACTGCTCATTCTGTGGAATACGACATCGCGTTAAATTCCATTCGTCCTCTCACGGTTCTCACCAACGTTTGATGTTCTTCCGGTGCGTTAATGTCTGACGGAAGCCTTGTCCAGACTGGCGGATTCAATGACGGTGAACAAGTTGTTAGAGTTTTTAACAAATCTTGTAATAAATGTGATTGGAAAGAGATAGAATATGGGTTGGTTCAACGGAGATGGTATGCTACTAATAATATATTACCGGACGGTCGACAGATTGTGATCGGTGGCCGGCGACAATACAACTGTGAGTTTTACCCGAAAAGGGTGTCGTCGGAGAAAGCTTACAGTTTGCCGTTTTTAGTGCAGACATATGATCCGGATAGCGAGAATAATTTATACCCATTTGTGTTTCTTAATACCGATGGTAATTTGTTTATCTTTGCGAATAATCATGCTATTTTATATAATTATTCTCGGAACCAAGTTCTGAAAACGTTCCCTGAGATTCCTGGCGGTGAACCGAGGAACTATCCTAGCACCGGCTCCGCGGTACTACTTCCATTGCTTATTATACAAGGAAAAGTAGCTGTGGTGGAGATTTTGATGTGCACCTAAAGGAGACTATGCCTTTGGGAATGCTAAAAAGGAGCCTTGAATAGTTGTGGACGGATTAAAATATCCGATCCGGAACCAAAATGGTTATGGAGACTATGCCTTTGGGGCGGGTCATGGGTGATATGGTATTGCTACCAAACGGAAACGTTTTGATCATAAATGGTGGGTCACGTGGGACCGCTGGGTGGGAATATGGCAGGAACCCGGTTCTTAACCCGGTAATATACCGACCTTATAACCTGATTAATTCTCGTTTTTGTGTACAAAAGCCGAGCTCAATACCAAGAATGTACCATTCGACTGCAATTTTGCTTCGAGACGGGAGAGTTTTGGTTAGTGGAAGTAACCCGCATATGTTTTACAATTTTACAAACGTATTTTTTCCAACTGAATTAAGCATGGAGGCGTTTTCGCCATCGTATTTGGATCCGAATTCATCCAAGATCCGCCAGAAAATCATTTGGTAAACAAATAGTTACCCGGTTCACGGTTCAGATGCACGTCGATCTGAACCGTATTTCAATAATAATGGTTGCACCTTCGTTTAACACGCACTCGTTTTCAATGAACCAGTGGTTGTTGGTTCTTGATGGTGGCAAGACGGCGAAGAGTGTCGGGAAACTGACTTATGAAGTTAACACGATGACACCACCGTCAAGACATTGCACCTCCCGAGTATTATATGCTATTTGTGGTACATCAAGATATCCCAAGTGAAGGCATTTGGGTTGTCATATGACCTACAAAGAAGGAATAGGGTATAGACATACGATTAAGTATTTATATATTTGTTTTCTTTCCTTTTTACCCTTAATAAAATTGTACTATGTTGTTACACATAATATTTATTATAAATCATTATATTTATTACCGATAATAAAATTGTACTATAATAGTTTTTCGGCTCTTAAGACCTAAAACTTTGTTTTTTAGTAGAATCAATTTTGCTATCCAAAATAGAATTACGACGCAGCTTGTTGTCCGTTTACCTGCCACTTTATTGTAATCGTCATTCTTTGTTATTAATGAAAAAAATTTAATTAAATTTATTTTACATAATGTATTAATACATTTTAATTAGAAATATAGCTTGAATTTTATTGTTAAAGTATATATATATATATATGGTTGAGTTCCTATCAAAACTCACTTCTCATGAGAAAACTTTAAAACTCATTTGAACCATCATCAGAAATGAACACTTCTTAACTTTTTCTTATGAAAAGGGACCTTTCCCCTTGAAATCCTTATTTCAAAGATGTACTTTATGTTGAACTTATACTTTCAATTTTCCATTTATATATGTACCCTAAAACAATTTTATAAAAAGATTCTCCCAATTTTTTTAAAAACCTTCGAAATTTTTTTATACTATATTATTTTTTTATAAAAATTACACCGTTAAACTAGTCTCATTTTTCTCTTTAATTCCGTTATAGTCTCGACAATTTTTTTAATTTTTTTACAAATGACCGAACATTTACATTGGTGTAAAGGACATTTACATTGGTGTAAGAGACTTTTACATTGGTGTAACGAACATTTACATTGACGTAAGGAATATGAATTATATAAAACACAAACAATCTCATAACTCAATTTACAGTATAACCTCTATAAATTAATAATGTTGGGACCGGGATATTTTATTAATTTAGCGAGATATTATTATATCGATAAATTAATAAATTATTAATTTAAAAAGTAGGCCTATATTTGTGAGCAACTCTCAAATTAATGCATCGACACTGTAAAATTCGTTCGGCTAATCCAACCGGCTCAAATGATTTAAACGATGTAAATTTTGGAGAAGACATTCGTGAGTTTGAGAACTTGATTACAGGAATGCATTATCGGCACAAAATGGATGTGAATGAGTTGTTGGATTATCCAGGTGAAAATAATGAATGTTACAAGGTTCAAAGCATTGAAGAAATTATGGTGGATGCCGTTCAAAATCCGGTTGATGATGATTCAGTACCCTTGGAACCGATTACTCGGAAAGAAGCATTGCAAGCGGCAACAACTCTTCACAACTTTTTGTTGCAATACGAGAATACAGTGCCTCAACTCTTAAGTGCAATGGGGAGATTTAAAGATGAACTCAATATAGATTTGAAATTTACAAAAAATCAAGTGACTATAGATTCATTTTTTACTAGAAAATCCTAGAATTTTGGAATATTTTAGTAATTATTAATTTATAGTTTCGCTGGGACCAATATATTTACATTGGGATTTCAAAAAAAATATTATCTTATTATTTTATCGATTGGGGTCCAATTTTATACTGGTCCCAAGTTGGGACCGGACAAATTATTAATTTTATCAAGGTTATTAATTTATCGAGTATTAAATTATAGAGGTTCTACTGTAAAATGAAATTAATACATCAGAAAAACCATAAAACATACATTTACCCAAATTAGTACATCAGAAAGCCATTCATACAATAAATGCAATAAAAATACATAATGAAATTATTAGTGCGGAACAAAATTATACACAAGATTAAAGATAGCAATTTACAGAACAATGGCACCGCCACTCCACACCATTCATATAGTAAATGCAATAAAAAGACAAAATGAAATTATCAGTACCTGTAGTTAGAGGTGCACAAAAAAATCGGTTTGGAGTCCAAGAACCGGTTTTTTGTGAACCGGTAGGAACCGCCGGTTTACAACCGGTTTAAGACATTTTCGCGACGAACGGTTTAAGACCGGTTTTTTATGAACCGGTTTGACGAACCGGTTTGGTAAACCGGTTTAACGGTCACAAATCGAACTAGCCGTTGGAAAACGGCTATATAGCCGTTAGAACCAATTTTTGACCGTTTTTCACCCATTTTAACCCCCAAACACATTATAAATAGGTAGTGGGTGTTTTGGTTAAATCACACTTCTCAAAACCACGTCGTAAAATTCAACCATTTCCGTCTACGAGTTGAGACATTCTTGAAAATATAACCGAATTGCTCGAAGTTTTCAAAACCGCCACTACTTTTTTATCCGGGGTTTATTACCCACAAGTCCCTTGGCTCTTAAACAAATATTTCTAATGTGTAACAAATTAGCCGAACTTGAAAATAAAAATACTCTTTTTACAACAATGATAAAACCGATGAAAGAAAAATTTGTTAAATATTTTAAAGAAATGCCCCCGGTTATAACTTGTGCCGCCGCATTAAACCCTATAATTAATGTTTACGGTGTTGAAACCTTGATTGATAAAATAACTTACGATTTGGATTTGAATTCCGAAGATATTCATTTTTCAACCGTAACAAAAACTTATTTTAACAAATGTTTGCAAGATTTGTTTGATATTTATTTACGTAAATATGGTACAACACAAACCCCACATGATACGATGGGCGCGGGTGCATCAAGTAGTAGCTCGAGGAATGTCAACTTAAATTTGTATAACGAAATGAGAAATGAATTTACTAAACGGGCTAGAGGGTCCACCCCGAGTAGCGAACTCGGAAGGTATACGGGAACAAACTTTTTATCATTTATGAGTCCGGATGTTTTTGAGGACTTTGATATTTTGGCTTGGTGGAAAGGAAACGAATCTACTTTTCCGGTCCTTTCCGCCATGACCCGTGATTTACTAACCGTCCAAGCTTCCACGGTAGCTTCGGAATCCGTTTTTTCTCTTAGTGGCAGAGTTTTATCCATTCGAAGAACTAGACTCACTCCCGCGGTAATGGAAATGTGCATTTGCTTGAAAGACCATTTGGATGCGGTAGATAGAAGACAAGATAGGAGTTCGCTTGAAGACGAAGTTGAAGTTGAAGAATTCATACACGAATCTGAGGTCAACCAAGGATTGGCGAGCCCACTTACAAATGAAGAACTCGCCGAAGATGATAGACTATGAGAATCCACTATTAACTCTGAGAATGACGGCGAAAATTAAATAAAAAAACTCCAAAAAATAAAAATATATTTTTCTTTTTCTCGTATTGTAATGTTTAATTTGTAATGTTTTGTGATTTTCGAACTCCTAAAAAATGAATAAACGTTGAACTTTATGTTTTTATTTGTTAAATATTTATTTTTTAATTTAATTTATTAAATTTAAAAAAAAAAAAACCGGTTTAAACCGGTTCACCAACCCGAACCGGTCCAGAACCGAACTGAACCGGTTCAACAGGTTCGAGATTTTATATATGATAAACCGGTTTAACCCGAACCGGTTTTAGTCAAAACCGGTTTAACAATTGCGTTGCCAAACCGGTTCGGTCCAAAAACCCGGTTTGTGCACCTCTACCTGTAGTTCCCAGTGAAGAACAAATGTTGTAGTCAAAAGTTAGGGTTCGGTTAGGTTTTTGTGGGCAGCCACCCCCACTCCAAAACCCAATCACAAACAACAAATCAACGACACCAAGGTTACTACAACACTAGCACCACCACGCAAAGGAGAAAAAAATGACCCGGCACCGATGTGGCGGGTTCCACCACTGCCGCCACCTTGGTCGGCCTAACCCTCGACGAGCACTCCTGAGTACCAGCTTCGTCATCGACATAGCCGTGTGTGTAGGTCGGTAAATCATAAGGTAACCGGAAGATCTGTCAAGAAGATTTGAAGGTTTTTTAGATCTAGGTAATGTAACACCCTAATTTTTGAGAAAATACAAGTTGAAGGACTGAGATGGTCATTAGAAGAAACCTTACGGGTTAAAATGACCTTTTATTAAAGTAGAAGGGTTAAAATACATGAGACTTAAAGTTCAGGGACTGAAAATAAAAATTCTGAAATCTGGATGGACGTCGGACCGACATCATGCTTCCCATCGGTTCGAAATGAGCCACGGAACTGATGTCAGACCGACATCAGTTGAATAACGATCTGATGGCCGCTATTGCGCCGCAATTTCTGGTACTGACGTGTCCAATGACTCAGCCCTAATTTCTTACACGTGTCATGATAGTAGACCGACATCCATACACATAGCGGTCCGCTATGTGCGTAACAAGCCAAATAAGCCGACATAAGGGACGTCGGACCAATATGGTTCTAATGTCGGTCCGACTTGGACCACAATTCTGCCTATAAATAGTTGGCCATTGCCGTTCATTTGGAACATCACAAACACTCAAAACACTATCACACATACCAAGGCAAGGCCAAAACGATGGTTACGAACGCGGTTGAGTACAAGTGCGATACCCTGCGAGTGCGGTTCAAGTTCGGAGAAGCGTTTAAAAGCGAGGAACGAACTTAGAAACTACCCGAGGATAAAGTAAGTACAATGGACCCGTACCCTAGACACGATTATGTGAAATACGTGTTTAAACAATATGTGCTATGTGATATGTGATATGTGATATGACGAGGGTACGGGGTAATGAAAGGTTAGTCTAGACACTAAACAGGAATAATGTAGTAGTCATGACGTTTACAAGGGGTGGTGGATACGCCGCTAGTACTTCCTATATATAAACCTCTTTGATACTTCATGGCGAAACCGTTATGAATGTTTAGGGGTATAGACTAAAAGGTAGTAATAGAAATATAGTAAACGAACGGGAGAACTTCCGACTAGTATGTAGTTATCTGATAAACGGAATGTTCTGTCTAAGGAAAGAGTGGTGTATAAATCTCTCCTAGACCCGTCTCTCTTTCCTAGGAACATCTCTGTTGGAGGTACTGCTCTGGAAGGATAATCACCCCAGTTTATAGTATATGACAAGTATGAATATGAATATATGATGAAAGTATACCATGCATAATAATACGTGATGAATACGAATACCTGAAATGCATGATGAATACGTGAATGCATGATAATACATACAAATATGAATGAGTATGATGAAACGAGTCTAAACTTTAAAATGGAATAACATAGTACTCACAAAGTGTTAAAAGGGTGGTGGATATGCCGCTGGTACTTCCTATATATAAACCCTTTTGACATAGCGTGGAGAAACCGTTACGAAGTTTTAAGGTGAGGACTGGTTGGGGAAAATAAATCAAGCATATACGTGAAATTAAAATAAATGCTTGATACATTTGGGAGGCTATGAGTCAAAGATACTCAAGGTCCCAAATGAAATGAGATACCCGGCCTGTAAGGTGGATCTCAATAAATGAGAACTCTAGGCATACGGGGCTGAAAGAGTAAAAGATTCCAAGCCTACGGGGCTGAGGAATGAATGAGTATTCATGACAAATGTGAGGGGTCTATACTGACGAGTATAAGAACCTTGCCAATACTCGGACCTGAGGTACGACCTAAGATGGTTGCGAGGGGGTTACCACACCCATAAAATATACAAATACTGTGATCGGAGGTACGTCTGAAGATGGTCACAGGGGCGCCAAGAGCCCGAGAAAACGTGAACAATAATAAGCACTTAAAGGGTTCATAATGAAATGAAAAGATGCAGTGTACTTACTTAGCGTAAGCTAATTCAAAAACGTTTTCCAACACTGCAGGAAAGAAGCACAAGTAATAAGGCTTCCTGAGGACGTGGCTACTCGGAGTTGGAAAATCCCTATATAGGATGATGTAATTATATTATCCTTTTGTAAAACAATATTATTATAAATGAAAACATACCTTCGTCATTTAACGACAAGGTTTTGTTAATCTGCGACCAGTTTTCCGCAATATAAAACTCTGATAAAATAAAGAATAAGTAGGATGTTTCAGGTAAATGGAAAAAAAAACCCTAATGAGGGATTGGGTTCGATCTTTTTGAACAAGGAGATAAAAGATGTTGGGGATGGGGGACGATCTCGGGTTGGAGTTGGAGTTGAAGCAGAGACAAATTTGTTCATCTGATGAGAACCCAAATCGATTTGCCATGGACCAGTTTCAAGATCTATTGCCTTTTGAAAGATGGGTATTTGAAAAGAGGGTTTCATATGAAGAGAGAATATATGGAGAAAGAGAGAGAGAGTCAGAGATTTAGAAAGTGTTATGACAGTGTGTCAGGTAGCAGTGGTGCACAAAAAAACCGGTTTTTTTTAACCCGGTCCAAACCGGCAAACCGGTTTGGCTTAAACCGGTTTGGGCCAAACCGGTTCGGGTTGCCCAAAAACCGCCGGTTTGAAACTGGTTTGGAGATTTCAGGAGGCGATCGGTTTAGGGACCGGTTCAACCAAACCGGTTTAAACCGGTTTTCGAGCTGGGCAAAAACTAGCCGTTGGGGTCGATTTTGTCCGTTTTTTTGGAGTTTTTTGCACCCTTAAAACACTATAAATAGGTGGGGAGTGTTTAGGGTTGATCACACCTCTCTTTACACTCTCTAATCTCTAAAACCGCTCTTTAACCGCTCAAAAACGCTCTCTAAACTCTCTCTAAACTCAAAAAAAAAAACATGGCAAGTTTTGGTGTTGGTGGTTCCTCAAACGAAGTTACCGTTGTGGAAATTCGAGCAACAACGAGAAATCCGGCAATTTGGTGCAATTACGATCTATGTTTGTTGTCAAACGGGAAGGAATGTGCTCGGTGCAAGATGTGTGGTGCGTTTTTGGGGAAAGATTCAAACACTAGTTTGAAAATGCATATGGAAAAATCTTGCCCGTCATTGAAGGGAATTCCAAGTGAAGGTCAAGCCTCGATGACAAGCGAAGGAGGAATTTGGAACTTTGATCCAAATATTGTTCGAGATCGAATGGCGAGGTTAGTGATTCAAGAAGGATTGCCGTTCAACCACTTTGACAATCCGCGCTTGACAAGGATGATTCAAGAGACACTCCAACCTCGTTATCACCAAGTAAGTCGCACAACCCTTAGACGAGATTGTATAAAAATGTAGAAAAAAGCAAAAAAAGAATTAATTTTGGGTTTTGAAAATTTGCAAACCGGTGTAAACTTAACCACCGATGTTTGGTCGGCTCCACATGGTATACCCGATTCGTACCTTTGCGTTACCGCGCATTGGGTTGATCCCAATACGTGGCAAATGATGAAGCGTACAATCGCTTTTGACTTGTTTGAATATCCACACACCGGCGAAAATTTATTTTATATATTGGATGGTGTTATTAACGAATTTAAATTACAAAATAAACTTTTTTCAATGTCTTTTGATAATGCATCTAATAATACAAATACGGTTCAAAAACTAAAAATTAAATATATACCCGTTTGCAACGACGTTTTTTTCCATAGTCGATGTGTCGCACACATAATTAACTTGGCAGTGCAAGCCGGGCTTGCAATTGAAGAGGTTTCAAACCTAACATATACTTTTCGACAAATGCTTAAAGATATTTTTAGTAACAGAAAAAGATACCATGATTATATTAAATTTTGTCGTGATACGAATAATCTTTGCTTAGGCCCGAATTGGGACGTCGAGACAAGATGGAACTCGACTTATATTATGTTTTATAGCGCTTTACGACAAAGAGAAACTTTAGAACTATTTCATGATATGCTTGCCTCAAAACCTCGTCGTAAAATTCAAAAGTTTCCGTCTTCAAATTGGGATATTTTAAAAGACGTAACCGAATTGCTTGAAGTTTTTAAAACCGCCACCACTTTTTTATCCGGTGTTTATTATCCCACAAGTCCATTAACACTAAAACAAATATATTTAATGGCTAACAAGTTGTCTGAGCTTGAAAATAAAAGCGATCTTTTTACAAAAATGATAGAACCGATGAAAGAAAAATTAGTGAAATATTTTAAAGAAATGCCTCCCGTTATAACTTGCGCCGCCGCGTTAAACCCTACCATAAATGTTTACGGGGTTGAAACCTTGATTGATAGAATTACTTACACTTTGAATTTGGATAGTGAAGATATCCATTTTGCACAAGGCACAAAAACATATTTTAACAAATGTTTACAAGATTTATTTGATGTTTATTTACATAAATATGGTACAACTCCGACTCCACATGATACAATGGGTACATCATCAAGTGGTACCTCGAGAGATGTTAATTTGAATTTATATAACGAAATGTTAAATGAATTTAGTAAACGGGCTCGAGGTACCACCCCGAGTAGCGAACTCGGAAGGTATATTGGCACAAACTTTTTAGCGTTTATGCCTTCTACCGTTTTTGAGGAGTTTGATATTTTGGCATGGTGGAAAACAAACGAAGCTTCGTTTCCGATTCTTTCCGCCATGGCCCGTGATGTATTAACCGTCCAAGCTTCCACGGTAGCTTCGGAATCTGCGTTTTCTTTTAGTGGCAGGGTATTATCGATACGAAGGACTAGACTCACACCCCTAGCGATGGAAATGTGCATTTGCTTGAAGGACCATTTGGATGCGATGGATAGGATACAAGACCAAACTTCTCTCGAAGATGAAATTCAAGCCGAAGAAGTCATACACAACAACGAGGTTGATCTTGGAATATCCGAACCCGTCACGGATGAAGAACTAGCCGAAGATGCAAGGCTACGAAGCTCTAGTTCCGAAGATAACGCACAAGAATAATCAATCAACTTTCCAAAAAATAAAACGTTGAACTTAATGTTTTATATTTGTTATATTTTTTGTAATTTTTTACAATTTTATCTTGTCATGTTTTTTAATTTCCGAACTTTCCAAATATTAATAAACGTTGAACTTTATGTTTTAATTTTGTTATATTTTATTATGGATTTTATATTAAAAATATAAAATTTATTTGTTTTTTTTTTTTTTATAAAAACCGGTTTAAAGAACAAACCGGTTTAAAACCTACCCGAACCGGTTTGACCGGTTTACATATTTCCATTACTCGAACCGGTTTAACCCGAACCGGTTTGGGCCCAAACCGGTTTTGACTTTTCGTTGACCAAACCGGTTCGAGTCGGGTTGAACCGGTTTGGGTTAAAAAAACCGATTTGTGCACCACTATCAGGTAGTATGAAATGTGTTATGACTATAATACCCTTCTATTAAAAGATAATAACATAAAAAATAAGAAAATAATTAGATAAAACAATGACCATAAGATCAAAAAGTAAGATGCTCAAGATGAATTATGATAGAGTTTTAGAGTTTTCTTATAAAAAGAGAGTTTTGATTTGAAGCACTATATATATATATATATATATATATATATATATGATGAGTTTCAAATACTAAATTTTTTTTTTTTTTAATAACCATGCCAAATAATTTAGATTATATAATATTGGTATTAATTAACAAGGGTGTTTTGAGAAATGACAACCTACTTTATATTAAGTATTTTTTTTAATTTCGTAATTCCCTTGTTTAGCTCCTTCATTAACGAATTTAGTCAAACAAATATTCAATCCACGTTTACATATATTACGTCTCTAAAAGTTGAATATTTGTTTATGCCTCTCATCATCAAGAACAACTAGCGATCCGGCAGAGGCGGTGGTTGTTGGTCCGTCCTCATCTTCATCTCTTCTACTTGCCATCGTCTACTGCAAAAATGGTCGTGGCGGCGAACGATGGCGAATCAACCCAGGCAGAGGCGGCGGTGGTCGTTGGTCGTAGGAGTGGAAACAACGCTCAATAACGGCGGCGGCGGTCCGTCCTCAACAGTGGCGCAACGTCTAGAACATGACCGATTAACACGTTTTAGGGGTGGACATTGGCCGAAAACCAATCAAACGGTGGTTGATTAATTTGCGGGGTGGACAATGGTTGTAGTGGCGGTGGTCTTTGACGGGTTTGCTGTGCCAGCTATAAATTCCAAAAGGTATGTTTTAAGACCGGTTGAAATCACAGAAAAATTAACCTATTTTCTTTTTTTAAATTTGTATACGGGGTATTCACTGATCATCATATGACCACATCAGTTTCAGGGCTACAAAAGCATCTTGAAGGTTCACTTGAACATAGTTTGAAGGGATGATGTGGAACTGGGGCTTAGAGACTTATTGGGGTTTTTTTCTTAAATGGTGTTGTTTCACGTTGTAGTTTCACAACCGGTGTTGTTTTCACATTAGTTACACAAATTGTGTTTTCATGGTTACTAACCACGAATTGTGTTTTTTCAAGGTTGCTAACCACGAATTGTGGTGTTTTCAAGTTGTCAACCACGAATTGTGGGTTTTTTTTGTTAATTCGTGGTTGGTAACCACGAATTGTTCAATCCTTTAATGCCAACCACGAATTGTAGGGATATTGGGTTGCTAACCACGAATTGTGTTCAAGAATCTCATTGCCAACTACGAATTGTAGGAATTTCTTGGTTGCCAACCACGAATTGGGGTTGCCAACCACGAATTGTTCAAGAATTTGCCTTTTATTACTTTTGTTTTGTTTGTCTTATTGTTTTGGTTTTATACGTAAACTACAAAATTATTATTCTAGTTTTAGTTAAGGTCTTAAAGCAATAATCAACCATAATCTTCCAATAATCACACTATTGATAACCATCACGATGACTCAAGAATAGCAAGAACCAAAACTATGACGTTTTAGATAACTACTTCTTTGATGAACATAATCTTTTTGTTTATAACCAACTGAAATAGTCGTTGCTATTTTTTAGAAAGTCGTTAGTGCTTTCTAACAAATTCGTTTTTAACAACCTAAAGAGATTGAGAAATTTCTTTATAATTGGAGGTTTTAATTAATCAAATTTCCTATTATATTTAACTTGAATTAGTTAAGAAATATATATTGGACTTTTTAAACAACCATCGAAACTTCTTTTTACTGTTTTCTTTGACAATTTTTTTTTATATTTTTGATACTTTTTATGCTATTTTTTCTTTTTTTTTATTAAGAAATATATATATATTTTTTTATCTTTGACAAACTAGTGATTAGTATTATCAATACATCAATTCATTTGTAGTTTACGTATAAAACCAAAACAATAAGACAAACAAAACAAAAGTAATAAAAGACAAATTCTTGAACAATTCGTGGTTGGCAACCCCAATTCGTGGTTGGCAACTAAGAAATCCCTACAATTCGTGGTTGGCAATGAGATTCTTGAACACAATTCGTGGTTAGCAACCCAATATCCCTACAATTCGTGGTTGGCATTAAAGGATTGAACAATTCGAGGTTACCAACCACGAATTAACAAAAAAAACCCACAATTCGTGGTTGGCAATTTGGAAACACCACAATTCGTGGTTAGCAACCTTGAAAAAACACAATTCGTGGTTAGTAACCATGAAAACACCATTTGGGTAACTAATGTGAAAACAACACCGGTTGTGAAACTATAACGTGAAACAACACCATTTAAGAAAAAAAACGAGACTTATTGTGATTATTATACCCTTTGAATATTGCAATCATATCATGATGTTTGGTTTTATCTTTATCCTTTATGTTTTGGATATTTAATTTGTCTCTTTATTATGCAAATAAGATAAAAAGATTATACCTGCATGAAAAACAGGGGAAACACGGAGGATGTTTTAAAACTAGGGTTTCGGCCGGTAGATACATATATGTATCACTTACGGTTACGTATCAATATATAGAATAACCTTTTTGAAGACACATATTAGTTGTTACATATACGTATTACTTATAGGTTAAACCAGATATACACTAAGATTATGTATGTATGAGTTGTTATATACATGTACCAAGTCCATATTGTTTGGTACGTAAATGTAAAAACGTTGTTTTTAAGCTAATAAAGTAACTTTTTCATAAACAAACCACTTGTTACATATATGTATTACTTACGAGTTAAACTAGATTTACATATACGTATCATCAACTTATCCCTCTACTTTATATTTTCTTTGTTTTCACATTTTGTTACATATACGTAACACATAGTTACGTATATGTAACAAATACTCATTCATATTATTATTATTTAATTGTTAACTAATTAAACGAACTATTTGATCAGAGAAAAAATAAAATATGCATCAATTTTATCCAATCTTAGTAAAAAAACTAACCAAATAAATTTGGAAGATGTTTTAGTAGGAGAGAGAAATTAATTGAGAGTTTTAAGGGATATGTTACGATTAATTATAATTATCAAATTAAAAAAATTAGCTTCTACCCAAATTACCCTTTATCATTAAATTTAAATGGTTTTAAGAACCTCATAGTTACAAATATGCCACTAGAGTATATCAATGATTGATTAACCTTAATCAATGGCTAAGATTAGGTTGTCATGGTTATCTTATAAAATGGGGTTAGCATTTGAACCCTACTATATATATATATAGGGGGAAAATCAAATAATAAGTAGTTTTTCGCTAAGAAATCTACGAAGTGACAAAAACCTTAAGAAACGATATCAAACGAACTCCGATTGAGTTAATTTCAGCGGCGTTGGAACCGTCTCGTCGAACTCTACAATCTTAGCTTTTAGGGATTAGATTTTACGTTTGAATTTTAGGGTTTTAGCCTTATGGTTTAGCCTTAGGGTTTAGATTTTATGGTTTAGGTTTTTTTTTAGGGGTGGGGGGGTTTAGGTTTTTGGGGGGCGGGTGGGGGGGTTTAGGTTTTTGAGGGGTTGGGTGGTGGTTTTAGGCTTTTCGGGGTAGGGTTGGAGGGGGGTTTAGGTTTTTGAGGGTGCAGGTGGAGGGGGGTTTAGGTTTTTGGGTCCGGGTTAGGGTTCGATGAGACGGTTCTAACGCCGCTGGAATGAGCTCAATCGGAGTTCGTTTGACCCAATTCTTAGGATTTCTTAGCGAAAAACCACTTTTTAGTGGAACCCTCCCCTATATATATATATGTATATAGGGGAAGGTTCATCTAATAAGTGAATTTTCGCTAAGAAACCTAAGAAACTGGGTCAAACGAACTCCGATTGAACTAATTCCAGCGGCGTTGGAACCGATTCATCGAAATAAAACCTAGAGCTAAACCCTAAACCCTAAACCCTTAAAGTTAAACCCTAAAAGCTAAACCCAAAAACGGTCCTAACTATCATTTATGAAATTAATATAAACAACTCACTTGACAATGGTTCTATCTACAACCAATCACAACAATATTGAGGTTAGACTCAATGAGACATAGGAATGTCAACTTGAATACATAAGCAAAAAACGCTTAACAAAGGCTTCAAATAGATGGAATTTTAGGATCCATCAGTTCATATTCGTTTGATGTTTGCGAATCATGCTTAAGTGGCGAGATGACAAAAATTGCTTTTTACTGGAATTGGTAAGAGAGCATTACATCTTATAGGCTTCATACATAATGATGTATGTAGTCTTTTTGCATTTATGTCTAGATCTGGCGATGGGTGTCGAATCCACCAAATAAATTAATAAAAT
Organism: Smallanthus sonchifolius; assembly: GCA_023525975.1. Taxonomy (NCBI): domain Eukaryota; kingdom Viridiplantae; phylum Streptophyta; class Magnoliopsida; order Asterales; family Asteraceae; genus Smallanthus; species Smallanthus sonchifolius. The sequence goes on from CM042020.1 coordinate 17,094,850, forward strand.
ATGAACCTACTAGTATGAATGAAAGTAGGGTTCGTGTCCTCAGGGATACAGATTGACAAGATTATACCAAAACGTTTTAAATGTAGATACGGTTGTTACTAAATAAAACGAGGGGGGTTTTAATTATGAAAAATTAATAATAAAAACATTAATTAAACTGTCGAGTGAATTCAAATATTAAAAAATAATTCCAACACAAAGGTATTTTCTTAGCTTGATTCGACTTACGATCATTAACAATTATGGTGCAATGATCCTTTATTTAAATAGTTTGTATCAATACTAGACGTCGCACCTTTCGGACAACCACTCCATCTAATGTCTAACCAAGCGCAATTCGTCGGTTAGAGCCAATCCGCTACCGTAACATCCCGAGTTTTTAGAACACGAAATAGTTCACGAGGATTAAAACAAAACAAGAATAAAGGGAACGAGCTTGGGCTTGGGCGCATGGGCCGGAAAGGAGGAAGATGGACCCTTAAAAACCCTGAACTCAGCCCCATTCCCATCATTTCCACAAATCTTAGAGAGAGTTTAGAGAGAGAAAGTAGAGAGGAAGAAGGAGATCGGACCCGTATTGGAGTCGGATTAGCTACAGGAGCGCTATAGTAACATCACCATCGAACCAGGAGCTTGTGAAGGTAAGCCATTGGCCCTAGATCTCAGTTTTCACGATGGGTTTTGGTGGGTTTCGGGTTTGTTAAGAAAGCAACGGTTTTTACGTGTGTAATGCAAAACGAACCTTAGATCTATACTCTAGGATGCCTAACAAGAGTTTTGAACGTAAAAAGTCCGAGTCTTGATGAGTTTAGGTCGTATTCGTCATGTTCATGCAAAGTTAGGGTTTTAGTGGGGAAGAAGAGCCCGAAGGCAAACTTGATAAGTTCGCCGGGCAAGAATGGAGCGAACTTGCTAAGTTCGCTAGGGCTCATCTTAGCGAACTTGGTGGATTCGTTGGTCCATTGTTAAGCGAAGATAGTATGTTCGCTTGATAAGTTCGTCGGGCCTATGGGAGGCGAACTTACCCTAAGTTCGCCTAGCCAGCAGTAGTGGAACTGTTTAGTGTCGGGTTAAGTCTGATATGTGTCGAATTGTTATGATTGTTCAGATTGTGTGAGATCCAAGTAGACGATAAGCTAAGATACTATATGAGTTCTAAGCCCCTTTCCTGCCTACTTTTGGGGTGGTGCGCATACTTAGTTAAGTGTTTATTACATATTTTATATTAATAAACGATGGCGAAAGTCATAATTTATAGAAAGATTTAAAAGAGGCAAAAGAAAGTTTTATGAATGATATTTATGAAATATGTACGAACAGTAAAGATGTTTTTAAAGAACAAATGTGAGGTTTTTAATTAGCAAAGAAAGTAAAGAGAAATGTTTTCCTTCGGGAATGGATATCACTATGTATAGAGAGCCAGTCATGGGCTTAGTGCCTAAGATGGGCTCAGTGCCTAAGATTGGCTTAGTGCCTGAGATGGGCTCAGTGTCTAAGATGGGCTTAGTGCCTGATATTGGCTCAGTGCCTGAGTAAGGCTTAGTGCCTAAGTAGGGCTTAGTGCCTATGTGGGCTTAGTGCCTTAGAAGTTACAAAAAGAATTAATGTTATGGTAGTAGCGTCTTGGCACAAGTCAGGGTTGTTACAAATGTTTATGGTAATGCATCGTGTAACCTTCCCCTATTCGTCGGCCTTTGGACTTGAACCATTGGGGCGATATGGAAAGGAATGGAAAGTTAAAGATAAGTTTTCAGTTAAGATAATGTGTATATGACTTAAAAGATATTATATGTAAAGTTTTTGCCATATTGGCGGTAAAGATATGTTTCAAGTAAAACCTTCTTCTTTTAATATATGTAAAGATGTTTTATGTAAACGTTAGAACTCACTCAACGTTAGCTGACTTTTAGTATGCATATCAGTTAAGTGTAGATGGCAGGTTGGATGCTTGGCTTGATTGAGGAGTTACCCCGAAGACCAGAGTCTGGCATCCCGTTTATGTTTAAAGTTATTAAAGACAAGCTTAAACTTGTAATGAAACAAGTTATGTTTAGACATGTTATGTATTTTCGCTGCGTAGGTTAATGTTTTAAATCGTTTCCGATGTGTTGATGAATGTCTTATGTTTATGAGCTATGTGTTGATGAGTAAATCTAATACGTGAGTCCTCCCGAGTTTGGGACCTTACAGCTACTCTAAGTTCACACCATTCTGTAACATTCCAAATTTATAAAATAAATTAATATAAACGAGACCGGGATTAAAGTGAAGATTTGAATGAAAAGGAAAAGAGAACGGGTTTGGTCTTGGTCTCTACAGAGTTCTAAACATAGTATAATTGCGTAGTGAACCACCGAGTTTGAATATTTTTAAACTATTTTCATACTCAGTAGTGGTGCAATTACTTGGAAGAGTTCTAAACAGAGTATAATTGCGTAGTGAACCACCGAGTTTGAATACATTGTAGTATCCGATGCTGCATTGAAGACATAAAATATAGTTTCAATGAAAGAGTTCATTACCAATCTTGGGTATATACAAGGAGTTGTTTTGAATGAATGATTTCATTGCAAATCTCAAAAGGTGATGTCGAGCATAGAGACCTATTAAGACATCTCCATAAGACAAAGTACATACAAATCAATATCTAGTATATCCAATCACAAAGCCCTTATCTTAAGTCAAACATGAGGAGCATGCTAGATCTATAGGGCTTAGTGAAGCTAATGAGTGGATTTGATATGTAATAGTATTTGGATATTTTGAACATATAACAATTACATTCTATCTAATTAAGAAATAAAGGTTACGTTTCCATTCATTAATGTATATTGTGTTCAATATTAGCACGTTTAAGATTGACGTGTTTTAAGTATATTAGATATTTTTTTTAGAGTTTTATATTTTAACACAATTCTAAGGTTTTAATATTTATAAAATGATTTTTACTTTAACCAACTATACACAATAGGGATAATCAACTCTTACTATTGTGTGACCAAATAAAAAGATGGATTGATGATAAAAAAAACTAAACAACATAAAAGATAAATACTAGTGCAAGAACACTATTAATTAAAACAAGTATCACTTAGGTTTAGATTCGCTAGGTGTAAATATGATAGGTAATCATGAATAATGGTGTGGTCAAAAAGTAAAAAGGGGTGAAGACTCCTTGGTCGAGCTATCGTTCTTAATGACCGGTTGGAAGATAACAGGCTCCCGCAGGTGCTAGCATTCCTTGGATCATTAATTCGGATCTTAAATGTCTAGATGACGTGGCTCCAGGTACGGTTACCAAATCATATGACTTATTGGAAAGCTAGAATGCAAAACCACCTCAAAGCCATTCTGTGAATACTTAAAAATTAACTGATTTACGTTTTAGTAATAAAATGGAAGACCTCCCGGTTAAGTTTACCACAACCCTTAAACTATTGAAACTAGAATGTCGCTAGACACAATAACCATTGCAAGGCCGGAATAAAGACATCTTGACTACGACAACCTTTAAAAGCACATCTTTCACCTCAAGCCTCACATTCCATGGCTCCAGCTAAAAGTTCTATGCAAGCTAAAGATAAGAGGATAGAAGAATAACACTATGAAACACAAGATTTACCTAAAACTCGAATGCTTTGCATGAACACCCAACCCAAGTGAAAATGGATCAAACATTCATACATAAGAAAGATAACTAAAGTAAAAAAATAATATAAACATACACACGCCATGTTCATATTTAGAAATCAAATTAAACCAAGGTCATCAAAACATAAGTGATACAAGAAGACTAGAAAATAGTGGCCATACAAATGACAACACTACTAAGGATGGGCTACATAAGGGAAAGGTCAAATGGTGCAAGGAAAGTTCACCAAAGGGTTTAAATGATGTTTGTGTATGGTTATGGTTTTGTAAAGTTTCATAGGGAAAGTCTTGGGGAAAATGATGGTTAAGGGTCGAGGTAAGTGGCAGACTACTTGTTTGTGTAGTTTGTTTTGGTTAATCTATTATTGGTTATGGTTATTGAAATGCTGAGTTAATGTGCTTTTAAATATTTATAATAAAGTTTTATGATATTATAAATATTGTGCTAGTAAAGAAACTTTTGTAAAACTTTTAATGATGGGCAGGGTAAGCTAACACATTTTAGTACGTGTTTCAAGGTGAGTCTAGGTGAGCAATAACATGACATCCCCGGGCTATCTAATAAAGACAGAGATCCTAGAATGGTTTTATTAAAGTTAAAAATTGTAAAGTTTCAAGTGTATAATGAATTATTGTAACGTTTTAAAGTCTTCTGCTATGTATGTGACGTGTAAATCCAACGAAACGTCGTGCCCTAGTTTTGGGGTGTGACATTATCATGGTTGCAGTAGTTATAAAAGTCAGACACCATAAAAACTAATTAATCATTGTATATTTACTATTGAAGCAATTCTTGTGACAAGCACTCTGAAGATTGTTTTTACTTATGTATAGTCTTTCTGTATTTGTATTTCGGCGTCTGTATGTATTGATTTATCGAGTTGTAATCATGTTCGTAGGTACTTGTCGTTGTATTCGTCTTTTTTAAGTGTTGTGCGCACTTAACAAGTGCGCAGGTTTCTTAACCTGCGTACTTAGCAAGTACGTAAGAACATTGTCTGGGTACTTGCTAAGTACGCAAGAACAAAGCCATGCGCACATAGCAAGTGCGCAGGCAACAAGTCTAGTATATATAGCTAGTTTGTGTTGTGATTAAGTATGCACTCATTTGCACACTGTAACCAGCTGTGATTATCAATAGACGAAGTTTAAAGTATCTTGTGTTTGTTGTGGGTTTACTTTGTGTTGATTGAATCTCCACCTAGTCACGGGCATTCCGCGCCTGTTTAGACTAGCCAACGCACTTGCATATGACGATCCGAGACACCCGGTTAAGTCATGCATACTTACTAAGTACGCAGGATTTAAGTCCTGCGTACTTGACAAGTACGCACGACCTATGTGTGGGGGGGTATATATACATGTGTTAGAATTTTTTCATTAGTTCATCTTTTTCAAACTCACTAACACTGTGTACTCACTGCTCCGATTTCACTCAAAATTTTGAGTGTTCCTAAACCGATTTTTCGTCCAGATCATAGTTTCATCTACACCTTACTAACACTTGGTGAGAATCTTGGAACATTTCATCCGCAAAATCTCTTGTTGAGGACCGATTTCTTGAACTTTCGAGCTTAGGGTTTTGGTGATGAAATTTAAACCAGGTTTGGGTAAACTTAAGTGAAATTAGGCCCTAAAACTAGTTTATGATCATCAATCGAAGCTCTAGCATACTAAATTCGTCCTTAACTGTTCTTGATTTTGGTTTTGACCCCTTGGGTGTCCGTGGTTTTGCGTCGGACTGAGGTTAGGTCAATATGACCTGGTTTTAGCTTTGCATTGGTGTTGGTTTTGGTCTCATAAGTCTTAAACATGTTTTTCGACATTGTGGTGACCGATATCATCATCTAAAACTTTGAGTTCCTGGATTTTGATTTTGAAAAATTTTAAGTGTTAGTTCCTGCGCACTTAGCAAGTACGCAAGAATTAGCTCCTGCGTACTTACTAAGTACGCACGCAGGAAGTGTAACTCAGAAAATTTTCTAAGTCTGAAAATCAGTTCAATGTGCAAGTGATATACCATGTTATGCTTGTTCTATTCCAATGATTCTGTTTGATCTAATGTTGTTTCTCTCATGTTCTTGCAGAGATGACTGGTGATGGAGGTGATGAAGAAGAAGAAGGAGGAGATGGTGCTGAAGAGTCAGATTCTGAGGCGACTGAATCTGATTCATCTGACTCTGATGATGCACCAGACCAAACACACCCACGGAGAATGGCGAAGGTTTCCCTTCCCGAGTCATCCTCCAAAAGACAAAGACGAAAGATTTCAGACAATAAGTATGTTCCTGAACATGAGACTGAGAGGAGGAAGAATAGGACTATTCAGGGATCCCTTCCTGAATCTTTCTATATACGTCATTTTGAGTTGCTGACGTGGAGCGCGTTAGCAATGCTAGCATCGGTTACTCGGAGCTCAAATTTGACATAGTCGTCCTTGAGCTCACGGATTTTGACCTTGGGGAACCTCTGGTCACGGAGCTCAAATTTAACATAGTCGTCCTTGAGCTCACGGATTTTGACCTTGGGGAACCTCTGGTCATGGAGCTCAAATTTGACATAGTCGTCCTTTAGCTCACGAATTTTGACCTTGGGGAACCTATGATACGATGTTGTTATACAAATACTACCTGTATAAGAGACTGAAGACATCTCCAGAGCTGATGTCAAGGGGGAGTTTGTTGTAGCAATTATGGTGACAATCACTCTAAAGCTATTAGAGACTGTATACATCTCCAGAGCTGCTGTCAAGGGGGAGTTTGTTGAAGCAATTCTTGTGACAAGCACTCTGAAGATTGTTTTTACTTATGTATAGTCTTCCTGTATTTGTATTTGTATTTCAGCGTCTGTATGTATTGGTTTATCGAGTTGTAATCATGTTCGTAGGTTATCGTTGTATTCATCTTTGTTAAGTGTTGTGCGAACTTAACAAGTGCGCAGGTTGCTTAACCTGCATACTTAGCAAGTACGCAAGAACATTGTCTGCGTACTTGCTAAGTACGCAGGAACAAAGCCCTGCGCACATAGCAAGTGCGCAGGCAACATGTCTAGTATATATAGCTGGTTTGTGTTGTGATTAAGTACGCACTCATTTGCACACTGTAACCGGCTGTGATTATCAATAGACGAAGTTTAAAGTATCTTGTGTTTGTTGTCGGTTTACTTTGTGTTGATTGAATCTCCACCTAGTCACGGGCATTCCGCACCCGGTTAGACTAGCCAACGCACTTGCATGTGACGATCCGAGACACCCAGGGACCTACATCTTCATTATTCAATGCAACATTTAGACAAGTGAAGTGAAATAAATATAATAGAATGTTAAATGATAACCGTGATACAATGTTGAAAGATATAAGAACTATAATACATATTTGTGATGCAATGTTAAAATATATAAGAACCACAATACATAGTCGTGATACATTTTTAAGGTATGGGATCTACAATACATAACCATGATAGAGTGTTCATGTATAAGAACTACAATACATATTCTTTCTGTTAACTAATAAACATGTATAGAGAAAAATGGAGGCTCTATATTATTCAAGTGAAGATTAGATTACAATGAAGAGAAAACAAACATTAAATAGGTAGGCTAAGCCTTACAAGCTAAATGGGCTAAAGACCATAAACTGACTTATTATGCTAACATCCCCCCTCAAACTCACAATGCAATAGAAATAAACATTGAAAGTTTGTCACACAAAAAACGAAACTGAGATGCCGATTGAGCCTTGGTGAAAACATCTGCAATCTGAAAGGCTGATGGAACAAAGGGAAGTGAGATGGTCCCGAGCTGAAGATGATGACGAGTAAAATGACAATCTATCTCAATATGTTTTGTCTGTTCATGAAAGACAGAGTTCTTGGCAATCTGCATAGCACTTTGATTATCACAATGTAACGGGGTAGGCAAGGAAACGATAACCCCCATGTCTGCCAGAAGCCATCATAACTAAACAATTTCACATGTAGTCACAGCCATAGCACGATATTCAGCCTCAGTAGAGGACCTAGAAACATCTTGTTTCTTACTTTTCCATGTGATTAAGGAATCACTAAGGAAAATACAGAAGCCAGTAGTAGATTTACGATCATTAGGTGTTGAAGCACGTTTGTGTGACAAACACTCTGGATATTGTCTTAGCTTTTGTTCTTGTCTTGTATGTATTAGTCTTTGTATGTTAGTGTCTGTATGTATTAGTTATCGAGTTGTAATTACTAATGTATGTACTAGTCGTCTGTTTTCTCTCAGTGTTTTGCGTACTTAGCATGTGCGCAGGAATTACTTCCTGCGTACTTAGCAAGTACGCAAGAATACTCTGCGTACTTGTCAAGTACGCAGGAACAATTTGCCATGCGCACTTGTTAAGTGCACAGAGATCAGGTCTAGTATAAATAGGTTGTGGTGACAGAAGTTATGTACGCACTCATTTGTAACATCTCTGTAACCTACAAGTTTTATAATAGACGAAGTTTGAAAGTGTTTTAGTTGTCGGTTTACTTTGTGTTACTTGATTCTCCACCTAGTCACGGGTATTCCGCACCCGGACCGACTAGTCACACACCCACATGACACGATCCGAGACACCCGGGGACCTTCAAGTGTGAAATTTTCTGGTTTTCTATTTTGTTTGGATTTTTGTAAAATATTTGAAAATTAAAAGAACTATACAGAAAAGAGGAAATGATAGTACATCAAAAATGATCTAAACGTCCTCGACTGCACATATGGGAAATGATTGTGTCATGCTTACTTGATTGTTTAAATTGTTGTGTTTTTAATCTGCTTATTTACAAGTAATTTGAATTGTCAGTAGGCTGTAAGTGTCTTTGAATCATTAGTAGTGTGGAAAGTAAATCAATACTACAACTGTGATTTGAACCATGTTTGCTAGTGTGTGTGCGTAAAAGAATGCAAAAGATCACTATCAGATACATGATGTTAGAGTTTGACAATTATTTTCTACTGAGACCAGTTTCGGGTTAGGTCGTTAGCACAATTAATGAGGTTCATCTCACTGCCAATACTCACAAGTATGCAATGAGAGATTGAATCAAGACATGTTTTACATCAACCGTTGAGCGTGTATTCACTCTTGAATCACTCCTGATTCATTGAATTCAAATCCAGATAAAATTTGGATCCCCTTACCTAAATCCTCAAACACCATATTCATTATCCTGAATCATCATAACGATATTCACCGAAGAAATCACATGAAACCAAGACAAATGAATCACTCGATTCTGAATCTTATGATTCCTAATAATCCTTATGGATTCTGTTTGATTTTTCCTGTGCTAATTGATGTAGCCTCATTCTGGAAATTTAGAAAATCATTGGGAAAATCTTAGATGCCTTGAGATAAGTGCAAAGTAAGTTCATAGCATAACTGTGGGGCACACATTGTATATTAATAATTATTACTATAACACACAAGAACATGATACTAAGATGCTCATGGTTTCAAATCTTATAATACTACCAACTTGAATTACTTGTTTATGTGCTTATTACGTATGAATAAATTGTAATCCATGACATGATCCCATATTCTTTGATGTTTATCTTATATCATTATTGCTATAGATTAGCCTGATATGATCGTCTGCTCGTGTCATTGAACAAAAATAGTTTGTGTGTGAATATGTGTATATCGTTATTCTGAAAAGATCAAAAAGATTTTAAGTTTTGTGTATAGTTCAAATTCCAATCAGAAAAACCAAAAATATTTGTGTTTAACCTTTGTGAATTTACTTTGAATCCTCTTGATTGAATGTGCTTATCATGTTCGTTATTTGACTTTGACTTCTTCATAATCTGAGTTAAAAATTGACTTCACATAACTCTCTGCGTACTTAACAAGTGCGCAAGGGTTGAACCCTGCGTACTTATCAAGTACGCAAGACTTAAGTCATGCGTACCTAGTAAGTACGCATGAGTTAAGTCCTGCACACTTAATATGTACGCACGACTGTTGTGGTCCGGGTATATAAACAGGTGTTAGAATTTCTTTCTCGGTTCATCTCATTCAAATGAACTTAACACTGTTGTATACTCCCTGTTCGATTTTCACTCAAAATGTGTGTGATCCCAAACTAGTTTTTTTGTCCCACTCATTGTTTCATCTTCTGTTAAACAATCTACTCAAAATGTGTGTGATCCCAAACTAGTTTTTTTGTCCCGCTCATTGTTTCATCTTCTGTTAAACAATCTTTGGTGAGAATCTGAGACCATTTCACCCGTTAAATCATGATTTATGGAACGATTTGTGACCTTGTAGAACTAGGTTTTTGAACTTCGATACTTGACAATTTTGGGTTGTTTCCGACCGGCATTATGACCTAAAATATGTTTAAAATCATCATTCGAAGCTCAATCATCTAGAATTCATCCTTAACTTGTCTTGATTTTGGTTTTGACCTCTTGCTTGAGCCGAAGGTTCACGTCGGTTCGCACCTAGGTCAAAATGACAAGGTTTTAGTACCATTTTGTTGTTGGTTTTGGTTCTAGTGGTCTTTAACATGTTTTTCGACTATGTGGTGACCATAACCTACAACAAGATCCCTCATTCATGGATTCTGGAAATTCAAAAAAGTTTTAAGTGATGGGTTCCTGCGCACTTATCAAGTACGCAAGAAGTAATTCATGCGTACTTAAGTACGCGAGACCAACTACCTGCGTACTTGCTAAGTACGCAGGAATGGACACTTAGAAATTTTTCTAAGTCTAGAAACTTGTTCAATGTGAATGTGATATACCTTATGATGTTTATTCAATTCCAATGATGCTTCTTGTTCTTATTGTGTTTACTGGTTGTTTTTGCAGTGATGGCTCGTGCATTTACAAGTGAGTTTAATCTGCTTGCACTTACTGAACCGGAATGGAAGGGTGCTGCACTTGAGTACCGGGAGATCATTGATTTCTTGAACCGCTCAACGATAAGCTATGCTATTTCAGCAGACCCTGTCGTATCAAGACCATACTTGGAGCAGTTCTGGGATACTGTAGAACATGACTGCACAGTAACCCCCAATGTCTTTCGGGCTACTGTGGAAGGTCATGATATTGTCATTTCTGAAGACACCATCAGGCGGGTCTTACAGTTCAGAGATCTTGCAACTGACCCAATCTCCTATCCTGATTACTTTATGGATGGGTGTTGGAGACAACGTATGGGATACGTCGGTGTGCAGGATTATTCATCTTACAAGAAGATGTGGGTGCTGGATCAGTGGAGGTACTCTGCCCACATTATGATCGTGTGCATGTGTTCTAGGAAGGCAGGGAAGGATGCCATGGGTCATGATCTAGCAGCCGCTATGGTTGGGCTGTCTCTCAACAAGGGCTACAACTTCTCCCGCTACATCTACAAGGCTATCAATGATCATATTAACACAGCGGAGAGGCATAGGTTCTTGTTATACCCCAGATTTGTGCAACTCTTGATAAATGATACGTTGCCTAATCTACCTGCTTTTGGGGAGAGACTGCAAGTTAAGCGGGTGGCCAAGAGAGTTTTCTCACAGTTCTTAATGCCAGGCAGTGTAGAACCTACCCCTGAGCATACTCCACTCTTTGGCCACCTGATCAATGAAGCGTATGTGGCGCCTACAGATTGGAGATGGTATAGTGCAGAGTCTGAGCCTGAACTCAGTGAACACAGTGATGAACAACACGAAGAAGAGGAAGTTGAATATGAGGATGATGTGTCTGAAGACGAAGGAGACGAAGAACAGAGAAGTGGGGGTGCTGAAGAATCCGACTCAGAAATGACCGAGTCAGATTCATCTGATTCTGATGATGCACCATCCAAGGCACACCCAAGGAGATTAACGAAGGTAACCCTTCCCGAGTCATCTTCAAAGAGAAAGAGACAAGAGACTAGCAGTGAATATGAGCCCGATTCTGATTCGGTCGTTGCTATACAAAGACGCAGACGGGAAAGTATCAACAAGCGTCGGGGAGATAGGCCACATCAACCTATTCTTCGTGAGGTGGAAGTAACTGTGACAGCTACGAGCACTGAATCGACTTCTACTTCACCTTCACAAAAACTTTATCGACGACAGAGGATGAGGCCATTGGTAACATTTGTTGAGGCTGCTACTACTATCACAGAGGAGGTTCCTGTGATAGTAACCCTCCCTATACAATCTGTCCGGATGGCGGTAACGACTCCAATTCTGACCGAGTCTGTCACCATCACCCCTACCACCATCCAAACAACCACCATCCCTACCTTAATCCCTACAACCACTCTCCAACACATCAGTGAACCATTTCCTGAGTTAAGATTTTTCTCATGGATTTGATTTTGAAGAAATCTTCACCTTCCCAACTCATCAAGCCGAAGCATCGTCGTCTAGGGATCCTGATCCTAGAGATGCCATGATCGCTACTCTAGAGACTCACGTTGCTGGATTACTTGAAATGGTACGAAAATCACGTGACGAGTCTGACAAGCAACATGGCCAGATAAACTCACTGATTGATGAAGTTGCCGCTTTGAAGAAACAGCAAGCGGTAGATGAAAAGCAGTGTAAGGAGCATGATGCTATGGTTAAACTAGTCTGTGACATGGCCAAGACGCTTGCTGCTCAGGGGGAGAGATTGAAAGAATTGTTGGAAAAGCAACCACCTAAGCCTAGCAGTGAAGAGGCTTGTCACTCAGTTGATCTAACTAAGGGTGATGATCAGGACAAGGATCCTGAAGCTAGACCGAGTGGAAGTGAGCAGCAATCGTTGGCTTTGGCGATTGTTCCCATTTCTGCCGTGCCTATGGCTGAGGGGGAGTCTACTTGGAGTGAAGGTTGAGGTGATGATGTGGGTCATGATAAAGGAAAGTCTATGGCTGGTGTACTGAAAGATCTATCTGACGATGTGTCGGAAGATGTGATCCTATTATTAGAGCTAGACTATTCCAAAGAAGCACAGATCGACGCTCTCTGCATTCTGGAAGAGGGAGAGATCGAGTCTGGTGACGACTGGGATGAGGAGGATGAGGATGTTGTGATTGAAGTTCCCAAGGGAGACGGGGAAGGAGAATATGAGTTTGAGGATGGAGAGATTTTCGAAGCTCCATTCTTTGAAACTAATCTTGACACAGGTTCAGTCGAGCCTGTAAGTACTGTTGAGGCGTCGATTGAAGCCTCTCCTACCGACCCTACTCCTGTAGATCCAGAGGCGAAGAAAAGCAAACATACGCCTGCAAGTTCATCAAAGGATCCGGCTCCTGTCTGGCAGAAGACATCAATCATAGACAAACATGGAGCGACAGGTATGATCTTAGCTGTGAGGTTCGAGGATGACAAGAATTTGTTTGCAATTAAGCGAGCTGGGGGGTTCAATATGGGTTTGTGGCAGGTTCTACAGCGAAAGGTAAGATCTGGGAAGTTCAAAATGTTTAAGCCTCAAGTGCCCAAGCGAGTCAGGGACAAGAACGTTAGACATCCTATGACTCATAAAAGCTTAAAGAAACTAGTATACAAGCCAGTGCTGTGTGAAACCAAGATTCCCCTGAGCAAGTTATCTCAGCATATCCTCGGTAACATATGGTACTGGTACGTAGGGCGAGGCAGTGGTGATTGGAAAGGTGTGGACCAAGAGTGGAAGCTTAGTGCCAAGGGAACTGATCAGAGTTTTTGATGAAGTCTGCTTCATAAACTTTTCTGTGAAAGATCTGGAGCCGCTAGCTGACAAGTACTGCATGTACACGGACGAGTGGACAAAGTTCCTTGCTTCTAAATACGACAAGGTGGTCAAGTTCTGCCTTGATTACAAGGAGAAGATGGAAGCTAAAGCTGGGGAGCAGTGAAGACCGAAGACAATCCAGAGCTGTTGTCAAGGGGGAGTTTGTTGAAGCACGTTTGTGTGACAAACACTCTGGATATTGTCTTAGCTTTTGTTCTTGTCTTGTATGTATTAGCCTTTGTATGTTAGTGTCTGTATGTATTAGTTATCTTGTTGTAATTACTAATGTATGTACTAGTCGTCTGTTTTCTCTCATTGTTTTGCGCACTTAGCATGTGCGTAGGAATTACTTCCTGCGTACTTAGCAAGTACGCAAGAATACTCTGCGTACTTGTCAAGTACGCCGGAACAGATCAGAAACAGATCAGAAATATACTTCATCTTAGAAAGAAGGTATCCCTTTTTAGATTGGGCTACCTCAATCCCCAAAAAATACCGTAATAATCCCAAATCTTTCATAGCAAAACGGTAAGCCAAGTCACATTTCAAAGACTCAATTCCATCATAATCATCGCCTGTAATAATCATATCATCCACATATAAAGACAAGAGAATGCGTCCAGCATTCGTACATTGAACAAATAATGCTTAATCATGATTGCTAGGAAGAAAACCAAGGGAAGTGATAACTATAGAGAATTTCTCAAAGCAGGCACGAGGAGCCTGTTTGAGCCCATATAGAGCTTTTCGAAGCCGACAAACTTCACCGGGCCGATGATCTATTCCCGGGGGTGGAGTCATGTAAACCTCCTCATGAAGATCACCATTCAGAAAGGCATTTTTGACATCCCTTTGACAGATCTTCCACTGACGAACGGACGCAACAGCTATTAAAGTACGAATTGTCGTCATTTTTGCCACTGGGAAAAAGTCTCCTCATAATCCATACCATACGTTTGTGAATATACTTTTGCCACAAGTTTGGCCTTGTATCGTTCAACAAACCCATCAGACTTCATTTTAATCTTATACACCCAACGACAACCAACTTTATGTTTACCTGGTGGTAGTGGAACCAAATCCCATGTGTGAGTCTGATGAAGAGTTATGAGCTCTTCAGCCATAGCATTCAGCCATAGAGGGTTAGAGACATCCTATTTATATGATTCTGGTTCAGACAGATGATGAATGCTCGCGATAAATGAACAAAACGAAGCATAGTAAGCAGAGTATGCAAAGTCTGGTAGTTGGGTAGACTTACATTCACGAGTAGAATTTCTCGGAGGTGGAGGATTTCTAATTTCAACAGACGGAGGATCAGCAGTAGTACCGCATGATGTGGATGGTTCATGAGTTGGCACATTGATGTGTGTTTTATACGTAGATATAAATATAAATATATATATATATATACATATATATATACATATATATATATATATATATATATTTCTGGCAACGACGCCAAAAACATGATGGCGTTTTTTACTAGTAATAAATATATTCTATTTAGAGCTACAAAAAATCAGGTTTTAAATTTATAAATTAAAAAGATAATTACTTCAACTAAACACACACACAATAGGCAAGTGTACTATCGCAACGTAGTATAGTATGGGTAAGAACCAAGTATCGAACCATGGACACGGATCCTGTACTCAACTCTCGTTATTGTCTGAATAGGATAATAAGTTGGAAAATGGGTTTTGCTATAAAAGGAAAATAAACAGATAAGAAATGTAATTAGAAGTATTATCATGTTTAAGGTGTTACTCTAGTTGTTATCCCTTGTTCATTAATGATATATTTAAAGTAAAGTTGGTCATAGTTACTAATACTAACCCTTTCGATAGGTGAGTTAGTGTTTCATAACGGAACAGTGGATACGGTCGGCCAACTGTTCCTTAATGAAAATAACGGACCCTAAATGGGGTCTCAAGTCTGTCGGTATCTCAGAATTCATTATTCGGACTAATATTATCCCTGTGACTGACGTACGTCTGGTCTTGTAACTCCCTTTGGAAAGTCGGAATGCGCAACTCCCACCAGAGCTACTTTATGAACAATCGGACCTAACAAATTATGTTCTTAAATAGTTGTCTTTACTTATAACATTATTTTAAATAAATAAGACTTTCCTTCTCAAGATCAAACCCCATGGCTCCCGCTAGAAGTCATCTGTAAGCCGATACGAAAGAAGTAAAGAAATACCGACATAAACCGCCTGGTCTGGTTAGGGCTACCCAAACCTCCAATCAACCCATAATATTAAATCTATACTAACTGGTCGTGATAGCACTAAGATTTGTATATAGACCGTACAAACATCGAATAAGCTTCCCAAACAAGAAATCTTGCTTAAGTAACTCACAAGATTTAAGATTATTAGATTGGTTTAATGATCACTTATTCTTGTCTTTTTAATATAAATCATAGTAAAGACTTTAAAAACATAACATACTAAAAATACTTCATTAATTAATTAAAGTTCAACCAACTCGAGCAACATAAGAGGGCTAGCCATGAATGAACATACAAGTGACTCCACTAACCCTAAGATAATGTGTGGAAGTGTTCCAACACCAAGGGAGAGTGGCTATAGGTTACCTCTTGTTTTACTCGAACGAGAAGAATCGCTTCATATTACAAGACTTTAAAAAGGAAATAAACAAAGAAAGCTAAAGCGGACCAAAACCGAGAGAGTTCCGGATCTTAGCAGAGCACTAAGGCCTTCACACCTCTTGGTAATGGACACCTAAAACACTAGAATGAGCTTCCTATTTATAGGCTAAGATTTTGGCAATGCACGGCCGTGCATTGGATTGCACGAGCGTGCAAAGTACCCTTTTCTTTCACGTGCGGAATCTGGCAGTACATGAGAGTACATGGACCCAGATTAGGGTTTGCACGACCGTGCATTGCCCTTTTCTGGTCCCTGTTGACTTTTTATCTTTTGGTTTGACTTCCTACGTCCGGTTTCGTTCAGTTGGCCCCCCGGATGCTGATTTTACCTTGTTTTTGAATGTTTTCTTCATGTTTTTGCATATCCAGGTCAATTATCTTATCGAAACACAAATGAGCGGATTAGGCATCAATTATTATCATATTGTCTCTAATTGTGATTATTTTGGGGATAATTATGCGTGCAAAACATGTATAATTTACGTCATATTATAATACTTCACACTTAAACTTTGATTGTCCTCAAGCAAACTTATGCATGATTATAACTGTAGAAGTAAGATATTGATTAAATGTTAATCCAAAGCTTTTGTCCCAAATGGCTGAATGGCCTCTTAAAAACAATTATTTGGTGGTTATACCTTTCGAGTGTTTTTCCACAATAGGGTAGCAAGCCCAACATACTTGATGAAACTATGTTTATGCACAAAATTATAGTCTCACACCTGTTCACTCAACACTCGGGTTAAGTATATGGATATTGTATGTTAAGAATAACACTCAACGCTACATATAATGCTTGCATAGTCATAGGCTTGTATAGAAATCAAATCTCCACCAATTGACATAAAATATGTGCATAAATCAAGAGGGCTTTGCAAAGGGTTGTAATGTTTGGCTTAGGGTTAAGGTAGGAAGTATTTGGGAGGAGTGGCTAAATGTTGAAAATCTGTCTTGACGTAATGATAAAAAATGAAAATGATTCTGTTATTCAACTTAGATTAGACATTGTGACTAATCTAAGGACTCTTTTAAGGTCAGATTGTCAAGACCAAATCCCTTCCTTCAAGAATGTCAACTTCTTCTTATTGTTGAAATATCCATTGCTATCAATTCTTCATGAATCGTTCGGTTTTTTCTTCCTAATATATCCACTTTGATTAGCTTTGCATACTCCAATTTTTTCGAGTAAGTTTGATTTCTTTTGATGAGATTTCTTCACAAGCTTGGGCGATTTACTAATTTCTTTTTGGTTGCACTTTTTTTTCTTTTCACAATAATTCTTCTTTTCATATTAAATGAGTTTCTTTCTTTGAACATAAGATGGATCTATAAACTTTCGAAGGATGATCATTCTTTAAATCATAGCCAAGTTGATTTTCAACTAAAAAGGGTTAAAAGATGAAAGGCTAATTTTTTGGGTTTATGGGTTTTGAGATGTGGGTTTAGAAATGAAAAGGTTTAGGCTCAAAGGAGCTAACTAGGAGAAAATGTTTAGGGTAGGTAAAGGAAAAGAAAAGGCTAAATAAAATGGGTTAATCCTAATGCCTCAATCATTTTTATGCATTCTTTTAGTCAATGATATTGAAATGTATATTTTACACAAGTTCTAACATGCAAAGCAATAATTAGCATTCACTCTATCAAACGAAATGATCATGTGAAATGGCGTCAAAAACTTGATGTATTCGTGATAATGCTCGGATAGGTTCAAATTTCTCACATGGAAACGGAAGATAAAGGGTAATAAAGTAAAAATGTGCATAAACTTATTTCCTTCTTTCTGTTGTGCTTCCTAATCTTCCCTATTTGTTTCCTTGATTCACTTCAATGGTATTTCAAAATGCTGTTTTTATAAGCTCGTTTATGCCAAATGATTTTTAAGACTTTTGCTTTAAGATTATTTTAGAAAGTGTTTTTATTACTTCTATACATAAATTTTGATTTCATGAATTGGGTATTTGTTAATCATGCAATTGTAATACTTAAGACAAGATCAGGTAGTCAAAATATCAACGGGGTTTCACCCCACACTTAGTTTTTGACAACATGAATGTATGCAATATGATATGTGTCACGAATAATAAGAGTATGGTAAAACTAATACTCCCCTGATGAGAAATAATTGTCGGCCATGTAATCGATTCTCATCTATGCCTAGATCGTATTTTCGGGCACGAACCAAAACTGGTAGTACCTGTAATGCTACGCAATGCTCAACACATAAAGTAAGTACTGAAAAAAAAATTAACTAATATTCTCCAATGAATGGTAGCCGAATAAAGTTGGTGGCTATGCCACCATGCCAACGGTTACTCCTGTAACCGGTAAAAATGGTAATGTGTCTAGTCAAACAAACAAACGTCATAAGTCAAGAACCATAAACTACATCAAAAAAGAACCACAACTATCAAGGATGAAGGGTGAAGAGAGTTGCTACTGAAAGGGAGGACGCTGCCACTACTGGTGTGGGCTCGGATGCTGCTGTTGGTACTGCTGATGGGCATATGGATCATGAGTGTGATCATAGAAGTCCTGCCGCATGCCATCCATCGTCTGTCCCAGCTGACCCATACAGATCATTAAATCTAACATTGTAGGGTCAGCAGTAGTGTGGTACATACCTGGGCCTTGATGCCCTAGTTTCCCTATGGGTGCTCCCTCGTCCTCTGATTCTTCAATCTCACCAGTCCAGATATTACCCTGATGCCCCACTAATCGATATACCCAATTAAACTTCTTCATCATATGCATATTGATCAATACTTGGGTGTCAACAGGTAGAATGGGTATGTCCATCTCTGCAAGTGTACCAAGGTTCTCAGGAGACAAGACACCTGTGAAGAGGATGTCTAATCTTGGTACTCTTCTGGCTATGCGGGTCAAATGGCCCAGACCCGATCCTACTCCATAATGCTGAAGCTTCTCCCTCTGCAAACTCCCCTTTGCTGTCTGTAAGATTGGCTCCGTAATTTCCCTGTGCCTATATAATCCCATTTTTACCCCAAACTCTGCCAATGACATTTCATACCAATGTCTAGCCATCCTGAAATGTACACAATCATGCATTTCCATACTCACTACCGGCCTATCAAACCAAAAGGATGCTAGAAACTCAAGGGTGAGATCATAATAGGTTGCTTCCCTAATGGCAAAGAATCTTTGCCAAGGCTTTGAGATAAGGGGGATTGCACTGTCCAAGAGATTAATATCTTCCAAGGTTGGGTAGTAAATTGTCTTGTGTGTTCCAAAGGTTTGCCTTAGCAATGTGGGCAGTGTTTGGTAGGCATGCACCTTGATGGTATCATCGGGGTCAAAGATAAGCCACGGATGCAAATCTTGTGGTCCTTCTGGCATGGGCTGCGGGTGAAAAGGCGGTGGAGGAGATGGTGGAGTCTGCGGTGAGCCACCCCTGTGAGCCGACGAGGATGAACCCGATCTAGAGCCCGATTTAGTGTTTCTTCTCTTTCACCCTGCTTGTCGGGAAGACTCAGCCATGGCCTATACGATCACCATTTAAAGGAGGTAGTACATAAGAACAAGAGTAACTCAACATATATATTTTAATAGCGCAAAAAACTTGATATGATGTACATTATGATGCATATTGGTGCCAAAAACTTGATATGAATCATGTTTTAGAAAGAAAAAAAAAATATATGCGTATAATTCTTGGACCACACAAAGGAAACACAAGTTCATGTATTGTCATTTCATGGTTATGTCTCCCGAGTCCACTATTGGTTAATTGCAACTAGCTAAACAAGGCGCAAATCCAGACAATGCAATTCGACCAAGAATTATGAAATGCATTTTGACTTTTGAAAGTCAAACTTGTCAAAATCTTTGACCTAATTTATCAAATTAACAATCTTCTACCAAACTATACTAAAATCTAAACACATACAAATAAGATTCATGCTTCATTTCATAATTCTAAGTTTAGAATTTCTAATCGAGAACCCAAATCATACGAGTGGAACAAATATGTCCAAACGAGGCTAAAACAAGTTACATTATGATCTCACATGGTCAAATATGCATTTAGATTAAGCAATAATTTTAGATTCAACATATTCATACCAAAATTCAAAACGAAACCCTAGCCCCTATTTGAACAAAATCATCCATAAATGAAGCAAGAATCGACTTAGAAACGATAATGGACAAGTTTACATACCTTAGGGGAAAGATTAGAAGCAAGAAACGAGAGAAACCGTGAGAAATCGGGGGTTTTGGAATGTTTTCGGCCGGAACCGAGCGAGTATGGGGGTGTGGGTTTTGAGAGAAATGCTGCTACTGACCCAATTTAACACCAGGCCCGCTTTTGACTGATGCACGGTCGTGCAATGGAATGCACGGCCGTGCATCCCCCTTTTTGACCAGATTTTTAATTTTTGAGTTATTTTTCAACCTAGTGTTTTTAGAGAATAAAATTACATATTTTTAATTAAAAATTAATTAAAAACTAATTTAAATTTTTCAAAACGTATTACCTAAAGAAATAACCTTGGTCAACGGGGAGCATCACTAACAAAATTCTCGAATTTATATTTGGAAACTTACCTCATTTGCTGAAATCCCAAGTTTTGAGTATCGGGCTTGTTATTATCAAAAACAAAGAAGAATGTAAAATTTAAACACGTAAAACCGTTCGAAAGTGTTATGCCTATTTTTAAAAATGATTTCGAATGGCGGCACTTGTATCCGTTTAATTTTCTCAGCAATAATTCCTGGGTTGCGATCCTTGAAAATTCTTGAAAAGAAAGATTAGCTAGCACAAGTACCAAAATAAAAACAAAAGTAGAAATAAAAATAATAAGGAAAAAAATAAAGTATAAATAAAACAAAAGTAAAATAGAGTTAATTAGCCAGTCCAACGAATTAGATCTTTCGCAGAATTACCGTGTCCCCGGCAACGGCGTCAAAAACTTTATGTGTGTTTTATATGTAGATAAATATATATATATATATATATATTTCTGGCAACGATGCCAAAAATATGATGGCGTGTTTTTACTAGTAATAAATATATTCTATTTAGAGCTACACAAAATCAGGTTTTAAATTTATAAATTAAAATGATAATTACTTCAACTAAATACACACACAATAGGCAAGTGTACCTATCGCAGCGTAGTATAGTATGGGTAAGAACCAAGTATCGAACCATGGACACGGATCCCGTACTCAACCCTCGTTATTGTCTGAATAGGATAATAAGTTGGAAAATGGGTTTTGCTTTAAAAGGAAAATAAACAGATAAGAAATGTAATTAGAAGTATTATCATGTTTAAGGTGTTACTCTAGTTGTTATTCCTTGTTAATTAATGATATATTTAAAGTAAAGTTGGTCATAGTTACTAGTACTAACCCTTTCGATAGGTGAGTTAGTGTTTCATAACGGAACAGTGGATACGGTCGGCCAACTGTTCCTTAATGAAAATAAAGGACCCTAAACGGGGTCTCAAGTTCATTGGTATCTCACAATTCATTATTCGGACTAATATTATCCCTGTGACTGACGTACATCTGGTCTTGTAACTCCCTTTGGAAAGTCGGAATGCGCAACTCCCTCTAGAGCTACTTTATGAACACTCGGACCTAACAAATTATGTTCTTAAATAGTTGTCTTTACTTATAACATTATTTTAAATAAATAAGACTTTCCTTCTCAAGATCAAACCCCATGGCTCCATCTAGAAGTCATCTGCAAGCCGATACGAAAGAAGTAAAGAAATACCGACATAAACCGCCCGGTCTGATTAGGGCTCAAACGACTTGCTGAATACCCAAACCTCCAATCAACCCATAATATTAAATCTATACTAACTGGCCGTGATAGCACCAAGATTTGTATATAGACCGTACAAACATCGAATAAGTGTTCCAAACAAGAAGTCTTGCTTAAGTAACTCACAAAATTTAAGATTATTAGATTGGTTTAAAGATCCCTTATTCTTGTCTTTTTAATATAAATCATAGTAAAGACTTTAAAAACATAACATACTAAAAATACATCATTAATTAATTAAAATTCAACCAACTCGAGCAACACAAGAGGGCTAGCCATGAATGACCATACAAGTGACTCCACTAACCCTTAGATAATGTGTGGAAGTGTTCCAACACCAAGGGAGAGTGGGTATTGGTTGCCTCTTGTTTTACTCGAACGAGAAGAATCGCTTCATATTACAAGACTTTAAAAAGGAAATAAACAAAGAAAGCTAAAGCGGACCAAAACCAAGAGAGTTTCGGCTCTTAACAGAGCACTAAGCCCTTCACACCTCTTGGTAATGGACACCTAAAACACTAGAATGAGCTTGCTATTTATAGGCTAAGATTTTGGCAATGCACGGCCGTGCATTGGATTGCACGGGCGTGCAAAGTACCCTTTTCTTTCACGTGCGGAATCTGGTAGTACAGGAGAGTACCGGGACCCAGATTAGGGTTTACACGACCGTGCATTGCCCTTTTTCGGTCGCTGTTGACTTTTTGATCTTCTGGATTGACTTCCTGCGTCCGGTTTCGTTCAATTGGCCCCCAAATGCTGATTTTAGCTTGTTTTTGAGTGTTTTATTCATGTTTTTGCATATCGAGGTCAATTATCCTATCGGAACACAAATGAGCGGATTAGGCATCAATTATTATCATATTGTCTCTAATTGTGATGATTTCGGGGATAAATATGCATGCAAAACTTGTATAATTTACGCCATATCACACATCATGTGCAACAGACGTATCTGGAGCAGACATATTTGGATCAACAGACGAATCTGGAACATCAGAGTTTGAGATATCAATGTTGCTAGCAAAAGGATCAATGTTCTGAAGATCTGACTTTGTTACATCATGTGACTTAGTTGGAATCGAATAGAAGGGAATATGTTCAAGAAAGGTAACATGTCTTGATACATATAACTTCTGACTTACAGGATTAAAACAACGATATCCTTTCTGTCCCGTGCCATATCCTTTGGGACCACTGGCATATCCTAAGAAAACACATAAGATTGACTTATTTGTCAATTTGTCTCGTTCAACATGAGAACGGAGAGCAAAGCAAGTACATCCAAAAACCCGTAACTCACTATAATCTAGGCGTTCACCAAAAAGACTTTCAAATGGAGACATCCCATTATTGTGAGAATTAGGGATCCTATTAATCACATGTTGGGTGGTCAGGAGTGCTTCTCCCCAAAAGACACTAGGTACCTCAGTGGATAAAAGGAATGAGCGAGCGGTATCCATAAGATGACGATGTTTCCTTTCAGCAACACCATTTTGTTGAGGGGTGTCAGTACAAGACGATTGGTGTATGGTACCATATGATGCAAGAAATTGAGTAAAATCATTAGAGGTGTATTAACCCCCCTAAGTCACACCTGAAGCACTTTATCACAGCCGAATGTTGCGTTTGAACATAGGCCCTAAAGGTTTTGTAAATGTCAAAGAACTCATATCTACTTTTCATAAGGTACACCCAGGTATAACGAGTGTAATCATCTATAAAGGAAACATAATACCGTGAACCACCCTTAGTGGATACTGGTGATGGTCCCCACATATCAGAATGAACAATATCAAAAGGTGCAACATAACGAGAAATACTTTTATCAAAAGGTAAAATAGAAAATTTAACAAGTTTGTAACCACTACAATTAGAAATATCACAAGTGTTCAACTGAACCAAAACACCTGTGGAAACCAAAATTTTTAAATGAGATGCTGACACATGTCCCAAACGAGAATGCCAAATATAAAATTCAGACGACAAAGGACATAAACGAAAAGAAGATAAATCAACAATAGAGGCAGCAACACCAGGTGCAGGCACTTTGAGTTCTTCTAAGACATATAAATCTCCCACCCTACGGCCAATCCCAATCATCCTCTGAGTGTGTTGATCCTGCACAACACAAACAAAGTCACAAAAGAAAAACCAAATTCCAGACTTACACAACTGACTGACCGAAGCAAGATTTAAGACAAGCTTCGGAATATAACAGACATCATTTAGAGACACATGAGAGGTAGACACGGAGCCAACACCCTCTACCGATATAGATGTAGCACTAGCAGACATTACAGAAACGGGAGAAACATGAGACAAAGAAGGAAAAGAAGACAAATAAGGAGACATATGATATGAGGCACCAGAATCCAAAATCCATAACGATGACGAAATATCTGAGGTACCAGATGAAGACAGCCCCGCAGAAGACATGGCGGTAGGGTTGGCGGCAAGAAAATGTCTAAACTGTTCAAAAACCTGCGGATCCAAAGCATACGATGGTTTAGCAGTTTCTACAGATGGTGGTGTAGCAGAAAGTGGCGTAGCAGCAGCAGTAAACTGAGGTGGTCTAAATGTCCATGACGATGGACCATATGAACCAGCAGAAGCAGATGAGCAAGACGGAAATTGTCCACTTGATCTGTTTTGTTGTGGGGGCTTCTGCAAGTTTGGATTCTTTCTGCTAAGTAATACCGGACATTGACACTTCCAATGATTTTTCCCTTTGCAGAAGGCACATTCATCAAAAGCAACTTTAGCACCTTGTCTAGACTGATTAGGGGGAACGGCAAAAACAGTTGGAGTAGTAGTTACTTTAGGACCCTTATCAACCTGAGATTTTAACTGAGTTTCCTCTGCAATCAACTCGTGAACAGCTGAATCAACTGTTGGAAGAGGGGAACGATGATGAATCGTTCCACGTAGTCCTTTAAAATCTGAACGTAATGCCATCAAAAATTGTACCAAACATTGTTCCTCACTTCTAGAAATATAAGGTTTAAACACCTTCAGTTATGCGGATTCCGTAAGTGCCAATTGATCCCATAAATCCGACATAGATCCATAGAAGTCTTGAATGCTCATCTCATTCTGTTGAAGAGCATGAATATCAAACTCCAACTGATATTGCTTGGCAAAATTAGACTGAGTATACAGCCTTTCCAAATGATCCCAAACTTCCTTAGTTGTATCATACTTAGCCAACTGAATACCAATGGACTGACTTACAGAGTTGTTGATCCAAGTGATAACTTTAGAGTTATTCGTTTCCCATGTATCAAGAGCTAAGGCATACTCAACAGCCTTAGACTTATCAGTAGGCTTTCCCTTAGTACATGTGACATAACCCCACATATTTTTCCCTCGAGGAAAGTTTTTCATCACGTAACTCCAGTAGGCGTAGTTTTTACCATCCAGGCGAGTACTAATGGACAACAGCAGCAGAATCAAGCAGAAAAGTAGTTTCGATAGGGTAGTTTCTACAACAGATAAAAAAATTAGGGTTACCTAGTTTCGATGACGTCGGCTCAGATAACAAAATCAGACGAAAGCGAAGGTGACGAACACGAAGACAACAAATCAACAAGCTAGCGTGAGCAGCAACAACGAGACAACAACAAACAATCCTTCAACAACGAACAAACCAAAACGACCGAATCAACAACGGAGCGGAAGCGACAACAAAAGTCTTCAATCAAGCATGGATCGAATCAGCTCTGATACCATGTTAACTAATAAACATGTATAGAGAAAGATGGAGGCTCTATATTATTCAAGTGAAGATTAGGTTACAATAAAGAGAAAATAAACATTAAATAGGTAGGCTAAGCCTTACAAGCTAAATGGGCTAAAACCCATAAACTGACTTATTATGCTAACACTTTCCATTGTAAGTTATTTATTCACACCTCCAGTTTTAACTCGCTTTTTAAGTAGGCAACATGAGCATTTTACTTGGACATGTTTTTAAGTCCAAACATCCTTGTAAAATGAGAGAACGTATGACATATTTTTGACATCAAAGGTTTAAAGTACAAAGCCCGATCTGTTGAAGTGAGTTGTTAACCAATTTAAGCATATGTTGGTCACCATTTTGCAACTAATATGCCATTTGGATTCATTGCACTGGTAAAGGCATTACGAGGTCTATAAACATCAGAGACGCAATAACTTAAAATTCTTTAAAAAGCGCAAAGAAAACTCGACCCTCTTTAAACGATCAACAAACTAGACACAATGCCTTTCATTTTTCACTAGGTGTCATGAAAACCTGCGGCTATGAAGTGATATTAGTCATGCTCTAATCTTTCGATAAGTACGTTGATGGTGTTGCATAACACCATTCGCCTGCGAACCAACTAAAAACAGTGATCGGTCTTGTTATTGTAAAGTGCTTTGATATACACGGATTTGTAGTCATCGATAGAATACCATCGATTCATAGGAACTATGTATCGTGTAGACTAGTATTATAAAATTATGCATTAAAAAGGAAGATGCACACCAAAAACAACTGGGCTCTGTGAATTATTCTTCTTCATGTAATATATATATATATATATATATATATATATATATATATATATATATATATATATATATATATATATATAGAGAGAGAGAGAGAAAAGTGAATATGGTGCTGTTAAGCATGTAAGTTGTATGCGAAACCTATCAAAACTAAGTCTTTTTTATTAAATCTAAAAAAATTAATTTAAACCACTTACCGTTGATAAGCAAGTTTGGTTTCCGTGAAATTCTATACGTAATCAGAAGCAATCATTTACGACTTAAAAGAATTTGAATAGCAATTGTTCATTTTAAATGATGGCTGTATTTCTTCATGAAATCACCAATATCTGTTTAAAATTAAAATTAATTTTATGGCAATTGTTTATTCATTCATCAAAAGTAGCAAATGGCTTATTAATATTTATTTTAGTTTACGATTTGGTTTTATTTTACTTTACGATTCTAGTGACAGTAGGAAGAAGGATGCATATTGGTTCGGAGATCGCTAAACAATTTTTTAAGAAAATAATGGAGTATAATGAGTTAGTTTTGCGAAATAAAAAAGAATTAAAATTAATTTTAGTTAGATTTAATCAAAACGACGTAGTTTTGATAGGTTTCGCATATAACTTACATGTCTAACAGTGCCATATTCACTTTCCCCATATATATATATATATATATAACTAGGAAACTAAAATAAATATAAATGTGCAATAAAGTTAAAAGAAGACATGTCTGTTCACAAATGTACCCACTTAACCTAAAAACTTAGTTACAGTAAGCAACTAGCAATCTACACAAATGTTTACTCCACGTGAATCCAAACGCCTTCACTTGGGATGTCTCGATGTACCACAAAAAGAAGATAATACCCCGCCGGTCCAACATTACTAGAAGGTGGCGCCGTCACACCAATCTCGTAGGTTGAGTTTCCGGCAATCTTCGTGGTGTTGCCGCCATCGAGAACCAACAACCGTTGATTCATGGAGAACGAGTGTGTGTTAAACGAAGGTGCCACCATTGTCACATATACCAAGTTCATGTCCACTAGAGATTGAACTTTGAACGGTATAACCACCCGTTTTCCATACTGAAAACGGGTGGGGAATGAAAGTATCTTAGGGCGAAAAACGGATGAGGACGGATCCAAATAAGAAGGTGAAAATGCCTCTAGACTTAATTCAGTAGGATAAAGTACGTTTGTAAAATTATACCGTTCATGAGGGTTACTCCCACCAATCAGAACCCGACCATCTCGAACCAAAACCGCAGTCGAATGGTACATTCGAGGTATGCTGCTCGGCTTCTGCACTTCAAAACGAGACCCGGTTGGATCATCCGGTTTGTAAATAACCGGTTTTAAAACCGGGCCACGCCCGTTTTCCCACCCTGCGGTTCCACTGGACCCACCATTAATAATCAAAACATTGCGGTTCGGGAGCAATAACATGTCACCCA
This sequence comes from Smallanthus sonchifolius, assembly GCA_023525975.1. NCBI lineage: Eukaryota > Viridiplantae > Streptophyta > Magnoliopsida > Asterales > Asteraceae > Smallanthus > Smallanthus sonchifolius. The sequence goes on from CM042020.1 coordinate 17,122,656, forward strand.
TTACCCGACCCATAGGCATGGTTTTCATGACCCATTTAGGATTCGGGTCGGATATTTGAATTCCCCACAACTATCCAAAGCACCATCAAATTTACCATTTTTAGCATTGATATGGGCTCCTTTAGGGGCACCCCCACACACCAAAACTTCAACCACAGCTACAACCCCTTGTACTATCCGCATCGGAAGTAGTACCGCGGAGCCCGTACTCGGATAATTCCTCGGGTCACCACCGGGTACTTCCGGGTACATCTTGACCACTTGGTTGTTAATATAATCGAATAAAATCGCGCGATTATTCGCAAAAATGAATAAATTTCCATCTGTATGAAGAAACACAAAAGGGTATAAATTATTCTCAATTTCTGGATCATATGTTTGAACTAGAAACGACATGTTTTGTGCTTTTTCCTCCGGTGATCTTTTAGGGTAGAATTCGAAGTTAAATTGCCCGCGGCCGCCAATAATAATTTGTCGGCCGTCCGGTAATATATGACTAGTAGCATACCATCTTCTTAAAATCAACCCAGAATTTATCTCTTGCCAATCACATTGATCACATGATTTATAAACTCTAACAGCGCGTTCACCGTCATTGAATCCGCCAGTCTGGACTAGACTGCCGTCGGGTATTAGTGCTCCTGAGGAGCACCAAACGTCAGTGAGAACCATGAGGGGGCGAATGGAGTTCGAGGAAACCTCGTACTCGACCGAGTGGGCTGTGCAGTCGCGCTTCAAAGCCATGTCGTTTGGGTCGGAGCGGCATTTTCCGGCCGGAAGGGAGATGTTTGAGGGGCCAAAGTCTGTGCGGTCAAAGATTATGACACGGTCGTTAGGGAGGAGTTGCATGTGCATGGCGGAGATGCCGATGGTTGGGAGGAGGAGTGACCAGTGGCCGGATGTGGCGGGGCATGGTGGGAGGTGGTGGAGAAGGAAGAGGCAGAGGAGGAGGTAGTGGTAAGTGTGGGAGGAGGGGAGAGTCATGGGTTTCGGAAACATGTGTCGGTGCTCAGCGTGGTGGTGGTGGTAAATATGGGCGGTAGTTGGCAGCTATAAATCTTGTCTGAAGCCATGAGTAAAGAGGAGCACATGTACAGATATGGTCCCGCCTGAAAATTTTATATTTACTTAGTAAATATGGGTATGAGACATGGAAACTAGGTGATGTGCAGGTATGTAATGGGTTCTAGGTGATCCGTTGCTACCACCAGCAGATGTCGACGGATCAGTTGGTGGTAACTCGCTTGACTCCACATTTGGTATATAAGTTGAGTTGAATGACTTTTTCGTGTTTTCTACACGTATAGGACTTTTATACGTTAAAATTACGTTAAGTGACTTCTTAACTCACTTGACTCCACATTTGGTATATAAAAGTTGTAATATTTTGAATCTTTTTCACATAGTTTCTAAATTAAATTTTAAAAGTAATATATCTTTTTAAAAGTGTGGTAACCCTAATATATAATCCGTGTTCTCTCTAATCCAAATTCATATCGAATTTTTTATTTATAATATTTTAAAACTATTTTATGTTGGATATTTGAAAATAAAATTTATTTTATAAATAAAGAATTGAACAAAACTATATATTTATATTAAGTATTATAAATTATTAGAAGAAAAAAAAAACTAATTTGTATTTTAAATGAATAATTAAACAAAATTCAAATTTGAGTTTGGAGGAGAGGACCTATATTTTCATTCATAAATGCTTCACGTTGTATATATAATAGCCCATACATCCTGAAATAAATGGCATTTATTTACACACATTCAATTGAGTTATTCCTAACGGGCATTAAGGAGATCATGGGTTAAAGTACTCTAGAAACATCAAGGTTTAAGAAGATAATGGGTTTAAGTACCACTCCTAATTAGCATGAATTAAGAAATTTGTCTTTAAAAAAAATAAATAAATAAAACAAACCGGCATGAAGTCTGATTATGAAATAATAATTTTGTTTTGTTTGGTTATAAATGCGAAATATTGTATAAACATGGATAAAATGTGGGTTTTAATGATTAAGGAATACGTATTTTGCATTTATAACTATCTATTGTTAGGTTTTATTGCTTCATCATGTGTTATTAAACGTAAAAAGACAATCTATAACATTTTTTTTCAAACTTATTTAATTTTTAATCATATATGTGTATATATAAACTAAAATATAATATAAGTTTTTACCCGGTAACTAGCTAAATTTTATCTAAAACGAAACATCAAATTTGAATTCCACTTAAATAAAATTCACTTAAGATTTGAATTGTTCTAAGTCGAATGAAAGATTAGATTACTTATATGGTTGTATTATCTTAATATTTTTAACTAAATATAATTTTTGGATTTCGAAAGAATAACTTTTTTAAACATTTAGAATATAATATATGATAAAAGTAGAAATTAAAAGTCCACGGCTGTGTTTGACGACAAGAATGACACTGTGAGTGAGTCATAAATGATAAAACGTGCTATATTCACTCCTTTTAAGTTTTAACCTAAAAGTTTCACAACAGAGAATTTCCAAAACTTGTTTCGTAGCTATTTACAGAAAGGGTAGTGAATGTTCTCTTGTTGATATTAATCTTAAGTTTTATGTTGGTGATTTTAGTGTCATTAATAACATTTTAGATAATTAGATTCACTTAAGATCAAATTGAAAGTTAGAATATACATTGGTTGAGTTAGGAGGTTTAAGTGTATACTTAATCAATACTATTCTAACGTCTTGCACCATGAAACCTCTCGGGTTGTTAGCCCTAGACCGTGAGGGTTCCAAGGGGGCATCGCGCCCTAGCCGGGGGCAGGGTGCTAGCACCTGATGGGGTCCAAGGGGTAACACCCTCAACGAGGGTCGCGCTAGGCCTGCATCAGATCTTCAGTAGAAACTGAGATCAGTGGCGGATGTAGGTAAGGGCCAGGGGTAGCCCGCGCTACCCCTCGAATTTTTACACGCAGTGCAAACAAAAGTTTTTTTACGGTTTTATGAATCCGGTTATAAATTACGTTACCCCTCAAATTTTTTTAAAAGCTCAACACTTCATAAAAAATCTAAAATTTTATAAAAAACCCAATACATTACCCCAAGTCCCCACATTTTATTAAAGGTTTTGAGGTATTGGGTTTTAATAAAACATTTGGGATTTAGCCAGCCGAAATGTTTTATTAAAACCCAATACCTCAAAGTCTCAATTCTCAAACCCAACTTACCCAAGCGGTCGGGCAAGAAGAAAGACAGAGAGAGCGGGAACTGTGACACTGTGAGAGCCAGAGACCGACCACTCGACCTGAGCTGAGACCACCGCCCGGCGCCGCCAAACCCCAGTCCTCCGCCTCCGCAGTCCGCCCCTCCGCTGTCCGCCTCGCCAGTCGCATCTTACTGTAAAAAAAATTTCGTTACCCTTAAACTTTTATTCTAGATCTGCTACTGATTGAGATCGGTGAGAACTGAGCGATCAGTAGTAACTAATGGTTGGTAGTAACAACTGCTGATGGTCTAATGATCGATAGTAACTTCGTTACTACTGATGTCCAATAGTAACTAAGTTACTAATGATGTTTAGTTATTATTGATGATGTTTTCTACTAAAGTTTGTGTTAATGTAACTGCAACAGTTACGAGTGGTTATAACCGTTAGTTGTCACCCCTTTTCATGAAGAGTTACAATGATTTATTATGATTGTTCTACCCTTATATAAATGATTCATTTAGTCTGATTTCTAGATATCGTTTCTATATGAATTTTCACAAAAAAAATCACATCTCGTTCTTTCAAAACATTTTATCTGATTGAAGATTTCATATACATAAGAATTACTTAAATCTAAAATTAGTCTTACATGATTAAAAAAGCTATTCTGACAATTACGAAATCAAGAAAATCCTAAATTTTATCCATTGGGCTTAAAGGTGATGTTAGTGGTGAGAGAACTTTTTTTCAGAAAAGTCAAATCAAATTCTAATATTTAACACACAACTCTTTAGTTCATCAATTGATTAAATTAATCAAGTTTATCTTTAACCCGACTCTAATAAATCTTATTCCACGGTAGGCGCCCATTTAATCATATTCTAGCACCTCAAAAATTGAATTTAGACCCCTTGACGTGGTGTTCGTGTTCATGTTCATGTCCGTGTCTATGGGTACGGGACTTCAATGTGATTATGGTTAATTCTCATCAATAAATAATGTCAAAAACACAATTTTACTTAATAAGGCTACATATTCACTATTGACAAATTCTAATAGATTACATACGTCAAATGTGATATAGCTACCACAAAATTTAAGAAATTATCAGTTGAGCTCAAAGCTTAAAGTGTATATATATATATATAGATATATAGAATTTAATTTACCGCTAGAAAAAAATAATATTTATTTGGTATATAAGAAAGTAAATGTAAAAATAGGTGATAATGTGAAAATATAAGAGTGTTTTATAAAGGATGTAGAAATTAGGGTTTTTAAAGGATGATCGTGAAAATCTGATTTGACAGCTGATGTGGCGCGGTTGTTCGTGTTTGTTGCGTCCAATGTTGCAGATGCTCTTATTGTATTCTTTGGGACCCCTAGAAATTTGACCAGCGATTCTTCGTCTTCTCCGAAGTCCGTAGATCACCACACACTGCATCCCCTCGAACCACCACCAATCACAAAAGCAAAACTGAGTACCATCATATCGCCACACCTAACCATTATGGAGTAAATCAAACCCCATATTATATTTGTTATCATTGCCGGGTTTTTTTGTTCATATGAGACCCAATGCTAGCTAACTGATTTCAGTGAATGCATTAACAATTTGATGAAAAGCTTGTAACATGATATGCTAAGATATATCAGCGAAGGAGAGTGTAGAACATGAGCTGAGAATTTAATTTTTTTCCAACCAAGAGGAATTCAAGTGGTCTTTAGCATATTTAGGGGTAATCAACCTCGAGCAACAATGGTAGTATGCCACTACAAATCTACAATCAAGGTAGATAGTGGTGGCAGATCATCATCAACAGGAAGCAACGAGGGCAAGAACATAATGGGATAATTTTTATTCATTGGCAACATAATGAATCACATATTCAGTTGGTTACATCTCGATCAAGGGAGATGATAATAATATTCTTTATTAGGTCATCAATCATGCATTTCAAGACAAAGTTACGATCCTTTTCGTCTTCATTAACCTCATCAAAGTTCGACTTGAGTTCCGGGTGAGAGTTTGAAGGATTCTGGGTTCCATTTGCGACAACTGATGTCCTATTAGTTGAAAATTATGGTTCTTTTTTCGAGTTGTAAGAGGACAACGATGATGGTGCTCAGAAGCACAAGCGTGAGCATAGGCAAACCTATTCTTTAGCTATCGGGGCAACCGCCCTCCATGAAAAAAAATTAGTGCTATATACGCGTTAAAATCTCGATCGGAATTTTTTTAGTGTTATATACACATTATATATCGCTACTCATCCGACCCAAAAAATTTCCGATCCTCATGAAAAAAATTTCTGGGTCTGCCACAGCACTCGGACAATATATGTTTCATGATTCCTGAAAATGGTGGGCGAGGGTGATTAGGGCTGTTGAAAAATGGGTGGGGTGTAGGCCTGATCAACGGGTAAGAACCGCACCGACCCGCACCGTAACCGTGAACCAATTGGGGTAGGAAAGAATACCCGGGAACTACACTGTTTGTATTTAAACGGTTCAGGGTTTGACGGGTTCTTGTGGGTCGGGTTGGCGGGTATAAACACAGAATCGTTTAGTGTAAAACACACACATGATATACATACAGTCACTGCAAACCCTAAACAATATACATACACCCACTACAAAACACACACACATACACAATATACATACACCCTCTGCAATCGACATATTACCTGTTGTTTTGATTGAACTTAGAAACCGAAGATGGTGAAGAAAATGATGATCGATGATGTAGAAATATGAAAAAAAGTGTTTTGATAGAACTAGGAGTCGGATGGTCGATAATTTAGAAACCGAGATATGCGTGCCAATGAGGTAGAAAAGAAGTCGGATGGTCAATGATTGGAACTTGGCTCCTAAAAGTTGCAGGTATTCAAATATAAACAGTTCTCGCGGTTTATAAGTGACTTTAACGGGTAAAACCTGGACCCGCACTGAAACCGTGAAGTATGGATTTGGAGAACCGCGAACCAGGATACTTATTACTAGCGGTTCGGGTTTACGGGTTTGGTGGTTCGGGTTCGCGGGTTTGACGATTCCAAACTGTGAACTGCACACCCCTAGTGGGTGAGGCACGAAGAAGAAAAGGGGAGGGTGGTCTGATGTAGTTATAGTAATTTCATAAAACTTAACAGAACTTTTGACAATAATTAGCAATTAGTGATAAGTACCACATCTGTTACCCATAGTAAATAGTTATAAAAATTGTAATTTTGGAAAGCCTTAAAACTAAGCTAATATATGATTTTTGTGATTTTTTCTATTTTTAATAGTGGCTATTATAGATAGACAAGTAATTCTATACACAGACCAGATGACATAATCATACAAACCTTATAACTTTGTCAATTGTCACATCATCACTTACATGTCAATGTATCATATCATACAAGTCGTATAATTTGATGACACCACCTCATATAACCCTATAAAAAGATAATTGTGTATATAATGTACTAGTCTAATAAGTATTACGTAATACGTATGACCATTTTCATCCTAACATACGGCGCATATGCCACGTTTAGAAATCACGTATGGAGATATAGGGGTGTTCAAAAAAATCCGAATCCGAAACCGAACCCGAATTATCCGAAAATTCGGATATCCGAAATTTCGGATATCCGAATCCAAAATATTAAAATTTTGTTATTTTTAATTATTTATTTTAATTAAATATATATATATATATATATATATAGAATGACACAAAAAAACCCTAATGCCTAATTCTCCATTATGCATCTCTCTCTCTCTCTCTCTCTCTCTCTCTCTCGTACACAACCACCGGGATCCTCCTCCCGGTCACCCGCCGCTTGTGTGTCGTCATCCGTGTGGGATCTTACTCCGAAGAACTTGTTAAAACCGCTGTCAGTTTCTGTTTCGTATTGGATCTTACTCCGAAGAACTTGTTAAAATAGCAGGGGACTCACCATTGCCTTGAATTTTTTGTAATTTTTATTGCAAGAATAACTATTTTCATGTTGCAGGGTATGATATGCACTTTGATATCAAATATACCTATTTAACTTCTTGCAATCAAATAAGAACAATTTGAAAGTCAGCACTTATGTATTACAATTTGAAAGATTATTATTATTATTATTATTTTTAGATTTCGGATATCCGATTTATTATCCGAAATTTCGGATATCCGAAATTTCGGATACGGATAGTAAAATCCATTATCCGAAATTTTCGGATATCCTACCGGTTTTTAACACCCAAGAGGAGATATACCCGAGCACGATATTTCAAGGCCGGCCATACAATTCTTTACATATACAAGTCATCCTCTCTCTCTCTCTCTCTCTCTCTCTCGATCAATCTTCATACCCGATCAAGCGATCATGCCTTCAACATTCTCCGGCGATGAAACGGCACCGTTCTTCGGCTTTCTCGGCGCCGCTGCCGCACTAGTCTTCTCCTGTAAGTTTAATCAATCTTCTAGATCCACTGAATTTTAAATCCGATCTTCTTAATGAACATCAATGTACGAAATCAAAAACACCGATCTACGATTTCAAGTGTTGTTTTTAATACGGTTTGATTTTGTGATGTAGGTATGGGGGCGGCGTATGGGACGGCGAAGAGCGGTGTTGGAGTGGCGTCAATGGGAGTGATGAGGCCTGAGTTGGTGATGAAATCAATTGTGCCGGTTGTTATGGCTGGAGTGTTGGGCATTTACGGTCTGATTATTGCTGTGATCATCAGTACCGGAATTAACCCTAAGGCTAAATCCTATTACCTTTTTGATGGATACGCTCACCTTTCTTCCGGTCTTGCTTGTGGCCTTGCTGGGCTATCTGCTGGTATGGCCATTGGAATTGTTGGTGATGCTGGTGTTAGGTAATTTTGCTTTCATCTTTCTTGCTCTACATCTATGTTACTGTTTCATTATCACGGTTCAATGTATGTCAGTTCAACCAACTCCTCTGCCAGTGTGAAACTCTCAAAATCTAATTTATAAGTTAGGTTTCTCTAGGGTTTTTGGCTTCTCTCTTGTATATATTGAGGGTTCCCTTCATTGTAATTGATTCAGTTAAAATATCACTTTTACATGTCATCAAAGCTAAGGTAAAAACCCTAGCTGTCGTTGTTCTTGTTCTTTCAAGAAACCTTGTTCCAGACCCAGATTCTTGTTTCTTCAAGAAACCTATTCCTGTCCAGTTCACGTCAGAATTTCCGGTATCCCATCATAGTCAAATAAGAGTGCATAACTAGCCTTCATTAGTTGGCCTACACTCAACAAGTTGTAGCGTAGACTGCACATCATTGGGAACCTTGTGTTTCCTTGTAGCTACTTCAAGTCTTATAGTCCCCTTTCCATCTACCTTCGCATCCTGATTCCTGATTGACCTTTCTTTGTCATTAAGTCTTTAAACAAGGAACTTTGAACCGTCATGTGGTGCGAACTGCGAACAACCACTGTCAAGTAACAATGAGTGTTGCTCTTTCCTCTGCTAGAAAACCAACCTCTTTCTCTTCCATGACTATGAAATGATGCTTGACCTCGACCTTTGAATGAAACCGATCCATTGAATATCACTCAAAATAAAGCTTGAAAAGCCTGTTCTTCTACTGCAGTCTGCGTACCTTGATTTACTCATGCTTCATGTGCTTGTAATGACCCCATTAGCGGATCAAAAGATAGAGTAGTGAGGTCCTTTGATTCCTCTATTGCGGTGACTACATGATCCCATTGAGCTGAGAAACTTCGAAGGACTTTCTCCACCATGTTTGATAAGAGACCACCTCACCATATGCATGCTTTTTATTGACATTCTTCATTACCTTGGATAGAAATATCAGCTATAGCCTCATTTTCCTTCATCTGGAGTGTTTCAAATTCTTGCCTTAGGCCTTCTAGCTTCATCGTCTTCACTTTAGAATCCCCCTGATGTTTAGTTTGGAGGAGAGTCCATGTATGTCGGGTGGTGGTCGCTGCTGTAATTTGGGAGTCGTGATGAACTGCATAAGGGTCGGTGATTTGGCGTCTTTCTTCGTGTTTTCCTTCATCCGCCTACGATCACTATCGTTTTCATTGTAGCCCGTTGCCACAAAGTCCCAGAGATCTTGTGACATCAACAAAGAATTCATCTGGATATTCCAAAATTCATATCCCTCTCCTTTGAAAATTGGAAGAGGGGTTGACGACATGTTGGATGCAGTACTTGCCATTTGACTGAATGATTCGAAGAAACAAGATGACTTTACACTCACAACACGTCAGCTCTACTACAATGTTGGATCAGATTTCACACACTTGTTAAATGGTGGACACAAGTTACTTTATTCATCACTTACACCCTTATACTTACAATCGAAAGAAAGACTAAATAAAAAATAAAAAAAAACTACTCAGTTTATTCAGGACCTAGCTTAAGACTCGCTTGACCCAACCACCTTCCTTGACTTCTTCATGCAACGACTCTTTGACTGATTCCTTCATGCAACGGCTCATACAAAGAAGCAAAATAGTACATTAGGAGTGGATGCATGCAATGAATGAAGAATTACAAGCCTTAAAGAACCACCCAACATGGAGTTTTAAGTTAAAGTTGCATGCACATGGGCACGTTCACAAGTACAAGGCACGTTTGGTAACTAAAGGGTATGCTCAAGAATTTGGAATAGACTTTGAAGAAACCTTTTCCCCTGTAGCACGGTTGAAATTATTAGACTAATTTTATCTCTTGCAACTCAAAAGGGATGGGTGGTTTATCAGTTTGACGTAAAGTCAGTTTTAATGCTCACTCCAGGAGGAAGTGTACATAGTACAACCACCAGGTTTTGAAATAAAAGAAGAGGAAGACAAGGTTTATAAGTTGCATAAGGTGTTGTATGTTTTGGAACAAGCCCCGCATGTTTGGTATAGCAGAATTGACGGCTATTTTCTGCTTAATGGCTATGAATGAGCCTACCATGTATGTCAGAAGGAGTAATGGTATAGATTTTATTGTCATATGTTTATATTGTGGGAAGAGAGTCAAACCCTCCCCCCCCCCCCAGCATGTCAGGACATCAACTTATAGACATTCTTACATTAGCCAAAGAGTGTAACATTGTAACGGTACTCAAAGCATAACTGTAGACAGTAATTAGATTAAATACCTTCCTTTGACCATGCTAAGGTAGCCAAAGGCGAGCTAGTCGCTTGACTATTTCTTTAGGTGAGGTTTTTTTTTTTTCCAAAACGCCTTGACACGCCTCGGAGGGGGCAGCTTTGTTCTGGTGCAGGACTGTGTCATCCGGTCCTTAGGTAGTTAGGTCAATAAGTCGTGAGGCCACCTTCCTGTTTCTTAAATGTTTTTTCTATTAACCTTTTAGGTCTTTTACTATTTTCCCCCTTAATACAAGTTAAAAAGTTGTATATTTTAACAGGGTTTCACCTTTTAGGCCAGTTTCATTAATGTAAATTAGATTCTTAATATTTCTTGTTACACATGTTATGTCTATTTCTTTTTCCTAAACTATAGTACTTAACTACTTAAGCCATGAAAGAATCTTAACAATGATATGAAGTTTGACATTTACATAATAAAGACACAATCATAAGATTTACAACCACCACCACCTTGGTTTAAAAAAGTGCGCGAGGCGACATAAGGCGCAAGGGTCTGGGCTTTAGGTTACATAACGCGCGCCTGTATACAAGAAGCGCGCGCTTCTGCGCTTTGAGTCGCTTTTTTAAGCTTAAGAGCTTTTTTTTGGTATGTTTTGTTGCTGTTTTGGACTTTTGCAGGTGGTAGTAACTAGTAATTTTAGGCATCTTTATGGTTTATTGTAATAATTTCTTCTTTTAGATGTTTTAGATGTTTAATATCAAGTAATGTGTTTAACATTATTGGGAATTTAGATGTTTAACATCAGTTAATGTGTATATACATAATTTACATGTTTTTTAATAGTATGGCACCTCGCGTACGAAAAGCCCTGCGCTTTTACGCTTTGCGCCTCGGATTTAGCCCTCGTCGCCTCGGTGCGCTTCTCGCTTTTTAAAACCAAGACCACCACCATACCCAGTAAAATCCCACCATTTATTAAGATCAAATTCACACATGAAAATTGGCTAGTCGGGAGTATTGGGTAGGGGGTTAAAACTTGTGATTTCTGGTACGGGCCAAGCACTTTTTGTCCGTTTCTATTGAAATAATCTGTGTTAAATATGATTACTAAAAACTGATTATTAGCAATAATAATCTTATATTTTTAATAAGCTGGTTATGTGGTATGCTTTAAAAATGCACCTTGGGGCTTCTACTGGACTTTCAACTAATTTAAACCCGTTTGACCCATTTCATTTTTAGCTACAATTTTCCATGTTACCCATTTGATCCGGTTAGAAGTGAACTAACTCGTTTAAAAGTAAGCAGGTCGAAATTGCAACCTAATAACCACATGATGAATCTTTGTTACTGCTTTTTGTGTACTTTGGTTTCATTTTATTAACTCTCCGTAAATTATATCCTTCTGATGAAAATGATTAAAATTATTTATTAATTATGTTACAGGGCCAATGCACAACAACCAAAACTTTTTGTGGGGATGATCCTAATTCTCATTTTTGCTGAAGCTCTTGCTCTATACGGTCTTATTGTCGGCATCATTCTTTCTTCTCGAGCGGGTCAGTCCAGAGCAGACTAGGCGTTTGGCATTCGGTCCGGTAATCATGTGTTTTACATCTATAAAAGTTAAGCATTTGGGTGGAGTTGAAGCTGAGGGTAGGTCTATTGGTTTCGACCATAATGTGATGTTGAGGGTGGATAATAGATTGGTTGAGTGTAGGCTAGATTCTAGTTTTTCTGATATAATAAGGTTTCTGGTATTATTTCTTGCTATATTTATTTATTTATTTATTTATTTATTTTACTTGCAAAGCATTTCTTTGGACATGTTTATCTTTGTATCAAAATGCTGTTTATTATTATGTTAAATTCTCAATTCTATTTTTAATAAATTTATTTTGTAAATTGTGCTTTACTACTATTGATTTTGTTTTATTTTCAACTGATTAGACGCATGAATTTAAAACCTGGCTAAAAAGGAACCAAGGGAGTTTTAATTAACATTTTGGTAAATGGTATCTTCAAATATATATATATATATATATATATATATATATATATATATATAACTTTCTAATCCATTTTTATTAATTTTGATTATTAGTTTAATAATATGATTCTTATAATCATGTAAAATAAATAAGTTATTTATAATGGCATCACATTTTCATCAATTTTTTGTTCAAAACAATTGACTGACTTTTATTTGCGTTCAATTTAGTTTGAAACAAATATATTTTATATAATTCCATTTTTTGTATGTTCTAGTTTTGGTTCCAGAAATTATTGCAAAATGATGAAACTGAAATCTGAATTTTATTTTACAATCTTTGGGTGCGGTCTCTTTATTCTTAGGATACAGGTAAGGTTTGTCGTTATCTCACCATTTCCAACCCTACTATGAAGTGAGATTTTACTGGATAAGTTTTTTTTAACCTAGTTAGTTGTTAAAATAGAAGGAATTAGAATTTAAATTTTATGTTTAGAAAAAAAAAAAAGACGTTTAGGGCTTTTGGTTTGCAAACTTCTTTTAAGAAATTTGTACATGTCAAAGGAATTTGAATGTGAAGGATTTAAATTTAGAATTGAAATTTGAAGCGTCGAAACCGAACGTTACAAACTTTAACACTCCTGCCGTATCTATGTTTTGAACCTGTAGTGGAGCATGGGTAATCACCCACTAGTTACCACACAACCGATCATACACAAATATACCTTCAACAAACACCTCACTGTCTCAACCACTATTGAAAGATAAACACCAAAGCCAAATAAAAGCATGGTTATGTCCATTAGCGCATTATGATATGATAAGGGATAACTCCTGAAGTCTCGAAACACGGTAAGAAAATATTTAGGTTTTGGGTTGGTTAGTGTATTTTTTTAATAAAACATACCATGTTTAGGTTGACTCATTTAACAAAAGGGTCATGTTAGGTTATACTTAAAAAATATTAAGTACATAATTTATATGTTTAACCCGTCAGTCGATTAGGTTTACTTTATGCCACAAACAAAACAAAAATACATAGTAAAATTTTACCCACAACAGAACTATTAGCAGGGCATGTGAAATGTGAGATAAGGGCAAACATTTTCTCTAACCCAGTAGATAGAGATGTTACTCTCATTGAGACCCGGCTCCAAGCTCCTATTTTCATTTACAGGATGACAATCCATATAGCAAATTGCATATAACATGCGGTATGAAAATCGAGATAACATAAAAAATTGCTAAAGTAATATATAAATATATGTTTATTTTTTATTTCATTTTGTCTTGAAAGTTGAAACGCGTTGCAATCTCGTGGCTCGTTTATTTTAGAAACGGCATCTCGTCGCTGATTTGGAATCTGTTAACAGTTTCCCCTCCGTTTCTTCTTCTCCAATACAATCAAGTCAAAATTCAGATCGCCGTCAAACCGCCGGTTACTTAGGCGGCTGGCGATCGACTCCACACCAATTTGACGGTTTCAGATCTTCAGCTTTTCCGATCACTTTCGTTTAGAAATCAATCGAGAATGATGACATACTCTAACTTATGAGCGTTAGATTTGGCCTGAGACGTTCAATTTCTACTTCTCTGGCCAAAACTATGGCGGAGGAATTGAACTCATCTGCGCCGGCAACCGCAACCGCCGCAAGTGTAACGTCAACGTCAACGACGAAGAAATCGCTATGGCCTTCAGTTCTTCGTTGGATTCCGACCTCCACTGATCACATTATTTCCGCAGAAAAACGCCTTTTATCTCTTGTCAGGTAATCAAAATCATTCCCCTTTCTTTCCTGACCTTTGCTTTTGTAAGTTATATAGCTGATTATTGTTATTTATTCGTTCAAATAGTGAAATTTTCTTTTGATAGTTGTTATGTTTTACTTATGAAAGAGAAGACCTAGACTTATAAATAATATCTTTCAAGTATAGATGTTAAGTTTCATTTTCATTACTAAAATCAAATTAGACCATTGAATTGTGCAGAGCCTTTGGTTGAATGTACATTGGCAGAGCACTTAATAAGAAAAAAAATTATGAAATATAATCTCTGATATATATTTTTTTTAATTATTTTGTATTTTAAATGTACATATGTTTACTGACAAGACATGAGTAGGGAAAGAGTTTCTTCATGTTGGTCTGTTAGTTTAAAAATGCGCGCCTGAGGAGCACCTAGCTCGAGGCATGTGAGATGACAGGCGTACATGAGGCACATGTAAAAAAGGCTCGAGCCCGATGTTGTGTATCAAGAGGTTGTACATATAGCTTTTTAGCTTGTGTAATGAGGTTATTTATAAATTAAATCTTATATAAAGGTTATTTATATCTAAAGTTTGGGTATGTGATGACAGAAACCTGTGAGAATTATAAAAAAATATATTATATAAATACCTTGCGCCTCGCGTATGTGATACGTGCGTCTTCGCCTCTCACCTCGGCTATTGGACCATATTGCCTCGGTGCGCCTCACGCTTTTTAAAACCAAGATTGATCTTATATAATGCAATCTGAATTGCAAAATAGGACGGCATTTGTGTACCTTCTGGTTCTTAGTCTTACTTTGGTGGATGGATATGTGGCAGTGGTTGTTCTTTTTTAACTGATCCTTATCATATCAGAATACTTATTAATTACTGTTTTGGACTTGAATACTAGGACACCCTATACTCAAGAACAGGTTAATATCGGCTCCGGCCCACCCGGTTCTAAAGTGAAGTGGTTCCGTTCCGCCAGCAATGAACCAAGATTTATCAACACAGTCACCTTTGATAGCAAAGAGGGCTCACCTACTCTTGTAATGGTGCATGGATATGCAGCTGCTCAAGGTTTCTTCTTCAGAAATTTTGATGCTCTTGCACAGCACTTCAGGGTGATTGCAATTGATCAGCTTGGGTAAGCTCAGTACACAATTTGTTCGCCTTGATTTTGTTTCTATTTTTGGAAATTAACATTGCACTATGTTTCAAATCATTTTTCTTCATATGGTGCCTCAGATATATGTGTGTTTTATTCAGTTGAGGTTTATATGCTTTATGTGTTACTGATAATTGCATCTATTAACATATAACTAAAGCACTTGAGAGCTAGCCACTTCTATTCTTTATGTTGTAACCAGTTAACATGGCTATATCATATAAAAACACAACTTTGGTTGTAACTTGTGTATGAAAGATTTTTAAAGTTACTATTCATTAACCAATTTTTTATATAGTTGTAGGCTATGCAGTCGATACTACCGATATCTCGGTGATATCTCGGATATCGGTGGTTTCACCAAATATCGGTGGCGATAATATCGGTGATATTTACCGATATATCGCCGATATAGGGTTTGACATATCGGTCAAAATATCGGTCCAAATATCGGTCCAACTTGTTATCCCACTTTATCCTTCACTCGATCGGGCTTTTCTTTGATAATATTCAGTTAGAGTAGCTTGTTCATGATATGATAACATCCGGTTACATTAATCTTTATGTTAATATGGTATGTTAGTTGGTTTATGTTGATAAAATTCAGTTACATTAGTTGGTTTATGTTGATATGATAACATCAAGTTACATTAGTTGGTTTATGCATGATATAAAAATTACCGATATCTCACCGATATCTCACCGCGAGAACCGATATCTCAGATATCGGTCCTTGACCGATAACCGATATTTTTTCACATTAACTGCATAGGTTGTAGGTGTTCATTATCTTTTACTTAATTACAGTTTCTATCTTTTTTCTTCTGATCCTTTTTGTTTGGCAGTTGGGGTGGATCTAGCAGGCCTGATTTCACTTGTTCAAGTACTGAAGGTTGGTTCTTTGGCTTGAACTTGCACTCTAATTAGAAATACTCTATTGATGATATATATTTGTGTGCATTTAGTCATGAAATTATTATTATATAATAACTGTGTTATATTTCAACAGAAACTGAGGCTTGGTTTATTGACTCCTTTGAAGAATGGCGCAAAGCCAAAAACCTTAGCAACTTTATTTTGCTCGGGCACTCATTTGGAGGGTATGTTGCAGCTAAATATGCTCTTAAAGTAAGCTTCCTGCTAATAATTACCCAAAAAATTAAGAAAAATACAAGCTTCTGCTTATATGTAACTGCTAAAAGAACTTACATTTCTGATTATTGAAAATATTAAAGCATCCGGAGCATGTACAACATCTGATTTTAGTGGGACCTGCTGGGTTTTCATCTGAAACCGAACATAAATCAGAGCGACTCACTAAATTCCAAGAAACATGGAAAGGTGCCGTTTTGAATCATTTATGGGAATCCAATTTTACTCCTATGAAGGTTGTCAGGTAATAAAATTTTCTTTTATGCTCCTAAAGCATTACTAAGTCATTCAATTTTTTGTCATTTGTCTACAACTGTCTCAAATTATGTTAAAAAAGGGTAAATATGTAATTTTGTTTTACCCTTAGGTAATTTTTGTTGTAGATGGTATGAAGCTCATTTTCCAAAATTGATTATAAATAATCATATGATCAGAAGCAGGATTTGTTTACTAATTATTGCGACTGCAAGACATAATAATCTGATAATCTGTTCCAAAATGCAAATCCAAACACCTATAAAATAATATATACTCAACCTTAATGTTGATAAATCATATCTTGACTCGTGTAATGCAGAGGTTTAGGCCCGTTTGGTCCAAATCTGGTCCGCAGATATACAGGTGCAAGATTTGGTGAAT
This sequence comes from Smallanthus sonchifolius, assembly GCA_023525975.1. Lineage (NCBI taxonomy): Eukaryota > Viridiplantae > Streptophyta > Magnoliopsida > Asterales > Asteraceae > Smallanthus > Smallanthus sonchifolius. The sequence continues at coordinate 17,139,636 of CM042020.1, forward strand.
ATTCAACTGGTGAACGGTTGACTGAGGAAGAATCTAGATTACTTACAGGTGATTGAAATTGAACATCTTGACATATAAACATTATAGAAAAACAATTTTTAATGATTTATTTATTTTTTAATTAAAGATTATGTGTACCACACTTTGGTGGCAAAGGCTAGCGGAGAGCTGTGTTTGAAGCATATTTTTTCATTTGGGGCATTTGCTCGGAGTCCTCTATTGCATAGGTGTGCTAATTGTTACTTTCAGTTTATGAATAATAGAAGCATGTCATTTTTATATCACATAAACTTAACATTTCTACGTTTGATGATTTCAACTTTAAAAGTCATTATATCTTTTGGGTGCAGATCTTCTGACTGGAAAGTGCCAACAACGTTTATATACGGTATCCAGGATTGGATGGATTACTTACAGGCCGATGAAGCACGCAAGAATATGTCTGTCCCGTGTGAAATCATACGGGTCCCACAGGCATGAACACAAATTGCTGATTTTGATATATATATATACACACACACATAGGGGGTGAGGGGGTGTTAGGAATCAGAGTCAGTATCGTACGCAGCGAAACAAACACACACATACAAACGAAAATATAGAAAGCAGTAAAGACACAAGATGTAACGTGGTTTGGCCAAAGTGACCTACATTCACAGGTTCAACTGGGGTTTCTCTTTTATTATTAAGTGTTCATTGTTGGGATATATATAATAACTAGATTAGCGTTAATGACTTAATAAACAAGAAACAAATAAACATGGAAACAAGCCCCTAGGGCTGGCTGTCAATGCTCCTTCTGTCGGCCCAATTAGTTCCGTACTGAACGCTCCGCCCCTATATATGGTTGTATGTATTCAATATTTTAAGATATATATATATATATATGGTATATGTATGGAGGGTTTAATGCATAATGTGACGATATTAACTTATAATAATATGATGTGCAGGCGGGTCACTTTGTGTTTCTAGACAATGCGAAAGGATTCCACTCAGCAATATTGAACAGTTGCCGCAGATTTCTGTCACCAGATCCAGCTAACTATCCTCTAGAGGAAGGCGTTACATTGGTATAAAATAACATCCTCTTCAACGGCCATTTGTTGAATAATCCTTGATTGATTGTATTATAGCATGATTGAATATTATTGGCACAATGTACAATAACATATATATTATTGTTATGTGATTATTTAAGCGTTCATGTATCATATTTATTCTTACTGCAAATGATCTATACCGGAATGTTGAAAAAAAAAACTAAAATTAGTCACGCATTCCATTTTTTTAAAAGATAACGAATGAAAGCTATTATAGAAAAACGATGTTGATAGAAAGTCTGGCTGGTTAAAAGTGTATATTATATATAGTAGAAGAGGTTAAAACGTAAATTGAAAAAAACGTTAAAAGTGAAATTGAAAAAAAAATCACGTCGACCAATCAAAACGGATTTACTGTACATTGCAATTCATTAAGAGAGTGTCTGTAATTTCATAACCAAATGCCATGTAGCGGAATTGTATAGTTAAGAGTTTATGTTACAAACTTGTACAATATTACTCGGGGTGTAACTGATTAAAAAACATGCGATTTAAGTAGCTCGATAATATACAAAGTATTACGATTTCAAACCTAATCACTTCCAAGATCCATCATGAGGCTCTACTTTTCAGCGGTGACATCTAGAGGTGTACAAAAAAACCGGTTTGGAAATCCAAACCGGTTCCGAACCGGAACCCGAACCGCCCCATAACCGGTTTTGTGTGAACCGGTTTCAAACCGATACGAACCGCCAGTTTACAACCGGTTTAACCTATTTGTGCGACGACCGGTTTAAAACCGGTTTTTTGTGAACCGGTTTGAGAAACCGGTTTGGTAAACCGGTTTGAACCGGTTTAACGGTAAAAAAAAAAATTAGCCGTTGGAAACGGCTATATAGCCGTTGGGACCAATTTTTGACCGTTTTTTGACCCATTTTAACCCCCAAACACATTATAAATAGGTAGTGGGTGTTTTGGTTAAATCACACTTCTCAAACGCTCAAAAAACGCTCAAAAAATTTCAAAAAACGCAATGGCAGGTTCTTCAAGTTATGGTGTTTCCTCTAACGAAGTTAGCGTTGTGAAAATAATACCAACAACGAGGAACCCCGCAATTTGGTCAAACTACGATCTATGTGAGTTGTCTAACGGGTTGGAACGTGCTCGTTGCAAAAAATGTGGTGGTTTTTTTAAAAAGGAATCAAATTCTACTCTAAAAACTCATCTGGAAAAATCGTGTCAGAGTTTGAAGAATATTCCAGGTGAGGGTCAAGCATCTATGACAAGCGAGGGTGGAATTTGGAACTTCGATCCAAATATTGTTCGAGATAGAATGGCGAAATTAGTTATTCAAAGAGGTTTGCCGTTCAACCATTTCGACAACCCGCTCACGACGAGGATGATTCAAGAAGCCCTTCAACCACGTTATCATCAAGTAAGTCGTAGTACTCTTAGACGTGATTGTCTAAAAATGTGGAAAAAAGCAAAAAAAGAATTAATTTTAGGTTTTGAAAAATTGGAAACCGGTGTGAACTTAACCACCGACGTTTGGTCGGCTCCACATGGTATTCCCGACTCATATATTTGCGTTACCGCTCATTGGGTTGATCCCAATACGTGGCAAATGATGAAACGTACAATCGCGTTTGATATGTTTGAATATCCGCACACGGGTCAAAATTTATTTCACATTTTAGATGATGTGATAACCGATTTTAAATTACAAAATAAATTATTTTCAATATCTTTTGATAATGCCTCAAATAATACAAATGCGGTTCAAAAATTAATATTAAAATATAATCCGATTTGCAACGGCGCTTTTTTCCATAATCGATGTATTGCACACATCATCAACTTAGCCGTGCAAGACGGGCTTGGGGTTGAACCCGTTATTGAAATAAGTAATGCATTTCGAGTCATGCTTAAAGACGTTTTTAGTAGTAGTAAAAAAAGATACCATGAATATATTAGATTATGTAACGATACGGGTTTGATTTGCTTAGGTCCCAATTGGGACCTCCCAACAAGATGGAATTCAACTTATAAAATGTTTCATAGTGCTATACGTCAAAAAGATACTTTATCAATTTTTCATGATATGCTTTCCTCAAAACCGCGTCGTAAAATTCAAAGTTTTCCGTCTACGAGTTGGGACATTCTTGAAAATTTAACCGAATTGCTCGAAGTTTTCAAAACCGCCACTACTTTTTTATCCGGGGTTTATTACCCCACAAGTCCCTTGGCTCTTAAACAAATATTTCTAATGTGTAACAAATTAGCCGAACTTGAAAATAAAAATACTCTTTTTACGACAATGATAAAACCGATGAAAGAAAAATTTGTTAAATATTTTAAAGAAATGCCTCCGGTTATAACTTGTGCCGCCGCATTAAACCCTACAATTAATGTTTACGGTGTTGAAACCTTGATTGATAAAATAACTTACGATTTGGATTTGAATTCCGAAGATATTCATTTTTCAACCGTAACAAAAACTTATTTTAACAAATGTTTGCAAGATTTGTTTGATATTTATTTACATAAATATGGTACAACACAAACCCCACATGATACGATGGGCGCGGGCGCATCAAGTAGCAGCTCGAGGAATGTGAACTTAAATTTGTATAACGAAATGAGAAATGAATTTACTAAACGGGCTAGAGGGTCCATCCCGAGTAGCGAACTCGGAAGGTATACGGGAACAAACTTTTTATCATTTATGAGTCCGGATGTTTTTGAGGACTTTGATATTTTGGCTTGGTGGAAAGGAAACGAATCTACTTTTCCGGTCCTTTCCGCCATGGCCCGTGATTTACTAACCGTCCAAGCTTCCACGGTAGCTTCGGAATCCGTTTTTTCTCTTAGTGGCAGGGTTTTATCTATTCGAAGAACTAGACTCACTCCCGCGGCAATGGAAATGTGCATTTGCTTGAAAGACCATTTGGATGCGGTTGATAGGAGACAAGATAGGGCTTCGCTTGAAGAAGAAATTGAAGTTGAAGAACTCATACACGAATCTGAGGTTAACCAAGGATTGGCGAGCCCACTTACAAATGAAGAACTCGCCGAAGATGATAGACTACGAGGATCCACTAGTAACTCCGAGAATGACGGCTAATATTAAACAAAAAAACTCCAAAAAATAAAAATATATATATTTTTTTCTCGTATTGTAATGTTTAATATTGTAATGTTTTGTGATTTCCGAACCCCTACAATATGAATAAACGTTGAACTATATGTTTTTCTTTTTCTCGTATTGTAATGTTGTAATATTTTTTAATTTATTTTAAAAAAATTTTTTTATAAAAAAAACCGGTTTAAACCGGTTCACCAACCCGAACCGGTCCAGAACCGACCTGAACCGGTTCAATAGGTTCGACATTTTATACTTGCAAAACCGGTTTAACCCGAACCGGTTTGGGTCAAAACCGGTTTAGTGTTTGCGTTGACCAAACCGGTTCGGGCCGGTTCGAAACCGGTTCGGTTCAAAAACCGCCTTTTGTGCACCTCTAGTGACATCCTTTGTTGTATTACTTGAAAGAATACATCGTATACATAAATTAGCGAAAATAAATGAAACATAAAGATACATTTGTAGAACACTTTAAAAACAAAAAAAGGAAACTTTCCATAGGGTCACCATAGAATACCTTAAGGCTAAGCGACATGAAAACCTATTTTTCCAAAAAGAATCACAAAATTATTGACAAAAACAGCCTAGAAACACCCGTTATGCTACGATACTTCTATCTTTAGCGGTTAGCCTAAGGTGCAAGTGTTGATGCCTAGCACAACTTTTTCCATAAAGAATCGCAAAATTATAGACAAAAACAGCCCATAAATACCCATTATGCAACGATACTTCTATCGTTAGCAGTTAGCCTAAGGTCCATTTTTTTTTGCAATTTGTCAATTAACCTCATGTATTTACTAGCCAAATATGTCAGTGAGTATAACTAGGCACAGTTTATAATGCCTCAAATCTCACTAAAATTCCACTAAGACTAGTATGTATAATGACACATGTATAGTAGTAACTTAAAGTAATTTACCAAAGCACAAACAAGTTCACTAGGATGTGATCACTAATAACACGATCACAATTGAAGCAATTCTTAAATCACATGGTGAGAATCTAATTCACAATATAAAACCACATGTTGAATCATAGTCCATAAATTCAAGTCACAAATCCCAATTGAATAAATCGAGGTACACAATCACCTAACTATGTGAGCATCTTAGTAACAAACACTAACAACGATGTGTGAGAATCAAGTTCTTGTTGGTGATTTTAGTGTCATCAATGTTATTTTATGTAATTGGATTTACTTAAAACCAAATGAGAAGTTGGAATATACATTGGTTGAGTTAGGAGGTGTGAAGTGTACACTCTATCAAGACTATTCTAACTCTGGTACTTAGGAACCTCTCAGGTTGTTAGGGGCGAAGCCCCTAAACCATGGGGGTTCCAAGGGGCAAAGTCCCCGACGAGGGTCTCACTGACCGGTTAGTATGGAAAAAAATTATTTTGCCTTATAGATGTTTCATTGGGAATGCATCAGATCTGTACGGACAGTAAAACGTTACTTGAAATTGATGATCATAAAGAAGTGATTAATCAATAATAAGTCACTATTGACCATCGGTAGAAACTAAAGCTTCGATAGAAACTTTGAGCATCGGTAGCAACTGTGTAGTTCGGTAGTAACTTGGTGATCAGTAGTAACAAAAGTTACTACTGATGGTCGGTAGCAACCAAGAGATTAGTAGTAAAGTTACTACTGATGGTCTAATGATCCATAGTTACTCTGTTACTACTAATGGTCAGTAATAACATGGTTACTACTCATGGTGTGTTCTACTGGAGTTCCTACTAATGTAATTGCAGCAGTTATAACCGTCAACCTTCATAACTTTTATGAATATTGCAACGTTTTATTATGATTGCAACGTTTTATTGTGACTTTATAACCATCACACAAGCTTAGAAAAATGCCAAGTGAATACATGGAGGGTTATGTATCCCAAAATAGTAAACGATATCATAAGTTTAAAATTTGGGTAAATCTTCACTTTATTAAACAAGTACATAAAGTTCATTAATTTTAAGTATACACATGTTTATCTAGATAAGGGTACATATATGTACTACCTTAGCATACACCCAACTTTTACTAATTTTCAAATCACATGGCTATGAGAGTTTATATGACATAACCATGTACTTTTTAACCAAATCCTGATTTTCACATAACATGATAACATATTGATATGACATCGTAAAAAAAGTTATTACTGATGTAACTATAACAATTACAAAACGATTATACTATCAACCACCATACATGTTCATGAAACTCTATGACGATTCATGGTGACTTTTCGACCCATATATAAAGAAAGTCAATTGGTCTATTTTCAACAACAAATTCATACTTCGTTTTCTTAGAAATTAACATCTCATTCTTGAGAAACTTTTTGTCTTATCCGATTAAAGATTTTGGGTACACGCAAAATACATTAATATGAAAGTGATCTCGAAGAAGATTCAAAAAGCTATCTGGACTATGAGTTCCCGTCCTCCCGACGATACTCGGGCTACTCCCATGGAGAACACGTGACATTAAATTGGTATTGTTCATCCACTCATTTTGTGCCATCCCCATAAGAACTCTAAGTTGATCTTCTTGGTTGGAGTTTCTTTTTTCATAAATCTAATCATAATGTAATGATGTGAAATCTGTTGGGCCTAATCCTGATGGATTAAACACTGAATCCCAAGCCCAAACAATAGTTGAATGGGCCACTAAACTTGAAGAAGCAAGAGGAGATAAAGCCTAACAATCCATTATCTGTTTGTTTACGTATTTGAATTTGTTTTCTTTTGAAGTGGTATTTCACGTGCAGGTGCGTAACTAGTCAAACAGAGTGCAGAATCCTCTGTGACTAGGTGAACAATCACAACCAAGATAACGATAACAAACACAAGTAAAACAAACTTTGTCTATTAGCATTCAATAACCGATTACAAGTTGGCTTTCCAAATGATCTGCGTACAAGGTATAATGAAAGCATACTAAGCCTAAACTAGAACCAGCTATTTATACAAATGGAGCAGGGCTTGCGTACTAGCTTGTATGTAGGTGCAAACTTCTGCGTACAAGACTAAGTATGCAGGAGATTTGTTCCTGCGTATTTAGCTAGTACGCAGCAATACATACAACTGAGAAACGACTAAGTACAAAACACGTTCTAACATAAACGATTACAACACGATAAGATAAATACATTAGAGACTGAATTACACAAACATACAAAAGACACAAATACGTACAACACAATCTTCAAAGTGCATGTCACCAGGAATTTCCTCTACAGACTGGTTTTGAAAGATGGTTTGAAAGGAAATATGTTTTGGCATGATTTTCCATAGCAAAGGTGTTGGAAAGAAAATGGTTTTGGCACGTAAAATGTTTTAAGACTTATCATGATTTACCATGGTAAGGGCAAAGAAAGAAGTCATGGTTGTGAAGTAAAAAAGATGTCTTGACACTTGTTGTCTTGACTTAAAAAGAAAAGGAACTTTTGGCATGCATTGCCATGTCAAATGTTTTGACCGTGAAGGTCTGTAAAGGAAAATATTTTGCAACTCCTGGTCAAATGCCACATAATATCTTGTAACTTATGGGCAGTGATTGCTATATCCATATGTGGATGAATCGGGGGACCTTGTACAATGGTAGTTAAGTGGTGACGACCTCTTAAGGTTAACGTGACCTCAGAAAGATAAGTTATGCACGAATGAATATTATGTTATGCAAGAAGTTAATGTGATGTTTTGTAAGCGTGTCACGTAAAACAATTTGTGTATGAGACAAAGGTCAAAGAATATTTTTGACTAAAACTTAGAACTCACCAGCGTAAGCTAACACACTAGAGCATGTATGTCAGGGAAAGATGTAGCTTCTTGTAGTAAAGGCAAGGAGCTGGAATAGAGGCATCAGGAGCAGGCTATCTGGCAGCAAATGAATGACTGGCATAGATATAGATTATAATATGTACTTTCTTTTCGAATGTACTTAAACAAGTTTTGAAATAAATAGAGATTTCAAGCATTTTTTGTGTATGATCTCTGTATAACTAAATGTTCATGAGTAAATCCAACACGTGATGGGCATCCCTGGGTAAGTTAGGATGTGGGCATCACATGATGTAATTTGATTTCAAAATATTTTGTAATCATAGAGGTGTTTAAAATTAAAATCTATCTATGAAAGAATATTTTATTCAATCAGAGTGTTGAATTTATTATATCAACTTACAAGTTGAGTATTTATCAAAGAAATTATCCAAATAATTTTCCTCTGCAAAACTCTGATCTTTAAAGAAATGAAATAAGATGGTACCAATCGGTGTCACACGCCCAAGGTGTCCTGAAACTGAGGTGTGACACCTTTTACGGCCAAACACCAACCATCGTTTCTCCGACGGCCCAACACCACCACAACAACACTTCATCCCACATATACAATTGGATGTTACAATTACATCAATTTCTCGAGAGCCAAACACCCCAAATCTCTTAAAAATATATGTCCCCCAAACCCTATCTTTGCTACTAATGATGGGTTTGGGTCATCAGACCAAGAAAATCAAACGTCAAGGGAAAAAGCTACATCAGTAATAACCTTTTAGTCAAAAGCTACATACTAGTTTCAATGTTTTTGCCTTCATTGACATCGTCGCCCTACAATCTGCAGACTCGCCGCCATTTAAGATCGTGGTTATGTTACAAATTACACCACCAACCACCAAACCTACCTTATTATCATAATCAAATCTCAAATTCAACGACAATTTCAAAGCTTTCTCTTGCAAATTAATGAAATCTTTCCTCGAAACACAGTTCGAAACAACTGCCAATGCTCTAGACTCATGATGTAGTGTAAAACACACATCTTTATTCCTATTGTTTTCGTGCGTTTTAGTTAGTTTTATCTTTGTTTTGAGTCGTTTTTTGTTTCATATTGAGTCTTTGTTGTGTTTACATGAGCTTGTGTAAATAACAAGTTAAATCATGAAGATATCAAGCATGAGAAGAAGCCCGGAAGAAAAAGTGAAAAAAGTTGGATTTTGGTTCCCTCGCTGTACGCTAGGGAAGATAGACGATGCTTTACAGTATGCGAGGCTCCCTAAATCCAGACCCGACTAATTTGTCCCTCGCGGTACGCAAGGGGCTGGCCAACTTCTCTCGCGATACGGGAGAGGCCTGTATTCCGTGAAAAGCCCTAAATTGTGAATTTAAAGACTTTGAATGCCATTAGGTCTAGAGTTCGAGTTTTGGCCGTCAGAGGGGTTCTAGGAGACGATTTTGGGAGTTGGGAGACCAATTGGAGCAAAAGATTAAAGCTTTCGGATCCGGGTTCGTTAGTATTAGCGTATTCGATTTCAATGTCTTGATTTTTATCTTCGATTGTTCTGATTGAAACGATGTTCTTGTTTATTCTTTCTATTTTGAATTTTATAAGCATGTGTGTTGGCTAGATCTTTGAAACTGCCTAGGTTTATGATGAATACTTAGTAAAGTTCGGATTTTAATCGGTTTTGGATTCGTTTGAATGGATTAATGATTTTGTAGCAATCTCATGTTAATTATTATGATGAATATGCATGTTTAGAATCTGATTTATGTTTGATTTCGATTTCGTATGTTATTTATGGATGTCTTCTAGTTTGAATAGCATATCTAGATCATAGACTATGTTTTTGGTTGTTTGTATGGTTTGCTAGACGTAGTGATCCATAGGGATTGGAGTTGATAGTCAATTAGGTCTGAGCGTTCATCTTATCTCAATACCCGAAAGGTGAGAGATAATCGGTTAGTCTTCGTATTAGGATTCTGAGTGTTACTGTCTGAGAGGAAGTTGCCTTAGGTTTCTAGTATTTGTTGCTAATCTGAGTCATAGTTGTTGATCTGAGATTACCCCGTGCATCTTAGATGTATTGTGGACAGTGAGTCTGAAAGGTGATCTGTCTTTTGGGTTATTTTCTCATTGTTGGAGAGACTGAAAGGTAATCCGACTATCTGGTGAGTTTAGTACTTCTTTAGAATTTCTTAGTTGGTGACACCCTGAGAGTGATTAGGGATCCACTAGGTGGTTTAGAGTTATCATCCTTAGAAATCCAGATCCATCATTGTTTCCATAACCGGTAGAATTTGAGCTTTGCAAGTAGGATTCCGACGTAGGTGGTGTTCTTCTTATTCCGGGTATTTCCCTGAGTTCTTTGTCTGGATAGTTAGAGTCGATCTTTAGTTCTGCATTCGTTAGTATAATCAGTAGTGTAGTAAACCCCCCAACCAAATCATCTTTAGTCCGAGTTAGAGTCTAGTGTAGTTATTCAGTGTCTCTAGGGTTCGATAATCCGATATACCATTAAGTTGTGCTACACTCGATAGGTACACTTGCCTGTCAGTGCGGTTTAGTTCATAGGTACTCCATTTATTACTTAGGAGTCTAGGTTAGGTTTATTTGTTAGTTTTTAGTAGACCGTCTGGGCGACATCAAGTTTTTTACGCCGTTGCCGGGGACCTTGGCAATAGCAACATTAGCTTTGACTAGTTCTTTGTGTGATTTTTGGTTTATTTTCTTTCTTTTATTTGTGAGTCTTAATTGTGTGTCTTTGTCCTATCTGCTACTTGTGTGTCCTATCTGAGTGTCTAACATAGGATCGAGTCTTTCTGTTTTTGAGTCCTTATTTTGTTTCTTTTGATTTTTATGTGTCAGATTATGCACCACACTCATTCGTAGGGATCACCACAGTATTCCGCTTTCTTAGAGCCCGATCGAGAGCTTCACGAACGCACCCGCGACTTTCGAGAGCGTTTGAAAGCGTTGTGTAAAAACCAGGCACGTGATACTAGCCCTATCCCTTTTCCTAATATGGGTGACGCTGACACACCAGCGAGACGTACCGTACACCAGAGAGCCAGTGATGGGGCCACCAAGGCGCGATCTTCGATCGCCTGCCCCGCTATTCCTAATACAAATACTTGGCAGATCCCATCACATGTCATGAGTACAATCACTCATGCTACTCAATTTCATGGCCTCGAGGATGAGGATGCACCCGGACATCTGTCCCGCTTCGCGCGCATATGTGATACCTTCAATATCACGGGTGTATCTAAGGACGCAATCTACTTGCGTCTCTTTCCATTCTCGCTCTCTGGGCTTGCTTCCGCTTGGCTTGACACCCTCCCTGACAATTCTATCACCACATGGGAGGACTTGCAAGCCAAGTTTCTGAAAAAGTACTATCCACCTTCCAGGGCCGCTTGCCTTAGGGACCAAATCCACTCCTTCCGGATGGACCCTTACGAGCCTTATCACATGGCCTAAGAGCGGTTCAACGCACTGTTGAGCCGATGTCGCCAACATGGTCTTTCTGACTGGGCGATTGTGGAGAAGTTCTATAATGGCTTCACCTTCGAGAAGCAGCAAATGTTCAAAACAGTTGCGGGAGGCCATATCATGGATAAACTGGAGCCTGTCGAATGCAAGGAGATGTTCGAGAGCTTCGCTCTCGCTGAGCAACAAGGACCATCTACTAGGACTTCCATTCCTAGTGCTAAAGCACCCGCCTCTTCTCCTAGAGGTGTGCATCAGGTCAACCCTGATACTAGCGTGGCTGCTGCACTCAAGGCGATGGAGAATAAGATCAAAGAGGTAAAGTTGAGTGCTCAAAGGTGAGGTGTGTAGGGGAGGCCAAGACACCAGGGACTTCCCCATCAGTCAGCAGGAGCAGGTGAACTTTGCGGGCAACCAGAACCGATGGTACAATAATAAATATAATAATTCTTTTGGCTCGGGATGGAGATCTGGAAACAACCCACCTGGGTTTAATGCCCGCTCTAATCAGTATGTAGGAGGTGAAGTAGGAGCGAGTTTTGGTAGCAGTGCTAGGGATAAGAAGATTGAAGAGATGCTGGAGAATCAGACTCAGATGCTCGCTCATTTAATGCAGAAGGATAAGGAGACTCAGTAGAGACTGGATGCGCATGACACTTTACTGAAAAATTAGCAATCGGCATTCATGGATCTGCAGCGCACGGTAGTGGACATCGCTAAGAGTTTGAAGGAGAAGCATCTACGGCTTATAAGAGTTCTAATGCTTCAATGATGGCCGTGTCTACTAGGAGTCATAGGATAGAAGAGAGATAGGATCCACTGGTAGAAGAGGAAGAGCCGGTGGACGAGGAGATAGTGATTGAGAAGCCTGTCGAGAAGGCAGACGAGAAGAAGGGGGTGGAGATGAAGACCCCCTGCGATTGACCTTAGCCATGTTCCCTACCCAGCGCGCTTACTGCCACATAAGTATGCTAGGGAATACGGTAACTTCCTCAATATGTTCAAACAGCTTAAGGTCAATCTCCCGTTCATAGAGGTCCTCCAGCATATGCCTAAGTATGGCAAGTTCTTAAAAGATCTTCTTTCCAACAAGAAGAAGCTAGAGGAAGTCTCTAAAATCTCACTAAGTGAGCGATGTTCTGCAGTGGTTCAAAACAAAGTGCCAGAGAAACTGGCAGATCAGGGTCACTTCACGATCCCGTGTCTGCTTGGCGGTTTTCCCTTGAACCACGCGTTGGCCGACCTAGGTGCTAGCATCAATCTGATGCCATATTCCATATATAAGCAGCTGGACCTAGGAGAACCGAAGCCGACGCGCATGAGCATATCCTTGGCTAACCGTTCAGTCAAGTATCCACGGGGAATAGTGAAGAATCTTTTAGTGAAAGTTGACAAATTTGTCTTCCCCGTGGATTTTGTCATTCTCGGCATGGATGTGGATGATAGAGTCCTGCTCATCCTAGGACGCCCGTTCCTACGTACCGCCAAGGCATTGATCAATGTCTTTGATGGGAAGCTCACACTTCGTGTGGGGGATGAGTCTGTTATCTTTGATGTTGTGAAGTCCGTGAAGGGGGCTAGTGAGCAGATCCATTCTGTGTGCATGATTAATGCCTTCATGGACTACCATAGGGACTCTGATCTAGTAGAGGATGTAGTTGGTGAAACCGCCCCTGAATTTGGAGAGTTATCTGATTGGGCGTTGGACTTAGAAGAGTTGCTAAATGAGCCGGATGAAGACGGCGGTGAGGTGCCCAGTGATCTGCAAGAGATGATGGTAGAGCTGGAGGAGATGGTAGGCAAAACCCCAAGTGTGGGGATGGTAGAGAAGATAGAGGATCCCGATGATCCGGGTGACAGGCTAGAGGTCATACCATTAGAGATACTTATCCCTAAGCCCTCGTCCATTCTTTTTCTTCGTGCTGAGGGGAGAGAGACCGAGTCACCCCTGAAATCTAGGTCGCCCCGTAAGAAACTCCGAGAGTTGAGTGATGTTCGTGACTTAGGGGTAGTGCAAACCCCAAGTGTGGGGATGTTTAAGGGTGACAGCTTGTTGAGGTACTTGAACCAGGTTATCTTCGGACCTGGTAGGTTTAAGTTGTGGTGGAAGGATTGATGTGTGAATTTTGATGTAGTTAAATATTATATAATAATATTTAGAGATTATGGTTTCACGAGATCAGGTTTTAAATTTATAAAATGATAATTACTTTAACTTAAAAACACACACAATAGGCAAGTATACCTATCGCAACGTAATATAGTTTAGGTAAGAATTAAGTATCGAACCAATGGACACGGTCGAATTCCAATACTCAACTTTTGTTAACGTTTAGCCGGTTTAATTAGAGAGTGAGTTTTTTATGCTTGTGGAACAGGAAAGTAAATGACAGAAAAGTAAATGGCGGTAAAGTAAATAGAAGAAAAGTAAAAACGTGCGTGAAGTGTGTAACGGAAATGTAACGAATAGAATAGTAAATAACAGGAAAGTAAATATGTCGGGAATGATCAGGTTACGAATAGTATTGCTTTGGGTTTCGAATCCGCTTGGTACGTGATAATGTTAAGTTGACAAATCCAGTGATATGACTACTACAAACGTGTAACCCGAGTCACCGCTAGAGCCTCGTAATCACGACATTTGATTTGAAAATCTAAAAGCTTTAACAAGTGGTAGTGCCTCCCGTTAAGGACAACAATTACCCCCAACCCTTCGAATGGTCATCTCCGGGTTGGTTTAAGACATCGAACATAAAATGCTTTGTATTAGAATTAAATAGGTGATTATATTTTGCTCACCGGGAGGCAGTGTAACAATGGGACCAAGTATAAAGACGTACCGTTCCCAACATGAGTTCACCAATTCTTGGTTGCATAATAAGTTTGTATAAAGACGTACGACCTTAATAGTTTTAACCAAGCCTTGGCTTATCAATCTCTACTTGTATAAAGACGTAAAAGCTTCAAGAGAAGTTTGATTAAAAATGTTTTATACTTTAAAAATCAAGAACACTCACAAATATAAAGACGGATTTAGACAATAATAAAAGCCCACCAAGATGGAGGTTTTAAGGACGAATAGTTAAAGACATAAACACATCACTTGGATTAATACGTTAAACATTAACATGCACATAACTTCATCTTCACCCTAGAAATACAAAGAGTCTAGCTATGAATGGCCATACTAACTAGCATAACGCTGAGTTTCGTAGGCTCCCCTATTGCGGAACAAGGAGGAAGAGCCCCTCTACTCACTACTACTACACTCTAACTACGAAATAAGTTTTCTCTGGTGTGTTCTTGGGGTGTGTAAGGGATAGATGGGTGTGTGGAATGAAGAACTCAACCTCTCTATTTATAGGCCTCAAAATGAGCAATGCACGGGCGTGCAAACACCTAGGGAATCAAACAGGGTACAAGTGTCAGTGTACTAGAGCCTTGGGGAGCAAGTTGGCCATTGCACGGCTATGCAATGGGATGCACGGCCGTGCATTGCCTCCTTGCTTCCAAGTTTCGTCTTTTAGCTGCTGGTTTGACTTCTGTTGACCTGGTTTGACTTCTCGTGGATCAATGCTCGGGTTTGGTCCTCCAAAAGCTTGATTTCTTCATGGTTTAAGCTGGTTTTTGCTTTGTTTATATTGGAGCACCGAATAACATGCAATTGTGAAATATTAACATTTTAAGTATCAATTGTAAGGTTGTTAATCATTTAGTACCATAATATGGGGATTATTACGTATGCAAAACATGTATAATTTAGGACATATCATAATACAACACACTTAAACTTTGCTTGTCCTCAAGCAAACTCATGCATGATCATACCCATAACTAAAAACTTTACAAGGGAAATGGAACTCCAAGTATTTGGAAACTCCGGGATAACTCTTGAGTTGCTTATTCTATTTTTGTATTTTTCTATGATGGAATCAATGACAAGCTTACTAGAACTTCAATTATGTATAAACTTTCACTCCTCACAATGTTCACTCAACTCTAGGGTTATATATGTATGGATAATGTAAGTTAAGTGGAACACTCAAGTTCGAATCGAATTATGCAATGGTCATAAGCTTGTATGCAAATCAAGTCTCCACCAATTAACTAAGTAGTATGCATAAATCAAGAGGACTTTTAAAAGGGTTGTAATGTAGCTAAAATAAAAATAAAGGGTGAAAATGGAAATCTTTTTAGATTTTTAGGGATTTAAAAGGTTTGAAGGGCTGCAGCTATCGTGAAACACACAGCTACGGCTTCATGGCTTAAAATGGAAAATACTAGCAGATCCCTCTAGAGTACTCAGATCATGAGGGTATAACTAATCTGAGGGCTCGTTTATGGTCAGATTGCCAATCATTCTCAACTCTTTACTCACTGCGTAGTACACATTACTTCATTTTTGTACGGATCTTTCGGCATGTAGCCTAACACCTCCTACTTTGATCAGATGTGTATACTCATGCTGGGAATGAGTTTGATTCTTGCTACATTTTCCATCGTGGCTCCAGTTGCCACACTTCACACATTTGTCGTATCTTTGGCTCTTCTTTTGGCGGCACTTTTTGACAAGCCGAAGAATGGTGGCAGTTGTTCTTGCTTGTGCCACCTTTTTCTTACATCACTAGTTGCTTTGAAAATCTTCTCTTGGAGTTCGGATGGTAATTCAGGCTTTGCGAAATGAAGGCAGAAAAGCAAATTGAAATCAAAAGAATGCATGTCCAGCTCTTTAAGGTCTAACCGGTAAAAGACCAACTTTTTTCTTTTTCTTTTCTCCTTTTTTTTAATTAAGACAATTTCTTCAACAATTCTTTTTCCTCAATTTTCTTGAAATAATATTTTCATGAATTCCTTGCAGATAGTTCGGCTGTTTCTTCCTACCACATCCACCTTCTTGTATATTCTAATTCCTTTGAGTAAAACAGATTCTTTCCGAAGTTGCCTCAACGGTAATAAACTTGAAATGACGACATAAGATAATTTTCCCATTTTGAAGACAGTTAGCCAATAATCGGTGTTTACGAGAAGCTGGTTGGGTGATAATTGTAGGTAGTAGAAAAGAAAAGGCTAAGGTTCAAAGGGCTATCTAAGCGGATTATATTTTTGGGATTTTTGGATTTAAGGATAAGCGTAATAAAGTCCTAGGTGCCTCAATCACTTTCATACTTCTACTAGTTCATGGTCTTGATATGTATAGGTCACACAAGTTCAAATTATGCTTAAAATTCAATAAAACAAAACACTCAGTAATTCCAAACGTAAGAGCATGCGAATAATTATATACTGCGCCAAAAACTTGATGTTGTGTAATAGGCTTGATTTTCCTTACATGAAAACGGATGGGATATGGTTTAGCGAATCGTTATGCATAATATTCATTTGTTTCTACTTGCCACGTATTCATTTTATTTAATTAGGTGCGAACTCAAAGATGTTTTAAATATTAGGGTTTAAAATTTTGAAAATTTTTTGGGTTTTACAAAAGGTAGGGTTTTGTAACGTTTTAGTCAAATGAGTAGAAAATCACAAGTTGAAATTTTACTGCTTTCAGGTTACAAGTAGTCCTGAATCTCTAATTCCCCACCCCACACTTAAAATTGTGCATTGCCCTCAATGTACAAATGCATGTAATGAAATGTTCTGCAAGAATTTAAATGCATGAAGTTTTAAGGGAAAAGAAACTGGTACTCCCCCGGTCAATTCGGTGTATAACCTAAGGCCAAAACTTATTGTTGCTGTCAGGTTGTGCCTATCAGCTGCTTGTCAACACGTTGCTTCAAATACTTCATCGAATTTCAAAGAAATTTGATGTGGGTTTCGATTCCTCATGTTGTAGAGATGGAATGTGATTCCTTAAAGGAGTGGCGGAGCTATCTGGTGATGTTATTCTACCTGACATACAAAGGAAAATATAAAAGCAGACAAGGAAAATAAAAGGTAGTAGTTAAGCTACTAAGGTCCTAGTATCGAGAAGGCATACCTGGGTGCTGAAGTAAAAGAAACTTAAATTTGAAAATTCAAACCTGAGGTCCATGATTCTGCTGTATGCACCAACCTTTCAATTTATTCATGATTATCGGGTTGCCTCTCGGAAGCGCCACATTTATTTAAGGGTCGTTGGCCAGACCCGTACGTGCTTTGTGAATTTTCAATTTAGTGTAAGTGGTGAAATAATCTGACAAATGGGTAGCTTGTAATATGGAGAGGTTCATCCAACCCATTTGATAACCATGCGTCAATGATAATAAGCTAATCAAGGAATTAGTTGAGTACATCCTGGACCAGCTGGACAGAGAAAAACAAGATAAAAAGTGTTCAAACTTGAAACGGTCATAACTTGAGCTACGTTTAGAGTTAGAGGGCCCCCAACCAGGGGACGGAAAGGTTTCGACGAGCCAGATCATGTGGCAAACCATCATAGATGGTTTTTCCTAGTGGTCCGAGTCAAATTCCCTCATTAAGTGGCCTAATTTCACAAATTAAAATTTTCCCCAATTTTATATTTTTTATACCTTCAACTTTTTAGTGCTAAAACGGGTGAATCATTGATTTATGTGTTTCCAAAGTCTTTTTATAGTTTTAATTTTAGTTTGGATGGATTGATCTGAAATTTTGAAAATTTTTATAAACCTGCCAAATTTAGAATGCTCTATAGAAGAGCACATAAAGAAAATGGTGTAATTAAATCACGCCACCACCATTTGAAATTTCCTGGACCAAACTTCAAGAAACCCATGTAGTGAAGGAGATGGTCACCCCGGTATGATTTTTTTGTCACGTAATCTTCGTTGGATGAACGTTGCTTCTTCCATGAGAAGTGGTCCTTAGAGTGATGTGCCCTATCCCGTGGCTTATGTGATCCATAGAATAATTCACTGATATGCTTGGTCACAGGTCGACTATCACTGTTGCAAGGAAGAGGTTCCACCATTGTCATTTGTTTGTTGATGATCACATCCTCCTGCATAATCTCTTCCTGGATGTTGGTCTCATAATCTGGTTCTTCATATGATGTTGTCTCTGAAGTGACAGGAACTCCAGACCGTGCCATACATCCTTCTTGTGCTTCCATATTGAGGATTCCCACCAGTTATTCTTTAGATCTTCGCTCTCTTGGCTCCTTTGATTGTTTAGCTTCCATCTTCTCAGAAAAGTCAAGAAGTGATTGTAAAGTTGCAGTAACCCTCTCTTCTGAATCATTCGGTCTCACTTTCGACTGATCAATGCTTGTGCAGTTGGAAGGTTCTTGCTCCTTAGAGTCACTCGACCTTACAAGAGATGTTGGAACTATAATTTCCGATTCTTGGACTTTGAAGGAATCATCTTGTTGTTTATTTGGATAGCTTTTTATAATCTGAACCTTAATTTCTTCCAAATGATGAAACAGATTTCCTAGGGTCCATGAGTCGGAATCTAGAGCTGAGTGTTGAATTTCTTGAGGTGGTGTGGTTTCCTCATATGGTTGCCAATAGGGTTGGTGGAAATCTATGGAATACCCTTGATAGTGATAACAATCTTGAGTGTAGTGGGGTTCCCGACATATCTCACACCAAACCTCCGAAAACTAGTACTCATAGTCGTTTTGGTATCCTCCATAACAACTCTCGTAGTTGTCATCCATGAAAGTTGCTGTAAAGAACAATCAAAATAAACCATAAAAATGTTAAGGTTAAAAAGGCTAATCCGTTAACTCAAATTTTTTTGAAATCACCGTGTCCCAGGCAACGGCGCCAAAAACTTGATGTGTAAATTTTGATGTAGTTAAATATTATATAATAATATTTAGAGATTATGGTTTCACGAGATCATGTTTTAAATTTATAAAATGATAATTACTTTAACTTAAAAACACACACAATAGGCAAGTATACCTATCGCAGCGTAATATAGTTTAGGTAAGAACTAAGTATCGAACCAATGGACACGGTCGAATTCCAATACTCAACTTTTGTTAAAGTTTAGCCGGTTTAATTAGTGAGTGAGTTTTTTATGCTTGTGGAACAGGAAAGTAAATGACAGAAAAGTAAATGGCGGTAAAGTAAATAGCAGAAAAGTAAAAACGTGCGTGAAGTGTGTAACGGAAATGTAACGAATAGAATAGTAAATAATAGGAAAGTAAATATGTCGGGAATGATCAGGTTACGAATACTATTGCTTTGGGTTTAGAATCCGCTTGGTACGTGATAATGTTAAGTTGACTAATCCAGTGATATGACTACTACAAACGTGTAACCCGAGTCACCGCTAGAGCCTCGTAATCACGACATTTGATTTGCAAATCTAAAAGCTTTAACAAGTGGTAGTGCTTCCCGTTAAGGACAACAATTACCCTCAACCCTTCGAATGGTCATCTCCGGGTTGGTTTAAGACATCGAACATAAAATGCTTTGTATTAGAATTAAATAGGTGATTATATTTTGCTCACCAGGAGGCAGTGTAACAATGGGACCAAGTATAAAGACGTACCGTTCCCAACATGAGTTCACCAATTCTTGGTTGCATAATAAGTTAGTATAAAGACGTACGACCTTAATAGTTTTAACCAAGCCTTGGCTTATCAATCTCTACTTGTATAAAGACGTACAAGCTTCAAGAGAAGTTTGATTAAAAAGGTTTTATACTTTAAAAATCAAGAACACTCACAAATATAAAGATGGATTTAGACAATAATAAAAGCCCACCAAGATTGTGGTTTTAAGAACGAATAGTTAAAGACATAAACACATCACTTAGATTAATACGTTAAACATTAACATGCACCAAACTTCATCTTCACCCTAGCAATACAAAGAGTCTAGCCACGAATGGCCATACTAACTAGCATAACGCTGAGTTTCGTAGGCTCCCCTATTGCGGAACAAGGAGGAAGAGCCCCTCTACTCACTACTACTACACTCTAACTACGAAATAAGCTTTCTCTGGTGTTCTTGGGGTGTGTAAGGGATAGATGGGTGTGTGGAATGAAGAACTCAACCCCTCTATTTATAGGCCTCAAAATGAGCAATGCACGACCGTGCATTGGATTGCACGGGCGTGCAAACACCTCGGGAATCAAACAGGGTACAAGTGACAGTGTACTAGAGCCTTGGGGATCAAGTTGGTCATTGCACGACCGTGCAATGGGATGCACGGCCGTGCATTGCCTCCTTGCTTCCCAGTTTTGTCTTTTAGCTACTTGTTTGACCTGGTTTGACTTCTTGGGGGTCAATGCTCGGGTTTGGTCCTCCAAAAGCTTGATTTCTTCATGTTTTAAGCTGGTTTTTGCTTTGTTTATCTTGGAGCACCGAATAACCTGCAATTGTGAAATATTAACGTTTTAAGTATCAATTGCAAGGTTATTAATCATTTAGTATCATAATACGGGGATTATTACGCATGCAAAACATGTATAATTTAGGACATATCAAGGATCTAATTGATAAATGTAATAGAGGTTCAATACTTGTTAGTGATTTGGTGCTGAAGAGAGCTGGAAAGTCACGTCATATTATTGCGGTTCCGTTTAGGATCAAGGAGAAGTCTCCTGATAGGCTTGTTTGAGTCTCGGGCAAGTGCCCGGGATGTATAGTTTGTATATTTCTTGATTCTATGTCCGTGTCATTTTTGTGTTTTGTTTTATGTGTGTTTTGTTTTATGTGTGTATTGCAGGGATTCGAGCTTGATTCGGTGAGGAAAATCATCAGGAACGAAGTTACATGTATGTTTACATTGGTTTTTATCATTGGAACAGGTTTTAATGGATTTGGGCGAAAAAGTTTTTAGGGGGGTCAAAACTTTTCTAAGTATAAAAACACATTAACTTTCTGTCACCATGGTCCCGTCGCGGTACGCGAGGGTTTGATGTTGTTTTCTCGCGGATGCGACAGGGCAAGAAATGTGCCGGCTTAAACGCCACTTTCTTACGGTACGCGAGGAGTGGCCGCTTATTCTTTTGCGGTACGCGAGGACTTCTGGTTTCACCCTTCTTCATTTGTTTCCCATGATTTCCCATACCCATCATCACCACCGTCCACCACCTATCATTATACATCCGCTACCACCATTACCTTTCATCATCCACCACATCCATCACCAACATTCACTTCCATCCATATCATTCACCGACTACCATAACCATGGGAAACCTAAGGCGCGTTCGTTCTTGATTTACCTTGCTTTTGACTTACATGTCTATGAGTTTGTCACTCATCGGGTACATATCCCTGCTATCTATCTTGAGTCTTAGTGAGTCAGTCGAGTCTTTCATTTTACTTTGAGTCTATAACTTGTGTTAGTTTAATGCTATAGGTTTGTGTGAGCTTATCTGTGCAGGTATTGATCGCTCCGTCCATACTCAATCTCTATTCGAGCGGGGTTGATTCTCATCTTATTTATCATGTAAAGGCAACCCGAAATTCGTTTGTGCAACCGCGACCGAAATGCTATACGGTGCACAAGAGGAAGAGTAAAGCTGGACCATTCACTACTACATTACCAGCTATGTTTTCCCGTTTTATTTTTTGTTGTTTTTATTTTTTGTGTGTCTCAGTTCACATTGGGGACAATGTTTATTTCAAGTGTGGGGATGGGACTACGTCTAGTGAGTCTAGGTTATTATAAAAATACAAAAATACAAAAAAATTTAAATTTTTTTTTAAAAATGCCCCTTGAAATCAAAGTTTTGCATAATAAATGGAAAATGATAGTACAACTGGATCTGCTTGTTGAGTTTTAAATGAAATAAGTAATTAAAAACACGTCTAATTAGTGATGTTTTGGTAGATCCAGCCGACTAGTAGAGCTTAAATAGCCTGTTTGTGTTGTTTAGAAAATAATTGAATTAAATCATGAAATCTTGTGGGTACTCATCTTAGGGGTGTCGGTATAATTGAAATTGTCAACATAAGGTGATAGGTACCACGTTAAGCTAAAATTTAGAGGTTTTTGAAATTTTATGCCATACTACTCTCTTCTTATGAGAATAAATCCGAGTTTCGGTGGCGCCCGCATCCATATTCCATTTACTTGAGCTTATTTGATTAGAAATATAAGTTTTACCTACGTGTCACACGTCGGGTTCCAGCCTGATTGAAACACCACTGGGTTGATTCTTATGTGCTTCACTGATTAGGACTGTAGTCTATGTGTTACCTTCCGGGATGGTGACTTGGTTGAAACGCCTCTAGACGAAAGTTCATTCGCTTAATAATGCTCATATTCATCCATTCATTCCATAATTCATCTTAATTTCTAAAAACCTATAAATTTTAGTTTAACATGGTGGGTGAAATCTATATAGTTTAATCCGTGCCTAGACATAACTGTGAGATGGGATTAGGTAGAGCTGTATCTTTTAAGTGTGAGTCTCATAGATAGATTGATTGATACGCTTGGTTATATGAATTAGAACACTAAACGGGGGCTTGAAAGTTGGTGGTTGGATTTAATCGAATAGAAATACCGAGTGTTGCTCTTTAACGTGTGAGTATGTTTGTGCTTATTAAATAATTGAGATTGTAAAGCTATGTACAGTTATGATTTCATTGCAGACTTTTTCGAGGACGAAAAAAGGTTAAGTGTGGGGATGTTTGATGTAGTGCAAAGCATACATCTTTATTCCTATTGTTTTCGTGCGTTTTAGTTAGTTTTACCTTTGTTTTGAGTCGTTTTTGTTTCCTATTGAGTTTTGGTTGTGTTTACAGGAGCTTGTGTGAATAACAAGTAAAATCATGAAGATATCGAGCACGAGAAAAAGCTCGGAGGAAAAAGTGAAAAAAGTTGGATTTTGGTTCCCTCGCGGTACGCGAGGGAGGAGAGACAATGCCTCGCGGTACGCGAGGATACCTAAAACCAGACCCGACTAATTTGTCCCTCGCGGTACGCGAGGGATCGGCCAACTTCTCTCGCAATACGTGAGAGGCCTGTATTCCGTGAAAAAGCCCTAAATTGCGAATTTAAAGATTTTGAATGCCATTAGGTCTAGAGTTCGAGTTTTGGCCGTCAGAGGGGTTCTAGGAGGCGATTTTAGGAGTTGGGAAGCCAATTGGAGCAAAAGATTAGAGCTTTCGGATCCGGGTTCGTTAGTATTATCGTATTCGATTTCAAAGTCTTGATTTTTATCTTCGATTGTTCTGATTGAAACGATGTTCTTGTTTATTCTTTCTGTTTTGAATGTTTTAAGCATGTGTGTTGGCTAGATCTTTGATACTGCCTAGGTTTATGATGAATACTTAGTAAAGTTCGGATTTTTATCGGTTTTGGATTCGTTTGAATGGATTAATGATTTTGTAGCAATCTCATGTTAATTATTATGATGAATATGCATGTTTAGAATCTGATTTATGTTTGATTACGATTCCATATGTTATTTATGGATATCTTCCAGTTTAAATAGCATATCTAGATCATAGACTAAGTTTTTGGTTGTTTTTATGGTTTGCTAGACGTAGTGATCCATAGGGATTGGATTTAATAGTCAATTAGGTCTGAGCATTCATCTTATCTCAATACCCGAAAGGTGAGAGATAATCGGTTAGTCTTCGTATTAGGATTCCGAGTGTTACTGTCTGAGAGGAAGTTGCCTTAGGTTTCTAGTATTTGTTGCTAATCCGAATCATAGCTGTTGATCTAAGATTACCCCATGCATCTTAGATGTATTGTGGACAGTGACCTGAAAGGTGATCTGTCTTTTGGGTACTTTATCATTGTTGGAGAGACTGAAAGGTAATCCGACTATCTGGTGAGTTTAGTACTTCTTTAGAATTTCTTAGTTGGTGACACTTGAGAGTGATTAGGGATCCACTAGGTGGTCTAGATTTTTCATCCTTAGAATTCCAGATCCATCATTGTTTCCATAACCGGTAGAATTTGAGCTTTGCAAGTAGGATTCCGACCTAGTTAGTGTTCTTCTCATTCCTGGTATTTCCCTGAGTTCTTTGTCTAGATAGTTAGAGTCGATCTTTAGTTCTGCATTCGTTAGTATAATCAGTAGTGTAGTAAAACCCCCAACCAAATCATCTTTAGTCCGAGTTAGAGTCTAGTGTAGTTATTCAGTGTCTCTAGGGTTCGATAATCCGGTTTACCATTAAGCTGTGCTACACTCGATAGGTACACTTTCCTGTCAGTGCGGTTTAGTTCATAGGTACTTCATTTATTACTTAGGAGTCTAGGTTAGGTTTATTTGTTAGTTTTTTATAGACCGTATGGGCAACATCAACTCCTCAACATTTATGATCTGACTAACACATACTTCTCTCTCCTTATTTTCGGCCAACCTCATCGGCAGAACCCAACAGAGGATCGTCTATCCCCATGTCCATCTCTGTTCGAACCAACACACACATCTCTCTTCATCGAACACCCTCTAGCAACACCCGTATGATTCGGCAGCCATATGTTGTTGTTTCATTCCATAAAGGCGTAACCCACCTTTTATGCTTTCAACCTTAAAAGTGATGATGGTCTTACCAGTTATGGTTTTCACAAAGATTAAAGTTAGTGTGTGTAAGGATGATCAGAAAATGAAATATGCCTCTCACTAAACCGTGTCTGAAGCATTGTATTGGTAGGAGAATTTGGTCATAGCTATGGAAGAAAAAGCTATTGACCGAATGACATGGAAGAACTTAAGAAGTTCTTAATAGAAGAATTCTTTCTAGACAATGAAATGGACAAACTAGAAAGAGATTTTCTAAGATTAGAAGCAGGTAGTATGACTCGTCGCGAGTACACTACCAAATTCAACAGGATGGCTCGTTTAGTGCCGCATTTAGTAACTCCTGGAGAAGTACGAATCAAACGATATATACAAGGTTTGCCATCTAAAATACGAAAAATGGTAAAAATGTCTGCTCCTAAGAAGTACAGATATGTCATTCAACTTGCGGTAACCATGTATGAAGAAGGTTTATTCCCGCCCTGTGGAATCGAAGAGGAAGTGGTCCGAGTTCTCTCGTGATCAAAAGAAGAAAAATGGAGGAGGATGGAAGAAGAGAGCAATTGTTGGTGGATCAACTTTATGCACTAAATGTGGTAAGCCATATCCTGGATAATGCAAGTTAGGATCCAACGATTGCTTTATATATGGTAACACTAGGTATTTAGCATTTAGTTGCCCTACCAAACCTAGATGTTTTAAGTGTGGAGAAATTGGGCATCATATGATGGATTGCCCAACACTTAAAATCAAAAATCCAGAGCCCTTGAAAATGAAAAATGGAAAAGAAGGAGAAACCTCCAAAGCCAAAAGTAGGGCTTATACACTAATAACGGAAGAAGCAAAGGCATTGCCAGATGTGGTTTCAGGTATATTTCTTGTTAACAACGTATCTGCTACTGTATTATTTGACTCTTTTTTTTAAACAGACGCTAGTAGAAGTTTTGTATCTTTGGACTTCTATCCGTTACTAGCTAGGCCTGTCATAGCGTTAGACGAAACCTTTGAAGTAGAAACCGCTATAAGAAAGACAGTAAAGGTCGCTGAAGTCATTCAAGACTGTTTCATCGATCTAGAAGGACATATATTTCCCGTTAGATTATTCCCTATGATTTTAGAGGGATTTAATGTAGTCTTTGGAATGGAATGGTTGGCAACAAATGATGTCCAAATCATTTGCAACAAGAAAGCAGTTCAGATACAGACCCAAGATGGCAGTTTGATCACAGTCCACGGTGATAGAATAAGAACGACAGTTAGAATTATCTCTATGATGAAAGCAACGAAGTTCATGAATCAAGGCAGTGAGGCCTACTTGGCATATGTAATTGATTCCAATGTGAAAACTAAGGAATTAAAAGATGTGCCAGTAGTATGTGAATTCTCTGACATATTTCAAGAAGAATTACCTGAGATACCTCCTGAGAGGGAAGTGAAGTTTAGAATCGACTTAGTGCCTGGTGCTAAGCCAATAGCCAAGGCACCATATCGATTAGCTCCATAGAAATGAAAGAATTAATATCACAACTACAAGAGCTATTAGACAGAGGCTTCATTAGACCGAGTATCTCGCCTTGGGGTGCTCCGATATTATTTGTGAAGAAGAAGGATGGTAGTATGCGTATGTACATAGACTAACGTGAGCTGAATAAGCTTACAATAAAGAATGGATACCCGTGGATCGACAACTTGTTCGATCAGTTGCAAGGAGCAAGTTGGTGCTCTAAGATAGATCTAAGGTCAGTGTATCATCGATTGAAGGTTAGAGATGAAGACATTCCAAAGATGGCATTTCGTATAAGATATGGACACTATGAGTTCTTAGTAATGTCATTTGGTTTAACTAATGCACCCGCCGCATTCATGGATCTCATGAATCGGATATACCGGCTAATGTTGGACCGATATGTGATCGTGTTCATTGACGACATTCTAATTTACTCAAAGTGTGAAGGAGATCACGCGTGCCATATCAGAGAAGTATTGGAATTACTGAGAAAAGAAAAGCTATATGCAAAATTCTCTAAATGTGCATTTTAGCTAAGAGAAGTACAATTCCTAGGCCATGTAATAAACGCGGATGGTATCTTATTTGATCCGTCAAAAGTATAGACAGTATTGAAATGGAACCCGCCTAAGACACCTACAGAAATTCACAGTTTCCTAGGTTTGGCCGGTTACTATAGGAGATTTATTTAAGATTTCTCCAAGATTTCTTCCCCATTAACGAAACTCACAAAGAAGGAGATAAATTCGTATTGGGTGAAGAGCAAGAAAATGCTTTTCAAAAGCTAAAAGAGAAATTAACTCAAGCTCCAGTATTATCATTACCGGATGGAACAGAAGATCTGGTAGTTTACTCTGATGCTTTTTAGCAGGGATTGGGGTGTGTGCTCAAGTAGAGAGCCAAGGTAATTACCTATGCTTCACGACAACTCAAACCCCATGAAGTTAACTACCCGAACCATGATTTGGAGTTAGCTGATATAGTACTTGCACTTAAAATATGAAGACATTATCTATATGGAGTTAAGTGCACAATCTACACAGATCATAAAAGCTTAAAGTACTTCTTCGAGCAGAAAGATCTAAATATGAGGCAGCGTAGATGGTTAGAACTGATAAAAGATTACGACTGCGAAATCTTATATCACCCGGGAAAGGCTAATGTGGTAGCCGATGCTCTGAGCCGTAATTAAGGAAGAGCATCCTCTCATTAAGGTGACGTCATATAAGTTAGTCGTAACTCCCGACTTTATAAGCCAACTCAAGGATGTGTAATTAAAAGCACTAAAACCTGAGAATGTGAAGAAGGAAAGGATGGTGGGTTAAGAAAAATGTTTAGAAGAAATAGAATGTGGAGTCAAAACTCGATTTGGTAGTATGTGGATACCACATATAGGTGAGTTTAGACCTAGAATATTAGACGAAGCACACAAATCGCGTTACTCATTCATCTGGGTACTACAAAGATGTATCATGATCTGAGAAGAGATTATTGGTGGCCCGACATGAAATTTGACATCATGAAGTATGTGGCTAAATGCTTGACTTGTTCACCAGTTAAAGCAGAGCATCAAAAACCTTATGGCAGATTGCAGCCACTAGATATTCCGGAGTGGAAATTGGAACATATCACTATGGATTTCATAACAATGCTACCAAAGACAGCTAAAGGTTATGATACCATATGGGTGAAAGTGGATAGGTTAACTAAGAGTGCTCATTTCCTACCCATATGTGAATCGTACTCCTCAGAAAAGTTAGCAGAAGTATTTATAAAAGAAATTGTCTCACGGTGTGGGGTGCCGGTTTCTATTATGTCTGATAGAGATACACGTTTTACTTCGCATTTTTCTGGAAAAAGTTTCATGAAGAGATGGGAACTAAGTTATTGATTAGCATGGTATATCATCCTCAAACTAATGGAAAAAGTGAAAGAACGATACAAACACTTGATAATATGTTATGTGCTTGCTTTATTGATTTTGGTGAGCGTTGGGATAACCATCTACCTTTGGTAGAATTTTCGTATAACAACATCTACCATGCAAGTATTGGTATGCCACCTTATGAAATGTTAATACGAAAGAATGTGTAGGATTCCCATCTGTTGAGGAGAGATTGGACAAAAGGAATTAGGAAGCAAAGAAATTGTCCAAGCTACATGTGAGAAATTAGATTTGATTAAGGCTCGCTTAAAAGCTGCTCAAGACTGACAAAAGTATTTTGTAGATAAAAGGCATAGGCCAATAGAATTCCAGGTTGGAGATTATGTCTTGTTGAAAGTATCTCCCTGGAAATGAGTAATCAGATTTAGAAAGAGAGGCAAGTTAAGTCCAAGATTTATTGGACCTTTTATGATAGTGGATCGAGTAGGGAAAGTTACGTACAGACTGGATTTTCCAGAAGAGTTGAGTGGAATCCACTCAACATTCCATGTATAGCACTTGAGTAAGTTCTTGGCAGATGAATCCTCTCATGTACCACTGAACGATATTGAGGTAGATGAAAAGTTGAATTATGTCGAGAAGCCGGTGGTTATACTCGATAGAAAGGAAAAGAGATTAAAAAATAAAGTAATCAGGCAAGTTAAAGTTCATTGGAAACATAGAAAAGGATCCGAAGCCACATAGGAGATAGAGGAAGAGATGAGGCAATCCTATCCCTACTTATTCGAGTAAATAACAAGTTTCGAGTACGAAACCTTCATAAGGGGGTAGATTTGTAACACCCCAAATTTTATAAGAAATAATATTAGAAGGATTAGAAATATATATATATATATAGGTCATAGTCCAGGGCCCAAAAGTGAAAAAAATTGAGTTTCCAGGACTGTGAAGGACCGTCAGAGGAGGTAATGGTCCGTTAGAGACAATGACGAACCATTATGGGACATAACGGTTCGTTACAAGCCCGACAAGGAAATCATCATGTCGGTGACACGTGTTTGCTAACTAATAGGCAAAAACTGACGCGTGAAAACCCTATGATGGACTATCACAGGGGATAACGGTCCGTCACAGCCACAAAATAAGTCCCCTAATCAGAAGACGCCACGTGTCAAGCTGACTCACGTAACATAGGTCGGTGGCGGACCGTCACCACAGGGAACAGTCCGTTATGAGAAGGCGGTGACGGACCATCATGGCCGGTAATGGTTCGTCACGAAGCCAAAGTTGGCCTATAAATAGATGGTCGGTGGGCAGCTGTTCTTCACATCAAAACACACACTTAAGGTCTAAGCTCGTTTCCCAAGGCCCGGTTCACGTTTTAATGTTCGGTTTCCAACTTTTCATTCCCAATTTGCAATAGATAGTTCGAGGTAAGGTTCTGACTAGTTACTTATGAGTTAGTTATTACCACTAAGGTAGGTACGCGTGCTTAAGTAATATTGTAATGGCTTAGGACTAAAAGCCAAGTAATTATGTTGTTATAGCAAGAATACTGACCGCGTGTCAAAGGCTAATAAAAAACTATATTAAAAACTACTCCTTAGCTACTTATACTATAGACAGAGAAGTAGGGTTGTTGAATCCACAGGGAATTGGTGAAAAGAAAACTTGCTTTAGTTTAGAAAATTCTTTTAACTAAAATTCAAATTAAATAAAATGCAACTTCTTTCAAACTTCAGGTTCTAGGTTTATGCAAAACTCAGTTGTTCAATTGGACACCACATAGACATAGTGTTGGAAAATCAATTAAAATAGTAATTGAAGACAGGCTGTTGTCAGCAACCTATACAACTAGTTTCGTTACAAACCAGTATAATTCAATCACCCAATTTATAAATACCAAGTTACCCCCTTTAGTCACCCAACCCTGCTACTAGGTTTTGTCATCAACCGAACAAGATTGTAAACAAGAAAACTCAAAGCACATAAATAAATCGTTTAATTCAACCAGTACATCAATCTATCAAGTTATTGTCAGCAACTAACAAGATCCAAAATCATAAACACACTGAATAAAACACAAAACCTATACGAACCATCCGTCCGGAGAAAGCCACACATGAATTAGCAAATCATACTTGTTGTCTCCTCGAAATCTCTGCAAGGCAAAACTCCAATTGCCGTTTAATTCTTCAGCCGCCACAAGAGGCTTAGCCTTGGTTTCCGTGACCTAAGCACTCCCCCAAATTGCCGCAATACCCCCGTGTCATTCCCTTTTCTATTTTTCTGCTGCTTATTTTCTGTGTTGCGTCAAAACCCCGGCCCAATATTGTGAAGCCCATTTGAATGAATTAATCAAATTCAACTTGATTTTTCCTTTTTGTTGGCATGTGAGTTCCTGCATCCTAAGAAAATCAATCACAAATCTATTTCTTTAGAATTACCCGACCATTCAAAACCATAACTAAGATTGGTAATATAATACTTAATTAGTCATGAAACCATCAAACATCCATATACCAATTCTTTAATTTTTAGCTTAATTACACTATTTTAACTTGTTCTCACCAATATAACCTGAACATATAAAACGAGCTCAAAGTAATCTGTTTCTTATATAATTAGAGTTAAAAACATATGATTATATACAATTAGCATGAGTAATTCAACCACTCATCACATCCCGACACTTATCTTTTTTCGTCCCAAAAAATATTTTACAATGGAATCATAATTGGAAACTTGCTTTCACACTTTCATTCATATATAGCTTGAATATACTTACGCGTTAATTAAACAATCAGTATTTCGATCCGATTTTACCCAACCACCGACTTATTAAGCCCCCGATTTTGTGATATACTATCCTATTCATTACCAAGCAGTCAGTCTATCTATGGGTCTCACACTCAGAAAGCTACAGCTCAGCCTAATCTCATCTCAAGGTCATGTTTAGGCACGGGTTAAACCGTATAGATTTCCCACCACTATAAACACGAATTTATATGTTTTAAAAATTAAGATGGTTAATGGATCGATGGATGAATGATAGGAGCTTTTATTAACTATATGAATAAACCTTAACCATTAGTGTTTCAACCAAGTCACTATCCCGGAGGGTAACACATCGGCTTCAGTTTTTAAGCAATGAAGAACATAAGACTCAACTTAAAGGCGTTTCGACCAGGTTGCCATCCCAGAAGGTAACAATAAGTCAAACTTAGTCATCTATGATTGATCACAAGAGCCTGCTCATGGGCTGGTAATTCAACCACTCATCAAATACTGCAGGAAGAAAGATAAGGATAGATGTGAGTTCTATGATACCACTTTTAAATATTTTAAACGTTTTAGGCGAGATATGCATGCTATGAAAGATTTTGCATGAATGTTATATGCCCTTAATTTAAATGCTTTGGGCTGGTATCCCGTGTTGCAAGGAGTTATGGTAAGAAACAAGTCTAAATCCTAAAACCGTGTAACGAAGTATTCACGAAGTATCAAAGGGGTGGTGGGCACTTTGCAGTCTATATATGTATAAACCTCTTTGATACATCGGGGAGAAGCCTTTACAAGGATTTAGGGTAAGGAGTGGTTTTGAAAGATGTTCGAAAGGAAATATGTTTTGGCATGATTTGCCATAGCAAAGGTTTTGGAAAGAAAATGGTTTTGGCACGTAAAATGTTTTAAGACTTATCATGATTTACCATGCTAAGGGTAGAGAAAGAAGTCATGGTTGTGAAGTACCTTGACTAAAAGATGTCTTGACACTTGTTGTCTTGACTTAAAAACAAAAAGAATTTTTGTCATGCATTGCGATGTCAAGTTTTTTGACCATGATGGTCTGTAAAGGAAATATCTTGCAACTTATTAGTAGTGATTGCTATATCCCCGTGTGAGACGAATTGGGGACCTTGTACAAGGGTAGTTAAGTGGTGATGACCGCTCAGAGGTTAACATGACCTCAGAAAGATAAGTTATGCAGAATGGATATTCTGTTGGGCAATAAGTTAAAGTGATGTTTTGAAAGTGTGTCATGTAAAACCATTTATGTATGAGACAGAGGTTAAAGAACATTTTTGACTAAAACTTAGAACTCATCAGCGTAAGCTGACACACTTGAGCATGTATGTCAAGGAAAGATGTAGCTTCTTGTAGTAAAGGAAAGGAGCTGGAATAGAGGCATCAGGAGCAGGCTATCTGGAATCAAATGAAAGACTGGCATATATATTGATTATAATATGTACCTTCTTTTTCTAATGTACTTAAACAAGTTTTGAAATAAAATAAAGATTTTAAGCTATCCGCTGTGTATGATCTTTGTATAACTATATGTTCATGAGTAAATCCAGCATGTGACAGGCATCCCGTGGTAAGTTGGGATGTGGGCGTCACATGATGTAATTTGATTTCAAAACATTTTGTAATCATAGAGGAATTTAAAACCTATATATGAAAAAATATTTTATTAAATCATAGTCTTGAATATATTATATCAACTTACGAGTTGAGTATTTATGAAAGAAATGATCCAAATAATTTTTCGCTGCAAAACTCTGATGTTTAAAGAAATGAAATAAGATTGTACCAATCGGTGTCGCACGCTTAGGGTGTCCTGAAATCGGGGTGTGACACATTTTCTGGCCAAACACCAACCATCGTTTCTCCGGTGACCCAACACCACCACAACAAAACTTCATCTTTCATTCCGCATATACAATTGGATGTTATGATTACATCAATTTCCCGAGAGCCAACACCCCAAATCTTTTAAAATGTCTGTCTCCCAAACCCTATCTTTGCTACTAATGATGGGTTTGGGTCATCAGACCAAGAAAATCAAACGTCAAGGGAAAAAGCTACATCAGTAATAACCTTTCAGTCAAAAGCTACATACCAATTATTTTTTCCTTCATCGACATCGTCGCCCTACAATCTGCAGACTCGCCGCCATTTAAAACCACGGTTATGTTACAAATTGCACCATCGGCCACCAAACCTACCTTATTCTCATAATCTAAACTCAAATTCAACGGCAATTTCAAATATTTCTCTTGAAAATTAATGAAATCTTTCCTCGAAATACAGTTCAAAACAACCACCACCGCTCTAGACTCCTCACCTTTTTTTGTTATGACTAACACATACATCTCTCTCCTTGTTTCCGACCAACCTCATCGGCTGAACCCAACGGAGGACTGCCTTTCCCCATGTCCATCTTTGTTCTAACCAACACACACATCTCTCTTCGTCGAACACCCTCTAGCAACTCCCGTGTGATCCAGCAGCCATATGTTTTTGTTTCCTTCCTTGAAGGTGTAACCCACCTTTTATGCTTTCAACCTCAAAAGTGATGATGGTCTTACCGGTTAGGGTTTTCACAAAGATCTGCATCCCACCACAAAGTCGAAGAACCAGATGTAATGTGGACTCCTTCTAAATATGGTGTTGCCGTGTGGGGTTTGACGAAGATCTTTTCATCGACAGATGGTTGTATTGTTTTCTTTGATGATGGCGCATCTACAGATGGTGATTTTTGTCGATAACGGAGAGGGTGGCGGTGGCGTGGGGAGATTATGGTCAGCAACAGGTGTTTGTGGCGATGGGGTGAGTTATTTGGGTCTAGGGTTGGGGTAGATAACAATGGTGAAGTGGGTATCGAGGGAGATACATTGTGGGCCCACCATTTTAACATTAAATTTTAATTTTTTATAGTTTATATGAATGGACGAAAATGTCCTTGGGTGGGGGGCACGTGACTGAGATTTAACGGCAAAATTGGAAGGTGTTGTCCAAAAGGACTTAAAGAACCTCAGACCATAAATTACGAAAATACGAGAATTAATATTCAAATAGTTAAAGCGTGTAAACCTCATTGACGAAAAACGAAATTAACTCTAGAATAATATATACAATTTGTCATTCCAAGCTTGTTTTTAGCCAAAATGGTGTAATTGAAAAACTATTTACCAAATATGTGTGATTTTAAAAGTATTTACTAAATTAGTGCTATTGAAAAAACTATTTATCAAACGGGTGTAATTTCTATTTGTCATACTTTCCTTTATACTTTTTAACCAAACTATTATATTTCTTTTTATCAACCCTTAGATTGTTTTTCATAATTATGAATTGTTTTTCAATAACAAAACAAATTTATATTATTTCCATGTTTTTCATAATTATGAATTGTTTTTAATAACAAAACAAAGTTATATTCTTTCTATGTTTCGTCAACCGTTTTTTTACGATACTAACGTGACTAATATATAAGCAATTTTATCGGTATAAAAGATATTACGCTAAAGCAATCAAACCATTCAAATGTCAATTTGATTTATCTCTTTATTTGTAAATCTAGACAAATTATTGAACGAGGCAAACATTATATTGTTATTTTATTATATATCAGGTTACACACCCATGTATTATACGGGTTTTGATTAATGAAATATTAAAAATTTATTAATAAGTGAAAAACAAAGGAAATAATTGAGAAAATAAATATTAAATAAATAAAATATTTATAAAGTAAATTTATAATAAATAAGATAATAAATAATTGAGAAACAATAGGTGAAAAAAATATCAACAAGTTACTTATTTATTTGATATAGCTTGGTCTCACAAGAAAATAAGCGGGAAAATTTTCAAAGACTTACAAGAATCTTGAGCTCATTGAATTGTGACACGTGACTAATTACTTATTTATTAGGTATAGTTTAGTGTGAAATATAACTAAAATTATATTATTCTCATTATAATATAACAATCTAAATATATTTATTTGAATAAAATTTAAACTTAGTGAGACTTTCAATCGACATGTCTTCTAATTTTATACTACTTTTATTTTATTTTAACTGTTTGACCCGTTAGAGAAAAAACATAACTCAAATCGACCCTTTCATAAGAAAATAGTTCAAATTTGTCACATATACAAAACATATATAAACATATACAAATAGCTAAAATAAGTAATGATATAAATTGAAATAGGAAAAAAAGAAAATAATTACTTGATTACTTTCGTCTATAATAATATGACAAAAAACACAGTGACATTTAACAAATCATAACAAATATTAGATCTTTGAATATGTAAATATATGATTGAACGTTTTTTAATTGGATCTTAAATGGACCTTAAATGGCTATAAAATCGTTTTCAGTTTATAAAATTTATAAAAATATGATTGATGATAAACAAAATTTTGAATTCAAAAATTTGTAGGTAAAAATTCAAACGAAAATTGATCTACTTGTCTAAAATAATGGAGTTTATTAAAATGTAAAAATAGTCTCATAATATAATAACTTTTCATAATACAAATTTATTTTTCAAAAATGATAAATAACATCATTAACTATAACTATCCATGATTAATTTCATATTAAGCTTATTTAGTTAATATATAATAACTATCAATAATTAAATTTGTTATGTTTTTTAATATATATTATTTAATAGGAGAAAGAAACTAAAAAATTAGTATTTAATAGGAGAGAGAGTCGGGAAAATAAAAATGAGAAGGAACCAGGAAGTGACATGTGTCATCTCAAACCTTTATTTATTAGTATAGATTGGGATTTTTAGCATAAACTACTAAATTAAATTGATAAATTTGAGTAACATGTAATTGTTTTGATACACGGATAATGTGCTTGACCTACAAAATATATAACGTCATTTGAATATTACCATCAAAATTATGCAAAAGTATTTAGAGAAGAAGATTTAAGATAATAATAAAAATAATGACAAACAACTATGAACTAGATAAATATTATAAAAAAATCAAATAAAAAGAATAACGGGTTATATTGAAAAAAAGAAATTAAATAAGATAGGTTGTTTAAGAAAATAAAAAAAAAGAATTATATTGGTTTGATTGAAAAAATATAAAAATGAAGTGTAATAGTTATTTAAAAAATAAAAAATAAATAAAAAATTATGATAAGTTGTAACTACACCTATTTAGTAAATATTTTTTTAATAACACCCGCTTGATAAATATTTTTAAAATCACGCCTATTTAGTAAATATTTATTTCAATCACACCACTTTGTTTTTTTTTTTTAATTTTTGAACGACAGCTTCTAGATGTTCTAGGATAATTGGGTTTCCCCAGAGCAACACCTAGAACATCTAGGGCAGCTCACCACAGGAGGAACCTCCAACTGGGTAAACCCCCTAACCTGGCCACAGACCCTTTTTTATTATGACCATGATTCGAACCCAAAACCTCTACTATGAAAAGTTTTAAAGCTATCATTACACCAAATGGCCAACGGTGAGACCACTTTGATTAAAAACTCCCTTTATTTCCAAATCTTTGACACACATGGTCATAGATTTATTGCAACTGCCGACCTAGTTTACGAAATTTAAGGGAATCTCTATTTGAACACCCCTGCAACATAAAAAGCAAAAAAAGTCAGACACACCCTTTTAAAAAGCTGCTCTCATGATGTGAGATGTGACATGCTATTACTAACATTTTTCCATTTTGAGATAATCTTTAATATTTTATAACTTTTTTATATTTTCGTCGTAAGATATATTTATGAACTTAAAAATGTTTCCGTCATAAAAACATAAAATTTTGAGAGAATCTTTAATGTTTCTTTCATAACAAAAGACCACAAATATAACGGATCTTATGGATTTTTTACATTTTTAAGTTCTAAAAATAAATTTCATAATAAAAAATATATTTTATTTAAATAATTAGAACTTCGTGTTCTCTTATAGTCTTTTTAGTGTTTTCTTTTTAATTTAAATTTTTATATTAAATGTTAAAGTCATCTTCACTTTTTTTAAATGGATCAACGTATTTTAAGATGTTTATTTTTATAAAAATAATAAATTAAAAACACTGTCATTTTTATAAAAAGATGTAAACGTCATAAGACATATTCTAATAATGTCACACCCCCAATTTCAACTAACGGGGTTTTACCGTTTGGGAAATGACAAACCAGGATCTCAGTCATTAGTTACATTGAACGACTCTATATGCGACGTCCAAACATAAACGGAAACAATCCAAACATAAGTAAAATATAAATCAAAAATAGGACTCCATGCATGTCCTATATGTGCACATGTGCCTTATCTTAACGACCTGAGAAAACATGTAAGAAAAGATGTCAACACGAGGTTGGTGAGTTCACAGGTTTTAATATATAAATAAACGTTTACCAGATTTATTGTACAATCAATATATATATATATATATATATATATATATATATATATATATATATATATATATATATATATATATATATATATATATCAATAGGTAGCTAACTCATGTTCATTTTTGCTATTACGCTCGCAACCGTAAACTTACTGTTTGAATACCTCCCACCAGGCTTGTCACATAATTTGTACAATCAATTATGTAAATAAACGTTTACCAGATTTATTGTACAATCAATATATATATATATATATATATATATATATATATATATATATATATATATATATATATATCAATAAAAGTTTTATTGATCATATGACCTTAGTATAGTAAATACGTGATTGGGTCACCTTCACATAATTTGTTCATATAAAACTTTTTTTTAATATATAAGATATTTTTAACAGTTAAGTTACTAGAATTGTGTCTAACGGGATCCTGGGAGTCCACGAACAAACTATGTCTAATGGGATCTTGAGAGTTCACGAATGAATTGTGTCCAGCGGGCTCTTGAGAGTTCACTAATGAATTGTGTCCAGCGGGCTCTTGAGAGTTCACTAATGAATTTTTTTTAAGTTATTTAATTTTATATAAATCAAACTTAAGTTGAAAAGTAAATAAATAAAAATATAAAAGTAACTTTTTTAATTTACATCATTTTACAAGTTAGTTTTTTTCAAGTTTTTATTAATTATATCAATGATATGATGTGATTTGATATGATGTGATGTGAGGGTGGTGTGAGGAAGGATGATAGGGTGTACAAATAATAGCTCTCAAATTTAATTATCAACACATCCCCTCTAACCAACAATTTATGAGCAGGGAATTAAGCAAAAGAATCTTTTTTTTTTTGATAGGCAACTTTCATTTTTAAGTGGCAGTCGCATCTTCAAATCGGAGACCCGCACCTCTCAACCTGACCACTACGTTGTCTGAACCGGGCCCGCGGGTTCAGAACGAGAGGCTTTGGCTATCACCGGGAAACCATGAAAGCTGCTGCCACTTGACAACAGTTGCGCCGCTACACGGGGCAAGACCCGCTAGCATAACGTACTCCGGACTAAAACCCGGTTTGGCTCGGGATCGAACCTGCGTGGGCAGGTTGATCCTTCATCGCCTTAACCACTGGACCAAAGCCAGTGGTTAAGCAAAAGAATCTAGTGCGGCTACTTTAGTCCCCCCATCACCATCATCACACCAGAAGCCAGACACTCACTCAACAAGATTATCATCATCATCATCTCTTTTAATTCCTTCCATTTTTGGTATCAATTTTTAATTCCTCTTCCTTAAATTACATTGCACATTTCTTCTTCTTAAAGTTCACATTTTTTTCAATTTTTGTAAACCCTAGGGACGTCTAGAATGGCCACTCGAGGGAGCAGATCGGAGAAGGTGAAGAGGATCTTCCAGCAATTCGATTCGAACGGAGACGGCGGTCTCAACAGAGAAGAAATGGCGGCACTTGTTGTCGCCGTAAACCCTAGAGTTAAATTCAGCGACGAGCAAATTAGCGCCATTCTCGACGAGGTGTTCCGTACATACGGCGATTTCATCGATTCCGGTAAAGGTCTGACGTACGACGGCCTGTTACGGACGTACGACGACGGTGCCGGCGACGTGGATCATGATTTCGAAGCGTTAGGGCTCGAATTGAAACCGGAAGATGATAAAATTAATAATATTACAATCAACGAGGTTGAATCTTCAACGGCGTTCGAAGAAGCCTCCGCGCCGGTGAAGTCGTCGGAGCCGCCGCGGACGGTGACGTGGGCGGCGTCTCCTAACCACGGGATTGTATTCGATGACACGTGGAAGCTCGTGGACGATTTGGAGATTTTGATCAAAAGATTGAAGACTAAGCAAATGAAAGAATTGAAAACCCTAAAAGGGGAGCATTCGGATGTGTATTCGGATTCCGGGTGGTCGAGGGAGCTCGGTCCATTGACAGAGATGAACAAACAGGTTGTTTGGAAAGAAACTAAGCCTGATTACGCTATTTTCGTTAAAGAATTAGGGGTTTTAAGATCTAGAGCAGACGGGGCAAGATCACGTGAAGAGGCATTTGATGGGCATATGGCGATTGGGCGTGTTCTCTACGATCAACAGTTGTTTAAAGAATCACTTGTATGTTTCAAAAGAGCTTGTGAATTACATCCTACTGATGTTAGACCACATTTTCGAGCAGGGAATTGTTATTATGTTGTTGGGAGGCATAGTGAGGCTAAAGATGAGTTTATTTTAGCTTTAGATGCTGCAGAAGCAGGTGGTAATCAATGGGCTTATTTGCTTCCTCAGATTCATGTGAATCTTGGGATTTCGCTTGAAGCGGAAGGTATGGTTGTTAGCGCGTGTGAGCATTATCGCGAGGCTGCGATTCTTTGTCCAACGCATTTTAGAGCTTTGAAGCTTTTGGGTAGTGCTTTATTAGGTGTAGGTGAGTATAAAGCGGCTGTGAAAGCGTTAGAAGAAGCGATTTATTTAAAGAACGATTATGCAGACGCGCATTGTGACCTTGCATCGGCTTTGCACGCGATGGGTAATGATGATAATGCGGTTAAGGAGTTTCAAAAGGCGATTGATTTGAAGCCGGGTCATGTTGATGGTTTGTATAATCTTGGTGGGCTTTATATGGATATGGGTCGGTACCAACGGGCTTCTGAGGTTTACACTCGGGTTTTGGGCTTGCGGCCGGGCCATTGGCGGGCTCAGTTGAACAAGGCGGTGTCGTTGTTAGGTGCTGGTGAGACTGATGAAGCTAAAAAGTCTTTGAAGGAAGCTTTAAAGATGACTAGCAGGGTTGAGTTACATGATGCTTTATCTCACTTAAAGCAACTTCAGAAGAAGAAGTTGAAGGGTAATGGAAATGGGGAAGATTCGTTTGTTATAATCGAACCGTTAAAGTTCAAAACTTTAGGTGAAAAAACGACATCAAGACAAGAATTAGCAGCGGGTCTTGACATTCGATCATTTCAAAGAATCACCCGGTTGTTTAGATGTGATGTCGAGCTTCTCAAGAAGGAGATGAATGAAACCGACACCCCTTTAAGTTATTCTGGTTATGGCGCTTTAAAGTCTATACGCAAGGCCGCTTTAGAATGCATTCTTAGAAGATTATTAAGTTTCTTGAAAGCCGAAGCCTTTGTAGGGGCGGTTATGGCGATTAACCTTAAAATCCTCTCGGTTCTTGATGAATCAGAATCCGGAAGGGTGGATTTAGGTATGTTTTTTGCTGTTTTAGCCCCAATTTGTGGTGGTACACCCGATAAACGGAAACGGTTCGCGTTTGAATCACTTCTATGGCGACCCATGAATGTAGAAAGAACCGATGCAAAGATCAAAAAAGCGGATGCGTTATGTTACATAAAGTTATTGAGATCAATCTACATTCCATCCCATCCGGTTAGCGAAAGGCTGGAGATTCATGGTGAGACAGATGCTTCATTGATCTCATTACCTGAGTTTCTTGCTATGTTTGATGATCAAGATTGGGGTTTTAGTGTCATGTCTACTTTGTTGAAGCTTGAAACCGGAGACTGAAACCGCCATGGAAACCACGCTTGTTCGGTTTGTAGATACCCGATAATCGGGTCGCGGTTTAAGGAGTTGAAATCAAGATTTAGCCTGTGTAGTCAATGTTATAGTGAAGGGAAAGTAAGCCCTAATTTTAAGCAAGAAGAGTATAATTTCAAAGAGTATGCTAAAGGGAGTGAAGCATTGAAAGATAAGTGTATGTGGTTTAGTTCAAGTTCACATAGTTCTAAAAGTTCACAAGGTACTAGTATTTCATAGTTTTTTTTTATTTTTTTTATTTTTAAATTGAATGAATGATGTTGTAATATGTTATGGTTGTAGCTTTTATAATTGTTTTAATGTGTGATGAATGTTTTGTGTAATGAATCCTTTTGGAGCTAACAAAATCTTCCTTTCTTTTAATATTTATTGATTGCATAGTTTTTTTAGCATGTTTAAATGTTGCCCACGCAGGTTCGATCCCGAGCCAACCCGGGTTTTAGTCCGGAGTGAGTTACGCTAGCGGGTCTTGGTCCGTGTAGCGACGCAACTGTTTTCAAGTGGCAGCAGGCTCCATGGTTTCCCGGTGATAGCCGAAGCCTCTCGTTCTGAACCCGCGGGCCCGGTTCAGACAACGTAGTGGTCAGGTTGAGAGGTGCGGGTCTCCGATTTGGAGATGCGACTGCCACTTAAAAATTAAAGTTGCCTATCAAAAAAAAAAAAATGTTTCTATAAATATCTACCAAGTGTTGGGGTCAAATGTATGGCAAAGGTAGGGTAGGGTGGGGTGGGGTGGGGTGGGGTCAATGAATACAACTAAAATAGTACTTATAAATGGACATATTATTAATTGGTTACTTGTAATAGTAAACTGAAAAGGATGTTGGTTGGGTTTTAGTTGTTGCCATGATTATAACTTTTGCTTTAGCTTTAACCAAACAAACATAGATTGTTTAATCTTAACACTTTTGATTAAGGCAATTGTCTCTCATCATTACTTCCTTTTCTTTTGCATATTTGTGAATTATTCTAATGTTTCTTATCAAATACCAAATCAGTTTTTTTGTTTTGTTTTGTAAGGTCTTTAGATTCTTAAGAGTGTTGTACAAGAAGACTTGATTATGTATTTGGTGTAACATCTTAAAATTTTAAAGTAATATATTAAGATATTTTATTTTTAATAATAAATAAAAATTCTTATTTAAGTTGTGTTGTTATGATTATAATTAAAAGCGTAAAATACAAAAACGTCCCTGAGGTTTGGACATGTTTACACTTATTGTCCCCGAGTAACACTTTGAGCCACAAAAAAAATCTTATTGTAACTGTTTTCGTCTGGTTGACTAACTCTGTTAAGGAATCCGTTAAGTCACCATCCTCACGAGTCCTTCACGTGAGGGGCAAAATTGTCATTTCACAAGCCTTAGGTACGATTTCTGTAAACTACAACCACTTACCCCACCTCAACCCCTACCTCCAGTAAGCCTTCGGTCAATTGCTTATGGTTCATCGGCGACCTTCAAGGCCTCAGATTCCAAGTCTTCGGTAACGATTCTTCTTATTCGATATGTTTCCGACTCCGAATCACGCATCGGAGATTGCTTGTGCACTTTGGTCCCTCAACTCATCAAAAAACACACTATTCGTCGCCTCCGTCCACCGCCGCTAGATGGATCTCCACGTATTTTTCAATACAGACGAGGAAGGTTGCCAGAGATGAGAAGGGTTGCCAGCGAGTTTCAACAAATAATCCATCACACTAAACACAAAACGGACAACACCTCGTCCGTGTTCCCATTTCTCCGGCGAGATGGGGCGGATCTGAAATCACCTCTCCGCGGCATGAAAACACCACTTCATCTTCTTCGATAGACATTAACCTCCCATCTCGACCTCACACGACCTCGACTTCATCTTCTTCGACAACGGTCATCTGTGACGGGTTTGTTGAGTTTTGGTTAGCTTTGACGTAGCCGAAAAGGGTGTCAAAGACGGGTTTGGGTAACGGGTGTGTGGCGGCGGATTCCGACGAGTTTAGTTTTGTGATTTTGCATGGATTTCGATGATTTGCAGATTTCCGGCAACAATGGTTGCATATTTCTGGTGGTAGTTGCAGTTTTTCATTGTTACCCCATTTGTTTTTCCTGCTAGATCTCGTTTTTTCCTGAAATGGTTAAATCAGAAATTGAGGTGACGTCAAGTGTTAAAAAGTTTTGAAACGCACAAGTAATTTTGATGCCAAACCTTGTTGCTACAACGAATAGACTAAGTATACTCGAGCCTACAACAAATATGACAGGAGAGGGTTTGAACGTTCCTGAGATGCCAGCTTCCGAACCTTCTACACATGGCTGCTAAGATGAAGGAACTCGTTAGAAGGGGTCCGAGACCGTGGTCTCGGAACCACCCTCCGACGCTCAACATTAGAGTTTATCCAAAGTGAAGAAGTATATACAACATGTAAATATATATAGATATATAAACTTATGTAAATATATAAGTGTATAAGAAGTAGAGAGTATAAACGGTGGTGGTTGAGATCCGACGGGCTAGTTGCAAGCAGCTGTAGTGGTGCCTCAGCAGCATGAAAGCTGCTTACTTGGCAGTCGGATGTTATAGAAGCTCAAGGGCTTCTTGCACAGCAGATCAGAGAATGAGGGAGAGAGTTAGATGCCCTGGTCTATACCAGGCAAATGAGATGATTGTGAAGAGGGGAT
Source organism: Smallanthus sonchifolius (assembly GCA_023525975.1). NCBI lineage: Eukaryota > Viridiplantae > Streptophyta > Magnoliopsida > Asterales > Asteraceae > Smallanthus > Smallanthus sonchifolius. The sequence continues at coordinate 17,183,354 of CM042020.1, forward strand.
GGCTCCCTATTTATAGGGCTGGAGTCATGGAACTTAATGGGCTTTACCTGATAGGCTTTGGGCCTGAAGTGGGCTTTGCGTGATTTGGGTTACAAAAAGCCAACAGATCCTTCCAACTGATTATTATGTGGGCTTATTGATTTAGCCCACTAGCTAATATTTGAGAATCTTATTCTAGCGGTCAGCCGTGCTTCGCATGCACATTTTTTTTATAATTTACTCTAATTAAAAAGTTAGAAAAGAAAAGTCAACAAAAGTAAAGATGACGGTGAGAATTAAATATGTATAATTTGATGACTTATATTTAAGTTTTTTTTGAAAGGAACTTATACTTAAGTTATTGACACGTTAGGGACTTGCGTTGCCATTTGCCAACTAGAAAACCTAAATTTTTGGATAGGTGACTTTAGTCGCTTATGCCAGCTAAAAGAAAAAACAAACAGAGACTTTAACTGAGAGAAAAAGAAATTCCGAAAATTAGAAGTTTAATTATATCATATCCAACTCAATAGAAATGAGAGCCAACCATTTGGTAACTTTTTTTTTAAAAGGAAATTGGATCACTGACGGGTCACTGACCCACCCGATAATCTCCATCTCACTCACCATAGGTGTGAAAATCTACTGGCTCAACCTAGACCTTTTTTTTGTCACAAATGGGACTTGAACCCAAGACCTCCCCATTTTAGTGAAGTCTTGATATACACCTTTAGCACTAGACTAAGCTGGTGGTTGTAACCATTTGGTAACTTATTTTCATTTTTTGAAGGATTTTGGTGGGTTTAGAACCCAATTCATGATTTCTTGAACATATAAAATTCAATAGCTTAGAAACATCAAGTATAATATTAGAACATGTTGGTTAGGTTTAATTTTGATAATCTAGACTAACCAAGATTATGGGCGTGTGAGATCAATTTTGACTTAAATTGATATTTTATAAGAAATTTTGTTATAAACATCAATTATTGATTGAATTTTACCTCTCGGGGAGACTAATCTCTCACATCTTATGTACGCAGACGATATTATAATCTTGGGTATTTGGTCGGAGGCTAACATTAGGAATATCATTCGAATCATGAGGTCATTTGCTCTGGTGTCCGGCATCAAAATGAACTACAAAAAAAACCATTATGGGGATTGGAGGGGATCACGGTACTTGCTTGGACCAAGCCTCATATCTCAACTGCATGAAAGGTGATATTCCCTTTAAATTCCTTGGCATTGAAGTAGGGAATAAAATAAATCAGTCAAGGCTTGGGACCCGGTTATTTCTTCAATTGAAAACCAGTTATCAACAAGGAAAGCCTCTGCTCTAATCATCGGGGGGCCGGGTTACCCTCCTGAAATATGTTTTTGATGCCCTTCCTGTCTACTACTTTTCTCTTTACAAAGCCCTTAAGTTTGTCCTTAAAAAAACTGAAAGTCTAAGGAAAGCATTTTTTTTGGAGGGTCTCTGGAACACAGGAAAATACACTGGGTCAAGTGGGAGCATGTCACTGCTCCCAAGGAATTTGGTGCACTCGGGTTAGGTTCCCTTGAAGATCTCAACATCAGTTTACTCATTAAATGGTGGTGGAGTTATAAAGTTGAAGGAGAAAGGTTGTGGAGAAGGGTGATATCTACCATTCATTGCAATGCTCCCTCTTGGGATGTGATTCCGAATAATAGCAGATACCCGAGGGTGTGGAAATCGACTGCAAAATTGAATCTGTCGCTAGAAAAAAGGAATATTACCATACCATACTCGATAGTGGGGTGGGGTCGTTGGAAAATGGGGAATGCATAAGGTTTTGGGTGGATCCTTGCATTCGATCGGCTTCGTTGATGGTTTCATTTTTGGCCCTGTTCAGAATTGAATCTAACAAATCTTACCTCGTCCGAGACCGATGTTGAATGTCGGGTACTTCTCTAACTTTTAATTGGTCTTGGATTAGAAACATTTTGCTTCCATGTGAATTACAGGAATTGGAAAGCTGTTGTTCGGTCTTAAAAGATGTTCGATTGTACGATCGGATGGATAAGTGGCTATAGTCAGGTAGCTTGGACGGCATGTTCTTTGTCAAATCGGGCAGGGCATACTTAGCTAAACAAAAATTCCGGATTCCGGATCAGGCCTTCGCTTGGAATGCTTGGTTACCGCTGAAGATTAACATCTTTGGTTGAAGAATTGAAGCAGAGAGGATTTAAACAAAATCGGTGCTTCAACGGAGGAACATCCACATTACATCTTTAGCTTGTGTTTTTTGCGGGGAGGTGGACGAGTCGGCTGATCATGTCTTCACTGCGTGCTATGTTGCTTCTATTATATGGCAAAAAAAATCTATTTTTGGTGCAAGCTAACGTCGATTTACGCCTTCACGGTGCGGGATTTGTTCAATTCTCATCTGTTCGGTGGGCTGCATCCTTTCAAGCAACGCATGGTCCTCTTGATAATACTTCTCTTGTGCTGGGCATTATGGAAATTTAGGAATAAATATTTATTCGAAGGCTAACCAATATCCATCGTTAAAATTATCGAAGAAATAAAAACGATGGGGTTCTTTTGGATTAAAAAATAGGGCAAATTTGAACTCTTTTGAATGGAGTAATTTGTGTTCTTTTAATTTTGAGTCATAGGTTGTCAGGTATGTTCTTGGTGTAGTCTTTGTTTTTGTTTTGTTGTTTCGGACTTCTTTGTTTGTTATGCTAGTCTCTGGCTAGCTTTGGTTTATGGAAATTTGCTTTTTTTTTTAAATTATTGATTGAATTTGATTATAGTCATAATTATAATTTATTTGGATGCAAATTCATGTTTTAATTGCAAAACTTGTGAATTTTAATAAAAATGTGATTTTGACCAACAATGACCTAAAGTGACACTTAGATGAATTGATTAACTAAATTGGCTAATAATGATTTCTAATGATTAAATAAACATCCATAAGTGTTTCCAAACAACATGGTGTTAGGAATCAGAGTTGGTAGCGCAACAGATACAACACACAAACACGCACAAATGAAAGGAAATAGAAAACAATAAACGACACAAGAAAATAACGTGGTTCGGCCAAAGTGACCTACGTCCACGGCTGCAACTAGGGTTTCTCTCTGTTATTTAGATGCTACAAAGAATTACAATTACATAAGCATCTATATATAGAGACTAATTAGGGTTAACAACTTAGGCAATAAGAAACCGTAATTATGGAAACCATTCCATAATCACAACTAACCCTAAAACCTTAGGGCCGGCTACCTTGTTGCGCAAAGTCTTCACAAACCCAACAATCTCCCACTTGAAGGCTTTGCCCATACAAACCATCCAAGCAATCCAGCACTAGTAACTCCTATAATCTTTATAATTAAGTCCTCCAAGCCCAAGCTAAGACTCCATGTCAAACCCTCCTAGTTGCACGTTCCAGACCCAGCCGTGATTATCTCCACCACTGACCCATCTTCTGTCTCAACCGGTTTGCACGTTCCACCAGCTCCAGAGATACACCGAAGACCATTATCACTCTCCATACTCAGCAAACAATCCCCATGAGAGTTTTTCTCATTTAGAACCATAGTCTTCAAAACCCAACGGACTCTCAGAACTGTACCCGGAACACGTCCCGTGCTCCCACTGTTCCCAAACCCCCTGACTAGTTTCAACCTCCGAACACATTCAGCTGACATCTCAGTAGCTCCAGGCTTCACGTTTGCAAAGTGAACCTTCTTAGGGCGAGATTCAGCGAACCAGACTTTATCACTCTGAACCGGGACTGTCACACATCCCTCAGTAGGTACCTCAACCATGTACAACGATCCTCGTTTCTTTCCCCCAAGCAGTCACGAGATTTCCATCAATCACCTTCCACTTGCCACCACCAAACTTGACATCTAGTTGCCAGACATAAATAATTTTTTGTAACATTTCCGATTTTCCATGTAACCGTTTTTTTTGATGCAATGCACAAGTATTCAATTTCAATTCTTGTACAACAACTATGCTATAAGTACTTATAAACGATTGATTATGTTGCAATAATAACTGAAACAAACCTTCGTCATCTCACTAAACTCGAGGATCAAATTCGACTAAAACTCAAAACGACGTTAAGACTACAAAGTTACAAGGACTATTCTTGAAATTTCCAAAAATCTACACAAGCACGGTCGCGCTTAGCATAAGCACGGTCGCGCTTATAGTTTCGACCACGGTCGTGCTCACTATGAGGCACGGTCGTGCCTCCGACACAGTTTGACTTCTGAAAAGTCAAACCGACTCAAATCTTGTCCAAAAATAGAATTGAGATGCGTTTTAGAAACCGCGGTGTATACAGAAGTCGATATTCGGTAAATTAAGACCTAGACACGGCCCAATACACATCCAATAGAACGAATCCTTGCAATTTTACCCGGACTTTCCATTCTTAATCGAATCGTGTAATTATGATAGAATCAAACGAATTTAAACTATTATAATAACTTCGTACGACTTCCATAAACCTATCTCAACCCAAAAAAATCGTCTGATCATCACCGCTATTCCTCTGCCGATCCTCAAGAACCACGATTTCTTCCTCGAAGCCGACATCACTCGTTGCCCAATCTAAACAGGTTAGTAGTAGTCCAATTGGTTCGTCTCTTCACTATGATCAAAAGCCCTAATCTAATTCGTTGCTACATTACACGATTAATCAGTTTTGAAATTTAGTTTTGAAAAATAAACGATTTAATCAAACTACACGAAAGCTGTGTTTTTAATCCAATTAAATAGTAGGAGTAGGTTCGGAAACACTTTATGAATGAAAACCCTTTGATTCCAGTGGCTTTTAATACAAGAATCGAGCGAATTGTGTCTGAAAAAGACCAGACACGGTCACGCTCATCATGGAGCGCGGTCGTGCCTGACCAAGCACAGTCGTGCCCGAGTCATGGCCCGGTCGTGTTTGCTGAGCAAACAAAGTCCTGACCTAAACCAACCCTAGACGCGGTCGTGCCGGACACGAGCACGGTCGTGCTCTACGGACAGACCCTTTTTGAAGCCTTATGACTCGACCACGGGCACGCCTCAGACACCACGGTCACGCCCGGACAAGAGCGCGGTCGTGCCTTGCACGAGCGCGGTCGTGCTCCTTAAAAAACAGAATCCTTATTTTTATTTTCTTCTTATTAAACTCGATAAGCTATATTAAATAACAATTCCTATAGTTATTTTTATATATAAATACTTATATATCTCACACTTTGCCTTAAACGAAAATTATTTATTTAAACCTACTTTTAAATGAATAATATACCATAAAACGAACCCTAATCGTACCATCAACCCAATTCACTTTCGATATAATCTAACACAAACAATAACACAAGATTATATGTTTATTTATTAGGTCAAACTTAGTGGCCTACAACACACCGCCGTTTATCTACTTGCTTGTGTGATCTACACTCTACATAACATGTGAGTTTACATAGCCCCCTTTTTAACTATTTACAACTTTTGGGGTGGAACATGCGTTCTATTTACACGTTTTCAATTATACACATATACAGTTCCATCCTATGCATGTATACAAATTTTGCGCTTTATGCTTGAGTACTAGACGTGTAGACCAACTATTATGCTCTTCATGTACAATCATTAACTAACAGCCGACAGTAAACAGTGGTAGATCTATTGAGTCTGACAAACCCACCCAGGTAGGGTGACTGTTACTGACAACACAAATTTTGAGTGCAAGTTACAAAGGTTTGATTGTATAGGTCACATGATAGTTTTCTCTCCATAATTGCCTTAATTGTCATGTTGTATTGAACTGTATGCACACAACACGTATTTTGCTATCACACGATTAAACCTATGTTTTCTCACCAACTTTTTAGTTGACTCTGTTTTAACCATGTTTCAGGTACCAATGTTTGAAGTAATCAAGATATGCTACACATAGGATTTTGGACCTAGAATTCAATTAAACCAGTTTATTCTATGTAATTTACATTTTTGTTTTGTGGATTGTTTGTGTTTTGATTGAACTTATTGATTGCAATGAAAACAATTATTAAATATTCAAACTTTAGCAAACCATGAGCAATGAACAGTCTGCACGCTTCACGCCCCGACGTTTCCGCCGTCGGTTGGGGTGTGACATTTTTCTCTTCAAACCTGGAATTACTCTGACATTCTGTAAGTTCCATGTAGTTCCCAATGGAGTCTTCAGATTAACATCTCCCATTGGGTAACCTTAAGAATCTTACCGTTGCCTAACCGCACCTTTCCAAAGTCACCTTTTTTTTCAAATTCACCATCGTTTCCCCGCTGTACATAGTGTGAAACGAAGCTCCAGAATCCATGACCCAAGAGTTCACACTACTTTCCAAACTACAAACTAGTGCATCATCATAACAGACGACCTCAGCAGTGTTAACTTCAGTAGACTTTTCCTTTTTCCCTTTTGGACACTGACTCTTAAAATGCCCAACTTCTTTGCAGCCCTAGCATGTGACAGTCTTTGGAGTTCTAGATGAACTCCTACCCCTACTCCCACTGTCCCTGTTGCTCACTCTTCCCCTTACTACATTCAACAACTCAGTAGAAGATGAATTACCTTGATTCCTGCGTCTTACATCTTCACCAAGAATCAAATCCCTCATCCTTGCATATGTAAACCCACTAGGCCCTACAGAACTAGTAATAGCAGTTACCATTCCGGCCCAGCTATCCGGCAGTGAACACAACGACGATAGAGCCTGAATCTGATCATCAAAATTGATTCCCACAGAACTTAATCTAGACAGAATCGAATTTAAGTTATTGATATGATCCGCCACAACGCCTCCTTCCTTCATCATAGTCAAGAAAAATTCTCTCAACAAGAACACTTTATTTACCGTCGACGGTTTCTCATACATGTTTGACAGAGCTGTCATCATGCCACGAGCCGTGCTTTCCTTCATGATGTTGAACGTGACACTCCTCGTCAAAGACAATGTAATAGCCGCCTTGGCCTTCTTGTCCTTCGAATCCCAATCAGCCTGATTAATCTTGTCAGTCTTTTCTTCCAATACCCATCCAAGTCCCTTTGACTCAACAGAGCTACTATTTGCATCTTCCACCATGCAAAGTCCGTCCCGTCGAACTTCTCAATATGTACGTTCCCGTCCTCAGCCATCATAATAGCAAACAGAAAACAGATAAACAAACCTGAACATGAAACTTAATCTGAAAAAAATGATCTCGGTAAGAGAACCGAGTTCCGACCAACCCAATAGCAAACAAACAGATGAATATGAAAACTTAACCGTCGACTCAAGGGTTTAAAACCCTAATCGGCGATCAACCTGGCATCAACCCCTAAAAAACAGTAGAAACCAGCCACCCCGAACAGCCCTGCTACTCCCTCCACTAGCGGCGATACTTAGGGTTCTTGTAACCCTAAACGCGGCGGCAACCAGCAGCCAAAACAGGCTCTGATAAGCCCAACAGTAGACCGAACAACAACAAAAAAAACCAGAGCAGCAACCCTTCCTTGCGGCTTCAAACCAGAACTCAGCAGATTGATTCAGCACCAATCGTAATTCCAACAGCCCCCTCCGATCGTTTTCCCATGAGAAAATCGTGTGTAACAATGAACCAAAGCTCTGATACCACTTGTTAGGAATCAGAGTCAGTAGCGCAGCGGATACAACACACAAACACGCACAAACGAAAGGAAATAGAAAGCAATAAACGACACAAGGAAATAACGTGGTTTTCGACCAAAGTGACCTACGTCTACGGCTGCAACTAGGGTTTCTCTTTATTATTTAAGTGCTATAAAGAATTATAATTACATAAGCATGTATATATAGAGACTAATTAGGGTTAACAATTTAGGTAACAAGAAACCGTAATTATGGAAACCATTCCATAATCACAACTAGCCTTAAAACCCCTAGGGCCGGCTACCTTGTTGCGCAAGGCCTTCACAAACCCAACACATGGAAGGTGATGAAACTCATTTTATAGACTTTTCAAAACAACCATGTCACGTGAGTTAGAAATTGAGCACTTTAAGCTCAAATCCATTTTTAGGTAGTAGATGGTGGAATCGGTCTTGATATCATTTAATTGCATTATATGTCAAATTAAGCACATTTCTTGAAATTACAATGGACCTTAGATGTTTAATCATATTTGAATAATGATTGTTCATTTTGGGATCTAAATTACTAAGGTGAGTGCAGTTTTTTCAGACAATGTACACTAAAATGTTCAATTTATAAGGACTTGTGTGATTTAGAAGCCAATTTCTCAATTTGTATGCAAGTGATCAAATTGGTATAATAATGATATGTATGAGCTTATATGCTTAATTAAATGTGTAACATACTAATATGATTAACTATAATCATAAGTTAATTGTAAGGGTAGAACTTGGGTTGATAGCCAAGTTCAAATCTTGACATGAGTAGATTAGGAATTGGTGTAGTTTAAGAGTTGCAATAAATAAGTGTCTGAGTCGCTGTTTAAAAATAAATTGTAAGGATAGAATCACTAGGTCAACTCACTCACCCGATCTTTATATAAACTATTTAAAAAAAATACGAGTTAAAACTATAAAATATCTCCACATAAGTACCAAAAAGGTCAAAATCATATTTGTAAAAACTTTTTTGATAATTATAGCAAAAGAAAAATATCATAAATCATATTGAGTATTTTGTTTCATAATGGTTTTAATAAGATTGCGGGAATAATATTAAATAAAAATTTAAAAAAATAGAAGAAGATAAGCCAACTAAATGAAACCTGCACCCATATCCTCCTCCTCCTGCTTCTCAACGATCTCTTCCTCCACCAACTCTTTCTTTCCTTCCAGATGGAGATATCGAATCAAACTCTAATGGCTACTAATCTCACCATCTTCAGGTCATCAATTGTTTCTGCTAACGGATTTCATCCACCATGCCTCAAATCTCCGCCTCCGCTGCTTTGTCAACGCCGGCGTAAACACACATTCTTCGTTGAAGCCTCAGTTTCTGCCGTTGAGCAACAGACGCAGAAGAAGGTTGCTCTGATCAGAATTGGCACCAGAGGGAGGTAGTTATTGCTGATAATCGTTGATTTCTGTTTGTTTCCATAATGTATGTTGTCATATGAGTGTTAATTGATTGAGATCTGAGAGGACTGAATGAAGTTATTGATGATTGATAGGATATATTCGTGGTATATGATTCGAATTATGTGTGTTATGATTTGTTTCATCATCACTGTTACATGTCATAATTGTGAAAGTTGAATCAATAACCTAAATGTTCATTTGCAATTAGGGTTAATTAGCGATAATTGATGATTAAGTGAGTGTAATTCAAGCACATTATACCTTGATTACACTCTTTCAACAGAATTGCAGATGATAAACTTTATATACATCCATTAAGTGGTTCATCTGCTGGTCAATGGCTGAATTCTCCACTGTAGATCGAGATTCGTAATTTCATTTATTTAGTTGATGTTTTTGTCTTGAAATTATTGATGATTGATAGGATATATTCATGGTATAAGATTCGAATTTTGTGTGTTGTGATTTGTTTCATCATCACTGTTAGATGTCATAATTTTGAAAATTGAATCAATAAATCGAAGCAGTCATTTGCAATTAGGGTTTATTAGTGCTAATTGATGATTATGTGAGTGTAATTCAAGCACATCATACCTTGATTATACACTTTCAACAAATTTGCAGATTGCAAAATTTCATGATTTCATATATTAATTGATGCTGTTTTTGTCTTGATTTATCGCCTGTCTTATGAGAGAATCGGTGTACAAATTGTGTGAAACAGTCCATTAGCTCTGGCGCAAGCTTATGAGACACGCGATAAACTCATGGCTTCAAGTAGCGAGCTGGCAGAAGACGGAGCCATTGAAATTGTGGTGATCAAAACAACTGGTGATAAAATCTTGAGTCAGCCTCTTGCAGACATTGGTGGCAAGGGTTTGTTCACTAAAGAAATAGATGAAGCTCTTTTAAATAGTGAAATAGACATTGCTGTTCATTCAATGAAAGATGTTCCTACTTCTCTGCCTGAAAAGACAATTTTGCCCTGCAATCTTCCACGTGAGGATGTTCATGATGCGTTTATTTCCCTGAAGGCAACTTCATTAGCCGATCTTCAACCTGGAAGCATTGTTGGTACTGCATCACTCAGAAGAAAGTCTCAACTGCTTCATAGATATCCATCACTCTCTGTAAGGCCATATGTAATATGATTCAAAACGCGCATCCAAACACTCCTCTAATTGTGATATTGTAAATTGTAATCACTTGTAGGTGTTGGAAAATTTTCGAGGCAACGTGCAGACTAGATTAAAGAAACTAAATGACGGTGTTGTTGAAGCAACATTGCTAGCATTAGCTGGACTAAAACGGTTAAGCATGACTGAACACGTGTCTTCTATTCTTCCTATTGATGACATGCTTCCTGCTGTTGCACAAGGTGCCATTGGGATCGCGTGTCGAGAAGGTGATGATAAAATGGTAAGTTATTTCGTCCATTTCTGGTTTTGTTATCCCAATTCATAAGTAAATGGTTGAAATTAGGGATGTGAATTTATGATACGACGTGAACCTAACATGAAATTTGTAGGTTTGGGTACAGCCTAAACGGGTTTGGGACAATTTCAAGTCGAACAAGCAGACACATTTAGCTAAACGGGTCATTTCAGGTCGACCCGTTTATTTTTATAATTTTTTTTAGATGTGTTATATATCATAACTTATGTTGATCAGATATTTAATGCCAAAATTTAAAAGATCAAATGAAAATGAACATAAGGTCTTATAGTTTAAATGTAGTTGCCTTATACATATTCGTATGTTTGGTTGTAAATTGTAAATTTAGGATATTAACATGCCAAAAAAATAGAAAAAAATTCTGGTTAAAAGGGTTGTGCTTTTGTGAACCCGCTAATATGCGTGTCGTATTCAAGTTCGTGTAAACTGTAAAGTTTTCAGGTTCGTGTTGAGTTTGACCAGCCAACCCGTGAACATGATCCATTTAACACCCATAGTTGAAATTGTCACCTTTAAGTAGATGTTATATACTACATGGGTTTGAAATGCTTATGCCATTTATGATTCGACTTGGCAGGCTAATTACATAGCAAAGCTGAACCATGAAGAAACAAGATTGGCAGTTGCATGTGAAAGGGCTTTTCTATTAACACTTGATGGATCATGTAGGACACCCATAGCCGGATATGCTTGTAAAGATGAAGACGGCGGTTGCCTCTTCAGAGGGTTGGTGGCCTCGCCTGATGGAACCAAAGGTGGTTAAAAGAACACATAGTATATGTTTGTATAATACTTGATAACTAATACTTAGTTTCTTTTATTGCAGTACTAGAAACTTCTAGAAAGGGGTCGTATACGTATGAAGATATGATTCTGATGGGGAAGGATGCTGGTAAAGAACTACTCTCACGCGCGGGTCCTGGTTTTTTTGACAGTTGAGGTCTTTGAATTCGGATTTGGTTCTGGCTAGCTTCTGGTGAGTTGTTTTGATTAGTTGTATCATTTGTGTAGTTTAAGAAAATAATTTCATTTGTTGTATCATTCGTGTAGTTTAAGAATATAATTTGATTTGTTGTATCATTCATGTTATTTAAGAATAACATTTCTAGATTAGTTTATAAGATTGCTGGTTTATGTTTCTTTTTTTTTTGCAATGTGCTGTTTTTCAGTTTGGATTATATCGCGTTTTTAGTGGGCTTGATCAAACGGGTCCAAATGAGTAACTCAAATTATATAATGGGTCAAAATGGGCCACCATCGCCATCACCTTCTTCAGCTTTCATCACCGCTGCTGCTTTGCCTAGGGCCAGCCCAGAGGGAGGCGAGGAGACGGTCCCGGGCCCAGTTTCCCCTAGGGCACGAAGTTTTTAATTTTATATATATGTGTGTGTTTTTTTAAAAAAAACTATATATAGATAAGCTCAATTGTTTATAAATCTGAACCCAAAACCAAGAAATAAAAAAAATCTATATATATATATAAGCCCAATTTTTAAAACAAATCTATATATATATATAAGCCCAATTTTTAAAACAAATCTATATATATAAGCCGTATTATGTTTTTTTTATATGTGATTATTGAGTTTATATTATAGGTCCCAATTAATTTTTACATGTCCCGGTCCAAAACATTTTGAGGATTCTCGGGACCGGCCCTGGCTCTGCCACCATCATCTTCACCACTATTGTCACTTCGGCCACCACCACCGTGCCCCGCACCACCGCCTCTGCCTGCCGTCGCCACTAGCTACCCTATAAACAAACATAGTGTGTGAATCCATTTTGATACTTCTTTTCTGTAATACAACTCGTTTCATGTTGGTCAGAACTTGTTTCACCCAGCTACATTGATATACATTTTAAAACTCCTGCACGCCCACCATCATCTTTACCACTATGGTTAGAACCTCGTCATTTCTTGACATTGTATGTTTAATGATTGATAATAACTTAACAAATGAGTATCGTTTTTATACACATGTATGAAAGAGATCTATAACTTCAACTCTTATCGCTTTCAATAAGTAAAAACGATTAGATTGTGACTGTTTTGGTTTTTGTTACCTAATTTGTTGATGTTTTCCTGACTTGCAAGTTTTCGTTCATTGGGCTTGGTTCTCTTATCCATTATTCCATTGGCTTTGGATGGCAGGTTGAACATGGACCTCATATCTAGTCCAAAACCAGTCACGGAGCTTGAAGAAAAACGCAGGGGGGCCGGAATTTTTTTTTCCAATCAGGGGAGCCTGAACTATAAAATTTTCGACCGAATACGTATAAATTAACACTACTGAGCGAAAAATCGGAGGAAGTGGGGGGAGGGGCCCGGGCCCTCACTATCCTTCGCCCCTGTCGAAAACTATTATTCCTATATGTATAATGTAAGCCTGGTAAAACAGACGGGCCGGGTCGGGACAGATAACTAGTCACACAAGATTGTGTTTAAAAAGTATAATTTGGTTCGGGTCAAAAGGGTCAGGTTGAAACGGATTGCTATATTTGTTTTTATGGTGGTTAGTGGCGATATCTAATAGAGGCGCACAGTGGTGGTTGTGGTACGGTTGGGCGGCAGCGGTGACGATGGTCTTGTCGGTGGCAACCGGTAGGTGGTGACGGTGACGGTGACGGTGGCAGTGGCAGTGGGTAGTGTTGTCCCATTTGAATCCGTTCTAAATTACTATTGATCTTTAAGCAACAAAGATTCTAATAGTCATTTTTAAAAAGAATGAAAATTTATACTCATTAATATAAAAAACCTATTCACCCTGCTCTATGTCTCTACATGTATGTTTTAATTGTCATGAGTCAATGACGTATATTTTCTTCATGAAGTTTTTTTTCCCGGACATATCATGTTTGGTTCTGGGGCTAGTCGTTCGTTTGTATCTATTAAATTTAATCACGTTTTTACTACTACTAATAAGCTACCTAATCATTTGGAAGTCAAAATAGTTGATGGTAAAAAAAGTTACTTATTCTTGATATTGTGCCCTGCTCTTGGTAACTATTCCCTTTAACATCTCTCCTTTGTGTCCCAATCATATTTGTAAAAATAAAGATGCAGCCGTACACATATGTATTGATTGTTGTGAATTGAATAAAGTGAGCATTAGGAATAGGTATTTTGTGCCTAGAATTGATGATCGTTTTGACCGTCTGCAAGACAAACGTGTGTAGGTTTTCCAAAAATGGTTTATTGGGATATCACTAGTTGCAGTTACGAAAGGATTATGTTTTTAAGACTAGGGGTGTTCATTGGTTCGATTATCGGTTAACTCGGTTAAATTTTTTTCCAGTCTTAACCGTTAACCGAACCGAATTCAAAGTTTGCTTACCCGAACCGAATAACCGGATTAACCGTTTGGTTCGGTTTTCGGTTGTAACCAAATTTAGTATTTTGTCCGGTTTTGGTTTATTATTCGAAATGCGTCAATAAATTCAAAGAGCATAACCTGTAACATATTCTAAAACCAACAGTTTAAAACCAAAACAAAACGTACAAAACCCGAACATAGTCTAAAACAACACATACAAACTACAAAGTGCAATATGAAATGGTTATGGGCTTTTTTGATTTGAAGTATGAACGGTGACTTATTTTGAATTGATTAGATTTTGAGTTAATAAATGGTCATGTGACGTGCTAATATGAAATGGTTATGGGCTTTCTGTATTGATTAGATTTTTGAGTTAATAAATGGTTATGGGTCATGGGACATTGGTTAATATGAAATAGTACATACAACATGGGCTTTATTCTGTTAATTCGGGTATAACCGAATTCAAAATATGCATAACCGTTAAACGACCTGATTAACCAAATACGAATTCGGCTACGGTTAAAAACTTAACCAAATAAGAATTCGGTTCGTTTTTTTTCGGTTTTGATTACGGTTCAGTTTGACTGTCTTTTGTACAAGTGTGGTCATTTTAAGTCTGTTGTTATTTTATTTGCCTCAACGAGCGCCTTTGTTGTATTCATGGATTTGATGAATCTCGTATATTGGCCTATGATTAATGGGTCGCTTACTCACTTAATTTGATTGATTTAAAGGGTGAAGATATCACTCTCGTCATCTACAGAAATTCTTGAAATTTTATGAAGGAAAAAGTAGTATGTTGTAGTTCCAAGGTGTGATTCTTGGCCTCAATGGCGATTTCAAAGGCGATTCTTGTTAATCCTTCGAAGATGGAGAAAATAATTAAAATTGTAACAACCAAAAAGCTCTTTGAAAGTCTGAAACTACCTAATCTAGTTATTTATTGTGCCTTACTTTTGATTTGGGGTGTGTTGTAATGCAAGAGCGATGTATCAAGGTGTGCAGTAAGCAGTTAGCTTTTTTTTCTTTTTTTTTTTCGTTTTTCATTTTGAACGGATAACTCACACACCCTTCAAAATGAAAAAAAGCCAACTGCTTATGCATTTTGTCAACTGAAACTCCACAAGGCTAGCTATTCGACTCGTGGTTTTAAGTTAGCGCTCCTACTCGATAAAGATGATGGTATCATTCACATTATATGATAGGTTCAAAAGCTTCTAGAATTAAAGCTTTTAATGATGAATTCGTGAGAATAGAATGTATGATTGGTCCAATGAAAGGAGAAATGAATCTAGCATGAAGGCCTTGTTTGGTCAAATATGGATTTCCAAATGTTTGTCATGTAAGATTGTTCCTTGTCGATAAAATTTATGAACTCAAGGTATTTTATTTGCTCATATTCTATTTATGTGGTTATTGTCCAATTGATGGAAGTGCTCATTTGCTACCGATTTATGTATTCTTCGAGGGAAATGGTGTCATAGTGCGACATCATGATGTTTATTGTGTCTGATCGAGGCACACGGTTTGCTTCCTGCTTCAGAAGGGAAATGTTTATTGTATCACCTATAGGCTCATGATCAACGAGAAAAAATATTTAAATTCTGAAGGATATTTTTTTTATGCATATGTAAAAAAAATATCTAACACTATTTGAATTTTCCTATGAGGATAGCTAGCATTTGAATAGAGGGACACCTCCTTGTAAATTGTTGTATGGTAGGAAATATAGGACTCTAATGTATCGGAGTAAGGTGATTCAATGTAAGATCGACTAAATTGATGATCGATTAAAGGCTACCAAAAGTCGATAGGAATTGTATGCTGACTAAAAGAGGTGACCAACTGAATTCGATGTGAAATCGAGTGATTATAAGGTCTCGTCATGAAAAGGTACAATCCGTTTCTAAAAGTGGGATAAATTGAATTCGATGTGAGGGATCGAGTAATTTTACATGAGTGATTATAAGGTCTCGTCATGACCAATTGAAAAATCATGTAATTTTACGTCATGAAAAGAGCAATTGAAAAATCATGTAATTTTACATGAAATCGAGTGATTATAAGGTCTCGTCATGACCAATTGAATTCGTCATGAAAAGAGCATTCACATCAGCTCCCTGATCTCTACCTTCATCTTTAAATTATACAGGAAACATGAAAAATCATGTAATTTTACGCTCACATCAGCTCCCTCATCCTCATCTTCATTCTCTATATTTTTAAAGGAAACTATAACCATCTTTTATATTTAGAGGATCATCATTCACCTCATCTCCATCCTCTATACATTATTTTATACTTTTTGTAAGTGTGTGTGAGTGAAAAAAAGAGAAAAATTATAATAAATAAATAAGTATTATTTAATTGAAATAAGAGATAGATATGGGGAGTCTGATGTTGAAACTTTTTGAAAAGTGAGATATAAATTTAATAAATGATATTTTTTAGTTAAATTGTAGGGATGGAGATGAGGGAGCTAGTGTGAATGCTCTAAGGTCTCATCATGAGTTGGCAGTGTGGCTTACCGCTTATCACCGCTTATCTTCACATATGAGGGATCGGGTCAATAAATCTCACACTTATAATTCACTACAACAATATCACCCTATACCGACGACTTTTTTAGACCCTATAGCGACGACTTGTCATCGGGATACCTTATACCGACGACATGTCGTCGGGATTGAGTCGTACCAATAGCCCAAGATTGTCGTCGAGATAGGTGTCGTCGGGATAGGTCAGCCTATACCGACGACAAGTCGTCGGTATAGGGTTTAATTAAATAATTAAAAAAAAAACCCTTTACCGACGACATGTCGTCGGGATAGAGTCAAACCCTGTACGGACGACGTGTCGTCGGCATAGGGTCAACCTATACCGACGACATGTCGTTGGTAAAGGGGTTTTTCATTTTTTTTAATAATTTTAAAAAAAGGCCTATCCCGACGACACGTCGTCGGTATAGGTCTTTCTGTTTTTTTTTATTTTTTAATTTTTAATATTTTTCCAGAAATATTAAATTTCTAAAAACAGAAACCCGCAAATAATTATATATAAACCATACAAACATTCAAATATCCGAAACATAAAACAAACATATAAATTGTTCGACGCCACAACTTGTTCGATAAACTAAACATTCAAAACAAACAAATATGCAAATTGTTCAAGACAACCCAACAACTACAAAGGCTCAACGACTCCAAGCTAGTTATCATCGCTACTAGTTCGGCGCTCCCACATTCGACGCATTTCATCCATTTGTCGTTGCATTTCAAGCATTTGTTGATTATGCACACGAAGTTCTTCCTCTAGTTGTTGATTTTGCAGTCGCTGTTCTTCCTCTCGTTGGGCTTCGCGTTGTTGTTGTTCTTGAAATTGTTGTTGAAGACTATCCACACGCTGATCAACGTCTTGCCAATGTGTTTGTGGAGAGGGAGTACCGAACACATCCGGTGTGGGATTACTCACCACACGACCAACACCCCGAATATGGCCACGCCGATGACCCAATGCACGCTCCATGCATGCAAACTCATCGACAGCGGATGAGTCACCACCAGATTCAGCAGAGGATCTTGTATACTCCTCTTGGATTCGGTCCTGCATTAAACAATGTAATAAGCAATCAATTTACTAGTTTACTAAAATTCGACAGCATAACTGCTGTAAAATGGATAACCAACCTTTTAAACTATAGGTCATAGACGACCCAAATTCACAAATTACAATCAACCAACACTAATAACAACAAATACTATTAATACTAGCAAACATATTCAACAATTGGCCTCGAGTTGGATGTTCCAAGTATATTAAAGTGTGTTTGGGTCATTTTGACCCGTTAAAGTCAAACTTGGATATTTTAACAACAAAATCATTTAACCTACATAATCTGTTGATGCACTATCGTTGACCCATCTCGTCCCTTCTTTATAATGGGTCGATCTGAACACGTCAATAGGGCCGGTCCCCTGTGAAAAACAAAAATAATATCACTAGAATTAATAAGCATGTTTGTATAATAATAACAACTATATTTCATACTTCCATGTGTCGGCGTTGGGCGTATGATTTGCTGCCATGTAAACTTGGGTAGCGTTGTTTTGCTCGTTTTGTTTGTTCTTCTCCGAGCGGTTTTTATAGCCCGCACTTAAAAACAGTTGATTAATCAAAATATCCCAAGTTTCTTGATCAACATCTTTTGGTGGATTACTTCTCGCCACCTCCACATCATCGTATCCCCCATTGTAGTCGAAATGAACTTTCAACTCTCCCTTGCGGTCTTTATAAGCCCTTTGACACTTGGCGGTGATTCCGAGTTGAACGCCTCGCCACTTATCAGTGTTTCTCCAGGCGTCCAGATGAAAATAATCCTAAAAGTGGAAAGTAATTAGAAATAATCTAATAGTTATGAAATTGTAAGTAATTATAAAACATCTATACTTACTAATAGAGTGGGATATACTGCCTCTTTCTTCTCATTTGGATCCTGGGCCCAGTTAGGATAATATGGCGAAACAACCTTTTCAACCTCCAAAGAGATAGCACGTATAAAATCAGTTGCGTTAGGACCCACGAACTTGTAGCCACCGCCATGAAGTTCAACATCAATGTCAAGAGGCTTCCTCTCATTTTCCTCAAATTTCTTATATAATTTGAGGTTTTTTCCTTTAGAACGCCTTTTTTGTGAGGCACCACCTACATTGACACATGAAAGTTAGGCAATTATAAAGACATCTATTAAACACTAACAAGTAACTTACCACTCGCACAACCCGATTCTAAGTTATACGGACCCCCATATCCATCGTCTCCACCATCACCACCGTGTGATTGCGCTGTCGTTGCCATTATTTCTAAAGGGTTATCCTAAATAAACATACTAGTGTACACAATATGAGACATGACATACATAAACAAAGACGTACATAAATGACATTAGGGGTGTAAGCCTTTTTCTTATTTATTTTATAAAATTATAAAATATATATTTTTTTAATATATAAGTAATAGTATTTATAAAATTATGATAAACGAGCCGTTTACACCCTAAATGAAATAAAAAATTAACTACACAAAGGCATAAAAGTCGGAATACGTACCTTAAATAAATTCAATGAAACACAAATATGATGTTATTCACACCTCGTCAACCGCAATGAGTTCCGAACTTGCAACAAAATTAAATAAAGTTACATATACATACAAACATATATACATACATCCACAAATCATACAATTACATAAACATACATACAAATACATACAAACATACATACAAACATACATACACATATACATATATATTATATACAAACATACATAAATAAATGCCCAAATTCTCAAATTACATACATAAACATAATTCCATACATAAAAATACATACAAACACACATACACATATATACATACATATTATATACATACATAAATAAATGCCCAAATTCTCAAATTACATACATAAACACAATTTCATACATAAAAATACATACAAACACACATACACATATATACATACATATTATATACAAACATACATAAATGCCCAAATTCCTAAATTACATACACAAACACAATTTCATACATAAACATAATCAAAATTCATACAAACACACATACACAAATATATACCTACATATTATATACAAACATACATATTTAAATGCCTAAATTTCCAAATTACATACACAAACACAATTCCATACATAAACATAATACAAATACATACAAACACACATACACATATAAATGCCCAAATTACATACACAATTCCATACATAAACATACATACAAACATATATACAAACATACATATATAAATGCCCAAATTCTCAAATTACATACACAATTCGATAAATAAACATACATACACATACACAAACAATTGTCAAACAATTAGCTTCAAATAGCTTGAAATCCTCAAATAATTGTCAAATAATAAATGCCCAAATTTCTCAAATTTTCATCTAAACCTAATTTAATCCCAAATTTTCATCTAAACAATATACATACAAACATACATCCAAATTCCCAAATTTCATTTAAACCTAATTCACATCTAAACCTAATTTCATAATAAAATTTCATAAATATTTATAAAATCATACATCTAAATCATATATACATACATACAAAATAAATACAACAATATACATACAAACATAATCTAAACATAATTTATAAAAAAATTACTAACCAAGTTTGCAAATATCTTCGAATAGCTTGAAATTCTCAAACAATTGTCAAAGCTTCAAACACCTAACAAAAAACAAAGAAATTAACCAAAAAACCCAAAAATTTTGATTTTATGGTCAAAATTGAAACATATATGTTAACTAACCATAAAAACCGAGAGATTAGTGAAAATTGCTCCACAAAACACACCAAAACTGCGAAATCGCCACAGAGAAAGTATGAGAGATTTTTGAAGGTTTTGGGTGAAAATGGGAAGCAGAAAGCTGGATTCTGTGTTTAATCGCGCTGAGCCCTATACCGACGACATGTCGTCGGTATAGGCTACAAAGTCGGCGCAATAGGTTCCCTATACCGACGACATGTCGTCGGTATAGGATTCGTTAGGTTTTGACTGGTCAATAAAGTAAAAAAACCTATACCGACGACATGTCGTCGGTATAAGGCATTTTAGAATTTTTTTAATTTTTATTTAAATTTTTTTTTGACCGACGAAATGTTTATTATATTAAAAAAACAAAAATAAAATCAAAATAACCCTATACCGACGACATGTCGTCGGTATAGGCTTTTCCCCAATAATTCATTGGGCGCCATTTTTCCCTCCATCTGGCTCAACCCTGTACCGATGACATGTCGTCGGTATAGGGTGTCCCTGACAAAATTTTGGTTTTGACCTATACCGACGACATGTCGTCGGTACAGGGTAACCTATGCCGACGACAATTGTCGTCGGTATAGGCGGCGTCGGCACAGGGTCTTTTTCTTGTAGTGATTGAATATCATGATCATTGTTGGCCTTAATTGTTTGACCAAGTTTGATAAACATGGAGGAACAAAGTTTATGGGTACAAGTGTAATTAGTAGAAAGTATAGCTTGAGTCATTTATGTATTTATAATTAGTTAAGGGGTTGTTGTATAAGTATTGAAAAATAGAAACGGTATTTGAGTCTAGGGTTGCGACATTTAGGAAGCATCACGTCGTTACATCCTTGATGTATATATATCGATGCTAACATTCAAAGGGTTGCAAACCCAGAAACAATAAACCAACGGGTTCGATCAATTCATATTAGTTTTAGGTTTCATCCCATCTTCTTCTTTATTTCTTTTCTTGTTTTGATGATTGGATTCAATGATTGTCTGGGATATACAGTGGTATCAGAGCCAAGACTCAAATCAACATCAAAATCATTGGTTTCAATCATCATTCAAGAATTCATTTTTTGATTGTTCTATCAAGAAGGACAGAAACATATTGGATGTTTGCTGTTTTCTGTTCATCGCAAGAAACCGAAGATGTTGGTTCAAGTTTTTCTTCGGGACAAGACAGATTAGTAGAATAAATCAAGAAATCTCATTCAAGGAAGATATCGATCAGAAAGGTTTCGTAGAGAAGACAGAAGTTGCAAAGCAGAAGAAACATGGAAGATCATCAACCTTCAAGATCTCGGGATATAGTTTCATTCGAAAAAAAAAAGATCTGGAAAATTCGCTCTCTCGATCAAGAAGACTAAAAGAAATCAAAAAAGTGGTTCGTTGTTTTTCAAGCACAAAGTCTTAGTGTTCTTTTTTTTGTCAGATGGAACGAACCAAAGAATCAAACTCAAGTAATTTTGAAGTCGCAATGCGTATTCCAGCAAAGGAGTATTGGATCCAGACGGGATCAGACTCAAGTAGGGCAAGATGGAATCATTTTATAAATATGGTGAAAATAATGGTTTACTCTTTTTGGATTTCATTTTCATCATATCCATTGGAATATAAAAAAAGTAACTTGTAACATGGTAATTACGTAAGATTATAACAAGATATGAAACTTAAGTGACTAAAATAAGAGAAAAAAGTTTAAGTGACTAAAATGGAACAGATGAGAAACTTGGTTACTATTATGTAAAATTACCTTTTTTTTTATAAATGCTAAAACTTTGGACACTATTTTATGTTGGTTCCTGCTGTTTTATAAAACTACCAAAACTAGCGCCTAAAGTTGAGATGTATCCTGAAAAAACGAAATTAAAAATAGTACTTTCCTTGTTCTATTTTGATTTTATTCTTATATTTTATTTAACGACAAACTCACACACCCATAAATCTACTCCTAAATAAACATCCCTTATCAACGACAGGACTAGAACCCATAACCTCTTGAAAATGAGACGTCATATAATATACCGGGTATCATTTGGGCAAAAGCTCTTCGATTTTTACTTGGTTAGCTCTTCAACATTAAACAAAAATTGTTTATAGGACAATTAGTTATTTTTTATTAAATATTTTATAATATAAAAAGTGTGTATTTATTAAAATAATAACATCACCAATAAAAGTTAATTTAGTTAGATTGGTTTAACTAATAAATTTATGTCATCTATTAAAAAATGATTTCTATTGATTTTATATTATAAAAATAAAAAGGATATAAAGAGATAAAACTAGAACATGTTCTTATTAAGTGAATTAGGTTGGTAAATGTCTCACCACGACTGAACAAACCCCACCCATGTCAGTGGATGATATCCAGATGCAACTCATCACCTATTCTGTCTATTAAATATCATAGAAATTGAATAACGTTTTCAATAAAGAGATAAATAAAAAACTAGAAATATAATTTAATTATATCGTTAATTTATTTACTTTATCTCTATGAACTTATAGTATCTTTTATAAAATAAAGCAAAATCTACCTTTAAAAAACAGCATAAAGTAAAATCGCTTCAAAATATGATTGTTTAGAACAAAGCTTATACGTATTTTTCATTACGTGACAAGTATAGTTTAAGGTTAAGGTATATGCGTCCGTTAAATTGGAGACACACGTCCTAATAGTTTGGACGCACCGTTATAATTGAACAGTTTGTTCATGCGTTAGATCAGGACAATTTGGACACCATTATACATTAGATGCACTTTTGTAATTGGTCTAAACTCACCTTTGTAACTAGTTTAGATGCACGGTTGTAATTGGATAACTTAAACAAATTATCATTGTAACTAGTTTAGACATACCTTTATAGGGGGGGATCAAATAAGAAGTTGTTTTCGGCTAAGAAATCTAAGAAGTGACAAAAACATTAAGAAACGATATCAAACGAACTTGGATTGAGCTCATTCCAGCGGCATTGGAACCGTATCGTCGAACTCTACCATCTTAGCTTTTAGGGTTTAGATCTTAGCGTTGAATTTTAGGATTTTAGCCTTAAGGTTTAGCCTTAGGGTTTAGCTTTTAGGGTTTAGATTTTAGGGTTTAGGTTTTTTTTTTTGGGGGTGGGGGTTTAGGTTTTTGGGGGGGTGGGGGGTGGGGGTTTTAGGCTTTTCGGGGTGGGGTTGGAGGGGGGGTTTAGGTTTTTGGGGGTGCGGGTGGAGGGGGGTTTAGGTTTTTGGGTCCGGATTAGAGTTCGATGAGACGGTTACAAAGCCGCTTGAATGAGCTCAATCGGAGTTCGTTTGACCCACTTCTTAGTGTTTCTTAGCGAAAAACCACTTCTTAGCGGAACCTTCCCCTACCTTTATAATCATAAATGTTTCAGCATTTAAAAAAACATTGTTTTTTTAAATATAGCAATAGTATAATCAAATTAAAGATAAATACAAATCCTCATTTTATGGTATAATTTTATTATAAAAATAATAAAGTATATAAAAAATTATTTCAGTTGAAAAGTTTGATGAAACCAGATTTAAGCTTGAAATACCTACAAAATTCTAGTAATAGACTAGTATACTCAAATTAATGATATAATACAAATCCTTATTTTATCTATGGACTAGGTTATTGACCCGTGTATTACACGGGGTTGGATACAAAGGATGCAATAAACAAATCTATAAATACTTCTTATAATAAATAATTGCATATGACATGTAATAATGAAAACTGTTAACTGTTACAATTATAATTTACAATCTCTGAAAACAGTTATAATTTACAAATGGAATGTTAACTTTGTATTAAGCTGGAATGTTATGTTATGTGCAGATTTATGTTCATGGGTACAAATGGAAATTAGAACAACCTCTAGGATGTTAACCACAAAGTTAAATATGGTAGGCAGTGCCCTGCCTCCAACATATGCTTCTGCATCAATGTTCAACAAATGCTTGAAACGGACCTCAACAGTTGGAAGTTGAAGCTCGACCCTGTTTATTCAAATATCAATAATCAATAAACAAAAACTAAAGTTTTATAACCCGAGAAGAATGATTCATGATGACACTAAGCTTAACTTACCAGTCAATGCAAAAAAGTGGAAGTGAAATGAAAATGAACATATATATATAAATCCTTAATTTTGTCATGCTTACATTTAAGGCGAGCATGAGATAATCCTTTTTGAGTGGGGCGTTTGATGTTAAATACATAATGATAAAGGATAACTGCATTGAGATGAACAAAATGAGTGTTATTTATGAGTGACAAAAACCTTGAGAGAATATAGTATACTGTTATCTGAAAGCCAAGACATATAAACAAAGAATTTCATATTGTATGTCCCATTGCCTTCCCTCCTCCAATAACGTTGCAATAGTAAATCTCTTTGTTTCATAGACCTGAAAATTTCAAATACAAAAAGAATATTGGTTATCTATGGACTCAGGCAGGGAAGAATAGATATCATTACAATATTATTAGTTGTTCATATCAAGGTAACCAATCACCATTTAATTGCTTATGAATAATATCAGTGTGATCATCTATGTTTTCAATCACACTACCCTTTTGGAAACAGAAGTCCCATCTGCAATATAGCATGATAATACATGAATATAATTATATATAGTATTTAAGGCTGACACATGAAGTAAGATCTGAATTCATAGAATGATCTCCTAGAAATGGTACAATAGCCAACTTTATGGTTTGTATACGGTAAATCCATAGATATCTACACTGCACGAAAAGTATAAGTAAAGCGCCTTATCGTTAACATAAAACATACCTGTAACAGAGCCACAATAGTACAAAAGGAATTCCACAGCAATGGAGCCAAATCTTGAAACAGTTCTATCTTCTAAAGAAGAAACAAATACACAAAAAAATCAATTAGCCAAAGAAGAAAAACATTAAAATAAATTCCTTGTTAAAATAAATAAAACAAATCACAAAATCACGTTTATAATCATAAAACCTAATCCTCAAATTTCTTTGTGATTTTCGAATATCACATTTGCTGAAAGTAATAATCTAAAAATTAAAAAAAGAAGAGATTATTCGAGTTGATCAAAACAGCCCAATCCAATCTGACTTGAGCCAAAACATACTCAATTTGACCTGTTACCCGGACCACCCATTTTACCACCTTTAGTGTATTGTTTCTTGGAAAGTTTTTTGTAATTTTTTGGGTTCTTGTCGTGTTCAACTCAAACATAACCCGTTTAGCAACCCAAGATCATAATCTTGACTGCAACCATGAGAAAAAGAACACCAATCTAAATGAAATAGCATTCTTTTGATTAATACTCTGATGGAAATACCTCTTTAGCTTGTTCCATTAATTCTTCACCAAGCTTCTTCAACAGTAACACAATTTTGGGTGATGAATTCCACATCATCATCCTTCTTGGGTGCTAAGATGAGTGAACGACAATGAAGACTCTGTTACTTTTTCTATAGTGCAAGGAAACCCATCTGTTCTCACTAAAAAAATCTCTGCTTACAGGTCTCGCAACCAACTCAATTCAACAAAGTAAAAAACTGGCCTCCTCGGGACGGCCCACAAAACCATGTATATACTTCTGAATCTGAATCATTGTCATCTTTAATATCAGGTTGTGCAATCAAAGATTCTTGTTTGCCAGATCCTTTCCAAAGGCCTTTAGCTTGCTCAAGTTCAGCTAAAGAAAAATTATGTTTTGCATTTGTTTCTGTCCAATAATCCTTGAAAAGATGTTCCCAGTTACTTTTGTCCTCAAAGTTTACATTTCCCTAAAGTATAAAAACAATAAAGCAAGCACTCTTCAGCTACATGTTTAGTTGTTGTCATGTTTATTCTAGTATGAATCATTAAGCCATTAAAAGCGATACGTTACATATTGACATAGAAATGCACAAGTATAATAAACAGAGAATCCATTCACCACAGATTCAACGACCCTTAGATTGGAAGAAAGCTTCATCCTGGTTAACACAAGAAGGATGATAAGCTTTAGGGTAATTCCTGCAAAAAGAAAACCACCAAAACAACATCAATCCAATTAACTCAAACAAATGTAATCCCTAAAGAATCATTAATTACCACACCCATCTCCTATTTAGATTGACGCCTTCCTGTGATGCGTGTAACAAAAAAGGCGACCAATGTGATGATAAAATGGAGATTTTCAGTGTTTAGATGCGAAAAAAGGTATTTACAGCTTCTGTTTCCTTCTTCCACCTTTTTGAATCAGAGGAATTACTGCAATTAGGGTTTCTGCAAACACAATCGTTCAATGGTTAAATCAGATCCAATCCTCAAATTTCTTTGTGATTTTCGAATTTCTAGGGTTAAGAATTACTAACAATTGATGGTGGGAATCGTTGTTTACCGCAGATGAGAAGATGCTTATGGTTTTCCTTCTTGAATCCTCGACCTAAGTAATATGAAGAAACATGGCGGTAACGACGGAGAGGGAGAATTAGGGATGCGATCTTGGAAACTCTTTAGGCGGAGTGGGAGAAGTAGGGTTTTGGTGTAAATGGGTTATAACCCGGAAAAAGGTCCGCTCGGGGATCCAGATTAAGATCCGCGTGTGTTAGAATGAGTAAGGAAAACATATTTTTAGAGACCCTCATTGAGTATCAAGTGTCCTTGCCAAGTGTCCCTAATGTTTTCTTTTATTATATGTTATAGATGTGCGTCATCAGGTTTTTGGTTTGGTGGTCGAGGATTTTGTCATAAGGTTTTTCTTCTGTGAAGGTCCCAGGTTCAATCCTCACAAGGTGCACTTCATAATTTCAGGAACACCCTCTTTGGCAGGACTTGAACTCTAGGCTAGGTGAGGTTAGCGACATCAAAACCGACATATCGTTCTAAAAAAAATCTATGTATGTATGGAAGGGTTAAAAAACATTTATTTATTAAACCAAGAAAACTCATATCAAATCAATGGTCATGATCCATCAATAACTATAATCTATCAATACATGATTTTAATTAACTAGAAATTTAGTGGCAACTTTTAATGTGGTGTAATGGTAAGAAGCCTGGATTCTTTAAAAAAGACTTAGGTTTTATCCCCAAAGACATCACTTTGGGAGAGACATGGTGGCTCAATGAAGGAAGACCGGGATCTTTGTGATCTCCGGTTCAATCCAAAGGGTGTCCGGGTTTTACCACCAGTGGGCTTTCAGGCGGGTGGGTTTTCCCCGGAACTGGAGATAACTTGGGGCGCTTAAGGGCTCCGTACGGCTGGGTTGGGCCAGCTGGCGGTGGTTTTTTGTTAATGGGCCACCCCGTACGAAGTACCTGGACAATTCTCTGTTTGTTGGCCGTTCAAAAAAAAAACTGGAAATTTAGTGTGTTATTTTTAGTTATTAAGGGTAATAGAAATTAATATATACTTATTTTTTAATTTTGGAAACAATCCACAATCAAAACTAAAATCCCTAAGATCACTCGTTTCTTTCTCCTATATATCGGTTTTTGATTTCCATAACACAAATACATTCCAAACAAAAAAAAAATCTATTTCAAGAATATCTGTTGAAAGATTTTGAAGAAAAACCAAGAACATAAACGAGCTTTAACATGTGTAGAACATTTACATATATGTACATTAGCGGATCCAGTGTATTACTATGGAGGGGCCGGGCACTCCGTAGCCGATGAAGTTCTCATTAAGTTTAAAAGAGAAATTTATTTTGTCTTGCTTTAATCCCACTTGGGGGCGTGATTTCTCTGCACTACGGCCATTTCACAACATAAATCAAAATGCCCTTCTCATAATATTAATATTCTATAACCTATTATTTTATATTTATTAATCGACTAGCTTTAATCTCATGTGTTACACGGAGTTAAACATTAAAATTATAATGATAAATATTTTAACATATTTTTTTATACAAATTTGATAGGGTTAGGCTATACGTACCCCCCACTCCTACTTGTCGTACCCCCTCCCTGAAAAAATAACTTTTAAACTTGTCATTTTACCCCTTTCGAAAAATTATTATTTCTAAAACCGTTCTTTTAAGTTTAAAAACACTTTCTATAAAATAAAATGTATACTCCTCCCCTCTCCTACTTGTGGCACACCCCCTCCTACTTGTGGTACCCCCCTCATTTTACCCCTTCGAATAATCATTATTTATAAAATTGTTTTTTTAAGTTTAAAAACTTTATATAAAATAAAAACGGGTTAGGTCATACATATCCCCCTTCTACTTGTCGCACCCCCATGAAATAACAAGTTTTAAACTTGTCATTTTATCGTATTCGAAAAAATTATTATTTCTAAAACCATTCTTTTAAGTTTAAAAACACTTTCTATAAAATAAAATGTATACCCCTCCCCCTCCTACTTGTCGTACCCCCCTCCCCATTTACCCCATATGAATAATCATTGTTTATAAAACCGTTTTTTTAAGTTTGAAAACACTTTTTTATAAAATAAAAACGGGTTAGGCTATACATACCCCCTGAAAAAATTACTTTTAACCAAGAATAACAAATTAACAAAAAGACATAAATAAAAAAAATAAAAAGGTTTGAATTGTATTTATTTGAAAACTTTGAGAGGGGTGCAACAAGTAAAAATCAGTGGAAAGAGGTACGTATAACACAACTCATTGGTAATTTTTCTATTTATTAAATGTTAAGATTATATGGATAAGAGTAATCAAAACATCAAAAAAATAAATGAAAATACAATTCATAAGTGATGTACTTTTTATAATACATTAAATTATATGTCAAATTAAACCTTTCAATGACGATATACAAATTTGAAAATACTTCATTGCATATAACATTTGACGTGGTATTGGTAACTTTTTCATGCTTAACACCCAATAAATGCAACAAAGAATAGAGTTTCATTTCCTCAATGACTGAAAACATAAAATAGCCAGAACCGTTCTAAAAAAAGGTCACAAACGGTGCGAACCTGATTGAAGACAGTAGGGAGTCAAAGAAATCGAAGATAATCAAATTAGTTAACGATTTCCTTGCATATGTTGTTTCTCAATTTTACTAGTTTTTGAAACTCTATCAACTTTTTTGTAGAAACTTTAACCTTGATGTTATAACATATTTACAAATATTTAACTTGTAATTAAATTTACGTATCAAAATTAAATTAATTATTTTTAAATCTCACATATTATACGGAAAATCTCGCTAAATTTTAATATTTAATCTCTCATTTAAAATAAAATAAAAACATACAAATAAACTTTAAATTTCAACAATATATCGTGTTTTAAATTCAAATTTTAAAACTCCAAAATTTAAAAATCTAGCACCTTAATATATCGCCACAATTTAAATTTAAAATTCCAAAATTAAATATGAAAAAAGTTAAAACTAATAAATTACAATTGAAACCAAACATAATTTTTTTTGAAAAAAAAATCTTGTCATTTAAATAAAAGTTAAAGTTTAAAATATAATATTCTTTTAAAAATAAATATTTCTTAATTTTAATTAAAAATAACTATTAAATTTACAAATCAAAATAAAAAAATTTATTTTTAAATATCAAACTTAATTAAAAAATACAAATTAAATATCCGTAGACTTTATTCTAACACATATTTATTTTTAAAATACAAAAGTAGTATTTTCATTTTTTTTATATAAAATTAAAAATCTTGCTTTTTTAATAATAAAATTTTAAGAACTCGTTTTTTTAATAATGAAACTTTAAAAACTCGTTTTTTTTATATCTCCTATTTTTTATTCTTCATTTTTTTAAATATTCACTTTTGATGATAGTTTTTAAAAAAAATTAAGTCAATAGTAATAATGGTGAATTTATTTGGTAAAATGTTTATTTATATAATTTTCTAAAAAAAATAAGCTAAATATAGAAATATTGAATAGTGGATATAAATGTGGTTTGGGGGGAAATGAATGTGAAGATTAATGTGGTGTTGACAAGTGGCACAATATTTAGTTTTTTATTATAATAGGGATTGTTTCGTTTAGTTTTATTTAGATAATTATTTTATTGTTTAATTTTGTTTTCTTGTATTTAATTGTTTAACTAAGCTAAATAATTATTAAAACAATGTGTTTATTTATGTTAATTATTCATGCAATCGTATTTGTAATGATTTCTTGAACGTTTATGTAATATGTGTTGTAGAAAAAGATGTACCCGTCAATAATGCTAATAAAAATGTGATTGAGCTTTTTCAAAATTTGAAAATAAGCAGAGGACAATTTAAGATTTAATTTCTACTATCATATATATTGAATTATGCTTTTAAGTTATATGCATTGTTTCATGTTATTTTTTATTATAATTTGTTGTTTTTTGACCCGATCAATTTTGACCCGACCGTATTTTGCACCCCGTAACGAAATTTTCTGTATTCGTCACTGTATATGTAAACCGTAAATTACAAATATGTTAAATAAACAAGAAAGACACAACTTCTAAATTACATATATGTAAATAAAAACAACTAGACACGATTGATCAATTCCGACTGTTAAAAAAAGAACGTGAACATTTACATTCATGTAAATGGTTAACTTACACATATGTAAATGGTTAACTTCATCCACTTTTATCTTCATCTTCGTCTTCATCTTCATCAATGAATTTTAGGATATACATCTTTATTTTCATCCAATTTTTTCTTTGTTTTCATTTTCATTGTAGAATTATGATATTCCATTGCTAAACTAAAATACACATAACAAAATTACATATAAGTAATAATATAATTACACATACGTAAAAATAGAATTAACTACGTGAAATAATAGAAATATATATATATGTGTGTGTGTGTGTGTAATAACATAGTTGCATATATGTAATGATAGAATTACATATACATTGTGGAGCATGAATGATGTTCTTCGATGGAATTGATTTCTGGTTCTTGATGAGAAATCGTGTTACCCGACTTCACTTTTCTAGTTCATCATATGACTAAAGAAATCAATGGAACCTTACAAAAATATTGAATAAATGGATGGAACCTTGAAAAAATCTTGGGAATCGCTGGTTCTTGATGAGAATTAGTGTTCTTTATGTTCACTGTATCCTTTGTGTTATTCAATTTCGATCTTCTGGTTCATCGAAGGACTAAGAAATAGATTGAACCTTACAAAAATCTTTGGAATCGGTGGAGTGTTTTTGATGTTGAAATCGAGGGGAGTGTTAAACATGGAGAGAATAAAGGGGATTCAATATAATTAGATACCTACAAAAAATAATGGCGTGCAAAATTACATAATTAATCTTGCAATTAGAAAATGAAAATTAAAAAATATATATATGATTACTCAATATGAGTTTTCTTGGTTTAAAAAAAAGTGAGTTTTCATTTTTTTTTTGAAAGGCTAATATCATACCATATGAACACTAGCAAGGCGCTAGCAAGCAACTACAATAAGAACAAAAAATTACAAAAAATCAAAACTTTTCCATTGATTCACCTTAATCTCTAAATCTCTAGCTTTGTTCTTGATCCAAAGGTAACCCAAAACTTTCACCTCATCCACGATGTTTTCATTTGATCTATTCTCTATATGCATGTGCGTGCTTGCGTGCGTGCGTGCGGCGTGAGGGTTAAAATGAGAACCACTTTTTAGTGGTTAAATTTGGGTGATAAAAAAAACAATCTATGGCTAGCTACACTATATGCTTTTTAACACTTTAGGGGTGCATTAGACTTTCAACCTTTTTTCTCTCTCTAACACGTTGGAACAAATTACCATAATTTGACTTTCCTCTATAACGAAATGAAAAAGAAAAACTAGATCTAAATCAAACAAATAAGAATAATATCAAAACAGATAAAAAGATCAACCTTGTTATAAATTAGAAGGTGATTAGTAAATCTATATCCAATTAAATGATGACAAGTCAAATGAGAACAATAGAAAGGATATACGACTCAGTCAAAATCAAAGTACATCACAAACAAACTTGAACATATAATATGCAGAGTACGTCGAACTAACATAAGTATCATTATCAGCACAACAAAACCTACACCAATATTAAATCATCAGTAATTTATGTAATGTATTAGCAAAAGTAGTTTATGCAATAACGGGTACACAAAGATCACTCGTAACACATGTAGTTATATGCAACAATGCATACACTATACTAAGAATACATATGTAGTGTATGCAACAATGAATACGTTAAAATATTATCATACATTAAACTATAATCGGTAATGCATGTGTATGCAACAATGCATACATTATACTAAGAATGCATATGCAGTGTATGTAGTAATGCATACACTAAGTTATCATTAGTAACACTTGTAGTTTATTTTGATGTCAATACCTAAATGTTAAAAGAGAAATGAGAATCAAGATTTACAATTTAAAAGAAATAATTTTCTCTGTTTTCTCACAATATTTAATGTTTTACATAGAACTCTTCCTTATATAAATATTGCAAGAACACGTAAAATAAAATGAATCCTTTATTTTTTTAATCTTAAAAGTTTTTAAAAT
The DNA here is from genome assembly GCA_023525975.1 of Smallanthus sonchifolius. Taxonomy (NCBI): domain Eukaryota; kingdom Viridiplantae; phylum Streptophyta; class Magnoliopsida; order Asterales; family Asteraceae; genus Smallanthus; species Smallanthus sonchifolius. Next base: position 17,216,050 of record CM042020.1, read on the forward strand.
ATAAAAAAAATGATAGAAATACATATTTATTCATATCTCATGAAATTCAAAAGGAAAAAAATGAACAAATTATGTTTATGCATATAACCTACACATGTGTAAATCATGTGTAAGTTATGTTAACTACACATGTAACACCCGCAAAACCCGACATCTCTCGTTTGGGCCAAATGGAAAGAAAAGAGGCATGGGGTGGGCTTGGAGGCTTGGGCTTGGCCCATTAGGGTTGCATAAACCCTAGGACCAGAAACATTCAACCTTCATTCCCACATTTCAACCATTTTCATAGAGAGAGTCTAGAGAGAGAAAGCTCCAAGAATCCCACCATTTATGGCTCAAGTGCTTCTAACCTGCTACTCCAACGTTGAGGAAGAAGAATCCACGAAGAATCACTGCATTGAGGTAAGAATCGAACCTAAAACCTCTGATTTTCCGTATAAATGGTTTTGGGGTAAAACTAGGGTTTTGAACCCAAAGGATGGATTTTTACATGTAAAATGATTAAATAAGCCCAGATCTAGCTTCATGGGAGTTAAACAAACAATTTGAATGTAAAAAGTTGGAAACTTGGGTTGAAAACGATCCTGTTTATGAAGATCTTCATGGGGAGACACTAATAGTGTCGCCATCTTCATCAGACGACACTAATCGGGGATGACGATGTACGTCTCCCGAGGTTCGTCAATGATTGGGACACGTGTCATTCCACTTTTGACGACAATAAGCTGACGACACTAAATAGTGTCGCCATGCACGTAAACGACACTAGAAGTAACGACATTAAGTCCAGAACGAAAGTTCCGGCGACACTATTCTGACGACACTGTCACCAGGCGACACTGTCCGATGACACTAGTGTGTAAACGATACTAGTTCCTAGTGACACTAGTCTAGGTGACAGTAGCAATTGTTAATAGTTTTTCACTCGTTGATTTACTACAAATTCCTAGTATCCCGCCTAGCCCAAACAGTTAAGGAAACGTATAGTAAGATCCGTACTGGTGAATTTCTATTGCCCATTTTCCCGTTTTAAAGTTTTGGACTGAAGCGCATGTTGTGAATGGAAATAAAAGAATGATGTTTTACTAAGTGTTTATGACCACTATGTGTTATTGATGTCGCCCAAACGGTCTATAAAAACTAATAAATAAACCTAACCTAGACTCCTAAGTAATAAATGGAGTACCTATGAACTAAACCGCACTGACAAGTAAGTGTACCTATCGAGTGTAGCACAACTTAATGGTAAACCGGAATATCGAACCCTAGAGACACTGAACAACTAAACTAGACTCTGACTTGGACTAAAGATATTTGGTTGGGGGGGTTTTCTACACTACTGATTAACTAAGAATGTAGCAAACTAAGTCGACTCAACTATCAAGATCAAGACTAAGGAAGAAATCAGAAATGGGAAGAATACTACCTAGGTCGGAATCCTACTTGCAAAGCACAACTTCTACCGGTTCTGGAAACTAATATGGATTTGGGTTTCTAAGGAAACAGCTCTAGACTACTTAGTGGATCCCTAATCATTCTCAGGGTGTCACCAACTAAGGAACCTAAAGGTGTAATAAACTCACCAGATAGTGGATTACCTTTCGGTCTCTCCAACAATGATAAAGTACCCGAATAGATAGATCACCTTTCAGTCTCACTGTCCACCATACATCTGAAGATTGCACGGGGTAATCTCAAACTAAGAACTATGACTCGAAATAGCAACAATCACTAGACACCTAATACCAACTTCCTCTCAGACAGCTGACACTCAGATTCCTAATGACGAAGACTAAACGACTATCTCTCACTTCTCGGGTATTGAGACAGGATACACACTCAATCCAATCTATACTCAATCACCTCCTATGGATCACTATCTCTAGCAAACCACACAAACAATCACAAACCCTAAAGTCTATGACCTAGATACGCTAATCAAACTGGAAGACATCCACAATCAACGCACGGAATCCATAATCAAACATAAATCAGATCTAAGCATGCATATACATCATAATAATCAAATCAAGATCCTTTACAAAATCATAAACCATCAATTAATAACCAAAACCAGTAAAAATCGTAACTTTACGCATTATTCATTATAAACCTAGGCATTATCAATGATCTAACCAAGAATCATAATCCAAAACATCAAAACAGAAGTAATAGACAGAAACATGGTATCAAACATAGCAATCAAAGAATAAAAATCAAAGCTTGAAACCTAGAACGCTATAATCAACGAACCCGGATCCAAAACTTCAACCTTTTGCTTCCAATCTGCTTCCTCACTCCCAAAATCTCCTTTGGCTCTTCTCTAGATGGCTGGAATTCAAACTTTTGGTATTATGGCATTACAATTCTATTAAAATTTGAATTTAGTGTTTACACGATTTTTCTGTCTCTCGCGTACCACGAGAACATGGGTTAGGTTCCTCGCATACTGCGAGGAACAAATTAGTCACGGCCAGTTCTGGATTCCCTCGCGTACCGCGAGGGTCTGGGAATCTTCTCTCGCATACCGCGAGAACACGGATTTCCAACTTTTTAACTTTTAATCTTCCGGCTTCATTCTCTTGCTCGATTTCTTCATGTATTCACTTGTAATATTCACGAGCACCTGTAAACAAGACAACGACTCAATAGTATACAAAAATGACTCAAAACGAACACAAAACTAATAAAAAAACGCATGAAAACACTAGGAATAAAGATGTGTGCTTCGCACTACATCAGTTATTAACTTGGTTTGCAATGTATGTAAATATTTATTAAAGTGTTTACTTGTGTGGTAGCATGTATATATGTGCGTGTGACTAAATGTGAATGTTATCCCGGGGCGAAAGAATGAACAGAAAGTCTTGTGTAAGCAACAGTGCAAGACTTGTCTTCAGACGAGCAAACAGAGGAGTCTTGTCTTTATGAAAAGCAACAAAGGAATCTTGTACACAAGCAACAGAGGAGTCTTGCATTCTTGCAAGCACAACGTTCCAAGCCTCTGGGACTTGGGACAGTTAAGACGGAATGGTATCATTCGAGTGCTAGTTCACTCAATGATAAGAATATGAACGGAAGAATGAATGAATGAAAAGGCTAGCATGAATGTTAACTAACTATGAATGTTTTAAAAAGAAAGCTAGCACGAATGTTTCTTAAAGTTTTAAAAGAATGAACGGACTCCCACTTTAGGAATCAGAAAGTTTGAATGGAAGAAATGTTTTAAAAGACAAGCTTTTATTTATCTTATATATAAGCTGTTTTGAAAGGAAATGATGAAGTGTTCAATTACTAAAGTAAAATACAACTCACTCAGTATATCTGACTTTTAGCATACACCTCAGGTAAATAAAAGAATAGATGAATGGAGTCGCGGGGGCTTGGATGGCATGGACTTTTGCGGGCTGATCAACTGAAGACTGACATTCCCGACTTTTGAATAATGAACAATTTATGTTATAATTTGTATGGATAATTGTAACACTTGAGACTTTCGTTGTCATGTTTACCTGATTGGAATGATTCCAAGTTTAAGAACTGTGTTTTCAATGTTTTGTGCCAACTATGAGACTACCCGGTTTAGGGCGTTTCAAAATTTCAACTCAAATTTTAACTTTCAAAACATGCAGAAGTAGGTCCCATAAAACACCCTTGATTAATCAACACATGATAAAAGCAAACCCGACAGTGGCAAGCACTAGCTTTCACAAACTTAGCTCGTCCCTTGAGCTGGTTCACGACACAAACTTTGCCTCAAACAGAGGAACTCTTCAGTAATACGGTCCACCGCCTCTTGTGGACAATGATATTTCAAGAACGCCTCCTTGAATTCCTTCCATGAGATACTCCCGATACTACCCTTCTCCTTACGGAGATTATGCAACCAATCCTTAGCTCGTCCCTTGAGCTGGTTCATGGAAAACACTACCTGATCCTCCAGGTCACAGTGGCATGTCTCAAATGTTGACTCAATCTCCGTGATCCAACGTTGACTAACCAATTGGTCCACCTCCCTGTGAAAGTCCTTCGGTTTGCAAATGTAACGAACCAAAATCCGGGTCTCGTTATAAATAAATATATTTCTAAATAAATATTATGTTGAAAATAATATTTTGAAATAAATTGAAACAAGCGGGTTTCAAGTTATTAATGGGGTTAGGCTAGTTTTTAACTAGTTTTGGAAAGGAAATGGTGAAATGGAAGTTGAAGGACTAATTGTGTAAATGGGCAAAATCTGCCATATTGACTTGGAGAAGTCAAAATTGGTCATTTTGCATGCTTGGGTCGTTCTTGAGCAAGAGAGGAGAAAAAGGAGAAAATCCAATTTGAAGCCAAATCTTGCGTTTTAGGCTCGTTTTGAGAAGGTGTTGGCTTGCACATCAACCTTCTAACATCAAGTAAGTGTTAAACATCCTTTTGATTTCACTTTTGATGTGTTCTTGGTGGGTGTTGGGTGAAATCCGAAAATTTGGATGCATGTGGTAAATTGGTGTTAGATTGTTGATAATCTAACTTAACTAAAGTTAAAGAGTGATGATTAACATCCTAGAACCCTTGATTTTGATTATGAGAAGTTAGGGTTCATATGAGAAAAATTGGGGGTTTTTGTAAAATGAAGATAGAATGGTGATCTAGTGATGATTAAGTGTTTTTGGGATGTTAGACACTTGAACAAACACCAAATTAACTTAATAATAATTTTTGAAAGAAAGATTAGTGTTAAGGTTAAGATAATGAAACTCAAGTAGGTGAGTTTGTGGTGAAAGAGGGTGTTTGGTTATGAGTATAACCCAAACGGGTCAATTTGGGTTGGAAATGGGAATTTAGTTGTGAACCCAATTGTAATGTGATTTTGGTGTATGTTAGATTACTAAACTAGGTGAATGTGTTTAGGTAATCAAGTTGCAAAGCTAGAAGCCGGTGCGGGACCTTCTAACCCGAAAGGTAAGTGCTTTAGCACTTACTTAGTTTTGATGATATGGTGTTTGTATGCAATGTTGTATATATGATGTATATGGTTGCATAATTTGACATGTGGTATGAATGTAGATGGAAGTGTGTAAATGTTAGAATGTATGTAGTTATAGTATGTGTACTATAATGGATATGTGAATATGGAGTTATGGTCTAAGTACCATAATGGATAGAATGGATATGGAGTTATGGTCTATGAACCATAATGGATAGAATGGAAATGGAGTTATGGTCTAAGTACCATAATGGATAGAACGGTTATGGAGTTATGATCTCGTATCCTAAATGGATATGAAGTTATGGCCTACGTGCCATAATGGAAATGAAAATGTGATAATGAAACCCTTAATTGACTTATCGTATGCAAACGGGTCAAAGGGTCAAAAATGGGTGAAAGGTGTGAAATCAAGTTGTGAATACTTGATGTTATGTATAACATATTTCTATGATAATATGTTAGAGAATTGCAAGGGAATGAAACCTTAATTGACCAAATGTGTGCAAATGGGTCAAATGGGTCAAATGGGTGAAAGTGGTGAAAACAAGTATATATACTTGTTGTTTTGGTCATCTCAATACTAATGGTGTTATGTTAATGTGGATATGTAGGGAAAGCTCCGAAGTAGGTCAAGGTCAAGTCCATTGGCAAAAGAGGATTCTCGTATGCTTTATGGTGATTATGGGTTTTTGTTTGAAATCCGTTTTTTTTTTACGTGTATTTTGGTTCACAAACAATGTTGTTTATGTTAATATATGTGATATGTATGTCTTTGGTCAAAACCCAGGTGTTGGGAGAGTTTTGGTGTTGTTGGGTTTGAAAAAAATGGGAAAAATGGTTAAGTATGAAAACCTGCAGGAAACTGAAACTCTCTGAGTTTTGAGTCCCTCGCGGTACGCGAGAGCCCTTAGAGGATTCTCTCGCGGTACGCGAGAGACTGGGTTTCCGGGTTTGCGTTTCTGAGACTCTCTCGCGGTACGCGAGGGAGGTGGCTAGTTTGTCTCGCGGTACGCGAGGAGTAAAAAAAAAAAAAAAAAAAAAAAAAAAATTTCTGGGATTTAGTCTTCCGCGCGTTAAACTTTTGTTATTGAAAGTGGTGTGTTACAACTTGGTATCAGAGCAATGGTTTGAGGGATTTGGTGTGCGAGACACTAAACTCAAACCGGATGCTCTTGATATGGGGGGATGATACGAGAATCCAAGTAGGACTTGACTAAGACTCGGAGCTTGCTGAAATGAAAGGTTAGTAATGATTTGATAAAATGATAATTTATATATATATGGTGTATGTATATATGTATGATGAATGTTGTTAAGGTGTTATGTGTGCCGAAACTTGTTTTGTGACTTGTTATATGGAGATGGTAATTACAATTGGGCATGGCGTACTATTAAACATGTCTGGCCAATATGTTTAATAAGATGAAATGTGCAAGAGACTTTATGATAACCATATAACAATGAACATTTGCAAGGATTAGGTGAAGGTGGTTATATATGTATGTATGTATATAGGTAGGTATATATATACTTAATACATATAATAGTGAATGTGTAATGGATACCTAGGGTATTGAAAGTGAAAGGGTATTAAAGTGTTTGTGGTTCATTTTCTCAGTTTAGAGATGGCAGAAGATGCAAGTAATGAACCATTGGATCCAAGAATCCAAGATATGATAAAAGAGGAAGTGGCTAAGGCCTTCGAGCAAGCCACAACCTTGTTAATGGAAGAAATGAGAGGGGCTATCAAGCTTACCCTCGAAGACGTGTTAAAGGAGAAGGAAAGGGTGCCACAGGGTTGTACTCTAAAGGAGTTTATGGTAATTAAACCCAAGGAGTATAACGGGCAAGTGGACCCGATTCTGAGCCACAGGTGGGTGGTGGATATGGAGTCTAATTTCGAGACTACTAAATGTAAGCCTGAGGATAGGGTGATGTTCAGTGTGCCTTTATTGACTGGAAGGGCGAAAGAGTGGTTGTTGAATCTCCGCAAGGAGAGGGGTGTTTTGGGTGTGACCTCCATGTCTTGGGAGGAGTTTAAGGCGGCTTTTCTGAAGTATCATTGCCCGCAAGCCGCAGTTGATAGAATGACTGAGGAGTTTCTCCTCATGAGGCAAAAGAATGAGTCAATAGATGAATTGGCTGGAGCTTTCTTTGATCGCGCCAAGTTCTGTCCGGACGTGGTGTCGACCGAGAAGGCGAAGATTGACAGATTTTATGCTATGTTGACTGTGGAATTCAGAGATAGCATATCTCCATCTTCTTTCACCACACTTGTGGATTTAATAAACATGTGTCGGGAAAGGGAAGTGGAGTTGAAGAGGCAAGAGGCTAGGGGAGAGAAAAGGAAAAGGGAAATTGTGGATCAAGTGGTGAGCAAGATAAAGGGCGGGAGCCCTAGTAAGAAGCCTTTTACCAAGTTCTCTTCTCGAGGATGCAAAGTTTGTGGGAAGGAGCACTATGGGGATTGTAAGAAGGGAACGTCAAATTGCTACAAGTGTGGGAAGCCGGGGCATATGGCAAATCAGTGTCCAAGCCAGATTCGTATATGCTATAATTGTTACAAGCCAGGACACCTTAGGGCGGATTGCCCGGATTTGAAGCAAGGTGGAAGCGAAAGAAAAGTTGAGATACCCAGGCCTAAGGGTAGAGCCTTCCACATATCTGCGGAGGAAGCAAAGAACGACTCGGAGGTGGTGTCAGGTACATTCAGGATTAACTCTTTACCTGCACTAGTTCTTTTCGATTCGGGGGCTAGTCGTTCGTTTGTGTCTTTGAAATTTGTTAAGCATTCTTCTTTTATAAGTAGCAAGTTAGACGAACCCTTAGAAATTGAGGCGGCAAACGATAAGAGCTTCCTAGTGTTTGATGTTTATAGGAATTGCAAATTAAAGGCGGGGGGTGAAACGTTCCATATTGATTTAATTCCTATGTCTATGGGGGATTTTGATGTTATTGTGGGGATGGATTGGTTGTCAAAGAATAAGGCGAGTATATTATGTGGACCAAAGGCGATCCAACTTGATTCCCCGTCGGGAGAGTCCATCTACATTGAAGGTGATAAGAAAGGTAAGGTGAGGTTGTGCTCCTTTGTGAAGGCAACCAAGTACATGGCGCGTGGGTGCAAGGCGTTCATGGCATGTGTTACGGATGTGGATGGAAAGGTAAAAGAGATTCACGACGTGCCGGTCGTGAATCAGTTTGCGGATGTGTTTCCTGACGAGTTACCGGGGGTTCCGCCTGATAGGGAGATTGAGTTTGGGATCGACTTGATGCCGGGTGCTAAACCGGTAGCTAAAGCGCCTTATAGATTGGCACCGCCAGAAATGAAAGAGTTGATGGAGCAATTACAAGAATTGCTTGATAAAGGTTTCATACGCCCAAGTGTCTCACCTTGGGGTGCGCCCATTCTCTTCGTTAAAAAGAAGGATGGGAGCATGAGGATGTGTATGGATTATCGGGAGTTGAATAAGTTGACGGTGAAGAATAGGTACCCTTTACCTAGGATTGATGATCTTTTCGATCAATTACAAGGGGCGTCGTGGTTCTCTAAGATTGATTTGAGATCCGGGTACCATCAACTGAAAGTGAAAGAAGATGACATTCCTAAAACCGCTTTTCGCACTCGTTACGGTCACTATGAATTTACAGTTATGCCTTTCGGCTTAACCAACGCACCCGCGGTTTTCATGGATCTTATGAACCGGGTGTGTAGACCGTTCCTCGACCGCTCGGTCATTGTTTTCATTAACGATCTTCTCATCTATTCAAGGAGCGAAGGTGATCACGCTTGCCATTTGCGTGAAATTCTCGAAGTCTTGCAAAAGGAGAAACTTTATGCTAAATTCTCCAAGTGTGCCTTTTGGTTACGCGAAATTCAATTCTTGGGTCATGTGATTAATGATAAAGGGATTACTGTCGACCCATCCAAGATAGTGGCGGTTAAAGATTGGTTTCCACCGAAGACGCCTTCGGAGATTAGAAGTTTCTTGGGGTTGGCGGGTTATTACCGGCGGTTTATTGAAAACTTCTCTCGGATTGCCTTACCGATGACGAAGTTGACCCGTAAAGAGACTAAGTTTGTTTGGGGTTCCGAGCAAGAATCTGCCTTTCAACTCTTGAAAGAAAAGTTGACAAAGGCGCCTGTTTTATCCTTGCCGGACGGGACCGAAGATTTTGTTGTGTATTCGGATGCCTCGCATTCGGGGTTGGGGTGTGTTTTGATGCAAAGGGGGAAAGTAATTGCCTACGCGTCTAGGCAATTGAAGGTTCACGAGGTGAATTACCCTACCCATGATCTAGAGCTTGCGGCCGTGGTTTTCGCACTCAAGATTTGGAGGCATTATTTGTATGGGGTTAAGTGTACGATCTACACGGATCACAAAAGTCTCAAGTACTTCTTTGACCAAAAGGACCTCAACATGAGGCAAAGGCGGTGGCTTGAATTGGTCAAGGATTATGATTGTGACATACTTTATCATCCGGGTAAAGCGAATGTTGTGGCGGATGCGCTTAGTAGGAAGTCAAGTCATGCACCTATCAAGGTGAAGTCATTCAAGATGACAATTTCATCATCCCTAATTGATGAAATCCGGGAGGCTCAAGTGTTAGCACTTGATGGTGACTTGAAGAAAGAGCGGATGGTTGCTTATGTTGATAAACTTGGTGAAAATAGCATGGGCTTGAAGACATGCTTTGGTAGGATTTGGATTCCTAGGTTGTCAAGTATTTTGACAACTATTTTAGATGAGGCGCATAAATCCAAATATTCTATCCATCCGGGGGCCACAAAGATGTTTTACGATTTGAGGTGTCATTTTTGGTGGCCGGGTATGAGGCGTGATGTTGTTAAGTATGTTGAGAGGTGTCTCACATGCTTAAGGGTGAAGGCGGAACACCAAAAGCCGTATGGAAAGCTCCAACCGCTTGAAATACCGCTTTGGAAATGGGAGAATATAGCTATGGATTTGATCACTAAACTACCAAAGACTCGAAAGGGTTATGATGCGATATGGGTAGTAGTGGATCGGTTGACGAAGAGTGCACATTTCCTACCTATAAAGGAAACATACTCTTCGGATAGATTGGCGGAAATGTATGTGAAGGAAATTGTGTCACGTCATGGTGTGCCGGTGTCGATTATATCGGATCGTGATACGAGATTTACTTCTCGATTTTGGAAGAAATTCCATGAGGATATGGGGACTAGATTGAATCTTAGCACTGCTTATCATCCACAAACGGATGGTCAAAGCGAGCGAACGATTCAAACGCTCGAAGATATGTTGCGAGCGTGTGCTTTAGATTTTGGTGGTAGTTGGGATGACCATTTACCGTTGGCGGAATTTTCGTATAACAATAGTTATCATTCTAGTATTGGTATGCCGCCTTTTGAGGCATTGTACGGGAGAAAGTGTCGAACACCCGTGTGTTGGGGTGAAATCGGTCAACGGGAACTAGGTAGTAAAGAGGTGGTCTTGGAAACTAATGATAGTATTGACCAAATTAGAGCACGCTTGAAGGCGGCTCAAGATCGCCAAAAGTCCTATGCGGATAATAGGAAGCGGGCGATTGAGTTTCAAGTGGGGGACTTTGTACTTTTGAAAGTCTCTCCTTGGAAAGGTGTGATACGGTTTAGAAAACGGGGGAAGTTAAGTCCTCGTTTCATCGGGCCGTTTGAGGTGATAGCAAAGGTGGGTACGGTAGCTTATCGCTTGGAGCTACCGGAGGAGTTAAGTAGACTTCATAACACGTTTCACGTGTCACATTTGCGAAAATGTTTAGCGGACGAGTCTACTTTTGTTCCATTAGATGATATCGAATTGGATGAAAAGTTGAATTATGTTGAAGAACCGGTGGCAATCTTGGATAGAAAAGTGAAGCGTTTACGTAATAAAGAGATTAGCCAAGTATTGGTGAAGTGGAAACATAGAAAGGGAGCGGAAATGACTTGGGAAACCGAGGAAGAAATGCTCAAGTTTTACCCAAACCTTTTTATGTGAGGACGGGTTTCGGGGACGAAACCCAAATAAGGGGAGGTGATTTGTAACGAACCAAAATCCGGGTCTCGTTATAAATAAATATATTTCTAAATAAATATTATGTTGAAAATAATATTTTGAAATAAATTGAAACAAGCGGGTTTCAAGTTATTAATGGGGTTAGGCTAGTTTTTAACTAGTTTTGGAAAGGAAATGGTGAAATGGAAGTTGAAGGACTAATTGTGTAAATGGGCAAAATCTGCCATATTGACTTGGAGAAGTCAAAATTGGTCATTTTGCATGCTTGGGTCGTTCTTGAGCAAGAGAGGAGAAAAAGGAGAAAATCCAATTTGAAGCCAAATCTTGCGTTTTAGGCTCGTTTTGAGAAGGTGTTGGCTTGCACATCAACCTTCTAACATCAAGTAAGTGTTAAACATCCTTTTGATTTCACTTTTGATGTGTTCTTGGTGGGTGTTGGGTGAAATCCGAAAATTTGGATGCATGTGGTAAATTGGTGTTAGATTGTTGATAATCTAACTTAACTAAAGTTAAAGAGTGATGATTAACATCCTAGAACCCTTGATTTTGATTATGAGAAGTTAGGGTTCATATGAGAAAAATTGGGGGTTTTTGTAAAATGAAGATAGAATGGTGATCTAGTGATGATTAAGTGTTTTTGGGATGTTAGACACTTGAACAAACACCAAATTAACTTAATAATAATTTTTGAAAGAAAGATTAGTGTTAAGGTTAAGATAATGAAACTCAAGTAGGTGAGTTTGTGGTGAAAGAGGGTGTTTGGTTATGAGTATAACCCAAACGGGTCAATTTGGGTTGGAAATGGGAATTTAGTTGTGAACCCAATTGTAATGTGATTTTGGTGTATGTTAGATTACTAAACTAGGTGAATGTGTTTAGGTAATCAAGTTGCAAAGCTAGAAGCCGGTGCGGGACCTTCTAACCCGAAAGGTAAGTGCTTTAGCACTTACTTAGTTTTGATGATATGGTGTTTGTATGCAATGTTGTATATATGATGTATATGGTTGCATAATTTGACATGTGGTATGAATGTAGATGGAAGTGTGTAAATGTTAGAATGTATGTAGTTATAGTATGTGTACTATAATGGATATGTGAATATGGAGTTATGGTCTAAGTACCATAATGGATAGAATGGATATGGAGTTATGGTCTATGAACCATAATGGATAGAATGGAAATGGAGTTATGGTCTAAGTACCATAATGGATAGAACGGTTATGGAGTTATGATCTCGTATCCTAAATGGATATGAAGTTATGGCCTACGTGCCATAATGGAAATGAAAATGTGATAATGAAACCCTTAATTGACTTATCGTATGCAAACGGGTCAAAGGGTCAAAAATGGGTGAAAGGTGTGAAATCAAGTTGTGAATACTTGATGTTATGTATAACATATTTCTATGATAATATGTTAGAGAATTGCAAGGGAATGAAACCTTAATTGACCAAATGTGTGCAAATGGGTCAAATGGGTCAAATGGGTGAAAGTGGTGAAAACAAGTATATATACTTGTTGTTTTGGTCATCTCAATACTAATGGTGTTATGTTAATGTGGATATGTAGGGAAAGCTCCGAAGTAGGTCAAGGTCAAGTCCATTGGCAAAAGAGGATTCTCGTATGCTTTATGGTGATTATGGGTTTTTGTTTGAAATCCGTTTTTTTTTACGTGTATTTTGGTTCACAAACAATGTTGTTTATGTTAATATATGTGATATGTATGTCTTTGGTCAAAACCCAGGTGTTGGGAGAGTTTTGGTGTTGTTGGGTTTGAAAAAAATGGGAAAAATGGTTAAGTATGAAAACCTGCAGGAAACTGAAACTCTCTGAGTTTTGAGTCCCTCGCGGTACGCGAGAGCCCTTAGAGGATTCTCTCGCGGTACGCGAGAGACTGGGTTTCCGGGTTTGCGTTTCTGAGACTCTCTCGCGGTACGCGAGGGAGGTGGCTAGTTTGTCTCGCGGTACGCGAGGAGTAAAAAAAAAAAAAAAAAAAAAAAATTTTCTGGGATTTAGTCTTCCGCGCGTTAAACTTTTGTTATTGAAAGTGGTGTGTTACAGCAAACCATATAATCCTTGTAAGTACAAGGCGTCCTCTCTTTCTCCTTGCCTTTATCTTTATTACCGCCATCCACGATAATAATTTCATCATTTTTTGTTTTGTTCCCCTTCTCGGCAAAAGCAGCCTTGGCCGCACCATGAATTTCGGCTAAAAAGATAGGCATAGTTCGTCTAAATGCCTTAGCCACCTCTTCGGAAATTCGCCTTCAGATCGCCTCATCCACTTTATCACCCATAGGAGAATGAACGGATCGGTTTGATCCCGACCCACTATCGTGCCCATCACCAATGTTCTTATTTTTAATCAAATCTCCTTGATCAACCATTCCTTGGTTGAGATTTAAAACAAATGACTTGTCACACGCGTAAAGCATAACTATAGGCACCTATCTTAAGTTATGCTCCTATATGTATGTACGTATATCTATATCTATATCTATATACATATAAATACATATATAACCACCTTCACTTACTCCTTAGAGATGGTTATTATTACATGGCCACCATGAAGACACGTAGACATGTTACATTACTAATCATCATGGCCATATATGATTAGTAATATATTATGCCTAAGAATATTCATTGTCCCCATATGGTACATCCCAAGACAAATTTCAGCACACATAAGCATCTTGGACACCAATTAAATACCAACAAATATCATTACTAACCTTCACCTTAGCTCCGTGTCTCGATCATGCATTCGTTGGATCCTCATTACACCCACCCATATCAAGAGCAAATAAGTTTGAGTTCGTTGTCTTGCACACCCGAATCCTTTAAACCATTGCTGTGATACGAAGTCGTAACACCCAAAATTTCAACACCAATATTAACTTTCAAAACACGCGGAAGTAGGTCCCATAAAACGCCCTTGATTAATCAACACATGATAAAAGCAACATCACGACCAACAACATAATTTTGACTTAGAAGTAAGCACCGAAACCTAAAAATGACAACAAGTTTAAACTTCCAAAATATAAATTAAAACAAGTTTAATAAACCCAAACAAGAAGTTCTAATTCCAAACATTAACAACCCCTAAAAGAACTGAGAATCCAATCCAACACGATTCTTGACCCGAGACATCAAACTGGAGCTTTACCTACAATTAAACACCATAAATAAACCATTAGTAATGATATACAACCCCCCCCCCCCAAAGACCCCATATGTCCAAAAATGAACAAACAACCCAAAACGATAAAATTCAGCAATTGGACGTATGAGGGGTGTAGACAGGGAGTTTTGGGCGTATCATATGCCGGAGGTGGGCGTATCGTACGCCGCCCCTGCACCTGCACACAACCTTCATTTTTAGATTCCTCTCCTCGAGGCACGCCATTTTAATATATTATGGCTTTCACAATTAATTTTCTAGCCTGAGATATACTCATTAAAAGTTGGGCTTTTTCGATAACATGTATTAACACCTTACATGTCTAATCTCAACCCGAAAGCCATTTAACACCCAATTTACTTCAAATAACATATAACACCTTACATACATTACCGCCTATGTATGTATACATTAGTTAATTGCCCACCAAACCGACCATACTTCTTTGTGAGGTTCTAAAGACCTCAAACACCCTTAAACTACTTTATGAAGTTCATGACCTCAATTAACTCTGTATGAGGTTCTTAGACTTCAAACTACTCTATATGATCATATTTACTCTTGAGTGAAGTTCCAAGACTTCAAATCACCATGACAATAGTGTAGTTCAAGACTTAAAGCCACAACAACACAAGTGAAGTTCATGACCTCAATTACCACGTGTGAGGTTCTTAGACTTCAAATACCGACCTTAAACATACAATCAAGTGTACACACACAATACCAAACCATCTTTATACCCGATACTTTATTTACCGACATGTGGGGTTTAAGGATCCCAATCCCACATTCAAAGACTTCAAAACATAATTTCACCCTCCCAACCCTTGCATACAACAAGTCATACAAATATTACTACATAAACAATTAGCAATCAAATTGTATGACTTACTCCTATCATTACTAAGAGCACTTACCTTGTGCTTTAGATGATTCCGGTTTAGCTTCAATCTTAGCCACGTGATCACCTATACAATACACCTCAACATTAGTCTAGATATCCCAATTTACACCAATTGAGATTCTAACACACTCCTATCATCAAATAATCAACATTATCATTTGTCTATGTTAGATTAACA
Source organism: Smallanthus sonchifolius (assembly GCA_023525975.1). NCBI lineage: Eukaryota > Viridiplantae > Streptophyta > Magnoliopsida > Asterales > Asteraceae > Smallanthus > Smallanthus sonchifolius. The sequence continues at coordinate 17,231,317 of CM042020.1, forward strand.
TAATCGAACCGTTAACACCCATCAAACACTCCCCTAACCCAAATGACCCGTTATGGAATCACCCATGTTCCACCAAAACTCTCGTTTCACAAATCACCATAAAAATTGGGGCTTTATGGTTAATTGTGTGTCGATTAACTCTCTAGACACTTATCTCACTTCAATTTAACATTCTAACATCATTAAATAAAAAACCCTCAAATTTCCCTCAAGAACCCTAATTCTTGAATCCACAAACTGAGTGTTTAAATGATGTTATCTTCCTCCCACTACCTTTAGTTAAGATAGGTTATTACTTAAATCAGTTTATTTACCAACCAAACAACCCAATTCAGCTCTAGTTCGGATTTCACCCAAAGCCCACCAAGAACATCAAAGATGGAGAATCAAGAGAGGATTAGGACACTTACTTGATGTTTAGAAGATGATTGATGTGCACACCAAAATCCTCTGATTTCACATGCAAATTGTTGGTCTTTGATCTCCGGCCCTCTCCTCTTTCTCTCCACTCTTGCAAGACACAAAACACACACACACAAATGAATGTCGTGCGCAGGCCCCTCCTCCCTTTACACCAAAATTCCAGAATTTTCAAAACAGCCTCTAACTTAAAATTCTAGCCCCTTTCACCCAAACTAGCTAAAACTCCATATTTGCAACAAACCTCCAACTTTCATTTTATTTATTTACACACCTTATAATATGAATATCACATTATAATAATAAACCCGAAAATCGGTTCGTTACAACACGTAACCTACACATGTGTAGATAAACGGTTAAAAATTAAAAACATATGAAAATTTTTGTTTAATGGTGTTTTTAAGTACATAAACGTACATATTTTTATATAAGAAGTACATAATTTTAAAAATATAAACCACATATAGAAAAGTTAAACGATTTAAATTTGTTCTCACAGTAATTTAGTGTTCTATAATAAATCTCACCATATATAAATATATATATATATATATATGTATATATAGGGGTTGATTATGGTATAAAGGACTAAAAGCGTACGAAGCGTACGAAGACACCAAGACGCGACACGTGTTATTGGGTTGAGGGGAAAATCCATTTGCGTCATAATTTTGCACAAAGTTAAATAATCACGCATAACAAATAACGCAACCCATATAATAATAACGCAACCTATGTTTATAATTACACAACCTATTTTATAGTTACACATGATGATAATTAAGCAACCTATTTTATAATTACGCACGTTATACGCAAAACAAATCGACATTTTTTTTTAAAAAGTCTAATTTTTATAATAAAAATGTAGCAAGACTGTATTCAAATAAAAGATAATAAAATGTTTGATTTTATGTTGTAATTTAAAAAAAAAATATTGTCGTATAAAAAAGTTGTATGCGTTTAAAAAAATGGGAGAACTTTAAAAAAAAAGTCAACAATGTTAGACTATTTTAGTTTTACCCATCCAGGACATTTTCACGCATAAAAAATTTGCTGACGTGACATTCATTTATCTTAACTCTTGATTTTCTTGATCAATAACCAAAATTATTCGTATCTTTTGTATTTTAACTCCTCTCTCTATGTGTGTGTGTGTAGGAAGGATCAAATAAAAATGGTTTTGCCTAAGTAGGCTTTGAAGGATTGTGGGCTTAACATGTGGCACTCCTGAAAATATAAGAAGAAGGGCATTTTAGACCAACAATTTTGTTTGTGGGATTGGGGTTTTAATCATACAACGGAATTCATTCATGAACAAAATAAGGGTTTGATCATACCGATCTTTGTAACGATCTAACGGGACTTAAAGTACATATCTATAAACACTCTATCTACATTGGTCCACCAAATCCACTCAGCCTCCGGATGAGCAACCATCGCAGCTCGGACGCGCGGATAACTTCGCCTAACAATTGTTCAATTTCGGGTCTATCGGAATATATTGGATTGTGATCGGGAAAGAGAGATGATGGATTTGGAAGATTTAAAGCTGAATATGACCAAAAGAAAGAGAGTTGAAATGATGATTTTGATGAAGAACAACCACCAAACACACAAATACAAAAATTGAGATGAGAGGGATGAACAGAGGTACCTGGATAAGCTGCAGCCGTGTGGTTGCCACAAATTTTGAGACACAAACGGTCAGGCGGCCACTGTTGACGCAGTTGAACTCCTTTTTAGCCTTTCAAGGAACAGGCACGCGGATTTTTCTGGTTTTTTCTGATGTGCTGGATTTTTCTAAAAATAAGAATAGAAGAAAAAGGATGGGAGGTTCGAAGAAGGAAAAGGAACCTCTTCTTCAATGCCTGTAATTGCAAATAGAAGAGATCCATTTAAGGTTTTGAATGTTTCGAAAGATTCTTCCGATCAAGAGATAAAATCCGCGTACAGAAAACTTGCTCTCAGGTTAGTTAATTTCTTCCCATTTGCTAATTTTCATTGATTTATGATTCATTTATTGATAATGAATTTGATTTTGGGTGGGTTATGAATTGCGATTAGTGTGAATTAGTAATAGATTGTGCTATATTTTTACTTTTATTTCCAATCAATTGCCACACATAAAACACAACACAGAAAAATACACCATAAATTTTGATATTTTGAATGTGCTGGATTTCGTTACACATCTGAATTAGTAATGGATTGTGCTCTATTTTTGTTCTTGAAATGTTCTACATGTTTGTTCTTTCTAAATATGCTGATGTGCTATTGTGTTGTTTTTTATGTTGTACTGATTTTCTGATGTATTGTTTTTCTCGTGATGTTTTTGTTGTTGTGCTGATTTTGTCGTTGTGCTATTTTTCACGTGTTGTTTTTGCTGTTGTGATGATTTGCTGATTTTTATTATAAAACACAGATTCTATTAAATGTGTCATTTTACCGGAAAACAGCACAGTTTTACATGTTTTTTAAATCGTCGTTTTTTATATAACAACATTATACTCAAAATAAAGAGAGAAAAATGTTCGATTTTATAATGTAACCTTTTTTTTAAATAATGTCGTATAAAAAATTTATTGACCCTTAAAAAATATGAGGAAAAGTTAAAAAAAGTCAACAAAAGTAACTATTTTAAAAGTACACCTCCAACCTTTTTTTTTCCCATTTGAATCTTAGGCATCGATTAAAACTTTTAATAGGTAAGATTGCTTCTTATACATAGACAAAATGGACTTTTTAAGTGAACCCCCCCCCCCCCCCCCTCCTCTCTATTAATATTACTAATCGGGTTGATCGAGTCAATTGGACTCAGTCAGTGGCGTACCCACCCTTTGTGGGTTGGGTCGCCCGACACTAATGAAAAAAAATTGTTTGTTATATATACAGTATAACCCGAGCGACCCCCATAAAAAATTGACACCGACCCCAATGGAATTTTAACACCGACACCCATGAATTCTTTTTTTCCCAAAACGACACCCAAAAATATAATTTAAAACTTTAAAATTTTACAAATATAAACTTATTAATAATTGTTATAAACTAATTGAACAAATATAAACCTATTATAAATTATTTAGTTAATTGGACCTACCCATTAATCCTTATAAATAATTAAGTTTATTAGGTCACTAACCATTTAACCCAATAACCATTTACTCTAAGCCCTTATGTTTATTTCAAAACAATTAACCGGCTTTGTAAAAACCTCCCCTAGGCATCTAAACGAATCGAACAAACACAAACGAGACTTGTTCGTGTTCGTTCGTTTAACTTTAACCAAACAAATGAACAAACACGAACACTTAAATGAACGGATTTCAATCCGGCAAAAAATTTTCAACTCAAAATATTTCGGTGACCTAACTCAATTTGGTGAAAAAAGTTCGATGTCCCAACTCAATTCAGTAAAAAAAATTCAATGACCCGACTTGAAAAAATCTCTTTTAATAAGCATTCGAACACCGAAAATTTCGGCAATCATGAAAAAGGTTTCTGGGCCCGCCACTGTTGACCGTTGGGAGTCGGTGTTGTCTAAAATAGCACAAAGATTTTAGAAATAAAAAAAGTAAATATAAAATTATAAAGTGACGATAAAGCAAACGTTTTATTTTGCTATAAACAAAAAAATTTATTAGACATCGAAATATAATTATATAGTTGTAATAAACTATTCTAAACTAATAAACAAACATATTTTATGATTTAAATGACATTATAAAGAGAAAATTAAATAAATAATAACATGTTTTTAATATTTACAAGTTACAACTATTTAAGTGATTTTGAAATAATAAATGAGACAACAAGTAAATAATTTAATCAAGCAAATAATTATAAATATAAAATAAAAATTTATAAAGCAAATTACCTAACCTTTAAAAATGCTTGTTGGTTGCTACATTGTCACCGTACCAGCACTGAAGCAGCATTTACAAGCAACTTATGCGTTGCTTTATTATATACTAGATTAAAATCTCGTGTATTACACTATTTGAATAAATATAATATTATATATTAAGTAATAAAAAAGTATTTTTTTAAAACTCGTGTTTTACACTGATTGAATAAACTCTTGGAATACAATATAATCTGTTAACACATATATTTATCAAAATATGTCAGGAGATTTATTAATATAAAGATTAGTATTTTCTGTAAAAATATATTATTATTAAAATATAGAGGTGTATTTAATAAAAGAGAGAGGCGGGAAAAAAATGAATATGGAGGCGACACGTGGCATAGAAAACCTTTATTTATTATATAGTATAGATTTTTTATTTTATTCAATTAAACTTCTATTTATATATAGTATGTTTCAAAAGAATAAACAAAAATGACTTTTGTGGAGTTGGTTAGAGCGTTCAACCATAAACAAATGCTTGTGGGTTTGATTCCCAACCTTTCCTTTTGTTTTTTTTTTAAACAGAAAACGTTGTTTTCTTTAATTTTTTGCCAACATTTCGGTCTAAATTTTATTGAAAACGGAGTTGTATTCAAATTCAAAGTTTTATCCATGCAAACGAGCCGAACCGATAATGACCAGACTACCGTCGCGAATCGCGGTGGAAAAACTAGTTACACTTTATTTGTAAAGGAAATAATTAAAAAGTTTTTTTTTAAATAAAGAAATGACAAGGAATAAAAGAAAACAAATAAATAAAAAGAAATGATAAATATATAAAATAAAATGTTTTGATTGGCGAGACTGTTATGACCGGTCAACCCTCTTGACCGTGACCCTGCCCCCCTCATAGTAACAACGACCTCAATTGGGGATCTGGATTTGTCCTCGCCGACGGCTCACCTCGCCTCACATTGTTTTCAAAATCGGTCAGAGTTAGGGGATGTTTGTTTTAGATTTTGTCAGGCTCATAATAGTTTATCCAGCCTCTTAATGGTTCAGCATAGAAACAATGCTGAACCATTCAGATCTCTTAATAGTTCAGCTCTTAATAAATCAAACAGCCCCTTAGTCTCGTTAATTTTCGACCAGATTTTAACTACTCCCACCATTGACCCGAACATGACCGGTTTAATAAACAGATTGATTGGTTAACCAGTTTAAATTTAAAAGTTCTATAAAGTTTCAATTTAGATTTACATAGTGTTAACTTATAAAGTTTGATGCTTTCTTTTTAAATTTTTGGCTACTAAGTTAATTTTCGCTTTTCAATAGGGACGGACCTAGGCGATTCCGATGGGGATCGCTCGCACCCCATGAAGTTTTTTTAGTATATATATACAATCTAATCCCGACGAACCCCAAGAAATTTTTATACCGACCCCAATAAATTTTGACAACGACCTCCAAGAAAAATTAACTTAATATTTTAAAATTTTATAAATATAAACCTATTATAAACTAACTAACACGTATTTTAAAAAAAAATTATTATAAATTCAATAACTATTTAAACAATTAAGCCCATTTCTCCATTAATTCTTATAAACCTAATTACCCAAATCCCTATTATAATAAAAGACTAAATATTGTGACACTTGTAAACACCACATTCACCCTCAAACTAATTTTCCCCCAAAAATCATATTTACATCCACTATTCAATATTTCTATATTTAGCTTAATTTTTTTGGAAAATTATATAAATAAACATTTTACCAAATCAATCACCATTATTACCATTGACTCAATTTTTTTTAAAACTATCATCAAAAGTGAATATTTAAAAAAATCATGAATAAAAAAATAGGAGATTTAAAAAAAAAGCGAGTTTTTAAAGTTTCATTATTAAAAAAAATGAGTTTTTCAAATTTTATTATTGAAAAAGCAAGATTTTTTAATTTTACATAAATTTTTTGAAAATACTACTTTTGTAGTTTAAAAATAAGTATGTGTTAGAATAAAATTTACTAATATTTAATTTATAGTTTTTTAATTAAGTTTGATATTTATAAATAAATTTTTTATTTTGATTTGTAAATTTTAATAGTTATTTTTTAATTAAAATTAATAATTTTATAAATATTTACTTTTAAAAGTGTATTATATTTTAAACTTTAATTTTTATTTAAATGACGAGATTTTTTTTTTAAATATGTTTGGTTTCAATTCTAATTTATTAGTTTTAACTTTTTCATATTTAATTTTGGATTTTTAAATTTAAATTGTGGCTATATATTAAAGAGTGAGATTTTTAAGTTTGGGAGTTTTAAAATTTGAATTTAAAACACGATATATTGTTAAAATTTAAAGTTTATTTGTATTTTTTATTTTATTTTAAATGAGAGATTAAATATTAAAATTTAGCGAGATTTTCCGTATAATAAGCGAGATTTAAAAATAATTAATTTAATTTTGATACGTAAATTAGTTACATTTTAAACATTTGTAAATATGTTACAATATCAAGGTTAAAGTTTCTACAAAAAAATTGATACAGTTTCAAAAACTAATAAAATTGAGAAACAACGTATGCAAGGAAATCATTGACCAATTTGATTATCTTCGATTTCTTTGACTCCCTACTGGCTTTAATCAGGCTCGCACCGTTTGTGACATTTTTTTAGAACAGTTTTGTGTTTTCAATTATTGAGGAAAAGAAACTTTATTCTTTATTGCATTTAGTGAGTGTTAAACATGGAAAATTTACCAATATCACGTCAAATGTTGTATACAATGAAGTAATTTCAAATTTATAAATCATCATTGTAAAGTTTCATTTGACATTTAATTTAATGTATTGTAAAAAGTACACCACTTATGAATTGTATTTTCATGTATTTTTTTTATGCGTTGATTGCTCTCATCCATATAATCTTAACATTTAATAAAATGAAAAAATTACCAATACAATATCAAATTTGGGGCGAAGTTCAACGCTATATACAACAAGGTGACCAATCATCAAATTGGATTTTTGCTGATTATAATTTTAATGAATACAATATCAAATTTGTATAAAAAGAGGTATTAAAATATTTATCATTATAATCTTAATGTTTCACCCCGTGTAACACATGAGGTTAAAGCTAGTACCTAATATAATCATTTTAAAGATTAACCCTGTTACTCCATTAGCCCAACTATTAAACAATTAACCTAATAACTAATAAGCAAGTCAATATTTGTGGAGGCGTGTTGAGGCGGCGCCTCTTGTAATGGGTCTGAGTTTTCAGATCAGGAAGCATATCATTGCATTCTGGGTATCAAAGTATTTTTTTTTTTTTTACCTTGCACCGGTCTTCTTGGGTAGGCTGAGAGATGAGGGGAACAGACTGCATACTTGCAGAAGAAGAAGAGAGATAGAGAGAGATGAAATATTTGTACCTTGGACGTTAGTTAGTGGCAAAGATAGAACCACATAAGTGTTGGAATACAGTTGGATATGCAGAAAATAAGAACACTGTAGTTTTGTGGGTAGACAATCCCACGCTTTTTTTGTTTTATAAATCTCAAAGGAAAGAAGAAGTGTAGATTACATAAATCCTATCATCTATTTATAGAATAGTTTTACTTGGAGAACAAGTGTCCTACTTAGACTCAACTACAAACTCTTCAAAATTCAAATAATAAACAAACTAAGATAAACCGACTTAAGCTTCGTGCTAGTCCCGTGACCAATAGCCCAATTTAATTTGTCATCGGGATTAAGTTTTTCATTCTCCTCCTTAATCCTGATGCGTACCACCACAATCCACTAACCTGAGTAAGTTTCTCATCTCTGTAAATTTCACTCTCGGTAATGCTTTGGTTAGTATATCTGCTCGTTGTTCTTCCCCACTTACGTGTTCAACCTTCACTTGACCACGTTCTATACATTCTCGAATGAAATGGTACCTTGTGTTTATATGTTTACTACGTCCATGGAAAACTAGTTTTTTCATTAATATGATAGCAGATTTATTATCAACTCGTAATGCTACCACCTTTTCTTCATCACCTGTTAAGTCGCTTAATAAACCTTTTAGCCATAAGGTTTGACAGGCTGATGATGCGACAACCATAAACTCTGCTTCATAAGATATCATGGCAACCGTATTTTGTTTGTGAAAGTTACATGACACAACGACATCACATAAGTAGAAAGCCATTCATGTAGTGCTCCTACCAACGCTTTGATCTGTTACATGACTACTATCACTATATCCGGTCAACTTTCTATTCTTTTTTCACCCATACTTCAAACCCAGACTAGTCATGCCTTGTACGTACCTTAGAATATGTTTTACCACAAGCATATGACGTTGTTTAGGCTCTTGCATGAAATGGTTGGCTACTCCAACCGAATAACATAAGTATGGTCTTGTGTGGACCAAGTACCTTAAGCTACCGATGAGTCATCGATACTCTGTTGCATTTACTGGTGTCCCATCTTCATCTTTAGTTAGTTGTAGTCTTAGTTCCATAGGATATCTTGTGGGGTTACATTCTTTCATTCATGCACTTTCTAATATTTTACGAGCATACCCACTTTGTTTAATTGAAATTCCATCCCTTATGTTGTTATACTTCAATTCCAAGGTAGTAGGATAATGTCCCTAGATCACTCATTTTAAATTCTCGCTTCATCTGGGCTTCAAATTTACTGACTTCATCCATGCTTGTTCCGGTGACTATTAAGTCGTCAACATACAACCCGACAATAGTCAACGAACTTCGAACCATTCTTTCATAGACAGCTTGTTCTCTTGGACATTGTATAAAATTTAAGCGCTTCAAAGTTTCATTAAGCCGTTCGTTCCAAGCTCGAGAGGCCTGGCGTAAACCATATAGGGCTTTGTACAACTGGTTTACCTTATTTTCTTTTATGGAAACAACAAACCCTTTCGGTTTTTGTACATAGACTTCCTCCTTCAACTCGCCATGCAAGAACATCGTTTTCACGTCCATATGATGTATGTTCCATCCTTCTTGGGGTGCTAGGCCTATTAGTAGTCAGATTGTTTCGAGTCAGGCTACCATGGCAAATACCTCATCAAAGTCTATGCCTGGTTGTTGCACATAGCTCTTTGCTACCAATCTTGTCTTATGCTTGATTATGTTCCCGTCTGCATCACATTTAACTTTAAATACCCACTTCAACCCGATAGAATTATGTCCTTTGGGAAGTTCTGTTAGCTTCCAAGTCTGTTGCGTTCAATAGATGCAATTTCACTTTGAATTGCACTTTCCTTATTCTTATTTCCAATAGCTTCTTTGCGATTTTGTGGCATGTCATCAACCAACAATAATGAATCTTCTTGATGTAGCATCACATAATGGTAAAATTGATTGCCCTGTTGATCTCCGTGGCTCATTTTCATCACTTTGTTCGTCTGTATTTTGGCCACTTGTTCCGTGACCTGATCCAGATTCGTCAGGAGCTTCAGGTTCGGATTCACTACTTCTCGTGGTGCCCTGCACTGGGCTATTTTGAAGTGAAGGGCAAGTGATCTGTTGGGCCTGCATGATCGAGTTTGGTTGTTGTTCTCCGGGCTGATTATTCAATTATGTTTCGTTTGTTGCACATTGCTCAGGTGGATGTAAAAATTCACCCACTCTGCTCCAATATTGGTTTCAATTTTGCTCATATACTCGGTCTAGTTGTATCCTTTCCATGGTTGCAGAAGTGCTAGGCGCTGCCAGGTGGGTCGACTGGGGAGTTGCGAGTACTCGGCCTAGGCGTGGAGTACTCGGACATGGTAAATTACAAATAATTTAATTTTTGGGAAATTATATATATGTCAAATATTATAAGTTTACTAATATTTATAATAAAATACGTGAATATCATATAAACTAAAATGATACATGTTCAAATACTAGCGTATTTCAAAAATTGATATTCATTTTTTAATATGATAAACATAATAATCATTTAATTCTCGTCTTCCAATGTATCTCCATGAAAGACAACAAAAATCCAATAAGAATCGGTGAAAAACAACGAAAATCCGACTTGACCGAGTTGGCCCGAGTTGGATCGAGTTGGGCCGATTCCGAGTAATGTTAACCGAGTTAAAGAAAATCTCCTCGGCTCCCTACTGAGTACTCGCTGAGTACTCGGCCGCCTAGACCGAGGTTTACAACATTGATCCTTTTGACTCTTCAAATTCTACGTCTCGACTTACATAGACTTGGTTTTGAGCCGGGTCATAAAGCCGTTAGGCTTTGCTACCAGGTTCGGTTTCGAGATTGTCCGTGACTCTACTTCAATCATCAAGCTTCCTTAAATTTACTGGAGGCGTTTTCATGTATCCTTGACACCCGAATACTCTAAGATGTTTAAGATATAGTTTGTAACCCTTCAAATCTTCATACGGCGTCAAATCCTTAAGGGCCCTTGCAGGGACACGATTTAACACAAACACATCATGTCTAACAGCCTCACCCCACATATCGTGGGGAACGTTTATTGACTTTAGCATTCTTCGAGTCTCTGAAACATCCTACTTATCTCTTATTTTATCAGAGTATTTTATTGCCAAAAAAGGTCTCGGTTTGACAAAAACCTTACCATTAATTGGCTAAGTTAACTTTTTTCATTTATAATATCATTGTTTTACAAAAGATAATGTAATTACATCATATTACATAGGGATCTCTAACTCCGACTGCTCCGTCCTCAGGAAGCCTCATTCCACGTGCTTCTTTCCTGCAGTGTTTTAGAAAACGTTTTTGAATTAGCTTTCGCTAAGTAAGTACACTGCATCTTTTCATTTCATTATGAAACCTTTTGGTTCTTATTATTGTTCACGTTTTCTCGGGCTCTCGGTGCCCCCGTGACCATCTTTGGACGTACCTCCGATCACAGTATTTGTATATTTTATGGGTGTGCTAACCCCCTCGCAATCATCTTAGACCGTAACTCCGGTCCGAGTATTGGCAAGGTTTTTATACTCATCAGTATAGACCTCTTGCATTTGTCGAGAATACTTATTCATTCCTCAGCCCCGTAGGCTTGAAATGTTTTCGTCCTTCAGCCCCGTAGGCCTTGAGTTTCCATTTCTTTTCCTTAGCCCCGTAGGCTTGGAATCTTTTTAGTTCTCTTCTTTATTATTTATTGAGATCCACCTTACATGTCGGGTATCTCATTTCATTTGAGACCTTGAGTATCTTAGACTCACGGGCTACCAAGTGTATCAAGCATTTGTTTTCATTTCACGTATATGCTTGATTTATTTCCCAACCAGTCCTTACCTTAAAACTTCGTAACAGTTTCTCCACGATGCATTAAAAGGGTTTATATATAGGAAGTACCAGCGGCGTATCCACCACCCCTTTAACATTTCGTGAGTACTCCGTCATTCCATTTTAGGGTTTAGACTCGTTCCATCATACTCATTCATATTTTGCACGTATCATCATGCATTCACGTATTCATCATGCATCACATGTTCATGTATTCATCACATATTCATATTCGTCATATATTATAAACTGGGGTGATTATCCTTCCAGAGCAGTACCTCCAATAGAGATGTTCCAAGGAAAGAGTGACGGGTCTAGGAGAGATTTATACACCATTCTTTCCTTAGATAGTGTTAGAGCATGTCTTGTAACTGTCGCTAAAATTCTGTATAAGTTCTTAGATAAGTTCGCCTAAGCATCTTTAGGAGTGAACTTATTAAGTTCGCTTATGGTGCTGTGGGCATTTGTGTTTCCCTATAAATAGGTGTTTGCAAGTCTTAGATACTGCACAGACCTTAGAGAACAGAGTCAAGAACAGATCTGAGAATCAAAGAACTTGTAAACAGTGTTTGTGAGTGGAAATACAAAGCGTTTATTTACACTATGTTGTTGATTGATTACACGTTGATCATGGATTCCGCAAGTTATCATCGTGTCGTACTGCGAGTCTAGAAGATCCGTCATGCCCCAAGGGACCTACAATTGGTATCAGAGCTTTTGCTCTTGATTAGCAGCAGTTTCGTGGTGTTTTCGTGTACAATCAACATCAAATTTCAGAGATTTTGAAGAGTTTTTCATCTTTTTCGTGTTCTTGACAAAAATGGAGGAATTTTGATCATTTTGAATTGATTTTGGATTTTGTTGAAGAATTTGATCCGATAGAAGTGTTCCAAATCAGTTTCTACACATTCCTACGATTCAGATTTGTCCAATTTGATCATATACATCAGAAATTATGATTTTTAGAGGTCTGAGTTCGTGAAGATGGTTAAGTTCTAGTTTTAGCTGTTGCAGGCGAACTTAGCATTCTGTTACAGGCGAACTTAATCAGTCAAACTTACCAAGTTCGCTCAGTATAGTTCAGGCGAACTTATTAAGTTCGCTCAGGAGGTTTCAGGCGAAGTTAATCCGGCGAACTTACTAAGTTCACTTGAGGATAAAAAAATATAAAAAAAAATTAGGAAATTTTTCTTGTCCAATTTTTTTAGGAGACAATTATATGCTTATTTTGAATCATTTTTGAAAATATTGAAATTTTTGAATTTTCTAAAAAGAGTATTTTGGCGGGAAAATTTTTTCGGATATTTTCACAATATTTTCAAAATGTCAATTTCTTCTGCTGATAATGAAATTGAAACTATGCCACGGATGCTTTTGTGTATATCAGATTACTATAGTTGGAAAGTCCGGTTTGAACAGTTCGTGTCTGACACTGATGAAAGTTTTTGGATACCCATCTTGGAAGGATATAAGCATCCTACTTATCAGTTTATAGGATATTATGATGCTCATTTACCATTGACAGCTCTTTCTAAAGTACAAAAGAAGAAGTATAATCAAGAGATAAAGATGCGTACAACTCTACAAATGGCTTTACCAAAAGAAATCGTTCATAGTTTCGGAAAGTGTCCAACTTCAAGAGATCTATGGGAAGCATTGAAGAAAAAGGGTGAAGCTAATTCTCAAGCATTTGTGGCCTTGATCAAAGAAGAATTAGTGAAGCAGTGTGATACTGAAAGTGATTCTTCTGTAGTTTTAAGTGATAGTGAGAGTGTTCGATCCGGTGAAAGCACTCAGTCTATAGAAAGTGATGGGATGACTGAAGAAAGCTTCCAGACAGTTGAAAATGATATGACTGAATCAGAAATTGATGCACCTGTCAATGTTGAACAAAAGAGTGAAGATGATGATGACGTATTCATGGCTCCTGGTGAATCTTCTACAGAAGTAACAGTTGAGGTAGTTTCTAACTCTGAAACTTTTTGTTCTAACTGTGTTTCTGTGAAAGACAAAATGATGAGGGTCATGAATGACAACGTCAACCTCATATGTGGTATGAAATCGATGCACACGGTAAATCAGAAATTAAAAGATAATGAGAATGTGTGTGTTGAAAGGATTGAATCATTGAAGAGAGACATCAATTCCCTGACCTTGAAGATAAAAGAGCAGGCATATCATTTGGATATGGCTTATGCAGAGATTGAGAAAAGAAATACTGACCTTGCTGAGAAAGATAAGGAACTTGCTAAATCTAAAGCAGAGGTGATCAGACTGCATAGAAAGTTAGAAAGCTTTGGAAATTCATCATTCTTACTGGGATATTATAATAATACTGAAGAGGGGAAGAGAACTAATGGTATTGGTTATGTTCCTCCACCATTCAATAGAAATTATTCTGTGGCACCTGAGATTGTAAAAGATGAGGATTTGGATCCTAAGACTGTGTTGAAGGTGAATCCAGTCATAGGTGAAGATATGGTGTATTTTGATGAGAGTGATGATGAATATTTTAATGAAGCTAAGGTAGAGGGGATACCGAAAGAGGTTAAGAAAGAAGAATCAAAGGATGTGAAGCAGAACCAAGAAGGTGTTGATTCTAAATCATCTGGAATTATACATTTAGAAGTTCCTCAAACTCAAGGAGAGTTCCATATGTCAGAGATTATAAGGAAAGGCGTACATGTTTTCATTGCAGTAAGATGGGACACATTGTGATGAATTGTCCTTACAAAAATAAAGAGAAGAGGCATGTATTTCTTGAGAAGATGAAGCCTGAATCAAAACCTGTTGCAAAATCTGTAGTTCCTGAGAAAATAAAGCCAAAAGAAGTTCATGTAGGCGAATTTTCTGCAAGTGCATCTTATCGCGTGAAGGTTCCTTATATGAGAGAATATCGTGAGAATAGATCTTGCTTTTACTGTGGTCTTGTGGGTCACATTAAGATCAATTGCCCTCACAATGTCAAAGGTAACCAACATGTTACTCCAGGAAAGGTAAGAACTCATGTTAAGCCTTATATTAACCAAAATGTGGTTAAATCTCGTGATACACCGAAGGGTAATTAAAAATATGAGGTTAGGCTTTTTAGACCTCAAAGACGAAGAAGAAACAGAAGATTGAGAAAAATTTTAGAACATCAAGAGCTTTCACAATCAAAACAATTCTCAAATAACAGAGAATGTTCAAACACTTCACATTTTAAGAAAAAAGAACTTAATGAACATAAGTCTGTTTGGAAATCTAAAGTTTTCGTTTCGGATTCGTCGGAGCAATCACCAAAGATTGATGAGAGATTCGACTGTGAATGGAGTGAAGTCTTTTATTTTGATACAGATGGACGACCCATGTCCACCATGGCTTGGGTCCCAATTTCAAATTAATGTTTCTTGTTAGACGTGCAGGATTAACCAATAGAGACTATTAATACCATTTGGGTCGTTAATAGTGGTTGTTCAAAGCACATGGCAGGGAATGACATCTGCAGGAGCACATAGTTGTTTGAAAATTGATAAATCTATTTGATTCAACGACTTGTTGCTCAGGGGGAGAATATGTCACACACAATGTTTGTTTTGGAAAGATTTTGACCAAGTCCAAAAGACAACCTGAAAT
Organism: Smallanthus sonchifolius; assembly: GCA_023525975.1. Classification (NCBI taxonomy): domain Eukaryota; kingdom Viridiplantae; phylum Streptophyta; class Magnoliopsida; order Asterales; family Asteraceae; genus Smallanthus; species Smallanthus sonchifolius. Next base: position 17,246,501 of record CM042020.1, read on the forward strand.
TTGACGATGGTGAGCATAAAGTCGTTGATGCAGCCATTTGAAAAGTTGAGGGGGAGTCTACAGGACATGGGGAGTACAGTATTGTGTTGGTGACAAAGGCAAAGGCATTCGATCACATTCGATTTCACTGGTTTGCGTTTTTTTATTGATTGAAATGTTGTATCATGAGTAACCAAGTAAATGATTTTCTTTAAAATATTTTCATGGAAGTTTTATTTTCTTTAAAAAAGTTTTAGAAAACCCAAACAAATTTAAAAATCTTAAAATTTGACATCATTTGAGCATAAGAAGAAATGATAGTACATCAGTAGATTTTCAGTCACACATGACCTTAGATTGACTGGTTGGTGCTTTATGTTTATTTAATATACCTGAATTATATATGTTTTGATCTAAACTTCAGAGACTGCATAAATAGGAGATGATAGTTGTCACACCCCCATATTTTATTTACTTATTAAATAAATACAGGTTGTAACGATTGGTTCATTACACGATAGCGGAAGCTGTAATAATGATTTCTAAGACTTGATTGCATATACAATTACTAAAACTAAGTAATACTGTGATCTAAGTTCTTCTAGATCAATGACAGACTTGAGACTTGATATTCTACGTCCTTCCAGTCTTTAGGAATTGATCCAACATAGCTAGCCTATTCCAACCGCGCCATGGCTAGAGGTCACCTGAGAAACATACTTAAAATTGTCAACACAAAGGTTGGTGAGTTCACAGAGTTAGTTATATTAGTGCTTATAGTTTTTCCCCAAAAACCTGTTCATGACTTTACCGTCATAAAATAAGTAGTTTTCCTTTGAAAACATGCCCATGACCTATCCGTCATGAAATAAGTAGTTTTTCTTTGAAAACATTACCATGACTTAGCCGTCATAAAATATGTAGTTTTCCTTTGAAAACATTACCATGACTTAATCGTCATAACTCCAATGTTTAACATGATCATTTTAACCTGATCAGAATTCTTTACTTTAAACCTGATCACTTTACCCTGATCAGAACACTTTTGTGTAAAACCTGATCATTTTACCTTGATCAGAACTCTTTTGTGTAAAACCTGATCACTTTACCTTGATCAGAACTCTTTTGTGTAAAACCTGATCATTTTAACCTGATCAGAACCCTTTTGTGTAAAACCTGATCATTTTACCTTGATCAGAACTCTTTTGTGTAAAACCTGATCATTTTACCTTGATCAGAACTCTTTTGTGTAAAACCTGATCATTTTACCTTGATCAGAACTCTTTTGTATGTATTACCAATGAATATGATTACTAATCCGATCTATTGACCCCATTTGTAAGCTTGCAAGGAATACAAAATAGTATGTAATGTACGAGACCGTAACCAAACCCCAACTTTCTGTGCCTCCCCTCGCCTTTCTGCGAGTAAGACAATATGCGGTCATTCGGCCATTTTGACCCCTGGTTAGCGCGACTAACCATGACCGGAGGCGTCACCCCCAATAGTACTATTCATATAATCCCGGGCTAAATCCATAGCTAATGGTTACTAATTTATTACGAGGACTTTAAGCGCTTTATTGTTCCCTCAATACATACATACGGTCAGATCATTAGTTCCATTCATTTATACACAAAAGTCTTTTACAAGTATGTTTCCACCCCAAATCATTTCAAAAACTTAGAAAAAGGGGATTAGTGAAACTCACAAGGAGTTAGACCTAAATGTTTATATTGTCAAATGTATAAGCAATGTAATTCATGTTTTCAAAACATAATAAGTAAGTATGTTTCTCCCCCGATGTTTACAAAACAGTAAATAGTTAAAAGGGGGCCGTGAACTCACCTTGTGTCCGATGAAATCCTAGCAAACCAACTTGTGCTAGTTCTTGTATATCCGTACCCTAATCACACAAGGGTACTAATGTGTTAAACTACCCGTCTTATACGTAAGTTGTTCAATACTTGTTTTGTTATAAAACAGATCTTAGCTACTGCCCAAAGTGACTGATGAACAGATGTCGAAACTTCCTAGTTTCGATTGCGCAGATTAGATATCGAAACTTCCTAGTTTCGAATGAGCAAAAACTGGTATCGAAACTACCTAGTTTCGATTGGCAAGAAGGGTATCGAAACTACCTAGTTTCGATTGAGCAATATGTATCGAAACTACCTAGTTTCGATTGAACAACTAGTATCGAAACTCCTAGTTTCGATTGAGTAAACTTGTATCGAAACTCCTAGTTTTGATTGAATAGGTATCGAAACTCCTAGTTTCGATTGAATAACAGGTATCGAAACTCCTAGTTTCGATTACTGCACTTTGATTGACAGAATTCGTCCTGTATATTTTTATGTTCAAATCTTGAATTTGACACACTTTTCTTGTTATCTTACTTGCGATTGAACCTTTTGTATGCTCAGCTACGATTTTAAAGAAAATGAAATGGATAATATCGAGTTTTTACCTCAAACAGAGAATGATGATTTTCAGGGAAACAGAGAATGATCTTGAGCTCCTTATCTTGATTCTTGAGACAACACTTGGAACTCTTCTTATAGCACCGAAATACGGTGGATTTTTACCTTAAACTGGACTTCGACTTGAAGGAGAATTGGGAATTTGCCGTAAGAAAATGAGAAGTATGGAAGGGATTGTGGGATTTCGACTGAAGAGGTATGGTTCTTAATCTGAGATTGAGTGAACTTGCAAGTGGGGGAATGGCTCCCCTGACTTTCGGTCGAGAAAGTCAAGCAAGTGGGTTGGGATTTAAATAAATCAAACCATTTGATTTAAGTGTAATTTTAACCACTAGTGTTCGTATTTAGTCGGGTTATCCTGGTACGTGAACCGGTAACTCCTAGAATTACCAAAATATGAAATGAGACCATGTACGGTTTTTGTTAGGCCTTAATGTCCTTGTTTGTGAAATTAAGTAAATCACAAAAACAATTATAATGTAAACTTGTTTATAACATGTACGGATATTGACCTGAATTGTCGGGTGTCACATTCTCCCCATGTTAGAAGAATTTCGTCCCGAAATTCAATTTGTGTCCTCTTGAACTGTTGTATCCTTAAACAAGGATGGGTATTTTTGTTTTCATTTGATCCTCTCGTTCAAATGGTTCAACGTACCTAGGGTTAAGCTTGCCACGGTTGCCACATCTTGCAACCCCGTTCCAATGTGAGACCTTTAACATGACTTTGTCTCCCACTTGGAATTCTAATGGTTTTCGTCTGTTGCTATCTCAACTCTCTTTCGTCTGTCTTGAGTGACTTTCAGACGATCTTTTATTTCGACGATTTTGTCAATGGTTCCCTAGTCAATATCATGACCAGTCAAAAGTTTTTCGCCAATCACCGCCCAACATAGCGATGAGTGACACTTACAACGATACAAAGCCTCAACGGAGCGGCTTTAATGTTGGTATGGTAGTTGGTATTATATGAAAACTCATCCAACGGCGGTGAGTATCCCTATTTCCTCTGAAATCGATTATACACACACGGAGCACATCTTTTAAAGTTTGGATGGTCCTTTTACTTTGACCGTTCATCTGGGGATGATATGCAGTGGTCATGTAAAGGCGTGTGCCCAAGGCTTATTGTACAGACTGCCAGATTCTTGACATGAATCGACCGTCCCTTTTTGTGAAAATGGAAACTGGCATACCATGCCTGGCCTTAATTCCCTTAATATTTAGCCTTGCACGCTTCTTACTTTTATCTGTCTCCTTTATTGGTAGGGAATGCGCGGATTTCGTCAAACGACTGACGATTATCATATAGTATCATAGTTGCTAGGTGTTTTGGGTAACTTTGTAATGAAATCCATTGAAATTTGTTCCCATTTCCATTGAGGTATCTCGGGTTGTTATAACAATCCCGACGGTTTCTGATGTTCTGCCTTTACCTTTGAACATGTCAGGCATTTACCGATGTAAATAGCAATTTCTCTTTTCATGTTCGGCCACCAGTAGAGTTCTTTCAGATCCTTATACATTTTATCCGAACCTGGGTGAATGGGGTACCTGGACTTGTGGGCTTCGTCCATAACCAACTCCCGTAAGTTACCAATACATGGCACCCAAATTCTATTCATGAAGTATAAAGTGTCATCTGGCTTTGGTTCCAACTGCTTTATCATTCCTCGTAAAGCTTCATTCTGACTGTTTTCCTCTTTGATTGCCTCTTGTTGTGCCATCCGAATTTGAGTCGTGAGACTCGTATGAATTGTCAATTCTAGGGCACGAACACGGAGTGTTTTAAGTCGTTCTTTACGACTCAAGGCATCTGCTACGACGTTTGCCTTACCAGGGTGATACTTGATATCACAGTCGTAATCATTCAGTAGTTCTACCCAACGAAGTTGACTCATGTTAAGTTCCTTTTGATCAAAGATATGTTGGAGACTCTTGTGATCAGTAAAAAATAGTACATTTTGTACCGTATAAGTAATGTCTCCAAATCTTGAGTGCAAACACGACAGCACCCAATTCCAGATCATGAGTCGTATAATTCTTTTCGTGCACTTTTAGTTGTCGTGAGGCATATGCGATGACCTTGTCTTTTTGCATTAACACACAACCAAGTCCTTGGTGTGATGCATCGCAGTACACAACAAAATTGTCGATTCCCTCCGGAAGGGATAAGATCGGTGCACTACACAGCTTCTGCTTCAGTAATTGGAAAGCTGACTCCTGCTGGTCACTCCAATCATACTTCTTTTCTTTCTGGGTTAATGTGGTTAAAGGCAAGGCTATTTTCGAAAAATTCTCGATGAATCGTTTGTAATATCCGGCCAAACCCAAAAATTGACGCACCTCAGTCGGAGTTCTTGGTGCTTCCCAGTTTTTGATAGCTTCAATCTTGGTTGGGATTACGTGAATACCCTTCTTATTGATGACGTGTCCGAGAAAGTGAACCTCTCGAATCCGAAACTCACACTTAGAGAATTTGGCATAACGTTTCTCATTCCGGAGTAGTTCCAAGATTGATTTCAAATGATGTTCATGTTCCTCATTGGTTTGTGAATATATTAATATGTCATCGATAAATACAATCACGAATTTATCCAAGTATGGCTTGCACACGCGGTTCATTAGATCCATGAAAACGGCCGGTACATTAGTCAAGCCAAATGGCATAACTAGGAACTCATAGTGACCGTAACGAGTCCTAAAAGTCATTTTTGGTATATCTTCTTCCTGAATTTTCAGTTGAGGATATCCTGATTGTAGATCAATTTTATAATAGAAATTGGACCCTTGAAGTTGATCAAACAAATCGTCTACTCGAGGAAGAGGATACCGGTTTCTGATTGTCAGCTTGTTCAACTCCCGATAATTGATGCACCTTCTAAAGGTTCCATCCTTTTTCTTTACAAACAGTACCGGAACTCCCCATGATGAGAAACTCAGTATTATGAAAGAATTACTCGACGAGGTGTCCAAGTTTTTGTTATATATTGGGTAGAAATGAAAGAGTATGAAAATGAAACTTTATGTTTGTCCCTCTTATGCTTTTCCAAAGCATTTTCCCGGACTAAAACTTTTCTCTTATTTCGGGTTTCATGTTTTCTAGGATTTTCCTCTCCATGTGCCTTCATGGAGCTAGGAATTGATGTTCCTTGGGAGCTCTTATTTGTGAACTTCGAGTCTAATCACCACTTTACCCCTTTGCTTGCACTACCTTTCGAGGCAGACTAGCCTTTGGGTTGTAGCGTCCTGATATGTAACTCATGTCTCGACTACCATACCTTCAAAGTATGTAAACCATACAAAGTTTGATGTTTGTTTGGAATATTCACATTTCGTCTAGCTGAGGGAATGAATAGTAATACTGTGAGAATGGTCTCATCAAATTAGTGTTTTCCCCAAAATGGGCTATGGGTTTGTCAACCCATTGAGTTGGCAGAAATGTTTTGGGAGTTTTACAATTGTCATCTTGTAGTTATTCAGTGTATCTGCACTTCCTTAGGGTTTGAATGGTACTTTGGGGACATACCATTACGTATTCCACTCATTCAAGTTATAGCCTCAAAATCCTTAGCACAAAGATAAACTTGAGGTAATGAGTGTTGAACGTCGAGACTTTTGTATTCCAACTGAGTCTACTCCAAGAGATCATTTCTTAACAATAGATGCTCTAGAGCTTCCCAATTATAGAAAACTAGGAGTGAAAGATGCAATCACACCTCTCTTCTAGGCTAATTCTGGGATCCATCCAACAAGATGAACTTTGAGGAAGTGCGAGTACAAAAGAGTAATAGATTATTCTTCTCAACTCTTTGTGGACAGTGTCCTGTTGTGAATAGCTCGAGCTTACATCCCTTATGCATATCATGAACTAATGAGATTAGCATGAAATTCCGCATTTGGGACTCCTTTAAGAGTTTTGCATGTCGTTTTAGTTAGTGCGACAATAGTTGTTAGTCCACACTTAGGTTTCTTTGGCATTCGCTTGAGCATCAATCCCGGCTTATCCATTGCAGAGAGGATAGTCAGACTTAAAGGTATATTGAATGTCAATGGCTGCGAGAGCAATCCTGTTTGACCGACATTCTGAAATGTCTGATTTCCTACTTGTCTCATGACGAGCTTCCACAATATCCATAAGTGCCATGTGTATGCGGGTCAGAATAATACCCTGCCCTATTACTGAAGTTAGTGCATAACACTCTTGGCGTAACTTTCAAGCAATTGTGAGATTGAACTGTATGATGGATCCTGAGATTATGCTATAATCTCCCACAATAGTTGTGCAATTACTGTAAGTGTTAGTTGTGGTAACGCTCAATTTGAAGCATTCCTGACAAGTAGAATCTCAAAGAGTGAATGTGCGAATTTCTTCGTCGTTCAGGATTTACTAAGGATTGGTTGAATTCAATTTGAATTTCTCTCGTTCCTCCAAACCTAGGAGACTGTTTTGTGAGCACCAAATTGAGAAGTTTGATTTGTTAAGATCTAATCCTTAATCAAGTGATTGAGAACATGAGTTGATCATCAGCTTAGACAGCAAGACTCACTAAAGTTCCCATGCACTGCAAATTATGATTACGTGTGCACCCGTAATGATGATTTGCCTTGCCTGATCCCTATAGTGTTTCTTCTATCCCTAGCTTTTAATCAAAAGTGATTTGAAAAGATCATTAGATTGCGTTTGCACATTTGTACAGGAGTGTGTATTGTTTTATCGGATTACTCTTAATTATGTGTACCAATACTCATGAATCTGCCGAATATGGCAGTTGTCGGATGAGGCTAAGGGTAGAGAGGCACCACCAGTGTCTCTTAAAAAAAATGTGCATGGTGAAATTCAGGCACTATGTGTTGGGCAGAGATCCTCAAACGAGTGTCGAGCAACTCATGCTCCAAGTCTGTATATATGCATGGATCCACATGATCCTGATGTATGTCTGGGTCTCCTGACCCTTGGAGTTCTCTCCCATTTTGTCCTGCTTATTCACCTTGAATTCCCTTTTGTCTGGGCAATCATGCCTGCCATATATCATGGCGAGAGTCTAGGCATCCGATCCGACAACTTATGAAGGAGAGTATTTATACCGCAAATACGTTAGAAGGATAGTTGCCTCCATGGCTGGAGTAGTTGTGGTGCAGGTATAGGTACAGATCCTGGTACGAGTTCAACCTGTTGTGATACCAATATCGGTAACTGACGATCGCCGCCGTCGTCGTTCAAGCTTAGCTCGTAACTCGATCTTCTATGGTTGCAGTATGATGAGTACCCGTCATTCTTGACTCGTAATCCGAACAGTAACATGTTATAAGTGTTTATTATTTCCACATTATTGTATGTGTTTAAGTGTTCACTACATGTGCCATGTAATTGTATTAGTGTAGCTAATGGTACCCTAGTGTAATTTCCATACACTAATAGTCTACACAAATTGTTCGGCAACGGTTGGAATTCCTATGCTCAAGTCTTGGGTGTTTTTAATGTGATGCAAGTCTTAGAAATCTTGGTCCCTAAATGAGTCCGGTTAGAGCCTAGGTATCACTAAGGACACCTAATTCGCTAAAACCATTGCTCTGATACCAATCTGTCACACCCCCATATTTTATTTACTTATTAAATAAATACAGGTTGTAACGATTGGTTCATTACACGATAGCGGAAGCTGTAATAATGATTTCTAAGACTTGATTGCATATACAATTACTAAAACTAAGTAATACTGTGATCTAAGTTCTTCTAGATCAATGACAGACTTGAGACTTGATATTCTACGTCCTTCCAGTCTTTAGGAATTGATCCAACATAGCTAGCCTATTCCAACCGCGCCATGGCTAGAGGTCACCTGAGAAACATACTTAAAATTGTCAACACAAAGGTTGGTGAGTTCACAGAGTTAGTTATATTAGTGCTTATAGTTTTTCCCCAAAAACCTGTTCATGACTTTACCGTCATAAAATAAGTAGTTTTCCTTTGAAAACATGCCCATGACCTATCCGTCATGAAATAAGTAGTTTTCCTTTGAAAACATTACCATGACTTAGCCGTCATAAAATATGTAGTTTTCCTTTGAAAACATTACCATGACTTAATCGTCATAACTCCAATGTTTAACATGATCATTTTAACCTGATCAGAATTCTTTACTTTAAACCTGATCACTTTACCCTGATCAGAACACTTTTGTCTAAAACCTGATCATTTTACCTTGATCAGAACTCTTTTGTGTAAAACCTGATCACTTTACCTTGATCAGAACTCTTTTGTGTAAAACCTGATCATTTTAACCTGATCAGAACCCTTTTGTGTAAAACCTGATCATTTTACCTTGATCAGAACTCTTTTGTGTAAAACCTGATCATTTTACCTTGATCAGAACTCTTTTGTGTAAAACCTGATCATTTTACCTTGATCAGAACTCTTTTGTATGTATTACCAATGAATATGATTACTAATCCGATCTATTGACCCCATTTGTAAGCTTGCAAGGAATACAAAATAGTATGTAATGTACGAGACCGTAACCAAACCCCAACTTTCTGTGCCTCCCCTCGCCTTTCTGCGAGTAAGACAATATGCGGTCATTCGGCCATTTTGACCCCTGGTTAGCGCGACTAACCATGACCGGAGGCGTCACCCCCAATAGTACTATTCATATAATCCCGGGCTAAATCCATAGCTAATGGTTACTAATTTATTACGAGGACTTTAAGCGCTTTATTGTTCCCTCAATACATACATACGGTCAGATCATTAGTTCCATTCATTTATACACAAAAGTCTTTTACAAGTATGTTTCCACCCCAAATCATTTCAAAAACTTAGAAAAAGGGGATTAGTGAAACTCACAAGGAGTTAGACCTAAATGTTTATATTGTCAAATGTATAAGCAATGTAATTCATGTTTTCAAAACATAATAAGTAAGTATGTTTCTCCCCCGATGTTTACAAAACAGTAAATAGTTAAAAGGGGGCCGTGAACTCACCTTGTGTCCGATGAAATCCTAGCAAACCAACTTGTGCTAGTTCTTGTATATCCGTACCCTAATCACACAAGGGTACTAATGTGTTAAACTACCCGTCTTATACGTAAGTTGTTCAATACTTGTTTTGTTATAAAACAGATCTTAGCTACTGCCCAAAGTGACTGATGAACAGATGTCGAAACTTCCTAGTTTCGATTGCGCAGATTAGATATCGAAACTTCCTAGTTTCGAATGAGCAAAAACTGGTATCGAAACTACCTAGTTTCGATTGGCAAGAAGGGTATCGAAACTACCTAGTTTCGATTGAGCAATATGTATCGAAACTACCTAGTTTCGATTGAACAACTAGTATCGAAACTCCTAGTTTCGATTGAGTAAACTTGTATCGAAACTCCTAGTTTCGATTGAATAGGTATCGAAACTCCTAGTTTCGATTGAATAACAGGTATCGAAACTCCTAGTTTCGATTACTGCACTTTGATTGACAGAATTCGTCCTGTATATTTTTATGTTCAAATCTTGAATTTGACACACTTTTCTTGTTATCTTACTTGCGATTGAACCTTTTGTATGCTCAGCTACGATTTTAAAGAAAATGAAATGGATAATATCGAGTTTTTACCTCAAACAGAGAATGATGATTTTCAGGGAAACAGAGAATGATCTTGAGCTCCTTATCTTGATTCTTGAGACAACACTTGGAACTCTTCTTATAGCACCGAAATACGGTGGATTTTTACCTTAAACTGGACTTCGACTTGAAGGAGAATTGGGAATTTGCCGTAAGAAAATGAGAAGTATGGAAGGGATTGTGGGATTTCGACTGAAGAGGTATGGTTCTTAATCTGAGATTGAGTGAACTTGCAAGTGGGGGAATGGCTCCCCTGACTTTCGGTCGAGAAAGTCAAGCAAGTGGGTTGGGATTTAAATAAATCAAACCATTTGATTTAAGTGTAATTTTAACCACTAGTGTTCGTATTTAGTCGGGTTATCCTGGTACGTGAACCGGTAACTCCTAGAATTACCAAAATATGAAATGAGACCATGTACGGTTTTTGTTAGGCCTTAATGTCCTTGTTTGTGAAATTAAGTAAATCACAAAAACAATTATAATGTAAACTTGTTTATAACATGTACGGATATTGACCTGAATTGTCGGGTGTCACAATAGTGTTGTGTATGCATATAATTTAGCTTGTCAATAGGCTAAAAGCGTTTTTGAACCATAAGTAGTGAGAAAACATAATTGCATATGTTACAACTGTGATTTGAACCTATTTTATGCCTGGGTGTGTGTGTTAAAAGATCAATATCAGATATAGAATATGAGACTTAAAGTGTTTCATGAGACCAATATCAAACTATATTGATTAGCACAATTTTTCAGTTCACTTCACTGCCCATGCCCCGAAAAACATGCAATGTGATGTTGAACTAAGGTATGTTTCTAACAACATCTGTTGGAACATATGCTCGCCCTTGGATCATATTGATATATCATCTTTAATGGTTCCATTGAATTCATAATCCAGATAACAGTTGGATCCACGTACCTAAATCTTACGACTCCACATATATAAGCCAAGACATTGAATCATTCTGATTCCTTATATCCTTCGGGATCTGTTTCTTTTCCTGTGTTAATTGAGATAGTTTCATCCTGGAGATTGATATTATATTTGCATAAGTCTCATATATCTTGAAGATAGTGCAATTTACTTTCTGTTGGCATACTAGTGTGGTACACGTTGTATTTCATACTTAAATGGTACCTTAACTCACAAGAAAGTATATTGACAATTTAAATTTGTGTGTCATAGCCTGATCCTATTTTCTTTGAATGTCTATCGCGTATCATTACATGCAATATATGTAAGTCTGAAAAAGGGAGACTTGAAAGAATGGCATAGGATACCAATTACCTTAATATACAGATTTTATATCCAAGATGTGTGAGTGATATATCATATATACTGATATGATCTTCTTACTCGTGGTGTTCAACAAAAATATGTTCTTTATTGCTTTAAAGTTTATTTCATTTCAGTTTGTACAGAGAAAAACCAAAAAGATTTTGTGTTTCTTGTGTTTGAAAAACCAAAAATATTTTATTTTTCCAGCTTCCATGGAAATATTATTTGTTGGTTTTCTCTTTGCCTAAACTAATAATTGCAGACAGAAGTTGACAAGGGGTCCTTCTCCAAAGTTTTCTTCTAGATAGAAATAGAGAGTGTGCAGATGAACAAGACGAAGACTACAATATGTTTCATGATGATAATGAAGACTGGTGACAATCTTCTGAAGCTGTTGTCAAGGGGGAGTCTGTTGGAGCATATTCTGGTGACAACGAGCTTGAAGATTTTATGTCTTAGTCTTAGAGTCTTTGACTTGTAATTGATAGAATTGTTAGCAACAGTTAAGGGGGAGTCTGTTAGAGCATGTTTTGTAACTATCGCAAAAATTCTGTATAAGTTCGCCTATGGTGCTGTGGGTATTTGTGTTTCCCTATAACTAGGTATTTGCAAGTCTTAGATACTGCACAGACCTTAGAGAACAGAGTCAAGAACAGATCTGAGAATCAGAGAGCTTGTAAACAGTGTTTGTGAGTGGAAATACAAAGCGTTTATTTACACAGTGTTATTGATTGATAACACGTTGCACGTTGATCATGGATTCCGCACGTTATCACCATGTCGTACCACGAGTCTAGAAGATCCGTCACGCCCCAAGGGACCTACAGATAGAACATTCCGTTTGTCAGATAACTACATACCGGTTGGAAGTTCTCCCATATGTTTACTATAATTTCACTACTGTCTTTTAGTCTATACCCCTAAACATTCATAATGGTTTCGCCACGAAGTATCAGAGAGATTTATATATAGGAAGTACCAGCGGCGTATCCACCACCTCTTAGATACGTCATGACTACTCCATTATTCCCGTTTAGTGTTTAGACTAATCCGTCATTACCCCGTACCCTCGTTATATTTATAGCACATAACACATAACATTTAATCACATAATTCAAATAATAGTGCCAAGGATACGGGTCCAGTGTACTTACGATAGTTTCGGGTCATTCCTAAGTTCGTTCCTCGCTTAAACGCTTCACCGAACTCGTACCGCACTTGCAGCGTACCGCACTCGTACTTTAACGCACCACACCGGCTCCTCTAATTCTTCCCAGATTGTATGTGTGTGTAATATGGTGTTTGTGTGGTTGTTGTTGCAAGTGAATGGCCTCAAACATCAATTTATAGGCAAAATTCTGACCCCGTAACGGACTGTTACCGTTGGTGACGATCTGTTACCGTTTTCTTGGCCTCCAAGCTCTCTCTTACCACGTAACAGACCGCCACAGCTCATGATGGTCCGTATGGCATTAGGGTGCGATGACTCAGTGACACGCTGCTTAAAACAGAGTGTTTTCGTGTTTTTGCGGCGTGACGGGCCGTCACGGCCGATGATGGTCCGTTATGGATTTTGGACTCCGTGATGGACCGTTACACATGCTGACGGTCCGTTATGACTCTAGTTTTCGATTCTCCTCGCTGTGCTACCCCATTTTCATATATTATGGCTTCCGTAACTCATTTTCTAGCCCGGGATATGCTTATAAAAAGTTTTGGGCTATTTCTGGTCGAACCGCCTTCCTGTTTTCGCGACCGGTTACGTTCTGGCGTGCGTTTCTTAGCCGACACATGTCCCAAATTATTTTATGAGTTTGGGATGTTACAAATCTGCCCCCTTAAATTAGGTTTCGTCCTCGAAACCTGTTAGTCCTTAAATAGTTGAGGATAAGTTTTCCTCATTTCTTCCTCGCTTTCCCATGTCATCTCCGACCCTTTTCCGTGTTTCCATTGAACTGACACTTGCTTGATCGTTTTGTGACATAATTGCTTTTCTTTTTTGTCTAGAATCTTGATAGGTTCTTCAACATAGGTTAGTTTATCATCAACTTCTATCTCTTCTAATGGATCGTGTGCTTCTTCATCAGCCAAACATTTCCTTAAATAAGATACATGAAACGTGTTGTGTATCTTATTCAATTCTTCAGGTAGCTCTAATTTATAGGCTACTTTTTCGACCTTTTTGATGATTCTGAAAGGGCCAATAAATCGTGGGCTTAATTTTCCACGTTTCTTGAATCGGATTAGATCTTTACAAGGAGATACTTTCAACAAGACATAATCTCCTTCTTGGAATTCTATTGGTCTACATCTCTTATATGCATATGACTTCTGTCTATCTTGTGCAGCTTTCAAACGTGTCTTGATTAAGTCAAGCTTTTCTGACGTGGCTTGAACTATTTCTTTGATGCCTAACTCTTTCTGACCAATTTCTCCCCAACATACGGGAGTCCTACATCTTCTCCCGTATAGCATCTCGTATGGTGGCATACCAATACTGGAATGGTAGCTATTATTATACGAGAATTCTGCTAATGGCAAATGATTGTCCCAACTTCCACCGAAATCGATTATACAAGCACGTAACATATCTTCGAGGGTTCGTATTGTCCTCTCACTTTGACCGTCAGTTTGAGGATGATATGATGTGCTGATCAATAACCTAGTTCCCATCTCTTCATGGAACTTTTTCCAAAATGTGAAGTGAAACGAGTATCTCGATCAGAGACAAACGAGACTGGCACTCCATGTCTTGAAACAATCTCTTTGATGAATAAATCAGCTAACTTTTCTGAAGAGTATGTCTCACGTATTGCTAAGAAATGAGCACTCTTAGTTAACCACTCAAATGGTATCATAACCCCTAGCTGTCTTTGGTAGCTTGGTTATGAAGTTCATAGTGAGATGTTCCCACTTCCATTCTGGGATTTCTAATAGTTGTAATTTCCCATACGGTTTCTGATGTTCTGCTTTAACTTGTAAACAAGTCAAGCATTTGGCTACATATTTCATGATATCAAATTTCATTCCGGGCCACCAAAAATCTCTGCGCAGATCTTGGTACATTTTTGTAGTACCCGGATGAATAGAATATCATGATTTATGAGCTTCATCAAGAATCTTAAGTCTAAACTCACCTGATTGTGGTATCCACATGCGACCAAATCGAGTCTTGACTTTATATTCATTATCTTCTAGAAACTTCTCCTGACCAGTCATTCTTTCTTTCTTAATATTCTCACCTTTTAATGCTTCGATTTGTGCGTCTCGAAGCTGGCTCATGAAATAAGGACTTATCACTAACTTATATGCTTTCACCCGAATAGGATGATGCTCTTCCTTGCGGCTTAGAGCATCGGCTACCACGTTAGCTTTTCTGGGATGATATAAGATCTCACAATCATAATCCTTGACCAGTTCTAACCATCGTCGTTGCCTCATGTTTAAGTCCTTCTGATCAAACAAATACTTAAGACTTCTGTGGTCTGTGTAAATCGTACACTTTGTTCCGTATAAGTAATGCCTCCAGATCTTTAGGGCGAACACCACCGCAGCTAATTCTAGATCATGAGTTGGATAGGTTGCTTCATGTGTCTTTAGTTGTCGAGAGGCATAAGCTATCACCTTTCCTCTTTGCATCAGAACATATCCTAATCCAAGCTTGGAAGCATCAGAATACACCACAAAGTCTTCTACTCCTTCTGGCAATGCCAGAACCGGAGCTTGTGTCAATTTTTATTTCAAAGTCTCGAATGCCTTCTCTTGTGCCGCATTCCATTCGTATTTCGATTTCTTTCGAGTTAGCTTAGTTAATGGGGGTGGCTATCTTAGAGAAGTCCTGGATGAACCTTCTATAATATCCAGCTAATCCCAAGAAACTTCTAACTTCTGATGGATTCTTAGGTGGAGACCATTTCATTACGGCCTCTACCTTTGCTGGGTCTACTGAGATACCTTCTGCATTTACAACATGACCCAGAAATTGAACTTCCCTTAACCAAAATGCACATTTTGAGAATTTGGCGTACAATTTTTCCTTCTGTAAAGTACTAAGTACTTCACGAAGGTGTTGTGCATGTTCTTCTTCATTCTTTGAATAAATCAGGATGTCATCAATGAAGATGTGACACCAAATCATTTAGAGTTAACCTCGGTTAATTCCGTTATTTTGTTAACTCTGTTAGTACAAACCCAACGTGTTCAGTTAGTCCAGTTAGAATTTTTAGGGACTAAAACTGTCATATTTCAAACTCAAGCTTATGAGACTAGAGGGACTAAATCTGTAATTAAACCATAATCAATTTTTGTTGACTTTTGAAAGTCAACGCAAATGTTCTTGAGCCCAAATCGTAGACCATAACCGATTTCTGTTTGAAATTGTAACGATTACACACGTTTAAGGCATTAACGTTCATCATTAAGCCTTTAATCATCGATTTTACTGCGATTTAAGCCCAATTATAGACATAAATGTCATAACCGTCGACACCATGGCCTCATAACAACGAATCCGACCAAATTCGATTATCAACTCACAAATTTACACTCTGCGCACTTCAAGCGACCCCACTGAAGTTTTTGCACACCTCTGCTTCGTCGGAAAAGCAGTCAGTCTCGCCGAAGATCAAACCATGTAAGCCGCAATCGGGTTTTATTCGAACTCCATCAATTCATCATCAGATCTGGTAATCAAACATTTCCTTAGCACCGTTTCACTCTTTAGATCAAAAGCCCTATGCTAATTGGGGCGTACATTGTCGAATTCAACTCAAACCGATTTTAGGGTTCTTCGGATTTTCATTTCAATCGAACTCTATCTCAGACTTTGTTTAAATTCAATTAAATTACACCATTAGAATTGCAATACTTTGTTTATTGATAACCCTATGCTAATTTGATCTCGTAACATCGAATTGTTCAAGATCCTGTAACTAGGATTTGTTCTTAAAACGATTTGGGGATTTCGATCCTAACAACTTTTTAAATACAATTAATATACATGAACAGATTCGCAATAACCTAATTAGTAAAAGCCCTATGTTTTCAACGATTGTTAATATCAGATTTTATCAATTCGATTCTGTGTTCTTGATCTAGGGTTTCGGCCTTTCAGGCTATAATTAAACGATTAAAGACTTGGTGTTTTTAAAATTAAACGAACCCACATATTCTCCTATACTCGAATTACAAAACCCCTTTATTGTTTTGATCAATCGTAAACGAAATCGATGGTTTGGGACTGGATTCAATCGTGCTTGTATATGGGAGGGGGGCTCACTGGAGTTTTGTGTTAAAACCATTCGGATCCGATGATTGTGCGATACCCTAGCGGGCGGAGATGGTTAGAACACTTGACACGCACACAGGAGACTCGGGTTCGAAACCGGTCTCCTGTGTTATATTTTTGGAGTTTTTTCTGGTATTATTTTAATATAAAAACTTACCCCTATATTATTGTTATATTATATTAATGTGTTTTAGCCCGGGAAACCACCCGTAAGCTCGGGTTTAGTTTTATAACCCGTGCTTAATAATTTTACCCATTTTAAAAATAATATATTTATATTGTTTTCAACCCATGACTATAATTAAAAATAATATATTTATATATTATTTTCGCCACGTTATTAAACAACGTGTGACGTTTCAAACTAATAAATAATATATTTATTTATATTATTACCCACGTCGTTATGATCCGAATAAAAATAATGGTTTTATTATTTTTGTCACGCAATTAATTATCGTGGTAATTCTCTAAGTTTAAAATAATATAATAATTTATATTATTTTTCTAGACCATTATTAAATGGTAGAAACACATGAATATATTTATTAAATATTATTATTCATAATTAGAGACGTTCGACACGAAACGTATGTATCTTAATTATTATTTTAAGAAATCCTTACTCCTGTGGATGAGTTCGTCTACTCGTTAATCCTAAGAATGTTTTAGGACGTTCAAATCCTCCGTGTCGTCGTCACAAAAATCCCATTGTAGCCCTAACTATTATGTGTATAATTTTAGGGCATACGTAAGCCGTTCACATGCTAACACTTGTGGTTCCAATCTCATCCCTGTGTGGTACCATCTACTACTCAACTCAGGTGAGTTTCACGGCTCCTTTTACTGTTTTAAATTGAGGGAGAGAACATGTTACAAACTATTTTGATTATTGTATTTCATATGATATCACTGTGGAGACTAAGCATAACACACTATCATGAAAGTCCTCACACACATCGAACCGTTAATATGGACTTAGCGAGGTAATGTGTAGTAGTACTATTGGGTTTGACAAACCCCACCCGCGTTAGTCGCGCTAACTCGATTGGAGGTCGAACGGGTGAAATGTTGGCCTAAACACATTGCCAGAGTTGATAGACCTGGCGGGAGGCAAACAAACACAAACAGTCAGCTTCGGTTGCGAGCGCTTTAGTAAGACACGAACATAGGTTAGCTACCTATTGATATGCATAGTGAATGTACATAATCTGGTAAACGCTTTTATTACGATATCGAAACCTGTGAACTCACCAACCTAGTGTTGACCCGTTTTCTTACATGCTTTCTCAGGTCATTAAGCAGGTGCACGCTAGGGTATGCATGGTGTCACATTGTTATTATCAATACAGCTCAAACATTCAAACACTTATTATGTTTTATGTTATTATTAGACTTGGGCGCGTTTGTTTTGCGCATTTACTTTCTTTTATTAACGTTTCCGCATTAACTCTGAACTTTTATGTTATGACATTTTAAGTCCCATATAGTGTCGTTTGAAGTAACTAATGTCTGAGATCCTGGTTTGTCACACACCAAACGGTAAAACTCCGTTAGTGGAATTTGGGGGTGTGACAAAAGACAATAACGAATTTGTCTAACATTGGCCGACATACTCTATTCATGAGGTCCATGAAAACTGCCGGAGCATTCGTCACTCCAAAAGGCATCACTACAAATTCATAGTGTACATAACGAGTTCTAAATACTATCTTAGGTACATCTTCTTTTCGTACCTTGAGCTGATGATAACCGGATCTTAAGTTAATCTTGGAAAACCAACTTGATCCTTGTAATTGATCAAATAGATCATCAATTCTAGGTAAGGGATACCTATTCTTGATAGTCAGCTTATTCAATTCACATTAGTCTATACACATCCTCGTACTACCGTCTTTCTTCTTCACGAACAGAATTGGTGTACCCCAAGGGGATACACTTGGACGTATAAATCCCTTGTCTAACAACTCTTGTAGTTGTGACATTAATTCCTTCATCTCTGTTGGTGCTAACCGGCTTAGCTTCAGGAATCAAATCGATTTTAAATTCGATCTCTCTCTCAAGTGAATCACCTAGAAGATCGTCTGGGAATACTTCTGGGAATTCTTTTACTACTGGAACTTGATCCAGTTCTTTCCCTTTCATCTCTACATCAGCTACATAGGCTAAGAAGGTTTGATGACATTGTCTCACGTAGCTACTTATTTTGGCCATTGTACATATTGTGATCTGGTTCCGTCGTTCACCAATGACATTAACCTCCTTTCCTGTGGGCGTCATGAATCGTACAATCTTCTGATTGCATATAATCTTTGCAGCATGTGAAGACAACCAGTCCATTCCAATGATCACGCTGAATTCTTGCATCGGCATCGGAATTAAGTCGACGGGATATTCTTCATCTTCTATCAGTAGTCGGCAATCTCGGCATATTTCAGTTACTTCGCAGTTTTGATCACTCGCGATTTCGGCTTTTATTGCCTTAGCCAATCTACTTTTATTGAAGTTTCTAGAGTTGACATATTTTAAAGAAATAAACTATCGACTAGCTCCTGTATCGAATAAAACACAAGCAGGTAGGGAATTTAAGAGGAATGTATCTGATACAACGTCAGGAACATCTTTCGCTTCCTCTGTAGTGATCAGAAAAGCCCTACCCCTCGGCTTTGGAGCTTCGATTCTCTTGACTTCATTCTTTGCCACTCTAGACCCTTCCCCGGTCTTTTCTGTTTGAGATTTTAGCTCAGGACACTCCCTCCTAAAATGTCATGGCTTATAACAGTTGTAGCACAAACGGGTGCCACTTATACACTGCAATGCAGTGTGTCCTGCCTTTCCACACTTCTTACAAGTAGTAGACCTGAATCGGCACTCTCCAGGGTGTCTTCTTCCACAAGTCTTGCAATTTTGAATACTTTTCTTTGGGGAGGAACCGCCTCCCGGTTTATTGAACTTAAACCTCTTAAGAGGCATAGGATAAGGATAACTTTCTCCTTCCTCTTTCTATCTCTTTCAGTCTGCCTTTTGAGCTCCGTCTCGTGTTCTCGAGCCCAATCAATCATTTCCTCCATGTTTGAGCACTTGGACGGATAAAATCTCTAATCTGTTTTCAGAACGAGATGATATCTTGTCATCCACATCTCTTGAGTTGTTAACAAAGTCGGACAAAACTTGGCCTTGTCAAAGAAGATCCCTGTGATTTCATCTACAGTCTCCGTTGTTTGACGGAGTTGAAGAAACTCCTCGGTAATTCTTTCAATTGCCGCTCGAGGGCAATAATTCTTCAAGAAAAGATCCTTGAACTCTTCCCAACTCATTTCCTTAATTTTGTCTCTACCTTTCTCTCTCTTCACTACTCCCCACCAATCGTCACCTCTCTTTTTTAATTGGCTGGTAGCGAAGGTAACCTCATATTCCTTTTCACATTGACTTGTATCGAATGCCCTTTCTATCGAGGCAATCCATCTCTGACTTTCTAAGGGATTAATAGCTCCCTTAAACTCTAAAGGTTTACAGGTCATGAAATCGTTATATGTACAACAAGTTGACTTCGTATCAACTTTTGGATTTCTTCCTTCTCCAATATGAGTAACATCTTTATGGCTTTCAAACCAGCTTTCTAATGAGTTTTGTAGATCTGCTTGTAAGATCGGAAAATTTTCATCGAATGCCTTTCCTACTTCTATTACAATTTGTCTCCGGATATTTTCCGGGACTTGCTCGACTTCGTTCTCATCATGAAGTGGAGAATCAGCTCTCCTGTGGCTTCCCTCATCACGTATTTCGTCGTTTTGATGTTCAGCCATCGTTTTGCTAAAACATGGTATCGTTTTAAATCACTCGTTCGTTTACCCTAATCATAGTCTAGGGTTTTATACTACATGCCTTTTTATCAGTTTAACCCTATTCAAGTATTCTAGGGTTTCACATAAGGCCCCATCTATGCATTTTATACATATGCACATTCATTCATGCATTTTAATCATGCATAATCACATTCCCGACTTACTATCTGCTGACATAAGTTATCATATGATGTTTGCGATATCATGATGGTCTCATACA
The DNA here is from genome assembly GCA_023525975.1 of Smallanthus sonchifolius. NCBI lineage: Eukaryota > Viridiplantae > Streptophyta > Magnoliopsida > Asterales > Asteraceae > Smallanthus > Smallanthus sonchifolius. The sequence goes on from CM042020.1 coordinate 17,267,212, forward strand.
TTAACTCCAATACTGGCCAGGCATAAGGCAATGTATGTTACGTATCATGATACTCCCAATTATCATATGGAGTTTGTCTCATACAAAGTTCTACCCACGTATACTCACACATTTCTGTTTAAGCACCGGAATTTAAACATACATGCTTCCTTGGACAGCCTCGGATTGAATCCCTATTTATATCATGAGCACTTATGGTTTGAGTTTAAGTACCCCTTCTGATACTTAAATCCCTCAAACCGTGCTTTGATACCAACCTGAAACATTCTACTTATCTCTTATTTTATCAGAGTATTTTATTACGAAAAACGGTCCCAGTTTGACAAAAACCTTACCATTAATTGGCTAAGGTAAAATTTTCATTTATAATATCATTGTTTTACAAAAGATAATGTAATTACATCATATTACATATGGATCTCTAACTCCGACTGCTCCGTCCTCCGCCCTTAGAAAACGTTTTTGAATTAGCTTTCGCTAAGTAAGTACAATGTGGTTTTCATTTCATTATGAACCCTTTAGGTTCTTATTATTGTTCATGTTTTCTCAGGCTCTCGGTGCCCCCGTGACCATCTTCGGACGTACCTCCGATCACGGTATTTGTATATCTTATGGGTGTGCTAACCCCCTCACAACCATCTTAGGCCGTACCTCCGGTCCGAGTATTGGCAAGGTTCTTATACTTGTCAGTATAGACCTCTTGCATTTGTCACGAAGACTTATTCATTCCTCAGCCCCGTAGGCTTGAAATGTTTTCGTCCTTCAACCCCGTAGGCCTTGAGTTTCCTTTTCTTTTCCTCATCCCCGTAGGCTTGGAATCTTTTTAGTTCTCTTTTTTATTATTTATTAAGATCCACCTTACAGGTCGGGTATCTTATTTCATTTGAGACCTTGAGTATCTTAGACTCACAGGCTCCCAAGTGTATCAAGCATTTGTTTTCATTTCACGTATATGCTTTATTTATTTCTCAACCAGTCCTTACCTTAAACTTCGTAACGGTTTCTGCACGATGCATTAAAAGGGTTTATATATAGGAAGTACCAGCATCGTATCCACCACCCCTTTAACATTTCGTGAGTACTCCGTCATTCCATTTTAGGGTTTAGACTCGTTCCATCATACTCATTCATATTTTGCTTGTATCATCATGCATTCACATATTCATCATGCATCACATGTTCATGTATTCATCACATATTCATATTCGTCATATATTGTAAACTGGGGTGATTATCCTTACAGAGCAATACCTCCAACAGAGATGTTTCCAGGAAAGAGTGACGGGTCTAGCAGAGATTTATACACCATTCTTTCCTTAGATAGAACATTCCATTTGTCAGATAACTACATACCGGTTGGATGTTCTCCCGTACGTTTACTATAATTTCACTACTGTATTTTAGTCTATACCCCTAAACATTCATAATGGTTTGGCCACGAAGTATCAGAGAGATTTATATATGGGAAGTACCAGCGGCGTATCCACCACCCTTGTATACGTCGTGACTACTCCATTATTCCCGTTTAGTGTTTAGACTAATCTGTCATTACCCCGTACCCTCGATATATTTATAGCACATAACACATAACATTTAATCACATAATTCACATAATAGTGACTAGGATACGGGTCCAATGTACTTACGATAGTTTTGGGTCGTTCCTAAGTTCGTTCCTCGCTTAAACGCTTCCCCGAACTCGAACCGCACTTGCAGCGTACCGCACTCGTACTTTAACGCATCGCACCAGCTCCTCTAATTCTTCCCATATCGTATGTGTGTGTAATATGGTGTTTGTGTGGTGGTTATTGCAAGTGAATGGACTCAAACATCAATTTATAGGCAAAAATCTGACCCCTTAAAACGGAGTGTTTTCGCGTTTTTGCGGCGTGACGGACCGTTATGGATTTTGGCCTTCGTGACGGACCGTTACACATGGTGACGGTCCGTTATGACTCCAGTTTCAGATTCTCTTCACTGAGCTACCCCATTTTCATATATTATGGCTTCCGTAACTCATTTTCTCGCCCGGGATATGCTTATGGAAAGTTTTGGGCTATTTCCGGTCAAACCCCTTTCCGTTTTCGAGTCCGGTTACGTTCTAGCGTGCGTTTCTTAGCCGCACGTGGCCCAACTTATTTTATGAGTTTGGGATGTTACAATCTCCCCGTGCACTATTTCCCTCTTTTATAAGTTATCGAAAGTCGAGAAACTTCAAAGGTTATTTTTTTAGTGAAAGGTCAAATTACAACATCACGTTGCACCATGGAGCTTTACAAATAGAGCTCTAAACGAGCTAAATCATTTTTTAAATGCATTTTAATTAATTATAATAGCAAAATAAGTTTTTAAATGCTATATTTGGGTGGGATACGGTTTTACACGTTTTTACCTTTTCGTTAAATGCTTTTTTAAAGTTTTCTTTCGTTTTTCATGACATTCACTTTTACAACGACATGACTTTTTCGTAATCGAGCCGCCATTACCGTCACAACGTGTTTTTTATCTACGTTTCTACGTCCAGGACTGTGCGCCCCGCTGCAACACACGAGTAGATGCTCACTAGTTACTATATGATATGTTAATTGCTAATTTTTTATGGCTTGATCCTTAATTTCCATCCGTTTATTTATTATTACTCTACTAAGAGTAAATTACACTTTTCGTCCTTTATATATAGAGCAAATTTCAGATATCGTCCTTTAACTAAGAAAATAATAAAAATCATCTTTTATGTTTAAACTTTATAACAGTTTACATTCTTTGGTCTAACGGGCGTTAGATTTTAGGATTAAGTTCAGACATGTGCAAGTCACGTGAGGGCAATTTAGTCATTATAAACTTTTAGGACCATTTGTGTAATTAACTTAAAGAAATGATTCCACTTTTTTACTTATCATTTTCCTTAATCTCACCATCCATCTGCACACCATCGTTCGAAGGTGGGCCTTTCTTTGCGATTCTTTGCAAGTGATCTGAGAGCAACATTTCATATACTTATAATGCTACTATTTTCTTACTTTTATCTATGTGAAATTTGTAATTTGAAGCAGAATGAAAGAAAAAGTGGGAAGATGGGAGAGGCCCACTGCCACCACCGTATCTTGATAAGGTTTCTTCGATCTGCTATCACACCTAACCCTACCCCGCCTTGTTCGATTTAACAGACACTACCCCTACCACTATCTTCTCCGATCTGCTATCACACCTCTCAGGTTCTCGTGGTCGCCGGAGAGAGCAGGGAACGATCGCCACGGAGGAGACGATTTTAGGTTGTGGAAGGTTTTGAATGCGGGTTTGATGATCTGAACATGGACGAAGGGTTGTATGCGGTAGCGGGTTTGATGATCTGAACAGAACATAGATGAAGGGTTCGGAGGAGAAACGACATGGATGAACAGAGATGGGAGAGGGTGTGACGACGGTGGCGCTTTAGATGATGGCGACTGACGGTTCTTCGTTGGGGAGGAGATGGAGTGCAGAGAATGGAGATGATCTGCTGATTAGGGTTTTATGGTTTGCTTTTTAATTTTTATTTTTTTATTATTTAAATAACCTTTAAAAGAGCAGGAAATAAAATAGATGAAAGGACTAAATTGCCCTCACGTGACATGCAAATGTCTGAACTTAACCATAAAATCTAATGTCCGTTAAATTTTAAACATAAAGGATGATTTTTGTTATTTTCTTAATTAAAGGACGATATCTGAAATTTGCTATATACTTAAAGGTTGAAAAGTGTAATTTACTCTACTAATAATGTATAATTATCAATGTTTTGAAACCCGGACCGGACCGGCCGGTCGGACCGGTCGGACCGGGAACCGGTGGTCTGACCGGTCCGGTTACATGTGTTGAACCGTTTCTGCAGCGAACCGGTGGTCGGACCGGTTGAACCGGCGGTCGGACCGGAAACCGGGTGGTCGGACCGGTTGAACCGGGTGGTCGGACCGGTTGAACCGCTTGACTATTTTTTATTTTTTTTTTAATCTTTTTTAAGTCTCTTGGCTTCGTATTTCGTAGGTAATTGTTAGTTTAAAATTATTGGAATTGACTTGTTGGTGGTTTTTTAAAGGATTAATGGCTATTTAGACTGATATATTTTTATAATATTTATGACGTCGTCCGGTTCTTAATTCCGGTCCGACCAGTGGACCGGTAAGGAGACCGCTTCGACGTCCGGTCCGGTTCTGAAAACATTGATAATTATGCAATTAGGATAGGTTCTGCTACCCGTACGTTTATCCTATTCATGTGTTAGGATGATTTTGGTAAATTACTTCTTGTACACACAAAATGATATGTACCAACAAATTTAATTTATCAAAGTTTCATTAGAAATAAACCAACTTCCTTATTCAAACAAGAAATTGTATTTACATTTTGGATACAAAGGATGTCGTTTGGAAATAGCATAGTTTTGAAAATATTTTATCATAAACTAAGCCGTTACATTTTGATCAAAATTAAATTCTTACACCAAATATTTAACTGTTTAATTTGTTTAGTTTTTAGGGTATCAATATTGTTGTATTTATTCACTAATCATTATCTCTCATCTATATTCTTTCTCAACGATAGATTTTTATTTTATTTTTTTATTATTATTCTTAGGAATCAAATTGGGAATCATAATATAGATAGAAGATCAATGCTAGAACTTAGTATAGACTATTTACTTATGTTGTAATTTTTTTAATTTGTATTGTTGTATAAGTTAGAATGTTTTATTAATTTAAATTGAAGTTAAGGAAGTGTTGATATTTATTAGTCTTACTTTTATAAATATGACACGTTAACTTTTTTCTGATGTGTAAAAACAATAATTATTAATTTATCTAATAAATTATTTATAAACAAACTTCATATTATCTAATACTAATTCTATTAATTTTTTGATTGTATGTAAAATGTTAGTTTCTTGTAACTCTCATGACATGAAGAGTTGTACCTTTGTCTTTTTATGAATTTCCATGGATTCATATTGACTAAATTTATGTTGAATATAATTTTCTTTATATAGCTAGTGAAAGTGTAAGGTGTCCAAACTTCCGGTATATAATTTCCTCAAATAGACAAAGCAAAATCCTAGTACCTTTATATAATGTCACATTCTAGGCCTAGGGTACACCATTTTGTTCCTAGGATACGATCTTTAGTTATTTAATGACATCGTTATTTGTTTTATTTCATGTGTAGTTCTAAAATACTAAAAAAAAGGCCTACGAACACGAACGGGAAGGATGAAAGTGTGTTGGTATGCTAATTCCTCATCTGAAAATCAGCCCTTCCCGTGGGTTCTTTTCTCAACGAATAAGTAATTCTAGGAATGAAACCTTTATATAATTCGAAAAAACTTGCTTTAGTATTAATTTCTCTAATGTAATTCATATTTCTTTTAGTCATTAGGAACAGTTGTCGTAAAAATTACGGGACACGTCAATACGCTGCTAACCACCAGGACTAGACAAATTATAGGTTGCATTTGGCATATGGTCTTCAAGTGGTTAAGACATGAAAGCTAATAGAAATAAAATTCGAACCTAAGACCCAAACGAAATCATGTGCTTACCACTGTCTTACCATTTTAAAAGTTAATTTAATTTATTATTTTTTTTTGTCATAACCTAAAGCCTAATCATCCAAATTTATTACTCTTGCTAAAAATAAATCACTTTTGATACCAAAATCAAAACAAAAGAATCATCCGCTTCCTGGATTGACTTGAATAAATTGAGTTCTGTCAAGCTCGATACATTTCTACAAATAAAATAATGATCTAAAATAAAAAAAAATTAAAAACAGAATATATATATTGTTAGGTTTGTTTTATGGGCATCGCATTTTTGTAATTAAATATTCTTGTATCTAATTTTAGATCTGTTATTCTATTTTATACGTGCCATATGCATTATAAAATTATATAATAAATATTTTATATCTGTCATCTACATTATAAGAATATATTATAAAATTATATTGTGCAAGTGTTATATTATCCAAATAAAATTCTACTATATATAGCTCATCTTAAAATTTAAAACACTAATATAATTACATTAGTTATACCTTATACATATTTATTTTGTTTCAGTTGAGTAAGTTATTTCATTTAGTGAAAACCACTAACCCATTTCTTTTATCAAATAGAGTAAATTACAAATTATGTTTTTTAATTTTATAGAAAATTATTGATTATGTCTTTTGACTTCATAAATTACACTAGATGTCATTTTTTAAAACCTTTACGTATTTAGTTCTTTACACTAACCACCATCCAATTAAAGTGTTAAGTCAAGTCATCACATTAGGGGTATTCCTGTCTTGTTAACCTTTTTTTTCAGACTTAAAAAAAAACTGCTATATATCATTTCAATGATCTTCTTTCATTTCCATTGTTGAATCTGTTGGATCAAGAACAATTGGGGGACCAAATTCTATTACAACTTCGTCTGTCAGATCTGAAACCCCGGTCATAACCACCACCATCGTCTGAAAAACGGCTATAACCACTTCCACCACCATATCCGGATCTGAAAAACAGCTACAACCACCACCATCGTTCATTTTTCCGGCCAGATTATAACCCTAACCCCTAGGGCTGAGCAAAATGATCCACCCAACCCGAATCAGAGAACACCCGAGCTGTCCCGAAGCCCAGAAACGCATATAAACCCTACCCGAAGACCGGACCCAAAGGGAAAACTAGGGTTTCAGCCTATCTAATCTTCGGTCCTTCGGTCTGCAGCAACAGCCCGACACCACAGATTCTTGAAGATGATCATGGATTCATGGGCGATTTTTGTTCCTTCGGTCTGCAACACTAACCAGAAGATCGTTTTGCTCAGCGAAGGGGTTGTCTTCGAATTTTAAGTCGTTAAGGTTTGAGGGAGGCGTTGTATTCGAATTTGAAGTCTTCGGCGAGCTCCGGTCGGGATATTTTTAATCTGTTAACTTTTGAGAGCTCCGATGTTGGTGGAGAAGGTTTGGTTCTTCGAAGAAGGCTGCGGTGGTTGATGAGGAGAACGGGGGAGCTACTGCGGTGGTGGGTGACTGAGGTGGTGGTGGGTGACGGATGTGGTGGTGGGTGACGGATGTGGTGGTGAGTGACGGAGGTGGTGGTGGGTAGCGGAGGAGCCGGAAGGAGAGGGAACAGCGCTTAAGTGAGAAATAGGAGAATATCATTTATATATTTTTATTTTAATTTCTTTTTGTTTTTTATTCAATAATATATTTTGTTTTATTAAGGGTAAAAGGACGAAAATGCCCTAATGTGTAATGCACATGACTTGATTTGACTTAACAGAAAAACTTAACACCAGTTAGTGAAAATGACTACATGTGTGTAAAAGTTTCAAAAAACGACATACAATGTAATTATTGAAGCCAAAGGAGAATATATGTAACTTCGTATATAGTTAAATGACATAATTTGTAATTTACTGTAACACCTTGAAAATTTCTCAAAGGAAATATGAAGTACGCTAAAGGTGTGAACAAATCAAACAACAGGGACCAAAAGTGAAAATTTGGAAAAACAGCCCATAACGGACCGTCACCATAGATAACGGTTCATTACAATCATGACGGACCGTCACCCGTCATGATGGTCGTGCCGCAAAAACCAGAGGTGGTTTAGGGTTTCTGACATTCGTCCGCTGACTCATCACTTGTGACGGACCGTCACGACCGGTAACGGTCCATTACGTAGTACGGAAGAACTTAGCCGCCAAGTAAACTTGGTGACAGATCGTCACCCCCGGTAACGGTTCGTCACGGATCCAAAATTTTCCCTATAAATAGGTTGACGATCCCAACCATTTTACACACACTTTTACACAACATTTACACATACCTTTGATATTCCATTTCCAAGCCTGATTCGCGTTCGCGGGGCCGGTTTTGAGCATTTCGCCTTCAAATTGCAGTTGATAGTCTGACGTAAGGTTCTAACCCACTATCCGAGGTTTAGTTATGTAATAGTAATGCTTGATTAAGAAATGTTGGTATAATTTAGGATATTGTACGAGATAATATTGCAGTAAAATAAGCCGAGGTGTTGCCCAGGTGAGTTTCTCTGATTTGAAATGTATATTTGGGTACACAGTTGTTATTTGAAATAGTCTGATAAATGATACCCTATTCCATTTATATATAACACGTAGTAAGCACTTTATATGTTTTGAAAGTGGATGTGACCTACGGGTGGGACAGTTTGTCCCATTGTATACTAGTGGTTTACACTAGTGGCCGGGAACGGTTAAGCAGTTTTATATATATATATAGGGGCATGTTCTTCTGAGAACCAACCATATGTTGAGAACCGAAAGAACCGCACAAAACGTGTACATATCGCTTTAGTGAAAAAAGTAAAATTCAACAACAATGTTTTATTTATCTCTTCCCACTCTTAGTTTGAGTTTATCTCCTCTCTCCTAAATTTTTTTAAGAAAAGTATAAAAATATGCATATATGCATTCATTTGTGCATATAGTGTGAGTGCATATATGCATTTAAAAAAACGACTATAAATTCGAGGTCTTTTAAAACCAAACCTTAAACATATTGAAATGTACATGAATTCTAGTCAATTTATAGTATAAATAGAGCAAGAGTTAATGCGGTTCTCACGTTTCTTAACATATTGTTGGTTCTCAAAAGAACATACCCATATATATATATATATATATATATATATATATATATATATATATATATATATATATATATACTAAAAGCTCACAGTTGTCGTAACTAGTGGGTGGGACATGGGATTACTGCTAATTGTTAGATTACTGTTAGATTTATTTTACTTTATTACTCATTAATTTTATTTATATTTTTATATTTTTCTTTCCCATGGAGCCGGGGGTCTAAACGGGAGCAACCTCTCTATCCCTTGGGATAGGGGTAAGGTTTGCCCTCATCACACCCTCCCCAGACCCTACTAATAGCGTTAGCTATGTGTGGGTTTATACTGGGTACGTTTGGTTTGGTTTGGTTTGGTAAAGGTTCATGAACTCACCAACTTATGTTGACCCAGTTGTTTTTAATATTTTTTTAAGGATATTACAGGTGGAACCTTATATGGCTGTAGAGGATGGCAATCTAGGTAAAATGGTAGTAGATGTGGACAGTTGTTGATTGGATGGTCAGATATTTGGAGGCATGTCTGGAAGAACTATAAGTCATGTGGTTTTGAGTTCCTTGACGGGAACGAATGTTTGTTGTAACAAATGGTCTGTTAGTTTGTGATAGATGTTTGGTCATGTTGTGAAACAATATAGTTATCAAATAAAATATGTTGATGGTTTAGCTTCCGCTGTGTGTTATGTACCATTTCGTCACGAGTAACCAGTGCCTCGGACTGAGGTGTGACATTTACTCTATCAAATAAGCTAACTCGACTAAGAAAGTTAGACTTTACCTGACACAGAGAAAGAGGAAAAACATATAGGGTCCATAAAAGTAACCAATTAGAAAATGCCACGTAAGCTAATTCAGCTAAAATTTGGCCGGCTACTTCCCAACCGGCAAAAACTCAGTCGACACAATAAAAATAGCTATGTGGTAGTTTATATCAAACCGATTATTTGCTGGTTGGGAAGTAACCGGCTACATTTTAGTCGATTTAACTTACATGCGTTTTTTAATTGGTTGCTTTTGGTTTTGAGTGGGCTAAAATTCAATATTTATTTTAATAAAAAAAAGTATTCAAGATGTTTATTTTTGTGATTTTCCATTTGGTTCAACACGTGACTTTGAAAAGTTACTTAAATATTCTAAAATAAAATGCCCTGTTCACAATTTTTTGTATTTATCACTTTTTTTTCAATCAGGATTCACATTAAGAAACTTGATTTTGTTAAAAAAAAAAAGGGCCAAATGATCGAAGAACCAAAATTCATTTGGATTAAAAGAAAGCTAGCGTGAGAATCTAAGAACAAGATACAACATAATTAATTAATAACAACAAAGAAAGCAAAAAGATAAAATCTTGATGAGGCTTATACAACATAACATAAGATTATTTTGTTTAATATTGTACCCTTTTATTATACAAAATAAGATTATTTTGTATAGTACTATCAATAAATTATTCAATTTAATAAATAATGCGATAAAAATATTTTAGAATTAATTACACGGATGACATATGTGGTTTACATGAATTTCACTTATTCCTTTTAAAAATGGGAAACTACAAGTTCAGTATAATAGTTTACACATTTGTTGGATGGAGATTAACGATGACTGTTAAATGAGTGTAAAATGATAAAAATACCCCTCAATAATAAAAACTAAAAAACCTACAACAAAAATAGAAAATGTTAATATAAAATTAATGGGGCTGACACACACTTTTATCCGATCATTTCTAGCCACATCACTCACTCCTACCCCACCCTACCCTTATCTTCAGCTTATCTTCAACCTCCATTTTGACCTGCAGCCAATGTTTTCAGAACCGGGCCGGACGTCGAACCGGTCTCCTTACCGGTCCACTGGTCGGACCGGTCCGACCGGTCGGACCGGATTTAAGAACCGGACGACGTCATAAATATTATAAAAATATATCAGTCTAAATAGCTTTTAATCCTTTCAAAAACCACCAACAAGTCAATTCCAATAATTTTAAACTAACAATTACCTACGAAATAAGAAGCCAAGAGACTTAAAAAAGATTAAAAAAAAAATAGTCAAGCGGTTCAACTGGTCCGACCACCCGGTTTCCGGTCCGACCGCCGGTTCAACCGGTCCGACCACCGGTTTGCTGCAGAAACGGTTCAACACATGTAACCGGACCGGTCAGACCACCGGTTCCCGGTCCGACCGGCCGGTCCGGTCCGGGTTTCAAAACATTGCCTGCAGCTTTATGTGGTGATCAGCCAAAGAAACCCCCTATCTAGTTAAAAATGTACGATGATCAGTGAAAGAAACCCCTTTCTTCCGGCACCAACAAAATGAGCAAGCTAACCACATCAAGCTCCGAGTTAGATGTAATCGTTCAAGCACCAGCAAGGCAACTGGTGCCATTGTTGATGTAATCGTTCTTTTACTCCTAAAAACAAGGTGGTCGGCAGAGTGCAACTCCAAACCTAGGTTTGCAAAAAACGAGGGTTGTAGTGCAAAAGAGAGGTGGTTAGCGAAGGAAAGGAGGGAGATCGATGAAAGAAGGGGTGGGGGTTCTGAATCGCAGATCTAAACCATGTGTGATGGTGGTGTAGTGAAGGTATGAGCTATACGAGGCCTATATGCACAAACCTTAAAAAGTCACGAAGCCATGTCAGCTCTTGTCCGACGGGTGGCTTATACGTAGCGTATAGGTCTATATACCACGTATACAAACCTATGAGATTTTGATCTTCAAATTTGACAGATTTTTGTTTTTCATGGGCTTATACGTCGAGTATAGCCCTATACGACGAGTATAAGATTAATTTATTTATTTTTAATAAATATCAACGTTTTTATCGGTTTTAACATAATATGACAACATTTTTAATAATACCAAATTTTTTAATTCAATATTTAACGGTTTTATACGACAAGTATAAGTTTTTTTTTAAAATAATACCAACATTTTTATCTAATTTTTTTTTAATAATTCCAAAATTTTTTATTTAATAAAGATTTTTAATAGTAAATAATTGTTTTTATAAAATAATACATTTTAGCATTAAATAAATAAATATTTCTATAAATATTTTATAATAACTTTATTTATTAATCGGAACTAAACTGTCGGTATGATACATAACCAAACAAACAAAACAAACATTACATATATAAACAACTGAAACTTTACATAAAATTACATTAGTTTGTACATACATAACAAAAAATACAACTAAATGTGAAATACAAAAAAAAACAGGAAACAACCACAACTATGTCGGGCCCCTCTGATCCTGACCTACCTGACCTTCCAGCACAAGATCCTGATATTGGCATGGCGCCGGTAGTGAAGGAGGCTCGATGCTGGCGACTCGTGACTGATCGACGAGGCGATAAACCACCCACATCATGATGTCCTCGAGTCGGTCGATCTGACGACTATGACGCTGTGACTCCTGAGCAAACCCGTCGAGCAAGGCCTGTGTGGCTGAAAGCAGCCTCACAGCTCGGCGGACATGGCGTGGATGCTGAGGTGGCAGGTCATGCTGCGGCTCAGGGACACCCTAAGGTGGTATATCAGGCAACATCGGGGCCTCATCTACCGGCACCGGCATGTCACACCCCCAAAATCCACTAACGAAGTTTTACCGTTAGGCGTGTGACAAACCAGGATCTCAGTCATTAGTTACGTCAAACGACACTATATGAGTTTAAACAAAACTATTAGATGTTCAGAGTTAAATGCGGAAGCGGTTTATGTCAAATAGTTATTGCGCAAAACAAACGCGCCAAAGTTTAGTTTAATAAAAGCAAGTGAATTGTTTTAATTGTTTGCATAAGAATGCAATGACAGTAGGACTCCATGCATGTCCTAGGTGTGCAACCTGTGCCTTAGCGACCTGAGAAACACGTAAGAAAAAGTGTCAACACGAGGTTGGTGAGTTCATAGGTTTGTAAGTAAATAAATTGTCTGTGTGTTTGCAGGATCTACATACGTAAGTCACACCTATTGCTAGCTAGACAATGTACAAGTTACTCTAAGCGCTCGCAACCGAAGCTGACAGTTTGTGTTTGAATGCCTCCCACCATGTCTATCAACCCTAGCAATGTGTTTAGGCCAATATTACACCCGTTCGACCTCCAATCGAGTTAGCGCGACTAACGCGGGTGGGGTTTGTTAAACCCAGTAGTACTACTAAACATTACCTCGCTAAATCCATATTAATGGTCCGGTGTGTAATATCCTTGATTTCCCGACCCGTTTAATAAGAAATTATTTAATAAATATAAGTCTTTTATACTTGAAACCCATATATATATATATATGCATATACATGAGAATTTTATAAAAAAAGGGAAAAATATATATATATATATATAAACTCTTAAAACCTTATAAGTTTGTAAGAAAAATAAACTCGTTTTTACTGACTTAAACTTCTAAACAAATAAACCATATAAATCATTTTATAAAATTCATAAAATCATTTGAGAAAAACTTATTAAAACTTTGGGGACCAAAACTGTCATTTTCTGAAACCTGTTTTGAACTCGAAATACCTTTAATCAGAATGTTAAAACCCAAAAATTACAAGGACCTGTTGTGTAATTACTTCAAACCTCCGGAACCCAAACCAAACCCAGGTTCGAGTCCCGCACAGCCCGGTTCCAACCCCTTTTCCTCCGAAAACGCGAATCTCTTCCGGATTCGATGAACCTTGGGTTCATCTCGCGAATGCGACCCAACCCCGATGCCCATCAATGCCCGATTTCAACCGCGGTCACGCGTGGATTCGAATTCAATTTCATTTGGCTCAACCACCATCCTCCAACCCGTTCGATCATTTAATGCCCGAATTGGCTATAAATATCGACTCCTACACCTCAACAACAGCATCCCAAACCTCTCTCAAGTGCCAATTTCACGTAATCGTGCTCACATTTCTCGGTTTGAAGCCGTGAACCGCCGACTACGACCTAGAACCAATCTCCGTCGATTCGACACCATATCAGGTAACTCTTGAGGCCAAACATTCGTAATTATGCGTAGAACAAAAGCCCTCTGTCGGATTACAACGACAGAGGGATAATCAATGCCTATTTGACGGGTTTTTGATCTAGGGATCATGAGGGAATCAAGTTCGATTTGAGTCTTTGTTTATAATTTTTCTATTCCGTGTTTTAACTTAACAAACCCGTAGTCGGGATGGCTAAGTGTGTGTGTGTGGTTACTGACCCGGGGCAGACCCGAGATCGAATCTGGGGAGCCGGGTTTTGCCTCCTTTTATTTTTGCAGCCCTTCGAAACAGTTTTTAACACTTCTAATAATTTTTATAAACTTTCTAATACTTTTATAAACTTGAATTGGATTTTTATTTACACTTTTATATTTCCGAACCATTTCAATTCATTTAAACTTAGTTAAAACTTATAATATTTAATACTTTAAAAACAATTTTAAATACTTAAAAACTATAAAAATGCTTCTAAACTTATATAAAAGTTATATTTACACAGAAACTATAGATATAAATCAGTAAACTTAATTTAGTATTTGATTTCTAAAATTTAAAAGATTTAATAGAAACTTTAAACCTTTATAAACTTGTGCACTTTAAAAACTTATAAATTAAAACTTTATGAGAAATGCTTTTTGAGATCTTTTTAAACTTATAACTATATGTCACTTATTTAAACTTATGAAAACATTTTAAACATTATTTAACTATACGTATTTTAATAAATACTTAATACTTAAATGCTTTAATAAATCGTAAATGATTTATATTGATTCTTTTCAATTAGATTAATATTTTTAATAATTATCTATCCTTAATAAGTATGCATTCTTGAAATGATTATAATAAAACCTTAATTATTATTCAAAATAATAATTATCATTATGTATTCTTTAAATAATTATTATAAATCTTTAATAATTATTTAGTTCTTGGATAATTATTGTTAAAACTTTAATAATCATTTGGTCTTTCATTTAACAATTACTTCAACTTCATTTACGAATACTTAGAAAACTATTTGAATTATTATTTCCTAACTAGAGTAATTATAAGACTTCTAAATAATTATTTTCAAATAATGATTATTCTAAATCTACAAACTTATGAAACTTTGATATTCAAGTCTTGTGACATTCATTCAAAACCTTTACTATAAACTTGATTTAAACTTCATAAACACAATCAATCCCATCTCCCATTGGAACCCTAGTCAAATCCTGAAATTTTAGAATTCTTGTCCTAGTCTTATAAGATCATACTTGAAACCTTAGACTTAAATTCCTAGGCTTATTGTGAGGATATTCTCCCTCTCAAAATCTTGCAAACTTACTCCTATCGGATACTCTTCATCAATCCAAGTGAGTATACTTAGCCCCTTTTTCCTTTCTATACTTTTGGGGTGAAACATGTTCAAAAACATTAAACTTATACAATTCTTGTACAACTATGACTAGATGCTTATTCTTATGTTAAACTTGAGACTTGTATGCTTAGATTAAACTTAAAACTAGCACATTCATTAACTTTGATCAAGCCTATAGTAACAATGATAGATCTATTGCATTTGACCAATCCACCTTGATTGATTGACCCCTTCGGGGGGGGGGGGGGGAGCCCTTGGTGATTGTTACTGAATTAAACTTTAAACTTGAGACTTATAAGGGTAACCTACGGGTTATGCCTAAACTTGGTTGGAGGGTTGAAGTGCACAATGTTTAAGATACTTGTTCTCATACTTACATTATAGAATGCATATATCATAGTGAATTGTAATTCTTTTCAAATCCTTGTTAAAACTGTGTCAAAACCTTTGTATCTCACCAACTATTTTGTAGTTGACAGATTTTTTCACATGTTTCAGGTTCTACAACATGAGACTTTATCGTGATCACATAGGATGCTTGGACCTAGAATGCTTAATCAATTAGACTTGTATTCTTGCTATGTATTTGATTTATTCCTTGTATTGGAACCTTGAAGTTATTTAATAAAACTATTTAAACTTTAATAGTCAACCTTGTGCTATTGAACAACCGCGTCCGCCCCGACGTATAATCCGTTGTCGGTTGGGGTGTGACACGATGTGTGTGAGGACTTTCAATGATAGTGTGTTACGCTTAAGTAAACAAGTGGTAGTGAAATACTATGTGATCCATGTTTGTTTGTGTGCATGTTTCTCCCTAACGGAAAAATAAGTAAAAGGATGTTTGTCTGCAAGCATGTTTTCTCCCCAACGGGAAAACAAATAAAAATGATGTTCGTTTGTATGCATGTTTCTCTCCGACGGGAAAACAAGTAAACTGATGATCGTTTGTATGCATGTTTCTCTCCGACGGGAAAACAAGTAAACTGATGCTCGTTTGTATGCATGTTTCTCCCCAACGGGAAAACAAGTAAAAGAATGTTCGTTTGTATGCATGTTTCTCCCCCCAATTTAAAACGGTAAAAGGGGCCGTGAAAACTTATCTGAGTTGTGTACGAGTAGATAGCACCACACAAGAATGCAATTGGGACCACAAGTGTTTGCCTGTGAACGGCTTACGTATGCCCTAGAATTATAAGCATAATAGTTAGGGACACATGAGATATTGTGACGATGACACGGAAGAGTGAACGTCCTAAAACATATTTAGGATCAACGGGTAAACTAACTTGTCCACACAAAATAAGGATTTCTTAATATAATAATTAAGATAAAAGTGTTTCGTGTCAAACGTCTCTAATTACGAATAATAATATATCAATATTTATTCGTGTGATTGCACTATTAAAAGTGGTTTGAGAAAATAATATAACTCCTTATATTATTTTTAAGTTTGTAGGATTAACCAAATAATCATTTATGTGGCAAAAATAATAAATATATTATTTTTTTATTCAAGAATACAAACGTGGGTAAATAATATAAATAATTACATTATTTATAAGTTTGAAGTATGACATGATAGAGATTACGTGGTGAAAATAATATATGTATATATATATTATTTTATTTGGAGTCGAGGGTTTGAGCAATAATATAAATATATTAATTAAAATGTGGGAAAAATATTAAAAACAGGTTATAAAGCCAAACCCGAGTCTACGGGTGTTTTTCGGGGCTAAAACATATAAATATATAAATATAATAACATGGGGATATGTTTTATATAAAAAAAAGAGTTTAAAAACGATTTTAACCAAAACAGGGATGGGGAGACTGGAACCCGGGTCTCCTCCCCACCAGCACACACACTTAACCAGTCCCGCCCGCTAGGGTTTGGCAAACAATCCTGGATCCAATTGCTTATAACACGTATGGTTCCTGTGTTCATCCCCCTCCCATCGAAGCCGAGCCAAACTCCCCCCTGAATCTACAGGATTCGATTACGATTGACACAAATGACATAGGGGTTTTGTTAATCGAGTCATTACGAATATGTGTGTGTTTAATTGCAAAAATAACGAGTTTAAGATCGTTTAATTACAGAAAGAAGGGCCGAAACCCTAGTTTATGAACACAATTTCGATTTGATCAAATTCGATAATAAAATCAGTTGAAAACATAGGGCTTTCAATGAGTATGGAAGTGCGAAGCTTATCATGTAGTTTAATTGAATTAAAACAGGGTCTAGGGTAGAGTTCGATTAAATCGGTTGTGTATGAACCCTAGATTCTGGTTCACACTTAGTTTGATGTTGTAAGCCCCAAAAATCCTAGGGCTTTTATTCTAGAGACTGAAACGAAGCTAATGGTGTGATTATCTACCATATTGGGATTCGAATTGGAGGTGCTCGACTAAAACAGGGTCCGACTGTGAATGCGTTGCGAGTCTGGTTCTTCCTCCGGTTGAATTGACGCGTGTAACAGCTTCAAAGGGTTTCTTTTATCGTGTGCAGAGTGTTTGTACGCGAGAATGGTATAAGGATTTGTCGAATTCGATGGATATACGACCATGGGGTCGACGGTTATAGTTTGATTAGTCATTAACTGATTTAATTCGACAATGATGGTGATTAACTTAGTATTTGTGACCTTTAATGTCATCACTCGTGCAAATTCAGTTACAATTTCAAATGAAATCGGTTATAGCATGCGAATTTGGATCAAGGGTTGATGGGTTTGACTTACAAAAGTCAACAGAAACCCAAAATTCTGATTTTTGACTTCTAAAGTCAACAGCGTTGGGGTTTGGGCTAATGACACAACTAGTCCCTGCAGTTTAGTTTAATTTTGAGAGAGTTAGTCCCTGGGGTTTGAAATGAGTTATTTAGGTTAAGATTTAACGGAATTGACTAAGTTTAGTTAACATCAAATTAAGTTATTTTGGTCAATTAGGGTCAATGACGGTCATCGATGGTCAATTTGGACAATACTGACTAATTAGGGCTATTGGTGGTCGGATAGGGTTATTGATGGTCATCATAACCTGTTTATCAAATATGTGATCGGCCAATTTCATTGCATGAATTTGACCCATTGATCTATTAGCATCTTTCGTCCATTAAAATTACTATGACCCATTGACTAATTATGGGTGACGGCCAAAATGGTAAGGGTCAAAATGGGCCATATCATCAGAACATCGGTAGATAAATCCATGCTTGACTTTTGAAAGTCAAAGAAATCCATGCTTTTGACTTTTGAAAGTCAAGGAGATCCATGCTTTTGATTCAAATCAATCCCCTGTCCAGACTAAAAAAATCTATGATTTTGACTTCCAAAAGTTAAAGAAGTCAATAAGCAACCAAATACCATAAAAACTTTAGTAACATTATAAATAAGCCTCGTGTTTAGAGGTGGAAGCTTTAACCATTTACATACAAATGGGTTGATAAGCAGTTAATCAAAATAATAAAAACAAATATGAAATTATAAGACCAGACTCAATAGTTCAAGATATGGCACATGTGGTAAAGTAGGTATATGACTTACCTGACTGTGTTAAAGAATAGTATTTTTTTTATAATATGGGAATGGTGGGGAGGTGCTATCCACTATGGGTCGGGTTGCAAACTGAAAGAAGTTGATGTGGTATTACTTATTAGCATTTAGAAGCATCAATTTAGGTTTCTGGTGCCAGACTGGACTACAAGAAATTGAAGGTTGATTATGAAGTTTTAAGTCATGATCCTACTCCAAGTAATGGAGACACTAAGGGGGTGTTTATTCAAATAGTAATACTGATGGCTAATACGGGCCGATCAGTTAGAGTTCATTCTAGTCAAAATGGTAATGGGTCAAAATGGTAATGGGTCAAAATGGTAATGGGTCAAGTGGTTTTTACTAGTCAAAATGGTAACGGGTCAAAAAGGGCTTTTTACTAGTCAAGTGCCGCCCTTTGTGGCCGAGCAGCATGATGACCACCCTCAGAGCATGAAATCAAAATTTAGCTATTAAATATGAAATCAAGATGAGGATGAGTCAGTAGCATGATGACAATCCTCAGAGCAATATTCTTAAAAAAATTTAATCGAAAAATTAAGCCACGGCCCACTAAATGTATGCACATTCAATCTAAACAAGTAAAACCATAAGTCATTATCCTTTAAACATCTGTTAAAAAAATTATCCTCTGAACAAGTAACTGATGCAACAGCCAATGAACAAGCAGTTTTTACTATTTATCTTGTATTTGTTCATCCGTTTAGGGAATCGCGTTGCTCGAATTTATTCTTGCTATGCATTCCCTAGACCAGATGTTGCTCATATTTATAGAACCAGTTGCATCAAGTAGGTAAACCAGAACAAGATAATAGAAGTGGCAAAACAATTAGCTAAGAAATAAATTAATAAAAAAGCTATTCTTATTTTGTTCTGTTTTGGTAACAGGTCAAAATCAACTAATTGTTGTTAGGTAATGATATTCTTGAAGTTGCAGTGTACATCTCATACATGTTACACATTAAAAAGTTGTTATTTAAATGTAACTAGTTTTTTCCCCCCCGCGCTTCGCGGCGGGAGTTTGGTCGGTATCAGTTTGGCTCGTTTGTGGATATAAAATTTACCTCGAACGCAGACTCGTACGGTATAGGAAAAAATAATAATGATAGGACCCCAATCTTGTTTAAACTGTATTGTTTCACTTAAAAAATTGTATCGGAAATAATATCATATTACCGGCTCTTTACATCATTCAATAAACATCTAATATTATTGGTGGATGCATGTTATTTATATTCAACAAATCAATTTGCTTTAATATTTTTAACACTTGACACGAACCATTTGCTATAATATTTCTAGCACTAAAAAAACAACTTTTAAGAAAAAAATAAATTCATAAGAAATTAATGAATTAAATTCCTTGAATTAAAAATCAAAAAACCATGAAAGGGGGAAGTCTCGAACCCGGGTGTATTGGTTATGAGGGCATTTGTAAAACCAATTGCTCTAGCCTCTACTTTGATGATCATCACCATACCATTTATTTAATCATAAAGAGAAACAAAAGTATTAAAACCCTTACCATTCATTTCCTAAGATAATTCAATAAAAAGGATAATTTTGTTCATCCTTAATTATGCAATAATCTATACTAATAAATAAAGGTTTGAGATGGCACATGTTACTTCCTAGTTCTTTCTCATTTTTATTTTCTCGTCTCTCTCTTCTATTAAATACTATTTTTTAGTTTCTCTCTCCTATTAAATAATATATATTAAGAAACATAACAAATTTAATTATTGATAGTTATTATATATTAACTAAACTAGGTTACACACCCGTGTATTACACGGGGTTTGATTAATGAAATACTAAAAATTTATTAATAAGTGAAAAAAACAAAGGAAATAATTGAGAAAATAAATGAAATATTTATAAAGTAAATATTAATAAATAAGATAATAAATAATTGAGAAACAATAGGTGAAAAAAATTTCAACCAGTTACTTATTTATTTGATATAGCTTGGTCTCATAAGAAAATAAGCGGGAAAATTTTCAAAGTCTTACAAGAATCTTGAGCTCACTGAATTGTGACACGTGACTAATTACTTATTTATTAGGTATAGTTTAGTGTGAAATATAACTAAAAATTTATATTATTCTCATTATAATATAACAATCTAAATATAATTATTTGCATAAAATTAAAACTTAGTGAGACTTTTAATCGATATGTCTTCTCATTTTATACTACTTTTATTTTATTTTAACCGTTTAACCCGTTAGAGAAAAAACATAATTCAAATCGATCCGTTCATAAGAAAATAGTTCGAAGTTGCCACATATACAAAACATATCTATACTATATAACAAATAAAGGTTTTACAATTCCACATGTCACCACCATATTCATTTTTATATTTTTTTCCCGTCTCTCTCTTAATAAATACACTTTCATATTTTAATAATAATAATATATTTTTAAACTAATTATTAATTATATTAATAAAACACATTTATTTTAAATTATCTCATATTATAAGAAACTTTGAAATGTAATTACGTAGCTTACGTTTTCAATCAAATAGTAAATGAAAGTCAAATTACATTAAATAATATTTAATATATTTTTGAAACTCAATTACATATTAATTTTTACATTTTTTTTAATTTGTTTTCTATTATTAGTATATGTAATACATTTTTTCACCTATAAAGATTTAAAAATTTTATACATTGATATTTTTTCACCCTTTGTAACATATAGGTTCTAAACTAGTCTATACTAATAAATAAATATCTTTTAGAACACGTGGAACTCCATGAGGGCGTCAGCCTAAATTTCCCGCCAAAACCCATTACGCATTTTTATTAAGCACGCGGATCCTATGACCCGTGTTTATGACCCGCTCACGATTTTGAAGAAACCCTAATTCAAGATCTATCGGCCAATACTCAACCCCTTCCATTCATCGCAGGTTTGTTTTAACCTTTTTGTTGATCTTTCTTTGTTTTCGATCATCTTCACCGGTGATTCTCCAACCTTACTTTTGTAACCATTTTCGTTCACTATTCTGAAATTTATGGTGTTCTTACAGGGAAGGGAGGCGTCAAGTGAACGATTTTCGATTAAGAACGAAGGTATGCATTTGATTTTCAATTGAAGAAACCTGTAACCCGACGATTGACGGACACAGGGTTTCGATTTTCGAAGTTCAATTTTTGTTGTTTAACTTGTCTTTGTTTCAATTATTGACTACATGATGTTTGATGCTCTTATGTTCTCAATTTTAGTTGATTTATTTTGGAAAACACCGCATCTAAGAAAGGGAAAAAAGAGGAGAAACCCCAAAATTGGGAATGTTTAATGTGGCAGAGAAGAGAGGGATCAAGGTGAGGAGAAAACTCTTTTAACTCACAAAAATTGGAATTGCAGGTCAGATTGTCAACGTATATTCCTGGTGATCGTTTTCATTTCCTGGTGATGTTTTTGAGCAAGATTCTTGAGTAATTAAGTTCCTTATCTCTAAATAATCCCCAAATTTAAAGTTAGAGATTAGATATATAAGTTTGTAGTGATTTTTCTGAAATTTATACTTTTAAAGATGATTGTAGCTTAAAAACATCATCATTCATGATTATGGATTACTATAACTCATCATCTTTGAAAATCTAGCTGATAGAAAGAACTGGGTTTCTTCGTGTTTTTGAATAAATTGAATGATCTGACCTAGATTAGGTTTTTAAGCCTAAAACTTAAAGTACTATAAAACCTAAAACTCTAATTTCTTCATGAAAAAAAATTCGTTTACAGTCAGTGGCGGAGCTTGAGAAAAAAAAGCAGGGGGGGCCGAGATTTTTTTTTCCTATCAGGGGGGCCGGAACTATAAAATTTGCGGCCGAATACTATAAATTAACACTACTGAGCATTTTTTTCCCTATAGGGGGGCCAGAACTATAAAATTTGCGGCCGAATACGTATAAATTAACACTACTGAGCGAAAAATCGGGCCCTCACAAACCTCCGCCCCTGTTTACAGTTGGTGTTATATTTATGAACAACTGAATAAATTATTCATTATTTTGTAAATATATATGCATTATTTCAAGAAGAGTCTTTCAGTATAAACACATGTACTAAGAAAAGTCAAAAGTATTATTTGAATCTACCTAAGCTCAAAGGTTTTAGTGAAACTTTATGAGTCTAAAAGCTATGTTCATGCATACCAAATGAAATGGTTTAGTCTTTACCTAGAAAAGCTTGATGTTTGGAAGACATATTCCATGTTATGACATTGTTTGTTGATTGGATCACTTATATTCTGAGTGCTTATATCATTAAAATCGGGTAATTATCACTATATAGTTATATTCAGATTTTAAGGATACAGTTTTCTTTTTTACTTGATGCGTTTAGTGAGTTTAGCCCATTGGCGTAGCGTAGATCACTTTTAACTTTATATTACATCTTTTCGAGAATTAGGCTCGCAGATTCATGAATTTTCTGCTGTTAGACTATACCTGGATTGCTTATGGCTTTGTTTTCTTACGCAGGCGTAATGTAAGGCATTATCTATGTTGCTGTTAGTTTTTATGGTTGCATCTCTCAAGTAGCCAGGTCTGTTTTGTCAAGGTGGGTTCTCACAGTTGTTGTTTGAAAATGGTTTTATAGTTGTCACACTTGTGCCTTTGAGCCTGCTACTCCTTTTTCTCTTGGAAATTGACTTTTAGATTGTGCATAAATATAAGTTTTTTACTATCTATCAAGTTGTATTTTAAATAGTTATATAATGAAGAGGTGTTTTGACTAGCGTGACTTTTGTAAAATACATTCTCCAGTGAGGCCTTCAGACGGATCATAATAATAAAAAAAAATCTTATGGGCTATTTTAATTCTACTCATCTACGTTCAGAAAAGAAAATCTATAATTAATAAATAAATAACCTTTTAAGCTAGGTGTCTGTGAGTCAGATTTTTTATTTTTTATTTTTGCATTATTACGTATTTTCAGTTATATGAAGTATGTATAAATTTATGAAATATATCGTTTTCATTATTCATCCCATGTAATACACGGGTCTCTAACCTAGTGTATATATAATAGACAAAGAAGGTTTGAATTTCGTTATAATAAATTAATAAAAAAAGATATTCTTATTTTATAACCCTTCACAATCTTTTTGGACACAAAAAAGAATGATGTGTGATGACTCGTTCACCACAAGAACACTAAAAGTTTTACTAAACCAAGACATAATGTATCATCAACGAATTAAACGATTTTTTAGATTTTCCTTGTTAAATTATAATTATATTATAAACCAGCACCCACATAAAGTCTAGCAGGAGTAGTAAAATGAAAGCAATTGAATCATTTAAAATGCAATCTTAATAAGAGTTGCATTTAAATTTTCAGAATGCAACCTTTCTAACAAAAGTTACAAATGTCAATAAAATTTACAACTTTTAAATAAAAAGGTTGCAAATTCAATATAATTTTGCAACTTTTTTTAAAGTTGCATTAAATCTTTTAATGCAACTTTTATGTTCAACAAGTTTGCATTAGATTCAAATACAACTCATTTGAAAAATGTTGCTTTCAAAAAGTTACATTATGTCTATTTTCTAGTAGTATACTAATTGGACTTTAATTTTTTGGAATAACTTTTTTTTGTTAACTAATGATTAATTGATTATTATACATTTAGGTCTAAAATTTTAGCTACATAATTTATTAGTTTCGTATAAAATACTTAACATTCAAAAATAAATATTATCCTAAAAATACATAAATGCAAATATGTGTAACATATCATGCACACAATATATTAAAAAAGTTCATATATATACGTTCGGTTCGTTTTTTCGGTTTTCAAAAAATATAAAACCGAAACCAAACCGTAATTTTTGGTTTTCAAAAAATACAAAACCGAACTGTCGGTTTTTAGTTTGGGTCAGGTTTTTTGGTGCAGTTTTTTCGGTTAATTCGGTTTTCTGCTCACCCCTAAGGCGTATAACGGATGTCAAAATAAGGGTTGGGGCGTCTGTATATTAGGACCCTTTATTAAATTAGATAACGATCTTTAATAAAACTACTTCTTTTTCAAAATATAAATAATAAGAATTTACATAGAAGCTTGTAGGGTTCCACGTAATAATGATTTAGTGAAACCCTTTAAGTGTGTGTAAATTGTAATTGTAATGATAGTTGTATGACATTAGGGTTACACTATGGGTTATATATAATAATCATATCTACATAATATTACCTCCAATTATTGCTAATTAAAACATGATCTAATATTCCCCGCAAGCTAAGGGCGGGGAGTGATCTGTAGTTTGGACCGTAAGAGCATGAATTTTTGAGCCGACAATGGTTTTGTGAAGATGTCTTCAATCTCATCGTCCGTCGACATAAACTGTACATTGAGTTTTCCTTGAGCCACTTTTTCACGAACAAGGTGAAATTCAATTTCAACATGCTTTGTTCGTGCATGAAAGACTGGATTAGCTATAAAGTAGGTTGCACCGAATTATCAAACTAGAGTGTGAGATTAGATTTTGTGTCTATCCCAGGTTCTCAAATAAGAGCTTCTAGCCAGGTTAATTCTTCAACTGTAACTGCTAGAGCTTGGTATTCTGACTTAGTGGATGACCTGGAAACGGTTTTCTATTTTCGTGTGGTCCAAGAGATAAGGTTAGAACCCAAATAGATAGCAAATCCCTCGTAGACCGACGGTCATCCAGGCACCTAACCCAATCAACATCTGAAAAGGATTGAACATCAGAGAAGGCCTGGAGAGTAAAGCCAAAATTGTGACGAATGAGTATACCATGATTGATGGTGCCCTTTAGAAACCAGAGAAATCTTTTGACAGAAACCAGTGAATGTCTGAAGGGGCATGCATATACTAGGACACTTTGTTGGCGGCGAATAGAGGGATGTCGCCAAGAGATAAGACTTGTGAAGTGCTCATCGGAGAAGAGAGTGGTTTGGAATCTGAAAGACCAGCTCGTTGAAAGACTTCGTAGATATATTTTCGTTGACACAGCAGATATCCCGGCCTTGGTGCACAATTTCAACGCCCAGAAAGTAGTCAAGATTGCCAAGGTCTTTTAGTGCATAAGCATGACTGAGTTGTTTGATGAGTGTATTGACAACTTTGGTGTTGTTACTAGTGACGATGATGTCATCAACATAAACCAGAATGTACAGGATTGTGTGCCCATACTTGTATGCAAATAGAGAAGGATCAATTTTGAAACCTGTAAATCCGAATTTGTGAAGAGCTTGTGATATGCGATGAAACCATGCCCGTGGGGCATGTCTGAGGCCATATAAAGATTTTTGAAGTAAACAGACATGATTCGGATGTTTAGGATCAACGAAGCCTTGTAGTTGTCGAAGGTAGACTGTCTCTTTAAGGACACCAAGTAAAAAGGCATTGCGAATGTCCAGTTAACAAAGCGACCATTGTTTTGTAACAATAAGGGATAGAACCACTTTGATGGTGGTAGATTTGACAACTGGACTAAAAGTGTTAGGAAAGTCGACCCCTGGTTGTTTTGGAAACCCTTTGCTACAAGGTGAGCCTCGTATCGAGTGACAACTCCATTTTGTCATTCTTTAACTTGTATACCCACTTGCAGTCAATAACATTAGTGTTTGGAGTAAGAGGAACTAAAGGCCATGTGCCATTTTTTAACAAGAGCTGAAAATTCGTCGGCAATGGCAGGACGCCACTCTGGATGTTTGTTTGCAATCGTAAAGGAAGTGGGCACAGGAAGAGAGGAAGTGGATGTGGAGACATGATTAGCATAATGATTACAGGAACACGAGGTTTGGGATGTTGGTAGAGATTGGAAGGAAGAGGACATGGAGGAGGAAATGGTGGTGTAGGAGAATGTTATGATGACAAGGAATTATAAGAAGATGACGAAGGATTTGAAAAAGTAAGAGATGGTGGAGGGGTTGGTTGAGGAGGTGTAGGAGATGAGGGTTCAGGATTGTCTATTGGAGGCAATGGGAAGTCAGCAAAGGAGGTGTATGTGTTGGATTGTGGACGAGGAGGAGAGATTGGGTTGGAGTGTACAAAAGGGTAGTGATAACCATGGTGTGGAGGACTGTAGCCTAGATGCGATATGTGGACAGATCAATATAGGTGTGATATGTGGATGGATCAAGACACCGTTAACCATGGTGTGGAGGACTGTGGCCTAGAAAAATGCAAGGCGTGGAGCAAAAATCTATCTAGTGACAATTGTATGTTCGAAGATGGGGAAAACATTGTTCAAAAGAGTAATTAGGAGAGCGGTTGAACATATGTTCAAAAGGTGAAAGACGAGAAGATGTGCCAGAGGGCATGCGGTTGATGGGTAATCGGCTATGTCAAAGGCAAAATGCCGGAAGTGTCGAGGAACGGAAGACTGAGCCATAAGTGTTAGGCCAGTTTCGATAACATGGCGATGGCGCCATTCACCAACACCATTTTGTTCGCTAGTGTGAGGGCAAGATAATCCATTAACAATGCCAAGAGAAGTAAATAAAGATGTCAAGGGTTGGAATTCACCACCCCAATATGTTTGAACGTTTTTAGTTTTTATATTAAATTGACATTCAACCATTGTACAAAGTTTTTGAAAGTAAGATAAACATTTGATTTCTGAGTTAAGGGAAAAATCCACATATAATGAGAGTAATGATCAACACATAACATGAAATAACGATGTCCATCAAAAGATAACACAAGTGCAGGTCCTCAACCTTCATAATAAACTAAATCAAGAAAGTTAGAATTGTGAAAAGTAGAATTACGTAAAGACAATTTTGTGGATTTGCTTAAATGGCAAGCGGTACATGTAATTGAAGATAAGTTTGTAGTAATAGGGAGAGAAAAACTGGAAAGCATAAAATTGAAAACACGCTGATATGGATGACCAAGCTTTAGGTGCCAAGCAGTGGATGAAGTCCGGGTAGCAGAGAAGGCGATCTTATGAAGAGACCGAAGTTGAGGAAGGCGAAGAGAGTAGAGACCTTGTTCACTAGGGCTGGTGAGCAGGGTAGTGAGTGTAGACTCGTCCTTCACGACAAAGGAAAGAGTGAAATTCAAAAAAAGATATGATTATCTAGACAAAATTTTTGGACAGGTAGAAGACTTTTCCTAATTTTAGCAACATGAATAAAGTTAGATATAGAAAATGTTTTGGTTAGAGAAGAGAATTTAAAGGAACCGATATGAAGAATAGGAAGTCCCTTACCATTACCAACATTGAGCGAGTCATTCTATAGTATGCCTCTAAACTGTCAAGACTTGATAAATATAGTGTTACATGACTGTTGGTTCAAGTGTCAGGATACCAGGAGATGAACGCATATCTGCAAAGTTGGAATGACTATCTACACAATTGGCTGTAGGATTGGCACAAAATGTTGATGGGTCAAGGTGTGGATAATTACTTGGGATATGATCATTTCCACATCTGTTACAGGAACCATAAACCATGTTATGATAAGATGCTTAAGAGAATTGATTGCAACCGCGTCCTCTATTGTTGCCACATGAGGTGCCATGACGTCCGCGATTGATGTTTCCATGATTGTAGGGTGGAAGATAACTGTAAAAAGCTTGAGGAGCAGCAGTATTGGGCAGAAGTTGAAAGCCATGTTGAGTTGCCATTTATTGAAGCACCATGAGTTGTTGGGATAACTGAGTTTGGATAGTCAGAGCAGATCCAGATGAAGAAATTGTAGTTGCAGTAAAAACAGATGCAGTACCTGGTTGAGGAGGCTTTGTAACCATATACTCATGATCGCTGAGAAGACCATAGAGTTTAGTGAAAGTCAAAGGAGATGAACGGGTAAGCATGGTGGATTTGATGCCGTTGTATTTCATAGCCCGGAGATGACAAACAGAACAAGGTTTTATTTTTGACCGGTTCACCAATGTTGGCAAGTGTAGATGCATACTTTTGTGCACGACTTAGGCAAACAAGGGTCATCCCTCTTCATTTGAAGCTTAAGAAGTTGTGTCTTAAGCGTACACTCTCGTGAGGAAGTGTATGGAGCGTAGGCACGTGCAAGTGATTCCCAAAGTGCACGAGATGTGGTACCTTGAACATGAGAAAAGGATGCCTCAGAAACTGTGGAGATAATGATCATGCAAATGTGTGCATCATTAGAGAGCCAAACGAGATAGCTTGGATTTGGTTGTGGTACTGCAGTTGCGTCAGACCTAGATGGTAACAGATGATCGGGACAAGGTATGGATCCATCAACATAACCAAATAAATTAATAGTGAAAAAGAAACGGTTCAATCATAGTTTTCCGGCACCCGTAATTAGTCGGTGACAGTGTGAACGCGAACCGGTGGGAGTTGTGTGTAGCCTTCTCTAGGGACGTAAATGAAAGTAGGGGTCATCAAGTTTGAATATTTTGGACAAGACCTTAACTTTCTCACGAGACAAAGAACTTTCGTAGAAAACTGTTGTGTTTTCGTGTGGACTAAACTTTCACATGAAATTGTGTTACTTTCGCATGAAACTATAAAAAACTTTCGTGTGGCTTGGAATTGTTGAAACTTTCGTACGAAGGTTGTAACTTTCGTGTGGCGACAAACGAAAGTTGAGACTTTCGTGAAAAACAAGTAAGCGAAAGTTTAAACTTTCGTATGGAGCAAGTGAGATAGATTAAGGTTCTAACCAAAGAGATGATGGCGGCTTTGTGTAGCAGCGGTAGAGTTGTGTCTTTAGACTGTGTCAATGAATCAAATGAATATAGATGTGTTTCTGTGTGAAACAGCAGCAGCGACGACGGTTGTAGTGATATACATCGGCGACGATGCTATTTTGAGCGACGAAGACAGCGAACGGCGGCGACGACGCTATTGTGAGCGACGAAGACAGCGAGCGGCGGCGGTGACACTATTTTGAGAGACGAAGACAACGGTGGTCCGATTGTAATCAGTGGTGGCAGTGGTGATGGTTCCTTGGCTCTAATACCAAGTGAAACCTTTAAGTGTATGTAAATTGTAACCGTATGACATTAATGTAGGTTATATATAATAACCATATTTAGATAATACTACCTCCTAATATTGCTAATTAGAATATGATCTAATATATTTTAACAAACTCTAAGTTTAATATATGGATACCTCTTTATTAAAGTTAGATTTCTATTATTTTAGACTTCTATATCATGTGACTTTGTTGTATCCATCCGCTGGCATTTGATTCAATAGTGTTATTTCTCCACGGTAGGTGTTCATGCTTCTTTAATACAAATATTTAATACAAATAATGTTGTAACCTATAGATTTAATATCTTTACACATCACACAATGTTCATTCATAAATTAAAGTTATTGAAGTATTAATATATTTTTTTTGTCTTTAATTATTTAAATATGACACATTAACCCATTTCGTGGTGGTGTTACATTGCCCTTCCTTTTCTCAACGACGAAGACAACTCTCGATCATAGGTATCTCATCTCTATATATGAGATCCTCATCACTTGCTTCGACCCACGTACCTTAAAACATAGAATCAATCGACACATCAAATCTCGAGATAACTTATCTGTAGGTTTTCACGATGAACGAAGAGGATGTTAGCTTGCTTTTTAATTTGTCTGTGGTTTAAGATACAAATTCATATCATTTTATGGTTTGTTGTTGTATGAATATCTATCGAGTCTTGCCACAAAGTTATCGTAGCCTAGTTGTTTTTAGACATTATTGAAAACCATTTTATCTTCATATACCTTAGGCTAAGGGGAGTACCCTGTGAAAACACCTCCGTGGCTGAGGTGGGTGGCGTGGAACACCACGCCCACCTGGCGTGGACCATGGCGTGAAAGTGGAGCTGTGGAGTTCAACGGGTGTGGTGTTCCATATACATTTGCATCACCCTACATAACAGCTCGAAAGAATACGACGTGTAATGTACATTTGCATCACCCTACATAACATGATCATTGAGGATGAATGCCGGGCAATTTGCGAGTTCAACGGAGAAGAATTTGAAGCGACAATTGGATTAGAGGAAGTTAGCGAGGCCAACAAATTGTAAACGAACAATATAAATGCAACTGTGGAATACACAACAATCTTCATCATGAGTTGGTGCTTCATCTCGACTCGGGCAACAATTAAAGTCTAGTTTTAAGTTGATTATTAAGTTTTTTATGTATTTTTATTATATCCTTTTTTTATTATTAATGTATTTTTTAGTTATTAATAAAAAATATTATTTTCTTTTTAATTTATTAATGCTTTTATATTAATTATTAAAAAATTTAATATTAAATTAAATTAGAAAAAGAAAATAACGTGGCGGTGTGGAGATGTGGAACCATTTCCCTCAAATGTGGAGGGGTGTGGAAAAGCTGTTGAATCTGATTTGCCGCTGACGTGGAGGGGTGGAAATTGTGGGTAGTATCCTTAGCCTAATTAGTGTTTTTTTACTATCTGATTTACTATCACATTTTTGTTTGGCATTTTGAAATATGATTATCTTAATAATTAATGTTTTTTAATGGCTTACGGTTAACACCTAGACCTGTGAAGGGTATTGGCCAAATTCCCCTCGTTAGGACCCCTTGTCAGGATTCGAACCTATAACCTCCACAAGAGGAAACCTTTTACAGGGAAAATCCCCTGACCACTAGACCAGGAGCCTGATGACGCTTAATAGTGTTAAACTTGAACTTTGTTACTACTTAATCAGCGTTGGACTTACTTGAGTCGGATACTCGTCGGTAATCCATCTGTTATAGTCTTTTTTCTCTATGTTATGGTGTTGTCGGTAACCATTCGGTAATCAGGGAGTAACGACGTGTTCTTTTAATTTTCAATTTTCTATATTTGGGGTCCATCGATGATCTATCGGTAATCATTGACAGACCCTGTTCGTCTATGATACTCATTCTTCTTATAGTGTTCTGAAACAAATAATTATTAATTAATCTAATACGTTATTTAGAAACAACTTGCTATCATCTAACAATAATTTCATTAAGATTTTGATTGTATGAAAAATGTTAGTTTCTTATAACTCTCATGACATGAAGAGTTGTACCTTTGTCTTTTTATGAATTTCCATGGATTCATTTTACTAAATTTATGTTAAATATAATTTTCTTTATATAGCAAGTGAAAGTGTAAGGTGTCCAAACCTTCGGTATATAATTTCCTCAAATAGACAAAGCAAAATCCTAGTACCTTTATACAATGTCACATTCTAGGGTACACCAATTTGTTTTTAGGATACAATCTTTTGTTATTTAATGGCATCTTTATTTATTTTATTTCACTAGGTTGAAATCCCGTGTATTACACGGGTTGAATAAATAAAATATTATATACTTAGTAATAAAAATTTTATATTTTTAAAACCCGTGTAATACACGGGTTTAATAAACCGGTATATTAAATCGGTTGAATAAAATATAATGTACTTTGTTAACAAACACACTCGTCAAAATATGTCTTTAAAAATTTAATTTGTCGTGACAGTTATAAGGTCTGTTAAGTTAGTTTTTAAAATAATTTTTTTTCAACTGAGTATTAATTTTTTAATTTAATTGATAAATGTTAGTTCATATTAAATTCATTTGATTGATGATATAATAACTATTTATAATTAAATAATAAGTATCCTTAGTTAGATTTATATTAAAAATCTAAAAATAAATTCTTTTAATATCGTTATTCAATATGAGAGAGAGCGCGGGAAAAAAATGATACAAATGAACCAGAAAGTGACACGTGTCAATATAATTTTATTTATTAATATAAAGTATATTATTTAATATTATTATTTAATAGGAGAGAAAAACAGAAAAATTAATATTCAATAGAAGAGAGAGGCGAAAAAATAAAGCTGAGGAGTAACCAGAGAGTGACACGTGTCCCTCATGGTTTTCCTTTATTATATAGTATAGATTTTTAATTCTAAAATTAAAAAAAATTATCTAAATTTTTGGATGTTTTTTTCTGTTTAAATATACTTTTTTCTTTTCATTTGGATATTAAAAGAAAAATTCACGTCTAAATTTTCATACAAAAAATTTGTTGAACAAGATCTTCAATTCTACTCTAAACCAAATATTGCTTCTGTTTTATTTATTTTTTATTTTTTTTAGTTTTAAATTCATGTTGGGTTAACCAAAAGCCCAACCCTCGAAATTTATTATGACTTGCGAGTTGCGACACCAAAATCAAAACAAAAGAATCATATACCTTAATTGGCTCGAATCAATGGACTTTGGTCAAGTTTGATACAATTTGGCGAATATAAAAAGGATTTAGAATAGAACCAATAAAATTAAAAGAATAAAAATATATGTTGTTGGTTTGTTTTGTGGATATCTTATTTTTATAATTAAATATTTTGATAAACTAATCTTACATCTATTATTTTATTTTACACGTGCTATGCTCTAACATCAGCAATGACGTAGATTACGAACAACTTTACAATTGTCTGGCCGATCACCATAAACCTCGTCATCCTTCCCCCACGGATCGCAACACAATCTCTTTCCTCTCTCACAGAACTTTTTTCCATCTCTCATGGATGGTCCGTAACCATGGACGAGGAAACCTCTCTCCTCACTATATCCGTAGTTTCTCTAACATGATCTCTTTTTCACATTTGTTATTCATGACTCCAAAATCTTCTTGTTATAAATGTTCTTAAAAGATTCAACTTTATAGGACTAGATTGTTTAATATTGTATCATGCTTTATAAGATTATACCCTTTTATTCTACATAATTAGAATATTTTATATAATATTATCAATAAATTATCCAATTAATAACACGACATTAACTATTCATCGCACGTACTCTGATTGGTCCACGCAGCCATTAAAACGTAACTTCCTTTACATTTATATATTTTATGTAAGAAATAATTAACAATAGAAAGCTTGGCCTAGGTGGTTAAATCATCATATGCTGTAAGAGATGTGATCAGTTCGAACTCCACCCCACCAGCTTTCCTTAAGTTTTTGATGAATATGGCCATCCAATATTACTATAATACCCCTACAATATTTTACAAGTTAGAATACTTTTAGCGTTTTATATTTTTTTAATTTGTTATTTTAAACTCTCAAACAAACATTTTTTTTCTTCTGATTCCATTACTTACGCAAATTCCTTTACATATTCCTAACTAACTTAATCCCTAAGATCGGTGTCCAATTACATGTTTTTTCATTTTTTTATTCTTTTTAATTTAATGTTATATAATTAATTGT
Source organism: Smallanthus sonchifolius (assembly GCA_023525975.1). Lineage (NCBI taxonomy): Eukaryota > Viridiplantae > Streptophyta > Magnoliopsida > Asterales > Asteraceae > Smallanthus > Smallanthus sonchifolius. Next base: position 17,300,993 of record CM042020.1, read on the forward strand.
CCCCATTAAAACAACAATGTGGTTTTGGTTAAGTCGTGTGAGCATAATCCTTAACTTCCTTGATATGGTTTAGGTCCCGGGTTCGAGCCCTCCGGCCACAAAACTTTTTTTTATTGTTTTTTTTGTTTTTTCTTTTCATTATTCCTTTTTACTACTAGGTTATTTTTTTTCATTTTATTATTTTTTTTAATTATTAGACGCAATATGAGAGACGTAATACATTTTTATATCTGTTCTTCGATCTCCAAAACTGATCCGTCTCAAATTCGTACGCTACTTTTAGTGTCAAAGCAAAAACTTTTTTGTTCTTTTTTTTTATTAGCCATAGTCTTATATGTTTTTTTATGTACCTAACTATTTTTTAATTATTAGGCGCAATGTAAGAGGCGTAATACATTTTTATATCTATGTTTTGATTTCTAAAACTAATCCGCCTCAAATTCGTACGTTACTTTTATGTACTTAGATACGTTAGTGTCAAAGCCAAAAAAAATTTATTTTGTTTTTTTATTAGCCATATCTTATATGTTTTTTATGTACCTAACTATGTTTCTTTTGTAACCGCCTTAACCGTTTAAGGTTCGCTTCACGCCACAGAGTGATGGAGTTCGAGTTAGATTACGTTTCGAGTCCGCCGCAACACGTGACGGGTAAAGATCCTAGTCTTACTTATTTATCAAAAACTCTAACCTAATTCTAATCGCTATCTATTTCTTACTTAATATTTGAAAATTAAGTTTTTTTTATATATAATTATAACAAAAATTTTATGACACTGATCTACTTCTTCTAGGAAAATAATATTGGTATTAATATCGACTTTATAAAATGGTTATTTAATAATTATGATAATCGAAGAAAAAAAATGGGTCTTAAACTAAGGGGTCGGTGTTACCGGAATCAGTATTTACTTTCATGGTTTTTGATCTATGTAAAACACGTATCCATATCTTTTTAGACATATCACAAGTTTATTTTTTGAGTTTTCTCTTTCGGTTATTATAGCGAGTGTCACCACCATACTGGTATCGTAAAGAACCGAACTGATACCAATTAAATTTCCACCGCGTAGCTCGGAAAAATGCCACTATTTTAATACAAAACTTTATAAAAATATTTTACTCTCTTCAAAAAAAGACCCAATTCCCAATTTCCATTTTGAACTTATCAATTCATTCAATCCGATAAAGAACCTTGAATTTGCTATAAGTAAATAAAAAAAAATTCATTTGGATTAAAAGAAAGCAAGGATGAGAATCTAAGAACAACATACAACATAATAAAATAATAACAAGAAAGAAGCAAGAATAAAAATAAAATCTTGCTGGGATTTATTGCCAAAGCGTTCTTGATCTCTTGGAGGTCGTTGAAGATGGACTGATCTGAGGCACCATGAAGCAATTCCCGTTGTCGGACATCCAATTTCTGGTTGATTTTGGGCCGCCGTTTGTCATCTTATTAAAATTGTTGTAATTATTTTGACCAAATACAAGTGACGATCCGTTAATTGTTTGATCTCCAAATCCCATATTTGAACCGAATTCCAATTGTTGAAGCCCATGAGCATACCGTGACGGCGCCGCCGGCAGTGGTGGTGCCTGTGGAACCCATATCCCCATGGATTCCGGCGAGAAAGAACTGTTCAAGCTCCCATCTAGTAGATCAACCGCCCAAATTGGCCCCGGATCATTATCACCAACCTGTTATTAATTTCCTTAATTTTATCAATAACTTCAGATTAATTAAAAATAGGTGTTTCTGATTAGAGATGAGATTGGTACCATTACCACCGGTACCTGACCGAACCGGTATCGTTTCGCAAATTACCGAAATCGAGCTTACTTTTAAACCAAATACTATAATCAATAATTTTTAGATTAATTGAAAATAGGTCTTTGTGATTAGAGATGAGATCGGTACCGGTATCTGGACCGAACGGTACCGTACCGTAAATTAAAGAAATGGTAATCAAGCTCCCTTTTAAACCGAATAATATTGTAACGATGATAGCAGGCCGGTACAAAAATACTGATACTGAAATCATGGAAAAACATATACCGGTAGGTCAAAGCCAGTACGGTACTGGTATTCGGTTAGAAAATCTCATCTAAATTTGTGATTGGTTATTAAAATTAAAAAAAGTGTGACGGTAACGGACCTTGGAGAGATTCGCCGGAGGATCAAGAAAATCTTCAACGTGCCAACCGGGAAGCGTCTCAATCAAATACTCCGATATGCTACTCGTGGATGACCCACGACCCGACCCGTTTGACTCTTGGTGGCACTTCGTAGTTTCAATACTAGTCTGATTCACGATCGGCGGAAGCGGGACGACACCGTTTTTAGTGGAAGGCAAGGCCGCCGGAGGAGTCGAAGAAGAATATACAGAAGCCGTCGGAGACAGTTTAACTCCGGTGAGAAGAAACCGGTTGTGGTTTTGTGTGTGTTCGTTGACTTTATGAATCGCCACATCACAATCTTTACAAAGGATCGCTCTGTCCTGTTGACAAAACAAGAAGGCTTTTTTCTCCTGACAAATATCACAGAGCGGTGAGTCTTTCGGTGAAGGGTGGAGGAGGGAGAAACGTGGGTGTTTTCTGACGAGCTTGTTGGCGTGGTGCACGCGGTGGTCGCAGGCGGAGCAGAGGGCGGCCTCGTCGGCGGGGCAGTAGACTGACGCCTCGTTTTTGTTGCAAACGTCGCACTGGATCTTCATTGATGGCGGTGGCGGTGATGGTGATGGTGATGGTGGTGGATGCTAAAAATAAAAGAGGTTATGGGTGTTAGGGGCAATAATAATATAAAAATGGAAAGAGGATGAAGATGAAAGTTGAAAACCAATATAATGGGGTGGGTGGAAGGAAGCCACAAGTCGTGATGATGGAGCTTTTGTTTTTTTAACTAGATACTCCTAATATTAGATGAAATAGGTTGTAATAACGATCCCTATAGTTTAGTTACTTATGGACTACACCTTACCTTTTATACTTTGGTAGTGTACCGGATCCACGTCCAGCGCGACGTCCACCCTTCACATACGTAAATAAAAACACGTCCCTGTTACATATGTAAATTTGCCTCAAAACCCGTGGTCTGAACCACGCCCTTGTCCCTCACGTCCAAAACGCCCCATTGGCGCAGTGTTCACGCCCAAAAATGCTGTCACGTTGGTTAAAATCACGTCTAGGATGTTGGACAACTACAGGTGGCCTTATAGTTAGTTTCTATGGTTTGGCTATGATAACTAGGGGTATTCATTATTCGAATCACACTCGAATAACCCGAAATTCGATTCGAATAAATAAGTCGAATTCGAATTTGAATATATATTATTCGAACCTATCCTAATAACCTGAATAACATATATACAATATATTTTTACTATTGTGCTTGTAACTTGTTTAATTGTTTTGGGCTTGTCTAATTGGGGCCAATCTAAAAAATGAAAAACCTAATCCCTAATTCCCTATCATTCACTGGTCATCGATCGATTCAACTCATTCAAAATCCGACATTTATACGTCTTAACCTAGAACTCGATAGTCCTTGACCATCATTCAAGCAACGACCTAATTTGCTATCTTGTATGACTCTTTATGTTGATTTTGCAATTATGTATGTGTTAGATTGTTAAAAGTTTAGTAAAATACTGATTTTTTGTAGTTTTTATATTATTTTTATTTTTTTCCTTATTCGAATAAGTCGAATAAACTTAAATTCGACTCGAATACGAATAAGCTTATTTGAATCGGTTTATTCAAATATTAGTCGAATTCGAATATAGTTTTCAAATCTTCAAATTCGAATAACCCGAAATTCGTCTTATTCGACTCGATGAACACCCCTACTGATAACACATTTAGTCTAAATTTGTAGGATCGTGAAAGTACAAGATGATTCTGTTCTTAGTTGAAATTGGCGGAAACAATAACAACTACACAAGTATAATCGAGTAAACAGAAAAAATACTTATAAGAACACTGTTGTATTAAGCTTTTGCAAATAAACGATTACAAATAAAAACTCAATCAAAAAGCACACATACAATGAAGTGTTTACACAGTATTTATACTCACTTAGAATCAAGACAGACCCTTGATTCTAAGGATCAGATCTAACACAGACCGTTGATCTTTTGTATAAAGCTAACTATTACAAGTTTAGTCTAAACTAGCTAACTTTATTGAAGCGTCTTCTTTATGCATTATTACTTGCATGCTTGGAGAAGAGCATTGTTGTCCGTCATTGGTTGTGCCATTGAGGTTCCTTCTGCTTTGAGTGTGTCAGTTGCTTTTGCAGAAAGTTGTCAGTGACGCTTGGCATGGATAGTCAGCTGCAACGATTTATCTTCAAGGCACAAGGCTGTCAGCAGCAAAGATGAGGATCAGCAGCAAGATGTGACCATCCAAAGCTGCTGATGATTTGCCTGTCAGCAGCATCAAGTGTTGATGCTGCTGAGAAGCCTATCCGCAGCAACTCTGGTCTTCAGCAGATAAGGCTATCCGCAGCAGATTTGTTCTTCAGCAGAAGAACAAGTATCCGCTGCAGATAAGCTTGTCCGCAGCAGTTTGTTGGTCAACAGCAAACTCTGAGATCAGCAGCACTTGTACTTAGAGAATTTTGTAGCCATCAGTCTTTATTTCTACAAATTCCCCCTAGACTGATGCTACCAAAACTCTCTTACTGCTTTTCTTGCTGAAGCTTTTGCATGTTTCTGACTATCCTTTCAACCTCATATCCTCTCTGGTCCATGCTGGGATTGTTAAGAAGAAGCTCAGATAGAGTCTTGATGTCTTTGCTTGCCATTTTGAAGATAGCCTTGCTTGAACACCTCATCTTCTGTCCTTTAACGTCTGTCAGAGTGAATTCATTCTTCTCAGCATTGTAGGACCAGCTGATGAATGGAGAGTGGGATTGGAGAGGTTTGACATCAATGATTTCATCTTTGCTGGGGTTGAAGTAATATTTGATTACCAGCAATAGATGTCTCCCACCTTCATTCTCAGGCTCAGAGGCTTCACCCAGCTCCATCATTCTTCTATATCAGAGTCTGGAAGTTGTAGTATCTCATCAACCGATGTATAAATTGACCTTTTAGCTTCTGTCCTCCCCCTGAACACTTCAAACCATTGGTCTTGAGGGCTGTATGACCATCTGATTATTTCTCTTGAGTCTTCTGGTTTGGAAGTGGGTTTGTTCTTTATTTTGGGAGGTTGTTGATGAGTGGGAGCTGGGTGTGAGGATTTGGATTTTGAGGGAGGAGAGGAGGGGGTTCTAGGAAGGAGAGTGGAAGGTTGTTGGATTGAGGAAGTGTTGGGTGAGAGAGAAGGCTTGGGTTTCTTTGATTTCCTTTCTTCTTCTTGAATGAATACCCTTTTCTTGGAGCCTTTCTTCTCCAATCTTTCTTCCTCATCCATCTTGACTTTAAAATAGAGGGCTTGCAGGTTCATGAAATTCATGGGACCTAGCCTCTTTCCACTCTCTCCTCTAGTCTTAAGGAAGTCAATCATGATCTTCCTTTGTTCATATGTCCTTTTATTAAAGGCAATGGTCTTTTTTGACTTTTGTTTGGCTTTTTCTTCTTCTTCTTCAGCCTTCTTCTTCTTTTCCAATTGACCCTGCTGACCCATGAAAGCTCTGTAGATTTCTTTATTTGATAGTTTCTCAAGGTAGTCTGCATCCTCACATTGAGAAACTAGAGCCTTTATCCACTCCTCTCTCATTTCTTTGGCTAGTTCAGAATCAGTTATTCTGAACTTAGCCTCTTCCTTCTTCTTCTTCTTCTCCATCTCTTCTTCTTCTTTGTCGAATTGTTCCTGCAGTTGAAGAGCAAGAGCTTCATCTTCTTCAATTTGATAAACTGCAGGAATCTTTACTTTGAGCTCATCCAGTTGTTTTGCATACAACTGGATTTGTTGTTCTATGAGGAGAATGACTGTGAGTCTATCTTGAGCTTTCTTTGTCTCAACCATTTCCTCTTCTTCTCTTCTTCTTCTTCTTCTTCTTCTTCTTCTTTCTTCCTTTTCTTTCTTCTCTCTTAGCAACATCTCTTCATCTTCTTTGGTCATAATTCCCTTTCCCTTATCTTTGTTGGATGCCTCTGCTTCAGCTTCATTGATCACAACAGCAGATGATTGTGCTGCTGTTGGAATCTCAGCCTCAGCTTCATTGGCAATTTGGGGAATGGATAAGGGAGGGGAACTAACTTCATCTTCTTCCCATTCCATACATGTCACATCCTTCCATGCCTCCTTCATCTTTTACTCTTCTCTTCTTTTTGATTCTTCTTCTGTGTTCAGTCTGACTGTTGGAGAAGAGAGAAAGGATAGGTCTGAGTCAGATCCAGATTCCTCCTTATACAAAGAAGCCTTGATGATCTTGATCATTTCTTGACTTTCCAAGGAGTTGACATTGAAGATGAGTGATCTGAGCTCAAAGACCTTGTGCAGGAAGGCTGAAGGTAGGAGCAAGATCTCCTTGATGTTGATTGTTAGAGAAGATCCATTGCTCAGGAAGAAGGTGAAGTCATGGGAGTCAGTGCTTGTCCATCCTTGCACTTCGACATCCCTGACCATTCTATTGTACATGAATCTTCTCCAGCACAGAACTTCTTCTTCAGTGAGAAGACTGCTCCTTATTATTTCAAGTCTTCTAGGAGACAGTCTTCTTTCTGCTGTTGTTGAAGATTCAGGATAGGCTACCCTTTTTGCTGCTTGTATTTTTCTTTGAAAGTTGGGTAGATTATCCTCCATCAAGTCATAGAACCTGCCAATAGCAAGTTCTGCTGAGAGGTCCGTTGAGTTGTTGATGCATTGTAGATGGTATAGGTGAAGGACTTGGATGCTGTTGAGAAAGTCCCAGTTTAGCTCTTCTACTCCGCCAAACTCCCAACCAATCCAGAACCTCTCAGACTTTCCATCATACCCCCAAGATAGTATTGTATCAAACTCTAGCTGTGTTGAAGTCAGTGGAAATTGGGGCGCAGTGGATTGACTTGTGATGGCTGCTGCTTCAGGGATGATACTGAAAGATGTATATGTTTGTTCTGTGTCTTCAGCATCTCATCAACAGCCCTGACGACTAACTTCCAGTCTTCAGATGTCTCTTCTTCTTCGTTATCTGAAGCTGGCAAGTCATGAACCTGTACAAAAGCCGGCTTGAATAGTGTGCTTTGAAATACAGCCTGCTCTTGAATCCAGTCGTCAAGACTGTCTGAGTCTTCCTCCATTGGGACCATCTCCCCCTTTTTGGTTGCATCAGTGGACAAATAAGTATCAGTTTGGGGATACAAGAGAGGGAGTAGGTAAAGTTGGGCATTGATGGGCTTCATGCATAGAGACTTGGTGTCTTAGTTTGGACACTTCAACCTCTAGCATAGCCGCCTTGGCCGTCAATTCCAAGTTATGAAGTTGCAGTCTGTCCTCATCCACAGTTGTGGAATCCTTGGATCCAGATAGGGCCTTAGGCCTAGCCTCTTCATCCCCATCACCCATGGTTTCATGGCGCCTGGGATTCCTCTCAGTGAGGGGAGTTTCCAAGAAAGCATCCTCACTGTGAGTTGCCGTGGTTGAGGTCTTAGCAATGTTGTCACTGTCCTCCTGGTCATTTGATGGACCAGCAGTAGTGACAGCCTCTTCCATATACACTCTTTCATAACTCCTAGAGTGGACCTTCAGGGTAGAAGAACTTGGGTTGGGTGTGTTGGAAGCAAGATCAATCAGTACCTCCGAGATAGTGGTAGTTGGAGAAGGTACATCATCTTGATCAGGTTCCTCAACACTTAAGTTCAGAAGAGAGAGGTAAGGCTCAGAGGGCTGTTCTATGGATCCGGGAAGTGATCTTGATCCTAATAGAGAGACATCCAAAGGAGTCTCCCTAATAATGTGGCTGTCCCTTATGATATTCTCACAAGAATGTTGTGATTCTGAGTGAGGGCTGTTAGGTTGGGTTTGGGCCTTGGAGGCAAGAGAAGAAGGAGTTCTCTTGCCCTTTTTCCTAGTATATGTCGTTGCAACCGGGGCCCTGTGTTCCGGTTGAACGATAACATCCAAAAGAGGTGTAAGTAATTTTTGTGCCTGTGCATCCTTAGTAGTATGCACAGGGGTTCGAATGGTGGAAGCAGATTGTTGTTCAGGATGTGAGGTGGAGGGTGTGGGATCAGTATCAACTGGGATTGCTGAACTGTCACCCGGGGTACTTTGTATGTTCAACATTGTAGATAACAATGGAACATTGACCCCTGAGAACTTTTTGAAAACAGTTCTCATGCTTTGAAAAATATTATTTTTATGTCCCAACATGATGTAGATTCTTGCAGGTTTCGAAAGTTCTTTTAGTTCTTGATTGAAAATCTCCTGCAAGAATCTTGGGTACATAAAAAATTATTGCTTTGCACCCCCTTGAAGGTTATATCTCAAACCCTCAAATATGAGGTGTGCAAAGTTGAAGCCTTGGTTAGTGACCATACCATGGAAGGCAGAGTCAAGTGCTGAGCTCACCTGATGCCATCCACTCCTCTTCTGGGATATGCATTGGAGAAGAGTGTGGCAGAGATACTTCCATGGAGGGCCCATCAGCGCCTTCTCGATCGTATACTCGGTCTGATTTCCAGTGTATCCAATGGATACAAAGGTCCTCATGTATTCGTCCTTCGAGTATGAGATGGCAGCTCCCTCATCCTGAAGCTTAAGATGTTTTCGGAGGGTAGCTTCCGAGATGGTGATATCCTTTCCGTCTACTTTGGCTTTAATTTGGGGAATCCCCTGTTCAGTTGAGTAGACAGCGGTACTCCAGAAATCCTCCATATGAGGGATATATATGGTAGGGTTGGTTGTGAGGGCAAAGTAGATTTTTGATCGACATAAGAAGTCGATCATATCATTGAATCCTTCAGATTTCTTTCCCTTGGTAAGGTATGCTGTAAGGTTGTGGTATGGGGAGAACTTGTCATCAGGGTTATTGATGTCTGCCATTGTTGTATGATTTGGAGGGAAGGTTAGAATATGGGAGGCTTTGAATGTTTTAAAGATGAAGGGCTTTGAATGTGGTGGGGACTTGAGAGAAAGTGATGTGGGTTTAGGGTGAAATTGAAGGTGAAGAGGTGGTAAGGAAATTTGATTTGTTCTTATAATGGCATAGGAGGGAAAAAGCAAAATGACTTGTACAGTACAACCTAATTCACCTTTTACTATTACAGCTGTAATACACCGAGGCAGTCATGGTAAAGACTGATGTTGATTTTTATAGCGGTTAAAAGTTAATTTGGACTTAAATTTACCCATCAACAGCAAACTTGGTTGCTGTGGATGAATAAGCCTGTCCGCTACAACCTTGGTTGCTGCGGAAGGTTAAGTCTGTCAGCAGCAAACTTATCTGCTGCTGATGGATTTAATAATCCGCAGCAAGGATGTTGCTGCTAACAGTCTTAAAGGAATCCACAGGAAACCTGTTCCTGCTGATAACTTAAAGCAGTCAGCTGCAAATCTTTTGCTGCTGAAGATTAAATCTGTCAGCAGTTAACTCATCTGATGCTGATAGATTTAATAATCCACAGCAAGGATGTTGCTGCTGACAGTCTTAAAGAAATCCGCAGGAAAACTGTTCCTGCTGATAACTTAAAGCAGTCAGCTGCAAATCTTTTGCTGCTGAAGATTAAACCTGTCAGCAGCTGATGGACGAAAATGCTGCTGACTTATAACTTTATTTACAACATAAGACAAAACATATTTTAAAATGGAATTTTTAGAGATAGATTTTAATCAAAGTTCATCATACCAATTGATTCAACTAAATATTTAAATCTAGCTTCATCAAAAGGTTTTGTAAACAAATCAGCATGTTGCTCATTCGTATGAACTTTGGTTAAAATAATCCTCTTTTTCTCAGCTTGATCTCTTATGAAATGATACCTGGTGTCAATGTGCTTTGTCTTTGAGTGCTGCACCGGATTGTTTGTGATTGAGATAGCACTCACGTTGTCAATGTGAATTGGAGTTTCCATGAAAGTCATCCCATAATTCAACATTTGATTTTGTATCCAGATGACTTGTGCACAGCAACTTGAAGTTGCAATGTATTTTGCTTTAGCTGTAGAAGTTGAAACACATGTTTGCTTCTTGCACTGCCATGAAATCAATCTCCCTCCCAGAAACTGACATCCCCCTGAAGTGGACTTTTTGTCCAAGTTGCATCCCCCATAGTCACTGTCAGTGTATGCATACAGATTGAACATGTCATTTTTAGAGTACCATAGCCTAAGTCTTGAGGCACCCTTTAGGTATCTAAAGATTCTCTTGACAGCCTGAAGATGTGAAACTTTTGGAGCTGCTTGAAATCTTGCACAGAGACATACTGCAAACATGATATCTGGCCATGAGGCAGTGAGATACATGAGAGACCCTATCATTGCATGGTACTGATGTTGATCAGTGTCTTGGCCATCTTTGTCTGGAGTCAGCTGATGATGCACTTGCATAGGGGTTCTTGCAGCAGAGCAGTTAGCCATTTTGAATCTTTCCAAAATGCTCTTTACATATTTGGATTGGCTGATAAAGATTCCATTTGGGACCTGTTTGACTTGTAGACCCAAGAAGAAATTTGGTTCACCCATTGAACTCATCTCAAACTTTGAGTGCATCAGAATATCAAAGTATTTGAACAGCTGTTTCCTTGTTGATCCAAAGATGATATCATCAACATAAATTTGAACTAGTAAGATTTCTCCCCCTTCATCTTTGATAAACAAGGTCTGGTCAATGGCACCTCTTCTGAAGTTGTTGTTTAGTAGATATCCTGACAGGGTTTCATACCAGGCTCTTGGTGCCTGATGTAGGCCATATAGAGCTTTGTCTAGTTTGAACACTTGAGTAGGATGTGCAGGATCTATAAAGCCTGGAGGCTGTTTGACGTATACTTCCTCACCAATCTTCCCATACAGAAAGGCACTTTTTACATCCATTTGATAGACAGTGAAATTCTTGGATGCAACATATGCCAGGATGATTCTGATGGCCTCCAGTCTGGCAATAGGAGCAAAGACTTCATCATAGTTAATTCCTTCTTCCTGAGTGTAGCCTTGAGCTACAAGTCTGGCTTTGTTCTTGACTACAATGCCTCTCTCATCTTGCTTGTTCCTGAAAACCCATCGTGTGCCAATAGCATATTTACCTGGTGGAAGATCAACAAGTTTCCAGACATCCTGCCTCTTGAATTGCAGCAATTCTTCCTGCATTGCTTCAATCTAGCTGCTGTGTTTGAGTGCTTCATCTATCTTCTTGGGTTCCACCTGAGATAGGAAACATGAAAACAAGCATATATTGGCCTCGTGAGATTTGCTTCTTGTGAGAACTCCTTGGTGTACTTGGCCAATAATATTTTCATGAGGATGTTCTTTGTGGATCCTCTGTGCTGGTACTACCTCCAGTTGTATCCCTTGCTCCAGATTGCTTTGATTTTGATCAGGGATCTCTTCATTCATGGTGGAAGAGTCTTCAACATCATTAGCCACATCAATATTTTCAGCAATAGCATCATCAGCATCTACAACATTTACCGAGGAGTCTTCATTTAGATTTTCAGTTTCAAACAGGCTGCTACTGGTTACATTAGATAGTCTTGTTCCTGCTTCACTTGCTTCCATAACTGATGGAGGATCAATTGATGGTCTTCTCAGACTGATAGAAGATTTGGGAAAATCCAGTCTGTAGTCAGTGGATGAAGTGGAGGCAGGTGTTTGTGTAGACGTAGACTCCATATTTGAGAAGGTGAGAGGCTCAAATATTTGGGAGAAGGAGTCTATGTCAAAGAGCCAGTTTGGACCTTTTCCCTGCTCACAGACAATGTGTTCTCTGCATTCCACATTTGCTGATTCTTCCACAATTCTTGTTCTTGAATTAAATACTCTATAGGCCTTTGATTGAGAGGAATAGCCTACGAAATATCCTTCATCAGATTTGGCACCAAACTTAGGAAGAACCCCATGTGTGATGAGAATGGTGCATGGACACCCAAAAGGTTTTAGGAACCCAATGTAGGGAATTCTTTGAAACCAAAGTTCATAGGGTGTCTTGTTGAGGGGTTTGACAATTAGAACTCTGTTTTGCACATAATAGGCTGTGCTAACTGCTTCTGCCCAGAATGTGAGTGGCAGTTTTGAGTCAGCCAACATAGATCTTGCTGACTCAATAAGAGTTCTATTTCTTCTTTCAGCAACTCCGTTTTGTTGAGGAGTTCTTGGAGCACTGTATTGTCTCTCTATCCCCTTGCTTTCACAGAAACAGTTTAAAGTGTGGTTTTTGAACTCTGTGCCCTGATCACACCTTATGATTTCCACCTTTTTATTGCTTTGATTTTCTACCCTCAGAATGTAGGATTTGATAATCTCAGCAGTTTCATCTTTGGTTCTCAAGAAGTATACCCAAGAGAATCTGGTGTAGTCATCTGTTATCACTAGACAGTATGACTTTTTACCCATTGACATGACATTTGTAGGACCGAAGAGATCCATATGCAGCAGTTGCAGTGGAGTGTCATTTGTATTCAAGATCTTGGGCTTGTGAGAACTCTTGTGTTGCTTCCCCTTTAAGCATGCAATGCAGTGGTCTTCCAACTGAAATTCTTTGTCAGGAATCCATCTGACAAGATTATTCTTCACCAATTTGTTAATGGTTTTGATATTAACATGGCTTAATCTCCTGTGCCAGAGAGCTGATTCATCAACTGAGGCTTTTGATAAAAAGCAGGAGACACTCCCAGATGGAGTGACTTCATCCATGTCCAGTACATAGAGATTTTCTTTTCTCTGAGCGGTCAATAAAATGCTTTCTGGAGGAGGTGTGGATAAGCCTGGAGACAGTACAAAGCATTCTTTATCTGTGAAGAGCATCCAATGCTTTTGATCACAGACCTGGGAAACACTCATGAGATTGAAGTTCAATTCTTTGACATAGTTGACCTTATCAATGCTCATTCTTTCGTTGGACACAGTTCCTTGTCCAGTAGGATCCTCCCTTTGAGTCACTTCCAAAGGCAACATATCCTCCATTGAAATGTCTGAAGTTGGAGAGGATGGATCTGTTTCCTGTCATGTGGCTGGAACAACCACTGTCTACCACCCAGGTGTTATTCTTGTGACCTAGCTGTCCCTGTACATGATAGATTTCTAATTAGTAGGAGGAACTCAAGAGTCTGCGGACTTGAAAAATATGGTTGTTAGTTTATCCTTTTCAGTATGTTTGCAGTCAATGGAACCAATGACAATGCTTGGAGATGGTTTGGCTTTCCATTGCTTTGTTGGTGATTTTCTAGTTTTCCTCACATTTTCAGCAGCGGATTTTGCTACTGATGTTTCTGGCTTGTCAACAGTAGATCCTGCTGCTGATGGCTTTATTGAAGTGGCAGCATTCTTTGCAGCTGAAGGTTTTGCCTTGGATTTTACCTTATCAGCAGTGGACACTCTTGCTGCTGATGGCTTTGCCTTATTAGCAGCAGATTTTGCTACGGAGGATTTTAGCTTATCAGCAACAGACTTGGTTGCTGCTGAAAGCTTCTGCTTTGTTTTCTTGGGCTTCACTTGACTAATAACCGATGTATGCTGATCATTCTTTACCTTTTGTCTTTAAGGAGCTTGATGAAGGATCTGGTTGAAGGGGTTAAACTTACAATTTGCAGCAAAGTGGTCTGATTCACCACAAATGATGCAAGTTTGTTGAGATTTAGGCAGCTTCACTCTTGGGGGAGATAGAGATTCCCTGAACTTAGTTTCTTTGACCTCGTAGCTTCTTACCTTCTTGTTTTTGTTAGTCTTTTCAAAGGCATGCTGCTTTGAATTTCTTTGGTATTCCAGGTAATGAAAGCAGGTGCTGGCAGTGTGGTTATATCTGCCACACACAAAGCATGATCTTGCCAGTTTGTCTCTTGAAAGGTAGACATAGTCCTTTCTTTGGAACAGATCCTTGAAGTTCCATGGATGAGCTTTGTTATGTTCAAAAGTGGCTTCTTCTAGGGTCTTTTGAACATATGGAACTTTTTCTTCAAGCTTACGACATATATCAAATACCTTCCTCTTTGTGATCGTCTTTGACTGAGGCTTGGGGTTTGTGGGTCCTGATGTCTGTCCCTTTTCAACGTTTAGCTTTCTTCCATCTGGAGGATAGCTGATCTTAATCTGTTTGAATGGTACAGGGGCTGGAATAGCTGGAATAACAGCAGGAACTTCAACTCTATTCAGAACAGCTTCAGATGGTGCTGCACTGGTTTCATCATGGTCTGAGTAGGTTGACTCAGATTCCGATGAGGTAGTGCAGTCTTCGACGAAAGGTTCATCCGTTGAAGGATCAAGGTTTCAGTTTGCAGTGTCAAGATTTGCAACATTGAAGCTTGGTTCATGAATGGCAATATAGTCAGCAGGAGGAGGAACAAATTTGTACTGATCATTGTTATACTCAAGTCCAGTTTTTACCTTCTCATGGACTTGAATATCTAAAAGTCTTTGTAACTTTTTAGAGGAAAATTCATATTTTTCAACATGAACTTTCTGTTCTGCCAGTTCAGCTCTGGTAGCTTTTAGTTTTACCAGTAGATCATCAATCTGAGTTTCAAGACTAGTTTGTTCATGTTTTAACGATGAAATCTCTTTCTTAAGGCAGTTAATCTTTTCTTTATAAGTATTTTCAACCTTTTTGAACTCAGATTTCATCTGATGAAACTCTTCATTTTGATCTAGAAGGTTTTAGTTATGCTTTCTATAACCCAAAACTTTATCAATACAGGCTTGAGAGTAATGATGTTCAGATACCTGAGGTGGTATCTCTGTAGTGTCTGCCATAAGAGCTTGATTGTTGACAGGCAGCTCTTCATACTGGAAGCTCCAGTCGAAGTAAGAAGTTCCTACAGTTGCACAGGCTGCAGTTTGAACTGGAGGAGTAGCTTGTTGTTGCTGTCTAGGTTGGGCTTGGTGAGCTTGTCTTGACTGAGGAGCAGCTGGATTTGCTCTTGGTGCTTTGCATTCTCTAGCAAAGTGACCCACTAGGTTACAGTTGTAACATCTTAGTTTGCTTTTATCCAAGCCAACTCTGGTGTTGGAGTTGTTACTTGGAATGGGTCTTCCGGTTCTAGAGTAGAATCTTTTTGCTCTTATAGAGAGCATGGCATACGAGTGCTGTATGTCCATTTCTTCTAAATCATCTGGATGAAAGCATTCCAGATCTTCCTTGATAAAGGACATGTTGCTTGAGTTTTCAGAAACAAAAGCAGCAGAGGTTGATGTTTGAGGAGGAGCTTCTAGGAGAAATGGTGAGTTGTTTGTTTGAGAGGTAGGAGTTTGTGGATGGGTGACAATAGGAGGATAGTAGTTGCTGGAACTAGGAACTGAGTGGTCGGAGTGAAGCGCAAATGAGATGGTGGAGGAAGAAGAGGCTGATTGATGATTAGAGCTCTTTTCCTTGGCTTGAATCATTTCTAATTAATATGTTTTCAGCATACCAAAGAGCTCTGTCATCTGGAGAGTTTTTAAATTCTCCGTTCTTCTTATAGACACTGTGTATAGTGTCCAGCAACTTCGAAGAGATCTGATAAACTTTTTGAGAATATCTTCATTCTCTAGCTTTACTTTGGAGCACTGCAGTTCTCCCACCAGGTAAGTGTACCTGTTATACAAAACGGTTAGTGACTCACCTTCCTTCCATACGAAGTTTTCGTATTGCTGTTTCAGGACGTCCCTTCTGTTTTCTTTGACTTCCTCAGAGCCAGCAAACATCTTCTCAAGAGCCTCCCAGAGCTCTTTAGCAGTTTTGTAACTTCTGAAGTTATGAAAAACTTCATTTGGAAGGCACATTTGGATAGCTCCTAGTGCCTTGAAGTCCACCTCCATCTTCTTTATGTCCTCTTTTGAGTACTTGGAGGGCTCCTTCGGAACTAGTGGTCCTCCAGAGTCGGCAGAAGCCACCATGGGAGTGTAGTGTCCATCCCTGATGGATTTCCACATTCCGTACTCCTGATAACAGAAAAAGCTTTCCATGCGATTCTTCCACATGTCGTATTCTTCCCCAGATACCAGTCTTGGTGGTCGGTTGATGCTGCCGATGTCTTCAAATCCATTGCTCTGTGCCATCTTTGTTTTTGTGTTTTTGGGTGACTTAATGAAAGAGAGAGTTTAGAATAGAATTAGAAGTGATTAAACAAGTGTGAGTTTGTTTAATCTGAGCCAAAGCTCTGATACCACTTGTAGGATCGTGAAAGTACAAGATGATTATGTTCTTAGTTGAAATTGGCGGAAACAATAACAACTACACAAGTATAATCGAGTAAACAGAAAGAATACTTATAAGAACACTGTTGTATTAAGCTTTTGCAAATAAACGATTACAAATGAAAACTCAATCAAAAAGCACACATACAATGAAGTGTTTACATAGTATTTATACTCACTTAGAATCAAGACATACCCTTGATTCTAAGGATCAGATCTAACACAGACCGTTGATCTTTTGTATAAAGCTAACTATTACAAGTTTAGTCTAAACTAGCTAACTTTATTGAAGCGTCTTCTTTATGCATTATTACTTGCATGCTTGGAGAAGAGCATTGTTGTCCGTCATTGGTTGTGCCATTGAGATTCCTTCTGCTTTGAGTGTGTCAGTTGCTTTTGCAGAAAGTTGTCAGTGACGCTTGGCATGGATAGTCAGCTGCAACGATTTATCTTCAAGGCACAAGGCTGTCAGCAGCAAAGATGAGGATCAGCAGCAAGATGTGACCATCCAAAGCTGCTGATGATTTGCCTGTCAGCAGCATCAAGTGTTGATGCTGCTGAGAAGCCTATCCGCAGCAACTCTGGTCTTCAGCAGATAAGGCTATCCGCAGCAGATTTGTTCTTCAGCAGAAGAACAAGTATCCGCTGCAGATAAGCTTGTCCGCAGCAGTTTGTTGGTCAGCAGCAAACTCTGAGATCAGCAGCACTTGTACTTAGAGAATTTTGTAGCCATCAGTCTTTATTTCTACAAAATTTTTGAGTTTATGCGGTTTGAATTTTGGGTTTGTGCCATCTTTCCCACAAAATACCCCACATTCCACTTCTTTCTTTCTGACCGTCATCCCAAACCATAGGGTACTCTGATCGACTGAGTCCCACAACACCTCCCTACTCCTCAAACGTAAATTTATTGTCCTGATTAGAGTTTTCTTTTAGTTTTCTCAAGTGGGTTAGGATCATTTCGAACCTCTCACCCTTCGTATTCAACGTTTGTTCATAATTCCGTTAAATCCAATCTACAAATATGTTGACGATATTCGTAATTTTGTTAAAGAAGAACCATTTATGCAAGGATGTAGGATGAAAGTTAGAAATTTTGAAGAAACCACAAAATGTTACCTAATTTACAAACCCGTTCGTTTGAACTAATTGGGAAAGTTAGAAACCCTAACTCGATCGAAGTTAATAATTTTGTAGAAAGAACACCATTTCACCCTTATGAAGTTCATAAACTTCATTACCATCCTATTTCACTCCCACCCTTTGTATATATCATAGATATACAAATTTAATACCAACATCATACACATAAGTAAACATACATGTGTACAAACAACCAGCTATCAATTACTAAGTAAGTTGTAAGGACCAAACCTAATAGGCTAACGCATCAAGAGATCACCTGGAAGTTCAGAAGACGGTATTTTGGAAGTATGCAGCCGCATACTTCATGGTAGCCGCATACTTGAAGTATGCGGTGCCCAAACCGCATACTTCAAGTATGCGGCCAGGCCCTAGCCCAACCAATTACTTTTGAGATGTATAAATAGTTATTTTGTTTTATGTAATCGGTTAGATGAGTTGTTGAACGATCTTGTATTGTATTTTCAGTATTTAATCAATATACGAATCGTTTTGATATTTGATTGTGTCTCGTCCTCTTTGATTATACCAACAAGTCACGTGTCGAGTCTGTTTCCGTCAGGTTCAACACGTCGTTGAATCCGTTGATTGAAGATCCTCGAGAACCTGGACCTTACAATTGGTATCAGAGCCTTAGTGCTCATTCGGTGAAGCTAGCAACGGATTTCTTTGACTCGTGAGGTATCAAAGTTATTGTTTTGAAGTTTATTTGAACTGACTTGTTTGTTGGAAAAGTTTGTGAATAGATTGACAGGGTCTGGATTTTGCTTCTGTCAACTCTATTGAAGTTTGTGGTTGATCTGCTGATTTTCGGCTTGAAAATCAAAGTCTTTTTGATCATAATCGTCATCTGGAAGTTCACGGTAATTGAAGTTTACGGTTGCTCAAGTTCACGGTAATCGAAGTTCACGGTTATTCAAGTTCACGGCTTCTGAAGTTTGCGGCTTTCTGAAGTTCAAGGTTACTTCCAAGTTTGCGGCGTTTTGAAGTTCACAGTTACTTCCAAGTTTGCATGTTTCTTAAGTTCACGGTTACTTCCAAGTTTGAGGCTTTCTGAAGTTCACGACCACTTCCAAGTTTGCGGCTTTCTGAAGTTCATGTTTACTTCCAAGTTTGCTGCTTTCTGAAGTTCATGGTCACTTCCAAGTTTGCGGCTTTCTGAAGTTCACGGTTATCTCCAAGTGTGCGGTACATCTTTAGTTCCAGTCATGACTGATACTAATGCTATGGATAATGAGATTGGCACCACAAACAGACCTCCACGTCTTACAAATGCAGATGATTTTAACAACTGGAAATTTGGATATGAAAACTTTGCTAAATATAAGGATTCATCTATTTGGAAGTCTATTGAAAAGGGTCCTCAAGTTCCTATGGTCAGAAATGAAAAGAATGAATTTGTTCCCAAGGATCCTGATCTCTATGTTGGTGAAGAGATTCTTCAAAAGGAGAAGGATGAGAAAGCTTACGCTGGTTTGACCATGGCATTGTCAACAGAAATTGCTCAAGGCTTTAAAGAATACAAGACTGCAAAGGCTCTTTGGGATGCATTGGTGGAAAGTTTTGAAGGAAAATTAGATATGCGAGAAAGCAGAAAGGACATGTTAAGACATAAATTCAACATGTTCAAATATGTGAAAGGGGAAAGTCTGGAATCTCAGATAAATAGATTTACTCACTTGATGACTGAAATAAGTGGTGCATGTATTGAGATGACCAAAGGTGAGATAAACAAGAAACTGCTCAACTCGTTGCCGATAAACTGGAATTTTAAATCACTACTATCAAGAGAACTAAAGCATGTACACTACATCTCTTAGTGAGTTGATCTCCATTCTGAGGTCATATGAGATGGATGATCAACAAAAACAGATCATGTTTATGTCTGAGACAGATCACTCAGTGTCTCAGGAAGTGCTTTACTCTCAAGTATGTCATCAGCTCATACTTCGAATTTGTCTGCTGTGTCAAATCAAACAGCTACTGCTGCATCAGTTCAGCAAAACAGTTCACCATCATCAAATACTGTCAAAGCTGTAGAAATGAATGTCGCATTGTTCAGTGTCTTTCTGAATAGCTATAATGCATTGCTAGCTAGAAAGCTCTCTCCTGCAAACCTAGTACAAGATGACATGGAACAAATTCATCCTGCTGAATTAGAAGAGATGGATATCAAATGGCATGTGGCAATGGCAGTGCATCGTGCTAAGAAGTTTATCAAGAGAACTGGAAGAAACTCATTCGATGGAATGGAATCTGGGGCAAATAAGATTGGTTTTGATAAATCTAACTTGAGGTGTTACAGCTGCAGTAAACCTGGGCACTTTGCTAGAGAATGCCCAGAGCCTAAAGTTGAGAAGGGAGGTTCATCAACCAGTTCACAAGAAAAGGAAGCTGCTACACCCGGTGAGAGCAAGGCTTTGGTCAGTCAGCAAATTGTAGGATATGATTGGGGAGATCAGATTCATGAGCTGACAATGAAGGTGTCAAATCATGCCCTCATGGCAAAAATTGAAGATACTGAGGTACTTACTAATACCTGTTCTCATAACTGTTTGGAGAAGATAAATATGTATAAGTGTGATAATGAAATGCTAATAAAGGAAATTACTCAACTTCGATATGCCAATGCTGAGCACAAGGGATCTGAAAATATTTTTAAAGATAAAATTGAGGCAAGTAAAAATGATTTTTCTAAACTTGAAATGGATTTTAGGAACAAGGAATGTCTTTATCGTGATGCTTTAAAAATAATAGATGATCTAAGTCTAAAGTTGAATGATGCTGTGACTCAATTGGCAAACACCAAACTAAAAATCGAAAAGATCTACCACTGTCGATCAGTCGTTTATGACATGTTAGATTCCCAAGTTCGAAAGAAAGGGAATCCAGGGATTGGTTATCATGTTGTTGAACATCCTTATAATGGCAATTTCACTTACATGCCAAGTGTTCAACATGAAAATGTTGAAATGGAGTATGATGTAGACCGTAAACCAGATCTACCTTCTTCATCCATACAGTCCACGCTAGTGACTGTTGGTCCCTCGGTACAGCACGTGAACGTTACTAACCCGTCTAAGTCTTGTGCAGAAACTGGATTAGTAGAGGGCGTAGTGGAGGATTGTGAAAGTGATGATGAGCAGGAGGGTCATGTTTTTAATTCCAAGTCCTTGTCTTTTAAAAATACTATGTCTGGTTTTTCAAATTCTGCTACGTTTGTTAGTTCTGGTTTAAATGTTGGTTTGAGCAGTGGTACTTCTAAAAAGGGTAATAATTTAAAACAAATTTGAAATCCACTTTTGTGAAAGGTGGAACTTTAGAGAAAGAAGAAAAACAGATCTTGAACGGTAAGAATATTCAGTTGGTTCAAAACAAAAACCGTTCTTCTAATCGTGAAAGTAGCAAACCATCAACAAGTCAGTCAAACTAGAAGAATTTGCCTCAACGTTTTACCAAAAGCGAGTTTTATAAAAGAAATTGATAATCATCATCGTGCTTTTGAACAAAATGTTAGAAATGGTGATAGAAATTGCTTCAAATCAAATCACAGAAATTATGATAGAAATGATAATCAAATGTTTGATAGAAGGTTTTCTAGGAACTGTGAAAATGCAGGTTACTTCACAGGTTCTCCTCAACGGTCATCATCATGGGACACCAAATACTATGCCCCGTATCCGAGAAGGCAAACATGCTATGTCTGTGGGAATCTCTGACACTTAGCTCGAAACTGCGTTCACAATCGTGAACACTCTGGTAGTTATCCGAATGTTTCTCGATGGTATAATGTGCATCAAATGCCAAACTCGTTTAAAAGATCTACAGCCCAAAATCATAGAATGCCAAATGAAAAACAATCAGATAAAAGAACTAGTGCTGTGCATAAATCTCAACATCATGTTAAAGAAAATAATGTTTTCAAACATAAACAAAAGAAAGTTGAGAAGCAGATAAAATCCAGAAAGGGAAAAGAAAAAAACGTCACTCCAACAGCAAGCTCAAACTTTCAAAAACCAAAGCCTGTGTGGAAACGAAAACCAAATGCACAAACCGCACTAGTTGAGTTTAATGACAAAAGAGATATGAAATTGCAATAGGTTTCATACTTGGATGAGTTAGGGCAACCCAATGTCACACCCCGCCAAGTCGGAAACACGAGGTGTCACACATTTAGTTCATAGCACAAGGTACAAAGACAATTACTAAAACATCACATAAATTATTAAATTTCATAAATTAATGTTTACACTTGTTTCAAATCAAACAAACATCAAGATAAATTATTGTTCAATTTATTAACTAAGTCGAAGAGCTTTCCTATGTGATCCTTTATCATTAACTATTAATTTCCTGAAACATGTAAAGTAAAATGGGTCAACATAAAGTTGGTGAGAGACATAGGTTTTATAAGTCATTGAAATAAGTTGGCATAAGAAAAGGGTATACAAATTCAATACAAGTTCAATCCAGTGTGCAAACATATTAACATAAAATTTATAACAATCAACCCTTAATGTTATATGCATCCACAATCCCAAAGATTGTGCCATTGAAATGTTATTGCATCCACAATCCCAAAGATTGTGCCGTTGAAATGTTATTGCGTCCACAATCCCAAAGATTTTGCCGTTGTTATATCGGTTTCCCCTATATGGCCATACTAGTACTACCTTAGGCTTGTAAACAAGTTAATGCTTGCAATGTTATCATTTAGTGTTCAAATATCAAGCACATAATTGAAATTACTTGTTTGAGAATTTGTTTTGATAAAAATGATTGAGTTATCAAGTTATAGATATACATGTTTCACCACAAAAGTAAAAAGAAAAAAATGGGGCTACGAATTTCACCTTGAATAGTAGGGGGTTGACCTTGTAATTTGTAGTAACAAGAATTAAGAATGCCCTAAGTTAAATAAGATATGTTATTATAACGTTGGAACGGTCAAGAGAAACGACAATGGAATGATTTGGGATTTTAGGGTTTTGGAATGGACGAGCGATCTAGAATACGAATAGAGTTTAAAAATGATGGTTTTAAGGGCTGATACGCATCGCCGGAATCAAACGATGGTGGCCGGATTTTCGCCGAAAAAGAAAAAAAACGTGAGGGTGAAGGGAACAAAATGGTTTTGAAACTTTTATCCTTTTGGCCCTTGTACTTTGTGAAATTATTAGTCGGTCCTTTTCTTTTAAAAGACATTTTCTTTTAAACACAAATTCTATTAATATATAAAAAAAAACATTAGAAGAATAAAATTTAAAAATGAAAATAAATGGAACAATCAATATTCAATTAAACTTCATTAATCACATACAACTTGGACATTATATTTTAAAATTTCGCGTTATTACAATATAATGATATGTTAGGCATCTCGGTTCACAAATGTTCTTATTATAATAAACCAAGGTATTACAAGCACAAAATCACGGATGTTACACCCAAGACAACCATGGCTTGGGTTCCAGTTACTAATTAAATTGTTCTATCGTGTAGGGGCAGCCAAGGAGGCCTATCAACAACCTCTGGTATGTTGATAGTGGTTATTCCCGGCACATGACAGGAGACATCTCTCAGCTTTACGACATCAAGATGTTCGATGGAGGGTATGTTTCCTTTGTAGGTGATAAAGGTGGGCAAATCACAATGAAAGGTACTGTCTAATGGTACTCTCTGTTTCAAAGATGTGAATTATGTGTCTGAATTGAATCACAGCTTGTTAAGTGTGTCTCAAATTTGTGACAAAAAGTTTTCAACTCATTTCACTGATAAAGTGTGTTTGATTTTCAAACTAGGGTGTGTTGTCCCTGAGGATTGGATTTTAATGCGTACACCGAGGTGTAAGGATTCATATTTGTTGGATATGAACAGTGAGTCAGCTTTAACCAATACTTGTTTATTTTCTAAAGCGTCTGAAAATGACTCCATGCTCTGGCATCGACGTTTAGGTCACATAAACTTGAAAAACCTAAATAGAATTGCTAAAGGAGCACATGTGGTAGGTCTTCCTTTGAAAGAGTTTTGTGAGGTCGAAAAATGTATTTCTTGTGCTAAAGGCAAACAACATAAACGATCACACAAACCCAAGCTGTTCAATTTGGTAGTCTCTATTCTTCAATTGCTTCATATGGATATGTTTGGTCCTGTGAGTGTGATGAGTCTTGGGAAGAAATCATATTGTCTTGTTATTACTGATGACTACTCACGATTTTCTTGGGTGTTCTTTTTAAGTGAGAAAAGTGAGACTGCAGATATTCTTAGGCAGTTTATGATACTTGTGGAAAATCAACTGAACTTGAAGATCAAGATTATCAGGAGCGACAACGGGACGGAATTCCGAAATGAAATTCTTGATAGCTTTTGTGCAGAAAAGGGAATTGCACGACAATTCAGAGCTGCTAGAACTCCTCAACAGAATGGAGTTGCTGAACGAAGAAATCGCACCCTAATAGAAGCTGCAAAAACCATGATCTCTGACTCTAAATTGCCGATATTCTTCTGGGCTGAAGCAATCAATACAGCGTGCTACGTGCAAAATAGAGTGGTACTCAACAAGCATCAACTGAAGACCCCATATGAAGTCATGTTTAACCAGAAGCCAAAGATCGGTCATTTCAGAGCATTTGGATGCATATGCACTCTATTGCATAATGACACCATTGGGTCCAAATTCGATGCAAAGGCTGACGAATGTTATTTTGTTGGATACTCATCCTGCAAGACAGCCTACATGGTTTACAACAAGAGAACCAAGCAGATAGTGGAGTCCTACTACATTGACTGGTAGGAGCTTAACAAAACTGATGCGGATTCTGGTCCAAATTGGTTATTTGATTATGATTCTGTATTTAAATTGTTTAATGTTTTCTCTGACGTTTCTAATATGTCAGATGATGGTTTCTACAAGTACAGCATAGTCGACTACAAAATTGATGAAGACCTTGATCAAGGATCATCTTCTAGAACTCCAGAATCTTCTTCTCAAGAAAGTGATCATCAAATCGCTGATCCCATCAACAATGAGACTACTGCATCTAGCAGTGGTAATGATTCACAAGAGACTGATGCTTCTGGAAATGGTCACGCTTCTCAGGATACTATTCCTGACCCGCATGTTATTGAGGAGCCGGTTCCCATAACTGAAGAAGCAGATCATCATATCACCAACTTACCTGAAACGATGCAAGAAGAAGAAGTACCAACACTGCGG
Source organism: Smallanthus sonchifolius (assembly GCA_023525975.1). Classification (NCBI taxonomy): domain Eukaryota; kingdom Viridiplantae; phylum Streptophyta; class Magnoliopsida; order Asterales; family Asteraceae; genus Smallanthus; species Smallanthus sonchifolius. The sequence continues at coordinate 17,325,598 of CM042020.1, forward strand.
ATTCATAAAGATCATCCCGTAGAGGATATCATCGGTCCTCTCTCTGACGGGGTGAAAACAAGGACTCAATCTGGAACAATAAATGTCTGCTTGTATTATGCATTTATTTCTCAAATAGAGCCTAAGAACATCAAGATGGTTTTAAGTGAAGCAAGCTGGGTGGAAGCAATGCAGGAGGAGCTGATGCAGTTTGAAAAGCTGAAGGTTTGGGAGCTCGTTCCACTACCACAAGGCAAGTTGTCCATCGGAACTCGCTGGGTTTACAGAAACAAAAAGGATGACAATGGAGTTATTGTCGGAAACAAAGCCAGATTGGTTGTGCAAGGATTTTTATCACCAATAGGGAATAGATTATGAAGAAGTATTTGCACCGGTTGCACGTCTTGAGGCCATTCGCATCTTTTTGGCCTATGCCTCTTACAAGAATTTCAAGGTATTTCAAATGGATGTGAAGACGACATTTCAGTATGGTAAGATTAAAGAAGAGATCTATGTGTGTTAGCCACCGGGGTTTGAAGACACCAATCACCCACATTATGTCTACAAACTGGACAAAGCTCTGTATGGTTTACATCAAGCACCACGTGCATGGTATGCCACTCTGACAGAGCATCTACTTGCAAATGGCTACTCTCGGGGAGCCATAGATCAGACATTTTTCCTTAAAATCATGGGAGATGATCTTATTCTTGTCCAAATTTACGTTGACGACATCATTTTTGGATCAACGAATGCTGCACTGTGCAAAGAGTTTGAAGAAGTGATGAAGAAAAAGTTTGTAATGAGTTCAATGGGAGAAATGGCATTCTTTCTGGGTTGTAGGTGAAGCAAAGTGATGACGGAATCCTGATTCATCAGGCTAAATACGTAAATGACATTCTAATCAAGTTCAACTTTGTTGACTCCAAACCTGCCTCCACTCCTATGGCAACTCTACCCGTTCTTACTCCAGATCTAGGTGAACCTGGAATTGACCAACATCTATACAGGTCAATGATTGGCTCTTTAATGTACCTGACTGCTAGCCGTCCAGACATTATGTTTGCGGTTGCCAGTGTGCACGATATCAGGCTAGTCCAAAACTTTCTCACCTTAATGCTGTCAAAAGAATTTTTAAATACTTGAAGGGCAAGCCTTGGCTAGGCCTTTGGTATCCAAAGGATTCGTATTTTAACCTGTTTGCTTTTACTAGCAGTGATCATGGAGGTTGCAATCTCGACAGAAAATTCACAACTGGTGGATGTCAGTTTCTGGGGGAGAGACTCGTATCATGGCAGTGCAAGAAACAGACCACCGTTTCGACTTCTACTGCTAAAGCTGAATATGTCGCCGCATCCGCATGCTGTTCTCAGGTTATCTGGATGCAACACCAATTGCTGGATTACGGTTTGAATTTCATTGACTCCTCTATTTTCTGTGATAATAAAGCTGCTTTACAGATTGTTAAGAACCCTGTCCAACACTATAAAACTAAGCACATAGACATAAGAGTGCATCACATTCGTGATTGTTTTGAAAGAAAGCTTATGCATCATGAGCATGTATCTATTGATGATAATGTTGCTGACATCTTTACCAAGGCCTTTGATTTAGCCAGATTCAATTTTCTGGTTGAATGTCTGAAAATGATTTCCTTTGATTTGACGGCAGGTTTGGTCACCAAAAAATATTTTGTTTGTCTTTATTTTTTTTAAATTTTGATTTTTTATAAAAATGCAAAAGTTTAGGGGGAGAAATTTCCTAAAAACATCAAAAAGATTTTGGGTTTTAGATTTTAGGTTTTAGTTGCTCTTTTGCTTAGGTTTCAATTTTGTGTCTTGTTGCCTGTCTTTGAGAAAAACTGAGAACTCTGGATATTGGGAAATGATAGTACATCATTTTAGAGGGTTGGATCATCATATGTAAGGCCTGTAGTTGAAGAGATTACGATCTTAGGGTGATATGCTGATAGGCTCCGCTAAGACTGGAAAGACAACATGATAGCGTTTCACTTAAACATAAAGGTCATTGTCGAAGTGGGGAACATCTCATAGATTGGTATAATAATTCTTTCCTGTTAATAATTGAGCACTTAAACATAAAGGTTGGTGAACTGTGGATGAACATAATATATCTGGATTGCACAAACCGAGACCCTTCACAAAGGGGTTGAGAGCTGACTTGATACAAGTCTGTACATATATTTATATATATAGATAAAAGACATGCATTGCCATGCAATAGGTGAAAAGACACTCAATGATAGTGCAAAGCTACTCTGCAAAGCAAAATTTTGAGCAAAAAGACACGCAATGTTTATGTTGTGCTATTGGAAAATTTCAAAAAGATATGTCTAAAGACGTACATACTAGTATACTTGTAAATATTTTTCTTTTTCGGAATGTGCGACTAGGAAGGAATCTCTTATCAGAGCATGTAAGTCCGTTGTGCTATGCTTTTGATGACATTTGTCTGAGATTTCCTAAACAGTTCATTGACCCATGCTAGTTATGCTCTTTTAGTTATTTTTTAGGTGCTCAAAAGATTATGAGGAATGGAAGGTTTATCCGATAAGTTGTGGTGTCCATTCAGTTCATCAAAAACTCATCTAATTCACAATGAAATAAATACAGGTTTATGAGATGTGAGTGTGAGACCCACTTTGTCATGAATAACTCTTACACAGAAAACATGATAAATTCATTTACTGCTTGCTTGTCAACTAAGGTATAAAGGCTTGAGTTAGAAGGATACTTTATATTGGCAATCACCGAGACCTATCTAAGAAAATGAATGGCTAATAAGTATGCTTTGGTATGCACTAGAATGATATGATCCCATAACAGAGTTTCTCTAAAAAATAATGTGTTTCTGTAAGTGTCGCATGTTTTGAAAAGAACAAAAAGATTTTGTGTTTTTAGCTTAGTTTAAGTTATTTTATTTTTTTGTCTTTTGTTTATACTTCATAATTATCTAAATGACCGTTTCTGCTTGACCCGAAAATCTAAAGGAAAGTATTTCTATAAAGTTCACGGTTTTTCAGAAGTTTGCGGCCGCATACTTCATGCGTGGTCGCATACTTGGTGTTGTCTATAAAGCCCTGAAGTTTGCGGCTCATGACTTTCACAAGCCGCATACCTCATTTTCTCTCTCAGCCGTAAACTTCAGTTTTAGCTCAAAGTGACCGATTACTTGTTCTTAGTGTGAAATTGTTACTCTTGTTGTGTTCAATAGGTATTGGCGAACTCAAAGGTAAGAGATTTGACCATGGATTCTTGGTTGCAAGTGATTTAGTGTAACCAAACGTGAACCGGGACTGTTAGATCAAATTGACCTTTAAAATCGATGTTAAAACTGAAATTGGTCCGATTGTTTTGATCTAAATCTCTTGGCGACCTTGTATCACCTGAAAACCAAATATAAAACTCATTAAAAAAATCCAAGAATCTTGATGTTTTTGAAGTTTGCGGTAAATTTAAAAGTTTGCGGCCGCATACTTCAAGTATGCGGTGCTCTTAAAAGTTTACGGTAAATTTAAAGTTTGCGGTGTAGTAAAAGTTTGCGGTTTTGAATGAAGTTTGTGGTTTAATTCGTCTGCCCGAAAACTTCAAACTTGTCGTTGCTGAAATCTAACTTGTTCTATTGAATACAGTGATGGCAGACTTGAAATTTGTTAAGGACCACAACGAATCAACATACTTGGAAGACCCGCCACAACATCATAGTATATTCATTTCAATGATAGCAGGTCTGCGGGCATCCCAGATCTTTCACGCCATTTCACAACATCCCGATATATGTGAAGATTTTATTCGTGATTTCTGGAGCACAACAGAATTCGTGACAAAGAATGAAGTTGAAGGGATAACTGGTACGGTAGTGGGAAAACGCATAGTTATTACTGAAGCCGTTATCAGGGAATGTTTAAATTTTGGTGATGAAGCCGAACATCCTACAAGCTTTTCAGTTGAATAAATGCATGGCATTTTCGAAAGAATGAGTTATGAAGGTGGATTACCGTCCTTAGAGAAGAAATGTTTGCCACCATATTGGAAGTATTTAGCACATGTGATAAACCAATGTATTTCAGGAAGAAAGGGTGGCTATGATGAGCTTAGTGTAAGTATGACTGCAGCAATATATGCACTTGTAACAAGGGAGAATTTCAACTTCTCAAGAGCTGTGTTTGAAGAGATGAAAAGCAACTTAACTGGAAAGAAGAAGTCAGTTTTCTTGATGTATCCAAGATTCTTGCAGATGATAATTAATAGAAATCATTCCGAGCTAGTAATGACTCCGAGGAGATTGCACGTAAAGGTAATGGACAAGAGCATTCTGTCCTACATGAGTATGAACAAGAAAGGAAATTTTCTAAATCTGACTCCTTTAGAAAAGTTTGGAGCGTTTCCTGAGTTAGATGGTGCTCAACCTCAACCACAACCACAACCTCAACCACAACCATAACCTCAACCTCAACCACAACCATAATCTCAACCTCAACCACAACCACAACCTCAACCACAACCACCACCACCACCACTTCAACCCCGTCATAGACTCAGACGTGCACCGCGCCAAGTTCAAAATCAGGCTGAAGCACAAGTCGTTAATGAGCCTGTAATTCCAAACGTGCAGCTGGCCGAAGAACATGAAGATGAATTCAATTATAACATTGAAGGGCCGGTGTTTGTTGAAAATGAAGAGAATGTTGAGAATCTTGAAGATTTGTCAAATATAAATCTAGGTGATTTGTAATTCTCTGACACAGAAGATCAAAACTCTAGTGGAAAGAATGTTGAAGAGAGAGAGTGTGAGTCTGAAGGAGACTCCTAAGGTGAAGAGTTTGACACATATGAAACAGAAAGTGACAAGGAAGAATTACCCATAAATAAGTATCACAAAAGTTCTTTGATTAAAAGAAAGGCTGCTGGGAAACCTCCTCTTATCAACCATTCTAAACAGCAAAGTGATACTTCCGATGAAGACTATGATTTTGAAGCTGATCTAAGTCCAAGGAAAAGAACAAAGTTTTCTAAACAACTCCCGCAAAAGTCCACACCAATCATTAAACCACCCGTCCTCCAACAACAGGATAAGGGCAAGGCAAAGGTATTTGATCAACCCGCGCCTGTGGATGTTCATGCCCTACAACAAAGAGTGTTTGTTCTGGAACAGGATTCTATTGCCAAGGATTCAAAGATCAAGAAACTAAGTGAAGAAAACAACACTCTCAGGAAGACTGTAGACCTACAAAGTAATTAAATTAATACCCTGAAGGAGAACATGGTATTTATCCTTGAGGAGCTGAGAAAGATAAGAGAAAAGAAAGATAAAAGGAAAAGAAAAAAGGAAGGATGGATGCAGTGGAAAGAGTGACGGGAAGGGTGATGACAATGATGGTGATGATAATGATGGCAAGACCGATGATCATGATAGAAATAAGGATCAAGAACATCTCCATGAAGGAATCGGCTCTCAAGAAGACATGTCAAGAGCAATGGTTATCTATGATCCTGAAACAGTAAATAAAGGAGCACAACAGTTAGAGAATGATTCATCATTTGACTTTGAGTATGATCTTGATGAAATGCTCAAGTCTGGATCAATGTTTTCATTTGAAGATGATTTGACTGCACTTGATGATAACTTCATAGGAGAAGACATGAATGAAGTTTTCTTTGATACAACTATGTCTGTTTCTCCTACATACTTGAGTGCTCAAGGAAAGGTGATTATCGGCATTGACAGCGATCTATTCGCTGAAGGTAATTCGCCTCCTCACGTGGAAACATTTGTTGATCAACATGAAGCATCTTCATCTTCGAAATAGAAAAGCATGTTTAAAGTTATTCCTCCACGTGAAGTTCATTATGTCACATCCTCCAATGAGCTTTCAAAGACGTTCTTCTATCTTAAGTTGGATGTTTGATAATGAGAAAAATCTTTACATGATCAAAAGAAAGAATGGGCGAATAAAATATTTTGCACGATCACATGACCTTATGTCACTGCCCAGATTTGATTTGCATGTGTTAAACAAAGCTCCTTTCTATAATCCAGGTAATGTTGGAACAACAAAAAGTTTTGTTTCCCTGCTTGAAAAGGAATGTGAGAGTGGATTCAAGGTACAAAAGCCTGCTAAATGCAAGAGAGTAAAATCAAAGTATATGATTGACAGAATAACCCAGAAGCCTATTGTTATTGAAATCTATCCTCCTCCCAAGACTGTGGATTGTGTTCCTGTTCATCAAGCTCTGTCTGACAACTCTCTAAGTCAACTGGATTACTGGCATTACAGTTCTATGACAGGCTACATTTACATCCAGTGTGCAGATAAAGAATTTACTATTTCTGATCCTATGGATCTTTTGAAATATGGGAAGGAAGATATGATAAGATTGTCCAAGCAGCATCTATTCGTGCCTGAAGAAGAAGAGAAAGAAACCAAGCCTTTTGTGAAAGTTCTGGCAACTGCTATCGTCAAAGGCCTCTATGCGGGAGGTGGTGATCACTTAGCTGATGTTGATATACTATAAGTATCTTGAATGCATTAACCTAAGGGGATATTGTAAGGACCAAACCTAATAGGCTAACGCATCAAGAGATCACCGGGAAGTTCCAAAGACGGTATTTTGGAAGTATGCGGCCGCATACTTCATGGTAGTCGCATACTTGAAGTATGCGGTGCCCAAACCGCACACTTCAAGTATGCGGCCCAGGCCCAAGCCCAACCGTTTACTTTTGAGATGTATAAATAGTTATTTTGTTTTCTGTAATCGGTTAGATGAGTTGTTGAACGATCTTGTATTGTATTTTCAGTATTTAATCAATATACGAATCGTTTGATATTTGATTGTGTCTCATCCTCTTTGATTATACCAACAAGTCACATGTCGAGTCTGTTTCCACCAGGTTCAACACGTCGTTGAATCCGTTGATTAAAGATCATCGAGAATCCGGACTTTACATAAGTGTAAAGACACTTACTTTTAGCTTTGGTTGACTCCGGTTGATCTTCAACCTTAGCAACCGGTTCACCTAAACAATTACTTATGTTAGAAAAATAATGATCTCGATTCATTTACCAAATTGAGATTTAACACCCACCTGTGACCTAATGATCGTCACCCTTACTTAACTTGGTTAATATAACCTTAACCAAACCTCCAATCCCAATAACAATCATTCAACCCATTTGACCCGTTAAGGTTTATCTAACTTTCCCCAATTTCCCAAGGTTCTTGATTCACCAAATTGATTAAGGATTTCACTTGTTTTTGTGTATAAGAACACAACAAACAGTTACAAACCTACAAATCAAAAACCATCAATTTCACTTCAAGAACCCTAACTTTTAAAACATCAAATTGGATGTTAAAATCATGTAAAACATGATTCTCCAACATCAACGACACTAGATTAAAGCTTCTATACAAGATTTAATCTAAATCTTCCCACCAAATTGACCCATTAGGGTTTTTACAAAACCCATAAAAAACTCCATTAATGGAGGTGTGGGTAATGAATATGGAGAAGAGAAACTTACTTGATGTTAGCTTAGACCACCAACACCTTCAAAGCATCAATCTTTCATCCTAAAAATCCAGAAATAAAGCTTGTTCTTCTTCCCTCTTTTCTCCTCTTTGTTTTTCACGCTATACACACAAACACACACTAAAAATGCATGTATCCCCCCCCACTAAAATGCAAAATTTAGTCGTTTTACACTTTACCCCCTTGAACTTTCCAAATTAATCCCTTTACATAAAATTCTTGGGTTCACACATGAAACTTTAATCAAAGACTTTTTTATTTCACTTTCGCCCCCATAATATACTTTAGGAAAATAACATTACATTTTGGATTTTTGGTTCGTTACACATCTTCCTTTACATACATGGTTAGACTTGTGTCTTTTCTCTTTAGCTGACCAATACCCAAAATGTGTAGACCATCTTTTTTTTTTGAATGGCGAACATTGAATGTTATGACGTCACACTCCCCGTCACATGGGAGAGCCTCGTCCAACTCCGGCCAATATGTTGTCTTAACCGGGCCCACTTGGCGTCAGAGTTGGAGAGCATCCAAGGAAAAATCCCACCCAATACGGCCCATTCCGGGCTTGAGGGAGAGCCGAGGCTCGAACCCTGGATCGGCGTAGGTAAAACCCATGTGCATCAGTCTAAGAGCCAGACCTCATTTGCATGCCGCAGAAATTAATAGGGAGGGCAGAGATTGAACCTGGGTCACAAGGAACACCAGGTCTCTCACTTACCACTCCACTACCAACTCATTTGCTGTAGACCATCTTTTTTAAATTGTAATTAATTTGAAATCATTCCCCCATCGAAAGATTTCCAAGATTTTTCACTTATCTCATTAATGTTTTTTTATTTTTTTTTAAAGGAATTACTGTTTTTTATAAAACCTTTTTTATAAGATATCTTGAGGTTCATTAAATTGAATGAGCAAATCAAGAAATATTATTTCATGTGTTCGTGCTAAAGGAATGCAACGTTTAACTAACAGAATACGAATGCTGATATTGAAATTCTAAATCTTTTGTAGGGTTTCATTTTGTGTGTGTCCACGTCTTAGATCAAATATCAATAAATGTATATTGTGTTTGTGTGTATATTGTTTTTTATAGCTTTTGATTTGTAAATAAACATTAAAATACAAACAAAAACGGGTACCTATTTTCAATTTGTGGTTTGATTTTCAAGGGGTTTGATGGCCATGGGGGAGGTGTTTAAGTGGTGGAGGAGGTCTTCACAAACAGTGTTCATGACCTTATTTGTGCTAGGCGGTAAGAATCAGAGATAAAATCTAGGACAAGATAGCACGAACAAGATGAAACTTAAAGTGTAAGAAATAATAATTACACTAAAGATTAACGTGATTCTTCTTGAGAACATGTGCTTCAAGTACGTATAACTTCTTCTCATGTTTGAGAATGGTTCTCAAACTATGATACTAGTCTAAGAATCTTTTTATCCTTTAACTTGAGATATGTATTAATATAGGACTTGAATGTGAGGATCATCATGCTTTTACATTATCTAATGTTGTTCTTTAACCATGCATTATAAGGGTTGTCTTTGGATATGACATGAGACATAGTGGTGATCAATATTTGTTCATCTTTCTTAGATGAGATGTCGAAATCCCTGCCCCTCGATGATTCAAACTAATGAAATCCATCACCACTCAAACTAAGTTGATTTGTTCAATGGTGTTTTTAACCACTTTGAATGTTATCAATAAACAAAATAGTTAAACACAAAATGAGATTAATTGTGATCCATATCTGATGTTCAAAGATATGTCTATAACAAACGAATGCTTTGATGTCTTTCAATATAATATTGTTTTGAAGCTTGAGAGCTTAGAGACCAATGAGTACCTTGGATGTCACATTTCATGGGGTATTGAAGGCAATGGGATATTGCTAGATGTTTATCATTGTTTATGTCGAGATATGTTGAATCTTGTGTAAGTGTGGGATTTTTCGTGCAATGTGACCATATACAGTGCATAACAACATGACTAATATAACATATAGTGCCTCACACAAAAAGTAGGTTGACATAACTTATGTATTTGGAAATGATTTAAAGATGTTCAATGGTATATTATTACAAGTATTATTTTTTAAGTGAAATAATATGTTTATAATAATTCATCTTAAAATAGTTGTAAGGATTATTATTTAGGAGAAACAAAATACTTACATTGATGTAAATGAAATTGTTTTAATATTTAATATTAAAAATTATTTTGATACATAATATTTTATGTTTATAATACCCTCTATATATATATATAGGGGAATGATCATAAGAAAACTTATTATTCATGAGAAAACTAAAAAACTATTTATTAAAGATAAAAGAAATAATAAAAAAATCATAACTCAAAATATTAATAAAAAACTAAAAAACTGCTTTGGAGAGCTTGTTCCCCACGTAGTCCTCGTTCAAAAAAATAAAAAATTAAGAATACAACTACATATGTATAGTAGGGTTAGCTTTTGGGTTTAGTTTAGTTTTTAGGTTAGGTTTTTTTTTAGGCTGGGGTGGGGGGGGTGGGGGTGGGGGTGGGTGGGGTGGGTTTAGGTTTTTGGGTGGGGAGGGGTGGGGGGTTTAGGTTTTTGGGTAGGGGTTAGGTTTTTTGGTGTACCACACATATGCAGTACATTTAATGAGAAGTTTTTTGATTTTCTCATGAAAATGAGTTTTCTAGTGAACTCACCCCTATATATATATATAGGGGAGGGTTCCAGAGAAAACCACATAGTTAGACGAAAACCGAGAAAACCAATAAAAAAACCAATTTTAACCAATCATATAAAAATATTTATTTTTTATATTATTTTATTTTTATTTATTTGTAAGATAATCAATGTAATATTACACATTTTTCTCTAGTTTTTGGGTGAGGGTTAGGTTTTTGGGTGTACTATACATATGCAATACCTTTAATGAGGAGTTTTTTTAATTTTCTCATAAAAATGAGTTTTCTAGTGAACTCACCCATATATATATATATATATACACACACACACACACACACACATATAGGGGAGGTTCTAGAGAAAACCAAATAGTTAGGCGAAAACTGAGAAAACCAATAAAAAAACCAATTTTAACCAATTTTAACCAATCATATAAGAATATATATATATATATATACACACACACAATATGTATGTGTAGTAATGATTCAAGATGATATGAAGGGGTGGAATTCGGGAGAGTCAAGAAGGTTCATTGAGCCCCGATCACAAGAATTTGTCCATTTTTATAGGTAAATTGGATTTTAATAATCTAAACTATAATCTATTGACTTGTAATAATCCATACTATCAGTTTGGTCGATGACAGTCCTAATTTTCACTTTTGTTGTCAATAGCAATCTCAGTAACACAATCAACATAAATTTATGTTTCATTTACACTTGATTTGCCTTAAAATGATGATTAACATACAAACGAAATCGAGTGGAAATTAAGTATAACTAGAGCTTAAATTTACGATGAATATGTTACTGAGACTGCTATTGACAACAAAAGTGAAAGTTAGGACTGTCACCGATCATATTGATAGTATGGATTATATTTATCACCCAATAGATTATAGTTTGGATTATTAAAATCCAATCAACTTTTTTTATATATAAAATTAGAGTTTTTTTTAAAACAAAACATGAGTTGGACCCCTTAGTTGTAGTCGGTACAAAAGAGAACATTATGATTACCCTTCAACTAAAAAGTTTTGGTATTAAAGAAAGTTTTTCTTAATCAAAAGGAGGTCATTATCTCTCTTGTTTGACTTCGTCTTTATATAATGCATGATTGCTACTTGTTTTCCATGTTATAGTTAAGCTTCCATACCTAGCATCTAATGTATATTCTTGTCTTTCCTTTTCAAAAGCACAAAAGAATTGAGGTATTGCATTACTTGTCGGCTGAGAGGTATGGAGGAGTTTGAACTTTGAAGTGCATATCATATTATAAATAGAAGTTTTTGCGTGCATTAAATACGAGGTATGGCCTTTTACAACGTAGGGCTCTCACCATTTTGATTTGCATGCTTTGTGGGGTTGTGGGCGTATGGCCTTCTGCATGTAAAAGTAGAAATACTTTTTTGATATATATAGTTGGGAGGTGGGTGTGGGGTTGTGGGCGTATGGCCTTCTCCAAAAAAAGATGGGAGTCTTTGACTCCATTGTTTGAGAACATGATTCACTTTTGATATAGAGGTTGTTTCTTAGCATTAATTCCACCAAAAATTTAATGGTTTTCTTGCTGGATTTTGGTTTAAGGAGAATGAAGAAAGGTGATGCGATGTTACACATGCCAATTCCACATTTTTTGAAGGATGTGTTTTATATTTGGGAAAATTCCAAAAATGCACTTTTGAGAAGTTAAATACGTGTTTTATACCTTTTTACTTTTCAACCTCCTCAAAATGTCATTAGTACACAAAAATTTCTTTTACGGCGTAAACATCGTAACATCTACCAATAATATGATGCCACGCCAGTAAAAAATAATTAAAAAATGAATCCACACTTCGGAAGTCCTATTTGATTTAAAAAAAAATATACGAAGTCGTAGTTGCCAACTATGATTTGTAATTTTTTATTAGTTTAAAAATGGGTGTTGGAGGAAACACCTTTGATAGTTCAAAACAAAAAGTTGTTACGACGTGTCATCATATTATTGGTAGTAGACCAAGTTGATGTTTGTTATAGTTGTAGCTCATGATTAGTTACTATTGACTATCAGTTACTATTGTCAATCAATTACTACGGACGACCCGCTTCCATCAACTTTCTAATAACCATGCAGATCCGAAGCAACCTCCTGAGACTTTCAACTAAGAAAATTGAATTTTCATTTGCCATGGGCACCACTCACTATCCGGGCAGCAAAAACCCCGCCAAGGGGCAGCCCCCTTGAAATCCTGACGTTCGTTCATGTTAGAAATCAATGAGTGTGCACTTCACACATTCTAACTCATATCAATGTTTACTTAAATTTTCCTTCGGTCTTAAGTAAATCCAATCAACTAAAATGACTTGATGATAATGTGTTCCGTGAGCATTCCACCTTTAAGTACTGGTTTTCTTGCACCACAAGCTAACATGAATTCTACAAGCATCTCTTGAATCTCTATCACGTTATGAATCTCCGCCCTAAAAGAAACTACTCTAAAATATATATGCTTCTTAATAAAATACTAACACTAGTTCCAAGATCTAAGAGTACACTTGATACATTTCAAATTTGAAATGAAATCAAGGGTGTGCGCGGGACTTTGGGACTGGGTGGAAGTAAAATCAATAGAATGGCACCACAAGAGTTCTTAAATCGAGTTCTTTAGGAGGCTTATGGTGTCGTTATGGATACATACTACCTTAAGAAACTTAGAATAATCCAGGATTTAAATTATTTTATTGCTTCAATTATTGGCAATGAATTTTAAATCTCATAAAAGTTTTTCAACTATATTAAAGTTTATTGGGGCTCACATTTACAATATGGGTAACAATCTGATTTCTCGAAAGCAAAGGGATAAGGGTGGCATAATTGATAATACTCCACATCCCTCTTCTCAACTATAGATGCTTTTAGTTTTTGAGTTTCTTTAAAATTGAATTTTCTTTCATCAATAACATATTTTTCTATGATATTAACAAATTTAAGCCCTTCTTCCTCATCAGTTCCTTGGATTTTTTGTGTTTCACCTTTGATGTTGCAAGATCACTTGAGTGGTTCTAGGAAGTGTTCTCGTGTATTGGCTTGTCATTTGATCCGCCAATTTGCCTACTTGTTTCTCAAGGGTAATCTTTGATTTGGCTAAAAGTGTTCTATTTTCTTCTCCACCAATGTCATCATTTGGTCCATCCTTGATGTAAGTGCACTAATTTGGCCCTTGATTCATCTTGTGATTGATTTGTGTTCTATCTTTTTACATTGATATGAACTTTGAGATTGCCTAGCTTTTCTCATGCCATGGATTAGTAAATCAATTTTCTTTTCAAAGTTTTAACGAACCGTGGGGTTTGTCAATGTTTTAATGGAAGAACTTAATGGATTAAATAAAGCCTAGGTTTTAGACCTATTACTTAGTTTCCCAATTAAGTTTCCCTAATATTCCACGGAACGCCTTAAAAATCAGCACTGTGTTCTTTGACATTCTCAATGTTCATATTTTTTAAGGGTGGTGGGAGTGGTACCCTCCCACTCCAAACTACCTATCAAACCCACCAATATGGATATGCCACCTCATTTTAACAAACTACCCTGCATGGTGGGAGTGGTACCATCCAAGTACCCTTCAAGCCACCTCATTTTTTTTTAATTTCCAACGGCTCTATAGCCATTCAACGGTCTTATCCCCCTTTCTTTCGCCGGCTATCTATACCCGTTGAAACTACCCGCGGGTACCCGCAAACCTTGCGATTGTAACACCTGCCACGAAAATGTCCAAAGATTTGGCTAAGGTACAAACCACAAGGACTATAAGTGAAAATAACCTATAGATGAAGGTTCAAAAAGTAGAAAACATGAAAATTCAACGGTAACGGACCGTAACGGACGGTAACGGTCCGTTACGGGCTAACCACGCGAACCCTGATGACGCGCCACGTGTCCGGTGACTAAGGATTGAAATATGACGCGTGGAAACCCTATAACGGACCGTCATACCTGATAACGGTCCGTCATAACCCCAGATTCACCCTGGTGCGCCACGTATCACTCCGTAACGGACCGTCACGCCTGGTAACGGTCCGTCACGACCCAAATTGACCAGAGGGCAACACGTGTCTGATGACTCGCTAACCTTAAACTGGTGATGGACCGTCACAACCCGTAATGGTCCGTCACGAGCTCAGATCTTGCCCTATAAATAGATGGTCGAGTTCATTTCCATTCTTCACACCAATATCAAATCTTCACTTCCAAATCAGTTCAAGAGACCACCTAGCTCGCTCCCAACGATCCCGATTCGACTCCTACTTGTTGTAGTGCCCGGTGTAGGAAGAAACGCTCGTAGAGGTGCTGTTACGCTAGAAAATCAAGTTAAGAAGATAGTCTATAAGCTTTCAACTTAGAGGCTCATTCTTATAAATCAAGGTGAATACTTTATCCCTTTGAAAACTTGTGTCAAACATTTTATTTACGAAAATGGTCAAATAAAGGTTAAGGGAATAATGCTCAACGTTCTTCTACGAACAAAGTATTCAGGCCATAGATATGCGTAAAACTTGCAAGGGATACACGGGTCTCGGGTGAAATTCCCGGATTGCGTCTTGTGCTTGTCTTATAACAACTTCGGAGGCAAACCTGTCCATTGTTATAAGACATGACGCCAGTGTATACTGTGGTGCGATCGAACAGGACGGGACTACTGAATGTGTGGATTGAACATAAAGTTGTGATTATGAAATTAATACTTGTTTGTGCCAAATGATTTTATCGTCAAGATAATTGTATTCACTGGCGTTCGCGCTGACGTTTTATTTTCAAAATGTTTTTAAGAAATGAATAAATTGAAATAAGAATGGGGTATGGGCAGACATCAGATCTGACCAAGATTGGAAAATGTGAGAGGTAGACATCAGATCTGACCTATGAAAAGGATAACTTGCACGTTGGATTCTCAGGCTTCGTGTATAGGAAATTCTATGGAAAAGAAAAAGGAGATAGGACCAAGAGATTGATCAACCCTGGAGAGTACTATTTTCGGTGGCTATAGATGTATTTGATTTCAAACTCTGTTTTGTAATCAAAATGAAAAGGGTATTTAAATCCCTATATTTATAAAAGTAAATATAAAAATTTTGTCTTCCAAATAAGTTTTGATATTTACAAATACAACACTTGAGGTTGAAAGAATGTTGAAACGATCCTTCTAAAAAGACTTTCGATGTATTTATAAAAACTCTGAAATCAAAGTTCAAAGATGATACCAATCGGGCTCGCACACGTCCAGGGGGTGCCTGGGGCGGGGTGTGATAAGTTGGTATCAGAGCCACAAGCTTTAGCGAATTAGATACTTGGATCAGTATCTAGGCTTTAACCATAAGTTTGTCTATTACTTAAAAAAATTAAGATAAGAAAATAAGGTAACCTTCTGACCGGTATGTAGTTATCTGACAAACGAAAGTGTTCTGTCTAAGGGAAGGGCGGTGTATAAATCTTTCCTAGACCCATCGCTCTTACCTGGGAACATATCTGTTAGAGGTACTACTCTGGAAAGATAACCATCCTTGTAGAGCTTTAGTTAAGATAAGGATATTGACTTTAGTATCTAAGTCTTGACCAAAATAAGATAAGAACTAATATTTTAAGATTGCAGATGTCTGGAGATAATTCTGTACCTGTTTATTATGACCCCAATCGTCCGATTAAACAAAAATCACTTGAGTATCATCCTTTAGGATCTCGAATGAACCCTATCTCTTCGCCCTACTATAACGACGACTCGTTTGCCATTCTCCCTAATAACAACTCTCCCGAATACCACCCTCAGTCTTATAACTCTTCTAGTCAATGAATGAAGGCTGGTTCAAACTTCAGCAACTGGAATACAAATAACCAACAACTGCAAGGAAACAATGAAGCTAAATCAAGTTACATCCAGTAGAATAATTCAACAGAAGAGGATCCATCTAAGGAATCCCATCAATATGAACTTGCTTCTGAAAATCCCGAAGACTATCCGTTCAATAATCCCATTTCAAATAATTCTGACTATCAATCCTACAAATCTGGATCCCCAGTTTTTTACGATCCCTATATGTTTTCTGAACCTCCATATGATGGCCCTTTCAAAGAGTATTTCAAAGCTCCACCGGAATACCAAAATGCTTTTAATGATATTATGGTGGGAATCCGTAAGCCCCCACCTAAATATGGTTATGAAGAAAGTATGCCCTCTTCTCCTATTGAATGTTTAGACCGTTCGTTGCGCCAAACGGACGAAGTAGCAAGAAATAAGATAATGGACAAAGCAAGAACCAAATTTTATGGGAAACAAGTATACGAATATGGAGAGGACTTGATGACTCTTGGAAAAGAACTTATGAAAGATTAAAATCGTTTTTGTTGTATTTTGTAATATATTTTCTATAATAATAAAATATCATTTTGTTTATTTTTCAGAATGGTCGGAAAAGGCAAGGGTCCTAGATTTATTCGTAAATTTGCTCCAGCTAGTTATCATGAACGAAAAACCAATGAAACAACTATAGAAAATAATGAGGAAACTAAAAGTTCAACTTTTAGAAGTCTCGGCGAAATAGGAAACCCTAATGTTCCCTATAATCCTTCTATAAGTTTTCATTCTGCTCCTACTGCTGGAAGTTATAATGTCACCCCATTATATTCCCGAAATTTTCATGAGGGATATGCCAATATACCTTATGAGAATAATCCTGAAAAAGAAGAACGTGCTGACTCTAATATACCTTACATTCCATACTATGAGACCATTCCCATCCCTGCTCCTCATATAAATGAGAATGCATCAGGAAGTGAAAGGGAACGAATGTTGCTGAACAGAATAGCTGAATTGGAACGAGAGAAAGCTGAAGTTGAAACTCAAAATGCTTTGCTAATAAAAGCTCTTAAGGAATAGAATTTTAGAAATTTTTAGGAACAATAATTTCTATGTGTACCATCTTCTGTAAAATATTATTATCAATAAAAATGTTTTGTTTTTATTCCAATCCTATTTCTTCTATAGAATGTCGAAAAATACCGGACCTTCTCAAAACACGAGAGGAAAAAGGAAACAAATAGTGATTGAAAATGTTACTGAAAATCCTAATTCTCGTAAGAATCTCTAGAAAATGATCACGGAAGGGATCAATGACTCTCTTCCAATGATCTTTACTGAGTTAGAAAAGAGACAAACCGATAGGCTATCTGCACAACCATCAAATCTAAAATCTATCCATTCTCAACCTACCCGAACTATCACTCAGTCCCAACCAATTACTCTAAAACCCGAAAGTTCTGAAACTCATAAGACTGAGAAGACTAGGAAAGAAAAATATTACCACAACTATTCTGAAAATGAGAGTATGGGTAATAAATATGGTCATATAGAAAAGAAGAGAAAAGTAGTTGGCTGTACTTACAAGATGTTTCAAGACTGCAAGCCATATAACTTCTCTGGGAGAGAAGGAGGAATTGTCACATTGAGGTGGATAGAAAAGACTGAATCCGTACTAGCTATCAACAAATGTGCTGAAAAAGACAAGGTTCTTTATGCCTCGAATTTATTCAAGGACCAAGCATTAGAATGGTGGAACAATATTGTTGTTGCCAAAGGAAGAGAAGCAGCCTATGCAATAGGCTGGAGTGCTTTCAAAACCCGAGTAGAAAAGAAGTACGTTCCCCAGAATGAAAGGGAACAAATAGAGGGAAAATTTTTAAGCCTAAAGATGATAGGAACAAATCATCAAGAATATTTGACTAAACTCCTCGAGTATGCTCGAATAGTTTCACATCTTGCTACCCCTGAAGCAAATATGATAAAACGTTATATTTGGGGTTTGATTGGAGAAATTCGTGACATGGTCAAAGTCATAAATTATGAAAATCTTGATGATGCTATGGATCTAGGAGCATCACTAACTAGCAATTTAATTAGAAACCAGGAGGAGGGAAAGAGAAAGAAGGAATCTGGGCAAGGCCCAAGTGGATCAAAGAAATCCAACTTTACTTCCCGAAACAACTCTTCCATTCCGAAATGTCCCAAGTGCAGAAAAAGGCACTTAGGACAATGTTGTACTGGACTTTTCTGCAACTTTTGCAAGATGTCCTGTCACAAAACAGAGAATTGTTTCAGGAAGAAGCAAATTACTTGTTTTGAGTGTGGTGAAACCGGCCACATCAAAATCAATTGTCCCAAGCTAAAGAAACCTGAGGGACAGGTCCGAAACCTACAAATGGAGTAAAGAAGAATGCGCGAGCATTCGTTCTCCATACTCATGAAGCAGCAGGTATGCCTGATGTCATTACGGGTACATTTCTTGTCAATAATATTTACGCTCGAGTTTTGTTTGACTCTGGTGCAAACCAAAGTTTTATAGATCATAGATTCTGTAGACTGTTAAATAAAACTCTGCCTAAATTAGACAAGAAATACGTGGTAGAGACTGTCAACGCCGACCTTGTCCAAATCTCTGAAATCTTAAACGATTGTAATATCACACTATTAGGACATGTTATTCCTGCACAATTGTTGCCAATGACTTTGGCAGGTTTTGACATTGTTCTAGGAATGGATTAGTTAGCCTCTAACCAAGCCCATATCTTGTATGATAAGAAAGCTATAGAACTTCGTTCAAAGGGCAAAATTTTGACTATACATGGCAATAAATTATCCAACTCTGTTAGAATAATTTCCATGTTAAAAGCCACAAAGTATTTACGAAAAGGGTGCTTAGCATACCTCGTATCTGTAACCACCGACACTAGAAAGAAGTATCTGTAACCACCGACACTAGAAAGAAGATCAAAGATGTGCCGGTTGTAGCTGAGTTTCCTGATGTTTTTCCCGTTGAACTGCCTGGAATTCCACCTGAAAGAGAAGTAGAATTCAGAATTAATCTAGTACCCGGTACGGTACCAATTGCCAAAGCCCCATACAGATTAGCTCTAACAGAAATGACAGAATTAAAGAAACAGTTGGATGAAATGCTCGAAAAAAGATTCATAAGACCAAGCTAGTCGCCTTAGGGAGCTCCAGTCTTGTTTGTTAAAAAGAAAGACGGCTCGATGCGCATGTGTATCGATTATCGTGAACTGAATAAAGTCACGATTAAGAACCGTTATCCACTCCCCAGAATCGATAATCTCTTTGATAAACTCCAGGGAGCTCGATACTTTTCCAAAATTGATCTTCGTTCTAGCTATCGTCAATTGAAAGTCCAGGAAGAAGATATTCCCAAAACTGCCTTCATAACTCGGTATGGTCATTATGAGTTCACGGTAATGCCTTTTGGACTTACTATTACACCAACAGCTTTCATGGATACGATGAATCAAGTTTGCAAACCTTACTTGGACAAATTCAGTATCGTATTCATTGACGATATCCTTATCTATTCCAAGAGTAAGAAAGACCATGCTAACCATTTGAAAATTTTACTTGAACTATTGAGAAATGAAAAGATTTATGCTAAATTCTCAAAATACGAATTCTGGTTATCAAAAGTTCAATTCCTTGGACATATCATTAACGCTGATGGTATCAAAGTTGACCCGGTCAAAATTGAGGCTATATACTAAATGGGAAATCCCGAAGTCTCCAATAGAAGTCCGTAGTTTTCTCGGATTAGCTGGTTACTATCGGAGATTTATCCAAGATTTCTCCCGAATTGTTGTACCATTAACTTCCCTGACTCGCAAGTCAGTTAAGTATGAATGGGGTCCTAAACAATCTGAAGCTTTTGAAACTCTGAAATAGAAACTGACACAAGCACCCATACTGGCCTTTCCAGATGGAAATGAAGGATTTTCAGTATACTATGATGCTTCACACACCGGTTTTGGTTGTGTGTTAATGCAAGGAAGCAAAGTTATTGCTTATGCCTCTCGAAAATTAAAAACTCATGAAAAGAATTATACGACTCATGATTTAGAATTGGGCGCCATAATCTTCGCATTGAAATTATGGAGGCACTATCTATATGGAGTCAAATTTACCGTGTTCACTAATCATAAAAGCCTAAAGTATATATTCAGTCAGAAAGAACTGAATATGAGGCAAAGGCATTGGATGGAAGTCCTGAATGATTATGATTGCGAGATCTGTTATCATGAAGGCAAAGCTAATGTTGTAGCTGACGCCTTAAGTAGAAAAGAACACGAGAAACCTAATCGAGTTCGTGCTTTAAGACTCGATCTCCAAATCGATCTTATCATTCGTATTAAGGAATCTCAGAAACTTGCTTTACAAGAACCCAACCTTGAAAAGGAAGGATTGGGAGGTATGATCAACCAATTGGTCAATGGAATTGATGGAATTCTTAAAATGAATAAAAGAATTTGGGTTCCTATCTATGGAAACGTACTTGAACAAATTCTTGTAGAAGCCCACAAATCTAAATACACCATGCATCCTGGAAGCGATAAAATATACAAAAACCTAAAAGCCAATTATTGGTGGATAGGAATGAAGAAACATATCACTATCTATGTTGCAAAATGTTTAACTTGTTCTCAAGTAAAAGCTGAACACCAAAAGCCTTCTGGCTTGTTACAGCAACATGAAATTCCTGTCTGGAAATGGGAGATGATAACCATGGATTTCATTACTAAACATCCCTGAACCAGTCATGGGAATGATACAATCTGGGTTATTATTAATAGACTTACTAAGTCTGCTCATTTTCTTCACGTGAAAGAAATGTTCAGCATGGATAAGTTGGCACAGTTATACGTTAATGAAATTATATCATTACATGGTGTGCCACTATCTATCGTGTCAGATAGAGATAGTAGATTTACTTCTCTATTCTGGCAAAGTTTCCAAAAAACTCTAGGTACAAAATTGAATCTTAGCACTGCCTACCATCCTCAAACGGACGGGCAGAGTGAAAGAACCATTCAAACCCTTGAAGACATGTTAAGGTCTTGTGTTATTGATCTTGGAGAAAGTTGGGATGACCACTTACCTCTAATGGAATTCTCCTACAATAATAGCTATCATACGAGTATACAGACCGCTCATTTTGAAGCCTTATACTGTCGTAAATGTTGAACTCTAATTTGTTGGTCCGAAATAGCATAAAATCAGTTATCCGGACCTGATATAGTCTTAGAAACGACTGAGAAAGTTACTTAAATAAAAGATAGATTGAAAGCGGCCCGTGATCGTCAAAAGAGTTATGCTGATAAGAGACGAAAGCCTTTAGAATTCAACGTCGGTGATAACGTTCTGTTGAAAGTTTAACCATGGAAAGGCGTTGTAAGATTTGGAAAGAAAGGAAAATTAAGTCCTAGATTCGTAGGACCGTTCAAAATCTTGAAAAGAGTTGGGCATGTGGCCTATCAACTCGAATTACCAGAAGAAATGAATGGAGTACACGATATATTCCATGTGTCAAATTTACGCAAGTGTTTGGCAGATGAATATCTGGTAATGCCCCTACAAGATGTAGAGGTAGATGAAAAGTTAAGATTCGGAGAAAAACCTCTTCAAATCGAGGACAGGTAGGAAAAGAAATTGAAAAGAAAGAAATTGATAATCGTAAAAGTGAAATGGAACTCCGGACGTGGCTCTGAGTACACGTGGGAACTGGAGTCTAAAATGAAAAAGAAATATCCGTACTTGTTCGAATAATCTCGAGGATGAGATTAAAACAAGTTGGGGAGGATGTAACACCTGCCACGAAAATGTCCAAAGATTTGGCTAAGGTACAAACCACAAGGACTATAAGTGAAAATAACCTATAGATGAAGGTTCAAAAAGTAGAAAACATGAAAATTCAACGGTAACAGACCGTCACAGACGGTAACGGTCCGTTACGGGCTAAGCATGCGAACCCTGATGACGTGCCACATGTCCGGTGACTAAGGATTGAAATCTGACGCGTGGAAACCCTATAACGGACCGTCATACCTAATAACGGTCCGTCACTGCCCCAGATTTACCCTGGTGCGCCACGTATCACTCCGTAATGGACCGTCACGCCTGGTAACGGTCCGTCATGAACCAAATTGACCAAAGGGCAACACGTGTCTGATGACTCGCTAACCCTAAACTGGTGACGGACCATCACCAACCGTAACGGTCCGTCACTAACTCTGATCTTGCAATATAAATAGATGGTCGAGTTCATTTCCATTCTTCACACCAACATCAAATCATCACTTCCAAATCAGTTCCAGAGACCACCTACCTCGCTCCCGACGATCCCGGTTCGACCCTCGCTCATTGTAGTGCCCGGTGTAGGAAGAAACGGTCGTAGAGGTGCTGTTACGCTAGAAAATCAAGTTAAGAAGATAGTCTATAAGCTTTCAACTTAGAGGCTCATTCCTATAAATCATGTTGAATACTTTATCTCTATGAAAACTTGTGTCAAACATTTTATTTACGAAAATGGCCAAATAAAGGTTAAGAGAATAATGTTCAACGTTCTTCTACGAACAAAGTATTCAGGCCATAGATATGCGTAAAACTTGCAAGGGATACCGGATTGCGGCTGGTGCTTGTCTTATAACAACTTCGGAGGCAAACATGTCCATTGTTATAAGACATGTCGCTATTGTATACTGTGATGCGATCGAACAGGACGGGCCTGCTGAATGTGTGGATTGAACATAAAGTTGTGATTATGAAATTAATACTTGTTTGTGCCAAATGATTTTATCGTCAAGGTGATTGTATTCATGGCGTTCGCGCTGACGTTTTATTTTCAAAATGTTTTCAGGAAATGAATAAATTGAAATAAGAATGGGATATAGGCAGACATCAGATCTGACCCAAGATTGGAAAATGTGAGAGGCAGGCATCTGATCTGACCTATGAAAAGGATAACTTGCACGTTGGATTCTCAGGCCTCGTGTATAGGAAATTCTAAGGAAAAGAAAAAGGAGATAGGAACAGGGGATTGATCAACACTGGATAGTACTATTTCCGGTGGCTATAGATGTATTTGATTTCAAACTCTGTTTTGTAATAAAAATGAAAAGGGTATTTAAATCCCTATGTTTATAAAAGTAAATATAAAACTTTTGTATTCCAACTGAGTTTTGATATTTTACAAATACAACCCTTGAGGTTGAAAGAATGTTGAAACGATCATTCTAAAAAGACTTCCGCTGTATTTATAAAAACTCTGAAATCAAAGTTCAAAGATGATACCAATCGGGCTCGCATACGTTCAGGGGGTGCCTGGGGTGGGGTGTGACAGCGATGGTGTACCCGCAACCCGCCTACTACCCGCTATAGTACCCGAGCACCACTCCCGCCACCCTAATTTCAAAAGACGATCGTTGATCCCCTATTTTAGTAGGTTTTTATTAACTAAAAATAGGTCTAAAAGAAGGGAGATGCATTTGCTAATCCCCACTCAGAGATAAACTATAGTAGGTCTACACCTTTTTCTCCCTTTTTAGTACATTTTTTACTTGTTTATTCCTCCCCTATTTTAGTTTTGTCAAATAGATTCATTGGAAGTAACAAAGAGGTTGACATAGAGAAAGCTCAATTAGGGCGGGATACGATGTTTTATCATTAGTTATTACAACTTTTGCATGTGATCGTGAAACAAAATCTTGATAAGGTATATGTTCTCCCTTTAACTTGTCAAGTGCTGAAATTTGATTGAATTCACTTAAGCTAAAAGAAAAACCCGTGTTTATTGAAAAATTACATAGAAACTTGATACGTGAGACATTATTAAAATTCTTTTCAAAATTAGATAAGAACTTGTTAGTTTTTTTTCTTTTTGATCACCAAATGCACACTCTCTACTCTATACCTACTTCACTCCTAAAATTACCACACATTCACTCTCCAAGATTTTAATCCACAACCATTTAGTTGAGAAGTACAACAATTTACCACCAGGATGTCCCCTTGGGGACAAGAACTTGTTATTTAAGGAAACATAATTCTTATAAACTAATTTAAAAAATGTTAAATGGATCCTGGTTCTTTCTTAAAATCTGGTTCTATTATGAGTAATAGTGTCCACTGTCCAACTCCTTATAATTCGAGTTATATTAAGAGTAATAGTGTAATCAAATAATATTCTTTAGGGACTCGGCTGTACCCTCGGATTATATTCCGTAGGAGTGAGCATGGGTCGTTTCGGTTCGGTTATGGACTAAAACCGAACCTATAACCAATGCTTCAAAGTATTTTGATTTTCATAGCCGAGCATAACTTTGCTTACTGGAAATGATTGATTCGGTTAATTTGGTTAACCATCAATTAACCGCCGACTTTGGAGATGGGTGAATTCAAGATAATTTCAGTTAATAAATTCAATTATATCTTGGATGACAAAATACGAAGAGTCATTTTAATTTATAAACGAGAATAAGTGGCAACGAATATGTAATTTATAACAAATTACAACAAAAGTTTTCCAATATATAACACATTATTTACAAAAAAAGTAGAAAAAAAATTAAAAATTAGTTTTATTGTTGGTTATGTTCAATTGATTCGGTTATTTATAAACATATAACTGTAACAGAGTCATACTAATTAGTTATCAAAAAGTTCATAACCAAACCATTGGTTTGGTTATTTCGACTATGATATATACTTTGGGTAAAAATTATAACGGCCAATTTTGTAACCAAACTTAGTTTGTGAGATAGTGTGCTTGATGAAAATGCAATGTTAAAATTGTAAAAGTAAAGCTTGACACGATGATGTACGAGGAAAGCCCTTAATCCCTAAGGATTGCTGGCATAAAACCTCGGGAAGTGACTGAAAGTCACTTGCCTCCTATACTTATATAAATCAAAAGAAACGAGTACAAATGTGAGCAGTGATCGGTCGAATGCTAAGTGTTACAGAGCTTGTGAATGTGTTGTGTGTTGCGAGTGTGAATTGATGTGTTTCCTAAGTCGATCAACTGCTGATTATATACAAATAATAAGGTAACTAACGATCCGAAAATATTGGCTCTTAGCTAGACTCTCAATATGACCGTTGTAGAGCTTCTCCACACATGTTCTACATGTTTTCTTTGACCTCTTGACCGAGTCTTCGGGAGTGAGTGGTTATACATGTTTTTCCTACAAATAATAATCGAAATAGAGAACAAATAATCGCTAGTAATGGTCAGGATACCGAAGTTACCAGGACCTTGGATCTCGGACTATATCACACTCAGGATCCTGCATATAAAAATTAACCTCTAACAATTGTCTCCAAAAATATTATAAGCGGCTGTAATATTTTTCAAAATTCAAATTTTAATCCACGATAGGATTTGATGCGACATGGTGCGGTAAACGAGATCTCAAAACGTCGCCGTTCTAGGCAGTTATTGATTATACCCTATAATTACTCTATCTCTTTCATATCTTTCTACCGTCTTGTTCCTTTTTTCTTTGTAATTTCAAGTAAATCTTCTCCCCAACCCTTAAATCTTTCGAGTTTAGCGTTCAAAAAAATGGGCAAGAAGATGACCCATTCAACTTCCTCTCTGGTCCATGATTCTGATGATCTTATTAGCCAAAATCTACTTGGTCATCCCGAATCTGAGAAGTGCACCTTTTCTGATCATGACATTGAGCTTTTGAAATCCGGAGGAGCTTTTCCAAAAAATACCGCTTTTAGGGCTTTTGATCCTAGAGTGAGGTATGATTTTACTTCCGAAACTTGGGTTTGCTCCACTGCTTTTCCTTTTACTTTAGGTTTTTCGTATCCCTTTCCTCCTCTGACTATAGAGTTTTTCGAAAAAACCGGCATGCGTTATGCTCAGACGATGTTGATGAATTGGAGGACTTTGCATGTTCTAGAACTCCTTATTCGTCACCATGCCCTTGATTTTAGCATTTATGAGCTTGCCCATGTATACAATCTTAAAAGCCACGGTTCTTCCCGTTTCCTGTTTCAAATAAAAACTGGTCAGAGTCACCTGATTTTGAAAACCACTAAAAAGGACTCTAACTGGAAGAATCAGTTCTTCTTTGTGAGGAGGGATTCCATTCCTGGAGGGAATAAGTTGCTTTTGAAATGGATTGTAAAAGGTAGGATTCTGCCTGAAGGATCCTTAAGACTTTGAAATCCAACATACTAACTCTAGGTTTTTTCTTTGTTTGCAGCGCTCAAGTTTTCAGAGGTTGATCCTCCTCGATTTGACACTACCAAGAGGGTTTCTTTCTTTTTCAGCCTTGATCCCATTGAAGGAACCTTCTGATTCAAGATCCCATCTATAGAAGTAAGTTCAAAAAGCTATCCTTCCACCTCTGAGATGTCTGGTAAGACTTTAAAAATCATATTAATTTGTTAGTTAAATACATGTGCAATATTCTAACCCGTTATCCTGAAACAGGCATCCGCAGATCTAGCTCTAGATTCGCTTTTGACGACATTGATAGCATGATTTCCCAAGGCAAAGCTATCAAGAAAGAAATTAGACAACCAACCCTCGAAGCTCTAAAGCCTGATGCTCCTAAGCCGGAATCCTCAACTCCTCGCTCCAAACTTGTTGCTAGAAAGAAGAGAAAGCCTGCTGATGTCACTGATGCAACCATTTTTTAGGGCCTAAGCTTTGTCGATGCCCACAAAAAGCTTCACGCTCTTGGTCATTTGGTAAGAAAATTTTAATATCCCGGATCCTGAACCTATATTAGAGAAATCATAACATATTTTCCTTTGACATGCCCCGGAGCAAATGACCAAATGCCACGAGTCGATGGTGAAAGAAGCTGAAGAGGACAAGCAGATGATTAGCGACCTACAAAAGATAGCTGCAACTAAAAATAAACAAATTAGCACATGTAACCAAGGAGCTCAGCATGGTGAAGGCAGAGCTTGAGGATGCCTATGCCAAACATGCCCAAGACCTCGAGGAATCCCGCGAACAAGCCAAAACATCAGCTGCAATTTCTATATTCCAAGCTAGGATAAAGATGGCTAAAGAGGCTGATGATAGGGATTTTGACCGGGCGAGCTGGGACGTCCAGGAGTGGAAAAGGGTTGTGGCGGAGCTAGGAGGTGAATCGGTGTAGGATGCGGAGGTGGACACCTAGGTGGCTGAGGCTGAGGGCTCTGTGAAGGGGGCAGCGGAGGTGATGGAACAGGATAATGAGGGCGACAAAGACAAGGCATGAGTCCTGTGTTTGTAATTTTTGTGGTTGATGTTTTTTACTCTGATGCTTGTGGTTCTTGAACAATTTTATTTTCTTTGCTTTGGGGATCCCGGTAAGGGATAGACAATTTGGTTGATAGCTTGTGAATCGGGTGGATGGGTTCGTTTTTGGATGAAGCCCGATTCACTTATTTTCCTGCACTTTAAATATCGTTAAATAGCTTTTGACTTTATGACATGATTGTCATGTGTTTGGTATGTTTTTAGAAAATTAGGATTCTTAGATAATTAAGCCTTTTGGCACTTAGAAAAATAAGTTTAGGTAAACTTTCAGGATACCAGATCCTTAGTAAACATTTATAAATAATATCTTAGGTTTTTATCAAACTTTGATCTCTAAAAATATAGTTTGGTTCTGATAAATGGTTTGAAAGAACACCAGTTACAAACATATCATGACTTAGTCATTCAAATTTTGAATCTACCATTAATTGAAAATTGACGAGTAATTTTAAAGACATACCTTCATTGAGAATTAGGTTAGGTAGATACACATTTCGGATAATGATAGGGAGTCCAAACAGACTAAAAATATGTCAACTTTTAGTTATCCCCTGTGTATAGCCGTCAAACACACCGTATGCTTAGTAATTGTATCTCAGGATCTTCATAAATGTCTTCAATCCGTTTGAGTATCAGGATCTTGAATCAGCATATTAATGCTAAATACTTTGGGTTAACACCTGAGTGTTAAATACTTGGGACAAGCCAAAAACTTAGGTTAACACATAAGTGTTAAATACTTGGGACAAGCCAAACACTTAGGTTAACACATAAGTGTTAAATATTTGGGACAAGCCAAACTTGAGTTAGCATGAAAATGCTAAAAACCTTAGTAAGTAACACGTCTGTTACATTCGTAAGATCCAAGATATAGCCAACAGTGATGAAATTAATTACCACTGTTACATGGACTGGTCGCACCACCTTGAACTATACTTGGATATCGTGCGCCCATGCGGAGTGTTTAAACTCAATTCGTAGAAAGGTGAAAACCTTTAAACCTTAGAAGGTATTCAGAATACCTTAAACTTAGATAGATGGCCAGTCTCTATCTTCTGTTAGGATCCTTCCTGCAAAACATGAAACCTTGGTGATGGTGGGTGTTAGCCTGGCTAACACCCTTCCGACGCTCAAGTCGGTATCTTGATAAAGATAAAAATAATTAGGCTCAGTTAGAATTTCAGTTCTAACTTACATAAAATAGGCTTTGAGATGGATCGCATTCCAGGATCTTGGCAGAATTTCTACTTCCATAGTGGATAGCCAATATGCACCCTTTCCTGCTTCTGAATCTATTAAGAATGGGCCTTCCCACTTAGGTGCAAGCTTTCCTTCATTGGGATTGTTAGTATTTTGAAATGCTTTTCTCAATACTAGGTTACCTACTTGGAATCTTCTGATCCTTAAATTCTTGTTGTATGAATTTGCTATCCTCTGTTTGATAAGCTGCAATACAAACTTTGGCAAGATCCCTGAGCTCATCCACAGTGTCAAGATCATGAGCAAGAGCTTCGTCGTTAGTTTCTTGAGTTTGGATATTGGTTCTGGCAGTAGGGATAACCATCTCTATAGGGATCATAGCTTCAGTACCAAATACCAATGAGAACGGAGTTTGACCTGTTGCATTTTTTGTGGTGGTCCTATCTGTCCAAAGTACAAACGGTAGCTCTTCTACCCATTTTCCTTTCTTGGCACCCAATCTTTTCTTGAGGTTGTTTATGATGATTTTATTACTGGATTCCGCTTGTCCATTAGCTTGAGGATGCACAGGTGTGGAAGTTATCATTTTTATCCCCCAACTGGCACAAAAGTTTGTTGTTCTTTTGTCGATAAACTGGGATCCATTGTCACACACTATCTCTACCGGGATCCCAGATCTTGTCAGGATGTTGTGTTTTATGAAGGATATAACTTCTTTTTCTCTGAATTGGACAAATGCTTTAGCTTCTATCCATTTGGAGAAATAATTCGTCATTTCCATCATGAATACCTTTCCTCCTAGTGCTCTGGGTGGTTTGTCGACTATATCCATTCCCCATTTCATGAATGGCCATGGGGAGATGATTGATACAAAGGTTTCGCTGGTTGATGAAGTATGTTGATGTGTCTTTAGCAAGCATCACATTTCTTGGCATAAGTCATAGCGTCTTTCCTCATAGTAGGCCAGTAGTATCCTGTTCTCAGGATCCTGGAGAATAATGCTCTGCCCCAGCGTGATTACCACAGTCACCTTCATGTATGTCTTTCAAGACTTCTTGTGCTTCAGGATCCTTTAAGCATCTCAAGTATGAACCTGCAATAGATTTTCTATACAAAACAATGTGTAAAATTATAAAACGAGATACCTTCATGCGAAAAGCTCTATGATTCTTTTCATCATTCGGGATCTCACTATCCTACAAATATTTTTTAATTGGTAGAATCTAGGATCCTTGACTAGTTTCAGGATCCCGAGTCTCTTCTTCTTCTGTATTGGACACTTCATCTATTTTCTCAATTGCTGGGCTCAAAATATGTATGATAGGTATTTTAATACCTTCTGGTATTTTAAGAGCCAAAGCAAGATTTGCTAAGGCATCAACCTTAGTATTGTCTTCTCTAGGAACCTGTGTAATGCTAAAAACTTCGAATTCTACGGATAACTTTTTAAATATTATGAGATATTTAGCTAATTTCTCACATTTTACTGCATATGAGCCATTGAAATGGTTAGCAAGAAACAATGAATCTACATGTACATGGAGATACCTGATTTTCATATCTATGGCTAGTTGTAATCTTGCAACCAACGCTTCATATTCTGCTTCATTATTCGTTGCTTGGAACTCACAACTTATGGATCGGGGTATTATGTCCCCTTGTGGAGATTTCAGTATGATGCCTAGACTTTTTCCTCTTACATTGGATGCATCGTCAGTGAATAGTATCCACTTATACCTGGATTCTTCCAATTGTTGGACTTCAAGGTCTGCTTCATGTTAAATGTCACTACTGAAATCAGCCACAAAGTCCGCAAGTGCCTGATACTTTATTGTTGTTCTAGGTTCATACACTAGATCGTATGCACTGAGTTTGACGGACCACTTAGCCATCCTTCCTGATATCTCTAGTCTTCTCAAGACACACTTAATAGGATAATTAGTCTTAACATGAGTAGCATGATTTTCAAAGTAATGTCTAAGTTTAGTAGATGCCATTATTAAAGCTAAAATTAGTTTTTCAAAATGAGAGTACATGGTCTCTGCTGCTAACAAGCTTTTACTTATATAGTATATGGGATGTTGTTGTCCTTCATGATCCTTTACTAAGACAACACTTACAACGTTTCCGGATACTACCAAGTACAGGGATAATGACTCACCATCCTCTGGCTTCATTAATAGAGGAGCTGATGATAAGTACTCCTCCAATGATTGAAGCGCTTATTCATGATTTTCTTCCCATTCGAATCGCTTGTTCTTCTTCAGGATGTCAAAAAGTTCCTTGCACCTTTCTGAGGATCTTGAAATAAATCGGTGGAGTGACGCTACTCTGCCGGTTAGTCTCTGGACATCCTTGGTATTTGCTGGGGATTTCAGATTGATGATTGCTTTGATTTATTCTGGACTGGCCTCTATCCCTCTCTTGGTTACCATGTAGTCCAAGAATTTTCCTGCCCCCATTCCGAAGTGGCATTTTGAAGGATTCAGCTTCATGTTATACTGGTCCAGGATATCGAATGCGTCTCTGAGATCCCTAAGATGATCCTCAGCTTTCTTTGACTCCACCACCATATCATCTATATAGACCTCCATGGTATCCCCTAACTTTTCTTTGAACATCATGTTTACCAGTCTCTGATACGTGGCACCTGCATTTTTTAGACTAAATGGCATAGCTATGTAATAGTAAATACCTGTCGGAGTCATGAAGGCTGTGTCTTCCTGGTCTGATGGTTCCATTTGGATCTGCTGAAATCCCGAAGAGGCATCCATAAAGGTTAGGATTTCGTGGCCTGCCGTAGCATCCACCATTGAGTCTATGTGTGGTAATGGGAAGGGATATTTAGGACACGCCTTGTTGAGGTCTGTATAGTCTACACAAACTCTCCATTTCCCGTTTTTATTTTGTACAACTACTACATTTGCTAGCCAACTTGGGAATTTCACTTCCCTAATCATTCCAGACTTGAGGAGCCTTTTCACTTCTTCTTGGATGATCACGTTTCTTTCAGGAGCAAACTTCCTTCGCTTTTGATGTATTGGCCTGAAACTTTTGTCAATTCCAAGTTTATGAGTTATGATGTTTTTGTATATACATGTCATGTCTTCGTGCTTCCATGCAAAAGTTGCTTTCTGCCCTTCAGGAAGTCCAAGGTATCTTTCTCAATACCCTCAGGGATATTGCTCCCTACAAGGACTTTAACATCTGGGTCGTCAGCATCTAGGGATACCTCTATAACATCCTGCTCTTTAGTTTCTAGAACATCCCTGGCCTGCTTCGTTAATTGCTATGCATGCCTCGTCCTTGTAGAGGCTTTCATTGAGGATGTATAACAGTCTTTAGCTTCCTGCTGATCGTTGTTGATTTTAACTACCCCCCAAGGGGTCGACATTTTGACACATTGGTGATATATTGAGGGTAATGCTTTCATGTTGTGTACCCAGGGTCTCCCTAGAATAATGTTATAGCAAGATAAAGAATCAATGTCACAAAAGTTTTGTATAGAGTTTACCCCTTTGATGTAGATTGGTAGCTTTATTTATCCAACTGTGTTCTTAACCTCTCCACTGAATCCTACCAACACTGAGGATTTTGAGATGATTTCGGAATCAGGGATCCCCATCCTCTTTAGGACTTCAAGCTGTATGATGTTCACCGAACTTCCTACGTCAATCAGGATCCTGCGGATGAAGTGATTGACTATGTATAGAGTGATCACCAAGCCGTCACGGTGAGGATCCTGTACGTTATCTCTGTCTTCCTCATAGAAAGAGATTAATTTCTTTTTTCAGTTAAGGTGGACGTTTTGGTAGGTCTGTTTCCTTTTTTTCGTCTTTGCTTCCTTAGCGTTTCTCTTTGCTGCGGAATAAGAGGTACCACATATGCCAGAACCACCAGATATGAAACTTATTACCTTCGCATCCGACGATGGGGATGTTGCTCTCAGCAGGATCCTGTCATATTCCTTGGTTTTGTCCTTTCTTTTGCCCAGGAATTCTTTGAGGTGTCCTTTGCTCAGGAGGTAACTTGTCTCCTTTCACAAAGCTATGCAGTCCTCAGTTATGTGGCCGAAATCTTCGTAAAATGCACACCACTTGGACTTATCCTTCCATCATGTGCTCTTCTCGTTTTTGCGAGGCCATCTGGCCCTTTCACCAAGATCCTGCATGACAAACAATAAACCTATTGTATCAATAGAAAAATAGTATTCAGACAGTCTAGGATACTCTTCTTCGTCTTCGTCATCCTCCACATCATTGAATCTGTGATTGTCAGGCTTGGAGTAAAGCTTGGATCTATAAGACTTGTAAGGTGCAGATTCAGTTTTCCAGTTAGGCTGATTATAACTGGTTGGAGCATCCATCCTATGCTGGATCTTTCTGTCATCCTTGAGCCTTATGAATCGTAGTGCCCGGTTCCTGACTTCATCAAGATTTCTAAAAGGATTCATGACAAGGTCTTCATAAAATGGGGAGTCCTTCTTTAATCTCATCTTGAATGCCTGGAACGCTTGGGCAATATCAAGGTTCGGGATATCCAGGGATTCCCGGCCAAACTTGCTAACATAATCCCGAAGGGATTCTCAAATATTCTGGGTTATCCAATACAAGTCACTTGTCAGTCTTTCAAACGTTCTACTGCAAGAGAATTGGTTATTAAATAAATTGATTAAGTGAGCAAATGAAGTTATTGAATAAGGTGGAACATTTAGCAGCCATTTCAGGGCTGATCCTGTTAGAGTTGAGCCGAAACCCTTGCATAAGCAAGCTTCTTTTAAGTCCAAGGGAATGGGATTGATTTCCATTCTCTCCCTGTATTGCACGACGTGCTCCTCGAGATATGTAGTTCCATCATACAACTTCATATTGGGAGTTTAGAAGCGTTTCGGGATCTCTGCATCACATATCAGTGGAGCAAATCTTGAGATCCAGTGACTGGTATAGGATATCTTCGATATTGGTTAGACTACACCCGGTATGCTGGAGATCATCTCCCTTAGTTTCTTCAGTTCCTTGGCCACGAGTGGACTGATCCCTGTATCCTGCACAAGTTCGTTAGTGTTTGAAAACTGGTTAAAAGTGTTATCGTTATCAGGATTTCGGGATGATGATCCCGGAGTGATTCTAAGATCCTGATTCGCAGTAACTCTAACAGTCGGAGTCGGGCCAGCTGTAGCGACTTCGGTTCGCATGGTGAGGAAGTCTCCCTTATGGATTCCTGAGGATCTTGCATAGTCCCTTGGTTGTAGAGGGGTCGTCACTTCCACTGGTTTATTTGATTTTTTTATCCTTTCAAGCTTCCTGAACAGCATCTGATTGGTCTTTTTCTGCTGTTCCATGTGTTGCTTCATTTCTGAGAAGAAATCGAGGATGTCGTTGTTCGAAACCAGCACAGGTCCCCCGGTAGGTATCCCAGATCCCAAAAAACCCACAGAAGTAGTTTTCTTAGGTAGTTTATCATTCTTTTTCTTGAATGACGGAGGAGGAGGAAGAGGGTTATTCAACCCAGAGCTTAAAGACAGAGTTGAAGAGGAAACCAATTTGGATTGGGACGACATTTTTGAAACAAGTTTGGAAAAATAGTGATTGAATGCAAACTTTAACAAAGATTTCAAGATAAAAAGCACCACTTGCCCCACGGTGGGCGCCAAGGTGTTTTGGGTAAAAATTATAACGACTAATTTTTTAACCAAACTTAGTTTGTGAGGTAGTGTGTTTGATGAAAATGCAATGTTAAAATCGTAAAGGTAAAGCTTGACACGATTATGTACGAGGAAAGCCCTTAATCCTTAAGGATTGCCGGCATAAAAACTCAGGAAGTGACTGAAAGTCACTTGCCTCCTAGACTTATATAAATCAAAAGAAATGAGTACAACTAATGATTGTTGTGTGTTGGTATGAGTTGCGAGTGTGAATTGATGTGTTTCCTAAGTCGATCAACTGCTGATTATATACAAATAATAAGCTAACTAACTATCCGAAAATCTTGGATCTCAGCTAGACTCTCAATATAACCGTTGTAGAGCTTCTCCACGCATGTTCTACACGTTTTCTTTGACCTCTTGACCGAGTCTTCAGGAGTGAGTGGTTATACACGTTTTGCCTGCAAATAATAATCGAAATAGAGAACAAATAATCATTAGTAATGGTCATGATACCGAAGTTACCAGGATCTTGGATCTCAGACTATATCACACTCAGGATCCTGCATATAAAATTAACCCCTAACAATATTGTTATCCAGTTTTTTTGCTCACTCTAATATTACCTTCTAATTGAACTCCCGAAATATAGCATCATTGGTTTTCCTGGATATATTAAACCATGTATAGTAGTATAGGATGACCGGTTTTACCAATTTAATAAACATGTCACGTTTGAGTTACTTTGTTTAACCCATTTAATAAATGGATCGTGTTTAGGTTATACTAAAATTAAACAATTTAACTCGTCATCCTATTTAAAATTATAATAAAACTAATTAAAAATGTTTATAAGTTCAACATTTAACCTATTTACAACATTTGAACTTGTTTAGAACCCATTTAACCTATATACAACTTTGAGACTAAATGTATGGGTCGTGTACCGGATTCATCAATATAAACTTGCCAACCCAAATTAGCAAACTCGTTAACCCGTCAATCGGACATGATTGTCACCCCTAACTTTTCGCCTATATTTGTATGCCTCTTTGTCAATGTGTCAATTTCAATGTAGCCCGAAGTTGGCTTACGTATCTTATATGATTTACTAGGCCACAAATTTTTTTCCATCTCTTAGGGTGGAAGGGTTGGGACTCGGGTAGTCTAGGGTCTCCGTAACATCGCTGCAAGTCCTTCGGGTAAAGGTTCGGGTTCATCTCATGGGTTGGTGAAGCGGGGTGAATGTAGCCATTGGAGTGTGTACCGTTGTACAAAAGAGCTGTTGAGGGTGGAGTGGACCGTTGGAAAAAAAAATAGTTTTTTTCTATAAATTCAACCTTTTGCTATATAATTTTTATACCAAAAAAAATACTCTCCTCTACTACTCTAATATTATACTACACTCAAATGGATCCAAAGAAACAACCATCCTCCACCTGCAAAGCGCATAGACCAAAAGTTCGTTCGGGTCCAAGTGAACCAACTCCACCCCAATCATTTCAATATCCCCAATTTTACCAACATCCTCCAACCCAATCGTCCATGCCCGTTGATATGACGTAAATTATATATGTTTGGCACGCATAATTACCCCCGAATTCATCACAATTAGAGGTAATCTGATAATAATTGATACTAAATCCACTCAATTGTGTTACAACAGGATAATTGACCTTGGTTTGCAAAAACATGGAGAAATCACTCAAAATCAAGGAGAAATCAGCATTCGGAAGTCAATTGAACGAAACCGGAGGCATGAAGTCAAAGCTCGAAGTTAAGAAGTCAACGAGAAACAAAATAGGGCAATGCACGGTCGTGCATTGCCTTGCACGGCCATGCAAACCCTATTTTGCCCTCCCGTACTCCTTAAAGCTGCCAGATTCTGCACGTGAAAGAAAATGGTACTTTGCACGCCCGTGCAATCCAATGCACGGTCGTGCATTCCCAAAATCTTAGCCTATAAATAGCAAGCTCATTCTAGTGTTTTAGATGTCCAAGACCAAGGGTTGTGAAGGCCCTAGTGCTCTACTAGAGCCGGAACTCTCTCGCTTTTGGTCCATTTTAGCTTTTCTTTGTTTCTTTTCCTTTTCTAAGTTTTGTAATATGAAATGATTCTTCTCGTTCGAGCAAAAAAGAGGAAACCTATACCCACTCTCCCTTGGTTTTGGAACTCTTCCACACATTGTCTAAGGGTTATGGTCATTCATGGCTAGTCCTCTTGCGTTGCTCGGGTTGGTTGAACTTTAATTAATTAATGAAATATTTTTAGTATGTTGTGTTCTTCAAGTCTTTCTTATAATTTATCTTAAAAGGACCAGAATAAGTGATCTTTAAACCAACTTAATAATCTTAAATCTTGTAAGTTGCTTAAGAAAGTCTTCTTGTTTGGGAAGCTTATTCGAGTTTGTACGGTCTATATATAAATCTTGGTGCTACAAAGGGCCCGGTTAGTATAGATTTAATATTATGGGTTGATTGGAGGTTTAGGTATTCAACAGATCATTCGAGTCCTGACGGTACCGTATGAAACGTGTCGGTATTTCTTTACTTCTCTTGTGTTAGCTTGTAGAGGACTTCTAGCGGGAGCCATGAGTCCTGATCTTGAGAATGAAAGTTTTATTTATTTAAAATGAATTTATAAGTAAGACAACTATTTTAAGAAAATAAGTTGTTAGGTCCGAGCGTTCATAAAGTACCTTTGGAGGAAGTCGTGCATTCCGAGTTACCCGAAGAAGTTACAAGACATGACGTACGTCAGTCATAGAATAATCTTAGTCCGAATAATGAATCACCGGATAGCCGGCGGACTTGAGATCCCGCTTAGGGTCCCGAGATTCATTAGGAACAGTTGGTCGACCGTATCCACTGTTCCGTTACGAAATACTAGCTCCTCTATCGAAAGGGTTAGTACTAGTAACTATGACCAACATTACTTTAAATATAACATTAATTAACAAGCGATAAAAACCAGAATAACATCTTAAACGGAATAATATTTCTAATTACATTTCTTATCTTTTTATTTTCCTTTAAACAAAAACCCATTTTCCAACTTATTATCTTAGTCAGACAATAGCGAGGGTTGAGTAAGGAATCCGTGTCCATTGTTCGATACTTGGTTCTTACCCAAACTATACTACGTTGCGATAGGTACACTTGCCTATTGTGTGTATGTTTAGTTAAAGTATTTATCATTTTAATTTATAAATTTAAAACATCATTTTGTGTAACTCTAAATAGAATATATTTTACACTAAAAAACACGCTATCACCAGTCCAAACTGCACTGGGTCATTTTGTACTTCCACAAACCGAAGGCCCACCATTTCCATACTACCAAATCTACCATTTCGTATCCCAACCAAACCCGTTCCATAAACCTGTTAACAACAATATGAGGTGGAACAAGATGAGGTGAATGAAGATGAGGAAGAACACGAATATGAGCTGGAACAAGAAGTTGAAGAAGAACAAGATGACACTGTTCAAAAGAAAAGGGAAATTTGTAAACCGGGCGACTTGTAAGCTTTGGGAGGATCATAAGGAAGTTGCCTTGGCCAAGGCTTAGAATCGTATCTCCGAAGACCGAAAAACAGAAGATCAACAAAAAAGCTCATCGTTCCGGGAACGAGTGCTTAAACATTTTAGTAAGAAAGTTGGTGGAACCGAACGAACATTCCACCAACTAAATTCAAAGTAGAGCTCGATGAATACGAAGATGTCTCATTTCAACGAACTATACATCCAAACTGTATACTTTAGTTTAATTTAATTTGAAGTTATTATTTTTATTAGTTTCATTTTAAGTTACTAATTTTTATTTAAAAAAATATGTAGAAACATTGATGGACCGGTGGAACCAAGGATGAGGATATAATGAAGAAAGCGTGGAATGAGTATAAAAAACAATATGAGAAGAAACGTTTCTCCTACATCACTGCATGAGAGATTGTAAAAGAACCTCACAAATAGGAACCCGTTTCGGTTATGAGTGCGGAGTTTGAATCTCAATCCCAAAAGAGATAAAAAACATCGGAGTCAATAAATTACACAAGTTTGGATGATGCTTTCACAAGCAAGGTCCTTGACCTAAATGAAGACTCAACACTGACACGACTGACACGTAAAGGGAAGAAAGTTGCTGAGTAATCAAGCAAGAGCAAGGAAAGTTTGATTGACATTGTTTCCGACTACAAAACGACGAAGGAGCAAGAAAAAGAATGAAAAAAAAACAACTTCCAATGAAATTTGCCGAAACAAAATTAAAAAGAGAAGAAGTGACGTTGACCAAGATGAAAGAACAACAAAAGGTTATCCGGTAAGAACAATATGATCGGGACATTAAAACGTATCTCAAACCACATGACGGTATCCCTGAACCGTTCTCGAAAATCGTCTTACAACACAAACAGGACATAGCCGTAAAATATGGTTGGCCTTGCAGTTTTAGGTTCTTATTATTTTTATTTTTAGTTATTTTATTTTTAAATTTTATGTTTTATTTTTTTTTAGTTAATTTTAATTTAAATTATTTTATTTTTTTAGCTAATGAAATTGTGTTTTTATATTTTATTTTAAAAAAATGCTAGATTAGTTTAGAATTCCACCTCTTGTATTTAAGGTACTTTAGGGTAAAAATGACATGGACAATTTCTACTGAATTAAAGTAAAAAATGCTAGGATAGTTTAGAGTTCCACCCCCTATACACCTTTTGCCTCGCAACATACCGACATTGTACATGTTTTTCAAAACCATGTCTTAAAAAATGACATTTAAATGCTTCAAATAAAAAGTGGGTTGGCCCGTGTAAAGCGGCGGGTATCACCGAGTCTTCTTAGGAGAGCGCAATCTAACCCGAGCTACCTTAAATACTGATTATATTTTGGTATTATTATTGTTATTATTATAACTATGTAAATACTTAGTGATTTTAAGGGTTTGGACGGGACGGTTCAGTTTTGAGCCACAACCATAACCAATACCAAAATTTTTGTTTAAGAACCGGAAGAACCGGTCTAGCCCGCAAGCAAATTTTACGCAAATAGATTTTTAGCAATTTTAGATAGAACAAAATGATACTCCCTCTTTATAGGAGGCTCCCCCACTGGAATGGAGATAAAAACAAAACCTCTATTTATCAAGCCTTAACATTTGCTTTTTTCTTTCTCCCATTCGATGTGGGATGACAGTAAATCCAAAGTTTAAAAGGAGCTTAGAGAGTTGAAGGATGGAACATCTTCATTTTACTCCGTTAAGTAGTCGTTAACTCTGTTAAGTGTCTTAGAAGTGTCTTAAAATGTGGGTAAATTAGCATCCCGTCCTTCCAATATGTTTAATATATAAATAGTGGGTTGGGTCGCGCAAAGCGACATGTGCCACCGAGGCTCTTTTCGAGAGCGTAATCTAACCCGACCTGGCCTTAAACACTGATTATATTTGGGTATTTTTCTTCTTCTTATTATTATAATCAAACCTGGCTCACAGGCTCATGAGTTAAGCCAAGCCTAGCTCGGGCTCAGCTTGTTTATAAACCAAGCCGATCCAAGTCCACAAGTTTACAACCAGAACGATTTCAAGTCGAGATTTTTTCAAGCAAGATTCAAACCTTGGTTAAATATCCAATTTTAGCACTAAAAAATACTTGTTGTTTACCCAATCTAGCCAAAAAGGGCATGAAACACATGATTCAATTTTCTCAAGTAAGGAGGTTTCTTTATTTATAGTTGTTTGTTTTATGATTAGGTTGGATAATCCACTAATGTGGGACAAGTTAAAAAGTAAAAAAAAACATTTTGTTTAGCTTTAAAGGATTAGACTTTGATGTACTTGTACATTGTGTTTAACAATTGGTATTTAAGATGGTGTCTTAAAGTTGGATAAAATTACCCTTTTGTCCACCCAATATGTTTTATATAGTAGTATAGATACAGATACAGATATAGATTATTATCGTAAGTGAATTCCACGAATGATAGGCACAAGCAGTAACTCCTACGACACATGAAATCTCCATCTCCATCGAGGTATGGACGGTCTATTTGAATATTAGCAATGTTAGGGGCTGATCATCTATAAAGAGAGAACTCATGCCACGTGATTTACATGTTGTATATTATCTGCTACTTGTTTTTATATGTAACACCAAATAAAACCATTGGGGTGGTGACCCAATGATAAGAGCAAAGTCTCTTAATACGAAGGTCTCCGATTCAAGTCTCGAGGAGCTTTAAGAAATTTATGTTTCAAAAAAAAAACACCAAATAAAAGTTGTTAGAACGATTTAAAATGATTCGATTCTTTTCCCCAAATGGAAGTACTTTTTAATAAAGAAATTGATTTTTAAATTGTATATTAATTTCTCTCACCTAAATCCTTTTAATAGTTAATTACGAAAATATTTTATGTGGATTTCTCTATGATGTTGTCGAGATTCTCTTGGTCGACGTATTGCCGAACATGTTGGATCAAAAATATATTTATTGTATTTTATAATGGAAAAAAACTACAATGAAGGTCCACTAAAACAGTAAAACTTAGTGAAAGAATTTAAGGTAACTCTATGGAATAGTAACCAAGTTTTAAAAGTATTTTAATTATGTCACTTAATACACATTTTACACGGTATACACCATCGAGTATACTATGGTAAGTGACCTAATTGGAACACTTTTGAAACTTGGTTACTATTCTGTGGTGTTTTCCCAAAAATGGGGTAACTTTGTACAATAGTAACCAAGTTTTAAAAGTATTTCAATTATGTCACTCAATACACTTTTACACGGTATACACCCTCGGGTATACTATGGTGAGTGACCTAATTGGAACACTTTTAAAACTTGGTTACTATTCTGTGGTGTTTTCCCAAGAATGGGATGACTTTGTAGAATAGTAACCAAGTTTCAAAAGTATTTCAATTATGTCATATTTTATGCAACATCTTTTAGTTAAATTATTATGTTACATTAGAGCCGTGTTGTAAAAGTTAAAAACATTATAATTAAGGTCGAAAGGTTGTCTTAAGGATCTGACCCTCATTATCTGTTCAAAATAGATTGTAAATATGGATGTATAATTAAAGAGGGGTCACTTTTTCTGTTCATGTTGATTTTGACATATTACTTGATTCAACTTTGACAAATTTAGCTCTAAATATCTCCATTTTGACAAATTTTAACCTAAATAAGCTTATTGTGAATGATTTTTAACAAACATGCCTATTTTTATCAATTTTGACTTGTGCTCATCTATTATCACTTATTTGTCTAACATATTTTTATTTTGACTTGAGTAAAAATGTTGTAATCAATTGCATGCTCATTTTCAGTAGTTTTAATCATCTTTACCAATTAAACCTAAGTAGCTTATCATTTGCGATGTTAACATATTCCCCTTCGGTATGACAGTACTAGCGATTTTATCCAGCTTCTTCACCTATTGCTTATGCTTACAAGTCTCAAAGTCATTTTGTTTAGCATCAACGGTTAGGTTACCCCAGTGATGTTGTTTTCAAGACTTTAGTATCTAGTGGCCTTGCCCCGTGTACTAAGGGCAAACCTTCCTCGCTTTGCCATGCGTGTCAATTAAGTAATCAAAATAAACTTTCATTTTATCGTTCCAAGTCCATCGTTAAGTTTGATATTATCTACTCAGATTTATGGACTTCACCCGTGACTATTATTGTTTAAAATTACATCATTTTTTCTAGATCACTTTTCTCAATTTCTCGGGTTTATCCTTTACGCAAGAAATCTCATGCTACCTCCAAATTTTAACGTTTATGTGCTTACGTTAGAACTAATTTCAGCCATGAAATAAAATCTTTTCAATGTGATAATGATGGAGAATGTGACAATACCACTCTTCATGACCTTTTTTCCATACATGGTATCCAATTCTATTCCTCCTATTCTCGTACATAAAAACAAAATGCCAACTCAGAACACATGATTAACACACCGAATATTAGGATTCACGCCCTTCTTTTTCAAGCTCGCCTTCCTCATGAATATTCGATTGAAACTCTCCATATGGCTACATAGACAATGATATACGTTTTACCAAGTTATTCAACAAGCCACTTCCTTATTCTCAACTTAACAGCTTTGGATGCTTTTGTTACCCATAAATGTTTCCTCTAGAGAAACTAGCCCCTAGATTATCTCCCTTTGTCTTCCTTAATTATTCATATCAGCATCGTGGCTATCGATTTCTTGATCTTCACACTAAGAAGATTATCATTTCTTGTAGTGTTACTTTTGATGAGTCTTCATTCCCGTTTGCCTCTTTTTCTCCCATACACTCACCATCATATAACATTCCAGATTCCTTCTTCAACGCTTCCCCTGATTCTCGACAATTTCTTGAGTCTCGTCTTCCTGACGCAACCACTACGGGAGTGCCACCTCAGATACCTTACCAGCCAACACTCTGTCACCCCAACATCTAACTTACCTTCCTACCCGAGGTACCCGATCCTACCCCCAATATAACCCCCCCCCCCCACCATCATCACCCCTGACAACCACCCGTACCCATCCTATGGTCACTTGAGCCAAACAGGGTATTACTAAACCAATTGATAAGCTTCACCTTAATGTCAACACATCCTCTACTCCTCGGTCCCTTACCTAAGCCTTACAGGGTCCACACTGGCATGGCATAATGCCAGATGAATATAGTGTCCTTATTAATAATGGGACTTGAGTTCTCGTCCCTAGACCCTTAGGTGTCAATGTGGTTATATAAACGCAAGCTTAATGTTGATGGGTTTTTGGCTCGGTATCAAGCTCTATTGGTTGCTAATGGAAAGAGTCATCGATAAGGTATTGACTCTGATGAGACATTTAGTCCGGTTGTCAAACCGGCCACCATCTGCACTGTTCTCAGCTTAGAAGTATCACGTTTCTCATGTATTCATCAGCTTGATATGAAGAATTCTTTTCTTCACAATTTGCATTACAAGACAGTATATATGCACCAGCCTAAAGGGTTTGTGAACTCCAGTCACCCATATTATATATGTGAACTTCATAAGTCTTTATACGACCTTAAACATACTCCTTGTGCATGATACCAACAGTTTGCCACCTACATGACTACTATTGCCTTTTAGAACAGTCATTCCGACTCTTCGTTATTTATATATCGGCATGGGCATAATACATCTTATATCTTGTTTTATTTGGATGATATCATAATTTTGGGTCTCTACACTATTTTTTGGGATTATTTCTACTTGCAATAATGACGAGGTGTTTCTCTCTCAAATTTAGTATGCTCGAAACATTCTAGATCGTGCCAAGATATATAATTGTAAGCCTTCTTCTGCTTCTGTTGACACTAATGCTAAAGACGGTCTTACGAGCCCTTGTTGAATACTCCTCATTATATCAAAGTCTTGTTGGTGTTTTACAATTACTTAACGTTTACTCGGCCAAACATCTCGTATGTTGTTCAACAAGTTTGTCCATATATGCATGATTCTCTAGAACTACACTTTAATGCTCTCAAGTGTATTCTCTATTACATTAGCGAAAAATTAGATCATGGGCTTCAACTATATGAGTTATCTACTTTGGTCTCATAGCCTATTCAAACATTGATTGGGTAAGTTGTTCGGATACCCGTCAATCCACTTATAGGTATTATGTGCTCATGGGTGATGACTTATTACGGAGTTTATTACTTAGCTATGTTAATTTTGGGTATATTGTTCACTTGTTGATTTCTTACTTGGTTACATGCCTTTTCTTGAATTTCACAAAATTCCTGAGTTTGCTTTCTCACACAATTTGTAATTGAGAATTCTCCGTTCCTCTCTTCACATCACAGACGCAGATGCCCAAGGTGTACGTTTTCATAACCCATTGTCTACATCGAGAACAACCATGTTCTCTCTCTGCATTCGTTAAAAAGCGATATGTTGTTGAACGAACATGTCGCCAACCAAAAACTATTTCGAACCCTTAAATCACACGGATTGTTTACTTGTGCGCGAGTATATATATAACATAACCGGAGTCAAAGGTATAAAATATAATGTTGAAAACATATGTATAAGTTCAAACTTAAATGCATTAAAAAATATAGCATCGTATGGACGGTTTGGCATACTTGTAAACACTATTCCAATGGCTGCACCTTTTATCTTAAGTCCTAACAACATGAAGAAAACAAAATTTTAGGTGTGTGGGATGGCATGCTATGCCCAGACCATGATGTAGACACAATAAACAACATTTTTCACGTGTTGTTTAATTAAATAATTGTTTTTAAGACAAAACTAAAATATAAATAATAATAATTCATGAGTTTTGATAATCACTATATTTATAAGTTCAGAATTTATATATATATATATATATATATATATATATATATATATATAAATAAGGGACATCATTTGTAAACTCTTACTTATTTTGTAAACCATTAAACCCTCTCCTAGCCACAAATTAATTTTCTTGGTTTTCAGATTTATTTTTA
Source organism: Smallanthus sonchifolius (assembly GCA_023525975.1). Classification (NCBI taxonomy): domain Eukaryota; kingdom Viridiplantae; phylum Streptophyta; class Magnoliopsida; order Asterales; family Asteraceae; genus Smallanthus; species Smallanthus sonchifolius. Next base: position 17,370,285 of record CM042020.1, read on the forward strand.
ATCTAAAGGGTTATTATTGTAATTTCAGTCTTACCATTTATATACCCACTATCTCTCTCTCTTCAACCTAAAAGAGATCGGATGAAATCTCATCTTCATCTTTCTCTCACTCAATTCTTTCTCGCTCTTTTCTAATGATAAATCAAACCCTAATTGCGAAGGTATCACAACGACAAGAAGAAGCCGACAAGAAGAAGCCGACAAGAAAGAGGCCGCTGCTACCAGATTTAAGTGTTCGTGGTAATTTTGCAGAAGTCGAGATTCAAGGGTTCATGGAGCTAGGGTTCGTGGTAGCTTCTAGTGTTTGTGGTAGCTTCCAAGTTCTCTCTTCCCAAACGCCCTCTGCTCCTCCACCGTATATGGCGCCCTCTCTTCCCAGACGCCCTCTTCTCCTCCGCCTCACACGTCATCGTTTGCACAAATCACAGATATGGGGTTTTTGATTTAAACAAATCATAGATCTCGGAAACTACAAGTCGATGGTGTATTTTTGATGGTCAGTATTTTTATGGTCTAAACAAATCACATATCTAAGCAAAAGAAGGTACCGATGTTCTTGATGAAGAAAAATGCAAGAAAGATGCGCCAAGTAAGTGTTTTGATGTAGGATTTGGGGGTTTTGATTATATTTTGTTCTTTTAGCATTTTATATTTGATTTGTTTGTTAAAACTAAGATTTTATATTTCATTTGTTTTGTTTACTGATAAATTTATGAGTTCTAAATACGGAGTTATTTCAGTTATATAATTAAAAAACACTGAAAGTTAAAAGTTCAAATTCCTGTGAAAGTTTATAAAATTGCAAATTTTAGTGAAACTTTGACTATTTTGAAATATATATTTTTATTTTGCTAATTCGTATGTATTTAATATTTGAACCGCAGCTCATGAGGAAAATGGCTTCAACTATTTTGTAAATGCAAGAATGCCTTGAATAACCACTGTAGGTACGATGAGTTTAAGAAGAAGAAGCAAATGATATACATGTAAGGGTTTGATACTGGGTAAAATCAAATACTCCATATTTAGAACTCTTAAATTATATAACTGAATTTACACAAGTGTAAAATGAATTTACGCAAGTGTAAAGAGTTGTTATTCATGTGTTTTTATGTTGATTCTGATCTGAACATGTATAAAATTGCCTTTGTACGAATTTGGAAAAGCCCCAATTTTAATTTACACATGTGTAAACTGAATTTATACAAGTGTAAAAAGTTGTTATTCATGTGTTTTTATGTTGATTCTGATCTGAACATGTATGAAATTGTCTTTGTTAATATGTATATACATATGTAAATTGTCTGTGTTCATGTGAATTGATTTTTGTATATGGGTTTTAGATGGGGTAGCAAGCACATGAGGGATCGAAGATCTTGGTTCAAGACGGTGTAAAAGTCGGCTTCCTTGTGTATATGTTTTTTTTTTGTAAAAATATTTGCGTATTGTTTATGTAATTTTCTGATTTGTAAATATGTGTAAATAAGTTTTACACATGAGTTCTTTAAGATCTGCATATTGATTGATGAGAAAAAGAGAGTGTGTGTAAAGATTTAATAAAAAAAAATAAAAGAAAAAAAGTGTATTTACCTTTTTACCCCTGTATTAAATCTACACCACATGTTTTTTAATTTAAAATAAAAAAAAACTCAGATTCAATTACAACCACATATTATAATAAGTAATTTTGAATGGCTGGTTGTAGTTGAGTTTAAGGGTTTTTATAACAACTCGGGGTTTACAATCGATATGTCCCCTATATATATATATATATATAGGGGGAGGATCAAATAAGAATTTGTTTTTCGCTAAGAAATCTATGAAATGACAAAAACCTACGAAACGATATCAAACGAACTCCGATTGAGCTAATTTCAGCGGCGTTGGAACCGTCTCGTCGAACTCTACCATCTTAGCTTTTAGGGTTTAGTTTTTAAGGTTTAGATTTTACGTTTGAATTTTAGGGTTTTAGCCTTAGGGTTTAGCTTTTAGGGTTTATATTTTATGGTGTGGGGTTTAGGTTTTTGGGGGTGGGTGAGGGTGGGTTTAGGTTTTTTTTTTTGGGGGGGGGGGAGGTGGGGTGGGGTGGGGGGGTGAGGGTGGTGGTTTTAGGCTTTTCGGGGTGGGATTGGAGGGGGGTTTAGGTTTTTGGGTCCAGGTTAGGGTTCGATGAGACGGTTCCAACGCCGCTAGAATAAGCTCAATCGGAGTTCGTTTGACCAACTTTTTAGTGGAACCGTTTCCTATATATATATATATATATATATATATATATATATATATAAAGGAAGGTCTAAAAGGGAACCAAGAAAAAAGAGATAACAGGGGAACTATTCTCAGCCACACAATTTTTGTAAGACAAAAAAAACCCCTAAAAAAATAATAAAACAAAAAAAACTAAAAACTAAAAAAAACCAAAATGTTTATCTCGATAGCCTCGTTTCATAAAAAAAAAACTCAAAAAAATAGTCGGTTTAGCTTTATGGTTTAGTTAAGTTTTTTGGATTTAGATTTTAGGTTATGTTTTTGGAGGTGGGGGTTAGGTTTTTGAAGATGGAGGTGGGAGGTTAGGTTTTTGGGGGTAGGTGGGGGTTTAATTTTTTTTTTTTGGGGGGGGGGGGTGGGGGTTTAGGTTTTTAGGGGTGGGTCGGGGTTTAGGTTTTGGGGGGGGGGGGGGGTCGGGGTGTAGGGGTTTAGGTTTTTTGGGGGTAGGGGGTTTAGGTTTTGGGAGGAGGGTGGGGGGGGGGGTTTAGGTTTTAGAATTTAGTTTTTAGCATTTAGCTTGTTTTTTTCCTTGTTTAAAATGTGTGGTTAAGAATGGTTCCCTAGTTTTCTCTTTTTTTGAGGTTTCCTATTGAACCTTCCTCTATATATATATGGTTTTAGAATTTAGTTTTTAGCATTTAGCTTGTTTTTTCCTTGTTTAAAATGTGTGGTTAAGAATGGTTCCCTAGTTTTCTCTTTTTTTGAGGTTTCCTATTGAACCTTCCCCTATATATATATGGTTCAATGGGGAACCTCAAAAAAAGAGGGAACTGGTGAACCATTCTCAACCACACATTTTGAACAAGAAAAAAACAAACTAAATGCTAAAAAACTAAACTCTAACCCCCCCCTCCCCCCCCCCCCCCCAAAAAAAAAAAAAAAAAACCTAAACCCCTCACCCACCCCCAAAAGCCTAACCCCTACTCCCACCTCCAAAAACCTAACCTAAAATCTAAACCCAAAAACTTAACCCTAAAAGCTAAACTAAATCATAAAGCTAAACCGACTATTTTTTTGAGCTTTTTTTATGAAACGAGAGAAACATTTTGGTTTTTTTTTAGTTTTTTGTTTTATTATTTTTTAGGGGTATTGTTTTTGCCTTACAAAAATGTGTGGCTGAGAATGGTTCCCTTGTTCCATCTTTTTTTTTGTTCGCTTTTGAACCTACCTATATATATATATATATATTTAAAGTTGGTTCACATTTTATCATTTTCCTTTATATATATATAGGGGAATGTTTCACTAAAAAGTGGTTTTTCGCTAACAAACACTAAGAAATGGGTCAAACGAACTCCGATTGAGCTCATTCCTACGGCGTTGGAACCGTCTCATCAAACCCTAACCCGCCCCCAAAAACCTAAACCCTCCTCCACCCGCACCCCCCAAAAACCTAAACCTCCCCTCCAACCCCACCTCGAAAAGCCTAAACCCCCCCCCCCCCCACCACAACAAAAAAACCTAAACCCCCTACCCCACCCCACCCCCTCCAAAAAAAAACCCCACCCACCCCTAAAAACCTAAACCCTAAGGCTAAATCTTAAGGCTAAAACCCTAAAATTCAACCCTAAAATCTAAACCTTAAAAGCTAAGATGGTAGAGTTCGACGAGACGGTTCCAACGCCGCTGAAATGAGCTCAATCAGAGTTCGTTTGATATCGTTTTTTAAGGTTTTTGTCATTTCTTAGGTTTTTTAGCGAAAAAAACCACTTCTTATTTGAACCTCCCCTATATATATATATATATATATATATATATACATACATTCTAGGTTACAAACCCATATATTACATGGGTTGAATAAATCCAACTTATTGTAAACAATATTTTCTATGAAAATTTGTATCTAGATGTCGTCACCCATTGTTAAAAAAGAAATAATGAAGATTTAAGAATTATAAATAACAATAATGAAAATTTAAGAGTTAAAAAATAAGATATAATTGAAATTTTCTTATGATATACTAAGTTTTAATAAAATATTAAAATAAATTTTAGATATTTAATTATTTAAAATCATTATTAATTTAATAGGAGAGATAATTAATTAATAGGAGAGAGGGACGGGAAACAAAAATCTAGATTTCAGCAGAAGTCGACACATGGCAGATAAAGTTATCCATTTATTATAATAAGGATATATAGGAAAAGAATCAAATGTGAATCAACTCTAAATGTGTAAACCAAAAAATAAAATTCTGGCCACATATTTATTATAGTTAATAAGATGTTTGACTTTTCAATTTTCTTAAATATTTTGAAAATGGACAAAATTGTCTTTTAGCACATGTTCTCAAATTTAAACCTATAAATTGTTTCTCATGTGTATTTTTCACTTACTCTTTTCGAATTACGGCACAATCCCTAAACCCTCACTCAAAACCCTAGCTAGTGTTCTTCGATTACTCCTCAATTTAATTCAAAAATCAGGTGCTTGTGATAATTTCAATGGCGAATGATCTTCCATACAAGCTGGAGCATAATGTTTGTGCATGTTTAGACCTGGAAGCACGCAATTTAACTGATTTTCATTCATTGATACGTTTTCTTCAACATTCATGCACCAAATTTTCAATCACAATTGATCCTATGACATATTTGGGGCATATTCAAGATTTCTTGGGCACTGCTAAAGTGCCATCAGGGCAACGGTCAATAATCAACAAGTGTTCATAAATGAAGCTACCATAGGTACTCATTTACATTTTGGGGATTCTCCTGATGATCCTACAGTTTTTTTATGTTGAAGAAGTTATTGGCACTTTTCGTCGCATGGGTTATGAAGGCTAGTTGGTACATACAAGCATATTCAAAAGCATGTTGCCATACAACTAGATATACTTATGTTACATTATCCTTCATTGTTTGTCCTCAAGAAAAGTAGGGTGATGATGTAGTGCAAAGCACACATTTGTATTCCATTGTTTTAGTGCGTTTTTAATTAGTTTTGTAATTGTTTTGAGTCGTTTTTGTATACTGTTGAGTCTATGTTTTGTTTGTAGGTGCTCGTATGAATTACAAGGGAATACGTGAAGAAACAGAGCACGAGAATGAAGCCGGGAATTCAAAAGAAGAAAATGGGAAATTTATACCTCTCGCGGTACGCGAGAGAGGAGAAGGAAAGTTCTCACGGTACGCGAGGGAAAGGAAAATCAGTCGCGACTAAATTGTCCTTCGCGGTACGCGAAGGACTTGGGATTATTTCTCGCGGTACGCGAGGGACCTAATTTCCGCAAAACCCGAGATTTCAATTTTAAATAGATTTTTATGCCCATTCTTTGGGGAGATCGATTTCCAGCCGTTTAGAAGGAGAGAAAGAGCGATTTTGAGGCTGGAGGAGAGAATTGAAGTGCAAAGGTCGAATCTTTGATCTCGGGAGCGTTAGATTTAGCGTTTTCGGTTCCAAAGCTTGAGTTGATTATTGTGATGTTATTGCATGTTTAGATATGATCTTGTGTTTGATTTTAATTCCTTGCGTTGATTGTGGTTGTCTGCCAGTTTGATCTTCGTATCTTGGTCATAGATCTTAGGGTTTGTGATTAGGGTGGTTTGCTAGACGTAGTAGCCATAAGGAGTTGTCTTTGATTGCTGATTAAAATTAAATGTGTATCCTAGTTCAATACCCGAGAGGTGAGAATTAGTCGTTTAGTCTTTGTCATTAGGAATCCGAGTGTCAGCTATCTGAGAGGAAGTCGGTATTAGGTGTCTAGTGAGTGTTGCTATTCGTGTCATAGTTGTTATCTCGAGATTACCCCGTGCATTCTTTGAGTGTATTGGTGGACAGTGAGACTGCGAGGTAATATGTCTATTAGGGTACTTTATCGTAGTTGGAAATACCTGAGAAGTGATCCAACAATCTGGTGAGTTAGTACGCTTTAGGTTCCTTAGTTGGTGACACTCTGAGAGTGATTAGGGATCCACAAGGTAGTCTTTAGTTGTCATCTTTAGAAACTCAGATCTAACACAGTTTCCAGAACCGGTAGAAGTTGTACTTTGCAAGTAGGATTCCGACCTAGATAGTATTCTTCCCATCTTCTGATTTCACCTTAGATCTTGTTCTTGATAGTTGAGTCGATCTTTGCTTTCTGCATTCATTAGTTAACCTTTAGTGTAGTCAACCCCCCAAACCAAATCATCTTTAGTCCGAGTCAGAGTCTAGTTTTGTTATTCGTAATGTCTCTAGGGTTCGATATTCCGGTTTACCATTAAGTTGTGCTACACTCGATAGGTACACTTGCCTGTCAGTGCGGTTTAGTTGAAGGTACTCCTTTTATTACTTAGGAGTCTAGGTTAGGTTTTGTTATTATTTTAATAGACCGTCTGGGCGACATCAGGTGGGATGATGTCTCTCTCCAATTTCCTTTAGCCGTTGCAGCTCTTGCTTTGAATAGAAGATTCGATTTTTCTGGCATGATATTTCAAGGGTTGAAGTACAATATTTTGGGTGCTGGATCAAAGAAATTTCTAGTGTATCCAAGATTTCTTCAACATATACTTAATGAGGAGCTTCCTAATCTGCCAGACTTAGAAGAAACTCTAAACCTTGCTCACCTTACCCACAAGGTATTTGTAAATATGAAGAAAGGACATTCCAAAAGTCAATTCTCAGGGAGATTTACAGTGTTGTTTGACAATATGTTGGTTTTTTCTAATGGGGAATCCCCTCATAGTCTAGCCCTAGTGATGATGCTGATGAAAAAACTGAAGATGATGACAATAATAATGATGCTCCTACTGATAATGCTAATATTGATCAAAATAATCCTATGTTTGAGCATAAAACTCTTCAAGATACACCAGATGATTTCATTGATACTGCTCATGTCTCAATTCCTCCTCAGGGTAATATTAGGTCTCCTTCATCTGACATAGTGAGACAAAATACACCACCTCCTCAAACAAGTGCCGCTATTCCTGCATGGACAGTTGAACTTAAAGCCCAAAATACAAGTTTGCAAAAGGCTGTAGAAGTTTTAACCACCTTGGTTACAACCTTGAAATTTGCAGTTCTTTCACAAGTAGCAGAGATTAAGAATTTCAAGTTATCTCATGTTGAATTCTCCAAGGTTAAATCTTTCAAAAGACTTATGAAAGGTCCCTCTTGTAAGAATTTCAGAATTTCTTCAAGCTGGTCTACTTTAAATGATGCTGGAAGAAAGGGGGAGAATAAAGATAAAGACAATGATGCTGAAGATGTTGATAATTTCTTTGATGATGCTGATTATGGTCATTTTGCTCCTGGCCATCAGCAAAAAGCTCCTGAAACTATTGTTGCTGAGAATATTGTTCCTGAAAATGTTGTTGTTCAGAAAGATAAAGGTAAAGGGATTTTAATATACAAGGAGACTCAGATTCCTAAGATTCCAGAAACTCCAATAGTTGAAAATGTGGAGATCAACAACTATCTGTAGGATGAGTATACTAGAAGAAACTTGCTGGAGATGCAAACTGCTGCCCTTCTGTCTGAGCAGTTTGAAAGGGAAATGGATGAGAAAGCAGCTTCATGGCTTGCTTCTATTCTGGCCAAGGAATTAGAAAAGAAAGAGAGAATAGAAAAGGAGAAGGTAGAGGATATTTAATTGAGAAAGAAGGTTATGGAGAATATTCAAACAACTTATATAAGAAGGCCAAAGAAAGTTAAAGTTGTTCAAGAGCCAGAGCCTGAAATTGCAAAGTCTTCTAAGAAGGTACAAGTACCTGAAAATCCTTAAGTTCCTATCATATCATTCTCTAGGAAGAAACCAATTCCCGTTGGTAGAAAGTATATGAAAAGGAAGGTTGCTGAAACTGAAACTCCTATCGTTCATGAGGTTTCAAAGCCTGATTCTCAGGATAAACCATATGTTATAGTAACACTTATGGTGAAAGCTACAAAGCCTAAGCCAAAGGAATGTGCTAAACATGATAAAGAGATCTTCAAGCATGATTATGAGAAATATGCTATTTTATATGCTAAGATTGGAAGATATAATGGCAGGTTGTGTGAGAATGTGGCATATCTGGTTGAGAGGGGATATGAATATGACCGAACACTATATTTAGAATGAAGTTGATGTAGTTGATGAAATAAAGTCAAAGATTCCAGATTCTGAGTTTGAAAAGGATAGACTGATCTTCTTCCTGAAAATTATTAACTTCTTGAGCAGACAGTTAAATAAAATAAAAGTCAAAACTCTAAAGAAACATGTTGACAAAACTAATGTGAGGATACTCCATCTATAAAAAGAAAAACAAGAAGTTGATTTTTGTTATAAATGTATAAAAGATTTTACAAACATCAGAAGGGGTGAGTGATTTTGGAGAGTATCAACATAGGGGAGATTGTAAAATCATGATAAGCCCGGTGCTCACCAAAATAAGTGTATACTCCAGAGGAACGAGTCCTACTCTAGATAAAGAAGTTACTCCGGAGAATGATTAGTCCGGATAACTGTCTAAAGATTTGTCAAGTTCAAGTACTACTTCAGATTAAGACTTCACCCCGGTTGAAGAGTAACTCCAAATGAAGAACTAATCCTGATAGTCAACTACTGCTCCGGATAGAAGAAGAACAAAAGAACAAAAATACAAAGCAAGTACTCCGGATGAGTCTTCTACTCCGGATGATCAAAATGATCATCTGGACCAGAATTTATTTATTCAGACTACTTTGTGTTTCTTCTACAAAGGAATACTCCGGAGGTCAACTGACAGCTCAAAGGAGTTAATTAGTTTGTTTGTCAGTTAGTTATGCCTACATGGCATGATTAGAACTTAATGTATATGTCAGTTGCATTAGTTTATAAATAGAATGTGCTATTCTATTATTTAGTAACTGTCATTTCACACTTGTACGAACTTTCAGTCAATCAATACAATTGACCTTTGATTTTCATTCTTATATATGTTTTTAATTATTTGATCATTGAATTGATTGTTTCCGTCTTTCATTTCAATCACAGAATCATTTCTTGTTGTATATCGATCCTACATTTTATTATTTATTAACGATATTGCAAAATAAAATGGTAATTTAAATAATTAAAATAAATACTTTGTCGATAGGCATATGAGACTAAAGGTTGGTCAAAATATTTTGAAATGGATTTGGAATTTGCTAACACAAGAAGACAAATGACTACTTTAACTTTTAAGAAACCGTATTTTCTCACATTTGATCTCTTTTATTAATTCCGTATTTAAATTATTTTAAATTAAGATAATTATAAATATACCTCTTATACTTTCTCTCATTTTAATTCAAATATTTTTCTACCCTTAAAAATGTTTTCAGATATCACCATCTTAATTCGGTGAATTTTACACATGTCTACCGAAATATTTTAATAATTATTTGTTTTAAATTTTACCCTTTTCATGTTTCCTTTATTAATAATATAATATTCTTTCTATTTAGAATTAAATGCAACTAGAAATTAAAACCCACGCTATGCGGCAGGAAAGTATTGTATAGTAAATCAAAACGTTAAAACGTATGAAAGAAAAAAAAACTAATAAAAAATATAAAAACCTCATTTAAAATACAAATACCCCGCGCTTCGCGGTGGGAGCGTCGCCGTTTGAAAAAAATTAAAAAGAATAGTAAAAAAAAATACAAAGACCTCGCGTTTCGCGATGGGAGCGTACTTGATTTTGAATACTACTTTGTTAAAAAAAACCCGTAACTTTAAAAAAAAAAAAATCAACCGCACATTAACGAATGAAAGTTATTATTAAAAAATAAAATTATTAGAAAATAAAATAGGTTGAAAGCATATATTATAAATAACGTAAGGGTTACAAACGAAAAAACGAAAAAAAAAGTTGGTCAACTAAACTACTACCATGGCAGTAGCAGCCAATAATGTTCAATCACTAGAGACGTACTCGGAGGTCCATTTTAAATTGTATGTTTACTAAAATGTATAGTAAATCAAAACGTTAAAACTTACGAAATAAAAAAAAATTAATAAAAAATAAAAAAAACCTCATTTAAAAGGATTATTGGATTTTAATAATCTCATCTTCTACCAATTGGTCAATAATAACCCCAACTGGGATTATTCTTACCAGCAGTCTCTACTTTCAAACTATTTTCTTACATTGGACCCCCCCGTTATAAAAAACTTAACGCCGTTAGATTTTATATGACGTGGACATCTGCAAACCGCCAGAAAGTCGAACCAAGCTAGCAGTGGTCTCGTGGTGGGTTTTGAATTGGCTCTGGTGATGTTTAACTAGTCTCGTTTTTCCGGCAAGTCCAAACAGAGACAACGGTGGTGTTAACAAGACTAGTTAAACACCACCAGAGCCAATTTCAAAACCGACCACGAGACCACTGCTAGCTTGACTGAACTTTCCGGCGGTTTGCGGATGTCCACGTCATATAAAATCTAACGGCGTTAAGTTTTTTTAACGGGGGTTCCAATGTAAGAAAATAGTTTGAAAGTAGGGACTGGTGGTAAGAATATTCTCAGTTGAGATTATTATTGGTCAATTGGAAAAAAGGTGAGATTATTAAAATCCAATAATCCCATTTAAAATACAAAGACCCCGCACTTTGCAGTGGGAGCGTCTCCGTTTGAAATTTTTTTTAAAAGAATAGAAAAAAATACAAAGACCTCGCGCTTCGCGATGAGAGAGTACTTGATTTTAAATAATATTTCGTTAAAAAAAACCCAGAACGTTAAAAAAACTAAAATCAACCACACTCTAACGAATTAAAGTTATTATTAAAAAATTAAACTATTAGAAAATAAAACGGGTTGAAATCATATATTATACACAGTGTAAGGGTTAAAAACGAAAAAAAAAAGTAGGTCCACTAAACTACTGCCACATGGCAGTAGCAGCCAATAATGTTCAATCACTGTAGACATGCTCAGAAGTCCATTTCAAATTGTATGTTTACTAATAGAGTAAACTCCGGTTTTATTTCATGTGGTTTGCATCAATTCCCTATTTTAGTCAGATAGTTTAAATTTATCTTTTTTAGTCACTGTGGTTTTATTTTTGTTTCAATTAAAGCCAGATGGCTAACACCGTTTGATTTTCTGTTAAGTTTTTTTATAAAAAGTCAAAAATACCCTTATGGCTCACCACCACTATCCTTTATCTTAATAAAACCCTAGAATAAAAATAAGAGTAAACTCTGGTCTTAACCCCTGTGGTTTGGGTAAATTTCCTATTTTAGTCCATTAGTTTTAGTTTCTCTTTTTTATTCATTGTGATTTTATTTTTGTTTCAATTAAAGTCAAATGGCTAACAACTGTAAAATTTTCTATTAACTTTTTGTGAAAAGACAAAAATACCCCTCTAATTAAAAATACCCAACTTCACTATCTTTTTCTCCATAGAAACCCTAAAATCTACACCCACCTCTACCTCCATTGTCACCACCACACACAAAAATCCGGCCACCCTTCACTACCCTAAATATCCCCCCCCACTCTTTCTACCAAATTACCCTTTGTTTGTCTACCAAATTACACTCTGTTTGTCTAAGATATGAAGAGACATTCCGATTCTAGTTCAAAAATTGTTAACGAACATCCGGATCCAAGCATAGATGGTCAAATTCATTAGCAAAAAAGTTAAAATTCAAGAACAAAATTCAAAATCAAGGAGAAATAATCAGTGTGTGTGACTGTAACTCTCCTTGCAACTAACTCTAAACCTAAAAAACAAAAGTCAAAATTCAAGAAGAAGATTCAAAATCGAGGAGAAACAATCAATCAATCAATGAAAACTCACCACCACCACGTTTTTCCAGCGAAGCCACCACCCACCTCCGTTCACTACATTGCCACCTCCATTTTTGGGTTTTGTTCGATTTTTGGGGTTGCAATCGTTCACTACACTTCCACCTCGTTGTCCTCACGTGCCGCCTACGTGATTAGCCTGAGCACTTGAAGGATCTCGTTGCCGAAAGCCGGAGTCTCTTCATTGTTGACTTATCGTGCGTGAGAGGAAACTGAGATTGATTCAACAAATCCGTTCTTACACTCGGAACAGATGACGTCAGGGTGGAGGTGAGTGGTGGTGGAGAGTAGCCAGATTTCTATGGTTGGTGGTGGCAATGAAGGTGGAGGTGAGTAGAGGTGGAAATGGAGGTGGAGGTGGATTTTTAGGTTTTTATGGAGAAGAAAGATAATATAGGTGGGCATTTTTCATTTTTGTCTTTCTATAATTTTTATTAGTAATAGGGGTATTTTTGACTTTTCACAAAAAAAGTTAATAGAAAAAACAAACGGTGTTAGAGGTGTGGCTTTAATGGAAACAAAAATGAAACTACAGTGACTAAAAAAGATAAATTAAAACTAATGGACTAAAATAGGGAATTTACCCAAACCACAGGGACTAAAACCGGAGTTTACTCTAAAAATAAACTCCACCTCCACCTTCATCTTCACCACCACCACCACAACACCCCCACAACCAGATCTGTTTCTTCACCCAGATCAGTTGCCCCAACTCATCATCCACCGCTTTGAAAGCCACCGCTAACTCATCTACCCCCAAGCCTGCCACATCTCTCCGGCGAAGGTGGATCTTGGTTCAAGGAGTTCTTGTTGGTGGGAGGTACGACATCAAAGCCACCGTGGGAGCCGAGCGGGTCGCTTGGAGGAGGATTCAAGGAGGCGTTACCTTCTGGCTTCCGACACCAACAACACCCTGGACGCTCACTCTCAAGAGGGTTCATGTATTTTAATGGAGGAATTCATATCCAAAAGGACTGATCTTGTTTCTATTTTTCCAGTTACATTCTTTAATTTTTTTATTTTTGCTTTTTTGGATGTCAAATTTGTTGATTGCAATCAAAACATCTATTTATTTAAGAAAAAAGAAAGATTTTGTTGAAGAAGATGTAATTTAAGTTCACTGTGAGTGATATTGTAAGACAGGTCTGTAGGGGGGTGGTGGAGGTGGGTATTTTAGGGTTTTTATGTAGAAGAAAATGGTGGAGGTTGCGGTGGTGGGGGTGTGGTGGTGGATGGTGGCAGTTGCGGTGGTAGTGGCGTGGTGGTGGCAGTGGCGTTGGTGTTGTGGGGGTGGCGGTAGTGGGGGTGTGGTGGTGGTGGTGAAGATGAAGGCGGAGGTGGAGGTTATTGTTATTCTAGGGTTTTATTAAGATGAAGGATAGTGGTGGTGGGGCATACAGGTATTTTTGACTTTTCATAAAAAAAACTTAACAGAAAATCAAACGGTGTTAGCCATCTGACTTTAATTGGAACAAAAATGAAACCACAGCGACTAAAAAAGAGAAATTTAAACTATTGGACTAAAATAGGGAATTTGTGCAAACTACAGGGACTAAAACCGGAGTTTACTCTTACTAATATATGTAACTGGGTAAATTCTCATAACTATAATTTTTTTCACTCGCGCTTCGTTGAGGGAGTTTGGTCGTTACCTAGGTCGGCTCATTTGAGTGGATAAAACTTATGTCGAAATGCAGACTCGCTATAGCGCACGAAAAAAAACCCTCGAATTTTAACATAACTCCCTTTTAAAAAAAAGTTATACATGGTAAAAAAACAAAGAAAATCGTGCATTCTGTTAAAAAAATAAACGAACAAAAGTTAGCACAGGAAAACGTAGAAAACTAAACAGGTTAAAAGCGTATATCGAATTTGGATCGGCTCGTTTGCGGGGCTAAAACTTAAGTACAGTCGCTATAGCTACGAAAAAAAATACTCGCTTTTGAATAAAACTCCGTTTTTAATAAAATTTGTATCGGAACGTTGACAAAATAAAATTAAAGAAAGTTGCGCATTCCGTTTTTAATGAAAAAGTAAAGAACGAAAGTTATAACAGAGAAACAAAGTTATTAGAAAAGTAGACGGGTTAAAAGTGTATATTATATATAGTATGAGGGTTGAAAACAAAAATCTGTTACCTGACGTTGTGTTTTAAACTTAGTTAATAATAGTAAAATACCTAGATATGCTCATCGATATGCAACATACCAAGGAAATAATGCATATGCGTTCACCTTGAAATGAGAATTTGTATCGTCTAAAAGACAAAACATTATAACTAGATTTGGGTTGAGATCCAAGGTTATAGTTTAAGATAAATTAAACTATATATTATCTTTTATAAATTCAAATATAATAGTTCAATTCCGAAAACCAAGGATTCATGAGATATCAAGTGTCAGGACGAAACTAAAACCCATGAATGAGATTATATAAAGGAAAACTAACCAAGCTAATCGGAGATCTCAAGATTTAGGTTTAATAGAACAACCTACTAACATAACATAAACTAACTATGAGTGTTAGCTAATATATATTAACACCCTACGCTGGTTAAGGGGGTTAAAGTGACATCTTAATCCATTCCATTAAATGAAAGTGGTATGAAGTCAAGCATATGACCTTTAATGATTTTTGAAAATCACTTATGTGAGAAAAAGGTGTGGTAACTCCAAAGGGAATTGTTGGGTGCTCAATTCATTAAAGTTGTCATAGAACTAGACTAGTGTCCATCACTATGACGGACACAGTAATGAGGAGGTGGTCATGTCAGGAGTCATGTGTGAAGTGCATTGTTTTTTAAACATATAGCCAAGCCAGACATCACATTTACTAACATCTAGGAGACTAAGTACCTCTTTTTCAAAATGGAATACTTAAAGGTAACACCTACAAATCTTTTGTAGTATTCAACCATCAAGGTTTCTGTAACACCCCAAATTCTAAAGGAAATGAAAGTCCAGAGGCTAAAGTGTAATTACTCCAAAGATCAAGGTTTAAAATGAAACAATTTGAAAATGGAGGCGGTAGCGGACCGCTACCCAGCCTTTAGTTGTCCGCTAGCCACAACTGGCCCAGATAACGAACAAGTGACACGTGGCGGTGACACATCTGGCAACTCAACCCTATGGCGGACCGCCACCAGATGGGTAACGATCTGCCAGCCGCAATTTGGTCTGGACAACGAGAGGACGACACATGTATGATGACTCGCTGGATAGGATTGGGTAGCGGACCGCTACTCAAGGCGTGACGGTCCGCCACGTGCGGAGTACGCCAGACACCTGGCAAGAGGCGGCAGCGGAACCGCTACCCCCTTGCTTAGCAGTCCGCCACCGGAGCGCGGATAGCCCTATAAATAGGTAAGTTTGGCCGTTCACTTGAGAAAACAAATCACAAACCAACACACACAAACACTTGCACGTATACTGAGGCAAGGCAAGCGCGACAGTTATGAGCGTGGAGGTTACGAGTGCGATACGCTACGAGTGCGGTTCGAGTTTGGAAAAACGTTTAAAGCAAAGAACGAACTTAGGAACTACCAAGAATTATGTAAGCACACTGTACCCGTACCCTAGACACGATTATGTGAATTACGTACTTAAATGATATGTGTTATGTGATGTGTATATGATGAGGGTACGGGATAATGAAAGGTTAGTCTAGACACTAAACGGGAATAGTGGAGTAGCCACGACATATCTAAGGGATGGTGGATACGTCGCTGTTACTTCCTATATATAAATCTCTTTGATACTTCGTGGTGAAACCATTATGAATGTTTAGGGGTATAGACTAAAAGACAGTAATAAGAATATAGTAAACGTACGGGAGAACTTCCAGCCGGTATGTAGTTATCTGACAAACAGAATGTTTTGTCTAAGGAAAGAGTGGTGTATAAATCTCTTCTAGACCCGTCACTCTTTCATGGGAACACCTGTGTTGGAGGTACTACTCTGGAAGGATAATCACCCTAGTTTACAATATATCACGAGTATGAATATATGATGAAAGTACACCATGCATAATGAATACGTGATGAATATGAATACGTGAAATGCATAATGAATACATGAATGTATGATGATACGTGCAAATATGAGTATGATGGAACGAGTCTCTAAAATGAAATAACGGAGTACTCACGAAGTGTTAAAGGAGTGGTGGATACGCCGCTTGTACTTCCTATATATAAACCATTTTTAATACACCGTGGAGAAACCGTTACGAAATTTTAAGGTGAGGACTGGTTGGGAAGTAAATCAAGCATATACATGAAATAAAACAAATGCTTGATAGATTTGGGATGATATGAGTCTAAGATACTCAAGGTCCCGAATGAAATGAGATACCCGGCCAGTAAGGTGGATCTCAATAAATAATAAAGAAAAGAACTAAAAAGAGAACTCTAGGCCTATGGGGCTGAAGGAGAAAAAGATTCCAAGCCTACGGGGCTAAGGAATGAATGAGTTTTCGTGACAAATGCGAGGGGTCTATACTGACGAGTATAAGAGCCTTGCCAATACTCGGACCAGGGGTACGGCCTAAGATGGTTGCGAAGGGGTTAGCACACCCATAAAATATACGAATGACATGACCGAAGGTACGTCTGGAGATGGTCACGGTGGCACCGAGAGCCTGGAAAACTTGAACAATAATAAGAACCTAAAAGGTTAATAATGAAATGAAAAGATGCAGTGTACTTACTTAACGAAAGCTAATTCAAAAATGTTTTTCAAACATTGTAGGAAAAAACACATGGAGTGAAGCTTCCTGAGGATGAAGCAGCCGAAGTTAGAGATCCCTATGTATAATGATGTAATTACATTATCTTTTGTAAAACTATAATATTATAATGAAAGATATACCCTAGCCATTAATGGCAAGGTTTTTGTTAAACTGAGACCATTTTCTACATTAAACTCTGATAAAATAATAGTAAAATAAGTAGGGTGTTTCAGTTTCATCGAGACTTTCTTGTATTTTCAATTAATCTCATTTCATATAGGGGATTGTTGGAAAATTAGTTGACGTTTTGATTTTTAACTAACTTTAGACACATCTAGGAGACTAAGTACCTCTTTTTCAAAATGGAATACTTAAAGGTAACACCTACAAGTCTTTTGTAGTATTCAACCATCAAGGTTTCATCGAGACTTTCTTGTATTTTCAATCAATTTCCTTTCATGTGGGGGATTGTTGGAAAATTAGTTGACGTTTTGATTTTTTAACTAACTTTAGACACATATAATTATATTTATATGTGAGATGTATAATTAATAATTTATGGGTACTTACTCTCCATCATGAGAGCTTCGTAATGAGCTAAAATTTGTCGAAAATGGAGCAAAGTTAAATGAGATACCAATACTTAAATAGTGTATTTGAAATAATGAAATGGGTAAAAGTTATCCACATAGGTGAGTGTAAAGATGCTTGATGAGCTCATTCCTAGATTTTACTCCTAGACCAATGAAAGTTGGATGAGGTTTATAAGTAAGGAGCCAAGATGCTTGATGAGCTCATTCCTAGATTTTACTCCTAGACCAATGAAAGTTGGATGGTCCAAAGCCGAACGGTTCAAAGATGATTGTAACGATTGTAAGTAAATGAAATGCCAGTTTCATTTTACCATAATCAAATTGTCTTAATGCAAATAATTTTCTTTATTTTATAATTATTTTTTTACCGTAAATAAATGAAATGTCAGTTTTTTTAAACAAACTAGCTCAGAAATATTAGCTACTGGACCCAAACACTAAGCATGGGTTGTTCGGTGTGTGAGTCTGTATTATTGTTAACAAAAGGAAGTTGAAGCCTCAAGTGGAACATATAGTGGTTGATAACTATTTCTATATAATATTTAAGAGCCATGTAACTAGGTCATTGAATAGGCCGTCTTACCAGCTCACTGGTCAGACTGGTTGAACCAGGGTAAATTGTAATTAATTTATTGTAATATTTAAATTTTATATAAAGTATAAATATAAATACTATATTAAATTAGAAGTAAACTTTTTGGAAAATAAAAAATATAAATATTAATTACATATTAGCGTAGCCGCTACAACCTCGTCACCTTAAACAGAAGACCTTCTCGTCTCTATGCTTCAGTACTTCGATTTTAGGTTATTAATTCTCTCATTTACCTCCATTTTCCCAAGACAAACCTTCTCGTATCCTTCCATTTTCCGGTAACTACTTCTCTCGTCTCTCACCTGAACGTTAGACCAAAGGTGGCTCTACAGTACAAGCAACTAAAGCAACCGCTTTAGGCCCCCAAATTTGAAGGGCCTCAAAAATTGAAAAACTACTTTAATTTGAAACAATACAATCCATGTAGTCATAGCCATTTAGAATTTACAGGGGAAACTTGTTTTGATTAACAAAATAAGCACTTGACATAACATCCTTATGGATCCAACCCGAGACTTGAGAACGTGATCATCATTGTACATGAGCTTTACCTATAAGAACAAAAACCAATATGTAATTAGCAAATTCTAAGTAAGTATCATGGATCGTATAAGAAGTCAAAACACAACCGAGCCCAGAAGAAATTTAGGCTCAACATCGGGTACGCTGGTCGGCGTACCCTATGTTGCCTGAGTTTTCTCCTTTTGTTCTTTGTTTCAGCGTAATACATAAGTGATTCAGCGTAGCCTTAACTAAGCCAGCATAATGTCACATGGTCATCTATCGAGGCCCCGTGTGACGCCCTGCGTTGCCCCAGGGCCAGCCAATCCATCCCGCTTATGATCAGGGTCTACTGGTTTCGTCATGCCTTGGACTCATCAGGCGAGCGACAATAGCTCGCGACCAGTGATGCGTTCGGATGTTCACGTCGTCTATCCCACTGAGGCCGTGCCCGATAAAGTCCGGACTAGCCAGCAAACCAAAGCGTTCAAGTACAAAATAGCAAAACGATCTTCGAACATTTGGTCCATGACAATAAGGTATGTCTACGTTGTGTAGGGTACCATACGCTCGTTAGTGGGTGTTTTAGGACAACAACTTGACAATCATCCATTTTCACCTGTTAGCTTCATATGTTTCAAATCCACTTGTTTAAAAGCAATATCAACACACATGTTGGACATTTAGTATATGTTAGAAGTATATCAATAATAACCTCTTTGTTTCAATAATTCTTTAGGAGGCATTTCCACCTCTTTTAAACAATTAACTCCTTGGTGAAGTTCAAAACCTCTAATACACCTTATCTCCTTCATGAGACTTAATATACCATATTATAAATCCCTTTTTTCTTCCTTAATGAGGTCGAGGACCTTTCAAAATCTTCTTTAACAAGTCAAAAACATCTTGATTCTCAAGTCAAGGACTCATATTTCTCCTTTAAGAAGTCAAAGACTTCATATTTCTACTTTATGAGGTATATATCCTCGAATCATATTTCCTTAACTCTTTTCTTTACAAGATTCCACTGTAATTAATTTTATAGAGCTATCTTCATGTTATATAATCAATTAAAATTAAGAGCATGGGTACTCACCTTTGTTTGAAGAGGTGCCTACTTAATTATCTTCCAATTTAGTGACTTGACCTCTTATAAAGTTCATCTTTATAATTAAGAATCATGTCAACAAATATCACAAGTCCATGATCATGATAATAGTGTTATACACATTAACCCTTTTGAGCCACTGGGGTTGGTGGCCTAATGATAGAGGAAAATCCTCCTGGAACACTAGCTTTAAGGAGATCATGGGTTCAAGTCTCACTCCCACAGGATTAAAGAAATTTGCCTTTAAAAAAAACTCATTAACCCTTTTGAAATTTATATTTATTTGAATCATATAGCATGATTGGTTACCAATGAAGACTCTTTTGGCATTGATACTGCCATCATATGCTTTACAGTTTGTTATATTCTAAAAACCTTAAAAGGTAATGTCGGTGGCTTCACCGACAAAGCCATAGTTTTAGGTTTGTTTCCATTACTAGATCAAAACTTGCTTTTGGTGGAGTGGTTTTAACTTTGATTGTTAAACACTTTGATTGTGTAGGCTGTAGGTTCGAAACCTGCAGACAACATTTTATTTTTTTTTTGGTTTTTTTTTCTTTTTAGAATTCTTATTTTTTTTAGTTTTGATTACTTTCTTTTTAATACTTTTTTCTATCTATGGTTTAATACTTATTTTTTGGCTTTTTTTTCCTTTTTTTCTTCATACTTTAATGTCACCGCCTCTCGCCGCTAAGCGTGGGACAACGTTTCTAGTTTTGACTCATTCATGAATATCTATCATTACAAGTTTCATGCTTTACGCATTCAAATTCATCTCTAGTTGTTTCAAGACCTTTTTCATGGTCTATCTACGAAATTAACAATGCATGAAACTAGTTGTAACTTTAAAACACAGAAATTCAACATAAATAAAAAAAAAACCCAATTTACTAGAACCCTAGAATTTCTAGTACATCAAGATAAGATTATATAATCACTTTGATAAAGTTTTTTCATGCATTAACGTAATATAAAAGATTTATATGCTAAAAAACATCACGAAATTCATATATTTCTGAAAATCATAAATGTCATATATACTACCCCATAATCAAGAACAAGTAACTAAAGTAAGACTTTCCACATGGAAGAAAGATGAAGTCTATCACAAGTTTTAGAGGTTGAATGATGATGATTAACACTTGCGAACTTCAAATTTCTTGAATCAAACACACCCATCCTTCTCTTCTTTGTCTAATCGTCGCACACCTAAAAACACACGATCAAAGTGGTGTGTGTCTGTGTGATGGATGTTGTAACACCCTAGGCAAATCCCACATCGGTCGTGGGCATTAGAGATGTTGGGTTCATAAGAAATACCTCGCCTCAAATATCAACAACGCGTTTTGGGAAAGCATTGCTTGTGGATGAGAGAACTCCACAGTTAAGTGTGCTCGGGTGGAAGTAATCCAGGGATGGGTGACCCCTGCGAAGTTTTCATCAGGATAACCAAAAACAAATCTATGAGTTCCTAGTGGGCAAAGCGGATAATATTGTTGGTGTGAGAGATCGGATGTTACAAACGTTATAAGAACCACTCATGTGCCGGTCGGAATGGTGGGGCAAACCTCATTGAGGACGATGAGTCCATAAGGGCGGGTAATTGTAACACCCTTGGCAAATCCCACATCCGTCGTGGACATGAGAGATATTGGGTTCATAAGGAATGTCCCGCCTCAAATATTAACAACGCGTTTTAGGAACATTGGCTATGGATGAGGGGAGAACTCCACATTTAAGCGTGCTTGGGTGAGAGTAATCCAAGGGTGGGTCCCTGGGAAGTTTTCACGTGGGCAACCAAAAACAAATAAGCGAGCTCCTAGTGGGAAAAGCGGACAATATTGTTGGTATGAGAGGCTGGATGTTACATACGTGTTTGCAATGGTAGTCGATCAAGGTAGTCCAAATGGTTGTTGGGTGGCGGTACTCGGTGACCGTGGGCGGTGTAAGGCGACGCTACGGTGGTGGTGTCTTCCTAGTGAGAGAAAAGGTGGCAATAATCGGGTTAGGGTTTTCGGTGTGATCATGAGGTTCTAAGGGGTTGTAGCGGTGGTGGTTTACAGTTGGTCAAACGAGACCTAAGTGGTATGTGATAGTAGTGGTGGCTAGAGGCGGCAAGTGGTGGTATGGGCGTTTTCAGGTCAAAACAAGCGTGTGGAAAGCTAGAGATCATTTATATAATCTAGGTGAGTTCTATATGTCATATTTTAATGTTTTAAAGTGTTTTTGGGCTTATTCACGTACAAGAGTGTGTCAACGATTTTAAATAAGTGGTAAACATATAACGTGTGATAAAAGAGTTTAAACCAGGAAGCGTTTTGTATAGAAATCAAGGCTGATTTGAATATAGGTTGAGGTTGGAATTTAAAATGAGATGTTTAATCTTGATGGTGTGTGCTAATGGCGTTTAGTATGTGTGTTTTAAGTGGTGGTTTGGTTATACGAATAATGTGTGTTCATATGTGATGCTTCAACATGATAAACAGTGAGGTTTGAGATGTTTAACCATTATTGGGATGTATTGGTGTGTTATTTCATGATAATTAATCTGTGAGTTTTGATTATTGAAACATTCTACTTATTTCTATATTATTTTATCAGAGTTTAATGCGAAAAACGGTCCTAGTTTGACAAAAACCTTTCCATGAATGGCTAAGGTATATCTTTCATTATAATATTATTGTTTTACAAAAGATAATATAATTACATCATTATACATAGGGATCTCTAACTCCGACTGTTCCATCCTCAGGAAGTTTCATTACATGTGCTTCTTTCCTGCAATGTTTGAAAAATATTTTTGAATTAGCTTTCGTTAAGTAAGTACACTGCATCTTTTCATTTCATTATAAACCCTTTAGGTTCTTATTATTGTTCAAGTTTTCCAGGCTCTCGCCGCCCCAGTGACCATCTCCGGACGTACCTTCGGTCACGTCATTCTTATATTTTATGGGTGTACTAACCCCCTCGCAACCATCTTAGGCCGTACCTCTAGTCCGAGTATTGGCAAGGTTCTTATACTCGTCAGTATAGACCCCTCGCATTTGTCACGAAGACTTATTCATTCCTCAGCCCCGTAGGCTTGAAATGTTTTTTTCCTCAGCCCCGTAGGCTTGGAGTTCCTTTTTGTTTTCTTCATTATTATTCATTGAGATCCACCTTACAGGTCGGGTATATCATTTCATTTGGGACCTTGAGTATATTGGACTCACAGCCTCCCAAATGTATCAAACATTTGATTCATTTCACGTATATGCTTGATTTACTTCCCAACCAGTCCTTACCTTAAAACTTCGTAACGGTTTCTCCACGATGTACTAAGAGGGTTTATATATAGGAAGTACCAGCGGTGTATCCACCACCCCTTTAACACTTCGTGAGTACTCCATTATTCCATTTTAGTGTTTAGACTCGTTCCATCATACTTATTCATATTTGCACGTATCATCATGCATTCACGTATTCACCATGCATTTCATGTATTCATCATGTAATCATACTCATTATACATAGTATAATTTCATACTCGTCATATATCGTAAACTGGGGTGATTTTCCTTCTAGAGTAGTACCTCCAACAGAGATGTTCCTAGGAAAGAGTGACGGGTCTAGGAGAGATTTATACACCACTCTTTCCTTAGACAGAACATTTCGTTTGTCAGATAACTACATACCGGTTGGATGTTCTCCCGTACGTTCACCATATTTCATCATTATCTATTAGTCTATACTCCTAAACATTTACAATGATTTCACCACGAAGTACCAAGAGGTTTATATATAGGAAGTACGAGCGGCGTATCCACCACCCCTTGGATACGTCATGATTAATCCATTATTCCCGTTTAGTGTCTAGACTAACCTTTCATTATCTCGTACCCTCATCATATACACATCACATAATACACATCATTTAAGCATGTAATTCACATAATCATGTCTAGGGTACGGGTCCAGTAGTACATTATCCTTAGGTAGTTCCTAAGTTCGTTCCTCATATAGTCGCTTTCCTGACCCGAACTGAACTCTCAGTGAACCGTACTCGAAATCGCCACGCTCGTAACCGTCACTCCGATCTCCTTGGTATGCGTGTGTGTGTGTGAGGTGGTTTGTGATATTTGTGTTTTCAAATGAACGGCCAAGTGCAAGTATTTAGAGGGCTGGATGGCCACCCATGTCGGACCGCTATCCCTGGTGATATCGGTCCGACATCCAGGTGAGGTGGTGTATAGGCTTGGCGAGTACATAGCGGACCGTTATGTATATGATATCTGTCCGTTATGGACATAGCGGACCGCTATGCTTTCATGTCAGTCCGGTATCTAATTTACACGCGTCAGATCTCAATGGTGAGTCATTATCAAGGGTTGTGGTGTCACACCCCAACCGACGGCGGATTATACGTCGGGGCGGACGCGGTTGTTCAATAGCACAAGGTTGACTATTAAAGTTTCAATATTTCATTACTAAATAGATTCAAAGGTTCAATACAAAGGAAATAACAAGTATACAACATTTATTTAATAAGTAGTCTAGGTCCAAAGCGTCCTATGTGATCACAAACAAGTCTCATGATGTAGAACCTGAAACATGTGAAAGAATATGTCAACTACAAAATAGTTGGTGAGATACAAAGGCTTTGACACAGTTTAACAAGTATTTGAAAAGAATTACAATTCACTATGATATATGCATTCTATAATGTAAGTATGAGAACAAGTATCTTAAACATTGTGCACTTCAACCCTCCAACCAAGTTTAGGCATAACCCGCAGGTTACCCTTATAAGTCTCAAGTTTAAAGTTTAATTCAGTAACAATCACTAAGGGCTCCCCCCCCCCCCCCGAAGGGGTCAATCAATCAAGGTGGATTGGTCAAATACAATAGATCTATCATTGTTACTATAGGCTTGATCAAAGTTAATGATTGTGCTAGTTTTAAGTTTAATCTAAGCATACAAGTCTCAAGTTTAACATAAGAATAAACACGTAGTCATAGTTGTACAAGAATTGTATAAGTTTAAGAATTTTGAACATGTTTCACCCCAAAAGTATAGAAAGGAAAAAGGGGATAAGTATACTCACTTGGATTGGATGAAGAGTACCCGACAAGGATTGAGTGTAGCAAGAATTTGAGGGAGAATATCCTCACAACAAGCCTAAGAATATAAGTCTAAAGTTTTAAATAAAAGTCTAAGACAAGGATCTAGGATCTGGGATTGACTAGGGTTCCAAATGGGATGGGATTGATTGAGTTTATAAAGTTTAAACTTAGTTTTAAAAGGAAGGTTTTGAATGTAAGACTTGGATCTCAATAGCTTAATAAGTTTGTAGTTTTAGAAAAATTATTTAAGTTAAGAATTAAAGTTAATAATTATTTTAAGAGTAAAATAATTATTAAATACATAGTATTTAAAGACTAAATAGTGATTTAAGATTTATAGAATTTATTTAAAGTGTATATAGTTATTAAGGATAAATAATCATTTATAAGAATAAACCATATAAATCGTTAAAGTTTCAAGTATTAAATATTTATTTTTCAAATTAATATGTAAATAAATATTAAGTACCTATAAGATTGTAAAATAGAATTTCTTATATAGTTTATGTTTTAATGATAAGTTTATAAATGTTTTCAATGTGTAGATAAAACTATAAGTTCTAAAAATGTTTTTAAATAAATATCTTAAAATAGAGTTTACTAGTTAATAAATACTTAAAGTCTCCATTTAGTTTTAAAATTATTTAAGAAATAACTAAAGTATAATTATTTCTCTTTTAAAATTTATATAAACAAATAAATTTCTGTTTATAAAATGTAAATTTTACAAATGTGTAAGTTTAGGATTTATTAAATCAAAGTTTCTCTTTTTATAAAGTTTATAAATAATTAAATAAGCCTTGGTTTAAATAGATATAAGTAGCACAAGTTTATAAATTTCTGCTTTCTAAATAATATGTAAGTTTCATAAACTATTCGAATTTTTATAACTGTTGCATAAGTTTTCTGTTTTTTAATTAAAGTTTGTAAATTTAAAGTTTAAAACATAGATAATATAGAAAGCAATAATAAATTAAAGTTTCTAAAAAAATCATTTGCGATGGAAGTATAAGTTTTATAAAGTTCAGAATTATTTTTTATAGTTTTTAACTAAGTTTAATTAATTAAAAATAGTTTCAGAATGTAAAAGTGTAATTAAAAATCATATTTAAGTTTATAAAAACTTCACAGAATTTATAAAAATAATTAAAGCATTTAAAATTGAGTGAAAAAGCATAAAAAAAAATTAAAAGTATCAAAAACTGGGCTGGCCGGCTCGAACATGCGCCGGCCCGGGTCACCAAACACACATGCACATTAACCATCCCGACTACGGGTTCGTTAGTGTTATAACTGGAAAATAAAATACTTAAACAAGATCCCGAGCTTGCCCCTAATCCGTATGAACCCTAGTTTTCAATTTCCCAAAAATTGAATCGAATCACCCTCTGTTTATGAATTTAAACAGAGGGCTTTTGATCCTCACACGAAAACGATGACGAGGGACCTACGAATTACCTGATTTGGTGTTAGGATGAGGGAGATCGAGCTTGGGTTTGGAGTCGGCTGTCGTGAGCTTCAAATCCGGCAATGCCGATGATGAACGACCAAATTGAGGATGTGTGTAGTTAGAGGGTGATGTCGCTAGTCGTTTGCAACTGGTATTTATAAGTGATTTTGTCGATTAATGCTTGAACGGTTAGGAGGATTACAGTTGAGGGAATTAAATCCAAATTCGAATCCCCGGGTGATTAGAGTTAATGTCGAGCATTGAATACGGTTACGTTGGAGTCGCACGCCGGGGGTGAGACTCAAGGTTCACTGAATCAGGCCGGAATTGCGATTTCGCGTAAAAGGGACGAAAAACCGGGCCTAGCCGGGATCGAACTCGTGATTTGATTCTGGTTTGAGAGTTTGGTTGAATAGCAAAACAGGCCCTTGCAGTTTTGAGTTTTTGTCAAAGTATAAAGTTTAGTTTAAAACAAGTTTCAATAATGACCGTTTCAGTCCCTTGACTTTATAAAATAAATGGGTTTCTATAAAAATCAAATATGTAAAAATTTAATAAGTTTTCTCAAATGATTTTATCTTATAAATTTTTATAAGATTTGTTATAACTTTTAAGTAGTTAACATAAATTTATATTATTTATAACTTTACAAAGTTTTAAGAATCTATATATATATATATATATATATATATATATGTATCTATAGATATATTCACACTTTTAAATAAATTTCACATATACATATACATACATATATATGTTTCAATTATTTATTTAAAATTTATGCCTACTGTTTTAAGGAAATAATTTTAATACGAAATCGAGTTTTTATTTAGTAACACGTGCAAAAGATAGGTCAGAAAATCTCGGACATTACATGTGGTGCAATGGCGGTTATCGGATCGCTATCTAACTGATATCGGTCCGACATCTGGCCCTGGGCTCACTTCGAACCGATGGGAGAAATGATATCGGTCCGATATCTATTCCAACTTCAGATTTTTTATTTTCAGCCCTTGAACTTTAATCCAATTGCATTCTAATCCTTATACTTTCATTTCTTGAAACTTTGGGATGTTACAACTCTCCCCCCCCCCCTAAATTATGTTTCGTCCTTGAAACCTGCTAATCATTAAAGAGTTGAGGATAAATTTTTCTCATTTCATCTTCAGCTTCCCAAATTATCTCTGATCCTTTTCTATGTTTCCATTGCACTAATACTTGTTTGATCGTTTTATGACGTAGCTGTTTTTATTTTGTATCTAGAATCTTGATAGGTTCTGCAACGTAAGTTAATTTTTCATCAACCTCTATCTCTTCTAAAGGAACGTGTGCGGCTTCATCCGCCAAACATTTCCTTAAATAAGATATGTGGAACGTATTGTGTATCTTATTCATTTCTTCAGGTAGATCTAACTGATAGGCTACCTCTCCGACTCTTTTGATGATTTTGAAAGGGCAAATGAATCATGGACTTAGATTTCCACGTTTCTTGAATCGGATTAGACCTTTCCAAGGAGATACTTTCAACAAGACGTAGTCTCCTTTTTGGAATTCTATTAGTCTACGTCTCTTGTCTGGATATGACTTCTGTCTATCTTGTGCAGCTTTTAAACGCGCCTTAACTAAGTCAAGCTTTTCCGATGTGGCTTGAACTATTTCTTTGCAGCCCAATTCTTTCTGACTAATTTCTCCCCAACATACAGGATTCCTGCATCTTCTACCGTATAGCATCTCATATGTTGGCATATCAATACTAGAATGGTAGCTGTTATTATATGAGAATTCTGCTAATGGCAGATGATTATCCCAACTTCCACCGAAATCAATTATACAAGCACGTAGCATATCTTCAAGAGTTTGTATCGTCCTCTCACTTTAACCATCAGTTTGAGGGTGATATGCCGTGCTGATTAGAAGTATAGTTCCCATCTCTTCGTGGAACTTTTTCCAAAAACATGAAGTGAAACGAGTATCTCGATCACAGACAATCGAGACTGGCACTCCATGTCTCGAAACAATCTCTTTTATAAATAGATCAGCTAACTTTTCTGAAGAGTATGTTTCACGTATTGCTAAGAAACGAGCACTCTTATTTAACCGATCTACAACCACCCAATTGGTATCATAACCCCTAGCTATTTTTGGTAGCTTGGTTATGAAGTCCATAGTGAGATGTTCCCACTTCCATTCTGGGATTTCTAATGGTTGTAACCTTCCATATGACTTCTGATGTTCTGCTTTAACTTGTAGGCAAGTTAAGCATTTAGCTACATATTTCATGATATCAAACTTCATTCCGGGCCACCAAAAATCTTTGCGCAGATCTTGGTACATTTTTGTAGTACCCGAATGAATAGAATACCATGTTTTATGAGCTTCATCGAGAATATTAGAGCTAAACTCACCTGATCGTGGTATCCACGTACGACCAAATCGAGTCTTGACTTTATACTCATTCTCTTCTAGAAACTTCTCCTGACCAGCCATTCTCTCTTTCTTAACATTCTCACTTTTTAATGTTTCGATTTGTGCGTCTCGAAGCTGGCTCATGAAATCAGGAGTTATCACTAACTTATATGCTTTCACCTGAATAGGATGATGCTCTTCCTTGCGGCTTAGAGCATCGGCTACCACGTTAGCCTTTCCGGGATGATACAAGATCTCACAATCATAATCCTTGACCAGTTCTAACCACCGTCGTTGCCTCATGTTTAAGTCCTTTTGGTCAAAGAAATACTTAAGACTTTTGTGGTCTGTGTAAATCGTACACTTCGTTCCATACAAGTAATGCCTCCAGATCTTTAGTGCGAACACCACCGCAGCTAATTCCAGATCATGAGTTGGATAGTTTGCTTCATGCGTCTTCAGCTGTCGAGAGGCATAGGCTATCACCTTTCCTCTTTGCATCAGAACACATCCTAATCCAAGCTTGGAAGCATCCGAGTATATCACAAAATCTTCTACTCCTTCTAGCAATGCCAGAACTAGAGCTTGTGTCAATCTTTCTTTCAATATCCGGAATGCCTTCTCTTGTGCCGCATTCCATTCGTATTTCGAGTTCTTTCGAGTTAGCTTAGTTAATGGGGTGGCTATCTTAGAGAAGTCCTGGATGAACCTTCTATAATAGCCAGCTAATCCCAAGAAACTTCTAACTTCCGATGGATTCTTAGGTGGAGACCATTTCATTACAGCCTCTACCTTTACTGGGTCCACTGAGATACCTTCTGCGTTTACAACATGACCCAAAACTTGAACTTCCCTTAACCAGGATGCACATTTTGAGAACTTTGCGTACAATTTCTCCTTTCGTAAAGTACTAAGTACTTCATGAAGATGTTGTACATGTTCTCCTTTATTCCTTGAATATATCAAGATGTCATCAATGAAGACAATAACAAACTTGTCTAACATTGGTCGGCATACTCTATTCATGAGATCCATGAAAACTGCTAGAGCATTCGTTACTCCAAACGACATTACTACAAATTCATAGTGTCCATAACGAGTTCTGAATGCTGTCTTAGGTACATCTTCTCCTCGTACCTTGACTTGATGATAACCAGATCTTAAGTCGATGTTTGAAAACCAACTTGATCCTTGCAGTTGATCAACCAGATCATCAATTCTAGGTAAGGGATACATATTCTTGATAGTTAGTTTGTTCAATTCACGATAGTCTATACGCACTCTCATACTACCATCCTTCTTCTTTATGAATAGAATTGGTGCAACCCAAGGGGACACACTTGTACGTATAAATCCCTTGTCTAACAACTCTTGCAGTTGTGACATTAATTCCTTCATCTCAGTTGGTGCTAACCGGTACGGAGCCTTAGCTACCGGCTTAGCTTCAGGAATTAAATCGATTTTGAATTCGATTTCTCTTTCAGGTGGAGCACCTGGAAGATCGTCTGGGAATACTTCTGGGAATTCTTTTACTACTGGAACTTGATCCAGTTCTTTCTCGTTAATCTTTACATCAGCTACGTAGGCTAAGAAGGCTTGATAACCTTGTGTCATGTAGCTACTTATCTTGGCCATCGTACATAGCGTGATTTGATTCCGTCGTTCACCAATGACACTCACTTCCTTTCTTGTAGGCGTCATGAATCGTATAATCTTCTGATTGTATATAATCGTTGCAGCATGTGAAGATAACCAGTCCATTCCAATGATTACATCATATTATTGCATTGGCATTGGAATTAAGTCGACAAGATATTCTTTTTCTTCCATCAATAGTCGGTAATCTCGACATATTTCAGTCACTACGCAGTTACGATCACTCGCGATTTCGACTTCTAGTGCCTTAGCCAACTTACTTCTATTGAAGTTTCTAAAGTTCGCATATTTTAATGAAATTAACGATCGACTAGCTCCTTTATCGAATAAAACACTAGCAGGTAGGGAATTCAAGAGGAATGTACCTGATACAATGTCAGGAACATCTTTTGCTTCCTCTGTAGTGATCTGAAAATCCCTTCCCTTTGGCTTCGGAGCCTCGATCCTTTTAACTTCATTTTCTGCTACTCTTAACCCTTCTCCGGTCTTTTCCGTCTGAAACTTTAACTCGGGACATTCTCTGCTAAAATGTCCTGGTTTATAACAGTTGTAGCATAATCTGGTTCCACTCATACACTGCAATGCAGTGTGCCCTGTCTTTCCACACTTGTAACAAGTTGTTGACTTGAATCGACACTCTCCTGGGTGCTTTTTCCCACAAGTCTTACAGCTTTGAATACCTTTCCTTGGGGAGGAACCGCCTCTCGGGTTATTGAACTTAAACCTCTTGAGAGGCATGGGAGAAGGATAACTCGCTCCTTTCCTTTTCCCGTCTCTCTCTCTCTTCTTGTCTCTTGAGCTCAGTCTCGCGTTCTCGAGCCCAATCAATCATCTCCTCCAAGTTCGCACACTTGGATGGATGGATAAACTCTCTAATTTTTATTTTCAAAATGAGATGGTATCTTGTCATCCACATCTCCGGGGTTGTCAACAAAGCCGGACAGAATTAGTCTTTGTCAAAGAAGATCCCTGTGATCTAATCCACCGTCTCTGTTGTCTGACAGAGTTGAAGAAACTCCTCAGTGATTCTTTCGATTGCCGCTCGAGGGTAATAGTGTTTTAAGAAGAGATCTTTGAACTCTTCCTAACACATTTCTTTGATTCTGTCTCCACCTTTTTCTCTCTTCACTACTCCCCACTAATTATCAACTCGTTCTTTTAATTGGTTGGTAGCGAAGGTAACCTCATCCTCCTTCTCATAGTGGCATGTATCGAATGCCCTTTCTATTGAGGCGATCCACCTCTGACTTTCTAAGCGATTAACAACTCCCTTAAACTCTAAAGGTTTACAAGTCATGAAATCCTTATACGTACAACGAGTTGACTTCATATCAAATTTTGGATTTCTTCCTTCTCCATTATGAGTAACATCTTTGTGGCTTTCAAACCAACTTTCTAATGAGTTTTGTAGATCTGCTTGTAAGATCGGGAAATTTGCATCGAATGCCTTTCCTACTTCTATTGCAATTTGTCTCCGGATATTTTTTGGGACTTGCTCGACTTCGTTCTCATCATGAAATGGAGATTCTGTTCTCCTGTGACTTCCTTCACTGCGTACCTCGTCATTCTGATGTTCAGTCATTTGCTGAAACACGATATCGCTTTAATCTCTCATTCGTTTACCCTAATCATAGTCTAGGGTTTTTTTATACTATAGGCCTTGTATTATTCTAACCCTATTCAAATATTCTAGGGTTTCACATAAGGCCCCATCTATGCATTTTAATCATGCATAATCACATTCCCAGCATACTATCTGCTGAAATAAGTTATCATATGATGTTTGCGATATCATGATGGTCCCATACATTAGCTCCAATACTGGCCAGCTATAAGGCAATGTATGTTACGTTTCATGATACTCCCAACTATCACATGGAGCTTATCTCATACAAATTTCTCCCCATGTATACTCATACATTTCTGTTCTAGCACTGGAATTTAAACATACATGCTTCCTTGGACGGCCTCAGATTGAATCCCTCTTTATATCATGAGCACTTATGGTTTGAGTTTAAGTATCTTCTTTTGATACTTAAAAACATTTTTGAATTAACTTTCGCTAAGTAAGTACATTGCATCTTTTCATTTCATTATGAACCCTTTAGGTTCTTATTATTGTTCAAGTTTTCCAGGCTCTCGGCGCCCCCGTGACCATCTCCGGACGTACCTCCGGTCACATCATTCGTATATTTTATGGGTGTACTAACCCACTCGCAACCCTCTTAGGTCGTACCTCCGGTCCGAGTATTAGCAAGTTTCTTATACTTGTCAGTATAGACCCCTCGCATTTGTCATGAAGACTTATTCATTCCTCAGCCCCATAGGCTTGAAATTTTTTCCTCCTAAGCCCCGTAGGCTTAGAGTTCCTTTTTGTTTTCTTCTTTATTATTCATTGAGATCCACCTTATAGGCCGGGTATCTCATTTCATTTGAGAACTTGAGTATCTTGGACTAACAGCCTCCCAAATGTATCAAACATTTGATTCATTTCACGTATATGCTTGATTTACTTCCCAATCAGTCCTTACCTTAAAACTTCGTTACGGTTTCTCCACGATGTACTAAGAGGGTTTATATATAGGAAGTACAAGCGGCGTATCTACCACCCCTTTAACACTTCGTGAGTACTCCGTTATTCCATTTTATGGTTTAGACTCGTTCCATCATACTCATTCATATTTGCATATGCCATCATGCATTCACGTATTCACCATGCATTTCATGTATTCATCATGTATTCATACTCATCATGCATAGTATACTTTTATACTCGTCATATATCATAAATTGGGGTGATTTTCCTTCTAGAGCAGTACCTCCAACAGAGATGTTCCCAGGAAAGAGTGACGGGTCTATGAGAGATTTATACACCACTCTTTCCTTAGACACAATATTCCTTTTGTCACATAACTACATACCGGTTGGATGTTCTCCCATACGTTCACTATATTTCATCATTATCTATTAGTCTATACCCCTAAACATTTATAATGGTTTCACCATGATGTACCAAAAGGTTTATCCATAGGAAGTACCAGCGGCGTTGTAATCCCAAGGAAATTTCGGCTTTATTTTTTTTTTACTCCGGCACTTGTAATTCCACTATCTTGTAATTTGTATTTATGAAATTGTCCTATTACCCATTACATTTCATAAGTATTTATACCTACATTTAATGCAATTATTTCAAATTCCAAAGTATTAAATATTTATGTAAGATATTATGTAAATAATTTTTATCCCCCTATTATATATATATATATATATACATATATATGTATGTACATACTAAGTCATTTCTAAATATATATATATATATATATATATATATATATATATATATATATATATACACATATGGTTATAAATAAACAATTTACAAAAAATGAATTAGGGTTTATATTTTTAATAATAAATTCTATAAGAAAAATTTGGGTTTATATGTTTTAAATCAAAGATAAAAAAACTATACTATTTAATAAATTACGTTTATAAACAAATATATATAGGATTTAATAGATTTATGTGTTAAAAATGTTTAGTGCACAAAATGTAATTTTTGAAACTTAATTTCCAATTTAAAACAAGTTTTAAACATAAAATGATAAGACTATAGAAGCCTAGGGGCCATTCTGTAAAATTAAACCTTCATTCCCCCCCCCCCCCCATCTATCCTGAATTTCCACTCCTCCACCTTTGACCCCGACAGTCAAACCGAGGCAAATTGATCGATGAGTCCTTGAATCAACGAGTTTTAACTGAATTGAATTGTACTAGGACGTTACCACGACAGTTTCGACCAATATTAAACCCCCAATTTAACCAATTCAATGATTGATTTCAGTTAAAACCAAACCGTAACCGTCCTAATCATGCGAGTAATCATTTCGTGGTTTCGGCTTGAAATTGGACCTATAAAGCGAATGCCACACCTTCGCGACATCCATCCCAAACCCACTGAACTCGAAAACTTGCCTAAGTGCGCGTCTGAAGCATGGTCAAACCCGACGAACTTCAATCGGTGTTGCTCAGCCGTCCTCCTCAGTCACCCAACCATTGCAAGTAATTCTTAGGTCGTTGAACTCGTCTCAGTTACGCGGTCGAAAGCCCCATGCTTCGAGTTCAATTCGTTTGAAAAGTCGAGTCGATTTGGTGGTTAGGGTTACCGGATTGGATTGGGGAAGATGATAAACTGAGGACTTGAGTTTATAAATCAAACAAACCACTTCCGATCAAGGCAACATGCCCAGTCTGATGGTTAGTTTGTGTGTGCGCCTATGACTCAGCAGGGGGCGCGGGTTCGAGTCCCGGCCACCTTTTTTGTTCCATGATTTGTTTCCTTTGCCATTTTAAACCACCATTCCCTATTTAAAAATTTCAAATTAAATTTTATAAAAATCTACAAATGTATTCTCAGAGTTTTATAAAAATTGAATTTATAAAATAATGTTTATTTATTTGTTTTAATTAAAAACACATTAGGAAACATTCTATATTCATAAATAAATAATAGAATTGGTTTTGTTGAAACAAATTAATTATGTATTATTCAAAATTAAATCAAATGTTTAGACATTTTAAAATTCTTTCAAGTATATAAATAATTATTTTTACAAGAATAATTATTTATACGTTTAAACTTATAAGATATTCAAGTAAGTATTTTAAATAACAATTTTATCAAAAATCCATTAATTCTATTTAGTCTTTTAAAATTCGTTTATGATGAATTTACTAACCAAATTAATTTCTTTTATTATTAAATTAACTAATCATTTCAATTACACTTATTAATAATCAATCATTTTAATTACATTAACTAATAACTTATTAAGCATTTTAATTACACAAATTATTGATTAAACTTTTACTTCTTAAATTATTATAAATGAATTATAATTCACTATTTTTATTCCATAAATCCTATTTATTATCTTTAGCATTATTATGTAAATTAAAAGAATTACTAAACTAACTTTACCAAACTATTTTATTACCATTACTTCTATAGTAAACCAAGAACTTGTATTTTTTTATAAAACAACCAAACAAGTCAATCATCAACCCAAATCCTATCAAACCCTAAAACCCTAGAATTTCATTATCTTGTCCAACTTACTTTGATCTTAGAGTACAAATTATTATTGTAGGTTTGTTGTGAGAAATCCTCAAAACAACTCTCCATCAAACTCTATCACTCCTAGCTTCAACTCATGTGAGTTTACATAGCCCATTTTTACTATTTTTACTTTTGGGGTAAAACATGTTTACAAATGCTTTACTAACACGATTCAATACCTATGTTCTTATGCTTTGATCTTTATGCTTTATGTCTTGAACTACCTGGTGACCATTACATGTGTTCATGTCAGTACATTCATTAACTTTCAGCCCAAGCATAAGGTAGTACTTTTTTTGATCATTTATATGGGAATCCGAAACTATAACTTATCACAAAACCTTGGCGGGTTTTGTTGGTTATCAACTTACAACTTGGGTATCCTCTTGCCCTTTTTTTTCAAAATGGCAATCAGTGGGATTGCGTATACCAGGATTGAATTGTACGCTTGGAACCTTGTATGTTTTAACATTTATGCTTTAGACACACTTTGAACATATTGAATCGTAAACTATACTTAACTTTTGTTTGGTGTCAAAACCTATGTTACTCACCAACTACTCGTAGTTGACATTTTTACTTACATGTTTCAGGTGCACCTGTTTGAGGACACTACTTGCTCACCTAGGACTTGGACCTAGTTTAAATCTAATGTTGTCTTGTCTTGAACTTTTCATATTCCATTTCCCTTTGTAACGGATGCTTTAAATTCGATGAATAAATATTGTCATTATTAATAGATTATCATGTGCTTATGAACAACCGCGTCAGCCCCGACGTATAATCTGCCGCCGGCCGCGGTGTGACAGATTGGTATCAGAGCCAGGTTATTGGGAATTAGGTTATTAGACACACTTGACTTGAATATAACCTAGGAGTTCCAAACATGAGTTTAACTCATGTCTATTGTTAGGAACTCCACTCTATACTGTACTTACCTACATCTATCTATTTCTGACTACCTGATACAACTACATGAACTACAAAGGATCTACATGAATCATACTCTTAGACTTAAAAGTCTAATGCAAATAAAACTTTCAAAGGTACGTAGGTCCTAACTAATGAATGAGAACTTGTGCAATCCGGAAGGGTGGATGCCTGTATTCTAGGAGTTCTGTCTAGGAAATCATTTCGTATAAATCCAAATCAACCGATGGACGAGTTATGCTTTCCTGGGAATTCTTGGAATGAGTGTCCACTTATAGGCTAAAGCATGACTTCTCAAACATTAGATGAACATAAGTACTTCAATGTGCCCATTAGGGTACCATCCATGTTTTACCTAATACCTTATGAATTATTTACAAACTCTTACACATGATTCACATCTTATGAACTTTCAATTCATCCCTTTGTAGAATGCCTCCCCGTCGTGAACATAGGAACAACCTCACCAAAAGGATCATTCAGCAAATGGCTACGATCCTACCAACTATGGTTAACCGGCTGAACCAAAGTGCCACACCAAGGAACCCCGTGTGCACTTTCAAACACTTCAACTCCAAGAACCCCACCAAGTTCTACGGGAACGAGGGAGCCACTGGACTTCTCCAATGGTTTGAAAGCATTGAGGGAACCTTCATCAATGTTGACTGTCCCGAGAACCTGAAAGTCTGTTATGCTACTAGT
Organism: Smallanthus sonchifolius; assembly: GCA_023525975.1. Taxonomy (NCBI): domain Eukaryota; kingdom Viridiplantae; phylum Streptophyta; class Magnoliopsida; order Asterales; family Asteraceae; genus Smallanthus; species Smallanthus sonchifolius. The sequence goes on from CM042020.1 coordinate 17,407,187, forward strand.
GTCATCCAGAAGAGGGCACTCACATGGTGGAACGGGGAAAAGCGTAATCATGGGATCGAAGTTGCTCTAGCCCTACCTTGCGCTGATGTCAAGACACTCATGACCGATGAGTTTTGCCCCCGCAACGAGATCAAGAAACTGGAAGCTGAGTTTTGGGATCTCAAACAAGACAGTGGTGAAAGTCTTGCCTACACCACCCGTTTTCATGAGCTTAGTCTTTTGGTGCCCCAGATGGTCACTCATCTCTCCAGAGCTATTGAGAAATACATCAATGGCCTACCCATGCAGATTCAGGATACTGTTTTGGGTAGCAAACCAGTCACCCTTGAAGAAGCCATCCATCTTGATGCTGCCCTGTCGGACAATCATGTTAAGGCAGGAACTCTACCTAAAAAGGGTGCAAGAAGACCCTTGAGAAAGCCACTACTAAACCCACCAAGGAGACCAAGGCTGAGTCTTCCTTCAATGACAAAAAGAGGAAAGGCAGAAATTTTGCTATTATCACCCCTACTGCACCATTAACCCAAGTAGCCCCCACTTCTTTTAACGCCAACAAGAAACTGTATGCAGGAACCACACCACTTTGTAACACATGCAAACTTCACCACCCTGCTCACATACCATGTCGTCTGTGCACTACTTGTGGGCGTTATGGGCATTGGGCAAAACACATGCCGTATTCCACCAACCAATCAAGTCTACTAGCCTGGTGCTCCTGTTCCTGTTCCTGCACCCGCTGCTATTGCCCAAGGTCGTGCTTGTTACGAGTGCGGTGACCCAAGTCATTTCAGGAACCGTTGCCCTAGGTTGGTCATTGTAAACCAAGCCAACATGAACCAGGGCAACATGATTCAGGGAAATATGAACAAAGGGAACATGAACCGAGAAAAATGTGAATCAGGGGAATTCAAAACCCATGGCTCGTGGACGTGCCTTCAACATCAATGCCAATGAGGCTCAAGCCAACAACGATGTGGTGAACGGTACGTAGCCAATTAATCAACAATATGCTTATATCCTGTTTGATACTGGTTCCGATAGAAGTTTTATGTCCTTTGAATTTAAACCACAACTTGCTATGAGTCGAGCTAAGTTAGACAAACCCTTTGATATTTTAGTAGAGGTCGGTTATTCTATTTCATGTGACACCATTATTAGAGATTGTACCTTAAACTTGAACAACATGACTTCTCGATTAATCTTATTCTTATGGCTCTCGAAGGTTTCGACATCATAGTAGGGGTGGATTGGCTGACCAAACATCATGCTGAAGTCGTCTGCTTTGACAAGTATATTCGTATCTCCCTTGACTCTGGTGACATTCTGAACGTCTATGGTGAGAAGCCGTCAAAGGTACTCCAGCTTATGTCTTGCACTACCGCACAAAAGTACTTACGGGAGAAATGTGTGGCATTCTTGGCTCATATTGTTGAGCGAAAAGGCAAAGACAAGAGTCCCCAAGACATTCCGGTAATCAAGGACTTTCCTGAAGTTTTTCTCGAAGACTTACCCGGTCTTCATCATGCACGTCAAGTCGAATTCCGTATTGACCTAGTGCCAGGAGCAAATCCTGTGGCCAAATCACCTTATCGTCTTGCACCATCTAAGATGCAAGAGCTCTCAATCCAACTCCGAGTACTTTCTGATAAAGGATTTATTCGTCCTAGTGTTTCTCCTTGGGGAGCCCCCGTCTTATTTGTCAAGAAGAAGGATGGTTCTTTCCGGGTGTGCATCGACTACCAGGAACTCAACAAGCTTACTGTGAAGAACCGTTATCCACTTCTGAGGATTGATGATTTGTTTGATCAACTTCAAGGCTCGACGTACTTCTCAAAGATTGATCTTCGTTATAGTTATCACCAGTTACGAGTCCTTGAGTCCGATATCCCCAAGACAGCCTTTCGTACAAGATATGGTCATTACGATTTCATGGTTATGCCCTTCGGACTAACCAATGCACCTGCGGTATTCATGGATCTTATGAACCGCGTAGGTAAACCGTACTTGGACAAGTTTTTGATCGTCTTCATTGATGATATTCTCATCTATTCAAAATCAAAAGCGGAGCATGAGAAACACTTGCGCTTGGTTTTAGATCTCTTGAAGAAGGAGCAATTGTATGCGAAGTTCTCCAAGTGTGAATTTTGGCTAAAGGAAGTCAAATTCTTGGGACATATAGTCAACGAGAAGGGTATTCACGTGGATCCCGCTAAGATTGAAGCGGTGAAGAACTGGCAAGCTCCAAAGACCCTTACAGAAGTCAGCTCGTTTCTTGGCTTAGCGGGCTATTACCGTCGTTTCATATCAAACTTTTCAAAGATCGCAGTGCTACTCACAGCCTTAAAACATAAAGGCAAGCCCTACGAGTGGGGACCAAAGCAAGAGGAAGCCTTTCAAACCCTGAAGCAAAAATTATGTGAGGCTCCTATCTTGACTCTTCCCGATGGAACCGAAGATTTTGTAGTTTATTGTGACGCTTCCCACTTAGGCCTTGGTTGTTTTCTTATGCAACGAGGCAAAGTGATCGCTTATGCGTCTCGACAGGTCAAAATCCACGAAAAGAATTATACGACGCACGATCTTGAGCTGGGTGCGGTCATATTCGCTCTCAAAATTTGGAGGCACTACTTATATGGTACTAAGTGTGAAGTTTTCACCGATCATAAGAGCCTCCAACACATTTTCAATCAAAAGGAACTCAACATGAGGCAAAGGCGTTGGTTTGAACTCTTAAATGACTACGACTGCAATATTCGTTACCATCCTGGTAAGGCGAATGTCGTAGCCGATGCTCTTAGTCGTAAAGAACCTATCAAGTTTCCCAGCATTCGGATCCAAAATGAAATCCAAACTCGTATCTTTGAGGCACAACACCTTTCCGTCACTGAAGGTAACATGAACAATGAGATGTCATGTGGTGCGAAACTCCAGCTTGAAACCAAACCCAATAGGTTACTCTACTTTCTTAATCGTATATGGATTCCGGACCATGACAACCTTCGTACCTTTATCATGAACGAAGCCCACAAGACTCGTTATTCTGTGCATCTTGGTGCAGAAAAAATGTACAAGGATCTTCGTACACAATATTGATGGCCTGGTATGAAAAAGGACATTGCCCTATACGTGTCCAAGTGCCTTACTTGCTTAAAGGTCAAGGCCGAGCACCAGCGTCCATCTGGATTACTTGAACAACCTAAGATTCCCGTGTGGAAATGGGAGAGTATTGCCATGGACTTTATAACCAAACACTCGCACACGTCTCATGGTCATGATAGTATTTGGGTAATCATCGACCGTTTGACAAAATCTGCTCACTTTCTGCCCATTCGTGAAGACTGTCGAGTCGAGAAGTGGCTCGAATCTACATTGATGAGATTGTTAGTCGTCATGGCGTACCTCTCAACATTATTTCTGATCGTGATGGACGATTCACTTCTCGTTTCTTGCAATCTTTACAATCAGCTTTGGGTACTCGGTTGAATCTTAGTACGGCTTACCATCCGCAAACGGATGGTCAATCCGAACAAACGATTCAAACCCTTGAAGATATGCTTAGAGACTATGTCATTGACTTCAAGGGAAATTGGGATTTACATCTACCCTTAGTCGAGTTCTCGTATAACAACACCTATCACACGATCATCGACATGACTCCTTTTGAAGCACTTTATGGTCGGAAGTGCCGCTCTCCTATCTGTTAGACTTAAATTGGTGAAGCACAAATCACTGGTCCTGAACTTATTCAGGAGACCTCTTACAAAATCATGTTAATCCGAGACAACCTTCTGGTGGCAAGGAGTCGGCAAAAGAGCTATGCCGGTAAACGCCGAAAACCCCTAGAATTTCAAGTCGGCGATCTGGTTCTCCTCAAGGTATCCCCTTGGAAAGGAGTAGTCCATTTTGGAAAGAAAGAGAAACTTGCACCAAGATTTGTATGCCCTTTTAAAATTCTTGGGCGGATTGGGAAGGTAGCCTACAAGTTGGAACTACCTAAGAACTCAGCAACATCCATCCTACATTCCATGTCTTGAACCTAAAGAAATGCTTAGCTGACGAAAATCTCCAAATACCGATTGATGAGGTTCACATTGACGAATCAATGCACTTCGTAGAGAAACCTGTGGAGATCATGCACCGAGAAGTTAAGCAGCTCAAACGAAGTCGTATCCCAATCGTTAAGGTTCGGTGGGAATCCAAACGTGGCCCTGAATTCACATGGGAACGTGAGGGTCAAATGAAGGCCAAATATCCACACCTATTCCCAAGACCCTCTTCTTAATAAATTTCGGGACGAAATCTCCTAAAGTAGGGGTGACTGTAATCCCCATGAAATTTCGGCTTTATTTTTAATTATTTTTACTTCGGCCCTTGTAATTCCACTATCTTGTAATTTGCATTTATGAAATTGTCCTATTACCCATTGCATTTCATAAGTATTTATACCTACATTTAATGCAATTATTTTAAATTCCAAAGTATTAAATATTTATGTAAGATATTATGTAAATAGTTTTTATCCCCCTATTATATATATATATATATATATATTTATTTATGTACATACTAAGTCATTTCTAAACATATATATATATATATATATATATATATATATATATATATATATATATATATATATATATATATATATATATATATATATGGTTATAAATAAACAATTTATAAAATATGAATTAGGGTTTATATTTGTAATAATAAATTCTATAAGAAAAATTTGGGTTTAGATGTTTTAAATCAAAGATAAAAAAAACTATACTATTTAGTAAATTACGTTTATAAACAAATATATATATATAGGATTTAAGAGATTTATGTGTTAAAAATGTTTAGTGCATAAAATGTAATATTTGAAACTTAATTTCCAATTTAAAACAAGTTTTAAACATAAAATGATAAGACTATAGAAGCCTAAGGGCCATTCTGTAAAGTTAAACCTTCATTTCTCCCCCCCCCCCTCTATCCTGAATTTCCACTCCGCCCCCTTTGACCCCCGAAAGTCAAACCGAGGCAAATTGATCGATGAGTCCTAGAATCAACGAGTTTTAACTCAATTGAATTGTACTAGGACGTTACCACGACAGTTTCGACCAAAATTAAACCCCCAATTTATCCAATTCAATGATTGATTTTAGTTAAAACCAAACCGTAATCGTCCTAATCATGCGAGTAATCAATTCGTGGTTTCGGCTTGAAATTGGACCTATAAAGTGAATGCCACACCTTCGCGACATCCATCCCAAACCCACTGAACTCGAAAACTTGCCTAAGTGCGCGTCTGAAGCCCGGTCAAACCCGACGAACTTCGATCGGTGTTGCCCAGCCGTCCTCCTCAGTCACCCAACCATTGCAAGTATTTCTTCGGTCGTTGAACTCGTCTCAGTTACGCGGTCGAAAGCCCCATGCTTCGGGTTCAAGTCGTTTGAAAAATCAAGTCGATTTGATGGCTAGTGTTACCGGATTGGATTGGGGAAGATGATGAACTGAGGACTTGAGTTTATAAATTAAACAAACCACTTCTGATAAAGACAACATGCCCAGTCTGATGGTTAGTTTGTGTGTGCGCCTATGACTCAGCAGGGGGCGCGGGTTCGAGTCCCGGCCACCCTTTTTGTCCAGGATTTGTTTCCTTTGCCATTTTAAACCACCATTCCCTATTTAAAAAAATTAAATTAAATTTTATAAAATTCTACAAATGTATTCTCAGAGTTTTATAAAAATTGAATTTTTAAAATAATGTTTATTTATTTGTTTTAATTAAAAACACATTAGGAAACATTCTATATTCATAAATAAATAATAGAAATGGTTTTGTTGAAACAAATTAATTATGTATTATTCAAAATTAAATCAAATGTTTAGACATTTTAAAATTCTTTCAAGTATATAAATAATTATTTTTACAAGAATAATTATTTATACGTTTAAACTTAATAAGATATTCAAGTAAGTATTTTAAATAACAATTTTATCAAAAATCCATTAATTCTATTTAGTCTTTTAAAATTCGTTTATGATGAATTTACTAACCAAATTAATTTCTTTTATTATTAAATTAACTAATCATTTCAATTACACTTATTAATAATCAATCATTTTAATTACATTAACTAATAACTTATTAAGCATTTTAATTACACAAATTATTGATTAAACTTTTACTTCTTAAATTATTATAAATGAATTATAATTCACTATTTTTATTCCATAAATCCTATTTATTATCTTTAGCATTATTATGTAAATTAAAAGAATTACTAAACTAACTTTACCAAACTATTTTATTACCATTACTTCTATAGTAAACCAAGAACTTGTATTTTTTTATAAAACAACCAAACAAGTCAATCATCAACCCAAATCCTATCAAACCCTAAAACCCTAGAATTTCATTATCTTGTCCAACTTACTTTGATCTTAGAGTACAAATTATTATTGTAGGTTTGTTGTGAGAAATCCTCAAAACAACTCTCCATCAAACTCTATCACTCCTAGCTTCAACTCATGTGAGTTTACATAGCCCATTTTTACTATTTTTACTTTTGGGGTAAAATATGTTTACAAATGCTTTACTAACACGATTCAATACTTATGTTCTTATGCTTTGATCTTTATACTTTATGTCTTGACCTACCTAGTGACCATTACATGTGTTCATGTCAGTACATTCATTAACTTGCAGCCCAAGCCTATGGTAGTACCTTTTATGATCATTTATACGTGAATCCGAAATGATAACTTACCACAAAACCTTGGCGGGTTTTGTTGGGTATCAACTTACAACTTGGGTATCCTCTTGCCCTTTTTTTTCAAAATGGCAATTAGTGGGATTGCGTATCTAGTTTTCCATTACCAGGAATGAATTGTACGCTTGGAACCTTGTATGTTTTCACATTTATGCTTTAGACACGCTTTGAACATATTGAATTGTAAACTATACTTAACTTTTGTTTGGTGTCAAAACCTATGTTACTCACCAACTACTCGTAGTTGACTTTTACTTACATGTTTCAGGTGCACCTGTTTGAGGACACTACTTGCTCACCTAGGACTTGTACCTAGTTTAAATTTAATATTGTCTTGTCTTGAACTTTTCATATTTCATTTCCTTTTGTAACGGATGCTTTAAATTTGATGAATAAATATTGTCATTATTAATAGATGATCATGTGCTTATGAACAATCGCATCAGCCCCGACGTATAATCCGCCGCCGACCGAGGTGTGACAGGCGTATCCACCACCCTTTGAGTACGTCGTGATTACTCCATTATTCTCGTTTAATGTCTAGACTAACCTTTCATTATCACGTACCCTCAGCATATACACATCACATAATACATATCATTTAAGCACGTAATTTACATAATCGTGTCTAGGGTACGGGTCCATTGTACTTATATTATCCTTATGTAGTTCCTAAGTTCATTCCTCGTCTAGTCGCTTTCCTGACCCGAACCGCACTCTCAGCGTACCGTACTCGAAATCGTCGCGATCGTAACCGTCACTCCGATCTCCTCGGTATGCGTGTGTGTGTGTGAGGTGGTTTGTGATATTAGTGTTTTAAAATGAACGGCCAAGTGCAAGTATTTATAGGGCTGGATGGCCACCCATGTTAGACCGCTATCCCTGATGATGTTGGTCCAACATCTAGGTGAGGCGGTGTATAGGCTTGGCGAGTACATAGCGGACCGTTATGTATATGATATCGGTTCTTTATGGACATAGCTGACCGCTATGCTTTCATGTCGGTCCGATATCTGTTTTACACGCGTCAGATCTCAATGGTGAGTCATCCAACATGTGTCATTATCAAGGGTTGCGGCGCAATGGCGGTTATCGGACCGCTATCTAACTGATATCAATCCGACATCGGGCCCTGGGCTCACTTCGGACCGATGGGAGAAATGATATCGGTCTGATATCCATTCCAACTTCAGATTTTTCATTTTCAGCCCTTGAACTTTAAGCCAATTACATTCTAATCTTTATACTTTCATTTCTTGAAACTTTGGGATGTTACAATTATGATATGCATGGTGGGTTATTAAAGTGTATGTGTATGTGTGAACAATGAGTGAGTATGTGTGTGTGTGTAGTGAGTTATGTGCTGATGATTGGGATAGCTTAAGTAGAATTGGTTTTGTAAGTGAGTTATGTAAATAGGTTATATTAATGAGTTGGTGTGAACGGAGTTATATAAATAATTTTACATGAATTTATTTTTGTAAAGAAGTCTATATAAGGAAGTACATATGAATGAACCAATATAATTGATTGACATGGATGAGCTTATATAACCGTATCTATGTAAGTTAGCTACCATGAGTGTGGGTTGTGTGTGATGAATGGTGTGGGTTAAACATTGGTTTTAACTAAAGTGTAGGTCAAAGTGTTTTAAAGGCTTTTAAAGAATGTTAAGCAAAAGATTGGGATGTTGTGTCTTGAAAGTGGGAAAATATGATGACTAGTGTGCATCTGTGAAGTCCACGATGGTGGCAAAACAGTGTGAAGTCCACGATGGTGGCAAAACAGTGTGAAGTCCACGACGGTGGCAAATCAGTGTGTGTCTCAAGTTGATAGTGTGTTGGGCCCAACTAGGTAATATTTGGTTTTTGTAAAGTGTGAGTTATTAAAAAAAGTGACAAAGGTGTGGTGTGTTGTTGTGAGCTGAGGTGTGGGATGTGATTATCTAAAACTAAATCATATAATAATGTGTGTTTTGAAATATTAAATGATGTTTTGATGATAAAATGTGTTTTGTTAAAGTATAGATTCACCAGCAAAAGCTGACATGTTTTAGTATGTGTTTTATGGTGAATTAAGGTGGGATGTGGCATGACATCTTCGAGATATCTGACAAGAGCCCTTGACATCCTATAGTAGGAAAGTGTGCTTTGTAAAGGGTGGGTTTTGTTATGGAGTTAAACTATGAAATGTGAGTTTTGTAAAGTCTTCGATGTGTGCTGTGAGTAAATCTAACCAAAGTCATGCATCGAGCCGAGAAATCGAAGTGTGACATCTAAGAACAAACCAATATGTTGGTAATCTTTTAAAGTGAAATGGGAAAGTTAATCCCCAAAAGAGTATAAATTTGGGATGAAATCCCTAGCCACCTAAGTGGTATCGTATTGGGAATTCATCATTCCCCAACGAGTAAAATGTATGATTCAAGTATGTGGGTTGTATGATGAAACACTCATATTTGGTAGATTTAACTAATTATGTTTTACAAATTATTTGGCTTTCTAAACAGCCGGCCCTGAGCAAGTGTCTGGTAAGCGACTGTTCAGGGCCCGTATTATATATATATATATATATATATATATATATATATATATATATATATAAAAGTTTTAAAATGCAATAAAATACTATAAGTTAACCCAACTTAAACCCAAGTAATTTACTAGTTTAGCCCAACCTAAATTTTAACCCAATAAAAGTTCACTAGTTTTAATTCAATAAAACTTTTATTTGGTTTTAATTCTAGCCCAATAGGCTAATAAGATCTAAACCCAACTTAAAATTTTAAACCATTATTAAACCTAAAAAAAATACGACAAATTAAAAAAAAACAATCCCATTGACGATTAGAATTCAGACGTGAAGGTCGAAAGTTGAAACAGAGCCTCTTGCGACTTGTGACTTCAACTTGCCAATCTCGAGCATTCAAAAATGAACTCGGAAATCCGATTGATTGAACAAGGCGAAAAACTCGGTTATTCTTAATTTTTGGTTTTTTACACATTTTTAATCATGTTTTTTCTACCTTTTGATTTGTTATTAGTTTATGAGTTATGATTGATAAATAATTTTTTTTTCATATATATATATATATATAACTTTATATTTTAGATTTTTAGTGGCACGTTTTTCTAAGTCGTACAGGGCATCCGAAATCTGTAGACGACTCTATTTCTAAATTACGGTATTTGGTGATTATAAATATGTGACAAGTACATCATTACATTATTACAATTTAAGGTTGATATACTAAAAAGTAAATACTTACCATTGGGGTTGGTTCCTCAATGGTAGAGACAAAGACTCTAGAAACACCTAATAGGTTTGGAGGTCCCGAATTCAAGTCCCATTAGTGATTTTCATTAAAAAAAAAATAAAAAAAAATCGTGTCATAGTTATGGTATTAAACTATTAAAGTTGTCAAAGTTTGTACGAACCTAGGACCTACAATAATTCACCATCTTTTGCTCAAATTTTCACCTAAAATATGGGATTTTGCAAACCAGATATCTGCATAAAGTTGGAATATCACCAAGCAGAAAGTAACTTCACGAATTATAAAAGGGCTTTAGTGGGACTCACACCTTAAATGTATTTAAAAAATGAGGGTAACTTCGTAAAGTAAAAAGTTGTTTCACAAAATTGTTTTATAAATTTGATGATCGTTTTGTATATAATAAAAAATGTGTAAATTTCATGATAAATATGATGTGTAACTAAATAAAAATTGGTTAGATTGGTAATCATCCCTAATAAGTTATAAGTGTGGGATAATAAATTGACATATTACCGTTCTAACGGTAATCTTCCGAAAAAGATTGAAGTCGTCCATACTCCGCCATAATAATAATCTATATGAAAACAAGATGTGGGTAAAAGACATCACTGACGGGTCAAAAACCAACTTTGCCTATGGATCACCAACAGAAAGTTCACTCATAAGTCACCGACGGATATTACCGTCGGATTATTGTGCAATATCACCGATGGTTGGCAGTGGCAGACCCATGGCGAGCCCCTGCGAGGCAGCCGCCCTCCTTGAAAAAAGAGTTTAGTGGTATATACACGTTAAAATCTCAATCACCCCCAAAAAACTATTATATTTCGCTAGTCAACCGATCCCAAAAGTTTTCGATCCCATGAAAAACTTTTCTAGATCTACCACTTAGCGTCGGATACACATAATAGCGGTGCATCCATCATCGTCAAATCAACAAATATTTTGTCTGACATTGATAGCTTATTTTTATAATAAAAATATACTACCAACTTTCTATAAATAAAAATAACATGTTAATTTTAAATAATTAAAAGAAAATTAAGGATGTTAAATCAAATGCTATTATAATTTCAAATATTTTTAACATCCTCATCTATATATAATTAGCTTTTTTAATATTTTTATACAACTAATTAACAAATAAATCGATTCAATTAGCCTCTAAATCTATAATGTTGCCATGCATACCGAATATATGTCTGACCTGGCCACAGACTCCTTTTTGCTGTTGCGAGGATTCGAACTTCAAATCAAATAAACAAAGGCACCTTAAAAGGCCGTGATAGCCCCCATAATACATGGATCAAATTATGGACCACAGTGTTTTATGCAATCTACCACTCTATACAATTCCAAATCATTACACATTATGCTAGTTAAACCAACGAGTCCAGGATGACCTGAGTTAGAGTTAACTCGTACTTGATCTCATTGCGGTACGAAAAAGTTTGACCTAATTCCTAATGTTCATTCCTAGTTGGATCGAAATTGAACTCGTATTCGACTTGTATTTAACTTGTTGAGTTTGTGTTTTATATAAAGTGTAGGATAAAAGGTTAGAGCAATCTTATATTATGCCTTTTGAAATGTTTTTCAAGTGAACCTGTTGCCCCTATTTCGTCGATTTTTTTTCATAAATCAGGAGTCACGACATCACCATCCTTCTTAAGCTACTGCCACCACTTCTCCTCCCCATCCCCCCCTCACCCCCCACCCCCACCCTCCTTTCATATGATCGGCAGTGGGGACCCAGAAACATATTATATGGGTGTCAAAAATTTTTGTTATTCGGATGTGTATTAGAGAAGAGATTTTTTGTCGGGTCAGGTCATTGAAACTAATTTGCCGGAAGTGGGGTCGTCAACTTTTTCGGTGTTCGGATGTCAATAATCTAATATTGTAATAAATAATATAGCAAACATTCAAATAATAAAGTAGAACTTAGAGTAAAAGTTTAAAAAAATACTTAATTTATTAGAAAAAAGGTTTAAAAAAAAACCTAAATTGGGGTTGTTTGTTCTTTTGGTACCAGATTCAGTCGATAATCGCTTGTTTCCGTTTCACTGAATCACGTTTTATGGGGAGGAGGGTTTAAAAGGTCTCTTAATTGTTTAAATTGTGGTTGTTTGTTCTTTTGGTACCAGATTCAGTCGATAATCGCTTGTTTCCGTTTCACTTAATCATGTTTGATGGGGAGGAGGAGGGTTCAACAAGGTCTCTTAATCGTTTAAAAGAGAATATATGGACTTAGGGTAAAAGGTTATTTGGTGTTAAACGTTTAGTGGCTTAGTGTGATTAATGTATAAGGATTAATGGGTATATCCAATTAACTAACTAATTTATATAATAGGTTTATATTTGTTAATTAGTTTATATTTGCAAAATTTTAAAGTTTTAGTTTAAATTTTTTGGGTGTCGTTTCGGTAAAAAAAATTTATAGGGATCGGTGTCTAAATTTCTTGGGGTTGCTCGAGATTTTATCGTATATATATCAAACAATTTTTTTTAATGGGGTCTGGAGGGCCCTATCCACATATATTGGGTACGCCACTGATGATCGGCATCTATTTAAAGCAAGCTTGAATAGGCACATGTGAATGATGGAGCCCGGGGATACCAAGTGTTGGTTCAGGCTCCAAAAGGCCAAAATACACACACTCAATACGTACTCTTTCTGTAATTTAACTTCAAAGAAAATACAAGTACTTGGAATGAAAACGACGAGAGCTAAATACATAATAGAACTACTCATATTTCTAATAACAAAAAAGCACATGCAAGAAGAAAGTTTCAACGAATAACTCTAATTCTTCAGCCACTAATAACAACGTATATCCCAACTGTAAGGCCCCAAACCGGGTACCCTACAGTTGGTTCCCATCATAGTGCATCCTTTTGAAAACACTTAATTATTTATGAAAACATTCAGTGAAAATCTTAACTCAAAATAGTATTTATCATTTAATAATGCTATTACATATCGCCTTACCATACGAATGCATGCACACCAATCCGAGTAGCACCGCTCCCAAGCCAAGATACGTCATCCGCGGAACTCACCTACAAAACAATCTAATGTACATACAAAGTCAGCTACGCTGAGTGAGTTCTAACAGTTTATTTTAAACAGAAACATTCTCGTCGAAAATATCATTTACATCAACTCAGGACATTCTAGTCCTTTAATAAACAGTTTGTCATTTATTAACATATCGGTAACCCAGTAAGTCTCACCGATAGGGATCGACCTTGCCACACTCCTAACTTGTAACCTACCACACGTATCAACACGAAGAACGCTTAACACGACCGACCCCTAAACACCGCCCTGACAAGCCTTAACCAAGACTCTCACAAGTTTAACTAACACAACAGTTGTAAACACGACATCATCCCGACACAACGGTCAATCTAAAGCTCAACACCAAAGCAATAACATCACAACACAATGAATATCAATTAACACGTGCATGCAATTAAATCAACATAAATGCACACCACAATTACCTTCGAAGGATTTCACCGGTCACAGCTACTCTCGTCAGGGTATTCGTCACAACCCAAGCTCCACACTGAATCTCATCACTGCCCCCGAAGGGCATTGTCACCCACGGTGACCACCCGAAGGACCTCGTCCTTCACATCATTGTTTGCCGTATCACAAAGACAGCAACGCAAGCACACACAACAACAAACAAGTAACACATAGCAGCACAAAAGTCTATACTATGACTCGTTACCTAAGCACGAACCACAAACGTGCTCCCATAATAACACCTCGTAGTTGTACCCACACAACGTCTAAACTCATTACCTGACTCCTCCCGAATACGTCACTATACGACACACTAACATCATACCAATGTCTAGCCCGCATATCCTAAGGACACCATATAGACACTTAGCTCCGTTATTGAATATTTAGTTCATAAACTCATCAAGTTTAACCCAAAACTCGTAACATGTTTAATTTATAAAACAGATCATGCAAGTATGTACGATAACCCCAAAACGGTAAAAACATTAAAGAGGAGATTAGAAACTCACCGGTTGTGAAGATCCAAGTCCTTGCTTTGCAACCGTCCTCCCGCTCGAAACCCGAACCTGTCAAACGTTCAATCACATGATCAGACACATTCTAGACATATGTCGAATAACGTATAAAAATAATAACAATCCCAATATTGGGTCTCATCTGCTCGTCCTTCCGATTCACTGAACCCTTAGCCCCACGAACACACGTATCGGATCGTCTTTGACCCGTTTAGAAACCGAAAACTCGAACTGGGTTTCATGCATGCATGTACGTGTGCCATGCAAAAACCTTAATCAACAAAACGTCCCCATGCAAACCCTAGTTTGCCCCAACTCGCACCCGGGCTTGTCCATTCACCACTACGGGTACCATCACCATCGTCGTGCACCGCCACTACGACTACCCCCATTCATGTCGTACTCCACCGTGTACTGTCGCTGCACCATGGAGACAAATCGTATCCCGTCGTCGTCTCTGTCGGATTCCATCATCGTTCCCCCACCACATCGGCCATCATCGCCGTTGCTCACAACCGTCAAAGCCACCACTTGCTTTGATACCATCACCCCTCTCTCTCTCTGCTCAGCCGTCGTCCCACGCTAATCGGGTCATCCCCATGCATCCCTCTTACTGCCTGTCACCGTCGTTTTCCATCATCCTCCACGTCCACCGTCGGCCGCCCCAACACTACCGGTATCCCTCACCCCTGAAACAACCACCCTACTCGAAACCCTAATCATAAATTCATGAAAAAACGATCATAAACAATGTAAAAATATGTAAACGGGATTACCTCAATGTGTTTCGGAGACTCCCGGCTGAAAGCAACCGCGTCACCGCCTCCGTTTCCCGTCTGACCACCCCGTCGTCGGCTTCTTCCTCTCCTTGCGTCTCTTTCCGTTCGTCGCACACCTAGAGCCGATATGGCTCTAGGGTTTGTTCTTTAAATGGTATTTAAAACACTAACTTACATTCGGGTCCCTTGGTTTCTATCTCACGCGTTTCGATCGCAACCTGAACTCAAAATGGCTCCCCACGTCCTTTAAATCCATCGACTTATAATATACGCGCCAAACTTTGCTAACCCATTTGTTTAATAGGGATTCGGGTCGCTCTCGGACCCAAACCATTAGCTTTCGAATTTCGGGATGTTACACCAACGTCCATATTTCAACTTTCTTCCAACAAACTCGGTCAAACCCATGACCAACTCTTCCATTATTTAAAACGTGCAGAAAGGACCAACCCATATGACCCATCATGAACCATGATCCGCAACCCATGAACTAACCCGAGAACTAACCAACAATCACCCCCTTAATCGATGATTGTTCGCACCATACACCGCAGCACCGGTTCATCATATCACCAACTCGACCTTTCCCGGACACCCGACTTTCACCTCAGTCACGTCCAAAGTCGTTACACTTGCAAAATTTAACATGGCTATTATCTTGGAATTACTCATTACCATCTTGACTTTTCATGGACCCACGACCTCTTCCCCGGCCACGTCCAAAGTCATTTCGGTTTGAACTTCCAATGCCATAATGTTGTCACTGTGTAGGTTCTCCACCCGGGTAACACAATTACATCAAATACCTGACCACTATAGTTGCTAAAGGATCACCACTACAGGGAAGTCGCCACTCCCATCATGTACTAATCCATATCAAGATGACCCAATCCAATTATTGCAATCTAGAAGACGCAACAAGATCCCGTTCCAAACATAAGACGAGAACGAACCCAAACTTTTTCGATCACGCTTGTGCAAAAAGGCTTTTCCACCGACCAAGAAAAATAAGCCACCGCTTTTAACGTTTTTTTAACCCACCAAGTGAATCGAACCCAAAGCCTCCTGCTTTAACGGATCCTTTCTGCCCGCTTTTCACGCACCTACGCCGGTCTCCTGTTATCATGAAACAAGCTGATCAAAGGTTCTTTGATCCCCGCTAATAGCCCCGGAACACCAATGTTTATCACCGGTCACCCCGTCGTCTCAAACGGTACTTCCACCATGAAAACACCTTACCGTCTCCGTCTTCTGGAATTTTTTGCTAAAATGGGCCATGAGGTATTGTGTAATCACATTTGGGGCTTTTCTCTCTAGGATGACACATATGGGGTTGTCTCCAAAGGGCGACAGGTTCTCACTCCCAAAAGTTGTCGCCATTCCAAAGGGCGACAGCTTCCAGTCACACGTCCACCTCAGCTTAATATCCTGGTCACTATCCTAGTCAAAGCTGTCGCCATTCCAAATGGCGACATGTTTCTTAATCGAATAAAAAGTTGTGTTGTCCCATCAACCACTCAAACCTCTCCCATCCACTCAAATATATTAAAAAGTTTCTTTAATGATATTAATCATAACCACATAATATATTATTTTAAATAATAATATATTTTATTTTAACTAAATTAATTTTTTTATTAATAATATATTTTAAATAATAATAATATATTTTATATTTTATTTCCACTCAAATATATTAAAAAGTTTCTTTAATGATAGTAATCCTAACCACATAATATATTATTTTAAATAATAATATATTTTATTTTAACTAAATTACTTTTTTTACGCGCCGTCCACCTGTGGAATCGTATGGCGTCCATATAAACTAATAAAAAAAGTAATTTAGTTAAAATAAAATATATTATTATTTCAAATAATATATTATATGGTTAGGATTAGTATCATTAAAGAAACTTTTTAATATATTTGAGTGGAAATAAAATATAAAATATATTATTATTATTTAAAATATATTATTAATAAAAAAAGTAATTTAGTTAAAATAAAATATATTATTATTTAAAATAATATATTATGTGATTATGATTAGTATCATTAAAGAAACTTTTTAATATATTTGAGTGGATGGAAGAGGTTTGAGTGGTTGATGGGACAACACAACTTTTTATTCGATTAAGAAACTTGTCGCCATTTGGAATGGCGACAGCTTTGACTAGGATAGTGACCAGGATATTAAGCTGAGGTGGACGTGTGACTGGAAGCTGTCGCCCTTTGGAATGGCGACAGCTTTTGGGAGTGATAACCTGTCGCCCTTTGGAAGGGCGACAACCCCATATGTGTCATCCTAGGGAGAAAAGCCCCAAATGTGATTACACGATACCTCATGGCCCATTTTAGCAAAAAATTCCGTCTTCTGTTGTAAAACAGTCCTGAAACAGCCCATGTTGTCCCGAACCTTCTTGTATGATCAGCCCCTGCCCTCCACCGACCGACACCCCAGCCGGTGGAGGCTGCCTCCGGTCTTCAAACCTGTAGTACGAACCCTAGGCTCTGATATCAAATGTTGGTTCAGGCCCCAAAATACACATACTCAATACGTACTCTTTCTGTAATCTAACTTCAAAGAAAATAACGAGAGCAAAATACATAATAGAACTACTCCTATTTACAATAATAAACAAGCATTGTTAAAAATTTAGAATGAAACTTTTGGAATGTTCTATAAAAAATAAAATCTCCTAAATTTAAGATTTCATGGCATTGTTAAAAACTGAATACCCGCGTGATTTATTTCAAACTATTTTGAAATCATTTTGGAAATGCTTAATTTTCGTGACTATGGATTTCAAAGAGGCGTGTTAGTCATTCAAACTATTAATACCTATTCCCTTTGGCTATCGAAATACACTTAGTGGGTGTTTGGATGTGCTTTTGAAAATGACTTATTGGCTTTTTAAAAAGCTAACAAGTCAATAAGTCATTTTCAAAAGCCACCAGGATTTCTTGGCTTTTGAGAATGGCTTATTGACTTATTGGCTTTTTCAAAAAAAAAATGCTAATTTTTTTGACTTATCGTCTTTTTGAAAAAGCCAATAAGTCAATAACCACTTTCTCACCACACTCTCAAACATCCTCTTACTATCTCACCGAATAAACAAGTCACTTGTATCTTTTACGCAATTAATCAAAGAAAGTAAACATGTATGTATTTCTCCCTTTGAATCTAATTTATCTTGCTTTGTTTGAATTGCAAATTGTGATTTGTTAGGATGTTTGCTTGGATGATCAATTATGTGGTTATGAAGAAACTACAAAACATAGAGCAATTGAAACAGTTTCAATAACATTCTGAAGGAACTTTATTGTTGTAACATTTAATCCGAAACACTTTAATTAAAACGGTTTTGTGGTTTAAAATTGTCTTTTACAGTTTCAAAACGTTATTTATTGATATTTTAAATTTTCATCCAAACTGATTTGTCATAATGTGTATCTGCATTTTTAATACAGAACGTCATTTAAAAAATTGAATAATTTTTAAAACTGTATTGATTAATCTTTATCTGCATTTTTAATCGAAGAAACTCATTTGTCATTTTTCATGTGAAATTGAAGAATGTTTATCTGCATCGAAAATCATTTTACTGTATTTTAGGTATTAATAATTCTTTTACTGGAGCATTTTTGTTTGTATATTATTATTAATAGGTTAGAATCTCGTGTATTACACGATTTGAATAAATTTAATGTTATATACTTAGCAATACAAAATTTTTGTCTTAAAAAACTCGTGTATTACACGGGTTAAATAAAAGATAATGTACTATGTTAACAGATACACTTGTCAAAATATGTATTTAAAGAGTTAAAAGTAGAGATGAACTCACGCTATTAATCTTTGATAAAGATAAAAAAAATTGTAAAACCACTTCAAATGTTGTATACAAAGAAGTGTTTTCAAATTTATAAATTATCATTGTAATCTTCATTCAACAGGTAATTTAATCTTACATCTTTGAAGAAAATCATTTATGAAATTTATTTAATATTTTTTTTTTATTTTTTTAATGTTTTCATTACTCTCTTCAATATATTATTAATGTTAATGTTTGACAATATGGAAAAAATATCAATCATTCATCAAATTTTGTTTAAGAATACATGTTCAGATATTCATCAATCTAATATTAAGGTTTAAACCGTCTAACACACGTTACAATAATAAATAAGCACATGCAAGAAGAAAGTTTCAACGAATAACTCTATTCTTCAGCCACTAATCACAACGTATAACACAACGTCCATTTTTCAACTTTCTTCCAACAAACTCGGTCAAACCCATGACCAACTCTTTCATTATTTAAAACGTGCAGAAAGGACCAACCCATATGACCCATGAACAATGACCCGCAACCCGTGAACTAACCCGCGAACTAACCGATTAACCCAACAACCAAGTTATAATGAAACAGTGTGCAATCATTTTAGATGTATAGCGCACATGTGTATGTAATTTTTTTTGTTTGGATGTACATTCCACATGTGTTTATTATTTTGTGCACAAATGCATACATATTTTTTTAAAGGTGGTTGTGTTCTTATGAATTAATTATATGCATAATGCATTTTAAGTATTTTGGTTGGTCTTGAAAAATTACATGTTGAAGAAATATAGGTCGGAGTGTCGGGCTTCGGGTGTATGTTCTCACAGATGAGAGAAAAACGGCCTCATCTCGGTTCTTCCACGGCCTCGGTTCGTTCCTCTCCGGTCATTGAGTTAGGTACAACCACACGGGAAAACTATGTTAAAGGGCCCAAGGAGCATTAGGCTCCGAGGACACTCTGACGCTCAAGCCAAGTCGGGGCCTCAAGACAAGTGTGTGTAAAGTATGTTGTGAGCTAGAGAGAGAAAAAACTCGCTTCATTTGGTGGTGGCTCCTCTATTTATAGAGGAGAGGAGCTAAACCCTATTGGGCCTTTTCTTGGGCCAGATGGGGAATGGGCTGTTTGGGCTCTTTTGGACCCAACCTCTTCAAGTCCCCCGGTCTGTCATAATGTGGTGCTTGCGACATTGTGTCAGAAATATACTGTTTGTAGCCCTCGAACTATAATCCTGAAAAACGTTGTCACATGCACTATTGCAAAATACAAGTGTTAGTAACAAAAAGAGATGTTTCGGTTTACACATCGAAACATTTGATGATGTCGTCTAAAACAATAGGTGTGACTTAGATGTCTAGAAAACATTCGTCATGCTTGCCGGTCAAATGAGTTTGCTTGCATGGATAGCAAGGCTTTTGGTTGGTGGCGCGTAGCCTTGGTGTGGTGCGGCAATTAAAGCGTTTTCCGAGACGATCATGGTTACACGAAGTGTTTAGGCGTAGTCATGAAAAGTCTCGTCTTGTAAACCAAACATAATCTGTTAGTTGTAATATGATAATGAAATTTCTCATAAAATGAAAGTTGTACCAAACCAAGTATACGGCTTTTGTCAAAACAAATAGTCTTTGTATGTTTCGCGCGCCTTGCCTTGTACATTTTGCGAGTGATGTTGCGCGTGGTGAGGGCGTTGTGTCACCCATGTGTTCGACAAGTTTTTGGCATTCACGCGAAGGGTCGAACCGCTCGTGCTGCATGCATGCGAGGGCCATGCCGTTCGCGCGTCTTACAGGATAGGGTCACGCATGCGAAGAGTAGGGCTATTCGCGCGTCTTACAGGGCTTACGAGCGAGGGCTATGCCTCTCGCGCGTCTTGCAGGATAAGTTGCTTGTCGCCGATAAGAATGCCTTTGTAACATAACGATGCGACGGGTGGCGCGTATAATGGTCATGATACGGCGCGTGGCCAGACCTGCAAGTACCTCAATAAAATGCGGGTGTATTATGAGGCGCCCAGACTTGTGTTAGTATTTTTTGAACTTACTATAAATTGACAAAATAAGTTGTAATAAATAATCATGTATATCATGAATATTGTACTGAAATCTCGTCCTTGGGATGATTATCCAAAAGTATGTAAGGCCCGCTCGACATAGGTGGACGCTCGAGGTATTAAAAAGGAGATCGTTGAAAGCATGCGACCATTCTAGGTTGTAATGGCGTCACGTCGTGCTAGTCCCCATGTTCATTGCTGCTAAATAATGTTAGTAGCATTGAATTTAAATATCAAGTATAGACAATCATCGAACGTAAACTCATAAAAATGTATGCTGTATATAGTAAATGCGGTGGTGGTGTCCCATACGGGGTGTTACACTATGGTATTGGAGTAGAGGTCTTTCGATGGTGGTCTGATAGCTTAGAGTTGCACATGAAAAGTCGCTATAAATGTTGGCGTTTGGAATTTTGGGGTGAAAAATGAATTTTTTTCACTAAGTGGCAAAATGTGTTTTTGCCCACTTTGGACAGCAATAAATACATGTAAACGAGGCTGGTTTCCTTATTTTTTTTTCCTGGGTTTGTGTTCTATCATGTTAGGGCTTCGCTACAAAAATGAACCGCACTTAAAATCGAGCAACAACGAGTGAGATATAAGCGCTCAAAGTTGGGCGTTTGGTGCTGTTGTGAGCTGAAAAATGACTATTTTTGGGTAAAAATGGGTGGTGTCAACTTGTCCCACGTAGGTGGGGAGACAAATCTTTGAGGGGCATATAAGGAGGAACCCTCCTTAACAAATTTTATCTTATAAGGGATGACACTCAGTGGGAACCATGAGGATGCGAAGCACCCAACGCGGGCGTAATGTGGCGTTTTGATGTCGCACTTCGCACGCTCCCGCTTGGACCTGATCTAGGATGGATGTGGCGCAGTGGATGGACAACTGGCGCGCGAGGTGGACATGAATGAGCCGCAGATTAATGAAGCGGGTTAGAGTGACTGGCTGTGGAGCCCGGTGCTCTAGCGCAGATTGCAGAGCTGGTCTGCGGGTTACGTGATGCGTGGCCGTTTGCGGGTTAGCGTTGTTCGTGCGATGGTTGTGAGTGGCAAAACTGGCCCGCGCGGACCGCGTATGCAGGTTAACCGAGTGTACGAGCCGCCGGTTAGCGCGACTGTGGAATGCGACAATTGCGTCTGAGGTGGCGCGTTGTGTCAAGTGGGCCACCCAATCAGATCTGAGTAAATAGGATAATACGTACCTGGTTCGTGGGATTTGAGGGTAGTAGTAACGTACCTCGTCTTCTAGAAAACCACTAAATAGCTTGTAATACTCGCATCTGGGAGTACAGTTCCAGAAAAAAGTGTCTGAAGCTTCATCGGGTGTAGATTTGAGGATTTTCCGTGTGGAAACCGCGTAAACAGGCTCAAGTAGTGTAGATCTGGCGTTGAATGTCTCAACAAGCACAGATCTGAAACGTGGGGTGCACAAAAAACGAGATGTGGATGTTACCACAGATGAGAGAAAGACGGCATCATCTCGGTTCTTCCACGGCCTCGCTTCGTTCCTCTCCGGTCATCGAGTTAGCCGCAAGAGCCTTAGGCTCCGAGGACACTCCGACGCTCAAGTCAAGTCGGGGCCTCAAGACAAGTGTGTGTAAATTATGGTGTGAGCTAGAGAGAGAAAGAACTCCCTTTATTTGGTGGTGGCTCCTCTATTTATAGAGTAGAGGAGCTAAACTCTAGTGGGCCTTCTCTTGGGTCAGATGGAGAATGAGCTTTTTGGGCTCTTTTGGACCCAACCTCTTCACATGTATATTTGTATGTCATATTATTTTTCGTTTAAATGTATATGAGTTTACGTTTTTATTTCCTGCAAATGTGCATACCACTCATATCATATTTCAAATTCTTTTCTAAACGTTTTAGGATATAAGTCATGTATGTGTTGCATACATTCAGTTAAACACCCAAGCATGTGAAGAAAGTGTAAAAGAGGTTGTGGATGGATAGAGATGTTATGTTTAAGATTTTATAAAAATATGAGTGATATTCTAATTTAATTATATTTAATAATTTAATAGAATTCTTTAAAATTATAGTTTTTATGTACTTTAGTTATTTAAAAAAGTTATTTATGAACAAACGGCTGGATCTTGAAGTTGCAGAATGGTCGGCATAAAGAGTAGATAACGGAAAGAATTGGGGTTAGACCTGGAGAACGAGGAAGAACTGGTCAGGGCAACAATTATTGGTGAATTGGAGGAAGCGGTTGTTCAATGAATTGCCTGTCAATCAATACAAGGGGGATCGGAGGCTCTGATAAGGCCGATTGGATTAGGAATCTTAAAAGGTGGTTCGCAATTCATCTAATTAGTATCCAGGAAACACAACTCGAAAACGAGGAAGCTATACCATACAAAAGATTATCGGGTGACAGGGAATATGAAGCTTTTGGGGTTAAGTAGTTGGGCATGTCCGGAGGTTTATGCTGTTGCTGGGAGCGTTCACTGTTCTCGGTGTATAATGTAAGATCGTCCTTTAATTTTATCATTTTGTCAGGTAAATGGAAAGGTGTTGATTCGGAGGTAAATATAGCAAATATATACGACCCAAAGGATAATGTGGCCAAGAAGGTATTGTGGGATGAACTGGTAATGTTGAAAGAATCTCTGCCCGAAATGTGGGTCTTTATGGGGGACTTTAATGCTATTCGTGGGAGTGAGGAAAGATCGTCCTCCCCTCTACGGATATGAGCATGACTGAATTCAATGACTTCATAAATGAGGCGTGCCTATGGGAATACCAAATGGGGGACAAATATACTTGGATTAGGGATGATGGTACGGTTGCTAGCAAGATGGATAGGTTCTTGGTGTGCCCCTCATTCCAAAATGCTTGGCCAACGGCGTCTATTGTGGCACTAGAATGAAAATGGTCAGACCATAGGCCTATTGCCCTTCTATGCACCAACCCGGACTTTGGGCCGTGTCCATTTAGATTTTACAACTATTGGCTGTCCCATGTGGAACTACTGATGGTAGTGTACAATTCATGGAATTCTAAAGTCTTTAGGGGTCATTATGATTATATTCTTGCTAGGAAAATTATCAATCTAAAAAGCGACGGCAGGAAGTGGTGTAACGGTATTAAAGCAAAGGAGAATTTGGAGATTAAGTCTCTAGAAGTTGACATTGCTGGGCGGGATTTTAAGGCTAAGTGAGGGCCACTGACGGAAGAGGAATTAGCATTTCGCAGAAACACCAAAAAAAGTCTGGCGGATCCGGAAGTTGCTAAGAAACCTGATCTTAGACAAAAGGCCAGGATAAAATGGTTAATAGAAGGGGATGAGAACACGAGCTTCTTCCATGGTATCATCAATGGGAATTTGAACAGGAATAAGATATCAGGATTGAACATCAATGGGGCATGGGTGTCTGATCCGGGGAGAGTAAAGAAGGAAGTATTCACTTTGTTTTAGAACAGATTCTCGAAACCTTGCCCGTCTCGTGACAGGAATAAGATATCGGGATTGAACATCAATGGGGCATGGGTGTCTGATCCGGGGAGAGTAAAGAAGGAAGTATTCACTTTGTTTTAGAACAGATTCTCGGAACCTTGTCCGTCTCGTCCCAGCTTCTCTGTCTCGAACCTTCGGTTACTGTCAAGGGAAGATGCAAACTTATTGGGCTCAGAGGTCTCGGTGGAGGAAATTGGGCTTACGATTTGGAGTTGTGCAGGTGGTAAAGCTCCTGGGCCGGACTGGTTCTCCTTCGATTTTATCAGGAAATTCTGGCCTATTCTTCAAAAATCCTTCGTTGCTTTCATTAGACACATTGAGAAAAATAAAGTTATCACGCGGAGCTGCAACGCATCATCCATTGCGTTAGCCCAGAAGGGGTGCAGAGTGGACTCCCTAAACGAGTATAGGCCGATATCGCTACTAGGATGTATGCCTAAAGTACTTAGTAAGCTCCTTGCTACTCGCATTCAGAAAGTTATCGATAACATTATAGGTCTGGAACAAACTGTTGTTGAAATTGCAGAAAAAAGGGTTTGAATTCTTGGATACTTTGAAAGGGGTGTGATCACTTTCAGATCAAAACTATTTGGTGGTTCACCCAAATATTTGATCGGTTACAAATCAGAGTTTTGAGAACAACAATATGGAGAATTGTGATGAAAGTAGTATGAACCTAAAAACATTCGTATGATCAATTGAAGAATAAAACTAGGAAATCGGATAACTGCCATTATCTATTTTAATTTCAAATTCGAATTTAATTAAATCCGCCTAATCTTTTGACAACAAATTTTATATAATAAATTATATAAAATTAATTTCTAATGCATTTTTATAAAGCAATAAGCTCGATCCCAGCCAGGGGCTCTGCCCCTTGGATCCGCCAGGGGCTGCCGCCCCTTGGACCCCGCTTCCAGCGCTGTCCCCGGACCCATGTTATATCATGATAAACTCATATAAGCGTGCACTCCGCACCTCCTAACTTATTTGATATTTATGATAATATGTATTGATCAAGCAAGTTAATTCAATTACAATAAAATATCCAACACAAACTGCAACATATTAGATGGGCACATTATGATTAACTGTCTACAAGCTTGGGCGAAGAAGTCCTCTAAAAAAATGATGCTATTTAAGGTCAATTTTGCCAAGGCATTTGATTCATTAAATTGAAAATTACTGGATTCTATAATGAGGCCAATGGGTTTTAGCTCAAGATGGCGGTAGTGGATTAAAGGATATTTGAAATCTGGGAGAACATCCGTATTAGTGAATGGGTTTGGCAGGGTGACCCTCTCTCCCTGTTTCTCTTTATCATCGCTATGGAAGGATTGTCGGCTTTGGTGAAAAGTGTTGCCCAGAAAGGTTGGTTCAAAGGTATCAAAACCCTAAATGACGGTCCTATTATCACACACTCGATGTATGCAAGCGACGTTTTCTTCCTGGGGGAATGGGACAAGGAGAACATTGTTAATCTCAAAAGGATTCTTAGAAGCTTCTTCGTTATTTCGGGACTGAAAATTAACTACCATAAAAGCAAGTTAATTGGTGTTGGGGTCATGGACAATGAGTGTCATCAGCTTGCAGAAATAATGGGGTGTGTAAGAGATACCCTTCCGCTATGCCACCTTGGGTTGCCTATAGGTGCAAATATGAAAAGGGTCAGAAGTTGGGATCCGGTGGTTAGGAAGTTCAAAGAACGGCTTAGTAATTGGAAGGCGAAAACACTGTCCTTTGGAGGAAGATTGACCTTGGTTAAGTCGGTCCTAGGGAGCCTACTGTTGTACTTCTTTTCTATGTTCAAAGCTCTTATTCGGGTCCTTAACGAGCTTGAATCCATTAGAAGACGGTTCCTTTAGGGGGGAAGTAGCTCTCAAAGGAAAATACATTGGGTTGCCTGGGATAAAACTGCAAAGCCAAGAAGGATGGGGGGCTCGGTGTGGCTAGGCTTAGAATTATGAACTTGGCCTTACTCACAAAATGGAGTTGGAAGGCGGTTAACAACCCGTCAAGGAAATGGACACAAGTTGTTAGAGCCTTGCATAACAAGACGTTTGAATCAGTGGATATGACATCCGGCATTTTCAGGTTAACTCCGTTAACTCAAACCTCGTTAGTTCAAACATTATTCGTTTCAAACTCAGTTATCCCAGTTAGTCACACGTGCATTGCATCGAGTCTAAACCCGGAACGTTGGTGATTAATTAAAATAAATAAATTTGAATATTTAATAATTTATATTTAATATAAATTATGTGAATTATATGTGATTACGTGACTTTACGTGAATAATGTGAATATTATCGTTTTCGTACGTGTTTATCGTGTGTAAATCGTATTTAGTATTTTTATAAAAGTTAGTGTTTTTTTTATAAAAATAAAAATAGAATGTTTTAATTATTAATTGAGTTAGTAATTAATTAATTAGACTTATGGGCCTTAATTAAGCCCGCGGACCAAACTAATTACCCATTAGTAATGGGATAAGGATAAAGTTTAAAAAAAAAACATATCTAAACAGATGGCTAGTCATTACAGAAAGCTCTAGGCACGCGCCTGGATATGAGCACAGGGTACCATCCTCAAACAGATGGCCAGAGTGAACGTACCATTCAAACCCTAGAAGACATGTTAAGGGCTTGTGTGATCGATTTCGGAAACAGTTGGGAGACTCACTTGCCTTTAGTGGAATTCTCTTACAATAATAGTTATCATACGAGCATCAAAGCAGCACCGTTCGAGGCTTTGTACGGGAGAAAGTGTCGATCACCACTTTGTTGGGCTGAAGTTGGAGATAGCCAACTTACGGGTCCTGAACTTGTGCATGAAACCTCAGAGAAAATCGTGCAAATCCGAAACCGTATGGCAGCAGCTCGTGACCGTCAAAAGAGTTATGCAGACAAGCGCAGAAAACCGCTAGAATTTCAAGTGGGTGACAAAGTGTTATTAAAGGTTTCACCTTGGAAAGGTGTGATTCGTTTTGGGAAACGAGGAAAGTTAAACCCGCGTTACGTTGGACCATTCGAGATAGAGAAAAGGATCGGTCCAGTAGCATACCAACTGAACCTACCGGATACACTCAATGGAGTGCATAATGTCTTTCATGTCTCAAACCTAAAGAAGTGCCTATCAGATGAGACACTTGTAGTTCCACTCGAGGAGTTGGAAATTGATGAACAGCTACGTTTCATTGAGGAACCCGTTGAAATCATGGACCGAGAGGTCAAGACACTCAAGCGCAGTAAGATACCTATTGTCAGAGTTCGCTGGAACTCGAAGCGTGGACCGGAGTTCACGTGGGAACGCGAGGATCAAATGATGAAAAAGTATCCTCACCTGTTCAAACATTCAACGGCAAACACAGAAGGTACTAACTAATGTGAATATTATCGTTTTCGTACGTGTTTATCGTGTGTAAATCGTATTTAGTATTTTTATAAAAGTTAGTGTTTTTTTTTATAAAAATAAAAATAGAATGTTTTAATTATTAATTGAGTTAGTAATTAATTAATTAGACTTATGGGCCTTAATTAAGCCCGCGGACCAAACTAATTACCCATTAGTAATGGGATAAGGATAAAGTTTAAAAAAAAACATATCTAAACCTAACCACCATCAAAGTCGTCGACTTCAACCCCCACCCCCCTTGGATCGACAGAAACTTCAAGCACTCGTAGGACCTTCGTTCGAGCCCCGATCGTGAATCCGTAAGTAGATACGTGCTAGTCTCGACGTTTCTAACACTCCTACGTAAGTCGTTTCGTTCAATTTCATCACTTTTTGATTCCTAAATTTTAGATCATAACCCTAGTTCATCCAAACATGGATTTTTATAATAAAAATGTTAACTTTATTATTGTTTTGCATGTATTAGTTGATTTTATGGTTATTTGCAAAACCCTAGATCCGTGTGGTTAGTAATTTGTTAAAAATTGAATATTTTTTATTATGTGATGTTTAGAAATCGCATGTTAGACGTGAGTTATGATTAATATAGTTGTAGATATATTAGTTGAATGACTTGGAATCGAATTGACGTGTTACTTGTGTAAACGAAACGTGTAATGGACAAGTTACTAAAAGAGGAAACTTTTTATGAATTCTATTTTGCATGCTAGACGTGATTAGGATGATGTGATGATGGTTATGAGCTACTTGATACATGTTTAGATGATTTGTGAAATCAGATTTTAAATACATAACCCGGTTTTGCGAACTTTCCAAATAAGAAAACTTTAATTGTTAAAAGTGGTTAGAACTTACTAATTAGACATGCATGACATGGTTTAATGATTGGTACATGTTAGTTAAGATACAATAACCTGTTGTAACGTGTTAGGTGCTTGAAATCACGCATGCTAGTCATAGGTTACTAAAGATGGAAACTTTACTTGGAATTGTGACATACATGTTTAGTTCTATGCAATGGTTATGTGATATGATGATCTTGAACATGTTATAGTAGTCTTACAAGCATATTAACAATGATAATTTCACGAGACACAAATCCCGAACATACTTGCTATTTATAGAAACCTGCCATTTATAGAAACCTGCTATTTATAGAAACCTGTTATTTATAGAAACCTGCTATTTTTGGAAACTTTCTATTTTTGGAAACTTTCTATTTTTGGAAACTTTCTATTTTTGGAAATCATGCTTGTTTGATTAGAACAATTAAGATTTGTTGCTAAGTGTTACAGCATGATCATTTGTGTATAATATAGAAGTATTATACTGAACCAACGTTAAATCATTAATCGGGTCACCAACGGGTCGTCGGGTCAAACTTGGTCAAATTTAGTAAAACTTGGTCAAACATGAGTCAAACTTGTAAACTCTTTTCAAACACTTAAACAATGGGATTGTTTGGATACTTAGGGTTTGTATCAACTTGCACAAACATACACTTATAAAACGGTGTTTATAGGTGGCAGTTAGTCGTCAAGCATTTTAAGTTCGCTTTCTTTCGCACATACTCTAAGGTGAGTTTCACGGCCCCTTTTTCTTACGTTTTAAACTTGGGGGAGAAAGCATGGGTACGAACATTTAGATCTTACGTTTCTTTTATATCACTTGTGTACTAAGCGCAAACATATCATGAAAGTCCTTACTTATCGAACCGTTAGTATATGGGTTAGCGAGGTAATCTTGAGTAGTACTACTGGGCATTGACAAGCCCCACCCGCGTTAGTCGCGCTAACACGACGGGAAGTCGAACAGGTGTAACATTGACCTAAACATTCACCATTGATTACGATAGTCATGGTGGGAGGCAGTACAAACATAAACAGTCAGCTTCGGTGTCGAAACGCTTTAGTAACATGTACTAGGTTAGCTACCTATGATATAATTGTAAATGGTATTATCTAGTAAACTTTACAAACATTGAAACCTGTGAACTCACCAACCTAGTGTTGACACGTTTTAGCATGTTTTCTCAGGTAATTAAGGTACAAGCACGAGATAAGGCATGCATGCATACGAAGTCTATCATT
This sequence comes from Smallanthus sonchifolius, assembly GCA_023525975.1. NCBI lineage: Eukaryota > Viridiplantae > Streptophyta > Magnoliopsida > Asterales > Asteraceae > Smallanthus > Smallanthus sonchifolius. The sequence goes on from CM042020.1 coordinate 17,436,925, forward strand.
TGCAAACTCAAGAATTATTTATTTTAATTATCTTTCAATTGTTTATTTTGGCGCAACTGTTTTGGCGTATGTTTTTCATTTAACTTTTCGCTTCCGCAAGTCTTACATTAAATCAGTATTTTCATTACTAGTGTTGCATCATGACTATGAGCAATACTAGTGGTTTTTATTAAACTCATATACAGTCGTTCAACGTAACTAATGACTGAGATCCTGTTATGTCACGCCCCTAACGGAAAAACTCTGTTGGTGGATTTTGGGGGTGTGACAGATTGGTATCAGAGCCATTGGTTATAGAGAACTAGGAAATGCATACTAGACTATAACCACGTACATGCATTAGTTACACAGCACTTACACTCATACATGGCACTCACTCATCCCGTTACAGGAAATGTCAACCCCACCCAATTCACCAGCATCCCCAGTTGATCAGGAGCACGATGTTCCTACTGTATCTTTACCAGAGTCGAGGAGACGTCGACTCAACCCGATCAACACCACAATAGGGCATGATGAGCCTATCCATGTGCGTGTCAGAGGCAACACGCAGGACTGGGATTGGTATCCCGATAGGATCAGGAACTGGATCCGCGAGGAGGAAGTCCCACCTCCACTCACTACTGACATTGCTTCTTCTTCTTCATCATCTTCTGTACGAGCTTTGCCACCATTGCAGTACCCCCATGAGCAGGTGATAGCTGCCTTTGTGGCTAGGATGGACCGGGAGATCCGGAACATGAGAGATGCAGCTGGAGAGATTACTAGTATACTTCAGCGAGAGATGTTGATGAATAAGAGGATCACCAAACTGACTACAGATTTATCAGCAACTGATACAGTCCATGAGAATTTGGCAAATGAATGTGTGGATATGGAAGACCGGCTGAACACTGCAGAGTGGAACCTAGATATACTCCACACTAGGATTGAGCAGGTTGATGCACGACTTGCAGCAGTTGAGGCAGCAGGAGTTGCACCAGAGGATGTACCAGAGGATGCACCTGCAGGAGATCAGGATGAGGATGATGATGCAGCATCCGATGTTACATCAGTTGGCTGTGACATTTGATCATCTATCTTCATTACTTATTTACATCTTTTCTTTTGAACTTAGATAGGCAGGGTTGTTCCCATCCAACAGATGTTTCTAGAATTTTGATGTTTGGTTGAATTTAGTTGTAATCGTTACAATTTATTTTATCAAGTATTACTATTATTGAAATGTTAGATGTTGTGGTTTGAATTTCTTTTGTTTACTGGTACTTGTATGATGATAAAATGCGATTTATTTTTCTCATTATTGTATATTGTGAATGTAAAGATAATGTCTGGAAGAGGAAATGGACGTGTTGGACGCGCCGGAGGACGCGGTGGTCGCGGAAACATTAACATGACTGCAGCCGAGCTCACGGCACTCATAAATGAGCGTGTGGCTGAAGCAGTAGCAGCTACTCACGCCGCTATTAATGCTGGAGGTAAAGCAACATATTATCGACTCTAGTGAGTCATCATTCATCCTAAACTCAAGTTCGAATACTGTATTCTTAAAACGCATTCTTGTTTACAATTCAGGTCAGCATAACCACCAGCAGGTTTGTACTTTCAAGGCGTACATGGATTGCAAACCTCACTCATTCAGTGGAGCCGAAGGGGCTGTTGGCTTACTCCGCTGGATGGAGAAATCTGAATCGGCTTTCGCGATGTGTAACTGCCCGCCGCACAACCAGGTAAAGTATGCATCTGGCACTCTTGAGGGTCCGACCCTTACTTGGTGGAACTCACAGGTGCAAATGTTAACTCTGGAAATGGCAAATGCTTTCCATGGGATGAATTCAAGACTATGCTGTGGGAGGAGTATTGTCCCCGCGATGAAGTACAGAAACTGGAGAGCGAATTCTGGAATCTCAAGATGGAGGGATCTGAGATCGAAGCCTACACTACTCGTTCGCATGAACTGGCAAACTTATGTCCGCAAATGGTGACACCTCCCTATAAGAGGATTGAGAAGTACATTGATGGTTTGGTCCCGCAAATTCAGAGCATGGTGACATCTTCTAATCCCACTACGATCCAGCAAGCAATCAGGTTGGCTCACAGGCTAACCGATCAGGCAGTGGCTCAGGGCACTCTACCGCCTAGAGGTACACTATCAAAGACTGCTGACAACAAGAGGAAGTTTGACAGTTCATTCCCCAAAACCTTCCACTCAAACCCACCTTCTCAGCAACAACAACAGCAACACCGTAAGTTTGAACCGTCAAAGAACAACAGTCAGCCTAACTCTTCTCAGCAGAATCAAGGTTCTTATAATGGCAAGTACCAGAAGTGCAATAAATGTAACTTTCACCATCATGGAGCATGTGACCGGTACCGTTGCCAACGATGTGGAAAGATGGGCCATTTGGCCAAAGACTGTAGAGTAGATCTGCAGAACAAACAGACACCACCTGGAAACGCACCCAAGGGTTGTTTTGAGTGCGGTAAGGAAGGGCATTTCAAGAAGGATTGTCCGCAGTTGAGGAGAAACGGAAATGGGAATGGGAATGGGAATGGCAACAATCATCAGGGTGGTAATGGAAATGGTAATAACCACCAGGGTGGAAATGGTAATAACAACGGAAATGGTGCAAAGGGCCGAGCATTTGTGATTGGATCAGGAGAAGCTTGGAATGATCGGAACGTGGTGAACGGTATGTTTCTCTTAAACGATCATTATGCTTCTGTACTTTTTGATACTGGCGCCGATAGAAGTTTCATATCTAGAGAACTTAGTGGTCAGTTAGAAATAAACCCAACTTTACTAGAACATCACTATACCGTAGAGATAGCAGACGGTAAAGTAATCGAGGCAACCCACATTCTCAAGGGATGTCAGTTAGAACTTTCTGGTCATAAACTCGACATCGATCTCATGCCAGTAACACTTGGCAGTTTTGACATAATTGTGGGCATGGATTGGTTGTCTGAAAACCAAGCTGAGATCATCTGTAGTGAGAAGATCATTCGTATACCCCTTCCTAGTGGAGAAATCCTATCTGTTCAGGGCGAAAGAAGTGGTGCAGCCATGGGCATCATATCTTTCATGAAGGCTCAGAAGTGTCTGCGTAAGGGTCATACCGCAATTCTAGCCCTTGTTGCTGACAAGTCTACCGAGGAGAAAAAGTTAGAAGATATCCCAATCGTTCGCGAATTCCCAGAAGTATTTCCTGAAGACCTACCTGGTCTTCCACCTCACCGTCAGGTCGAATTTCAGATTGACCTAACACCCGGAGCAGCGCCTATTGCTCGAGCACCCTATAGACTGGCACCAAGCGAGTTGCAAGAGCTATCCACTCAACTGCAAGAGTTGTTGGATAAAGGTTTCATCCGACCGAGCTCATCGCCATGGGGAGCTCCAGTCCTATTTGTCAAAAAGAAAGATGGAACTTTCCGAATGTGCATTGATTACCGAGAGTTGAACAAAGTAACAGTCAAGAACCGCTACCCACTACCCCGCATTGAAGATTTATTCGACCAACTTCAAGGGTCAAGTTTCTACTCAAAAATCGATTTAAGGTCTGGATATCATCAGCTGAGAGTTTGAGATGAAGATATATCCAAGACTGCATTCTGAACCCGGTACGGCCATTTCGAGTTTTTGGTCATGGCATTTGGATTAACTAACGCACCCGCGGTATTCATGGACCTCATGAACCGTGTGTGTAAACCCTATCTGCACCAATTCGTCATTGTTTTTATTGACGATATCCTCATATATTCTAAGAGTCAGGAAGACAATGAGGAGCATCTGCGTTTGATCCTTGAACTACTGAAACAGGAGCAGCTGTACGCGAAGTTTTCCAAATGCGATTTTTGGATTCACGAGGTTCAATTTTTAGGACATGTGATCAATGAGAAAGGAATACATGTCGATCCAGCCAAAGTGGAAGCTATTAAGAATTGGGCAGCACCATCAACTCCAACCGAAGTTCGGCAATTCCTTGGATTGGCCGGATACTACCGCCGTTTTATCGAGGGATTCTCAAAGATTGCCCAACCCCTCACCTCCTTAACCCAAAAAGATAAACCCTATAATTGGGGCGAGACTCAAGAATCAGCATTCCAGCTACTGAAGCAGAAACTATGTAGCGCACCTATCTTGTCTCTACCAGAGGGAACAGATGACTTCGTGGTGTATTGCGATGCCTCCATCCAAGGTCTCGGTTGTGTGTTGATGCAACGTGACAAGGTTATCGCATACGCTTCTCGACAGTTAAAAATCCACGAAAAGAATTACACGACTCACGATTTGGAGTTAGGAGCCGTGGTGTTTGCACTCAAGATATGGAGACATTACTTGTACGGTACCAAGTGCACCATCTACACCGATCATAAGAGTCTTCAGCATATCTTTGAGCAGAAAGAGTTGAATATGCGTCAAAGTCGTTGGATCGAGCTCTTAAACGATTATGATTGTGCAATCAAGTACCATCCGGGCAAAGCTAATGTGGTGGCCGATGCCCTAAGCAGAAAGGAAACCAAACCCCGACGGGTTAGAGCATTACAACTCACTATTCATACAGGATTACCCGAACAAATCCGTAATGCCCAACTCGAAGCCATAAAAGAGGAGAACTTATCATTGGAATCCACTCGTGGTATGGAAAAACAACTGGAGGTTAAATCAGATGGTATTCGTTATTTTGCGAAACGAATATGGATACCAGTGTATGGAAACCTACGAGGTCTAGTCATGGATGAAGCTCACAAATCCCGATACTCTATCCATCCGGGATCCGACAAGATGTATAACGATCTCAAGGTTTTATATTGGTGGCCAAACATGAAAGCTGACATAGCCACTTACGTGAGCAAGTGCCTGACTTGTTCCAAGGTCAAGGTGGAGTACCAAAAGCCATCCGGATTACTTCAACAACCGGAAATCCCGATGTGGAAATGGGAACAGATTTCCATGGATTTCATAACCAAATTACCCCGAACCCCTACTGGATGTGACACAATCTGGGTGATAGTGGATCGCCTAACCAAATCAGCTCATTTCCTTGCTATCAAAGAGACCGATAAAATGGAAAAGTTAACTCGTCTCTATCTTAAAGAAGTAGTATCCCGACATGGAGTGCCAATCTCCATCATTTCCGACAGAGACGCCCGATTCACCTCACATTTCTGGCAATCATTACAGAAAGCTCTAGGCACGCGCCTAGATATGAGCACAGGGTACCATCCTCAAACAGATGGCCAGAGTGAACGTACCATTCAAACCCTAGAAGACATGTTAAGGGCTTGTGTGATCGATTTCGGAAACAGTTGGGAGACTCACTTGCCTTTAGTGGAATTCTCTTACAATAATAGTTATCATACGAGCATCAAAGCATCACCGTTCGAGGCTTTGTACGGGAGAAAGTGTCGATCACCACTTTGTTGGGCTGAAGTTGGAGATAGCCAACTTACGGGTCCTGAACTTGTGCATGAAACCTCAGAGAAAATCGTGCAAATCCGAAACCGTATGGCAGCAGCTCGTGACCGTCAAAAGAGTTATGCAGACAAGCGCAGAAAACCGCTAGAATTTCAAGTGGGTGACAAAGTGTTATTAAAGGTTTCACCTTGGAAAGGTGTGATTCGTTTTGGGAAACGAGGAAAGTTAAACCCGCGTTACGTTGGACCATTCGAGATAGAGAAAAGGATCGGTCCAGTAGCATACCAACTGAACCTACCGGATACACTCAATGGAGTGCATAATGTCTTTCATGTCTCAAACCTAAAGAAGTGCCTATCAGATGAGACACTTGTAGTTCCACTCGAGGAGTTGGAAATTGATGAACAGCTACGTTTCATTGAGGAACCCGTTGAAATCATGGACCGAGAGGTCAAGACACTCAAGCGCAGTAAGATACCTATTGTCAGAGTTCGCTGGAACTCGAAGCGTGGACCGGAGTTCACGTGGGAACGCGAGGATCAAATGATGAAAAAGTATCCTCACCTGTTCAAACATTCAACGGCAAACACAGAAGGTACTAACTAATGTGAATATTATCGTTTTCGTACGTGTTTATCGTGTGTAAATCGTATTTAGTATTTTTATAAAAGTTAGTGTTTTTTTTATAAAAATAAAAATAGAATGTTTTAATTATTAATTGAGTTAGTAATTAATTAATTAGACTTATGGGCCTTAATTAAGCCCGCGGACCAAACTAATTACCCATTAGTAATGGGATAAGGATAAAGTTTAAAAAAAACATATCTAAACCTAACCACCATCAAAGTCGTCGACTTCAACCCCCACCCCCCTTGGATCGACAGAAACTTCAAGCACTCGTAGGACCTTCGTTCGAGCCCCGATCGTGAATCCGTAAGTAGATACGTGCTAGTCTCGACGTTTCTAACACTCCTACGTAAGTCGTTTCGTTCAATTTCATCACTTTTTGATTCCTAAATTTTAGATCATAACCCTAGTTCATCCAAACATGGATTTTTATAATAAAAATGTTAACTTTATTATTGTTTTGCATGTATTAGTTGATTTTATGGTTATTTGCAAAACCCTAGATCCGTGTGGTTAGTAATTTGTTAAAAATTGAATATTTTTGATTATGTGATGTTTAGAAATCGCATGTTAGACGTGAGTTATGATTAATATAGTTGTAGATATATTAGTTGAATGACTTGGAATCAAATTGATGTGTTACTTGTGTAAACAAAACGTGTAATGGACAAGTTACTAAAAGAGGAAACTTTTTATGAATTCTATTTTGCATGCTAGACGTGATTAGGATGATGTGATGATGGTTATGAGCTACTTGATACATGTTTAGATGATTTGTGAAATCAGATTTTAAATACATAACCCGGTTTTGCGAACTTTCCAAATAAGGAAACTTTAATTGTTAAAAGTGGTTAGAACTTACTAATTAGACATGCATGACATGGTTTAATGATTGGTACATGTTAGTTAAGATACAATAACCTGTTGTAACGTGTTAGGTGCTTGAAATCACGCATGCTAGTCATAGGTTACTAAAGATGGAAACTTTACTTGGAATTGTGACATACATGTTTAGTTCTATGCAATGGTTATGTGATATGATGATCTTGAACATGTTATAGTAGTCTTACAAGCATATTAACAATGATAATTTCACGAGACACAAATCCCGAACATACTTGCCATTTATAGAAACCTGCCATTTATAGAAACCTGCTATTTATAGAAACCTGCTATTTATAGAAACCTGTTATTTATAGAAACCTGCTATTTTTGGAAACTTTCTATTTTTGGAAACTTTCTATTTTTGGAAATCATGCTTGTTTGATTAGAACAATTAGGATTTGTTGCTAAGTGTTACAGCATGATCATTTGTGTATAATATAGAAGTTTTATACTCAACCAACGTTAAATCATTAATCGGGTCACCAACGGGTCGTCGGGTCAAACTTGGTCAAACTTAGTAAAACTTGGTCAAACATGAGTCAAACTTCTAAACTCTTTTCAAACACTTAAACAATGGGATTGTTTGGATACTTTGGGTTTGTATCAACTTGCACAAACATACACTTATAAACCGGTGTTTATAGGTGGCAGTTAGTCGTCAAGCATTTTAAGTTCGCTTTCTTTCGCACATACTCTAAGGTGAGTTTCACGGCCCCTTTTTCTTACGTTTTAAACTTGGGGGAGAAAACATGGGTACGAACATTTAGATCTTACGTTTCTTTTATATCACTTGTGTACTAAGCGCAAACATATCATGAAAGTCCTTACTTATCGAACCGTTAGTATATGGGTTAGCGAGGTAATCTTGAGTAGTACTACTGGGCATTGACAAGCCCCACCCGCGTTAGTCGCGCTAACACGACGGGAAGTCGAACGGGTGTAACATTGACCTAAACATTCACCATTGATTACGATAGTCATGGTGGGAGGCAGTACAAACATAAACAGTCAGCTTCGGTGTCGAAACGCTTTAGTAACATGTACTAGGTTAGCTACCTATGATATAATTGTAAATGGTATTATCTAGTAAACTTTACAAACATTGAAACCTGTGAACTCACCAACCTAGTGTTGACACGTTTTAGCATGTTTTCTCAGGTAATTAAGGTACAAGCACGAGCTAAGGCATGCATGCATACGAAGTCTATCATTTGCAAACTCAAGAATTATTTATTTTAATTATCTTTCAATTGTTTATTTTGGCGCAACTGTTTTGGCGTATGTTTTTCATTTAACTTTTCGCTTCCGCAAGTCTTACATTAAATCAGTATTTTCATTACTAGTGTTGCATCGTGACTATGAGCAATACTAGTGGTTTTTATTAAACTCATATACAGTCGTTCAACGTAACTAATGACTGAGATCCTGTTATGTCACGCCCCTAACGGTAAAACTCTGTTGGTGGATTTTGGGGGTGTGACAGATTGGTATCAGAGCCATTGGTTATAGAGAACTAGGAAATGCATACTAGACTATAACCACGTACATGCATTAGTTACACAGCACTTACACTCATACATGGCACTCACTCATCCCGTTACAGGAAATGTCAACCCCACCCAATTCACCAGCATCCCCAGTTGATCAGGAGCACGATGTTCCTACTGTATCTTTACCAGAGTCGAGGAGACGTCGACTCAACCCGATCAACACCACAATAGGGCATGATGAGCCTATCCATGTGCGTGTCAGAGGCAACACGCAGGACTGGGATTGGTATCCTGATAGGATCAGGAACTGGATCCGCGAGGAGGAAGTCCCACCTCCACTCACTACTGACATTGCTTCTTCTTCTTCATCATCTTCTGTACGAGCTTTGCCACCATTGCAGTACCCCCATGAGCAGGTGATAGCTGCCTTTGTGGCTAGGATGGACCGGGAGATCCGGAACATGAGAGATGCAGCTGGAGAGATTACTAGTATACTTCAGCGAGAGATGTTGATGAATAAGAGGATCACCAAACTGACTACAGATTTATCAGCAACTGATACAGTCCATGAGAATTTGGAAAATGGATGTGTGGATATGGAAGACCGGCTGAACACTACAGAGTGGAACCTGGATATACTCCACACTAGGATTGAGCAGGTTGATGCACGACTTGCAGCAGTTGAGGCAGCAGGAGTTGCACCAGAGGATGCACCTGCAGGAGATCAGGATGAGGATGATGATGCAGCATCCGATGTTACATCAGTTGGCAGTGACATTTGATCATCTATCTTCATTACTTATTTACATCTTTTCTTTTGAACTTCGATGGGCAGGGTTGTTCCCATCCAACAGATGTTTCTAGAATTTTGATGTTTGGTTGAATTTAGTTGTAATCGTTACAATTTATTTTATCAAGTATTACTATTATTGAAATGTTAGATGTTGTGGTTTGAATTTCTTTTGTTTACTTGTACTTGTATGATGAAAAAATGCGATTTATTTTTCTCATTATTGTATATTGTGAATGTAAAGATAATGTCTGGAAGAGGAAATGGACGTGTTGGACGCGCCGGAGGACGCGGTGGTCGCGGAAACATTAACATGACTGCAGCCGAGCTCACGGCACTCATAAATGAGCGTGTGGCTGAAGCAGTAGCAGCTACTCACGCCGCTATTAATGCTGGAGGTAAAGCAACATATTATCGACTCTAGTGAGTCATCATTCATCCTAAACTCAAGTTCGAATACAGTATTCTTAAAACGCATTCTTGTTTACAATTCAGGTCAGCATAACCACCAGCAGGTTTGTACTTTCAAGGCGTACATGGATTGCAAACCTCACTCATTTAGTGGAGTCAAAGGGGCTGTTGGCTTACTCCGCTGGATGGAGAAATCTGAATCGGCTTTCGCGATGTGTAACTGCCCGCCGCACAACCAGGTGAAGTATGCATCTGGCACTCTTGAGGGTCCGACCCTTACTTGGTGGAACTCACAGGTGCAAATGTTAACTCTGGAAATGGCAAATGCTTGCCATGGGATGAATTCAAGACTATGCTGCGGGAGGAGTATTGTCCCCGCGATGAAGTACAGAAACTGGAGAGCGAATTCTGGAATCTCAAGATGGAGGGATCTGAGATCGAAGCCTACACTACTCGTTCGCATGAACTGGCAAACTTATGTCCGCAAATGGTGACACCTCCCTATAAGAGGATTGAGAAGTACATTGATGGTTTGGTCCCGCAAATTCAGAGCATGGTGACATCTTCTTATCCCACTACGATCCAGCAAGCAATCAGGTTGGCTCACAGGCTAACCGATCAGGCAGTGGCTCAGGGCACTCTACCACCTAGAGGTACACTATCAAAGACTGCTGACAACAAGAGGAAGTTTGACAGTTCATTCCCCAAAACCTTCCACTCAAACCCACCTTCTCAGCAACAGCAACAGCAACACCGTAAGTTTGAACCGTCAAAGAACAACAGTCAGCCTAACTCTTCTCAGCAGAATCAAGGGTCTTATAATGGCAAGTACCCGAAGTGCAATAAATGTAACTTTCACCATCATGGAGCATGTGACCGGTACCGTTGCCAACAATGTGGAAAGATGGACCATTTGGCCAAAGACTGTAGAGTAGATGTGCAGAACAAACAGACACCACCTGAAAACGCACCCAAGGGTTGTTTTGAGTGCGGTAAGGAAGGGCATTTCAAGAAGGATTGTCCCCAGTTAAGGAGAAACGGAAACGGGAATGGGAATGGGAATGGCAACAATCATCAGGGTGGTAATGGAAATGGTAATAACCACCAGGGTGGAAATGGTAATAACAACGGAAATGGTGCAAAGGGCCGAGCATTTGTGATTGGATCAGGAGAAGCTCGGAATGATCGGAACGTGGTGAACGGTATGTTTCTCTTAAACGATCATTATGCTTCTGTACTTTTTGATACTGGCGCCGATAGAAGTTTCATATCTAGAGAACTTAGTGGTCAGTTAGAAATAAACCCAACTTTACTAGAACATCATTATACCGTAGAGATAGCAGACGGTAAAGTAATCGAGGCAACCCACATTCTCAAGGGATGTCAGTTAGAACTTTCTGGTCATAAACTCGACATCGATCTCATGCTAGTAACACTTGGCAGTTTTGACATAATTGTGGGCATGGATTGGTTGTCTGAAAACCAAGCTGAGATCATCTGTAGTGAGAAGATCATTCGTATACCCCTTCCTAGTGGAGAAATCCTATCTGTTCAGGGCGAAAGAAGTGGTGCAGCCATGGGCATCATATCTTTCATGAAGGCTCAGAAGTGTCTGCGTAAGGGTCATACCGCAATTCTAGCCCTTGTTGCTGACAAGTCTACCGAGGAGAAAAAGTTAGAAGATATCCCAATCGTTCGCGAATTCCCAGAAGTATTTCCTGAAGACCTACCTGGTCTTCCACCTCACCGTCAGGTCGAATTTCAGATTGACCTAACACCCGGAGCAGCGCCTATTGCTCGAGCACCCTATAGACTGGCACCAAGCGAGTTGCAAGAGCTATCCACTCAACTGCAAGAGTTGTTGGATAAAGGTTTCATCCGACCGAGCTCATCGCCATGGGGAGCTCCAGTCCTATTTGTCAAAAAGAAAGATGGAACTTTTCGAATGTGCATTGATTACCGAGAGTTGAACAAAGTAACAGTCAAGAACCGCTACCCACTACCCCGCATTGAAGATTTATTCGACCAACTTCAAGGGTCAAGTTTCTACTCAAAAATCGATTTAAGGTCTGGATATCATCAGCTGAGAGTTTGAGATGAAGATATATCCAAGACTGCATTCTGAACCCGGTACGGCCATTTCGAGTTTTTGGTGATGGCATTTGGATTAACTAACGCACCCGCGGTATTCATGGACCTCATGAACCGTGTGTGTAAACCCTATCTGCACCAATTCGTCATTGTTTTTATTGACGATATCCTCATATATTCTAAGAGTCAGGAAGACAATGAGGAGCATCTGCTTTTGATCCTTGAACTACTGAAACAGGAGCAGCTGTACGCGAAGTTTTCCAAATGCGATTTTTGGATTCACGAGGTTCAATTTTTAGGACATGTGATCAATGAGAAAGGAATACATGTCGATCCAGCCAAAGTGGAAGCTATTAAGAATTGGGCAGCACCATCAACTCCAACCGAAGTTCGGCAATTCCTTGGATTGGCCGGATACTACCGCCGTTTTATCGAGGGATTCTCAAAGATTGCCCAACCCCTCACCTCCTTAACCCAAAAAGATAAACCCTATAATTGGGGCGAGACTCAAGAATCAGCATTCCAGCTACTGAAGCAGAAACTATGTAGCGCACCTATCTTGTCTCTACCAGAGGGAACAGATGACTTCGTGGTGTATTGCGATGCCTCCATCCAAGGTCTCGGTTGTGTGTTGATGCAACGTGACAAGGTTATCGCATACGCTTCTCGACAGTTAAAAATCCACGAAAAGAATTACACGACTCACGATTTGGAGTTAGGAGCCGTGGTGTTTGCACTCAAGATATGGAGACATTACTTGTACAGTACCAAGTGCACCATCTACACCGATCACAAGAGTCTTCAGCATATCTTTGAGCAGAAAGAGTTGAATATGCGTCAACGTCGTTGGATCGAGCTCTTAAACGATTATGATTGTGCAATCAAGTACCATCCGGGCAAAGCTAATGTGGTGGCCGATGCCCTAAGCAGAAAGGAAACCAAACCCCGACGGGTTAGAGCATTACAACTCACTATTCATACAGGATTACCCGAACAAATCCGTAATGCCCAACTCGAAGCCATAAAAGAGGAGAACTTATCATTGGAATCCACTCGTGGTATGGAAAAACAACTGGAGGTTAAATCAGATGGTATTCGTTATTTTGCGAAACGAATATGGATACCAGTGTATGGAAACCTACGAGGTCTAGTCATGGATGAAGCTCACAAATCCCGATACTCTATCCATCCGGGATCCGACAAGATGTATAACGATCTCAAGGTTTTATATTGGTGGCCAAACATGAAAGCTGACATAGCCACTTACGTGAGCAAGTGCCTGACTTGTTCCAAGGTCAAGGTGGAGTACCAAAAGCCATCCGGATTACTTCAACAACCGGAAATCCCGATGTGGAAATGGGAACAGATTTCCATGGATTTCATAACCAAATTACCCCGAACCCCTACTAGATGTGACACAATCTGGGTGATAGTGGATCGCCTAACCAAATCAGCTCATTTCCTTGCTATCAAAGAGACCGATAAAATGGAAAAGTTAACTCGTCTCTATCTTAAAGAAGTAGTATCCCGACATGGAGTGCCAATCTCCATCATTTCCGACAGAGACGCCCGATTCACCTCACATTTCTGGCAATCATTACAGAAAGCTCTAGGCACGCGCCTGGATATGAGCACAGGGTACCATCCTCAAACAGATGGCCAGAGTGAACGTACCATTCAAACCCTAGAAGACATGTTAAGGGCTTGTGTGATCGATTTCGGAAACAGTTGGGAGACTCACTTGCCTTTAGTGGAATTCTCTTACAATAATAGTTATCATACGAGCATCAAAGCAGCACCGTTCGAGGCTTTGTACGGGAGAAAGTGTCGATCACCACTTTGTTGGGCTGAAGTTGGAGATAGCCAACTTACGGGTCCTGAACTTGTGCATGAAACCTCAGAGAAAATCGTGCAAATCCGAAACCGTATGGCAGCAGCTCGTGACCGTCAAAAGAGTTATGCAGACAAGCGCAGAAAACCGCTAGAATTTCAAGTGGGTGACAAAGTGTTATTAAAGGTTTCACCTTGGAAAGGTGTGATTCGTTTTGGGAAACGAGGAAAGTTAAACCCGCGTTACGTTGGACCATTCGAGATAGAGAAAAGGATCGGTCCAGTAGCATACCAACTGAACCTACCGGATACACTCAATGGAGTGCATAATGTCTTTCATGTCTCAAACCTAAAGAAGTGCCTATCAGATGAGACACTTGTAGTTCCACTCGAGGAGTTGGAAATTGATGAACAGCTACGTTTCATTGAGGAACCCGTTGAAATCATGGACCGAGAGGTCAAGACACTCAAGCGCAGTAAGATACCTATTGTCAGAGTTCGCTGGAACTCGAAGCGTGGACCGGAGTTCACGTGGGAACGCGAGGATCAAATGATGAAAAAGTATCCTCACCTGTTCAAACATTCAACGGCAAACACAGAAGGTACTAACTAATGTGAATATTATCGTTTTCGTACGTGTTTATCGTGTGTAAATCGTATTTAGTATTTTTATAAAAGTTAGTGTTTTTTTTATAAAAATAAAAATAGAATGTTTTAATTATTAATTGAGTTAGTAATTAATTAATTAGACTTATGGGCCTTAATTAAGCCCGCGGACCAAACTAATTACCCATTAGTAATGGGATAAGGATAAAGTTTAAAAAAAACATATCTAAACCTAACCACCATCAAAGTCGTCGACTTCAACCCCCACCCCCCTTGGATCGACAGAAACTTCAAGCACTCGTAGGACCTTCGTTCGAGCCCCGATCGTGAATCCGTAAGTAGATACGTGCTAGTCTCGACGTTTCTAACACTCCTACGTAAGTCGTTTCGTTCAATTTCATCACTTTTTGATTCCTAAATTTTAGATCATAACCCTAGTTCATCCAAACATGGATTTTTATAATAAAAATGTTAACTTTATTATTGTTTTGCATGTATTAGTTGATTTTATTGTTATTTGCAAAACCCTAGATCCGTGTGGTTAGTAATTTGTTAAAAATTGAATATTTTTTATTATGTGATGTTTAGAAATCGCATGTTAGACGTGAGTTATGATTAATATAGTTGTAGATATATTAGTTGAATGACTTGGAATCGAATTGACGTGTTACTTGTGTAAACGAAACGTGTAATGGACAAGTTACTAAAAGAGGAAACTTTTTATGAATTCTATTTTGCATGCTAGACGTGATTAGGATGATGTGATGATGGTTATGAGCTACTTGATACATGTTTAGATGATTTGTGAAATCAGATTTTAAATACATAACCCGGTTATGCGAACTTTCCAAATAAGAAAACTTTAATTGTTAAAAGTGGTTAGAACTTACTAATTAGACATGCATGACATGGTTTAATGATTGGTACATGTTAGTTAAGATACAATAACCTGTTGTAACGTGTTAGGTGCTTGAAATCACGCATGCTAGTCATAGGTTACTAAAGATGGAAACTTTACTTGGAATTGTGACATACATGTTTAGTTCTATGCAATGGTTATGTGATATGATGATCTTGAACATGTTATAGTAGTCTTACAAGCATATTAACAATGATAATTTCACGAGACACAAATCCCGAACATACTTGCTATTTATAGAAACCTGTCATTTATAGAAACCTGCTATTTATAGAAACCTGTTATTTATAGAAACCTGCTATTTTTGGAAACTTTCTATTTTTGGAAACTTTCTATTTTTGGAAACTTTCTATTTTTGGAAATCATGCTTGTTTGATTAGAACAATTAAGATTTGTTGCTAAGTGTTACAGCATGATCATTTGTGTATAATATAGAAGTATTATACTGAACCAACGTTAAATCATTAATCGGGTCACCAACGGGTCGTCGGGTCAAACTTGGTCAAATTTAGTAAAACTTGGTCAAACATGAGTCAAACTTGTAAACTCTTTTCAAACACTTAAACAATGGGATTGTTTGGATACTTAGGGTTTGTATCAACTTGCACAAACATACACTTATAAAACGGTGTTTATAGGTGGCAGTTAGTCGTCAAGCATTTTAAGTTCGCTTTCTTTCGCACATACTCTAAGGTGAGTTTCACGGCCCCTTTTTCTTACGTTTTAAACTTGGGGGAGAAAGCATGGGTACGAACATTTAGATCTTACGTTTCTTTTATATCACTTGTGTACTAAGCGCAAACATATCATGAAAGTCCTTACTTATCGAACCGTTAGTATATGGGTTAGCGAGGTAATCTTGAGTAGTACTACTGGGCATTGACAAGCCCCACCCGCGTTAGTCGCGCTAACACGACGGGAAGTCGAACAGGTGTAACATTGACCTAAACATTCACCATTGATTACGATAGTCATGGTGGGAGGCAGTACAAACATAAACAGTCAGCTTCGGTGTCGAAACGCTTTAGTAACATGTACTAGGTTAGCTACCTATGATATAATTGTAAATGGTATTATCTAGTAAACTTTACAAACATTGAAACCTGTGAACTCACCAACCTAGTGTTGACACGTTTTAGCATGTTTTCTCAGGTAATTAAGGTACAAGCACGAGCTAAGGCATGCATGCATACGAAGTCTATCATTTGCAAACTCAAGAATTATTTATTTTAATTATCTTTCAATTGTTTATTTTGGCGCAACTGTTTTGGCGTATGTTTTTCATTTAACTTTTCGCTTCCGCAAGTCTTACATTAAATCAGTATTTTCATTACTAGTGTTGCATCGTGACTATGAGCAATACTAGTGGTTTTTATTAAACTCATATACAGTCGTTCAACGTAACTAATGACTGAGATCCTGTTATGTCACGCCCCTAACGGAAAAACTCTGTTGGTGGATTTTGGGGGTGTGACAGATTGGTATCAGAGCCATTGGTTATAGAGAACTAGGAAATGCATACTAGACTATAACCACGTACATGCATTAGTTACACAGCACTTACACTCATACATGGCACTCACTCATCCCGTTACAGGAAATGTCAACCCCACCCAATTCACCAGCATCCCCAGTTGATCAGGAGCACGATGTTCCTACTGTATCTTTACCAGAGTCGAGGAGACGTCGACTCAACCCGATCAACACCACAATAGGGCATGATGAGCCTATCCATGTGCGTGTCAGAGGCAACACGCAGGACTGGGATTGGTATCCCGATAGGATCAGGAACTGGATCCGCGAGGAGGAAGTCCCACCTCCACTCACTACTGACATTGCTTCTTCTTCTTCATCATCTTCTGTACGAGCTTTGCCACCATTGCAGTACCCCCATGAGCAGGTGATAGCTGCCTTTGTGGCTAGGATGGACCGGGAGATCCGGAACATGAGAGATGCAGCTGGAGAGATTACTAGTATACTTCAGCGAGAGATGTTGATGAATAAGAGGATCACCAAACTGACTACAGATTTATCAGCAACTGATACAGTCCATGAGAATTTGGCAAATGAATGTGTGGATATGGAAGACCGGCTGAACACTGCAGAGTGGAACCTAGATATACTCCACACTAGGATTGAGCAGGTTGATGCACGACTTGCAGCAGTTGAGGCAGCAGGAGTTGCACCAGAGGATGTACCAGAGGATGCACCTGCAGGAGATCAGGATGAGGATGATGATGCAGCATCCGATGTTACATCAGTTGGCTGTGACATTTGATCATCTATCTTCATTACTTATTTACATCTTTTCTTTTGAACTTAGATAGGCAGGGTTGTTCCCATCCAACAGATGTTTCTAGAATTTTGATGTTTGGTTGAATTTAGTTGTAATCGTTACAATTTATTTTATCAAGTATTACTATTATTGAAATGTTAGATGTTGTGGTTTGAATTTCTTTTGTTTACTGGTACTTGTATGATGATAAAATGCGATTTATTTTTCTCATTATTGTATATTGTGAATGTAAAGATAATGTCTGGAAGAGGAAATGGACGTGTTGGACGCGCCGGAGGACGCGGTGGTCGCGGAAACATTAACATGACTGCAGCCGAGCTAACGGCACTCATAAATGAGCGTGTGGCTGAAGCAGTAGCAGCTACTCACGCCGCTATTAATGCTGGAGGTAAAGCAACATATTATCGACTCTAGTGAGTCATCATTCATCCTAAACTCAAGTTCGAATACTGTATTCTTAAAACGCATTCTTGTTTACAATTCAGGTCAGCATAACCACCAGCAGGTTTGTACTTTCAAGGCGTACATGGATTGCAAACCTCACTCATTCAGTGGAGCCGAAGGGGCTGTTGGCTTACTCCGCTGGATGGAGAAATCTGAATCGGCTTTCGCGATGTGTAACTGCCCGCCGCACAACCAGGTAAAGTATGCATCTGGCACTCTTGAGGGTCCGACCCTTACTTGGTGGAACTCACAGGTGCAAATGTTAACTCTGGAAATGGCAAATGCTTTCCATGGGATGAATTCAAGACTATGCTGCGGGAGGAGTATTGTCCCCGCGATGAAGTACAGAAACTGGAGAGCGAATTCTGGAATCTCAAGATGGAGGGATCTGAGATCGAAGCCTACACTACTCGTTCGCATGAACTGGCAAACTTATGTCCGCAAATGGTGACACCTCCCTATAAGAGGATTGAGAAGTACATTGATGGTTTGGTCCCGCAAATTCAGAGCATGGTGACATCTTCTAATCCCACTACGATCCAGCAAGCAATCAGGTTGGCTCACAGGCTAACCGATCAGGCAGTGGCTCAGGGCACTCTACCGCCTAGAGGTACACTATCAAAGACTGCTGACAACAAGAGGAAGTTTGACAGTTCATTCCCCAAAACCTTCCACTCAAACCCACCTTCTCAGCAACAGCAACAGCAACACCGTAAGTTTGAACCGTCAAAGAACAACAGTCAGCCTAACTCTTCTCAGCAGAATCAAGGTTCTTATAATGGCAAGTACCAGAAGTGCAATAAATGTAACTTTCACCATCATGGAGCATGTGACCGGTACCGTTGCCAACGATGTGGAAAGATGGGCCATTTGGCCAAAGACTGTAGAGTAGATCTGCAGAACAAACAGACACCACCTGGAAACGCACCCAAGGGTTGTTTTGAGTGCGGTAAGGAAGGGCATTTCAAGAAGGATTGTCCGCAGTTGAGGAGAAACGGAAATGGGAATGGGAATGGGAATGGCAACAATCATCAGGGTGGTAATGGAAATGGTAATAACCACCAGGGTGGAAATGGTAATAACAACGGAAATGGTGCAAAGGGCCGAGCATTTGTGATTGGATCAGGAGAAGCTCGGAATGATCGGAACGTGGTGAACGGTATGTTTCTCTTAAACGATCATTATGCTTCTGTACTTTTTGATACTGGCGCCGATAGAAGTTTCATATCTAGAGAACTTAGTGGTCAGTTAGAAATAAACCCAACTTTACTAGAACATCACTATACCGTAGAGATAGCAGACGGTAAAGTAATCGAGGCAACCCACATTCTCAAGGGATGTCAGTTAGAACTTTCTGGTCATAAACTCGACATCGATCTCATGCCAGTAACACTTGGCAGTTTTGACATAATTGTGGGCATGGATTGGTTGTCTGAAAACCAAGCTGAGATCATCTGTAGTGAGAAGATCATTCGTATACCCCTTCCTAGTGGAGAAATCCTATCTGTTCAGGGCGAAAGAAGTGGTGCAGCCATGGGCATCATATCTTTCATGAAGGCTCAGAAGTGTCTGCGTAAGGGTCATACCGCAATTCTAGCCCTTGTTGCTGACAAGTCTACCGAGGAGAAAAAGTTAGAAGATATCCCAATCGTTCGCGAATTCCCAGAAGTATTTCCTGAAGACCTACCTGGTCTTCCACCTCACCGTCAGGTCGAATTTCAGATTGACCTAACACCCGGAGCAGCGCCTATTGCTCGAGCACCCTATAGACTGGCACCAAGCGAGTTGCAAGAGCTATCCACTCAACTGCAAGAGTTGTTGGATAAAGGTTTCATCCGACCGAGCTCATCGCCATGGGGAGCTCCAGTCCTATTTGTCAAAAAGAAAGATGGAACTTTCCGAATGTGCATTGATTACCGAGAGTTGAACAAAGTAACAGTCAAGAACCGCTACCCACTACCCCGCATTGAAGATTTATTCGACCAACTTCAAGGGTCAAGTTTCTACTCAAAAATCGATTTAAGGTCTGGATATCATCAGCTGAGAGTTTGAGATGAAGATATATCCAAGACTGCATTCTGAACCCGGTACGGCCATTTCGAGTTTTTGGTCATGGCATTTGGATTAACTAACGCACCCGCGGTATTCATGGACCTCATGAACCGTGTGTGTAAACCCTATCTGCACCAATTCGTCATTGTTTTTATTGACGATATCCTCATATATTCTAAGAGTCAGGAAGACAATGAGGAGCATCTGCGTTTGATCCTTGAACTACTGAAACAGGAGCAGCTGTACGCGAAGTTTTCCAAATGCGATTTTTGGATTCACGAGGTTCAATTTTTAGGACATGTGATCAATGAGAAAGGAATACATGTCGATCCAGCCAAAGTGGAAGCTATTAAGAATTGGGCAGCACCATCAACTCCAACCGAAGTTCGGCAATTCCTTGGATTGGCCGGATACTACCGCCGTTTTATCGAGGGATTCTCAAAGATTGCCCAACCCCTCACCTCCTTAACCCAAAAAGATAAACCCTATAATTGGGGCGAGACTCAAGAATCAGCATTCCAGCTACTGAAGCAGAAACTATGTAGCGCACCTATCTTGTCTCTACCAGAGGGAACAGATGACTTCGTGGTGTATTGCGATGCCTCCATCCAAGGTCTCGGTTGTGTGTTGATGCAACGTGACAAGGTTATCGCATACGCTTCTCGACAGTTAAAAATCCACGAAAAGAATTACACGACTCACGATTTGGAGTTAGGAGCCGTGGTGTTTGCACTCAAGATATGGAGACATTACTTGTACGGTACCAAGTGCACCATCTACACCGATCACAAGAGTCTTCAGCATATCTTTGAGCAGAAAGAGTTGAATATGCGTCAACGTCGTTGGATCGAGCTCTTAAACGATTATGATTGTGCAATCAAGTACCATCCGGGCAAAGCTAATGTGGTGGCCGATGCCCTAAGCAGAAAGGAAACCAAACCCCGACGGGTTAGAGCATTACAACTCACTATTCATACAGGATTACCCGAACAAATCCGTAATGCCCAACTCGAAGCCATAAAAGAGGAGAACTTATCATTGGAATCCACTCGTGGTATGGAAAAACAACTGGAGGTTAAATCAGATGGTATTCGTTATTTTGCGAAACGAATATGGATACCAGTGTATGGAAACCTACGAGGTCTAGTCATGGATGAAGCTCACAAATCCCGATACTCTATCCATCCGGGATCCGACAAGATGTATAACGATCTCAAGGTTTTATATTGGTGGCCAAACATGAAAGCTGACATAGCCACTTACGTGAGCAAGTGCCTGACTTGTTCCAAGGTCAAGGTGGAGTACCAAAAGCCATCCGGATTACTTCAACAACCGGAAATCCCGATGTGGAAATGGGAACAGATTTCCATGGATTTCATAACCAAATTACCCCGAACCCCTACTGGATGTGACACAATCTGGGTGATAGTGGATCGCCTAACCAAATCAGCTCATTTCCTTGCTATCAAAGAGACCGATAAAATGGAAAAGTTAACTCGTCTCTATCTTAAAGAAGTAGTATCCCGACATGGAGTGCCAATCTCCATCATTTCCGACAGAGACGCCCGATTCACCTCACATTTCTGGCAATCATTACAGAAAGCTCTAGGCACGCGCCTAGATATGAGCACAGGGTACCATCCTCAAACAGATGGCCAGAGTGAACGTACCATTCAAACCCTAGAAGACATGTTAAGGGCTTGTGTGATCGATTTCGGAAACAGTTGGGAGACTCACTTGCCTTTAGTGGAATTCTCTTACAATAATAGTTATCATACGAGCATCAAAGCATCACCGTTCGAGGCTTTGTACGGGAGAAAGTGTCGATCACCACTTTGTTGGGCTGAAGTTGGAGATAGCCAACTTACGGGTCCTGAACTTGTGCATGAAACCTCAGAGAAAATCGTGCAAATCCGAAACCGTATGGCAGCAGCTCGTGACCGTCAAAAGAGTTATGCAGACAAGCGCAGAAAACCGCTAGAATTTCAAGTGGGTGACAAAGTGTTATTAAAGGTTTCACCTTGGAAAGGTGTGATTCGTTTTGGGAAACGAGGAAAGTTAAACCCGCGTTACGTTGGACCATTCGAGATAGAGAAAAGGATCGGTCCAGTAGCATACCAACTGAACCTACCGGATACACTCAATGGAGTGCATAATGTCTTTCATGTCTCAAACCTAAAGAAGTGCCTATCAGATGAGACACTTGTAGTTCCACTCGAGGAGTTGGAAATTGATGAACAGCTACGTTTCATTGAGGAACCCGTTGAAATCATGGACCGAGAGGTCAAGACACTCAAGCGCAGTAAGATACCTATTGTCAGAGTTCGCTGGAACTCGAAGCGTGGACCGGAGTTCACGTGGGAACGCGAGGATCAAATGATGAAAAAGTATCCTCACCTGTTCAAACATTCAACGGCAAACACAGAAGGTACTAACTAATGTGAATATTATCGTTTTCGTACGTGTTTATCGTGTGTAAATCGTATTTAGTATTTTTATAAAAGTTAGTGTTTTTTTTATAAAAATAAAAATAGAATGTTTTAATTATTAATTGAGTTAGTAATTAATTAATTAGACTTATGGGCCTTAATTAAGCCCGCGGATCAAACTAATTACCCATTAGTAATGGGATAAGGATAAAGTTTAAAAAAAACATATCTAAACCTAACCACCATCAAAGTCGTCGACTTCAACCCCCACCCCCCTTGGATTGACAGAAACTTCAAGCACTCGTAGGACCTTCGTTCGAGCCCCGATCGTGAATCCGTAAGTAGATACGTGCTAGTCTCGACGTTTCTAACACTCCTACGTAAGTCGTTTCGTTCAATTTCATCACTTTTTGATTCCTAAATTTTAGATCATAACCCTAGTTCATCCAAACATGGATTTTTATAATAAAAATGTTAACTTTATTATTGTTTTGCATGTATTAGTTGATTTTATGGTTATTTGCAAAACCCTAGATCCGTGTGGTTAGTAATTTGTTAAAAATTGAATATTTTTGATTATGTGATGTTTAGAAATCGCATGTTAGACGTGAGTTATGATTAATATAGTTGTAGATATATTAGTTGAATGACTTGGAATCAAATTGACGTGTTACTTGTGTAAACAAAACGTGTAATGGACAAGTTACTAAAAGAGGAAACTTTTTATGAATTCTATTTTGCATGCTAGACGTGATTAGGATGATGTGATGATGGTTATGAGCTACTTGATACATGTTTAGATGATTTGTGAAATCAAATTTTAAATACATAACCCGGTTTTGCGAACTTTCCAAATAAGGAAACTTTAATTGTTAAAAGTGGTTAGAACTTACTAATTAGACATGCATGACATGGTTTAATGATTGGTACATGTTAGTTAAGATACAATAACCTGTTGTAACGTGTTAGGTGCTTGAAATCACGCATGCTAGTCATAGGTTACTAAAGATGGAAACTTTACTTGGAATTGTGACATACATGTTTAGTTCTATGCAATGGTTATGTGATATGATGATCTTGAACATGTTATAGTAGTCTTACAAGCATATTAACAATGATAATTTCACGAGACACAAATCCCGAACATACTTGCCATTTATAGAAACCTGCCATTTATAGAAACCTGCTATTTATAGAAACCTGCTATTTATAGAAACCTGTTATTTATAGAAACCTGCTATTTTTGGAAACTTTCTATTTTTGGAAACTTTCTATTTTTGGAAATCATGCTTGTTTGATTAGAACAATTAGGATTTGTTGCTAAGTGTTACAGCATGATCATTTGTGTATAATATAGAAGTATTATACTCAACCAACGTTAAATCATTAATCGGGTCACCAACGGGTCGTCGGGTCAAACTTGGTCAAACTTAGTAAAACTTGGTCAAACATGAGTCAAACTTGTAAACTCTTTTCAAACACTTAAACAATGGGATTGTTTGGATACTTAGGGTTTGTATCAACTTGCACAAACATACACTTATAAACCGGTGTTTATAGGTGGCAGTTAGTCGTCAAGCATTTTAAGTTCGCTTTCTTTCGCACATACTCTAAGGTGAGTTTCACGGCCCCTTTTTCTTACGTTTTAAACTTGGGGGAGAAAACATGGGTACGAACATTTAGATCTTACGTTTCTTTTATATCACTTGTGTACTAAGCGCAAACATATCATGAAAGTCCTTACTTATCGAACCGTTAGTATATGGGTTAGCGAGGTAATCTTGAGTAGTACTACTGGGCATTGACAAGCCCCACCCGCGTTAGTCGCGCTAACACGACGGGAAGTCGAACGGGTGTAACATTGACCTAAACATTCACCATTGATTACGATAGTCATGGTGGGAGGCAGTACAAACATAAACAGTCAGCTTCGGTGTCGAAACGCTTTAGTAACATGTACTAGGTTAGCTACCTATGATATAATTGTAAATGGTATTATCTAGTAAACTTTACAAACATTGAAACCTGTGAACTCACCAACTTAGTGTTGACACGTTTTAGCATGTTTTCTCAGGTAATTAAGGTACAAGCACGAGCTAAGGCATGCATGCATACGAAGTCTATCATTTGCAAACTCAAGAATTATTTATTTTAATTATCTTTCAATTGTTTATTTTGGCGCAACTGTTTTGGCGTATGTTTTTCATTTAACTTTTCGCTTCCGCAAGTCTTACATTAAATCAGTATTTTCATTACTAGTGTTGCATCGTGACTATGAGCAATACTAGTGGTTTTTATTAAACTCATATACAGTCGTTCAACGTAACTAATGACTGAGATCCTGTTATGTCACGCCCCTAACGGTAAAACTCCATTGGTGGATTTTGGGGGTGTGACAGTGGAGGACCTTAGTAAAAAAGGGGGCAGCAGATTATTGGTCAAACATTGTTCCGGCAAACTCGGACTCGAATGATAATGATCTTTCGATTACTTCCCTGTTTAGGAAAAAAATCGGGATTGGTTCCTCCTCCTCGTTCTGGAATGAAATATGGTTCGGTTTAGTTCCTTTTAGACACGTTTTCCCTAGACTCTTTGAACTCGAAAAACGAAAAAACTGCAAAATAAAGGATCGGGTGTGTTGGTCGGGTGACAAGGTTGTTGCCTTTACTTGGGATTAGACCAGTGGTAGAGCTGCAAGAGAAAGGGAAGATGAGGTTTCTGACCTGGAAGAAATGGTTGGGAGCTACTGTTTCAGCCCAAAACCGGATGAATGGTCTTGGAGTGGGGAACTTTCGGGTCAATTTTCCACTGGGTCAGGGGAGTCCGTCCTCTGTCTGTGCACTATGTCGGCCGGAAGTGGATTCATCCGCTTTCCGGTGGCCCGGGAAACTTGGAGACGAGTTTTCAATTGGCTATCATTGAATATGGCAGGCGTTGGTTCGGTGACAGAATTGGCAGCATATATGTAAACCACTCTGCAGGCTGCATCAAGGTTAAACTGATCAGAACCTTAGTTATATATTGTACCTGCCGGAACATATGATTAACAAGTAATAGATGGATCTTCTCGAACTCTCGAAGGCTTGTGGATAACATGATGGACGATACAAAGATTATGTCGTTTAATTGGTTGGCAAACAGGGGAAAGTCCCAACGCTGTAATTGGGATATGTGGGTTCAAAGTCCCCTAGTCGAGGTCGGGTAGCGTTATGATCTTCTGGTTATATTAGCTTGTTTGAGTGGTTTCCATTTTATTTTGGTTCATGCTTCGGCATGAGGTTGGCTTGGTGTTTGTAATTGGGGTTTCTTGCTAGTCACCCGCTAGCTGTTATTTGAGTATATCTCTTTGTTGCCGTTCAAAAAAAATCTATTTTAATTGGATTAGTATTGATCCTTTGTAAAATTTTACAAATACCTAATATATTAAAAGTGATATTCTTATAATAATAATAATTTATTTTTATAAAAGTATTTAACTGTGGGACTTTTCTCAAGTTAACTTTTCATTTTGCATATTCTAACTCTCTTAATTATACGTCGGTGTCCACTCTAACTCTCTTAATTATCAATGTCGGTGTCCAATTACATTTTTTAATTTTTTAAATGTGTTGTCTTATTATGTGTACCAGTCATCTTCTTTTATCAGCTTTTCTTATTATTTATTCAAAGATATATGTTAGCTCACTTGGTTTCCACCCAATACCTCCACAAGTTTTCTTTCTTTTATTTTTCTTTACTGTTTTTGATTTAATCATTTTTGCTTTATTTTTTAAATTTTCTTTTTATTCTTTTTTAGGATTTTTTATGTTTTAATTCTATATATAATGTTTTCTTTTAAAAAGAAATTTCCTTAATATTTCTTTTTTTTATTTTCCTTAATAATTTTGGGTTTAAATTTTAAAAGTTCGACGTTAATTCTTCCGGAGATTAAGGGTGGGCGGGGTGGAGCTCCGCTTCGAGCTCAGGTTGGGTCGGGTAGTCGGGAACACCGCCGCAAGTTATGCGGCTTCCCGGGTTCGAGCATCACGAGTTCATTTCACGGGTTTGCGAAGTCGTGGATGAAGTCCTGTGTGGAAGGTTGGGTTGTGAGGTGGCAATACATGATTGATTGGTTCAAGGGGTTCATTTGGGAACATCGCAGCAACATATTCGGGTACTTCAGTGTTCATTCTGGTAATATAAGGTGGCACAATATAATTGGTTGGTTCAAGGGTTTGAAGGGGTTCCACCCCCTCCACCCTAATACCAATATACGGGTTGTCGAGACTAAGCGTTACAAATTTTAAGTTTTTAACACCACATAGCAGCGCGCGGGTTAATCCCACTCGCCCCGCCGCAACGCGCTTAATAACTTTTGCGTTTGTTTATTTTTTGGATTATTGGATTTTAATAATCTCACATTTTACTAATTGGCCAATAATAATCCCAACTGGGAATATTCTTACCACTAATCCCTAATTTCAAACTATTTTCTTACATTGGACACCCGTTAAAAAAAACTTAACGCCGTTAGATTTTATATGACGTGAACATCTGCAAACCGTCGGAAAGTCGAGGCAAGTTGGAGGGGTGGTCTACAAACCCTAGTCTGTCACCGTCTTCACCGTTAAACACCACCGTTTTCTCCGTTTGGACTTGCCGGAAAGACGAGACCTGTTAAACACCACCAGAACCAATGTCAAATCCCACCACGAGACCACTTCTAGATTGGCTCGACTTTTCGGCGGTTTGCAGATGTCCACGTCATATAAAATCTAACGGCGTTAAGTTTTTTTAACGGGGGATCCAATGTAAGAAAATATTTTGAAAATAGGGACCGGTGGTAAGAGTATTCTCGGTTGGGATTATTATTGGTCAATTGGTAAAAGGTGAGATTATTAAAATCCAATTTCTCTTATTTTTTTTCTTGACGCTCGGGTATAAATTTTTTTTTAAAACGGGGTGGTATTCATGATAACGTATTTTTTAGGTATCGTGGGTTATAACGACTGAAGGTGACGTGCTGGTACCATGAAGAATGAAACCCACAACGACTGAAAAACACCGGTACAATTATCTAACTGTCTTTTATGTATGTTTTGATCTACACAACCGACTCGCCGTAACTTCATATGTTTCTTTTATTTATTTAACTACGATTCTTTTTGTGCTTAGCCATGTTAATGTCATAAGCCTCAATCGTTTAAGGTCCGGCTCCACCGCAGAGCGCGGGGCAAAATTTATTTAACCACGTTTCATTTTGTGTTTTGCCACGTTAATGTCACCGCCTCAACTGTTTAAGGTCCGCTTCCCGCCGCGGAGTGCGGGACAAAATTTCTAGATTAACATATTAGTTAAATTTAATTCTTTTTAAATATATGATAAAAAATACCCTTTTTAACCTCAAATGCCCGGACGCTCGGGATCACCCTATAAACGAATCACTCTTCCGCTCGAAGAACAAATGCGTGGTGACCCGGCCCCACACCATCCAAGAAGAACCCTCAACCAAGAAAACCACCTGACTTAATCTGAAATATTTTGTCTCAAGTAAGACTCGAACCTATAATATTTCATTTGGAAAGTCATAAGACTACCACTCCCTGAACAATACAAAGGAATTGCGTGGGACAAAATCTGAGGTTAAGGGGAAGTGAGACTGGGTGGGCGACACATGATAGTCGGGTAAAAAGTATTTACATCAAATATTAATCATTTAAATAAATATGTAATAGATAAAGGTAAATATTAAAACATTATATTTATTTTAGCATTGGTCATTTTCTGCCTCTTTTCCAAACTTCAAAGCCACCTTAAAGTGTCGGACGAGAAAAATAATATAAAAAATAAAGAAATTAAAACCGCGCTATACGACGGGGACGTTTTGTATAGTAAATCAAAACGTTAACACGTACTAAAAGAAACAAAAAAATGAAAAAAGAAGGATAAAAAAATAACAAAAAAAGGAAGAAAAAAACTCGTCAACCCGATGGATCAAACCCGGGTGGAGAAGGGAGAGGGGGTGACTTAAAGGGAGAGCATTAACCAACTCTACCAGGAATGGGTCTTGGTTTCTGTTAGAGGAAAAAAATAAATACATAAACAAAAACGTGAGAATGTTAAAATAAAAAATTTCACCAACCAAAAAACGTCACGTGGCGTAGCCGACAAAACCATCCAATAGGATGGAAGTACCGTAGACGTAAGTTTCAAATGTAGAGTAGTTAATAATAATAATATATGTATTTATAGTTTTATAATTGAAATTGGGGGTAAACTGCATAACAATCATCCATTTTATTTGTATAAAAGTATAATTCTCATTTTTTATCTTCTTTTGAAAACTTAAGTATTCACAATCCTAAACATTTTTATATTTCTCACATGCTCTCTTTAACAAAATCCTAAGAATCCTCAATAACTAAAAATTAAAGACGGCGGTATTCATCGTAAAGCTCTCATCCAAAACTAGATTGAGTTAGGTTTTTAAGTACATACGTGGGTTGAGCCAAAAGACTAGATACACTGAATTCAAACAAACCTTAATAATTAAAAACTAAAGGAACCACTTTTTAGGCATTAATCATAAAAGAGAACAAATGCGTTTATGAAGTGAAATAGTTATAAACATCTTAACAAAAACCAATCCGTATTATGTCTTTGTTGCTATCAAAAACCACTCGGTTAGATTTATGTCTTGGTAACAGTGATAAAATGAGAGGGGTCTGTTCAGATCAGTCCCTTTGTTGATGTAGGGTTGGTTTTTCTTCTTCATGGGTTGTGATGAACTACAACTGCAAGTAGATCTCGTTAGAGAGCTTGGGAATCATAGCTCCGAGGGTGATCTGACACTCAAGTCAGTAGCACCTCACCCGGCTATGATAATCATATGTGTGCATGTTGTAGAGAGAGAATTAGGTGGAAAGAAGAATATTGTTATTAATATTATTGTGGGTTTTCTATTTATTTGAGTATGTCTAGACCTTAACCTATATAGAGGTGTTCAAAATCGGATATCCGAATTTCAGATAGTTGATTCCACTATTCGAATTCGTATCCAAATTTTGAACACCCCTAACTATAATAGGTTAACCTTGACTTGAGTTCACCCAAATTATGCTTCTTTTAGGTTGGGCGTGAGTGTTACGTTTTCGTCTAATATGAGAGATGCCTCGTTTTCTAACCCGTTCTCGTTCAAGCCAAAAGAGTAGATACACTAAATTTAAACAAACCAAAACCAAAACCAAGTAAAAGTAAATCCACCAATATCGAAACTTTTCGGCACCAATACTCTTATAACACAAAGCATTCATGGTGCATTAACTTGTATTTTTCAACTAATCATAATGGCCAGAAGACAAATAAGATTTGGACCAAAATTTGTGATGTGGTCACAAAATACATTGATTCTTGCACTCTTTATGTCTCCATACATATGTAACATATCCTGGGTTCAATGTTTCACCATCATTATATGTAGCTTTCCAGAAGCCATCAATTTTCTTTCCACATTTAACAGAATTTCATCAAATCATGAATGTTATGTAAAATAGATATTTGGAGGTAAATAAATTGCATAAAACTTGATTCAACAAAAAGAATTATATCTAGTAACTAAAAGGTTTACTAAAAAATCTTGTAGCACTAAACCATAAGAACAGAAAGTGCAGTTAAAAAGTAGCACTTTCTCAAGTCATTTAGAAGTCAAAACTTGAAAGATTTAATTATCCTCCATAGCAGTTATGTTCTTAGCGCTATTGACATACTGTTTTATACGCGCTTCATTTGTCTCGAACAGAAAAGCCATTCCTTTAATCTGTAATAAAATTTATCACAATTAGTGATAATTATATACCATGTAGAAATTGGAGATAGTAATTTAAAATCAAACTGATTGTTGAAATTACCTCAATTAAACAACTTGAAGTCAAGCTAATACTCTGGTTGGTTGCTAATTCCATGCTATTTATGAAGATTGAATATTTGCTAAGGTTTTTCATATGGAAGGAACCCTCATGATCCATGTGTATGATTGCCTGAAATATTCACAAATATTAAATTTTCCTATCTTTTATCTCGTCTTACGGTAAAATCTATATTATATAACTCCTGGAAACTAGCATTACCCAACCAAAAAAACTGAATATCAAATATATATCCATTCAAACTACCTAAAATTTCAAATTTACAATTTATAATATGACCATCATACCCTTCTCTTTTCCTTACACTCCAAACTCTCGTATCCTAATCCAATGTTTAAGGGAGCGGTATAAATGTCATAAATTTGAAAATGGGTATATTTGATATTATGATATTTTGTTGGGTAAATATGATATTATACCAAATGTTGAGGCAGATATATGAAATTATCCCTATATGATTAATTGGTTTACCTGCCGTCGAGATACTCTACTATTTTGACCTTCTCTTCCCAAGTCGATGTCAACATTAAATTCCTCGGTTGCCCTTCCGATTAAAACCTAAACCACAATATGCATTCATATAAATCAAATATATGGAATTTAGTTGTGAAATTGTCCTTTTACCTCTGGTTTCTTAATATAATACTTCATATGCCTCCCTTGTAAAATAGCAAAAGCTCCATGTGATTGCATCTCTCTTTTTACAAAAGCATCAGCAGCTTGTTCCAACCTCATGATTCTCTTTTGAGTTTCTTCATTCTCGTATTTAAAGGCTGCAAAATTAAGTCACGATTAAAATTTATAAGTAAAAAATATTAACATTCATTTTGAGATCTTTAATTGAATCTTATGATTAAACAAGATTCATGATTTGCTAAATTTGAGATGACCATCAAGAAGAATCATGATCTGACAATTGCACTATATCATAAAGTAATTTACTTTGCAGAAGTTCAGAACTCCCAATTCGATTCAAATATAAATGTTGCTCATCGAGACTCGAATCCTCATCAAGTATCTGCAAAATTACAAAAAATATAAAAGGAAGTTGTAATACCTTGATTAAAAGTTTTCAAAACTGAAAATAGATTAACAAAAAAGTCTAATGAATAACAATTACCATTGCTTCAACATCAGAAAAACTAGGTATATCATAATCAGCATCATCATCATCACTTTGAGATGAAATTGCTTCCTCGTTTATAGACAAATTTCTTGCAACCAAAATTGGATTATGCACTTCTGTAGAGATTATTTCAACAGTAAATGTTTCTTGTTGTTGAACGGTAGTCACAGGATTCAACTGAGCCTGATTTGTGGAGATATCAGAACCACCCGTTTTATTATCAGAAACAGTCCTTACAGAACTAAAATGACGCACTTCCTGCTCAGATTTTACAGTAATTGCTTTCTCAGATGCTGGAAAAAGATTGCTTCTAGATATGATTGCAGGACAAACTTGGGATTGGTCTTCATTAGAGCATTCCTGCTTAATCCTATGATCCCCTTGTATTTCTGAACGAAATTGTGAACCGATTATTGGTGAAGAAAAGTGGGTTTGTTCATACCGATTGTTTTTGGGGATTATCTGCTTCTGAACCTTAAAATCCCTTTTCAAATCAGCTCCAGAAACCCTATTAATAGATTTGGAAGTTAGCTGAGGTGGCAGTGGGGGTTTGAAGACATCCATTTGCATTTCTTGAGATGTAGAGGGAACAAGATTCAGAAGAAAAACATCATCATTGCTAGGTATATCCGGGTCCTCGGTGTTTAAAGTGCAGATGATTGCTGATGTAACCAGTGGTTTAAATGATGTCATCAACAAACCGTCCAAGGGTTTTGTTTCCTGACTGTAACATTCAGGCTGACCCTTGTTATTATCATCAAGAAATCCATCTACTAAAACAGTATCATGTTTAACATTATTGCTATTGTTATTAGGAGAATCTAGCCAATGTGAGCTCAAATCATCAATATATGACATGTCGATTAAGTTCCCCTCAGCATCCATCAATGGAAGGTCATCCTCCTCCATAGTGAGGTCAAAAAGGTCATTTATCAAATAGCTGTTGGTATTATTAGCAACTGCGGTTGTAGTGTCATCGCCACACATTTGGTTTTCCAGCTCAGCATCACCTGGATTAAGATTCGGAAAGTTTTTGATCATAGTATATTCATCCAACTTTTCAGAATTAGGTTCATCAATAATGGGTGGTAATAACTCTGGTTCTTTGGCGTCAAGTAACTCAAGGATCTCTTCAAATCCATCAGATTCCTCTTCATTACAATTGTTATCTCCATTGTAATATTGATTAACATCAAGATTCATGATGTCAACATTTTGAGTATCTTCATATGTCAAAAAGCCGACAGGCTCGTTGTTTTGAAGGGGCTCACAAAAGTCTGCAGCTGGCGGTTCAGCTGTCGGATGATCCTGCCTTATCTTCTTTTGCATAGCATAGAAACGTTTTCTTATGCTCTCGGGCTTTCTCTTGCCACATATAGGAATAACATAATCCTCAATGTCTCCCAAATCATTGGTTTTTATAATTGGAGCTGAGTCAGCATGCTCAAACTCCAGCATACGAGCTGATGACTCAGCAGAAACAACAGGATCATAGAGTATGGCAAGCCATCGATCTTGCAGTTCTTGAATTGTGAACCGCTTTGAGAACTTTACATCTCCTCTAGCTAGTGATTCCAACGATGTACCAGTCTATGATGATAATAAACATAAATGTATAGACTATTATCTCATACTGATTAAAAAACAATAGTTGTTTGATTAACAATGAGAAATTATTTTAAGTCAAATTTATATTCCATGAGGTAAAAAGTTCATCTACAAAAGTAATGTAGTAAGATATGTTTTGTAGTAAAGATGCAAGAGAAACCTTGACTATAACCAATGTTCCCTTGTAGTTGTCGTCTTACATTTTTAGAAGCATATAACTAATTGCAAATAGAATATGAGATTGTCTCCATCAATATTCTCAGTAACTAATGTGCAGGTTAATGTTAAGTTATTTCATATTTAGATTGAGAGGAATATGTTTTCACTTAAAAATTAAGAAACAATCTCATATTAGAAGAGGATTTTGCCGAATGTAATATTGTTTCAGCTGTATTTCTAATGTATTTGACCCTGTTTCCTTGAGTTTTAACTAGAATGAAATTTAAAATTTAACATAACTTTATATAAACCCTGTTTCACAAAAAGAAAGATAACCTTTATAACCATCACCTATGTCTAATTCAAGTCTCTTTAACACTTTGGTGTCATCATAGTAGCCAAAAGCATAAAAAAAACGCTTGCCTAGGCGCTCAGGCGAGTCGAGGCGCAGCCATACCGCATTACCGCCTTGTGTCCATCAAGGCGCTCAGACAAGGATTCCGGCCAAAACTGTTCTGAAACATCTAAAATGGCTTGGAACATGTCTAAACTAACCTAAAACCAGTCTAAAACCCCTAAAATTGGCTGTTTATATTGTGTGTCTTGCTTAAAAAACCCCTCGCTTTTTAAGCGCCTTGGGCCTAGGCAACAGGCTCACCCTTTGCGCCTTGAGTGTGCTTTGAGCTTTTGACTACTATGGGCGTCGTATCAAGAACAAAGGCTCATTTACATGAATACCTTCTGGCTGTTGGAGAAATTTCAAACATAACAAGCTTGATAACCAAGATTCAAGAAAACAAACCTATTTGAAAAATATGATATTTCCAACAATCAAACAAACAACTCTTGTATGAATCATCAAGTTTTTGTGCCAATTCTTTGTATAAATCATCAAGTTTTTGTATGAATACCAATTATTTGAAGTTGATACAATAAAAATCTCAATGATCAATTTCAACCTAACAATCCAAAACAAACAAATCAAATGTGATGTTCAAACACAAATTCACACACAATTTAATCCTAAACAAGATAATTACTAATAACGATGAATTAAAGCAACAAAACACAAGCCTAACAAAGAACAATTAACCGATCAAAAACGCGTCAATTAACCCTAACAATACCAATATAAAATGTAGGTTAAAAGAAGTTACCTCGGCGGCTTTTCTCAGTCGGAAATCGTCTTCCATGGTCCAACGGTAGTCAGCGGCGAGAGCTCCCATGGCGGCGGCGGTGTGGCTGCCGGCTCTGCTTGGAGCAGATTGATTTCAAAAAATGAGAGGGTTTATGTGGGGCATACATCCAACTAAAAACCTAAGATGAGGGGGTTTTATATGCAAGCGTCGACTGCACGGTGTGGTTTCTTATTGGGTGACCAAAGTGTTGGTTCATATTTGTGGTAATTTATTTATTTACATTTTTTAAATACACTTCATTTTATTTGAATGATTGCTAGAAATTAATTGTCAAAGAGAGGTGAATATATATCGAAACCGAAGTTTGTGAACATATCAAAGTGAATACATGTAAGTGATTACGATGAATCAAAAGCACATTTTTATATAAAATAATTAGATTCATTACATTTGGATGTTTAATCTTTAGATTTTGCTGTTTTTTAAGTCGATCCATCCTAACCCGAACCAAAATGACCATTGAACAACAGATTCCTAAAACACACTACGATTTGTTACTATTTACGTTTTTGGACACCCTCAATATGACCAACACATGTTCATTGCGACATAAGAAGCTTCATCTGCCTAGAAAAACTGGGTCAAACTGAGTGAGTTTGACAAACTCAATAAGTTTATTTCTCACTAACTCACAATACTTAGAAATAAGCTTGTCAACTTTGTGATAGCATGAATGACCTTAAAGCTTTACTTAGAAAAATCATGTTTCAAAAAACTGACAAACCATCCGTAACGAATGCTATGGTTGATTCATGCATCAACCGTAATTTGTCTACATTGTCTTTTTTATAAAAACTAGAATTATATCTCGCGCTTTGCGGTGGGTCACAATCGCATTGTGACTATTCGGTACGATCGAACCGAAACGTATGTAGAAATAAGCACGTACGGCGGCGGCGTTCAACCATAAAAAAAATTATGTCAAAACATTAATAAAAATAAGTATGTTGATTCCCCACGCGTTATGACCCACCTCGCGCGTTGCGGCAAAGTAAAAAAAAAGGTAGAAGAAAAAGCAAAAAAAATTGAAACGTCACTGCCTGGGATCGAACCAGGGTGTGGCGTGTGTTGTAGCTGAAATAACCAACTGGGCTTGCTCCTACTTTCCTTTAGTTTTAGAAATCAATTTACTTCTACAACAAAAAAGCTAGAAAACTTAAAAAAAGATAAAAAATAAAATCACATGCTAAACTCACCAAATACAATAAAAGAGATATAATCTCTATAGTAACTTCCCCGCACATTTCAAACTTACCTTTTAATATTTATTTAATTGGTTGTTTGTTGAGTTTTTCAAGCTTTTTCCAAACAAATTATTTGACTGAGGATTAACATCTTAGAAAACATCAAAATTGCCAAGCTGTTTATGAAGTATTTTCAAACATTTTTTGTATAATTTTAAAATGAAAATTATAGTCAAATACCATAATGCATATTTTAATCTTTCAAGACTCTAAAAACAATGTTGGAAAACATGCTCTTGTAAAAAGTTCTTCCAACTATTTTTGTTTTATATTTCATATTATAAAAGTTATATTCTTTTATAAAAAATAATAAGTTTTATAAACAATCTCAACATAAATGATTGGTTTTGTAAGAACTCTATTTTATACAACTCTTTTGATTTTATAAAACTTGTTACATTTTCAACTCTAGATTTTTATTTCATATTCTCATCAACCCAAACTTGTGTATTTGAATTATTTATAAAAGTCGGTTTAGCTAATAAAAGATTTTTTTTATGAGCTTCATAAAATATGTAGTCATTTTCAAGTGATCTAAAGCTCAATTTAAACACCCATCATTTTTCCTTACCTTGACTTCCACGGTCGATGCACGGTCCAACCTTGGCATTGACAGTGATGCTTTGCTTGGTTCTCGCAAATTCGTTCAACTCTTGACACAATCGAACCATCCATCGACCACAATTCATATATTATCATGTTCATTAACCTTTGATATTGTATGATTACATCATACTTGCTTAACTTTTGATGCTTTTGTCAAATATTTCTTAGTTGATTGATTTGCTCCAATATATTGATCTTTTTAGACATCCTTATTGATGATTGGAGAATGTATGATACAAACATTATGAATAGTTATATGTGTCATTTGTATCGTATATTCATATTTTTATCAACATCAAAATAAGGAGTGAATTTTCTAACCATATATACACTAGTAAATATCATGCTTGTCTAATGATCAACTCTGGTTTTCAAGTATTAGATATAAGATTGGTAGTGAACTAAGTGTTGTATTTGTTGAATAACACATTTCAATGTGCACAATGAATACTTGGGTAAGTTAGATGAGCGTGGGAATAAAACTTATGATTTGGGGAAAAAAATTGGTTTGGGATAAAGGTGATAACAAGTGACATTGGCTATGTTAGGTTAGACAACATAGTACATGTTGTTCCACACAATTGTCTTGTCACTTTAAAAAGTGTTATGACAATTTTCAATAAATTTCATAAACGAATTGAATAGGGAAATGTTCAAATACTAACCAACTTTTTATGTGATAACCGTGCTAACCACTATAAAACAATCACATAATTTATAAATTATTTTTTCTTTTAATTGTTAAAATAGTATTTAAGTATCTTGAATAAATATTTTGAACGTAAATACGGAAATGATAAGTCTTACGTATATGTACCAAATAATGTTACATATACGTGACACATAGTGTTTACATATATCTAACATTAACATAATGATAATTGTTACATATACGTAACACTATGTTTATGAGTGGTTATCATGGTTATCACATAAATATTGGTTAGTATTTGAACCTTACTCGTTTCACACAATTGTCTTGTCGCTTTAAAAAGTGTTATGACAATTTTCAATAAATTTCATAAACGAATTGAATATTATTAATAAAAAAATGGATTTACAAAAATATTGGTGTTACAAATTATTATGAGAGTCGAAATTTAATAAATTTAGGTGTTCTTGAATAGGATGCGTTGACTTAAACATATAGTGCATGTGTATTATTGGGTGTCGTGTTTGATCCGCGAAATACACTCTCAATACTCTGTGTGTAATTTGCATAAGTAATTTTGCGAGATTATGTGTTCTTTGTGTCGAGGTTTGTGACTCAAGGCATGATGTGGTAACAATGATGGCATATATGAATAGAGTTGATCACTGTTGATGCAAATAGAGGTACAACCAAACCGGTTTCAAACCGGGTTACCGGGTTGTGACCCGACCCGGTTTCTACCTAAAACTGGTTTCCCTTGACCCGATTTAACCCGTAGGTGTATAACCAGTTTCTGAATTTTTTTTGGTGGCCGGTTCATAACCCGACCCGAACTGGGTTCATTCTCAAACCGGTTTCGGGCCCGAACCGGTTTTCAAACCGGTCCCGAACCGGTTTGGACCGTTGCCCAGCACCTTTTTAACGGCTTTATAGCCGTTACAACGGTAATTAGACCGTTTTTTGTGTTTTTTTGTAATTTTGACCCCCCAAATTTGTATAAATAGGTGTAGGTTGTATTGGTCCAACCACACCATTCAAAAACGCTCTCATTTCTTAAAAAACGTTCTTATTTCTTAAAAACGCTCACACTCGAAACTCTCAAAATGGCAAACGAATCTCAACAATCTAATATTGGTGGTGCTTCTCAAAGTGTTAGTGATCCCACGGTTGTGCGGGTCATTCCTACAACAAGGAATCCCAATGTTTGGCAACATTTCGATTTATGCGAAATATCGAATGGTGGTCATAAGGCTCGGTGCAAGTTGTGCGAGCATTTTTTTGGAAAAGACGCAAACACGACTTTGAAGAATCACATTGAAAAAAACTATTGTTCGGTGTTGAAGACTCAAGCTTCACAAGGTCAAACAAGTATGGCGAACGAAGGTAATATTTTTGCGTATAATGTTGACTTGCTTCGGGAGAGGATGACGCATTTTGTGATTCAAGAGAGTCTACCTTTCAAACACTTTGACAATGAGCGTTTGACTCGTCTTATTCAACAAACGCTCCAACCTCGCTACACTTATGTAAGTCGTGCTACTCTTAGACAAGATTGTATAAATATGTGGAAAAAAACTAAATTAGAAATAATAAATGAATTTGAAAGTTTAAAAACCGGTATTAATTTAACTTGTGATGTTTGGTAGGCTCCCCACAACTTGCCGGATTCTTACATTTGCGTTATCACTCATTGGATAAATCCGGAAAGTTGGAAAATGATGAAACGTACTATTGCGTTCGATATGTTTGGATACCCCCACACCGGTGACAATTTATTTTATATTTTAGACAAAGTTATAAGAACTTTTAAAATAGAAAATAAAGTTTTTTCAATATCGTTTGATAACGCCTCGAATAATACCGTCGCGGTAAACCAACTTATTTTAAAATATAACCCGATTTGTGATGGTATTTTTTTTCATAGCCGATGTGTTGCACACATTATTAATTTAGTTGTGCAAGATGATCTTAAACACATTGACGATGTTAGAAATCAAATTAAACAAATGTTGCATGACATTTTTCATACAAGTAAAAAAAGATATCATCGATATATAAAATTTTGTAAAGACGGGCAAACTGAATGTTTAGGTCCAAATTGGGACGTTTCAACACGTTGGAACTCAACGTGTAACATGTTCGAAAAAGCCATTAAACAAAAACGAAGTTTGCAAATGTTTCATGACCAACTAGCAAGGCAAAATAAAGTAACAAAATTTCCGACATGGGGTTGGGGTATCATTGAAGGTGTAGCGGATATGCTCCATGTTTTTAAAACCGCTACAACCTATTTATCGGGAGTTTACTATCCCACAAGTCCTTTGGTTTTAAATCAACTCTTTTTAATGGTTGAAAAATTAAACGGATATTCCATGCGAGGCGGCGTATTTAAAGAAATGATACCGCCATTGAAAGAGAAATTTAAAAAATATTTTAAAGAAATGCCTCTGATTATTACTTGCGCCGCCGCCTTAAACCCGTGCTTAAATGTTTCGGGTGTTGAAACTTTAATTGAAAAAATAATTTACTGTTTGGATTTATACGAAGAAGACGTATTTTTAACGGATAGAGCAAAAACTATTTTTACTAAAAATTTGTCAACTTTATTTACTGTTTATGTTGAAAAATATGGTACAACATCTACCGTTCATAAGAAATTTAGAAACGCTACATCAAATGCAAGTAGTAGTCAGAGTTCAATGTTAAACTTATTTAATACTATAGTTAATGAAAATAGTAAACATCAACGGGGTAATACTCCAAGTAGCGAATTGAGTAGATATATCGGTTCGGATTTTTTAACCGGTATGAATGCTCATGATTTTGAGACATTTGATATCTTGGCTAGGTGGAAAGGGAAGGAAGGCCAATTTCCCGTCCTATCCAGTATGGCCCGTGATCTACTAACCGTCCAAGCTTCTACGGTAGCTTCGGAATCTGCTTTTTCTGTTAGTGGCAGGGTTGTTTCTTTACGAAGAACAAGACTAACTCCGGAATCGGTGGAAACGTGCCTTTGTTTAAAAGATTACTTGGACGCGACGGAAAGAATACAACATGTATCTTCCCTTGAAGGCGAAATCGAAGTCAAGGGAGAGATATACGAGGACGAGATGGAAGGAGGATTGATTGAAGCAATCGGCGAAGAGAGCCTACGAGGGAGTTTGGGATCCGACTAGTACCGACTACTCGGATTTTCAATGTATCGACGAAGAAGACTTTTATTTTTAATGTATTTCAATTTGTAAACTTTTAATTATTTGTTTTGTATTTTCTAAACCTTTTATTGTATGTTTTGTAATTTTTAAATTAAGTTAATATATTAAAGTGCATTTTGTTTATAAGAATATAAAACATTACTAAACCATTTTATTGAAATACAACATAAATAACAACTTACATAACACATTACTAAAACATTTTATTGAAATACAACATCAAGAGTCAAGGCCAACTAAAACTTACATAACACGTTACTAATTATTCGCATTGTTCGGATTTGTAATTTTCGTCTCGTCATACAACTTGCAATACTTTTTTAAGTGACAGCTTAAAGTTGTATTGGACTCTTTACTAAAAAACGATCCGCACAGCTTGCAACGAGTCTTGTTCGGTCCGCTTGACATATCACACAAATCAAAATATTGTCAAATACTTGGCTTTCGTGTGGTTGGAATAACTCTTACAACCGCTGAAGATGGACCAGCGTTTTCGGCCATTTTCGATATCGTTTTTTGCTAAAGAAGTAGAAATGAGAGTAGAAAATTGTGTGTTTCAACCCACACAACCAATAAGTATTTATACTAATTTATGGGGTAAAAAAAGTAAAAAAAAACGGTTTAAAATCATAAAAAACGGCTATTTTTTAAATTGTAACGGCTATTTTTTTTTTAAAACCGGGTTAACCGGTTCTGAACCCGAACCGGTTTGGGTACCCAACCCGGTCTGATCCGGTTTAGGCGGTTTGGGTTCTATGTGCCTTGAACCCGGGTCGTGACCCGAACCAGTTCGACCAGGCTTTGCCGAGCCCGACCCGGTTTTGAACCCGGACCGGTTTGCCATTTGGACCCGGTTTGTACACCTCTAGTTGCAAATGCACGATACTAATAGTCAGTGCATGCATTAATCATTTTTATATGATAGAATTGACAAGTAGATTGATGTAGGATGAGATTTATAGGACGTGCTGTCCTAAACTGACTCTACCCGAACCGGAGAATCTATAATCAAGATATAGACATCCGGATACCGGAAATTAACTACTCGTAAATGAAATTCACAGGTCCATCACTTAATGTACTTGTTAAGTTGACGTCGACGAGAGAAACTTAGAAATGAATTTAGACCCACCACAAAAAAAAACAATATACTTTAACATAGCAAACACCATATATGTGATTTAGGCACAATATGTAAATCACTAGTACTTGAAAACATAAAACAGGAACCACACAAAATGATAATCGATCATAAGTCAACCGAGAGGCAAAACCTTATGAACAAGTCAACACACGATTGAATTGTCTTAAAATCCAAATTAATTATTTAATTAATTGATAATAGCTAACCAAGCAAGCCATATGTGGTGAGATCGGATGCAGTGGGTCCACCGGTGGTGCCTGCACCATGAAGATTGTTGGGATGGTCCGGCTGCAACCGTAGAGTCAGAATATGTGGTGCACCCATTTGGGGGTATCCATACACATTTTCATATTCTATTCCATTTTCTATCATCCCGTATTGTGGATCCTCTCCTCTTATGTCCTGCATTTTTATATGTCAACAAATCTTCAAAAATAAAGGATTAATGTTATATAAATATATATTTTAATTTGCAGAAAACCGCCCCACAACTTACTTTTTATATTAAAGTCTATGAAGTTGTTTAAAATACAAATATTTGTAACTTTTTTAGAAAAAAATGACTTTTGGCCACTTAAACCTATATGATGAAAATGACACTCAACCGTGTAAAAATATTGACGTGGATAACTTTTTTTATCATAAAAGATGTTTTCAGTTTTAATTAAGTGATCAATTTTGTGGGACTAGCCCACTTGGTAGAAGGATATGTCTCTTAGATGAGAGGTCTCAGGTTCAAGTCTGAGCAATGAAATAGTTTAGGATTATTGGTCTAAAATTAAAGTAGGAGTAACGTTTGTTGTTAAAAAAAAGTTAAAGAGTCTACAAGTCTACATAACGTCCATTTAAAAAATCACATACATAGCCTCTGATATGTGATGATTGTGCTAGTAATTATATTTATCAATGATTTCTCATATTTTGTATACATTAAACAAATTTAAAAGATTTAATATACTAAAACTTTGTTGAATAAATTTTTATACAAATTATATAGACGCTAGTATTTTTTTTTTATTATATTCGTGTTTTCACAAACAAATGAAAATTCATTTAGATTATCCAACATATACGTGCTACAAAAACACGTGTGCGCAAACACACAGATATAGAGAGTGAAGTTTATTATAGAACACTAAATTTTTATGAGAACCTTAACCAGTTTAATTTTTTGATTAATAGTTCATAATTTTAAAAAAATTTAGTTCTTATATACACATGTCTAGGTTATATACATAAATGTTTTTATTTTCAAAGTAAGATACAATAAATATTATATTTACACCATTTTCTTTTATTTTTAAATTTTTCAAGATTAAGAAAAGGGTGGTGAAGACTTGAAGTTAGTTGGAACACTTACAAATTCATGCATGAGTTTTTTGTATACATCTTGGGCACTCCTCACCTGAAAGAAATAGCAGGATAATTTTTTATATTTATTTAAAAAAATGCAGAAAACTTTAGACAAATAACTAAGAGTTTAGGTATCATGTAATATGAAGAAAAAAATACCTTCTTCTTTGAAGTCTCCACTTTGTTACCAATAACTTTGAGCTGCATTATTTTTGTTAAGATCAGATATGAATTTTGGCATCTTTAAAAGTATAACCGTAGCAAATTGTTTGAAATGAACAAGAGAAATACCAAATGTTTTAAAGCCATACCAGGTTTAAACTGGTGAAACCGATCAAACCGTCCGGATCAAAGTAAATCGACCAGTTTGAGGTTTACACAGTTGAAAATTCCGGGTTTAATGGTTTGGTTTACAATTTGGAACTTGGAACCGGTGGTTTACCATTATTGTTTAACTTATTTTCATTTTTAGATATGTACTTATGTGGTGGTGGATCCAGGAATTTTTCTCAAGGGGTTCATTGTTTTTAGATTCTCCAATTTCATAGGGCCGGACATAAAAAATTTCGGGTCG
The DNA here is from genome assembly GCA_023525975.1 of Smallanthus sonchifolius. Lineage (NCBI taxonomy): Eukaryota > Viridiplantae > Streptophyta > Magnoliopsida > Asterales > Asteraceae > Smallanthus > Smallanthus sonchifolius. The sequence goes on from CM042020.1 coordinate 17,479,998, forward strand.
GTTCGATGGTTCGGATCGGGTAAGGTTCATCACATAATAAAAATACAATACAATAATAAAAAAACATTATCATTACAAATTAAAAAACACATAATATAAATAAAATAGTCTTTACAAATTAAAAAAAACTACCTAGAGTTGTTCCTACGAGTTTTAAACATCTTTCATCCTATATTTTAAAAAACACTTTTGTCTTGTTCATCAAAATTAAAATCATAGGGGCTCACCCTATATTTTATTTAGGGGTTCACCCCATTTTCTTTTCTATAGCGTTATATTAAAATTTCAAAACTCGGGAGATTTTGATGAACCCCTCCCGGCCTTACTAAATCCGCCCTTACACTTATGCATATGTATAATATTCATGAATCTTATTTTTTTATTTTTTAAAAACTATCACAAACTAATGATTTTTAGTTTTTTCAAAACCCGTTTCAAACCGCCATATTGAACCATTTTGGCCGGTCATACCAACCAACTTGACCGACTTATGTATAATATTCATGAACCATCTTCGTTATCTTTAAAAGTTTATCACAAACTAACGATTTTATGCTTTTTAAAACGGTTCAAACCGCCAACCGAACCATTTTGGCCGACTCAATCAACTTGACCGGTTTAGTTTGCCGTTTTTCAAAAGCGTAGTTCACAGTTCGGTTGTTCGGCCCAGAATTTTCATCAAAACAGGTTGAATCATACCGTAAACACCCTTAATATCTTTACGTAAATATTAATGGAAATGAAATGTAATTAAAAAAAATGAAAACTAACCTTGCGCTCACGAATAACATAAACAGCCTCTTGTGAATCTTTTTCAAGTGCAAGCAATTCTTCAAAACTTAAATCTTCCAAGCAATCACCCAATCTTTGCCTGGACAGAATCCATCAAGAAAGAAAGGCAAATTAAAGAAACCCATGACTGTATTTTTAATCTTGAATATATTATATGAATAAAAAATAAATCAAGTTAAATCAAGAAAAAGAAAATAGAAGAATGAAACTTGAGGAAGTAAAGTTTAAGTTAATGCATGGTACCTAATTTGCTTCCTAAGATTTCTGTTCACCTCTTTCTGCTGTCTCAGTTCTTCTTGCATTTTCTGCAAACATTTTCTTAGAAACTTTAATAACTTTGTATCAATGATCTCATCTACATATGATGATATCCATTCGTCTGTTTAAGTTTCAGTGACGGATTTAGAAAACTTGTACAAGAGGTGCTAATAACACTAGGAAATCCGTAAACCCGACAGGTAATAAATAGTTAGGTACCCAACAGATATGACACTGGGTACAATGAGATGACTGATTCCAATCCCTAAGTGAAACGGGCTAGCCTAAAAGGACGAGAAATATCAATAAAACTTGGACCGGAAGGGTTAACCGTCTCTTTATGTAATTAGTGTTAATCTATCAATTATAATAAATAAAAGTTTTGAGGTGCCACGGCCCATGTGTTATTATTCTAAAGCCTCTACATGACTAGATCTTTGTTTTCCGGTCTAAACATTTTCCAATTATCTATTATTTTAACTCCTAAATTGACTAAATACCATTTAAGCATTTCCATATTTTTTATGATTTTAAATTTTAAACATTAAATGTAGGATAACTTTTGCTTGGTCAATAACTTCCTTTTTTAAATACATTATTTATAATTAAATTTAACTAATTCATTATAATTCATAAGATTTAGAGGTGTTAATTTTTTATTTTTTTGAAATATTATGAATTGTTACTATATAAGTGTATTATTTATGTTAAAACAATTTCATACGCCACACACACGCACACATATATAATCTATTATCTATAATTTATACTACTTAAAAAATAAAAAACTTACGGGACACGTGACATCATTCTAGAGCCCCTTCATTTATATTTTCTCGCGTAAACTATTCTAGCCCATTATTTTAAGCAACCAAATTGTTTCTTATATTTCATTATCATAATAAATTTATATTTCATCATTATTTAATATTTGATTAATATCAACATAACATAACAAAATATTTCTTGTAATTTTTTTTAAATCAGTAATGAACATAAGATTTAGATTGACATTTTCTTTCACAATATCTAATAAAATTAAGTCATTTGCTAACTGCGACCATTTAAAATTTAATAATAATTTATCAACATATAAGATATTTATTTATTGTATTCTTTTCATGATTCAGCCTGTGTAATATAAGGGAATCTAACCTAGATAAATCAAAATAGCTTTAATTTATCAACAAGTATATCATTTGATTTTTAAATGTGTCTATAAATTTAACATTTAAGTCATATATTTGGTATAATAAGAATTGCCAACATTTTGATTTTTGAATGACTGAAAAGACCAAAACAATGCTTGAAAATGTTGTTTATTGGGTCAAAAGCAAATTGTTGGGCCAAACCCAAAGTTGTGGAAATTAACCAAAACCGATCGAAACCGTAAGCTAAACCAAAAGGTTCTCATGTTCCATTAACGGGGATCTTGTTGTAATTAGACTCACTCCTAATTAATAGTAATGATATATGATTAATTAATAGTTTCTAACAAGAGGTTGATATATATGAAAGGGTAATTTCATATCACTCTAAACCTTTAAAATATCAAATGTTTAAGGGTGACACACTGATAATCGTTTCCCTCTCGTAGAGGTCTCAGGTCTGAGTCCCGTTTCCACTAATCTCGTTGGTTAGCAGGGTATTGATAGGTTCCGTGAGTTTTTCAGCAACATGTTCTTATGGTTACTAAGAAAAACTATTAAAATATCATATTTATTCAAATCATGCTTTTAGAACATTGTACATTATGTATTAAAAACTTGTGTTTTGAAAGAAAAAACTATATAAGATTTTACAAGTTTAGGGTTATATATAAAATTACAACCCCCCCCCCCCCCCGGGATAACGTGATGGACCAAAAGAGGTTTTATGACCTTGTTATGTCTCTTTATAAGAAGCCTAGTTAAGAGTTGTAAAGATTTAACATTTTTCATAGTACGGGCATGATAATGACAATTAATTGATCGTTTAACTTTAATTTTTTTAAATATTGTTTTGCAAAAACAAATTTGTCAAACTATGGTTCTCTTTTCTTGTTATATTCATGATGTAACCGAGGTCAAGGAGCCCGGTTTCATCCCTCAAAGTACCCAACATACAAAGTCAGCAGAGGATGCTATACTATAACCATATTTACATAAACTACCCTCTAATACTATTAACAATTGATCTAATATTTAAAAGTGGGGTTAGAGACCATGGGTTATTATAAAATGACGTTTTTGGGAGCTTGAAATACTAGAATTGGGGTTAAGGACCCCGAGTTCTAAGAATGCCCAGAAGAAGAACCAGGTCAGGGTTCAGAAAAGAAAGGTTGTTTCTATTGAATCTAGGTTCCGTAACCCCGGTGTTGCCTTTTCTGGCTTCCAAATAATAACTTGGCAACCTCCATTGACTTTACAAAGTCAGCAGAGGATGTCATGATTTTTAAAGTTGAACACCTTTATATGTGTGTAATTGTGTTGATTTTATAAATAATTAGGGATACAAAGAAGGGTTATATACTATAACCATATTTATATAAACTACCCTCTAATACTATTAACAATTGATCTAATATTTAAAAGTGACCATGGGTTATTATAAAATGACGTTTTTGGGAGCTTGAAATACTAGAATTGGGGTTAAGGACCCCGAGTTCTAAGAATGCCCAGAAGAAGAACCAGGTCAGGGTTAAGAAAAGAAAGGTTGTTTCTATTGAATCCAGGTTTCGTAACCCCGGTGTTGCCTTTTCTGGCTTCCAAATAATAATTTGGCAACCTCCATTGACTTTACGAGTTAGGTACCTTGATCAGACCCCGATTACAGTACAACATGAAAAAAAAATTAGTTTTACAAATTTATTTTGGAAAAACAATACTTTTACAAAAGAATAGTCTTTAGCTTTCTTATTTATACCATTACTTTTTTTTCAAGTAGAATAATTGTTTCATCATTTAAAAGATATGATAATTTCTCAAATCTGTTTTTTAATATTAATTCAATCTCCTACAACCTTGAAATTGATAAACTATATATACAAACACCGAATGAAAACGGTCTAAAAGTGTAATGAATCAACTGAAAAAAGATGAATGATAAACAACACCAACACCTCATAAAAATTTAGTGTTAAAATATTTAAAGACTCGAATAAAACTTTGAATCGTAATCAATAAATTTTTCAGAAAGTAATATTGTAATTCAACAAGTGTATACGATACTCCAGTTTTAGAAATAAAAATTTAGCGTTAAAATATTTAAAGAATCGATTAAAACTTTGAATCGTAATCAATAAATTTTTCAGAAAGTAGTATTGTAATTCAACAAGTGTATACGATACTCCAGTTTTAGAAATAAAAATTTAGCGTTAAAATATTTAAAGACTCGAATAAAACTTTGAATCGTAATCAATAAATTTTTTAGAAAGTAGTATTGTAATTCAACAAGTGTATACGATACTCCAGTTTTAGAAATAAAGCCAAAGCAACACACAAAGAATTTATTTTGGGTGGAAAAATAGTTACTTATATTGGCAGGAAACCTGTTGCTAGCTTGGATCCATATTCCATGCATACCATTTAGGTTTTAGACCGACGCAAGGGGACAACACCTCTAGACCTAGCAAGGGGACACGACCTCCTGGACCTCTATTCATTCATTGTGTCTGAAATTGATCAGTTTATACGAGTATGCACTATGTATTGAAGTCTAACATAAAATAACTACGGTCTGAAATAACTTCGACTCGTGTATATCTCACTTATATAATTTAATTAATTACACTAAAATTATAGTAAATATGTCATGACGTTGATAATCATGCCAAAACAATAAGGCCCCCAACCCTGAAATAATCAAACCCGCCCACATTGCTACCAAAATATTAAATTGATTTTTGTTATTAATCTTCTTGGTGTTGTATAATCAAATACCATCTAAATGTGAAATTGATAGTCCGTTATTAATCTTCTTGTTGTTAATTTCTAATTTCTATCTTCTTTAACATTTTTAAGTAAGATCTAACTATTTTATGATTTAATATAATTAGCTTGTAGCAACTCAAATTTTCAAACGTAAAACAAAAAACAATAATTATTTTTTGTTATAATTTATTTAATATATAACATATTTTTTCCGGCCGGAGTGAATGTTGGGTTGTGAAGGCTTATTGGGCATGAACTTTGGCTTCGGTTTTGGGCCGAGTGAAGAAGTAAATGGGGTTGCCAGCCGACTCTAGTGGCTTTGGGTCTGTTTTAGTTTTCTTGTTGCCTAAGTTTGATGACCCTAATCTAGTCTTATTTATACCCACCTATTTATTGTAATCTTTGAGCACCTAATAAAGAGAAACCCTAGTTGCAACCGTGGACCGTTGGTCACTTTGGCCGAACTACGTTACTTCTTGTGTCTTTTACTGCTTTCTACTTTAATCGTTTGAGCGTGTGTGTGTTTGTTTCCGCTGCTTTACCGACTCTGATTCTTAACAGTGAAGAGATGAACAAGTGATCATAGAAGACTTTAGTTAGTTGATACGACTAATAATTATTCAAGCATCTTAAATTTCTTTTGAGATCATTTATTGTAAAATGTTTACTTATATCAGGAAATTATATATTTGTTTCTAATTCCCATAATATAAACGCTTCATATGCCTGACTATTACTGCTTTACCGACTCTGATTCTTAACAGTGAAGAGATGAACAAGTGATCATAGAAGACTTTAGTTAGTTGATACGACTAATAATTATTCAAGCATCTTAAATTTCTTTTGAGATCATTTATTGTAAAATGTTTACTTATATCAGGAAATTATATATTTGTTTCTAATTCCCATAATATAAACGCTTCATATACCTGACTATTATTGGAAAAAAATGTTGAATTCGTCACTATTTGAAAACCAACAAAAACATTATTCACAAATATATTTTTCTAAAATATTCCTAACAATGACCGAAGTAATATGAATGATTCATATTCCACTTGCATGCTTTCATATTCTTTTTGGAATATTTTACCTGATACTAACTAAGATTTTCAGTGTCACATTAAATGCATTTACACTTTATTCATATAATTAAAACCACTCAAGTTTCAAATATTATTATAATATTATGAAATTCTTTTATAAATATTAAAAAAATTTAAAACTAAATGACATAAATGAAAGAATATAAAACCTTGTTACTATTTACTGATTACATTTTTCAAGTTTAATCGAATATAAGAGGTAATCATGAAGAAAAAAGAATGATTAAACAATAACCAAACTTCATAATCGTTACATTCGAGTCAATTTGAAAAAAAAACACTAAAATAGTAATTTTAATTTTACAAAATACATCTTTCATTCATGTCACTTCATTAATTTTACAAAATGTTAACACTTATAAAAAAAATTACAAGATTATAAAAGTAAAACTTGGAGTAATTTACTATTACTAACCCTATTTATTTTGTAACGTCAGTGAACAGTGACACGGGGGAGTGACACATGTAGGTTAAAATTTTATTTTATTTTTACGTTTTTAACTCTTATAGTATACATAATATACGTTTTTAAACCGTTCGATTTCCTAATAATTTTGTCTCTTTGTAATAACTTTCGTTCTTTAACTTTTGACTAAATTACAGTTTTTGTTATTTATGTTTACCCAAATTATGGAATCAGTCCTTTAAAGAATTGACTTTCACTTATTGTCCTTTATATGAAAAGTTGTCTCGTTTCTTTTCCTTTTCACTAACGGCCATCCATTATATCCGTTAAATCAATGCATGTGCTTGGCATGTGAGGACATAAAGGTAAATTCCAAGCCCTTCTATCTTTATCCCAATCTCAATACCTGCCCCCTTTTCTTCATCCCCTTATAACCAGACCACTCCACCACCACCACCATCGCCACCGCCACTTCATCACTGCCACTACACCACTCCTTCACGGTAGAGTCTCACGACAGCAACACCACCACCGACCATCATCGTCTTTATCCCCAGATTCTTTCATCTTCCACCCTCCATCTTCCAAGAACCCTAAATCAGAGGTTAGAGTGAGAGAGAGTCATATGAGAGGGGGAAGAAGAGAGGATATGGTGATGGCTTTCACGACGATGGACAGCCACTCCACGGCGGAGCTCTCACGATGGTGGACAACCTTTCCGATGACGATAACAGCAGAGAAGGTGGGTCTCGAGGCAACAACCACCTCAAGAGAATGTGGTGCTGACGGCGAGTTAGAAAAGAGCATGTTGCTAGGGCTCGCTTTTCCGACGAGGTTGCTAGGGCTCCGGCGGCCGGATAACTTTCTGTCGGTTGCTAGGGCTCCGACGGTGATCTTCGGTGGTGGTCGGTCAAACCACTGCCATCGCCGCTACCCTTATCACGACTCTTGTTCTCCAATTTGGTTCCACTCAGGTAATTTGTGGTGCATTTTGTGACGGAATTTGTTTGGTCAAATTGATATTTTTATATGTTTTTGACAATGGCAGTGGTGGATTTGAATGGATTTTGAAGTGAATATCATATATCTGCTCATTTATTCTTGCTTGAGTTTGGATGGATTTGAGGGTTTATATGATTGATGGGAGGGTACCGGAGAATGTTTTATTGAAAACGGAGTTGTATTCAAAATCGAATATTTTTTTTATCATACGCTATACCGAGTGTACGTAGGTTTTAGCCCCGCAAACAAGACGAACCGATAACGACCATGTCCCCGCCGCGCTGCGAATGGGAATCGTTTTAGCCCGTCATACTATATATAATATACGATTTTAACCCGTTTAGTTTTCTATTAATTTCGTTTTTCTTTGCTAACTTTCGTTCATTAACTTTTTTTTAAAACAGAATACCCGGTTTCCTTTTTTTTCAACGTTAAGGTACAACTTTTATTAAAAACGGATTTATATTCAAATTTGAGTTTTTTTTTACGATCATGCACTATAGCGACTCACGCAGTGAAGCGCACAGAAAAAAATAATCTAGTTAGAATAAATTGTCAGTTGACTTTATTACAACAAAAACTTATGTTATTATTTTATAATTTTATCTTACTTTTTTTTTCAAAAATTATCATGATATTACTACTATATACATGATCCATGCAATTGAATATCGGCATGAGATTCTGCAATTGAATATCGATGGATAAACTAATTTTTATATAATCACCTAATTAATATTGTTTTAACTAATCAAACTGCATAAATCTTCAATTTTATAGCCTTCTAACAAAATTTTCAGCCAAAATTATCTATATGTTCAAAGCAATTAATCAAACACTTGCCTGATAATGAGAGTTCCACAGATCGATTCCCGAGGCCTTCTGATACTGATCGAAGAACTGCTTCATCCTGATCCAAACGCACACAATCAAAATCAACAAAAAACTGCAAAATCATCAACTGATTTAACAACTTCAAAGTATTAACGAAATCGAAACGTACGTAATCGAAGGACTGATGTATTCATGAAGCTTATCGGTACAGGAAACCATTATAATAGACACTTTCGCATCACACAACACGGTGAGTTCACTCGCCTTCTTAAACAAACCGTTCCTCCTCTTCGAATACGTCACCTGCCTGTTCGTCGAGTTCTCGATCTTCTTAATCTCGATCTTACCTCGCGCCATTGATTTTCGCTCTAGATCTCCGTTTATTTCAGGAAAAAAACGGATTATTAATCTGTCGATTGATCTGGATGTTGTTCTCGATCGTTGTGATTTTGTAAAAGTTGTTTATGAAGAGGAGAAGAGAGAAATTGAGTTAGAATTTGTGTGGTTGGGAGAGAAACACACAGTAAGTGTGTGTGTGAAGAGTGGGGAAGGGAAAGGAACAGGAAGAAAGGCAGGTGGAGTTGTTACCGGAAATAGAAAGGATTGCCCGAAATGAGAAAAGGGTGGGAGGGATTCGTAAAGCAATTTAATTATCCAATTAGATTTAGATGCTTGTTATTTTCACCTTAACAAGGCTAGTTTGGTAATTTTGTCTTAGTTTTATTTTTATATTATGTAAAACCGAGTGTAGTCGATTCAGGCCAAGAGGCGTCAACAATCCGAGTAATCACCGCTTTTGTACGAGTTTGGGGCGTTGAGGGGGTTAAACACCGCGCCAAAGGGGCGTGATGGGGCTAAAATAGGGAAATGTATTTTTTTCTTATATAAAAAAATCACTGTTTTGAATATTTATTAGTATTATAAAAATAAGTAAAAAACAAATCTCATAAAAACAATAATCATCCACCTTAGACTAAAATAGGCACAACTTGTTAACCTGATTTCTTTTATTTTTGGTATATTAGTATTTTTAAAATTACATGTTACTATGAAATATACAAACGTATATAATATAGTTATGTTAAAACCTAATGCTTATTTCTCTTTAATTTTTTAAATTTTGGTATAAAATACTAGTGATGCTTTTAAAAATTTATAAAAATAAATGAGTTGAGGGGTTGACCGGATGGTTTAGTATACATGTTCGCTGGTTCGGCACGAAAATGACCCAAAGCTGTGAATTTCGTGTGTAGGTTTGTAGATGTTTTCATATCGTGTAAAAAAAGTCACAGAACCACCATACATCCTACATTCATCATTGTCACCGATACCTCTAATTGTTGACGTCGTCCCACCACAATTGTCATCTTCCACTACATTCAACACAAAAACCATCATGGTCATCAACAAGTTTTGTCATGAGTACCATCGTCCTCTATTGATTTCACGACCACCACATTCATCCTCCTACGTTAGTTTGAACACCACCCCCTTGTCCTCCTTTGTTGGTTTCAACATCACCACTTTTTTCCTCCATCAATTTCGATACCAACACCTTCATCCTCCTCCACAGATGTTAATGTTGGTTCTAGGGTTTTAAATAATGGTTATAAGTAACATGAAAACAACAATCGAAATGTTAACTACAACTTATTGCTTCGTAGCGAGAGATCTCTATCCTTAAAGCAGTTTCACCATCACCATTCAACAGAACAATGTGCATTAGGTTATGGCGAAACGCTTCCCAAGATACAACGAAGCAACGGGTAGTATTCCTTATCTACACTGCACGGGTGGTGATAAACAAATTGAATTTATTGAGTTTTTAAGAATTTCAAGTGACTAGAAATCATGTACGGTACCAACATAAATTTACTAGTAACATGGTATAAGAAATGAGAGAATTTGGAGAGATTTTTGGTATTAAAAATAGGGATTCCAAAAATGAAATCGGGAAGGGGTATATATAGGCAAGTAAGCATCCCTTCATGAACCATCACAACCCTTCATAATTTTATCATGGTGTTTCACATGTGAATCATTGCAATTTCAGCAAACCATCATGATTGTGTTTCACATGTGAACCATTGCGATTTCAACGAACCGTTGCACATGTTCACGAATCAACACATCTGTTCATGTGGTGGAGGGGTATATATAGGCAAGTAAGCATTCATAATTTTATCATGATGTTTCACATGTGAACCATTGTAATTTCAGCGAACCATCGTAATTTCAGCGAACCATCATGATTGTGTTTCACATATGAACCATTACGATTTCAGCAAATCATTGCACATGTTCGCGAATCAACAAATATGTTCATGTGTTTTCACATGTGAACCTTTTTCCAAACTATTCTCCTTTACTTCCCAAGGCTAAAAAAAATGCAGACTTTAATCTGAAAATCATTTTCCCTAACAGTTAATACCACCTTCTTCCTCCTTACCCCCAACCACAAGTCATCCTCTCGCGTCACCCCATGTGAAATACATTAGAACTCCCCCTCTGGAAAATGAGCCATATGCAGTCGTCCACTCGACACCCCACAAGTGCCAGCCCTGATGAAATGTAGTGCATGTAGATTATGATATGGCTTCAACTCCATTGCCAATCAAAATATTTTTATCTTGGCATCGATGTTTATACTTGTTGTTTGATCATTTTGTCTAAAAAGAACTAATTCATTTATAACGTATTAGATCATATCTTCCTTCTTATTCACGCCTTCATGTTCGTCTGAAAATAACTAATTTTATTCTTCTTCATCTCATTTAGATGTAAACAAATTTGAAGAAATTTTCAACTTAATCTTTTGTTTCCTTTCTCTCATATATTTAAACAAGTCTTAACTTTTGTAATCAATAATCATATATTTTATATTTCATTAACCGAAAAACAAATATTATTGCCATGAAAAACCTAAACAGAAAACAACATGCATGACAATAAAAACTAGGGTATTCAAATTCGGTTTTTGAATTTCCTAATCGGGATAGCATTCGAACCGAACTTTAAATTCGAATTTCGAATTGAATTCGAATTTGTGATTTTCGAACCGATGGACTCGATTATTGGAATTCGAGTACCAAAAATACATACACATATATATTTTTTATTTTTTTTATAGAAAAGTACATGTATTTTATTTATTATATATTTTTTATTTTATTTATTTTTCTTACATTTCATAGATAGCGAATGAATTCACATTGATACGGTCATTCGATCAAGCACAAAGACGTCCCATATTCTTTTTTTTTTCTTCAAAAACAAACGAAATTAAATTGAGGAACATAACTTTGATAGGGTCCATGTATTTCTAAAACAAACAACGTTGAAACCTTAAACGGGTGGTATTGCACTTGATTCCTCTTTAGCAGATGTTTCTGATTCCACTTGTTACTTGCCATAACATCTTAAAAATCACCTATCCGGCGGGAGCTATATTTTGCCTAATCCCGTTGGTTAGTATGGAATTGATGAGTCTCGTGAGTTTTCCAGTAACAGATTCTAATGGTTAAAATAAACATGTTAATGTATTCTATAGGGTATAATAATTTGAGCATAAAAATCATCCTATCTTTAATAAAATCAAATAAACAATTACATAATCTAATAAAAATATAAAATTCATATCAAGTACGTTGACAACATATATAAGCTCCGTGCACTTGAACATGTAGAGTTGAATTTAATAAACGGTAATTAGCTTTAATAATTTAAAATTTAATCTAAAAAATGAAATTAAGAAGTGATGTTATACTTATAGCATAGGTTAGTTTGGTGGAAGTTGGCGGTGGACAAAAGGCTGAACGTGGGGGTCGAGAGGACTGAGGTTACGTACACGCCAAATCCTAGGAACCTTTTCGGATAATAACGTTGTTCTTCCCTAAACGTGTTGTCTTTTCCTAAGTCACTTCATCTGTCATTAACAAATTATGAGATATCTGCCTTGAAAATTATATTATATAAATGGTAATGTTTTTACGAACAACAAGGTTTTTATAAAATTAAGATGAGCTTCTATTCAACGCTGCCCTCCAACCAAAGCAATTGACCTTGAAAGGTACCCACTTGACCGATTCTTGTGCATAATTTTCTAGGGATAGAGAGTTTATCAGGAGAGACCGAACAAATTTTTTTTTGAACGGCAACATCTAGATATTCTAATATAATTGAGTTTCCCCGGGGTAACACCTAGAATATCCAGGGTAGCCCACCACAGGAGAAACCCCCCAACTGGGTAAACCCCCTGACCTGGCCACATACCCTTTTTTTGCTGTGGCCAGGATTCGAATCCAAGACCTCCACTATGGGAAATCTTAGGGCTAACATTGCACCAAATGACCAACGGTAGACCGAACAGATAACTCCCCCGATTCCTCCCCATGCCAGATCCACATATCTTTGTTCACATTTAAGCTTAAAGTATGTAGTAAATTAGAGCATTGATTAAGTTCCAACACTTCAATCCAATCATTAGGTCTCCTCCTCCACGCCAATTCCAAACTAATGTATTTGAAATCTTTTTCATTCTTTTTTCAACCTTGCATGTTTTCACTTGCTCAAGATTGAATAAAGATGGAAATAGGTCTTTAACCTTACCTTGATCACACCAATTATCGAACCAGAAAGCAATATCGTCTCCCCTGCCTAGCTTCTCTTTTTTGAGGGATTTAATGTTAATATTTTTTTTGTAACTATTCATCAATACGTGTAATGTTCCTCCATAATCTTGAGAATGGAAATAGGTCTTTAACCTTGCTTTTTTGGTGCTTGTTTTCTAGCTCTGCTGGTTTGATATTTTTGCTTTGTTGTTTTCTGTTGACTGGTTTGCTATTTTTATATTTGTTTTTCTGCTGTGCTGGTTTGATATTTTTGTTGTGCTGTTTTCTCTTGACTGCTTTGCTGTTTTTGTGCTTGTTTTTCTGTGTTGTTTTCTGCTGAATGGTTTGTTGTTTTTGTACTTGTTTTTCTGTATTGTTTTTTGTTGTGGTTTGATATTTTTATTGTGTTATTTTCTGTTGTGTGTTGTGCTGTTTTTGCTATGCTGGTTTACCATATAAATGTGTCGATTTTTAGATTTAAACCTAGAATGTGATGTTTTCTGGATTAAATCTAGAAAACAACACCATTTATGTAAAAACAACACAATTTCTTATAGTTTCGTTTTTTTTATAAATATATCAATACTATACTCGAATTAAAGGTAAAAAAAATGTTCGATTTAATGGTGTATTTTTTTTTAAAAAATAAGGTCGTATGAAAAATTTATTTACGTTTAAATTTCAGCAATTCCCCTCCACCCCAAATTTTCTTCTCACTTAAATTTCAGCCCTTGATTATCAAATTGAATGAGTGAGATTACTTTTTAGCTTTCTTAGGCAAATTAGAATTTTTAGAGGAACTATATATATAGAGGATGGTTAACAAACAAAGGGTATATAGGGGATAGTTAACGTACAAAGGGTAAAAATAGCGCGGAGTGTAGGAAGCCACCAAAATGTGACATGTATACTTTAGAGGAGGGGCATAAACGTTCATACACAATTACATACCAGGTAGCCGATCGGTGCATTTTAGATACAAATTATTTGATAGTAATTAGATTATAAATGCATCGATGTTATTGATAAATATATTATTTTTACCTATTTTTATGTATTTTAGACTTCAACATATAATAAACTAAAATGATAAATTTAAATTAAAAAGATGAGATTTCAAACTACAAGCTTAATTTAGTTTGGTTTAAGACATGGAATTTATAAAAGATCTAAATGGAATTGAATTTATGTGCAGGTGACTTTTACGTGATTGATAATGGACCTATGGATTAATTGGGCTGAAATGATATAAATAATTAAAGTGGCATTTAGTCTTGGGCCAGTAGTCACAAGAAGTAAATAAATGGACTTCATTTAAATATTACGTGGATAAACATGGGCTGAATTAATAACATGCATCAAGGAGATGAGTCGATGATGGTAGGGTTGTAAACGAACTGAACCGAACCGAACGAAGCCTTGTTCGTGTTTGTTTGTTTAGTATTTAACTTGTTCATGAACGGTTCACAAATACTAACCGAACAAAATTTCATGTTTGTGTTCGTTCATTAAGGAAATGGATTTGTTCACGAACGGAACCGAACGAAGCCCTAATCGAGTAATCGTGGATGCCGGAGCAGCCGCTGGAACTTGAAGCCCTAATCGAGTAATCGTGGAACATAACCATAAAAGGCTGTGAGAATAGGGGAACGACGCATACATGAGAATAGAGTTTCCTAATTTACTTAGTTAATTGCTAGGGTAAAAAATAAAATAACAATTAAAGAATATAAAAAGTTTAGATAAAATAAAATAGAAATATACAAAAATCTTTAATGAACAAAATAAACAAACGAACATGAACGAAAACAAACGTAAATGAACATAAACGAACGTTCACGAACACGTTACCAAACGTTCACGAACACAACTGAACGAACGAGACATCTGTTCATGTTCGTTCATTTAGTTAATCGAGCAGAATTCCTTGTTCATGTTCGTTCATTTATTAAACGAACGAACATAAACGAACTTCCCGCTAATCGAACAGCATCTTATATCAAAATGGTAAGATTTCTTTTGTGTGTTATAAAGCATGGGTGATCCTTTTAAAAAGTGTTTGTGTCTTCTATGTTAAAACACATTTGAAGACTTCTTCATTTAGTAATATTCTTATTTCAAATTCTTAAAAAGTGTTTGTGTCTTCTATGTTAAAACACATTTGAAGACTTCTTCATTTAGTAATATTCTTATTTCAAATTCAAAATTCAAATCTTACTTGGATTAAAATACTAGTTTTGTAAAATGTTTATACAATTTGAGTTTTATAAAAACATAGCCAAGGTTTTATTAAATATATTTGGAAAGGATCTTTGTTTAATAAAAATTTCATTTTTATTAATTAAGTTATATTATTTGAAACCATTTTATGATCTCTCTAAATTCCCAACATATTCATGTTGTCGGTTTCGGTTTTCACTTGTTGATCTTTGCATACTTAAATATCATCATTATTGTTGTATATTGAACTGATCTTTGCAATTGATGGTTTATAAAGTGTATATGGATATGTATGTGATATATGACCATCCTTAATCAACAACTTAATAACACAAGTTATCAATTTCAATCATTATTAAAACAAGGGATTATCAAGGTTCTTAATTAGCATTAAACCATTGTTATCCCAACACTATGGACCCTATTCTATTTTGGCCAAAGTAGGCGCAGTTGCTTATACTCTCTAGTTGCCATCTGGTGCTTCCATTCACCCCATTGTTCATGTTTCTTTGTTGAAGAAACATCATGGTCCAACCCCTATTACTCCTCCTGATGCAGTAGAACCTCCTAAATTCCTTTACAAGTGCTTGACAAAAGAGTTCTAAAGAAGCATAACAAGATTGTTTGGGATCGTCTTTTGTTCTGGTAGGGGTCTACACCATTTGGTGCAGTTTGTTTCAACTCATAATTGGAAGTTTCGGTTATTAAAAATGTAAAACTGATCGGTTCATTTAATAATCTGTTTCTGTAATTGTATAAAACAAGTTATGATTCTGTTCTGGCCACGAGGCTTTCATTTTATGGTTTGGCTTAATTAGGTCAAGTTCAATACAGATTTCGGTTTTGATGAAAAATAAAAAGATTTAATGAATTATACCGATCGTTCCTATTGTTGACTACACCATCACACATTTCGTATCTGGGATGGATGTTAAAAATTTATGTTAAATTCATATAAGATTATCGTTTACCATCTATACTATCTAATAAATAAAGATTTTTTCATGGCACGTGTCGCTTCTATATTTATTTTCATCATTTTTTTCCCGCCTCTCTCTGTATCTCTTATTAAATACACCTCTATCTTTTAATAATAATATATTTTTAAAGAAAATACTAAGTATACTAATAAAACACAATTATTTTAAATTATTCTTTATTATAAGAAACTTTAAAATCTAATTATGTAACTTTTATTTTTCAATCAAATAGTAAATGAAAGTCAAATTACATTAAATAGTAATTAACGCATTTTTGAAACCCAATTATATATTAATTTTTACATATTTTGAATTTTGTTTTCTATTCTTAGTATATGCAATACATTTTTACACCTGTAATATATATATATATATATATATATATATATATATAAAGATTTAAGAATTTTATGTATTGATATTTTTCAACCCGTGTATTACACGGGTTGTAAGCTAGTTATTAATAAAAAAGAAAAATAAATAAAAAATCTATATAAAAATTAAAATAGTAGTCCCATGTCCACGATGATTTGTAATATTGTTCAATGTATCTTCGTTGGTAGGGGTCTACATCGTTTGATTTCAACTCATAATTGAAATTTCTGGTTATTGAAAATATAAAACCGGTTAAATTAGTTCGGTTAATTTTATGTGTTCCATAACCGTATAAAATAGTTTGGATATGGTTTCGGTCCCACCACCGGGCCTTCATTTTTGGGTTTGTTTATTTGGGTCAAGTTCAATATAGATTTGGGTTTTGATAAAAAAAAAGTAAAATAAAAGATTTAATAAATTACACATATTCTTCCTATTGTTTACTACACCATCACACATTTGGTCTCTAGGATTGATGTTAAAAGTTTTTGTTAAAGTTCATATAAGATTACCTTTTACCATTATTAATAAAAAATAAAAATAAATAAAAATCTCTAACAATAATCAAAATAACAGTCCCATGTCCACCATGCTTGGTAGAGGTGCATAAACCGGTTTTTTTTCGGAATCGGATCCGGACCGGTTCCGTCAACGTTGGTCAAGAACCGGATCCATTAGAACCGGTTCCATTAGAACCGGTTCCGGATCGGATCCGGTTCCGGGTGTGGAGACTTGGAACCTATTGGGACCGGATCGGATATTTAGAACCGGACCGGATAAAAAAACCGGTTCCACCGGTTCCGGAAAAAAAAATTTAAAAATTAACAAAGATACACTATAAAATACATGTTTTATTTATTTTGTAGATTTTTTAAATTATTTAACAATAGTTCGTACAAAAAAAATACAAAAAACATAATTGAATCACAAAGCATTAATTATTTATTATGTTTTCAATATTCTTCGTCGTAGTCTTTGTCACATCGGTTTTCATTCTTCTTCGCTTGAGATACGTTGGGCTTCATCGTAAGCTTGTTCTTCGTCCGAAAGTGGAGTCGCCGCCCCATGTTCTACTTCGAATTCATGTATTTCTTGTTCAACGTCAAGCTCGCCTTCTAGTTTTGCAACATGTTGTACACGTTCGGCGGCATCCAAATGGTCCTTCAAGCAAATACATATCTCCATAGATTCCGGTGTAAGCCTCGTTCTTCGAATAGATAAAACCCTACCACTAAGAGAAAAAGCGGATTCCGAAGCTACCGTGGAAGCTTGGACGGTTAGTAGGTCACTGGCCATTGCGGCTAGAACGGGATATTGGGATTCCTTTCCTTGCCACCAACTCAAGATATCAAAGTTTTCAAACTCTTCGGATCTTAGAGTAGAAATAAAGTCGGTTACTTGATATCTCCCAAGCTCGCTACTTGGTGTGGTTCCACGAGCTCGTTTAGTATTTTCGTTTCTTAAAGTGTTAAATAAATTTAGCATCGGGTTCCTTGAACTACTAGAAGTTGAACCCAAACCCATTGATTCACGTATGTTTGATGGATCACCACTTCCACCATATTTGCGTAAATAATAATCAAACATATTATTAAAAGCCGAATTGAAATCCCTTATTGCATTTGATTCAAAATTTGGGTCTTCCTCGAACATATTTAAATCATCCGATATTGATCCAATTAATGTTTCAACACCGGTTACATTAATCGTTGGGTTTAAGGCGGCCGAACATGTAACAACGGCCGGCATTTCTGAAAAATATTTTTTAAATTTAGCTTTCATAGGTTTTACCATTTTTTCAAAAATAGGGTCATGATATTCAAACTCTTTTAATTTATTACATATTAAGTATAATTGTTGAAGTATTAGCGAAGACGTGGGATAATAAACTCCCGATAAACATGTAGTTGCATTTTTAAAAACCTCAAGCAAATTAGTTAGTTTCTCGATCATATCCCAACTTATATTATCAAATTTTTGTAAACAACGTTTCTTTTGTACAAGTTCATCATGGAAATGTTTTAAAGTAATTCTTTGCCTTAAGGCCGATTCAAACATTTTCCAAGTCGAGTTCCATCTAGTAGGTACGTCCCAATTCGGACCTAAAAAGATGGAATCAGTTTGTTGGCACAAGTTTCTATAGTTTATATATCTTTTTTTGCTTGTGCTAAAAACTTTACGTAACATCACTTTAAAATTTTCTTTTACGTCTCTTATTTCTTGGACGTTTAGACCGTCTTGCACAACCAAGTTAATGATGTGTGCAACACATCGACTATGAAAAAAAACACCGTTACAAGGCGGTTCATATTTTATTTTTAATTTTTCGACCGCGTTTGTGTTATTTGAAGCGTTATCAAAAGATATTGAAAATATTTTTGGTTGAATTTTATAAGTTTGAATTACCGAGTCTAAAATATAAAATAAGTTTTCACCGGTATGTGGATATCCAAAATAATCAAACGCAATCGTACGCTTCATCATTTGCCACGACTCCGGTTGAACCCAATGTGCGGTAACGCAAAGGTACGATTCGGGTAAACCATGTGGAGCGGACCAAACGTCCGTTGTTAAGTTAATGCCGGTATTTAAATTTTCAAAACCTAAAATTAATTCTCTTTTAGCTCTTTTTTTCACATTTTTAAACAATCTCTTCTCAAAGTAGAACGACTTACATTTGTGTAACTCGGTTGAAGCGTCTCTTGTATCATCCTCGTCAAGCGCGGATTATCAAAATGATCAAAAGGCAAGCCTTCTTGAATGACGAAATGTGTCATTCTCTCACGAACCCTCTCGACATTGTATTGCCAAACTCCTCAATCCCTACCAATTTGAGTTTGATCTTCACCTTCTTGAGTGTGTCTTGCGTGACTAGCAATATGTTTCCTCAAACTGCTATTTCCCGCCGCACCCAAAAGTTTACCACAACGTTTGCAACGAGCCTTTTGCGAACCGTTCGATATTTCGCATAAATCGAAATAAGCCCATATTTCTTGGTTTCAGGAGCAAGGAAGTATTGACACAACCGTAACATCGCTAGTAGAACCACCAACCGAATTTTGAGTGCTTGCGGAAGCGGAAGCCATGAGAGCGTTTTTTTTTTGCTTAAAGTGAGCGTTTTTTTTGCGTTTTGAGAACTAGAATGTTGTGATGAACTAACCCATACACCCAATACCTATTTATACTAAATTTCAATCCTTAAAAACAAAAAAAAAAACAAAAAAAACGGGCACAAAACGGCTATATAGCCGTTTTTTTAACCCCAACGGCTAGAACCGGTTCGGAACCGGTTCCAAAATGTCCGAAAAAAACCGGTTCCAAAATATCCGATTTTTATCCGGTCCGTCAAAAAACCCAGAACCGGTCCCGGAACCGGCGGTTCTCAAAATATCCGGACCGGTTCTAGCCGGATCCGGTTTCGGATAATCCATCGGATCGGTTCCGGTTCCGGTTCTTTTGTGCACCTCGCTTGGTAATATTGTTAAATGTGTCTTTTCACTTTTTGGTTTTAACTCATAACTCAAAGTTCCAATTATTGAAAATGTAAAACCGATCAATGCGGCTAATTTTCTGTTTTCGTAATTGTATAAAACAATTCGGTTATGGTTCCGTTTTGACCACCGGGCCTTCATTTTTGGGTTTGGTTTAATTGGTCAAGTTCAATACAGATTTGGATTTTGATAACAAGAAATAGAAGATTTAATAAATTACACCTATCGTTCCTATTGTTCTCTACACCATCACACATTTTGTCCACGGGATGGATGTTAAAAGTTTCTATTAAGTTTATATAAGATTACCATTTACCATTATTAATAAAAAACAAAAATAAATAAAAATCTTTAGAAACAATTAAAATAACAGTCCCATATCCACGATGCTTAGTAACTTTGTTAAATGTTTCTTCATTGAGAATTTATGTGACTAAAAGGAGGTGTCATCCTAATTACTTCTTTTACTTTGCGCGAAAAAACCACTTTTACATGCACGAGCCTATACATCTTATGCGATAGTAACCAAATTAAGTAAATACTTTATCAAGGTGTAAATCATCTATCAGCCATGTAATTTAAAAATGATCCATTTAACTCGTTTATCTAAATAGATTGACAAGGCAAAACTAGTAGACACGCGGTAATAAAATTATAAATAGGTTGATAGATTAAACAAATAAATTGTATACATGTATATATAAATATATTATTAATTTTTCAATTCTAATAAACATATTGATGATTACATAATTAATATTCTTACGGACCCGGCGGAAGGGAGGTCCACCCTACGCCCGGTTAATTTTCTTACGGACCCGGCGGAAGGGAGGTCCACCCTACGCCCGGCGGACGTGCTAGTTTTTGGTTGGGAGGGCGGGAAACATGCTTGTGTCGATCTCACAGGTGTATCCCCCCTAGCTGGGTTGCGGGAAAATGGGTTTGTGGCGGGGCAAGCGGTTATGAAAGCAGAGTCAAAGAAGGTGGAAAAGCACGCGAAAGCTTGTGAGGATAATTAGCATGCCTTTGTCCCCCTGGCGTTTGACACGTTCGGCTCCTTGGCGCCGGAGGCGGTTCGGTTCTTGGCTAGAGTTCAGCGTGTGGTCCACAGCAACTTTACGACTCCTCAGGGGCGAGGCTTTGTTTTTAGTAGATTAGGGTTTTCATTCAGAAGTGGATGGCGGCGCAGTTTGTTGTCCGTCTACCTGCTATCCTTATGTAATTTGCCTTGATGATATATAATTAAAAAATTATGTAAAAATAAAAAAAAATAATTAATAGTATTCTCATAAGCTCAAGAAATTTACCTTTCAAAAAAAATAAAAATAAATAAGAAACATATACATATCGAAATGAATAAAAAAGTAAAGTTACTTATAAATAATTAATAGTATATTCCGTATGTAAGTGAGGTTCATATCACCTCAAGGAGTCAAGGGTTGTTTTTGTTGTTATCGAGGTGTTGACCTAAACAGTAGTTCAGGATTCGACGTTTCTGCTAGTCTCTTTACATTCCCATAATCTTATATTTATGCAACGCGTTGATCGGTCAAATTCAGTTTCGAAGGTTTAAAGTTTAATCCGAAGCCTCATACCCCAAACCCTAATAAACACAAGTTTTGCATGGACCACTGAGACTCCAAATCTGACTAAAATTCTGCATGCTAACAAGGTAAAAATAAACATAATTTATTGTTGATAAACAAACATGAAAAACAAGATAAAAGAGTAGATTAGATTATGATTAAATGAAACTATGAAATTACATGTTGGCTGGTAAAGTTTATAATTATATGAATGACATGTGTTTCTAACCTTGTTGCGTTGATGGTTCGTGAATGGGAAGAATAGTAAAGATTTAAAGTCTATCATACGCATCACACATGAGAGTAAAATGACTATTTCACTGGTTTTATATTTTTAAAATTACTTTTTAGGTTGGTTGCCTATCTGTTTCACTCCCCTTTCTCTCGTGATGATCAACCCCATACTATACTACTACCATGTTGATATGCACCATCACCGTCTCCTCCTTCCTTTTATTATCCATTCTTTTTTGCATGTAACACCCATATTTTTGTAAACTATTTTTATAATATTTTCAGTGTTTTATAAGGAAACAAAGCTTAGAGTGTGGTTTTAGACAACTTGCAACAGATATAAACTTTTCGGAAAAAGTTGCGCGCACTCCCACGGTCGATGTGAGGTCGACCTTGAGACCAAAATCCAGCATTTTGGTCGTCCAATTTTCATATAAATCCAACACTTCAACCACACTTACATTTACCTCTTTAATACAGAAAAATTATTCAAATGATCTCTGTTTCATTCTCTCATATATTCCAAGTATTTCAAAAAATCAAAAAGCAAGAGTAAGAGAAACCTTTCTTCCTATACATACTTTCTATTCAAAACATGTATTACGTACCTTATTTAGTGAGACGTTTTGTAAGGTGATCACTACCTTGTAATAGTGAAACATTATGTAAGATGATCACTACCTTCCATTAGTGAGACGATTGTACACCGGTGATCTCTACCGAATTAGAGAGACGTTCATATTGGACATATTCTCGATTGAAGAATTAAGGAGATGACATAGAGTGGATTAATTAACATCTACTTGAACCTCTATAAATCAAATTTTTGTTTTCAACTCTTAAACTATTACTTGTTGCAAATTTCATAAAATCAAGTGCTCTTCCATAAATAAGGAAATGGCAAAGAAATTTTTAAGAAACCTATTCAGCCCCTAGTTTTCTACAATCGGTATTAGAGCAAGTTAGCTCAAAATTTTCAATTAAAATCACGTTTTGTAAACTTTGAGTTAGATCTATGACTCAAAATAACTATATGGAGGGGAACTCAATGGTAAGACCATCTTTGTTAGAAGATTAGGTTTTTGTTATTGGATAAACTTTTTGAAACTCATGTTAAAGCCCAAGATGTTGATCTTTGGGATATTATTGAGGTAAGTCATTTTAATCCAACAAAATATGATGAAAAAGAGGACTTTTCTTCCTATACCTAAAATCTTTGGACATCGGATAAAAAGAAAATGATTTCGAAAAGCTTTGAGACTAAACTAACATTTTACAATGTTTTGCTTCATAAAGAATACGACGTCGTTTTCATGTATAAAAAAGCTAATGATATATGGAAGACTTCTTGTTACTCATCCAACAAGAAAAACAAACTGAGAAAAGAAAACAGTCGTAACAATATTCATCTCAGTATACAAGTCATCAATGCATCCATTAATGTTTACAAATTGTGTAGGATCGAGATATTACAAGATGGTTCTGTTTAGTTGATATTGGCGGAAACAATAACAACTATGAAAATGCAACAAGAAACTACAAAGAGAATACTGATAAATTTCATAATGTATTTCACTCTTCAAAGCATACAAGTTACAGAGAAAACTCTAAGGAAGCACACATACAACAGAAGAGAAATAATACATATAAAGGGAACTTAGAATCAAGACAGACCCTTGATTCTAAGGATTAGATCAAACACAGACCGTTGATCTTGTACAGATAAAAGCTACACTACAATTGGAGGACAACAAAAAGACAATTGCAGCTAAAAGACAACTGCAAAACAAAAGTCTTCTTAGAAATCTTTGTATGGGCAATCAGAAGTAGGAACATTGTCTTTTGTCATTTACGCCAATAACATTCCTTCTATTTGATGCTGCTGAGAAGCCTATCAGCAGCAACTTTGGACTTCAGCAGATAAAGCTTATCCGTAACATAGTTGTAGAACAACAGTAAAGTTTAACTATCCGCAACATAAGCACTTATCTACAACAACTTCATCAGTGGCAACTTTGTAGAGTTCGCAACATCCATACTAAGAGAATTTTGTAGTCATAAGTCTTTATCTTTACAAACTCTCCTAGACTGATGTTACTAAAAATTTCTACTGCCTTTGATCATAAAGTTTCTGCATGTTCAGGATAATCCTTGCAGTCTCATAGCCTCTTGGGTCTTTGCTGGGATTATCAAAAGGAATTTCAGAAAATGATTTAATGTCCCTCCTTGGCATGCTGAAGATAGCCTTGTTGGAACACCTAATCATGTTTCCTTTGACATCAACCAGAGTATATTCATCTTTAGTAGCATTGTAGGACCATTTGACCAGGGGATAGTGGGATTGGAGTGGTTTGGCATCAATAACAACCTCTTTGCTAGGATTGAAATGATGTTTTATTACTAGCAAGAGGTGTATCCCACTATCATTGTTAGGCTCTTCTTCTTCTTCTTCTTCACTCAGCTTAAGGATTCTTTGTAGATCTGAATCTGTGAGTTGCATAATCTCATCAACAGATGTATAGATTGATCTTTTCTTTTCTAGCTCTCCTCTAAAGACTTCATACCACCCATCTTGATCATTGTAGAACCATAGAACAATCATCCTTGAATTGTTAGGGTTGGTTGGAGGTTTTGGTTTCTTTTCAGGAGGCTGTTGTTAAGAGGGAGCTGGGTGAGATACATTAGAAACTATGGGAGTGATTGAGGGAAGTCTAGGAGAGGGAACATGTAGGAGAGAAGGAGGATGGACCAAGGATTCTATTTTGGGCTTCTTTATTTTTCTTTCTTCTTTAGTTGTACTATCCCTCTTGGTTTGATTTGTCTTCTTAAGTCTATCCTCTTTTTTCACTTTTCTATAGAGGGATTGAAAGTTCATGAAGTTCATGGGACCTCACCTCTTTCCACTCTCACCTCTTGCCTTAAGAAAGTCCACCATGACCTTTCTTTCTTCGTGTGTTCTTTTATTCAAGGCAATCACTTTTCTAGACTTTTCTCTGGCTTTCTCTTCTTCTTCAGCCCTCTTCTTCTTTGCTAGTTCTCCTGGTTAACCCATGTAGGCTCTGTAGAGCTCTTTATTGGATAACTTCTCCAGGTAGTCTCCATCCTTACTTAGATCAGTTAGGGCCTGAATCCACTCACTCCTTATTTATTTAGCTAACTAGGAGTCCTTTATTTTGAATTTGGCTTCTTCTGCTTTCTGCCTCTCCCTTTCTTCACCTTCTTTATCAAGCTGTTCCTGCAGCTTAAAGGCTAGAGCTTCATCTTCAGCTATTTGAGATGCTACATGAACTTGTATCTTTATGGAGTCAAGAGATTTTGCTGCTAGGCTGATTTGTTGTTCTCAGAAGAGCATGATAGCTTTTCTTTCTTGATCCTTCTTTATCTGTTCCATCTCTTCTTCTTCTTTCTATCTCTTTCTTCTCTTCTTTTATCCTTCTATCCATTTCATCTGTCATGATGCCCTTCCCCTTGTCTTGGTTGGAAAGCTTCTACTTCTGCTTCATTGACCACAATAGCAGATGAGGAAGTTGCTATTGAGGCCTCATCATAGGCTTCATTGGTAATTTGTAGAATAGGCAGGGGAGCATCTTTTTCTTCATCACTGGGCACTGAATCCCAAGCTTCTATTACCTGTGTCATTGATATTCTAGCATTTAGATCACCTTGGGGAGGGGGAGAAGATGAATTAGATGAGTTTGGTGATGCATCTAAATCTATCCATCCTCCATCTTGTAAGAATGACTTAATGAGTAGTATCATTTCCTGACTTCTTGGTGAATTAATTGAATAAATCTGTGATCTCAGCAGAAAGACTTTGAGAAAGAAGTCAAGATTTAGAAGAAGAACTTCTTGGATGTTGTTGATTTCAATGGATGATCCATTACATAAAAGAAATTTGATTCCTGAGGGATAAGTGTTAGACCATCCATAGATTTCAAGACCTCTGATCACTTCATTATACAAATATCTCGTTAGTTTTAGAACTTGGTTTCAGTCAAAACTCTGCTTTTCACTATATCTAGACCTTGACCTGCTCTTCTTAGGGCTGCACTTGAGGACTCTGCTTTTTCTTCCTCAAGACAGGGATAGGCAACCTTATTAGTGTAACACCCCATTTTTCAAGAAAATATAAGTATAAGGGTTAAAATTGTCAATTGATAAAACCCTAGGTATTTAAATGACATTATGTTAAAGTATAAGGGGTTAGGTTGCAATTGGATCAAAGTTCAGGGACTAAAAATAAAAAATTGAGAAAGTAGGAAGATGTCGGACCGACATTTCCAGGGATAGCGGTCCGCTATGTAGGAGGCAAGAAATCACTCAGGAGGTGACACGTGTCGGGTGATTAATCGCTGAAATCTGACACGTGGAGGAGTGATAACGGACCGATATGGGGTCCTTTGCGGTCCGCTAGCCGCAATTCATCCATTGCGGAACGACATGAGAAGTATAACGGTCCGTTATGTACCCGCTATGCAAATTACACCGCCACACTTGGATAGCGGACCGACATGTATATAGATAACGGTCCGCTATGAACTCGTTGGGCAGCCTATAAATAATTGGTCATGTTGGTCGATTTTAGAACATCTCACACAGTCCCAACTCCTCACAAAACACACACTAAACCTAGGGAAGCATGCCCCGAGCCCCCATTCGCGCAGGGAAGTCCGGTTTCCAGCTTTTCGACCCCAATACATAAGAGATAGCGCTGAGGTAAGGTTCCGACTAGTTCCTAATGACTTGGTTATTTCCATTAAGCTAGGAACTTATGATTAAGTAATGTTATAATGACTTAGGACCTGATCCAAGTTGTTGTGCTAGCTACATTAGCACCTAAAGGTTATTTAATCTAGAAGGAAGTTAGAGGTGAGTTCTATGATGCCCTTTTTAAACGTTTTTAATGTTTTGGGCATGATGCACGTGTTATAAATGTTTTAGATACTGTATGCCATGGATTTAAATCTCTGAGCCAGTATCCATGATGTTGCAAGGAATGTTTTATGTTGTAAAATGAAAGGTAACCTTCCGACCGGTATGTAGTTATCTGACAAACGTAATCTTCTGTCTAAGGAAAGAATGGTGTATAAATCCCTCCTGGACCCGTCATTTTTTCCTGGGAACATATCTGTTGGAGGTACTACTCTGGAAAGATAACCACCTTGTTTTGAAATGAACAAATGTTAAAAGTTTTAAGACTTATCTTGGTTTACCAAGATGAGTGACAATGAAAGGATGTCATTCGCAGTGATTGCATTGACATGAAATGATTTGACCATTTTGGTCTGAAAAGGAATGTTTTGCCATGTATGGTCAATTCCCACGTAATATCTTGCAACTTATGGAATGGAATGCGGACCGTTACATTCCTTTGTGGTATGTAACGGGGGAATGGCCTTTATATAAAGGGAATGGTAAGTGGTGACGACCACTTGAGAGGTTTACGAACCTTGATATGATATAAGTTGTACAAGGTTAATGTTATGTTGGGCAAGTGCGAATGTGAAAAGAAGAGATGATATGTTAAAGATATTTTAATTAAAACTTAGAACTCACCAGCATAAAGCTGGCCCGTGTTTAAGCATGTGTGTCAGGTAAGAATATGGCCTCAAGCAGCAAGGATAAGGAGACATCATGAGCAGGTTATCTAGCATCAAAAGCTAAAGACTGGCATTAGGATCATGTTGTACTTTCTTTAAGAATGTACTAAGACAAGTTTATAAACAAAATATATTTTAAAGTCTTCCGCTGTGTATGTTTCTCTGATTACTATATGTTCATGAGTAAATCCGACAAGTGACCGGCATTCCGGGTGATCCTGGATGTGGTGTCACAAGTTGGTATCAGAGCTATAGTTTAAGAGATTTAGATACTTGCCCAAGTATCTAGACTTAAACTAAGGGTTAAGAGACAGTAAGAATGCCAGTAAAGATAACAGTCATGATAGCTTGATGCCTAGGGTAAAGGAAAAAGGTATGAGTATTTAGTAGAAACATAATGGAAGGATAACTAGAGCACCGAAAGTGGCGTAAATGATTAATTTCGTTGTGGCCACAGTTATTAACATTTACAATACACTTGTGTTCTAGCTATCAATCTATCATGCGAATACTAAAGCATTCAATATCGTTTGTAGAAAATGGTTGGTAGAGGAAAGGGTAAAAGAGGAGGAAAGATTGATCCCAATACTCCTAGAAGGCAGACACGGTCTACCGCCAATGCCGAACCTGAAATAGAAAATAGGGATCATGTAGAGATGAATGAACCGGTAGTTGAACCTCAAATGCAAAGTGCAATAGACACGGCTGTGGCTAAAGCTTTGGAAGCAGAAAGAAAGATAAAACGGAGGATGTTGTTAAGAATATAGACCACGATGATCTTTACGAATACGAATCCGATGATTCTTATGAAGTTAGACCAATGAAGAAAAGAAGGAAGGGATGCTCGTATAAAGCATTCAAGGATGGCAGTCCTCCAAAGTTTGACGGTACAAAGGATTCCACAGTAACTCATCAGTGGATCCGAGAAATTGAAGCGGTAATCAAGATTAGTGAATGCAGAGACGATCAGAAGGTGAAATATGCCAACCACTCATTCGTATCAGAGGCATTATGTTAGTGGGAGAACTTGGTCATAGCTATGGGTGAGAAAGCTATTGACCGAATGTCTTGGGAAGAATTGAAGAGGCTGCTGATTGAAGAGTTCTGTCCTGACAATGAAATGGACAAACTCGAGAGAGATTTTCTCATGCTAGAAGCCGGTAGTATGACTCATCGAGAGTACACTAGGAAATTCAACAAGATGGCCCGTTTGGTACCCCACTTAGTAACCCCTGAAGCTGTACGAATTAAGAGATACGTACAAGGGTTACCATCTGAAATCCGAAGGTTAGTGAAAAATTCGGAGTTAAAAAGATTTAGATCCGCCGTACAACTTGCTTCGACTATGTACGACGAGGTCTATGGTTCTTGAAGGTGTCTCTCAAACCAAGGCATGTTATCTTCCATTAGATCATGGAAACGGTCAATAGCAAGCCTGACAGAGAGCTTCTTAGATGTATTAATGCACTCAGAAGTATGCAAAGCCAAAATGTCCAATTCATTCAGGTTATCCCAATCCAGTTCTACTACTCTAGAGAACTCCCATCCAATCCAGAATCTCTCAGACAAACCATCATACCCCCGTGATAGGATTGAATCAAACTCTAGGTTTTCTGCTGTTAAAGGGTACTGGGGGGATATGACTTGTCTTGAGATGTTGGCAGCAGCTTCAAGCACTTAGACTATGGGGAATGCTTCTTCTTCTTCCTTCTCAGTCTCCATCTCCTCATGGAATCCTTCCTTCCTCTTCTTCCCTGGCTACTATTTGCAACTTGTCATAGATATCTTCCTCTTCGTCTCATGAGTCTTCCCACTCAATCTCTTGAATTTGAACAAAGAATGGCTTGAAGATTGTTCTTTGAAATTCCTCTTGTTCTTTGAACCATTTATCCAAGATATCATCATCATATTTGATGCTTTCCTCCTCCTTTTTGGTTGCATCAGTGCATAGAATTGAGCCTGTTTGAGTTCCCACTGATACAAGGGAAGGAGAAGATATGGTGGGACATCTGTGGGACTCATGCATAGAGACTTGATGTTTTAGTTTAGACACTTCAGCCTCTAGTAGAGCTACCCTGGCCGTCAATTCCAAGTTTTCATGTTTCAGTCTGTCCTCATCCACAGATGTGGAATCCTTGGAACTAGATGGGGCGTTAGGCCTATCCTCTGCCTCCCCACCACCCTGCTTTTCTTGGAACCTGGTATTCCTCTCAGTGAAGAATGTTTCAAAGGAAACATCCTCACCGTGAGTTGCCATGGTTGGGGACTTAGTGATGTTGTCACTGTCCTCCTGGTCAATTGACCAGAAGTAGTGACAGCCCCTTCCATATTCACTCTTTTAATACTCCCAAAGTGAACCTTCTCATGTGATGAACTTGGGCTGGCGGCCAAGTCAATCAGTACCTTCGTGTAGCGGCAGTTGGAGAAGGTACATCATCTTGACTAGGTGCCTCTTCACTTAAGTTCAAAGAAGAAACGAAATGTATGGGCCTAAGGGGATTCTCTATGGACTCGGGATTTAGTCCTGATCCTAATAGGGATCCTTCCAAGGAAGTCTCCCTAGTGTTGCGGCTATCCCTTATGATATTCTCATCAGAGTGTTGTGACTCTAGATGAGGGATTTTAGGTTGGGATTGGGCCTCTTAGCCAAGAATAGAAGGATTCTTCTTGCTCTTCTTTCTCTTCCTGGTATACATTGCCGCAACTAGGGCCCTTTGTTCCAGATGGGCTTGAAGTGCAGGGGTAAGTATTTGTCGTACCTATACACCCTCAGTAGGCTGCACAGGGGTTCGATCAACAGAAGCAGAGAGAGTAGTTTCAGGCTGTGAAGTGGAGGGTGTAGGATTAGTATCAGCTGGGACTGCTGATCTGTCACCCTGGGTACTTTGTATGTTCATCATTGTAGGTAACAATGGAACATTGACCCCTGATAACTTTTCTTAAACAGTTCTCATGCTTTTGAAAATATTATTTTTGTATGCCCCAACCATGTAGATTCTTGCAGATTTTGATAAATTCTTTAGTTCACAATTAAAAACTTTCTGCAAGAATCTGGGGTACATGTAGAAAGCTTGTTTTGCCCCTTCCTGAAGGTTATATCTCAAACCTTCAAAAATTAAATGAGAGAAGTTGAAGGGTAAGCTATTTACCATTCCGTGGACTGCAGATGCAAGTCCAGAATTCAGTTGATGCCATCCACTCCTCCTTTGGGATATGCATTGAAGACGAGTGTGGCACATGTACTTCCATGGTGGACCCAACAAGGCTTTCTCTATTGTACACTCCTTTTGATTTCCAGTATACCCAATGGATACAAAGGTCCTCATGTAGTCAGCCTGTGAGTATGAGTTTGCAATACCTTCATCCTAAACCTTGAGATGTTTTCTAAGAGTTGCTTCAGTAACAGTGATGTCCTTGCCATCTACCTTGGCTTTGATTTGGGAAATCCCCTGTTCAGTGGAGTAGGAGGCGGAGTTCCAGAAATCTTCCATGTATGATATGTAGACAGTAGGGTTGACTTTAGAGCAAAATGTAACTTTGATCGACACAGGAAGTCGATCATGTCATCAAAACCTTCCAATATCTTTCCCTTCACTAGGTATGCCACGAGGTTATGGTATGTTGAAAATTTGTCATAGGATTGTTGATATCAGGGTTCGCCTTTTTGATGATGAGTGGAGGGAAGTTGGAGTTTTTGAAAGTTGGTTATGGGAGGAGAAAGCTTTGAATGCGAAAATACGGGAGAGAAAAGATGGAGAGTTAGGTCAGAATTGAATGTGAAGAGGTGAATGAGTGAATTTGATTTTGTTATAACAGAAGGGTTTGAGGGGTTTGAGCAACGGTCACTTGTATCGTACAAAAAGGAACAACGTAGGTACTGTATCTACAGTAACGCTGCAATTTTACTGTTTTACAGCTGTACTGCACTGTAGCAGTCATGGTAAAGACTGACAATGAAATTTTTTACAGCGGGTAAAAGTTAATTTGAAGCATTTTTACCCATCCGCAGCAAGATTGGTTGCTGCTGATGGATATAATGGTCCGCAGCAAAAGGTGTTGCTGCTGATTGCCTTAAAGCTATCCGCAGCAAACATGTTCCTGTGGATGGCCTAAAGTAATCAGCAGCAAAGGCTTTTGCTGCAGATGACTAATCCTATCAGCAGCAAAAATGTTTGCTGCTGACAGATGAAGTTATCAGAAATGACTCAAAATATTTTGAATTTTCAGGAGGATTTTATTAAAATCAAGGGAAGACAAACACATTTTTATTATTTTTATTTTTAGAGAAGGATTTTAGTTAAAGTTCATCATACCAATGGATTCAACTAGATATTTAAATCTAGCTTCATCAAAGGCTTTAGTGAATAAGTTAGCATATTGCTCATTGGTATGAACTTTGGTTAAAGTAATTTTCTTTTTCTCAGCTTGATCTCTGATGAAGTTATACCTGATGTCAATGTGTTTTGTCTTGGAGTGCTGCATAGGATTGTTAGTAATTGAGATAGCACTCTTGTTGTCAATGTGAATGGGAGTTGTCATGAATGTCACTCATTAGTCCAGCATCTGATTTTGAATCCATATCACTTGAGCACCGCAACTTGAAGCTGCAATGTATTCTGCTTCTACTGTTGATGTTGACACACATGTCTGCTTCTTGCATTGCCAAGAGATAAGTCTTCCTCTTAGAAATTGATGTCCTCCTGATGTGGACTTTTTGTCCAAGTTGCAGCCTCCATAGTCACTGTCAGTGTATGCATACAAATTGAATTTTTCATTTTTGGGATACCATAGCCCCAGCTTTGGAGCTCTTTTCAGGTACCTAAAAATTCTCTTGACAACTTGAAGATGTGAAGTCTTTGGAGCTGCTTGAAATCTTGCACATAGACACACTTCAAACATGATATCTGGTCTGGATGAAGTTAGATACATGAGTGATCCAATCATTGCCCTGTATTGATGTTAATCAGTGTCTTGACCATTTTTGTCTGGGGACAATTTATGGTTCACTTGAATTGGGGTCCTTGCTCCAGTGCAATCAGCCATCTTGAATCTTTCCAGAATGCTTTTGACATATTTAGATTGGGTGATGAAGATTCCATTTTGAACTTGTTTGACTTGGAGACCCAAGAAGAAGTTTAGTTCACCCATTGAACTCATTTCAAACTTTGAACGCATGAGGGTCTCAAAGTCTGTGCACAATTTCTTCTTTGTTGATCCAAAGATTATATCATCTACATAGATTTGCACCAGTAGAATCTCTCCCTCTTCATCTTTGATAAGCAAAGTCTGATCAATAGCTCATCTTATGAAATTGTTGCTGAGTAGATATCCTGACAGTGTTTCATACCAGGCTCTTGGGGCTTGATGTAACCCATATAGAGCTTTGTCTAGTTTAAATACTTTGTCAGGATATGAAGGATCTACAAAGCCAGGAGGCTGTTTAACATAGACTTCCTCACCAATCTTCCCATAAATAAAAGCACTCTTGACATCCATCTGATAAACAATGAAACTCTTGGATGCAACATATGCTAAGAAGATTCTGATTGCTTCCATCCTGGCAACATGTGCAAATACTTCATCATAGTCAATTCCCTCTTCCTGAGTGTAGCCTTGAGCTACAAGTCTTGCTTTATTCTTGACCACAATCCCTCTTTCATCTTGTTTATTCCTGAAGACCCATCTGGTGCCTATAGTAGTTTGACCAGGTGGCAGATCAACAAGTGTCCATACTTCTTGTCTCTTAAATTGCAGCAACTCTTCTTGCATTGCTTCAATCCAGGTGTTGTGCTGCAAGGCTTCGTCTATTTTCTTTGGTTCAACTTGAGACAGGAAGCAGGAGTATAGATGTATATTTGCTTTATGAAATTTTCTTCTTGTCTGAACTCCTTGTTGAACTGAATTAATAACATTCTCTAGACGATGTTCTTTGTTGATTTTTTGAGCTAGTACAACATCAATATGTATGCCTTGGTTAAGGTTGCTTTGGTTCTGATCAGGAGCCTCTTCAGTGGTGTTAGCAGATGTGTTTTCAACAGCATCAGATGCAGGACCCTCATCTGCGCAGGTGCCTCTATGTCAGCTGCAGAATGATCACTAGTATTATTTGTATCATTAGGTTCAGAGATGTTGCTGCTTGTGACATTTGAGCTACTTGTTCTGGCTTCACTTGGTTCAATGGCATTGGCAACAGAAGTAGGATCAATAGATGGTCTTTTGACTCTTATGGAGGGACCATAAAAACCCAATCTGTAGTCATCGTCTAAAGAAATGGCTTGCTCTTGTGAAGATGAAGACTCCATATTTGAAAAGATGAGAGGCTCAAAAACTTGAGAGAATGATTTATATCAAATATCCAGTCTGGTCCTTTTCCCTATTCACATGGAATGTGTTCCCTGCATTCCACATTTGCTGATTCTTCAATGATCCTGGTTCTGGTGTTGAATACTCTATAGGCTTTGGATTGAGAGGAATAACCCACAAAGTATCCTTCATCAGATTTTGCACCAAATTTTTGAAGAACTCCACTTATAATGAGAATGGTACATGAACATCCAAAAGGTTTAAGAAAACCAATGTAGGGAACTCTATTGAACCATAGTTCATAAGGTGTTTTGTTGAGAGGTTTGACAATGAGAACTCTGTTTTGTACATAGCAGACTGTACTTACTGCCTCAGCCTAGAATGTGAGAGGCAGCTTTGAGTTAGCTAGCATAGATCTAGCAGACTCAATTAGAGTTCTATTTTTTCTTTCAGTAACTCCATTTTGCTGAGGGGTTCTTGGAGCACTGTACTGTCTCTGAATGCCCTTACTCTCACAGAAGCAGTTCAAGATATGATTTTTAAACTTTGTACCTTGATCACACCTTATTCTCTTAACCTTCTGATTACTTTGATTCTCAACCCTAAGAATGAAGGACTTGAGAATCTCAACAGTTTCATCCTTTGTTCTTAAAAAGTATACCCATGAAAATCTGGTATAATCATCAGTTATGACAAGACAGTATGACTTCTTGCCCATAGACATGACATTTGTAGGACCAAAAAGATCCATGTGTAGCAACTGTAGTAGAGTGTCATTTGAATTGATTGTCTTGGGCTTGTGAGAACTTTTGTGTTGCTTCCCTTTTAGACATGCTATGCAGTGATCTTCAAGTTGGAATTCTTTATTAGGTAGCCCTCTGACTAAATTTCCTCTTACCAACTTGTTGATGGTTTTGACATTCACATGGCTCAATCTCCTATGCCATAGAGCAGATTCATCAACTGATTCTTTGGATAGAAAACAACATACACTGCTAGATGGTGTAATCTTGTTCATATCAAGCACATAGAGATTGTCTTTTCTTTGAGTAGTTAAAAGGATCTTCTCTGGAGGGGGTTTGCTTAACCCAGGGGATAACACAAAACATTCTTCATTTGTGAAAAGTATCCAATGCTTCTGATCACATATTTGTGATACACTCATAAGATTGAATTTCAATTCTTTCACAAAATTCACCTTCTCTATACTCATTCTTTCATTTGAAACAGTTCCTTGTCGAGTGATGGTCCCTCCCTTTGAATTGCTTCCAAAGGCAGCATATCCACCATAAAAGTTTTTGAAGTCTGATAGGATGGACCTATTGTCAGTCATGTTCCTAGAGCAACCACTGTCTACAACCTATGTGTTATCCTTGTTACCTGGTTGTTCCTGTACATGAGAGAGTTCCAGTTAGAAGAAGGGACTCAAGAACCTGCAGACTTGGGTGAGACATTTGACTTAAGAATAAGATTATCAACAGGTTGGCATTCAATGGATCCAATGATGATGCTTTGATTTGATGAAAATTTAGGCTTTGCTTTCCATGTTTGAATAACCTTTGCTTTTCCTTTAGAACTATTAGCAGCAAATGTTACTTTTACTGCTGATGGTTCTGCTGTGCTCTTGGTATTGCTAGACTTAGACTGGTCAGTAGCAGACTTGGTTGCTGCTGATGGGTTTTGATTTGTTCTTGGTCTTGCTTGGTTTAAACTCATAAGCAACAGACCTGGTTGCTGCTGATGGTTTTGCTTGTTCAGTGACTGCTGACTTATCATTATTCTTCTTCCTATTGATGATGGGTTTTTCTGTGGGGATTCTTCTATAGATAGGTTTTTGTCTATCAGGTGTGATCTTCACTGTTGCTGCTGGTGTTTGAAGTTGAGAGAGCTGGTTGAAAGGATTGAATTTACAATTTACAGCAAAGTGGTCTGATTCACCACAGATGATGCAAGATTGTTGAGCTCTTGTGGTTTTTGTAATAGCAGCATTTCTTGGTGGGGACATGGACTTCCTGAATTGATTTGATCTTGTTTCATAGCTTCTTTCTTTCTTGTTCTTGTTAGTCTTCTCAAATGCTTGTTGCTTGAGATTTCTTTGCTACTGAAGATAGTAGAAGCAGGTACTTGCTGTATGATTGTATTTTCCACATATAAAACATGATTTTGCAATTTTGTCCCTTTGAAAGTACACATAATCCTTTCTTTTGAACATATCATGGATGATTCTTGTTATGTTCAAAAGTAGCTTCTTCTAGGGTTTTCTGAACATATGGCTTTCTTTCTTCAAGTGAATGACAGATGTCAAACACTTTCTTTTGAGGATTTGTGGCCTTTGAGGATTATCCTTTTTCAATGATCAGCTTTCTTCCTTAAGGAGGATAGCTGATCTTGATCTGTTTGGTTGGTTTTACCACAGGGATGGATGGAATAAATGTACTTGGAAAGTTGGTTTGAATCACTTTCCCAGTTTTGGTGGTTTTCAGGATTACTTCATTGGTTGGAAGTAAGGGAGCATCAATGTTTTCTGAGGAGTCTAAGCATGTCGAGTCAGACTCTGTGGAGTTACTACATTCTTGCACAGAAATGTTTTCCCTAGTAGGATCAAGGTTTCGGTTTAAGGTTTCAAGATTGTTGAGATTGAAATTTGGTTCATGAATGGTTACATAATCACTAGGTGGTGGAACAGATTTGTACTGTTCAGCTTGATAGCCAAGACCAGTAGTCACCCTTTCATGGATTTGAGCATCCAACAATCTTTGCAACTTTTTTGATGCAAACTCATATTTATCAACATGGACCTTTTGATCTGCCAACTCAGCTCTTGTAGCTTTTAACTTAACCAATAGATCATCAATCTGAGTTTCAAGATTAGTTTGCTCATGTTTTAATGATGAAATCTCTTTCTTAAGACAGTTAATCTTTTCTTTATAACTATTTTCAACCTTTTTAAATTCAGACTTCATTTGATGAAACTCTTCATTTTGATCTATTAAGTTTTCGTTATGTTTTCTATAACCCATAACTTTGTCAATGCAAGCTTGAGAGCAAAGATGTTCTTATACCTGAGGTGGATTCTTTGTAGCAGATATTTCTTCACATTGAAAGCTCCAGTCAAAGTCAGTTGGTCCACTCGGATGAGTTGCACAAACAACAGTTTGAGCAGGTTGAGTGTTTTGACCTGCTTGACCTTGCTGAGCTTGTCTTGGTTGTGCAGCTGCTGGATTTGCCTTTGGAGCCTTGCATTCTCTAGAAAAATGACCAAGTTGACTACAGTTGTAGCACCTTAACTTGCTTTTGTCCAAACCAACTCTTGTATTTGGACTGTTGCTTGGAATTGGTCTTCCAGTTCTTGAATAGAACCTTTTTGCTCTGAGTGACAACATGGCATAAGAATGTTGTATATCCATTTCTTCTAAATCATCCGGATGAAAGTACTCCAGATCTACCTTGATAAAAGACATGTTGCTTGGGGTGTCAGAAACAAAGGTAGCTGGGTTTTGAGGAGGTGCTTCAAGAAGGAAAGGAGAATTGTTCACTTGAGAGTTAGGTGTTTGTGGATGTGTGACAATGGGAGGATAATAGTTGCTTGTACTTTGTGGTGTATGGTCAGAGTGAAGTGCAGAGGAGGTGGTAGATGAAGAGGATGTAAATGTAGATGGATAACCTGATTTTCTTTCTATTGCTTGAATCATTTCCAACTCATATGTCTTTAACATGCCAAACAACTCTGTCATGATGAGAGTCTTCAAATTTTCAGTTCTTCTAATTGACACTGTATAAAGTGTCCAACAGTTCGGAAGAGATCTGATGAACTTCTTGAGAATATCTTCATTTTCCAACTTCACTTTGGCACACTGCAGCTCACCAACAAGATAGGTATACCTGTTATACTGTGTTGTAAGAGACTCACCATCCTTGTACACAAAGTTTTCATACCGCTGCTTGAGTTTGTCTCTTCTATTTTCTTTCAATTCATCAGATCCAGCAAACATCTTCTCAAGAGCTCCCAATAGCTCCTTAACAGTCTTGTATTCCTTGAAGTTGTGAAAAACTTCATTTGGTAGACACATTTGGATGGCTCCTAGAGCTTTGAAGTCTACCTCCATCTTCTTGATGTCTTATTCAGAGAACTTTGAAGCTTTCTTGGGAACAGATGGACCTACAGAATCAGCAGAGGCCACCATTGGTACATAAGGACCATCAATTGTAGATCTCCACATTCCATATCCGTGATAGCAGAAGAAACTTTCCATCATGTTCTTCCACATATCATAATCTTCACTAGACACTAGCCTTGGTGGTCTGTGAAGGCTTCCAATGTCATCAAAACCAGTATTATGTGCCACACTGTGAGTAGATGATATGCAACAAAGAGATAAAAGAAACAGAACTAGAAAGTGATCAAACAAATGTTAGTTTGTTTGATCTGAGAGCCAAAGCTTTGATACCACTTGTAGGATCGAGATATTACAAGTTGGGTTCTGTTTAGTTGATATTAGCGGAAACAATAACTATGAAAATGCAACAAGAAACTACGAAGAGAAAACTGAGAAATTTCACAATGTATTTTACAGAGAAAACTCTAAGGAAGAACACATACAACAGAAGAGAAACAATACATATAAAGGGACTTAGAATCAAGACAGACCCTTGATTCTAAGGATTAGATCAAACACAGACCGTTGATCTTGTATAGATAAAAGCTACAAT
This sequence comes from Smallanthus sonchifolius, assembly GCA_023525975.1. Classification (NCBI taxonomy): domain Eukaryota; kingdom Viridiplantae; phylum Streptophyta; class Magnoliopsida; order Asterales; family Asteraceae; genus Smallanthus; species Smallanthus sonchifolius. Next base: position 17,518,416 of record CM042020.1, read on the forward strand.
ACAATTGGAGGACAACAAAAAGCCAACTGTAGCAAAAAGACAACTGCAAAAAAAAAGTCTTCTTAGGAATCTTTGCAGGGGTAATCAAAAGTAGGAACATTGTCTTTTGTCATATGCACCAATAACATTCCTTCTGCTGATAGGTGTGTCAGTGTTGCAGCAAAAGGTGTCAGTAGTAAAGTCAAAGCTGCTAAGATTTGCCTATCAGCAGCATCAATGTTTAATGCTCTTGAGAAGCCTATCAGCAACAACTTTGGACTTCAGCAGATAAAGCATATCCGCAGCGTAGTTGTAGATCAGCAGCAAAGTTTAACTATCCGTCGCATAAGCACTTATCTGCATCAACTTCATCAGTGGCAACTTTGTAGAGTCTGCAACATCCATACTTAGAGAATTTTATAGGCATCAGTCTTTATCTTTACAAATCGTCATGAAGTTCAAGAAAAATAAAAAACTAAGCTATACGCAGGGCCGGCCCTGGGGTAGGCCGAGCCGGATCTCCAGCGAGGGCCCATATTTTTGGGGGGCCTAAAATTTTATATATATGTTATAGATATATATATGTGTTATATATATAATAATATGTGTTATATATATATATATGTTATATATATATATATATATATATGTTTTTTTATAAAATTTTATAAATACCGGTTTTATATATTGGGACCTTTTTATAAAAAAACTTAAAAACATATTGAGCATTTTTTATAATGGTTGGGCCCTCTTTAATCTTTATAATGGTTGGGCCCTCTTTAATCTTCATAATGTAATGGTTGGACCCTAATCCGTTTAATCTTTATAATGTAAATATGTAATGGTTGATTGGTTGGGCCTAATCTAGTAATCCATTTAATCTTTATAATGTAATCCAGTAATGGTTGATCATTTTTTTATAAAATTTTATATACCGGTTTCATATATTGAGACCTTTTTATAAAAACGTAAAAATATATTGGGCAATTTTTATAATGGTTGGGCCCTCTTTAATCTGTATAATAGTTGGGCCCCCTTTAATCTCTATAATGTAATGGTTGGGCCATAATCCATTTAATCTTAATAATTTAAATATGTAATGGTTGATTGGTTGGCCATAATCTAGTAATCCATTTAATCTTTATAATGTAAATATGTAATGCATTTAATATGTGAATATGTAATGCTATGATAGCTTCGCGAATCATCGGTTAGCTATTACAGTATGTCATGTAACATACTATATTTTTTTATGTTTATTGCTATAACGTTAATCATCATTTAAAAAAAATAGTTTATATATTTTGTTCGTAGGGGCCTTTTTTCCAGCTCGGACGGGGCACTTAAATCATCAGGACCGGCCCTGGCTATACGCCTCGTATAGAACTATGTGTCGTATAGTTTGTAATTTTTAAACTATATGCCACGTATAGATATAAACGAGGCGTATAGATCATCATATATAGGAAGCTAGGTCAGGAACCATACACACGCTCTTACAAACACACACACTTTCTTTCGTATCGCTCTATACTACACTCGAGATTTTCGTTTTTACACCGTATAGGTATGTATTCCTTCCTATCGTCCATGAATTTGTATATTAAAATCATTAGATATGGGATTGAATGGATTAATCAGGGTTGAATTTGGGTAGTTTTTTTTTTTTGAAATGGTGAAGAACTATACGCCACGTATAGCCTTGTGCATGCCATATAGTTCATCTGTTGAAGAAGAATATGAACAGGCAATGCAATGGGTAGCGTATAGGGGAATGGGAGGCGTATGACCCATACACCGTGTCGTATGATCTCGAGAAAGGGTGGCGTATAGGTCTTACGCAGTCTAATTAATGCCGAGGCTATGCGCTACGTACGACCCTATACGTGGCGTATAGCTTTAATTTAATTTTTTTTAATTATGTTGCACATTTATCGATGTTACACGTATATCAATGTTGCATTTATAATGATGTTGGATTATGTAGGTATGTCATCCGGTTCGAATGATGAGGGGGAACACGCCAACGAAGTGGTCCACGATCTTGTTGGATGGCCATTTTTGCAGTTCAAGCAAGGCACCGACGCGTTTACGCGGTGCTCGAAGCTACGAAGGATGAAGGTCGGCGCCCAGAATGCAGTGGACTGGGGGTCTTCTTGGGGTGCTCGACGAGGAGGAGAGGGCCAGGGGCTTTATCAGACATGATATGCCATGGGACAGTTTGTTCGATATCGCCTTCCAGCCGTTTCACAGGGAGCTGGTCGTCGAGTTTTTATCGACGTTTACCTTTGCACCGCGCCCGGCAGGAGAGCCAGAGAAGATGGAGGACGCGGGGCCGCCTCCGGAAGTTTCATTTCGTTTGTTCGGACAACTGTATTAGATGTCACTAGCTAGGTTTGCGGTGTTTGTCGGCTTGTACACAAAGCCGGAGACCGTCACCCCTATTTACAAGGAGGGGATCACTGAGGCGTATGAAAACGACCTCCTAGCCTTTTGGTCGGTGATTGTTGATGGTCCCTGGGAGGGTACCAAGGGGAGAGTCTCGTATATTATAGACCCCCTCTAAATATACATGCATCGGCTTATTTCCATGTCCATCGTGGTGCGCCGCAAAAGCGGTGAGTGGTGCACAAAGCGCGACCTGTTCTTTATTTGATCTCTGTTGACCGGCAGGACGTGCGCATACGCGACATGTTTGGCACAGTACTTTGCGTCGGCCTTTCATAGACAGGAGCGTGGTATGTTGTACCGGGGGCGTACATCACCATTCTTGCATGGGTTATGACGCTTATCGACCAGCATCTGCACCATATGGCCCCCCTGATTGAGCCATTCAGGTTAGACAGGCGCACGGTGTTCGGCATGCACATTGTGCGCAAGTTCACCAGCGTCGGCCTTCGATTTCGCTCCATGGACGACCAGCTTTTTGAGCCGCAGCCGTTGCCGGAGATCCCGCCGATGCCGGTGCCGATACATGAAAGGACCCAAACCGGGTACCACTTATAGTTGGCAAACATAGCATAAACATAGTTCTTAAACCTTGAATTAAACATTAAACATCAACAACGGAAGTCTTGTACATAATTCAGAGTTAACAAAAACTTTTAAAACATAATATTGTTCACATTCATAATCTAATAATGGGGATGTCAGTCTTCTGGTCAGTAGCAGCCATCCAGCCATCCTCTTCTAAGCCCTTACGGCATCATGTCTTTTTCTTTCCTTTGCTACCTGATGTGTATACTAAAATAGTCGGCTAACGCTGGTGAGTTCAAGTGTTTCTTTTTCTTTAACTTTATATCAAATGTTTTCTTTAAAAACTTTCTTTAAGCATACATATTATATTATATACGTAATACAATAAAATCTTTCTTTCTTCTTTTACATATATACGTAGTTACTTTGTGCTCTTTTCTTTAAGTCATACATTAATGTCTACAATCTGTTATGTGCTCCCAAGCGGGCTTCTTCATTCTTATTTCCCGAAGGAACTTTCATTCGCAGGTATTGTTCCCTAAGGCTCAACGTCCAAATGCCGATACCCACTTTCTGTGCCCCCAAGCGGGCTTCTTCATTCTTACTTAGCGATTGTCACCGCTAGAGTAACCGTCGTTACTCATCTTAACCAGTTGTACAACATCCTCGTTACAGTGCCCTGCCAAGCACTGTCCCGATTATTCACATTTTACATCATGGTCTCAGCCCATAACGCAACATAGGCTTTGGGTAGCATTAGTCACTAGGACTATACTACTACCTCAAGACTTGCTACTATGCTACTAGCCTCTAGGACTACGCTACTATCCCAAGTCTTTCCTTCGTATAGCATACTCTTACAGATTAGACAATGTATTTGACTTATTCTTCTTTTCTTTGTCTATAAAACATATAGTTAAATAAACCGTTCTTTTTTCTTCTTATCCTTTGTTTATAAAACATATAGTTGTATAAACCATTCTTCTTTCTTTCCTTTCTTTCTTACAAAACTTTCGGTTAAATAAACCGTTATCTTTCTTATATTTCTTTCTTACAAAACGTTCGGTTAAATAAACTGTTATCTTTCTTTTCGTTCTTTCTTACAAAACGTTTAATTAATAAACCGTTATCTTTCTTTCTTACAAAACGTTTAAGTAATAAAATACATTTATTATAAACGTCTAATTCTTGAGTATGCACACCACCCTAAAACATTAAAAATAGGGATTTTTAAACCCACCTGACTTCTTAAAGATTAACTCACTCAGCAAGAACTTCAAGCTAGGTGGAGGCTAAAGGATCTGTTAAGAGTCACGAACTAGACAAATTAACACCAAGTCATTCTGTCCGAAAACTCTATGTTCGAAATCTATTTCGATCGAAATCTAATTCGATCAAAATCTTCTTCGACCGAAAACTAGTCATATGAAAAGTCTTACTTCCCATAATATTTTCGTTCGAAAACATTCTGTCCAAAAACTATTTCGGTCAAAATCTTTTTCGACCAAAATATTTTTCCTTTGAAATCGTTTACTTCTGAAACTATTTTGGTCGAAATCTTTTTCGACTAAAAACCATATCAATCTGACATATTCTGTTCGAAAATTGTCTATGCCCGAAAATACTTTTCGGACGGCCAGAGTTTTCAAACCATTCAACGAGATTTCGGACGATTCATATGTTCTTGGCCAAAATCGTCGTTTATGATTCCGGTTTGAATCTTTTTACATCCAAAACATTTGTTTAGCTTCCATGAAGCTAGATCTATGATTTTTAAGCCGTTTTACACGTAAAAATCCTGACTTTTGATTAAAACCCATATAAAACCCTAAACCCCATTTTCAATCCAAAAACTCAGATCTGGAAGCGTTTCGTTACCTGTTTTCCGCTTGTTTCTCCTTCTCCAATCGACACAAAGCTCCAGCAATGATCTCGGGCCAAGGTGACGGAATTCGGATGCGGGTTTTGGAGCTTTCTCTCTCTAAGATGGAATAATGAAGATGATGGAGAAGTGGGGAAAGTGAGGAGGGTTTTTACCCCCTCCCTTGTGCCTCTTAAGGCCGGCTCACACCAAGCCCACGATCCGTTTCGTTTCCTTGTTACTTGTCGTCTTTCATTTATTCTTTTCTTTATTTTCTTCAGGGTGTTACAATACAGGAGGTCTCGGTGGTGCATAATATACCACCGCAGGGTGAACCTGAGCCGCTGCCTCAGCATCCACGCCATGTCTGCCGAGCTGTGAGGCTGTCTGCAGCCACACATGCCTTGCTTAACGAGCTTGCTCAGGAGTCACAGTGTCAGGGTTGTCAGATCGACCGGGTCGAGGACATCCTGATGTTGCTGGTTGAACGCGAGATCAATCGGTCACGAGCCGCCGGCATCGAGCCTCCACCACTACCACTACCACTTCCAGGCCAGTATCCGGATCCTAGCCCGACATAGTCGTGGTCGTTCGCTGTTTTTTTGTATTTTACATTCAATTGTATTTTTGTTTTGTATGTACAAGCTGATATTATTTATATGTACAGATTCTGTTATTTATGTCTATAATGTTTGTTTATATGTTTAGTTTGTTTGGTTGTTTATGTATCATACGAAAGTTTAGTTTCCTTTAATTAATAAAGTTATTATTTTATAAAAATATTTATTTATCTAAAACGATAAATACTGAATAAAAATGTTGGTATTATTAAAAAAAACTTACACTTGTCGTATAGGCCTATGAACATAAAAAATCTGCCAACTTTGGAGATAAAAATCTCATAGGTTTCTATACGTGGCGTAAGCCCTACACGTCGCATATAAACTAGCCGCCAGACAAGAACTGAACTACCATGCGGTTCTGAATTTTTAAGGTTTGTGCCTATACGCCTCGTATAGATCTATACTAGACGGATAGGTGGTGACGGGGTGTTTAATTAAAATGGCTGGGTGTCTTAATAACTAAACCCAAAAATAATACTTATAAAGTCATGTATACTTGTAAGATCATCCGTAGTGGTTTCACGCCCCGCCACATCAGCACAGTGGCAATCACTGCCCAGAATCACTAAGGTCCGTAGTGGTTTCACTTCTCGCATTTAATTTTTAATCATTAACTAATAATTAACTAAATATAAATAAAATAAAAGTATAAATAATTGAAATAAATTAAAAAAACTATATTCATTAAAATAAAATAAAAAACGGCATTCATAATAAGTGAAATAAAATATAAAAAACTACATTCATAAAAAATAAACATAAAATTACTCGTCGTCATCGTTTATATTGTTTCGGTCGTATATTTCTTTTCTTCGCCTCTCTACTAGTTTACGAACACCTCTGGCAAAGTTGTCAAAGTTCATAGTTAGAAACTTGATATCTTGTTGTTGTTTATCCTTTTTAAAAGAAAGTAGTTTATCAAGCTTCGAGTCTATTTTTTCAAACCGGATGTCTGATGTGGAGGAAGAAGTAGCCCGTTTACCTTTGTTTCTTCCGGGCAGATGAACCGGTTCTTCCGGTGTTTCAACTTCATCATCGGTATCATTTAGATTAATGCTTGAATTGATACCGGGTGAATAATCGCCGGCCGATGACATTTTTGTTCGTTTGGACGATTGGGACATCAACGGGACTTGGCCCCACTTGGGAGATTTTCTAATATTCTTCCATGATTTATTAGAATTAAAAGCCGTACCCACTACGGCTTTGTACTCATCACAAGCTTCTAAATATATATTGTGGTCGCTTTAACCACTTTAATGATTGTTGTAGTGTTTGTTATAATAGTTGTTAAACTTAGCAAACTTGTTGTTATAGTCCCGCCATTTACTAGAGATCTTGTCGGCGTTACGGTGTTCGCCCCTCCCCATTGCGGCGTGAAATCTCGCACGAATACGCCACTAAAAATCCTTTCCTTTTTGATTATTTCCTATACAAAAAATTATAAAACAAATTATTATAAATTTTACATAAAAATATATATATAAACGCCTTACCAATTATCGGGTCCTCCGATACGTCCACCCAAGCTTGTGTCAAAGCAAATTCTTTGTCCGGTGTCCACTTTTCATGAACACGTGGCGGTTATTTGGTTGTGTCGCTGGTTATTGGTTGTTTATTTCTATGCAAACGTTTCTTTGTTTGATTCGACGGTTGTGTCTCGGAACGGATTCGGTAAATTCTTGTGTCTCAGGAATTGAATCCGGTGTGGGAAAGGTTTGGGTAGGACGTGTTCTTGTGTCTCGGGTATTAAAGTTTGCAGGAAAAAGATGAGGATTGTTGAATCCACATTGAATTTGTTGAAAAATGTTTGGTTCCGATGACGTACTCGGAACGTAAACGTCTTGAATATTTTGATTGAAAAGGTTGCTCGAGTCGGGATTTTGAGGATTTTGAAACCAGGTATTTGGGTTGTTACGGATGTTTGCGAAATATGGATTATTTGAGTCCCAATGATTCATTGTTGAGTAAAATGAGTGAAAGATAATTTGATATTTAGAGAAGAAAATTGAAAGATGTTTGATGAATTATTGAGTAAAAATGGTTGTTATTTATAAGAGAATTTTTTTTAATTTTTTTAAATGTTAACGGCTATATTACCGGTGTGGGTTTGAGAAGAGTGTCAAGTCCAGCGTGATTGCCCTCACACCCCCTCTACATGCCACAATAACGCCTAAGGGCGATGTAACGGGACTTTATTTGATGATTTGGACCACACCCTTCTCTTCACGGGCCACTACACATACCTAACCGTAATTTCTTTTAAAATAATTATAAAAGAATAACAATCCCAGAAAAAGAACATTAATTTGTGTATTAGAATGAAACACTGTTCTTGCATGTGGAGGTGTCGCCAACTTCACCAGTCTGTTGCAGGCTAAACTGAACCGACGACCGTGGCGTTGACTCGGAGATTCAGTATTGAGTGGTGACTGATTGGACCGGTTTACGGTCGAGGAACAACCGGGTTCGGGAAAGAAAGAGAATGTGACCGTGTTTTCCGGTACAAGGACGAATAAGAAAAGACTGAAAGGTGTGCCACGTGGAGGGCATAGGAGGCGTTTGATTAGAATGGGACGGATAAGATTTTTTTTTAACCGCGAACATTTAATTTTGTGACGTCACACCCCCGTTATATGGGAGAGACTCGTTCAACTCCGGCTAATATGTTGTCTTAACCGGGCCCGCTTGACGTCCGAGTTGGAGAGCATACAAGGAAAAATTCCACCAAATACGGCCTCTTTCGAGCTTTAGGGAGAACCGAGACTCGAAACCTGGATCTACGTGTGTAAAACACAGATGCATCAGCATAAGAGCTAGAACTCATTTAAATATAACAGAACTAATAGGGAGGATAGGATTAGATTAAATGGTATTATATAGCAACTGGTAGACGACTGTAGAGGAAATATTGGGAGATTTTGTTTGTTGTATTAAATTGAGGTGGCAGGGTGAGGGGTTGTGGTGTGTGGCGGCGTTTGCAGAGCGCTTGTTTTTAATATATCCTGAAAACCAAATACTCCCCCGTCCCCGATTAAATAATTCAAAACTCGTCCCTTAAAATATATAATAATATTCTACTTTTTTTTGTATTTTAGTTAATATAAATATACATACATTTTATTAAAACATTAACCCACTTTACAAAACAGGTTTAATTTCATACATCCTTCCTAGGTTTGTATGAGTATATATGAAATTGTCCATACAAAATAAAGGTAACTAGTTGGTCACAACCCTCGTTCTGCGACGAGGTGGACCGGTTTTTAGAAAAAAGATGAACATAGATGCATGTACAGACGTAAAAATAATGTTAAAAAAAAACGCATAACTAAAGTATAGGCGAGAACGGACTGGCTTAAAAAAACTTAAACGTAGACACAGCCGTAAACGTTACTAGAAAGCAAACCTCAGAAAAAAACAACAAGGCCGATCCATCGTTTAAGAACGGTAAAAAAGAAAAACAAAGTCAAAACGGCGTTAAAACCAAAGAAAAAGAAAACTAAAAAAGTATACGGAACTTGGAAATGGATTTGACGGACTGCATGCTTGTGATTCGCCGCCTTGTATACCTAAATTTATATCACCAATCCATTGACCACGTGAAAATTTTTTAACTACAAAGATAAAAACCAAGAAAAAGTAAAAATAATAACACAGAAAAAAATATATAAGCATGGTGTAAAATAAGTAACAACACATAAAAGAGTTTTGATATCTCACTTAGAATGTGTTGTTATCTTATTTTTACACTATGTTGATACATTTTGTTTTATGTTGTTATCGCACGTACATGTGTTGTTATTAGTGCAGTATCATTTTTACATAGCCTTTTCAAAAGAATTCATTTTAAGAAAAAAAATATATAGCAATACTATTCTCATATTAAATAGGATAAAATTCTCGGTTTTATAATATAATTTTTTTTTAAATTATAAGGTATCAAAAAGTTATTTGAGTTTAGAAAAATTAGGTGAGTTTAACCAAATAAAAATTGACCACATTTTTTAAAACTAGTTAGCCAATTTAAACAAATCATTATCTAAAAATAGATAACTGATTTAATTAAAACTCACTGATTATGATTTTTTTTATAACTAAGGTGATCAATTATTACATGATTTACGGTAATCAAATCTACCTAACCATTGTTCACACTTTACCAAAGTGCTTCAAGTAGAGGTGCACAAAAGAACCGGAACCGGAACCGATCCGATGGATTATCCGAAACCGGATCCGGCGAGAACCGGTTTTTTTAGAACCGGTCCGGATATTATTAGAACCGCCGGTTCCGGGACCGGTTCTGGGTTTTTTGACGGACCGGTTAAAAATCGGATAAAAATCGGATTTTTTGGAACCGGTTTTTTCGGACATTTTGGAACCGGTTCGGAACCGGTTCTAGCCGTTGGGGTTAAAAAAACGGCTATATAGCCGTTTTATGGCCGTTTTTTTGTTTTTTTTTGTTTTTAAGGATTGAAATTTAGTATAAATAGGTATTGGGTGTATGTGTTAGTTCACCACAACATTCTAGCTCTCAAAACTCAAAAACGCTCTCAAAACGCAAAAAAACGCTCACTTTAAGCAAAAAAAAAAAAACGCTCTCATGGCCTCCGCTTCCGCAAGCACTCAAAATTCGGTTGGTGGTTCTACTACCGATGTTACGGTTGTGTCAATACTTCCTTGCTCCCGAAACCAAGAAATATGGGCTTATTTCGATTTATGCGAAATGTCGAACGGCTCGCAAAAGGTTCGTTGCAAACGTTGTGGTAAACTTTTGGCTGCGGCGGGAAATAGCAGTTTGAGAAAACATATTGCTAGTCACGCAAGACACACTCAAGAAGGTGAAAATCAAACTCAAATTGGTAGGGATGGAGGAGTTTGGCAATACAATGTCGAAAGTGTTCGTGAGAGAATGGCACATTTCGTCATTCAAGAAGGCTTGCCTTTTGATTATTTTGATAATCCGCGCTTGACGAGGATGATACAAAAGACGCTTCAACCGAATTACACAAATGTAAGTCGTTCTACTTTGAGAAGAGATTGTTTAAAAATGTGGAAAAGAGCCAAAAAAGAATTAATTTTAGGTTTTGAAAAATTAAATACCGGCATTAACTTAACAACGGACGTTTGGTCCGCTCCACATGGTTTACCCGAATCGTACCTTTGCGTTACCGCACATTGGGTTCTACCGGAGTCGTGGCAAATGATGAAGCGTACGATTGCGTTTGATTATTTTGGATATCCACATACCGGTGAAAACTTATTTTATATTTTAGACTCGGTAATTCAAACTTATAAAATTCAACCGAAAATATTTTCAATATCTTTTGATAACGCTTCAAATAACACAAACGCGGTCGAAAAATTAAAAATAAAATATGAACCGCCTTGTAACGGTGTTTTTTTTCATAGTCGATGTGTTGCACACATCATTAACTTGGTTGTGCAAGACGGTCTAAACGTCCAAGAAATAAGAGACGTAAAAGAAAATTTTAAAGTGATGTTACGTGAAGTTTTTAGCACAAGCAAAAAAAGATATATAAACTATAGAAACTTGTGCCAACAAACGGATTCCATCTTTTTAGGTCCGAATTGGGACGTACCTACTAGATGGAACTCGACTTGGAAAATGTTTGAATCGGCCTTAAGGCAAAGAATTACTTTAAAACATTTCCATGATGAACTTGTACAAAAGAAACGTTGTTTACAAAAATTTGATAATATAAGTTGGGATATGATCGAGAAACTAACTAATTTGCTTGAGGTTTTTAAAAATGCAACTACATGTTTATCGGGAGTTTATTATCCCACGTCTTCGCTAATACTTCAACAATTATACTTAATATGTAATAAATTAAAAGAGTTTGAATATCACGGCACTATTTTTGAAAAAATGGTAAAACCTATGAAAGCTAAATTTAAAAAATATTTTTCAGAAATGCCGGCCGTTGTTACATGTTCGGCCGCCTTAAACCCAACGATTAATGTAACCGGTGTTGAAACATTAATTGGATCAATATCGGATGATTTAAATATGTTCGAGGAAGACCCAAATTTTGAATCAAATACAATAAGGGATTTCAATTCGGCTTTTAATAATATGTTTGATTATTATTTACGCAAATATGGTGGAAGTGGTGATCCATCAAACATACGTGAATCAATGGGTTCGGGTTCAACTTATAGTAGTTCAAGGAACCCGATGCTAAATTTATTTAACACTTTAAGAAACGAAAATACTAAACGAGCTCGTGGAACCACACCAAGTAGCGAGCTTGGGAGATATCAAGCAACCGACTTTATTTCTACTCTAAGATCCGAAGAGTTTGAAAACTTTGATATCTTGAGTTGGTGGCAAGGAAGGGAATCCCAATATCCCGTTCTAGCCGCAATGGCCCGTGACCTACTAACCGTCCAAGCTTCCACGGTAGCTTCGGAATCCGCTTTTTCTCTTAGTGGCAGGGTTTTATCTATTCGAAGAACGAGGCTTACACCGGAATCTATGGAGATGTGTATTTGCTTGAAGGACCATTTGGATGCCGTCGAACGTGTACAACATGTTGCAAAACTAGAAGGCGAGCTTGACGTTGAACAAGAAATACATGAATTCGAAGTAGAACATGGGGTGGCGACTCCACTTTCGGACGAAGAACAAGCTTACGATGAAGCCGTATCTCAAGCGAAGAAGAATGAAAACCGATGTTACAAAGACTACGACGAAGAATATTGAAAACATAATAAATAATTAATGCTTTGTGATTCAATTATGTTTTTTGTATTTTTTTTGTACGAACTATTGTTAAATAACTTAAAAAAATCTACAAAATAAATAAAACATGTATTTTATAGTGTATCTTTGTTAATTTTTAAATTTTTTTTTTCCGGAACCGGTGGAACCGGTTTTTTTTATCCGGTCCGGTTCTAAATATCCGAATCGGTCCCAATAGGTTCCAAGTCTCCACACCCGGAACCGGATCCGAACCGGAACCGGTTCTAATGGATCCGGTTATTGACCAATGTTGACGGAACCGGTCCGGATCCGAACCGGATCCGATTCAAAAAAAAAACCGATTTGTGCACCTCTAGCTTCAAGTTTGAGGAGTATTTTGTTCACACTTTACCAAAGTGCTATAGGAGGAGCATAACTAGGGTGTTCAAAAGTATCCGTATCCGAAACCGAATCCGAAATATCTGATATTCCGAATCCGAATTATCCGAAAATTCGGATATCCGAATTTTTGGATTCGGATAGCATTTTTAAAAAATTTCGGATATTCGGATATCCGAATATCCGAAAATAATTTTTTTTAAGATATCTTTAATAGAAAGTGTTATGAATACAATATAATTTTTTTTAAAAATAAACCGTATTCGCGTCGTAATTTCAAGATATCTTTAATAGTTTTATGTTATGTGTTTAGCTCTCTTGATTTCTTTTAAAAATAAACCGTATTCGCGTCGTAATTTCAAAAATTATATTTTTTTGGTCAAGTTTATATATTGTTTCCTATAAAGTGTTATAAATACAATATATATGAAGTATATAGCTTAATTTTATGTTATGCGTTTAGCCTTCTTATTTTTAAAAAAAACTAAAACGAATTCGCGTCGTAATTTCGTAAATTACTCAAAAATTGGTTTTATAATTATTTCATAAAGATGATGTTTATTTAGTATATTTTATATATTTAGATTTTAATTTAAAAAATATATTTAACTTTAAAAAAAAAACGGATATCCGTTTCACTATCCGAAAATTTTAGTATATCCGAAAATTTTTGTATATCCGAATTTTCGGATATCCGACTTTGAACACCCCTAAGCATAACACCTCAAACTTTATGTATCATTTTGTTTTTTACATCAATACTTTAAAAATGTTATATTTTCTGACTATTTTATAACCCATCCCAATTGTTATGGACTTTAGAGTTTCATGATTGTATCTCTATATAATGTTATGTATTAATTAAATATCAGATGAATTAATGAAATCAGCCCCCATTTCTCTTTTACCTTTTTATCACGTTATCATCATTGTGCTCTCCTAAAAACCTTAGTTCCCTTTTCGTCACCAAAAAGCAACGATTCCCAAATTGTCGTTGTTACTAAAATCACTTATGTGCTCAAATATGTTTTTTCTTCGAAATCGTTTCCATTGCAACAAGAGTTTAACTCAACAACTATTTGATCGTTTTTTTCCCTCTATGTATTTTCCCTAATACGAAAAGCTTCTGGTTCGAAAGAGAACACTTCGTGATCGTACACCGTCGCCGACTACGAGCAGTCACCATCCCAACCCTAAACTTGCCCCTTGAATCCTAATCGTATACCCCCCTGCAATCCATCGTCTCCCTCGATCGCACCACTGCACCGACCGCTTGATTTGGCCACGACGACTATACCACCATATGACGACACTTTTGACCGTCCATGGTGATTAACCAGAAGCTACTCATAAATATAAATTCACTATATTTTATGACCGACTAGGTCACCCTCGTAGCATCATGTTGAGGTGCATTATCGACAGTCTTGATAAGCACCACTCAATAATCTAAAATCTTTGCTACCAAAGTACTTATTATATGCAGCGTTTTCTCTCGGTAATTCAATCTTCAGGTCTCTTAGAAGTTCCTGTAAAAAATCCTTATATTTGGAAAGAATCTAAGAGACATATATTGGAATATTAATCACCACGTAAACCATTTTAAATGTTTTTATGGTTTTAAGAGATACATCTCAATATGGTCACATGTTAGTCTTTTAGCTACGTAATATGTAGCATTTACCCGATTATTGTATGTCCATCGGAATAATGTTGAACATCCGACATATTATGTTCAGACATAAAAGTTTAGCTAAATTGTTAATTAAGCGATTACAGCTAATCGCTAGACAGCTTATGATAAGATGCGAATCACCATCCTCCATAGGAGAGAATACCGCTGCACTAATCAGTTCAAAAACCAACCGATGATCACAAATATTCCCCACTACAACTGTTCTCCGGAAGATAACCATGTTTGTCTCAACTAAAAGTATTTGGTTGCATAGTCTATATACCGATACCGCCATCATAATGTACCAAAATGAGATATGTTTCCAACACAATATGTTCTTTATTAATTTAAATAAGACAACATTCTCAGCCTTAGGGGAGATTAGATAAAGAAAGGAAAGACCGGTAATACTCGAAAACAAAAAACATCGAATGCATTATCATCATCCCCGAAGTGGTCAATGTGAAAATGAAGTATAATATGCCATACATTTGCAGAAAATATACATGAATTACCAGACGCATTCACACACAAACAGAGTGACAAAGTCACATATACCAACGACAAATTCATCTCCTCAAATTAACATAACCACTAGAAAATTACTATACAAAGAAAATATAGGAGATAAATTAGTTCCAAAGATAAGACCCAAATGACACGAAAAGAGTAGAATAATGCAGTTGGTCTAACCCCAAAAGAGGTTGAACATAACCCTAGAAGAGGTGTATGTCCTAGAAGAGACTGGTACATTTCTATAAGAAAATAATAGAATCTCAGAAGAGGTAATGTCACAGAAGAGATCAATGAAATTCTAGAAGAAAGTAATTTAATCTCAAAAGAGGATAATAGAGTTGTAGAAGAAAATCAGATACTAGATATATATGAGATCTCTATAAATTATGTAAAAAACAATACAGTATGGAACCAAAATGAAACACGTGTTTAAAATATTTGAATATGCTATAGCAACAGATGTAATCGAAGAAAAAGATTACGTATCTAAAAATCTGTAAGAGTATATACATAGAGATGACTGCCTAAAATGGTAAGACGCCTAAAAGGCTAAACTAAATTTGCTTGACAAACGAAATGTTTTCGGACTTGTAGACCGAACACCCATAGACGTCAAACCAGTAGGTTATAACTAGGTGTTTTAAAAATAAAAAGAAACGAAGGTCTTTCCAAAATCTCAGAAATTGATAATGAGGAAACGTGTTCTACTGTAGCGGATGCGATAACCTTTAGATGTTTAATCAGCATCACAATCTCAGAAGGACTTTAGAAAATTTATGGATGTTGTCCCTCCATACTTGTATGAAAAAATTAAAAAATGACATTTACATGAAAATCCCTAAATGATTAGAAATGTCTAAAGCATTAAATTAGTAACCCGAAATGTGTGTTATAAATCTCAAGAGATTTTTATATAGTATCAAGAAAACTGGTCGTATACGGTAAAATCGACTCAATATATATTATGAAAAAGAGGAGTATAAGTTTGATAAAATCAGCCATGTATATTTATCAAAATTTCACTCTTAAAGTTCACTATAATCGCAATTTACAATGATGATATAAGCATCATAGAGAGACTCTGTCGAACTACTAGAGTGAGAATTTTGGAATGTAAGATCTTGACACGGTAAAATTATTCCTCGGCCTGGTGTTCGAGTAAATATGTGATTGTATATTTGTCCATAAATCAAACTACATCCAGAAGATGTTAACATATTCTAATATGGACAAAGTTTATTCGCTCAACACACCAATGGTTGTTTGATCTTTAAACGTACACAAGGATCTTTATAACCCCTAGAAGAGGGCGAAGAAGTATTTGGTCCAGAAGTACCGTACTTAAGCGCGATCGGTACTAACACTAATGCATCTTGTGTCTACCATAAGACATGATATTTTGTTTAAGTATATGTGCTAGAGAAATATAGTTCTAATATAACACGTTGCACTCTTTTTCCTTTAACTAAGTTTTTGTCCCATTGGGTTCTCTTATTAAGGTTTTTAACAGCAAAATAACTGATCCAGTAGCATCAGTTTATACTATAGTTCCCGAAGTACCGGTTTAACATCATCCCGAACTATTTTGTTAATTGTATATGATACGCGCTGCACTCTTTTTCCCTTAGCTATGGTTTTGTCCCACCGGGTTTTTCTAGCAAGGTTTTTAACGAGGCAACACCATAAAGCGTATTAAAAGATAAGTTGATTTATTGCAAGACTCTAGACATGACGATCGACAAAGCAGACACTAATAGTGACATCATCAAATCGTGTTTAGTCAATTTCCATATATGATGCTAGACGAGGATGTGTTTGGCTAAGGTCAACGATTTAAAATATTCAATTAGGGTGCGGATCAGAGTCGATCAAAAGAAGCCAGATTATACTATTGAAGACTATGCAGCCTGCATCATTCAAACCAAAGAAGACTAAAGAACAAGTTAAGCAGTTACCATAGAAGATTGCACCCTGTAGACTAAAAGATTATATGTTAAATTGAGGGGGAGTATTATGTACGCTGTACTCTTTTTCCTTAACTAAGTTTTGTCCCGTTGGGTTTTTTTAGTAAAGTTTTAATGATATATAACTGATCGTGTGGTATCAGTTAGTATCTGTCCTGAAGAACCGAGACAACATTATCCAGTACTATAATGTTAATAGTGTATACTATAAAATGTCTGACGGGAAATGTTATAATGTCGGACTATTTTATAACCCAACCCAAAATATTAGATGAATAAATGAAATCAATTTTCCCCATATCTATTTTATTTTATCAAAAATAGTATACTATCTTTTCGGATGAGTACTAAAAGTAAAAAGTGTAAAATAAAAAGTTTTTCCCTGTTAAATTGTAATCAATGATTTCACACATAATTCAAAATGAACATTAAAAATCTCAAACTAAAGAGGACTTATTGCATTAAAGATACAAATAATGTGAAAGAAACAAATAATGTACTCACATGAACTTGTAAAATAATTTAAATTAAACACTTAAGAAAATTATTTGCTTTTCGATTAACTTTAAAAGAAAAAGAAAATGTTGGCTTTCATGGAACCAAAAGGGTAGAGGTGGGAATAAAACATATAACGTAGTCACTAGAGCTCCATTATTGTTTTGTAGCTTTTGTTAAAGTTACATATAGATCAAATACTTCAATCCACCGTTGTTTCTTTTCATTTTTCAAATTAAGGCAATATTTGATATGCAATACGTAACTCAATAAAATTAAATGAATTTTATAATATATATATATATATATATATATATATATATATTATTCTCAATAGTAATATTAGTTACATAGAATTTTTCTTAGTAATTGCATATCGAACAAAACATAATCAAGGTTAGAGATTTTGCTAAAAGACAGTTTTGCATTTGGGTGATGCTTAATTAAATACTTTTTTCTAAATAATTTGGTTAAATTTCTTTTATGCACCTTTTACTTAATTTACTCGCTTTTTTGCTTTATAAATTAGTTATTCTCAGAAAACATTTTTTTATTCTTATCTTATATTTCTTTCTTTTTTTCTTTTTATAAATAATACACTAAACTTTTATACATGCATATCCCTAATTGTTTAGATTCAAGTAAATGCTTTTTATATACTCTTGTAACTTATAGTTTGTGTTTTGTTACATGACTAAAAACGATGCAACAGTAAAAGTAGATATATACTATAAAATCATGTATCTCATAAAAAGAAATATTTTTCTAACACTATTAAGGTATAAACTTATTGGGATTCCTTTGTTCAATGTGGAAGCTACTAAGTGATCAAACGACAATCAGTTGAACTACTCAAATTATGCATATTAACATTCGTAAAAGTTGTACTTTAACATGTGCTTGCGCGCTTTCGAAGTATATGCATGCATGTAATCGTGTTCCACGTAGAATCGATTAACATTTTTTAGAAAGCTTGATTTATGACTGTCGATATATGTATAAAATGAAGATATTTGTTGTGGTGATGAACCATAATTGTTTAAAAAGTGATTTGATGATCAATCCAAATATAGAGAAGGAAGTTTTTTTGATAATGCTAAAGTGGATGTTAGATCGATGTACGATATCAGTTAAAGAACAAGGAGTTTAAAAATATACCCTGGGGCCGCCAAAGAAACAACATGAAAACCATGTTGATTCCAAAAGTCAAGATTTTTATGGATGTAGTTATTCAACCACAACAAATTTTGTTAGGTTTGAATAAATTGGCTTGAACCAAGAACCCGAGAGTCATAGCTCAAACAAAAACTTTCAAACAAGTTCTTTACACATATTAATGACAAATATTAAATATGTTTCTTTCTTTCATCATGCTTAGACTGTGTGTAGTACCCAGGTGAGAGGAGGGGCGTGGTGCCACCTCACCTACCACGGGTGTGAAACACCGCGCCGGACCCGGGTGCGTGGGGGGCGTGAGGGTGGGGGCGTGAGGGTGGGGGCGTGGTGGTGTTCATGGGGGTTGAGGGCATTTCTTAGTCAAAATACATTCAAAATTATTGCAGGTATGGTTTGATTCTACCCGATATTTTAAAATTATTGTATTTACCGGCTTCAATTTCTTTGTTTAGTGCACATGCATCTGAAAATGTTTTTTCAATATAAAGTTTTTAAGTATTTATTTAAAGGGAAAAAATTATAGAATAATAACAAAGTTTGAGAAGTGTTTAAATTAAGTCACTTAAACTTTTTTTATACTTCAAAAACCACGCAACTTTCAATTTGTGTTCCAATCTTGTGAAAAATAGAATCTTTTACAAGTTAGTGATAATGTGTCAGGTTCTTTTTATTTTCTTTTTTTAATAGAATACGACATGGAATTTAAAAGGGATTATGTGACTTTTAACTTAGAATAAATATATATAAAAAAAACAATTAATTCTCCTTACCGATTGCTTTAATCATGGATTTTAATGTTTTTTTTATAAAAAGAAAAACTAATTCTACCTTTAATTGTGCTTATCGCTTGTTTCAATTATGGACATTACTCGTTTATTTTACAAGAACAAAATCAAAAGACTTCAATTATGCTTATCGGTTGTTTTAATTTTGGATTTTTTTGTTTTTTTTCTTATTTTTTAATATAAACAAAATCAAAAAGAAAATCTAGTCCCACCTATAGTTGTGGTTGCTTCAATTATGGATTTTATTAGTTTTTTATTTTTATTTTATAAAAACAAAATCAAAATAAAATCTAATGCTTATCGTTTTTTTTATCAATTAGAGATTTTTTTATTGTTTTAAATATTATGGTTTTTTATATATATTTTTTAAGTTAAAAGTCACCTAATCCATTTAAATTTCCATGTCACACTATATTAATAAAAAGAAAATAAAAAAACCTGACACTTCATCACTAACCTGTAAAATATTCATTTTTTTCACAAGATTAGGACACAAATTAAAAGTTAAGTGGTTTTTAAAGTATAAAAAAGTTAGAGTGATTTAATTGGAATACTTCTCAAACTTGGTTATTATTCTATGTTTTTCCCTTATTTAAATTAATAACGTCAACAAAAATTAGTAGATTGAATATTGTATCAATTAGTTATGAAATTTAATGAAATTTTTGCACAAATGAAAATAAAAAAAATCGTATGATTTTTATTTATTTGTGATTTTAAATAGCATTATTTTTTAATATAAATAATATATACTAATTAATTAAATAAAAAAACAATGATTATGTAATTATTACAAAACTGATCACCCTCACTCTACCATTACACCTGGGTGAGGGTAAGGAAGGAAGTGTCTACGTGGTACCTATGTGGCACAGAAAATCCCTCACCCTCACATAGGTACTACGGATAGTCTTATATAAGATGGACCGTACAAAATTTTGAGCGATAGTTATCCATCTTGAATCCAGTGAAGATCGGTGGACAAACATTTAGAATCAATTGCTATACGAGTTGAAACACCCCAAACCCAGGGTCTCAATAGTTTGATTTACTCATTTATAATTTGGTTCTTAAAATGTAAACTTCATTCATACGCAACAAAAAAGCATTCAAATATAACATAACATGTCTTTCAAATCAAAAACAAAAAAATCCTTAATGAAACATAAATGTCTAAAGACAAATCATAATTAACGGGATGCCAGTCTTCGGGTAGGGTAGCCACTCCATTCATGCCCTTCATACCTCCCAAGCATCCATAACATACCTACACTTTATCCTGATGTGCATACTAAAAATTCAGCTTCGCTGAGTGAGTTCTCGTTAACTTTGCAATAAGATAACATACTTTATCATCTCAAAATCATTACATTTAACTTTATGAAAACATAACTTTAAGCATAAATAACATTTATATTTACATTAACTTTATCACGGGTAAATGCTTGTAAAAAATACAAACGTGATTGTACAAGTATAAGACTCCTTTTGCATTCGCTTGTGACTTATGCAAGGCTCCTTTAACCATTGCTCACAAGACTCCTTTAGCATTTGCTTGTGACTTATGCAAGGCTTCTTAACCATTACTCACATGACTCCTTTAGTATTTGCTTGCAACGTATGCAATACTCCTTTATCATTGCTTACAACTTGTGCAAGGCTCCTATAACCATCGCTTGTAAGACTCCTTTAGCCTGTTGTACAACCGTGTGACAAGCCACAAAGGCACTACCTATTGTCACACCCCAACCGACGGCGGATTATACGTCGGGGCGGACGCGGTTGTACAATAGCATTAGGTTGACTATTAAAGTTTCAATATTTCATTAATAATAGATTCAAAGGTTCAATACAAAGGAAATAACAAGTATACAACATTTATTTAATAAGTAGTCTAGGTCCAAAGCGTCCTATGTGATCACAAATAAGTCTCACGATGTAGAACCTGAAACATGTGAAAGAATCTGTCAACTACAAAATATTTGGTGAGATACAAAGGTTTTGACACAGTTTAACAAGTATTTGAAAAGAGTTACAATTCACTATGATATATGCATTCTATAATGTAAGTATGAGAACAAGTATCTTAAACATTGTGCATATCAACCCTCCAACCAGTTTAGGCATAACCCGCAGGTTACCCTTATAAGTCTCAAGTTTAAAAATTTAATTCAGTAACTATCACCAAGGGCTCCCCCCGTAGGGTCAATCAATCAAGGTGGATTGGTCAAATGCAATAGATCTATCATTGTTACCATAGGCTTGATCAAAGTTAATGAATATGCTAGTTTTAAGTTTAATCTAAGCATACAAGTCTTAAGTTTAACATAAGAATAAGCATCTAGTCATAGTTGTACAAGAATTGTATAAGTTTAAAGTTTTGAACATGTTTCACCCTAAAAGTATAGAAAGAAAAAAAGGGCTAAGTATACTCACTTGGATGATGAAGAGTGTCCAACAAAGATTAAGTGTAGCAAGACTTTGAGGGAGATTATCCTCACAACAAGCCTAAGAATATAAGTCTAGAGTTTAAGTATGATCTACAAGTCTATGGCAAGGATCTAGGATTTCAAGATTGACTAGGGTTCCAAATGGGAGACGGGAATGATTGTGTTTCATAAAGTTTGAATCAAGTTTCAAATGAAGTTTTGAATGCATAATGCAAGACTTGAATACCAAAGTTTAGTAAGTTTATAGTTTAAAACAATTATCTAATGGTTAAATAATTATCAAGGGTAGATAATAATTATTTAGAGAGTAACTGATTTATAAGAGTAAATGATAATTATTTAAAGAATAAATGATAATAACAACTATTCCAAGATTAAAATAGTTATTAGGGATAAATAATTTTCATTTAAAGGGTATATAATTGTTAAGGATAAATAATTATTTACAAGAAGAATTTGTTTATCTTAGCAATATAAATCTTTAAGGATTTGTTAAAGAATTTAAGTATTAAACATTTTCTTTACACACTAAAGTGAAATGTTTATAAGTTTAAATAAATAATAAGTATTTATAAGTGTGAAAAATGTTTAAATAGAATTTATCATAAAGTTTATATTTTTAAATGTAAGTTTATAAATGATTAAGAAATAAATAAAGTATAATTATTTTTCTTTTTTCAAATTTGTATTTTGATTATAAAATTATAAGTTTATAATGTTTCCTTCAAATGGTAAGTTTATAAGTGTAAGTATTTAATTTAAAGTTTATGTTTTAAAAGTATAGGTTTATAAATGTTTTAAAGTCTTTATAAAGTTTGCAGGTTTACAAAAGTTTAGAAAATAATTAAAGCATATTTATTTTCTCATGTTTTATATAAACAATAGGTTTATGTTTATATAAATTTTATAAAGTGTGTAAATTTATAAATAAATTTTATAAACTTTTCTGAGTTTAAAAGTTTATAATTTAAATTAATGATTTAGATAAAAGAATCCTTTTTAATTTAGAGTACAAAAAGTAAGTTTATTGTTTTTAAATAAATAACTTCTGTGAAATTATGAGTTTTATAAAGGTTTTAAAAGTATTATTATAGTTTTTATGGATTTAAAACCAAAATTAAAGATTTAATTAATTATAGGTTTAACTAAGTTTTATTTAATTAAAAATGTTCCTAAATGTACAAGTGTAAATAAAATTTGGATTTAAGTTTATAAGTGTATAACATAGTTTATAAAAATTATAAAAGTTTAAAAACTGTTTTTAAAAGGCTAAAACAAATAAAATGGGCAAAATCGGTTTACCCGGACTCGAACTCGGGTTCTTGTCCGGGTCGCACCCACACACAAGCACACTGACCATTCCGACTACTGGTTCATTAGTTTAAAACGTGGAAAAAGAATCACTTAAACAGAATCCCGAATCAAGCCCCAAACCGTATGAACCCTAGAATCGAAATCTCCCAAATACGAATCGAATCACCCTTTGTTTATGCGTTTAAACAGAGGGCTTTTGATCCTCACATGAAAACGACGGTCTTGGCTATAAGAATTACCTGAAACGACTTCTAATTGAGAGAGAAGGAGCTCAAGCTTTGACTTCGGCTATCGCGGACTGGATTGAACAATGTAGGGTTCGATCGGTGGAATTGACACTTGAGAGAGGTTTGGTGTGATGATGTTGAGCTATGGGGGTCGGTCTTTATAACCATTTCGGCATTGAATGCGCGAACGGGTTGGGGAAAATCGGTTGAGCCGATCGGAGTAAATACCGGCATCACGCGTTGCCTCGGTCGAATAGGATCATTAAGGCACCTAGGGGACGGGTCGCATGCGCGAGATGAACCCTAGGTTCATCGAATCCGGACGAGATTCGCGTTTTTTGAATAATCGAGTTAAAAACCGCGGGTGGCTGGTTTCAGACCTGGAACCGCTTTTGATTTCAGAGGTTTGAGGTTTTTACAAAACAGGCCCCTGCTATTTGAAGTGTTTTATCATTTCTTGTAAAACTTAAGTTTTAGTTAAAAATCAGTTTTGATAAATGACAGTTTGTCTCTCGATTTCATAAAAATGAATTAAATGAGTTTCTTTCTAAACAAATCATTTATTAAGTAAAATTTAAATGATTTTTTTTATAGATTTTATAAAATGATCTACAGGACTTATTATAAACTAAGTGGTTAAAATGAATTTATATTATTTATAAATTTACAAGGTTTTAAGAATCTATATATAGATATATTCATACTTTTAAATCAATTTCACATATATATACATATATATATTTTAAGTATAAATTATTTATATATAAAATTTAAAACTAATATTTATCGTTTTAAGGAAATAGTTTTAACGCGAAATCGAGTTTTAATTTAGTAACACGTGCAAAAGATAGGTCGGAAAATCTCGGACATTACACCTATACCATTCATTTACAATGCATTTCAACAAGGTAAAACACGTAAGACATTAACAAACTCATCATTCAATAAACTTTATCTATAACAAACATTAACCATAATCAATCATTCATCATACACTTTCATTCATTCAGTTAACACATTTTTTTTACTTTACTTTACTTTAACTAAGTATGCACACCACCATAAAGTAGGTAAAAAATGGGATTCTAGAACTCACTTGATGAAGATAACTTTGATTGTTGTAGGCTAGAAAGTCTTGACTCTCGCAAACACTTGGATCTTTAATAAAACTGGTCACATTTCACATGTGAATCATGGGATTAACTTTCATGTTAAACTATCGATCGAAAGTTATGAACATTAGACTGAACCTTAGTGTAAACTCTCGACTGAAAGTTGTGAACTTTCGATTGAACTTTCACCTGAAAATCAAGGACTTTCGACCCAATACTTTCGACCCAATACTTTCGACTGACCCTTTCACTCAAAAGTCAAGGACTTTCGACTGAATACTTTCAATTGGACTTTCAATCGAAAGTTGTGAACTATCGACTACAATTTTCGATCGAAAGTGTGTAAGTTTCGGTCCAAACTTACCATCTTCTTCAATGGCAGAAACCCTAGCTGCATGCGACGGCGGCTGAAATTTTCGAATATGAAAAACGTATCACAATCCTAACTTTATCGATCAAAATGCATCTAAACCATCACCTAACACCAATACCATCACTATCCATCGATAACATGCGATAAAGAACGTAAAATTATTACCTTTAATGAGTTTAAGTCAAAACTCGTGATAGACCGGTAGAACACCCCTTCAATCTGGCTAGAAACAGTCGATGGTGTATCTTCTAATGATTCTTGAATAGAGACGAGCCTTGAAATCGTGATAGGAACTATCTTCCTCTCTTTCTCTCCTCTTCCTTTCTCTCGGCCAAAAACACACATAAAAGATGGTGAAGTGGTGAATGGCGGCCAAAGGGGCTTCCCCCTCTCTTTAGGGTTAAATCCATATTTCAAAACACCACCCTCTATTTCCAAGATAACCTTTCCTTCAGACCTTTGAAAAAAATACAACTTACATAATAGACAAAAATGTAACGTTTTAGGGTGTTACACTAGTTACACAAGGTACAAAGTATATAATCTCATGTTTTTATTTCATCGTTCAATGAACTGTATCAATGCATGTGTTTCTTAGGATTGGTGCATTCATCGTCTTGACACCGAGATGGTTATATCGACATAGGTATCCTAACTTCAAATATGTTTGGTTTGATCGTTCAAGGCAGTAGAACTTTCTTCTCGTTTTAGAGAGGTCCGAAGAGTTCCAACACCATTATACGTGGATTACGACTATTATGTGATTGTCCAATTACACTCAGAGTACCCAATGCCTACTATCATGTGCTTATAAACTTACCATAAATATTTACGTCCAAATGAATGACAAACCATTACATATTACACATTGAAACATATAATTGATGCATTATATATGTATAATTAACTTAGATACAACAATTTGAAATGATGATAATAGAGCAATACAAAACAACAAAATATATAAAAATAAAATAAAATATAAGACATTTATATTTTAGAAATTACTTTTAATAAAAAATGAAGCAAAATGATTATTAAAAACATATTTTAAAAAATATTTGAAAAAAATGATTCAACAACATAAAGAGAAACAAACAAACAAAAACTTAAAGAAATAAAATCTAAAACGTTTATTCTTTTAAATATCATTTTAGTAAAGTCAACTTTAAGAAAATGAAATAAAAAGATATTTTATCTAGAAAAAAAAAACTAATTTGATTGATGAGTACGTGATAAAAAAGAAGCGTTAACAAAGAAATGAAGAGGGTATATTTAAATTTCTTCTTTTCATTCACCTCATCTGGAGAATTCTTACAACCGTGGTCAGAGAAAAATTCTCTAGCAATACTAACGCTATGTTTCTGAGTCTCATTTAATGAGGGAAAAGAAGTGAAAAGAAAGAGGAAGAAAACCCTTGTTTCAGATTTTTTTAAGGGGGAAAAAGAAAGTAAATGAAAGAAAGAGTTTTTTTCAGAGTTTTTTTTAAGAAAGGAAATGAAGGAAAATGAAGGAAAAACAAGCCTTATCTTCATCCTTCCAAATTAAAGAGATTTGAAGAGAAAGAAAAAAAAGAAAAAAGAAGAAAAAAGAAAAAAAAAAGGAAAAAATCCTTTTTTTTAAGTCCCACTCCTGCATAATAAAGAAATTTGAATTTAAAAAGAAAGTAATTTTGATTTAATTCGTATTTGGTATGCAAAAATAAAAAAAACAAAAAATTATTTTCAGCTCATTTATTGACCAAGTAAAATTCATCAATATTTCAATTTATTGATAATTAATTGAGTAAAAATAATATAACTAATACAATTTTAAACATCTAAATATTTCCATACAACTAATAACTTCAAATAATAATTTCAAATGAAAAAAAAATTATATAATAATCGAAGTGTCACCTTATTTCTTTTTGCTTGTATAACAGGATAATTATCATAACACAAACCCTAACCTAGATCCCAAGTGCTAATTATAAACTTAGGGTGGAGGGAGTGGTACCCATGGAACCCTTTTATTTTATCCAATTAAAATTTGTCATGTCATTTTTACCTTCTTAAACCCTCTCCAACCCTAAGAGAAGGGTGTGGACTGTGGAACCAATAAGCCCTTGTATTTTTTTTTTTTATTATTTCATTAAAAAAATAAAAAAACCACATTTCATTAAATAAAAATAAAAATGATACATATTAAAAACCTAAATTTTAAAAATAATAAAAAGAAAAAAATAAGATTATTAACCTAAAAAACATGAAACATCAAAATAAAAAAACTAAAATAACCTAAAAATTACACGGCCAATTGTATTTTGCCGTAATTTCTCGTTTACGTTGGAGTACGGTCGAAATAAAAGGTTCGGGGATATCGTCATGTTTTTTTAGAAAGTATTCTAAGTCGCAGTCCTCTTCTTCTTTTGAAAGCATTTCTTGTTGTTTCTCCACGAGTTGCACCGCGAGTTCATCCCGTCTTTGTTTTGTTTCCTCCCTTTTCTTGCTTCCATTTTTTTTTCTCTCTTTCAACATTTTTAGCCGCCTTAAATTTGGAAAGAACCTCCACAAAACTATTGCTTGAAGACTCGACGGTTTTCTTTCCTTTGCTCTTGGGAGTCGGTTGAGTCGGTAGGGATTGTTCGTTTAAGTCGGGGATATCTCTGCTTCTTGTCCGCTCGGTTCGGGAACTTTGCTTTACCTTTACGTTGTTGTTGTGGTTGAGTTTCTTGTTCTTCTTCATGGACTTGTTGGTCTAGAGAATCAATATCAAAATCGACATTCTCAAATGGGTTAAAGTCTTCTTGAGCAAGTCTTTCCAACTCTTCCACTGGAAGCGGAGTTTCTTGTACATCGGTGTCAACATGTCCGGGGGGATTAAAAGGTTGATTTTGGTAATACTGAAACGGTGGAGACGTAGGTGCGGGTGGAAAGGGTTGATTTTGGTGTTGAAACGGGTGATTTTGGTGTTGAAACGGTTGATTTTGGTATTGAAACGGTTGGTTTTGGTATTGCGGTTGCGGATGAGATGCCCGAGGTTGACTTGAACGAGGTCGTTGCAGTTGCGGTTGACTTGAACGAGGGTTTTGCGGTTGAGAGGCACGCACTTTGGGACGGTATTTTTTGAAGGAGGATGATACCATTTTTTTAGAGTGTGAATGAATTAAGAGAGTGTAAAAAATTATTTGTGTAAAATGTATATTTATAGGTGAAAATTTATTTATTTTTAATTTAATTACCCAACCCACCCCCCCAACGGTCCCCTCCAACGGTCCATTTTCTCAAAAGGCTAGATTAAAGCAACGGGTTGTAATACCCGTGCTAGGAAGCCCGCATGCATTGCGGCGGTGTTACCCGTGGAACACGTGCCCAACCCGCACCACCACTTCATCCACCCTTACCGTTTGATTTAAGAGATAACATTATAAAATAATATCCGAGTTTCAATATTGTTTTATTAAAGTCACTACTCATTTTTAAGTATAAAAATTACTTAGGTTTTAATATCATCCATTGTTATAAAGTTTATCATACTTGTTTAAATAGAATAACTTAATAAAATAATTATAAACTTGAATAACTTAATAAAATAATTATAAACTTGATTATCATTTACTTACTTTTTTTAGAGATTAAACTTGAAAAAAATCATTAAAGAATAACCAAATTTTATATATTTTCAATTTATGTTACTTAATTTAAACATTTATAAAAGGTTTCATTAATATATATTTTTTTTGAACAGCGAGGGGTTTCATTAATATATAACAATACTGAAATCTATCAATTTTGTATTTACAAAAAACTTTTGAATGATTTTAAGGGAATAGTAAAAAATCTTAATCATATACCATGATTTAATTATCTTAATAGTCTCTATAATTCTTTAGTTGTGCATTTAATGTAGATAAGATAAGCATTTTAACTGTAGCCCATTTGTTTCAATGATAGCGTCAAGACTTTCCATAGTAGAGGTATTGGTTTCGAATCCTGCCACAATAAAAAAAAGAGATCTGTGACCAGATCAAGGGGTTTACCTAGTTAGGGGGTTCCTTCTAGGGTGGACTGCCCTGAATGTTTTAGGTGTTACCCCACATAAACCTAATTATCCTTGAATATTGAATATCCAGTTCTTACCGTTCAAAAAAAAGATAACCATTTTAACATAAATTAACAGTATTTAGAGCATTCATTCACAGTAGGGTTTCTATCTCCATCTCTTTATTCAGAGATTTATTTTATTTTGCCTCTCTATAACAATCTCTATCTTCATTTTTAAATTTTAGAATTTAGTAAAAAAAATCTCTAAATATAGAGATCTGTTTTTATTAATCTTTATATTTTTTTTATAAGTGTCTATAAAAGAGGAAAAATAATAAAATAAGTGTTTAGTGAATAGTATTATTAAGATGGTAAACAAACAAATAAAATACCATTTCAAAAAGTGACGATAGAGTCTATAATTACATCTCACATACCACGCTATATTTCATACACAAGTAGGGGGAAAAAAGCAAAAATCCACAAAAAGATTTAGGAGTTAACCCCCCATCCTAGATCTTTGAGTAGTTGACACAATCCGACCCCTACACTCTTCATTACCACATAAATTTACAACCTTTATTTTAATTTTAATTTTTTTTCCTGCTATGGATTTTAGTTTGATCTTTGCAAATAGGTTTGCAAGAAGCTGGATTGTAAAAGAATGTCAGGATTCTTCTCACTAGAACCCGGAATTGCAATTAGTAAAGTTCACAAAAACCATCATCAAAACCAAGATCAAGATCAAGATCAAGAACATGATGATGATCATGATGGTATAATTTGCCCTTACAGTTTGTATCTGTTCAAGAACCAGGAGATCTACGGCAAAAGTTTTGAATTATGGCACCACCAACAATTATCGAATTATGGTAGTTATAAAGGGATGATGAGGCAAGGTGGGTACGGCGGGATCGGCGGTGGGAGTACCGGCGGTGGGATGAATTGTCAAGATTGTGGTAACCAAGCTAAAAAAGACTGTCAACATATGAGGTGTAGAACTTGTTGCAAAAGCCGTGGGCTTCATTGTCAAACTCACGTGAAAAGCACGTGGGTGCCGGCGGCTAAGCGCCGGGAACGGCAGCAGCAGCTCATGTCGTTGGCACAACATAATTCAGGTAGCCAACAGTTGAGTCTGGTGATGAGAGCAACCGGTGGGGATAGTCAGACTCCCAAGAGGCCGCGGGAAGAACACCAGCAACGGAGTGTCGCCGGTGCCGGAGGCCGCGGCGGTGACGGGGTGGGGGTGATCTTGCCGGGGTTGCAACATCACAACACTTCTTCAGGTAAAGTTTTAACAAAACAAACAAAAGAAAAGAAAACAAAACCTAGTATTTGTTGGGTTCAATTATTGGGATGTGTTTGGAAAAAAATTCTATCTTTTTCTTGCCAATCTTGATTAATTATGATTTGATGGGGTTAGTCTATATGTGTATATATGTAGATTGTGCTTTGTATTCTGGGCTATGATCTCTATATCTAATTATCTAGAACCCCTAGTATATATTAAATATGGATACACGTAGTGAGTGTGAAACTGTGTGTAGATCATGCTATGATGCTACCTTCCATATTTGACCTACTTAACTTCAACACTTGTTAAGGTGCAAATAAAAACTTAAAAACCTATAGATTTTATAATTATGTTTTTTCTTTGTTAATTTTTCAGGGTTGGAAGTGGGAAGCTTTCCCGCGGAAGTGAATTCTCCGGCGGTGTTCCGGTGTGTTAGAGTGAGTGCGATGGACGAGGCGGAGGAGCAGTTGGCTTATCAGACGGCGGTGAGCATTGGCGGCCATGTTTTCAAGGGAATTCTATATGACCATGGTCCTGATGAAGGTAGTTCATCGGGCAGTGGTGTTGCGCAACTTCAACAACTTAATCTTATTACTTCTGGGACGACGGCTGCTCCCAGTGAGACCACCGGTATCAATCCAGGGGTCGGGTTTATCGACCCGTCTTCGACATACCCGACCCCTTTTAGTGCATTCATGGCGGGTACGCAATTCTTCCCGCCACCAAGATCTTGAAAAAGAACAAAAAAAAACTCATGAAATCCTAATTATTGGTAAGAACTTCTTTTGCTATTCTAACAAAAAAAAAAGCATTGATACTACATTTATCGGGATTTTAGTTAGTAGCTATTAATGTTTTTTAAGTTTTGAATACTCATTAAAATATGATATGTTAAAGGTACAATTAAAGTGTATGGAAATTTAAGGAGTTTCGGATGATTTATGAGATGTAATTTAATGGTTTTTCGTTGGAATTTTCAGGCGGTAATTAATTCTATTAGCATCTTTTTGTAGAATTGATTTTATATACACAAATTTTTTAATATTAAAATGACCAACAAGATTCCTTATTCATGTGATAAAATTGTTAAAAACAATATTCCAAGAAAAAAAAATAAACTACAAAAAGTTCAGTTTATTTTATAAAATAAAAATATTCCGTCATATAAAGTTTGAAAACTTTATTAATTTTCTTACAAAGATATAAATACTTTTAGTTAAACTTAACATTATTTGGGATTATAAAGTAAATTTGGGAGGAATTAAATATAGAGATTTTTTTTTATTTTTTTTAATGTGTGTGTTCGTTTTGACCATAGTGATTCTTGCATTTCTGCTACATTTTTGTGGTTGCATTGGGTGCTTTTGTGCTAGTTTAATAATAATTTCAAATATAAATATATATATAAATATATATTTATATTTATATGTGTGTATAGAGAGAGAGACAGAAATAGTTCCCAGACCGAATTTTAATTTGGGATGGCTTTTTGATTGGTTTTTGAGCTCGAGGTTGCTTTTACCCGGTTGTTTGCCGGTTTCAAGGTTGCTAGGGCTATCTTTTCTATGCCCAAACATATTTTACTTCATTTTTCATTCATATTTTATATTTATATCATAATACATATATTATGTTATATGTGTCTCGTAGGTTTTACCATAAAAAGATTATTTAATATCCCATTTTATGATTCTTCTTGTTTGTATACGGCATGAGATTGTAAATCTGTCTCATTACAGAATATGCAGTAAATACAAGAACCTAGAAGATAATCAATATAATTAGGGGCAGATCTAGAACAAAAGTTACGAGGTAATAAAATTTATTTTTTTTACCGTACTTTCATATAAATGAAACAAATTTTTTTTTTGACCGTACTTTCATGTAAACAATTTTTTTTACGGTAACATGCGACTAGCGAGGCGGTGGATTGAGGTTTTTTTTATAAAGTATTAGGTTTTTTTTATAAAATTTTGGACTTTTTATGAAGTGATTTTTTATAAAGTATTAGGTTTTTTTTATAAAATTTTGGACTTTTTATGAAGTGTTGAGTTTTTTAAAAAATTTGAGGGGTAACGTAATTTTTTCTCAGGGGTAACCGAATACATAAAACCGTAATTTTTTTTTCACTGCACGTAAAAGTTCAGGGATAGCGGGGCTACCCCTACCAATAAGGTAGGTCCGCCCGTGAATATAATTATTGTCAAATGGAACAATATAATGAAACCCTAGCTAGAACTTCTTGTGCTTACTTTTTTATAATATATATAATTAGTAGTGTATTAATAATATCTTAGGATGATTTTACTAAGATTGTATTACTTTACATTGTTTGTTTGAAGATCTTACATGTATGTATAGGTGTATCTATGTATACACATATGCATACATATATGCATGCATGGATGCGCATGGCTAGGGTGCATTCAATTAGGGTAATGTACACATACATACATACATACACCCATATATATGCATACACATGTATAAGTACAAATCCCAAGGCTTGTAACTAAAAGTCCAAGTAGTAAAGGGAAGAGAAGAATGATTTTGTTTTCATGCAAAAAAAAAAAAAAGAAAGTGAATCTGCCCCTCACTCAGGAGAATGGAAACTGGTAGATTTGTAGCCAGCTGTCTGAGTTTTTTTTCGCGGGAAAACACAATATATAAATATAAAAGCTTAAAAACCAAACGACATTGGTGAAAAGGAATTTACAGATGAGGATGGTGATTAGTGATTAATAAACAGGTGGTGGAGTAGTAACGCTTGAGTCATTTTATTTTTGAGTTCACCTTCCATTGGTTTTCTCTGCCTTTAATTAACTTCCTTTGAAGGTCATTTAATCCTGATGGTTAGGAAAGTATTGGATCTATTGATGGGGTTTTGTGAATTTCTAGTAACGGGGTTCTCATGGTTAAAAAAAGTAATTAAATAATGATCTGGTAGAAATCTTGACTTATGAATAAGCCTCATGGAGAAGAAAAACCTTACAACCTCTACAATGGCCGTTTAGCCCACGGACCGTTGACATGGTGGGGGACCGTTTGTGGGATGTTTTTGTGTCCTTGTCTATGGCTAGAGACGGGATAGGGATGGGCTTGTTTTTCTTCTTGTTCTTTTTTTTTAATATTTTTGCTATAAAAGTTGTTGATGATGTAGAAATTAAAAACGCTTTTAAATATGATTGAAACATTGCTTGGGAAAGTATTTATAAACGTAGTTCACCTTCTTCTCCTCACTAAATGCATGTGATGATTTAACCTCTATACACCAAAGACATTTAATCCAATGGTATCTTGGTGTGTTAATTTTTATTGTATACCGTGAAGTAGAATTAGAAGTAGATTACACATGCGTGTGAGTTGGTGTTATAACAAAAAAGTTAACTTCTATACATTATAACATACATTTATGTAAATCAAAGACTTGATGTGCATGATTAAACCATGTCCTTAATTGCTTAGCTTACGTGTTGGGTTATAAGAACAACACATATGAATGATACCCTACATTCATTTATTATAACGACAATCATTTCGTTGGAATCTTTAAACAGTATTATAACTTATAAGTTATAACCACATGGTCATAAAACCATGTACCTTTCTTTCTTTACTTTTGTAAAATGACAAGAAAGATTAGAACTTGCAACCTTCAATTCATAAACTTTGATAATTAACTATATACCTACGTTAATCATGTTTAATATGGAGTTTGACCCTTAAAAAGGTCAACTCTTTTTAAATTGAGTGGTTAATAGGTGATGGATGGTGTAGTACTGAAGTCTAAAAAACACTGCACATAGTAAGGGTGAAGTTACAAAAAGATGCCCTTTTATAGGGTACTAGATTCGTGGAGTATGTGTAAGAAAACACTAGGATTAACAAGGTTACTGAGTTGATGAAAGTTCTGATTCAAAACCAGTACCTCTTTGATTAGGACACTACACTCTTTCAGGGTAAACATACTTTCTGGTGCTATCTTCTTTTCAATACCTCTATGTGTTTTGTGTGTGTTTTGGACTGGCTTTTGACAGCAACACAAATTTAGGAAGTGCATTTGTTTTTGTTTCTGATGTTTAACTTTTTATTTTTTGAAAAGCTGGTCATTTAGATGCATATATTATGACACATGCATGTATATTAGTTCCAAGTTATCGTCTTGTTGGACTGTGTAATAAAAACCTCGTAAGATATTATGTATTATTAATGAATTATAGAAATTCAAATGAAGATAATTCTCTTAGAAATATTTAGAATGTTAATTCGTCTAGATTTGATTGAACCCTCAAACTAAAAATTACTGATTTTACATGATTTACCTAATAAAACTATAGAAAATCATAAAAGTCGATTTAGGAGACCTAGATGATGAAATTTGAGCTCTTGATGGTTTGCCATGTTTGTAAATCATAGATTTTCACTAATATGGTGTATTACACAAAAACTATAATGTATATAAAAAGAAAGCATAACTTTTGATCCAATTTTTTTTTTCGAAGTTGTGAATACTTGGTTGAAATAAAACTGAAAATCAAGTGAGTCTATAACGTTAAGTATAGTTATTTATAAGGTTTTGATAAACATAGCTTTAAGGGGCTTAGTTTATGTTTAAAAGATAACTTAAAAAAACATTAATTTAGTTATGTTTAAATCATTAG
Source organism: Smallanthus sonchifolius (assembly GCA_023525975.1). Taxonomy (NCBI): domain Eukaryota; kingdom Viridiplantae; phylum Streptophyta; class Magnoliopsida; order Asterales; family Asteraceae; genus Smallanthus; species Smallanthus sonchifolius. Next base: position 17,553,030 of record CM042020.1, read on the forward strand.
ACTATAACCATAACCCTAGGCTATGTTCCTAAAGGTCTATGCTTATCATATGCACAAGGGTAAGGAGTGTTTAGGATAGCATATTAAAACATCTTACTTGCTTAATTTGGATATATAAAGTTGAAACTATTAACCTAAAATAGTTAATGCACTTATAAATAATCAAATAAGTAATTTGAATAAGAATCATAAACATGGACCTTTTAGCCAACAAAGTATAACTGGAATAAATTAAAATACGTTACATATATGAGGTTTCTTTTATAATGTTTTATTATTTTATATTTTTAACTTGCTTTATCTTTAACATTTTATATTTATCTCCTTGATATATTACCATGGGAAATTCATCGGTTGATATATTAAAAGCATACTCATTGTTAGAATGACACTACAAACCTAAGGACTTTCGCCGAAAGTCGAAAGTATGAGTTTCCCAGAACGTGGTATCCGTCGGTAAGCACCTACTTTGAAAACATGTTGGTGAAGGTGGTTACCGACGGAAATTGATCGGTTATAGATGTATGTAATGTTTTTCCAACGGATTATTGAACGGAATTACCGAGGGATTAGAGACAGGAAGCTTAGCGGCAGATTACCGACAAATTATGGTGATTGTTACCGTGACAGGTTCACCAGCGGATTAGTGACAATAACTTCAACGGTGGATTACCAATAATTTTGTTTTTGTTTCTAAAACTTTTTTATTTACTTTTTTTAGAAATGTAAATAAACATAAAAATAGAATAAAGAAATGTATGGTAAACCAAGAAAATGGGATTATAATAAAAATTTATTAAAACGTTTATATAAAATATAAAAATTTTCAAGCTAAGTACAACGAGTGTTGTGGGGTATTGTTTCGCTCATGTTCGTTGTTGGGCCAACATTTCTTCTAACTCTGTCCGTTGTTGGTCCGACATAGAGCATATCACTGACGTTCGTAGCAACTCTTAACTCTGCCCCTGGTGCGAGCACCTCGAAGTTCTGTGCCGAACGTCGTTTCTAGTTTTTCTTTTAACTTGCTAATCTATGAACATTAAAAAAAGATTAGTTTTTTTCGGATTTTGGCACAAACAGTTATTAAATTCATAATCATAATATATATGTTCAATCTACACATCCAGCAGGCCCTCATGTCCTGACTGTATGCACAACTGTATACACTGGTAGTATTTCTTAATAACAATGACCGGGACTTCGCCTCCGAAATTGTTATAAAGAGAAGTACAAGCCGCGATCCACGACTTTCACCCGACCCATGTATCCGTTGCAAGTTTTACGTATACCTATGGCATGAATGCTTTGTATGTAGAAGAACGTTATGCAATAATCCTTTAACACTTATTTCGTCATTTTCGTAAACGCAAATGTTTGACACAGGGTTTTGAAAGAGATAAAGTATCCACCTTGGTAAAATAGAAGAGTATAAACTTTAGAACGAGCCTCCTAACTTGGAATCAAAACAATAGCCTCCTATCTCAGTTTCCTGGAGCGTTCCTTACTTTCACGAGCGTTTTCTTGCTAATGCGGGAACTTAAGCGAGTGCGGATCTAACCAAGATCATCGAGAATGTTCTAGAAGGTGTTTTAGGACGAGATTGTGAGATAGCAATCGAAGTTGGGATGAATGAATAAGCTAAAATAGATCTGCTATTTATAGGATGCAATCTGGCTCCGTAGCGGACCGCTACACAGGCGGGTGGCGGTTCGCCACCGCCCAAGCTAAACGTCAACATCTGATTGGATCGTTTCTAGGATTGCGGCTAGCGGCTAGAGGATCATTACCCATGGGCGTAGCGGTCCGCCACCAAGCTATGTGGCAGATTTCTAGGGTTTTGCGGCTGGCGGACCGTTACCTCCTGGCGTGGCGGTTCGCCATGTGTACACGCATCATAATTTTATCCCATTAGTCACAGGACACGTGTCACATGCAGGTTGATTGCTTAATGACCAAGTAGCGGATCGTTAAAGGGATGGGTGGCGGTATAGTGTTTCTAGCGTAGAGGACCAAGCCTAGCGGACCTCTACTGAATAACCACCTGTAGCGGACCGTTAGGGTTTACCTTAGCGGTCCGCCATGGTCTAAAATCTCAAAATTTTCATTTTAAACCTTGGACTTTAGTAATTTAAATACAACTAGTCCTTGAGGTTCAAACCTTGGCATTTCTCGGATATTTTTGTGGCAGGTGTTACACTTTAATAGGTACGATGGTATTCCACCATTCGAGTGCTTGATCTTTAAATAAATTGGATGCATAGAGGACTTTATCCTCTTCAGCGCACTTACTTATTGCCAAAACTGATTCGGTCTTTTCTATCCAATGTAGCGCGACAATTCCACCTTCTTTACCTGCAAAATTGTATGGCTTGCAGGCCTGGAATGTCTTATATGTGCATCCCACCTTTCTGCTTTTCTTCTTTACATGGTGATAATTGATGTGTGTGAAAGTATATATATTTTTAATAAAGATTTCACACATATATGGGTTTTAAAAATGGTTTTCACTTATACTAAACCATACACAAAAGGCAAGTGTACCTATCGTGGGGTAATATAATAATGGTAAGAACCGAATATCAATCCGTGGACACGCTTGGTTTCAATGCTAACCTCGGTATGTGATTAGCCTTTTTGGGATTACAAGTTTGATGTTTTTCTTGGTTGTTTTAAAACGACTGACTTCTAAAATTAAATTAAAACGCTAAGATGGAAAGACTTTGGAGTTTTCAGTAAAAGAAGCTATCATCCTAATTTGGAATCCGCTTAAGTAACTGTGATGAATTATATGTCATGGAAAAATAGATTTGTGATTAAAGGAATTATGTTAAAGTGCAAGACTGAGTTAATCCTTGGTCTAGGAAGTTAACCTCGTAGTGATTAGGGAAGATGCTATGAATTATCTTTGCATAGCACCCACCTAATCACTAGTGAAGTAGGTTATAAAATTTAATCTTTCAACTTATAATTTCCAAAATAACTTTAGGTTAAACAAGAGAGTCAAGTCATTGTAAATTTAACATATTATTACTTTGAAAAATCATAACAATTATTGTAGATTTCTCGGACAAGATAAAAGGGACGCACACTTGAATGTTAATCTAAAAGGTGATTATGATTTCTAAGATTGTTTCTAATCTTTAGCCATGAATTTTTATGAAGACCGGTTGCTCGAATAAACATTAATTTTAAAGTTTTCTGCTTTAACATTTATAAATCTTTAATCGTTTTATCTTAACTTTCAAGTACGTGACTACCCATCAAAAGATTAACATAATATAACCATAACATTAACATAATAATTACCAATTCATAAATTCATCACAAGTTACTTAAAGCTTCATCAAATTAGGATGATATTAAGAGTTTAGCTCATAATGAGCTTGTTCATTACAACTAAATAGAAAGATAACATGAAATTCATAATAGGAATTAGGTAATCAAACCAAGAACCCGATGTGGGTGATGTTAATCAATCTCGAGCCTTCTCCAAGTGTTGAATGGATCTCCTTTTGCCTTCTTAGAACCTCCAAACATGTGATTTTCGAGAATTTTTCACCACAAGTCCATCCCTTTTTCTTCTTTCAAATGAGGCTTGAACTCCTATTTATAAGCTGAAACAGTGAGTTGGGCACGGCCCCATGTTGGTACTTGGTACCTCGGATTTTGTAGGCCAGTACATGCAGGAAAGTTGACCACGGCCCCGTGCTAGGTTGGGCATGAACCCGTGTTCCTCCCAAATAGGGGACAATCCTTTCTGATGCTCTTTTGTCTGATTGTGAGTGGAGCACGGGGGTGTGCTAGGTTGGGCACGACCCCGAGCTGGGCTTCTGGAGTTGTGTTTTTCTTCATTTTTCTCCTTGTTTTTGCTTGTTTGTTCCATCTTGGTCACTTTGCACCTGAGATTTCATTTTAGGAGAATTGAGTACTAAATCACAACAATTTGTTAGGGATTTGAGGATAATTGATGTGCAAATGGCATGAATTATATGAGTAATTTGGAGCACATCAAACATCCCCACACTTGAACCTTGCTTGTTCTCAAGTAATATTCTTTTGGATGGCAATACTAAACAAGCAAAGACTAAAAATAAACCAAAAGATAGATATGTTCTTGAAACGTTATGTAAGCAATTTAAATTATCCAAATATAAGCATTTAAAAATAAATGAAGTGAATTCCTAAACAAGCAGTGAGTCATCTTATGAAATTTTTCAACTTGTAAAAATTCACACTCCTCTCAAGGGTTCACACACACTTGGTTAAATATATGGAAAATATGTGTAGTGGTGTATGTAAAAACACTCAATTGCCTAATATGAAATGTGTGAAATCATATGCTTGTTAAGGGATCAAATCTCCACCAATTTTAGGAAATGCTTGCATAAATCAGAAGGTCTTTGATCGGGTTGTAATTTGGCTTGGGTTGAGGGTATGGATTATTTGGAAAAAGTGGCTAACAAGTTAAAGACTTCGTGTGACAATCTGGACTTTTCATGTTAACTCCGTTAAGAATTCTGTTATATATTCTGTTAAAACCTAACCCAGTTAACTCAATATTAAACCTCGGGGGCTGTTTCTGTCATAAATCGGTCTAGAATTCCAGGGACTAATCACGCCAAGCTTCAAAATTGGATTCGTTGACTCTCAAAGTCAAAATTTAAGAGAAATCAGTTATGTTGACTTTCAAAAGTCAAACTCGCAAGCCTTTGATCAAATTTGAATTCCATAACCGAAATTCGTCGGATTCTGTAACTGATATGCACGATCACTCCATTAACGACCATCATTGACACCTTAATCGCAACTTTAATTCGACATTTAACTCAATTTTGGGAATTAAGTCCAAAACCGTCGACCATTATCATATTCTCATCAAATTCATCGTTCCTATTATCATCCTCACAAATCAACACTCTGCACGCACGCGACAGACATTTCAGAAGCAATACCACCCGTCAATTTCACCGGAGTTGAAGCCGGAGCCGCCGGAGACCAAGCTTGCGCGAGTCAGAATTCCACTTAGTCGTACACCATCATTTCCGTATTCATTCTGGTAATTGTTTACATCCTTAGTTTCATTCCTGTCCATAGAACATAAGCCCTATCATTAACAGGGCTTACATTATCGAATTAAACAAGAACAGATTCAAGGGTTCTTACTCTTTCAGGTTTTAATCGAATCCTACTCTAAACCTGTTTTAAATCCAATTAATATACATGATTAGCTTCGCAATCCTCTATATAGCAAAAGCCCTATGTTTATTGAATCAAACATCATCGAATTGTGTAAGATCTGATAACTAGGGTTTGTTCTTAATCGGTTTTGGGGCTTTTGATCTGGAACACATCCTTAATGAAATTAAGTTACACCATCAGGTTCGCAATGTCCTAATCAGTAAAAGCCCCATGTTTTTATTAAGTTTTAACATCGAATTTGGCAGATTAAATTTGGTGTTCTTGTGTTAGGGTTTCGGTTTTCACAAACCTGATTTAACGATCCAAAACCATTTGATTTTGAAATTAAACTCATACTCAGGTTCGCCATGACTCGATTAACCAAACCCCTATGATCCTTTGTTGAATCGTGACTGAATCGGATGGTATTGGGACGGGTTTCGAACTGGTATGCATATGGGAGGGAAACCAATTAAAGTTGTATGTTAAAACCAATTGGAACCGGGTTTGTATGCGATACCCTAGCGGGCGGGAGTGGTTAAAGCTGTGTGCGTGTGTGGGAGAGACCCGGGTTCGAGACCGGGCTCCCACATTTTATTTTTGAGGCACTTTTGGTTATATTAAATTATTAAAAATCAAACCCTATATTATTATAATAATATATTAATGTGTTTTAGCCCGGAAAACCACCCGTATGCTCGGGTTTGGATTTATGTTCTATTTTCATTATTAATCCCACTTTTAAAAATAGTATACCTATATTGTTTTCAAGCCATAACCTCGTATAAAATAATATATTTATACCCGTGACTCCTACTATAAAATAATATATATTTTATATTATTTCGCCTCGTTTACTAGTTTCATGTAACGTTTTAAAATAATAAATAATGTAGTTATTTATAATATTTTACACTCGTTATTATCTTCAAATAAAATAATAAATTTATTATTTTATCGCATAATTAATTATTGTAATAATATATGTATTATATTATTTTCGTAAGACATTATATAATGACGAAATCGCTAGAATATAATTATTATATTATTTTGTTATCCGTCGCGTAACGTATACATCTTAATTATAATTAAAGAATTCTTATTCCCGTAGACACGTTCGTCTACTCTTAATCATTAGAGCTTTTCCTTAGGACGTTCAATCTTATGTGTTGTCGTCATAAATCTCAACTTGCCTCTAATTTATGTGTTTATGATTTTAGGGCATTCGTAAGTCGTTTGAGACTTACACTCGTGATTTCAACTTATCTCTTGTGTGATACTGCCTACGTTATTCAGGTGAGTTTTCACGACGCTTTTTACTGTTTTAAACTGGGGGAGAAAACATGTTGTAAATGCTTTTTGATTTTTGTAATTCATATATGATATCACTTGTATGACTATGCGTATACATTATCATTTAAGTCCTCACATCGGACCGTTAATATGAACATAGCGAGGTAATTTGAGTAGTACTACTGGGTTTGACAAACCTCACCCGCGTTAGTTGCGCTAACTCGATTGGAGGTCGAACGGGTGCAATATTGACCTAAACATGCACCATGATGGTGGAAGGCATATAAACAGTCAGCTGTCGGTTGCGAGCTCATTAGTTAACATGTTTATGGGTTAGCTACCTATTGATTTATATATTGAATGTACATTAATCTGTTAAACGCTTCTATAAACTGAAACCTGTGAACTCACCAACCTCGTGTTGACATTTTCTTACATATTTTTCTCAGGTCGCTTAAGATAAGGCACAGGTGCACACAATAGGACATGCATGGAAATTCTGCCTTTGATTTATGTTTTAATAAACTGTTTGGACTATTTTAATTTGTGTTTGGTTTGGACTTTTGGACTATTCTTTTGGGCGCGTGTGTTTTGCGCATTTACTTTCTTTACGCTTCCGTATTAACTCTGATTGATATGATATTTTTATTTGAGTCCCATGTAGAGTCGTTCAATGTAACTAATGTCTGAGATCCTGGTTCGTCACTTCCCAAACGGTAAAACTCAGTTAGTTGAAAATTAGGGGTGTGACAGATTGGTATCAGAGCCATTGGTTATAGAGAACTAGGATTGCATACTAGACTATAACCTCACACATTAGTTACATGTCATAAAAATTTGGATGTTTGGCACTTATATGTTATATTACAGGATCATGTCGTCAACTCCACCACCATCACCTAAGGCACCAAGACACGATGCACCTATCTTATCATCCCCGGAGCCCAAAAGGCGCCGGATTATTTCTAGTGATTATTCGGTTGATCAAGGTGAACCGAGTAGCGCGCAAGCAACAAATCCTGCTCATAATTAGAATGCATACCCGCAAATGATCCAAAGGTGGATCGAGATGGGAAATGTTCCATCACCCTACTTTGGTTCCGCTTCCTCATCATCTACTTTATGGAACAATCTTTTACAGATTTTGTATTTTACATGTCTAGGGAGTTGAGCATTGTGAAAGATGATACTGATGAGATACCTGATATTCTGCAGCGAGAGACTCAAATAGAGGAGAACAAGGTAGGAATTGAGCTTTTGACTGCTGAGCTAGTAGTGGCGGATCAGGTCTATAACGTTTTGGTGGATCGGGTGACACATTTGGAGACGACGGTAGACACCTCGAATTTTGAGGTAGGAGGGATTCTGGAGAGAGTGGCTAATCTGGAAGGCCAGCTGCAAGTAGCAAATCATGCTGCCGAAGGACTTCAAGAAAGAGTGACTCACTTAGAAGCCCAACTACAAGCAGCCCTATTTTTGGAAGACATTCCACTTTCGGACGACGAGGAAGAACCTTTCAAGGAGGAGCCCTTCGAGGATGAGCCCTTAGAGGAGGAGCCACCCGAGGAGGAACCGGTGGAGATCGATGATGCTAAATCATACGTTTCTTCCGATGACGAGGATGTTTGATGATCTTCCTATTCTATCTTTCTTTTTCATTCATGTTTTGCTTATGTTATTTCTCTTTTCAAACCTAGATGGGTAAGGTTGTTCCCATTCAATAAAAGCATGAGAAGTTTAATGTTTGAGTTATTTATTTTGTAGCCTTACAATTTATTTAATTTTCAAAATATTAGATGTTGTATTTCATTACTTGTGCATAAATAATGTTTAATATGCGATATATTTCTTATTGTTTGTATTTGTGAATGTGAAGAATCACGTCAGGAAGAGGACGTGGAGGTCGTGCTGGTGGCCGGGGTACCATTAACATGACAGCAGCGGAGCTAGCGGCACTAATCAACGATAGTGTGGCTGAGGCTCTAGCAGCATAGAATGCTGCAGGTAAATGCTTTAACTATTGACTAATGAGGTCAATTCATCTCTTCAAGTGCTTTTCCTAAGCTCTTTAATCCCAATCCTATGTTATTTCTAAATCTAGGCCAGCAAAACCAGCAGAATCAGCAACCAGCATGCACGTTTAAGACATTTATGGACTGTAAGCCCCACACCTTTAGTGGAGCTTAAGGAGCTGTCAGACTACTCCGGTGGTTCGAAAAGGTAGAATCGGTGATTGCCATGTGTAACTGCCCAGTGGCCAATCAGGTCAAGTTCGTCGCTGGAACTTTGGAGGGCCCGGCTCTCACGTGGTGGAACGCTCAGGTCCAGATGTTGGGTCTGGCCATGGAAAATGGACTCCCGTGGGAGGAGTTTAAGACGATGATGAAAGAGGAGTACTGTCCTCGTGATGAAATTCAGAAGTTGGAAGGTGAATTTTGGAACCTGAAAATGGAAGGTTCTGAAATTGAGCTGTATACCACACGCTCCCATGAACTCGCTACCATGTGCCCACATATGGCGACTCCAGATTACAAGAGAATTGAGCTGTATATTGGAGGTCTAGTGCCTCAGATTCAAATTATGGTTACTTCGTCCAACCCTACTACCATCCAGCAGACGATCAGACTGGCTCACAAGCTAACCGATCAGGCGGTGACTCAAGGGACTTTACCCCCGAGAGGTTCGGTCTCGAAACCCACCGACAATCATAAACGCAATTTTAATCACCACTCCAACACCCACTCCAACTCTCACACCAAAGGACACCAGTTCAATCAACCCCAGCAGCAGCAGTGAAAGTTTGAGCCTGCTAAGAATTTCAATCAGACGACCGTCTCAGGACAAAATCAAGGTAGTTATGCGAGGAGAGCCCCCAAGTACAACAAGTGCAATTACCACCATGTCGGTGCTTGTAACCGTTGTCAACGGTGTGGCAAGATGGCCCACGCTGCAAAAGATTGTAGAGTGGATCTACAGAAAAAGCAACCGTTCCGACCGCAAGGGTCCACAAGGGGATGTGTTCAATGCGGTAAGGAGGGACATATTCAGAGGGATTGTCCTCAGTTGAAGAGGGGTGGTAATGGAAATGGTAATGGCAATGGTAATGGTAATGGCAATGGTAACGGTAATGGCACTAATCAAGGCAACAATGGTAACAATAACAATCAAGGCAACAACAATGGTGGCAATAATGCCAATAATGGAGGGAATGGTGCGAAAGGACGAGTTTTCGTGCTAGGATATGGAGAAGCTCGTTATGATCATAATGTGGTCACCGGTAAGTTTCTCTTAAATGATTACATTGCTTCTGTTCTATTTGATACCGGTGCTGATAGGAGTTTTATATCTAAGAAGCTTAGTGATATGATAAAAGGAACTCCAACTCTGTTAGAAACTAAGTATATAATAGAGATAGCTGATGGCCAAATAATTGAAGCAACCCACGTTCTTAAGGGTTGTAAACTTGAGCTAGCTAGTCATAAACTAGATACTGACCTTATGCCGGTCACACTTGGTAGTTTTGATGTAATTGTCGGCATGGATTGGTTATCTAAAAACCAAGCTGAAATCATCTGTCGAGAGAAAATTGTTCGAATTCCTCTCCCGAGTGGAGAAACCCTTTCCGTTCAGGGCGAAAAGGTTGGTGCAGTCATGGGCATCATATCCTTTATGAAAGAACAGAAATGCCTTCGAAAAGGGCATACTGCTATTTTGGCTCTCGTTGGTGAGCAGCCATCAGAAGAGAAGAAAATTGAGGATATTCCCATCGTTCGTGATTTTCTGGAAGTATTTCCCAAAGATTTACCTGGTCTGCCACCACACCGTCAAGTCGAATTCCAAATCGATCTAGCAACCGGAGCGGCACCTATCGCTCTGGCACCTTACAGACTGGCACCTAGTGAATTGCAAGAGCTATCTACTCAGTTACAGGAATTGTTGGATAAAGGTTTCATCCGACCTAGCTCATCGCCATGTGGAGCCCCGATCCTGTTTGTCAAAAAGAAGGACGGGACTTTCCGTATGTGTATCGATTACCGTTAGCTAAATAAAGTCACAATCAAGAATAGTTATCCTTTGCCTCACATAGATGATCTCTTTGATCAACTCCAAGGATCCAGTTTCTTTTCCAAGATAGATCTTAGGTCCGGCTACCATCAATTGAGAGTCCGAGATGAAGATATCTGTAAAACTGCTTTCAAGACAAGATACGGCCACTATGAATTTATGGTCATGCATTTCGGATTAACCAACGCACCTGCGGTATTCATGGACCTCATGAACCGTGTGTGTAAGCCATACCTTGATCAATTTGTCATCGTTTTCATCGACGACATTCTCATTTATTCCAAGAACAAGGAGGAACATTTACATTTAATCCTTGAATTACTTAAAAAGGAGCAATTGTATGCTAAGTTTTCCAAGTGTGAATTTTAGATCCGGGAAGTTCAATTCTTAGGACATGTGGTTAACGAGAAAGGAATACATGTCGATCCATCAAAGATAGAAGCCATCAAGAATTGGGCAGCACCGACGACTCCGACTGAGGTGCGACAATTTCTGGGATTGGCTGGATACTATCGTCGATTCATCGAAGGATTTTCAAAAATTGCACAACCTCTCACTGCCTTAAATCAAAAGGGTAAGGCCTACAACTGGGGTGATAACCAAGAGTCAGCATTCCAACATCTTAAGCAGAAACTTACAGTGCACCTATTCTAGCTCTTCCGGAGGCAACAAATGATTTTGTGGTGTATTGTGATGCATCCATTTAGGGTCTGGGTTGAGTTCTAATGCAACGAGAAAAGGTGATCGCATACGTTTCACGTCAACTAAAAATTCACGAGAAAAACTACACCACTCATGACCTAGAGTTGGGAGCTGTAGTTTTCGCACTTAAGATATGGAGACACTATTTGTACGGTACCAAGTGCACCATCTACACCGATCACAAGAGTCTTCAGCATATCTTCAAACAGAAAGAGCTGAACATGAGACAACGTCATTGGGTCGAGCTCTTGAATGATTATGACTGTGCGATCTGGTATCACCCGAGTAAGGCTAACGTTGTAGCTGATGCCCTAAGTCGAAAGAAAACCAAGCCCAAACGAGTTCGAGCATTACAACTTACCATTCACCCCGGATTACCTGACAAAATTCGTAGTGCTCAAGTCGAAGCCTTAAAAGAAGAAAACCTACCGCTAGAAGGTACACGCGGTATGGAAGCATAACTCGAGGTCAAGTCTGACGGTATTCTCTATTTCACTGAACGAATATGGGTTCCAATCTTCAGAAATTTAAGGGAACTAGTCATGGATGAGGCTCATAAATCTCGTTACTCTATTCATCCAGGTTCCGACAAGATGTATCATGATCTAAAGGTGCTGTATTGGTGGCCAAGGATGAAGGCTGATATAGCCACCTATGTGAGCAAGTGCCTGACTTGTGCGAAGGTCAAAGTTGAATATCAAAAGCCTTCTGGTCTTCTCCAACAACCAGAGATTCCCATGTGGAAATGGGAACAAATATCCATGGACTTTATCACAAAATTGCCACGAACTCCTACCGGATGTGATACCATTTGGATAATAGTTCACCGTTTAACAAAGTCCGCTCACTTCTTAGCAATAAAGGAAACCGACAAAATGGACAATCTTACTCGTATTTATTTGAAAGAAGTAGTATCTTGGCACGGGGTGCCAATCTATATTAATTCAGATCGTGATGCACGATTCACCTCTTGTTTCTGGCAATCGTTACATAAAGCTTTAGGCACGCGTTTAGATATGAGCACAACATACCATCCTCAAACTGATGGCCAAACAGAATGTACTATTCAAACTCTGGAGGACATGCTACGAGCTTGTGTGATTGATTTCGGCAACACCTGGGAATCTCACCTACCGTTGGTGGAGTTCTCCTACAACAACAGTTATCACACTAGCATCAAGGCAGCTCCATTTGAAGCACTATATGGACGGAAATGTCGTTCTCCTATTTGTTGGGCTGAAGTTGGGGATAGTCAACTTACAGGTCCCGAGCTCGTACTTGAAACTTCTGAGAAAATCGTTCAAATTAGAAACCGTATGGCAGCAGCTCGTGATCGTCAAAAGAGCTATGCCGATAAGCGTCGTAAACCGTTAGAATTTCAAGTAGGAGATATGGTCTTATTAAAAGTCTCACCTTGGAAGGGTGTCATTCATTTTGGGAAACGAGGCAAATTGAATCCTCGTTATGTTGGACCATTCAAAATAGTGAAGAGAATTGGCCCAGTAGCGTATCAACTGGACCTACCTGAAGGACTTAGTGGTGTACACAATGTCTTTCACGTCTCAAACGTGAAGAAATGTCTGGCAGACGAGTCACTCGCGGTTCCTCTCGAGGAACGACACATTGATGAACATTTACGTTTCATCGAAGAACATATGGAAATTATGGATAGGGAAGTCAAAACGTTAAAATGCAGTAAAATCCCTATTGTTAGAGTCCGTTGGAAATCGAAACGTGGCCCGGAATTCACTTGGGAGCGCGAGGACCAGATGATGCGCAAGTATCCTCATATGTTCAAGCAATCCACTTCAAACTCTTAAGGTACTTTTTTAATTTTCGGTACGAAAATTCTTTCAACTAGGGGATGATATGATATCCCGAGAAATTTTTTTTATTGTTTAATTTTCGGGACGAAAATTCTTTCACCTAAGGGATAATGTGACAATCTGGACTTTTCATGTTAACTCCGTTAAGAATTCCGTTAAATACTCTGTTAAAACCTAACCCTGTTAACTCAATATTAAACCTCGGGGGCTGTTTCTGTCATAAATCGGTCTAGAATTCCAGGGACTAATCATGCCAAGCTTCAAAACTGGATTCGTTGACTCTCAAAGTCAAAATTTAAGAGAAATCAGTTATGTTGACTTTCAAAAGTCAAACTCGCAAGCCTTTGATCAAATTTGAATTCCATAACCGAAATTCGTCGGATTCTGTAACTGATATGCACGATCACTCCATTAACGACCATCATTGACACCTTAATCGCAACTTTAATTCGACATTTAACTCAATTTTGGGAATTAAGTCCAAAACCGTCGACCATTATCATATTCTCATCAAATTCATCGTTCCTATTATCATCCTCACAAATCAACACTCTGCACGCACGCGACAGACATTTCAGAAGCAATACCACCCGTCAATTTCACCGGAGTTGAAGCCGGAGCCGCCGGATACCAAGCCGTTATTATCTTCAAATAAAATAATAAATTTATTATTTTATCGCATAATTAATTATTGTAATAATATATGTATTATATTATTTTCGTAAGCCATTATATAATGACGAAATCGCTCGAATATAATTTTTATATTACTTTGTCATCCGTCGCGTAACGTATACATCTTAATTATAATTAAAGAATTCTTATTCCCGTAGACACGTTCGTCTACTCTTAATTATTAGAGCTTTTTCTTAGGACGTGCAATCTTACGTGTCGTCGTCATAAATCTCAACTTGTCTCTAATTTATGTGTTTATGATTTTAGGGCATTCGTAAGTCGTTTGAGACTTACACTCGTGATTCCAACTTATCTCTTGTGTGATACAGCCTACAATATTCAGGTGAGTTTTCACGGCCCCTTTTACTGTTTTAAACTGGGGGAGAAAACATGTTGTAAATGGTTTTTGATTTTTGTAATTCATATATGATATCACTTGTATGACTATGCGTATACATTATCCTTTAAGTCCTCACATCGGACCGTTAATATGAACATAGCGAGGTAATTTGAGTAGTACTACTGGGTTTGACAAACCTCACCCGCGTTAGTCGCGCTAACTCGATTGGAGGTCGAACGGGTGCAATATTGACATAAACATGCACAATGATGGTGGGAGGCATATAAACAGTCAGCTGTCGGTTACGAGCGCATTAGTTAACATGTTTATGGGTTAGCTACCTATTGATTTATATATTGAATGTACATTAATCTGTTAAACGCTTCTATAAACTGAAACCTGTGAACTCACCAACCTCGTGTTGACATTTTATTAAATGTTTTTCTCAGGTCGCTTAAGATAAGGCACAAGTGCACACAATAGGACATGCATGGAAATTCTGCCTTTGATTCATGTTTTAATAAACTGTTTGGACTATTTTAATTAGTGTTTGGTTTGGAATTTTGGACTATTCTTTTGGGCGCGTGTGTTTTGCGCATTTACTTTCTTTACGCTTCCGCATTAACTCTGATTGATATGATATTTTTATTTGAGTCCTATGTAGAGTCGTTTAATGTAATCAATGTCTGAGATCCTGGTTCGTCACTTCCCAAACGGTTAAACTCAGTTAGTTGAAAATTGGGGGTGTGACACTTCGGCCTTGGCTTATTTGAAAATTAAAAGAGAGCAAAAGAAGAAATCCCTATACAATACTCCAGGTTAGAAGGGATATAACTAACTCGAGGACTCGTTTAGGGTCAGATTGTCAAGACCAAATCTCGTCTTCAGAAACTTCACCTGCTCCTTGACTCTAAGATATACGTAGCTGTCTTTCCTTAAGGATCGTTAGGCTTGTAGCCTAATAGCACCCATTCTGATCAACTCCGTATACTTGAGTTGGGTTTCAGTTTGGTTTTTAATACATTTTCCTTCATGAGACCAATTTCCACAATTTGGGCACCTTTCGTATCGTTTTACCCTTCTTTTCATTGCACGTTTTGAAATTCCACAAAATGGCGGCACTTGCTCTTTCTTTCGCCATTTCTTCCTTGTTTCGAATGTTAATGCGAATATATTTTCTCGAATTTCCGGGGGAAGTCTCAGCTTTGCGTGGTGAAGGCATGAAAGCAAATTAAAATCAAAAGAATGCATCCCGCTCTTTTAGGTCTAACCGGTAAAAGACCAAATTTTTTTTAATTTTTTAATTTTTTTTAACAAGCCAAAAACCTCATCTTTAACTAAAATTGGTTTTGAAAAAGGCTTTTGGTTAAATGGTGTAAGTTGTTGGTAAGGACAATTGAAACGGTTAGGCTCGACGGGGCTAACTAAAGGTAATGTTTGGGTAGAGGATTTGAAAAGAAAAAGGTTGACAAGGTGGTTTTCCAAATGCCTAAATCATTTTTATGCAAAATTCCCATATGTGATCTCGAATTGTATACCCAAAACAAGTTCTAATTCACACAAATCATAAGACACACTCAAACATCCGCAAAAACGAAAGGAGATATGCTGTAAAGCTATTAAAGGCTAAAAAAAAATGCTCATGGAAACGGATATTGTTGGGTTGAAAGTGTATCATTTTATATGTTGATTGTTTCCTTGGATTTGTCATGCTTTAAGGATATAACTTCACAACTTAGTATATTTGGGTGTAGTAAATTAGTTGCCTTTTGAAAACATATATTTAATCTTTTGTTTTATCAAAAATGGTTTGTAGTTTTTGATTGTTCAATACTACAAAAATTAAAACTTAGAGTGAATTCTTGCAAATTTTTTTAATGGACAAGGCAAATTCAGTGTATCAACCCCCCTCCCCACACTTAAAGAATTAAGCAAACGTGGGATAAGGAAAACGAGAACTTCCCTGAATTTGGCGTGTCCCAAACGCATGGTCGATGCCCACAGCAGCCTGAATTGCACATCACAAAAGAGACATCGGTTTCAAAAGATTAATTACCAACAACTTCCAAAGTTAGAAATTTAAACTACTAGGCACACAAGAAAATATTGTCTAGAAACGGCACAAACAACGAATGCCTTATTGAAAACTAGAAAGTATGAGTTTGGGAAAATTGGGCACGGAACAGCCAGTGCAAGGGGTCCAAGATTGGACCTTGTTTTAAGGGTTTTGTGGTTCATCCTCATCTCCCCATTGGGAGCTCATTCTTCGCCTTAGGTAGGCGACATCCTCACAAACGTTGTCAACTCGCCCATATAGCTGATCCATACGACCGACGGTTGCTTCGGATAGCTCAAAAGATCTGCGGGCATAAGTAGAAGTGGTTTGAATAGCTTCATATAAGTCTAACATGGATGGAAATTCTAGTCCCTGGGATGAAGATGCACCGGAGTCAAAGTGTTGTTGTTGTGGGATTGGTTGGTTAAGTTCCATGATTATGTGATCGGGATCCTCGGGTGTAACATTTCCGATTTTTAGTATCTATATTTCAATTCAATGTAATGCATTTCAAACTCAATTCTAGTGCACTGTTTTGTTCCATTCGTACCATCAATTAAATACTACATTTCAATGCAAATCCGCAAATTTTACTAGGTTATATCCTACTAAACACTACATAAGTATCTACTTATACCAATATGTCAAAGGCTAAAGTTACAAGGCCTGATATTGAATCGTAACAAGAAACCCTATTAGGCACGGTCGCGCCTCGTTTTGGCACGGTCGGGCCGAGTGCTCTGACACGGTCGCGCGACTTGCTTTGGAACGATCGCGCCCGGTGCCTTGGCACGGTCGCGCCTCGTTTGGGCACGGTCGCGCCTAGTACCAGTTGAAACGTAAATGCAGTTTTAAACTTGAGATCGTTGATTGTCGTAACCGATATACGTTTCACTTTCATAGACAAAGAAACGAATATTATCAATTGTAACCATTAACAACAGAAAACCGATTCAAGAAAATCAAAACCTCCTCATTTGAAAATCCTCTCCTTTGAACATCGATCCTCCTATTCTGGAGTGAATTTCCCCCAACCAAACGCTACACGATTCTCCCAGAAGCTACTGAACCATTTGAAGCAGCCGGAATCGTAGCAGAAGAAGCCGGAAGCCAAGTTCACCGACGCCGGAACTCCTTTCTACCGTCCTCTATCAATTCGCTACTCTTCCGGGTAATTGAAACCTTTTTCTCACTCGTTTCAGTTCATGGATCAAAAGCCCCATATTAATTTGGGCTTTCATTATGGAAATCATCTCGAACTCGAAGCCACATTTACATTCAAAATAGTTTAATCGAATCCGGTCCTAAACACGTTTTAAATTCAATTAATCTTTACAAAAAGACTCGTAATAATCTATTGGGTGAAAACCCTATGATTTCCAACCCTGTTATTATAAAAAATTAGTCAAATCGTTCCTGATTTGGAACAGACGCGGTCGCGCTAATCATTTAGCGCGGTCGTGCCTCATGAGACACGGTCGTGCCGGCTTCCAGCGCGGTCGTGCCTCCTACTCAAACCCAATCATGCCCTTTGGCTAATCTCAGTCGTGTTTTAGAATCATAGACACGATCGTGTCTGGCCAAGGCACGGTCGTGCCTAATGATTTGGTTAGTTATGCCCTCTGTTTGATCAACACGGTCGCGCCCTGACTAGCACAGTCGCGCCCGTTGTTAGAGCACGATCGTGCCCTTCCAAGGCATGGTCGTGTGTAAGTTAGATTTTCTTGGCAGAATTATAATTTTTATATTTTTCAAACAATAGATATTTTTGATTTAATTTCAAAATAAAAATAGTTGATTTTTATAAAAAAATGTATTTAATTCTATTTAGAAAGATCAAATATTTAATCTTGTAATAAATAGAAAATTATTTATTTAAAGTTTATAAAATTAAATTTACATTTATTGTTAAACCTTAAAAAGTATTTTAATGGTTAAGTTATATATATTATAAATAAATAAAGAAATGGTTATTTATTTAATTTATACTTAAACAAAAACAATTATTTATTTATACTTACTTACAATTAATACTTACATTACTTTCATAAACAATAATTACTTATTTAATCAATTTCAAACCTTAACTCAAAATGTTCTAAAAATATTCTTTCAAACTTTATATTTAATTCAATACTTTCAATTACAAATCAATGACTTTTTACACAAGTTTAAATGCAACTTTAGACTTAAACTTTTGTGCACACTATTAATACAATATACATTACACCCTAGGTTAACTTGTGCATTCCAAGGATCAAATTTCAATCTAGTCTCCGGTGTTTAGCTACACCTTGAACCAAGTGAGTATACATAGCCCCTTTTACTCTTTTATATTTTTGGGGTGAAACATGAACACTACTCAAACTACTATTTACATTTACACAAACAACACAAGTACAAATCCTAATTACATTCATATGTGCAATTTGAGCTTTATGCCCGAGTGCTATGTGTGCTAACTACTTATGTGCAATCATTAACTATTCAAGCCGACGGTTTTCAATGATAGATCTATTGAGTCTGACAAACCCACCCAGGTAGGGTGATTGTTACCGACAACACAATTTTTGCATGCTAGTTACAAAGGTTTGATTGTACTTGGTTACACAATAGCTGCTCCCCATAAATGCCTTATTTTATCATGACATGTAAGGATTTTTTTATTTACAAACTATATGCTATCTATATACAAACCTGTGTATGCTCACCAACTTTTTAGTTGACCTTATTTTATTCATGTTTCAGGTACTAATGTGTGAGTTTGATCAAGATGTGCTACACATAGGCTTTGGACTTAGGTAATTTAAATAAAGAAGTTTATGTATTGCAATTATGTTTCTTTCTTGGATTTGGTTTTGTTTGAATATTTGAAATGAAATTTGACGATTAATATATTTCAATTTAGTCAACCTTGTGCTCATGAACAGTTTACATGTCCCGCCCCGATGATTCCGCCATCGGTCGGGGTGTGAGAGATTGGTATCAGAGCCTTGGTTATAGGGAACTAGGTTATTAGACACCCTTGACCTAAACTATAACTTTAGTACACCCACTTATGCCATGCTTCATGATTTTGTGATATGTGCTACATGCTATGTGTTACATGCTATGTGCTACATGTTTTCTATGATTGATTATTATTCCATTTTTGATGCCTTACTTGTTAAATTTTTTTTTATGACTTATTAGACTATACTTAAATAATAAATTAAATAAACAATATCCCTACCCTTACCCTAAGCCTCATAACCTTCTTATCTACTTCTCTATCACCATCCTCTTAGCATGTGGAAACTCCATGGATCTAAAACTATAAAAAAAATTTCTTTTTATACCCTCGTTAAGGTTTTTAAACTTTGCTAATTATTCGAGGACACGTGCAATCTGGAAGAGTGACACCTGTATTCTGGGTTTTCTGTCTAGGAAAGCATTTCGCATAAATCCCAATCAACCGAGGGACCCGTATGCTTTCCTGGGATGTGTGTTTACTATAGGCTAAAGCATGTCTCCTTGAAAATTATATGAGTTTAATTAACCTTAATGTGTCATAGTATTCGAGTGATTATATCACTATATGAGTACAATCTAAACTATGATTAACTATTTTATTTCATTACCTTGTCCTTTTAATTCAAGCAATTCTCATAAGTTCTCACATCTTTTCTTGTCTTATGAAAATCTGTAGAATGCCTCCTCGTCGTGCTCCCGTGGCCAACACCAACACCGACATTGCTACCATCCTTACACAACTCGTAACTCAACTCACTCAAGCTAATGGTGCCGCCAATGGTAACCATGGTGGTAATGGTGGAAATGGTGGTGTCAACCTATCTCAATGCACCTTCAAGCATTTCAACTCATGTAATTCCCTCAAGTTTTATGATACCGAAGGAGCTACCAGACTTCTTCAATGGTTTGAAAGTATTGAGAATACCTTTCTCAATAGTGACTGCCCCGATAACCTTCGTTTTCGTCACGCCACAAGTGTCTTACAAAAACAGGCACTCACGTGGTGGAATGGGGAAAAGAGAAATAGAGGTGTGGATGTGGCAATGGCCTTACCTTGGGATGAGGTTAAAAGGCTAATGACCGAGGAATTCTGTCCTCGAAATGAAGTAAAGAAACTTGAAGTTGAATTTTGGGATCTTGCCCAAGATAGTGGTGAGAGCTTGGCATATACAACTCGGTTCCATGAGTTGAGTCTTCTTATGCCCCATATGGTCACGCCTTTATCCCGCTGCATTGAAAAGTATATTGGTGGACTACCTAGACAAATTCAAGATACTGTCTTAGGTAGAAATCCCGCCACACTTGAAGATGCTATCCGTTTATCCGCTACCTTAACCGATAATCATGTGAAAGCGGGGACTCTTACTAAAAAGGGCGCAAAGAATGTTTCCGACACCGCAACTCCTCCTACCCACAACAAAGAAGCCACAACTGAACCCTCCCGACATAATAAGAAAAGAAAGGCTAGGAACTATGCTATGGTCACTCCTGCTATGCCTACTAACCAAGTTGTTCCTATGGTTCATGCACCAGCCAAAAAGCCATATGTTGGGATCTACCCACTCTGTGCCACATGCAACTGTCATCATCCTCAAAACATCCCATGTCGCCTTTGCACTTATTGTGGGAAATATGGCCATACGGTCAATGTGTGTAGGGATAAAGCCCTTGCGGGACAAGTCAACCCACCAACCCGAACCAATCAACAAGTGGCTAATCAAGGTGTTCATGCTATAGCAAATGGGCGTGCATGTTTTGAATGTGGTGACCCAAATCACTTCCGTGATTAGTGCCCAAGGTTGATCAATGCTAGACAAGGCGGAGCTCGTGGGCGTGCTTTCAATATAAACGCCAATGAAGCTCAAGCCAACAATGATGTTGTCAACGGTACGTTCCTTGTTAATAGTCAATATGACTCCATTCTATTTGATACCGGTGCCGATAAAAGTTTTGTGTCACTTTATTTTGAACCTTTACTTGCAAAGACACAATCCCAATTAGAGAAAACCTTCACTGTCGAAGTAGCAAATGGTGATTCACTTACAATTGAGTCTATTATCTATGACTGTTCTCTAGAACTTAATGAACATACATTCCCAATCAATCTTGTACCAATGCCACTAGGAAGTTTTGATATCATCATAGGCATGGATTGGCTATCAAATCATCTTGCCGAAGTCATCTGTTTCGAGAAGTGCATCCGAATACCTCTACCTTCGGGAGAAACCTTAAGAGTCTTTGGTGAAAAGCCTTGTAAAGGACTTAAATTAATGTCATGCACTATCGCTCAAAAGTACTTACGAAAGAAGTACGTAGCCTTCTTAACTCATATTGTTCAAAAGGATGTCAAAGAGAAGAGTATACAAGACATACCTATAATTCAGGATTTTCCCGAAGTATTTCCCGAAGATCTATCCGGTCTTCCACCCGTTCGTCAAGTAGAATTTCGCATTTATTTTGTGGCTAGAGCTCCTTACCGTCTTGCACCTTCTGAAATGCAAGAACTTGCAAGTCAACTCCAAGAGCTCTCCGACAAGGGATTCATTCGTCCAAGTCATTCACCGTGGGGTGCACCCGTCTTATTCGTCAAAAAGAAGGATGGATCATTTCGCATGTGTATTGACTATCGCGAACTCAACAAGCTTACCATCAAAAACCGTTATCATTTGCCTAGAATTGATGACCTCTTTAATCAACTTCAAGGTTCTACTTGCTTCTCGAAGATTGACCTTCGATCTGGTTATCACCAACTCCGTGTACAAGAGGAGGATATTCCAAAGACTGCCTTTTGAACAAGGTATGGTCACTATGAGTTCATGGTCATGCCTTTTGGGCTAACCAATGCACCCGTAGTTTTCATGGACCTCATGAATCGTGTGTGCAAACCGTACCTTGATAAATTTGTGATTGTCTTTATCGATGACATCTTAATCTACTCCAAGACTAAAGCCGACCATGAGCAACATCTTAGGATGGTTTTGGATCTCTTGAGGAAGGAACAACTATATGCCAAGTTCTCCAAATGTAAATTTTGGCCGAAAGAAGTTCAATTTCTTGGTCATATCGTCAATGACAAGGGTATTCATGTTGACCCTACTAAGATCAAAACGGTTAAGAATTGGAATGCCCCGAAGACTCCCACTGAAGTTCGTTCATTTCTTGGTCTTGTGGGATATTACCGTCGTTTCATCTCAACCTTCTCTAAGATTGCTGTCCCTCTTACTGCCTTGACCCACAAGGGTAAAAATTATGAATGGGGACCAAAACAAGAAGAAGCTTTCCAAACTCTCAAGCAAAAGTTATGCAATGCTCCTATCTTGACTCTCCCTGATGGGAATGATGATCTAGTTGTCTGCTGTGATGCTTCTAACCAAGGTCTCGGTTGTTTCCTCATGCAATGAGGCAAAGTAATCGCCTACGCATCAAGACAACTCAAGATTCACGAGAAGAATTATACGACTCACGATCTCGAGTTGGGTACGGTCGTATTCGCATTGAAGATTTGGAGACATTACCTCTATGACACAAAATGTGTGGTGTTCACTGACCACAAAAGTCTTCAACATATCTTCAATAAAAAAGAACTCAATATGAGGCAACGACGTTGGGTTGAACTCCTTAACAACTATGAATGCGAGATTCGTTATCATCCCGGCAAAGCGAATGTTGTAGCCGACGCTTTGAGTCGAAAGGACCACGTTATGCTTCATTGTGCCCGAATTCAAACCGACATTCAAAATCGCATCTTAGAAGCTCAACACGTCTCAGTCACCGAAGGTAACATGTACGAAGAAATGTCGTGTGGTGTTGAACTTCTGCTTGAATCAAAACCCAATGGCTTACTTTATTATTTGAACCGTATTTGGATTCCCGATCGCGATGATCTCCGTGCATTTCTTATGAACGAGGCTCACAAGACTCGTTATTCTATTCATCCTGGTACGGATAAAATGTACCAAGAACTTCGCCAACAATATTGGTGGCCCGGTATGAAAAAGGACATTGCTCTCTATGTTGCCAAATGTCTAACGTGTTCCAAAGTCAAAGCCGAACACCAACGTCCTTCCAGATTACTTGAATAACCGGAAATTCCCGTGTGGAAATGGGAGAACTTAGCCATGGATTTTATTACCAAAATCCCTCGCAGCTCGAGTGGTTATGATAGCATTTGGGTGATCATTGATCGTTTCACCAAATCTGCTCATTTCTTGCCCATCCGTGAAGACTATCGGGTTTAGAAACTAGCCCGAATTTACATTGATGAAATTGTGAGCCGTCACGGTGTTCCCTTAAACATAATCTCCGATAGAGATGCTCGGTTCACATCTCGGTTTTGGCAATCTCTCCAAACTGCTCTTGGTACACGATTGGATTTGAGCACGGCCTACCATCCCCAAACTGATGGTCAGACCGAGCGAACAATCCAAACTCTTAAGGATAAGCTTAGAGCTTGTGTAATTGATTTTGGTGGCAATTGGGATTCACATCTATCCCTAATCGAGTTCTCTTACAATAATAGCTACCACACGAGTATCAACATGGCTCCATTTGAAGCTCTCTATGGTCGCAAGTGTCGTTCTCCTATCTGTTGGAACGAGATTGGTGAAGCACAAATCATCGGTCCCGAGTTAATTCAAGAAACATCCGACAAGATTATTCAAATCCGTGACAACATTCGAGTAGCGAGAAGTCGACAAAATAGTTATACCGACAAACGACGAAAACCCTTGGAATTCCAAGTCGGTGACCTTGTTCTTCTAAAGGTGTCGCCGTGGAAGGGTGTGATCCATTTTGGAAAGAAAGGCAAATTATCACCTCGCTATGTTGGTCCATTCAAGATCCTTGAAAGGATTGGGAAAGTGGCTTAAAACTCGACTTACCTCCATCTCTTGGCAATGTGCATCCTACATTTCATGTATCTAATCTGAAGAAATGTCTCGCTGATGAGAATCTCCATATACCGCTTGATGACGTGCGCATTGATGAAACGATGCACTTCGTTGAGAGACCGGTAGAAATCATGGATCGTGAAATCAAACAGCTCAAGCGAAGTCGTATTCCTATTGTCAAAGTTCGTTGGGAATCTAAGCGTGGTCCTGAATTTACTTGGGAACGAGAGGACCAAATGAAGCTCAAGTACCCCCATCTATTTATTGATGCCGTCGCTTCTTCTAGCTAAATTTCGGGACGGAATTCCCGCAACATGGGGAGACTGTAACATTTCCGATTTTTAGTATCCATATTTCAATTCAATGTAATGCATTTCAAACTCAATTCTAGTGCACTGTTTTGTTCCATTCGTACCATCAATTAAATACTACATTTCAATACAAATTCGCAAATTTTACTCGGTTATATCCTACTAAACACTACATAAGTATCTACTTATACCAATATGTCAAAGACTAAAGTTACAAGGCCTGATGTTGAATCGTAACAAGAAACCCTATTAGGCACGGTCGCGCCGAGTGCTTTGGCACGGTCGTGCTACATGCTTTGGAACGATCGCGCCCGGTGCCTTGGCACGGTCGCGCCTCGTTTGGGCACGGTCGCGCCTAGTACCGGTTGAAACGTAAATGCAGTTTTAAACTTGAGATCGTTGATTGTCGTAACCGATATACGTTTCACTTTCATAGACAAAGAAACGAATATTATCAATTGTAACCATTAACAACAGAAAACCGATTTAAGAAAATCAAAACCTCCTCATTTGAAAATCCTCTCCTTTGAACATCGATCCTCCTATTCTGGAGTGAATTTCCCCCAACCAAACGCTACACGATTCTCCCAGAAGCTACTGAACCATTTGAAGCAGCCGGAATCGTAGCAGAAGACGCCGGAAGCCAAGTTCACCGACGCCGGAACTCCTTTCTACCGTCCTCTATCAATTCGCTACTCTTCCGGGTAATTGAAACCTTTTTCTCACTCGTTTCAGTTCATGGATCAAAAGCCCCATATTAATTTGGGCTTTCATTATGGAAATCATCTCGAACTCGAAGCCACATTTACATTCAAAATAGTTTAATCGAATCCGGTCCTAAACATGTTTTAAATTCAATTAATCTATACAAAAAGACTCGTAATAATCTATTGGGTGAAAGCCCTATGATTTCCAACCCTGTTATTATAAAAAATTAGTCAAATCGTTCCTGATTTGGAACAGACGCGGTCGCGCTAATCATCTAGCGCGGTCGTGCCTCATGAGACACGGTCGTGCCGGCTTCCAGCGCGGTCGTGCCTCCTACTCAAACCCAATCATGCCCTTTGGCTAATCTCAGTCGTGTTTTAGAATCATAGACACGATTGTGTCTGGCCAAGGCACGGTCGTGCCTAATGATTTGGTTAGTTATGCCCTCTGTTTGATCAACACGGTCGCGCCCTAACTAGCACAATCGCGCTCGTTGTTAGAGCACGATCGTGTGTAAGTTAGATTTTCTTGGCAGAATTATAATTTTTATATTTTTCAAACAATAGATATTTCCGATTTAATTTCAAAATAAAAATAGTTGATTTTTATAAAAATGCATTTAATTCTATTTAGAAAGATCAAATATTTAATCTTGTAATAAATAGAAAATTATTTACTTAAAGTTTATAAAATTAAATTTACATTTATTGTTAAACCTTAAAAATTATTTTAATGATTAAGTTACATATATTATAAATATATAAATAAAGAAATGGTTATTTATTTAATTTATATTTAAACAAAAATAATTATTTATTTATACTTACTTACAATTAATACTTACATTACTTTCATAAACAATAATTACTTATTTAATCAATTTCAAACCTTAACTCAAAATGTTCTAAAATATTCTTTCAAACTTTATATTTTATTAAATACTTTCAATTACAAATCAATGACTTTTTACACAAGTCCAAATGCAACTTTAGACTTAAACTTTTGTGCACACTATTAATACAATATACATAACACCCTAGGTTAACTTGTGCATTCCAAGGATCAAATTTCAATCTAGTCTCCCGTGTTTAGCTACACCTTGAACCAAGTGAGTATACATAGCCCCTTTTACTCTTTTACATTTTTGGGGTGAAACATGAACACTACTCAAACTACTGTTTACATTTACACAAACAACACAAGTACAAATCCTAATTACATTCATGTGTGCAATTTGAGCTTTATGCTCGAGTGCTATGTGTGCTAACTTTTGTGAACACTTATGTGCAATCATTAACTATTCAAGCCGACGGTTTTCAATGATAGATCTATTGAGTCTGACAAACCCACCCAGGTAGGGTGATTGTTACCGACAACACAATTTTTGCATGCTAGTTACAAAGGTTTGATTGTACTTGGTTACACAATAGCTGCTCCCCCTAAATGCCTTATTTTATCATGACATGTAAGGATTTGTTTATTTACAAACTATATGCTATCTATATACAAACCTGTGTATGCTCACCAACTTTTTAGTTGACCTTATTTTATTCATGTTTCAGGTACTAATGTGTGAGTTTGATCAAGATGTGCTACACATAGGCTTTGGACTTAGCTAATTTAAATAAAGAAGTTTATGTATTGCAATTATGTTTCTTTCTTGGATTTGGTTTTGTTTGAATATTTGAAATGAAATTTGACGATTAATATATTTTAATTTCGTCAACCTTGTGATCATGAACAGTCTACATGTCCCGCCCCGATGATTCCGCCATCGGTCGGGGTGTGACATCGGGGTCCTAAACCTATCCTCTAGAGTCCTGAAAGCGGACTCGGCCATCTGGGAGGCGGGTCACCATGTTCATGCTCTCACAAATGCCAAGATCAAGACGTCCTAGGCCAACACCAGCGGAACCATTGGTGTTGACTCCATAACTCTCGTAAATTTGGACGATCCAACTTCCCCCAAACAATGGGGTTGCAGAACTTGAAATTGCATTTTTAGCAAAAAGGGTGCAGAATAAATAAGAAATGTTGCAAGGCTGGTGGTTGACCATGGTATACAGGATAAACAAATCCCTTAAATTCACCACGCCTTCACTTTGACCTCTTGTAGTGACAGACTGACTGATGAGCCTGTGGATGTATCTGTGAAGTGGGTCCTTGAGCCTGCTGCTCTTGGTTCGGCTTGGTCTATATGTGCCAAGTCCTATTTGGCCCCATAACTCATGTCGGGTTACACCAATGGTTGGGTGTTGCCGGTACTCTTCGTCAGGAAAGGTGTGGTATACCTAAATTGGCTCCGACATTCGGCCTCGCATCTCCTGTTGAATCTTAAGTAGAGGTGATCCATGTTTCTGAAATACAATCCTTCAAGTTAAGTCAAACAGAAAACATAATTAAGAAAATTCTACAGTACATTAGGTTGGACACGTGGGCGTGCTGGTTTGGGCACGGCCCCGTGTTGGGTTGTCCGGAACAGATTCTCCAGTTTAGGGTTTGTTTGGTTACAGGGCCAAAAACTTGCAGCACGGGGGCGGGCCAGGGTGGCACGGGGCCTTGCTCAGCTACTATCTTTGAGTTTTACCTTTTAAACCGTGTTATTTCCTACCCAAACATCAATTTCTTATTATACTTGCAAAAACCTGTAATTTCTTCAAAGATTTGATGGTTTCTAAACAAAAATTCACTAGGTTTTGTTTCAAATGGGTTGATGATTTAAAGTTTAAACAAGAATGATGCTAAGGATTCAACCATGTCATGTTATTCTTCCGAAATTGAACATCTAAGACCAAAATTTATACAAGACTATGGTTTATGTTTTTGCACAACCCTAGCCCCAAATCATGACTAAAGATCAAAAAACTATATACATAAAAATCATCTAAACATACCTTGATTCTTGAATAGGATAAGCAAATGAAGAAATTGATGGATTACACTTTGAAATTGGAATTCTAGAGAGAAAATCGAGTGGGTAGCAAGTTGCAAATGATGGATGTGATAAGGGTTTGTCATAAAAATCTACAAAAGGCTGTTTTTCTGACGACTGGGTAGGGCACGGGGGCATGCTGAGTTGGGCACGGGGCCGTGTCAGACCCACTGATCAATTTTTTTTAATCCAGTAATTCCTTAAAACATGTTTTTCAAGTTTACCCATTCAATTAGTCCGGTAAGTTAGTTCCTAGGGCAATCAAGTCACACACATAAACATTACTTTTCAATTAAAACCAAGAGTTACAATATAAGCCGAGAGTCTTGTGATGCAAAATAAGACTCTTGAAACACGACGACAAGAGTTTTATGCATAGGTAGTTAAATTAGAAGTTGGTAATCTAATCGTGACTAGGTTTCGGTCTATAACCTAATTCCTAAATCAATTACACATCTAGACATGTCGAAACGTGCTCCACTAAAAACACACTCGATTCTAAAAGAAACCTCCCAACATCTCATGGTGAGATGATGGGAGCGGGTAGTGCGAAGTGCGGTTGCTTAGTTCCGCAAGTTGACGATTCATCGCAGCGAGTTCTTCACTCATTTGTTGCACCTTGTCGGTCAACTGAAGAAGGCGTTGATCCGCAAGAATGTTCATTTCGGTTAATTCTTTGATCAGAACATGAAGCTTGAGGACTACATCATTGACTGTCGGTTCTCTTGTCTCGGACCTTGGTTTCTTAGCTGGCACCCAGTTGGTACTTCCATCAGATGATATTTTCATTGCGAAGTGGATTTAGAAATGTCTGGAATTAGCAACAATGTTTCCATCTTAAATACTGACCAGAAGGGCTTAGCACGGCCCCGTGCTGACGCCAGCCTTTAAGGTTTCAGACTGCAACAGTACGGTGTTGTTAGCGAAGATCGTGGTAGGATTTTTTTTTACCAAGCACGGGGGCGTGCTGGACTGGGCACGGCCCCGTGTTGATTGCCAGACTCAAAATTCAAATAAAACCTATGACACTTATTTACAATTGCCATGTTTTGATGACGGGTCTTTGGCTAGACCCTTCCCCACACTTAGTTTCTTTTGGGTGTGGAGGCGTAAATCCTCCTTGACTGGTTTAATTGATCCGTTGGTGTACAACTTTAAACGATGACCATTGACCTTGAAAATCCGTCCGTTACCGTGTTCAACCTCAATAGCACCATATGGAAATACTTTCTTGACTGTATATGGTCCAAACCATCGAGACTTGAGTTTTCCAGGGAATAGACGAAGACGAGAATTATATAATAGAACTTGATCTCCCACTTGGAATTGCTTATCGTTATTTAAGCGGGAATCATGCAATCTTTTTGTTCGCTCCTTGTAGAGTTGTGAGTTTTCGTACGCTTGTTCCCTTAATTCCTCGAGTTCACAGATTTGCACAAACCTATTTTGACCTGCGAGGGTTTGATCCAGATTGGCTGTTTTCAAAGCCCAGAAAGCCTTGTGCTCGAGTTCAACCGGAAGATGACATGCTTTCCAATACACAATTTTGAAAGGTGTAGTGCCGATGGGAGTCTTATAGGCCGTGCGAAAGGCCCATAAAGCATCGTCAAGCTTTTCAGACCGGTCCTTTCGGTTATGATTGACAGTTTTCTCAAGAATTCTCTTGATACCTCGATTAGTGACTTCAACTTGGCTACTTGTTTGTGGGTGTTATGGAATTGAAAAACGATGGTGGACGCCATATCGGGCTAATGCCTTTTCGAGCTAGGCGTTGCAGAAATGCGTCCGTCGATCACTAATGAGAGCTTTTGGGGTACCGAAACGAGTGAACAGTTTCTTCAAGAATTTGACAACACTCATTGCATCGTTAGTGGGTAAGGCTAGAGCTTCAGCCCATTTAGAGATATAGTCAACCACCACTAAGATGTATCGATTTCCTAAGGAGGTTGGGAATGGTCCCATGAAATCAATTCCCCAAACATAAAAAATTTCACAGACTTGAATGGGTCTTTGAGGCATATCGTCGTGTGATGAGATATTGCTTGCCCTTTGGCAGGCATCACACTTGCGCACCATGAAATGAGCGTCCGAATGGATAGTAGGCCAAAAGACACCGGCATCGAATACTTTCCTTGCGGTCGGGGTTGCTCCATGGTGTCCGTCGGTGGGACCTTCGTGACTGTGCTATAAAATTTCATGTGCTTCATTTCCATGTACATATCGACGGACGAGCTGGTAGGCACCAACTCGGAACAAGTAAGGATCTTCCCAGTGGTAATGTTTGACATCGGAAAAGCATTTATTTCTTTGTTGATGAGTCATTCCCTTAAGGACGACGCCACTTGCAAGATAGTTGGCAAAGTCGGCGAACCAGGGGTGATCTTCAATTGTTGTATCTATGCTCATCAGGAATTCATGTGGAAAGTTATCATTGATGTCTACCTTCATGTTTTCTGTTGAGGATGGACAATCGAGACGTGAAAGATGATCTGCTGCAACATTCTCTGCCCCCCTCTTATCGCAGATCTTGATATCGAATTCCTGCAATAAGAGTGTCCACCGAATCAGCCTGGGCTTTGCATCTTGTTTATTAAACAAATAACGAAGTGCTGCATGATCCGCGTAAATGGTGGTTTTAGAAAGAACGAAATACGAACGAAACTTATCGAATGCAAAAACTACTTCTAAGAGTTCCTTTTCGGTGGTGGTGTAGTTTTCTTAGGCATCGTTCAATGTTTTACTTGCATAGTAGATTAGATGGAAGTGTTTCTTCTTTCGCTGTCCTAAAACAGTCCCTATCATGAAATCGCTCGCATAACACATTAGTTCAAATGGTAGGGTCCAATCAGGGGCGTTAACAAGTTTTTCTTTGAGCAGTTCGAATGCCTTAAGGCATTCATCAGAGAATACGAAAACAACATCTTTTTCCAGGAGTTGGGTCATAGGACGAGCTATTTTTGAAAAGTCCTTGATGAATCATCGGTAGAAACCGGCATGACCTAGAAAACTCCTAATCGATTTTACGGAAGTTGGAGGTGGAAGTTTTGAGATGGTATCTATCTTGGATCTATCAACCTCCAACACTGCTTGTGAAATTTTATGACCTAGCACTATGCCTTTTGTCACCATAAAGTGATTTCTCCCAGTTTAAAGCAAGGTTGGCATCCTCATATCTGGCCAACATTTTCTCCAAATTATTCAGACAGTGCTCATAAGAGTTACTGAATATTGAAAAATCGTCCATGAATACTTCCATGGAGTCTTTGATCATGTCATGAAAGATAGCTATCATACATCGTTGGAATGTTACTGGTGCGTTGCATAAACCGAAGGGCATGCGTCGGTAAGCAAACGTTCCATAAGGACATGTGAATGTTGTCTTTTCTTGACCCTCAGGAGCGATTGGCATCTGGAAGTAACCGGAGAAACCATCCAGGAAACAGTAGTACGTTTTCCCAGAAAGTCTTTCTAACATTTGATCTATGAAGGGAAGAGGGAAATGATCCTTTCGGGAGGCATCATTTAATTTTCGATAGTCAATACAGACCCTCCATCCGGTCACAGTACGAGTAGGAATGAGTTCATTTTTGTCATTTGCTACTACTGTCATTCCTCCTTTCTTTGGAACAACTTGCACAGGACTGACCCATGGTGAGTCAAAGATGGTGTAAATCAAACTGGCATCTAACAACTTTATGACTTCTTTCTTTACGACTTCTTGCATGCTGGGATTTAACCGGCATTGATGTTGGACGACTGGTTTGAAATTGTCTTCCATTAAGATCTTATGGGTGCAAAAGGATGGATTAATTCCTTTGATATCCATAATCTTCCCTGCTATGGCCTTCTTGTGTTCCTTGAGAACCTTAAGCAGTTTAGCCTTCTCATTACCCGTTAAGCTGGACGAGATGATTACCAGAAGCTGAGATTTTTCTCCCAAGAAAGCGTATTCGAGATGTGATGGAAGCTCTTTTAGATCCAGAACAGGCGGTTCCTCGATAGAGGGTTTTACCTTTGTTTCTAAGTCTCGGTTGATGACTTCACATGCTGGATTGGAGCTAGAGTCTTTTTTCACTTTCTATATTCAGAACTTCTCTCGTCACACAATTGTTATCCAGAAATGATTCCTCAATTAATTGTGTGTTGCATGCTTCTTCCTCTCTATTTTACGCAATTGACAATTGATTATGGAATCACAAATGTCAATGAAATAGAGGGAGTCATCATGATGTTGTGGATGTTTTATGGATTGTCCAACGTCGAAGGTGATTTCTTCATTATCTACCCTCAAGGTGAGTTTTCCTGTGCACACGTCTATGAGGGCTTTGGCAGTGGCAAAAAATGGTCGTCCAAGAATAAGGGGAACGTTTTTGTCCTCTTCCATGTCCAAGATTACAAATAGGGATTTTTAAACCCACCCTAAAACATTAAAAATAGGTGAGTTTTCCTGTGCACACGTCTATGAGTATGCACACCACCCTAAAACATTAAAAATAGGGATTTTTAAACCCACCTGACTTCTTAAAGATTAACTCACTCAGCAAGAACTTCAAGCTAGGTGGAGGCTAAAGGATCTGTTAAGAGTCACGAACTAGACAAATTAACACCAAGTCATTCTGTCCGAAAACTCTATGTTCGAAATCTATTTCGATCGAAATCTAATTCGATCAAAATCTTCTTCGACCGAAAACTAGTCATATGAAAAGTCTTACTTCCCATAATATTTTCGTTCGAAAACATTCTGTCCAAAAACTATTTCGGTCAAAATCTTTTTCGACCAAAATATTTTTCCTTTGAAATCGTTTACTTCTGAAACTATTTTGGTCGAAATCTTTTTCGACTAAAAACCATATCAATCTGACATATTCTGTTCGAAAATTGTCTATGCCCGAAAATACTTTTCGGACGGCCAGAGTTTTCAAACCATTCAACGAGATTTCGGACGATTCATATGTTCTTGGCCAAAATCGTCGTTTATGATTCCGGTTTGAATCTTTTTACATCCAAAACATTTGTTTAGCTTCCATGAAGCTAGATCTATGATTTTTAAGCCGTTTTACACGTAAAAATCCTGACTTTTGATTAAAACCCATATAAAACCCTAAACCCCATTTTCAATCCAAAAACTCAGATCTGGAAGCGTTTCGTTACCTGTTTTCCGCTTGTTTCTCCTTCTCCAATCGACACAAAGCTCCAGCAATGATCTCGGGCCAAGGTGACGGAATTCGGATGCGGGTTTTGGAGCTTTCTCTCTCTAAGATGGAATAATGAAGATGATGGAGAAGTGGGGAAAGTGAGGAGGGTTTTTACCCCCTCCCTTGTGCCTCTTAAGGCCGGCTCACACCAAGCCCACGATCCGTTTCGTTTCCTTGTTACTTGTCGTCTTTCATTTATTCTTTTCTTTATTTTCTTCAGGGTGTTACAATACAGGAGGTCTCGGTGGTGCATAATATACCACCGCAGGGTGAACCTGAGCCGCTGCCTCAGCATCCACGCCATGTCTGCCGAGCTGTGAGGCTGTCTGCAGCCACACATGCCTTGCTTAACGAGCTTGCTCAGGAGTCACAGTGTCAGGGTTGTCAGATCGACCGGGTCGAGGACATCCTGATGTTGCTGGTTGAACGCGAGATCAATCGGTCACGAGCCGCCGGCATCGAGCCTCCACCACTACCACTACCACTTCCAGGCCAGTATCCGGATCCTAGCCCGACATAGTCGTGGTCGTTCGCTGTTTTTTTGTATTTTACATTCAATTGTATTTTTGTTTTGTATGTACAAGCTGATATTATTTATATGTACAGATTCTGTTATTTATGTCTATAATGTTTGTTTATATGTTTAGTTTGTTTGGTTGTTTATGTATCATACGAAAGTTTAGTTTCCTTTAATTAATAAAGTTATTATTTTATAAAAATATTTATTTATCTAAAACGATAAATACTGAATAAAAATGTTGGTATTATTAAAAAAAACTTACACTTGTCGTATAGGCCTATGAACATAAAAAATCTGCCAACTTTGGAGATAAAAATCTCATAGGTTTCTATACGTGGCGTAAGCCCTACACGTCGCATATAAACTAGCCGCCAGACAAGAACTGAACTACCATGCGGTTCTGAATTTTTAAGGTTTGTGCCTATACGCCTCGTATAGATCTATACTAGACGGATAGGTGGTGACGGGGTGTTTAATTAAAATGGCTGGGTGTCTTAATAACTAAACCCAAAAATAATACTTATAAAGTCATGTATACTTGTAAGATCATCCGTAGTGGTTTCACGCCCCGCCACATCAGCACAGTGGCAATCACTGCCCAGAATCACTAAGGTCCGTAGTGGTTTCACTTCTCGCATTTAATTTTTAATCATTAACTAATAATTAACTAAATATAAATAAAATAAAAGTATAAATAATTGAAATAAATTAAAAAAACTATATTCATTAAAATAAAATAAAAAACGGCATTCATAATAAGTGAAATAAAATATAAAAAACTACATTCATAAAAAATAAACATAAAATTACTCGTCGTCATCGTTTATATTGTTTCGGTCGTATATTTCTTTTCTTCGCCTCTCTACTAGTTTACGAACACCTCTGGCAAAGTTGTCAAAGTTCATAGTTAGAAACTTGATATCTTGTTGTTGTTTATCCTTTTTAAAAGAAAGTAGTTTATCAAGCTTCGAGTCTATTTTTTCAAACCGGATGTCTGATGTGGAGGAAGAAGTAGCCCGTTTACCTTTGTTTCTTCCGGGCAGATGAACCGGTTCTTCCGGTGTTTCAACTTCATCATCGGTATCATTTAGATTAATGCTTGAATTGATACCGGGTGAATAATCGCCGGCCGATGACATTTTTGTTCGTTTGGACGATTGGGACATCAACGGGACTTGGCCCCACTTGGGAGATTTTCTAATATTCTTCCATGATTTATTAGAATTAAAAGCCGTACCCACTACGGCTTTGTACTCATCACAAGCTTCTAAATATATATTGTGGTCGCTTTAACCACTTTAATGATTGTTGTAGTGTTTGTTATAATAGTTGTTAAACTTAGCAAACTTGTTGTTATAGTCCCGCCATTTACTAGAGATCTTGTCGGCGTTACGGTGTTCGCCCCTCCCCATTGCGGCGTGAAATCTCGCACGAATACGCCACTAAAAATCCTTTCCTTTTTGATTATTTCCTATACAAAAAATTATAAAACAAATTATTATAAATTTTACATAAAAATATATATATAAACGCCTTACCAATTATCGGGTCCTCCGATACGTCCACCCAAGCTTGTGTCAAAGCAAATTCTTTGTCCGGTGTCCACTTTTCATGAACACGTGGCGGTTATTTGGTTGTGTCGCTGGTTATTGGTTGTTTATTTCTATGCAAACGTTTCTTTGTTTGATTCGACGGTTGTGTCTCGGAACGGATTCGGTAAATTCTTGTGTCTCAGGAATTGAATCCGGTGTGGGAAAGGTTTGGGTAGGACGTGTTCTTGTGTCTCGGGTATTAAAGTTTGCAGGAAAAAGATGAGGATTGTTGAATCCACATTGAATTTGTTGAAAAATGTTTGGTTCCGATGACGTACTCGGAACGTAAACGTCTTGAATATTTTGATTGAAAAGGTTGCTCGAGTCGGGATTTTGAGGATTTTGAAACCAGGTATTTGGGTTGTTACGGATGTTTGCGAAATATGGATTATTTGAGTCCCAATGATTCATTGTTGAGTAAAATGAGTGAAAGATAATTTGATATTTAGAGAAGAAAATTGAAAGATGTTTGATGAATTATTGAGTAAAAATGGTTGTTATTTATAAGAGAATTTTTTTTAATTTTTTTAAATGTTAACGGCTATATTACCGGTGTGGGTTTGAGAAGAGTGTCAAGTCCAGCGTGATTGCCCTCACACCCCCTCTACATGCCACAATAACGCCTAAGGGCGATGTAACGGGACTTTATTTGATGATTTGGACCACACCCTTCTCTTCACGGGCCACTACACATACCTAACCGTAATTTCTTTTAAAATAATTATAAAAGAATAACAATCCCAGAAAAAGAACATTAATTTGTGTATTAGAATGAAACACTGTTCTTGCATGTGGAGGTGTCGCCAACTTCACCAGTCTGTTGCAGGCTAAACTGAACCGACGACCGTGGCGTTGACTCGGAGATTCAGTATTGAGTGGTGACTGATTGGACCGGTTTACGGTCGAGGAACAACCGGGTTCGGGAAAGAAAGAGAATGTGACCGTGTTTTCCGGTACAAGGACGAATAAGAAAAGACTGAAAGGTGTGCCACGTGGAGGGCATAGGAGGCGTTTGATTAGAATGGGACGGATAAGATTTTTTTTTAACCGCGAACATTTAATTTTGTGACGTCACACCCCCGTTATATGGGAGAGACTCGTTCAACTCCGGCTAATATGTTGTCTTAACCGGGCCCGCTTGACGTCCGAGTTGGAGAGCATACAAGGAAAAATTCCACCAAATACGGCCTCTTTCGAGCTTTAGGGAGAACCGAGACTCGAAACCTGGATCTACGTGTGTAAAACACAGATGCATCAGCATAAGAGCTAGAACTCATTTA
This sequence comes from Smallanthus sonchifolius, assembly GCA_023525975.1. NCBI lineage: Eukaryota > Viridiplantae > Streptophyta > Magnoliopsida > Asterales > Asteraceae > Smallanthus > Smallanthus sonchifolius. The sequence continues at coordinate 17,589,607 of CM042020.1, forward strand.
AATATAACAGAACTAATAGGGAGGATAGGATTAGATTAAATGGTATTATATAGCAACTGGTAGACGACTGTAGAGGAAATATTGGGAGATTTTGTTTGTTGTATTAAATTGAGGTGGCAGGGTGAGGGGTTGTGGTGTGTGGCGGCGTTTGCAGAGCGCTTGTTTTTAATATATCCTGAAAACCAAATACTCCCCCGTCCCCGATTAAATAATTCAAAACTCGTCCCTTAAAATATATAATAATATTCTACTTTTTTTTGTATTTTAGTTAATATAAATATACATACATTTTATTAAAACATTAACCCACTTTACAAAACAGGTTTAATTTCATACATCCTTCCTAGGTTTGTATGAGTATATATGAAATTGTCCATACAAAATAAAGGTAACTAGTTGGTCACAACCCTCGTTCTGCGACGAGGTGGACCGGTTTTTAGAAAAAAGATGAACATAGATGCATGTACAGACGTAAAAATAATGTTAAAAAAAAACGCATAACTAAAGTATAGGCGAGAACGGACTGGCTTAAAAAAACTTAAACGTAGACACAGCCGTAAACGTTACTAGAAAGCAAACCTCAGAAAAAAACAACAAGGCCGATCCATCGTTTAAGAACGGTAAAAAAGAAAAACAAAGTCAAAACGGCGTTAAAACCAAAGAAAAAGAAAACTAAAAAAGTAAACGGAACTTGGAAATGGATTTGACGGACTGCATGCTTGTGATTCGCCGCCTTGTATACCTAAATTTATATCACCAATCCATTGACCACGTGAAAATTTTTTAACTACAAAGATAAAAACCAAGAAAAAGTAAAAATAATAACACAGAAAAAAATATATAAGCATGGTGTAAAATAAGTAACAACACATAAAAGAGTTTTGATATCTCACTTAGAATGTGTTGTTATCTTATTTTTACACTATGTTGATACATTTTGTTTTATGTTGTTATCGCACGTACATGTGTTGTTATTAGTGCAGTATCATTTTTACATAGCCTTTTCAAAAGAATTCATTTTAAGAAAAAAAATATATAGCAATACTATTCTCATATTAAATAGGATAAAATTCTCGGTTTTATAATATAATTTTTTTTTAAATTATAAGGTATCAAAAAGTTATTTGAGTTTAGAAAAATTAGGTGAGTTTAACCAAATAAAAATTGACCACATTTTTTAAAACTAGTTAGCCAATTTAAACAAATCATTATCTAAAAATAGATAACTGATTTAATTAAAACTCACTGATTATGATTTTTTTTATAACTAAGGTGATCAATTATTACATGATTTACGGTAATCAAATCTACCTAACCATTGTTCACACTTTACCAAAGTGCTTCAAGTAGAGGTGCACAAAAGAACCGGAACCGGAACCGATCCGATGGATTATCCGAAACCGGATCCGGCGAGAACCGGTTTTTTTAGAACCGGTCCGGATATTATTAGAACCGCCGGTTCCGGGACCGGTTCTGGGTTTTTTGACGGACCGGTTAAAAATCGGATAAAAATCGGATTTTTTGGAACCGGTTTTTTTCGGACATTTTGGAACCGGTTCGGAACCGGTTCTAGCCGTTGGGGTTAAAAAAACGGCTATATAGCCGTTTTATGGCCGTTTTTTTGTTTTTTTTTGTTTTTAAGGATTGAAATTTAGTATAAATAGGTATTGGGTGTATGTGTTAGTTCACCACAACATTCTAGCTCTCAAAACTCAAAAACGCTCTCAAAACGCAAAAAAACGCTCACTTTAAGCAAAAAAAAAAAACGCTCTCATGGCCTCCGCTTCCGCAAGCACTCAAAATTCGGTTGGTGGTTCTACTACCGATGTTACGGTTGTGTCAATACTTCCTTGCTCCCGAAACCAAGAAATATGGGCTTATTTCGATTTATGCGAAATGTCGAACGGCTCGCAAAAGGTTCGTTGCAAACGTTGTGGTAAACTTTTGGCTGCGGCGGGAAATAGCAGTTTGAGAAAACATATTGCTAGTCACGCAAGACACACTCAAGAAGGTGAAAATCAAACTCAAATTGGTAGGGATGGAGGAGTTTGGCAATACAATGTCGAAAGTGTTCGTGAGAGAATGGCACATTTCGTCATTCAAGAAGGCTTGCCTTTTGATTATTTTGATAATCCGCGCTTGACGAGGATGATACAAAAGACGCTTCAACCGAATTACACAAATGTAAGTCGTTCTACTTTGAGAAGAGATTGTTTAAAAATGTGGAAAAGAGCCAAAAAAGAATTAATTTTAGGTTTTGAAAAATTAAATACCGGCATTAACTTAACAACGGACGTTTGGTCCGCTCCACATGGTTTACCCGAATCGTACCTTTGCGTTACCGCACATTGGGTTCTACCGGAGTCGTGGCAAATGATGAAGCGTACGATTGCGTTTGATTATTTTGGATATCCACATACCGGTGAAAACTTATTTTATATTTTAGACTCGGTAATTCAAACTTATAAAATTCAACCGAAAATATTTTCAATATCTTTTGATAACGCTTCAAATAACACAAACGCGGTCGAAAAATTAAAAATAAAATATGAACCGCCTTGTAACGGTGTTTTTTTTCATAGTCGATGTGTTGCACACATCATTAACTTGGTTGTGCAAGACGGTCTAAACGTCCAAGAAATAAGAGACGTAAAAGAAAATTTTAAAGTGATGTTACGTGAAGTTTTTAGCACAAGCAAAAAAAGATATATAAACTATAGAAACTTGTGCCAACAAACGGATTCCATCTTTTTAGGTCCGAATTGGGACGTACCTACTAGATGGAACTCGACTTGGAAAATGTTTGAATCGGCCTTAAGGCAAAGAATTACTTTAAAACATTTCCATGATGAACTTGTACAAAAGAAACGTTGTTTACAAAAATTTGATAATATAAGTTGGGATATGATCGAGAAACTAACTAATTTGCTTGAGGTTTTTAAAAATGCAACTACATGTTTATCGGGAGTTTATTATCCCACGTCTTCGCTAATACTTCAACAATTATACTTAATATGTAATAAATTAAAAGAGTTTGAATATCACGGCACTATTTTTGAAAAAATGGTAAAACCTATGAAAGCTAAATTTAAAAAATATTTTTCAGAAATGCCGGCCGTTGTTACATGTTCGGCCGCCTTAAACCCAACGATTAATGTAACCGGTGTTGAAACATTAATTGGATCAATATCGGATGATTTAAATATGTTCGAGGAAGACCCAAATTTTGAATCAAATACAATAAGGGATTTCAATTCGGCTTTTAATAATATGTTTGATTATTATTTACGCAAATATGGTGGAAGTGGTGATCCATCAAACATACGTGAATCAATGGGTTCGGGTTCAACTTATAGTAGTTCAAGGAACCCGATGCTAAATTTATTTAACACTTTAAGAAACGAAAATACTAAACGAGCTCGTGGAACCACACCAAGTAGCGAGCTTGGGAGATATCAAGCAACCGACTTTATTTCTACTCTAAGATCCGAAGAGTTTGAAAACTTTGATATCTTGAGTTGGTGGCAAGGAAGGGAATCCCAATATCCCGTTCTAGCCGCAATGGCCCGTGACCTACTAACCGTCCAAGCTTCCACGGTAGCTTCGGAATCCGCTTTTTCTCTTAGTGGCAGGGTTTTATCTATTCGAAGAACGAGGCTTACACCGGAATCTATGGAGATGTGTATTTGCTTGAAGGACCATTTGGATGCCGCCGAACGTGTACAACATGTTGCAAAACTAGAAGGCGAGCTTGACGTTGAACAAGAAATACATGAATTCGAAGTAGAACATGGGGTGGCGACTCCACTTTCGGACGAAGAACAAGCTTACGATGAAGCCGTATCTCAAGCGAAGAAGAATGAAAACCGATGTTACAAAGACTACGACGAAGAATATTGAAAACATAATAAATAATTAATGCTTTGTGATTCAATTATGTTTTTTGTATTTTTTTTGTACGAACTATTGTTAAATAACTTAAAAAAATCTACAAAATAAATAAAACATGTATTTTATAGTGTATCTTTGTTAATTTTTAAATTTTTTTTTTCCGGAACCGGTGGAACCGGTTTTTTTTATCCGGTCCGGTTCTAAATATCCGAATCGGTCCCAATAGGTTCCAAGTCTCCACACCCGGAACCGGATCCGAACCGGAACCGGTTCTAATGGATCCGGTTATTGACCAATGTTGACGGAACCGGTCCGGATCCGAACCGGATCCGATTCAAAAAAAAAACCGATTTGTGCACCTCTAGCTTCAAGTTTGAGGAGTATTTTGTTCACACTTTACCAAAGTGCTATAGGAGGAGCATAACTAGGGTGTTCAAAAGTATCCGTATCCGAAACCGAATCCGAAATATCTGATATTCCGAATCCGAATTATCCGAAAATTCGGATATCCGAATTTTTGGATTCGGATAGCATTTTTAAAAAATTTCGGATATTCGGATATCCGAATATCCGAAAATAATTTTTTTTAAGATATCTTTAATAGAAAGTGTTATGAATACAATATAATTTTTTTTAAAAATAAACCGTATTCGCGTCGTAATTTCAAGATATCTTTAATAGTTTTATGTTATGTGTTTAGCTCTCTTGATTTCTTTTAAAAATAAACCGTATTCGCGTCGTAATTTCAAAAATTATATTTTTTTGGTCAAGTTTATATATTGTTTCCTATAAAGTGTTATAAATACAATATATATGAAGTATATAGCTTAATTTTATGTTATGCGTTTAGCCTTCTTATTTTTAAAAAAAACTAAAACGAATTCGCGTCGTAATTTCGTAAATTACTCAAAAATTGGTTTTATAATTATTTCATAAAGATGATGTTTATTTAGTATATTTTATATATTTAGATTTTAATTTAAAAAATATATTTAACTTTAAAAAAAAACGGATATCCGTTTCACTATCCGAAAATTTTAGTATATCCGAAAATTTTTGTATATCCGAATTTTCGGATATCCGACTTTGAACACCCCTAAGCATAACACCTCAAACTTTATGTATCATTTTGTTTTTTACATCAATACTTTAAAAATGTTATATTTTCTGACTATTTTATAACCCATCCCAATTGTTATGGACTTTAGAGTTTCATGATTGTATCTCTATATAATGTTATGTATTAATTAAATATCAGATGAATTAATGAAATCAGCCCCCATTTCTCTTTTACCTTTTTATCACGTTATCATCATTGTGCTCTCCTAAAAACCTTAGTTCCCTTTTCGTCACCAAAAAGCAACGATTCCCAAATTGTCGTTGTTACTAAAATCACTTATGTGCTCAAATATGTTTTTTCTTCGAAATCGTTTCCATTGCAACAAGAGTTTAACTCAACAACTATTTGATCGTTTTTTTCCCTCTATGTATTTTCCCTAATACGAAAAGCTTCTGGTTCGAAAGAGAACACTTCGTGATCGTACACCGTCGCCGACTACGAGCAGTCACCATCCCAACCCTAAACTTGCCCCTTGAATCCTAATCGTATACCCCCCTGCAATCCATCGTCTCCCTCGATCGCACCACTGCACCGACCGCTTGATTTGGCCACGACGACTATACCACCATATGACGACACTTTTGACCGTCCATGGTGATTAACCAGAAGCTACTCATAAATATAAATTCACTATATTTTATGACCGACTAGGTCACCCTCGTAGCATCATGTTGAGGTGCATTATCGACAGTCTTGATAAGCACCACTCAATAATCTAAAATCTTTGCTACCAAAGTACTTATTATATGCAGCGTTTTCTCTCGGTAATTCAATCTTCAGGTCTCTTAGAAGTTCCTGTAAAAAATCCTTATATTTGGAAAGAATCTAAGAGACATATATTGGAATATTAATCACCACGTAAACCATTTTAAATGTTTTTATGGTTTTAAGAGATACATCTCAATATGGTCACATGTTAGTCTTTTAGCTACGTAATATGTAGCATTTACCCGATTATTGTATGTCCATCGGAATAATGTTGAACATCCGACATATTATGTTCAGACATAAAAGTTTAGCTAAATTGTTAATTAAGCGATTACAGCTAATCGCTAGACAGCTTATGATAAGATGCGAATCACCATCCTCCATAGGAGAGAATACCGCTGCACTAATCAGTTCAAAAACCAACCGATGATCACAAATATTCCCCACTACAACTGTTCTCCGGAAGATAACCATGTTTGTCTCAACTAAAAGTATTTGGTTGCATAGTCTATATACCGATACCGCCATCATAATGTACCAAAATGAGATATGTTTCCAACACAATATGTTCTTTATTAATTTAAATAAGACAACATTCTCAGCCTTAGGGGAGATTAGATAAAGAAAGGAAAGACCGGTAATACTCGAAAACAAAAAACATCGAATGCATTATCATCATCCCCGAAGTGGTCAATGTGAAAATGAAGTATAATATGCCATACATTTGCAGAAAATATACATGAATTACCAGACGCATTCACACACAAACAGAGTGACAAAGTCACATATACCAACGACAAATTCATCTCCTCAAATTAACATAACCACTAGAAAATTACTATACAAAGAAAATATAGGAGATAAATTAGTTCCAAAGATAAGACCCAAATGACACGAAAAGAGTAGAATAATGCAGTTGGTCTAACCCCAAAAGAGGTTGAACATAACCCTAGAAGAGGTGTATGTCCTAGAAGAGACTGGTACATTTCTATAAGAAAATAATAGAATCTCAGAAGAGGTAATGTCACAGAAGAGATCAATGAAATTCTAGAAGAAAGTAATTTAATCTCAAAAGAGGATAATAGAGTTGTAGAAGAAAATCAGATACTAGATATATATGAGATCTCTATAAATTATGTAAAAAACAATACAGTATGGAACCAAAATGAAACACGTGTTTAAAATATTTGAATATGCTATAGCAACAGATGTAATCGAAGAAAAAGATTACGTATCTAAAAATCTGTAAGAGTATATACATAGAGATGACTGCCTAAAATGGTAAGACGCCTAAAAGGCTAAACTAAATTTGCTTGACAAACGAAATGTTTTCGGACTTGTAGACCGAACACCCATAGACGTCAAACCAGTAGGTTATAACTAGGTGTTTTAAAAATAAAAAGAAACGAAGGTCTTTCCAAAATCTCAGAAATTGATAATGAGGAAACGTGTTCTACTGTAGCGGATGCGATAACCTTTAGATGTTTAATCAGCATCACAATCTCAGAAGGACTTTAGAAAATTTATGGATGTTGTCCCTCCATACTTGTATGAAAAAATTAAAAAATGACATTTACATGAAAATCCCTAAATGATTAGAAATGTCTAAAGCATTAAATTAGTAACCCGAAATGTGTGTTATAAATCTCAAGAGATTTTTATATAGTATCAAGAAAACTGGTCGTATACGGTAAAATCGACTCAATATATATTATGAAAAAGAGGAGTATAAGTTTGATAAAATCAGCCATGTATATTTATCAAAATTTCACTCTTAAAGTTCACTATAATCGCAATTTACAATGATGATATAAGCATCATAGAGAGACTCTGTCGAACTACTAGAGTGAGAATTTTGGAATGTAAGATCTTGACACGGTAAAATTATTCCTCGGCCTGGTGTTCGAGTAAATATGTGATTGTATATTTGTCCATAAATCAAACTACATCCAGAAGATGTTAACATATTCTAATATGGACAAAGTTTATTCGCTCAACACACCAATGGTTGTTTGATCTTTAAACGTACACAAGGATCTTTATAACCCCTAGAAGAGGGCGAAGAAGTATTTGGTCCAGAAGTACCGTACTTAAGCGCGATCGGTACTAACACTAATGCATCTTGTGTCTACCATAAGACATGATATTTTGTTTAAGTATATGTGCTAGAGAAATATAGTTCTAATATAACACGTTGCACTCTTTTTCCTTTAACTAAGTTTTTGTCCCATTGGGTTCTCTTATTAAGGTTTTTAACAGCAAAATAACTGATCCAGTAGCATCAGTTTATACTATAGTTCCCGAAGTACCGGTTTAACATCATCCCGAACTATTTTGTTAATTGTATATGATACGCGCTGCACTCTTTTTCCCTTAGCTATGGTTTTGTCCCACCGGGTTTTTCTAGCAAGGTTTTTAACGAGGCAACACCATAAAGCGTATTAAAAGATAAGTTGATTTATTGCAAGACTCTAGACATGACGATCGACAAAGCAGACACTAATAGTGACATCATCAAATCGTGTTTAGTCAATTTCCATATATGATGCTAGACGAGGATGTGTTTGGCTAAGGTCAACGATTTAAAATATTCAATTAGGGTGCGGATCAGAGTCGATCAAAAGAAGCCAGATTATACTATTGAAGACTATGCAGCCTGCATCATTCAAACCAAAGAAGACTAAAGAACAAGTTAAGCAGTTACCATAGAAGATTGCACCCTGTAGACTAAAAGATTATATGTTAAATTGAGGGGGAGTATTATGTACGCTGTACTCTTTTTCCTTAACTAAGTTTTGTCCCGTTGGGTTTTTTTAGTAAAGTTTTAATGATATATAACTGATCGTGTGGTATCAGTTAGTATCTGTCCTGAAGAACCGAGACAACATTATCCAGTACTATAATGTTAATAGTGTATACTATAAAATGTCTGACGGGAAATGTTATAATGTCGGACTATTTTATAACCCAACCCAAAATATTAGATGAATAAATGAAATCAATTTTCCCCATATCTATTTTATTTTATCAAAAATAGTATACTATCTTTTCGGATGAGTACTAAAAGTAAAAAGTGTAAAATAAAAAGTTTTTCCCTGTTAAATTGTAATCAATGATTTCACACATAATTCAAAATGAACATTAAAAATCTCAAACTAAAGAGGACTTATTGCATTAAAGATACAAATAATGTGAAAGAAACAAATAATGTACTCACATGAACTTGTAAAATAATTTAAATTAAACACTTAAGAAAATTATTTGCTTTTCGATTAACTTTAAAAGAAAAAGAAAATGTTGGCTTTCATGGAACCAAAAGGGTAGAGGTGGGAATAAAACATATAACGTAGTCACTAGAGCTCCATTATTGTTTTGTAGCTTTTGTTAAAGTTACATATAGATCAAATACTTCAATCCACCGTTGTTTCTTTTCATTTTTCAAATTAAGGCAATATTTGATATGCAATACGTAACTCAATAAAATTAAATGAATTTTATAAATATATATATATATATATATATATATATATATATATATTATTCTCAATAGTAATATTAGTTACATAGAATTTTTCTTAGTAATTGCATATCGAACAAAACATAATCAAGGTTAGAGATTTTGCTAAAAGACAGTTTTGCATTTGGGTGATGCTTAATTAAATACTTTTTTCTAAATAATTTGGTTAAATTTCTTTTATGCACCTTTTACTTAATTTACTCGCTTTTTTGCTTTATAAATTAGTTATTCTCAGAAAACATTTTTTTATTCTTATCTTATATTTCTTTCTTTTTTTCTTTTTATAAATAATACACTAAACTTTTATACATGCATATCCCTAATTGTTTAGATTCAAGTAAATGCTTTTTATATACTCTTGTAACTTATAGTTTGTGTTTTGTTACATGACTAAAAACGATGCAACAGTAAAAGTAGATATATACTATAAAATCATGTATCTCATAAAAAGAAATATTTTTCTAACACTATTAAGGTATAAACTTATTGGGATTCCTTTGTTCAATGTGGAAGCTACTAAGTGATCAAACGACAATCAGTTGAACTACTCAAATTATGCATATTAACATTCGTAAAAGTTGTACTTTAACATGTGCTTGCGCGCTTTCGAAGTATATGCATGCATGTAATCGTGTTCCACGTAGAATCGATTAACATTTTTTAGAAAGCTTGATTTATGACTGTCGATATATGTATAAAATGAAGATATTTGTTGTGGTGATGAACCATAATTGTTTAAAAAGTGATTTGATGATCAATCCAAATATAGAGAAGGAAGTTTTTTTGATAATGCTAAAGTGGATGTTAGATCGATGTACGATATCAGTTAAAGAACAAGGAGTTTAAAAATATACCCTGGGGCCGCCAAAGAAACAACATGAAAACCATGTTGATTCCAAAAGTCAAGATTTTTATGGATGTAGTTATTCAACCACAACAAATTTTGTTAGGTTTGAATAAATTGGCTTGAACCAAGAACCCGAGAGTCATAGCTCAAACAAAAACTTTCAAACAAGTTCTTTACACATATTAATGACAAATATTAAATATGTTTCTTTCTTTCATCATGCTTAGACTGTGTGTAGTACCCAGGTGAGAGGAGGGGCGTGGTGCCACCTCACCTACCACGGGTGTGAAACACCGCGCCGGACCCGGGTGCGTGGGGGGCGTGAGGGTGGGGGCGTGAGGGTGGGGGCGTGGTGGTGTTCATGGGGGTTGAGGGCATTTCTTAGTCAAAATACATTCAAAATTATTGCAGGTATGGTTTGATTCTACCCGATATTTTAAAATTATTGTATTTACCGGCTTCAATTTCTTTGTTTAGTGCACATGCATCTGAAAATGTTTTTTCAATATAAAGTTTTTAAGTATTTATTTAAAGGGAAAAAATTATAGAATAATAACAAAGTTTGAGAAGTGTTTAAATTAAGTCACTTAAACTTTTTTTATACTTCAAAAACCACGCAACTTTCAATTTGTGTTCCAATCTTGTGAAAAATAGAATCTTTTACAAGTTAGTGATAATGTGTCAGGTTCTTTTTATTTTCTTTTTTTAATAGAATACGACATGGAATTTAAAAGGGATTATGTGACTTTTAACTTAGAATAAATATATATAAAAAAAACAATTAATTCTCCTTACCGATTGCTTTAATCATGGATTTTAATGTTTTTTTTATAAAAAGAAAAACTAATTCTACCTTTAATTGTGCTTATCGCTTGTTTCAATTATGGACATTACTCGTTTATTTTACAAGAACAAAATCAAAAGACTTCAATTATGCTTATCGGTTGTTTTAATTTTGGATTTTTTTGTTTTTTTTCTTATTTTTTAATATAAACAAAATCAAAAAGAAAATCTAGTCCCACCTATAGTTGTGGTTGCTTCAATTATGGATTTTATTAGTTTTTTATTTTTATTTTATAAAAACAAAATCAAAATAAAATCTAATGCTTATCGTTTTTTTTATCAATTAGAGATTTTTTTATTGTTTTAAATATTATGGTTTTTTATATATATTTTTTAAGTTAAAAGTCACCTAATCCATTTAAATTTCCATGTCACACTATATTAATAAAAAGAAAATAAAAAAACCTGACACTTCATCACTAACCTGTAAAATATTCATTTTTTTCACAAGATTAGGACACAAATTAAAAGTTAAGTGGTTTTTAAAGTATAAAAAAGTTAGAGTGATTTAATTGGAATACTTCTCAAACTTGGTTATTATTCTATGTTTTTCCCTTATTTAAATTAATAACGTCAACAAAAATTAGTAGATTGAATATTGTATCAATTAGTTATGAAATTTAATGAAATTTTTGCACAAATGAAAATAAAAAAAATCGTATGATTTTTATTTATTTGTGATTTTAAATAGCATTATTTTTTAATATAAATAATATATACTAATTAATTAAATAAAAAAACAATGATTATGTAATTATTACAAAACTGATCACCCTCACTCTACCATTACACCTGGGTGAGGGTAAGGAAGGAAGTGTCTACGTGGTACCTATGTGGCACAGAAAATCCCTCACCCTCACATAGGTACTACGGATAGTCTTATATAAGATGGACCGTACAAAATTTTGAGCGATAGTTATCCATCTTGAATCCAGTGAAGATCGGTGGACAAACATTTAGAATCAATTGCTATACGAGTTGAAACACCCCAAACCCAGGGTCTCAATAGTTTGATTTACTCATTTATAATTTGGTTCTTAAAATGTAAACTTCATTCATACGCAACAAAAAAGCATTCAAATATAACATAACATGTCTTTCAAATCAAAAACAAAAAAATCCTTAATGAAACATAAATGTCTAAAGACAAATCATAATTAACGGGATGCCAGTCTTCGGGTAGGGTAGCCACTCCATTCATGCCCTTCATACCTCCCAAGCATCCATAACATACCTACACTTTATCCTGATGTGCATACTAAAAATTCAGCTTCGCTGAGTGAGTTCTCGTTAACTTTGCAATAAGATAACATACTTTATCATCTCAAAATCATTACATTTAACTTTATGAAAACATAACTTTAAGCATAAATAACATTTATATTTACATTAACTTTATCACGGGTAAATGCTTGTAAAAAATACAAACGTGATTGTACAAGTATAAGACTCCTTTTGCATTCGCTTGTGACTTATGCAAGGCTCCTTTAACCATTGCTCACAAGACTCCTTTAGCATTTGCTTGTGACTTATGCAAGGCTTCTTAACCATTACTCACATGACTCCTTTAGTATTTGCTTGCAACGTATGCAATACTCCTTTATCATTGCTTACAACTTGTGCAAGGCTCCTATAACCATCGCTTGTAAGACTCCTTTAGCCTGTTGTACAACCGTGTGACAAGCCACAAAGGCACTACCTATTGTCACACCCCAACCGACGGCGGATTATACGTCGGGGCGGACGCGGTTGTACAATAGCATTAGGTTGACTATTAAAGTTTCAATATTTCATTAATAATAGATTCAAAGGTTCAATACAAAGGAAATAACAAGTATACAACATTTATTTAATAAGTAGTCTAGGTCCAAAGCGTCCTATGTGATCACAAATAAGTCTCACGATGTAGAACCTGAAACATGTGAAAGAATCTGTCAACTACAAAATATTTGGTGAGATACAAAGGTTTTGACACAGTTTAACAAGTATTTGAAAAGAGTTACAATTCACTATGATATATGCATTCTATAATGTAAGTATGAGAACAAGTATCTTAAACATTGTGCATATCAACCCTCCAACCAGTTTAGGCATAACCCGCAGGTTACCCTTATAAGTCTCAAGTTTAAAAATTTAATTCAGTAACTATCACCAAGGGCTCCCCCCGTAGGGTCAATCAATCAAGGTGGATTGGTCAAATGCAATAGATCTATCATTGTTACCATAGGCTTGATCAAAGTTAATGAATATGCTAGTTTTAAGTTTAATCTAAGCATACAAGTCTTAAGTTTAACATAAGAATAAGCATCTAGTCATAGTTGTACAAGAATTGTATAAGTTTAAAGTTTTGAACATGTTTCACCCTAAAAGTATAGAAAGAAAAAAAGGGCTAAGTATACTCACTTGGATGATGAAGAGTGTCCAACAAAGATTAAGTGTAGCAAGACTTTGAGGGAGATTATCCTCACAACAAGCCTAAGAATATAAGTCTAGAGTTTAAGTATGATCTACAAGTCTATGGCAAGGATCTAGGATTTCAAGATTGACTAGGGTTCCAAATGGGAGACGGGAATGATTGTGTTTCATAAAGTTTGAATCAAGTTTCAAATGAAGTTTTGAATGCATAATGCAAGACTTGAATACCAAAGTTTAGTAAGTTTATAGTTTAAAACAATTATCTAATGGTTAAATAATTATCAAGGGTAGATAATAATTATTTAGAGAGTAACTGATTTATAAGAGTAAATGATAATTATTTAAAGAATAAATGATAATAACAACTATTCCAAGATTAAAATAGTTATTAGGGATAAATAATTTTCATTTAAAGGGTATATAATTGTTAAGGATAAATAATTATTTACAAGAAGAATTTGTTTATCTTAGCAATATAAATCTTTAAGGATTTGTTAAAGAATTTAAGTATTAAACATTTTCTTTACACACTAAAGTGAAATGTTTATAAGTTTAAATAAATAATAAGTATTTATAAGTGTGAAAAATGTTTAAATAGAATTTATCATAAAGTTTATATTTTTAAATGTAAGTTTATAAATGATTAAGAAATAAATAAAGTATAATTATTTTTCTTTTTTCAAATTTGTATTTTGATTATAAAATTATAAGTTTATAATGTTTCCTTCAAATGGTAAGTTTATAAGTGTAAGTATTTAATTTAAAGTTTATGTTTTAAAAGTATAGGTTTATAAATGTTTTAAAGTCTTTATAAAGTTTGCAGGTTTACAAAAGTTTAGAAAATAATTAAAGCATATTTATTTTCTCATGTTTTATATAAACAATAGGTTTATGTTTATATAAATTTTATAAAGTGTGTAAATTTATAAATAAATTTTATAAACTTTTCTGAGTTTAAAAGTTTATAATTTAAATTAATGATTTAGATAAAAGAATCCTTTTTAATTTAGAGTACAAAAAGTAAGTTTATTGTTTTTAAATAAATAACTTCTGTGAAATTATGAGTTTTATAAAGGTTTTAAAAGTATTATTATAGTTTTTATGGATTTAAAACCAAAATTAAAGATTTAATTAATTATAGGTTTAACTAAGTTTTATTTAATTAAAAATGTTCCTAAATGTACAAGTGTAAATAAAATTTGGATTTAAGTTTATAAGTGTATAACATAGTTTATAAAAATTATAAAAGTTTAAAAACTGTTTTTAAAAGGCTAAAACAAATAAAATGGGCAAAATCGGTTTACCCGGACTCGAACTCGGGTTCTTGTCCGGGTCGCACCCACACACAAGCACACTGACCATTCCGACTACTGGTTCATTAGTTTAAAACGTGGAAAAAGAATCACTTAAACAGAATCCCGAATCAAGCCCCAAACCGTATGAACCCTAGAATCGAAATCTCCCAAATACGAATCGAATCACCCTTTGTTTATGCGTTTAAACAGAGGGCTTTTGATCCTCACATGAAAACGACGGTCTTGGCTATAAGAATTACCTGAAACGACTTCTAATTGAGAGAGAAGGAGCTCAAGCTTTGACTTCGGCTATCGCGGACTGGATTGAACAATGTAGGGTTCGATCGGTGGAATTGACACTTGAGAGAGGTTTGGTGTGATGATGTTGAGCTATGGGGGTCGGTCTTTATAACCATTTCGGCATTGAATGCGCGAACGGGTTGGGGAAAATCGGTTGAGCCGATCGGAGTAAATACCGGCATCACGCGTTGCCTCGGTCGAATAGGATCATTAAGGCACCTAGGGGACGGGTCGCATGCGCGAGATGAACCCTAGGTTCATCGAATCCGGACGAGATTCGCGTTTTTTGAATAATCGAGTTAAAAACCGCGGGTGGCTGGTTTCAGACCTGGAACCGCTTTTGATTTCAGAGGTTTGAGGTTTTTACAAAACAGGCCCCTGCTATTTGAAGTGTTTTATCATTTCTTGTAAAACTTAAGTTTTAGTTAAAAATCAGTTTTGATAAATGACAGTTTGTCTCTCGATTTCATAAAAATGAATTAAATGAGTTTCTTTCTAAACAAATCATTTATTAAGTAAAATTTAAATGATTTTTTTTATAGATTTTATAAAATGATCTACAGGACTTATTATAAACTAAGTGGTTAAAATGAATTTATATTATTTATAAATTTACAAGGTTTTAAGAATCTATATATAGATATATTCATACTTTTAAATCAATTTCACATATATATACATATATATATTTTAAGTATAAATTATTTATATATAAAATTTAAAACTAATATTTATCGTTTTAAGGAAATAGTTTTAACGCGAAATCGAGTTTTAATTTAGTAACACGTGCAAAAGATAGGTCGGAAAATCTCGGACATTACACCTATACCATTCATTTACAATGCATTTCAACAAGGTAAAACACGTAAGACATTAACAAACTCATCATTCAATAAACTTTATCTATAACAAACATTAACCATAATCAATCATTCATCATACACTTTCATTCATTCAGTTAACACATTTTTTTTACTTTACTTTACTTTAACTAAGTATGCACACCACCATAAAGTAGGTAAAAAATGGGATTCTAGAACTCACTTGATGAAGATAACTTTGATTGTTGTAGGCTAGAAAGTCTTGACTCTCGCAAACACTTGGATCTTTAATAAAACTGGTCACATTTCACATGTGAATCATGGGATTAACTTTCATGTTAAACTATCGATCGAAAGTTATGAACATTAGACTGAACCTTAGTGTAAACTCTCGACTGAAAGTTGTGAACTTTCGATTGAACTTTCACCTGAAAATCAAGGACTTTCGACCCAATACTTTCGACCCAATACTTTCGACTGACCCTTTCACTCAAAAGTCAAGGACTTTCGACTGAATACTTTCAATTGGACTTTCAATCGAAAGTTGTGAACTATCGACTACAATTTTCGATCGAAAGTGTGTAAGTTTCGGTCCAAACTTACCATCTTCTTCAATGGCAGAAACCCTAGCTGCATGCGACGGCGGCTGAAATTTTCGAATATGAAAAACGTATCACAATCCTAACTTTATCGATCAAAATGCATCTAAACCATCACCTAACACCAATACCATCACTATCCATCGATAACATGCGATAAAGAACGTAAAATTATTACCTTTAATGAGTTTAAGTCAAAACTCGTGATAGACCGGTAGAACACCCCTTCAATCTGGCTAGAAACAGTCGATGGTGTATCTTCTAATGATTCTTGAATAGAGACGAGCCTTGAAATCGTGATAGGAACTATCTTCCTCTCTTTCTCTCCTCTTCCTTTCTCTCGGCCAAAAACACACATAAAAGATGGTGAAGTGGTGAATGGCGGCCAAAGGGGCTTCCCCCTCTCTTTAGGGTTAAATCCATATTTCAAAACACCACCCTCTATTTCCAAGATAACCTTTCCTTCAGACCTTTGAAAAAAATACAACTTACATAATAGACAAAAATGTAACGTTTTAGGGTGTTACACTAGTTACACAAGGTACAAAGTATATAATCTCATGTTTTTATTTCATCGTTCAATGAACTGTATCAATGCATGTGTTTCTTAGGATTGGTGCATTCATCGTCTTGACACCGAGATGGTTATATCGACATAGGTATCCTAACTTCAAATATGTTTGGTTTGATCGTTCAAGGCAGTAGAACTTTCTTCTCGTTTTAGAGAGGTCCGAAGAGTTCCAACACCATTATACGTGGATTACGACTATTATGTGATTGTCCAATTACACTCAGAGTACCCAATGCCTACTATCATGTGCTTATAAACTTACCATAAATATTTACGTCCAAATGAATGACAAACCATTACATATTACACATTGAAACATATAATTGATGCATTATATATGTATAATTAACTTAGATACAACAATTTGAAATGATGATAATAGAGCAATACAAAACAACAAAATATATAAAAATAAAATAAAATATAAGACATTTATATTTTAGAAATTACTTTTAATAAAAAATGAAGCAAAATGATTATTAAAAACATATTTTAAAAAATATTTGAAAAAAATGATTCAACAACATAAAGAGAAACAAACAAACAAAAACTTAAAGAAATAAAATCTAAAACGTTTATTCTTTTAAATATCATTTTAGTAAAGTCAACTTTAAGAAAATGAAATAAAAAGATATTTTATCTAGAAAAAAAAAACTAATTTGATTGATGAGTACGTGATAAAAAAGAAGCGTTAACAAAGAAATGAAGAGGGTATATTTAAATTTCTTCTTTTCATTCACCTCATCTGGAGAATTCTTACAACCGTGGTCAGAGAAAAATTCTCTAGCAATACTAACGCTATGTTTCTGAGTCTCATTTAATGAGGGAAAAGAAGTGAAAAGAAAGAGGAAGAAAACCCTTGTTTCAGATTTTTTTAAGGGGGAAAAAGAAAGTAAATGAAAGAAAGAGTTTTTTTCAGAGTTTTTTTTAAGAAAGGAAATGAAGGAAAATGAAGGAAAAACAAGCCTTATCTTCATCCTTCCAAATTAAAGAGATTTGAAGAGAAAGAAAAAAAAGAAAAAAGAAGAAAAAAGAAAAAAAAAAGGAAAAAATCCTTTTTTTTAAGTCCCACTCCTGCATAATAAAGAAATTTGAATTTAAAAAGAAAGTAATTTTGATTTAATTCGTATTTGGTATGCAAAAATAAAAAAAACAAAAAATTATTTTCAGCTCATTTATTGACCAAGTAAAATTCATCAATATTTCAATTTATTGATAATTAATTGAGTAAAAATAATATAACTAATACAATTTTAAACATCTAAATATTTCCATACAACTAATAACTTCAAATAATAATTTCAAATGAAAAAAAAATTATATAATAATCGAAGTGTCACCTTATTTCTTTTTGCTTGTATAACAGGATAATTATCATAACACAAACCCTAACCTAGATCCCAAGTGCTAATTATAAACTTAGGGTGGAGGGAGTGGTACCCATGGAACCCTTTTATTTTATCCAATTAAAATTTGTCATGTCATTTTTACCTTCTTAAACCCTCTCCAACCCTAAGAGAAGGGTGTGGACTGTGGAACCAATAAGCCCTTGTATTTTTTTTTTTTATTATTTCATTAAAAAAATAAAAAAACCACATTTCATTAAATAAAAATAAAAATGATACATATTAAAAACCTAAATTTTAAAAATAATAAAAAGAAAAAAATAAGATTATTAACCTAAAAAACATGAAACATCAAAATAAAAAAACTAAAATAACCTAAAAATTACACGGCCAATTGTATTTTGCCGTAATTTCTCGTTTACGTTGGAGTACGGTCGAAATAAAAGGTTCGGGGATATCGTCATGTTTTTTTAGAAAGTATTCTAAGTCGCAGTCCTCTTCTTCTTTTGAAAGCATTTCTTGTTGTTTCTCCACGAGTTGCACCGCGAGTTCATCCCGTCTTTGTTTTGTTTCCTCCCTTTTCTTGCTTCCATTTTTTTTTCTCTCTTTCAACATTTTTAGCCGCCTTAAATTTGGAAAGAACCTCCACAAAACTATTGCTTGAAGACTCGACGGTTTTCTTTCCTTTGCTCTTGGGAGTCGGTTGAGTCGGTAGGGATTGTTCGTTTAAGTCGGGGATATCTCTGCTTCTTGTCCGCTCGGTTCGGGAACTTTGCTTTACCTTTACGTTGTTGTTGTGGTTGAGTTTCTTGTTCTTCTTCATGGACTTGTTGGTCTAGAGAATCAATATCAAAATCGACATTCTCAAATGGGTTAAAGTCTTCTTGAGCAAGTCTTTCCAACTCTTCCACTGGAAGCGGAGTTTCTTGTACATCGGTGTCAACATGTCCGGGGGGATTAAAAGGTTGATTTTGGTAATACTGAAACGGTGGAGACGTAGGTGCGGGTGGAAAGGGTTGATTTTGGTGTTGAAACGGGTGATTTTGGTGTTGAAACGGTTGATTTTGGTATTGAAACGGTTGGTTTTGGTATTGCGGTTGCGGATGAGATGCCCGAGGTTGACTTGAACGAGGTCGTTGCAGTTGCGGTTGACTTGAACGAGGGTTTTGCGGTTGAGAGGCACGCACTTTGGGACGGTATTTTTTGAAGGAGGATGATACCATTTTTTTAGAGTGTGAATGAATTAAGAGAGTGTAAAAAATTATTTGTGTAAAATGTATATTTATAGGTGAAAATTTATTTATTTTTAATTTAATTACCCAACCCACCCCCCCAACGGTCCCCTCCAACGGTCCATTTTCTCAAAAGGCTAGATTAAAGCAACGGGTTGTAATACCCGTGCTAGGAAGCCCGCATGCATTGCGGCGGTGTTACCCGTGGAACACGTGCCCAACCCGCACCACCACTTCATCCACCCTTACCGTTTGATTTAAGAGATAACATTATAAAATAATATCCGAGTTTCAATATTGTTTTATTAAAGTCACTACTCATTTTTAAGTATAAAAATTACTTAGGTTTTAATATCATCCATTGTTATAAAGTTTATCATACTTGTTTAAATAGAATAACTTAATAAAATAATTATAAACTTGAATAACTTAATAAAATAATTATAAACTTGATTATCATTTACTTACTTTTTTTAGAGATTAAACTTGAAAAAAATCATTAAAGAATAACCAAATTTTATATATTTTCAATTTATGTTACTTAATTTAAACATTTATAAAAGGTTTCATTAATATATATTTTTTTTGAACAGCGAGGGGTTTCATTAATATATAACAATACTGAAATCTATCAATTTTGTATTTACAAAAAACTTTTGAATGATTTTAAGGGAATAGTAAAAAATCTTAATCATATACCATGATTTAATTATCTTAATAGTCTCTATAATTCTTTAGTTGTGCATTTAATGTAGATAAGATAAGCATTTTAACTGTAGCCCATTTGTTTCAATGATAGCGTCAAGACTTTCCATAGTAGAGGTATTGGTTTCGAATCCTGCCACAATAAAAAAAAGAGATCTGTGACCAGATCAAGGGGTTTACCTAGTTAGGGGGTTCCTTCTAGGGTGGACTGCCCTGAATGTTTTAGGTGTTACCCCACATAAACCTAATTATCCTTGAATATTGAATATCCAGTTCTTACCGTTCAAAAAAAAGATAACCATTTTAACATAAATTAACAGTATTTAGAGCATTCATTCACAGTAGGGTTTCTATCTCCATCTCTTTATTCAGAGATTTATTTTATTTTGCCTCTCTATAACAATCTCTATCTTCATTTTTAAATTTTAGAATTTAGTAAAAAAAATCTCTAAATATAGAGATCTGTTTTTATTAATCTTTATATTTTTTTTATAAGTGTCTATAAAAGAGGAAAAATAATAAAATAAGTGTTTAGTGAATAGTATTATTAAGATGGTAAACAAACAAATAAAATACCATTTCAAAAAGTGACGATAGAGTCTATAATTACATCTCACATACCACGCTATATTTCATACACAAGTAGGGGGAAAAAAGCAAAAATCCACAAAAAGATTTAGGAGTTAACCCCCCATCCTAGATCTTTGAGTAGTTGACACAATCCGACCCCTACACTCTTCATTACCACATAAATTTACAACCTTTATTTTAATTTTAATTTTTTTTCCTGCTATGGATTTTAGTTTGATCTTTGCAAATAGGTTTGCAAGAAGCTGGATTGTAAAAGAATGTCAGGATTCTTCTCACTAGAACCCGGAATTGCAATTAGTAAAGTTCACAAAAACCATCATCAAAACCAAGATCAAGATCAAGATCAAGAACATGATGATGATCATGATGGTATAATTTGCCCTTACAGTTTGTATCTGTTCAAGAACCAGGAGATCTACGGCAAAAGTTTTGAATTATGGCACCACCAACAATTATCGAATTATGGTAGTTATAAAGGGATGATGAGGCAAGGTGGGTACGGCGGGATCGGCGGTGGGAGTACCGGCGGTGGGATGAATTGTCAAGATTGTGGTAACCAAGCTAAAAAAGACTGTCAACATATGAGGTGTAGAACTTGTTGCAAAAGCCGTGGGCTTCATTGTCAAACTCACGTGAAAAGCACGTGGGTGCCGGCGGCTAAGCGCCGGGAACGGCAGCAGCAGCTCATGTCGTTGGCACAACATAATTCAGGTAGCCAACAGTTGAGTCTGGTGATGAGAGCAACCGGTGGGGATAGTCAGACTCCCAAGAGGCCGCGGGAAGAACACCAGCAACGGAGTGTCGCCGGTGCCGGAGGCCGCGGCGGTGACGGGGTGGGGGTGATCTTGCCGGGGTTGCAACATCACAACACTTCTTCAGGTAAAGTTTTAACAAAACAAACAAAAGAAAAGAAAACAAAACCTAGTATTTGTTGGGTTCAATTATTGGGATGTGTTTGGAAAAAAATTCTATCTTTTTCTTGCCAATCTTGATTAATTATGATTTGATGGGGTTAGTCTATATGTGTATATATGTAGATTGTGCTTTGTATTCTGGGCTATGATCTCTATATCTAATTATCTAGAACCCCTAGTATATATTAAATATGGATACACGTAGTGAGTGTGAAACTGTGTGTAGATCATGCTATGATGCTACCTTCCATATTTGACCTACTTAACTTCAACACTTGTTAAGGTGCAAATAAAAACTTAAAAACCTATAGATTTTATAATTATGTTTTTTCTTTGTTAATTTTTCAGGGTTGGAAGTGGGAAGCTTTCCCGCGGAAGTGAATTCTCCGGCGGTGTTCCGGTGTGTTAGAGTGAGTGCGATGGACGAGGCGGAGGAGCAGTTGGCTTATCAGACGGCGGTGAGCATTGGCGGCCATGTTTTCAAGGGAATTCTATATGACCATGGTCCTGATGAAGGTAGTTCATCGGGCAGTGGTGTTGCGCAACTTCAACAACTTAATCTTATTACTTCTGGGACGACGGCTGCTCCCAGTGAGACCACCGGTATCAATCCAGGGGTCGGGTTTATCGACCCGTCTTCGACATACCCGACCCCTTTTAGTGCATTCATGGCGGGTACGCAATTCTTCCCGCCACCAAGATCTTGAAAAAGAACAAAAAAAAACTCATGAAATCCTAATTATTGGTAAGAACTTCTTTTGCTATTCTAACAAAAAAAAAAGCATTGATACTACATTTATCGGGATTTTAGTTAGTAGCTATTAATGTTTTTTAAGTTTTGAATACTCATTAAAATATGATATGTTAAAGGTACAATTAAAGTGTATGGAAATTTAAGGAGTTTCGGATGATTTATGAGATGTAATTTAATGGTTTTTCGTTGGAATTTTCAGGCGGTAATTAATTCTATTAGCATCTTTTTGTAGAATTGATTTTATATACACAAATTTTTTAATATTAAAATGACCAACAAGATTCCTTATTCATGTGATAAAATTGTTAAAAACAATATTCCAAGAAAAAAAAATAAACTACAAAAAGTTCAGTTTATTTTATAAAATAAAAATATTCCGTCATATAAAGTTTGAAAACTTTATTAATTTTCTTACAAAGATATAAATACTTTTAGTTAAACTTAACATTATTTGGGATTATAAAGTAAATTTGGGAGGAATTAAATATAGAGATTTTTTTTTATTTTTTTTAATGTGTGTGTTCGTTTTGACCATAGTGATTCTTGCATTTCTGCTACATTTTTGTGGTTGCATTGGGTGCTTTTGTGCTAGTTTAATAATAATTTCAAATATAAATATATATATAAATATATATTTATATTTATATGTGTGTATAGAGAGAGAGACAGAAATAGTTCCCAGACCGAATTTTAATTTGGGATGGCTTTTTGATTGGTTTTTGAGCTCGAGGTTGCTTTTACCCGGTTGTTTGCCGGTTTCAAGGTTGCTAGGGCTATCTTTTCTATGCCCAAACATATTTTACTTCATTTTTCATTCATATTTTATATTTATATCATAATACATATATTATGTTATATGTGTCTCGTAGGTTTTACCATAAAAAGATTATTTAATATCCCATTTTATGATTCTTCTTGTTTGTATACGGCATGAGATTGTAAATCTGTCTCATTACAGAATATGCAGTAAATACAAGAACCTAGAAGATAATCAATATAATTAGGGGCAGATCTAGAACAAAAGTTACGAGGTAATAAAATTTATTTTTTTTACCGTACTTTCATATAAATGAAACAAATTTTTTTTTTGACCGTACTTTCATGTAAACAATTTTTTTTACGGTAACATGCGACTAGCGAGGCGGTGGATTGAGGTTTTTTTTATAAAGTATTAGGTTTTTTTTATAAAATTTTGGACTTTTTATGAAGTGATTTTTTATAAAGTATTAGGTTTTTTTTATAAAATTTTGGACTTTTTATGAAGTGTTGAGTTTTTTAAAAAATTTGAGGGGTAACGTAATTTTTTCTCAGGGGTAACCGAATACATAAAACCGTAATTTTTTTTTCACTGCACGTAAAAGTTCAGGGATAGCGGGGCTACCCCTACCAATAAGGTAGGTCCGCCCGTGAATATAATTATTGTCAAATGGAACAATATAATGAAACCCTAGCTAGAACTTCTTGTGCTTACTTTTTTATAATATATATAATTAGTAGTGTATTAATAATATCTTAGGATGATTTTACTAAGATTGTATTACTTTACATTGTTTGTTTGAAGATCTTACATGTATGTATAGGTGTATCTATGTATACACATATGCATACATATATGCATGCATGGATGCGCATGGCTAGGGTGCATTCAATTAGGGTAATGTACACATACATACATACATACACCCATATATATGCATACACATGTATAAGTACAAATCCCAAGGCTTGTAACTAAAAGTCCAAGTAGTAAAGGGAAGAGAAGAATGATTTTGTTTTCATGCAAAAAAAAAAAAAAGAAAGTGAATCTGCCCCTCACTCAGGAGAATGGAAACTGGTAGATTTGTAGCCAGCTGTCTGAGTTTTTTTTCGCGGGAAAACACAATATATAAATATAAAAGCTTAAAAACCAAACGACATTGGTGAAAAGGAATTTACAGATGAGGATGGTGATTAGTGATTAATAAACAGGTGGTGGAGTAGTAACGCTTGAGTCATTTTATTTTTGAGTTCACCTTCCATTGGTTTTCTCTGCCTTTAATTAACTTCCTTTGAAGGTCATTTAATCCTGATGGTTAGGAAAGTATTGGATCTATTGATGGGGTTTTGTGAATTTCTAGTAACGGGGTTCTCATGGTTAAAAAAAGTAATTAAATAATGATCTGGTAGAAATCTTGACTTATGAATAAGCCTCATGGAGAAGAAAAACCTTACAACCTCTACAATGGCCGTTTAGCCCACGGACCGTTGACATGGTGGGGGACCGTTTGTGGGATGTTTTTGTGTCCTTGTCTATGGCTAGAGACGGGATAGGGATGGGCTTGTTTTTCTTCTTGTTCTTTTTTTTTAATATTTTTGCTATAAAAGTTGTTGATGATGTAGAAATTAAAAACGCTTTTAAATATGATTGAAACATTGCTTGGGAAAGTATTTATAAACGTAGTTCACCTTCTTCTCCTCACTAAATGCATGTGATGATTTAACCTCTATACACCAAAGACATTTAATCCAATGGTATCTTGGTGTGTTAATTTTTATTGTATACCGTGAAGTAGAATTAGAAGTAGATTACACATGCGTGTGAGTTGGTGTTATAACAAAAAAGTTAACTTCTATACATTATAACATACATTTATGTAAATCAAAGACTTGATGTGCATGATTAAACCATGTCCTTAATTGCTTAGCTTACGTGTTGGGTTATAAGAACAACACATATGAATGATACCCTACATTCATTTATTATAACGACAATCATTTCGTTGGAATCTTTAAACAGTATTATAACTTATAAGTTATAACCACATGGTCATAAAACCATGTACCTTTCTTTCTTTACTTTTGTAAAATGACAAGAAAGATTAGAACTTGCAACCTTCAATTCATAAACTTTGATAATTAACTATATACCTACGTTAATCATGTTTAATATGGAGTTTGACCCTTAAAAAGGTCAACTCTTTTTAAATTGAGTGGTTAATAGGTGATGGATGGTGTAGTACTGAAGTCTAAAAAACACTGCACATAGTAAGGGTGAAGTTACAAAAAGATGCCCTTTTATAGGGTACTAGATTCGTGGAGTATGTGTAAGAAAACACTAGGATTAACAAGGTTACTGAGTTGATGAAAGTTCTGATTCAAAACCAGTACCTCTTTGATTAGGACACTACACTCTTTCAGGGTAAACATACTTTCTGGTGCTATCTTCTTTTCAATACCTCTATGTGTTTTGTGTGTGTTTTGGACTGGCTTTTGACAGCAACACAAATTTAGGAAGTGCATTTGTTTTTGTTTCTGATGTTTAACTTTTTATTTTTTGAAAAGCTGGTCATTTAGATGCATATATTATGACACATGCATGTATATTAGTTCCAAGTTATCGTCTTGTTGGACTGTGTAATAAAAACCTCGTAAGATATTATGTATTATTAATGAATTATAGAAATTCAAATGAAGATAATTCTCTTAGAAATATTTAGAATGTTAATTCGTCTAGATTTGATTGAACCCTCAAACTAAAAATTACTGATTTTACATGATTTACCTAATAAAACTATAGAAAATCATAAAAGTCGATTTAGGAGACCTAGATGATGAAATTTGAGCTCTTGATGGTTTGCCATGTTTGTAAATCATAGATTTTCACTAATATGGTGTATTACACAAAAACTATAATGTATATAAAAAGAAAGCATAACTTTTGATCCAATTTTTTTTTTCGAAGTTGTGAATACTTGGTTGAAATAAAACTGAAAATCAAGTGAGTCTATAACGTTAAGTATAGTTATTTATAAGGTTTTGATAAACATAGCTTTAAGGGGCTTAGTTTATGTTTAAAAGATAACTTAAAAAAACATTAATTTAGTTATGTTTAAATCATTAGACTATAACCATAACCCTAGGCTATGTTCCTAAAGGTCTATGCTTATCATATGCACAAGGGTAAGGAGTGTTTAGGATAGCATATTAAAACATCTTACTTGCTTAATTTGGATATATAAAGTTGAAACTATTAACCTAAAATAGTTAATGCACTTATAAATAATCAAATAAGTAATTTGAATAAGAATCATAAACATGGACCTTTTAGCCAACAAAGTATAACTGGAATAAATTAAAATACGTTACATATATGAGGTTTCTTTTATAATGTTTTATTATTTTATATTTTTAACTTGCTTTATCTTTAACATTTTATATTTATCTCCTTGATATATTACCATGGGAAATTCATCGGTTGATATATTAAAAGCATACTCATTGTTAGAATGACACTACAAACCTAAGGACTTTCGCCGAAAGTCGAAAGTATGAGTTTCCCAGAACGTGGTATCCGTCGGTAAGCACCTACTTTGAAAACATGTTGGTGAAGGTGGTTACCGACGGAAATTGATCGGTTATAGATGTATGTAATGTTTTTCCAACGGATTATTGAACGGAATTACCGAGGGATTAGAGACAGGAAGCTTAGCGGCAGATTACCGACAAATTATGGTGATTGTTACCGTGACAGGTTCACCAGCGGATTAGTGACAATAACTTCAACGGTGGATTACCAATAATTTTGTTTTTGTTTCTAAAACTTTTTTATTTACTTTTTTTAGAAATGTAAATAAACATAAAAATAGAATAAAGAAATGTATGGTAAACCAAGAAAATGGGATTATAATAAAAATTTATTAAAACGTTTATATAAAATATAAAAATTTTCAAGCTAAGTACAACGAGTGTTGTGGGGTATTGTTTCGCTCATGTTCGTTGTTGGGCCAACATTTCTTCTAACTCTGTCCGTTGTTGGTCCGACATAGAGCATATCACTGACGTTCGTAGCAACTCTTAACTCTGCCCCTGGTGCGAGCACCTCGAAGTTCTGTGCCGAACGTCGTTTCTAGTTTTTCTTTTAACTTGCTAATCTATGAACATTAAAAAAAGATTAGTTTTTTTCGGATTTTGGCACAAACAGTTATTAAATTCATAATCATAATATATATGTTCAATCTACACATCCAGCAGGCCCTCATGTCCTGACTGTATGCACAACTGTATACACTGGTAGTATTTCTTAATAACAATGACCGGGACTTCGCCTCCGAAATTGTTATAAAGAGAAGTACAAGCCGCGATCCACGACTTTCACCCGACCCATGTATCCGTTGCAAGTTTTACGTATACCTATGGCATGAATGCTTTGTATGTAGAAGAACGTTATGCAATAATCCTTTAACACTTATTTCGTCATTTTCGTAAACGCAAATGTTTGACACAGGGTTTTGAAAGAGATAAAGTATCCACCTTGGTAAAATAGAAGAGTATAAACTTTAGAACGAGCCTCCTAACTTGGAATCAAAACAATAGCCTCCTATCTCAGTTTCCTGGAGCGTTCCTTACTTTCACGAGCGTTTTCTTGCTAATGCGGGAACTTAAGCGAGTGCGGATCTAACCAAGATCATCGAGAATGTTCTAGAAGGTGTTTTAGGACGAGATTGTGAGATAGCAATCGAAGTTGGGATGAATGAATAAGCTAAAATAGATCTGCTATTTATAGGATGCAATCTGGCTCCGTAGCGGACCGCTACACAGGCGGGTGGCGGTTCGCCACCGCCCAAGCTAAACGTCAACATCTGATTGGATCGTTTCTAGGATTGCGGCTAGCGGCTAGAGGATCATTACCCATGGGCGTAGCGGTCCGCCACCAAGCTATGTGGCAGATTTCTAGGGTTTTGCGGCTGGCGGACCGTTACCTCCTGGCGTGGCGGTTCGCCATGTGTACACGCATCATAATTTTATCCCATTAGTCACAGGACACGTGTCACATGCAGGTTGATTGCTTAATGACCAAGTAGCGGATCGTTAAAGGGATGGGTGGCGGTATAGTGTTTCTAGCGTAGAGGACCAAGCCTAGCGGACCTCTACTGAATAACCACCTGTAGCGGACCGTTAGGGTTTACCTTAGCGGTCCGCCATGGTCTAAAATCTCAAAATTTTCATTTTAAACCTTGGACTTTAGTAATTTAAATACAACTAGTCCTTGAGGTTCAAACCTTGGCATTTCTCGGATATTTTTGTGGCAGGTGTTACACTTTAATAGGTACGATGGTATTCCACCATTCGAGTGCTTGATCTTTAAATAAATTGGATGCATAGAGGACTTTATCCTCTTCAGCGCACTTACTTATTGCCAAAACTGATTCGGTCTTTTCTATCCAATGTAGCGCGACAATTCCACCTTCTTTACCTGCAAAATTGTATGGCTTGCAGGCCTGGAATGTCTTATATGTGCATCCCACCTTTCTGCTTTTCTTCTTTACATGGTGATAATTGATGTGTGTGAAAGTATATATATTTTTAATAAAGATTTCACACATATATGGGTTTTAAAAATGGTTTTCACTTATACTAAACCATACACAAAAGGCAAGTGTACCTATCGTGGGGTAATATAATAATGGTAAGAACCGAATATCAATCCGTGGACACGCTTGGTTTCAATGCTAACCTCGGTATGTGATTAGCCTTTTTGGGATTACAAGTTTGATGTTTTTCTTGGTTGTTTTAAAACGACTGACTTCTAAAATTAAATTAAAACGCTAAGATGGAAAGACTTTGGAGTTTTCAGTAAAAGAAGCTATCATCCTAATTTGGAATCCGCTTAAGTAACTGTGATGAATTATATGTCATGGAAAAATAGATTTGTGATTAAAGGAATTATGTTAAAGTGCAAGACTGAGTTAATCCTTGGTCTAGGAAGTTAACCTCGTAGTGATTAGGGAAGATGCTATGAATTATCTTTGCATAGCACCCACCTAATCACTAGTGAAGTAGGTTATAAAATTTAATCTTTCAACTTATAATTTCCAAAATAACTTTAGGTTAAACAAGAGAGTCAAGTCATTGTAAATTTAACATATTATTACTTTGAAAAATCATAACAATTATTGTAGATTTCTCGGACAAGATAAAAGGGACGCACACTTGAATGTTAATCTAAAAGGTGATTATGATTTCTAAGATTGTTTCTAATCTTTAGCCATGAATTTTTATGAAGACCGGTTGCTCGAATAAACATTAATTTTAAAGTTTTCTGCTTTAACATTTATAAATCTTTAATCGTTTTATCTTAACTTTCAAGTACGTGACTACCCATCAAAAGATTAACATAATATAACCATAACATTAACATAATAATTACCAATTCATAAATTCATCACAAGTTACTTAAAGCTTCATCAAATTAGGATGATATTAAGAGTTTAGCTCATAATGAGCTTGTTCATTACAACTAAATAGAAAGATAACATGAAATTCATAATAGGAATTAGGTAATCAAACCAAGAACCCGATGTGGGTGATGTTAATCAATCTCGAGCCTTCTCCAAGTGTTGAATGGATCTCCTTTTGCCTT
Source organism: Smallanthus sonchifolius (assembly GCA_023525975.1). Lineage (NCBI taxonomy): Eukaryota > Viridiplantae > Streptophyta > Magnoliopsida > Asterales > Asteraceae > Smallanthus > Smallanthus sonchifolius. The sequence continues at coordinate 17,619,475 of CM042020.1, forward strand.
CTTAGAACCTCCAAACATGTGATTTTCGAGAATTTTTCACCACAAGTCCATCCCTTTTTCTTCTTTCAAATGAGGCTTGAACTCCTATTTATAAGCTGAAACAGTGAGTTGGGCACGGCCCCATGTTGGTACTTGGTACCTCGGATTTTGTAGGCCAGTACATGCAGGAAAGTTGACCACGGCCCCGTGCTAGGTTGGGCATGAACCCGTGTTCCTCCCAAATAGGGGACAATCCTTTCTGATGCTCTTTTGTCTGATTGTGAGTGGAGCACGGGGGTGTGCTAGGTTGGGCACGACCCCGAGCTGGGCTTCTGGAGTTGTGTTTTTCTTCATTTTTCTCCTTGTTTTTGCTTGTTTGTTCCATCTTGGTCACTTTGCACCTGAGATTTCATTTTAGGAGAATTGAGTACTAAATCACAACAATTTGTTAGGGATTTGAGGATAATTGATGTGCAAATGGCATGAATTATATGAGTAATTTGGAGCACATCAAACATCCCCACACTTGAACCTTGCTTGTTCTCAAGTAATATTCTTTTGGATGGCAATACTAAACAAGCAAAGACTAAAAATAAACCAAAAGATAGATATGTTCTTGAAACGTTATGTAAGCAATTTAAATTATCCAAATATAAGCATTTAAAAATAAATGAAGTGAATTCCTAAACAAGCAGTGAGTCATCTTATGAAATTTTTCAACTTGTAAAAATTCACACTCCTCTCAAGGGTTCACACACACTTGGTTAAATATATGGAAAATATGTGTAGTGGTGTATGTAAAAACACTCAATTGCCTAATATGAAATGTGTGAAATCATATGCTTGTTAAGGGATCAAATCTCCACCAATTTTAGGAAATGCTTGCATAAATCAGAAGGTCTTTGATCGGGTTGTAATTTGGCTTGGGTTGAGGGTATGGATTATTTGGAAAAAGTGGCTAACAAGTTAAAGACTTCGTGTGACAATCTGGACTTTTCATGTTAACTCCGTTAAGAATTCTGTTATATATTCTGTTAAAACCTAACCCAGTTAACTCAATATTAAACCTCGGGGGCTGTTTCTGTCATAAATCGGTCTAGAATTCCAGGGACTAATCACGCCAAGCTTCAAAATTGGATTCGTTGACTCTCAAAGTCAAAATTTAAGAGAAATCAGTTATGTTGACTTTCAAAAGTCAAACTCGCAAGCCTTTGATCAAATTTGAATTCCATAACCGAAATTCGTCGGATTCTGTAACTGATATGCACGATCACTCCATTAACGACCATCATTGACACCTTAATCGCAACTTTAATTCGACATTTAACTCAATTTTGGGAATTAAGTCCAAAACCGTCGACCATTATCATATTCTCATCAAATTCATCGTTCCTATTATCATCCTCACAAATCAACACTCTGCACGCACGCGACAGACATTTCAGAAGCAATACCACCCGTCAATTTCACCGGAGTTGAAGCCGGAGCCGCCGGAGACCAAGCTTGCGCGAGTCAGAATTCCACTTAGTCGTACACCATCATTTCCGTATTCATTCTGGTAATTGTTTACATCCTTAGTTTCATTCCTGTCCATAGAACATAAGCCCTATCATTAACAGGGCTTACATTATCGAATTAAACAAGAACAGATTCAAGGGTTCTTACTCTTTCAGGTTTTAATCGAATCCTACTCTAAACCTGTTTTAAATCCAATTAATATACATGATTAGCTTCGCAATCCTCTATATAGCAAAAGCCCTATGTTTATTGAATCAAACATCATCGAATTGTGTAAGATCTGATAACTAGGGTTTGTTCTTAATCGGTTTTGGGGCTTTTGATCTGGAACACATCCTTAATGAAATTAAGTTACACCATCAGGTTCGCAATGTCCTAATCAGTAAAAGCCCCATGTTTTTATTAAGTTTTAACATCGAATTTGGCAGATTAAATTTGGTGTTCTTGTGTTAGGGTTTCGGTTTTCACAAACCTGATTTAACGATCCAAAACCATTTGATTTTGAAATTAAACTCATACTCAGGTTCGCCATGACTCGATTAACCAAACCCCTATGATCCTTTGTTGAATCGTGACTGAATCGGATGGTATTGGGACGGGTTTCGAACTGGTATGCATATGGGAGGGAAACCAATTAAAGTTGTATGTTAAAACCAATTGGAACCGGGTTTGTATGCGATACCCTAGCGGGCGGGAGTGGTTAAAGCTGTGTGCGTGTGTGGGAGAGACCCGGGTTCGAGACCGGGCTCCCACATTTTATTTTTGAGGCACTTTTGGTTATATTAAATTATTAAAAATCAAACCCTATATTATTATAATAATATATTAATGTGTTTTAGCCCGGAAAACCACCCGTATGCTCGGGTTTGGATTTATGTTCTATTTTCATTATTAATCCCACTTTTAAAAATAGTATACCTATATTGTTTTCAAGCCATAACCTCGTATAAAATAATATATTTATACCCGTGACTCCTACTATAAAATAATATATATTTTATATTATTTCGCCTCGTTTACTAGTTTCATGTAACGTTTTAAAATAATAAATAATGTAGTTATTTATAATATTTTACACTCGTTATTATCTTCAAATAAAATAATAAATTTATTATTTTATCGCATAATTAATTATTGTAATAATATATGTATTATATTATTTTCGTAAGACATTATATAATGACGAAATCGCTAGAATATAATTATTATATTATTTTGTTATCCGTCGCGTAACGTATACATCTTAATTATAATTAAAGAATTCTTATTCCCGTAGACACGTTCGTCTACTCTTAATCATTAGAGCTTTTCCTTAGGACGTTCAATCTTATGTGTTGTCGTCATAAATCTCAACTTGCCTCTAATTTATGTGTTTATGATTTTAGGGCATTCGTAAGTCGTTTGAGACTTACACTCGTGATTTCAACTTATCTCTTGTGTGATACTGCCTACGTTATTCAGGTGAGTTTTCACGACGCTTTTTACTGTTTTAAACTGGGGGAGAAAACATGTTGTAAATGCTTTTTGATTTTTGTAATTCATATATGATATCACTTGTATGACTATGCGTATACATTATCATTTAAGTCCTCACATCGGACCGTTAATATGAACATAGCGAGGTAATTTGAGTAGTACTACTGGGTTTGACAAACCTCACCCGCGTTAGTTGCGCTAACTCGATTGGAGGTCGAACGGGTGCAATATTGACCTAAACATGCACCATGATGGTGGAAGGCATATAAACAGTCAGCTGTCGGTTGCGAGCTCATTAGTTAACATGTTTATGGGTTAGCTACCTATTGATTTATATATTGAATGTACATTAATCTGTTAAACGCTTCTATAAACTGAAACCTGTGAACTCACCAACCTCGTGTTGACATTTTCTTACATATTTTTCTCAGGTCGCTTAAGATAAGGCACAGGTGCACACAATAGGACATGCATGGAAATTCTGCCTTTGATTTATGTTTTAATAAACTGTTTGGACTATTTTAATTTGTGTTTGGTTTGGACTTTTGGACTATTCTTTTGGGCGCGTGTGTTTTGCGCATTTACTTTCTTTACGCTTCCGTATTAACTCTGATTGATATGATATTTTTATTTGAGTCCCATGTAGAGTCGTTCAATGTAACTAATGTCTGAGATCCTGGTTCGTCACTTCCCAAACGGTAAAACTCAGTTAGTTGAAAATTAGGGGTGTGACAGATTGGTATCAGAGCCATTGGTTATAGAGAACTAGGATTGCATACTAGACTATAACCTCACACATTAGTTACATGTCATAAAAATTTGGATGTTTGGCACTTATATGTTATATTACAGGATCATGTCGTCAACTCCACCACCATCACCTAAGGCACCAAGACACGATGCACCTATCTTATCATCCCCGGAGCCCAAAAGGCGCCGGATTATTTCTAGTGATTATTCGGTTGATCAAGGTGAACCGAGTAGCGCGCAAGCAACAAATCCTGCTCATAATTAGAATGCATACCCGCAAATGATCCAAAGGTGGATCGAGATGGGAAATGTTCCATCACCCTACTTTGGTTCCGCTTCCTCATCATCTACTTTATGGAACAATCTTTTACAGATTTTGTATTTTACATGTCTAGGGAGTTGAGCATTGTGAAAGATGATACTGATGAGATACCTGATATTCTGCAGCGAGAGACTCAAATAGAGGAGAACAAGGTAGGAATTGAGCTTTTGACTGCTGAGCTAGTAGTGGCGGATCAGGTCTATAACGTTTTGGTGGATCGGGTGACACATTTGGAGACGACGGTAGACACCTCGAATTTTGAGGTAGGAGGGATTCTGGAGAGAGTGGCTAATCTGGAAGGCCAGCTGCAAGTAGCAAATCATGCTGCCGAAGGACTTCAAGAAAGAGTGACTCACTTAGAAGCCCAACTACAAGCAGCCCTATTTTTGGAAGACATTCCACTTTCGGACGACGAGGAAGAACCTTTCAAGGAGGAGCCCTTCGAGGATGAGCCCTTAGAGGAGGAGCCACCCGAGGAGGAACCGGTGGAGATCGATGATGCTAAATCATACGTTTCTTCCGATGACGAGGATGTTTGATGATCTTCCTATTCTATCTTTCTTTTTCATTCATGTTTTGCTTATGTTATTTCTCTTTTCAAACCTAGATGGGTAAGGTTGTTCCCATTCAATAAAAGCATGAGAAGTTTAATGTTTGAGTTATTTATTTTGTAGCCTTACAATTTATTTAATTTTCAAAATATTAGATGTTGTATTTCATTACTTGTGCATAAATAATGTTTAATATGCGATATATTTCTTATTGTTTGTATTTGTGAATGTGAAGAATCACGTCAGGAAGAGGACGTGGAGGTCGTGCTGGTGGCCGGGGTACCATTAACATGACAGCAGCGGAGCTAGCGGCACTAATCAACGATAGTGTGGCTGAGGCTCTAGCAGCATAGAATGCTGCAGGTAAATGCTTTAACTATTGACTAATGAGGTCAATTCATCTCTTCAAGTGCTTTTCCTAAGCTCTTTAATCCCAATCCTATGTTATTTCTAAATCTAGGCCAGCAAAACCAGCAGAATCAGCAACCAGCATGCACGTTTAAGACATTTATGGACTGTAAGCCCCACACCTTTAGTGGAGCTTAAGGAGCTGTCAGACTACTCCGGTGGTTCGAAAAGGTAGAATCGGTGATTGCCATGTGTAACTGCCCAGTGGCCAATCAGGTCAAGTTCGTCGCTGGAACTTTGGAGGGCCCGGCTCTCACGTGGTGGAACGCTCAGGTCCAGATGTTGGGTCTGGCCATGGAAAATGGACTCCCGTGGGAGGAGTTTAAGACGATGATGAAAGAGGAGTACTGTCCTCGTGATGAAATTCAGAAGTTGGAAGGTGAATTTTGGAACCTGAAAATGGAAGGTTCTGAAATTGAGCTGTATACCACACGCTCCCATGAACTCGCTACCATGTGCCCACATATGGCGACTCCAGATTACAAGAGAATTGAGCTGTATATTGGAGGTCTAGTGCCTCAGATTCAAATTATGGTTACTTCGTCCAACCCTACTACCATCCAGCAGACGATCAGACTGGCTCACAAGCTAACCGATCAGGCGGTGACTCAAGGGACTTTACCCCCGAGAGGTTCGGTCTCGAAACCCACCGACAATCATAAACGCAATTTTAATCACCACTCCAACACCCACTCCAACTCTCACACCAAAGGACACCAGTTCAATCAACCCCAGCAGCAGCAGTGAAAGTTTGAGCCTGCTAAGAATTTCAATCAGACGACCGTCTCAGGACAAAATCAAGGTAGTTATGCGAGGAGAGCCCCCAAGTACAACAAGTGCAATTACCACCATGTCGGTGCTTGTAACCGTTGTCAACGGTGTGGCAAGATGGCCCACGCTGCAAAAGATTGTAGAGTGGATCTACAGAAAAAGCAACCGTTCCGACCGCAAGGGTCCACAAGGGGATGTGTTCAATGCGGTAAGGAGGGACATATTCAGAGGGATTGTCCTCAGTTGAAGAGGGGTGGTAATGGAAATGGTAATGGCAATGGTAATGGTAATGGCAATGGTAACGGTAATGGCACTAATCAAGGCAACAATGGTAACAATAACAATCAAGGCAACAACAATGGTGGCAATAATGCCAATAATGGAGGGAATGGTGCGAAAGGACGAGTTTTCGTGCTAGGATATGGAGAAGCTCGTTATGATCATAATGTGGTCACCGGTAAGTTTCTCTTAAATGATTACATTGCTTCTGTTCTATTTGATACCGGTGCTGATAGGAGTTTTATATCTAAGAAGCTTAGTGATATGATAAAAGGAACTCCAACTCTGTTAGAAACTAAGTATATAATAGAGATAGCTGATGGCCAAATAATTGAAGCAACCCACGTTCTTAAGGGTTGTAAACTTGAGCTAGCTAGTCATAAACTAGATACTGACCTTATGCCGGTCACACTTGGTAGTTTTGATGTAATTGTCGGCATGGATTGGTTATCTAAAAACCAAGCTGAAATCATCTGTCGAGAGAAAATTGTTCGAATTCCTCTCCCGAGTGGAGAAACCCTTTCCGTTCAGGGCGAAAAGGTTGGTGCAGTCATGGGCATCATATCCTTTATGAAAGAACAGAAATGCCTTCGAAAAGGGCATACTGCTATTTTGGCTCTCGTTGGTGAGCAGCCATCAGAAGAGAAGAAAATTGAGGATATTCCCATCGTTCGTGATTTTCTGGAAGTATTTCCCAAAGATTTACCTGGTCTGCCACCACACCGTCAAGTCGAATTCCAAATCGATCTAGCAACCGGAGCGGCACCTATCGCTCTGGCACCTTACAGACTGGCACCTAGTGAATTGCAAGAGCTATCTACTCAGTTACAGGAATTGTTGGATAAAGGTTTCATCCGACCTAGCTCATCGCCATGTGGAGCCCCGATCCTGTTTGTCAAAAAGAAGGACGGGACTTTCCGTATGTGTATCGATTACCGTTAGCTAAATAAAGTCACAATCAAGAATAGTTATCCTTTGCCTCACATAGATGATCTCTTTGATCAACTCCAAGGATCCAGTTTCTTTTCCAAGATAGATCTTAGGTCCGGCTACCATCAATTGAGAGTCCGAGATGAAGATATCTGTAAAACTGCTTTCAAGACAAGATACGGCCACTATGAATTTATGGTCATGCATTTCGGATTAACCAACGCACCTGCGGTATTCATGGACCTCATGAACCGTGTGTGTAAGCCATACCTTGATCAATTTGTCATCGTTTTCATCGACGACATTCTCATTTATTCCAAGAACAAGGAGGAACATTTACATTTAATCCTTGAATTACTTAAAAAGGAGCAATTGTATGCTAAGTTTTCCAAGTGTGAATTTTAGATCCGGGAAGTTCAATTCTTAGGACATGTGGTTAACGAGAAAGGAATACATGTCGATCCATCAAAGATAGAAGCCATCAAGAATTGGGCAGCACCGACGACTCCGACTGAGGTGCGACAATTTCTGGGATTGGCTGGATACTATCGTCGATTCATCGAAGGATTTTCAAAAATTGCACAACCTCTCACTGCCTTAAATCAAAAGGGTAAGGCCTACAACTGGGGTGATAACCAAGAGTCAGCATTCCAACATCTTAAGCAGAAACTTACAGTGCACCTATTCTAGCTCTTCCGGAGGCAACAAATGATTTTGTGGTGTATTGTGATGCATCCATTTAGGGTCTGGGTTGAGTTCTAATGCAACGAGAAAAGGTGATCGCATACGTTTCACGTCAACTAAAAATTCACGAGAAAAACTACACCACTCATGACCTAGAGTTGGGAGCTGTAGTTTTCGCACTTAAGATATGGAGACACTATTTGTACGGTACCAAGTGCACCATCTACACCGATCACAAGAGTCTTCAGCATATCTTCAAACAGAAAGAGCTGAACATGAGACAACGTCATTGGGTCGAGCTCTTGAATGATTATGACTGTGCGATCTGGTATCACCCGAGTAAGGCTAACGTTGTAGCTGATGCCCTAAGTCGAAAGAAAACCAAGCCCAAACGAGTTCGAGCATTACAACTTACCATTCACCCCGGATTACCTGACAAAATTCGTAGTGCTCAAGTCGAAGCCTTAAAAGAAGAAAACCTACCGCTAGAAGGTACACGCGGTATGGAAGCATAACTCGAGGTCAAGTCTGACGGTATTCTCTATTTCACTGAACGAATATGGGTTCCAATCTTCAGAAATTTAAGGGAACTAGTCATGGATGAGGCTCATAAATCTCGTTACTCTATTCATCCAGGTTCCGACAAGATGTATCATGATCTAAAGGTGCTGTATTGGTGGCCAAGGATGAAGGCTGATATAGCCACCTATGTGAGCAAGTGCCTGACTTGTGCGAAGGTCAAAGTTGAATATCAAAAGCCTTCTGGTCTTCTCCAACAACCAGAGATTCCCATGTGGAAATGGGAACAAATATCCATGGACTTTATCACAAAATTGCCACGAACTCCTACCGGATGTGATACCATTTGGATAATAGTTCACCGTTTAACAAAGTCCGCTCACTTCTTAGCAATAAAGGAAACCGACAAAATGGACAATCTTACTCGTATTTATTTGAAAGAAGTAGTATCTTGGCACGGGGTGCCAATCTATATTAATTCAGATCGTGATGCACGATTCACCTCTTGTTTCTGGCAATCGTTACATAAAGCTTTAGGCACGCGTTTAGATATGAGCACAACATACCATCCTCAAACTGATGGCCAAACAGAATGTACTATTCAAACTCTGGAGGACATGCTACGAGCTTGTGTGATTGATTTCGGCAACACCTGGGAATCTCACCTACCGTTGGTGGAGTTCTCCTACAACAACAGTTATCACACTAGCATCAAGGCAGCTCCATTTGAAGCACTATATGGACGGAAATGTCGTTCTCCTATTTGTTGGGCTGAAGTTGGGGATAGTCAACTTACAGGTCCCGAGCTCGTACTTGAAACTTCTGAGAAAATCGTTCAAATTAGAAACCGTATGGCAGCAGCTCGTGATCGTCAAAAGAGCTATGCCGATAAGCGTCGTAAACCGTTAGAATTTCAAGTAGGAGATATGGTCTTATTAAAAGTCTCACCTTGGAAGGGTGTCATTCATTTTGGGAAACGAGGCAAATTGAATCCTCGTTATGTTGGACCATTCAAAATAGTGAAGAGAATTGGCCCAGTAGCGTATCAACTGGACCTACCTGAAGGACTTAGTGGTGTACACAATGTCTTTCACGTCTCAAACGTGAAGAAATGTCTGGCAGACGAGTCACTCGCGGTTCCTCTCGAGGAACGACACATTGATGAACATTTACGTTTCATCGAAGAACATATGGAAATTATGGATAGGGAAGTCAAAACGTTAAAATGCAGTAAAATCCCTATTGTTAGAGTCCGTTGGAAATCGAAACGTGGCCCGGAATTCACTTGGGAGCGCGAGGACCAGATGATGCGCAAGTATCCTCATATGTTCAAGCAATCCACTTCAAACTCTTAAGGTACTTTTTTAATTTTCGGTACGAAAATTCTTTCAACTAGGGGATGATATGATATCCCGAGAAATTTTTTTTATTGTTTAATTTTCGGGACGAAAATTCTTTCACCTAAGGGATAATGTGACAATCTGGACTTTTCATGTTAACTCCGTTAAGAATTCCGTTAAATACTCTGTTAAAACCTAACCCTGTTAACTCAATATTAAACCTCGGGGGCTGTTTCTGTCATAAATCGGTCTAGAATTCCAGGGACTAATCATGCCAAGCTTCAAAACTGGATTCGTTGACTCTCAAAGTCAAAATTTAAGAGAAATCAGTTATGTTGACTTTCAAAAGTCAAACTCGCAAGCCTTTGATCAAATTTGAATTCCATAACCGAAATTCGTCGGATTCTGTAACTGATATGCACGATCACTCCATTAACGACCATCATTGACACCTTAATCGCAACTTTAATTCGACATTTAACTCAATTTTGGGAATTAAGTCCAAAACCGTCGACCATTATCATATTCTCATCAAATTCATCGTTCCTATTATCATCCTCACAAATCAACACTCTGCACGCACGCGACAGACATTTCAGAAGCAATACCACCCGTCAATTTCACCGGAGTTGAAGCCGGAGCCGCCGGATACCAAGCCGTTATTATCTTCAAATAAAATAATAAATTTATTATTTTATCGCATAATTAATTATTGTAATAATATATGTATTATATTATTTTCGTAAGCCATTATATAATGACGAAATCGCTCGAATATAATTTTTATATTACTTTGTCATCCGTCGCGTAACGTATACATCTTAATTATAATTAAAGAATTCTTATTCCCGTAGACACGTTCGTCTACTCTTAATTATTAGAGCTTTTTCTTAGGACGTGCAATCTTACGTGTCGTCGTCATAAATCTCAACTTGTCTCTAATTTATGTGTTTATGATTTTAGGGCATTCGTAAGTCGTTTGAGACTTACACTCGTGATTCCAACTTATCTCTTGTGTGATACAGCCTACAATATTCAGGTGAGTTTTCACGGCCCCTTTTACTGTTTTAAACTGGGGGAGAAAACATGTTGTAAATGGTTTTTGATTTTTGTAATTCATATATGATATCACTTGTATGACTATGCGTATACATTATCCTTTAAGTCCTCACATCGGACCGTTAATATGAACATAGCGAGGTAATTTGAGTAGTACTACTGGGTTTGACAAACCTCACCCGCGTTAGTCGCGCTAACTCGATTGGAGGTCGAACGGGTGCAATATTGACATAAACATGCACAATGATGGTGGGAGGCATATAAACAGTCAGCTGTCGGTTACGAGCGCATTAGTTAACATGTTTATGGGTTAGCTACCTATTGATTTATATATTGAATGTACATTAATCTGTTAAACGCTTCTATAAACTGAAACCTGTGAACTCACCAACCTCGTGTTGACATTTTATTAAATGTTTTTCTCAGGTCGCTTAAGATAAGGCACAAGTGCACACAATAGGACATGCATGGAAATTCTGCCTTTGATTCATGTTTTAATAAACTGTTTGGACTATTTTAATTAGTGTTTGGTTTGGAATTTTGGACTATTCTTTTGGGCGCGTGTGTTTTGCGCATTTACTTTCTTTACGCTTCCGCATTAACTCTGATTGATATGATATTTTTATTTGAGTCCTATGTAGAGTCGTTTAATGTAATCAATGTCTGAGATCCTGGTTCGTCACTTCCCAAACGGTTAAACTCAGTTAGTTGAAAATTGGGGGTGTGACACTTCGGCCTTGGCTTATTTGAAAATTAAAAGAGAGCAAAAGAAGAAATCCCTATACAATACTCCAGGTTAGAAGGGATATAACTAACTCGAGGACTCGTTTAGGGTCAGATTGTCAAGACCAAATCTCGTCTTCAGAAACTTCACCTGCTCCTTGACTCTAAGATATACGTAGCTGTCTTTCCTTAAGGATCGTTAGGCTTGTAGCCTAATAGCACCCATTCTGATCAACTCCGTATACTTGAGTTGGGTTTCAGTTTGGTTTTTAATACATTTTCCTTCATGAGACCAATTTCCACAATTTGGGCACCTTTCGTATCGTTTTACCCTTCTTTTCATTGCACGTTTTGAAATTCCACAAAATGGCGGCACTTGCTCTTTCTTTCGCCATTTCTTCCTTGTTTCGAATGTTAATGCGAATATATTTTCTCGAATTTCCGGGGGAAGTCTCAGCTTTGCGTGGTGAAGGCATGAAAGCAAATTAAAATCAAAAGAATGCATCCCGCTCTTTTAGGTCTAACCGGTAAAAGACCAAATTTTTTTTAATTTTTTAATTTTTTTTAACAAGCCAAAAACCTCATCTTTAACTAAAATTGGTTTTGAAAAAGGCTTTTGGTTAAATGGTGTAAGTTGTTGGTAAGGACAATTGAAACGGTTAGGCTCGACGGGGCTAACTAAAGGTAATGTTTGGGTAGAGGATTTGAAAAGAAAAAGGTTGACAAGGTGGTTTTCCAAATGCCTAAATCATTTTTATGCAAAATTCCCATATGTGATCTCGAATTGTATACCCAAAACAAGTTCTAATTCACACAAATCATAAGACACACTCAAACATCCGCAAAAACGAAAGGAGATATGCTGTAAAGCTATTAAAGGCTAAAAAAAAATGCTCATGGAAACGGATATTGTTGGGTTGAAAGTGTATCATTTTATATGTTGATTGTTTCCTTGGATTTGTCATGCTTTAAGGATATAACTTCACAACTTAGTATATTTGGGTGTAGTAAATTAGTTGCCTTTTGAAAACATATATTTAATCTTTTGTTTTATCAAAAATGGTTTGTAGTTTTTGATTGTTCAATACTACAAAAATTAAAACTTAGAGTGAATTCTTGCAAATTTTTTTAATGGACAAGGCAAATTCAGTGTATCAACCCCCCTCCCCACACTTAAAGAATTAAGCAAACGTGGGATAAGGAAAACGAGAACTTCCCTGAATTTGGCGTGTCCCAAACGCATGGTCGATGCCCACAGCAGCCTGAATTGCACATCACAAAAGAGACATCGGTTTCAAAAGATTAATTACCAACAACTTCCAAAGTTAGAAATTTAAACTACTAGGCACACAAGAAAATATTGTCTAGAAACGGCACAAACAACGAATGCCTTATTGAAAACTAGAAAGTATGAGTTTGGGAAAATTGGGCACGGAACAGCCAGTGCAAGGGGTCCAAGATTGGACCTTGTTTTAAGGGTTTTGTGGTTCATCCTCATCTCCCCATTGGGAGCTCATTCTTCGCCTTAGGTAGGCGACATCCTCACAAACGTTGTCAACTCGCCCATATAGCTGATCCATACGACCGACGGTTGCTTCGGATAGCTCAAAAGATCTGCGGGCATAAGTAGAAGTGGTTTGAATAGCTTCATATAAGTCTAACATGGATGGAAATTCTAGTCCCTGGGATGAAGATGCACCGGAGTCAAAGTGTTGTTGTTGTGGGATTGGTTGGTTAAGTTCCATGATTATGTGATCGGGATCCTCGGGTGTAACATTTCCGATTTTTAGTATCTATATTTCAATTCAATGTAATGCATTTCAAACTCAATTCTAGTGCACTGTTTTGTTCCATTCGTACCATCAATTAAATACTACATTTCAATGCAAATCCGCAAATTTTACTAGGTTATATCCTACTAAACACTACATAAGTATCTACTTATACCAATATGTCAAAGGCTAAAGTTACAAGGCCTGATATTGAATCGTAACAAGAAACCCTATTAGGCACGGTCGCGCCTCGTTTTGGCACGGTCGGGCCGAGTGCTCTGACACGGTCGCGCGACTTGCTTTGGAACGATCGCGCCCGGTGCCTTGGCACGGTCGCGCCTCGTTTGGGCACGGTCGCGCCTAGTACCAGTTGAAACGTAAATGCAGTTTTAAACTTGAGATCGTTGATTGTCGTAACCGATATACGTTTCACTTTCATAGACAAAGAAACGAATATTATCAATTGTAACCATTAACAACAGAAAACCGATTCAAGAAAATCAAAACCTCCTCATTTGAAAATCCTCTCCTTTGAACATCGATCCTCCTATTCTGGAGTGAATTTCCCCCAACCAAACGCTACACGATTCTCCCAGAAGCTACTGAACCATTTGAAGCAGCCGGAATCGTAGCAGAAGAAGCCGGAAGCCAAGTTCACCGACGCCGGAACTCCTTTCTACCGTCCTCTATCAATTCGCTACTCTTCCGGGTAATTGAAACCTTTTTCTCACTCGTTTCAGTTCATGGATCAAAAGCCCCATATTAATTTGGGCTTTCATTATGGAAATCATCTCGAACTCGAAGCCACATTTACATTCAAAATAGTTTAATCGAATCCGGTCCTAAACACGTTTTAAATTCAATTAATCTTTACAAAAAGACTCGTAATAATCTATTGGGTGAAAACCCTATGATTTCCAACCCTGTTATTATAAAAAATTAGTCAAATCGTTCCTGATTTGGAACAGACGCGGTCGCGCTAATCATTTAGCGCGGTCGTGCCTCATGAGACACGGTCGTGCCGGCTTCCAGCGCGGTCGTGCCTCCTACTCAAACCCAATCATGCCCTTTGGCTAATCTCAGTCGTGTTTTAGAATCATAGACACGATCGTGTCTGGCCAAGGCACGGTCGTGCCTAATGATTTGGTTAGTTATGCCCTCTGTTTGATCAACACGGTCGCGCCCTGACTAGCACAGTCGCGCCCGTTGTTAGAGCACGATCGTGCCCTTCCAAGGCATGGTCGTGTGTAAGTTAGATTTTCTTGGCAGAATTATAATTTTTATATTTTTCAAACAATAGATATTTTTGATTTAATTTCAAAATAAAAATAGTTGATTTTTATAAAAAAATGTATTTAATTCTATTTAGAAAGATCAAATATTTAATCTTGTAATAAATAGAAAATTATTTATTTAAAGTTTATAAAATTAAATTTACATTTATTGTTAAACCTTAAAAAGTATTTTAATGGTTAAGTTATATATATTATAAATAAATAAAGAAATGGTTATTTATTTAATTTATACTTAAACAAAAACAATTATTTATTTATACTTACTTACAATTAATACTTACATTACTTTCATAAACAATAATTACTTATTTAATCAATTTCAAACCTTAACTCAAAATGTTCTAAAAATATTCTTTCAAACTTTATATTTAATTCAATACTTTCAATTACAAATCAATGACTTTTTACACAAGTTTAAATGCAACTTTAGACTTAAACTTTTGTGCACACTATTAATACAATATACATTACACCCTAGGTTAACTTGTGCATTCCAAGGATCAAATTTCAATCTAGTCTCCGGTGTTTAGCTACACCTTGAACCAAGTGAGTATACATAGCCCCTTTTACTCTTTTATATTTTTGGGGTGAAACATGAACACTACTCAAACTACTATTTACATTTACACAAACAACACAAGTACAAATCCTAATTACATTCATATGTGCAATTTGAGCTTTATGCCCGAGTGCTATGTGTGCTAACTACTTATGTGCAATCATTAACTATTCAAGCCGACGGTTTTCAATGATAGATCTATTGAGTCTGACAAACCCACCCAGGTAGGGTGATTGTTACCGACAACACAATTTTTGCATGCTAGTTACAAAGGTTTGATTGTACTTGGTTACACAATAGCTGCTCCCCATAAATGCCTTATTTTATCATGACATGTAAGGATTTTTTTATTTACAAACTATATGCTATCTATATACAAACCTGTGTATGCTCACCAACTTTTTAGTTGACCTTATTTTATTCATGTTTCAGGTACTAATGTGTGAGTTTGATCAAGATGTGCTACACATAGGCTTTGGACTTAGGTAATTTAAATAAAGAAGTTTATGTATTGCAATTATGTTTCTTTCTTGGATTTGGTTTTGTTTGAATATTTGAAATGAAATTTGACGATTAATATATTTCAATTTAGTCAACCTTGTGCTCATGAACAGTTTACATGTCCCGCCCCGATGATTCCGCCATCGGTCGGGGTGTGAGAGATTGGTATCAGAGCCTTGGTTATAGGGAACTAGGTTATTAGACACCCTTGACCTAAACTATAACTTTAGTACACCCACTTATGCCATGCTTCATGATTTTGTGATATGTGCTACATGCTATGTGTTACATGCTATGTGCTACATGTTTTCTATGATTGATTATTATTCCATTTTTGATGCCTTACTTGTTAAATTTTTTTTTATGACTTATTAGACTATACTTAAATAATAAATTAAATAAACAATATCCCTACCCTTACCCTAAGCCTCATAACCTTCTTATCTACTTCTCTATCACCATCCTCTTAGCATGTGGAAACTCCATGGATCTAAAACTATAAAAAAAATTTCTTTTTATACCCTCGTTAAGGTTTTTAAACTTTGCTAATTATTCGAGGACACGTGCAATCTGGAAGAGTGACACCTGTATTCTGGGTTTTCTGTCTAGGAAAGCATTTCGCATAAATCCCAATCAACCGAGGGACCCGTATGCTTTCCTGGGATGTGTGTTTACTATAGGCTAAAGCATGTCTCCTTGAAAATTATATGAGTTTAATTAACCTTAATGTGTCATAGTATTCGAGTGATTATATCACTATATGAGTACAATCTAAACTATGATTAACTATTTTATTTCATTACCTTGTCCTTTTAATTCAAGCAATTCTCATAAGTTCTCACATCTTTTCTTGTCTTATGAAAATCTGTAGAATGCCTCCTCGTCGTGCTCCCGTGGCCAACACCAACACCGACATTGCTACCATCCTTACACAACTCGTAACTCAACTCACTCAAGCTAATGGTGCCGCCAATGGTAACCATGGTGGTAATGGTGGAAATGGTGGTGTCAACCTATCTCAATGCACCTTCAAGCATTTCAACTCATGTAATTCCCTCAAGTTTTATGATACCGAAGGAGCTACCAGACTTCTTCAATGGTTTGAAAGTATTGAGAATACCTTTCTCAATAGTGACTGCCCCGATAACCTTCGTTTTCGTCACGCCACAAGTGTCTTACAAAAACAGGCACTCACGTGGTGGAATGGGGAAAAGAGAAATAGAGGTGTGGATGTGGCAATGGCCTTACCTTGGGATGAGGTTAAAAGGCTAATGACCGAGGAATTCTGTCCTCGAAATGAAGTAAAGAAACTTGAAGTTGAATTTTGGGATCTTGCCCAAGATAGTGGTGAGAGCTTGGCATATACAACTCGGTTCCATGAGTTGAGTCTTCTTATGCCCCATATGGTCACGCCTTTATCCCGCTGCATTGAAAAGTATATTGGTGGACTACCTAGACAAATTCAAGATACTGTCTTAGGTAGAAATCCCGCCACACTTGAAGATGCTATCCGTTTATCCGCTACCTTAACCGATAATCATGTGAAAGCGGGGACTCTTACTAAAAAGGGCGCAAAGAATGTTTCCGACACCGCAACTCCTCCTACCCACAACAAAGAAGCCACAACTGAACCCTCCCGACATAATAAGAAAAGAAAGGCTAGGAACTATGCTATGGTCACTCCTGCTATGCCTACTAACCAAGTTGTTCCTATGGTTCATGCACCAGCCAAAAAGCCATATGTTGGGATCTACCCACTCTGTGCCACATGCAACTGTCATCATCCTCAAAACATCCCATGTCGCCTTTGCACTTATTGTGGGAAATATGGCCATACGGTCAATGTGTGTAGGGATAAAGCCCTTGCGGGACAAGTCAACCCACCAACCCGAACCAATCAACAAGTGGCTAATCAAGGTGTTCATGCTATAGCAAATGGGCGTGCATGTTTTGAATGTGGTGACCCAAATCACTTCCGTGATTAGTGCCCAAGGTTGATCAATGCTAGACAAGGCGGAGCTCGTGGGCGTGCTTTCAATATAAACGCCAATGAAGCTCAAGCCAACAATGATGTTGTCAACGGTACGTTCCTTGTTAATAGTCAATATGACTCCATTCTATTTGATACCGGTGCCGATAAAAGTTTTGTGTCACTTTATTTTGAACCTTTACTTGCAAAGACACAATCCCAATTAGAGAAAACCTTCACTGTCGAAGTAGCAAATGGTGATTCACTTACAATTGAGTCTATTATCTATGACTGTTCTCTAGAACTTAATGAACATACATTCCCAATCAATCTTGTACCAATGCCACTAGGAAGTTTTGATATCATCATAGGCATGGATTGGCTATCAAATCATCTTGCCGAAGTCATCTGTTTCGAGAAGTGCATCCGAATACCTCTACCTTCGGGAGAAACCTTAAGAGTCTTTGGTGAAAAGCCTTGTAAAGGACTTAAATTAATGTCATGCACTATCGCTCAAAAGTACTTACGAAAGAAGTACGTAGCCTTCTTAACTCATATTGTTCAAAAGGATGTCAAAGAGAAGAGTATACAAGACATACCTATAATTCAGGATTTTCCCGAAGTATTTCCCGAAGATCTATCCGGTCTTCCACCCGTTCGTCAAGTAGAATTTCGCATTTATTTTGTGGCTAGAGCTCCTTACCGTCTTGCACCTTCTGAAATGCAAGAACTTGCAAGTCAACTCCAAGAGCTCTCCGACAAGGGATTCATTCGTCCAAGTCATTCACCGTGGGGTGCACCCGTCTTATTCGTCAAAAAGAAGGATGGATCATTTCGCATGTGTATTGACTATCGCGAACTCAACAAGCTTACCATCAAAAACCGTTATCATTTGCCTAGAATTGATGACCTCTTTAATCAACTTCAAGGTTCTACTTGCTTCTCGAAGATTGACCTTCGATCTGGTTATCACCAACTCCGTGTACAAGAGGAGGATATTCCAAAGACTGCCTTTTGAACAAGGTATGGTCACTATGAGTTCATGGTCATGCCTTTTGGGCTAACCAATGCACCCGTAGTTTTCATGGACCTCATGAATCGTGTGTGCAAACCGTACCTTGATAAATTTGTGATTGTCTTTATCGATGACATCTTAATCTACTCCAAGACTAAAGCCGACCATGAGCAACATCTTAGGATGGTTTTGGATCTCTTGAGGAAGGAACAACTATATGCCAAGTTCTCCAAATGTAAATTTTGGCCGAAAGAAGTTCAATTTCTTGGTCATATCGTCAATGACAAGGGTATTCATGTTGACCCTACTAAGATCAAAACGGTTAAGAATTGGAATGCCCCGAAGACTCCCACTGAAGTTCGTTCATTTCTTGGTCTTGTGGGATATTACCGTCGTTTCATCTCAACCTTCTCTAAGATTGCTGTCCCTCTTACTGCCTTGACCCACAAGGGTAAAAATTATGAATGGGGACCAAAACAAGAAGAAGCTTTCCAAACTCTCAAGCAAAAGTTATGCAATGCTCCTATCTTGACTCTCCCTGATGGGAATGATGATCTAGTTGTCTGCTGTGATGCTTCTAACCAAGGTCTCGGTTGTTTCCTCATGCAATGAGGCAAAGTAATCGCCTACGCATCAAGACAACTCAAGATTCACGAGAAGAATTATACGACTCACGATCTCGAGTTGGGTACGGTCGTATTCGCATTGAAGATTTGGAGACATTACCTCTATGACACAAAATGTGTGGTGTTCACTGACCACAAAAGTCTTCAACATATCTTCAATAAAAAAGAACTCAATATGAGGCAACGACGTTGGGTTGAACTCCTTAACAACTATGAATGCGAGATTCGTTATCATCCCGGCAAAGCGAATGTTGTAGCCGACGCTTTGAGTCGAAAGGACCACGTTATGCTTCATTGTGCCCGAATTCAAACCGACATTCAAAATCGCATCTTAGAAGCTCAACACGTCTCAGTCACCGAAGGTAACATGTACGAAGAAATGTCGTGTGGTGTTGAACTTCTGCTTGAATCAAAACCCAATGGCTTACTTTATTATTTGAACCGTATTTGGATTCCCGATCGCGATGATCTCCGTGCATTTCTTATGAACGAGGCTCACAAGACTCGTTATTCTATTCATCCTGGTACGGATAAAATGTACCAAGAACTTCGCCAACAATATTGGTGGCCCGGTATGAAAAAGGACATTGCTCTCTATGTTGCCAAATGTCTAACGTGTTCCAAAGTCAAAGCCGAACACCAACGTCCTTCCAGATTACTTGAATAACCGGAAATTCCCGTGTGGAAATGGGAGAACTTAGCCATGGATTTTATTACCAAAATCCCTCGCAGCTCGAGTGGTTATGATAGCATTTGGGTGATCATTGATCGTTTCACCAAATCTGCTCATTTCTTGCCCATCCGTGAAGACTATCGGGTTTAGAAACTAGCCCGAATTTACATTGATGAAATTGTGAGCCGTCACGGTGTTCCCTTAAACATAATCTCCGATAGAGATGCTCGGTTCACATCTCGGTTTTGGCAATCTCTCCAAACTGCTCTTGGTACACGATTGGATTTGAGCACGGCCTACCATCCCCAAACTGATGGTCAGACCGAGCGAACAATCCAAACTCTTAAGGATAAGCTTAGAGCTTGTGTAATTGATTTTGGTGGCAATTGGGATTCACATCTATCCCTAATCGAGTTCTCTTACAATAATAGCTACCACACGAGTATCAACATGGCTCCATTTGAAGCTCTCTATGGTCGCAAGTGTCGTTCTCCTATCTGTTGGAACGAGATTGGTGAAGCACAAATCATCGGTCCCGAGTTAATTCAAGAAACATCCGACAAGATTATTCAAATCCGTGACAACATTCGAGTAGCGAGAAGTCGACAAAATAGTTATACCGACAAACGACGAAAACCCTTGGAATTCCAAGTCGGTGACCTTGTTCTTCTAAAGGTGTCGCCGTGGAAGGGTGTGATCCATTTTGGAAAGAAAGGCAAATTATCACCTCGCTATGTTGGTCCATTCAAGATCCTTGAAAGGATTGGGAAAGTGGCTTAAAACTCGACTTACCTCCATCTCTTGGCAATGTGCATCCTACATTTCATGTATCTAATCTGAAGAAATGTCTCGCTGATGAGAATCTCCATATACCGCTTGATGACGTGCGCATTGATGAAACGATGCACTTCGTTGAGAGACCGGTAGAAATCATGGATCGTGAAATCAAACAGCTCAAGCGAAGTCGTATTCCTATTGTCAAAGTTCGTTGGGAATCTAAGCGTGGTCCTGAATTTACTTGGGAACGAGAGGACCAAATGAAGCTCAAGTACCCCCATCTATTTATTGATGCCGTCGCTTCTTCTAGCTAAATTTCGGGACGGAATTCCCGCAACATGGGGAGACTGTAACATTTCCGATTTTTAGTATCCATATTTCAATTCAATGTAATGCATTTCAAACTCAATTCTAGTGCACTGTTTTGTTCCATTCGTACCATCAATTAAATACTACATTTCAATACAAATTCGCAAATTTTACTCGGTTATATCCTACTAAACACTACATAAGTATCTACTTATACCAATATGTCAAAGACTAAAGTTACAAGGCCTGATGTTGAATCGTAACAAGAAACCCTATTAGGCACGGTCGCGCCGAGTGCTTTGGCACGGTCGTGCTACATGCTTTGGAACGATCGCGCCCGGTGCCTTGGCACGGTCGCGCCTCGTTTGGGCACGGTCGCGCCTAGTACCGGTTGAAACGTAAATGCAGTTTTAAACTTGAGATCGTTGATTGTCGTAACCGATATACGTTTCACTTTCATAGACAAAGAAACGAATATTATCAATTGTAACCATTAACAACAGAAAACCGATTTAAGAAAATCAAAACCTCCTCATTTGAAAATCCTCTCCTTTGAACATCGATCCTCCTATTCTGGAGTGAATTTCCCCCAACCAAACGCTACACGATTCTCCCAGAAGCTACTGAACCATTTGAAGCAGCCGGAATCGTAGCAGAAGACGCCGGAAGCCAAGTTCACCGACGCCGGAACTCCTTTCTACCGTCCTCTATCAATTCGCTACTCTTCCGGGTAATTGAAACCTTTTTCTCACTCGTTTCAGTTCATGGATCAAAAGCCCCATATTAATTTGGGCTTTCATTATGGAAATCATCTCGAACTCGAAGCCACATTTACATTCAAAATAGTTTAATCGAATCCGGTCCTAAACATGTTTTAAATTCAATTAATCTATACAAAAAGACTCGTAATAATCTATTGGGTGAAAGCCCTATGATTTCCAACCCTGTTATTATAAAAAATTAGTCAAATCGTTCCTGATTTGGAACAGACGCGGTCGCGCTAATCATCTAGCGCGGTCGTGCCTCATGAGACACGGTCGTGCCGGCTTCCAGCGCGGTCGTGCCTCCTACTCAAACCCAATCATGCCCTTTGGCTAATCTCAGTCGTGTTTTAGAATCATAGACACGATTGTGTCTGGCCAAGGCACGGTCGTGCCTAATGATTTGGTTAGTTATGCCCTCTGTTTGATCAACACGGTCGCGCCCTAACTAGCACAATCGCGCTCGTTGTTAGAGCACGATCGTGTGTAAGTTAGATTTTCTTGGCAGAATTATAATTTTTATATTTTTCAAACAATAGATATTTCCGATTTAATTTCAAAATAAAAATAGTTGATTTTTATAAAAATGCATTTAATTCTATTTAGAAAGATCAAATATTTAATCTTGTAATAAATAGAAAATTATTTACTTAAAGTTTATAAAATTAAATTTACATTTATTGTTAAACCTTAAAAATTATTTTAATGATTAAGTTACATATATTATAAATATATAAATAAAGAAATGGTTATTTATTTAATTTATATTTAAACAAAAATAATTATTTATTTATACTTACTTACAATTAATACTTACATTACTTTCATAAACAATAATTACTTATTTAATCAATTTCAAACCTTAACTCAAAATGTTCTAAAATATTCTTTCAAACTTTATATTTTATTAAATACTTTCAATTACAAATCAATGACTTTTTACACAAGTCCAAATGCAACTTTAGACTTAAACTTTTGTGCACACTATTAATACAATATACATAACACCCTAGGTTAACTTGTGCATTCCAAGGATCAAATTTCAATCTAGTCTCCCGTGTTTAGCTACACCTTGAACCAAGTGAGTATACATAGCCCCTTTTACTCTTTTACATTTTTGGGGTGAAACATGAACACTACTCAAACTACTGTTTACATTTACACAAACAACACAAGTACAAATCCTAATTACATTCATGTGTGCAATTTGAGCTTTATGCTCGAGTGCTATGTGTGCTAACTTTTGTGAACACTTATGTGCAATCATTAACTATTCAAGCCGACGGTTTTCAATGATAGATCTATTGAGTCTGACAAACCCACCCAGGTAGGGTGATTGTTACCGACAACACAATTTTTGCATGCTAGTTACAAAGGTTTGATTGTACTTGGTTACACAATAGCTGCTCCCCCTAAATGCCTTATTTTATCATGACATGTAAGGATTTGTTTATTTACAAACTATATGCTATCTATATACAAACCTGTGTATGCTCACCAACTTTTTAGTTGACCTTATTTTATTCATGTTTCAGGTACTAATGTGTGAGTTTGATCAAGATGTGCTACACATAGGCTTTGGACTTAGCTAATTTAAATAAAGAAGTTTATGTATTGCAATTATGTTTCTTTCTTGGATTTGGTTTTGTTTGAATATTTGAAATGAAATTTGACGATTAATATATTTTAATTTCGTCAACCTTGTGATCATGAACAGTCTACATGTCCCGCCCCGATGATTCCGCCATCGGTCGGGGTGTGACATCGGGGTCCTAAACCTATCCTCTAGAGTCCTGAAAGCGGACTCGGCCATCTGGGAGGCGGGTCACCATGTTCATGCTCTCACAAATGCCAAGATCAAGACGTCCTAGGCCAACACCAGCGGAACCATTGGTGTTGACTCCATAACTCTCGTAAATTTGGACGATCCAACTTCCCCCAAACAATGGGGTTGCAGAACTTGAAATTGCATTTTTAGCAAAAAGGGTGCAGAATAAATAAGAAATGTTGCAAGGCTGGTGGTTGACCATGGTATACAGGATAAACAAATCCCTTAAATTCACCACGCCTTCACTTTGACCTCTTGTAGTGACAGACTGACTGATGAGCCTGTGGATGTATCTGTGAAGTGGGTCCTTGAGCCTGCTGCTCTTGGTTCGGCTTGGTCTATATGTGCCAAGTCCTATTTGGCCCCATAACTCATGTCGGGTTACACCAATGGTTGGGTGTTGCCGGTACTCTTCGTCAGGAAAGGTGTGGTATACCTAAATTGGCTCCGACATTCGGCCTCGCATCTCCTGTTGAATCTTAAGTAGAGGTGATCCATGTTTCTGAAATACAATCCTTCAAGTTAAGTCAAACAGAAAACATAATTAAGAAAATTCTACAGTACATTAGGTTGGACACGTGGGCGTGCTGGTTTGGGCACGGCCCCGTGTTGGGTTGTCCGGAACAGATTCTCCAGTTTAGGGTTTGTTTGGTTACAGGGCCAAAAACTTGCAGCACGGGGGCGGGCCAGGGTGGCACGGGGCCTTGCTCAGCTACTATCTTTGAGTTTTACCTTTTAAACCGTGTTATTTCCTACCCAAACATCAATTTCTTATTATACTTGCAAAAACCTGTAATTTCTTCAAAGATTTGATGGTTTCTAAACAAAAATTCACTAGGTTTTGTTTCAAATGGGTTGATGATTTAAAGTTTAAACAAGAATGATGCTAAGGATTCAACCATGTCATGTTATTCTTCCGAAATTGAACATCTAAGACCAAAATTTATACAAGACTATGGTTTATGTTTTTGCACAACCCTAGCCCCAAATCATGACTAAAGATCAAAAAACTATATACATAAAAATCATCTAAACATACCTTGATTCTTGAATGGGATAAGCAAATGAAGAAATTGATGGATTACACTTTGAAATTGGAATTCTAGAGAGAAAATCGAGTGGGTAGCAAGTTGCAAATGATGGATGTGATAAGGGTTTGTCATAAAAATCTACAAAAGGCTGTTTTTCTGACGACTGGGTAGGGCACGGGGGCATGCTGAGTTGGGCACGGGGCCGTGTCAGACCCACTGATCAATTTTTTTTAATCCAGTAATTCCTTAAAACATGTTTTTCAAGTTTACCCATTCAATTAGTCCGGTAAGTTAGTTCCTAGGGCAATCAAGTCACACACATAAACATTACTTTTCAATTAAAACCAAGAGTTACAATATAAGCCGAGAGTCTTGTGATGCAAAATAAGACTCTTGAAACACGACGACAAGAGTTTTATGCATAGGTAGTTAAATTAGAAGTTGGTAATCTAATCGTGACTAGGTTTCGGTCTATAACCTAATTCCTAAATCAATTACACATCTAGACATGTCGAAACGTGCTCCACTAAAAACACACTCGATTCTAAAAGAAACCTCCCAACATCTCATGGTGAGATGATGGGAGCGGGTAGTGCGAAGTGCGGTTGCTTAGTTCCGCAAGTTGACGATTCATCGCAGCGAGTTCTTCACTCATTTGTTGCACCTTGTCGGTCAACTGAAGAAGGCGTTGATCCGCAAGAATGTTCATTTCGGTTAATTCTTTGATCAGAACATGAAGCTTGAGGACTACATCATTGACTGTCGGTTCTCTTGTCTCGGACCTTGGTTTCTTAGCTGGCACCCAGTTGGTACTTCCATCAGATGATATTTTCATTGCGAAGTGGATTTAGAAATGTCTGGAATTAGCAACAATGTTTCCATCTTAAATACTGACCAGAAGGGCTTAGCACGGCCCCGTGCTGACGCCAGCCTTTAAGGTTTCAGACTGCAACAGTACGGTGTTGTTAGCGAAGATCGTGGTAGGATTTTTTTTTACCAAGCACGGGGGCGTGCTGGACTGGGCACGGCCCCGTGTTGATTGCCAGACTCAAAATTCAAATAAAACCTATGACACTTATTTACAATTGCCATGTTTTGATGACGGGTCTTTGGCTAGACCCTTCCCCACACTTAGTTTCTTTTGGGTGTGGAGGCGTAAATCCTCCTTGACTGGTTTAATTGATCCGTTGGTGTACAACTTTAAACGATGACCATTGACCTTGAAAATCCGTCCGTTACCGTGTTCAACCTCAATAGCACCATATGGAAATACTTTCTTGACTGTATATGGTCCAAACCATCGAGACTTGAGTTTTCCAGGGAATAGACGAAGACGAGAATTATATAATAGAACTTGATCTCCCACTTGGAATTGCTTATCGTTATTTAAGCGGGAATCATGCAATCTTTTTGTTCGCTCCTTGTAGAGTTGTGAGTTTTCGTACGCTTGTTCCCTTAATTCCTCGAGTTCACAGATTTGCACAAACCTATTTTGACCTGCGAGGGTTTGATCCAGATTGGCTGTTTTCAAAGCCCAGAAAGCCTTGTGCTCGAGTTCAACCGGAAGATGACATGCTTTCCAATACACAATTTTGAAAGGTGTAGTGCCGATGGGAGTCTTATAGGCCGTGCGAAAGGCCCATAAAGCATCGTCAAGCTTTTCAGACCGGTCCTTTCGGTTATGATTGACAGTTTTCTCAAGAATTCTCTTGATACCTCGATTAGTGACTTCAACTTGGCTACTTGTTTGTGGGTGTTATGGAATTGAAAAACGATGGTGGACGCCATATCGGGCTAATGCCTTTTCGAGCTAGGCGTTGCAGAAATGCGTCCGTCGATCACTAATGAGAGCTTTTGGGGTACCGAAACGAGTGAACAGTTTCTTCAAGAATTTGACAACACTCATTGCATCGTTAGTGGGTAAGGCTAGAGCTTCAGCCCATTTAGAGATATAGTCAACCACCACTAAGATGTATCGATTTCCTAAGGAGGTTGGGAATGGTCCCATGAAATCAATTCCCCAAACATAAAAAATTTCACAGACTTGAATGGGTCTTTGAGGCATATCGTCGTGTGATGAGATATTGCTTGCCCTTTGGCAGGCATCACACTTGCGCACCATGAAATGAGCGTCCGAATGGATAGTAGGCCAAAAGACACCGGCATCGAATACTTTCCTTGCGGTCGGGGTTGCTCCATGGTGTCCGTCGGTGGGACCTTCGTGACTGTGCTATAAAATTTCATGTGCTTCATTTCCATGTACATATCGACGGACGAGCTGGTAGGCACCAACTCGGAACAAGTAAGGATCTTCCCAGTGGTAATGTTTGACATCGGAAAAGCATTTATTTCTTTGTTGATGAGTCATTCCCTTAAGGACGACGCCACTTGCAAGATAGTTGGCAAAGTCGGCGAACCAGGGGTGATCTTCAATTGTTGTATCTATGCTCATCAGGAATTCATGTGGAAAGTTATCATTGATGTCTACCTTCATGTTTTCTGTTGAGGATGGACAATCGAGACGTGAAAGATGATCTGCTGCAACATTCTCTGCCCCCCTCTTATCGCAGATCTTGATATCGAATTCCTGCAATAAGAGTGTCCACCGAATCAGCCTGGGCTTTGCATCTTGTTTATTAAACAAATAACGAAGTGCTGCATGATCCGCGTAAATGGTGGTTTTAGAAAGAACGAAATACGAACGAAACTTATCGAATGCAAAAACTACTTCTAAGAGTTCCTTTTCGGTGGTGGTGTAGTTTTCTTAGGCATCGTTCAATGTTTTACTTGCATAGTAGATTAGATGGAAGTGTTTCTTCTTTCGCTGTCCTAAAACAGTCCCTATCATGAAATCGCTCGCATAACACATTAGTTCAAATGGTAGGGTCCAATCAGGGGCGTTAACAAGTTTTTCTTTGAGCAGTTCGAATGCCTTAAGGCATTCATCAGAGAATACGAAAACAACATCTTTTTCCAGGAGTTGGGTCATAGGACGAGCTATTTTTGAAAAGTCCTTGATGAATCATCGGTAGAAACCGGCATGACCTAGAAAACTCCTAATCGATTTTACGGAAGTTGGAGGTGGAAGTTTTGAGATGGTATCTATCTTGGATCTATCAACCTCCAACACTGCTTGTGAAATTTTATGACCTAGCACTATGCCTTTTGTCACCATAAAGTGATTTCTCCCAGTTTAAAGCAAGGTTGGCATCCTCATATCTGGCCAACATTTTCTCCAAATTATTCAGACAGTGCTCATAAGAGTTACTGAATATTGAAAAATCGTCCATGAATACTTCCATGGAGTCTTTGATCATGTCATGAAAGATAGCTATCATACATCGTTGGAATGTTACTGGTGCGTTGCATAAACCGAAGGGCATGCGTCGGTAAGCAAACGTTCCATAAGGACATGTGAATGTTGTCTTTTCTTGACCCTCAGGAGCGATTGGCATCTGGAAGTAACCGGAGAAACCATCCAGGAAACAGTAGTACGTTTTCCCAGAAAGTCTTTCTAACATTTGATCTATGAAGGGAAGAGGGAAATGATCCTTTCGGGAGGCATCATTTAATTTTCGATAGTCAATACAGACCCTCCATCCGGTCACAGTACGAGTAGGAATGAGTTCATTTTTGTCATTTGCTACTACTGTCATTCCTCCTTTCTTTGGAACAACTTGCACAGGACTGACCCATGGTGAGTCAAAGATGGTGTAAATCAAACTGGCATCTAACAACTTTATGACTTCTTTCTTTACGACTTCTTGCATGCTGGGATTTAACCGGCATTGATGTTGGACGACTGGTTTGAAATTGTCTTCCATTAAGATCTTATGGGTGCAAAAGGATGGATTAATTCCTTTGATATCCATAATCTTCCCTGCTATGGCCTTCTTGTGTTCCTTGAGAACCTTAAGCAGTTTAGCCTTCTCATTACCCGTTAAGCTGGACGAGATGATTACCAGAAGCTGAGATTTTTCTCCCAAGAAAGCGTATTCGAGATGTGATGGAAGCTCTTTTAGATCCAGAACAGGCGGTTCCTCGATAGAGGGTTTTACCTTTGTTTCTAAGTCTCGGTTGATGACTTCACATGCTGGATTGGAGCTAGAGTCTTTTTTCACTTTCTATATTCAGAACTTCTCTCGTCACACAATTGTTATCCAGAAATGATTCCTCAATTAATTGTGTGTTGCATGCTTCTTCCTCTCTATTTTACGCAATTGACAATTGATTATGGAATCACAAATGTCAATGAAATAGAGGGAGTCATCATGATGTTGTGGATGTTTTATGGATTGTCCAACGTCGAAGGTGATTTCTTCATTATCTACCCTCAAGGTGAGTTTTCCTGTGCACACGTCTATGAGGGCTTTGGCAGTGGCAAAAAATGGTCGTCCAAGAATAAGGGGAACGTTTTTGTCCTCTTCCATGTCCAAGATTACAAAATCATTAGGAAAGACAAACTTGTCGATTTTTTCTAACATGTTTTCTACTATGCCTCGAGGGTATTTTACTGAACAATCCGCCAATTGGATGCTCATACGGGTTGGTCTGGGTTCTCTCAATTTCAGTTTCTCAAAAATTGCGTATGGCATCAGGTTGATGCTTGCTCCTAGGTCGGATAGGGTATTGCTGACTGACAGGTCTCCAATTAGACAAGGGATGGTGAAACTCCCAGGGTTAGTCATTTTGTAGGAATCTTGTTTTGCAAAACAACTGAGCATTCTTCATTCAATATTACATGTGATAATTCTTTGATTTTTCTCAAAACCCCTTTAAGAAACTTTGCATAATTTGGCATTTGAGCAAGAGCTTCGATAAAAGGAAGATTCACATGCAGCTATTTGAAGAGTCCCAAGAATTTTCCATACTCCTTTTCCGTCTTTTCCTTCTTTAGGCATCCTGGATATGGAATCGGTGGGACATATGTTCGAACTGGCTCCTTTCTTTGTTTTTCGGCAGCTGGGGTTGTGATTTCACGAATTCCGATCAGAGATTCTTCAGTGTCCTGTTGTGGAGCAGGAGCTGATCCTTCATCAATAGTCTTGCCACTCCTAAGCGTGACAGCCTTCACATGTGCATTGGGATTTGATATGGTGTTGCTAGGAAGGCTTCCTTGCTGCCTTTCTGAAAAAAGTTGTGCTATTTGTCCTACCTGATTCTCAATCGTTTGCATGGATGCATTTTGGTTCCTCGTTTCTTCTTCATGCTTTTGGAAACACTATTCGTTTCTCTGGTTCTGCTGTTCAACCAGTTTATTGGATGTTTGTGTACTAGCTAAAAGTTGTTGAAGCATACTTTCAATGCTAGTTTCTCCTGTTGGTTGATTGCTGCTGTTTGAGCCATGGTATTGTTGTCTGTGTCGAAAAGGTGCATTTTGTTTCTGGAAGGCTGGTTTCCTGTTGAATCCTGGGGGTTGTTGATTGCTTCCCCCTTCTCTGAAGTTTGAGTTGTTCCTACAGTTGGAATTGTAGTTGTTTCCATAAGAGTTGTTATGTCCTCCTACGTAGTCAACCTCTTCTACTACCATTGCTTGTTGACATTTAATGGTTTTGTGTTGTTTTCCACATGTGGCACGACGAAGTTGTGTCTTTTTAAGTTCAGTTTGCAGTTGTTCAACTTTTTTAGTGAGTGCTTCCATTTGTGCTACGACTAGAGTGTCAGAGTCAACTTGGTGTATGCCTTTCTAAGTGGGTTTGGCTCTTAGTGGATTGTAAGCAAAGCTCTTTGTGGCGGCCTTTTTCAATGTAGGATCGTAAGATTACAAGGTGATTCTGTTCCAGTTGATATTGGCGGAAACAATAGCAACCAACAAAGTAAACAAGTAAACAACAAGAATACTGATAAATGCACTGTTGTATTAGACTTCTGAGATTACAAGTTTACAAGTAAAACACTATCAAGAAGCACTATCAAGGCACAGCAAGCACACTTTGTTTGAAGTGTTTACAAGATATATATAGTAACTTAGTATCAAGACAGACCCTTGATTCTAAGGATCAGATCTAACACAAGCCGTTGATCTTGTTTATTAATCTAAATTACACGCAAAGTCTAATCTAGTTAACTTTACTGAAACGTCTTCTTAGGCATCATTGTTTGCATGCTTGGAGAAGCGCGTCATTGTCCTTTATTGGTTGCACCAGTGAGGTTCCTTCTGCTTGGAGTGTGGCAGTTGCTTTTGCAGAAAGGTGTCAGAGGCGCCTTGCATGGATAGTCAGCTGCAACGTTTGGTCTTCAGAGAATAAAGCTATCAGCAGCAGAGATGAGAATAATGCTGCTGATAAGCCTATCAGCAGCAACTTGTGTTGAACGCTGCTGATAAACCTATCAGCAGCAACAAGTGTTGAATGTTGCTGATAAGCCTATCAGTAGCAACAAGTGTTGAATGCTGCTGATAAGCCTATCAGCAGCAACATGTGTTGAATGCTGCTGATAAGCCTATCAGCAGCATTTGTACTTAGAATAAATTGGTAGCAATCAGTCTTTGGTTCTACAAACTCCCCCTAGACTGATGCAACCAAAATTCTTCTAATCACTTTGCTGCTGAAGCTTTTGCATGTGGCTGACTATCCTTTCAACCTCATAGCCTCTTGGATCCTTGCTGGGATTGTTCAGTGGAAGTTCAGACAGAGTCTTGATGTCTTTGTGTGGCATTTTGTAGATTGCTTTGCTTGAACATCTCATCTGCTGCTTCTTTACATCAATCAGAGTGAACTCATCCAAATCAGCATTGTAGGACCAAGATACAAATGGAGAGTGGGACTTGAGTGGTTTGATATCCATGACCACATCTTTGCTAGGGTTGAAGTAATGTCTGATTGCTAGCATAAGATTTTTCCCACTCTCATTTGCAGGCTCATGAGCTTCACCCAGCTCCAAAATTCTTCTTAGGTCTGAATCTGGTAGTTGCAGAACCTCATCAATAGACCTGTATGTATATCTTCTTCTTTCAGTTCTATCCCTGAAGATCTTAAACCTTTGATCCTGTGGATTGTAGACCCATTCAACTATGTCTCTTGAGTCTTTAGGTTCAGATGAGGATTTGGATTTCTTCAGGGGAGGCTATTGATGAGTGGGAGCTGGGTGGGATGATTTGGACTTGTTGGGTGGAGGAGTGGAAGGTTTGGGGAGGAGAGTGGAAGGATGATGGACTGAGGAAGAGGTAGGTGAGGGAGAAGGCTTGGGTTTCTTTGTCTTTGGTTTTTCTTCTTCTTTGATAAGTACCCTTTTCTTGGAGCCCTATTTCCCTAGTCTTTCTTCCTCATCCTTTTTAACTTTGAAGTAGAGGGCTTGCAGGTTCATGAAATTCATGGGACCTAGCCTCTTTCCACTATCTCCTCTAGCCTTAAGGAAGTCAATCATGACCTTCCTTTCTTCATGGGTTCTTTTATTCAGTGCAATGGTCTTCTTGGACTGTAGCTTGGCCTTTTCTTCTTCTTCAGCCTTTTTCTTGCTAGCCAATTAACCCTGCTGACCCATGAAGGCTCTGTAAATCTCTTTGTTTGAAAGTTTCTCAAGGTAGTCTGCATCCTTACCTTGAGAGATCAGAGCTTCAGTCCACTCCTCCCTTAATTCTTTTGCTAGTTCAGAATCGGTTATTCTGAACTTAGCTTCTTCTTTCTTCTTCTTCTCCAAGTCTTCCTCTTCTCTATTGAATTGTTCCTGTAGTTGAAGAGCAAGAGCTGCATCTTCTTCAATCCGGTCAACTGCAGGAATCTTTCTTTGTTTGTTCTCTTAGGAGAATGACTATTTTTCTTTCTTGAGCCTTTTTCATGTCAGCCATCTCCTCTTCTTCTCTTCTTCTTCTTCTTTTCTCTTCTTTCTCCTTCTTTTCTTTTCGCAACCTCTCTTCATCCTCTTCCGTCATAATGCCCTTCCCTATATTAACATTGGATGCCTCTGCTCTGGCTTCACTGATCACAGCAATAGCTGATTGTTGTGCTGTTGGGATCTCTACCTCGGCTTCATTGGCAAGTTGAGAAATTGACAAGGGACGGTCACTGTCTTCATCAAGTTGATACTCAGGACCTTCTATTTCCCTCAGTTGATCCCTAAGTGAAGATCTTGTGCCAGATGCTACAGATGTGGCTTCAACTTGTGGAGTATCTGAGTTGGAGTCAGCATCAGAAGTTGACACAGACTCTTCCTGAGGAATCAGTACTTCTTCTTCAAGATGGGCTTTGATTGTGACCATCATTGCCTGGCTCTCCAATGAGTTAATATTGCAGATGTTGGCTCTGAGCTGAAAAATCTTGAATAGGAAGTCTGAGGGCAGCTGAAGGATGTTCCTGGTGTTGATGATGAGAGAGGAGCCGTTGCTGAGCAGAAGATTGTGGTCAAGGGACTTAGTGCTCACCCAACCTAGCACGTCCAAGTCCTTGACCAGGAAGGCATACAGGAATCTTCGAAGGCCCAGAACTTCTTCTTCAGTGAGAAAACTGCTCCTTGTTATTTCAAGATTGCTAGGAGTCAGTCTCCTTTCTGCGGCCGTCGAGGATTCAGGATAAGCTACCCGATGTGCTACTTGTAGGAGTCTTTGGAGCCTGGGTAGATTATCCTCCATCAGGTCATAGAACCTGCCAAAGGCAAGTTCTGCTGAGAGATCTGCTGAGTTGTTGATGCAGTTTGATAAGTATAGCTGTAGGACTTGGAGGGCATTGAGAGAGTTCCAGTTCAGCTCTTCTACTCCGCTGAACTCCCATCCAATCCAAAACCTCTCAGCTGATCCATCATACCCCCAAGCTAGAATGGAGTCAAATTCTAGCTTCTTTGATGATCTGAATAGTTGGGGGGTTGAGGATTGACCAATGATGGCTGCTGCTTCAGGGATGATGCTGAATGGTGTATTTGTTTGTTCTGTGTCTTCAGTACCATTCAGCATTTCATCGACAGCCCTGACGACCAACTTCCAGTCTTCAGATGTCTATTCTTCTTTGTTATCTGAGGCTGGCAAGTCATGAATTTATACAAAAGCCGGCTTGAATAGTGAACTTTGAAGTACAACCTGCTCTTGAATCCAGTCATCAAAACTGTCTGTATGTTCTTCCATAGAGACCATCTCCCCCTTTTTGGTTGCATCAGTATACAGGTAAGCATCAGTTTGGGTGCCTACTGATACAAGAGAGGGAGTGGATAGAGTTAGGCATTGATGGGCTTCATGCATAGAGACTTGGTGTCTTAGTTTGGACACTTCAGCCTCTAGCATAGCCACCCTGGCCGTCAATTCCAAGTTATGAAGTTTCAGTCTGTCCTCATCCACAGTTGTGGAATCCTTGGACCCAGATGGTACCGTAGGCCGAGCCTCAGCATCCCCATCACCCGTGGTTTCTTGGCGCCTGGGATTCCTCTCAGTGAGGGGAGTTTCCAAGGAAACATCCTCACCATGAGTTGCCGTGGTTGAGGTCTTAAAGATGTTGTCTCTGTCCTCCTGGTCATTTGATGGACCAGCAGTAGTGACAGCCTCTTCCACATCCACTCTTTCATTACTCCTAGAGTGGACCTTCAAGGGAGAAGAACTTGGGTCGGGTGTTTCGGAAGCAAGACCAATCAGTACCTCCTTGATAGTGGTAGTTGGAGAAGGTACATCACTTTGGTCAGGTTCCTCAACACTTAAGTCCAAAGAAGATAGGAATGGCTCAAAGGGCTGTTCTATGGATCCGGGAAGTGATCCTAATCCTAATAGAGAGACTTCCGAAGGAGTCTCCCTAACAGTGTGGCTTTCCCTTATGATATTCTCACTAGAATGTTGTGATTCTGAGTGAGGGATGTTGGCTTGGGGGTAAGAGAAGAAGGAGTTCTCTTGCCCCTCTTCCTTGTATATTTGGCTGCAACCGGGGCCCTGTGTTCCGGTTGAGCAATCAAACTGTGGGTGAGTAAAGTATGTGCCTGTACATCCTCAGTAGAATGCACAGGGGTTCGATCAAGGGAAGCAGCAGTTTGAGTTTGTGGCAGTGAGGTGGAGGGTGTGGGATCAGTATCAGCTGGGTTTGCTGAACTGTCACCCTAGGCACTTTGCGTGTTCAACATTGTAGACAACAATGGAACATCGGCCCCTGAGAAATTTGATGAAACTGTTCTCATGCTTTGAAAAATGTTGTTCTTATGTCCCAGCATGACGTAGATTCTTGCAGTTTTTGAAAGATCTTGGTGCTCAATGTTGAACACTTCCTGCAAGAATCTTGGGTACATGAAGAACTGTGATTTCACCCCTTCTTGAAGGTTGTATCTCAAACCTTCAAGAATGAGGTGGGAAAAATTGAAACCCGCCCCAGTTATCATACCGTGAATTGCCGACGCAAGTCCGGAGCTAAGTTGGTTCCAGCCACTCCTCTTTTGGGATATGCATTGGAGAAGAGTGTGGCAGAGATACTTCCATTTGGGACCCATGAGTGCCTTCTCTATCGTATACTCTGTTTGATTCCTAGTGTACCCTATGGATACAAAGGTCCTCATGTATACGTCTCTTGGGTAAGAGATGGCGTCCCCTTCATCTTGAAGCTTGAGGTGTTGGCGGAGCTTTGCTTCAGTGATAATCATCTCCTTGCCGTCTACTGTGCCTCTGATTTGGGGAGTGCCCTGGTCAGTAGAATACACGGCTGAGCTCCAAAAATCTTCCATGTGGGAAGTATAGATGGTTGGGTTGACTGTTAGGGCATGGTGGATTTTGGATCGACAAAGGAAGTCGATCATATCATCGAAACCTTCGGATTTCTTGCCCTCTATTAGGCATGCAGTGAGGTTGTGGTATGGGGAAAACTTGTCGTTGGGGTTGTTTATGTCTGCGCCTGCCATTGTTATGGATTTGGAGGGAAGAAAGAAGGGTGTTTGAATGGTGGTTAATTATTTAGGGCTTTGAATGCTGTAGGGACGGGAGAGAAAGTGATGGAAGATAGGTTTGAAATTGAATATGAAGAGGTTGTGGGAACGTTTGAGATTGTGATATAACGGCAGACGAAGAAAAAACAACTTTACTTGTACAGTACAACCTGTTTCACTTTTCATTGTTACAGCTGTAAAGCACTCGAGCAGTCATGGTAAAGACTGAGAGTAGGTTTTACCTCGGGTAAAAGTTAATGTAGACTTGTTTTACCCATCAGCAGCAAACTTGGTTGCTGCCGATGGTGAGCTATCCGCTGCAAACTTGGTTGTTGCGGATAGTGAAGTCTTTCAGCAGCAGATTTGGGTGCTGCTGACTGTTGTATTCATTCCGCAGCAAAAAGGTTGCTGCTGACCGCCTTAAAGCTGTCCGCAGGAAACTTGTTCCTGCTGATAACTTAAAGCGATCAGTGGCAAAGGCTTTGCTGCTGAAGAGTAAATCTGTCAGCAGTGAAAAAAGTGCTGCTGACTATAACCTTTTATTAAGAACAAAAACATAGACATATTTACAAGGAAAGATAAAAAATTAGAGACATGTCTTATTCAAAGTTCATCATGCCAATTGATTCAACTAGATATCGAAATCTTGCTTCATCAAAAGGTTTAGTGAACAAATCAGCATATTGCTCATTTGTGTGAACCTTGGATAGGACAATTCTCTTTTTCTCAGCTTGATCCCTGATAAAGTGATACCTGATGTCGATGTGCTTAGTCTTGGAATGCTGCACTGGATTATTCGTGATAGAGATAGCACTCATGTTGTCAATGTGAATTGGAGTCTGCATGAAGGTCATTCCATAGTCAAGCATTTGATTTTGGATCCAGATGACCTGTGCACAGCAGCTTGAAGCTGCAATGTATTCTGCTTCAGCTGTTGAAGTAGAGACACATGTTTGCTTTTTGCATTGCCATGAGATGAGCCTTCCTCCAAGAAATTGACATCACCCAGATGTGGACTTTTTGTCCAAGTTACAACCCCCATAGTCACTGTCAGTGTAGGCATAGAGATTGACATTTCCATTCTTTGGATACCATAGCCCAAGTTTTGGAGCTCCCTTTAGGTATCTAAGGATCCTTTTGACAGCTTGAAGATGAGACACTTTTGGAGCTGCTTGAAATCTTGCGCAGAGACAAACTGCAAACATGATATCTGGTCTTGAGGCAGTGAGATACATGAGAGACCCTATCATTGCTCGATACTGATGTTGATCAGTGTCTTGTCCTTCTTTATCCGGAGATAATTGATGGTGCACTTGCATAGGAGTTCTTGCAGCAGAGCAGTCAGCCATTTTGAACCTCTCCAAGATGCTTTTGACATACTTGGATTGACTTATGAAGATTCCATTTGGTACCTGTTTGACTTGAAGTCCTAAAAAGAAATTTAGTTCACCCATTGAACTCATTTCAAATTTGGAATGCATCAGAACTTCAAAGTCTTTGCAGAGCTTCTTTCTTGTAGATCCAAAGATAATGTCATCAACATAAATCTGGACCAACAAAATTTCTCCCCCTTCATCTTTGATGAAAAGTGTCTGATCAATGGCCCCCCTTCTGAAGTTGTTGCTAAGTAGATATCCAGATAAAGTTTCATACCAGGCTCTTGGGGCTTGGTGTAACACAGAGAGAAATCCAGTTTTTAGACCTTATTTGGATGTGCAGGATCCACAAAGCATGGAGGCTGTTTGACATAGACCTCTTCACCAATCTTGCCATACAAAAAGGCACTCTTCACATCCATTTGATAGATCATAAAGTTTTTTGATGCTGCATATGCCAGAAAGATTCTGATGGCTTCCAGACGGGCAACAGGAGCAAAGACTTCATCATAGTCAATGCCTTCTTCTTGAGTGTAACCTTGAGCTACCAGTCTGGCTTTGTTCTTGACCACGATGCCCCTTTCATCTTGCTTGTTTCTGAAGACCCATCTTGTTCCAATGGCTGTTTGACCAGGTGGAAGATCAACAAGCTTCCAAACATCTTGTCTTTTGAATTGCAGCAATTCTTCCTGCATTGCTTCAATCCAGCTGTTGTGCTTGAGAACTTCATCAATCTTCTTGGGTTCCACCTGAGATAGAAAGCAAGAGAACAAACAAATGTTGGCTTCATGAGACTTACTTCTTGTCTGGATACCTGTGTGGACTGGACCAATGATGTTTTCCAGAGGATGCTCTTTGTTTATTCTCTGTGCTGGTATCACATCCAGCCGTATTCCCTCTTCAAGATTACTTTGGTTTAGATCAGGATTGTCTTCAGATGTGAGGAGAGGAGCTTGTAGGTTCTGATCATTGTGTTCCACATTGTTAGCAGTATTAGCATCAGAGGCCTCTTCAGCATGGATTGAGGAGGCTTCATTAAAGATTTCTCGGTCAGAGAGATTGCTGCTTGTGGTGTTGGAAGTACCGGCTTCACCTGTACTGGCTTCAATAGCTTCTGCCACTGATGGAGGATCAATGGATGGCCTTTTCATCCTGATGTAGGGACTGGGAAAATCCAGTCTGTAGTCAGAAGAGGAGGTTGAGGCAGAAGATGTTGATTTTGAAGAGGAAGACTCCATATTTGAGAATATGAGAGGCTCAAATATCTGGGTGAAGGAGTCTATATCAAAGAGCCAGTTAGGACCTTTGCCTTGTTCACAGACAACGTGTTCCCTGCATTCCACATTAGCAGATTCTTCCACAATCCGAGTCCTACAATTGAACACTCGGTAGGCCTTTGATTGAGAGGAGTAACCCACAAAGTAACCTTCAACAGACTTTGCACCGAATTTAGGAAGAACTCCATGTGTGATGAGGATGGTACATGGACATCCAAAGGGCTTTAGGAAGCCAATGTAGGGAACTCTTTTGAGCCATAGTTCATAGGGTGTTTTCTGGAGAGGCTTAACAATAAGGGCTCTATTCTGCACATAACAAGCTGTGCTTACTGCTTCCGCCCAGAAAGTAAGGGGCAGCTTTGAGTCAGCCAGCATAGATCTTGCTGATTCAATCAGAGTCCTATTTCTTCTTTCAGCAACCCCATTTTGTTGAGGGGTTCTTGGAGCACTGTATTGCCTTTCAATGCCCCTGCTCTCACAGAAACTGTTCAAAGTGTGATTTTTGAACTCTGTTCCCTGATCACACCTTATGATCTTTACCTTCAGATTGCTTTGATTCTCTACCCTGAGAATATAGGATTTGAGAATCTCAGCAGTTTCATCTTTTGTTCTTAGGAAGAATACCCATGAGAATCTGGAGAAGTCATCAGTTATCACCAGACAGTAGGACTTTTTGCCCATTGACATGACATTCGTAGGACCAAAGAGATCTATATGCAGTAGCTGGAGAGGGGTGTCATTTGTGTTCAATGTCTTGGGCTTGTGGGAACTCTTGTGTTGTTTTCCCTTCAAGCAGGCAATGCAGTGATCGTCTAGCTGGAATTCTTTGTCAGGAAGCCCTCTGACAAGATTGTCCTTCACTAATTTATTGATTGTTTTGATGTTAACATGGCTTAACCTCCTGTGCCAGAGAGCGGATTCATCAACTGATGCCTTTGACAGAAAACATGAAACACTACCAGATGGAGTGGCTTCATTCATGTCAAGCACATATAAGTTGTCCTTTCTATGAGCAGTTAGGAGAATCTTCTCTAGAGGGGGTTTAGATAGGCCAGGAGCTAACACGAAACATTCTTTGTCAGTGAAGAGCATCCAATGCTTTTGATCACATACTTGGGAAACACTCATGAGATTGAAGTCAAGTTCTTTAACATAGTTAACTCTTTCAATACTCATCCTTTCATTGGACACAGTTCCTTGTCTAGTGATAGATCCACCCTTTGAGTCACTCCCAAAGGCAACATATCCTCCATTGAAATGTCTGAAGTTAGAGAGGATTGACCTGTTGCCTGTCATGTGCCTGGAACAGCCGCTATCTACTACCCAAGTATTGTGTTTATTGCCTAGCTGTCCCTGCACATGGAAGATTTCTAATTAGTGGGAGGAACATTTTAGCATGCAACATTGTAGAAAATTGTTGCTAATTTGCCATTGTCAGCATGCTTGCAGTCAATGGAACCATTTGTTATGCTTGGAGATTGTTTGGCATTCCATTGCTGTGTTGGTGGTTTTCTAGCTTTCTTTACATTGTCGGCAGAAGATGTTGTTGCTGACAATTCTGGCTTATCCGCAGCCGATTTTGCTGCTGAAGGCTTTGCTGGAGTTTTTGTTGCTGTTGAAAGCTTTGCCTGGGATCTTGCCTTATCTGCAGTGGACACTTTTGCTTTGTCAGCAGCAGATACTTTTGCTGCTGATGCCGTTGTTTTTTATTTTGCTTTATCAGCAGCAGAGACTTTTGCTGCTGAAGGCTTTACCTTTTGTTTCCTGGACTTTACTCTATCAGCAGCGATTTTGTTTGCTGCTGATGGGTAGAGCACAGATGAACGATTTGCAATCTGGTTAAAAGGGTTGAACTTGCATGTTGCAGCAAAGTGGTTTGATTCCCCACATATGATGCAAGTTTGTTGAGGTTTCTGCATCTTCACTCTTTGAGGGGATAGAGATTCTCTGAACTTTGTTGCCTTTGCATCATAGCTTCTCACCTGTTTGTTTTCTCAAAGGCATGCTGCTTTGAGTTTCTTTGGTGTTCACGGTAGTGAAAGCAGGTGCTGGCAGTGTGATTGTATTTGCCACACACAAAGCAGGATAGTGCTATCTTGTCCCGGTGAAAGTCCACATAGTTCTTACTTTGAAACAAATCTTTGAAGTTCCAGGGATGAGCTTTGTTATGCTCAAAAGTTGCTTCTTCTAGTGTCTTTTGAACATATGGACCTTTTTCTCTAGGTGTATGAAAACTATCAAACACCTTTGGCTTTGACTGAGACTTGGGGTTGGTGAAACCTGATGTCTCTCCCTTTTCAATGTTTAGCTTTCTTCCAATTTGAGGATAGCTAATCTTGATTTGCTTGGAATGCTTCTGTTGGGATCGCTCCTCCGAAGTCTCCTGATGCACATTGATCGTACGCTTGTTTATGAGCTCCTGAGATAGCATCGTAGAATGTATGGCATTGCAGCCATAGATCTAGACCGTGATGTGGGCATCTCCTCAAGAGGCTTTTGTATCTTTCCCATGCTACGTGTAATGACTCGTCCTCATCTTGACGAAACCGGTGATGCTAGATCGGAGTTTGGCTGTTTTGTCGGGTGGAAAATATTTCTTTAGGAATTGTTCGGCCATTTCGGCCCATGTTGTGATTGATCTAGGTGATAAAGATTCTAACCATTCTATGGCTCGACTACGAAGAGAAAATGGAAAAAGTCTAAGTCTAATGGCATCGTCAGAACAATTATGAATTTTAAATGTTGCACAAATGCGCAAGAAGCGTGCAATGTGAGCGTTCAGATCTTCATCTTGAAGACCATGGAATTGCACATAATTTTCTACTAGATGAATGATGCTAGGTTTTATTTCAAAGTTATTAGCCGTGATTGCTGGTTGTGCTACGCTAGATTCGTAACCATCAAGGGACGGTTTGGAGTAGTACGTCATGTTTCTTTCTTCCTCCGCGTCCACCATGTTGTTTTCTTTGCATAGCACCCACCTAATCACTAGTGAAGTAGGTTATAAAATTTAATATTTCAACTTATAATTTCCAAAATAACTTTAGGTTAAACAAGAGAGTCAAGTCATTGTAAACCTTAATTTAGCATATTATTACTTTGGAAAATGATAACAATTATTATAGATTTCTCGGACCAGATAAAAGGGACGCACACTTTAATGTTAATCTAAAAGGTGATTAAGATTTCTAAGATTGTTTCTAATCTTTAGCCATGAATTTTTATGAAGATCGGTTGCTCGAATAAGCATTAATTCATAAGTTTTCCAACATTATATGCTTTAACATTTATAAATCTTTAATCGTTTTATCTTAACTTTCAAGTGCGTGACTACCCATCAAAAGATTAACATAATCTAACCATAACATTAACATAATAATTACCAATTCATAAAGTCATCACAAGTTACTTACAACTTCATCAAATTAGGATGATATTAAGAGTTTAGCTCATAATGAGCTTGTTCATTACAACTAAATAGAATGATAACATGGAATTCATAATAGGAATTAGGTAATCAAACCAAGAACCCGATGTGGGTGATGTTAATCAATCCCGAGCCTTCTCCAAGTGTTGAATGTACCTCCTTTTGCCTTCTTAGAACCTCCAAACAGGTGATTCCTGAGAATTTTTCACCACAAGTCCCTCCCTTTTTCTTCTTTCAAATGAGGCTCGAACTCCTATTTATAAGCTGAAACAGTGAGTTGGGCCCGACCCCGTGCCCAGATTGGCAAGGCCCCGTGTTGGGACTTGGTACGTCGGATTTTGTCGGCCAGTACATGCAGGAAAGTTGACCACGGCCCCATGTTCCTCCCAAATAGGGGACAATCCTTTCTGATGCTCTTTTTTCTGATTGTGAGTGGAGCACAAGAG
Source organism: Smallanthus sonchifolius (assembly GCA_023525975.1). Lineage (NCBI taxonomy): Eukaryota > Viridiplantae > Streptophyta > Magnoliopsida > Asterales > Asteraceae > Smallanthus > Smallanthus sonchifolius. The sequence continues at coordinate 17,661,244 of CM042020.1, forward strand.
TGTGCTAGGTTGGGCACGGCCCCGTGCTGGGCTTCTGGAGTTGTGTTTTTCTTCATTTTTCTCCTTGTTTTTCCTTGTTTGTTCCATCTTGGTCACTTTGCACATGAGATTTCATTTTAGGAGAATTGAGTACTAATTCACAACAATTTGTTAGGGATTTGAGGATAATTGATGTGCAAATGGCATGAATTATATGACTAATTTGGAGCACATCAATAATTATCACCCGAATCTTCTTCTGAGCAATTGTGTCAATTTTCCTCTCTTTCGGCTCTTTTAGTTCTTGAGCCTTGATGGCTATAATCATTCTCTAGCTTCTTCGAGACAGTAACAGGCTTCGAATGAACCGATAGTCGAACCGAAGGTTGTACTGATGGTTCCTTGGCTTTCTTAGCCTGCTTTTTCTCAAATTCGGAGAGAACCATCAGAAGTGCTTCTTTGATTCCATAAGCAATAAGCTTTTGGAATTCAATTATCTGAGTATTTGACTCAGCAGTGTTATTGTTTACCACCGCCTGTTTCTTTTTTCCTCTAGTATTGTGAGATGGTCCAGTTTGGTTTGACATGCTATACCAAAGTTTCGAACTAATATTAAAGTTGAAGACTTTTAAATAGAATTTTATTAGTTTATAACATATAAATAGAAGAAAATACAAAACATTATATTTTTATTAATTCCTACGGTTTCTAGCGTCTTCTAAAGCCTGAAGTGGCAGAATATTTTGAGCTTCCGTTTCTGCCTTTTCTCGTTCAGCTCAGCTATTCGATTTAGCAAGGCACTTGCCCTTTCGTCTCCAAGTGTTTCTTCGTTTACATGTAATGTGTATATTCACAGGTTCTTGATACGACACGTAGAGTCGATTGGAATCAGCCCATTTATCTCCTTCGAGACTATAGATATTTTCATAAGGAATTTCAGGGAATCCTTCATAAATATTATAAGGATTTATAGGCGTATAGTTATAGCTTCCCGCCGTAGGAGCAGAATGAATACTTATGGAAGGAATATATGGAGGATTGATGGATTCTAATTCTTCCAAGCTTCTAAAAGTTGAGTCTTCGGTATCTACACCGGGTTCATATCCTGTTTCATTTGTTATTTGCTCCTCAAAGTTAGGTGGAACATTTCTACGGATGAAACTAGGTCCTTTGCCTTTTACGGGCATTCTGACGGAAAATAAAACGAAATTATTTTATTATTAATACAAATACAAAGTACATATACTGAAAGAAACTTTTATAAAATATTATAGCTAGTCGTTCATCAGCTTCTTTCCGAGTTTCTTCATTTCTTCCCCATATTACCACACCATTGCTCCTAGGGATTTCCTCCTCTTCTTATCTTTAAACCATCCCTTATGGATTTCATCCATTTTGCGTAACGAACGGTCAAGACATTCAATACGGGATGAGGGGTTCTTAAGAGTATAACCAAAGTGTGGGGGTGGTTCTAGAATTCCCACCACAATATAATTATATACATTTAGATAAGGAGAAGGAACAATTAAATATTCCTCGAATGGATTATAATTCATAGGTTCATGAGCAACATAGGGATCTTGAGTTAAGGGAGATTCAGGAGTAAAGAAAACATAATCTTCTGAATTTTCAGAAAACGGAACGAGATTTGGACTAGTATGGTAACTTGGCTCTTCTTCTTCGGAGTCTTCCTGTACCCGGGGTAGATTCCTATAGATTTCCTCCATTCCTTAAGTGGAAGGCATGGAAACTGTCTTTGTAGGCCATACGACCCTCATTCTAGGCTTGGTTGCCCTACTAGACCAGCCTGATCATTCCTTAGAGGTGGTGGAGTATCACAACACCTGTTACTAAAATCCGAGCCTCCGTCTAGTGCCGAAGTCTCTGACTTATATTCCTGCTTTGAATTTTATTTATAGGGTGAATCCCACTAAAGCGCAAAACGATCGTCGTCGTCAGGAGTTGGAATTGGAATCATCTGAGATCCGTAAACTGGATTCTCAGGTGGTTAGTGTTTTATAGGACGATTCGGGTCGTAATAGTTATTAGATAACTATTATCTCATGACATCTACAATTTCTTAAATATTAGTATTTTACCTACTTTTGTCTTAGTAGGCATTCTTTCCTCATTTTGGGTTAAAGCTTAAATACTAACGCAAGTATCTAACTAAAACCGGAGATATCAGTAAGGTTGAAGCTTAGATACTAAGTCTAGTATCTAATTCGCTAAAAAACTATGGCTCTGATACCAACCTGTCACACCCCACCACAGGCACCCCCTGGTTGTGTATATGACTCGATTGGTACATGTTCTTTGATCTCCGAGTTTTGTATCTAGCAGCGGAAGATTTTCTTGGATCGCTTTTTTATCGAACTCCACCTCAAGGGTTATCTTTGTAAATACATAGATCTCGTTTAAACAAACAGAGACCTTTATTTATAATATCAGGAGTTAAACTCCCGTTTGTTTGATTACAATCGTTTCTAAAATTAAAATATATCTCTTGTACTCTTGACAAGTATTTAGCATGCATAGGGAAACATAGTCCTTCGGCATTATCCTTGTATAGATCTTCAAGGTTTTCCTGTGCTTAGGGCGTCGGAGTCCACACCGCACATAAGCCTGTAACATCTTTATGTACAATTGATCTCGGGCTATATCCGTAGCCAACCCGACAATAAATGTTTATTCACCAATGATTTCGGGTTATATTCGTAACCAGGTTTTAAATTTATAAAATGATAAATACTCAAACTTAAAAACACACAATAGGCAAGTGTACATATCGCAGCGTAACATAGTTTAGGTAAGAACCAAGTATCAAACCAATGGACACGGTCGAGTTCCAATACTCAACGTTTGTTATCGTTTAGCTGGTTTAATTAATGAGTGGGTGTTGTGTGCTTGTGAAGCGGAAAATTAAATGACAAGTAAGTAAATGATAGAAATGTAAATGACGGTAAAGTAAATAACAGAGAATGTAAAATGTACGTGAAGTGTGTAACAGAAATGTAAATAACAGAAAAGTAAATAGTTCGAGAATAGTCAGATCACAACGAGTATTGCTTTAGGCTTCGGATCTGCTTGGTATATGATAATGTTATGTTAACTAGTCCGATTGTATGACTAATACAAAAGTGTGAACGGTACACCGCTAGAGCCTCATTCTCACAATATTTGGTTCACGAATTATGTTCTTTAATATTAATATGGTAAAACTCACAGTTAGGGACACCATTACCCTCAACTCTTTAATAGATCCGTACATTCGCATGCTTAAAATCTACCTCCAAGTTGGTTTAAGACATCAAACTTAAATACCTTTATTTTTATTAAAAGAGTGATTAAACTTTGTTCACCGGGATGCGATGCAACAATGGGACCATGTATAAAGACGTACCGTTCCCAACATGAGTTCACCAACTCTTGGTTTCATGAAAAAGTTCTTATAAAGACGTACAATTTTTATCAGGATCAACCAAGTGTTGGCTTATCAAAATCGGCTTGTATAAAGACCATATCGTGATAGCGCTTTCTGCAACTAGGACTTGCAGAAATGAGTCCCACGGTCACCAATAAGAGCTTTCGGGGCACCAAAGCAGGAGAACAAATTCTTCAAGAATCGAAAAACCACTCTAGCATCATTAGTGGGCAAGGCTTGAGCCTCGGCCCACTTAGAAACATAGCCAACAACCACTAGGATATATCGGTTGCCACGCGAAGCTTGGAAAGGTCCCATAAAATCAATACCCCAGACATCAAAAATCTCACAAATCTGGATGCTGTTCTAGGGCATATCATTCCTCCACTAACCTGTGGCAAGCATCACAAGCACAGATCATCTCATGAGCATCCCGGAAGATGGTAGGCTAGAAGAAACCGGCGTCAAAGACCTTCTTCCCAGTCAAGGTATCTCCATGATGTCCACCTGTCGGGCCCTCGTGGCAGTGTCTAAGCACCTGACGTGCCTCATCTCCAAACACACTCCTACACACGATCTGATCAGCCCCGAATTTAAACAAATAGGGATCCTCCCAAAGATAGTGTTTCACATCCGCAAAGAACTATCGCTTCTACTGATGCGTCAAGCCCTTGATCACAATCCCACTCACAAGGACATTTGCAAAATTAGCAAACCAAGGACACTCCTTATCCTATGTTTGTATGTGCATGAGAAACTCATGGGGGAAATTGTCATTTATGGATAACCCCACAAGCTTAGATGAAGCCGAGAACTTAAGACGGGACAAGTGGTCCGCAACGACATTCTCCACGCCCTTTTTATCACGGATCTCAATGTCAAACTCCTGAAGCAGCAAAACCCACCGGATCAGTCGGGGTTTGGCATCCTGTTTGCTGAACAGGTGCCGTAGAGTTGCATGGTTACTGAATACAATGGTCTTTGATAGGACGAGATAAGACCGGAATTTATCAAAAGCGAAGACAACAGCGAGGATCTCTTTCTCTGTCGTGGTGTAGTGCTCCTGTGCGTCATTGAGCGTCTTGCTCGCATAATAAATTGGGTGAAACTGTTTCTCTCTCCTCTGTCCTAAGACCGCTCCAACAGTGAAATCACTCGCATCACACATAATCTCAAATGACAATTCCGAATCAGGAGCCACCATGATAGGGGCATTTACTAACTTCTCATTTAACAAATTGAATGCTTTAAGGCACTCATCGGGGAATACAAACTGTGCTTCCTTTTCAAGAAACTGGGTCATCGGTCGAGCAATCTTAGAGAAATCTCTAATGAAGCGTCTACAAAAGCCCGCGTGACCAAGGAAACTCCGGATAGATTTCACAGAAGTTGGCGGCGGGAGCTTAGATAAAGTATCAATCTTGGCTCGATCAACCTCTAGCCCCGCGCGTGAAATCTTATACCCAAGCATAATGCCCTCCTTCACCATGAAGTGGCACTTCTCCAAATTCAACACCGGATTGGCCTCCTCACATCTGGCCAACATCCTCTTTAGATTCCTGAGACAATGATCGAAGGAACTTCCAAACACGGAAAAATCATCCATGAAAACCTTCATGGAGTCCTCAATCATATCATGAAAAATGGCCACCGTGCAACGCTGGAAGGTGCCCAGAGTATTACACAATCCAAGGGGCATCTGACGGTAAGCAATGTGCCATAGGGACATGTGAATGTCGTCTTCTCCTGGTCCTCAGGACCAATCGGGATCTGGAAGTAGCCAAAGAAGCCATCCAGGAAACAATAGAACATCTTCCCCGATAATCTCTCCTACATCTGATCAATGAACGTGTGGGGAAAATGGTCCTTCCTAGTAGCATCATTGAGTTTGCGATAATCGATGCAAACTCGCCAACCTGTGACTGTACAAGTAGGAATCAGCTACCTCTCGTTGGTGATAACAGTCCCACCCCCCTTCTTGGGGACACCTTAACCAGGCTGACCCAAGGTGAATCAGAGATGGGATAAATCAAACCAACGTCACGTAGCTTAATCACCTCTTTCTTCACCACCTCCTGCATGTTTGGGTTCAACCTCCTATGGTGCTGCACAACTGGCCTGAAATCATCCTCTATAAGGATCTTATGGGTACAAAAAGAGGGATTAATTCCTTTAATGTCCATGATACTCCATGCAATGGCCTGCTTATGCTGCTTTAGCACTTCTAATAGCCTCTCCTTCTCATCACTCTTCAAATCAGAGGCGATAATGACGGGTAATCGAGACTCACCATCCATAAAGGCATACTCCAAATGGCTCGGAAGCTCCTTAAGCGCAACAGGTGGTGGGTCCTCAACAGAAGGCCGCTCTTTTGGCTCAGACCCTCTATCAACAATCTCGAACACCTCTAGACACGGGGGAAACTCATGAACCTTTGGGCTGGCCATATGCTCCTCAAATTGATCCTCACCAACTGGATCAAGTGTCTCCGATACAACAATCTGCGTGTCTAGGGACTCCTCCTTAGCTGTGTCCTAGAGATGATCACTCACACAAGAATAAACAGTCTCGATGAAGTAGAATGAATCATCCTGATTCTGGGTGTGCTGCATGGATCTCCCAATATCAAAGGTCACCTCCTTATCATCCACCCTCAATGTAAGCTTGCCCGAATACACATCAATCAGGGTCTTGGCGGTGGCCAGGAATAGGAACATTCTTGTCCTCATCCATATCTAGAATCACAAAGTCTACAGGAAACACAAAGCGATCAAACTTAACCAACATGTTCTCCACTATCCCTCCCCGATACTTGACCGAACAATCGGCCAACTGGATACTCATGTGTGTCGATTTAGGTTCTCCCAACTCAAGCTTAGCAAAGACCGCATATGGCATGTGGTTAATGCTAGCACCAAGGTCAGCTAAGGCATTGCTAACCTACAAGCTACCTATCAAACAGGGGATAGTAAAACTCCCCGGATCTTTCATCTTCTCCAGTAGCTTGTTCTGAATCACAGCCGAACACTCCTCGTTCAACGTCACCTGAGACAACTCCTCTAATTTCCTCTTGTTCGTGAGGATGTCCTTCAAGAATCTCGCATACTTAGGCATCTAAGCTAGAGCCTCCACAAATGGCAAGTTGATATGCAACTGCTTGAACAACCCCAAAAACTTACCATACTGCTCATCCACCTTCTATTTCCTCAAACTGCCCGGGTATGGAATGGACGAAGTATAATCTCTTACAGCGTCTCGGGGGCGTGATGTGCTCGCCGGCATCTCATCCGGAATCTCAATCACAACCTCCTCTTCGGATGATGTTGGCACAGGGACCGGTGGGTCTGGTCCTATGGCTCTACCGCTCCTCAAAGTGATAACCTTCACATGAGCCTTAGGAATAGGCTTAGTGTTACTAGGCAGGCTACCTGGCTGTCTCTCATAAAGGAGCTTCACGATCTGTCCAACCTGATTCTCGATAGTCTGGATCGAAGCCTTCTAATTCCTCAGCTCAGTCTCATACGTATGAAAACTCTCCTCCATATAACGGTTCTGCTTCTCGGCTAACTGATTATGACTCTCTGAGTTTGCAAGCAGCCGTGCAATCATGTCCTCTAGACTGGATTTACCCTCAGATGCGGGCGGTGGACCGCTGCTAGAACCTTGACCTTGAAACTGGTTCTGTTGAGGTCTGGAATAGGAACCATGTCCTTGAGATTGATGGGACTGATGCTGGAATGGTGGGCGCTGAGTGAATCAGGGTGGTTGCTGGCTATTGTTGCCAGACTTCCAACTGAAATCTGGGTGATTCCTCCACCCCGGATTATATGTGATGCTGTAGGGATTATTTTAGGGACGATTTTTGATGGACATGAAATCAACTTTCTCGTGGGTCCCCTGATCCCCAATCTGACAAGCACCAGTGGGAAGCGCCCCACCACATAACTTGCACAAGGAGTGGGCCTTGTGGACCTGCATCTGATTGATCTTGGTGGAAAGTGCTTCCACCTGGGCAGCTAAAGAGGTGATTCCATCCACGTGATAGACACCCTGCCTCTGAGTCCTCGCTCGGGAAGTGTGCTGAGTGTAACTCTTTGACGCCACCTTCTTTAGTAAGTCATACGCCTGCTGGGGTGTCTTCGTTCCGATGTCTCCAACCGTGTATGCGTCGATCAGCTACTTCCCCGTCATATCTAGACTATTATAGAATGTCTTACACTGCTGCCACTTCAACAATCCATGGTGGGGAACCTTCCTCATAAGTTCCTTAAATCTCTCCCACGCCTCATCGTCTCCCCATCATCCTGCTGAAAAGAAAGAATGCTAGCCCTCAACTTTGTTGTTTTCTCTGAAATGAAGTATTTCTCTAAGAATTTAGCAGCCATCTGATCCCAAGTGATGATGGAACCAGGGGGAAGTGACAGTAACCAAACCTTGGCTCAATCCCGTAAGGAAAACCGGAATAATCAGAGCCGAATAGCATCATCGGTATCGTCACGGATTTTGAATGTGGCACAAATCTCTAAGAAACCGGCCAGGTGAGTATTAGGATCCTCGTGATCCTTGTCGTCGAACTGCCACATGTTTTGCACCATTTGGATGATGCTGGATTTGATCTAGAACTGATGTGCTCCAACAGTCAGCATATTTATGCTCGAATCCAAACCTACAAGCGACGGTTTGCCAAAATCCGAATGCGTCCGACCCTCATCCTCGTTCGCCATCTCGTCAACCTCGTCAACAACAACCACGTCAAGCTCGAGTAACTGGGCCACAAATCGTGCATGGGCCCGCAATCTCTGATGAAGATCGTGCTCCGGCTCGGAAGACGGCTCAAGAACCTCCTCGACGGGAGTTGAGGACTTGCATGATCTACAAGACAAGTTAGATTTAAGTGGACGAACCTAGAAAAAAGGAAACACAAGTTAGATAAAATAATAATTACAAATAAGAATAATAAAAAAAATGAAAAATAAAACTAAACTAAATTATAAATATACAAATGCGACTAAAAATAAAATTAAGAATGCAAACTATCTATACACGAACGATGCAAATAACAAACAAGAAGATACGATATGCACAAATATATACTAAATGACTAAAAATCAATTCCAATCGTTCTCGCAAAAACCGTATCCCCGGCAACGGCAAAAACTTGATGCGTGTAAACTATATATATATATATATATATATATATATATATATTTATAAGGATTTTCACACAATTAGAGTTTTAAAACCAAAGACTAATCACACACACCGGGAAAATGTACCCGTCGGATGACAATATAGTAAAGGCAAGAACTGGATATCAAACCGTGGATACGGTGGGATGCAATAATAAATCAGAACTAAGATTTAATCAAGTGATGGTAAAAAAATATTTTGAAGAGTTTGTTTAATCAACTAGCATGCAAATATATAAAAACTAAACTAAAATCACAAATCAAACAATCAAGGAAGAAAGATCACTTCGGTGTCGAATCCATATAGAATACATTCAATACACTTATGGAAACATGGTAAATACACGAAACACAGATTGACTAAATTCTCGTCAAAGACATCTAATCAAATGACTATTAGAAAAGCTAGAGAAAGTTGGTTCGAGCACAAAACAGTGGGTTTTTGCTCTTGTTGCTGAATCTCTGAATGAAATAAAAGCTTATGTACTTTTAAACCTGGGGAGGCACGACCGTGCCTAGTGGGGAGGCAAGACAGTGCCTGTCATTGGGACGCGACCGTGCCAAAGTACTAGCGCGGTCATGGGACAGATGGTTGACCGATCCGGATATTCTATTGGGTCCCATGAATCGAGGAAGTACGGCTCTGAGGTCATGGATCAGACTCAAGGGGTTACACGCGACCGTGGGGTGTTTGAGCACGGTTGTGCTCGAGAAAATGGCTTGGCGTGGTCGTGCTAGATGCGTGGCGCGACCGTGCTTAGGGTTTGCAAGCTTGGCGCGGTCGTGCCAAGTAGGGGGCACGACCGTTCCTCCAACTCAGAAACCCTAAAAACTCCAACTTCATTCATGGAATTCTCTTGTTTGTTCACTTAGCTTCACAAAAACCTACAAAACTAGAAACGAAGCAAATAAGTGTCTAAACGTGGAAAATAACCAAAAATTGATCATGAAATGGGCGAAGTTTTGTGCCAAAAAGATGTGTAAATTCTAACACATCATCATGCAATGGGATGCAACACCGTGCATCCCTTTTTTTCTCTATCCTCTTGTCTTTTGCTGATTGTTGACTTATTTTGACCTTGGTTGAATTTTAGGGGGGTCAAAACTCGGGTGTGTTCCTTCTTATCTCAATAGAAAGCTTGATTTCTTGACGTTTTGGGCTCTTTTTTGCTCTTTCTCTCTCAGGACACTGTTTAACCTGCAATTATGAAATATAAACGATTTAAGTAGCAATTGGAAGGTTATTATTCAATTAGTACCATAATATGGAGATTAATATGCATGCAAAACATGTATAATTTAGGACATATCAGTAGCCAACCCGGCAACATTATCTGTTTATTTGTTACCTAAAAAATTTTGGAAAATAAAACGTCAGCGCGAACGCTGGTATATGCTTTGTAAGACAACTGTATACACTGGTATATGCTTTGTAAGACAACTACCAGAACTCCATTCAGTCATGGTTTTAGTTACTACGGCTCTCAGCGAGTCCGTCTTACATTGTTTACAAAGTAAGTAGATGCCATGTCCGAGACTTTCACCCGAGACACGTGTATCATTTGATCAAACTTTACGTATACTTATGGCCTGAATGCTTTGATCATAAGAGAACTATTATGCATCAATCATTTAACAATTGTTTGGTCGGTTTCGTAAACATAAACGTTTGATAACGATTTTAAAAGCAGATAAAGTACTCACCTTAATATGGAGATAGCAACAACTTAAGAGAGAATCTACTTATGGCTTGGAACTACAGCTCTAGCACCTTATCCTAGCGTTTTTGAGCATTTATGCGTTTCCTTGAGCATATAAGCGAAAGTACGAAACTTAAGAGAGTACCAGTTATTCCGGGATGAAGTGGGTTCTTAATACAGAAGCTTGGGACGAGTTTGGAGTGAGGAGATTCGAAGTTGGATGTGAGAAATGGCTGAGATCGAGCAATCTATTTATAGGTTCAAATTTGGTCCGTAACGGACCGTTAACCAGGCGCCCACATGCCTGCGTCAGCCCTACGCGTCCCATCCTGATTGGACCCCTCCTTAAATTATGGCTGGCGGACTACAAGGGAAGGGCTTAGCGGTCCGCCAAGCTGGCACATGTCAGGTTTTCCCCCATTACTTAGCAGACACGTGTCAACGCATGATTGTTTCCTTAGCCACCTAGTAGGGGACCGTGTATGGACCCTTAGCGGTCCGCTAAGGTCCGAAAACTCATAATTTCATTTTAAACCCTGGACTTTTGGATTTTGATAAATCTAGTCCTTGTGGTTTAACTCCTTGCATTTCTTGAACATTTTATTGACATGTGTTACACTAACAAAGCATTATAACATAACTTTTCTGTTAACCAAGTACCTATGAGTATAAATTTTCATTTTTTTCAAAAATGATAGATTCAGAAAGGATAATAATTATGTTCGGATCTCTTGGTCTATGCTCAGCATAAGTGAAGAATCCTAGTTTCTCTAGGTCTATGCAAAGCATAACAAATGAGAATAACTTTATGTCAAGATGGAAACTTTATAAACAATGGTACCATGGTGTGTGCATAAATGATTCAGTTTTGAGATGGGTTCAAATCACATAAGCATGAATCGTTATGTTTGTCACAAACATATAGTCCTTCAAAAACATACTAAGCCAATTAACATAACACGCAAAACATTACGTTCCCTTTTTGATCCAATCCATGTGTAAGAATATTCAAGTTATTTCCTATCATTTCTTATGCATAGATATCATATTCTCATGATATAAAGCATATATCATTGTATTTCTCACTAAGACAAACTAAAGCACATAAAAAAAATTTGGATTCAAAAAAATAAACACATAAAAGAAAAATCTTTTTGAGTTTAGAAGAATAAAACAAACTTAACAGAGACCAAGTTCAAACAAGATTAGCAAGAACATTTTAGAAATCTTACTCAGGGTTTTTCATCCCAACTGATTCAATCAGGAATTTAAATCTTGTCCCATCAAAAGGTTTGGTAAAAACGTCAACAAACTGATCAGTTATAGGGACTTGAACTAAAGAAATTAGTTTCTTTCCGTCAAAATCTCTAAGAAAATGGTAACAGATCTCATTGTGTTTTGTTTTAGAATGTATTACTGCTGTGTTATCAATGTAGATTGGAGTATTAAGGAAATTGATACCATAATCCATCATTTGATATTAGACCCCCAAGATTTGTGGACAACATTGAGATACGTCAATGTACTTAACTTCTGCTATTGAAATGGAGACATCGGTTTACTTTTTACATTGACATGACACCAACCTATTACCCAAGAATTAACATCCTCCAAATGTAGGTTTCCTATTTGAGTTGCACCACCATAACCACTAACAACACTAAGATATGAGAGTTTTGGGTTAGCCTCGAATCTTGCACAAAGACATACATAGAACATAATAGTTGGCCTGCTTGATGTGAGATACATTAAAGATCCTATCATATCCTGTACAGATGTTGATCTACACTCCCCCCCGCTCACAGCTGGAGCCAATGCATGATATGTAACAATAGTAGTAGGACACACTTTGCAGTCTTGAAATTGGAATATGGTAAGTATAACATTTATATACTTACCTTGATTGATGAAAATGTCACCAGGAAGCTGCTTGATTTCAATAAGACCTCAAATTACCTACACAGTTGATTGTTTGTAGAGGCAAATATAATGTTATCCACATAAATTTGTACAGTTTGTAGAGGAAAATATAATGTTACCCACATAAATTTGTACAAGAAGCAGATCCTTATTTGTTTTCTGATGAATAATGTTTGATCAATCTTACCCTTTGAAAGCCATTCTCCGATAAATGACTTAACATGGTCTCATACCAAGCTCTTGGAGCTTGATGAAGACCATATAAGCTTTGTCTAACTTGAACACTCTATTAGGATACTCAGGATCTTCAAAACCTAGGGGTTAACATACATAGATTTCCTCTTTGACCTTTCCACAAAGAAAATGTAACACCTAGAATTTTAAACACCATGCGAAAATTAGGACCAATTTTTTACTTTTCAAACTTACATAATAAACGATGTCTTCCTAGAACTAAACCAGTTTATATACTACATGTGTTAAACATCTGTTTAGAAAAAAAAAATAGGCATGACCCGCTCCATAACAAGCAACCCTTACGAAAATCAAAACATGCTTAATAGTCAAATAATCTACTAAATATACATGTGACTCCATAACACGTGAGACCATGAACATTTAACTAAAACATTACTAGAGATATACTCCAAAACACATCATATAAGAAAACTTAACACATCATATAAGAAAACTTAACCTGATAAAAATAATTTCCATAAATTGATATACATCCACATCTCCATTCTCCACTTCATTGACACGCTCCTAGGACTTAATCAACTTTGTCTTTTGTCACCCAGTTCTGTCCACATGACAGTACAACTGGTGTGTGCAAATAGTAATATATTTTTATTAATTAAAATGGTTGCACAAGTTAATTTTTAAAGTCGTAATCACCAAAAGAACTAAACTACACACATTAGGCAAGCGCACATATCGAAATGCAATATAGTAATGGTAAGTACCAGATAACAATCTGTGGTCATGTGGCTCCTACTACTCGATCGTCTGTTGATATTCATCCGATGAAAAAGGATGTTTTTTTTAAAGAAACTAATGATTGCAAACAAAAAAGGAAACAAGCACGAGTGGTGGATTATGAATGATCGGATTAGAGAATTAACCATTTAGACCTTAACTCATCTTGATTGGAATGACTCTCTTATTTGGTTTCTTTTGAAAACTAATTAAAGATTTATGATGAAGATTAAAACAGTGTGTGAAGTGCTAGAACAAATATTAACCCAAACCAGGTAATTAATTTCACAAAACCAGAACAATAGTGTTATAGACACACACACTAAAACCCTAGAATTATGAAGCAAGTTTGATTAAGATTAACCTATGACTTAGAAGTTCACAATTAGAATTGGATAGATAAGCACCCTAGCGATTTACAACCTGTTACCAATTAAACCAAGAAAACCTTAACAAGTTCAAAGACCCTTTTATTTAGATCTAATTCCAAGGTAGTTCACATGTTTAACCAATTCTATCTCTATTTTATCTATTACCTCTTACAGTTCAAGCTACAACCCAAAGATAGCACATATTAGACTTAACACGCATAACTTCATAGAAGAGAATAAAATAATCACATAAATCAAATCCAGAATCAATGCAAACATGCATCCATGCACATCATACGCAATCAAAAACCAAACTTTACTAAAATCACACAATCATACGTAAAAACCAAACATTCAATCAAACCAATACAAGAATCATTTTAGCCTAAATAGCTACAGAAGTTTAGCATATCATGCAAATAAACAACTCAAGTACAAATCTGGATGAACACATAGATGGTATAGTAACTGAAAACGGAAGCAAACCGAGTCGACCTACGCGTTTAAACGCAAACCGAATTGCCGGATCTTCAATCTCCAAGCCTCTAGACCTAATTTCATCTTCATTTCCGACTCAAAGTAGGAATTCTTCTTTTTAGGAAAGTTGGCAAATCAAATCTTCAACATGATGGAAATATATCTTCACACTTTAATGACTTGGATCTTCCACCGTAATAACTTCAAATATTGTACCAAATTAGATGTTCACATTCCAAACTTTCCAAATTTACTAGTTTCCTTCTAGAATTCCAATGTTTTAGCATCTACCTTGCAAATTCACAATAACAACAATCAAGCACCAAATCTTATTGAATTCATAGTTAAAACAGATCAAAATGTAGGGAAATGTGTATAAAATATATGTGTAATTTGGAACAGATAAACGTCCACACACTTGAACTTTGCTTGTCCTTAAGCAAACTCTTTTACAACACTGCAACAACAACTAGTTAACTACTCAATGTCGACCTAATCGAGATGCTAGCCCAATTCCTAATTCACAACAAACCCCCGAGATTTGCAACATTCAAAAGACTTACATCCCTAACAAGTAGGTGGTGCTCTAGTTTTGAAAAGAAGGAATCCTCTAATCAAGCTCAACTCACCTTAAAACTCAAACTAGCAAAACTCACACCCCTCACAATGGTTCTTTCCACTCGGGTTATTTCTGTAACTAGCAAAAATTGTGCTAGTTCATATATATATGTACTCTAAAAATCTAGTCTTGAAGCATTATTAACATATGTTTGTACAGAAATCAAATCTCCACCAACTACATAAAGCATTCTCACAAATCAAGAGATCTATGAAAAGGGTGATATTATAAAACGCTAGGATTAAGGTGAAACACCCTACTTATTTCTTAGTTTATCAGAGTTTTATAATGTGAAAAACGGGTCCCAGATTTTTCAAAACCTTGCCACTAAAGTGACACAGGTGTATTTCATTATAAATGTTGTTTTTACATAAGATGTTACATTTACATCATATTACATATGGATTCTTCAACTCCGATAGCTCTGTCCTCAAGAAGCTTCATTCCACGTGCTTCTTTCATGCAGTATTTGGAAAACGTTTTTGAATTAGTTTACGCTAATTAAGTACACTGCATTGTTCATTTTATTATGAACCCTTTAGGTTCTTATTATTGTTCAAGTTTCCCGGGCTCTCGACGCCCCCATGATCATCTCTCGACGTTCCTCCGGTTACGTCATTCGTACATTTTATGGGTGTGCTAACCCCCTCATGACCATCTTCGGACGTACCTCCTGTCATACTATTCATTTCATTCATGGGTGTGCTAACCCCCCCATGACCTTCTTCGAACGTACCTCCGGTCATAGTATTTTAGACTCCATGCCTCTAAACCTAATTTCATCTTCATTTCTGACTCCAAGTAGGAATTTTTATTTTTAGGAAAGATGGCAAATCAAATCTTCAACATGACTGAAATATATCTTCACACTTTAATGACTTGGATCTTCCATCGTAATGACTTCAAATATTGTACCAAATTAGATTTTCACATTCCAACTTTCCAAACTTACTAGTTTCCTTCTAGAATTCCAATGTTTTAGCATCTACCTTGCAAATTCACAATAACAACAATCAACCACCAAATCTTATTGAATTCACAGTTAAAACAGATCAAAATGTAGTGAAATGTGTATAAAATATATGTGTAGACGGGCAACAAACTGCAAATTACATAAGGATAGCAGGTAGACGGGCAACAAACTGCTCCGCCATCCCCTTCTGAATTGAAAACCCTAATCTACTAAAAACAAAGCCTCGCCCCTGAGGAGTCGTAAAATTGTTGTGGACCACACGCTGAACTCTAGCCAAGAACCGAACCGCCTCCGGTGCCAAGGAGCCGAACGTGTTAAACGTCAAGGGGACAAATGCATGCTGATTATCCTCACAAGCTTTCGCGTGCTTTTCCACCTTCTTTGACTCTGCTTTCATAACCGCTTGCCCCGCCACAAACCCATTTTCCCGCAACCCAGCTAGGGGGGATACACCTGTGAGATCGACACAAGCATGTTTCCCGCCCTCCCAACCAAAAACTAGCACGTCCGCCGGGCGTAGGGTGGACCTCCCTTCCGCCGGGTTCGTAAGAAAATTAACCGGTGCCTCTTTCTTTGCCGAGATCCCTGCTCGTCTAAGAATATCCATTAACGCGTCTCGAACAAAATCATGGCAATACTTAAACCCCAGCAGATAAACGTCCACACACTTGAACTTTGCTTGTCCTTAAGCAAACTCTTTTACAACACTGCAACAACAACTAGTTAACTACACAATGTCGACCTAAACGAGATGCTAGCCCAATTCCCAGTTCACAACAAACCCCTTAGATTTGCAACATTCAAAAGACTTACATCCCTAACAAGTAGGTGGTACTCTAGTTTTGAAAACAAGGAATCCTCTAATCAAGCTCAACTCACCTTAAAACTCAAACTAGCATAACGCACACCCTTCACAATGGTTCTTTCCACTCGGGTTGTTTCTGTAACTAGCAAAAATTATGCTAGTTCATATATATATGTACTCTAAAAATCTAGCCTTGAAGCATTATTAACATATGTTTGTACAGAAATCAAATCTCCACCAACTACATAAAGCATTCACACAAATCAAGAGGTCTATGAAAAGGGTGATAATGTAAAAGGCTAGGATTAAGGTGAAACACCCTACTTATTTCTTTTTTTATTAGAGTTTTATAGTGTGAAAAACGGGTCCCATATTTTTTAAAACCTTGCCACTAAAGTGACACAGGTGTATCTCATTATAAATATTGTTTTTACATAAAATGTTACATTTACATCATATTACATATGGATTCTTCAACTCCGATAGGTCTGTCCTCAGTAAGCTTCATTCCACGTGCTTCTTTCCTGCAGTATTTGGAAAACGTATTTGAATTAGCTTACGCTAAGTAAGTAAACTGCATTGTTCATTTTATTATAAACCCTTTAGGTTCTTATTAATGTTAAAGTTTCCCGGGCTCTCGGCGCCCCCAAAACCATATCCGGAAGTTCCTCCGGTTACGTCATTCGTACATTTTATGGGTGCGCTAACCCCCTCATGACCATCTTCGGACGTACCTCCGGTCATAGTATTCATTTCATTCATGGGTGTGCTAAACCCCCCAATGACCTTCTTCGGACGTACCTTCGGTCATAGTATTTTAGACTCTAAGCCTCTAGACCTAATTTCATCTTCATTTCTGACTCCAAGTAGGGATTTTTCTTTTTAGGAAACTTAGCAAATCAAGTATTCAACATGATGGAAATATATCTTCACACTTTAATCACTTGGATCTTCCACCGTAATGACTTCAAATATTGTACCAAATTTGTAACATCCCAAAAATAAAACGACAGTTAAAATAACGGAATAAACGAATGAGGCATGTCGGGTCGGGCCGGATGGGTCGGCGGGCTGGAAGGGGAGCCTCCCCTATAAATAGCCAAGGTCTCCATCACTTTTCTTATTTGCAAGTTCTAGAGAGAGAAACCGTATGGAGAGAAAGTTGGCGGATCGCCCCGAGATTTGAGAAGTGTGTTACTCCAGAGCTCATGAGAAGAACCTCTGAGTTAGAAACTCGATTCAGGTAACGATCGGGACTAAATCTGAGTTTTTGTTCGTTTTTTGGTTTTTCGGGTTTTGGGTGAAAAGGTAACGTTTTCACGGAAAAAACTGAAATATAAACATAGATTTGAGTTACTTAATAGAAAGCAAACGTTTTGAAGTAAACAAGTTCGGGATCTTGACGTGATCAGACCCGAAGACGAATTTTAGGGTTTTTACGAAGAAGCAGTTCGTGCGTACTTATCAAGTACGCATGAAGATGATCCTGCGTACTTACCAAGTACGCACGAAGAGGATCATGCGTACTTATCAAGTACGCCTGAAGTGGGTCATGCGTACTTATCAAGTACGCATGATGAAGGTACTGCGTATTTATCAAGTACGCATGAAGCAAAGTCTGCGCACTTATTAAGTACGCAAGAACAAGTCCCCGCGCACTTGCTAAGTGCGCAGGCATCAGGCTGGTTAAGTAAAGTTAGTATGTTTAGAATGGTTAAACCGTTAGAGTCGGTATTCGTCTGATGTGTATTTAACTAATCAATTCAGATCGGAAGTGACGTTGTTGGACCTTGTTTAGGACAACCCAAATTAGCTTATCAGGTGAGTTCCAGAAGCCCTATTTTAAATGTTTTAATAATGTTTTTGGGCTGATGTGCATACGTAACGATGTGACTATTATATAAAACGATGTTTATGAATGTTGTATGTGACGTTTTATAAAATGATGTTTATGAACGACGTTTTGGAAGGAAGGGTTATGAAAGAAGTGTTTACGAAATATTTTTCCAAAAGAAGTTTATGAAGTGTTTATGAACGAATGAATGTTTTTAATAAAACGTACGAATGCTTTAACTGAAGTTTTGAAGTAAAAGAAGCGAAGGTTTACGAAAGTCACAAACGAACGAATCTGCCAATATTCCTTAGGGAATGAAGGTTAAGGGTATGGGAAGTATGTTATGGGCCTTTACCTTTTAGGGGCCTCTGTGGCTGGCCAACTGTTGTACAACTGGGGCGATAACGGTCGCCAAGGGGGTTATCGTGATCCTTGAAGTTTGGTACGATTTACCTTACGGGGCGCAGTGCTTGAAGTTTGGTACGTGTCATCCTTGTGATGCCATGCTTGAAGTAGTGTTGAATAACCTAAGTATCGGGCCCTAGGAGTTATTCACCTGAAGGACAGTACGGTGATTGATGGGCCTAGTGGTGGTGATCTTTAGGTTATTCAGCCAGTATGTGACGTATGGATTTGACGGTTACGAGAAGGCGCAGATTCGATATGTTCGTTGACTTATGTTTATGAAGTGTTATGTTTTGTTATTGCATTATTTTACGTACGTTTTTTATTAAATGAAGTATGAAGTTATGTTTTTGGCAAATTATTTGAAGTTAACGTTTTATGTTAAAACTAGAACTCACCAGCGTAGCTGACTTTTTAGTATGCACATTCAGGTTAAGGCAGGTTACGATGATGGAATGTGATGCTGGGCGGCTTGATGAGTTACCCGGATGATACGAAGACTGGCATCCTGTTATGATTAGATTATGTTATGTTTATGTAATAGACTATGTTACGCTTCCGCATGATGAACAATGTAATGGTTATGTTTTAATGAAGTATTTTCCGCAGCGTTATTTTGATATTCAAGTTTAAGAACTGTTTGTAAATGAGTAAATCCAACAAGTGAGGCCTCCCGGGTTTGGGGCCTTACAAAATTAGATGTTCACATGCCAAACTTTCCAAATTTACTAGTTTCCTTCTAGAATTCCAATGTTTCAGCATCTACCTTGCAAATTCACAATAACAACAATCAAGCACCAAATCTTATTAAATTCACAGTTAAAACAGATCAAAATGTAGGGAAATGTGTATAAAATATATGTTTAATTTGGAACAGATAAACATCCACACACTTGAACTTTGCTTGTCCTTAAGCAAACTCTTTTACAACACTGCAAACAACAACTAGTTAACTACACAATGTCGACCTAAACCAGATGCT
The DNA here is from genome assembly GCA_023525975.1 of Smallanthus sonchifolius. Lineage (NCBI taxonomy): Eukaryota > Viridiplantae > Streptophyta > Magnoliopsida > Asterales > Asteraceae > Smallanthus > Smallanthus sonchifolius. Next base: position 17,680,900 of record CM042020.1, read on the forward strand.
AGCCCAATTCCCAATTCACAACCAACCCCTGAGATTTGCAACATTCAAAAGACTCACATCCCTAACAAGTAGGTGGTGCTCTAGTTTTGAAAACAAGGAATCCTCTAATGAAGCTCAACTCACCTTAAAACTCAAACTAGCATAACTCACACCCCTCACAATGGTTCTTTCCACTCGGGTTGTTTCTGTAACTAGCAAAAATTGTGCTAGTTCATATATATATGTACTCTCAAAATCTAGTCTTGAAGCATTATTAACATATGTTTGTACAGAAATCAAATCTTCACCAACTACATAAATCATTCACACAAATCAAGAGGTCTACGAAAAGGGTGTTAATGTAAAAGGCTAGGATTAAGGTGAAACACCCTACTTATTTTATCAGAGTTTTATAATGCGGAAAACGGGTCCATGATTTTTCAAAACCTTGCCACTAAAGTGACACAGGTGTATTTCATTATAAATATTGTTTTTAAATAAGATGTTACATTTACATCATATTATATAGGGATTCTTCAACTCTGATAGCTCTGTCATCAGGAAGCTTCATTCCACGTGCCTCTTTTCTGTCGTGTTTGGAAAACGTTTTTGAATTAGCTTACGCTAAGTAAGTACACTACATCGTTCATTTATTATTGTTTGGAAAACCTTTAGGTTCTTATTATTGTTCAAGTTTCCCCGGCTCTCGGTGCCCTCATAACCATCTCCGGACGTTCCTCCGGTCACGTCATTCGTACATTTTATGCGTGTGCTAACCCCCTCATGACCATCTTCGGACATACCTCCGGTCATAGTATTCATTTCATTCATGGGTGTGCTAACCCCCTCATGACCTTCTTCGGTCGTACCTCCGATCATAGTATCTTAGACTCCAAGCGTCTAGGCCTAATTTCATCTTCATTTCTGACTCCAAGTAGGAATTTTTCTTTTTAGGAAAGTTGGCAAATCAAATCTTCAACATGATGGAAATATATCTTCACACCTTAATGACTTGGATCTTTCACCGTAATGACTTCCAATATTCTACCAAATTAGATGTTCGCATTCCAAACTTTCCAAATTTACTAGTTTCCTTCTAGAAATCCAATGTTTCAGCATCTACCTTGTAAATTCACAATAACAACAATTAAACACCAAATCTTATTGAATTCATAGTTAAAACAGATCAAAATGTAGGGAAATGTGTATAAAATATAAGTGTAATTTGGAACAGATAAACATCCACACACTTGAACTTTGCTTGTCCTTAAGCAAACTCTTTTACAACACTACAACAAATACTAGTTAACTACACAATGTCAACCTATACCAGATGCTAGCCCAATTCCCAATTCACAACCAACCCCTGAGATTTACAACATTCAAAAGACTTAAATCCCCAACAAGTAGGTGGTGCTCTAGTTTTGAAAACAAGGAATCCTCTAATGAAGCTCAACTCACCTTAAAACTCAAACTAGCATAACTCACACCCCTCACAATGGTTCTTTCCACTCGGGTGGTTTGGGTAACTAGCAAAAATTGTGCTAGTTCATATATATATATATATATATATATATATATATATATATATATATATATATATATATATACTCTCAAAACCAAGTCTTTAAGCATTATTAACGTATTATTGTACAGAAATCAAATCTCCACCAACTACATAAAGCATTCACATAAGTCAAGAGGTCTATGAAAAGGGTGATAATGTAAAAGGCTACGATTAAGGTGAAACAACCTACTTATTTCTTATTTTATCAGAGTTTTATAATGCAGAAAACGGGTCCCAGATTTTTCAAAACCTTTCCACTAAAGTGACACAGGTGTATTTCATTATAAATATTGTTTTTACATAAGATGTAACATTTACATCATGTTACATAGGGATTCTTCAACTCCGATAGCTCTGTCCTCAGGAAGCTTCATTCCACGTGCTTCTTTCCTACAATGTTTGGAAAACATTTTTGAATTAGCTTACGCTAAGTAAGTACACTGCATCGTTCATTTTATTATGAACCCTTAAAATTCTTATTATCGTTCAAGTTTCCCGGGCTCTTGGTGTCCCCGTGACCATCTCCGGACGTTCTTCCGGTCACGTCATTCGTACATTTTATAGGTGTGCTAACCCCCTCATGACCATCTTCGGACGTACCTCCGGTCATAGTATTCATTTCATTCATGGGTGTGCTAACCCCCTCATGACCTTCTTCGGATGTACCTCCGGTCATAGTATTGGCAAGGTCCTTATACTCATCAGTATAGTCCCATTGCATTTGTCATGAAGACTCATTTGCCACGAACGCTTATTCATTTCTAAGCCCCGTAGGCTTTGATCTTTAATTTTCTTCTTTATTATTGAGATTCACCTTATAGGTCGGGTATCTCTTTTCTTTTGGGACCCTGAATATATTAGACTCACAGCCTCCCAAATGTATCAAACATTTGTTTCCGTTTCACGTATATGCTTGATTCATTTCCTCAACCAGTCCTCACCTTAAAACTTCGTAACGGTTTCTCCAAGATGCACTAAAAGGGTTTATATATAGGAAGTAACAGCGGTGTATCCACCCCCCTTTTAACATTTCGTGAGTACTCCGTTATTCCATTTTAGGGTTTAGACTCGTTCCATCATACTCATTCATATTAATTTGCACGTATCATCATGCATTCACGTATTCATATTCATTATGTATTCACATATTCATGCATCTGTGTATTCAGTTTCATCATGCATTTATACTTATCATCATTGGATAAACTAGGGTGACTATCCTTCCAGAGCAATACCTCCAATAGAGATATTCCCAGGAAAGAGTGACGGGTCCAGAAGGGATTTATACACCACTCTTTCCTTTAGACAGAACATTCCGTTTGTCGGATAACTACATACCGGTCGAAAGATCGCCCTTTCGTTTATTATATATTCTTTGTTGTCTTTTAGTCTATACCCCTAAACATTCATAATCGTTTCACCACGAAGTATCAAAGGGGTTTATATATAAGAAGTACCAGCGGCGTATCCACCACCCCTTGTATACGTCGTGACTACTCCATTATTCTCGTTTAGTGTTTAGACTAATCCCTTATTACCCCGTACCCTTGTAGTACATGTATAACACATATCATTTAGTCATATAATTCACATAATCATGTCTAGGGTACGGGTCCAGTGTACTTACGATAGTCTTGGTTTGGTTCCTAAGTTCGTTCCTTGCTTAAATGTCTCTCTGATCCTTGCTCGTAACTTTAACGTTCCGCACTCGTAACCGCCACGCTCGTAACTGCTGTACTTGCCTTTCCTCGGTATGTGTGCAAGTGTGTGTGGAGATGGTGTTGGTGTTTGATGTTTCAAAATGAATGGTTCATGCCTTCTATTTATAGCCGGATTCCTAGGTCCGTGATAGACTGTTACCAACGGTGACGGCCCTTCACCGTTCATGCCTTAACTGCCAAGTCCTTTGTCTACACATAACAGACCGTTATCCTTTCATGATGGTCCGCCATGACCCGTAACAGACCGTTACCCATCATGGCAGTCCGTCATAGGGTTTACACGCGTCACATCGAAATGATTAGTCATCGGGCACGTGTCATCCTCCTGATCAAACCCTTGCTCAGCCCGTACCGGACCATTATCAATTCCAGACGGTCCGTCACAGCTCGTAACGGACCGTTATCATCCTGTGACGGTCTGTCACAGTCCGAATTTCCATAATTTTCATTTTTGACCCTGAACTTGTATTATTTGTCGTTCTTGTTTCTCGAGTCTTGAACTTTGGGATGTTACATAAGGGTATGGAAAAAGGGAATTTAAAAGGGGCTAAAGTGGTTACAATCCAGACTAGTTAGGCTAGGGACAACTAAACATAACACTACTAAACTTATCCTTTTCTATCTCTTTTTTTTTTGCTTTTCATATATATACTTTTGATTTCATCATATTTTTTTCTTTTTCTTTTTTTTTTCTTTCAGCTAGACTTTCTCATACATAATACTAATACACTATAAACTCTTTTAGACACTAACTTGTACCAGATTACTTCCACACAAAAAGGCTTAATAGGCTAGGTGGCGTGTAATGTGGGTTAAACAAACAAAAGGAATAGGATCAAATTTGGCTGCCTAGGGGATAATTTTAGGGTTTGAAAAAACAAATGAAAAAGGCTAAAACAAAGGGTTTATTTCTAGTGCCTCTATCACTTCCATGTAATGTTTCAGTTATGGTCTCAAAACGTATAACATGCACAAGTTCAAAAATCAATGCAACATGCTGGTAAGCACTCAACCAAATTAAAAGTGAGCTAAAATACTGTGAATGTAAATGCTTAGTAAGGCTCAAAACTCAATGGAAATGATGGATTAGGGTTACCGATGTGAGTTACATTCATTTAAAATCCGTAAAGTTTATTTTACTCTCATATGGATTCAAAAGACATTATTTTTTAAAAAACACTTGTTTTAGGAAAGCTTTATCATGCAACTAAAGAGATTAGTTGTTCCTCGAGTCCTGTAACATCACACATGCGAGAATTTAAACTACCATTTACGTCAAAAAGTTGTGCATTCATGCGTAAAGAGTGTTTTAAGATGTTGGGGGAATAAATTTTCTTTTTTAAAATTATTTATAAATCTTGTTCAATTTTTCAATTTTTACAGTTTCCCTAACTCAATTGTCCATCCCCACACTTAAAGTGTACATTGTCCCTAATGTACATCAAAAAAGAATGAAAGGAAGGGAACTTAATTACTCCCCTGGTTAATGCGGTTCCATAAACTGTGGCTAAGATCCGAATCGTATGCTGCCACGACGACCTCTCGGTGCTCCTCAGTTACGTATTCTAACACATGCTTTAAACCAAATACATCAACGTATCACAAAATACTTCAAACACCAGCAATCATACTATATCATCAAAGAGTTTGTACATCATGATCATATACATCACAAACAAAAATGTACAACTCTAGTCAAACATCAAAGTCACAAAATACTAGGTGCCTAACACAAACTTCTCCTGTCTATCCCCAACTCGCGACTGCTGTGCTGGTAATGGGGTGTGAATTTGAATGTCATCATGCCATGATGTATTCAGTAAGTTAGGATGAGTACGGGTCATACCCGTTTTATGTACAGTCTGTATGGCCTTGATTTTGTACGGGTCGTACAGGTGTGTGTACGGGTCGTACATGTTGTGACACAGATTACCCCATTGTTACCTACACAACAAATTTTATTGATTCATTTGAGGTTGGATGAAAATGAATGGAATAGAAGAGAGTCCAAATCCTTGGGTTGCCTCTCGGAAGTGCTTGATTTATTTACGAGCCCTCAACCAGACTCCTCCTCGTTTTAGATTACGAGGTGTGGTTAGTGAGTGCATGCTCACTATCAGGTGGCCTATCCTTTTTCTTTTCTCGCTTAGCCCTTTCAGAACGATACCAAAGTTGGAACTTGGATAGTACGAAGTGCGTTAGCATTGGACTTTGCAAATGGGTCGGGCTAGCTTGGTTTGTACTCGACGGGTTTCTTTTTGACGAGTTATGAAGTTTTGGCTTTGAGAATGATGCATTCTCCTTATCAGTTCACTTGTTAATTGCATCGTACCTTTCTTTGTCAAGTGTGGGTTTTCGGTTGATTGCTATTAATTTGATGCAATCATCCCCACACTTATTACCTTGAATAGGTTACAGAGGCACGAATGATTCCTCTATTATTATGGAATCATATAACTATTCTTATTCATTTGTCCTTCCATATAATAATAACTTTAACTCCTCTATGCCCTTCATATAACAATGATTTGTTGACTTCTTGCGGTGATGCTTGAAGGACCATCGCCTCACTTCAAAGTTATTTGATTCGGATGACCGTATGTGCTTTCTTGAGATGTCCTTGATTTGGGTGGCGATTCATCTACATACTCGTCTACGGATTGGTCATCTCTTATGCATCATGGTGGTCGGGTGCCAACTCTATTGGTGGTTCATCTACCGAAGGTTTTGATCCTAGTTCCTTCTTTTCAAGAACTTCGAACACTTGCCTTATGTTGTGTTCCCCATCGTTTAACTGCTCTTCCTTGTGGTTAACCGCCCAATCATCCCATTCTCTCTCACTAACATATTCCTACATGGGACATAATGGTGTCAATGAAATACACTGAATCATCTTGCTCCTTCTTGTGCTTCAAAGATTCTTCACATCAAACATTACCGTCTTCTCATCAAACGTAGTGTCAATTTTCCTTCAAAAATGTCGACCATAGCCCTAGCTATCGCTAAGAATGGTCGCCCTAAGATTAGGGGGTACGTTCTTGTCGACCTTTACTAGCATGTTCCCCATGAATCCCCACGTGTACTTTATTGATATGTCTGCCAATTGGATACTCACACGAGTGGGAGTTGGCTCCCCTAGGTTTAACCGAGCAAAGACTGAATATGGCATCAAGTTAACACTCACACCTAGATCAGCTGGAGCGTTGCTAACAATACTTCTCTTATCAAACATGGAATAGTAAAACTCCCTGGATCTGTCATTTTCTTTTGAAGTTTATTTTGCAACACAACAGAACATTCTTCACTCAGCGTGACTATTGATAGATCTTCCAACTTTTTCTTGTTAGTGAGCAGGTTCTTGAGAAATTTTGCATAATTCGGCATTTGTGCCAATGCCTCAACAAATGGCAAGTTGATATACAGTTTCTTGAACATTTCTAGGAACTTCTCGTATTGTTATTCTATTTCAGCTTTCATAAGCCTGACTGAATATAGGACGCGAGGCTTATACTCCCTCAATGGAGACTTCTTCTTTTCCTTTTCTGCAGCTTCCTTTTTTCTCAATTCCTCTTTTGACCTTAGCTTCTCAATTTTCTCTTTCTCCTCAATCTCAACACTTTCTTTTTGGACCACCAACTTCATTATTGCCTCTTTGGTGGTTATTCCACTCTGGGTTGTTATAGCCTTAAGTTGGGATTTAGTCTCTGTGTTACTTGGTAGGCTCTCGGGTGGTCGCTTAGACAGTTGCTGAGCTAACTGTCCTACATGCTTCTCAATGTTCAAGATAACACTTCTTTGTTGTTTCAATTTAGCTTCTATTTTCTCCAGACGATTATCATTTGACTCCATGTTCAGGATCAAACGGATTTGAAGATGGCTAGCAATATGGTACCCACGACCGTTGCCCCGAGTTGAACTGCGCCAAGCAGAGGGTTATCCACGACCATTCCATTTGAAGGGCGATGATGCAACAATTGTTTTAATGGAATTGTTTGAAGAAGTAAATTTCTAATAATATTTATTGGCGTAGTGACCAATTTTCGAACATATTTGACATTTGAGCTCAATTCGAGTATGTTTTCTAGACTTTGCTAGGATGAATGGTGGGGATACAAATTGAGAGAAGCCATAGTAGAAATAGGAACCGAAGTGTTTTGTTGTTGGTAGTTCTTTCTTTATAGACAAGGAGTTCAGATCTCAATTATGTGAAGGCGAGACTAACAAGAGAAATTTTGACATTTAAGAAAAAAAACGTTGAAGGCGAGTTTAAACCTTGTGAACTTTGGTGAACCAAAGCTTCATCTAAGACGGGATTGCCAATGTACCTTAGCAAAACTGCAAGTTTCTTTATTGCATCATAGTAATTGTTATAGATGTATTTCCTTGTTTTAAAAGTTGAAATTGAGTTTGTAATAGTGATTTCTTTGCAAATGCTTGTTTAAATAAGAGTCTTCAATGGTTTTCCACATGTTGGCAACCGGATGTTGTGCCAATTGTGAAATGAGTCATGGACGGATCGAGCGTGTGTTAAGACAAGCAGACACATGCGTGTCAAGTTTTGGTCATTGTGCATCGGGGGAGGAAGAAGATGCAGAGAGATATGAAAGGAGTCTCATTGTTTTGAGGATCATGATAAAATTGATGCTTCTATGTAAGGTCATTTTCTCAATTGAGTTTAACAAATATGAAACTTGTGATAGTAAAAACTACTCTAATAGTAAGTTCACATGCCCGATTTATGCACCACGCAGAGATTTGTCTTAGATTTTTTTTTTGCGCTTTAGAATTTTCTACGCTTTTGATGTTTTGCATTAGCTTTGTCTTGGGTCCTTAAATTTGTCTTAGCTTTTGTTGTCTTCAGCCTTAGAGATTTGTCTTAGTTCTTTTCTTAGCGTTATCTTGGCGTACAATTTTAATTTTTTTATGGGAAATTTATTGGTACTTTCAAAAGGGGTTGGTGTTACCTTTTCTTGTCTTTTTGCTCTTTTATCTGTTACTATTATAGTTTTCTCACCACTTTTGCTATCGGTAGTTTACTACTATTATTATTAATATGTTTTGTTTTGTCGTTGTCTTGATTCCCTTAGCCATACTTTATGTTATCTGTAAAAAAAGGATTTTAGAGTCGGGGTTCTCAGTGAGAGCAACCTCTCTATCTCATGCGATAGAGGAAATGTTTGCCCTCATCCAACTTCCCAAAACCCTATACATAGCTTTGCCATGAATGAGATTGTTACTTGGTACATTTGTTTATTTGTTGATAATACATACAAATCATATGTCTACCACTCGTCAACGTATATACTTGTTTATATGTACCAAATGATGGAATGATATACGTGGGGGTGTCAATCATGTTGGGTTGGCTAGTTTAATTCTTCAACCCTAGCCCAACCCATGTACTTATTCGTGTCGTGTTGGACCCACCCACTTAAAAACATGTTGTATATTCAGGTCGACCCGTATTACGTTCATTTCTGAATATGAGTAATACCTAGTGACTTAGTAAAACTTTAACAATTAATTAGTCTGAGTCAAATTAAAACCTTTTGTAATTGATGTCGTTTTTATTGTTTTTATTTCTTTATCTTCATTCCCAATTAATAAACTTGAGTTTATATATTTAACTCGAGATTAGAATAAGCGAATGAAAATGACTGGAGAAGGTCGGGTAGTTAGAACTAATAAAATAAATTTGTTATAATTGAAGAGTTGAAAATGGTTCAAAAGGAAAACTTTTTTTTTGAAAAGGTAAGGCGAGACTATTAATTCAACTGAAAAAACCACCCCCAAGCCAGTAGCTAAGGGGAGGCGAAAAGTACAAATGAAGCCACACAAAGAGTAAAACCAAATACAAAACACGCTACCTTAAGGAACATTAAACTGAAATGAACACCAATCCTCCCAACTAACGGGACACATCTTAGATCTACTCGAAATCCATAGGTATGAAAGCTCTTTGACTTGAAACACATAGTTGTAATCCTTCGTAACCTTGCCTTCGAATTTCTCTTATTTTGTACAGGCCATAAACTCCACAATGTAGCTAGCGATATGGCGTGCACCATCTTCTTCTTTTCCTTTGGGAACTGCAACTTTTCCACATACCTAAGCACCTCCTTGATTGAGTTGAGAAGCGGAGGACTAGGGATCTTGCACCACACCCAAATTTGCCACCAAATTGCTCTTGCGTATAAACATGAAACTTATACGTGATTTGCAACTTCTTGACATATACCGCAGTTGAGACATGTCGGAGCATTTATGATCGCTCCTCTCGTCACGAGAGCATCCGTAGTTGCAATTCTGCTATCCACTTCCCTCCATGTGAATTTCTTGACATTCGGGGGAGGTCCACGAATCCCATCTGATATACGATAATGAATTTCCCATTCCACGAGAGTCCTCCAATTCTTTTCTAACCGAACTCAATGAGAATTTTTCCTCCTTGTTACTTCTCCATCTCCACTCGTCCTCCTACTATATTAAATTTACCTGTGATAACAAAGCAAACAAACGGTTAAGATGTAATTGATTCGCCCCCTGTGTCGGGTCAGACCTCCAAGCCCAGCTCCATCTCTTTGTTTCTTCCGAATAGCAATCTGCAATTGAAACTTTTTTATTTGCAACCAACGAAAATAAAGTAGGAAAAACATTTTTTAACTTTAAATATTAACACTTTTCATCTCTAAATTATAAATACTAATTTATTTAATAACCCTTAAAGTAGTCAACCACTTACTAAACGAGTCATATTCAGGTTGACCTGTTTTTATAAATGGGTCATATCAGCCGTCCCAAAACCTGTTTTTTTTCTCCACTCATGTTCGGGTCGTGACGCCCCTAAATATAAAGCCTTACCCCATTACTATATACGTTTGCTTATTTGTTAATAACTAGTATTAATACCCCCGCGTTGCGGCGGGGACTTACAGCAACGAAAAAAATTAATGTCGAGACGTTGACGCGAACTCGCGGGTTGAAGGAGAAGTTGATAACATACGTAACTTTATGTAAGAAAAACAAAACCCGGACGTTGCTGATAACATTCGAAACTTTATATAAAAAAGACGAAACACCACGTTGTTGTGTGATAGCGTGTTTTTAGTAGTAATAAATATATTCTAATTAAAGCTACACAAAATCAGGTTTTAAATTTATAAATTAAAATGATAATTACTTCAACTAAACAAACACATAATAGGCAAGTGTACCTATCACAACGTAGTATAGTATATGTAAGAACCAAGTATCGAACCATAGACACGGATCCCGTACTAAACCCTCGCTATTGTATGAGTAGGATAGTAAGTTGGAAAATGTGTTTTGTTTTAAAAGGAAAATAAAAAGATAAGAAATGTAACGGAACAGTGGATAGTTACTAGTACTAACCCTTTCGATGGGGGAGTTAGCATTTCGAAACGGAACAGTGGATACGGTAGGCCAACTATTCCTTAATGAATCTCCGGACCCTAAACAGGGTCTCAAGTCTGCCGGTTATCTCGTGATTCATTATTCAGACTAGGATTATCCAATGTCTGACGTACGTCATGTCACGTCATGTCTTGTAACTTCTTCCGGTAAGTCGGAATACACGACTTCCTCCAAAGATACTTTATGAACGCTCGGACCTAACAAATTATGTTCTTAAATAGTTGTCTTTATTTATAATATTATGTTAAATAAATAAGACTTTCGTTCTCAAGATCAAACCCCATGACTCCCGCTAGAAGTCCTCTGCAAGCCGACACGAGAGAAGTAAAGAAATACTGACACAAACCGCCCGGTCTGATTAAGGCTCAAACGGCTTGCTGAATACCCAAACCTCCAATCAACCCATAATATTAAATCTATACTACCCCGCCGTTGCTAGCACCAAGATTTGTATATACACCGTACAAACTCAAATAAGCTTCCCAAACAAGAAGTCTTGCTTAAGTAACTTACAAGATTTAAGATTATTTTATTGGTTTAAAGATCACTTATTCTTGTCTTTTTAAGATAACTCATAGTAAAGCCTTTAAAAACATAACATACAAAAAATACTTCATTAATTAATTAAAGTTCAACCAACTCGAGCAACACAAGAGGACTAGCCATGAATGACCATACAAATGACTCCACTAACCCTTATATAATGTGTGAAAGTATTCCAACACCATGGGAGAATGTGTGTAGATTGCCTTTTGATTACTTGAACGAGAAGAAACATTCATATTACAAGACTTTAAAAAGGAAAATAAACAAAAAAAGCTAAACAGACCAAAACCGAGAGTGTTCCGGCTCTTAGCAGGGCACTAAGGCCTTCCCTACTCTTTATCTTGGACACATAAAACACTAGAATGAGCTTGCTATTTATAGGCAAAGATTTTGGCAATACACGGTCGTGCATTGGATTGCACGGGCGTGCAAAGTACCCATTTCTTTCAAGTGCGGAATCTGGCAGCTTTAGAGAGTACAGGGACCCAAAATAGGGTTTGCACGACCGTGCAAGGCAATGCACGGCCGTGCATTGCCTTATTGTCACACCCCAACCGACGTCGGAATCATCGGGGCAGGACATGTAGACTGTTCATGAGCACAAGGGTGACTAAATTGTATATATTAAACATCAATTTCATTTCAAATAATCCAAACACAACCAAATCCAAGAAAGAACATAATTGAAATACATAGAATTCTTTATTCAAATTAACTAAGTCCCAAGGCCTATGTGTAGCATATCTTGATCAAATCACACATTCGTACCTGAAACATGAATAAAATAAGGTCAACTAAAAAGTTGGTGAGTATAACACAGGTTTGTATATAGATAGCATATAAATTTTAAATAAAGCAAATCCTTACACAACATGATAAAATAAGGCATTTATGGAGAGTAGCTATTGTGTAATCAAGTACAATCAAACCTTTGTAACTAGCATGCAAAATTGTGTTGTCGGTAACAATCACCCTACCTGGGTGGGTTTGTCAAACTCAATAGATCTATCATTGTTTACCGTCGGCTTGAATAGTTAATGATTGCACATAAATCGCACACAAAAGTTAGCACAACTAGCACTCAGGCATAAAGCTCTAAGCATATCCTCAAGAGTTTGGATTGTTCGCTCGGTCTGACCATCAGTTTGGGGATGGTAGGCCGTGCTCAGATCCAATCGGGTACCAAGAGCAGTTTGGAGAGATTGCCAAAAGCGAGAGGTGAACCAAGCATCTCTATCGGAGATTATGTTTAAGGGAACACCGTGACGGCTCACAATTTCGTCAATGTAAATTCGGGCTAGTTTCTCAACTCGATAGTCTTCACGGATAGCCAAGAAATGAGCAGATTTGGTGAGACGGTCAATGATCACCCAAATGCTATCATAACCACTTGAAGTGCGAGGGAGTTTGGTAATGAAGTCCATAGCTAAGTTCTCCCATTTCCACACGGGAATTTTCGGTTGTTCGAGTAAGCCGAAAGGACGTTGATGTTCGGCTTTGACTTTGGAGCAAGTTAGACATTTGGCAACATAGAGGGTAATGTCTTTCTTCATACCGGGCCACCAATATTGTTGGCGAAGGTCTTGGTACATTTTATCCGCACCAGGATGAATAGAATAACGAGTCTTGTGGGCCTCGTTCATAAGAAATGCACGGAGATCATCGCGATCGGGAATCCAAATACGGTTCAAGTAATAAAGTAAGCCATTGGGTTTTGATTCAAGCTGAATTTCAACACCACACGACATTTCCTCGTACATGTTACCCTCGGTGTCTGAGACGTGTTGAGCTTCTAAGATGCGATTTTGAATGTCGGTTTGAATTCGGACACATTGAAGCATGACATGGTCCTTTCGACTCAAAGCGTCGGCTACAACATTCGCTTTGCCGGGATGGTAACGAATCTCGCAGTCATAGTCGTTAAGGAGTTCAACACAACATCGTTGCCTCATATTGAGTTCCTTTTGGTTGAATATGTGTTGGAGACTTTTGTGGTCGGTGAACACCACACATTTCGTGCCGTAGAGGTAATGTCTCCAAATCTTCAATGCAAATACAACCGCACCCAATTCGAGATCGTGCGTTGTATAATTCTTCTCATGAATCTTAAGTTGCCTCGTTGCATGAGGACACAACCGAGACCTTGGTTGGAAGCATCACAGTAGACAACTAGATCATCATTCCCATCAGGGAGAGTCAAAATAGGAGCATTGCATAACTTTTGCTTGAGAGTTTGGAAAGCTTCTTCTTGTTTTGGTCCCCATTCATAAGTTTTACCCTTGTGGGTCAAGGCGGTAAGAGGGACAACAATCTTAGAGAAATTTGAGATGAAACGACGATAATATCCCGCAAGACCAAGAAATGAACGAACTTCGGTGGGGGTCTTCGGGGCATTCCAATTCTTAACCGCTTCGATCTTAGCAGGGTCGACTTGAATTCCCTTGTCGTTAACGATATGACCAAGAAATTGAACTTCCTTTAACCAAAATTCACATTTGGAGATTTGGCATATAATTGTTCCTTCCTCAAGAGGTCCAAAACCAGTCTAAGGCGTTGCTCATGGTCGGCTTTAGTCTTGGAGTAGATTAAGATATCGTCAATGAAGACGATCACAAATTTATCAAGGTACGGTTTGCACACACGATTTTTGAGGTCCATGAAGACCGCGGGTGCATTGGTTAGTCCAAAAGGCATGACCATGAACTCGTAGTGACCATACCTTGTTTGGAAAGCAGTCTTTGGAATATCTTCCTCTTGTACACGGAGTTGATGATAACCAGATCGAAGATCAATCTTTGAAAAACAGGTCGAACCTTGAAGTTGATCAAAGAGGTCATCAATTCTAGGCAAAGGGTAACGGTTCTTGATGGTAAGCTTGTTGAGTTCGCGGTAGTCAATACACATGCGGACTGATCCATCCTTCTTTTTGACGAATAAGACGGGTGCACCCCACGGTGAATGACTTGGACGAATGAATCCCTTGTCGGAGAGCTCTTGGAGTTGACTTGCAAGTTATTTCATTTCAGAAGGTGCAAGACGGTATGGAGCTCTAGCCACAGGGTTAGCTCCGTGCACAAGATCAATGCGAAATTCTACTTGTCGCACGGGTGGAAGACCGGATAGATCTTCAGGAAATACTTCGGGAAAATCCCGAATGATGGGAATGTCTTGGATACTCTTCTCTTTGACATCCTTTTGAACAATATGAGCTAAGAAGGCCACGTACTTCTTTCGTAGGTACTTTTGGGTGGTAGTGTATGACATTAACTTAAGTCCTTTGCAAGGCTTTTCACCAAAGACTCTTAACGTTTCTCCCGATGGTAGAGGTATTCGGATGCACTTCTCGAAACAGATGACTTCGGTATGATGATTTGATAGCCAATTCATGCCTATGATAATATCAAAACTTCCTAGTGGCATTGGTACAAGATTGATTGGGAATGTATGTTCATTAAGTTCTAGAGAGCAGTCATAGATAACAGACTCAATTGTAAGCGAATCACCATTTGCTATTTCGACAGTGAAGGTTTTCTCAAATTGGGACCGTGTCTTTGCAAGTAAGGGTTCAAAATTAAGTGACACAAAACTTTTATCGGCACCGGTATCAAATAAAATGGAGGCATACTGACTATTAACAAGGAACGTACAGTTGACCACATCATTGTTGGCTTGAGCTTCATTGGCGTTTATGTTGAAAGCACGCCCACGAGCTCCGCCTTGTCTAGCATTGATTAACCTTGGGCATTGATCACGGAAATGGTTAGGGTTACCACATTCAAAACAAGCACGCCCATTTGCAATAGCGGGTATCCCTTGATTAGCCACTTGGGGGTTGATTCGGTTTGGTGGGTTGACTTGGCCTGCAAGTGCTTTGGCTCTACAAACATTAACCGTATGGCCATATTTCCTACAGTGAGTGCAAAGGCGACAGGGGATGGTTTGGGGATGATGATAGTTGCAGGTGGCACAGAGTGGGTAGATCCCAACATATGGCTTTTTGGCTGGTGCTTGAACCATAGGAGTAACTTGGTTAACAGGCATAGCAGGAGTGACCATAGCATAGTTTCTAACCTTCCTTTTCCTATTATTACGAGAGGGTTCAGTTGTGGCTTCTTTGATGTGTACGGGAGGGGTTGCAGTGCCGGGAACTTTCTTGGTGCCTTTTCTAGTCAGAGTTCCCGCTTTCACATGGTTATCAGTTAATGTAGCAGATAAGCGGATAGCATCTTCAAGTGTTGCGGGATTTCTCCCTAAGACAGTATCTTGGACTTGCCTTGGTAATCCACCAATATACTTCTCGATGCAGCGGGATAAAGGTGTGACCATATGGGGCACAAGGAGACTTAACTCGTGGAACCGAGTTGTATAAGCTAGACTTTCGCCACCATCTTGGGCAAGATCCCAAAACTCGGCTTCCAATTTCTTTACCTCATTTCGAGGACAAAATTCTTCGGTCATTAGCCTTTTAACCTCATCCCAAGGTAAGGCCATTGCTATTTCCACACCTCTATTCCTCTTTTCCCCATTCCACCACGTGAGTGCCCGTTTTTGTAAGATACTTGTGGCATGACGAACACGAAGGTTATCGGGGCAGTCACTATTGAGAAAGGTGTTCTCAATACTTTCGAACCATTGAAGAAGTCCCTAGCTCCTTCGGTACCATAGAACTTAAGAGGATTACATGAGTTGAAATGCTTGAAGGTGCATTGTGGTGGGTTGGAACCACCACCTCCATTAGCTCCATGGTTACCATTTGTGGCACCATTAACTTGAGTGAGTTGGGTTACAAGTTGTGCAAGAATAGTAGCAATGTCGGTATTGTTGTTGGTCACGGGAGCACGACGGGGAGGCATTCTACAGAATTGTACAACACAAGAAAAGATGTAAGAATTTATGAATGTTGTTTGGATTTAAAAGAATAAGATAACAAATAAAATAGTTAATCATACTTCGGATTGTACTCAAATAGCGATAAAATCACTTGAATACTATGACACATTAAGGTTAATTAAACTCATATAATTTTCTAGGAGACATGCTTTAGCCTATAAGTAAACACTCATCCCGGGAATTATGCGAAATGGTTTCCTAGACAGAAAACCCAGAATACAGGTGTCACCCTTCCAGATTGCACGTGTCCTCAAATAATTAACAAGGTTTAAAAGCCTTAACGAGGAAATAAAGAAATTTTTTTTTTATAGATTTAGGTCCATGAAGTTTCCACATGCTAGGAAGATAATGATAGAGAAGTAGATAATAAGGTTATGAGGCTTAGGATAAGGGTAAGGATATTGTTTATTTAATTTATTATTTAAGTATAGTCTAATAAGTCATGAATTTTTAACAAGGCATCAAAATGAAATAATAACTAATCATAGAAAACATGTAACACATAGCATGTAACACATAGTATGTAACACATAGCATGTAACACATAACATGTAGCACATATCATATAATCTTTAAGCATGGCACGAGTGGGTGTCCTAAAGTTATAGTCTAGGTCAAGGGTGTCTAATAACCTAGTTCCCTATAATCAAGGCTCTGATACCAATCTGTCACACCCCAACCGACGGCGGAATCATCGGGGCGGGACATGTAGACTGTTCATGAGCACAAGGTTGACTAAATTGTATACATTAAACATCAATTTCATTTCAAATAATCCAAACACAACCAAATCCAAGAAAGAACATAATTGAAATACATAGAATTCTTTATTCAAATTAACTAAGTCCCAAGGCCTATGTGTAGCATATCTTGATCAAATCACACATTAGTACCTGAAACATGAATAAAATAAGGTCAACTAAAAAGTTGGTGAGTATAACACAGGTTTGTATATAGATAGCATATAGATTTTAAATAAAACAAATCCTTACATAACATGACAAAATAAGGCATTTATGGAGAGTAGCTATTGTGTAACCAAGTACAATCAAACTCTTGTAACTAGCATGCAAAATTGTGTTGTCGGTAACAATCACCCTACCTGGGTGGGTTTCCCTAATCGAGTTCTCTTACAATAATAGCTACCACACAAGTATCAATATGGCTCCATTTGAAGCTCTCTATGGTCGCAAGTGTCATTCTCCTATTTGTTGGAACGAGATTGGTGAAGCACAAATCACCGGTCCTGAGCTAATTCAAGAAACACCCGACAAGATTATCCAAATCCGTGACAACATTCGAGTAGCGAGAAGTCGACAAAAGAGTTATGTCGAAAAACGACGAAAACCCTTGGAATTCCAAGTCGGTGACCTTGTTCTTCTAAAGGTGTCTCCGTGGAAGGGTGTGATCCGTTTTGGAAAGAAAGGCAAATTAGCACCTCGCTATGTGGGTCCATTTAAGATCCTTGAAAGGATTGGGAAAGTGGCTTACAAACTCGACTTACCTCCATCACTTGGCAATGTGCATCCTACTTTTCACGTGTGTAATCTGAAGAATTGTCTTGCTGATGAAAATCTCCACATACCCCTTGACGACGTGCACATTAATGAAACGATGCACTTCGTTGAGAGACCGGTGGAAGCGAAGCTGTATTCCTATTGTCAAAGTTCGTTGGGAATCTAAACGTGGTCCTGAGTTTACTTGGGAACGAGAGGACCAAATGAAGCTCAAGTACCCCCATCTCTTCACCGATGCCGTCGCTTCCACTAGCTAAATTTCGGGATGAAATTCCCTCAACATGGGGATACTGTAACATTTCTGATTTTTGTTATCTATATTTCAATTCAATGTGACACGTCTCGAATTCAAATTTAGTACACTAACTTGTTCTATTCGTACCAACAATTAAATACTATGTTCAAATGCAAATCCACAAATTTTACACGAGTATACCCTATTAAACTATACATAAGTCCATATTTATACAAATCTTTCAATACTGAAATTTGCAAGGACTGATTTTATAAATAAATAACCAGAAACCCTAATAGGCACGGTCGCACCTCGTTCTGGCACGGTCGCGCGGCTTGCTTTGGAACGGTCGCGCCCGGTGCCTTGGCACGGTCGCGCCTCATATGGGCACGATCGCGCCTCTCATCAGTTGAAACGTAAATGCAACCTTTAATCACAGAGACGTTCGATCTCATAACCATTCTACACGTCTTCACCATTAACGAACCCAATTAAATCTTTTAATCAAAACAATTACAACAAATAAACTCAATTTCGTCGAATCAACTCTTAACCATTAAATCCTCTCACAAGACCGTCGAATTCACCATTTTGATTACGATTCTTCTAAGCCAACATACAATCAATCCTCTATGAAGCTCCCGGAAGCACTGAGTCAGTCGGAATTGCAGAAGAAGGCGCCGGAAACCAAACCCGTCGTCGCCAGAAACCAAACCCATCGTCGCCGGAACTCATCTCTACCGAACACTACCAATTCATCGTCCTTCCGGGTAATTGAAACCTTTCACACTTACGTTTTAGTCTATAAATCAAAAGCCCTAATCTAATTTGGGCTTACAATATGGGAATCATCACGAACCAGAATCTAGTTTTTCGTTCAAAATAGATTTAATCGAACCCCGCTTTGAACACATTTTAAATACAATTAATATGATTCAATAGACTCTTAATAACCCTACAGATGAAAGCCCTATGAAATCCAACGTTAATATTATAAGAATCAGTCAATTCGTTTCTATTTTGGAACAGACACGGTCACGCTAGTCTTCTAGCGCGGTCGTGCTTCATGAGACACGGTCGCGCCAATACCAGCGCGGTCGTGCCTCACATACACAGACCCGGTCATGCCCTTGACTAGACTTGGTCGTGCCTCAAAACCCTAGACACGGTCGTGCCTGGCCCAGACACGGTCGTGCCTAGTGTACAGCTTAGCTATACCCTCTGTATTAGTCAACACGGTCGCGACCGTGGTTCTAGCACGATCGTGCCCTGTCCCAGGCACGGTCGTGTGTGTGAGAAAAGCCTTGACAGAATAATTATTTCCAATAATTTAAAAACAATAAGTATTTCAAATTAATTTTTAAATAAAAAGAATTGATTTTTATAAAGATTTATGTTAATGTTATTTAAAAAGATCA
This sequence comes from Smallanthus sonchifolius, assembly GCA_023525975.1. Classification (NCBI taxonomy): domain Eukaryota; kingdom Viridiplantae; phylum Streptophyta; class Magnoliopsida; order Asterales; family Asteraceae; genus Smallanthus; species Smallanthus sonchifolius. The sequence continues at coordinate 17,700,207 of CM042020.1, forward strand.
AATTTCTATTCTAAAATAAATAGAAATTATTTATTTAAAACTTACAAAATTTAACTTTTATTTATTGTTAACCCTACACATAAATATTATTTACACAATTTATTTAAACATCTTTATGAAAATAAAGTAAAGAAATTTACATTTAATATAAAACATCTAATACATTTTTATAACTAAATGACTAAGTTACATATTTTATAAATAAATAAATAAGGTAACAATTATTTATTTAAGTTACATTTAAACAAAAATCATTTATTTAGGTTATACTTAATTACCTCTAATACCTACATTATTTTTATAACTAAGTAAATAAATAATAATTTTGCTTTGTTATTTAGTTATTCCAAACTCAAACCTTAATTTTATACAACATCATTCAAGTACAAACCACTAACACCTACAACTTCAAATTCTTTATACACACATCCAATTTAACCTTAGACTTAGACATAGACTATTGTGCATACTATTGATTCAATACATATTACACTCTAGGTTAACGTTGTGCATTACAAGGACCTCGTATTACTGTCTAGTCTCTTGTGTTAGCTACGCCTTCAAACCATGTGAGTATTACATAGCCCCTTTTACTCTTTTACACTTTTTGGGGTGGAACATGAACATTATACAATACCATTGTTTACATTTACACAAACTACACAAATACAAATCCCCTTTACATTCATGTGTGCAATTTGAGCTTTATGCCTGAGTGCTAGTTGTGCTAACTTTTGTGTGCGATTTATGTGCAATCATTAACTATTCAAGCCGACGGTAAACAATGATAGATCTATTGAGTCTGACAAACCCACCCAGGTAGGGTGATTGTTACCGACAACACAATTTTGCATGCTAGTTACAAAGGTTTGATTGTACTTGGTTACACAATAGCTACTCTCCATAAATGCCTTATTTTATCATGTTATGTAAGGATTTGTTTTATTTAAAATCTATATGCTATCTATATACAAACCTGTGTTATACTCACCAACTTTTTAGTTGGCCTTATTTTATTCATGTTTCAGGTACTAATGTGTGATTTGATCAAGATATGCTACACATAGGCCTTGGGACTTAGTTAATTTGAATAAAGAATTCTATGTATTTCAATTATGTTCTTTCTTGGATTTGGTTGTGTTTGGATTATTTGAAATGAAATGGATGTTTAATATATACAATTTAGTCAACCTTGTTCTCATGAACAGTCTACATGTCCCGCCCCGATGATTCCGCCGTCGGTTGGGGTGTGACACTTATTTTGGTCCCTGTTGACTTTTTGACTTCCAGGTGTGACCTTCTGCGTCCGGTTTCGTTCAATTGGCTTCCGAATGCTGATTTCACCTTGTTTTTGAGTGTTTTCTTCATGTTTTTGCATATCCAAGTCAATTATCCTACCGGAACAGAAATGGATGAATTAAGTGCCAATTATTATCATATTATCTCTAATTATGATAAATTCGGGGATAATTATGAATGCAAAACATGTATAATTTACGTAATATAATAACACCCCACATTTAAACTTTGCTTGTGCTCAAGCAAACTCATGCATGATTATACCCACAGAAGTAAAGTATTGGTTAAATGTTAATCCAAAGCTGTTGTCCCAAATGGCTGAATGGACCTCTTAAAAACAATGATTTGGTGGTTATACCTTTCGAGTGTTTCTCCACAAGAGGGTAGCAAGCCCAACATACTTGATGGAACTATGATTATGCAGAAAGTTACAGTCTCACAAATGTTCACTCAACACTCGGGTTAAATATATGGCTAATGTATGTTAAGAAGAACACTCAATGCTACATTTAATGCTTGCATAATCATAGGCTTGTGTAGAAATCAAATCTCCACCAATTAACATAAAATATATGCATAAATCAAGAGGGCTTTGTAAAGGGTTGTAATATTTGGCTTAGGGTTAAGGTATGGAGTATTTGGGAATAGTGGCTAAATGTTGAAAATCTGACTTGGCTTAAAGATAAAAAGGTAAATGATTTCTCATCCAACTTAGATTAGACATTGTGACTAATCTAAGGACTCTTTTAAGGTCAGGTCGTCAAGACCAAATCCCTTCTTTAAGAACGTCAAATTCTTCTTGTTTTTGAAATATTCATTGCTTATCAATTCTTCATGAATTGTTCGGCAGTTTCTTTCTAATACATCCACTTTGATTAGCTTTGCATACTCTAATTTTTCGAGTAGGTTTGATTTTCTTTTGACGAGATTTCTTCACTAGCTTAGGCGATTTAATAATTTCTTTTGGTTGCCCCTTTATCTTTACAATAGTTCTTTTCATATCAATTGAGTTTCTTTCTTCGAACGTATGATGGATCTACAATCTTTCGACGGATGATCATTCCATAAATCATAGCCAAGTCGATTCTCAACTAAAAGAGTTAAAATATAAAAGGTTAATCTTTCAGATTTATGGGTTTTGAGATGTGGGTTTAGGAACGAAAAGGTTTAGGCTCAAAGGGGCTAAATAGGGGATAATATTTAGGGTAGGTAAAGGAAAAGAAAAGGCTAAAAAAAATGGGTTAATCCTAATGCTTCAATCATTTTTATGCATTCTTTTAGTCCATGATCTTGAAATGTATATTTTACACAAGTTCTAACATGCAAAGCAATAATTAGTAATCACTCTATCAAACGAAATAAGCATGTGAAATAAATAATTAACTGCGCCACAAACTTGATGGCTTTTATTATAATGCTCGGATAGGCTCAAATTCTCACATGGAAATGAAAGGTAAAGGGTAATAAAGTAAAAATGTGCATAAACTTATTTCTTTCTTTCTGTTGTGCTCCCTAATCTTCCCTGTTTGTTTCCTTTATTCACTTCAACGGTATTCCAAATTGTTGTTTTTATAAGCCCGTTTATGCCAAATGATTTTTAAGACTCTTGCTTTTAGATTATTTCAGAAGTTGTCATGCTTACAGAATATTTTTGAAAATGTTTTAATTACTTATGTATATATTTAATCTACGAGATTGGGTAGTTTAATCATGCACTTGCAATACTTAGGACAAATTTAGATAGCCAAATTATCAACGGGGTTCCACCCCACACTTAGTTTCTGAAAGTATGAATGTACGCAATATGATGTGTGTAAAGATAATAAGAGTGTGGTGAAACTGATACTCCCCTGATGAGACGTAATTGTTGGGCGTGTGATCGATTCTCATCAATGCCTAGATCGTATTTCCGGGCACGAACCAATACATGTACCACCTCTAATGCTATGCAATGCTCAACACATAAAAGGTAAATATTAAAAAGAAAATTAAACTAATATTCGCCAATAAATGGCGGCCGGATAGGTTGGTGGCAATGCCACCGTGTCAACGGTTACTCCTGTGACCGGTAAAAATGGTACTGTGTCTAGTCAAACAAACAAACGTCATAATTCAAGAACCACAAACGACATCAGAAAAGAACCACAAATATCAAAGATGAAGGGCGAAGAGAGCTGCTACTGAAAAGGAGGACGCTGCCACTGCTGGTGTGGGCCTAGAAGCTGCTGCTGATACTGTTGGTGGGTATATGGATCATGAGTGTGATCGTAGAAGTCCAATCGCATGCCAACCATCGTCTGACCCATACGGATCATCAAATCTAACATTGTGGGGTCAGCAGTAGTGTGGTACATACCTGTGCCTTGATGACCTAGTTGCCCCATGGTGCTCCCTCGTCCTCTGACTCTTCAACCTCACCAATTCAGATATTTTCCCAATGTCCTACTAATCGGTATACCCCATTGAACTTCTTAATCATGTGCATGTTGATCAATACTTGGGTGTCAATAGGTAGGATGGGTAGGTCCATCTCTGTAAGTATACCCAGATTTGCAGGAATCAAAGCGCCCAAGTATGAAGCCAAGTGGGTGATGTATGGCCCTCCAAAGATATGACTATTGGAACAATAACATGTGGCTAGTGTAAAGAACTTGGCTAAGCTGTAGGCCAAGTTACAAGGGACTTGATCAATTAAGCAGTGTAAATGGAGGAGGTCTCTCACACTCACCACCCCTGTGCTATCTTTCCTTCCTCCTATGGAAAGGACAATACAGCAATGTAGGTAACGATGAAGAGGGTGTCTGATCTTGGTGCTTTTCTGAGCATGTGGGTCAAATGGTCCCAAACCGATGCTATGCCAAAATGTTGATGCTTCTCCCTTGGCAAACTCCCCTTTACTGTCAGCAAATATCGGCTCCGTAATCTCCATGTGCCTATATAATCCCATTTTTACCCCAAACTGTGCCAGTGACATTTCATACCAATGCCTAGCCATCCTAAAGCGCACACAATCATGCATTTCCATACTTACCACTGGCCTATCGAACTACAAGGATGCTAGGAACTCAAGAGTGAGTTCATAATAAGTTGTTTCTCTGACAGCAAAGAAACTCTGCCATGGCTTTGTGATCAAGGGAACTTCAATGTACAAGAGATTTATATCCTCCAAGGTTGGGTAGCAAATGGTCTTGTGTGACACGAAGGTTTGCCTCAGTAATGTAGGCAGGAGTTGGTAGGCATGGACCTTGATGGCTTCATAGGGGTCAAAGTTAAGCCACTGGAGCAGATCATGTGGTTCTTCTGGCATGGGCTGTGGGTGAAAAGGCGGTGGATGTAATGGCAGAGTCTGTGGTGAACCACTCATACGGGCAGACGAAGATGATTCTGATCTGGATCCTGACCGGGTATTTCTTCTTTTTCGTCCTGCCTGCCTAGAAGATTCAGCCATATCCTATACAGTCATAATTGGAAAGAGTTAGTATAAGGGAATATCATCACACATTATGGAAATGGTGACAAGAACTTGATATGATATATAAAAAAAATATGCATATATATATATATATATACACATATATATAGGGAAAGGATCATTAGAAAACTCATTGTTCAAGAGAAAACCTAAAAACTATTTATTAAACGTAAAAAAATAATAAAAAAATCATAACTTAAAATATAAATCAAAAACTAAAAAACCGTTTCGGAGACCTTGTTCCCCACGTCGTCCTCTTTCAAAAAAAAATCAGCGTTTTGCTACATATGTGTAGCATAGTTAGCTTTTGGGGTGGCTTTTTAGGTTTAGTTTAGCTTTTAGGTTAGGTTTTTGGGGGAATGGGGGTGGGTGGGGGGTTTAGGTTTTTTGGGGTGTGGGTGGGGGTTTAGGTTTTTGGGGGGTGGGTGGGGGGGTGTGGTGGGTTTAGGTTTTTGGGTGGGGGTGGGGTGGGGGGTTTATGTTTTAAGGTGGGGGTTAGGCTTTTAGGTGTACTACACATATGCAGCACCTTTAATGAGGAGTTTTTGGTTTTCTCATGAAAATGAGTTTTATAGTGAACTCACCCCTATATATATATATATATATATATATATATATATATATATATATATATTTTAGGACCACACAAAGAAAACTTAAATTCATGCATTGTCATGGCATGGTTATGTCTCCTGAGTCCACAATTAGTTAATTGCAACTAGCTAAACAAGGCGCAAATTTAAACAATGCAATTCGACCAAGAATTATGAATTGTCATTTTGACTTTTGAAAATCAAACTTGTCAAAATTTTCGACCTAGTTTATCAAATTAACAATCTTCCAACAAACTATACTACATTCTAAACCTATATAAAAGATTCATGCTTCAATTCATACATTCAAGTTCAAAATTTCTAGACAAAAATCTAGAACACGAATCACATGGTATGACAAATCTGTCTAAACAAGGCTAAAAAGAGTTACATTATGATATCACATAGTCAAATATGCATTTAGATTAAGCAATACGTTCAGATTCAAGCATATTCAAACCAAAATTCAAAATGAAACCCTAACCCCTATTTGAACAAAATTATCCCTAAATGAAGCAATAATCGACTCAAAAACGATAATGGACAAGTTTACATACCTTATGGGAAAGATTAGAAGCAAGAAATGAGAGAAACCGTGAGAAATCGGAGGTTTTGGGGTGTTTTCGGCCGACTCCAAACGAGTTTGGGTTTTGGGGTTTTCATAAAAGTGCTGCTACTAAATAAATTTAACCCAGACCCGCGTTTGACATATGCACGGTCGTGTAATGGGTTGCACGGTCGTGTAATGGGTTGCACGGCCGTGCATCCCCTCTGTTGACTAGATCTTTGACTTTTTGAGTTATTTTCAACTTAATGTTTTTAGAAAATAAATCTTATATTTTTAATCAAAATTTAATTAAAGATTAAATTAAATCTCCAAAACGTATTACCTAAAAATAACCTTGGTTAACGGAGAGAATCACCAACAAAATTCCCGAATTTTTTTTATTTGGAAACTTACCTTATTTGCTGAAAATCCAAGTTTTGTGTACCGGGCTTGTCATTATCAAAAACAAAAATGGAATATAATCTGATGTATGTATACATCTTGTCATGTGTATTTGAATTGGGTAAGATTTTTTGGTGTGGATGGTTGAATATTTGGGGATTACTTTTTTTTAATTCTTTGAATTTGGTTGTGAATGTAGAATTGTTTTCTGTTTGTGTACATGCTTTTTACACATGTTTTTTTTATTATTACACATGTGTAAAAAAAATTTATTCATGTGTATAAAGAAAATGTAAAGATGGATTTTTACAATAAAGATGGTTTTTTACCATAAAGATGGTTTTTTACATAAATGTGATAAATTAAAATAAATGTTCATTTTTTTGCAACTCTGCTACGAACAAGTTGATTACTTCAAAGGATCACACTTCTCTTTAAGTCAATGTTTGTCATTTAGATGACACTTCTTTTATTTTTTTAACTAACATTTGATTCTTGATTCCACCTTCTTTTATACATGGTTTTACACATATGTATTTGATTCATTACACATGTGTAAACTGATTTTACACATGTGTAAAAAGTTTTTATTCATGTGTTTATATGTTTGTAAACTGTATTTTCTTTTTTGAATCCTAAAGTAACTTTTTTTTAATTTGTTTTAGAGTGAGGGAGAGGAAATTAAAATATTCATTATTTTGTAAAAAGAAAAAATAAAAATGTAGAATTACCTTTTTACCCCTTCTTTAATCTAAGCCACGAGTGTTTTTTATTAAATATATTTAAAAAAACAGAACTAATTACAACCACATATTAAAATATTAAAAAATGAATGTGTGGCCAACATTGAGGTAACGTTTGGTATGCAGGAATGAGAGATGGAATGGAATGGACGATTACGAGGGAATGAAAAAAATGGTATTTGGTTGGACGATGGAATGGAATCACCCATTCCACAAGGAATGTCATTCCCTCTAAATCCCTCAAATTCATTCCATCCACCCCCTTAGTTTTTTTTTCATTCCATCCCCTCTTTCACCCTTTGTCACCACCACACCCTCCTGCCACCACCACCAACTACCACCCACCACCACCAACCACCACCCAGCACCGCGTCCAGCACCACCTTCGCCGCCGCCACCGCCTCCACCACCCACCTCCATCTCTCGCCGCCATCACCACCGTGACCCACCACCACACCACCGCCACCCACCGCCACCACCCACCCCCACCTCCCACCGCCGTCGCCACCTCCCACCACCGCCACTGTCACCACCTCCCACCACCGCCACCGTCACCACCGCCCACCGCCACCACCACTGTCGCCTCATACACCACCCACCACCACCACCTCCTACCACCGCCACCCCCACCTACAACCACCCACCACTGCCGCCATCACCCACCACCACCCAATACCGCCACTCACCACCGATTTTATTCCTTCGTCTTTTCTAGCCTAGCAAACAACATAAAGTAATAATTTATTCCATTCCCTCATGGTAACCAAACAAGACAATGGAATGGAATGGTCTATTTCATTCCTTTGTCCAGTCCATTTTATTACTTTGTCTATTTCATTTCCTCGTCCATTTCATTACTTCATACCAATCAGACCCTGAGTTTAAGAGTTTTTACAATAACTCAGGGTTTACAACCGATACAACCCCTATATATATATATATATCGTCCGAATAATAATTATATGTTATTTATATGATTCCAAATTACATAAATAATTAACCTTCCCTTAAAAAGCGTATTCTTTCCGTTACCCGACGTTAGATTCCCGGGAAAAACCCCTACACCGTTAAAGATGCCGGAAAAATCAACCCTTAGTGCCAACCAATACATCCACAACCGTTGTTTCCTTCGGGACAACCGTCGTATTTCCTCCGCCATGCAACCATCCACAACCGTTGCTTCCCCTTTTATAACCGGGCACAACCTCACAAACACAGATCTTAGAATCGATCTGGAAAGCATTTTCGCCACCGTCCCTCCAACCACCACTGCAACTTCCCCATCGTTGACCACCATTTCACACCCTATATAATTCTCAGTGCCACCACAAAACTCCGACAAACCAAAACAAGTAAGTGATTCATCCAGGTCCAAGACCAAGAAATCAAATTCGTGAGAAATCCATTCGTCGCTGCAATCGTTCACGACCCTCACGAATCTGCGATATTCCCCCTTGTGGTCGAATTGGAAACCGACCGTTATCGCAACCGACGACCAGTTGTCGGACTGGATTGAACGGTGAATATGTAATGTCGATTGTAGATGAATCAGAGAAGAAAAAGTGTGAGTCGAAGAAGAACGGTGGTTTCCAGATAATTCTATCAACATTTCGGTTGTGATTTCTATATTGGGAGATCAATCCGAATGATTTTTTTGTTGATTGCAGCTGAATAATTCTATCAATGAAATACTTAATAAGTACCTTAGGGTTTTCGCAGATTAGGGTTTTTCACTCAGAAGGGGATGACGGCGCAGTTTGTTGCCCGTCTACCTGCTATCCTTATATAATTTGCCTTGATGATATATAATACATATAATTAGACGGAAAAAAAAATTAAAAAAAAATAAAAATAAGTACCTAACTTTATAAATAAATAACAACACACATTTTTTATTACTTTTTTTTTGTTCCGCCGCAACACTCCGTACACAAAATACTAGTTAATCTATAATATTAAACATACAAAAGTTTATTCCAAATAAACGTTTATTTAACATTTAACATTTAACATTTCATTATTATTATTTCTTCAAATAAAAATTATTAATATTTTAGGATTATTGTTATAAATATTTTTCTAAACAATTATACAAATAACATTGATTTACGTTAATGTGTTTGTTGTTTTTAAATATTATAATGATATTATCAATGAAAGATCCAGACAAAAAAGAAGTTTTAGTATTGGCAACACTAGTTGTGTCTCCTGAGTTTGTTCAGGCGACACTAACTAGTGTCGTCATTCTGCACGACAACACTAGTGGCGACACTACGCGTTTCTTCATGAGAGGCGGCTCGGTTGAAGATTCAGGCTCAGGGGCTATAGATAGGACATTAGGTCTCATTTGTTATTGTTGGTTTTTCTATGAGCCACTCCCTCGGGGTGGATGGAAGTTATGCAATTTCTTGTCCAAAATCAATAAAATTTGTATGTTTGATCTTCTTATGATGCTTATCTATCTTTGATTGTTTGTTTGATTGTTTGGCTTACAACCATCTGTCTCTACCAATTTATATCAAAACAGAGCTGGAATCAAAACTAGGTAGAATATTCAATTGGTATCAGAGCTTCGGTTGCTAATTTCAACTTCTTTTTTATCAGATCTTCATCAGAAACCCGCCAGAGACCTTAAAAGAGGTTAGATCTGAAGATTTTTGGCGATTTTTCGCGTTTTTGGGGCTGTTCAGATCTGTAAATTCATCCGACGACACTACAAGTTCACCTAGCTACACTAAATGTTTATCTGGCGACACTAGAAGAAAATCCGTTTTAGGCGACACCGGTGGTAGGCGACAGTGAAATATTGAATGAAAGTTTAGTTGGCAACACTAATTAGTGTCGTCATGTCAACACTAGTGACGGCACTAGCTAGTGTCGCTGACGGCACTAGCTAGTGTCGCTGACGGCACTAGCTAGTGTCGCTGGCGACACTGGTGTGACGACACTATCCAAAGTACTCTTAAAAAAAGGAATATTTTGGAGAAATTTTCTTGGATGAATTTTTAGGAGGATATTGCAAAGAAAAGGGGGAGCATTGTTAAAAACTTGGAGACAGCGTTTTCGGGTTTTCGGAAATTTCATTTCTTTGGAAATAGTGGATCTAGGGATGTTCGATGATCTTCACAACAGTCCAAGACTTTAAATGTATGACATGGATGTCACATCTAAGAGTATTTGGATCCTGAAAATCTAGACTACGAGTATCTAGGATGCTTCTTTATAAGGTGACAAGTAGTTGAAGATGTGAGATTTCATGGAATAGATTTAGAGTTTTATCGTCTTCTAAAGAACTGACCTTTTGGTACGAATCAGTGGACGTTCAAACCTTTATCACATGCCTACTACAATATTATCCTTAATGAAGAGATACGAGGCTTTAACAGATTACAAGTTCTGAGGATCTACACTTGAGGGGGAGAATCACAGTGAAAAGTATCAGATGACCAGTTATTCGTGAAGAGGTATGACGGAGTTGAACTTTGGATATCAGGATTTGAAGATTCGTTGGATCATATCGTGATACATTGACAAAGTTAAACACCTTTGTGTAAAATCCGGTTATTTGATGTTACTCTTTGGAAGTTCAACCCTTTTATTATGCCTACAAGTTAGGAGAATCTACACCTGCGGGGGAGAATGACATAGAAAGACATTGGGTTATCGGTGGATTCATGAAGACGCAAGACAAACTAAGAAGATAATGATAGTATCAATCTAGGGGGAGATTGTTGGGTATAAATATTAGAATAATATTATCAACCGAAAGATCTAGACGAAAATGAACTTTTAGTGTTGACGACACTTGTTGGCGACACTAGCTAGTGTCACCCACTGCGCGTTTTTCCACGAGAGGTGGCTCGGTTGAAGATTCATACTCAGAGGCTATAAATAGTGCATTATGTCTCTTTTGTATTGTTGGTTTTTTTGTGAGCCACCACAGGGGGAGCTAACCCGAGGTGGATGAAAGTTTTGTAATTTCTTGTCCAAAATCAATAAAATTTGTAGCTTGATCTTCTTATGGTGTTTATCTACTTATCTTTGATTTCTGTTTGTTTGTTTGCTCACAACCACCCGTCTCTACCCATTTCTATCAAAACAGAGTTGGAATAAAGATCAGGGGAATATCAGTGTCTAAACTCTATTAAACACAAAACTTGATTTAAATTGCTTGTTGTGTGACACTTCAGGATCATATATCAATTGCAATGCTCTCATATGCTATTTCTTGGGCACCTAGGTTCAAAACATATAAATATATATATTTACAGAATCTTATTATAAACATCTTAAAATAAAATTTAAAAACTTCTAATTTAATAATTTAAACATAAACATATTTGTAAAAGATTAAAAACATTTACGAAATACACACCAAAGAAAATTATTACAAAAACAGTATGAAATTGTAAGATAGGGTTAGTAAAGGTCAGACCATAAAAAGCCTTTTCGCTCATCCTGGCATTAGCGGCTACAATGTCCCCAAGAATTCAACCACCACCTTATTATTCTATTATGTTCTTAACCTGTCTATATTCTTTTCAGAAAAATATTTTCAATTTATACTTTTTTTTTTCAATCTTGTTCAAGTTATCATGGCATATCAACACTTAAAAGACTTAGCCTCTGAAGGAGGCAATCATAAAATAAAAATTATTAAAATAAACTATAAATTTTTACCAGACTTGCGTTTTCTGAACACCAAGCTTAGAACTTCAAACTTCAAATATTATTCTTGAGAGTTGTATACAAGAGAGAGAGAGAGTAATGGAGTTGTTCTCCGGATACATTTACAAGAAATAAGAGTCCCCTTATATAGGCGGGGAAAAGAAAACGCTAAACAGACAAGGATCCCATCATGGGACCTACTTAGACACATTTGTCAAAAAGAAAACAGTAATTGACACATTTGTCAAAAAGAAAATAGTAATTAGCAATTATTTTGCTAACTTTTTTAAAAAGGAGAATAGTGTCTGGCCATTATTGTGCCAGAATGCATAATTTTGTCTTCCACTCCACCTATTATTGGAATCCTCTTTTGAAAAAGCTCTTTGTGGTGCCTATTGTGGTTTTTTGTCTTTGATCTTGCCTGAAGATTCTTTTGGGATGAACGCCTGCTTGTATTATGCAAGAACGTTGTTGATATAATCTTCATCTATAGGATCAATATCTTGTCCTTCTTGGAAAATTGAGTCTTCATCTTCTTCAGCCTGGGAAGATGTAGACATTGTTGAAGGAGATGCTCCTTTTCTTAGATTTTTTATCATGTCTTTCTTCATTTCTGAAAGATAGAAATCCATGATTTCTTTGTTACTAATATTATCAGTTCCTTTAAGTGTCTGGATTTTCCTGACAATATGTTTGAAAGGACTGGGAGCTTCCTTATGAGGATAGCTGTTCTTTTGATTCGTATAATCAGCAGTTGTCTTTTTTTTTATTTTCTCTATGGTATCATAGCTTTCTATGACTCCATCAATGCTTTTTAGGGTCATCTTTTTTCAGAATTTGGTAAAAAAAGGTTCTTTGGATGCAAAGAATATTCTGTTCGTCGTAATCAACCTCTGTAGTCCACTTCCAGATCCATGGGATACTGAATTGAATGTAGAAATGTGAAGCAGACATATTTTTAATGAAATTATCATCATGTTGAGCCTCTATTAAAACTGGAGAGACTTCTACCCATTGAGTATAAAGGGTTTTGTATAATTCAGGGAGTATATTCACTAAGGGGCCAAAAGATTGCCACCATTTATAAAACCAGACTGGAATTTACTGTCCGTAAATATGAGAACAGATTTTTATGAACCACGAATGTTTTTGCTTCGGGTTTTCAAATAAAAATGTTTTATAAAGAGCACTTTTGTAGTCCTAGTAATTGTATCGAATTGGGGCTTTGGTTTGGGGATGTATAAGCTCCCTTTCATTTAATGGAGAAGTTCCCCATGTTTCTACAGATATGATCTGCTTTACCACTATCTTACTAAAGTTATAAACATCAGGTTGACCGGCATAATTGTGTTCTATTTTGCAATTTTCTTTTTTAAGAATTTGCCCATAGTAGTGTCTGGGCTTATAAGCCTCTGTAGGATATAATCCTGTGTCCATATACCTGTTTATTAACAGCCATGCATTATCTCTCCATTTTATGTCCTTGTTTTCTAAAAGAAGTATGACTTCTTTTTGTGGGCTTTGAGCCCAATTTGTGATATCATCTTCTGCTTCGTTAGAAACAGTTCTAGCATATGATGCTGATGATTCAGGGTCTTTATTAGACTCTTGTTTTGAGGCTTTATATGCCAAAAATTCCTTATAAAGAATATTATCCGGTTTTGAAGAAGAACCAGATGATGATGCGATATTTTCAGCTATAAGCTTATGATTTCCGATTTGGGATATGACCCTCGGATTTTGATTACCTCTTCCTCTATAAGAAGAAGATCTTTCTCTATAAGAAGAAGATCTTCCTCTACCTCTTCTTCCTTGCTCCCAAGGAATCATCTCTGAAAAAGTTATCCACATGAAATAATTATTTTTTGTTTTCGTAATAAACGAATCTTTTCTTTGTAAAAAGAAATGTGAAGATTAATATTATTAATCATGTTTCTTTTTGTTTGTGATCCTAGAAAAATATTTTCTTGGATCTCTTCTTTGGTCACTTCTTGATTGATTATCTGAAGAGTACGGTATTCTATCATCTACTGAATCTCTAGGAGAGCCTTTTTAACCGGTCCCTTTTTATGAGCCATTAATTTAAGTATTCTCGGGTAAGAAAGTCAGGGAGACTATTGTCACTACCCTTTTTATAAATAATTTCAAAATCAAAAGGGGCTAAATGAGACTGCCATCTTGCAAACATTTGTTTTGAAACATAATGTTTGAAATCTTTAGCGAACATAAATTTAGCCGCTTGGCAATCAATTTTTATAATAAACTTTTGATTATATAAATCATCTTGAAATTTTAAAACACATTTTACTATTACAAGAATCTCTTTTACAATAGTAGTATAGTTTTTCTGGCTGTTATTCCATTTTCTTGAATGGAATCTTACCAGACCTTCTTGTTTATTTATTGGTGAAATTTGTTTTAAGATTTCACCATAGTTTATATCAGAGGCATCTGTTTCAATAATCTTTTCCCAACCTGGGTTGATTATCATTAAGCAAAGAAGATTTATATCATTAAGCAACCTAATTAGTTTGTGTTCATAATTAGGAACTTTTGAAAAGTTAGGATTAAAACAAGTTGTGAAAACAACTGAAGAAACATTTTCTTTAAATAAAGAAGATATGGTTATTAAACTATTGTTAAATAAAGATTTAAATAAATATAAAAAGGATTATAAATTCCTTCACATAGGGCTTGTGCAAATTGCATTCAAACCCTTAACCTTAGAAGGTCTTCCAGAAAGTTTTGTAGCAGCTCTAAGAGATGCTAGAAACCTGAACTGGAAACAGTCTCTTATAGGGATTGTCTAAACTAGTCTGGCTCATGGACCAGTCTATTTTAATGTTTATCCAAATTTACAATTATCTTTATCTGATGTTAATATATCAGATGCTTTAACTTTAAATGTTAAAACACATGGTTATAACTATGCTCCAGGTTCAGAAGTTATCTGTATCTGTTATAGAATTTACTATAAACATTTATACACTCTAAATCCACAGTGTAGAATGGTCGATAAACCAATAAATGAAACCATAGTTATAGAAACCAATTTTGGTAAGTCTAATATAACTACCAGAAGAAAGACTAAATGGGAAGAAATTAACTTTCCAGAAAACTGGGTCCTTGATAAGGCCACAACATCTCAACAATATATAGATAATAACCCTTTAAAAATTCTACGATCTGAAGAAAGAACTGTCCAAATCCAGTTTGAACAGCCTAGGAATACTTCTTATATACCTAGATCGTTATCTTCTAGGTCTTTAACCTCTCGTCAACATATATCTCCTTTGGAGTATACTGTTAGAAGCCCTTCTAGAGCTTCTACTTCGAGAGTCAGGGAAACATTCCCTACAACAGAAACATTTAATAGATTAAGAATAAATCCTGACAATATAGTCACAGGAGTCCAAGGAGTCCAAGTAGATCCGGAATTAACCGAATCAGAAGTCAATTTTGTTTAATGGATTATAAAGAAAAAATAGACTTTAATCCGGGATCTCCTGTAAGAAAAGAGATCAATAAATAATTCCATTTACCCAAATGGGAATTATTTAGAAATTAATTTTTTAATAATTTTAAAGAAACTGATATAAACTTCTTTAAAAATGAATTTTATAAAGATTTAATCATAAAAAATGAAATTATATCTTTTATTACCTGGTTTATAGTATCATTTCAGTTATTGAAAGAAAAATTCATTATTAAAGGAGAATCAATCTCTAAGGTTTTTCCTCCTACTCAACCCTTTAAAATAGAAATGGATAATGAATTAAGATATTATCAAACCTTTCAAAAAATTTTAGAGAGGGATACTCTTAATGTAACAATTTCCCATATAAATGGGTTAATTAAACAACAAAATTACGCAAATATATATTTAATAATTCTGGAAGAATAATTTCAAGATTTATCTGCTAAAATGGATAGAATAATATCCTACGTTAAAAAGAAAAATATATCTGCTAAGCAGACTTCTCTTCAAGAAAAAATTGTTATTCCTAGTATACAACTTCCTCCGGAAGTTACAGATTTTAAATTAAAATCTAAAGATAGTTTAGTAGCAACTTTAAATGAAACAATAAGTGCTCTTAAGAATCTTGAGATAAGCACTTTAACAGAATTCTCTGATGAAAACTATCAAGAGGAGATAAAAGATCAAATCTCCAAACTTTCTAAATGGGCTGATAAGCCAACTCAGAGAAAGTATTATTATCCTAGACCGGCCCTACAAGATGTCCTTATCAAAGAACAAGAGTATATTATTAATAACTCTTATAATGGGAAAATGATCTATGAATGGAACATAGACGGTCAGTCGGAAGGACAAATTTATAATACATTTCATAGAATTTTTACGTATAGCACAATTTGTAAGAATAATAGCAACTCCGTCCAAACCTTAGCAAATATGATTATATTAGGATTCACATGTCAGTTAAAAGGATGGTGGGATAATATTTATCCCAAGAAGATAAAAATAAAATTTTAAATAGTGTCAAACAAGAAGAAGACACTAGTAGTACTGAAAATAATGCAGTCTACACCTTAATTGTTAATATTGTAGAACATTTCACACGAAGATGGTTCGAAGATTCTGAAAATATTAGAACTCTTCTACAAAACCTAAGATGTAGAACTCTAACGTCTTTTAGATGGTATAATGATACTTTCTTATGTAGAGTCATGAAACTCCCCGTGG
The DNA here is from genome assembly GCA_023525975.1 of Smallanthus sonchifolius. Classification (NCBI taxonomy): domain Eukaryota; kingdom Viridiplantae; phylum Streptophyta; class Magnoliopsida; order Asterales; family Asteraceae; genus Smallanthus; species Smallanthus sonchifolius. Next base: position 17,716,636 of record CM042020.1, read on the forward strand.
CTAATAGTTCTCATTGGAAGTCAAAATTCATAGATGGCCTTCCTCGTTTATTTGCTGAAAGAATAAAAGGCAAATTAAGAATAGATGGAGTCATAAATTATGACAGTTACACTTATGGTAAACTTATAGGCACCTGTGTTCAGGAAGGAATAAGCCTATGTAATGAAATAAAACTTAATCAACAGATTAAGAAACATTCTCTTAATGAAAAAAAATAATAGAAGATTTCTGTGGCCAATTTGGCTTAGAAAATAAGTCTGATAAATCTATTGAAACTAGAAAAAGAAATTCTTCTCCAAAAAAACATTATAAAAGAAAGAAATTTAGGAAAGAAGAAAACCATTATAATAATAATTATAAAAGGAAAAAATATAAGGAAAAGAAAGAATTTCCTAATGATTTTAAAATGCAGAAAATATGGTAAATTAGGCCACAAGGCAAAAAACTTGTTGGGTTCGAAAGAAACTTAACAAGATCGAAGATAAAGATTTAAAAGACAAAATTAATGAAGTATTATTAAATGAAACTTTTGAAACTGATTCTGAACAATCATTCCCAGAAGAAGAAAAATCTAAATATTTTAGAATATGAAAATTTTGATTCCTCAAAAACAGTGGAAGAATGTTGTCCAGCAAATTATAAAAATGATTGCTGCAAAAACCCTTCTGAAATATCATAAGAGGGTCTTTATCAAATAATTTCTCAATTTCAAAATATGAAAATCAATGTTTTAAGCAATGAGATTTTAGATCTCTTAAAAGTTATAAATGATCCTCAGGTAAAAGAAAAATTAATTTTTGAATAACTAAATCAGTAGAAGACTGAGGAAGCATCTTTGTCAAGCAATCCACAATAGGATTTAAAACTTTTTTCTCTAGCTGAGTTAAAAAGATAGCTAGCTCAAAGAAATCAAATTTACAGACCTGTTAATATACAATATTTAAAAATTGAGATTGATAATCTAAAGATAGATATCAAAATCCTTCAAAAAGACAATAAAAATCTAGAAGAAAGGATTATGAGGCTTGAAATTCCTCAAAAAAGAAATACTGAAGAAATTTCTTAGAATAATCAAGAAGGATTCTTACAGAGTATTATAGATATTATAACCACACAAAAGTTGAATATTAAAGTAAAACTTCTTATTGAAGATAACTTTTTTATAACTGTTACAGCACTAGTTGATAGTGGTGCTGATCTAAATTGTATCCAGGAAGGAATTATTCCTACTAGATACTTTCATAAAACCTCCCATAACTTAAGTTCTGTGAGAGGAGAAAAATTAAAAATTGAATACAAAATTCCACAGGCTCATATCTGTCATAATGATACATGCATTCCAACTAACTTTATTCTAGTTAAAAACCTTACTAGCCAAGTCATCCTTGGAACCCCTTTTCTAAATAAAATATTTCCTTTAAGGCATATTGATAATAAAGGAATAACTGGATCTTTCCAGAGCAAAGAAATATATTTTCCATTTATTACAAATCCTTTTTTCAGGACTTTAAACAATGTAAAAGAATCCTTTTTACAAGCAAAAATAAATCAAATTGAATTTCTACAAAAAGAAATATTTTCTTTGAATATCCAGAACAGGATAAACAATCCAAAATTACAGGATAAGATCAGAATGATTAATAATCAATTTACGTTGCAAATATGTAATGATCATCCAAATGCTTTCTGAGATAGAAAGAAACATATTGTTTCTCTTCCTTATGAAAATGATTTTAATGATAGTAAAATTACTACTAAGGCTAGACCTTGTCAGATAAATTCTGAATATATGGAATTATGCAAACAAGAGATCAAATCTCTTCTTGACAAAAACTTAATCAGAAGATCAAAATCCCCTTGGTCTTGTACTGTTTTTTATGTTAATAAACATTCTGAGAAAGAAAGAGGTATTCCTATATTAGTTATAAACTACAAACCTCTTAATAAAAAATTAAAATGGATTAGGTATCCTATACCTAATAAAAAATATTTATTAGACAAATTGTATAATGCCATAATATTTTCAAAATTTGACTTAAAATATTTATACTGGCAAATTCAGATAAATGAAAAAGATAGGTATAAAACTGCTTTTACAGTACCTACTGGCCATTATGAATAGAACGTAATGCATTTTGGGTTGAAAAATGTCCCGTCAGAATTTCAAAATATTATGAATGATATCTTTATTCCATATAGTAACTTCATAATAGTCTACATCGATGATATCCTTGTATTTTCTAAAGATATTGAAACCCATTTTAAACATCTTGATATATTCAAGAATATAATCATAAAAAACGGTTTAGTCATCTATAGACAAAAAATGATGCTTTTTCAAATTAAAATACAATTTTTGGGTTATAATATTGAAACATGAAATATTATTCCTATCAACAGAAGTATTGAATTTGAGTCAAAATTTTCAAATGAAATTTATGATAAAACTCAACTTCAAAGATTCTTAGGAAGTTTAAATTATATTCTTCCCTATTATAAAATCTAGAAGAGAATACTGCCATTTTATATGATAGATTAAAAAAGAATCCTCAGCCATGGTCAGAGAATCATACTAAGACCATTCGAAAGATTAAGCAAAAGGTTCAAAATCTTCTTTGCTTAATGATAACCAACCTAGATTGGGAAAAAATTATTGAAACATATGCCTCTGATATAGGCTAAGATGGAATCTTAAAACAAATTTCACCAATAAATAAACAAGAAAGTCTGATAAGATTCCATTCAGGAAAATGGAATAACAGCAAGAAAAACTATGCTACTATTGTAAAAGAGATTCTTGCAATAGTAAAATGTGTTTTAAAATTTCAAGATGATTTATATAATCAAAAGTTTATTATAAAAACTGATTTCCAAGTGGCTAAATTTATGTTCGCTAAAGATATCAAACATTATGTTTCAAAACAAATGTTTGCAAGATAGCAGTCTTATTTAGACCCTTTTGATTTTGAAATTATTTGTAAAAAGGGTAGTGAAAATAGTCTCCCTGACTTTCTTACCAGAGAATACTTAAATTAATGACTCATTCAAAGGAACCAGTTAAAAAGGCTCTCCTAGAGATTCAGGAGATGATAGAATACCGCACTCTTCAGATAATCAATCAAGAAGTGACCAAAGAAGAGATCCAAGAAAATAATTTTCTAGGATCACAAACAAAAAGAAACATGATTAATAATATTAATCTTCACATTTCTTTTTACAAAGAAAAGATTCGTTTATTATGAAAACAAAAAATAATTATTTCATTTGGATAACTTTTTCAAAGATGATTCCTTGGGAGCATAGAAGATCTTCTTCTTATAAAGGAAGAGGTAATCAAAATCCGAGGGTCATATCCCAAATCGGAAATCGTAAGCTTATAGCTGAAAATATCGCATCATCATCTGGTTCTTCTTCACAACCGGATAATATCCTTTATAAGGATTTTTTTGCATATAAAGCCTCAAAACAAGAGTCTAATAAAGACACTGAATCATCAGCATCATATGCTAGAACTGTTTCTAACGAATCAGAAGATGAAATCACAAATTAGGCTCAAAGCCCACATAAAGAAGTCATACTTCTTTTAGAAAACAAGGACATCAAATGGAGAGATAATCCATGGCTGTTAATAAACAGGTATATGGACACAGGATTATATCCTACAGAGGCTTATAAGCCCAGACACTACTATGAGCAAATTCTTAAAAAAGAAAATTACGAAATAGAACACTATCATGCCGGTCAACCTGATGTTTATAACTTCAGTAAGATAGTGGTAAAGCAGATCATATCTGTAGAAACATGGAGAACTTCTTCATTAAAAGAAAGGGAGCTTATACATCCCCAAACCAAAGCCCCAATTCGATACAATTACTAGGACTACAAAAATGCTTTTTATAAAACATTTTTATATGAAAACCCGAAGCAAAAAACATTCATGGTTCATAAATATCGGTTCTCATATTTATGGATAGGAAATTCCAGTCTGGTTTTATAAATTTTGGCAATCTTTTGGCCCCTCAGTGAATATTCTCCCTGAATTATACAAAACCCTTTATACTCAATGGGTAGAAGTCTCTTTAGTTTTAATAGAGGCTCAACAGGATGATAATTTCATTAAAAATATGTTTGCTTCACATTTCTACATTCAATTCAGTATCTCATGGATCTGGAAGTGGACTCTAGAGGTTGATTATGACGAACAGAATATTTTTTGCATCCAAAGAACCTTTTTTTACCAAATTCTGAAAAAAGATAACCCTCAAAAACATTGATGAAGTCATAGAAAGCTATGATACCATAGAGAAAATAAAAAAGACAATTACTGATTATACGAATCAAAAGAACAGCTATCCTCATAAGGAAGCTCCCAGTCCTTTCAAACATATTGTCAGGAAAATCCAGACACTTAAAGGAACTGATAATATCAGTAACAAATAAATCATGGATTTCTATCTTTCAGAAATGAAGAAAGACATGATAAAAAAATCTAAGAAAAGAAGGAGCATCTCCTTCAACAATGTCTACATCTTCCCAGGCTGAAGAAGACGAAGACTCAATTTTCCAAGAAGGACAAGATACTGATCCTATAGATGAAGATTATATCAACAACGTTCCTGCAGAATATAAGCAGGCGTTCATCCCAGAAGAATCTTCAGGCAAGCTCAAAGACAAAAAACCACAATAGGCCCCACAAAGAGCTTTTTCAAAAGACGACTCCAATAATAGGTGGAGTGGAAGACAAAATTATGCATTCTTGCACAATAATGGCCAGACACTATTCTCCTTTTTTAAAAAGTTAGCAAAATAATTGCTAATTACTATTTTCTTTTTGACAAATGTGTCAATTACTGTTTTCTTTTTGACAAATGTGTCTAAGTAGGTCTCATGATGGGATCCTTGTCTGTTTAGCTTTTTCTTTTCCCCGCCTATATAAGGGGACTCTTATTTCTTGTAAATGTACCCGGAGAACAACTCCACTACTCTCTCTCTCTCTCTCGTACACAACTCTTAAGAATAATATTTGAAGTTTGAAGTTCTAAGCTTGGTGTTCAGAAAACGCAAGTCTGGTAAAAATTTATAGTTTATTTTAATAATTTTTATTTTATGATTGCCTCCTTCAGATGCTAAGTTTTTTAAGTGTTGATATGTCATGATAACTTGAACAAGATTGAAAAAAGAAGTATAAAATTGAAAATATTTTCTAAAAAGAATATAGACAGGTTGGTTGAATTCTTGGGGACCTTGTAGCCGCTAATGCCAGGATAAGCGAAAAGGCTTTTTATGGTCTGACCTTTACTAACCTCATCTTAAAATTTCATACTGTTTTTGTAATAATTTCCTTTGGTCTATAATTCGTAAATGTTTTTAATCTTATACAAATATGTTTATGTTTAAATTATTAAACTAAAAGTTTTTAAATTTTGTTTTAAGATTTTTATAATAAGATTCTATATATATATATATATATATATATATATATATATATATATATATGTGTGTGTGTGTGTGTATATATATATATATATGTATATGTGTGTGCATTAGAATTGGATCAAATACAAACCGAAAAATTAGTGTGAAGTGTACGAAGTAGAATGAAGCAGTCATTGGAGTGACACGTACTGTTTCTTTTATGCTATGAAATGGTATTATAGTCATTTGACATATGCACGTTTTGGTCTATTATGCATTATTAGAGGAAAACAATTATGTAGAATCACCGTATCTTTACTAAAAACAAGTTTAGTTTTTTTACTTAATTTAATTCTACGTTCTTTTGTTCATAGTTATTAGTTTATTGTTGTCCTTCGTGGAGAATGTCTTACATAATTAATAGTGATATTAATGGTACACATTTTGTTTTTTGTATTGATTCGATCGGATTTTCATTAGATTTTCCTTTTTTTTATTTGACAATTTTATAGTGGTTTTGATGCACATAAAAACACAATCAAATGGCATATAAGAACACACGAGAATAACCAAATGCTTCGAATCGAAAGCTTTGAAAAGTTGAACGCTTTGATGGGATCTTTCAACAAAGAAATAATAATTCAAACAGTCTAAACAAAACCAAATTCTAGCTCTCAACTTATAGATAAAAGTGACAGTTTAAATGTAACATCCCGAGTTTTGAAAGCGTAAAGAATAATCGTTCACGAGGGTTAAACGAAGGAAATGGAGGGAACGGGCCTTGGGCTCGGGCCGAAATAGGGCAAAAAGTTGGGCTCCATAAAGCCTCGACCTCATCCCTTCCACCTCTCATTTCACACCATTTCCATTTTTCAAGTTCTAGAGAGAGAAAGGTGTCGGTTTTTGCTCCAAGATTGAACCATTCTTCTTCTCCGGTGATTAAAAAAACTTCGCTGAAGAAATAAGCCGATTAGAGTTAAGAAACTCGTCCAGATCTGAGTTTTTATTGAAAATGGGGTTTTTAGGGTTTCATGGGTATAATCACATAAAGATCGAATTTTTACGTATAAAAACACCTGAAAAGTATAGATCTAGCTTCATGGGAGTCGAAGAAATGATTTGAACGTAAAAAGTTATGGTTTTGAATCGAAAACGAGTCTGATTAGAAATTAGGGTTCTTGAGCCGACACTCGATGAGGAAGATGACACAAAGTCCTGAACGCAAGTTCAGGAGACTCTCGGAAGAGTCAGCCGACACTATCAGCCGACTCTCTAAAGTGTCAGCCGACACTATCAGCCGACTCTCTGAAGTGTCAGCCGACAGCCAACACTATCAGCCGACTCTTTGTAGAGTCAGCCAACACTATCAGCCGACTCTCTGAAGTGTCAGCCAACACTATCAGCCGACTCTCTGAAGTGTCAGCCGACTCTCTGAAAAGTTAGCTGACAATAGCAAGTTTAACCAATTTCATGTATTTTATTCGCACAGATCGTGTAGCACCGTGTAGCCCGAGCTTTTAGTTTCAGTAGATCATAAACCATGTGAGTTCTAATCCCCCTTTTTGCCTGCTTCAGGGGTGGTGTACATATTTAGTGTAAAGCGTTTATTACATATTTTATATTAATAAACAATGTGAAGGGCTATGTTTTAGTGTAAAGTTTAAAAGAGGCATTTGCACGTTTTGAGTAAAGTATAGCTATATTATTGGCAAAAGTTTATTATATTTTCATATACATAAACAAAGGCATAATATACGTGTTAGCATTTTCAAGTAAAGCAAGATATATCTTCATGACAAGCGTTTACTATATTTTTATATACATAAACAAAGGCATGATAGCAAAGATATTTTATGGCAAGCGTTTACTATATTTTTATATATAAAAACAAAGGCATATTATATATTAAGTTTTTGACCAAGTAAAGGAAAGCTATGCAAAGAAAGTAAAGAGATTTCCTACATGAAAGTGTACCCGTATGTAAAGGTACTTGGGACATATGTTACTTGTACAAGATGTTAGTTATGGGTTCTACCCATTAGTAAGAGCCTTGGTGGTTCGTTAATGGTTGTACAATTGGGATGAGTGATGGCGGTTGCTCGGGAGGTCCATGCAACTTCCCCTTAGCGTAAAGCGATGTTGATCATGAAAACAACACTATTGGGTCACGAGGATCAAACCATGATGAGCGGTATTGATCACGAGGACAATACCAGGTGTTGATCACGAGGACAACATCATCCTGAGTGGTATCGATCACGAGGACAGTACCAGATGTGACAAGCAAATTGATGGTTAAGCAGTACTGGTTGATTCATGGCCGTGTGCCATGAGGGCAGTACAATGTAAAGAAATTGACGGTTTATTATATGTTTTAAATTGATTTGAAATGTAAAGTTTTGCCTTAGGGGCAGTATGTATGTATTAATAAATCCTTTGAATGATTGATTTAAAGTAAACGTTCAGCGTTGCTGATTTTTAGTATGCACATCAATTATGTGTAGGTGGCAGTAGATGGATGTGGATGCTTGGCTTGGCGAGAAGAGTTACCCGAAGATCAGTGTCTGACATCCGGTCTATGGTTATGTTTTAGTTGTTTAAGACAAGTTTCAGTTTGTATTTGAAATGTTGTGTTAGACATGTTACGCTTCCGTTGTTATATTGAAAGTTTAAACTGTTTTCGTTGCTAAGTGATGAATGTTTTATGTTTAAGTGTTATGTGTTGATGAGTAAATCCAATAAGTGAGGCCTCCCGGGTTTGGGGCTTTACATTAAATGGGAAACAAATCACACAAAACTAAAAGTTCAAATTTCAAACAAAATTAAAAGATAATGCATAATCTTATAAATCTTCATCCCTCCATCCAATCCTCCTTCTTGCCGCCACCATCAGCCTGTGGACTCCCCTCCTGAGTCGGCCCCAATGTCAATGCATTGGCCCAACCCAACCATTTATTCCTAAGCCCACTAACCTAGATAATACCCAACGGGACTAAGTCTAATGATCCTGCATTATCCCCCCCCCCCTAAAAAGCCTTATTAATAAGAGATACCTTGGCCTAACAACATAATCAGCCCGATTACGACATCCCCTGGTCCTGTTCTCCATAAACATGAAACAACAAAACACAAGCCCAAAAAACACATCATAGGCGTGGCCCAGCAGATCATACACGTCTAAATGGACCATTTGGGCCTTAGTAGTCAGGATAACTCTTAGTGGACCATGATAAGCTTTATTATCTCGTATTACGTCCTAAAGGGTCATATCGGGTTACAATGACTATATTGGGCCTTACTAGTGTAAATGAACCATATTGGGACTTAGTGGACCATATTGGGCCTTACTAGTATAAATGGACCATATTGGGACTTAGTTGACCATATTGGGCCTTAGTTGACTATATTGGGCCTTAGTATACCATATTGGTCCTTAATAATCTAAATGGATCACATCGGGACTTAGCGGACCATATTGGGCCTTAGTAGTCTAAAGGGACCATATTCGGCCTTACTAGTCTAAATGGACCATATTTAGTGGACCATATTGGACCTTTAGTGATCGTCGAAAATCCATCGAAATGGATTATATTGGTTCAAACCCTCTTTTTTCTCACCCCTTATCAATTTCACATCTAAACCCTCGTCTCTCTCTCTTTCCCGCCTCCCTGCTGTCACCAACAACCACCACCGTCTCTCTCTCGGCTTCCACCTCCCTACTGCCGCCAACAACCACCATAACCGCCTATCTCTCGCAGCTCCAACCTCCATGCTGCCACCAACAACCACCACCACCGTCCCTCTCTCTCTCTGGACTGCTCTCTCTCGGCTTCCACTTCCCTGCTTCCGCCAACAACAACCATCACCACTGTCTATCTCTCTCGACTCCCACTTCCTTGCTCTCTCTCTCTCTCTCTCTTCATTTTTGGTGAGTGAAAACACCCCTTTGTTGATTGTGTGACTAAATTAGGTTGAAGTTAGGGTTGTTTTGGTTGAAACAAATAAGATTGTGTAGTTAAATTGTATTGAAATTAAAGCCGTTTTGGGTTGAAATTAGGATTGTGTAGTTAAATTGGGTTGAAATTAGTTTTTTTTTGGGTTAAAATTAGGGTTGTTTTGGGTTGAAATAAGCCGTTTTGGATTGAAATTAGGATTGTATAGTAAAATTAGGTTGAAATTAGGTCTTTTGTGTTGGAATTAGGGGTGTTTGGGTTGAAATTAGAGTTGTTTTGGGTTGAAATTACGACCGTGTAGTAAAATTGGGTCGAAATTAGGGTTGTTTTGTTGAAATTGGGGCTGCTTTGGGGTTGAATATATGATTTTTAGTTAAAATGGGTTGATTATGTAGGTTATATTTGAATATTTATGTAATTCTTTATTAATGTGTGATTAATTTGAGCTGAGACTATAGTTAATTGGGTTTTGATTATGTAGATGGCAAAAACCAAGCGTAGTCGACGTACACCGTCACGTGGAGGTGGTAGCTCAACCGGTAGCCCTAGTTCCCCCCGTTTGGGTCGTTTCATATCTGCTAGCAACCGCCTTCACTACTTTAGAGGATGAGGGGCTGGTATGATGAGCAGCAATGATGTCGCTCAACAGTGCTGAACCTTGATGATATCCATATCGGGTTCGATGCCTTAAACGATGACAAGGGCGATGTTGGCGCTAATCAGGGTTGCAATGATTCCTCCAGTCAGGGGTCGCATGCGGACTAATCATCAGGGCGATGTGGGGATAATAGTCAGTGGCAGCATCCCCACTATCCTCCCTGCTGTTAGAAGCTTTCCATTACCGATGATTACACGTAAGAATTAAAACTTACTTTGTAAAAAAAAATTATTTGAACCCATATTTGTTATTTTTGCAGTTTTTCTATGTTCGGGGCGTGCCGCAAATATATGACTATATTGAAGTCTTCTTTTCATGGTCCGTGGTATTACTGGCATGAGGTACCAAACGACCACCATGAGCTCTTGTTTAAGCGGTTCCCAGTAAGTATATTTAATTATTAGTTTGAATTTTATATGAACAAATGTCAATTGATTACATGTTTATGTGTGCAGGAACAATACCATTGGTCTCCTCAGCTTGATTTGGCGAGTCACGCCCGATGGGAACGTGTCCACAGCGATCGCTTTCGTGACGTGTTGAGGAAGGCCCATAAGGCAGCGGCAAAGAGTGCATAGATAGCGACCGGACTAGTATTTTGTCCCCTGGAAGATATCATCCGTTCATTCCATCTGCGGTGGATTAGGGAGACAGATTTGAACAACATGATTGACCGGGAACGTATTAGTTTACATCTAATTTAATACATTTGTCTTATATTGTTATACTAATATATATTTTTTTGTGAAAGCTTTGGAACACTGAAAAGTGGAAGAACAAGGCGAGGGCCGCTAGTAATAACTGGAATAGGAAGCATGGGGAAATGAGCAACGGAAATCCGTCGGTGATCCATCACTGAATTGGCCATCACTAATCCGTCGATAATCCATCACTGAATTGGCCATCGCTAATCCGTCGGAGATGAGCAACGGAAATCCGTCAGTGAAGGTATGTATTTTCCTACATAGTATCACTGACAGAAGCTCGTCCTAACCACTTTTACCGACGGAACTGGCCGTCAGTAAAAGTCCAGTTTTCTTGTAGTATTTAATTTCTAAACGGCTATGAGTTTTAGCATGATTAAATGGAGTGATTCTTATTTCATCTCATGCTTGACCCCATAAATTAGCTTTTTTTGTTTGGCTTCTCACTTCTTACATTAACCATCATAGCTCTTGAATGATTTTGTGTCCCTAACCCAACCCAACCCAACCCAACCCAACCCAACTTAAAAAAAATTGTTCCATTTCGTTTTTGCCTATATTTACATCGGTGGGTGAAATTTTATAACTTTACCCACTCACGACACGCAAACGAGTGTTTGTAATGATAACATTTTTCTTGTTAATTATCACCCCTATAAATTAAACCTATAAAGTAAGTGAAAATATGTTTTTTTTCCTTTGAAAACGTAATGCATTAAAAGGGCTTTTATTATTGAATTGATTAAATATAAGTGCACTTGAATCACATTCAATAACGTTTGAAAGTGTTCCGGTTCCACTTGAGTCTTATTCCAACTACCATTTACATTGACTTTCGATGCCAATCAAACCACATTTGCCCCGACATTCGCTCATGGCGGATTTATAGGTTTTTAGTACGATAACTATTATTTATATACTAAAATATTGTATCACCTTTTTATCGGTCATACTTTATATAAATTTGTTATATTGTTTTCAACTAGTTTTAGGGGTAAAAACAATTATTATTTTGATTGAGAACAAAATGTAAATGTTTTTGAAAAAGATTTAGGAATAAAAAAGATACATCAAAAAAAGATATGCTATGGTATGAGAGAAAATCACGAAAGTAACAATTTTATTGTACTTATACGGTCATGTTAGACAAATTTCAAATTTATAAACATACTTATTTGACAAAACGGTATGTCCGAAGATTATTATTTACTAGTGTCACATTTTGAAAATGTATGGTGAATTGGTGTCACACATTACCATGGGCGAATTTATGTATGGCTCAGCGGGTGGTGAGGCACCCGCTGAGATTCATCAGCGAGTGAGAAATTTTCGATCTCTCTTGGTAGGCCCCTTCCTAAATATGCTAAGAGTCACCCGTCAACCGATTTTCAACAAACCAAGAGAGAAAGAAACCAAAGAGGTTGATTATAATTTTAAGTAAAGATGATAATTTTTCTATAAAAAAACCATGAAAGCTTAAAATTTTAATGGAGAAAAAAGATAAGAGAGAGAGAGAAGAAGATAAAGATGAAGAAGAAAGTGGCATTGAAAAGTGGGAAGGTTAGAAACCCAAAATGTGCATTCATAGTTAGAAGAATAAATACAAATTTCATATTAACCCTTCTAATACAACTAAAATTATACATTAAACCGTACTTTCTTTTGATTTTTAAATAGTTTTATATTAAACATCTAAAAAATAGACATTAATCATAACAAATTAAATTTTATAGATAAATAATATGTTTTATTATTTATTATTCAACTGATTTATAATATGTTTTACTTTTGGTTTATAAGTATATTTTTTTCTTATTTATGGTTTACAAGTGTTTTTTTCCCTTATTTGTACTATATTGTTGTCTTTAATCAATTATCTGCACACTTTTAAGTAATAAGTATGAATGGTTTTACAATATCTTTAAGTAAATAGGTATAAATATTTTTATTATATCATTATATAAATAACCATTTTTTTTTACCCCACTCATTTTGAACCGATTTGTTTTAAGCAAACCCGCTTTAACCAGACCTACTTTGTGCACCCGTTCACAAAAACTTCTGGATCCGCCACTGCACATTACGGCATTGAACACACTCGAGTATCAACTTTTACTTATGTATCATTAACGATAGTAAAAAACATATGTTACACGAGTATCATTAAAAAAATAATGAATATATACTCTTTTTCTTAAGATAAACATAAATTCCTATTAGAAACGTTCGTTTTTGTGTTAGAAGCATAAATATTATTGATAAAGGTTTAGAAAAAAAGTAATCAATAAAAGAAGTAAGAATTAGCTCATAATATAAAACAATCACTTTTTTTAAAGTATTAATTTTTTATTTTTTTCCAATAAACATTTTTTTTTTGAACTTTTTGCTTTTAAAATGAAAACACAAAAGTGAAAATAAACATATAAGTAGTAGTAAACAAGGTGACTTTTTCGTCTACTTTAAGCGGAAGAATGTGAAGAGGAAACACGGACCACACGAGGGGGAGTGGCGTAGCCATGGCTCACTCTATGCCCAACCCGTGCCAACCTACATTCTTCTGACCATTGCCAGTCTAGACGTGCTGCCTCCAATAAAAGTCAAAGGGTCCAATGAGACAAATCCAACTCACACTTTCTTCAAATCCACAACTCAATATATATACACACTCAGGGGTGATATATCGTATAAAGGGTTTTTATCGTGCGAATTATAGGAATCCATCAGAACGTAACACATGTCTATGGGATGAGGGATAAATTCGTCTGCAACCTATGTATATAATTACGCAAGCTATATTTTATAATTACGCAATTTAAGGGTGGAAGGTGGACACGGGTTAGGTTTCGAGTTGGCTCGGGTAACACGGGAACACCGCCCCAAGTCCCACGGCTTGGGCGACAGATTGGGTTCACGGGCTGGGGAAGCCGTGTGTGGAGAGGTGGAGTGAATCGTTGAAGACTAGCCGTTGGCCAAAAAATAGTCGTTGGTTATTTTAAAAATAAAAAATTTCCCAATTTCCCTATAAATACCATCTTTTTAACTAAATTTTTATACCAAACAAATACTCTCCCACTACTACTCTAATTCTCTACTACTTGTTTCAACAAAATGAGACGCAATATTATCTTTCCCCATCATCGGTAAGTAGTTCCGAATCTAGCGGGGTTCAATTTCTAACGCACGTTACCGTCGCTGCATCCGAAATGGAAGATACGACACATACCAAAAAAAGATATGTGCAACGTGATCATTTAAAGACTCATAAGGTATTTATGAAAGGTTAGTTTGTCGATAATCTAAAATACGACGACGAAATATTTAGAACGAGATTTCGTATGTCGAATGATTTATTTCTAAAAGTTGTTGCAGATATACGCGATAATTTTGAGTGTTTCAAGAAGGGCATGACGCGAGGATGAAAGAAAGTTTTACGCCATTACAGAAATACACATCAGCGATTCGTCAACTTGGTTCGGGTAATGTTCCTGACGAATACGATGAGTATTTAGTTATGTCTGCTAGGAACTCACGTGAATGCCTAGAATATTTTTGCAATGCTATTATTATTTTATATGGTAAAGAATTTTTACGTGCACCCACTAGCCACGACATTGCTTTTTTGTATGATGCACATAAAAGTAGGCATGGCATTCCAAGGATACTTGGTATCATCGACGATATGCATTGGGTTTGGAGAAATTGTCCAACGCGTTTGTGAGGCCAATCTCACCTAGGTGATCACCAATACCCAACAATAATGCTCGAAGCAGTGGCGTCACATGATTTATGGTTTTTGCGTGCGTACTTCGACGTTGTCAGTTCAAACAACGACATCAATGTTCTCAATAAATCTCCACTATTTACTAACGAGATTCATGGATCTACTCCTAGGTCTCCATTTCAGGTTAACGATCGACAATACAAGCGTGGTAATTACCTGGCCGATGAGATATACCCTTCTTGGTCAACTTTTGTGAAATCTTATTCTTATCCGGCCGACACCAAGGGAAAAAAATTTAAAAAGGTGCAAGAGTCGGCAAGAAAAGATGTTGAACGAGCTTTTGGTGTTTTAAAACCTAAATGGGCTATTATTCAACGACCGACGCGGGCGATGAAGCGCAAGAATATACAAAATCAGATGTAAGCATGTCTTATATTGCACAATATGATTTTAAAAGATGATTGCAATGCCATATCACCGATATACATTCCCGATCATTCGACCGATGCAGTGGTTGGCGATAATATAATTTAGGAGTTGCGGATTATGGACGGCGAGCCATAGTTACCATATGACTAACAGGGCCAGTGCCTTTGTGGCCTGTTAATGGTATTACTATTGTACAACTGGCGATGGGAGTGACGACGGTCACTTGGGGTTAACGTGACTCGTAAAGGTTAAATGATGATCCGACTGTGTTATGGACGTAAGAGCCATAGCCGTCGAAATGCATTTTCAGTTTTGGACGTAGGAGCCATATGGGTAATTAAAGGAATGGAAATACATTGTCGGTCTTCGTCCATTTAGGAACAATGTATAATGAATTGACGGAATGGATTATATTGTCTGTCTTCGTGCATTTTAACCTTAGGGGCAATATAATTATGAATTGACTGAATGAACGATAACGCAGATTTTTAGACATTAAATGTATAACTTAAATGAATGATAAATGAATGTTCTGTTAAACCATGTTTTGATGATGATTATGAATGATGTTAAATGATGAATGTTAAAGCGCTATTTTCTTCTGAAATGAATAAACCTTATTTAATGAATGAACGATGAAACCATTTTCTTAAAACGATAGAAAGACTTGAACTCACCAGCGTTAGCTAACTTTTAGTATGCATGTCAGGTTAAGCATAGAGGGAAGATAAGCGGATGCATGCTTGGCCATTCCCTAGGAGTTACTCAAAAATCGAGATATGGCATCCATTTTGAATTGTCATGAGATTTTTATATTAGTGAACAATGTTTTAATAGGTTGACAATTTGATACAATGTAATGACCTTTATTTCTACTGCAATGAATGCATTTTAAGTTTAAGAACTTTTTATGAATGAGTAAATCCAACAAGTGGGGCCTCTTGGGTTCGGGGCCTTACAAGTTGGTATGAGAGCAGTAGTTTGAGAGATTCAGACATTCCCAATGTCTAGACTTAACCTGAGAATGGGACCAAGTAACGGATTCTAGTACGGGTAACTCAAGCCAAAGCATTAGAAGCATGTAGTAAGTATAGTTTTTCCCCTTAGAAGAGTCAAAGTAGGGCGAAGGTTTTAATGAAATCATAAAGGTGATCAATTAGAAACCATAAGGCTCTTTAACTACCTCAAAGCTTCCCAATTTGATCAAACTTTTCTGAAGTCTCTTTAACTACCTCAAGGCTTCCCAGTTCTTTCTAACCTATCTCACCCCAACAAACAGGGGTTCTGCATCATCTACCGTACAACATCTCATAAGGAGGCATACCTATAGACGCATGATATATTGTTGGAGGAGAACTTCGCTAGTGGTATATGGCTATGCCAACTACCACCGAAGTCAATAATACAAGAACGGAGCATGTTCTCCAGGGTTTGGATGGTCCTTTGAGACTAACCATCCGTTTACGGATGATACGTCGTGTTGATATTTAACCTCGTGCCCATTGCCTCATTAAATCTTTTCCAGAATCTCAATGTGAATCGCGTGTCCCGGTCAGATACAATTGATAATGGCACTATGTGTCGTGCAAATATCTCATTGATGAATACTTCTACTAACTTTTCTGAGGAGACCGTCTCACAAATTGGTAAGAAATTAGCACTCTTCGTTAAGTGGTCCACGATTACCCATATGGTGGCATGACCTTTAGCTTTGCGAGGTATCTTAGTTATGAAGTCCATGTTAATTCGTTCCCACATCCATTCCGGTATCTCCAGATGTTGGATCTTACCATAAGGTTTCTGGTGTTCGACCTTTACTTGTGAGCATGTAAGACATTTTTCCTTGTATTTTGTCACATCATTCTTCATACCCGGCCACCAATATTCTTTCTTCAAGTCTTGGTACATCTTTGTGGCTCCAAGGTGGATTGAGTAGCGGGACTTGTGAGCCTCATCAAGGACTTTGGCTCTAAGCTCACCACCCATAAGTATCCATATTCGTCCAAACCGTATCCTTACACCAAGCGGGTTATATTCCAACTTTTCCTATTGACCTACCATTCTTTCCCTCTTTAAATTTACTTCTTTGAGCACTTCTATTTGTGCTCTCTAAATCTCTGTCATAAGATCTGGTGTCACCACTAGTTGGCACGCCTTCGCCCTAATAGGAGTTTGTCCCTCTTTTCGACTTAAGGCGTCAGCCACCATGTTCGCCTTACCAGGATGGTATAAGATTTCACAGTAATAATCCTTCAACAGTTCTAACCATCGTCTCTTCCTCATGTTCAATTCTTTTTGTTCAAAGAAGTATTTCAAGCTTTTGTGGTTGGATTCGATAGTGCACTTGAGTTCGTAGATATATGTGTCCAAATCTTCAATGCGAACACCACGACAGCCAGTTCTAAGTCATGAGTCAGGTAATTGACTTCATGGATCTTTAGTTGGGCGCGTACGTAATCACTTTTCCTCTTTGCATTAGTACACATCCCAGACCCTGACCCGAAGCGTCAGAGTAGACTATTAAGTCGTCATTCCCCTCAGGCAGAGCCAAGACTAGAGCTTGGGTTAGTTTTTCCTTCAACTCTTCAAAGGAATTGTTTTGGGTTGGACCCCATTCGTACTTTACCTCCTTTCGTGTTAACTTAGTTAAGGGTGAGGCTATTCTCTAGAAATCCTGAATGAACCTCCGATAGTAGCCAACTAATCCCAGGAAACTCGGAATCTCAGTCAGTGTTTTTGGGATGTTCCATTCCTTTAGCGTTTCTATCTTTTCCGGATCAACCATAATGTCATTCGGGTTGATGACATAACCTAGGAATTGGACTTCCCTAAGCTAGAACGCGCATTTGGAGAACTTGGCGTATAACTTTTCCTTCTTCAGAACCTCCAATACTTCTTTGAGGTGACAAGCATGATCACCCTCGTTCTTGGAGTAGATGAGGATGTCATCTATGAAAACAATCACTGAACGGTCTAGCATAGGACGACATGCTCTGTTTATAAGGTCCATGAATGTCGCAGGGGCATTGACTAATCCGAATGACATTACAAGAAACTCGTAATGTCCATAACGTGTTCGGAAAGTCGTCTTCAATACATCTTCTTCTCTGACTTTCATTTGATGGTATCCCGATCTAAGATCGATCATTGAAAACCAACTTGTACCTTGAAATTAATCAAACAGATCAACTATTCTTGGTAACGAGTACGTGTTCTTTACTGTGCCTTTATTCGATTCCCTGTAGTCAATGCACATACGCATGCTACCATCTTCCTTCTTAACGAACAGCACCGGAGCACCGAAGGTGAAATGCTCGGCATGATGAAGCCTTTGTTCAATAGTTCTTCCAGCTTAGTCATTGTCTCTTTCATTTCTGATGGAGCTAATCGGTGTGGTGCCTTTGCGACGGGCTGGACTCCTGGCATTAATTCTATTTGGAACTATATTTCTCGATTAGGTGAAACTCCAGGTAAGTCCTCGGGGAACACCTCTGGGAAATTGCACACCATAGGTACACCTTTCAATTCTTTAACATTCTTTCTTACATCAATAACATACGCCAGGTAGGCCTCGCACCTGCGCTTCATGAAACTTTCAGCCTTAATCATTGTAATGACGTTCGCCATTGTGCAATCTATATCTCAATGTACCGTGATTATAATACCATCCTGGGATTTAAGATGAATCATCTTTCATTTACATATTATTCATGCTTCATTGGCAGCTAACCAATTCATACCCAATACGATATTGAATCCTCCTAAGGCAATAAGGAATAGCCTAGCATGAAATCTATGGCCTTCGATTCCTATCGGGCAGTCATCTACAACCTTCGTCACTTTCGTAATTCTACCAATAGAAGTTTCTATTTCAAAAGTTCGTGTTACAGTTCTAACTGTGCTCTTTAGTTTGGTAGCAAAAGTTGTGGCTATGAAACTCTTACTTGCGCCAGAATCAAATAGGATAAAAGCATAATGGTTATTGGCGAGAAACGTACCTGACACGACGTTAGGGTTTCCTCTTGCTTCCTGTTGGGTTAGGGCGTATGCTCTTGTGCTTGCCTCGGGTCTGTCTCCTTTGTCCTAATTCCCTTTCCACTTCTAGATCCATTTTGACCCGTCTTCTTACAATCCACAGTTGCATAACCAGTGCTACCATAACCCTAGCATTTCATAACAACCACTCGACAGTCACGAGAGTAGTGTCCCATCTTCCCATATCAGAAGCACATGTTGGTACCCATACGAAACTCCCCATGGTGTCTCTTCCCACGAGTTTTACACTGACCAGTCTCTTCTACCCATGCCTTCTTTACCATTCTACAAGAATTATCCCGTTAAACCTTCTTGAACGACTTAACCCATTTCCTCTTACCAGAACAACATCCTCCACAGCGATGTCATTATAAAAATCCCACTCAATTCCACCACAGATTCGAAATTCTTGGGGGTGTTGACCTTAACATGAGTACGGACTTTCTATGGCAGTCCCTAAACATAGTATTTTATCCATCTATCCTCGGAAATCAGCAGATGAGGGACCAATCGGGTCAGTTCATTAAATCGGGAGGTGTATTGGCCATGGATCATGTTGCCAGCCTTCATTCCAAGGAAATCCCTTTCCACCTGGTCGATCTAATTTTGATGACAGAACTTCTTGATCACTAGTGCTTTGAAGCTTTCCCATTTCTTCTATCGAATTGCCCGATCACCCTTGGCCTGCCTCACGGTCTCCCACCAGTGAAGGGCCTCATTTCTGAATGAGTTTGGAGCAAACTTCACTACTTCGTTGTCACGACACTCACACAGATTTATGGTCCATTCCATACGGGTTACCCACTCAAAGGTTGCAATGGCATCATCCTTCCCATTCAGTACCGGTGGATCGCAGCCACGAAATGACTTATAGGAACAACCATTTGCAAACTTCTCTTCCTCCTCTTCTTCACTTTCAGGAACTATAACATCAGTGTGGTTTTCCTCTCTTTGTTTAGGCTTCAGAGCCCTGGCTATGATTTCAGGTAAGCTGTTCTTCAGCGCATGCCCGACTTCACGAGCTATTGCCTCCCTAGCATTGGGTTCAAGTTGAGGCTGATCCTCATAATTCTCCACAGTAGGAGTCCTCACAGTTTCATGGTCGTAATTGGCATGAACACTTTCTTCTTTATCTTGCCTTTGATTACCTAGTGGTCGGCCAAGGCGGCCAGTCCGACCCCTTCTTAAAAAAACCAAAAAAATGAGTTTTTAAAGTTTTATTATTTAAAACCGAGTTTTTAAAATTTTATCCTTAAAAAACTAATTTTACATGAAAAATTTAAAAATACTACTTTTGTATTTTAAATAAATATGTGTTAGAATAAAGTTTACTAATATTTAATTAATAGTTTTTTAATTAAGCTTGATATTTATAAATAATTTTTTTATTTTGATTTGTAAATTTTAATAGTTAGTTTTTAATTAAAATTAAGAAACTTGTAAATATTTATTTTTAAAAGTGTATTATATTTTAAACTTTAATTTTTTTTTAAATGGCGACATTTTTTTTTCAAAAAAATATGTTTTGTTTCTATTCTAATTTATTAGTTTTAATTTTAAAATTTTAAATTTAAATTTAAATTGTGGCAAAATATATTAAGGAGTGAGATTTTTAAAATTTGAAGTTTTAAATTTTGAATTTAAAAGAGGATATATTATTGAAATTTAAATTTTACTTGTATCTTTTTATTTTTTTTTAAATGATAGATTTAGTATTAAAAGTTTAGTGAGATTTTCCGTATACAAGATGAGATTTTTTTTAATTTTTGTAATTTAATTTTAATACGTAAATCTAATTACAACTTAAATATTTATAAATATGTTTCAAAATCAAGATTAAAGTTTCTACAAAGATGCTGATAGAGTTTCAAGAAGTTAATAAAATGGATAAACAACGTATCCAAGGAAATCATTAACCAATTTGATTATCTCTGATTTCTTTGACTAACTCCTGGCTTCAATCAGTTCGCACCGTCTGTGACCTTTACTTCGATCGATTTTGTCTATTTTGTGTTTTCAGTTATTGAGAAAAATAAACTTCATTATTTGTTGCCTTTAGTGGGTGTTAATATATTTTGCATTTCAATTCGGTTTTGGTATTGAAATTACGAAACACTTAAGAGTATATGGCGATCTTTAATTTTGTTAGGTCGTGTTCTTCATATTTATGTTTTAATCTGTGGGTTGTATTCATTTTTATGTTTTAAGACAATCCTTTTGCACATTTGAGTTCTAATGTTGTAGAATTTTAATCAATTATTATGCTTCTAGAGCTGCAATCGTTAATTGGGAACTGTCATTCTCTACATATGTTTGATAAATCAAATTCCTTAGATCAAGAAAGTCATAGGTAAAATTAAAGATTTTTTTTTCATTGTATAAAGATTCAAGATTTTTTTTTATTTTACTGATGTTTTTGTATGTTTATATGGTTTTATGTTAAGACCTTGTTTTTAATTTTTACTTTTATGTATAAAATGTATAAGTTAATGATTATTTCTAGAAAGCAAAAGAATTAATCTTTGTTTTATTGATTCTTTTTATCTAGATATAATTTCTTTGTTTTTTTATGTTATGATTAACAAAATATTGTACAAAAAACGGATATTGTTCTTTAGAAATTACATTTGTAACAACACAATATATGAAAAATGTGTTTCTATTGGTAGAATTCATTTTGTCTCTATTTCTCTTGTTGAAGCGTATTTTTAAAAAGTCTTTTAATCAAAATTAAATTTCCAAGATCATTTGAAGAAATCCACACAGTTAATAGACGTATATTACCTATCTTTAGAGACGCATGTTATTCTCTTGGACTATTAGAGACATGGAATACATCGAAGCAATTGAAGAAGCACGTCATTCAGGTTCTTGTTATTTCCTACGCAATTTATTTTCGACTGTGTTAACATCTAATACCCTGTCTTGTAACATCCTGAAAATATGAACGAAGAATGTAATAGACCGGAATGAAAATAAAAGAAAAGAATAAATGAATTGGGCTCGTGGACCCAGTTTTGAAAAGAAAAGGGAGGGGAGGACTACAACACCAGCAGCCCCCACCCACTCCACCTTCACCCGCATTTACACAATTTCTAGAGAGAGATAGAAAGAAAAGCTGGAGAGAGAAAATCGGGTCTTCGAAGTTTGAAGCTTAAGGATCGTTCCTCATCATCAGGAGAGGCAAAAGATCGAAGACTTAGGTCCAAAACAGGTAACAATCTAACCGAATCTGAGTTTTAAGTTTTGATGGGTTTCATGGTTTTCGGATCAAAAGGTGGGATTTTTAATATTAAAACTCAAAACAAACCTTAGATCTAGTCTAACGAATAGCAAAGAAACCTTTCTAACGTAAAAAGTTCAAAGCTTGATCGTTGTTATGTCGAGCCGCCATTAAACATGCACATTAGGGTTTCTGGGAAGAAGACTGCTCGATAGTCGAACATATCAACTTCGCCTGGGCGGTTATAAGCGAACTTAGCATATGTTCTCCTGGGCAAGATGTTGGCGAACTTGGTAACTTCGCTGGGTCCTTTAGGCGAACATAACAAGGGAATATGACAAGTTCGCTGGCCATAGTAAAAGCGAACATGTGTTCGCTAGACGTTAAAGAGGCGAACCTAGCTCGAGTTCGCTTAAACAGAAGTGTAAAACCGAATAGTGTCGTATAGACCTGATAATTATGTATCCAGATTGTGCGTGACATCGTTTGGATAGTAGATAACACTTTGAGGCTAGCATTAGCAAGTGAGTTCAAGAATCCCTACTTTTACTGTTTTAGGGTGGTGTGCATACTCATGAACTAAACGTTTATAATAAATATATCTTTATACTTACACGTTTGCAAAGAAAGAAAGGAAATGTACGGTTTATTAAATGCAACGTTTTACAAGAAAGAAAGATACGAAAGAACGGTTTATTTAACTATATGTTTTATAAATATAAAGAAAGAGGTAAGTCAAATACATTGTCTAATCTGTAAGAAGTACGGTTACCACCGAAGTAAGTCTTGAGGAAGTATCCAATCTTTGTGACTAGCTCTACCCGAAGCCTATATAACAGTGTCGTGACATTAGTTGTATGTTTGTCATATGAACAACCTGGACAGTGCTCGGCATGTCACTGTAACGGGGATGTTGTACAACTGGCGTATTAAGTAATAACGGTTACTTTGATGATAACGGTCACCTAAAGAAAGAGATGGGTAAGGGCCCTTGGACGATGAGCCTATGGGAACATTACCTACATAGGTCCTTTGTGGACATTAGAGATTGGTATCGGCCCTTGGACGATGAGCCTTGAGGAACAATACCTACATAGGTCCTTCATGGACAGTAAAGAAAGAAACATACTACAGACTATTAATGTATGGCTCCTATGTAAAGAGTACAGAAACGGTTAAGTATCTAAATGCATATTGTATTGAAATGTATGTACTTAGTAGTAATGATTAATGTTTAAAGTATGTGTTATATTATGCTTTATTAAATGAGTTTTATGTAACTAACAAGAGAACGAAAGGTTATTTATTCATGTTATGAAAACTTGAACTCACCGGCGTTAGCTGACTATTTTAGTATGCACATCAGGTAGTAAAGGAAAGAAATGTGTTTGAGGGCTTAAGGATCTCAGATGGGATGGTTGGATGGCTGCTGTGGCTCATGACTGACATCCTCATTATTTCATTTATGCGGTTTAAAAACAATGAATGTTGAATGTTTTAATTGACTCTGAGTTATGTATAAGACTTCCGTTATTCCAATTTACGTTTATTCGAAGTTTAAGAACTATGTTTATGCTTATGTTTGCCAACTATGAAGGGTACCCGGTTTTGGTCCTTTCAAGTTGGTATGAGAGCCATAGTTTGAGAGATTCGAACATTAGCCAAAATGTTTGAACTTAAACTGAGAATGGGACAAAGAATGGGATGTCAGTCAGAGCAGCCAAGCCAGGAAAGCAGAAGAGTAAGACCCTAGCATAGCAAACAGTAGAAACGGTAAACATTAAAGGCCTTAAAATAGAAGGTAGTCCATGTCCTAGTATATAACATAGACGAAAAATACCTTCGAATAGAAAGTAGACAAAATGTGCCTTATTATAGTAGTTTCGAACATTAGTGCTATGTTACCCTTACGGGAAATGTTCTGAACCCGAGCAGTAAAGTAAAATAGTAATTACATACCGGTCTCTATAATTGCTAACTTACATTACTTGAGGTGTTCTAAATGATTGCCTATCATGATAACACAAGTATTCCTTGTCCGCAGTTAGAAAACGAAATGGCTGGGAAGAAAGGTGCAAAGAAAGGAGCAGGTACAAGGCGTAGGGGTAGACCACATGTCAACCGCGTCGAAAGGGAAGAGAGTGAACCCTCAGTTCACGGATCGGTGTCGATCCATACTACAAATGAAAATGCTCCAAGTGACCACAAGGTGCACGATGAAGAAGGCTTGGTGTTGGAGTTAATTTTCAAGAAAGCAATAAGTGATGAAGTAGTTGCAGTTCTGAAGAGCACCCTGCCAGCAGCACTGACATAGGCTCTGAAGATTGTGGAAGATGAAAGAGAAAGGTGCCTAAGGGCCGAGAACAGGAACACGATTGAAAACGAGTTTGAAAGTGATGACTTCGACTTTGATGAGAAATGCGGATGTGACTACAAGTCCTTCCGAAACTGTGATCCGTCGAATTTTGACGGCAAGAAAGTTGCTATTGTCGCGTACTGCTGGATTAACCACATGACTGCAGTCATCAAGATAAGTGAATGCCATGCTAACCAGGTGGTAAGGTTTGTCGCGCATTCTTTTTCCTTCGAGGCACCGAGCTAGTGGGAGAATATAAAGAAAGCTAAATCCAAAAGGGATGTCGATAGGATGAAGTGGGACGATCTGAAAGCGATAATCATCCAAAAGTTTTGTCCCCAAAATGAGATTGACAAGATGGAGGAATCTTTCGTGGAACTCAAGGCCGGTAGCATGACGCACCGACAATTCACCTCTAAGTTTAACGAACTAACTCAGTTAGTCCCTCACTTGGTGAATACGAAAGAGAGGAGGATCAAATGTTACATTCAGAAACTACCCCCGAGGGTTCGTACGATCATCAACGCCAACACACCTGGATATTTTGACTCCGTTGTGGCAATTAGTGGGAAGGTTTTTGATTATGTGGCTGCTGAGGGCACAACACCCGCTGAAACTCAAAAGAAATGGTCTACTACCACTAAGCGTCCGGGCGGGACTAGTCTGCATCAAGGAACAAGAAGCCAAGAGTTGAGGAGAACGTGGAATGTGGGAAATGTGGTAAGAAGCACCCTGGGGAGTGCAGGCATGGACTAAACCTATGCTACCAATGTGGCAAGACAGGCCACTACTCATGTGACTATACCAATGCCCCAAACTCCGGAAACTATAGGAAATGCCACAACTGTGGTGAAATGGGGCACCTCTCCAAGGATTGTTGTAAGCCTAAGGCCGCAAACACTGACAAGACAAAGGAAGTTGAGAGAGGGAGGGCAAGGACCAGAGCTTATGCCCTGACACAGGAGGAAGCAAGGGGAGATCCCAACGTGGTGTCAGGTACGTTTATCCTTGACCACGCCTTTGTTTATGTTCTGTTTGATTCTGGTGCTAGTAAAAGTTTCATATCCTCTGCGTTCTGTAAAATATTGAAATACAAAACCTCTGTAATTGAATGGGCCTTTAGTATAGAAACTGTTGTGGGAAGATCCACTAAAGTAGTAGAACTGGTATACGACCTTTACCATAAAGATAGAGGGCCATAGATTTCATGTTAGATTATTTGTTATAGCCTTGGGAGGATTCAATGTAGTGTTGGGGATGATTGGGTAGCTGTCAATGAAGCTCGTATTGTATGCAAACGGAAAGTGATTCAGCTCAACGCTCCAGATGGCAGTGAGGTCGTGATTTACGGGGATCGTGATATTCCACTAACGAATGTAATCTCAACGATAAAAGCGGAAAGGTATATGAGGCGCGGATGTGAGGCCTACCTGGCCTATGTGAGTGAGAAAGATGTGAAAGTGAAGGAGTTAAAGGATGTACCCGTGGTGTGCCATTATCCGGAGGAATAGCGTGGATTGCCTCCTGATCGAGAAACGGAATTTCAAATTGACTTGATGCCAAGTGTCCAGCACGTCGCCAAAGCGCCTTACCGACTAGCGCCACTTGAGATGAAAGAGTTGATGGCCCAACTAGAAGAACTAATGGAGAAAGGATTTATCAGACCGAGCATTTCATCTTGGGGTGCTCCGGTGCTGTTTGTGAAGAAAAAGGACGGTGCCATGAGAATGTGCATCGATTACCGAGAATTGAATAAAAGGACCGTAAAGAACAAGTACCCGCTGCCCAGAATCGATGATCTGTTTGACCAACTGCAAGGTGCAAAATGGTTTTCTAAGATCGACCTGCGTTCGGGTTACCATCAATTGAAAGTAAGAGAGGAGGACATATCCAAGACCGCATTCCGCACGCGGTATGGACACTACGACTTTCGTGTAATGTCCTTTGGATTAACAAATGCCCCCGCGGCATTCATGGATATGATGAACATAGTGTATCGACTGATGCTAGACCGATTGGTAATAGTCTTTATCGATGACATACTCGTCTACTCTAAAAGTGAAGGTGATCACGCCATCTACGGGAAGTTCTGGACACACTGAAAGAGAAAAGTTGTATGGTAAGTTTTCAAAATGCGCGTTTTGGCTAAAGGAGGTTCAGTTCCTTGGTCATGTGATTAACATGGACGGCATCATGGTGGACCCAGCAAAGATCGATGCAATGTGGAATTGGGAAACCCCAAGGACACCAATGGACGTACAAAGTTTTCTAGGGTTGGTAGGCTACTACCGGAGGTTTATCCAGGACTTTTCAAAAATAGCCTCGCCTTTAACCAAGTTGACCCGCAAGGAAGTAAAGTACGAATGGGGCCAGGCCTAAACCGATGTCTTTGAGGAATTATAGAAGAAGTTGACCCAAACACCAGTATTAACCCTACTAGATGGAAACGAAGACCTAGTGGCGTATTCCCACGCTTCATGTCAAGGGTTGGGCTGCCTGCTAATGCAACGAGGGAAAGTGATCGCGTATGCATCACGGGAGTTAAAGACTCACGAGGTCAACTAGCCGACTCATGATCTTGAGCTAGCGGCGATTGTATTTGCCTTAAAGATTTGGAGCTAGCGACTACCCCTTAGGCCCTTATCCAGTCCCGATTACCAATCCAAAAACCATAGTTGGGTCTGGGTTTAGACCTAGTTCGGGTTCAGTCCCGATTACCAATTCAAAAACTCATGATCTTGAGCTAGCGACTCACAATTTTGGTCGAACCTTGATTCAACCTTAATCGGTTGATGCCATCCTGATTATCACAGCCGGTTACCCCTTAGGCCCTTATCCAGTCTCGATTACCAATCCAAAAACCATAGTTGGGTCTGGGTTTAGACCTAGTTCGGGTTCGGTCCCGATTACCAATCCAAAAACTCATGATCTTGAGCTAGCGACTCACAATTTTGGTCGAACCTTGATTCAACCTTAATCGGTTGATGCCATCCTGATTATCACAGCCGGTTACCCCTTAGGCCCTTATCCAGTCCCGATTACCAATCCAAAAACCATAGTTGGGTCTGGGTTTAGACCTAGTTCGGGTTCGGTGATTCGGGTTACAAGTTGTTCAAGTTCAAGTGACACTTATTCGGATTCGGGTTTCGGTTAAAAAAACCTACCCCTAGATTAGACACTCACATATTTTTCTTTACAAGTTTATCTGATGGTGGAATAGGTGAAAAGATGCCTTCAAACATAAGAAGTTTTTAGGTAAATGAAAATGTATAAGAAAATTTAGAAAAAAAGTTTATATGTAAAAATTGCATTTAAAAGGTTTGTTATCATAAAAAAAAAAACAAATATAGCGGGTTAACCCGATCTTACTCAACCATTTTGATCCAAACCATTTGATCCTATAACAAAATCATGTATAATTAAAAGTTCACAATTAACAATTTCTTAAATCTTAATCTCAAAATAACACATTCAAAATCAGAAAATAGCAAAAAGAAAAAAAAACAATAGAGAAAAACTAGTGTAATTTGAGTATTTGACCAAATAGAAAAACTTAAAATCACAAATACATAACATTATAAATTATATAAATTATAACATAAGAGCAACACGGTTGTGGATCCAAGAATATTATTTTTACCAAGGCTTTAATTTTTTTGGCACTGGGTCGGGCCACCAAATTTTTTTCTCATACTGAGTTGGGTCACCGAAATATTTTTGGTGTTTTTGTGTAGATGTAGAAAATTTTTATTTGGGTCCTGACCTCGTATGAGTTTTTAAAATGTTTGAAATTTTCTTTTTTGAAATTGGTTCCTGCAACGGTAAAAGCTTTGTTTGGAAAAAATTAAAGTTCATACATTTTAACTAATTATTAAATACTAACTTAACCACAATTAGTTGTTAGCTCGGCCGGTTGCATCATATGCACAATTAGTTAAATACAATTTTAACTATTTAACTTAAACTTTAGCCTAAAGTTCAAAGAAATAAAGAGATTAAAGCAATCGAGCAAACTAAAAAAAGAGAGCAAAATTAAATTGGGCTGGGACATTATCATATGTGGGCTTTTAAATGTGATTAAAATTACAGAAAGAAATTCTTGCTTTCACTGAGAATATTTGTGGCACATTCATCAATGATAGAACCGTGGCCCAAAGTTGATCTATATATTGATGATAGGGACAAAAGGCCCAAAAAGGTCTCATAAATAATCTAGGTTAGGGTTAGGCCTTTTTAGTTTTTTTAGTACACCAAATAACCAATTGAAAATGAAGCTCACCGGCCATACTGCGAAGGTTTATGGCAACTAGAGGTTTATCTCAACATCAGAGATGCGAGGCGAAAAAAAGCGATGGATGATGACATCTGTATAAACAAATGTACCCAGTATAATCTCACTTGTTGCAAAAGAGGATGATATATGTATGTGTATATATATATATGGAAGCTTCCACTAATAAGTGGTTTTTCGCTAAGAAACGCTAAGAAGTGGGTCAAACGAACTCTGATTGAGCTCATTATAGCGGCGTTGGAACCGTCTCATCGAACCCTAACCCGGACCCAAAAACCTAAACTCCCCTCCACCCGCACCCCCAAAAACCTAAACCCCCCTCCAACCCCACCCCAAAAAGCCTAAAACCACCACCCCACCTCCCAAAAACCTAAACCCCCCACCGCCCCCCTCAAAAAAAAAAACCTAAACCCCCCACCCCCCCTCCCCCCAAAATTACCTAAACTCACCCTCAAAAACCTAAACCTCCCAACTGCACCCCAAAAAAAAACTAAACCATAAAAGCTATTTGCTTGTTTGATGTTTATGTGTTGTTTTACATTATTGTGTTGTTTAGTTATTTTTGTGTTTCTTTATATTATTCGATCCCAAAATGTGTTGTTTTTATTATTGTGTTGTTTTACCATATAAATATAATGTCTTCTAGATAGAATGTGTTGTTATTGGAGTCATCACAGTTTTATGGTAAAACAACACAACTTCACATGATGTCCTTTTAAAAAAAATAGCAATATTATATTCAAACTAAAGAAAAAAATGACTAATTTGATTGTGTTATTTTTTTAAAAAAATAATGTCGTATAAAAAGTTATGTACGTTTAAAAAAACGGAGGAATTTGAAAAAGTCAACAATTGTGGGTTTACCAGAAATACCCTCCACCCTTTTTTTCCCATGTAAATAACTTTTTTATACAATATTATTTTTTTTTAAGTTACACCATAAAAAAAGCGACATGTGTCATGATTTTATTACGTCATCCTTCTTAAGGCAAAATGGTTTTTTTCTTTGAACCAATATATATATAGGGAAGAAATATTTTGAAAACCTACTTCAGTTGTAAAAACATTAAAAACTTCTTAAAAAACGTGTTTTTACATGTTTTTTTTTTTAAATTAGAAATTATTCTAATCAATTTTTATAAGATTTTCGTCAAAAAATACAAAAAAAGCCGAGCGATTTTTTTTTTAAATTGACAAAAATACCCGTTTTTTGTATAAAAAAATCGTGTTACATACGTAAAACAACTGGGCAGAATTTAAAAAAAATTATAAAAACATCTGGTCGGTGCTTTTTTGATTTTTTTTATAAAAAGTTTTGAAATTACATATAAAAGCTTTTTCAAAAAAAAACCTTGTAAAAATCCGTTTTTTGAAGAGTTTTTTATGTTTTTACAACTTGGAGGGGTTTTCATCATATATTCTTTTAACAATTAAAAAAATAATTTATAAATTATGTGATTGTTTGATAGTGGTTATTACGGTTATCACATAAAAAGTTGATTATTATTTGAACCCTTCCCTATATATATATATATATATATATATATATATATAGGGAAGGGTTCAAATAATAGTCAACTTTTTATGTGATAACCACTATCAAACAATCACATAATTTA
Organism: Smallanthus sonchifolius; assembly: GCA_023525975.1. Classification (NCBI taxonomy): domain Eukaryota; kingdom Viridiplantae; phylum Streptophyta; class Magnoliopsida; order Asterales; family Asteraceae; genus Smallanthus; species Smallanthus sonchifolius. Next base: position 17,747,040 of record CM042020.1, read on the forward strand.
TAAATTATTTTTTTTAATTGTTAAAAGAATATTTAAGTATCGTAAACTTATATCTTGAACATTAATACGGAAATTATGAGTCTTACATATACGTATCAAATAGTGTTACATATACGTGACACATAGTGTTTACGTATATGTAATACTAACATAATGATAATTGTTACATATACGTAACACTATGTTTGAGAGTGTTTTTCATGGTTATCACATAAATATTGGATATCATTTGAACCTCACCCTATATATGTGCGTGCGTGCGCGCGCACGCGCGTGTGTGTGTGTGTGAAAAGGTTTAAACACAAAGGGTCCTTAACCTACAAAATGTAAGAAGGATTTTGGACCCTTGATTAAGCAAATTAAAGGTTAAGATTAAGAAGTGACACGTCAACAATGTTTTATGCGTGAAACAGTTTGAAGGGATAAAATTAAAATAGCCTATCATTGTTGATTTTTTTCAAATTTTCCCATTTTTTAAGCGTGTATATCGTTTTTATATGACAATATTTAAAAAAAAATTACACCACAAAATTAAGCATTTTATTCTCTTTAATTTGTTAATTTTGCTATACTTTTTAAAAAGTGTCAATGTATTGTTCGTATAATGTGTGCAACTATGAGCATAGGTAGCATCATTATCATATACATTGCGTAACTATTTATATAGATTGCATAATTATTTATATAAGTTGCGTAATTATTGTGTGTAAATAGTTATATATGATGCGTAATTTGTACGTGATTATTTAACTTTGTGCTAATTATGGCGCGGTAGAACTTACACTTCCTCCAAAAACACGTGTCGCGTAGTGATGATTTTATACGCCTTATAGGTGAAGGACTCTTTGTACGTTAATTCTCCCCTGTATATAAAAGGCATATCAAATATAAATTCCAAATTTCCTAAAAAGTGTAGCAAAAGATTTCGGCTTTTGATTAAATCAATTTAATGATTACGATTTATATAGTACCATTTTGTAATTAGTTAATTTTTAAACTTAAATAACATTTATATACTTTATTATTATTTTTTAAAATTATACATCAAAATAAAGATTTTATTCTTTTTTATGAGTATAATTTTGATATATTCTTTTTTTATAAACAACATTTTTAAAATGTGTAATGAATCGTGCGATATAACTGTGCGGTTATACAATATACATGGTACAGTTATCTTACTTACACGGTGCTACACGGTGCAACGTCTATAGTTATGCGATACACAATTCCTATGCCGCGTATATAGTTTTGCTCCCCATATGATACTTGTGCCATTCATGCATACGCAAATGCATCTTCTTACCATTTCACTAGTGAAGCATCAGAAAAGTAGCATGTTAAAATTTTAGTCACTGCAAATTTTCTTTTCCTAAAATAACAAGTCAATCACATCAAATAGTAACGGCATATGAGTGTGTTACCATTTCACTAGTGAAGCATCAGAAAAGTAGCATGTTAAAATTTTATTTAATTTTAACCGAACACAAACACGAACACATAATCGAACATATTTTTTTTGTTCATGTTCGTTTATTAAGAAAATGGAAATGTTCGTGTTTGTTCATGTTCGTTCGTTAAAAAGCTAAACGAACGTAAACGAACACAAATGAACAAACATAAAACTAAAACAAACGAACAAACATAAACGAACATAAATGAACATTAATTAACACACATAAACAAGTCTAATACTTAATAATTCATCTAAAAACACATGTAAATTAGTGGTTCAAATATACATGATTAATCCAAAAACAAATTAACACAAACAAACGAACATAAATGAAAGTTAATAAACGAACATAAATGAAAGTTAATAAACGAACATAAATGAAAGAAAATAAACGAACGTTCACGAACATAAATGAATGATCGTTCATTTAATTAAACGAACAAAAAGATTTGTTCGTGTTCGTTCGTTTATTAAATGAGCGAACATAAATGAACTTTCCGTCAAACAATTCATGAACGTTCGGTTAATTTACAGACATACTCTCTCTCTCTCTATCTCTCTCTTCTCCCTCCCTCCCCCCCCTCCTCTCTCTCTCTCTCTCTCTCTCTCTCTCTCTCTCTCTCTCTAATTTTCTAAACTCAAATTTATGTAATATTTTAATATCAACATTTATTATTCAACATACCATAATTTATAACTAAAATACTATTTATTCATTTATATTATATGAATTTATTTGTTTTTGCCAATAATATCATGGCATATGTCATGTTAATGGACTTTTCTTTTTTCTGATTTGGTTTTAATATAATATTTAATATTTTATAATTTATAAAATTCTAAATACAATGTTATGATGTGTTTATTTTTATCTACGTTTTAATGTAAGTTTCGCTTGAAACCGAGGGATGCGTCATAACATACAAGTTATCTAATCACTTACGTACAACGTCGTTATGTGTTTTTTTTAACGCTTTATTTTTTTTTAAAACGATTTTGCTTTCTTTTTCTATTTTTTTAACGCTTAACCTTTTTTAACGACTTTTTTACGGTTCCGTTTTTTATAAAGTTTTTGAAGTGTTACTAACAACTTTGCTGCAACATATGGGTTTACGTTAAGTTTTCTTTATTTTACTTAAACTTCAGAATACGTTTATTTAGTTCGTATAATATAATTTCTTTAACGGTTTCGTTTTTCTTATAACTTTATTTTATAAGCTTTCTAGGATGTTCATTTCTTCTGTGGTTTAACGATAAATTTTTTTGGAATATTACTGGCTATTTCGCTGCAACGCGTGACTTTGCGTAAAAGTTTTGCTTTTTTATATAAAGTTCAGAGCACGTTTATTTATTTCGTAAACGATAATTTTTTTAACGGTTACATTTTCCTATGGCTTTATTTTATAAGCTTTCAATCATGTTAATTTCTTCAAGCGATCCGCAGTAACTTCATACGCTTTTTTTTACGTATTTAATTAAGTTAATGTGACCGCCGCATATGGGTTTTTTTTTAGTTTCAACTTTGTTTTTTTATTAACGTTTTTCTTACTGTTACGTATGTGTTTCGGTTTAAATTTAGTTTCTGATATTTTAGTTTATTTTCCACGATTTAAGGCTTTGCAATTTCGTTGCGCATGCGTTTTCGTTTAAGTTTTATTAAAAATCGGTTTGACCCACCCCGGCGCGGAGCGCGGTGTGCTCACTAGTTTTAATACAAACTAGAAGGAGGCCCCGCGCGTTGCGGCGACCTCCAGACGATAATGTTATCATTTACCAACGCGCGTTGCGGCGTGTTACACATTGGAAGAAATTAATGTACTCGAAAGCTTATAAAATAGAACCAAAACCTTTAGGTAAACTCACTCTGTGCGAGAAGAGCGTATAAGATTTATGATTATAAATTAAAACGTCAGATAAAAATAAGCAGCATGAAAGCCCATAAAACCGGCCAAGGGGTGGGGTTGCGGTTTTGAACCCGCGTCGCATGGTTAGGAGTAAACCACTAAAAGGAAAAAAAACAAAAAACATAAAAGAGCCAGCCATAGAATCGAACCGCGGGTGGTATGCGCGCGTTACGGCATCAACGTTGAACCATAAAAAAATTTACGTCAAAACATTAATAAAATTAAGTATGTCGATTCCAAGTGGCGGATGTAGCATATAGCCAGGGATAGCCCGTGCTACCCCTCAACTTTTTACGCGAAGTGCAAAAAAAAGTTTTTTTACGGTTTTATGTATCCGGTTAACTCTGAGCAAAAATTACGTTAGCCCTCAAATTTTTTTAAAAGCTCAACACTTTATAAAAAGTCCAAAATTTTATAGAAATCCCAATAATTTATAAAAAGTCCCCACATTTTATTAAAGGTTTTACGGTATTGGGTTTTAATAAAACATTTGGGTTTTAGCAAGCCCAAAATTTTATTAAAACCCAATACCTCAAAGTTTCAATTCTCAAACCCAACTTACCCAAGCGGCCGGCCAAGAAGAAAGACAGAGAGAGCGGGAACTGTGAGAATGCGAGAGACTGAGACCGACCACTCGACCAGCCGCTCGACCTGAGCTGAGACCACCGCCTGGCGCCGCCTCCGCCAAACCCAATCCTCCGCCTCCACCAGTCTGCCCCTCCGCGGCTCCGTTGTCCGCCTCGCTAGTCGCATGTTACCGTCAAAAAAAAAAATTTACATGAAAGTACGGTAAAAAAAAATTTTGTTTCATTTAATGAAAGTACGGTAAAAAAAAATTTGTTTCATTTACATGAACGTACGGTAAAAAAAAATTCGTTACCCCTGAACTTTTGTTCTAGATCCGCCACTATCGATTCCACACGTGTTACAACTTGCCTTACGCATTGCGGCAAAGTTAAAAAAAAGTACTTGGGCTGTAGAGCCTCTACCCTGGATCGAACCCGGGTGCGGCGACTATGGTAAGGGAATTACCAAATGGGCTAGCACTAAGTATGCTTTAGCGGAAGAAAGCAATTCTATTTATCTAATAAAGAAATCAACTTGTACCAAAAGCAATAAAATTAGTATAATCTCTACAGTACAATAAAATTAGTATAACCTCTACAGTAATTTACACTCACAAACCAACTTTGCTTTTTAATAATATATATAATAGGTTTAAATCCAACAATTGATACTGTACACATTTAAATTATGATGTAAATTGTAGTATTCATTCAACAATTCAAACATAAAATTCAAGTATTTGTAGAAACCACAGCTGAAACCATGGTATCCACACCACATAAATTGTAACCACTGCAAATCTTATAATATCCATCCTCTCCCCAGTCTGGTCCCCATGAGTTCTTGATGATCCAATATGGCTTCTCCTTGAGTCTGCTAGGTGCGTAACCAGCTGACCCGTATCCAACAAGAAGAACACCATGATCCAGACGCTTCTTTGAACAAATATACGGGCATGAAACTTTACCAATATATGTTTGCATCCATGCTGCATTGATTCCAACTGCAACAACGATAGATAAACGGGTGGTTTAAGCTAAAATCATGAATAAAGACTTTATATGAACATATGTATCAATTTGGTATGGCAGTTACTTGCAAGAGGGCCGTGTTTAACCAAGTTGGCAGCAATTTGGTCTTCGTCTGTGCCAATGACACTGAAATTGGATACAGATGCAGCGATTTTGGTCTTGTCAAAGTGGCATGTGCCGTCTTTTCCTGTGTAAGGATAATCTGATTCTTTCTGAACTCCACCGGCTTTGATTATATACTCGAATGCATTGTTCATCAGCCCGCCGTTGCAGCCTGAGTCACATGAATTCTTTTCGGCTGGATCGCACTGCAAAAAGCGCAGAAAGAAACACTCTTAGGACTACACAAGCAGATCAAACATTCTTTTTACCGCCATGCTATCTTTTAAGGGCGGCAATTCCTTACACGACCCGAAGACGAAATGGAAGTAATCAGGTCTTAAGTTGTCATTCTAACTGTTTCATCAACAGGATATGTTTGGGTTGACCTGTTTAACCCCTTTTAATTAAACGCGGCGACCCATTAACCAGTTTAAAATTAGAATAAAAACTAAAAATATTTCTTTATAGTGTCAACCCACGACACTTTTACACTTGTTTAACCCATTTAATACAACCCACCAACTCTTTTATGGCACGTTTAATCCATTTACCACATGATTACATCTCAATTTAACCGCCAACCCATCAACCCGTCTGGCTCGTTTAGATAAATGAGTTACATCAGTCATGTTTGGGTTACACGATTTTAAGTGTGTCCGGGTCGTGTATCCGGGTTAGGGTTGATGTTTCTGACACAAACAAATATATGGGTCGTGTTCAGTTCTATCCGCTAACCCAACAAGATTGACACCAATAGTATCTTTATTACTTGTTACAGTTTTATTCTTATTTATTATCTTCAAACAGACAACTAGAATCATAAAATTCCCATGTATTCTGGCTTCCTGCAATTTCAATAGAAGCACTAACAGAGCAAAGTTCAATATATTTATTAAACTCAGTCTAATTACTTGTCTTAACCAGCGCCAATTTGATTAATAAACACACAAAGAAATAAAAGAGAAGCTACAAACCTCATGATCACAATCCACAAGTTGTTGTTCACTGAGACTAACCAACTCCCCTGTTTGGAGGAAGTGAGATCCTTCCAAAGCTCCAGTAGTACTAAACGACCAACATGATCCACATGAACCCTTAACAACATCATAACATATTAAATAAGATAATTTGATCAATTCTCTACATAAACCACAACAAAATTAATAAAATTTCAAAAGTAACCTTGCTTCAGATTTTAGCATGAATACTTTTATCAATCATACAACATGTTTATGACCAATTAAGACTAATTGATAGAATAATCGATAATCGCAAATTGATTAACCTAAAATTGACTTCGAAACTCATGCGATCATCAAAATTGGAGTCATCGAAGGTTCTGTAACAATTACAAAGAGACTATTAGATACCTGATTTTTAACGGGAGTAACAGCGCCGTGATCGCGCCAGTCAAACTCATCAGGAAGATCGTCAGTCGGCAGAATAGGCGCGTTGTTCGCATCAACGGGAAACGCGAGAGGATTTTTCAAACCGAGGTAGGTTTTGCGGAACTCTGACGGCGTAAGATCGGAGAATTTGGTAACGCCGTGTTCGGCCGTCGGATCCAGCAGCTGGTGGCGCTTAGCACGGCGTAAGTTAGACTTGAAGACTGACAGACGGTAATCGTGCTCCTCTGGAGTCGCGTACGCCTTGCCGAACTTACTTTTGAACAGAGTGAAGTGGTGATCGGCGTTCAATAGATGATCGGCGGAAATCTCTTCCTCCGGAACGACTTGCCGGATCAACGGATCGGCATCGGAAACATCGACGGCAACGGCGACGGCGGAGGAGAATAGAAGGAGAGAGAAGAGGGAGAACCGGTCCATGGTGGAATTGGGGTGAGATACTTTGTTGTGGGGTTTCTGCTCCTCCAGTTATATGGTTTCCAAGATGATCGGTGGACGAGATGAGCCGTTGAGATCTTGACACGTGGTTCTGTGTAACAATATCTTTCCGAAATAAAGGTCTAAGCGTCGTAAACAATAAGACTCTAAACGATAAAAGTATTAACGAGTACATTACTTAACATCTTAATTGTGAAACTAAATATGGGTTGTGTACCTAAATACTAATTAAATTGTATTGTTATTTATTTAGACTATATAAATGTTTTTAAATAAGATTAAACCATTAAAGTTTCAATTCAATTGATGTTATCTTTTATTGAAAATTTACTTGCAAAGTAAGTTAGTGTGACGTTTTATCACATTGTTTGTTATATTACATGCCTCATATATTTCATCACGTTGACTTCTCACATACGACAAACGGCGTAAGGTATCTCAATCATTCATTAAGGGCAATGGGTATAGTTAGTTTCAATTCCTGAAACGACCACGACCCGAGCACGACACGAAAGTAATCAGGTTTTTGTTGGACATTTCAACCCGTTTTAAAAAACGGGTCGTGTTTGGGTTGACCCGTTTAATAAACGGGTCATGTTTGAGTTGACCCGTTAACCCGTTTAAGGAACATGATGTATGTTTGCGTAATTTTACATAATATGATTCTTGAGGATGGCTGTCACAATCTTGGTCTCAAAGGAACATAATGTATGCTTGCGTAATTTTGCATAATATGGTTCTAAAGGACGAAGGAGTAGTAATTTGTCAATACAATCCAAATAAAGTGGAGCCAACGTTTGTAGAACTTGATGAATATGGAAAGCGAACAAACAATCAAGAAATACGCGACCAAGAAATTCATAACCAACTAAAGGCGGATTTGATTGAGCATATTTACGAGCTGTAACATCCCATAATTTCTGGTTCTAATAAATCAGGTTAGTGACCACCCCGATTCATTATAACGTACCATGGGTAACACGGGATTGTTCGTAAAACTCTAGTTATGGAGATTCGAGGAGCCGGGTAGCCGTGTGGTTCGTTATTTGAGACCGAAGTGTACGGAATGGGAAATACGAGGACCTAGATGTCAACCCTGAAAGTATATATATATATATATCATATTTTGAGTAAACCCTATGTCATTTGGCCTAGGCTTGGGGTTACGACTGTCGCAAGGAGGAGGAGAAGACGTTAGCGAAACCAGGGAGCCGACGGCGGTGGTTCACAATGGTTTGGAACACGGGACTTCACACCTAACCAAGGTAAACCCTCGTACATCCTCTTTCTTCGTTTGTGTGCGTTTTTGGTGGAACCCGATTAGGGTTTAGGGGGTGTGGTAACGGCTAGTGACGGGGGGCGAAGGAAATGGTGCAGCAGGTGGTGGTGGTGATCAGGGGTGGAGGTGCGTCGGACAGTGGTGTCATCGACAACAACATGTGGTGATCCTAGGTGGTGGTTACGGGTGATGGTATGTGACGTGTACAGCCGGTGATAGAAGAAACGGAGAGACCCGCAGGGGCAGCGTCAGACGACCGAGAGGAAGAGAGAATGGTGCGTCGAGGAGGAGCAGCGTAGGGATGGCGGTGCTCGGTGACTGTGGTGACGGCCGTAGAGTAGTGGTGCTTCTCAGCTAGAGCCTTGCGAGATGAAGGTGGTGATACATGGTGGTTGGCGGGTTAGCTCGGTGGTAACAACAAACGACGAGTAGCAATGGTGGTGGCCGGAATGCGACGGCGACGGTGTTAACACGGCTTCGGTGGTGCACGGCGGTGAACCCGGATGTCGGTGACGATGGCTGACTGGGACTTTCATTAGAACGTATTACGGAGTAGGGTTTGCATGTGTGTGCATGCATGGGAGGAGAACGGCTCAGATACACGTACAATTTTGGGTCCAGGGTTCTACATGGCCATGCGTACGTACATGCATGAAACGGAAACCGGTTTAAGTATTCGAGTTCTAAGCGGGTTAAGGACGGCCCGATTCGGGTAAACATGTGAAGTTAGGGTTTCGTGGAGAATGACCGACGAGCGTTGCAGGTTTATTATACTATTATGTTATTCGACATATGTTTAGAACGTGTCTGATCATGTGATCATGCGTTTGACAGGTTCGGGCTACGAGCGTGAATAGACGAGTTGCAGAGCCAGGATTCGGACTAAGTAACTGGTGAGTTTCTAATCCCCTCTTTAAATGTTTTAATGTTTTGGGGCTATCGTACATACTTTCAAGACATGTTTTATTACACTAAATGTGTAACGAGCTTTGGGGTTTAACCGATGAGTTTATGAATTTAAGTGTTCAAATATAGGGCTAAGGGACTGTGTGTTGTCCATAGGATGTGTAGGTTAAAGGTGGGTACATGGTCGTGAGTCGTATTGTGACCTAATAGGGGTGAGTCGGGGAACGAGTTTACATGTCGTGCGGGTACGATTAGTAGGTGTTACAGGGTGTGCACGTACATGGTACGTGTTTAGGAAATGAGACATAGTAATCGTATGTGTGCTGCTATAATAGTGGTGTATTGGAGTTATGAGTTAGTCGGGGTGAGTCGGGATATAAGCTAAACGCTTATGAATACGTGTAGGATACATTATCCTAGTGCTATATGTGGGGTGCATGTGCAGTTAATGAGTCGTGTAAATAGAGTATGATGTTATGTGTTTTATACATGTGTTGTGTGTATTGTGTCGTTGTCCTTGTGACACGGCGAGAATTATTATTGTGTCGTTGTCCTTGTGACATGGCGGGTATTCTGTTTGCGTCGTTGTCTTTATGACACGGCAAACGGGATTGTGAAAGATAAAGTCCTTCGGGAAGTCACCAAAGGTGACAATATTCAGCAGGTTACTGATGAGCTCGGGGTGTGATGAACGACCTGACGAGGGTAACCGTGACAAGGGTGCATGCGACGAGGTAGGTGTTTGTGTGCGTTTATATGTGTTTAAATTCCATTCAAGTGTTGAGCTATATTTGTTGTGTGTGAGATGATATTATTGTGATGTGTAGATGATATTAATGAGGCGAGTAGAGTTAGATTGACCGTGGTGTCGGGATTGTGATGTGGTGTTTTCAACTATCGTGTCAGTTGAATTGTGAGAGCCTTGGTCAAGGCTGAGTAAGTCAATGTTTAGGGATTGGTTATGTTAACTAGGTTTTCGAGTTAATACGTATGGTAGTTTAAGAGTTATTGGTGTAGTAAGTTCGATGCATGTTAGTGAGACTTACTGGGTTATAATTATGGGATGAGTCTTGGTGGTGAACTGTTAAGGGATTTCGTAAGATAACAGGGGTTATCTATCTAATAATGAATTATACAACTATTTTTAGTAAGGACCGAGGTGTCCTATGTGGAAATAACTAATTAATGTGGCGATATGGTTTTTATTTCAATTAAACTATTAGAACTCACTCGGCGTAGCTGACTTTGTATGTACGTTAGATTGTTTCGCAGGTGAACATTGTGGTCGACGTATCTTGGCTTGGGAGCGGTGCTACTCGGATTGGTGTGTAGGCATTCACGAGGTAAAGTTCATTAAGGATTATGTGTAACAATAGTGATTAATGTTTCTAGAAAAACTTTCGCTGTATTTTTGAGTATTAAAACGAGTAACTTAAAGAGAATACTCAGTGATAAGAACCAACTGTAGGGTGCCAGGTTTGGGGCGTTCACTAGATTGGTTTGTTTATTTATGTTTATTTTTAATTAATATTAATTTATTTATGTTTATTTTTAATTAATATCAAATTATTTATGTTTATTTCTAATTAATATTAATTAAAAAAATTAATTAATACTCACACAATTCTCACTCATTTGGGTATACCACATATCATGTGAAAGTGGTGTGAGCAACCTACCCAAACGACACATCCACATGAAAGAAATAGTGTCATCACTTGAGTCTTACACACTTGAGTATATCTCAGAACCTAAGTAGTAAAAAATAGGCGAAATTATATATATCCTCCTATTTTAAAACATAGTTACATATATATACTTAACTTAAAATTTAAATTACATATATCTCCTTATTTTAAAGGGGGAATTGCATATGTCCCCTTATTTTAGAACATAATTACACATATACCCAACACAAAACTTAAAATACATATAGCCCCTTATTTATAAATACATTATGACAAAAATAATAATTTAAGTTTACAAGAAAAAAACACACGATTCTTCTGATTCTCGAACCAGCAATACGACCTTCTGATTCAAACCTAACCGGCGATTCAACTGGCGATTGTTTTCTAACCGGAGATTGGCAATTTCGATCCATCGATCCCAGTACATCAGTTGATTCCAGTGATACGACCTTCTGAATCTAACATGTGCGTTTTTTTTCGATTCCAACATCCAAACGGGTTTGTTGATGTCGGTTATCGAGTTTATATTGTTTCGAATGCTTTGCGATTCCACATCTAATATCAAAACTTTGGCGCTTATTATGTACATTTTGCCAATTGTCGAAAAAAAGAGGGTAAAACCGATACAAAAAAAGGCAAAAAAAAAAAAAGAAAAAGAAAGAAGTAAAACCGGAAAAAAGGCAAAAAAATAAGTAAAGAAAAGAAAAAGAGTTAAATACGGTTTTAATCTCCGTGGTTTGACCAAAATAACGATTTTAGTACAAAAATTTAAATTTGACTTTTTTTAGTTCAATAGTTTCATTTTCGTACCATAAAGTCCAGTCATTTAACCCCCATCCAATTTTTCTATTAAGTTGTTATAAAAAGACAAAAATACCTTTGGATTAAAATTGTTACTTTAATAGTTTAATACTCTTATTTCGAACCCTCAACCCTCCCCCTCGTTTGAATTTGAACCCCTTTCCTCAAGAACAGTTTGACTTCTCAAAACTCAAACCACCTAATTTCCTCTCCAATTCCATAAAATATGTAAAGCAAATGGCTTCCATTCTTGTCCTAAATCAATCACGATCTGTTAAGGACGAGAAATTGGTTCTATGATTGATGAATTGTTGCGATCTGTTTATGAATCACGATCTGTTTACGGTGTATGACGATGGTCGGTGATGTCTTGATGGCTGCTGTAGAAAATGAACATTTGGTGATGTATTGATCTGCGGCTGTAGAAAACGACTCATCGGTGGTATCTGATGCAACGAACAGAACCAGTGTAGATTAGTACTATAGCTGATTCGGTGGATGACAACTAGTACCAGAACATGCTATAGAAACCCTCACTATATAAACCCTCCTTCTCTGTTCTTCTCATCACTTCATCTCTCCAGAACTACAAAAGTTTTCTGAAATCTGAAGCTCCAGATTCTTCCGGCAGAAGAGATTCACCGATAACAATGGCGTATTCGAGCTTCGCGCTGTGTTTATGTTCGCATTGATCGTCGGATCTGCTCTAGCGCAGTCACCGACGTCCGCTCCGACGGTTTCTCCGACAGCTACTCCGACGGCCTCACCTCCTTCACCGGTTTCCGCCGTACCGACTGAAGCTCCACTAGCGTCTCCACCAGCACCTCCTACTTCTCTCGCTCCGTCTTCTCCCACCGCTTTGCCACCATCGATCTCGGCGACGCCTACTGATTCCTTTACCGCTTCACCTAACTCTGCTAGCTTGAACGTGACCAGATCTGTCGCCGTGGTTGCGTTGGCCGTTGCTTTTGTTCATAAGAGGTGGTGGCGGAGGTTTAGCCGGAGTTGGTGGCTGCGGTCTGGCCGGAAGTGGCGGCGGCGGTGGCGGTCCGGCCGGAGGTGTTGGTCTGGCATGAGGTGGCCGCTTGGGTGAATGGGGTTGTCTAGATTTTGGGTAGATTGGTTTGGGGAAAATGATAAAGTGGAAGTTTTTATATATTTTTGTGTAGAGGTATTCTCTCCTTTTACTTTTAACTTAACAGAACAATTAGATGAAGGTTAGTGGGTTGGATAAAAATGAGATAAATGGTAAAACTTTTGGAGATAATTCGATGTTTTTAAACTCTTGGAGGTAAATCGATGTTTTTAAACTTTTGGACTGAAATAGTTATTTTTGTCAAATCACATGGACTAAAACCGTAATTAACTTAAAAATGTAAAAAAACTAGTTAAAAGGGTAAATTTAGAAATTTTAAGTTTTAGTAAAAAAAGGGTAAAATAGTCGTTCTATGAATTATTTTTAATAAAATAAATCAAAATGGATATATTTGATATTTTTAGCTTTAAGGAAGGAAATATATGTAATTTATATTTTGGGCTGATATATATGTAATTTATAAAGTTTATAGAGGGATATATGTAATTGTCTCTAAAAAGTATGTCTAAAGCATTTCACCACTAAATAAAAATTTAAAATGTACTCCGGATATTCTTCCTATTTCTAGCTATGGATGAAAGATTATAAAACATACACATGAGCTAATGTGGGATTAGCTCATTTGATAGAGGCTCTTGTCTCTTAGATTAGAGGTCATGAATTCAAACCCAGACATGAAGTAAATTATTTAATGTAATTTAGGTTAGATTATTTGGTTTAATTTAGGACTAGGAGTAGGATATATTTGTCGTAAAAAAAAACAATAATAAAACATACACATGATGATTAATTAACTACTAGATTCTGAGATACAAATTGCCGTTCAAAAAAAAAGATTCTGAGATACAAATGGTACTTCCGGCATGGTGTTTTATGACTAAAATAATCCCTGCAATGATGTAAAATTGTACCTTTGTGTCAAATTTTGAAGCAAAGTACCCACTCAGAATAATGATTTTTGTAAGATCCAAAATAAATCATATATAACTACAGAACAATGCTATTACACTTTAGTAGAAAACAAGAAGGGATGGTGAATAGATTTTTTTAAATTTTTCTTCGTTTAAAACTTAATCAAATATGGATTATCACTTGTTTGAAACTCAAAATTACGAATATGTAATGTATGTAAAAAAGTTTAAGGGATAGAAAGACAACCAAATTTATAAAAGTTTACGGGGATGTTAACTAATCCACTATACGTCATATACCCGATTCTCTAATCGAGTGTTTGCTCCACTAGTCGCCCTCCTTAAAAGGAAGGGATCACTAGTACACCAACGTCTCACTAAAGGTGGTGATCACCTTGTACAACGTCTCACTAGTCAAAGATAGTGATCACCTTCTTCAACTCGCTACATCAGGATAGTGGTCTTTACACTTCTCACTGTATCAAAATAGTGGTCTTTACACTTCTTACTATATCAAGATAGTAAACTCTCCCAAGTATACACTTTGTCAAGATAGTGCATACACTTGCACATCAACACTATATCAAGATAATGTGATCTCCCTTAAATTAACACTATTTCAAGATAGTGTTATCTCTCACAACTCAACACTATATCATTATAATGTTATCACTCACAAATTACAATATTCACTAAACACTATTATTGAAGACCACTCACATACAACACAAGAATAAACTCTAAGTTGTAGCACAACTTTTTTTTTTTGCTCTTGATCTTCTTTCTTCAAATGATGTTAGAATATCAATAGAATTAGAGAGAGAGATATTAGATTTATATTTGAAAATGTTTAAGCAAAAGGAGTGAGTTTGAAAGATGTACAAGACCTCTATTTATAGGCACAAGTCAAGTCAGAAAGGTCACCAAGCCTGCCCAACCATGGTCAGCCGTCCCATTGACCGTCGTCCTAGAGGCAAGCCTTGGACACTCCCTTTTTGACTGTTAGTTTTGCCCGCTCTCACACACAAAAGTCATTTAATGGATTTTTGACATTTGAATGTACTCTTTTTGACCCAAGTTATATCTTGTAACCTCTAGTAGAACATGGATGTATTATCTATGATAAAAACCATTTTCCCCCTTTGTCCTATGGGTTTTTCCCAAATAATAGTTGACTTATCTTTCACAAGATTGTGTTGGAACTCCTCACCAACAAATCTTTTAAAATTTGAATTCAAATTTAAATCCTAATTAAATAATCTGGATTTAGTTACTAGGATTAGTTTTTTATAAACACACTTAATTTTATAAAAACTTTGAAGTGACTTGTAGTTTATAAAATTTGGTTTTAAAAAACTTTATTTTTATAACATGTTTCATTATTTTTTAATTCCTCTCTAATCTCACAGAATGTTCATGTTGATCCTTGCATCTTCATTCATGAGCATACCAAGTTATGTTTATTGAAGATTGAATCTTGATCTTTGACCATAACCATCAAATGCATCTTTGATCATAACCATCACCTTTTTGCATGTAGATTAATGTGGACTTAATCTTCATCACCTTGAACAGGTTAACTTGTTGATCATATCCTTTTGTGATGCATTGACACATTTAATGGATTTTTAATGAACACTTGATAACACATGTTGTTGAATTTCTTTTATTACTTTAATCGCAACTTAGTTGGACCTTGCATGTGAAGATCAAATTCAAGATCAAACCAACACGTTTCTTAGAAGGAGCCGATCGTATTCTTCCGGTGCTTTTTATGATAGTAGGTTACTTAGAACTTAAAGTGACTCTCCTTGTAGTAGCAGTAGTAATGTTTCTCAAAAGTAGTCTTCTTAGCGTCCTTCACGGTAAACCATTCTTTAGCTTTCTTTCTGTTAGTCGGGTTTATTATCTATTATAATTATATATTTATATTTATTATTATTATTATTATTTGTTTTATCATTTATCTTTAAGTTTGTTTGTTAGTCATTGTTTTAACTTTAGTATGAATATTAGGATATTATTGACCTTATCATTAGTTTGTTAGCTTTATCAAAGAGATCTGGTCATCAGTTATTATATACCCAGAAAATATCATTCATCAAATTTAATTTTAAAACTTTTGTGCATCAACAACTCTCCATTTTATTGTATTTTTTATAAAAATTGATATTATTGTAAAAAAATTTTGACCATCTAACCAGTTGATATTCACCTTATTTTGGGATATTTCAAGCAACATATAGAAAAGACTGAAATAGTATTTGTTTGGTAAAGCCATATTTCTATCAAAATTTAAACCAGAGGGAGTTGTTTTTGACTAGTTTTTTTTTTTTTCTGTTTTCTGTTGTTCAGGCGAGCTCTGGCGCTTGAGAGGCCGTCAAGGTCGAAATGGTTTCAAGATGCTACAGTAGATGTTGCACAGAAAATAGAAAAATTAAATTTTGATGTAGTTGATAACCTCTCATCTGAAAGCTCATCTTATTGCTCTAATAAGGTTTTAGACCGATACATTGATGGTGAACAACAATAAGAATGGACTTCTAAACTGGTCAATTCCAACACAAAAACTTATTTTGTCAGCCAAATGGAGCACCAACATCACCAACTGATGGCGGTTTGACTCAGAAACTAAGGGCACATTCTTTTAGAGACCCGAGTCGAGAATCGTAACTCTAATTAGTGTCAAATATGATAATAAAAGTCATGGTAGAAAGATAATACATATTTCACACGTTTCCTTCTTTTAAAATAATCTTTGGTTGAAACGGGTCGGGTGGATTGACCTAGAACACTTTTTGTCTAAATCTTCGACATTTTTAAGTAGTTAACGTATTAAATATGAGTATTTAGAGAATTATGAATTATATCGCTTTCATTATTCAAACCGTACAATACACGAGTTTCTAACGTAGTTATTTAATATTTTCTTGATTCAACCCGTGTAATACACGGGTTTCTAACCTAGTGTAAATCATAAATCAACAAAAATACAACATTTATGGCATTTTATATTTATTTAAAACAGTGCGTGCATATAACTTGCTTTATAAATCATATGAACTTGAGGATTTGAATAAACATATGGAAATTACTTCATTAAAATTAATTACTACACAATATGATAGAAAAACATAGTTTACAAACAACACATAAGAAAAGTAGGAAGGGGCCAAAGTATGTTAGTCAAGACTTCAGGGACCCATTTGGAAAAATATTTAGAACCTGTGAAAATGAAGTACACGCATGAATGGCTATGCAGCAAATGGATTGCACGTAACCTATATGGTTCAAAGCAATTCCTAGACGATTCTTCAAATTGGTTACATATAAGCAATCTTTGTCTTCATTGTAAGAAAAGCAAAAGACATATTTCAAAATTCAAGTCTTTGTTACGTGCGGTAATCAACGATTTAGGATTAGGGTTTCGAAGTTGTTCATAAGAGATTCAAATGTATATCGACCTTCTTTATGCAAACTACATGTATGATTGAGTTGTTTTAGAAATGTAATCATCGTGAGATGTTTTGGTTTGAATTGTGTCTTGAAGCACATTGTGTGGCAAACACCATCGGTTTTATTTTTACACATAACTGCTCATTTGTATAAAAAGATACGATAGAATAGAACTTTCAGTTTATAAGATAAAATAGAAATAGAAAATAGGTCTCATCTTGGGTCGTTTGGGTCGTAAGACCACATAACCACTATTTATGTTGGTGGTTATGGGGTCAGTTTGGTCCAGAATGATGGTCCTTCGGTTATTGTTAAAGGTTAATTAGAACCAGATTATATTATAAATAATAAACTTAATCCAATGGTTCAAAGAAATAACGAATTAGTTAATGACATGAAAAAGTCCAAATCATCAGTTTTCCCTAAAGCAATCGTCAATAGCCATTTATCATCCAAGATCCGGCAGAGCTCCGATCAACACCGATGTTCACCGCATCTTCACCATCGTTTTCTTCTTTACCATTTCACCGACTGGCTGCTTCTCCACATGGCCGTCGTCGTCGCTGCTCCTGGACGTAGATCGACACCGGCTTCTTCGTTGATACCAGATCCGACAACCTCATACAGCATCTTGTCCGGTCCGACCAGTCACTCGGGTTACCGGTCCAGCCGCCTGAACCGCACGAACCGCCTGGTCTGACCACCTTCCGGTTAAAACCACCGAACCGAATCGATGGAAGGTCGTCCGACCGGCAGGTCCGGTCCGGTAGGTCCGGTCCGGTCTTCAAATCATTGTTTTTTTCGTAAATAGTCATTTTAAAAACATAATATTTATTTAAATTGGAATTATTACATGTAGTCATAAATTTTATCTTAATAAACACATTGGTAGGTCAACTACTGGGTAAATAGAGATATGCATGAAAATGACGCGGTCACTCGCTTCGGCCAATAGAAGAGATTTCACGTGAAACTTAAATAAATACTTTTAAAGAGTTTTAATTCCAAATCATGCTGCACCTCATCCTTTATGCTGTGTTTTCGAGTTTCATTTAAAGAAGAGAAATTATTTGGAAAGAAGTAGAAAAAATTGGTGTTTCAGAGTTTTTTTTATAAAAAGAAAGAAAAAGAAGAGAAGAGAAAGGGAAGGGTTTTAAGACTAAAATCCATACTTCTAAATTGGAAAGGAACAGAGAAAATGAAAAGGAAGAGAAGAGAAGAGAAAAGAAAAGAAAGGGAGGGATTCCCTTCTTTTCTTTCCTTAAATTAACTTGGTAACAAAGCGTTAGAGCATCCGGTATACACACTTGATCTCTTCAAGTGATTCTCAAACTTAACATTATCACTTGAAGAGGGGGTGGTGTTCTCCCATTATCACTTGGATTACACCCAATCACCCAATGCCACCTCACCACCCACTCCCTCATCACTTGTTCTTCTCCTGTGATTTTTTTCACACCATTTGATAACACCAACTATGACACCACAAGAGGGTGGTGTACCTATAAAATCACGGGTTAAATCACGGCATGTATACCGGATGATCTTAGTGCACAAGTGACATGGATATGAGGCATAGTTTATCATTCCTAATATTTTTTTCTACTATAAACAATTGATAAAATGAATCAATTAATGTCAAAAAAGTAAGTATAATCATTATATGATCTTTTCCTTAAAAGTATGAATGGCGACACCAAAAGGCTTGTAGCCTAATGGTATCAACTGAAATCACTAATCAAAGGGCTCGTAACCCAATAGTATCAAGGTGTTGATGGAATTCCTTCTCAAGTGACGAGAGTTCAAGTCCTATTGTAGGCAAAATAGTGTAATTTAGGAGTAGATTAGTTGGTATGTGAGTTTAATGTTAAAATAAAAAATTTTAAATTGCGAAATTTAGTGAAAACCACCAAAATCAAAATAGAGGCTCTGATTGATAGAATTCGGGTTTAAGAGTCGGGAAAACGCCTATAACTGTTTATCATAACATCCGGCCTATTATGAAATTTTTGTACATATTTTACAGACCGATAACTTCAAATGGATCAAAATTCAAAACTCATGCACATTTTAACTTCAACCTTTTTTATTCTAGTTGCTTTTATCCTTTGATACAAGTATCAATAACTCATGTGACCCTCAGTATCAATGGTGCCGTATGAAGGCACCATAAATTAAAACAAGCCGTCACTATAAATTTTCCGGTAGTCTATTGGCCGGAATTCATGGTTGGTCGTTGCTGACTGTGTGTCCACACAAAAGAGTAATTTAATTTAGGGTTATTTGGCATTTGGTGTTTCGGTGGAGCATTAGAATAAAGATTAAAAAATAGCAAATAAATTATAAAACATATATTTTTGAATTTTCATATACCGAAAAATCTGAATTTTTTAAAAACAATATCCAAATCCAAATCCGAATATAAATATGAATATAATTATTATATATCTTATTTAAAATGTAATCCTTTAGGAACAATAGTTTAATGTGGCTGAGCCACCGTGCCACATAGCATATAGTGATTGGTTAAAATTTCTTTTGGAATTCCGTCCGCTTTCAAAACTAAGGCACTGTCTTGTTGGAAAGGTTGAGGCGTTGGCCTCCTCTTCCCATAGAACGGGGTTTGAATCCTTGGACTCCCCCTACACCCCCCTTACTTTTTTGACACTTTTCTTTTTCAGTTCATTTAGTATTTTTTTAATAGTTTGCGTTTAATTAAGATCGAGTTTGATTTTGTTTATTTTTTCTTTTTTATGTTTTAGGTTTTTCGAGCACGCGTTTTAATATTTTTTGCCTTAGGTTTCTCTCACACGCGTTTTTATATTTGGGATTAATTTTAGTTTAGAGTAAATTACTATTTGAGTCCCTTAGGTTTGTCAGTTTTAACTATCTGAGTCCCTCATCTTTTTTTTTATCGTTTTGTGGCCTAACTTTTGTTTTTCATAACCATTTGATTCCAGATGACTAACTCTGTTAGATTTTTTATTAATTTTTTTCTATAAAGACTAATATACCCCTGGTAAGCAAATAGTAAAAAGTAAAAACCCTATAACTTAACCCTATCTGATGTCTCTCTACAAAACCTTGAAACCATCAACACCACCACACCAACTTAATCTTCTTCTTCAACCCAGATCACTGGCTCCATCTCCGGCGAGCACCTCCTTCTCAAGACTTTTGTTCTACGGCGAGCACCAACCTCTCACGACTCCTCTTTCTTTTTAATGATCTCTCTCTTCTCAAATCTCTCTCCTAAACACCCAAAGATCTGGTGGTGTGGAACAGATCTGGAGAAGAACTCCAGTGGTGTTATCAAGCAAATCACCACCACCACTACTTTCTCTTCAGTTAAAATCAAAATGTGGATGTCGGTTCAACCTTGACTCCTCTTCAGTTTCAGTGACCCACACACATATATACCTTCACCTCATATCTTCAAATCGATTCAACAGAAATCAAAAACAAATTAAAAATTGAAATCGAAACAAGAATTCGTCATCATTTTCGCGAGTGAAAGGTACATCAAAGCAATTTCTAATCTTGAATTTGTATCCGATCTCAATTTAGAAACTGTTGGTAGGGATGAAGTGAATGTTTGAAGATGTATTATCGTTTTATATTCATGTTTTGTTGCTTAATTTACTGTTTTTGATCGATTGAGTTCTCGTGAATGTGTGTAATTTGGGATATTCGTTCTCCTGGATCCGAATTTCGTAATTAGGGTTTCGCTTGCTGTTATGATCATGCTTTAGGTGAACCACCTTTGCTATCAACGTCAAAGACCAATTCTAAAAGATAGAAAATTTCGAAATCACAGAGTTGTTTACGGGGGGTTTTAGAGAGAGAAACAAGTTTTTTTAGAGAGAGAAAGTGGAGGAGGTTAGGTTATGATAATGGGTCCCTCTTTTTTAGAGAGAGAAATTGGGGGTGGTGTTGGTGGTGGTGGTGATAGCGATAGGAGGGTAAAATAGTTTTTTAACCATTTGAGTCCCCTGGGGTATTTTAGTATTTTCAGAAAAGATTTAATAGAAAATCTAACAGAGTTAGTCATCTGGACTCAAATGTTTATAAAAAACAAAAGTCAGGCCGCAAAGCGATGAAAAAAAAGACCAGGAACTCAAATAGTTAAAACTGCAAACCTCAAAAACTCAAATAGTAATTTACTCTTTAGTTTAATTAATTTTAGACCAAATTTTCGTGTACGCATATTTTAATCAGTTCTAGAATACATTTTCTTTTTAGGGTTTTAGGAATTATTATTTTGGTTATGTTAGATTCTTAGGAATTATTATGTATTTATAGTGGGGACGGTTCCACTAATAAATGATTTTTCATTAAAAAATTCTAAGAAGTGGGTTAAACGAACTCCGATTGAGCTCATTCCAGCGGCGTTGGAACCGTCTTATCGAACCCTAACCCGGACCTAAAAACCTAAATCCCCCTTCACCCGCACCCCCAAAAACCTAAATCCCCCTCTAAGCCTACCTCGAAAAGCCTAAAACCATCACCCCACCCCGAAAAGCCTAAAACCACCACCCCACCCCCTAAAACCTAAACCCCCCCCCCCACCTCACCCCCCCTAAAAACCTAAACCCACCCCCAAAAATCTAAACCCTCCACCCTCACCCAAAAAAAAATCTAAACCATAAAATTTAAACCCTAAAAGCTAAATCATAAGGCTAAAACCATAAAATTCAAACGTAAAATCTAAATCTTAAAAGCTAAACCACAAAAGCTAAGATGGGCGACGATACGGTTCCAAGGCCGCTGAAATTAGCTCAATCGGAGTTCGTTTGATATCGTTTCTTAATGTTTTTATCATTTCTTATATTTATTAGTGAAAAAATAATTTTTATTTGATACTTGCCGTATATAGTAAACCCCTGTGATTAAATATTCTAAGGACATTCATCATCAAAGCGTGAATCATGATGAAACTTATTTAATCATTTTTAAGCCTTGGTGTTCGATTGTTTGTAGAGTAAGTTATTCGTCGTTATCCAAGCTTATAATATTTCGTTTATAACAAGTTGTCATTTTTATTTTTATGTTTTATAATGATATAATTTCATTAAATATTCGATTGTTTGGGGTCAAACAAAATTTAATAATTCTTTTAATTTTAATAAAAAAGAATAAAATACAATTAATTAATGTTTATTTATATAAAAAAACTTATAGCATAACTTTTCCTACTTGTAATGTACTATTTATTAAAAAAAAAAGGTAAAGGTTGGTTTTAATATCGGTTCATTTGGCTAAATTTGTTACTTATACACATATGATTATAGAGGTGGGTTCTAGACAGAACTAAGATTTTTACAAAAACTAAGGAAACTAATCTTATCCTTAGATTAATATTGATCAATGGTTGAAAATTAATGTGACAATTTGGTAAATAATTTAAATGGCTCATTCTCCGTTTACATTATTAAGGGTAAAAAGGACTTTTTGGTATATATGATAATTTAATATTTGTAACTGAAAAGTTGTTTATTAGACGATAGAAAGAGAATGATTTAATTATTTAGTGTAATTTATTAAATTAGATTTTGTTTTACTTAAATATTTAACCTATATATGTGTAGGAATTTTACACATGTGTATGAATTTTAAATATATGAAGGAATTTTAAATCATTTTAAGAATTTAACATCTACGTAGAAATTTCACATTTGTGTAGAAATTTCCCTTGTGTGTCGGAATTTCACATATATATAAAATTTCAAGACTATGTAAGAATTTCATAAGTATGTATGAATTTTGCACCTAATTAGGAATTTCACACATGTGTAGAAATTTTACATTTGTGTAGTAATTTCACATATGTGTAGGAATTTTACATTTATGTAGTTACTATGTTTTTGTGCAGGAACGCGAAATTGACTATATGAATTATATTATTAAAAAATATATTTTGATAGTCATATGTATATTTTCGGCTACAATCGTATGAATTTTTTTTTTACATTTTTGAAGGTACTATGTTTAAAAAAAATATGTTTACATCAATGTATAAATTTCACGTATGTATACAAATTTTAAATCTATTTGGTAACAATTCAAAAATTAAAAAAAGTAACCCATAGCTAAAATTACGGAATCACTAAATTAAGAACAATTAATTAATTATAACAAATTACTATAATATCCTTCTAATAAAGTAAAAAAGAAAATGGAATGAAAAATTATGATTGATTGAAACTAGTTTCCTCAGTTATCGTAATTTTTATTAGTTCTGAAATGAACCTCCCACTATATAACTGAACTATAAAAACCGGTTGTCAACAAAAATCATAAGCATTAGTTTCTCATTTAGTTCGCTTATTTTAGTTATAATTTGTTATTCAGTCTTTCTGCTCACTCTTAGTGGCCACCAACATCTCTTGAAAATATTAAACAACTTAATTTGCAACCGCTAGCATACATATAAAAAACCTAGCCAATAAATATATATTACTACCCCTTTAAAAATAGTCTATGTTAAGCTTCTCTTTTTATTTTTAGAAATAACTAGTTGTTTTCACCCACGACACAGTTGTTTTTATTAGTTGTTTTCACCCGCGCCACAATTGTAAAAATAACTAGTTGTTTTTATTCTACCACGTGGCACAATTGAAAAATATTTAAAAGGCACTGACTACCAAAATCATTTGGTGTGTTTAGGTAGGGTGGAGACAGGAGAGTTTCGATATTGCATCAATTGAGAAATAGGCAAAAGGCACTAACCATGTCCACCAAAATGAATTCTTAATCTAACTTCCCAAAAGTAAATACTAAAATATGAAAAGCAAGCATAACGACCTATCATTATATAGGTATTACTAGTTGTTTTCACCCGCGTTTCGCGGCTGAAGTTTGGTCATTTTTCCTGAACGTCACACATCAGGAGTTTGGTCGTTATCGGTTCGGCTCGTCGAAAACCATAAAAGCGAATACCGATACCGGTTCCGATAATACCAATACTGGTCACGGTACTGCAATGGTAACGACACTCGCTATAGCATACGATCCCAAAAAATACTTGATTTTGAATACAACTCCGTGTTAAAAAATTATATCGGAATGTTGACAAAAAAACTAAATATAGTCGCGCACGCCGTTTTTAAATGGAAATTGACAAATGAAAGTTATCACGGGAAAACGAAATTAGTAGAAAAGTAAACGGGTTAATAAAAGATATTATATATAGTATGAGGGGTGAAAATGAAAATAAAAAAATTTTCAAAATACAAAGCGGCACCATCTTAATGGAACTATCAAAATCAATTGGTGTGTGGGGAGAGTTTTGATCCTGCAACGTTTGAAAAAAAGACAATATCATTATGAAACACCCTACTAATTTCTTATTTTATCAGAGTTTTATATTGCGAAAAACAGTCTCTGATTAATAAAACCTTGCCATAATGGCTAAGATAACTTTTTTATTTATAATAATATTGTTTTACAAAAGGATAATATAATTACATTATCATATATAGGGACTTTCCAACCTCGATAGCTCTGTCCACAGGAAGCTTCATTCCACGTGCTTATCTCCTGCAGTGTTTAGAAAACGTTTTTGAATTAGCTTACTCTAAGTAAGTACACTGCATCTTTTCATTTCGTTATGAACCCTTTAGGTTCTTATTATTCACGTTGTCTCGGGCTCTCGGTACCCCGTGACCATATTCGGACGTACCTCCGATCACGGTATTTATGTATTTTATGGGTGTGCTAACCCCTCACAACCATCTTAGGCCGTACCTCCGGTCCGAGTATTGGCAAGGTTCTAATACTCGTCAGTATAGACCCCTCGCATTTGTCACGAATACTCATTCATTCCTCAGCCCCGTAGGCTTGGAATCTTTTACTATTTCAGCCCCGTAGGCCTAGAGTTTCCTTTTTAGTTATCTTCTTTATTATTTATTGAGATCCACCTTACAGGCCGGGTATCTCATTTCATTTGGGACCTTGAGTATCTTAGACTCACAGCCTCCCAAATGTATCAAGCATTTATTTTCATTTCACGTATATGCTTGATTTACTTCCCTAACCAGTCATCACCTTAAAACTTCGTAACGGTTTCTCCACGATGTATTAAAATGGTTTATATATAGGAAGTACCAGCGGCGTATCCACCACCCCTTTAACACTTCGTGAGTACTCCATTATTTAATTTTAGGATTTAGACTCGTTCCATCATATTCATTCATGTTTACACGTATCATCGTGCATTCACGTATTCATCATGCATTTCACATATTCATGCTCATCATGTACTTCATGTACTCATATTCATCATGCATGATATACTTTCACCATATATTCATATTCATCGTATAGTGTAAACTAGGGTGATTATCCTTCCAGAGTAGTACTTCCAACAGAGATGTTCCCAGGAAAGAGTAACGGGTCTAGGAGAGATTTATACACCACTATTTCCTTAGACATAACATTCAGTTTGTCAGATAACTACATACCGGTTGGATGTTCTCCCGTACGTTTACTATATTTCATCATTATTTATTAGTCTATACCCCTAAACATTCATAATGGTTTCACCACGTTGTATCAAGAAGTTTATATATAGGAAGTACCAGTGGCGTATCCACCACCCCTTGGATACGTCGTGATTACTTCATTATTTCCGTTTCGTGTTTAGACTAATCCGTCATTACCCCGTACCCTCGTCATATCACATAACTCATATAATTTAAGCACGTATTTCACATAATCGTGTCTAGGGTACGGGTCCAGTGTACTTACATTATCCTCGGGTAGTTTCTAAGTTCGTTTCTTATCAAAACGTCTCTCCGTTCCTCGCTCGTAACTTCAACGTTCCGCACTCGTAACCACCACGCTCCTAACCGCCGTGCTATACTTGCCTCGGTTTGCGTGGGTGAAAGTGGTGATAGTGGAATTGTTGTTGTTATTGTTTCCCTTTTGAACTATAAGGACCATTTACTTATAGGGCCTCGGTGGCCTCGGTGGCGGACCGCTAAGCAAGGGGGTAGCGGTTCTCTACCGCCCTTTGCTAGGTGTCTGGCGTACTCCGCACGTTGCGGACCGTCACGCTCTGGGTAGCGGTCCGCTACCCAATTCCTTTCAGCGAGTCAGCTTACACGTGTCACTTGCTCGTTGTCCGAGCCCAATTGCGGCTGGCGAACCGTTACCCGCCTGGTGGCCGTTCGCCATAGGGCTGAGTCATCACCCACGTCACTGCCATGTGGCATTCTCTGTATGATTGCGTTTTCCACACGTAGCGGATCATTAGGGTTTTAATAGCGGTCCGTTACCGCCTCCTTTTTCCTATTTTTGTATTTTTAAGCCCTTAAACTTTGGGTTAATTACACATTAGCCCCTGGACTTTTATTTCCTTGAAATTTGGGGTGTTACAACTCTCCCCCCTTAATTTAGGTTTCGTCCTCGAAACCTGTTAATCCTTAAAGAGTTGAGGATAACTCTTTCTTATTTCTTCTTCACTTTCCAAGGTCATCTCTGACCCTTTTATGTGCCTCCATTGCACTAACACTTGTCTAATCGTTTTGTGGCGTAACTGTTTCTCTTTTGTGTCCAGAATCTTGATAGGTTCTTCAACATAAGTTAACTTATCATCAACTTCTATTTCTTCCAGTGGAACGTGTGTAGTTTCATCCGCCAAACATTTCCTTAAATAAGATACATGGAAGGTGTTCAATTCTTCAGGTAATTCTAACTGATAAGCTACCTTTCTGACTCTTTTGGTGATTTTGAAAGGACCAATGAATCGTGGACTCAACTTTCCACGTTTATTGAATCGGATTAGACCTTTCCAAGGAGATACCTTTAACAAGACGTAATCTCCCTCTTGGAATTCTATTGGTCTGTCTCTTATCTGCGTATGACTTCTGTCTATCTTGTGCCGCTTTCAAACGAGCCTTGATTAAGTCAAGATTTTCTGACGTGGCTTGAACTATTTCTTTGCTGCCCAATTCTTTCTGCCCAATTTCTCCCCAACATACAGGAGTCCTACATCTTCTACCATATAGCATCTCATATGGTGGCATACTAATACTGGAATGGTAGTTGTTATTGTATGAGAATTCTGCTAATGGCAGATGGCTATCCCAACTCCCTCCGAAATCAATTATACAAGCACGCAACATATCTTCAAGAGTTTGTATTGTCCTCTCACTTTGAACGTCGGTCTGAGGATGATATGCCGTGCTGATCAATAACCTAGTTCCCATCTTTTTATGGAACTTTTTCCAAAAACGTGAAGTGAAACGAGTATCTCGATCAGAGACTGGCACTCAATGTCTTGAAACAATCTCTTTGATGAATAAATCAACTAACTTTTCTGAAGAGTATGTCTCACATATTGCTAAGAAATGAGCACTCTTAGTTAACCGATCTACAACCACCCAAATGGTATCATAACCCCTAGCGGTCTTTGGTAGCTTGGTTATGAAGTCCATAGTGAGATGTTCCCACTTCCATTCTGGGATTTCTAATGGTTGTAACCTTCTGTATGGCTTCTGATGTTCTACTTTAACTTGTAGGCAAGTTAAGAATTTAGCTACATATTTCATGATATCAAATTTCATTTCGGGCCACCAATAGTCCTTGCGTAGATCTTGGTATATTTTTGTAGTACCCGGATGAATAGAATATCGTGATTTATGAGCGTCATCGAGAATCTTAAGTCTAAACTCGTTTGATCGTGGTATCCACATACGACCAAATCGAGTCTTCACTTTATACTCATTTTCTTCTAGAAATTTCTCCTGACCAGCCATTCTTTCTTTCTTAACATTCTCACTTTTTAATGCTTCGATTTGTGCGTCTCGAAGTTGACTCATGAAATCAGGAGTTATCACTAACTTATATACTTTCACCCGAATAGGATGATGCTCTTCCTTGCGGCTTAGAGCATCGGCTACCACATTAGCCTTTCCAGGATGATATAAGATTTCACAATCATAATCCTTGACTAGTTCTAACCACCCTCTTTGCCTCATGTTTAAGTCTTTCTGGTCAAAGAAATACTTAAGACTTTTGTGGTCTGTGTAAATTGTGCACTTCGTTCCGTACAAGTAATGCCTCCAGATCTTTAGTGCGAACACCACCGCAGCTAATTCCAGATCATGAGTTGGATAGTTTGCTTCACGTGTCTTTAGATGTCGAGAGGCATAGGCTATTGTCACACCCCCAAAATCCACTAACGAAGTTTTACAGTTACGAGCGTGACATACCAGGATCTCAGTCATTAGTTACATTGAACGACTTTATATGAGTTTAATAAAAACCACTAGTATTGCTCATAGTCACGATGCAACACTAGTAATGAAAACACTGATTTAATGTATGACTTGCGGAAGCGAAAAGTTAGATGAAAAGCATGCGCCAAAAATAAACAATTCAACAATAAATAAAATAAATAATCCTTGAGTTTGAAAATGATAGACTTCGAATGCATGCATGCCTTAGCTTGTGCTTGTACCTTAATGACCTGAGAAAACATGCTAAAACGTGTCAACACTAGGTTGGTGAGTTCACAGGTTTCAAAGTTTGTAAAGTTCACTAGAATAATACCATTTACAATTTATATCATAGGTAGCTAACCTAGTACATGTTACTAAAGCGTTTCGACACCGAAGCTGACTGTTTATGTTTGTACTGCCTCCCACCATGACTATCATAATCAATGGTGAATGTTTAGGTCAATGTTACACCCGTTCGACTTCCTGTCGTGTTAGCGCGACTAACGCGGGTGGGGCTTGTCAATGACCAGTAGTACTACTCAAGATTACCTCGCTAAGCCATATACTAACGGTTCGATAAGTAAGGACTTTCATGATATGTTTGCGCTTTGTACACAAGTGATATAAAAGAAATGTAAGATCTAAATGTTCGTACCCATGTTTTCTCCCCCAAGTTTAAACCATAAGAAAAGGGGCCGTGAAACTCACCTTAGAGTATTTGCGAAAGAAAACGAACTTAGAATGTTTGACGACTAACTGCCACCTATAAACACCGGTTTATAAGTGTGTGTTTGTGCAAGATGATAGAAACCCTTAGTATCCAAACAATACTATTGTTTAAGTGTTTAGAAAAGGTTTACAAGTTTGACTAAGTTTGACCAAGTTTGACTAAGTTTGACCAAGTTTGACCCGACGACCCGTTGGTGACCCGTTTAGTGATTGAATGTTTGTTCAGTATAACACTTCTATATTATTCACAATGATCATGCTATAGCACTTAGCACAAATCCTATTTGTTCTAACAAGATAGCAAGTTTCCATAAATAGCAGGTTTCTATAAATAGAAAGTTTCCAAAAATAGCAGGTTTCTATAAATAGAAAGTTTCCAAAAATAGCAGGTTTCTATAAATAGAAAGTTTCCAAAAATAGCAGGTTTGTTCGGGACTCATGTTTCCTGGAAACTATCATCATTAATATATTCATAGAATCACTCTAACATGTTCTAGCTCATCACATCACATAACAATTGTCTAGAACCTAAACATGCAATTCATAATTCAAGACAAAGTTGCTATCTTTAGTAACCTATGACTAGCATGCGTGATTTTAAACACCTAACACGTTACAACAAGTTATTGTGTCCTATCTAACATAGATCTATTATCAAACCATATCATGCATGTCTAAATAGCAAGTTATAACCACTTTTAACAACTAAAGTTTCCTTATTTGGAAAGTTGGTAAAACTGATCTAGGTACTCAAAATCTGATTTCACAATTTATGTAAACATGCATCAAGTAACGTATAAATATCATCATATCATCCTAATCATGTCTAACATGCAAGATAGAAAACACAAAAAGTTTCCTCTTTTAGTAACTCATCCATTACACGCTTCATTCACACAATTAACACGTCAAACCAATCCTAGATCTTTCAACTAATATAATTACAACTATATTAATCATAATCCACGTCTAGCATGCGATTCCTATACATCACATAATCAACAATATTCAATTTTCACATCGTATGCCAACTAGGGTTTCATATATGTTCATAAAATCATCAATACGATGCCACAATATCAAACAATTAACCAATTCATTATCATATTTCAAAATCATTAAGTTTGGATAATCTAGGGTTTCTATCTCAAAAATAAAATTGAAAAAGTGACGGAATCAGATGAAACGACTTACGTAGAGATGTTAGAAACGCCTAGACTAGCACGTATCTACTTCCGGATTCACGATCGGGGCTTGAACGATTGTCCTATGGTTGCTTTCTTGGTTCGGCCGAATGAGGGTGAGGAGTGGGAGTCGCGACGGCTATGGGAGTGTTAGGTTTTATGTTTTTTTTTTTTAAGTTTATATATATCCTTAATTGTATTCATGGGTTTTAAGTTTGGCTACAGGCTTTTTAAAAGTCCATAAACTCTAATTAATTAAATAACACTTATTTAATACTTAAAATTTTTGATTTTTATTTTTATAAAAACACTACCTTTTATAAAAATATTGCATGCGGTTAATATTCGATAAACACGTACAAGAACAATAATATTCACATAATTCGTATAAAGTCACGTAATCACACAAAGTTCACATAATTTATAATAAATATAAATTATTAAATATTCAAATTATTTATTTTAATTAATCACCAATGTTCCGGGTTTAGACTCAATGCAATGCACGTGTGACTAACTGGGATAACTGAGTTTGAAACGAATAATGTTTGAACTAACGAGGTTTGAGTTAACGGAGTTAACCTGAAATTGCCGGATGTCACATCATCCCCTTGTTGAAAGAATTTTCGTCCCGAAAATTAAACGAAGTCCGTAACGTCTGAAACAAAAGTTTAGGTTTGTCACATCATCCCCTTGTTGAAATAAATTTCGTCTCGAAATTTAGTTAGTACCTTCTGTGTTTGCCGTTGACTGTTTGAAAAGGTGAGGATACTTTTTCATCATCTGATCCTCTCGTTCCCACGTGAACTCCGGTCCACGCTTCGAGTTCCAGCGAACTCTGACAATAGATATCTTACTGCGCTTGAGAGTTTTGACTTCTCGGTCCATGATTTCGACTGGTTCCTCAATGAAACGTAGTTGTTCGTCAATTTCCAACTCCTCGAGTGGAACTACAAGTGTCTCATCTGACAGGGACTTTTTTTAAGTTTGAGATATGAAATACATTGTGTACTCCATTGAGTGTATCCGGTAGGTTCAGTTGGTATTCTACTGGACCGATCCTTTTCACTATCTCGAATGGTCCAATGTAACGCGAGTTTAGCTTTCCTCGTTTCCCGAAACGAATCGCACCTTTCCACGGTGAAACCTTTAATAACACCTTGTCGCCCACTTAAAATTCTAGCGGTTTTCTACGCTTGTCTGCATAACTCTTTTGACGGTCACGAGCTGCCGCCATACGGTTTCGGATTTGCACGATTTTCTCTGAGGTTTCATGCACAAGTTCAGGACCCGTAAGTTGACTATCTCCAACTTCAGCCCAACAAAGTGGTGATCGACACTTTCTCCCGTACAAAGCCTCGAACGGTGCTGCTTTGATACTAGTATGATAGCTATTATTGTAAGAGAATTCCACTAACGGCAAGTGAGTCTCCCAACTGTTACTAAAATCAATCACACAAGCCCTTAACATGTCTTCTAGGGTTTGAATGGTACACTCACTCTGGCCATCTGTTTGAGGATGATACGCTGTACTCATGTCTAGGGGCGTGCCTAGAGCTTTCTGCAATGATTGCCAGAAACGTGAGGTGAGTCGGGCGTCTCTATCGGAAAATGATGGAGATTGGCACTCCATGTCGGGATACTACTTCTTTAAGATAGAGGCGAGTTAACTTTTCCATTTTATCGGTCTCCTTGATAGCAAGGAAATGAGCGGATTTGGTTAGGCGATCCACTATCACCCAGATTGTGTCACATCCAGTAGGGGTTCGGGGTAATTTGGTTATGAAATCCATAGAAATCTGCTCCCATTTCCACATTGGTATTTCCGGTTGTTGAAGTAATCCGGATGGCTTTTGGTACTCCACCTTGACCTTGGAACAAGTCAGGCACTTGCTCACGTAGGTGGCTATGTCGGCTTTCATGTTCGGCCACCAATACAAAACCTTGAGATCGTGATACATCTTGTCGGATCCCGGATGGGATAGAGTATCGGGATTTGTGAGCTTCATCCATGACTAGATCTCTTAGGTTTTCATATACTGGTATCCATATTCGTTCCGCAAAATAACGAATACCATCTGCTTTAACCTCAAGTTGTTTTTCCATACCACGAGTGGATTCTAATGATAAATTCTCCTCTTTTAAGGCTTCGAGTTGGGCATTGCGGATTTGTTCGGCTAATCCTGTATGAATAGTGAGTTGTAATGCTCTAACCCGTCGGGGTCTGGTTTCTTTTCTGCTTAGAGCATCGGCCACCACATTAGCTTTGCCCGGGTGGTACTTGATTGCACAATCATAGTCGTTTAAGAGCTCGATCCAACGATGTTGACGCATGTTCAACTCTTTCTGCTAAAAAATATGCTGAAGACTCTTGGGATCGGTGTAGATGGTGCACTTGGTACCGTACAAGTAATGTCTCCATATCTTGAGTGCAAACACCACGGCTCCTAACTCCAAATCGTGAGTCGTGTAGTTCTTTTCGTGGATTTTTAACTGTCGAGAAGCGTATGCGATAACCTTATCGCGTTGCATCAACACACAACCGAGACCTTGGATGGAGGCGACGCAATACACCACGAAATCATCCGTTCCCTCTGGTAGAGATAGGATAGGTGCGCTACATAGTTTCTGTTTCAGTAGCTGGAATGCTGATTCTTGAGTCTCGCTCCAATTATATGGTTTATCTTTTTGGGTTAAAGCGGTGAGGGGTTGGGCAATCTTTGAAATTCCTTCGATAAAACGACGGTAGTATCCGGCCAATCCTAGGAATTGCTGAACTTTGGTCGGAGTTGATGGTGCCGTCCAATTCATAATAGCTTCCATTTTGGCTGGATCGACATGTATTCCCTTCTCATTGATCACATGTCCTAAAAATTGAACCTCGCGAATCCAAAAATCGCATTTGGAAAACTTCGCGTACAGCTGCTCCTGTTTCAGTAGCTCAAGGATCAAACACAGATGCCCCTCATGCTCTTCCCGAGTCTTAGAGTATATGAGGATAT
This sequence comes from Smallanthus sonchifolius, assembly GCA_023525975.1. Classification (NCBI taxonomy): domain Eukaryota; kingdom Viridiplantae; phylum Streptophyta; class Magnoliopsida; order Asterales; family Asteraceae; genus Smallanthus; species Smallanthus sonchifolius. The sequence continues at coordinate 17,780,224 of CM042020.1, forward strand.
CGTCAATAAAAACAATGACGAATTGGTCCAGGTAAGGTTTACACACACGGTTCATGAGGTCCATGAACACCGCGGGTGCGTTGGTTAATCCAAATGGTATGACCAAAAATTCGAAATGGCCGTACCGGGTTCTGAATGCAGTCTTGGATATATCTTCATCTCGAACTCTCAGCTGATGATATCCAGATCTTAAGTCGATTTTTAAGTAGAAACTTGACCCTTGAAGTTGGTCGAATAAATCGTCAATACGGGGTAGTGGGTAGCGGTTCTTGACTGTTACCTTGTTTAACTCTCGGTAATCAATGCACATACGGAAAGTTCCATCTTTCTTTTTGACAAATAGGACTGGAGCTCCCCATGGCGATGAGCTCGGTCGGATGAAACCTTTATCCAACAACTCTTGCAGTTGTGTGGATAGTTCCTGCAACTTGCTTGGTGCCAGTCTATAGGGTGCTCGAGCAATAGGCGCTGCTCCGGGCGTTAGGTCAATCTGAAATTCGACCTGACGATGAGGTGGAAGACCAGGTAGGTCTTCAGGGAATTCGCGAATGATAGGGATATCTTCTAACTTTTTCTCCTCGGTGGACTTGTCAGCGACAAGGGCTAATATCACGGTATGACCCTTACACAGACACTTCCGAGCCTTCATGAAAGATATGATGCCCATGGCTGCACCACTTCTTTCGCCCTGAACGGATAGGATCTCTCCACTAGGAAGGGGTATATGAACGATCTTCTCACTATAGATGATCTCAGCTTGGTTTTTAGACAACCAATCCATGCCCACAATTATGTCAAAACTGCCAAGTGTAACTGGCATGAGATCGATGTCGAGTTTGTGACCAGAGAGTTCTAACTTACATCCCTTGAGAATGTGGGTTGCCTCGATTACTTTACCGTCTGCTATCTCTACGGTTTAATGGTGTTCTAATAAAGTTGGGTTTATTTCTAACTGACTACTAAGTTCTCTAGATATAAAACTTCTATCGGCACCAGTATCAAAAAGTACAGAAGCATAATGATCGTTTAAGAGAAACATACCGTTCACCACGTTTCGATCATTTCGAGCTTCTCCCGATCCAATCACAAATGCTCGACCCTTTGCACCATTTCCGTTGTTATTACCATTTCCACCCTGGTGGTTATTACCATTTCCATTACCGCCCTGATGATTGTTGCCATTTCCATTCCCGTTTCCGTTTCTCCTCAACTGCGGGCAATTTTTCTTGAAATGCCCTTCTTTACCAAACTCAAAACAGCCTTTGGGTGCGTCTCCAGGTGGTGTCTGTTTGTTCTGCAGATCTACTCTACCGTCTTTGGCCAAATGACCCATCTTTCCACACCGGTTGCAACGATACCGGTCACACGCTCCATGATGGTGGAAGTTACATTTGTTGCACTTCGGGTACTTTCCAACATAAGAACCCTGATTCTGCTGAGAAGAGTTAGACTGACTGTTGTTCTTTGACGGTTCAAACTTACGGTGTTGCTGTTGCTGTTGCTGAGGAGGTGGGTTTGACTGGAAGGTTTTGGGGGAATGAACTGTCAAACTTCCGCTTGTTGTTAGTTGTCTTTGATACCGCACCTCTAGGGGGTAGGGTGCCCTGAGCGACTGCCTGATCGGTCAGCCTGTGAGCCAACCTGATTGCTTGCTGGATCGTAGTGGGATTAGAAGATGTCACCATGCTCTGAATTTGCGGGACCAAACCATCAATGAACTTCTCGATCCTCTTATAGGGAGGTGTTACCATTTGCGGACACAAGTTCGCCAGTTCATGCGAACAAGTAGTGTAGGCTTCAATCTCAGATCCTTCCATCTTGAGGTTCCAGAACTCGCCCTCAAGTTTCTGTACTTCATCGCGGGGACAATACTCCTCCCGCAGCATAGTCTTAAATTCGTCCCATGGCAATGCGTTTGCCATCTCAAGAGTTAGCATTTGCACCTGGGAGTTCCACCAAGTAAGGGCCGGACCCTCAAGTGTGCCAGATGCATATTTCACCTGATTATTCGGTGGACAATTGCACATTGCAAAAGCGGATTCATATTTCTCCATCTAGCGGAGTAAGCCAACAGCCCCTTCGGCTCCACTGAACGAGTGAGGCTTGCAATCCATGTACGCCTTGAAAGTACAAACTTGCTGGTGGTTATGCTGACCTGAATTGTAAACAAGAATGCGCTTTAAGAATACCATATTCAAATTTGAGTTTAGGATGAATGATGACTCACTAGAGTCGATAATATGTTGCTTTACCTCCGGCATTAATAGCGGCATGAGTAGCTGCTACTGCTTCAGCCACACGCTCATTTATGAGTGCCGTGAGCTCGGCTGCAGTCATGTTAAATGTTTCCGCGACCACCGCGTCCTCCGGCGCGTCCACCACGTCCATTTCCTCTTCCAGACATTATCTTTACATTCACAACATACAATAATGAGAAAAAAACATCACATTTTATCATCATACAAGTACCAGTAAGCAAAGAAGTTCAAACCACAACATCTAACATTTCAATAATAGTAATACTTGATAAAATAAATTGTAACGATTACAACTAAATTCAACCAAACATCAAAATTCTAGAAACATCTGTTGGATGGGAACAACCCTGCCCATCTAGGTTCAAAAGAAAAGACGTAAATAAGTAATGAAGATAGATGATCAAATGTCACTGCCAACTGATGTAACATCGGATGCTGCATCATCATCCTCATCCTGGTCTCCTGCAGGTGCATCCTCTCGTGCAACTCCTGCTGCTTCAGCAGCTGCAAGTCGTGCCTCCACTTGCTCAATCCTGGTGTGGAGTATATCTGTCCTCCATATCCACACATCCATTTACCAAATTCTCATGAGCTGTATCAGTTGCTGCTAAATCTGCAGTCAGTTTGGTGATCCTCTGATTCATCAACATCTCTCGCTGAAGTATACTAGTAATCTCTCCCGCTGCGTCCCTCATGTTCCGGATCTCCCGGTCCATCCTAGCCACAAAGGCAGCTATCACCTGCTCATAGGGGTACTGCAATTGTGGGAAAGCTCGTACAGAAGATGATGAAGAAGAAGCAATGTCAGTAGTGAGTGGAGGTGGGACTTCCTCCTCGCGGATCCAGTTCCTGATCCTATCGGGATACCAATCCCAGTCCTGCGTGTTGCCTCTGACACGCACATGAATAGGCTCGTCATACCCTACCGTGGTATTGATCAGGTTGAGTCGACGTCTCCTCGCCTCTGGCAAAGGTACAGTAGGAACATCGTGCTCCAGAACGACTGGGGATGCGGGTGAATTAGGCGGGGTCGACATTTCCTGTAATGGGATGAGTGAGTGCCATGTATGAGTGTAAGTGCTGTGTAACTAATGCATGTACGTGGTTATAGTCTAGTATGCATTTCCTAGTTCTCTATAACCTGGCTCTGATACCAATCTGTCACACCCCCAAAATCCACTAACGGATTTTTACCGTTAGGAGCGTGACATACCAGGATCTCAGTCATTAGTTACGTTGAATGACTCTATATGAGTTTAATAAAAACCACTAGTATTGCTCATAGTCACGATGCAACACTAGTAATGAAAACACTGATTTAATGTATGACTTGCGGAAGCGAAAAGTTAGATGAAAAGCATGCGCCAAAACAGTCGCGCCAAAAATAAACAATTCAACAATAAATAAAATAAATAATCCTTGAGTTTGAAAATGATAGACTTCGAATGCATGCATGCCTTAGCTTGTGCTTGTACCTTAATGACCTGAGAAAACATGCTAAAATGTGTCAACACTAGGTTGGTGAGTTCACAGGTTTCAAAGTTTGTAAAGTTTACTAGATAATACCATTTACAATTTATATCATAGGTAGCTAACCTAGTACATGTTACTAAAACGTTTCGATATTGAAGCTGACTATTTATGTTTGTACTGCCTCCCACCATGACTATCATAATCAATGGTGAATGTTTAGGTCAATGTTACACCCGTTCGACTACTTGTCGTGTTAGGCGACTAACGCGGGTGGGGCTTGTCAATGCCCAGTAGTACTACTCAAGATTACCTCGCTAACCCATATACTAACGGTTCGATAAGTAAGGACTTTCATGATATGTTTGCGCTTAGTACACAAGTGATATAAAAGAAATGTAAGATCTAAATGTTCGTACCCATGTTTTCTCCCCCAAGTTTAAACCATAAGAAAAGGGGCCGTGAAACTCACCTTAGAGTATGTGCGAAAGAAAACGAACTTAGAATGCTTGACGACTAACTGCCACCTATAAACACCGGTTTATAAGTGTGTGTTTCTGCAAGATGATAGAAACCCTTAGTGTCCAAACAAAACTATTGTTTAAGTGTTTAGAAAAGGTTTGCAAGTTTGACCAAGTTTGACTAAGTTTGACTAAGTTTGACCAAGTTTGACTAAGTTTGACTAAGTTTGACCAAGTTTGACTAAGTTTGACCAAGTTTGACCCGACGACCCGTTGGTGACCCGTTTAGTGATTGAATGTTTGTTCAGTATAACACTTTTATATTATACACAATGTTCATGCTATAGCACTTAGCACAAATCCTATTTGTTCTAACAAGATAGCAAGTTTCCATAAATATCAGGTTTCAATAAATAGAAAGTTTCCAAAAATAGCAGGTTTCTATAAATAGAAAGTTTCCAAAAATAGCAGGTTTGTTCGGGACTCATGTTTCCTGGAAACTATCATCATTAATATATTCATAGAATCACTCTAACATGTTCTAGCTCATCACATCACATAACAATTGTCTAGAACCTAAACATGCAATTCATAATTCAAGACAAAGTTGCTATCTTTAGTAACCTATGACTAGCATGCGTGATTTTAAACACCTAACACGTTACAACAAGTTATTGTGTCCTATCTAATATAGATCTATCATCAAACCATATCATGCATGTCTAAATAGCAAGTTATAACCACTTTTAATAATTAAAGTTTCCTTATTTGGAAAGTTGGTAAAACCGATCTAGGTATTCAAAATCTGATTTCACAATTTATGTAAACATGCATCAAGTAACGTATAAATATCATCATATCATCCTAATCATGTCTAACATGCAAGATAGAAAACACAAAAAGTTCCCTCTTTTAGTAACTCATCCATTACACGCTTCATTCACACAATTAACACGTCAAACCAATCCTAGATCTTTCAACTAATATAATTACAACTATATTAATCATAATCCACGTCTAGCATGCGATTCCTATACATCACATAATCAACAATATTCAATTTTCACATCGTATGCCAACTAGGGTTTCATATATGTTCATAAAATCATCAATACGATGCCACAATATCAAACAATTAACCAATTCATTATCATATTTCAAAATCATTAAGTTTGGATAATCTAGGGTTTCTATCTCAAAAATAAAATTGAAAAAGTGACGGAATCAGATGAAACGACTTACGTAGAGATGTTAGAAACGCCTAGACTAGCACGTATCTACTTCCGGATTCACGATCGGGGCTCGAACGATTGTCCTATGGTTGCTTTCTTGGTTCGGCCGAATGAGGGTGAAGAGTGGGAGTCGCGACGGCTATGGGAGTGTTAGGGTTTATGTTTTTTTTTTTTTAAGTTTATATATATCCTTAATTGTATTCATGTGTTTTAAGTTGGGCTACGGGCTTTTTAAAGGTTCATAAACTCTAATTAATTAAATAACACTTATTTAATACTTAAAATTTTCGATTTTTATTTTTATAAAAACACTACCTTTTATAAAAATATTGCATGCGGTTAATATTCGATAAACACGTACAAGAACAATAATATTCACCTAATTCATATAAAGTCACGCAATCACACAAAGTTCACATAATTTATAATAAATATAAATTATTAAATATTCAAATTATTTATTTTAATTAATCACCAACGTTCCGGGTTTAGACTCAATGCAATGCACGTGTGACTAACTGGGATAACTGAGTTTGAAACGAATAATGTTTGAACTAACGAGGTTTGAGTTAACGGAGTTAACCTGAAATTGCCGGATGTCACAGCTATCACCTTTCCTCTTTGCATCAGAACACATCCTAATCCAAGCTTGTAAGCGTCAGAATACACCACAAAGTCTTCTACTCCTTCTGGCAATGCCAGAACTGGAGCTTGTGTCAATCTTTTATTTAATATCTGGAATGCCTTCTCATGTGCCACATTCCATTCGAATTTTGAGTTCTTTCGAGTTAGCTTAGTTAATGGGGTGGCTATCTTAGAGAAGTCCTGGATGAACCTTCTATAATAGCCAACTAATCCCAAGAAACTTCTAACTTCTGAGGGATTCTTAGGTGGAGACCATTTCATTACGACCTCTACTTTTGCTGGGTCTACTGAGATACCTTCTGCGTTCACAACATGGCCCAGAAATTGAATTTCCCTCAACTAAAATGCACATTTTGAGAACTTTGCGTATAATTTCTCTCTTCGTAAAGTACTAAGTACTTCACGAAGATGTTGTGCATGTTCTCCTTCATTTTTTGAATAAATCAGGATGTCATCAACGAAGACAATAACAAATTTGTCTAACATTGGATGACATACTCTATTCATGAGATCCATGAAAACTGCTGGAGCATTTGTTACTCCGAATGGCATCACTACAAATTCATAGTGTCCATAACGAGTTCTGAATGCTGTCTTAGGTACATCTTCTTCTCGTACCTTGACCTGATGATAACCGGATCTTAAGTCAATCTTGGAAAACCAACTTGATTCTTGTAATTGATTAAACAGATCATCAATTCTAGGTAAGGGATACTTATTCTTGATAGTCAGCTTATTTAATTCATGGTAGTCTATGCACATCCTCATACTACCGTCTTTCTTCTTTACGAACAGAATTGGTGCACCTTAAGGGGATACACTAGGGCGTATAAATCCCTTGTCCAACAACTCTTGCAGTTGTGACATCAATTCCTTCATTTCAGTCGGTGATAACCGATACGAAGCCTTAGCTACCGGTTTAGCTTCAGGAATCAAATCAATTTTGAATTCGATCTCTCTCTCAGGTGGAGCACCTGGAAGATCGTCTGGGAATACTTCTGGGAATTCTTTTACTACTAGAACTAGGTCCAGTTCTTTTCCTTTCATCTTTACATCAGCTACGTAGGCTAAGGAGGCTTGGTGACCTTGTCTCACGTAGTTACTTATTTTGGCCATTGTACATATCGTGATCTGGTTCCGTCGTTCACCAATGACACTAACTTCTTTTCCTATAGGTGTCATGAACCGTACAATCTTCTGATTGCATATAATCGTTGCAGCATGTGAAGACAACCAATCTATTCCAATGATCACGTCAAATTCTTGCATCGACATTGGAATTAAGTCGACAAGATATTCTTCTTCTTCCATTAGTAGTCGGTAATCTCGGCATATTTCAGTTACTATGTAGTTTCGATCACTCGCGATTTCAACCTCTAATGCCTTAGCCAACTTACTTCTATTGAAGTTTCTAGTGTTTGCATATTTTAACGAAATGAACGATCGACTAGCTCCTGTATCGAATAAAACACAAACAGGTAGGGAATTCAAGAGGAATGTAACTGATACAACGTTAGGAACGTTTTTCATTTCCTCTGTAGTGATCTGAAAAGCCCTTCCCCTTGGCTTCGGAGCCTCGATCCTTTTAACTTCATTTTCTGCCACTCTTGACCCTTCTCCGGTCTTTTCTGTCTGAAACTTTAACTCAGGACATTCTCTACTGAAATGTCCTGGTTTATAACAGTTGTAGCACAATCTAGTTCCAATCATACACTGCAATGCAGTGTGTCCTGCCTTCCCACACTTGTGACAAGTTGTGGACTTGAATCGGCACTCTCCTGGGTGCCTGCTTCCACAAGTCTTACAGCTTTGGATACTTTTCCTTTGGGAGGAATCACCTCTCGGTTTACTAAACTTAAACCTCTTAAGAGGCATAGGAGAAGGATAACTCTCTCCTTTCCTCTTTCCATCTCTCTCAGTTTGCCTCTTGAGCTCAGTCTCGCGTTCCCGAGCCCAATCAATCATCTCCTCCAAGTTTGCACACTTAGATGGATAGATAAACTCTCTAATTTTTGTTTTTAAAACGAGATGGTATCTTGTCATCCACATCTCCTAGGTTATTAACAAAGCTGGACAGAACCTAGCCTTATCAAAGAAAAACCCCCGTAATCTCATCTACTGTCTCTGTTGTTTGACGGAGTTGAAGAAACTCCTCAGTGATTCTTTCGATTGCCGCTCGAGGGCAATAGTGTTTTAGGAAGAGATCCTTAAATTCTTCCCAACTCATTTCCTTGATCCTTTCTCTACCTTTTTCTCTCTTTACTACTCCCAACCAATCATAAGCTCGCTCTTTTAACTGATTGGTGGCGAAGGTAACTTCATCTTCCTTCTCACAGTGACTTGTATCGAATGCCCTTGCTATTGAGGCAATCCACCTCTGACTTTCTAAGGGATTAACCGCTCCCTTAAATTCTAACGGTTTGCATGTCATGAAATCCTTGTATGTACAACGAGTTGACTTCATATACGCTTTTGGATTTCCACCTTCTCCATTATGAGTAACCTCTTTATGGTTTTCAAACCAGCTCTCTAACGAGCTTTGTAGATCTGCTTGTAAGATTGGGAAATTCGCATCGAACGCTTTTCCTACTTCTAATGCGATTTATCTCCGGGACTTGCTCAACTTCGTTCTCATTATGATGTGGAGATTAGGCTCTCCTGTGGCTTCCCTCCTCACGTACTTCGTCATTTTGATGTTCAGCCATTTTCTGAAATATGACGTCGTTTAATCTCTCATTCGTTTACCCTACTCATAGTCTAGGGTTTTATACTATAGGCCTCGTTTTTATATTAACCCTATTCAAACATTCTAGGGTTTCACATAAGGCCTCATCTATGCATATTACACATATGCACATTTATTCATGCATTTTAATCATGCATTTTTCACATTCCCGACTTACTATCTGCTGAAATAAGTTATCATATGACGTTTGCGATATCATGATGGTCCCATACATTAGCTCCTATATTGGCCAGTCATAAGGCAATGAATGTTACTTACCATGATACTCCCAATTATCACATGGAGCTTATCTCATACAAAATTCAGCCCACATATACTCACATTTTTCTGTTTAAGCACTGGAATTTAAACATACCTGCTTCCTTGAACGGCCTCGGATTGAATCCCTAATTATATCATGAGCACTTATGGTTTGAGTTTAAGCATACCCTTTTGATACTTAAATCCCTCAAACCGTGCTCTAATACCAACCTGAAACACCCTACTTATTTCTTATTTTATCATAGTTTTATAGTGCGGAAAACGGTCCCAGATTAATAAACCTTGCCATAATGGCTAAGATAACTTTTTCATTTATAATAATATTGTTTTACAAAAGGATAATATAATTACATTATCCTATATAGGGACTTTCCAACTCCGATAGCTCTGTCCACAAGAAACTTCATTCCACGTGCTTCTTTCCTACAGTGTTTAGAAAACGTTTTTGAATTAGCTTACGCTAAGTAAGTACACTGCATCTTTTCATTTCATTATGAACCCTTTAGGTTCTTATTATTCACGTTATCTCGGTGCCCCCGTGACCATCTTCGGACGTACCTCTGATCACGATATTTATGTATTTTATGGGTGTGCTAACCCCCTCGCAACCATCTTAAGCCATACCTCCGGTCCGAGTATTGGCAAGGTTCTTATATTCGTCAGTATATACCCTTCGCATTTGTCAAGAAGATTCATTCATTCCTCAGCCCCGTAGGCTTGGAATCTTTTACTATTTCAGCCGTATAGGCCTAGAGTTTCCTTTTTAGTTATCTTCTTTATTATTTATTGAGATCCATCTTACAGGTCGGGTATCTCATTTCATTTGGGACCTTGAGTATCTTAGACTCACAGCCTCCCAAATGTATCAAGCATTTATTTTCATTTCACGTATATGCTTGATTTACTTCCCTAACCAGTCCTCACCTTAAAACTTCGTAACGATTTCTCCACGATGTATTAAAAGGGTTTATATATAGGAAGTACTAGCGGCGTATGCACCACCCCTTTAACACTTCGTGAGTACTCCGTTATTTCATTTTAGGATTTAGACTCGTTCCATCATATTCATTCATATTTACACGTATCATCGTGCATTCACGTATTCATCATGCATTTCACATATTCATGCTCAACATGTACTTCATGTACTCATATTCATCATGCATGATATAATTTGACCATATATTCATATTCATCGTATATTGTAAACTAGGGTGATTATCCTTCCAGAGTAGTACTTCCAACAGAGATGTTCCCAGGAAAGAGTGACGGGTCTAGGAGAGATTTATACACCACTCATTCCTTAGACAGAACATTCCGTTTATCAGATAACTACGTACCAGTTGGATGTTCTCCCGTACGTTTACTATATTTCATCATTATTTATTAGTCTATACCCCTAAACATTCATAATGGTTTCACCACGTTGTACCAAGAAGTTTATATATAGGAAGTACCAGTGGAGTATCCACCACCCCTTGGATACGTCGTGATTACTTCATTATTTCCGTTTAGTGTTTAGACTAATCCGTCATTACCCCGTACCCTCGTCATATCACATATCACATAACTCATATCATTTAAGCACGTATTTCACATAATCGTGTCTAGGGTACGGGTCCAGTGTACTTACATTATCCTCGGGTAGTTTCTAAGTTCGTTTCTTGTCAAAACGTCTCTCTGTTCCTCTCTCCTAACTTCAACGTTCCGCACTCGTAACCACCACGCTCCTAACCGTCGTGCTATCCTTGCCTCGGTTTGCGTGGGTGAAAGTGGTGATAGTGGAATTGTTGTTGTTGTTTCCCTTTTGAACTATACGGACCGCTAAGCAAGGGGGTAGCGGTTCGCTACCGCCCTTTGCTAGGTGTCTGGCGTACTCCGCACGTGGCGGACCGTCACGCTCTGGGTAGCGGTCCGCTACCCAATTCCTTTCAGCGAGTCAGCTTACACGTGTCACATGCTCGTTGTCCGAGCCCAATTGCGGCTGGCGGACCGTTACCCGCCTGGTGGCGGTTCGCCATAGGGCTGAGTCATCACCCACGTCACTGCCATGTGGCATTCTCTGTATGATTGCGTTTTCCACACGTAGCGGATCGTTAGGGTTTTAGTAGCGGTCCGTTACCGCCTCCTTTTTCCTATTTTTGTATTTTTAAGCCCTTAGACTTTTGGTTAATTACACATTAACCCCTGGACTTTTATTTCCTTGAAATTTGGGGTGTTACACATTATTACTATTTTTTTTGAACGAAAACACCAAGATATTATAGGATAATTGGGTTTCCCCGGGGCAACACCTAGAACATCCAGGGCAGCCCACCACAGGAGGAACCCCCCAACTGGGTAAACCCACTGATCTGGCCACATACCGCTTTTTTGCTGTCACCAGGATTCGAATCCAAGACCTCCACTATGAGAAGTCTTAGGGCTACCATTGCACCAAATGACCAACGATTTAATACTAATAGTAATTACATACAATGACTGCAATTAGATTACAGTTTTGATCTTCAACTTTTTAAAAATTACACATCTAGTCTCAGTTGTTTGCTGGTAGATAACAAATGGTCCCTAACATTAATTTGATGTTAAAATTTTGATAAAGTTTTTACAAAATTACTATTATACCCTCTTTTGGAATAAAGAGAAAAAATCACAAAAATTTGGACCACTCCTTGACCGACACCTACGTACCTTCACCACCCCTTGAAAGTGATGCCACCGGTGGAATCCTATGTTGGAAATTTAGTGAAAGTGAGTTTTTCACTAACTTTGATGAATGTGATTTTAATCCTCAAGTTGAGTGGTAAGATTGGAAAATGTGGAACTTGGTGTATCTAATGACAATTTGTTACATCTTTTATGTAAAAATGTAATAATTGATTTAACTCATGTCATAACTAAAAAGTCTTTTTGATTTCTCTTCTTAATATTTTGTGTTTATTACTATTAATTTGGAGTAAAGTCATTTTTAATTAGAACTCTTGGTTTAATTTCTATGGAGATACAATGAACATTTTTTGGTTCATTTTATGGAGAAGAAAAAAAATTGTAGAAAAGACTACACATTAGAGAAATGAGAGAACATCTTGGTATTACAAAGTTTCATAAAACTGAGAGATGAGTTCTCTTTAATTCTTCCATCATCTCAAACTACATCTTTTTCCTACCTTTTCTAAATACATAATTTACCCGGCGATACCTCGGGTGCGTGGACATCTCTGGCAGTACACGTACTGTTCCAGTTGTTGTACCCTGGGAGACAGATGCGTTCGTCTAAGAGGTGGCGCGAAATCTGTTTTAAGGGACCTGTGTTGAACACGAATCCTCAATCAAAACCGTCAACGTTTTAGTGTGCTAATTGTTGCAGTCAAGGAGCATAGTTGAAGACCCAACGTGGTGAAGACTCGAGTCAAGAATATTCAAGAAGACGTTCGTTGGAGTACTTGCTAATGACATCGGTTGAATTAATTTGGCACATATAAATTGTATTTTATATCTTTTTCATTCGGTTTTGTGTATGCACAAAGGAGACATCAAATGTCTAACCACATCATGAGAGAATCAGGAGCGAATGTGGTAAGTGTATTGAGTTGCAACTTACAATACACAAAAACCAGATATGTCTTGTCATGTTGTGATTTGTGAATAATGATAAGTAACACTTTAACATATGAAAGAAATACATGTTATTGTAAACGACATTAATAAAGTTTGTGACATTTATTATAAGTGATGGAGGACACGTAGATACATCTACCACCTTAAATGTTGTTTGAGCTAAAGGAGGAGTCAGACTTCATTTGGAAGAGTATTCCAAACTAGTTTACCGTGTAAGCAACACAAAAGGGAATTTAAGCATTATGTAAAGCAAATTTGTTGAATGTGATATTGTTAAGTGTCAACCTAAATGACTTTATCTCAATGTAAAATTGATTTTACACTAGTACTATTCATCCCTTTTGTGGGTGATGAATATGTTCACCAAAATTATCTGGGTTAAACTTATGGTTAAGTGCTTATGAATTAATGGTGAAGCCTTGGAGATAAAAAGGTAAACAAGTTATGTTCCTAACTTGAATGAAGAATAAGTTTCATGAGTTGTCTAAACAATGGCATGAATGTTGACAAAGAATAATGTGATATCCCTTATGGCTGTGAAGAATCAGAATGATGCATCTTCTGTTCACATGCTTGAGTATTGTAGTCTAAAGCATGCTAGACTAGTACTAGTTAAAAATGATGCTCCGAGGAGACATATTTACTACAAACATTCCAAATGTACTTTGACACAAGAAAAAATTTGTGTATGGACAAAAATATTATCTTCATTCAATATAAGGAGATTGATATAACTTATGAAAAACTTGATTAACTATATCATGGTAAATGATTTTATCTAATTTAATGAGGAGAACTCATACTGACTTAGAATATTTCTAAGTATGTGACTTATGACAAGGTTAGTTAAAACATTAGTAAGTGTTGAAAGCTTAAAGTAAGGCATGTTTTGCTTTGGTTAGCTCAGAAGCTATTGTGAGCTAAGTAATTTAAGTTGAAACAATGATGAACTCATTAATACAAAGATGTATATCTTTTCATGAGTGTCTAAATGTCGTTATAAGTGAAGTTTGATCAAATAGCAAGAAATATGGGGGGAGAAGCCATTTAAGAAACAACCCTTAGAAGCCATTTAAGAAACAACCCTTTAGGGTATGCTTTTGTGAGAAGTTTTCTCAAGCACATGTAGAAAGGGAGAACCTTTCATTACCCCATGTGGATGTTATCCAATATACTTGTGTGAGAAGTTTTCTCAAGCACATGTAGAAAGGGAGAACCTTTCATTACCCCATGTGGATGTTATCCAATTACACTTAAATGTGGGGGTGACTTGCATTTGAATCTGGAAAGTTTAGCAATAAACATTTGATAATCCAAATTGATATTGCAAATGCGTGACCAAGTGGAATACAAAAAAGGTCATAAGGAGTCTATCTAGTGTAACGAGTTACATGACTCGGTGCCAATTGGTTAGAATCTTGCTAGATTTCTGATACCAAAGGCATAGTGCAAATGTGTTCGCCTTGAAATGAGAATTGAACTCTTCAAAGACAATCATTATAACAAGATGTTATAGTCTTAAAGAGCTTGACAATAGGCTATATTAACGTGCTTGTTAAGAACACATTATAACAACTCATCTCAGTTGCAATTATCTGTATTGACTTCACAAAGTGATAGATAATGGTTTTAGATCTAACAACCCGAGGGTTGATGAGAGATGGAGTTGTGGAATGAGACTAAAGCCCATGAGATACGGTATATGAAGGAAACCTAACTTAGTCAATAGGAGATCCCTTGATCTAAGTTCAATAGGACAACCGACTCATATATCTAAGGGTGGTCACTATGGGGGCATAGCTAAGTTGCTATATAAGCTAATGTATATGTTTATATATCCTCCTAAATTGTAAAGGGAGTTTAATTACTTCCTAGTCCATTCCTATGACATCCAGTGACAAGTTGTGAGGCTAAGCATAATATGTGGTAAATGATTTAGGTAAATCTCAGTAACCATAATGCTTTTAATGATTTTAGGACAAATCACCTATCTTAGAGAGAAGTGAGGTCGCTTCGAATGGAATTGGGGGCACAATTCCTAGAGCTCTCGCAGAACCAAGAAAGTGTTCCAGGACCATTATTGGACACAACAACGAGGGGATGTGCCTGGCTAAGGAGAGTCATGTGTGAAGTATATTGTCTCTTATACAAACAGCTGTAGGTTCAAGGACATCACGTCTACCAACAGCTAGTAAGCTAAGTATGTTTTACAAGGGAAGGTTCAAAGGGTAACTCCTACCTATCCTACGCAAGACTCAACTGTCGAGGTGTCATTGGGTATTTGTGTGTTTTGATCGATCTTCATTCATGTGGGGGATTGTTGGAAATTTAGTGAAAATGAGTTTTTCACTAACTTTGATTAATGTGATTTCGATACTGAAGTTGAGTGGTTAGATTGAAAAATGTGAAATTTGGTGTCTCTAATGACAATTTGTTACATCTTTTGTGTAAAAATGTAACAATTGATTTAACTCATGTCATAACTAAAAAGTCTTTTTGATTTCTCTTCTTAATAACTTCTGTTTATTACTTTTAATTTGGAGTAAAGTCATTTTAATTAGAACTCTTGGTTTAATTTTTATGGAGATACAATGAACATTTTTTGGTTCATTTTATGGAGAAGAAAAAACAATTGTAGAAAAGACTACACTTTAGAGAAATGAGAGAACATATTGGTATTACAAAGTTCTATAAAATTGAGTTCTCTTAAATTCTTCCACCATCTCAACTTCATCTTTTTCCTACCTTTTCTAAATACATAATTTACCCGGTGATACCTCGGGTGCGTGGACATCTCCGGCAGTACACGTACTGTTCCAGTTGTTGTACCCTGGGAGACAGACGCGTTCGTCTAAGATGTGGTGCAAAATCTGTTTTAAGGAACCTGTGTTGAACACGAATCCTCAAGCAAAAACGTCAACATTTTAGTGTGCTAATTGTTGTAGTCAAGGAGCATAGTTGAAGACCCAACGTGGTGAAGACTCGAGTCAAGAATATTCAAGAAGACGTTCATTGGAGTACCTGCTAATGACATCGGTTGAATTAATTTTGTACATATAAATTCTATTTTATATCTTTTTTATTCGGTTTTGTGTATGGCAATGTACTATTTATTTCCCATTATTAACGAGAGTATCGTTAATATTATTTTATTATTATCTTAATAATAAAAAGTGACCCAGATTCCTACATCCTAGGATTGTCACGGTTGCTCAGACACGTTGCCTGACCCATTGAGAGAGATAGAGAGGGACCATATCAATAGATAATGACGTCGTTAACCACTTTAGAGAAATGAGAGAACATCTTGGTATTACAAAGCTCTATAAAATTGAGTTCTCTCTAATTTTTCCACCATCTCAAACTTCATCTTTTTCCTACCTTTTCTAAATACATAATTTACCCGGTGATACCTCGGGTGCGTGGACATCTCCGGCAGTACACGTACTGTTCCGGTTGTTGTACCCTGGGAGACAGACACGTTCGTCTAAGAGGTGGCGCGAAATCTGTTTTAAGGGACCCGTGTTGAACACGAATCCTCAACCAAAACCGTCAACGTTTTAGTGTGCTAATTTTTGTAGTCAAGGAGCATAGTTGAAGACCCAACGTGGTGAAGACTCGAGTCAAGAATATTTAAGAAGACGTTCGTTGGAGTACCCGCTAATGACATCGGTTGAATTAATTTGGCACATATAAATTGTATTTTATATATTTTTCATTCGGTTTTGTGTATGACAATGTAATATTTATTTTCCGTTATTAACGAGAGTATCGTTAATATTATTTTATTATTATCTTAATAATAAAAAGTGACCCAGATTCCTACATCCTAGGCTTGTCACGGTTGCTCAGACACGTTGCCTGACCCATTGAGAGAGATAGAGAGGGACCATATCAATAGATAATGATGTCGTTAACCACTTTAGAGAAATGGGAGAACATCTTGGTATTACAAAGTTCTATAAAATTGAGTTCTCTCTAATTCTTCCACCATCTCAAACTTCATCTTTTTTCTACCTTTTCTAAATACATAATTTACCCAGTGATAACTCGGGTGCGTGGACATCTCCGACAGTACACGTACTGTTCCGGTTGTTGTATCCTGAGAGACAGACGCATTCGTCTAAGAGGTGGCGCGGAATCTGCTTTAAGGGACCCGTGTTGAACACGAATCGTCAACCAAAACTGTCAACGTTTTAGTGTGCTAATTGTTGTAGTGAAGGATCATAGTTGAAGACCCAACGTGGTGAAGACTCGAGTCAAGAATATTCAAGAAGGCGTTCGTTGGAGTACCCGCTAATGACATCGGTTGAATTAATTTGGCACATATAAATTGTATTTTATATCTTTTTCATTCGGTTTTGTGTATGACAATGTACTATTTATTTCCCATTATTAACGAGAATATCGTTAATATTATTTTAATAATAAAAAGTGACCCAGATTTCTACATCCTAGGCTTGTCACGGTTGCTCAGACACGTTGCCTGACCCATTGATAGAGATAGAGAGGGACCATATCAATAGATAATGATGTCGTTAACCACTCACCGGTGATATTTGCAATTTTCACACGACCAGCAAAAATACCACACTCTGGCTCTGATTGAGTCGTTATACACAATAAACTGCAAAAGAGTGACATTTTATTTGATATGTTTTTTTATTATTTTTTTTATGTAAAAGTATATTACGCGTGTTCAAGGGAAGACATGGATGAAATAAATCAACCTAGTTGGTATCATATACTTTTATAAGTTAGTGACATGTTGTAATGAATACTTAAATTTTGTATCGACTCCAAATATTATACCGATCTTTGATTATGTAAGAGTGACATGTCACTCTATTCTTAGGGTGAGGTGTAATAGAAGGAGAGATGGATAGAGGAAGAGAGGTTGAATAAGAGAGTAGGGATGATTATTTGGTACCGAGTACAGGTATCGATACCGTACTGGTACCGTATCCAACTGATACCGATAGATTCGGTACGGTATTCGGTACCTATTTTTCTAAAAATTCGGTATCGGTGTTTTCGATACCGATACCATCTAGAGATGAACATTTTGTAACGAGTACCGGTACCGTACCGATAAATTCAGTGCTTTATTCGGTACCGACTTTTTAAAAAATCCGGTATCGGTATTTTCGGTACGGTACCAATCACATCCCTACAAAAGAGGGAGTGACACCGCTTCTCGAAACTAATGACTGTCACGGTTAAAATAAATAACAAAAATAATTCTTAAGATAAAAGAGTTTAGGATACAAGAACATTATATAAATTATTTAATAATTCAAAGTGAAAAGAAGTTCTATAATTCAAAACATTACTTACTACCCATAATTTCGTAATCATTCATTTCTAACTTCATTATATTTTATCTTTTCATAACCGTATTTATTAATTTATAGAAATTTACAAACTTAAATGGCTTTATTTATTATTAAAGTTTCTAAGATTGTATATTTATAGTCACTTTACACTTTTCATAACCATATTTATAGACACTTTACTTATTATTAAAGTTTCTAAGCTTGTATATTTATATACAAAATTTAATTAAAAGCCTTTTGTCAATAATTAATTAAAGTGAGCAATAATCAAATTTATTAAAACAATTAAAACATAAATTTATTTCTTTTGTATCACTATCATCTAATTAAAACTAATTTAATCAGTTTAGTATATTTAACAACTCATTTTAATTAATCCACTTAGACACTTCATAGTTCACAGTTCACACTAGACGTCTAGACAGTTAGACCAAATCAAATGAAGTGGGCTAAGGATACGTTGGCTCGAGATGTTGGGCCGATGATACACTGGGTCTAGATATTGGGCCGAAGGAGACACAATTTGTACCTGAAATCTCGAAGTGAAGTGGGTCGCTGACGAACACCAGCAGGTGACGGGAGAATAACAGTGGGGCCTTTGATTGAATTATGAGGGCTGGCAGCGACGAACGACTGAACAGTTAGGGTTGCTTCGTTGGTTGCGGCTAAACAGGGTCGTAAAAAAACGCACGAGAGAGAGAGCGAGAGAGGGAGAGAGGGAGAGAGGGGGAGAGAGGGAGAGAGAGAGAGAGAGGGAGTTACGGGTCTAGCCTTAATGATCAATACTCCGGTTTCTGTTCTTAGCAAATAGTTTTGATCCAAAAATATTGTTGGAAATATGATGAGGTTTAAATCTGTATAGTGATCTAAAATAGTTTTGATCCACCTGATTTTTTTTTGAACGTGATGAATAAAGTGAAGGTGTTTTTGTAATTTTGTCATTCTTTTTAAACGAAATGGTAAAATAGGTATTTTGAAAAATTTAACGTCTAAAAAGCATGACACTTGGTATTATATATGTAATTTTTGAAAGTTAAAAGTACTAAAATTTATAATGAAATCACCTAAATTCATAGTTTATTGTTTTACAATTTCGTGATTAAACAAATTGTAATGATTCTACTTTAACGAGTTTTAATCTTGCTTCTAGGAAAATGATACCAAGTAAAGTATCATGATATATATATATACTAGGTTAAAACCCCGTGTATTACACGGGTTGAATAAATAAAATGTTATATACTTAGTAATAAAAATTTTATATTTTTAAAAACCCGTGTAATACATGGGTTGAATAAACCAGTATATTAAATCGGTTGAACTATTTATAATTAAATAATAAGTATCTGTAATTAGATTTATATTAAAAATATAAAAATAATTTTTTTAATATCATTAATCAATACGAGAGGGAGAGATGAGAAAAAAATGATACAAATTAACCAGAAATTAACACTTGTACATAGAATTTTATTTATTAATATAAAGATTATTATTTGATATTATTATTTATTAGGAAAGAGAAACAGAAAATCTAATATTCAATAGGAGAGAGAGACGAGAAAATAAAAGTGGGGAGTAACCAGATAGTGACACGTGTCCTCTATCATTTTCCTTTATTATATAGTATATATTAAAATATAATAGTGCATTAAATAAGAGAGAGACGGGAAAAAAATGATGAGAATGAATATGAAGGCGACACGTGGCACTAAAAAACCTTTATTTATTATATAGTATAGATTAGTAATTCTTTAAAAATATATTATTATTGAAAAGATAGGGGTGTACTTAATAAGAGAGAGATACGGGAAAAAAATGATGAGAATGAATATGAAGACGACACGTGGCATAAGAAACCTTTGTTTATTATATAGTATAGATATATATATATATATTTTATATTAAAAAACATTAATTAAAAATTTAAAATTATACTTAAATAAGTTAGTATCATGTGCATTTAAACCTTAGACAAAAGCTAAATATAAACTCCTAGAGGATATTAAGACGATCCACAGACCACAATAATGGTTTTTGGGCCACGTGGGCGTTAGAGGCATTTTTCACTATTGGTGCATCATGGTTGGCTCTTGTTCAACCACATGAACGACTTCAAAAGGGAAAGTATGGCACGTGGTGAGCCAGGGGTGAGGGGTTGGGAAAATCACTTAAATAGATATTTTGATCATCAATTTTATCAAAATAATCTGGGACTTTTTTAGCCTACGAAAATATAGACATTCACTCACAACCGAAAACTAACCCTTCTTGGTTATTTTGGAAAGTTGGTCATTTGTTTGCCAGACTGGCGTTAGCTGGCTTAAACACATTGGTCAATTTACACAAATTTACAAATGCAACTTTTGGAATGGTCATTGTAGAACACATATGAAGCCGATCTTTCAAATGCAGCTTTTGGAATGGTCATTGTAGAACATGAATTTATAGATGATCTACGTTGATCATATGTTAATGGTTAATCTAATAAAACTTCAAATAAACGGTTATTCGTAACCTGATATGCACGAGTTGTCATTAGGATCGTTATGTATGTCTCAAATGTTCTCTACCAAAACCAAAAATGTGTCGGTTTTTGTTAATGGTTGTTTTAGGCTTACTTTTACACTACATAGGTTTGGTTATGAAAAATATAAGAATTATACTTGGAATTGGTTATATTGATTGAATGATAATCGGCAAGCACCATACCACTAGACCACTAGGTCATGGGGATGTTAATCACGTGTTATTCGACATAGACAACTTTGTTATGTTGCATTTAGTTTATCCGGAAGTTAAAGACCCAAGTTGCACCTTTCAAGCTGATGTGAAGAATTCTTCCAATAAAATTGAAGTTCAAGTAGAGAACAAGATATGCGCACTGATGCGGATGAGCTCTCAGACGAAAAGCCAACTTTGCAAGGTCAAAACAAGTCAAAAGCCGACCGAAGATGGAAGTTGATACACATTCTGACTATAAATCGAGTGTGATTATTTGTTCTGCTCCAACAAATCTAGCCAACTCTAACTAAATCTGATCAATTTCAACTAGTCGAACGGTTGAAGAATTTAATGGGAGAATACTAACTTTAATGCACTGTTTAACCATAGATTGTTCGTCCCAAGTCTTGACATAAATTCTCTAAGTTTTTTTTTTTTTTTTTGGTAAGGCAGAAAATATTAAAAAGCTAGCGGTGGCTAGCGAATACAAGGAAAAGAGAAACATACATAGAACAAGAACTAGAAGGATTAAAAATTAACACCACACCATTTTTTCCAATTATCTACCCCAATATTCTTCCAATTCTTGGCCCATAGAAAACTTGAGCTTTTGAGATCTTCGAACAACCATCTAAGTAACGCCTTTTTGCCCTCGAAAACTACTTCGTTTCTTAATTTCCAAAGGCTCCAAACTACAGTTAAAATAACAACTTGCAGGGCTTTTTGGTGGTGTTTTAAGCACGACTCCATTGTAGTTAACTCCAAAATGTCCCTAACTGAGAAGACGAAAATGGAGGGATATTACACCAGTTGCTTATAAAGCTCCATAACATGGATGCATAATAACACGAAGTGAATAAATGTTCAGCCGTCTCAGCTATCTCCAAACAAAGAGGACATAAATCATATTCAATAGAAACTTTCCTTATCACCAATGATTTCCGGGTGGGAATCCTATCTTGTTCCGCTCGCCAAGTTAGGATATTGACTTTAAGAGGGACCGATTTGCACCAATTAAACGCATACCCATTTGTGGGGGACGCGGGTGGAGTGAGCAATTTGCGCATGGACTTGACAGTGAATGAGCCCTGCCCTTCCGGCCTCCATGACCAGACACCGCCTTGAAATCAGCTACAAGGTCCTTCATCTTCCATATATCTTAGATTTTATCTCTAGATTCCTGAATTCTTCTTTTCGTTATCCTCGATCTAGGGTTTCTGATTTATTTGAAACTTTCAGGAGAAGTGGGATGAGCGATTGAGGAATTACGAGCAAGAATTGAACAAGAGGAAACATAAATCAAAGGAACTTGAAGAGTCACTATGAGTTTGTTAGTTCAACTCTTCCTTCAATTTTTGTTAAATTTGTGAAATGAGTTTTAGGTTTTGATTTGGGATAAGCAGAAATGCCTGATTTCTGACTCTTGAAATTCAATGCTTGTTTATGAATTCATGTTCATCAAATCAAAGTATCCAATTAATGTTGTTTAGTGATTAAGAGTACGTTTTATAATCTTTTGGAAGCCATATGTTTAGTTTAGGAGAAACTAAAATATAAATGTGAGTGTTTATTTTGGGATGAAGGAAGTAACATTTTAGAAAAACTACTTGGATCTAAGTTAAGTTCTAGATCCCCTAGAATGATCATATTACATGCATTAGGAGATACCACCACGGTGGTTGGGGGACTTATCCCGATCACAGATAAAATAACTCAACGTTTGGCTAGTTGTCATGTAACATAAAATGTGTGCATGGTTTTAAAAAGCACGTGTCATGCATGAAGCAATAGGGAAAACGCCTCAAATGGTGGGAGGCGATGCTCAGTTTTTGGTGATTTTAGAACAAGCTAAGAAAAATAAAGAAAGAAAGAGAGGAGAGGCGAAAAACATGACTAGAATGAGAGATATAGAAGGAGGGGCCTCGCGTAGGTGAGGCTCACGCCCCGGATTTCACCAAGGTTATGTGATTCTAGTTAGGCAACAAGTCCTAATATGGCTCCTAAAGGATTATATCAAGTTATGGACATATATGCTTGTCATAAAAGGCACAATTACTTTAGGTAGCACACATATCATGGAAACAAATTAAGTGTGGAGTCAATACTCAATAGCAAAGAATGTATTTCTAGAATATTGATGTTTATTAGTCAAATAAGCATATATCATTTCATATCCTTGTTGGCACGCCACACAGACAGATATAACAAAATAGTGAATACTCAACTTTGAAAGTAAATTTCAATGTATACGTTCTGTTAAAAGCGATATGTATTATGTAATAGTCTTCAATTTGATTATTGATCATCTTGATTATCACCTCTGTCATGTTCCTATAACAACCTACAATCATGAGAAATCGGCCATTTCGTCAGTTTGGTGTTTAATGCACATCTCAGGCTATAAGATCAAAACTTATCAGATTGATTATTCCTTAATCTCTATTCAATCATTTTCATCTGTGGATGTCCCCTTCGTCCCAAATACATGCATCAATGTGTGTTTAGCCTTCATATTACAAATCCTTACTAAAATTCCAACCTTGCGCGTGCCAACATGTAGAGTCTATACTAGCTAAATACCGTCTTTAAAGTTATATTTCTTCCAAGACAATCAATGATTTTTTAATACACTCAAACGTATATTGTAATTTTATCTTTATTTGAGTAGACTATACGGATCATCCTTGTGCTATGTAATAATTACGGATATGGTCCTTAATAAGGTAATATTCTCTCATGCTCTATGTAGTATTTGTATTAGGGTTTACCCTTGAAGATTGTGTGTGGGTTGCATGTTCCCTAGAGGGGTCATGCGATTGTGTCATTTTTTCTATTGGCGAGGGCATCATCTTCGCCAATAGGCTGACACGTAGGCCGTAGCCTAACAGAATTTGTGGTCCCATCTCCCATCGGGTCCGGGTAATACCACATTGGCGAACTGTGTTGGGTTTGGGGAGGTGTTTAGTCGGCCCTAACCCTAATGAGTTATTTTAGGCTTGTTTTTTTCTTATTCTTCCAAGTTATTTATTTTATAAATACCCATGATGTAATTATAATCTGTGAGTACCTAATAATAAAAGAGAAACCCTATTTGCACAGTTGGACGTAAGTCACTTTAGCCGAACCACGTTACATCTTGTGTCTTTACTGCTTTCTATATATTCGTTTGTGAGTATGTGTTTGTTTCCGCTGTGTACGATATCGACTCTGATTCCTCACAAATTGGACCTTCAGTAATCGATGTTCATTCAAACCGTCATGGACCTTAAATAGTCTTGTTAAGTTTGGTAAACTGACTATTATACCCTTCTTTTTTAAAAGAAAAAATAATATATTAAAACTCATATGGCCTCCCCCCTTTTTATTAA
The DNA here is from genome assembly GCA_023525975.1 of Smallanthus sonchifolius. Taxonomy (NCBI): domain Eukaryota; kingdom Viridiplantae; phylum Streptophyta; class Magnoliopsida; order Asterales; family Asteraceae; genus Smallanthus; species Smallanthus sonchifolius. The sequence goes on from CM042020.1 coordinate 17,804,343, forward strand.
AAAACTAGGTTAGAATCATGTGTATTACACGAGTTGAATAAATGTAACGGTAGTAATAAAGATTTACATATTCATGACGTATTAGCCTTAAATTCTTGAAATGTTATATAGTTATTTTTTAAAAATGTTTTATAAAAATAATGAAAGAAATATTCAATTTAAAAAAATGTTTTAATAACAAACCTATTTTTTTAAATAAAAAACTTTTTATAGAAAGAAATATAAAAATCATTATTATTTAATATGAGAGAGAGAGACAATAAACAAAAAATTATAAAAAACAATTAAAGAAATTTGGATAATTAATAGGAGAGGGAGGCGAAAAAAAAGGATAAGGATACACAGAAAAGTGACAAACATCTCATCAAAACCTTTATTTATTAGAGACTATAAATAGGTATATAATCAATTAAATAGATACTAATAAAAAAATATATAATAAATTAAATAAAAAAGAATAAAAATATATTAAAAATCAACCCCCCTCTCTCTCCGGGACACAAATAGTAGGTTGGCGAAGTGGGGTCGAATTCCGAACGAAGATTGAGATAAAAAAAAGGATTTCTCATTATTTGAGACCTAAAAAAAAGGGGTTAAAATGATATATTTAAAGAAAAGTTAATATTATCATTAAGTGAAAAGATAACTTTAAATAAGTTATTTTAAATGAAGTTTGAATTAATCTTAAATTAAGATTTTAAAAGTATTTTTTAAACTTGTAATTAATAAATTAAGATTATTAATAGATTAAAATTGGTTTGCGTGATTACCAACGTATTAATATATGATGTTAAAATTGAAACGTCATAGTATAAACAACCCCATAATGTCTTGATCGAATTTGTATAGTTGATACAACTAGTACCTGTTACCTACTTAAATAACCTTATCTAGTATCACACTCGGTCTCTACATGTACATGATGAAATGTGGATACTAGTTTTAATAGATTAATGTTTTTATAAATAAAATCAAAGGTCATTAATTATTAAATAAATTTTATCGAAAATGCTAAATCGAACTTTGCTTTTGTAGATGTCTTCAAACAATATCACATAACTCAACTCTCTAAAATCCATCATGGACAAAGAGATACTCAATGGAAAGAACTTCTCTAGCTGGTACCGCAACTTGAGAAATGTTCTCGAGACCAACAATCGGCTTGATGTTCTTCAAACTCCCAAACCGGATGCAAATCTCCTCGATGCGCATAGCGCCCTCATAGATGGATGGAACCAACATGTGAATGATTCGTCAGATGTGTCATTTATAACGCTGACAACTATGGCTCCAGAACTCCAAAGAGACTTGGAATTCTACCCAGCATATGACATGATGAAAATGTTGAAGGAAATGTTCCAACAAATCCATCAAAAGCGCTTGGATGCGCTCGAAGCATGTCACATTGACCGGCTTGAAGAACTTGACCTTCCCATAAGTGAGGAACTAGTTATGGATAAACTTCCAAGTCATATGACCAGTTCACTTTAAACTATAATATGAACATGGAAGAAAGGTCCACTGACTTAGGCATGCTGCTTAAGGCTTTTGAATTGAATATCCAGCTTCAAGTGGAAACCATCTATGGGAAGAATAAATAGAAAACTAATGCCGAGGGCAAGACAAGACCTAAAGACAAGATTATTGTCAATAAGAAAAATGTTAAGATACCTCAAAAGGACGCCAAGTGTTGTCGCTGCGGTGAGATTGGTCACCGGTTGTATGTTCTTACGGTTCAATGATTAGAGTACTCATAACTTGTAAATTCTTTTGTAGGAACCAAAGAAGGATAAAAGACTGAAAGATCATATTACCATGAAGACATTAAGATATTCTATAATCTATTTCAAATAGCCTGGTTCTAAACATTTTGAATATTTTCATTTTCGTACCTAGTTGACACTATGGGACAAAGTTTTCAGTTTATTGTTTGGTGAACTATTGTTATGGTTGACAACGATTTATTTAGTTTATATGAATATCGTATTTGTTCTAAGGCTTGGCCCAAATATTATTTATGAAATTAATATTGAGGCTAGACCAAAATGTTCAGTTTATCATATTTTGTTTCACAGTGGTTCTACGTACAATTAATCACCAAAATATTGATGCTAGACCTCAATGAGACATATCTATAACATTTGTCAATAATGCGGTTTAAGCAAGATACACATTTCATAACTGCATATTAATGAATTCTTGAATCCACCCGCCCGGAATTGTTGATCTAGGCGGATCAAGCTATAGTAGCAACAAAGACAAATGATCTTTTAGTTGAACTGATGACATCTATAGAATGGTAAGATGCCCATGCATCCACACAAGGTGAATAATACTTCATAATTATGTTGTGACATAAAATATAAATGTTCAAAACATTTTAAAGAAGTATAATTAGCTCAGCATAATAGTAAGAAACACTTGATTAGATGAAAGTGAGTTTCTTATAACATGACTTAAAAGGAAGATGGAATTTTGTTAAACACAATTCAATCATTAACAAGTTATATTATCTTGCCATCAAATGCCTTGGAAAGAATCCCAACTAGACAAATAACTTTGACAAAAGGGTAGACAAGACACTATATGAGATATGGCATGCGAAGTGTCCTGAAACTTGCCCAATCTTAAGGATTTAAGGTGTATACCTCATGATGAGAAATTGTTTCATCAAGTATCCTAAAGAAAAGAAGGATCTTATTCCTGCAGTCCCGTTGAATTGAGATTTTCATAAGTAATAGAGAGAAGTCTTCTTAAAAAAGATATCTCTTACTAATGGGATAACAATAAATATGATCTAGAAGAAATTCTAAAATCACAAGATCATCACCCGAGTTAGAATCTACCAATCAGTAAGAGGTGTTGAACCTAAACAACAAATAGGTTAGACATCAACTGCAACATCAAGTGTCTACAAGTCTTGTGACTAAATTTAGTAGGATTAGATTGAACCCACTAACTACAAGACTGCTACCTCAAGTTTGGAATCTGATGAATGACTTAGAATCATGGACACTAAGATGCAATCCATGTAGAATAACCAAGTTTAGGACTTAGTTAGTCTGCCCCCTGACAGCATGGCTGTTGAAAGTAGATAAGTTTTCAAGAAGAAGACATACTTGGATAGAAATGAACATACCTTCCAAAGAAAGGCTAACCGTGAAAACCTTTTGCTAGAAATCAATTAATTGATTACAAATAAACTTTCTCTTTATTACCCAAGCTAAGCCAATCATAATCATCATTGACATTGCCACGAATTGAGATAACAAGATATGGCAAATAATGTCAGAACGACTCCCCTAAATAGACACATTAAATAATATGTCTATATGAAACAACTATTAAGCTTTGATAAGGTATGCAAGCTTAAGAAATCCATTTATATATTCAAGCATACATCTCATAATGAAATCTTCAATTTGATGAGAGACTCAAATAAATTTGATTTCATCAGAAATGAAGATGACATGTTTGCTTATAAGAAGGTTAGTGGAAGCACAAATGTTTTCGTAATAACGTATATAGATAACATACTATTCATGAGAAACAACATTCTAACTCTGCAAGATGTTAAATATTGACATAGAAGATGTTTCTTTAATGAAAAGAATATAAGCAAAGCCGCCATGTTCCGGGAACAAAGATCTATAGAAATAGATGGAATTGGCTTATTGGCTTAAGTCAAACTATCCACATCAATAAAGTCATTAGATGTCTTTTCAGTATAAAAGCCCAATAGTAGGCATCTTATCTGGGACACATGGACGATCCTTAATGAACCCTAATTTCCAAAAATAGATAAATAAGAAAAGAAAATGGAAATAGTTCCATATGCTTCAATTTAAGGATCAAAGTTATACACGAAATATGAAGTGTCATATGTTTGAGCAAAAAATAGGCCGAAGTTCTGCGAAACAATTGTAATTGCCATTGAGTGAATATCCTGAAGTACTTGAGAAACTTTGAAGATATGTTGAAGTAAAAGAGGAAGGTCATTGTAAAATGTTACATTGATGGAAACCTCATAAATAATCAAGATGATTTTTTTTATCATAGACAAGACGAACATCTGACATAGTGACGGTGTAATTACTTAAAAGAGTTTCAAGCCGGGTATAGTTACACAATCCACAACTGAGTCTGTTCACTTGGCAGTCTATGACACTACATTGAAGACATAGCTGATTTGCACAAAGTTCATTACAAATCATTGGGTAGATATAAAAGATATGTTTGAATGAATGATTTCATTGCAATCCTCAAGAGATGCTGAGCATCAGTTAATACATATCTATTAGCAAAGTTTAAACGTAGATCAAAACCTAGCATATCTGATTACTAATGCTTATGCCTTGAGTGAGATGAGAGGTGCATGCAATAAGGCATAAGTAAATGTAGAGAATTGTTTTGATCTATATGAGTATTTGGATAATATGCATGTATATTAGAAACATTTTTGACTAAGAAGTAAAGATTATGTTCTTATTCATTTAATGTAGTATGTGTTCAATATTAGCACGTTTTAAGATCCAGGAATAAAAGTGTTTATTCTAAATGTCCATAGTTGATCGACTTAGTGGAGCTAATTTGAAGTAAGATTATTGTAAATAGTTGGTTGATTCCATATAGTTGAAATAGGCAAAAGTTGTAGCCAAGTTCACAAATACTTAAAAAGATAAGTATTAGACTAACCTAATTCAAAGCTACTTCATGGGTCGTTGTCATAGGTAGATTTTGAAACGGTTTTGTCAATAGTATCTTCAGACCTGAGATGCATACTAGAACTTGATTTTACGGATGATATTTGATATTCTTTAACAGTGGTCTAAAGCATTTATTTGATGAGGCAGTCATAAGGGCCATAGTTGGACTAATCTGAAGTATAGTGAGAGTTGTATGTAGTCAAAACAAGATATGTTACTTCGCAAGTGGAAAACATCTATGGGCCCTGATGATTTAAATGAGTGTAAATGTATGGCCGTGCTCAAACTGAGAGTTTGAATGTACCACTTTGAATCTGGATCGAGAAATAGAATAGTTAAACGAAATACGAGAATGAATTTTGACCTATGTCTCATATTCAACAAGATGTCGATAACAGAAGGATGATTAATAGAATAAACCATGAATTTCATATAACAACAAAGTTAGAGAATTTTGCTTGGTTGGTGATTGATGCTTGGTTGGTGATTGAGGATTACATAAAAGTATCCGGCTTTACTAGGGGTAGTTAGGTGTTGCTAAAAGCCCACAACTGCCTGTACTGACATATGATTTAGACTTATGCAAGTGGGAGATTGATGGACCTAGTGTGCCCAAGTAACGACATAAAGTCAATTACTGCTAGATAAAGTTGATCCTAAAGGGTTATATAACGAATAACGTAAATTGATCAACATGTTAAAATGAGTTCAAACGTCTTTATGAATCATGAATTGCAATTATAATTTTAAAATAATGATTGTTATTATTTAGAATAATAATAATAATTTATTCAGAAATTAAATGATAATATAAATGTTTATTTTGAATAAACGTTTAATCATTTAATTAAATAATTTATATATTATTTATATATATGAGATTATAGATTATATATATATATATATATATATATATATATATATATAAAAATAATATGGCACTGTTATTTTAAGCTGAAAATAATATATATATATATATAGGGGACGGTTCCACTAAGAAATGGTTTTTCGCTAAGAAATACTAAGAAGTGGGTCAAACGAACTTCGATTGAGCTCATTCCAGCGGCGTTGGAACTGTCTCATCGAACCCTAATCCGGATCCAAAAACCTAAACCCCCTCCACCCGCACCCCCAAAAACCTAACCCCCCCTCCAACCCTACCCCGAAAAGCCTAAAACCCCCCACCCCCAAAAACCTAACCCCCCTCCAACCCTACCCCGAAAAGCCTAAAACCCCCCACCCCCCAAAAACCTAAAGCCCCCCCACCCCCCCCCAAAACTTAAACCCCCCACAAAAAAAACCTAAACCATAAAATCTAAACCCTAAAAGCTAAACTCTAAGGCTAAACCATTAGGATAAAACCCTAAAATTCAAACGTAAAATCTAAACCTTAAAAGCTAAACCCTAAAAGCTAAGATGATAGAGTTCGACGTGAAGGTTCAAACGCCGCTGAAGTTAGCTCAATCGGAGTTCGTTTGATATCGTTTATTAAGGTTTTTGTCATTTTTTAGATTTATTAGTGAAAAACTACTTCTTATTTGATTCTCCCCCTATATATATATTCAAAACTTATATTAGGTTTAATTTGATTAAATTAAATAAACCATTTAAAACCCAATAATAGGATTTAGGCTAGAATTAATTAGAAGGCTAATTAATTAAACTTAAGTTCGAAGAAAAAGGGACACTAGGGTTTTTGAAAATGTTATAAATAGGGCTTAGAGGTGGAATTTGCGATACACAAGAAAATCACTATGCTTTGATTGAGATCAAAATCACAAAACCCTAACACCACCCACATCGCCGAAGCCACATACTTCGGCTCCCTCCTAGTCGTCGCCGATCAACTTTCGGCCGCCACTACCGTTGCGCTGCCGATCGTCAGTTACTCTGTCACGGGCGACAACCTTAGTCGGCTTACCGTCGCTGCCGAGCCATTTCCGTTCTCCGATCGAAGGGTGCTGTCCACGTCGCACAACCGTTATTTTGTTTCAGAGCGATAAAGTAGAAAATGGAAAATCGATTGGATCAGTTTTTCCGGGATATTAATTAATAAAAATTTGGACTGGCATCCAAGATCACACGTTATCACGACGTGTGAGTATTTAGTAGTGATATTCAATCTACAATCAAGGTATGTTTTCTGAAACACCTTATGGTTGTGTTTTTTGGTTTATTTCTGTTTTGCAATTGGATCACTACACCGGGTTTCTCGTTTTGATTATTTATCAAGACTTTCACTGTGTTTTATGAGTAAAACCTAACGAGAAATCTCAACATTAGTATGTAATGGTCTTATCTCATGTAACACATGCAAACTATCCATGCTTGGCCATGCATGTCATTTTGGTAAACAATTCCCTCTTTATCTTTTAGAATCCATCGTTGAGTCCCTTTTTGATATTACTATTTGATTTGGATATTGTCATGTCACTAGTATTGGTGGTATTAAATATTACATTCTTTTCCTTGATCACTTTTCTTAATTTCTATGGGTTTATCCTTTATGCATGAAATCTAATGCTACTTTTAAATTTTTACATTTTTGTGCATATGTTAAAAATCAATTTAACCATGAAATAAAATTTAGTGTGATCATAGTGGAGAATTTGACAACACCACTCTTCACGACATTTTTTCCACACATGGTCTCCAATTCCGTTTCTCGTGTCCTCATACATCTCAATAAAAAGACAAGTCAAAATCTTTTATTTGCACACTTAGATCTCACCCTCCTTTAAAGCTCACCTTCCACCTAATTTTCGGTTGAAACTCTTCATATGGAAACACAACTTCTCAGTATTCTTCCTTCCACCTCCATAAACAATAACACGCCTTTCACTAAGTTATTAAGAAACCACCTCCTTACTCTCAAATTCGCATCTTTAGATGCCTTTGTTTGGCATATATGTTTCCTCTACATAAGCTAGCCCCTAGAACATCTCCTTTTGTCTTCCTATGTTATCTATCTCATCACCGTGGTTATCGATGTCTGATCTTCATAGTAAGAAGATTATCATTTCTTGCCATGTTATTTCTGTTGAGCCTTCATTCCTTTTGACTCTTTTTCTACCACTTAGTCTCCATCATATGACCTTTTAGATTCCTCCTTCATTCCTTCCCCCATCTCTTGACAACTTCTCGAATCTTGTATTCCCGACTCATCGCTACAAGGGTGCCATCATCAGATTCCTTACGTACTAACCCTCCCTCATCCCTTCATCCAACTCACATTACCATTCCCATATGGGATAAGAGATCCTTCCCTAATAGACCCCTATCATTACCCTCAGCCAGGACAACCACCCGTACCCATCCTAAGGGAGAGCGAGAGGGTGACGATCAAGGGTGGTGTAGGTGGCTAGGGTTTCTTCAAATATCTGATAATGAATAAATTATTTGATCCCCTATTTATAATCTCAAATCAATAGGGAATATTCCTAGGATAAATCCTTATTTGAAATTCAAATCTTGTTTAGTTAATATATATTTCGAAAAAAATATACATCTCCATATATAAGCTTTTCGAAAATATATATCTATGTATATGATTTTCGAAATCTTTAATATATATATATTATTTATATTTTAATCCCAATTAATATAAATAATACAATGAAACCAAATATTAATATCTAGTTATTATTTTTCAAATAATAACAACTAATATTTACTTTGAGATTATAATTAATATTCCCCGAATTAATACCACAATAATTCTTTTGCGTAAATGTGTCCATACACATGTATAACAAGTGTCGTTGCATATTTACTTTGAGATTATAATTAATATTCCCCGAATTAATATCACAATAATTCTTTTGCGTAAATGTGTCCATACACATGTATAACAAGTGTCGTTGCTCGCTGTGTAACTCTTTAGGATCATATAACATTTACAACATTGTTATATGTTGTTAGTAGAGCACTTAGGTTCAACAATCTCTCACTTGCACAAGTCTCAATCATAAGTCAATGTAGATAGTGGTGGACTTCCAACAACATCTAACTGCTCCTAACGAAGTAGGACACTTTTATAAGTCATCCATCATTACCAAACAATCAAGGTACTTTTACTTCACTATTGCAACAACTAATAATTATCTGTCATTTATCATTTATGTTATTAGACATCTAATGTACATGACATATTGATTGATTCATTCTTATCTAGCATTCAATTATTATCTTTCTCGATCGAGATTTAAAGTGGTCTATTCAAACTCTTAGTTTGAGTACGACCATGCATTTTCTACCAGTTTGAATCAACAAGGGGCCTAGAGATGCCAGCCACTTACGGTTAGTAAGGGTACATATCCCATCTTGACCACATACAACTCTCATTATAGATCCAGTCATTTCTAACTAAGGTCCTTATGACCATCCGGTTAAAGACAGTGTTAGACAATATCAGCAAATAACCTTTTATATAATCAAGTTCTAATATGTATCTCAGGTCTGAGGATACAAAGACAATGCCTTTTCAAAACCTACTTATGAGATCGATCCACGAAGTAGTTTTGAAATGAGTCACGTCTAGTATTTAATAAACCCTTTAAATATCTACGAATCTTGGTTGCAACTAAAAATATAACAAATTGATTCATAATAGTCTTACTTAGAATTATTCCTATAATCTTGACCGACTATGGACACTTAGAATATTACTCTTATTCATGGATTTAAACGTGCTAATATAGAACACAATACTGATTAATGTAAAAGACAATAACCTTTATTTCTATTAAGATAAAATGATACTTATTTTGACGTCCCTCTGTTCTACTACTTCTCGTATGTAGTGGAACTGGTTTCGGATATGTTTGGTGTTGTGATGTGACATTGGTTCCTTTGTTTGCGTAATAGCATCATAATTATCCCAAAATATCTTTATAAGTTCCTTGATGCTAGGAAACACCTCTAGATCAACAATGAATTTCTACATGAAGGCAACTTCCTTTGTCGCTTCCAAGGCTGCAATGTACTTTAGGATGTTCTTAACTACATTCCAATGACTTTCTCCTGGGTTTTGATGATATCTACTCGTCATGCCCAGAGCATACGATACATCAGGTCTAGTGCATAACATGACATACATCATCGATCCGACTTCTTACACATATGAAACTCTTTCCATCTTTTCAATCTCTATGCTCGAGTTGGGACATTGAGACTTATCTAAGATCATTCCATGCGCCATGTATAAGTTTACACGCTTGGAATCTTGCATTGAAAAATGTCTCAAGACTTTATCAATTTATGCACTTTGGCTTAGGCCAATAAGTCGCTTTGATCTATCTCTATAGATCTTAATTCCAAGAATATAAGCGGCTTCACCTAGATCCTTCATTGCGAAACATTTTTCGAGCCAAGACTTAACTTCTTGTAATGTCGGAATGTCGTTTTCAATCAGTAGTATGTCATCTACGTATAGAATCAAGAAAGTAATCACGCTCCTACAAGCCTTCTTGTAAACACATGAAAGGGCCCAAACGGGTACCTCTCATAGTTGACAAACATAGCATAAACATAGTTCTTAAACCTTGAATTAAACATTAACATCGGAAGTCTTGTACAAAATTTAGAGTAAACAAAAACTTTTAAAACATAACATTGTTCACATTCATAATCTAATAATGGGGATGTCAGTCTTCTTGTCAGCAGTAGCCATCCAGCCATCCTCTTTTAAGCCCTTACGGCATCATGTCTTTTTCTTTCCTTTGCTACCTGATGTGCATACTAAAATAGTCAGCTAACGCTGGTGAGTTCAAGTGTTTATTTTTCTTTAACTTTATATCAAATCTTTTCTTTAGAAATGTTCTTTAAGCATACATATTATATTATATATATAATACAATAAAATCTTTCTTTCTTCTTTTACATACACACGTATTTACTTTGTGCTATTTTCTTTAAGTCAAACATTAATGTCAACAATCTGTTCTGTGCCCCAAAGCGGGCTTCTTCATTCTAATTTCCCGAAGGAACTTTCTTTCGCAGGTATTGTTCCCTAAGGCCCAACATCCAAATGCCGATACCCACTTTCTGAGCCCCAAGTGGGCTTCTTCATTCTTACTTAGCGACCGTCGCCACTAAATTAACCTTCGTTACTCATCTTAACCAGTTGTATAACATCCTCGTTACAGTGCCCTGGCGAGCACTGTCCTGATTTTTCTTATGGTACGTCATGGACTCGTCCATGACGCAACATCGGCTTCGAGTAGCACTAATATCAAGGACTATAGTACTACCTCAAGACTTGCTACTATGCTTAGGGTACCACTAGTCTCGAGCACTATGCTACTACCCCAAGTCTTTCATCGTATAAGCATACTCTTATAGATTAGACAATGTATTTGACTTATTCTTCTTCTCTTTGTTTATAAACATATAGTTAAACAAATCATTCTTTTCTTTTTATAGTTTATAAAACATATAGTTGAATAAACCATTCTTTCTTATCTTTCTTTCTTACAAAACGTTTAATTAACTAAACCATTATCTTTCTTACTAAACGTTCAGTTAAATGAACTGTTATCTTTCTTATCATTCTTTCTTACAAAACGTTTAATTAAATAAACCGTTATCTTTCTTACAAAACGTTCAGTTAAATGAACTGTTATCCTTCTTATCTTTCTTTCTTGCAAAACGTTTAATTAAATAAACGTTATCTTTCTTACAAAACGTTCCGTTAAATAAACTGTTATCATTCTTTCTTACAAAACGTTTAAATAATAAAATATATTTATTATAAACGTCTAATTCTTGAGTATGCACACCACCATAAAATAGTAAAAATAGGGATTCTTGAACTCACCTGACTTCTTAAAGATTAACTCACTCAGCAAGAACTTCAAGCTAGTTGGAGGCTAAAGGATCTGTTAAGAGTCACGAACTAGACCAATTAACACCAAGTTATTATGTCCGAAAACTCTATGTCCGAAATCTATTTCGATCGAAATCTTCGATCGAAATCTTCGATCGAAATCTTCTTGAGCGAAAACTAGTCGTTCGAAAAAGTCTTACTTCTCATATTTTTGTTCGAAAACATTTTTGTCCAAAAACTATTTCGGTCGAAATCTTTTTCGACCGAAATCTTTTTCCTTTGAAACCATTTACCTCTGAAATTATTTCGACCGAAATCTTTTTCGACCGATAACCTTTTTGATCGGACGTACACTTGTCCGAAAACTACCTATGTCCGAAAATACTTTTCGGACGGAAAAAGTTTTTGGACCATTCAACGAGATTTCAGACGATTCATATGTTCTTGGCCGAAATCGTCGTTTATGATTCAAGTTTGAATCTTTTTATGTCCAAAACACCTGTTTAGCTTCCACGAGGTTAAATCTATTCTTTTTAAGCCGTGTTACATGTAAAAATCCTGACTTTTGATTAAAACCCACATAAAAACCTAAACCCCATTTTCAAACCAAAAACTCAGATCTGGAAACGTTTACCTACTCGTTTCTCGCGTGTTTCTTCTTCTCTAATCGATATCAATGCTTCAGTAATGATCTCGGGTCACGATGGACGTCTCGCGTGCAATTTTTGAACTTTCTCTCTCTACAAGTAAAGATGGTGAAGAAGATGAAGTAAGGAAGGGGGTGGAGGTGGCTAAGGTTTGTAGCCTTTCCCCTTCCTTCCTTTCTCGACCTAAAGCCCATACCAACGAGCCCATTTCGGTTTTGTTTCTCTTATGCCATCACGAGACTCGTCCTTTATTCGATATTAATTTCGACCCACGAGATTCTACATTATTTTTCGGGATGTTACAAGTCTACCCCTCTTATTGAAGGTTTCGTCCTCGAAACCTTGTTACATGTCAAATAACGGAGGGCACAACTCCCTCATGTTTGACTCGGTCTCCCACGTGGCTTCTGACCCTTTTCAGTGTTTCCATTGAACTTTTACTAGTGGAATAACCTTGTTGCGTAGTCTTTTCTCCTTCTTATCTAAAATGGCTATAAGTTCTTCAATGTAGTTGAGGTTGTTGTCCACCTCGATGTCATCGAGTGGAACATATGCCGATTCGTCAGCTAGGCACTTTCGCAGATGTGATACGTGAAAAGTAGGGTGGATTCCACTCAATTCTTCAGGCAGCTCTAATCGATACGCCACTTACCCAACTCGTGCTACAACTTTAAACGGTCCAACAAACCTCGGGCTTAGCTTTCCTCTTTTTTGAAATCAGATGATTCCCTTCCATGGGGACACCTTCAACAGTACCTTGTCCCCAACCTGAAACTCAAGATCTCTTCTTCTCTTATTTGCATAAGATTTTTGTCTATCCTTAGCGGCTTTCATTCGTGCTTTGATTTGGTCAAAATTTTTGAAAGTTGACTTGACTACATCTAGGCTTGCGAAGTCTTTCTGCCCAATTTCTCCCCAACAGATGGGCGTCCTACACTTTCTTCCCTATAGCAGCTCATAAGGCGGCATGCCAATAGTAACATGATAGCTGTTGTTGTAAGAAAACTCCGCCAGTGGTAAGTTGCTATCCCAGCTACCGCCGAAATCAATAATGCATGCCCGTAGCATGTCCTTAAGAGTTTGGATAGTCCTTTCAGATTGACCATCGGTTTGCGGGTGGTAAGCTGTGCTGATATTAAGTCTCATACCCATTGCCTCGTGGAATCTTTTCCAGATCCTTGATGTGAATCGCGTGTCCCGGTTCGACACAATTGACAAGGGCATACCGTGTCTGGCCACAATCTCGTTGAAGAACAATTCTGCTAACTTCTCTGACGAGTAAGTCTCACGTATAGGCAAGAAGTGAGCGCTCTTTGTTAATCTATCCATAACTACCCATATGGTGTCATGACCTTTAGCTGTACGCGGTAGCTTGGTTATGAAATCCATGGTAATGTGTTCCCATTTCCATTCAGGGATAAATAACGGCTGTATATTTCCACATGGTTTCTGGTGCTCGGCCTTCACCTGAGGGAAAGTTAGGCATTTGCTCACATAATCGGTTACATAGTTTTTCATGTCGGGCCACCAGTATTCCTTCTTCAAATCATGGTACATCTTGTTGGTACCAGGATGGATAGAGTAGTGAGACTTGTGATCCTCGTCAAGGATTTTGGCTCTAAGTTAGCCACCCTTGGGTATCCACATCCTACCGAACCGTGTTCATACTCCATAAACATTGGTCTCTAACTTCTCCTGCTGTGCCACTATTCTCTCTTTCTTGACATTCCCTTCTTCCAAGGCTTCATTCTTGGCACGTTCTATTTCTGTCAGAAAATCCGGAGCTAGTTAGTAGGCTTTCACCGTGATAGGAGCTATCATCTCCTTTTGATTCAAAGCGTCGACCACCACATTTGTCTTCCCTTGGTGGTAAAGGATTTCACAGTCGTAGTCTTTCAACAATTCTAACCACCGTCGCTGCCTCATGTTCAACTCCTTTTGCTCAAAGAAGTACTTCAAGCTTTTGTGGTCGGAGTAGATGGTGCATTTGACTCCATAGAGGTAATGTCTCAAAATCTTTAAGGCAAAGACAACCGCCGCAAGCTCGAGATCGTGAGTCAGGTAGTTGACTTCGTGAGTCTTTAACTGCCGTGACGCATACGCGATCACCTTTCCTCGTTGCGTGAGCACGCAGCCTAACGCCTGACCTGAAGCGTCAGAATACACTACTAGGTCTTCGCTACCATCGGGTAGGGTCAACACTGGTGCTTGGGTTAACCTTTTCTTTAATTCCTCGAAGGCATTGGTTTGGGCCTGGCCCCATTCATACTTTACTTCCTTATGGGTCAATTTGGTTAAAGGTGAGGCTATCTTAGAGAAGTCTTGTATAAACCTCCGGTAGTAACCTGCCAAACCTAGAAAACTTCGTACATCCGTTGGTGTCTGATATGCCCTAAATTATACATGTTTTGCATGCATAATAATCCCCATATTATGATACTAACTGACTAATAACCTTGCATATGATACTTAAAGCATTTATATTTTACAAATTGCAGGTTATTCGATGTCTCAAGGTAAACAGAGCAAAAACCAACTTAAAACATGAAGAAATCAAGATTTTTGAGGACCAAACCCGAGCATTGATCCCAAGAAGTCAAACCTGGTCAAAGGAAGTCAAACAAGCAGCTAAAAGACGAAACTGGGAATCAGGGGAGGGATGCACGGCCGTGCATCCCATTGCACAGTCGTGCATTGGCCTCCCTTGCTCCCCAAGGCCTTCCATACCTCAAGAACACACCAAAGAGAGCTTATTTCATAGTTTAGCGTAGAGAATAGAGAGTAAAGGGGCTCTTCCTCCTTGTCCCACAATAGGGGAGCCTACGAAACTCAGCGTTACGCTAGCTAGTATGGCCACTCGTGGCTAAACTTCTTGTATTGCTAGGGTGAAGATGAAGTTTGGTGCATGTTAATGTTTAACGTATTAATCCAAGTGATATATTTATGTCTTTAATTATTTGTTCTTAAAGCCACCATTTGGTGGGCTTTTATTATTGTCTAAATCCGTCTTTATATTTGTGAGTGTTCTTGATTTTAATGTGTAAGATCGTAAAATCTTTTTAATCAAACTTCTTTTGAAACTTGTACGTCTTTATACAAGCAGAGATTGATAAGCCAAGTCTTGGTCAACATTATTAAGGTCGTATGTCTTTATACGAACTTATTATGCGACCAAGAATCGATGAACTAATGTTGGGAACGGTACGTCTTTATACTGGGTCCTATTGTTACACCGGCACCCGGTGAACAAAATATAATCACCTATTTAATTTTAATACAAAGCATTTACGTTTGATGTCTTAAACCAACCCGGAGATGACCATTCGAAGGGTTGACGGTAACTGTTGTCCTTAACGGGAGGCACTACCATTTTAATTTAAGGATTTTAATTCATGAATCAAATGTCATGAGGTCGAGTCTCTAGCAGTGACCCGGGTCACTTGTTTGTAGTAGTCATATCACTGGATTAGTCAACTTAACATTATCACGTACCAAGCGGATTCGAAGCCCAAAGCAATACTCTTCATGACCTGATCATTTCCAAGATATTTACTTTCATACTATTTAATTACTATTCTGTTCGTTATATTTCTGTTACACACTTCACGCATATTTTTACTTTTATACTATTTACTTTACCGTTATTTACTTATCTGTCATTTACTATTCCGCTTCACAAGCACACAAAACCCACTCACTAATTAATCCAGCTAAACGATAACAAAAGTTGAGTATTGTAACTCGACCGTGTCCATTGGTTCGATACTTGGTTCTTACCTAAATTATATTACGCTGCTATAGGTGCACTCGCCTATTGTGCGTTTTTAAGTTAAAGTAGTTATCATTTTATAAATTTAAAACCTGATCTCGTAAAACCATCATAAAAATATATTATATTTTTATATATTAAAAACGACACATCAGTGTCCTCGGAATTTCCTAATTCCCCACTGCGTCAATCTTTGCTAGGTATACCATGATGCCCTCTGCGTTAACCACATGACCTAGGAATTGGACTAACTTTAGCTAGAACGCGCATTTTGAAAACTAGGCATAAAATTTCGATGTCTTTAGTGTGTCCAAAACTTCTCGCAGGTGACATGCATGATCACATTCGCTCTTAGAGTATACGAGGATATCGTCGATGAAGACTATTTCGGGCCGGTCTAACATTGGTTGACACTCTGTGTTCATCATATCCATGAATGCTGCGAGAGCATTTGTCAACCCAAAGGACATCACACGGAACTCGTAGTGTCCATACCGCGTCTGGAATGCAGTTTTGGGTATGTCTTCTTCTCTTACCTTTAGTTGATGATAATCCGACCGCATGTTGATTTTTGAGAACCATTTGGCGCCTTGCAGTTGGTCGAACATATCCTCGATCCTAAGTGGTGGGTATTTATTCTTCATAGTCCTTTTTTTTCAATTCTCTGTATTCGATGCACATTCTCAATACGACATCAAATCCCCCAAGGCTATAACGAATAATTTAACCGGAAATCTATGGCCCTCTATCTTTATGGTAAGGTCGTCTACCAGTTCTACTACTTTAGTGTTTCTACCCACGACAGTCGCTACACTAAAAGCCCTTTCTACCTTGGAAGTTTTGTATTTCAACATTTTACAGAACGAGGAGGATATACAACTTTTACTAGCACCCGAATCAAATAGAACAGAAACAAAGGCGTGGTCAAGGATGAATGTACCTGACACCACGTTGGGATCTCTCCTTGCTTCCTCCTGTGTCAGGGCATATGCTCTGGTTCTCGCTCCCCTTTTCTCAACCTCCTTTGCCTTTTCATTTTTTACCGCCCTAGGCTTGCGACAGTCCCTGGAGATATGACCTGACTCGCCACAGTTGTGACACTTTACATAGTTGGTAGAACCCGTGGCACGGGTACAATCTCGGGATATGTGCCCAGTCTTGCCACAATGGTAACATATGTCTAGCCCATTCTTGCACTCCCGAAGGTGCGCCTTACCACATTTACCACAGTTGACCTTTTCCTCAACCCTTGGCTTCTTACTTTTTGAAGCAGACCAATCCCCGCCCGAGCGCTTAGTGGCGTTAGACCATTTCTTTTGAGTTTCAGCGGGGGTTGCGCCTTCTACGGCCAAATCATCAAAAAACTTTCCACTCATAGCCACCACAGAGTCAAAATCTCCAGGAGTGTTGGCATTGATGATCGTGCGAACTCTTGGAGGTAGCTTCTGGATATAACATTTGATCCTTCTTTCTTTCGTGTTCACCAAATGTGGAACCAACTGAGTTTACTCATTAAACTTGGAGGTGCACTGCCGGTGCGTCATGCTACCAGCCTTGAGTTCCACGAAGGCTTCTTCCATCTTGTCAGTCTCATTTTGGGGACAAAACTTTTGAATAACTAAGGCTTTCAGATCGTCCCACTTCATTCTGTCGATATCCCTTTCAGACTTAGCTTTCATCACATTCTCCCACCAGCTCAGTACCTTGAAGGCAAAAGAATGAGCGAAAAACCCTACCGCCTGGTCAGCACGACATTCACTCATCTTGATGACTGCAGTCATGCGGTCAATCCAGTAGTATGCAGCAATATTATCTTTCTTGCCGTCAAAAGTTGGCGGATCATAGTTCCGGAAGGATTCGTAGTCGCATCCGCGCTTCTCATCATAGTCGGAGTCATCACTTTCAGACTCAGTTTCAATCACATTTCTATTCTAGGCCCGTAGGCCCCTTCCCCTTTCTTCTTCCACAATCGTCAGAGCTTCAGTGAGTGCCGCATGTAGAGTGTTTTTCAGAACTGCAGCCACTTCGTCGGCTATTGCTTTCCTGACAATTGGCTCTAAGACTAAGCTTTCTTCCCTTTCGACGTGGTTGACGCGACGTCTACCCCTACGTCCATTCTTTCTTCTTCTCTTTGTTTATAAACATATAGTTAAATAAACCATTCTTTCTTCTCTTTCTCTTTATAAAACATATAGTTGAATAATCCATTCTTTCTTATTTTTTTTCCTTACAAAACGTTGAATTAAATAAACCGTTATCTTTCTTACAAAACGTTCAGTTAAATGAACCGTTATCCTTCTTTTCTTTCTTTCTTGCAAAACGTTTAATTAAATAAACGTTATCTTTCCTACAAAATGTTCCATTAAATAAACTTTTTATCTGATGTGTTGCAAAGCACACCTCCTATTCCTGTGTATTTCATGTCGTTTTTGTATAGTTTCAGAGTCATTTAGAGTCGATTATAGTTAGTACTGAGTTATGTCTTGTTTTGTAGGTAATCGGGTCACTTTGGAGCTAAAACGAGCAAGGTATGCGAAGGCACGAGCAAACAAGGCGAAACGAGAAAAGAAGAAAACTTTCTGTGATGGTGACTCCCTTTCCAATGTGGTATGCTTGGCAGCTAATTTCAGGAAACTTGCGTCTTAAGCTTGTTTCTCGCAGTACGTGAGAGAATTGGTCTCTAGGTCTCGCGGTATGCGAGAGAACCCAGTTATGGGTATTTTTACTTATTTTTAGGGTATAAAAGGTTGAGTTCGGTTCGAGGGTTTAGATTTCGATTCCAGACGCAAAGTTTGAAGCTTTTTGGCTATTTGGAGTGGGAGAAGTCTCAAGGGATCAAGGATTGAAGCGTTGGATGCGTGGACCGATTGGATTATCGTCTTTTCGGTTTATGTTTCTTATCTTTTGCTCTTTGATTCATCTATCTTGTATCATGATCATGGATATTAGACTTTGTGTTGATGATGGTAGTAGGCTAGATTTCTTGAACAACCTAGATTTTGATGATTATGCGTTGTTATTTGGATTGATTTCGGTTTCTTGTTGATGGATTAATATTAAAGTAAAGAACTTGTTTTAGTTTGATTGGATGTGTATGCGTATTTGATCTTGATTCATGATCTGTTGAATGTTCCATATGCTGCTTTGTGAATGTCTTTCATGTATGGTCGCATATTAGGTCACTAGCTGTGTGCATGTGATTTGTTTATGGTTTACTACATTATATCCATAGGAACATCGATTGAGAGTCTGTTAGGGTTAGGTATTCTGCCTATTTCAATAGCTGAAAGGTGCGAAGTTGTCGGGTAATCTTTGATGTTAGGGTTTTAGGTCAACTGCTCTGAAAGAAGGGGTTCCTAGGGTTTCTTAGCTTCATTGTTATTCCGTGTCTTGTCAAGTGAATTCAAGTTAGTCCTTGCACTGAAAGGTGTATTGAGATAGCGAGACTGAGAGGTAATATGTCTAGCGAGTACTTTAGTGTTGTTGGAGATAGCTGAGAGGTGATCCGACTAACTGGTGAGTTTCACATGTCCCTTAGGGTTTCTTTTTAGTCACACCGAGAAAATGATCTGGGATCCACTAGGTTTTCTAAGTGTGTCGTATTTTAAGATCCCGGTTCCATCATAGTTTCCGTATCCGAGAGATTTCCAAGGTACATGCATAGGATTCAGAGTCTAGGTAGTGCTTTCCCCATTTGTGAGTTGTCTAAAGTCTCTTGCTTTATATTTAGTGTCGTTTGTTTGAGAGTTCCATTAGTTATAATGAACACAAAACCCCCCATATAATCCAGTTTAGTTAGTTGAGTCAGAGTATAGGTCGTTGTCACTAGTATCTCGTGGGTTCGATATCCGGTCTTCATTTGACTTTGATACATTGATCGGTACACTTGCCGGTTGTGTGTAGTATTAGGTTGAGTCTTGATTTATAAATTTAAAGCTAGAGTGTCTAGGTTAGGTTTTATAGTTAGTTTTTATAGACCGTCCAACACACATCAAGTTTTTGGCGCCGCTGCCGGGGACACTTAGGCGATAGCGTATCTAACTTTGATTGAACTTAATAGATTATCTGGTCTTATTTTTGTTTTGAGTCGTAGGGTGTCTAGTGTCCGTGTATTTTCTTTGTTTTTAGTGAGTCTTTGTAATTATTTGTTTATTTGCTTAGCTAAGTATTTTTCTTTTGTTTTTTAGTTATCTATTTTTATTTATTTCTATCTGGTGCTCGTGATCCTTTTTGTTTGAGTGTCCTTTGCAGGGATTGATATGGAACGTTATTACAGGAACAACTTTCAAGGATGTTATTATGCTCAAAGGGATTAATACGGGAATGTGTGGTGCGAGGTCTGTGGAGGTCCCCATTACACTCAGAGTTGTCCTAATTCATCGGGGTACTCCACGGAGTATTATGGTGATCATTATCCGCAAACACAACCCTATGAGGCATATAGAACTCAAGAGGGGTTGAATGCCTGGTGCAGAGAGGCAAATGAGCAGTATGAGAAGGATATCCAGGCAATAATCGCTCGCATTGCATCACAACAGCCGACGAATATAGAGCGTGTGGTTTATGATCGTGAAGGGAACGGAATTAGAATTGAAACTGCATCGGGAGAAGTGATTCTGAAAACCCTATCCCTGGAGACTATAATGGACGACGTGCAAATCATAGTGACAGAAGGTGAAGCACAAGTCCCACCACTAGGTAAGTCTTCTGCCCTTGATCTTAGTAGTGATGAAGTTTATACCGATTCCTTGCAAGATAACGCAGTTTCTTGTGATACTTTACACTTGTCTTGTGAGAATGAGTTGGTGCAGGTAATACGGGACGAATATACAATCAAGGAGGAGTAGAGGAAGGTGCAAGAAATCATGAACACTCGATGGCACCTGATAACTAAAGCAGAGAAATTTCACCTCCTGGATGAATCTGAGAGGCTAACGGATGAGCTAGCAAATTTGAGGCTGGCAAGAGGAAAAGCAGCTAAAAAAATGGGGACGTTAACGGAAGAGGTGCAACTCACGAATCCACAATACTCCACACCACACCCACCTTCGGTTTATACACCACAGAGTTGCGGGCTAGAGCCCATCGAGGATGACTTCTTCAGCGATGATGATGAAGCAGAGGTAGAAGAATCATCGGATGATACTGTGGGTGATGGTCCAGGTAAGTATTCGGAACCCGACTTGATTGAATATAATTGTGATAATCTTGCGTCATTTAATTTCCTGGGTGACGAGCTTGACTCTTCTAATGAACTTGATACTTTACGCTTGCTCTTTGATAATAATTTGATGCAGGATATAGAAAGCGAAGATGAGTGTTGTGAAGAGGGACTACCAGAGTTGGATGAGCAAGAGGAGGAGTTAGAAGAGGAGCAGGTCCCATCCTAGGAGGATGAGTTCGGTGATGAGTTGGTGGACCTACCGACTCCTAGTGAAGGAAGTTTCGACCCACTTGGCGATCTGAAACTATTTGAAGATCTGCTGTATCAAGAGCCAAGTGTGGTGATGAAAGAAGAGGTGCAAGTGCAGGAGGTTATCAATGAACCACAAATAGAGCTGGTGTCGGACCCACCACATTGCACCCAAGAGAAGGAGAGAAGCAAGAGCCAGTGGAGGTAGTAAATGGTGGATCGCCACCCAAATCAGCATGACCACGGGACAGGGCACAGAGACGTATGGATTGGCATGTTTTGAGGGTCCGGGGATGGTCACATAAGGACTATAGGATGCAGTATACTGGAGATGACCGATCACCACATTACATGTCGTGTATCAGGTTTGGTCCAGGTAAGTTTAAATATTGGTGGACCAACTCGTTTAGATTTTTCAGAACCCATTTAAGGTCTGCCATCAGAGTTTGTCAAATCGGTGGTAGACCAATTACACTAAATGGGCCGGACGGGGTGACATAAAGGAGCAGCCTCCTGATTAGGCTTGTTTCTCGGGTTAGAACCCGAGTGTATAGTTTGTATAAGTTTTAGTTTTATTTTGAGTCTGTTTGATACTGTTTTGGGTTTGCTGTGAGTTTGATGCTGCAGGTATAGATCGCACCGTCCGTACTCAATCTCCATTAGGGCGGGGACGAGTCAAATCTTATATTCATGTAAAGGGAACCCGGTAGAGTGTGTGTGTAAGCCGTGAATGGAATGCTATACGGTTGCACAAGTGGAAGAGCAAAGCTGGCCAAGAATCGTGCTATCATTACCGGCTAAGTCGTTTCCACTTTACTATTTGTGTTTGTTTTTGAGTCTTTATTTTTATTTTTCGTTGTTTCTTGGTTCATATTGAGGACAATGTGTCGTTCAAGTGTGGGGATGTGAAACTTCTTGAGTCTAGTTTAGTTAAGTTTGTTTTTCTTTTATAAAAATACAAAAAAAAAACAAAAAAAATTAATTTTTTTTTCAAAAATGTCACTTGAATTAGAGTTTTTGCAAGCAAAATGGAAGATGATAGGTATAACTGGAAATTCTGTGTGTGATTAAATGAAAATAATGATAGAAAATGCATATAATTTACGATGTTTTGGTAGACCCAACCGATTTGAAAGCTTAAATATCCCGTGCGTGTTAATTAGGGTAATTAATGGAATTAAATCATGATATCTTTTTATGAAAACATAGTTATGAAAATAAATCCGAGTTTGGTGGCGCCCGCATCCGTAATTCCATATCATGAGTATAATTAATCGATTGAAAGCTTGAGTTTTGACCTACGTGTTACCCTCCGGGATCGCGACTTGGTTGATACACCCATGGGTTGGGACTTGAGTGATCATTATTTTGGATATATAAGATTTGATTTATGTGTTTCCCACTGGGATAGTGACTCGGTGGATACACCTCTAAGTTAAATTCTTATGTGCTTAATTGATAAGACTGCATCCTATGTGCTACATTCTGGGATGGTGACATGGGAGATGCACCACTAGGTGAGGTTGATTCATATGCTTAATAATGCTCATTGACATTTCATTCCATTCTTTCACCTTAATTTCTAAGACTCTGTGAATATTAGTTTAACGTGGTGGGAGAAATCTATACGGTTTAACCCATTCCTAAACATGACCATGAGAAGGGATTAGGTGAATCTGTAGCTTTTAAGGTTGAGACACACAGATAGATTGATATGCTTGGTAATGTAGAATCTAGAACACAAACGGGGGCTTGATAGTTGGTGCTGGGTTTAGTCGGATTGAAATATCATTTGTTGCATTTTAACGCGTGATTATATCTGTGCTAATGAAATTATAAGTTTGTTAAAGTATGTCTCCAGTTGTGATTCCATTGCAGAGATCGTTTTCGAGGACGAAAAAGGGTTAAGTGTGGGGATGTTTGATGTGTTGCAAAGGACACCTCTTATTCCTGTGTATTTCATGTTGTTTTTGTATAGTTTCAGAGTCATTTAGAGTCGATTATAGTTAGTACTGAGTTATGTCTTGTTTTGTAGGTAATCAGGTCACTTTGGAGCTAAAACGAGCAAGGTATGCAAAGGCACGAGCAAACGAGGCGAAACGAGAAAAGAAGGAAACTTTCTATGACAGTGACTCCCTCGCGGTACGCGAGGTGGGACCCACTTTTCCACGCTGTAAGCGTGGCAGCTAGTTTCACGAAACTTGCGTGTTAAGCTGGCCTCTCGCGGTATGCGGGAGAACCCAGTTACGGGTATTTTTACCTATTTTCATGGTATAAAAGGTTGAGTTCGATTTGAGGGTTTAGATTTCAATTCCAGACGCAAAGTTTGAAGCTTTTTTACGATTTAGAGTGGGAGAAGTCTCAAGGGATCAAGGATTGAAGCGTTGGATCCGTGGATCGATTGGATTATTGACTTTTCGGTTTATGTTTCTTATCTTTTGATCTTTGATTCATCTATCTTGTATCATGATCATGGATATTAGACTTTGTGTTGATGATGGTAGTAGGCTATATTTCTTGAACTACATAGATTTTGATGATTATGTGTTGCTATTTGGATTGATTTTGGATTTCGGTTTCTTGTTGATGGATTAATATTTAAGTAAAGAACTTTTTTTCGTTTGATTGGATGTGTATGCGTATTTGATCTTGATTCATGATCTGTTGAATGTTCCATATGCTGCTTTGTGAATGTCTTTCATGTATGGTCGCATATTAGGTCACTAGCTATGTGCATGTGATTTGTTTATGGTTTACTACGTTATATCCATAGGAACATCGATTCAGAGTCTGTTAGGGTTAGGTATTCTGCCTACTTAAATAACTGAAAGGTGCGAAGTTATCGGGTAACCTTTGGTGTTTGGGTTTTAGGTCAACTGCTCTGAGAGGAGGGTTTCTGACATTGTTATTCCGTGTCCTGTCAAGTGAATTCAAGTTACTCTTTGCACCTGAAAGGTGTATTGAGATAGTGAGACTGAGAGGTAATCTGTCTAGCGAGTACTTTAGTGTTGTTGGAGATAGCTGAGAGGTGATCCAACTAACTGGTGAGTTTCACACGTCCCTTAGGGTTTCTTTTTGGTCACACCTGGAGAATGATCTGGGATCCACTAGGCTATCTAGTGTGTCGTATTTTAAGAGCCCGGTTCCATCATAGTTTCCGTATCCGAGAGATTTCCAAGGTACATGCATAGGATTCAGAGTCTAGGTAGTGCTTTCCCCATTTGTGAGTTGTCTAAAGTCTCTTGCTTTATATTCGGTGTCGTTAGTTAGAGAGTTCCATTAGTTATAATGAACACAAAACCCCCCCATATAATTCAGTTTAGTTAGTTGAGTCAGAGTATAGGGCGTTGTCACTAGTATCTCGTGGGTTCGATATCCGGTCTTCATTTGACTTTGATACATTGATCGGTACAGTTGCCGGTTGTTTGGTTTGTATTGGGTTGAGTCTAGATTTATAAATTTAAAGCTAGAGCGTCTAGGTTAGGTTTTATAGTTAGTTTTTATAGACCGTCTAACACAAATCATTATCTTTCTTATATTTCTTTCTTACAAAACGTTTAAGTAATAAAATGTATTTATTATAAACGTCTAATTCTTGAGTATGCACACCACCCTAAAATAGTAAAAATAAGGATTCTTGAACTCACTTAACTTCTTAAAGATTAAATCACTCAGCAAGAACTTCAAGCTAGGTGGAGGCTAAAGGATCTGTTTAGAGTCACGAACTAGACCAATTAACACCAAGTCATTCTGTCCGATAACTCTATGTCCGAAATATTCTTCGATCGAAATCTTCTTCGAGCGAAAACTAGTCGTTCGAAAAAGTCTTACTTCTCATATTTTTGTTCTTGTTCAAAAACTATTTCGGTTGAAATATTTTTCGACCGAAATCTTTTTCCTTTGAAATCACTTACTTCTGAAATTATTTCGATCGAAATCTTTTTCGACCGATAACCTTTTCGATCGGACGTACACTTTTTCGAAAACTACCTATGTCCGAAAATACTTTTCGGACGGCCAGAGTTTTCGAACCATTCAACGAGATTTCAGACGATTCATATGTTCTTGGCCGAAATAGTCGTTTATGATTCAAGTTTGAATCTTTTTACGTCCAAAACACTTGTTTAGCTTCCATGAAGTTAAATATATGCTTTTTAAGCCGTTTTACATGTAAAAATCCTGACTTTTGATTAAAACCCACATAAAAACCTATACCCCATTTTCAAAACAAAAACTCAGATCTAAAAGCGTTTACCTACTCGTTTCTCGTGTGATTCTTCTTCTCTAATCGATAGCAATTCTTCAGCAATGATCTCGGGTCACGATGGAAGTCTCGGGTGGAAATTTTAAACTTTCTCTCTCTAGTTTTCTCCCTTTCTCTCTCTACAAGTAAAGATGGTGAAGAAGATGAAGTGAGGAAGGGGTGGAGGTGGCTAGGGTTTGTAGCCTTTCCCCTTCCTTCCTTTCTCGGCCCAAAGCCCATACCAATGAGCCCATTTCTGTTTTATTTCTCTTATGCCATCACGCGACCTGTCCTTTTAATCGATATTAATTCCGACCCATGAGATTTTACATTATTTTTGGGATGTTACAACACACGGCCCATCTTCATTCTTTGTAAAACCAAACTCTTTAATATTTTCATTGATTCGAAGATTCCAGTTTCGAGATGCATGCTTTAGTCCATAAATGAACTTCTTAAGCTTACACACTTTATTAGGATGATTTGGATCGACAAAACCTTCTGGCTATCTTCAATCAGATGTCCATCCAGGAAGCCGATTTGACATCCATTTTCCATATCGCATAGTCATAATATGCGACTATGGCAATCAGCATCATGATAGACTTAAGCATGGCTACTGGAGAAAAGGTTTCCTCATTTACCTTGAGTCTGAGTAAATCCTTTTGCTACAAGCCTTACTTTTTAGGTGTGTACATTTCCATCCATGTCAGTTTTCAACTGTCTTGTAGTTTGGAGGCAAGTCAACTAAGTCTAGACTCCTAACTACAAGACAGTCTATTGAGGAACTCCTTTTCTAAGACGACTCCAAAGAGTCTACCTACTATGAAGGAACACTTTGTTCCTCCTTAGTAGAAAGTAATCTCTCCAGACCGGTTTGTATTTCTTCAACAGAGGACTACTCCGGAAGGTAACTACCAACTGAAGAGTTAGTTAAGTCAGTTATGCTAGGTTGGCTTTTAGAAGAGTCAAGAAGCTTATGTATTAAGTCAATTTGTATTGTTCTATAAATAGCAACATTTAGTTCGTTATCTGAAAACTGTAACGGTCAATTCTCATTGTACACGAACTTGATGCAGTTAATACAAATTGGCCTGTTTGAGTTTCATCTTTATGTTCTTGATTTGTGTTAATTGATCATCAAATTGTTAATTTGATCACATAATCACTATTCTTAACCACTGTTCTTAAAGATTTCGATCCTACAACTGGTATCAGAGCTATTGGTGCTCTAATTTTCTAAATTGAGAAGAATTTAGAAGATTTCATGTTTGATTCTGTGCGTTCGTGTCTATGAGGAACATTTCAATCAAATTGATAAGAATTTGATTAATTTCACCAAGAATTTCATTAAAAATGGTGACTGTTATTTAGACAATTGATACTGACATCGGTACAAGAAATAAGCCTCCAAGACTTCAATCTGCTTCCGAATACCATAATTGGAAGCAGGGATGGAAAATTTCTTGTTTGTGACTAATTACAACTTATGAAAATCCATAACCGATGGTCCTTTAGTTCCTATGGTGCCTGCAACTGAAGTAGGTAGTGCAAGTATTCCTAAAGATGTGTCTGGATACACAGATGCTGAGTTGAAGTAAAGATATATGGATATGAGAGCCCTAGCTCAGCTGATAATGGCACACTACCTAGTGATATTTACTATAACTTCAATACTTATAAATCTGCAAATGATATTTGAAATGCATTGTCCAAGATATATGAAGGCAATTCAGAAATGAAGAATAACAGAAAGAAGATGTTGAAAAGGCAATATGACATGTTTGGACATGTTCCTGGATAGAATCTTACAACTCAGTTCAGTAGATATGTTAGGTTGATATATGAATTAAAATACGCTGAGGTGGAACTGGATAATGATGATATGGTGAAACAGTTCATGACCTCACTACCTCATAAATGGCTTGTCTATTCAATTCTAATCAGAGGAATTAAGAATCTGAATACCTTCAATCTGGAAGATGTATATGAGACTCTTCAGAACTATGAGTTTGAGTCAGGACACAACCATTCAACTTAAAGGAGTAGTACTTGTTGCTCTTATGGTTAAGACAGTTTCTGAAGCTCCTCTTGTGATTCAATCTGTATGCACTAAGTGTTCACATAACTCATGTGAGTCACAGTCTCAAGGACAGTTTTCTCCTCAAACCAAGAATGTCAATATGGCTTTGTTTTCAACTTTCACAAACAGTTATGAAGCCTTTCTTGCTGGTTAACTCATTACAAGCAATCTCTTAGGAGAAGATCTTGATCAAATCAATCCTGATGACTTAGAGGAGATGGATCTGCAATGGCAGATGGCCATGATTACTCTGAGGGCAAACAGATTTTTCAAAAGGATAGGAAGGGAAAATTTTGAAGCCCTTACTAAGAATAAAGTGGGCCTAGACAAGAGCAAGGTCAAGTGCTACAACTGTAGCCAGCTAGGTCACTTTACCAGAGAATGTAATGCTCCAAAAGGGGCTTCAAGCTTTAAGACTAACCTTTAAGGTCAAAGCTCTTCCAGCAATCAACCTAAGGCTTCAATCAATAAGCCTGCAACATTGACATCACAACAGTCTACCTTATAAGAGATTACGCACATGATCATCCTTAAACATCTTGGTTATCTCACATTTATAACCATCCAATTTAATTTGAAAACCTTGGCTCACCAATTCTTTTAGGCTTAAAACATTTTTCTTTAGGGTAGGGATATGAAATACACACGGTATCTTCCTATATTTCTCACTAATGAAAAACCTAACATCCCCTACTCCTTTTGCAGATAACATTTCCCCTTCATTTTTTCTTGCCTCTATACCAAAAGTGTTTGCGAGGTTTTCAAATAAATATTCATTCCCGGTCATATGACATTTGCTTATTGTGCTTACAAACCATATGTTATCCCATGCCCCAAATTCCGTTCCTTTTACTAAGTATTCCTTTTCACTATCGTTTTCAAGAATCAATATCTTAGAGATAGACTTACGTGGACATTTGGATGCATAGTGACCATAGTCACTGTAGTGTTTTCAAGAATCAATATCTTAGAGATAGACTTACATGGACATTTGGATGCATAGTGACCGTAGTCACTGTAGTGATAACACATGATTTTTGACATCTTCTTCTTCTTCTTCTTGATTTTCTAGACCCGATTCATATAGCCTTGCATTCTTGCATTGAAATTCTTGTGTACAGGACCATATGTTGTTCGAAACCTGTGTCGTCTTGCCTTTTCAATGACCCTTCTTGCAGCCCTCTCTTTATTCTTTCTCCAATGTGGACGATTCCAGATTCCTTTTCCTCGTGACATTTACTTATCAATCTTCATGTTAGAAAGCCCTCTAACGATTATGTTGTTCCCAATTCTTCTGTGATTGGGCGACACCCCATCAACATATTCCACACTAGGGGATTCTGCACTCGGTGAAGTAGAACGGGATTCGTCGTTGCGTGTTTCAGAACCATTGGCTCTGATACCACTGTAGTAAAACTAGTGTCCAGTTTCTTGATTGGAGTCCTTACGATTGGACATGGTGAAGTTGATATACGTAAAAAGAAAATAACAAAAGATGAATTGTTTGTGTGTGATTTGTGAATGATAATGGACGAAAAGATGAGACGAAAGATGAAATACGAACTGCTTTACATTACAGAAACTTGAACGTTTATATGGAGATTGAAGCGTTGTTTCGGTTCACTCAAGAGACGATTCAAGGATAACCGTTCTTAATGACAACCGCTTCAATCCATACCTTTACAATCGTACGCAGCCCCTTGGCTGTTAGGTTAATCTGTTGGTTGGCCATAGGCCCAAACAACTTATGTACATGACCCAATAATATAACTAAAAGTCTTGACCGATACTTAATAAAAACATAAAATAGAAAACAAGCCCAATGAAGATTTAAGTCCAACATGTCATAGGTACCAAAACTGGTCGCAAGTAGCAACGTTGGTTATAGGTACCAAAACTGGTTGTATGTGGCAACTTTGGTTATAGGTACCACAACTGGTCATTGGTAGAAACTTTGGCCATAGGTATCAAAACTGGTCATAGATGGCAGCCTTGGTCACAGGTACAAAACTTCCTACTGATTCAACACTATGCATTCCAACCATCCAGTTTCGAGCATCGATATTTTATTCGTCTTAGCATTGTATTGGACGCGGTTTGGTTTGTTGTGAAGCTCTCATACAGTAGAACACAAACCCGAAAAATAATAACTATATTAATCTCAACTACATATAGATATTTGTATCCGAAGTTAGTGAAAAAAAAATTTCCAATAATTTTTTCAACAAGTGTTAGTTTCAAACTCCACATATAGTCATGTATATTGTTTGTTTTGAACACACAAAAATTTACAAAATTTCACTTACTAGCACTGATTTCCATCATGTAAAGAGCAACAACAAACTTCAATTGCAATGTACGCTGTAAATTTATTAGTTTCTTCCACTAGTTCTTTCCTTCATTGTGGTCAACAGTGAGTACAAATCTGTGTCTATTTAATATCAACTATGCCCTTCTTAACAGGCGCAACGTTATTGTTTTCAAGTAACATCAATATCAACGTTGACATACTTATTCCTATTGATCATTGATTTTTGGACCAATCAATTATTCCCTATCATATCTTTCTTGCTTGATTATCATGAAAGTTAAGAAAGACACTGTCTTTTTCCTTCTAAGGGTATCTTCAAGTTGTAGGAATATTTTGACCCATCATCTTTACTTTTCTTAATACTAAGAATACTTCAATCACATATTCATCTAGAGACAGTTTACGCATTAGATTCATTCTATTAGTGATCATGATGTCCCTTCTACACCTTTCGCCAATGTTATGATTAGGCGCATTCAGATAATGCGCCATTAACATCAGTCGATCCGTTAACGTCAGTCCAGTAGCATGAACAGTTAATATTTTTTCAATAATGCACATTTTGGTTTGACTTGAGCACCGTGTAGGTTTCCATGATATTTAGATGTCTTCCATATGTGAGCCCCTTTTGATTCTCTAGCACATATATTTGTTTGAAAAACATCATTACTCCTTTTAACGTAAACATGCATGTTTAATGGATTAGCTACATTATTGAAAAGATACATAACTTGAAAGCTAGTTATCCTTGAATCACTTGATGAACACTATTGGTGTCAGTTTCCATGTGTTTTCTTAGAATATATATTCTTTTCTTTACATAACATGCTAATTTGTCCTCATTTGATGATTTGTATACGTATTCATACATTTAATAAAGCTACTCTAACAAAATATACATCTAAAACCCCAACTTTATGCATGAGTATTGCCAAGGGTGTGATAGAATCTTAATGATTTGGTTAAGGATTTGAACCATCAAGTGAAAACTGAGTGAAACATCAATTAATGGGGCTCCTATTGAGCATGAAGAGCTATTACATTTACGTTTGTCGACCACTTAGTTAGCTTGTCAGACGCATGCAAAAAACTAGGTGGATCTTGAAAAAAGGCAACTGGGAATCTTGATTGGCCTCCAAAGATATTTAGAAGAAGTTTGGGCCCAAGATTCGTGTAAACCATCTTCTATATAGGGCCGGTTGGTCGTAGGGACAAACTTGACTTGGACTGTGTTGGACAATGTTTGGTGTAGGGTACCCCACATTTGCAGAGACCTTTTGCAAAGATAATGCAGCTTTTAAGCAAATGCTAATGGACACATTATCATTCCATGAACATAGAATCTAAATGGGGTAACCAATACAGAGAGAAGATGTGCCATTATCATAAGTGGTGAATAGTGTTGCATATATTGATATTTCTAGTTATCAAGATCATCTTTAAATTTGGAATAGGTCCTCATGTTTCATCATTCTTATATTTTATTTAGGACCTTGGTCACATTGATATATTGTCTCCTTATGATTTTTAGTAGTCCTGAAGTCAATGAATGTGAAGAGATTTTGGTTTTTGATCTAAACAATATATATATATATATATATATATATATATATATATATATATATATATATATATATATATATATATATATATATTCAAATAAGAAGTAGTTTTCGCTAAAAAATCTAAGAAATGACAAAAACTTTAATAAATGATATCAAACGAACTCCGATTGAGTTAATTTCTACGGCGTTGGAACCGTCTCGTCGAACTCAACCATCTTAGCTTTTAGGGTTTAGATTTTATGTTTGAATTTTATGGTTTTAGCCTTATGGTTTAGCCTAGCTTTTAGGGTTTAGATTTTTTTTTAGGTGGGTGGTTTAGGTTTTTGGGGGTGGGGGGGGGGGTTTAGGTTTTTGGGGGGTGCGGATGGAGGGGGTTTAGGTTTTTAGGGGTGCGGGTGGAGGGGGTTTAGGTTTTTGTGTCCGGGTTAGGGTTCGGTGAGACGGTTCCAACGTCGTTGGAATTAGCTCAATCAGAGTTCGTTTGACTCACTTCTTAAGATTTCTTAGCGAAAAACCACTTCTTAGTGGACGCGTCCCCTATATATATATATATATATATATATATATATATATATATATATATATATATATATATATATATATATATATATATATATATATATATATATATATATATATATATATATATATATATATATATATATATATATATATATATATATATATAGAAAACTCATTTTTATTGAGAAAACCAAAAAAACTAGTTATTAAAGGAAAAAAAATAATAAAAAAAAACGTAACTCAAAATATAAATCAAAAACTAAAAAACTGGTTCGGAGATCTTATTCCCCACGTCGTCCTCGTTCACAAAAAAAAACCCTTAATACTGCATATGTGTAGTGGGGTTAGCTTTTGGGTTTAATTTAGCTTTTAAGTTAGGTTTTTGGAGGGGTGGGTGGGGTTAGGTTAGGTTTTTGGGTGGGGGTGGGGGGTTTTGGTTTTTGGTTGTACTACACATATGCAGTACCTATAATGAGTAGTTTTTTGATTTTCTTAATTAAATGAGTTTTTTAGGGAACTCACCCTTATATATATATATATATATATAAGAAGTATCATAAGAAAACTCATTATTCATGAGAAAACAAAAAAACTAGTTATTAAAGGCAAAAAAAATAATAAAAAAATCATACCTCAAAATATAAATAAAAAACTAAAAAAATGGTTTGGAGACCTTGTTCCCCACGTCGTCCTCTTTTAAAAAAAATTCAGTGTTTTGCTACATATGTGTAGCGTAGTTAGCTTTTGGGGGTGGTTTTTTGGGTTTTGTTTAGATTTTAGGTTAGGTTTTTGAGAGTGGGGGGTTTAGGTTTTTTGGGGGTAGGTGGGGGGTTTAGGTTTTTTGGGGGTGGGTGGGGGTTTAGGTTTTTGGGGGCTGGGTGGGGTGGGTTTAGGTTTTTGGGTGGGGTGGGGGGGGTGGGGGTGGGGTGGGGGGTTTAGATTTTTGGGTGGGGTTTAGGCTTTTGGGTGTACTACGCATATGCAGCACCTTTAATGAGGAGTTTTTGGTTTTCTCATGAAAATAAGTTTTCTAGTTAACTCACCCCTATATATATATATATATATATATATATATATATATATATATATATATATATATATAGGGAAAGTCTAAAATAAAACCCCACTTGAGTTGAAAATACTCGTGAAAACCCTATGTAACTTTTACATATACTTTAAAAAAAAAAGTAAGTTTTATACCCATTTTTGTCACTTAAAAAAAAACTGTCGAAAACTTTTTTTTTAAATCTTGAAAAATCAAAAAAAAAAATCCCGTTTTTGAAAAAAAATCATGTAAATTCAGCATGTTAGATACGTAACTCAGGTTGTTACATATTTAAACTTATTATAAATTTTTTTTAAAAAAATGTCTTGGCGTTTTTAAAACTTTTTTTTAAAAGTCTTAAAAAGCATTTTTTTTTGATATGTTTTTCATGGGTTTTCTTAACTAAAGTGGGTTTGTATTATAACCTAACCCTATATATATATATATATATAGGGAGGTTCAAATAAAAATTGAATTTTCGCTAATAAACCTTAGAAATGATTTCTTTTTTAATCGAAATCGGGTCAAACGAACTCCGATTGAGCTCATTCAACGATGTTGAAACCGGCTCGTCAAGGTTTTTGGGGGTTGGAGGGGAGAGGTTTAGGTTTTTGGGGGGTGGGGGAATTTTTATTTTTTGGGGTGGGGGGATTTAGGTTTTTTGGGGGTAGGGTGGGTAGGTTTAGATTTCTGGGGGGTGGGGGTTGCTGGATTTAGGTTTTTCGGGGGTGGGGGTTGGAGGATTTAGGTTTTTAGGGGGTGGGGTGGTAAGGTTTTTGGGTTTAGCTTTTAGGGTTTAGCTTTAGGGTTAAGCTTTAAGGGTTTAGCTTTAGGGTTTAGGGTTTAGGGTTTTGCTCTAGGCTTTATTTCGACGAGCCGGTTCAAACGCCGCTGGAATTATTTCAATCGGAGTTCGTTTGACCCAGTTTATTAGGTTTTTTAGCGAAAATTCAAGTTTTAGCGGAAACTTCCACTATATATATGTATATTTGTATTTAGAGGGTATAAATGATTGTTGTATATAAAAATCCATTAAACTAATTTTCTTTATATATTTTTTTAAGTTTTTAACCGTTTACCTATATCATATTTATATGTAGGTTATATATATAAGCGCAGTTTGTTCATATTTTTTTATGAATTTCAAGAGAGACGAACATATACGGCATTTCTATAATTTTCTTTTAATTTAAAAACTTTTAAAATTGAAAAAATGAATGATTAAGTTTGTTCTACGTGTTTTCATAATATTATTAGGTTGTCAATGGTAATTAGCGTAGCAATTCTATACGCATGAAAATAATTAGATTTTGTATAATCTCTTTATTATATGGGTCAACTCACACAACTTGTTTAATAAACGGGTTAACCCGAATACGAAACGTTAAAAAAACGACATCTGCTATAAGGGTTTTTAAAGTTCTTTAACTCGCAAATCCGACACGATTAACACTCGATCTAATTGGCAATAATTTTCTAGTAGTCGAGTTTATCTACAGGGAAACAAAATGAAATAGAAAAGTAATCAAATGAAAACAACTTGTAGTGGAAAAGCCACAGTGTGTCCTCTAATGGGGTAACAAAGATTCATGATGTAACTTTGCATTGCATGAGTGATGATAGCAGTGCTGTGATAATTACCTAGGTTATGAAGAAAAAGAAAAGAGTTTGAGTAATGGGTTAGTTATGGAATCATTTTTTATTGAAGATAGGTTTTAAGGAGCTCAAAAGGAGGTTTTGAAAGACATTGGAATGAAAGTGATTGAAACCCATGTGTGCACTCACTAAGATAGCCAGTTTGTAGGTTATCTTGATGATCTTCATATTGTCCAAGTTTTGCTTTTTTCTCGGTCAAAAAGCTATATATTGATTAACCTTCTGATGGTGATTGTCACTCGTTTCAGGGTTAAGGTCTTAGCAATGTTATTAAAATTGGATTGAACCGGTTCGATTGGAACCGGATGATCATAACCGGTTTGGTTGGCGTGGGTTGAATCGACAGTGGTTGGACGCGATTTTGGCAAGTGTTGGTTGAACCGGTTTTAAGTAACTATTTGTTTTGAAAATAGTTTTTTTTTATAAATTATAATATTTGAACTTGTGACCTCTTATACATATATAAAAGTGCTTACAAACTAATTTAGAACATGCCACTGGGAGTGGTGACCCAGTGGTAAGGCTTTGGCTTTTGGTGGATTTGGTCACCGGTTCAATCCCACAAATGGTGGGTGTGGAGTAATTTAGGAGTAGGATGGAATAGGTTAGGTTTGCCGTTAAAAAAAAAACTAATTTAGAACATGCTGGTGTTGTATTTCTTAGTAGCTAAATTAAATACCATCTTCTCAAAAAATATCTTCACTATTTTATTTTTTCTTGTAAAGCCTCAAACCCGAGAAGCCTCACTTATTGAATTTACTAATCAACACGTAACTCATAAACATAAGACATTTAACACACCGCAACGTAAAACGATTAAAACTTTAACATACACAGCGGAAGCATAACATGTCTAACATAACTTGTTTGTTACAAACCAAACTTGTCTTAAAACAGGATAAACTAAAACATAATCGGGATGTCAGACACTGATCTTCTTGTAACTCTTTTCGCCAAGCCAAACATCCACATCTATCTCCAGCCACCTACACTTAACTGATGTGCATACTAAAAATCAGCAACACTGAGTGAGTCCTAACGTTTAATTTAAATCAATCATACAAAAGATTTACTAATACATACATACTACCATTAAGACAAAACTTTACATACTTTACTTTTCAAAACAGCTTAAAACATACGATAACCGTCAATTCCTTTACACTGTACTCCCCTCATGGCTCGCGTCCATGAACCGACAAGTATCGCTTAACCGTCAATTCCCTTGTCACTACTGTACCACCCCCATGATCAGTGACCATGAACCGATGAGTACCTGGTCACTGCCCCCATGGCCAACGACCATGGATCGAAAATACCGCTTAACATGGTATGGCCCTCGCGACCATTCCGCTTAACAGGAACATGGAGGTTGCGTAGACCCCCCGAGTAACCACCGTCACTCATCCCAGTTGTACAACCGTTAGCGAACCACAAAGGCTTTTACAAAAAAGGTATAGCCCGTAACTGACATCTTGTAGAAGTAACATCTATCCCCAAAGGACCTTAACAAGCTAATACACATTCCCATAGGAAAACTGTTCACTTTCTTTTCATAAAACTTTCTTTAACTTGTTCAAACTTAACATATAATATACCTTTGTTTATATATATAAATATATAATAAACGCTTGCCATAAGATATATTTGCTATACTGAAACATAACTTAACACATATATTATATATTTGTTTATGTATATGAAAATATAGTAAACGCTTGCCATAAATATCTTTGCTAAACCGAAACATAATTTAACACATGTATCATGCCTTTATTTATGTATATGAAAATATAGTAAACGTTTGCCATAAATATAGCTTTACTTTACATAAATCGTGTCTTTGGCTCTTTTAAACATTTCTCTAAAACATAACATTTGTTTTTTTATTAATATAAAATATGTAATAAACACTTTTCACTAAGTATGCACACCACCTCTAAAGCAGGCAAAAATGAGATTGGAACTCACCTAGTATCTTAGCGGAAACTTGAATCTCACACAATCCGGATAATCATAACAATTTAAAGTATAACAGACTTTACCCGACACTAAACAGTTTCTATACTTTCTGGCCAGGCGAACATAGGATAAGTTCGCCTCCCACAGACTCAGCGAACTTAGCAGTTTCGCTAGATTTCACCTAGCAAACTTATCAGGCGAACTTGATAGCTTCGCTAGACATCACCTGGCGAACTTACTAAGCGAACTTGATAGGTTCGTTAGCCTTAAGCCCAACGAACATAACAAGTTCGCCTGCGGGCTTCATCTTCTCCAACAAAACCCTAAACCTGCATAAATATGGCGGCTAAGTCTGGATCTGATCAAAACTTGAACTTTTTATGTTCATAACGTTGGTTTTCTATTCAGGAGTCTAGATCTAAGCTTTGTTTCCATTTTCATACGTAAAAATCCTATCTTTACTCGACTTTTATTTCAAAACCCAAAACTTGTAAAAATCCAGATATAGGGAGAACCGTTACCTGTAGACGACTCCTTTCACTTGCTATGTGATCCTGAGACATATACCAACGATCCTATAAGCTCAAATCCAAAAAATAGGACTTTCTCTCTAGGTTCTCTCTCTCTTTCTCTCTCTAAACTAGCAAAAATGGCTTGAGGTGTGGGGGTTTGGGGCTGGGAACCAGGGTTTTAAGAGCCCAATTCCCTTCCCTTTCCGGCCCATGCACCCAAGCCCAAGGCCCGCTCCCTTTCCTTGCTTAGTTTAATTCTTGTGAACGATTACTTTTTATGTTTTCAAAACTCGGGATGTTATATTTCTATTTTTTAAAAACAATATATATTTTTTACTCTTTTAAATATAAGCAACATAACTATATAATATTTAAGTTTTATGTAATATATAAATAGCTTATAGAATTAATTATGATGTCATATTCGGTTCGATAATCAATCTAGTTTTCGACACATATTGTGTCTTCGTTAAGGGGATCAAATTTGTTCAAAATAACATTAAAGCTCGCATCAAGACGGGGGTGTTGAATTTGTAAGGTTTGGTTTCGAAGAACGGTAGATAAAAATAAGCATGTCGGAACGGTACATTCGTAATTTTGTAAAATATCATATTTTAAAAGTTATAGCAGAAAAAAAAAATGTCTAAAAAAAGAAAACTATTTAAAAAAAAAAATCTTTCTAACCGTAAGCATTGGAACGTCGTCAGTAGTCGAACCGTCACCGTGGGGGGGGGGGGGCGAACCTACGTGGGCCGGGTGTGGTTGAGGTGCGCAGACTAGCAGGTCAGCACCTGCTGCAGGAAATTGTATATATACACTTAATAAATAGTGAAAAAAAATTAACCAACCAAACAGTGCCGCGTCACTCATCTCACAAAACCCACTCTTTATATATATATACATATATATATATACATATATATATATATACATATATATATATATACATATATATATATATACATATATATATACATACATACATATATATATACATACATATATATATACATATATATACATATATATATATATATACATATATATATATATATACATATATATATATATATATATATATATATATATATATATATATATATATATATATATATATATATATATATATATATATATATATATATATATATATAT
Organism: Smallanthus sonchifolius; assembly: GCA_023525975.1. Taxonomy (NCBI): domain Eukaryota; kingdom Viridiplantae; phylum Streptophyta; class Magnoliopsida; order Asterales; family Asteraceae; genus Smallanthus; species Smallanthus sonchifolius. Next base: position 17,842,758 of record CM042020.1, read on the forward strand.
GGGTGAAGTTCAAATGATAACCAATATTTATGTGATAACCATAATAACCACTCACAAACATAGTGTTACGTATATGTAACAAGTATCATTCTGTTAGTCTTACATATACGTAAACACTATGTGTCACGTATATGTAACATTATTTGGTACATATATGTAAGACTTATCATTTTCGTATTTATGTTCAAGGTATATGTTTAAGATACTTAAATACTCTTTTAACAATTAAAAGAAAAAATAATTTATACATTATTTGAACCTTTCCCTATATATAAAATTGTTTGATAGTAGTTATCATGGTTATCATATAAAAAATGGTTATTATTTGAACCTTTTCCTATATATATATATGTATATATATATATATATAATAAATAAATTCAAGGGAAGCACATAAGTGTTTTTTTCCTTATAGATTTATCATTGAAAAAGTTAAAGAAGAGTTAAAGGGTATTCATGATGACACTTGATTTTTAGGGAAAAACATAGGATGATATTTTCCTAAACATTTATATATATATATATATATATATATAGGATAAGGATCATATGTGAACTCGTAAACCAAAAATCAAATTCTTGCCACATATTTATTTTCATCTTATTTTAATTCATTTTACAAAAGTCAAACATGCTATAAACTATAATAAATATGTGGTTAGAAATTGGTTTTTTGGTTTACACATTTAAAGTTGGTTCACATTTGATACTTTTTCTTTATATATAAATATTAGCAGTTGGGGGATTTTGTTTTCTTAATCGGGCTCAAAGTCTCCACCCCAGTTCGAACCTCATCCCACACCACCTAGGAGTAAACCCACAACTGAGAAAACTGTTGGATATTTTAGTGTAATTAGATTAACTTGTTTGATCAATACATATCATCATAAATATCAAATAAGTTAGGAGGTCCGGAGTGCACACTTATTTGAGTTTATCATGATATAACGAGGTACGGGAGCAGAGCCCCTAGAAGCGGGGTCCAAGGGGCAGAGACCCGAAAATTATTTTGACACTTATTGCTTTATAAAAAATGCATTAGAAATTAATTTTATATAATTTATTATATAAAATTGTTGTCAAAATATTGGGCGGATTTTTAATTAAATTCGAAATTAGAATTTGAATTTAAAGGATGCAGATATCTGGTTTTTCCCAGATTAATTCTTACGTTGATTATATGATTCTTTTCACTGGTTCAAAAATTCATCACAAAATTCTCCATATTGGTGTTCTAATTAGATTTGATCTGAAAGTGTTTCACGCCTTTTAGAGAGTCAAAGTTTCAATTCGTTTTTCTGCAATTTACAACAAAGATCAAATCTATTTCTAAAGATGACGAACGGAGAATCTGCGAAAGATATGACGAACAATTTCGCAAAGTTGGACAAGTTTGCTGGACAGGATTTCAGACGCTGGCAGAAGAAGATGCACTTCATGTTGACCACTCTGAAGGTTGTGTATGTTCTGAGTACCCCCATGCCTGAAGTCGTGGAGAATGAACAATTGGACCAGACCAGAAGGCGCTGCAAATGGGAGAACGACGACTATATATGTCGTGGACACATTCTCAATGGTATGGCTGATTCCCTTTTCGATGTGTATCAAAATATTGAATCTGCAAAAGAATTATGGGATTCTCTTGAATCCAAATATATGGCAGAGGATGCCTCTAGCAAGAAATTTCTTGTGGGTAATTTTATAAATTATAAAATGGTGGATTTAAGGCCGGTCAGGGAACAGTATAATGAACCGTTGAGGAAATTGGGACAGTTTGCTCAATACAATATGAAAATGGATGAATCCATTTATGTTTCTAGCATAATTGACAAACTGCCTCCTTGGAAAAACTTCAAACACGATTTGAAGCATAAGAAGGAGGAATTAACCTTGGTTGAACTTGGAAGTACTTTCCAAATTGAACAATCCATAAGAGATATGGAAAAAGTTTGGGTTAATGATGATAAAACCATGGTTGTACCCTCTGCTGTGAACATGGTGGAAGAGGGTGGATCATCTAAAGATGTTCAGAATGCTAAAGGGAAATGAAAATTTCAAGGGAACAACAACAAGGTTCCAAATAAGAAGCCTAAGATGACGTGTTGGAAGTGTGGTAAAGTTGGGCACTTCAAGAAGGATTGTCATGTTGGTAAAGGTGGAGGTAAAGGCAAGAATGAATCTAGTCCAAGTGGATCTAAGGATCCAGTGAAGCAACAAGGTCAGATTTTAGTACCTAATAGTAATTCGGTTGAGAATTATGTATCACTAATATTTGAAGCATTTTATGTGTAGGATGATGAGATTGCTTGGTGGGTTTATTCAGGTGCAACAAGCCACGTATGCAAAAATCTTCAATGGTTTAAATACTTTAAAGAAATTGAAGATGGATCTATCTTGAAGATGGGAAATGTGCAACTGAACCAATCAAGGGATTAGGAAATGATAATCTAGTTTTTACTTCTGGAAAGTCTTTACTTTTGAACAATGTTTTGTATGTTCCTGGGATTCGAAAGAATCTTTTATCTGGTATCATTTTGAACAATTGTGGCTACAAGCAGGTCTTTGAAAGTGAAAAGTTTATCTTGTCAAGACATGGTTCTTTTGTGGGATTTGGCTATCTATGTAATGGTATGTTTAAGTTAAATTTGGATGTTTCTTTTAGTGATGATTTTGTTTGCATGGCATCTAGTAGTTCTAGTAGTAGTTTGAACAAATCTTATTTATGGCATGCTAGACTAAGACATGTTCATTTAAAAGTCTAAAAGATATGTATAAAATGAGTTTAATTTCTGCTTTTGAAATGGTTAATGATAAATGCAACACGTGTGCTTTGACTAAGATTACTAGACAACCATTCAAAGATGTTAATCGAGAAACAAAAGCATTAGAATTGATACATAGCGATTTATGTGATTTGCATGTTACACCTTCACTAGGAAACAAAAAATATGTTATCACATTTATTGAAGATGCATCTAGATTCTGTTATGTTTAGTTGTTGCATGCTAAGAATGAAGCTCTTGATAAATTTAAAACATATAAACAAGAGGTAGAGCTACATCAAAATGGGTTAATTAAAATGTAATGAACCAAAATCCGGGTTTCGTTATAAATAAAAAAATATTTCTAAATAAATATTATGGTGAAAATAATATTTTAGAAATAAGTTGAAACAAGTGGGTTTCAAGTTAGTAATAAGATTATAATAGTTTTTAACTAGTTATGGAATGAAATGGGTGAAATGAAAGTTGAGGGGCTAAAATCGTAAAATGGAAAAAATATGTCGTTTTGACTAGAAGAAGTCAAAATTGAGACTTCATTTGAGTTTAGTGGTTCTTGTGCAAGGAGAGAAAGGAGAAAAGCAAAATTGAAGCAAAATCGTTCATTTGAAGCTTGATTCGTGAAGGTTTTGGCTCACACAACACCTTACTAACATCAAGTAAATGTAGTCTTCCTTTGATTTCACTTTTGAAATGTGTTAGTTGGTGGGTTTTGTAGAAACCCGGAAATTTTGAATGCATGTTGATAATTAGTATTAGCTTGTTGATAATCTAGCTAAACTAAAGGTAAAGAATGGTGATTAACACCTTAGAACCCTTTGATTTTGATTTTGAAAAGTTAGGGTTCATATGGAGAAAATTGGGGGTTTTTGAATTATGATGGTAGGATGATAAATTAATGATGATTAGGTGTTTATATGATGTTAGACACTTGAACAAACCCCAAATTAACTTAAAGATACTAATTGAATGAAAAATTAGTGTCAAGGTATTGGAAAGGAAACTCAAGTAGGTGAGTTTGTATTGAAAGAGGGTGTTTGGATATGAGAATAACTCAAATGGGTCAATTTGGGTTGAAAATAAAAATTGGGTTATAAACCCAATTATTATGTGATTATGATGTATGACTAGATTACTGAACTAGGTGTATATGTTTAGGAAATCAAATTGCAAAACTTGAAGGTGGTGCGGGATCTTCTAACCCACAAGGTAAGTGCTTTTGCACTTACTTAGTATTGATGATAAATGGTGTTAAACGCAATGTTGTATGCATAATGTGTTAAGTGATATGAATGTGAATGAATGTGTATGATCATGTATGTGTAAGTAAATGAATGAATGTAATTGTAGTTGTAATACAATAATGGATAAGTGAATGAATGAAGTTATGGAATTATTACCATAACGGATATGTGGATATGGGGTTATGGTCTAAGTACCATAATGGATATGAGAATACAAAGTTATGATCTAAGCACCATAATGGAAATGGAAAATATGATAAGGATGAATGACAAATGAAAGGAAATGAAAATTGTAGGTATAATGCAAGTAAATTGTAGCCTAATGACAAATTGGGTGCAAACGGGTCAAATGGGTGAATGGGTGAAAACAAGTTGTATTTACTTGTTTGTTATGTTTATTCCTCATTAGTAATGGTAATAAATGTGGTGTTATGTAAGGAATGAAACTTGTAGGTATAATGCAAGTGATATGTAACCTAATAGTAAATTGGGTGGAAACGGGTCAAATGGGTGAATGGGTGAAACAAGTAGATTTTACTTGTTTGTCATGTTTTATCTCATTACTAATGGTTGTTATATGTGGTGATTTGTAGGAAAAGCTCCGATGTAGGTCAATGTCAAATCAAATGGCGAAAGGAGGGTTCTCGTATGCGTTTTGGTGTTTTTGGGATTTAAACGAAATTCCATATAATGTGGTGTAATTTTGGTACAAGAACTATGTTGTTTATTGTTAAAATTTGTGGTATGAATGTTTTTTGTCTAAACCCAAGTGTTGGGCCTTTTTGTGTCATGTTGAAATGAAAATGTTAGAATTTTGGCTAAGTGTTGGATTTGGGAGAAAAAGTTAATTTTCTGGAAAATGGGGCTCTTCGCGCCACACGAAGAACCAAGGTAAGGTCTTCGCGACACGCGAAGACTTGGTTTTCCGGAATTGTATTTTTGGGTCTCATTCGCGCCACGCGAAGGATTGGTCCCAGGTTTTCGCGACACGCGAAGTTGTAAAAAAAATTAAAAATAAAAAAAAATAAAAAAACTATTGGGACGAATGCTTCCACGTTTATAAATCGGTGTTTCAAATTAAGGGTGTAACAGCTTGGTATCAGAGCAATGGTTTGAGGGATTTGGTGCGGGTGGCAACAAACTCAAACCGGATGTTCTTGATATGGGGAAATGATATAAGAATCCAAGAAGGACTTGACTAAGACTCGGAGCTTTTGAAAATGAAAGGTTAGTAATGATTTGATAAAGTGGATATATATATATATATATATATATATATATATGATTGTATATGTATATGTATGAATGAATGACAAGGTGTTATGTGTGTCGAAACTTGTTTTGGTGATTTGTTATATGAATATGATAGTTACAATTGGGCATAACGTATTATTAAAACATGTCTGGCCAATGTGATTAATAAGACGAGATGTGCAAGGGTCTTTATGATAACCATATGACAATGAACATTTGCAAGGATTAGGTGAAGGTGATTATATATGTATGTATGTATATAGGTAGATATGTATATACTTAATGCATATAAAAGTGTAGGTGTGATAGATACCTAAGGTAATGTAAGTGTAAGGATGTTAAAGTGTTTTGTTCTATTCTCAGTTAAGAGATGGCAGAAGAAGCGAACAATGAACCGTTGGATCCAAGAATCCAAGAAATGATTAAGGAAGAAGTGGCCAAGGCATTTGAGAAAGCCACATCCTTGTTGATGGAGGAAATGAGAGGGGCTATTAAGCTCACTCTTGAGGAGGTTATGAAAGAGAAAGAGAGGGAACCACAAGGTTGTACCCTAAAGGAGTTTATGGTGATTAAGCCCACAGAATATGATGGGCAAGACCCGATCCTTAGCCACAGGTGGGTGGTGGATATGGAATCGAACTTTGAGACGACAAAGTGAAAACCCGAGGACAGGGTAATGTTTAGCATGCCATTGTTGACGGGAAGGGCAAAGGAATGGTTATTGAATCTCCAAAAGGAGAGGGGTGAATTGGGTGTGACCTCCATGTCTTGGGAGGAGTTTAAGACGGCTTTTCTGAAATACCATTGCCCACAAGCCGCGGTTGATAGGATGACTGAGGAATTCCTCCTCATGAGGCAAAAGAACGAGTCAATAGATGAATTGGCTAGGGCTTTCTTTTATCGCGCCAAGTTCTGTCCGGACGTGGATAGGTTCTATGCTATGCTGACGGTGGAGTTCAGAGATATCATATATCCATCCTCATTTACCACACTGATGGATTCGATAAATAGGTTTCGGGAAAGAGAGGTGGAGTTAAGGAGGCAAGAGGCTAGGGGTGAAAAGAGGAAACGGGAAATTGTGTATCAAGTGGTGAAAAAGATAAAGGGCGGGAGCCCTAGTAAGAAGCCGTTTAGCAAGTTCTCTTCACGGGGATGCAAAGTTTGTGGAAAAGAACATTTTGGGGAATGTAGGAAGGGGACTTCAAATTGCTATAAATGTGGGAAGTCGGGGCACATGGCTAGTCAATGTACAAGCCAAATTCATTTGTGCTACAATTGTTACAAGCCTGGATACAATAGGGCGGATTGCCCCGAGTTAAAGCAAGGTGGAGATGGAAGGAAGGTTGAGACGCCTAGGCCAAAGGGTAGAGCTTTCCACATCACGGCGGAGGAGGCAAAGACTAACCCGGAAGTGGTGTTAGGTACTTTCAAGATTAACTCATTACCTGCACTAGTTCTATTTGATACGGGGGCTAGTCGTTCTTTTGTTTCCTTGAAATTTGTTAAGCATTCTTCATTTCTAACTAGCAAATTAGATGAACCTTTAGAAATTGAGGAGGCTAATGATAAGAGCTTTCTAGTCTTCGATGTTTATAGGAATTGCAAGTTAAGGGCGAGGGGTGAAACGTTCCTTATTGATTTAATTCCTATGTCCATGGGGGATTTTGATGTGATAGTGGGGATGGATTGGTTGTCAAAGAACAAAGCGAATATTCTATGCGGACCTAAGGCGATACAACTCGACTCCCCGTCGGGCGAGTCCATTTACATAGAAGGTGAAAAGAAAGGTAAGGTAAAATTGTGTTCTTATGTGAAGGCAACAAAGTACATGGCGCGTGGGTGCAAGGCGTACATGGCTTGTGTTGCAGACGTGATAGAGAAGGTAAAAGGTATTCTCGATGTTCCGGTGGTGAATCAGTTTGAGGATGTGTTTCCAGATGAGTTACCGGGGGTTCCTCCGGAGAGGGAAGTGGAGTTTGGGATTGACTTGATACCGGGTGCTAAGCTGGTAGCCAAAGCACCTTATCGGTTGGCACCGCCGGAGATGAAAGAACTAATGGAACAATTAAAAGAACTACTAGATAAAGGTTTCATACTCCCAGGCGTCTCGCTTTGGGGTGCACCCGTTCTATTCGTTAAAAAGAAGGATGGAAGCATGAGGATGTGTATGGATTATCGGGAATTGAACAAGTTGACGGTGAAGAATCGGTACCCGTTACCTCGGATTGACGACCTCTTTGATCAATTGCAAGGGACGTCATGGTTCTCTAAAAATGAATTGAAGTCCAGGTATCATCAGTTTAAGGTGAAAGAAGGCGACATTCCAAAGACGGCTTTCCGCACTCGTTATGGCCACTATGAGTTTACGGTTATGCCTTTCGGTTTAACCAACGCGTCCGCGGTTTTCATGGATCTTATTAACCGGGTGTGTAGATCGTTCCTCGACTGTTCGGTCATTGTGTTTATTGGAGATCTTCTCATTTATTCAAGGAGCAAAGGTGATCATGCTTGTCATTTGCGTGAGATTCTTGAAGTTCTTCAAAGGGAAAAGCTTTATGCAAAATTTTCTAAGTGTGCATTTTGGTTGCGAGAAATCCAATTCTTGGGTCATGTGATTAATGAGAAAGGGATTACTATCGACCCATCCAAGATAGTGGCGGTTAAAGATTGGCCATCGCCGAAAACGCCTTCGGAAATTAGAAGTTTCTTGGGGTTGGCGGGTTATTATCGGCGGTTTATTGAAAACTTCTCTCAGATTGCTTTGCCGATGACAAAGTTGACGCGTAAATAGACTAAGTTTGCATGGGGTTCTGAGCAAGAATCCGCCTTTCAACTCTTAAAGGAAAAGTTGACTAAGGCGCATGTTTTATCGTTGCCGGACAGGACTGAAGATTTTGTGGTGTATTCTGATGCCTCGCATTCGGGGTTGGGGTGTGTATTGATGCAAAGGGGGAAAGTGATTTCTTACGCGTCTAGGCAATTGAAAACTCACGAGGTGAATTACCCTACCCTTGATTTAGAGCTTGCGGCCGTGGTGTTCGCGCTCAAGATTTGGAGGCATTATTTGTATGGGGCTAAGTGTACGATATACACGGATCACAAAAGTCTCAAGTACTTCTTTGACCAAAAGGACCTCAACACGAGGCAAAGGCGGTGGCTTGAATTGGTCAAGGACTATGATTGTGAGATACTTTATCATCCGGGTAAAACGAATGTGGTGGCAGATGCTCTTAGTTGGAAGACGAGCCATTCACCTGTAAAGGTGAAGTCATTTAAGATGACGATTTCATTATCTCTTATCGATGAAATTCGGGAGGCTCAAGTGTTATTGCTTGGTGGTGATTTGAAGAAGGAACAGATGGTTGCTTAAGTTGATAAGCTTGGGAAAAATAGCACGGGTTTAAAGACATGCTTTGATAGAATTTGGAATCCTAGGTTGTCAAGTGTTTTGACAACTATTTTAGACGAGACGCATAAATCCAAGTATTCTATCCATCCGGGGGCCACAAAGATGTTTTATGACTTGAGGTGTCATTTTTGGTGGCCGGGTATGAGGCGTGATATTGTTAAGTATGTGGAAAGATGTCTCACATGCTTAAGGGTACCAAAAGCCGTATGGAAAGCTTCAACCGCTTGAAATACCGCTTTGGAAATGGGAGAACATAACCATGGATTTGATCACTCAACTACCAAAGACTCGAAAAGGTTATGATGCGATTTGGGTAGTAGTGGATCAGTTGACAAAGAGTGCACATTTCTTTCACATAAAAGAAACGTATTCATCGGATAGATTGTCGAAAATGTACGTGAAGGAAATTATGTCACTTCATGGTGTACCGGTGTTGATTATATCGGATCGTGATACGAGATTTACTTCATGTTTTTGGAAGAAATTCCATGAGGATATGGGGACTAGATTAAATCTTAGCACCGCTTATCATCTACAAACGGATGGTCAAAACGAGCGGACGATTCAAACGCTCGGGGATATGTTGCGAGAGTGTACTTTGGATTTTGGGGGTAGTTGGGACGACCATTTAACGTTAGCGAAATTTTCTTATAACAATAGCTACCATTCTAGTATTGGTATGCCGCCTTTTGAGGCGTTGTATGGGAGGAAATGTCGAACACCCGTGTGTTGGGGTGGTATTGGTCAACGGGAACTTGGTATTAAAGAGGTGGTCAAGGAAACTAATAGTAGTATTGACCAAATAAGGGCACGCTTGAAGGCGGCTCAAGATAGCCAAAAGTCCTATGCGGATAATAGAAAGCGGGCGATTGAGTTTCAAGTGGGGGACCTTGTGCTTTTGAAAGTCTCTCATTGGAAAGGGGTGATACGGTTTAGGAAATGGGGGAAGTTAAGTCTACGTTTTATCGGACCGTTTAAGGTGATAGCAAGGGTGGGTGCGGTACCTTATCGTTTGCAGCTACCGGAAGGACTAAGTAGACTTCATAACACGTTTCATGTGTCTCATTTACGAAAATGTTTGGCGGATGAATCTACTTTTGTTCCATTGGATGATATTGAATTGGATGAAAAGTTGAATTATGTTGAGTAACCGGTGGCAATCTTGGATAGAAAGGTGAAGCGTTTACGCAATAAAGAGATTTGCCAAGTTTTGGTGAGGTGGAAACATAAGAAGGGAGCGGAAATGACTTGGGAAACCGAGGAAGAGATGCTCAAATATTATCTGAAACTTTTTATGTCGAAACCCAAATAATGGGAGGGGATTTGTAACGAACCAAAATCCGGATTTCGTTATAAATAAAAAAATATTTCTAAATAAATATTATGGTGAAAATAATATTTTAGAAATAAGTTGAAACAAGTGGGTTTCAATTTAGTAATGGGATTATACTAGTTTTTAACTAGTTATGGAATGAAATGGGTGAAATGGAAGTTGAGGGGCTAAAAGTGTAAAATGGTAAAAATCTGACATTTTGACTAGAAGAAGTCAAAATTGAGACTTCATTTGAGTTTAGTCGTTCTTGTGCAAGGAGAAAAAGGAGAAAAGCAAAATTGAAGCAAAATCGTTCATTTGAATTCGTGAAGTTTTTGACTCACACAACACCTTCCTAACATCAAGTAAATGTAGTCTTCCTTTGATTTCACTTTTGAAATGTGTTAGTTGGTGGGTTTTGTAGAAACCCGGAAATTTTGAATGCATGTTGATAATTAGTGTTAGATTGTTGATAATCTAGCTAAACTAAATGTAAAGAATGATGATTAACACCTTAGAACCCTTTGATTTTGATTTTGAAAAGTTAGGGTTCATATGGAGAAATTTGGGGGTTTTTAAATTATGATGGTAGGATGATAAATTAATGATGATTAGGTGTTTATATGATGTTAGACACTTGAACAAACCCCAAATTAACTTAAAGATACTAATTGAATGAAAAATTAGTGTCAAGGAAGTGGAAAGAAAACTCAAGTAGGTGAGTTTGGATTGAAAGAGGGTGTTTAAATATGGGAATAACTCAAACGGGTCAATTTGGGTTGAAAATGGAAATTGGGTTATAAAACCAATTATTATGTGATTATGATGTGTGACTAGATTACTAAACTAGGTGTATATGTTTAGGAAATCAAATTGCAAAACTTGAAGGTGGTGCGGGATCTTCTAACCCACAAGGTAAGTGCTTTTGCACTTACTTAGTATTAATGATAAATGGTGTTATATGCAATGTTGTATGCATAATGTGTTAAGTGATATGAATGTGAATGAATGTGTATGATCATGTATGTGTAAGTAAATGACGGAATGTAGTTATAGTTATAATACTATAATGGATAAGTGAATGAATGAAGTTATGGAATTATTACCATAATGGATATGTGGATATAGGGTTATGATGTAAGTACCATAATGGATATGTGAATATGAAGTTACGATCTAAACATCAAAATGTAAATGTTGTGATGAAGTTATGGCCTATGTGCCATAATGAAGTTATGGCCTATGTGCCATAATGGAAATGGAAAATATGATATGGATGAATGACAAATGAAAGGAAATGAAAATTGTAGGTGTAATGCAAGTAAATTGTAGCCTAATGATAAATTGGGTGCAAACGGGTCAAATGGGTGAATGGGTGAAAACAAGTTGTATTTACTTGTTTGTTATGTTTATTCCTCATTAGTAATGGTAATAAATGTGGTGTTATGTAATGAATGAAACTTGTAGGTGTAATGCAAGTGATATGCAACCTAATGGTAAATTGGGTAGAAACGGGTCAAATGGGTGAAACAAGTAGATTTTACTTGTTTGTCATGTTATATCTCATTACTAATGGTTGTTATATGTGGTGATTTGTAGGAAAAGCTCTGATGTAGGTCAAAGTCAAGTTAAATGGCGAAAGGAGGGTTCTCGTATGCGTTTTGGTGTTTATGGGATTTAAACGAAATTCCATATAATGTGGTGTAATTTTGGTACAAGAACTATGTTGTTTATTGTTAAAATATGTCGTATGAATGTTTTTGGTCAAAACCCAAGTGTTGGGCATTTTTAGTGTCATGTTGAAATGAAAATGTTGGAATTTTGGGTAAGTGTTGGATCTGGGAGAAAAAGCTAACTTTCTAGAAAATGGGGCTCTTCGCGCCACGCGAAGAACCAAGGTAAGGTCTTCGCGACGCGCGAAGACCTGGTGTTCCGGACTTGTATTTTTGTGTCTCCTTCGCGCCACGCGAAGGATTGGTCCCAGGTTTTAACACGCGAAGTTGTAAAAAAATGATAAAATAAAATAAAATTTCTTGGGACGAATGCTTCCGCGTTTATAAATCGGTGTTTCAAATTAAGGGTGTTACATAAAACTCTTCGTACTGATAGAGGAGGTGAGTATTATGATGCAGTGTATTTTCAATCTACTGGTATAATACATCAGACCACGGCTCCTTATACACCACAACAAAATGGTGTAGCTGAAAGTAAGAATAGGTCTTTAAAAGAAATGGTTAATTCCATGTTATCCTATTCGGGTTTGAGTGATGGATTTTGGGGTGAGGCTATGTTAACAGCCTCTTATCTATTGAATAGAGTTCCTAGTAAAAGGAATAAGACTACCCCATATGAGCTTTGGTATAAAAAGCCACCAAATTTGAGTTATCTTAAAGTTTGGGGGTGTAGAGCTATTGTTAGACTCACTGAACCAAAGAGGAAAACTTTGGGTGAAAGAGGTATAGATTGTATATTCATTGGTTATGCTGAGCATTCCAAGGCTTATAGGTTCTATGCATTAGAATCTAATGACTCTGTGTCTGTTAACACTGTTATAGAGTCAAGAGATGCAATCTTTGATGAAGAAAGATTTACTTCTATACATAGACCAAAAGAGATGAGTCATAGTTTGAAGGTTTCTCAAACTGCTAACACTTCAGTTAATCCTTAAAATGTATAGTCCACCAGCTCTGAACCCAGAAAAAGTACAAAAGCAAGAAAACCCAAGAATTTTGGTGATGATTTTCAACTTTATTTAGTTGAAGGGTCGAGAAATGATATTGAATCTCAATATCAGTATTGTTTTAATATTGAGGAGGACCCAAGGACTTATAGTGAAGCTATGGCTTCCAGGGATGTTGCTTTATGGAAAGAAGCAATCCAAGATGAGATTGATTCTATAATGCAGAACAAACTTTGGAAATTGACTGATTTACCACCTGGATGTAAGCCATTGGGAAGTAAATGGATCTTCAAAAGAAAAATGAAGGTGGATGGAAGCATAGACAAGTTTAAAGCCAGATTGGTTATCCAAGGCTTTAGGCACAAGGAGGGTACTGATTTCTTTGATACATATGCTCCTTTTTCTAGGATATCCACTATAAGGTTGTTATTGGCACTTGCTGCCATACGTAACCTTGTAATTCACCAAATGGATGTGAAAATAGCATTTTTGAATGGTGAATTGGATGAGGAGATCTATATGAAACAACCCGAGGGCTTTGTTTTGCCTCGCAATGAAAACAAAGTTTGTAAGTTGATAAAATCATTATATGGTCTTAAGCAAGCACCAAAACAGTGGCATCAAAAGTTTGATGATGTGGTATTGTCTAATGGTTTTGTGTTAAACCAAGCAAACAAGTGTGTATATAGCAAATTTGATACTTCAGGTAGAGGAGTAATCATTTGCTTATATGTAGATGACATGTTGATCTTTGGCACTAACCAAGATCAAGTTGATAAAACTAAAGAATTTTTGTCATCTAAGTTTGCTATGAAAGACATGGGGGGGGGGGGGCACTGAAGTGATTCTTGGTATAAAGATCATACGTGGAGAACATGGTATTTCTATTTCTCAATCTCACTATATTGAGAAGATGTTGAATAAGTTTAACTTAAAAGATTGTTCTCCTGTGAGTACTCCTATAGATTCTAATGTTAAGGTTTTACCTAATAAAGGTGTTGTAGTATCTCAACTTGAATACTTAAGAGCTATTGGATCTCTTATGTATGCCATGATTAGTACTAGGCCTGATATAGCCTTTGCGGTTGGAAAATTGAGTAGATATACTCACAATCCAGGTTCACATCATTGGCAAGCAATTGGCCGAGTATTTTGATACTTGAAAGAAACCATGGATTATGGTTTGACTTATACCGGATTTCCTTCTGCTCTTGAAGGATATTCAGATGCGAGTTGGATTACTAACATGGAAGATCATTCTTCCACAAGTGGATGGGTTTTCCTTCTTGGAGGTGGTGCAATAACTTAGGCATCAAAGAAACAAACTTGTATCACCAATTCTACAATGGAGTCTGAGTTTGTAGCATTAGCAGTAGCTGGTAAGGAAGCTGAATGGCTAAGAAATTTAATATATGAGATTCCATTGTGACCTAAACTCAAATAAGCGTGCAATCCGCATTTGCTAACTTATTTGATATTTATGATGATATGTATTGATCAAACAAGTTAATCCAATTACACTAAAATATCCAACAAAAACCCCTTCGCTCAACATGGAACAATTTTTGTAAGCGAGACTCGAACCCATGACCTCGCATTTGAAGAGCCATGGGACTACCACTCGGTACTGTTGCATTTGTAGATATTTTATTCTTTTTAAATTATTAAAGATGTTTCATTAGATAGATGGCAAAGTAACAAAAGATATTCAACCTACTGAACTTAGATATGATAAAGTTTGAACAGCAAATCGACTCAAACACTATAGCCAAATACTATTAACAACTCACTCTTAAGCCCGATGTGGTTAAACTAAAGCAAAAATCAAAACAGCATTGTCATCAAAATACGCTTGGTTCAAACCAAATTAAACCTGAGAGTGCCATTGTTATGATCCAAATCATAATTTGTCTGGTCTAAGAGAGGAAATTGACTGCCTAATTTTTAGTTTTACCCTAAGTGTATTCATCTTTATTGACTTTCAATAATTTAGAAAAAGGAGAGGTTAATTAACTGGATAGCAACATGCTTTAAGTTTGTTGGTACTTCAAGTATCAAACTATCACTACAAGAAAACCAGACATTTGAGACCGAAATATACGATTTAGTGATTTACAATAGTTTTGCGATTGAATTAATTTGAACGGTCGCTAAATTAGCAACTAAAACTGGAACATTCGCAAAACGGGATCACAAAATTAATAAAAATTAATTGATTATAATAAAATTAAATATCGGTCACAAACTGACCTTAAATATGTGAAATATAAATAAAAAAAATTATATACCTTGTAAATTAATTTAAAAAATATATATACATATTATAAATTTATTAAAAAAAATATATCAATCGCAAACCGGTCTGATGCAAAAATATAGCCGTTTGCAAATGAGGTTCAGTCGCAACTTGAGCGGTTGCAAATTTGAAGTCCGGGAAGTCGGTGACTAACTTCTGTCGCAAAATGGTCAAAATGGGATTACATAACGTCCGGGAAGTCGGTAGCTATTTTGTGGCGGAAGTCGGTGGCTAACTTCCGCCGCAAAATGGTCAAAATGGGATTACGTATGAAGGTTTATGCGACCAAAATTACGTCCCAAATCCCCTGTTTTCTACTATATTCTTCACCAAGTGAGTCACCAAACAACAATTATGTTGCTAAATATGTTACTAAACTTACAACTAGTTATTATTCAAAGCAGGCATATCACTAATCCCCCGGCCGGTTCAACATACATGTACCATAAACTACAACAAATTTTGCAATGTGTTTAGCAACAAAAACGAAAATTAGTGAGTTGATTGTTAACCAAAACACTCTTGTTTGTCAAATGAGATCACTTTTCAAGTCTAGATATGAAATTATTGCACATGCTTATTGAGTTGATAGCATAAAAAATTCTAGTTACATTTTTTTAATTTGTTTTTCAGTAAGTAAACTTTGAAAGCATATGGACAAACAATTAAACTAAAAAAATTCAATTCCAATTATTATCCGACAAAAGAAAACTGGTTAGTGGTTACAGTGCTAAATGTGGTCTAGTATGTCATTAATTATTTATCAAGGGTGCCAACAATAAACTACGTCTAGTAATTTGTGTGAGCCCCAATTAATTAATCGTGTCGAAAAGTTGAACAGTAACGTTTGTATGACTATCATCATAATATAAAAAGATTCTAATGTAAAATCAAAATCAGCAACTATATAACTTGTGCTAACTCGTATGAGGTATTACCTCCATTGTCAACCGTCGAGAGTGTTGAGTGATCGAACATCTAAGAACTTAAGATGATAAAGTTGTTCTCGCATGTTTGATTCCTAGCGGTTTCAGTTCTTGATGGTTTAAGTAGTTAAAAAGGACTTGTAAAAATTGTCATTAACAAATAGGAGCTAATTTAACTATGATCAAGATTGCATGCTTGCATCCACTAACTATTGATGTCAATGATCATCTATATGGCGTCAACGTCTCTTTTAGCATTGAAACGACAACTTTTGAAAACTTTATTTTGGGCGAAATTAGAAGGAAAGCTGTCATCTTTATTGAATATTAGAAGCACTAAAATATCTAAAGAATATTAACTGTAGATTGTGAAATTGCTATTGGAAGTGATGGGTGGTGGAAAAGTGGTATAAAGGAGCCAAAAGCAAAGATGGCTGATTTGGGTGGTTGGTGTGTCATAGCCGGTAAATAAAACTACAAAGTAGCAGCCAAATGCCAATAAAGGTCAAGGAGGATCATACCAATTGAGAATGGGCTACTTGTTTCCCAATGTCCGAATTTGGTTTGTTAATTATTATCATCATAAACACGAAAATAAATAAATTAAATCGAAGCATTTTTGTTTCTTATTGATTTATCATTGAAAAAGTTAAAGAAGAGTTAAAGGGTATTCGTGATGATACTTGATTTTTAGGGAAAAACATGGGAATGTTATTTTCCCTAAACATTTACAAAAATACATATATTTGACCATTATAAATGGAGTAAATGAAAGTATATGATATAAAAACACGTCACGTGAACATAACTATCGCTAGTGGTGCGGTTTAAAGCTAAATATAACCATTTGACGATTAGAAATGGATTACATGAAAGTATGCTCATTGTCACCGGTGCGGCTTGGAGCTTAAAAATCGCCATTGTAGTTAATAACGTGAATATGATAAATCAACCTAAAAGGAGAAATGACACGGTTTTGGGCTAGATTAAGTGCAAATGGCACGAACATGTAGTCAAGCAATGAAATTTTGACACAAACTCAAAGTGTTTTTTTTCTCTTCGGATGTGATCATACGATGCTTGATCTGAGAACTGATGATACAAAACTATGAGAGTTACTACTAAAGTGTTAGCACTGAAGACAGTTGCTGCTAAAGTTCTGCTATTCAGTAAGTTGTATATAAGTGAAGAGGATAGAAAGTTGTTGAAGACTAGATATGCTTCAGTAGTATAAAGTAAACAAGGAATGGGTACTGATTTTCCACCACTATCGAATAAACTCGTGGAATACAATATAATATGTTAACACATACACTCGTCAAAATATCTTACGAGATTTATTAATATAAAAATTAGTATTTTCTTTAAAAATATATTATTATTATTAAAAGATAGAGATGTATTTAATAAGAGAGAAAGACGGGAAAAAAAAGATAAGAATTAATATGGAGGCGACACGTGTCATTAAAATCCTTTATTTATTATATAGTATAGACTTGTTTTTGTCCTAGGTTTTCATACAGATGATTTCAGTGTAATACAAAATATTTAGCAAAATTGTTCAAAACCCTAATACAATATGTATACTAGCATCTAGCTAGTTTAGAAACGGGACTATTAGTTTATTATGAATTAAAAAAAAACATGTCTTCGTGATTGTTTTCCCTCCAAATGAATGGTACTGATTTTCCACCACTATTGAACTATCAATCATTGTAATTAACGTTAGATAAAAATGGAGGCGATGTGATATAGAGGGGAATATAATTCTGAAGAGGAAGAGCGCAAATTTGGGGTAAAATATACATATAACCATTTTTCTATAAATTACTTGTGTATCAATGACGAAGCAACATGTAAAAGAGGTAATGCACTTCTCGTTTTATTTGGAGTTCTCATTTAGACCTTAAACGTGTTGGTTCCCGATTGTTACAAGCAGTAGATGGATTATGTGTAGAGTTTCACAAGATTATATAAATTATAAAATCTTTATAATCTCAACCCTATTATGAGAAATAACAGGGATAGCAAACTTAATGATCTACTCTAAAATCAAACTAATTGATTTAACTTAGAAGACCGTGGAACAAATCAGGCCGAACAAACTTTAAAAAAAAACATCTAATCTTCTTGCTTTTTCGATCTTTGGAAATTTCCTTCCGTATATATTCTCTCTTGGTATTTTCTTAAAATATAATTCTATACATATATATATATATATATATATATATATAAAAGATTATAAATATAACTTAAACATCAAGTACTAAATATAGGGAATTGATACTATTTCCTTAAATTCGCGTAACCGATAATTATCTAGACTCTCCTTATATTTAGTCGATACTATATATAATTTGGATTTGAGGGGGGGAAAACGAAGCATTCCTTATAAGGAGATGGATACCTTCTCTATCAGGACGCGTTTTATCTGGGAGAGCAACTCGTCGGGTGAAAACAAAACTGTGAGTTCCAGGATGGGCAACCCATCGGCACTACAAGAAAAAGACCCTGTGCCGACGCCCCCTATACCGACGACAATTGTCGTCGGCATAGGTCACCCTGTACCGACGACATGTCGTCGGTATAGATCAAAACGAAAATTTTGGCAGGGACACCCTATACCGACGACATGTCGTCGGTACAGGGTTGAGCTAGATGGGGGGAAAAATGGCGCCCAATGAATTATTGAGGAAAACCTTCGGTATAGGGTTATTTTGATTTTATTTTTGTTTTTTTAATATAATAATGTTTTCGTCGGTCAAAATTTTTTTTTTGTTTAATTAAAAAAATTATAAAATGGCCTATACCGACGACATGTCGTCGGTATAGGTTTTTTTACTTTATTGACTGGTCAAAACCCTACGAAGCCTATACCGACGAGATGTCTTCGGTACAGGCAACCTACAGCGCCGACTTTTGAGCCTATACCGACGACATGTCGTCGGTATAGGTCTCAGCGCGAATGAACACAGAATACAGCTTTCTGCTTCCCATTTCGCCCAAAAAACGCCTCCATCTCTCTCTCCGGCGATTTTTCGTGTTTTTGGGTATTCTGTGGAGCAATATTCACCAATCTATTCGGTTTTGAGGTGAGTTAACATATATTATTCAATCTTAACAAGAAAATCAACATTTTGGTTTTTTTTTGCTTAATTTCTTTGGTTTTTGTTAGGTATTTGAAGATTTAACCATTTTTGAAGGATTTCAAGCATAGAGGAAGTTAATTTGCAAACTTGGTTAGTAATTTTTCTATAAATTTGGTTTAGATGTATGTTTTTTCTACAAATTATGTTTAGATGTATGTTTGTATATATATGTTTGTGTTTATTTGTATGTATGTATATATGGTTTAGATGTATGTTTTTATAAATATTTATGTAATTTTATGATGAAATTAGGTTTAGATGTGAAATTAGGTTTAGATGAAATTTGAGAATTTGGGCATTTATAGAAGAATTTGGACATTTATATATGTATGTTTGTATATAATATGTATGTATATATGTGTATGTGTGTTTGTATGTATTTGTATTATGTTTATGTATGGAATTGTGTTTATGTATGTAATTTGGGAATTTGGGTATTTGTTTATGTATGTTTGTAAAGGCTATGTATGTATATACATGTATGCATGTGTGTTTGTATGTATTTGTATTATGTTTATGTTTATGTATGTAATTGTGTTTATGTATGTAATTTGGGAATTTGGGTATTTTGTTTATATATGTTTGTAAAGGCTATGTATGTATGTATTTTTATGTTTGTAATTGTGTTTGTATATGTAATTTTAGAATTTGGGCATTTATTTATGTGTGTTTGTATATAATATGTATGTATGTTCGTATGTATGATTATGTAATTGTATGATTTGTATGTATATAATTGTGTACGTATTTATGTAATTGTGAATGTATGTATATATCTTTGTATGTATATGTAACTTTATTTAATTTTGTTGCAAGTTCGAAACTCATTGCGGTTAGAGAGGTGTAAATAACATCTTATTTGTGTTTCATTGAATTTTTTTAAGGTACGCATCCTGAATTTTATACCTTTATGTACGTCTCATGTTGTGTACACTAGTATGTTTATTTAGGATAACTTTTTAGAATATACCCGTCCAAAATTTATCTGATAGAGATAAATTTTGGATTGTCTCCTTTGGGACTGCTTTTTGAATATTCTGCTTTTTGAATCAAGTCACGTAGGTGGTGAATCAAGTCACGTAGGTGGTGACCAAACTCCAATTCCCCATGTGGATAGTCAATCTATTACACGGGAAACTCAATCATATTTTGGTAACTTGGTTGTCGACTTAGGCTACTTGTCTATACGCACAACTTTAAATGAGGGTGGTGACCCAAGTCATGTTGCCTCGATTGATCTCGATGAAAGTTTTATTAATGATGATGAAGAAGATGAAGAAGATGCATACAATTCAGATGATGAAGACGAACTAAATGACGACGATGAAGAAGATGATGATGTTGTTGACACACGTTATTTTAGTGATGATTCTGATTGAATGTATGTTAAAAATGTACTATTTGTCTTTGTTAATTAATAATTATTTGTGCTTACTAATAAATTTTGTTGTAGGAAAAATGGCAACAATGGCGCAATCACACGGTGGAGATGGCGGAGACGGTGGAGCCAGTGGTCCGTATCACTTCGACTCAGGTTGTGCGACTGGATCTGGTGGTAAGTTACTTGTTATAGTTTAATAGATGTCTTTATAATTGCCTAACTTTTGAATGTCATGTGTCAATGTAGGTAGTTCCTCCCAAAAAAGACGATCTAAAGGCAAAAACCTAAAATTGTATAAGAAATTTAAGCAAAATAGGAGGAAGCCTCTTCCCATTGATGTAGAACTTCATGCCGGGGGGTACAAGTTTGTTGGTCCCAACGCTACGGATTTTATCCGTGCTATCTCGTTGGAGGTTGAAAAGGTTGTTCCGCCATATTATCCTAATTGGGCTAAGGTTCCAATTGAGAAGAAACTGGTCGTATATCCCGCTCTTATAGTAAGTATAGATGTTTTATAATTACTTACAATTTCATAACTATTACATTTATAATTACTTTCCATTTGTAGGATTATTTTGATCTGGACTTCTGGAGAAACACTGATAAGTGGCGAGGCGTTGAACTCGGAATCACCGCCGAGTGTCAGATGGCGTATAAAGATCACAAGAACGTGTTGAAAAATCACTTCGTTGAGAATGGGGGATACGATGATGTGGAGGCGGCGATGAATAATCCACCAGAAGATGTTGATCAAGAAACTTGGGAGACTTTGATTAACGAGATGTTTTTAGATGCGAGCTATAAAAACCGCTCGATGAAGAACAAACAAAACCGATCAAAACAACGTTACCCAAGTTACCATGGCAACAAATCATACACCCAGCGCCGACACATGGAGGTATGAAAATACAATAGTTAGTATTATATAAACATGCTTATTAATTCTTAGTGATATTCTTTTTGTTTTTCACAGGGTACCTGCCCAATTGATGTGTTTAAATCGACCCATTATAAAGAAGGGACCGGTTGGGCCAACACGAATGCATCATCAGATTATGTAAGTCAAATGATTTTGTTGTTAGAACATCTAACTGTAACTTAAAACGGGTCAAAATGACCCAAACACACTTTTAGAGACTTAAAATATCCAGCTTTAACTTTAAACGGGTCAAAATGACCCAAACACACTTTAATAAACTTAGAACATCCAACTGTAACTTTAAACGGGTCAAAATGACTCAAACACGCTTTAATAGACTTAGAACATCCAACTCGAGCCCAATTGTTGAATATTTTTGCTAGTATTAATAGTATTTGTTGTTATTAGTGTTGGTTGATTGAAATTTGTGAATTTGGGTCGTTTATAACTTATAGTTTAACAGGTTGGTTATCTATTTTACAGCAGTTATGCTGTCGAATTTTAGTAAAATAGTCAAGTGATTGTTTATTACATTGTTTAATGCAGGACCAAATCTAAGAGGAGTATACAAGATCCTCTGCTGAGTCTGGTGTTGACTCGTCTGCTGTCGATGAGATTGCATGCATGGAGCGTGCATTGGGTCATCGGCGTGGCCATATCCGGGGTGTCGGTCATGTGGTGAGTAATCCCACACCAGATTTGTTCAGTACCCCCCCTCCACAACCACATTGGCAAGAAGTGGATGAGCGTGTAACTCAACTTCAACAACAAGTCCAAGATCAACAACAACGTGAAGCCCAACGAGATGAAGAACGTCGTGTGCATAATCAACAAATGCTTGAAAGGCAATGACAAATGGATGAAATGCGTCGAATGTGGGAACGCCGAACTAGCAGCGGCGATAATTAGCTTGAAGTTGCTGTGCCTTTGCCTTGGTTTTCGGTGTTATTTGTTGAATGGTTGAACAATTTTTATGTTTGTGTGTCGGACAACTTTATGTTTGAATATTTGATTTGTGTGTCGAACAGGTTTTTGTATCGAACAGTATGTTTCAGATTTCAATTTTTGAATGGTTTGAATTATCTGATTTGCAGGTTTTGGTAATTAGAAATTAAATATTTCTGGAAAATTTTGAAAATTTAATAAAAATTAAAAAAATACAGAAAAACCTATGCCGACGACATGTCGTCGGTATATGATATTTTCAATTTTTGTCGTCGGTATAGGTTATTTTCAAATCTTTTAAAAAAAATTGAAAATATCCTATACCGACGACATGTCGTTGGTATAGGTTTGGTCTTTCCCGACGACTTGTCGTCCGGATAAGTCCAGAAGATATACCGACGAGATGTCGTCGGTATAGAATTTCTTTTTGAATTTTTTAATTAAACCATATGCCGACGACAGGTCGACCTATACCGACGACACCTATACCGACGACATCTTTGACCTATTGGGACGAGGCAATACCGACGACATGTCGTCGGTATATCCTATCCCGACGACAAGTCGTCGGTATAGGGTCAAAAAAAATCATCGGGATAGGGTGATATTGTTGTAGTGCGGGGGCAAAGCGGAAAATATTCTGCCATGGCTTACATGGGTTGTTACAAATGGTATCAGAGCCAGGGGTCGGACCGGTGTGCCAGCGAGGAAGCAAGGCTCCTTAAGGGAGGTGGAGATGTAAGTCCCACATCGGTTGAGGGGGAGAACGAAGCCTTCCTTATAAGGGGATGGATATCCTCTCTACCAAGACGTGTTTGCCTGGGCGAGCAACTCGTCGGGTGAAAACAACACCGTGAGTTCTTGGATGGCAACCCATCAGGGGCAAAGAGAACAATATCTTCGCACGGTTTGCTTGGTTGTTACAGTTCTAGTGGAGACACTGTTCTAGTGGATACACTAAGTGGAGACACTAAGAGGAGACACTAATGATTGGTGAAAGTCCATAACGCAAGTTATGGAGACCTTGGAAGTCCATAACAAAAGTTATGGCGACACTGTCAGACGACACTAGTGTTTTGCGACACTAATGTCTCTATAGGTGACACTAGCCGTTATCGATAGTTTTCGCGTGTTAATCTTCATGCAGATCGTATAGCACTCGGCCTAGCTTAGACCTTCCAACTTCGGATAGTTTCGATAGCCAGGTGAGTCAATAATCTCTATTTACTTGTTTTAGGGTGATATGCATACTTAAATGAATTTATTACAATAAAGACGTTTTAAACAAATAAGATATATGTATGTTTCACGAAACGTTTACGAAAGATGATGTTTATGAAACGAAACGTTTACGATAGATGATGTTTATGAAATGAAATGTTTACGAAATGAAAGGTTTACGGAATGAAAGGTTTACGAAACAAGAATGTTTATGAAAGGAAACGTTATGAAATATGATGTTTACAGAATGAAAATTTTATGAAAGGAGTGAAAGGAAATGGTTATGAAAATGAATGGTTTATAAAAGAGTTTTTATAAACAAACGAGAATGAAAAGGGTTTAAGTGATGAATGGTATGTTTTATGAAAAGAAAAAGGGTAAATGTTTTTATGAAGTCAATACATGTCGAATCTGCTAAGGGAATGATATGACGGATATGAAGTCTCTAGAGATAGTGATCCAGTCCACGTGACTGAACATACTACCAACCTTATGGTAGCTTATGGACGTAAGAGTCATAGTGCCATAAGAACAACAGGGTTAGTGCCTTAGTGGCATGTCAATGGTTTTGATGTTGTACAACAAGCGACTGGAGTGACGATAGTCACTCAGGGTTAACGTTACCCATACAGGTTAAATTATGATCTGACGGTATTATGGACGTAAGAGCCATAGTCGCCGATGCGTATTGTTGGTCCACACATTTAGTAGTGAAGGGCAGTACATGAAAACAGAACGGTGCGTATTGTTGGTCCACACATTTAGTAGTGAATGACAATACATGCAACGGAACGATGCACATTGTTGGTCCACACATTTAGTAGTGCAGTACAATATGTGAAGTGAAACGATGAATATTGTCGGTATATGTGCCATGAGCCATAGAGCAATATACGAATTGATGGAATGAACAATGACGCATATTTAGACACTAAATATATGACTTGTACGTATGTTAAACTATGTTTTAACGAAGGTTATGTACGATGATGAATGATGAAACCATATTTTCTTATGTAATGAATAAACCCCACTTTTATGATGTTATGATGAAACCATTTTCCTTATGTTAAAGAAAACATGAACTCACTAGCATTAGCTGACTTTTAGTATCCATATCAGGATAAGTTTTGGTCTATGGAAGACGGATGTGTGCTTGGCTTGTCGAGAGGAGTTACCGATATTGAAGATCTGGCATCCAACGCGTTTATGTTAGGAAAGGTTTGTATGTTAAGACAATGTTTAATTTCCTTTGAAAAATAGTACAATGTAATGATTTACGATTCCGTTGCGATGAATATATTTTTAAGTTTAAGAACTATGTGTTGATAAGTAAATCCAATAAGTGAGGTCTCCTGGGATTCAGGGCCTTATAGTTTTAGGATTTTCCGACAGAGTGATAGACGCTGCAACGTGTTTTTACATATGCGTTTTGATACTCGAGATCGTGTCGTCGCCGCAGCGCGCGGCTGTCTAATTCCAAGTGTATGTCTAAAATACATATATACATATATTATTATTTTCATAAAAAAATAATAATTAATTATTGTAAATAAACATTTATTTAATCATTTAATTTTTTTCTAATAAATAGTTATTATTATCCTAAATAATAGTAATTGTTATTCTAAGATAATACGTTTAGAACTCATTCAAACATGTTGATCAATTTACGTTATTTATGGTGTGACCCTTTATGATCAACTTCGTCTAGTAGTATTTGACTTACGTCATTATTTAGACATACTAGGTCCATAACATTTGACCTTATAAGTTCGGTCACTGTGAGCATACTTAGACTTTACTGAACTTGTATACTTGTGACTAACATTTAGTATACGCTAACTCTTATATATCATTCTAAGTTAATCGGAATTTTGTAACACTATTTTACATCATTAGAATAGGAGTACTATCATTATATATATTTTACAAAACTTGTAACACTATCGTATGAATAACAAGTGTATTTTACAATGTATGTACAAACAGTGTCAATCAATGCCAATTTCACCAATGCCCCATAGTGTTCAAGAAATAATGATAACCAATATCGTAATCACAAGGCTTTGGTAGGACCCTATAACAAGTAAGATTCGAGCTTTACCAATCATGATATTTGAGAAATCTGAATTTTGACAAGGTCATAAACTTCGTTCTTCCAATTTGTGATCTTTGCACTAAGACCACAGTGTCTGTCAATATTGATTAGATGTTTTGTTTATATACTAGATCATGTGGATTCTTATCTGATTAGACCTCGACCTAGAATCATATTACTCTTTTCAATAATGGCATGGCTCTCTAATGGGAGAGAGATCGATAAAGAAATTGAATGAATGAGAATGGATACATAAAAGTATGAATTAACATCTGTTGTGCTATGAGAATTTTATTCCTGTATATGCTATGATCATGAAGGACATACCCATGCAGGTTCAAGTAAAGACCCATGTTTTTATTAGTTTCTAGTGCCACATTGGATACAATATAATTTTAGGGGAAAACTCCCTTATAAAACGAGAGGTCAGAGAAGTAAGATGAACAATTCTATCTTTTATTACTAGTAAATTCTTAAAAGGGTTGTGTTATTAGTACACCAAACTCGATTTTTTGACACCTTACATACGAGCTGTATGCAAGGATATGGGTCGTATAGGTTAGGGTTTCACGACAAGGTTTTGTTTCAGTGAAATCAGCCATTCATGTCAATCTATATGATTCAATATGGCCCTTTACGACAGATATGGACCCTTTACGACTCATATGACCCCATTATGACCCATATGGCCCCTTCAAGTGGGAAGTGCCAAGAATGGTGTTATATGGCCCTTTACGACCCATATGGTCACTTCAAGACCCCTTACGACCCCCTTCAGGTTCAAATTTTAGATTTTTTGATATTGATATTCAATTTTTTCTAAAATCAAAATACATTCAAATTTTTTGTAAATTCTAAATAAATTCAATTTTGATACGAATTTCAATTTTTCTAAAATCAAAATACATTCAAAATTTTGTAAATTCAAAATATATTCAAATTTGAATTATATAGGTTTACGAATAATGTATTTTTCTAAATAAAAACACATTCAAAATTTTAGTAAATTCAAAATACATTCAAACTCTTTGTAAATTCAAAATAAATTAAAATTTGAATTCTTTTGAAATTCAAATTCAATTTTTTTTTTAAATTTTAGTGAAGGTATTATACGACTTGTATATGGGTAGTGAAGGGATTCGAATTCTATTCGTTTACTCCAAGGGATTTCGAAATTTTAAATTTCGAATTCCAATCTAGTTTTCAAAAATGTCAATTTCGAATAAAATGATTTGATTCGATTGTGTTTTTATTTATTATTTGTAAGTTTATGGTTCATAGACGTGCACGATCACCCGATCAGATTGAGTTGTCTGACGAGGAAGCAGATGTTCCCGAGATTCAGGAGAATCACCGGTTTTTACAGTTTCCACAACAGACACAGGCTTGGATACGTCTGCAGAGATATTTGCACAAGAAGATTAGGGTTGCCCGTACCATCCCTTGGGATTTTTTTGACATGATCAGAAACCATGCGCGGGTCGAGGCTATTTTAGGGGTGGACACGCCATGGTGTCAATTGTTTGACAAAGGGTTTCAGATGGCGTATCGGGAGATTGTGTTTATGGTTGTTCACGAATCGAGCCAAACCGAGCGGAACTTTGCTTGTGCTTGGATCTTTACAAACCAAACCGAGCCGAAAATCAAACGAGCATTATCCGAGCATTAATTTTCCGAGTGAGCGTCGAGCGACTGCCGAGCGATTTGGACAACCCTGCTGTCTAGTGTGCCCTTCGAATCACAAAGCTGCAAAAGTTGCTCGTCGCTCGGTGTCGCTGATCGACTGACCAAGTGGGAGAGACGATTTGAGATTTGAATCGCAGAGCCGCAAAGGCTACTCGTGTGAACTAATGAAGTAATGTAATTACTAAAGAGATTGTTTTTCTTTTTAAGTTTTAAGTTGGGTTACTCTTTACTCATTATAAGAAGTACCATAATGGATTGTGCCAAAAAAGTTACTTATAAATGTATAAAATATTAATTCATTAATTATATATATATATATATATATATATATATATATAAATTAAAAATTAATTCGAGCCAAACCAAACGAGCAACGAGCGAGCGTACCTTTGATCGTGCTCGGTTCTTTTACAAACCGAACTGATCTGATCGGCTCGTTTACAAACCGAGCCAAAATCGAACGAGCATATTTTCAAGCATTTTTCGAACAAGTTTGAACGAGTTTCGAGCGTCGAGTATATTGGATAGCCCTAATTGTGTTGGAGTTCTTATCCACGTTCGAGTTCACTCCCCCTCGAGCTGATGGACTTGAGGCCATACAACAGAGCGATGCCATTACATTCCATTTGTGCGGCGCGCGACGTGAGTTGATGCTCCAAAGGTAGCCCAGGTCCTCTAACTTTACACACACGAGGAGACGGAGACCCCTCTATTCTTAGAGGTTATGGTGGAGACCACCAATGATATGATTATCGCATGGTGGCTGACTATTAGTAGAGATCCATGGCCGGTGTCGGGTTGTGGTCTTGCGTCTTCGATTGCAGACCCCTGCATCGATATATACATCGGTGCATTACACAGACGATTGCGGGACGGGGTGAAAGCTAGGAGCAGGTCACATTTACCGACCTGTTTTACTTGAGATCTGTGATTGGAGGCACTCTCTGCAATGTGGCTTATTGCATGGCGACTTACTTCTCCAAATTACACGAGGGGAAGGTAAAAAAAATCATTTACTTATTTTTGATATATTTTATTATATAATTTTAACGTATTTTTACTTTCAGATAGGGGGATATCACTTGAGGAGCTTGCATCGCCATCATTGCTGTGGGATTGGGACTTCTAACTCAGAATGTTTTGCAGTCGACGATGGAGGCATACGCACTAAGCACATTTCTCGCCAGGCTGCCGTTGGGATGCAGATAGCTTCGGGCCGACCTCCTCAGGTCACATGGTCACTAAATCTTTTAATGTTTGAATGGTTGTGTGATTGGTTGTTTATCGTATTATTTAAACACGATTAAAACTAAAACTTTTCCAACCACAGAAATAAAACATAATTAAAACTAGCTTATAACTCGATTAAAATATAATTAAAACAACATTAAAACTTATTTAAACATAGTTTAAAACAATATTACAACCTAATTAAAACATCATTAAAACACAATTCAACCTAGTTTAAAACATGATTACCACCTAATTAAAACAACATTAAGGGGAGTCCGTATCGTGATCCCAGTAATCGGATTCGATATCATGCTCGTCTTCAAATGGGTTATGATAATGCGTTTCTGGCACGTACTCGTCTTGCTCCGGATCACGAGGCACATACTTATTTTCTAGTATTTCTTCGTCTACGTATTCGTCTTCAAGTGGGTACCGGTTTTCAGGCCACCAATAATCTTCTGGTGGCTCATCCTCTTGCGGTGGGTTTTCAGGTAGGAACGTATCAAACGCCTAGTTGCAGAAAACATGATCTTCACCACCTTCAGGGGGTTAGCACGAACAGAGGGTGGAGGAGGTTTGAACCGGTTCAACAACGGGAAGGGGTTCCGATACATCCTCCACAACCGGTTCGGGATTGGAGAAGATATTGTCTTGGTTGTTCGACATATTTTCTGATTTGTAGAGTTAAGAGAGAATTGAGCGAGTAAATGAATTAAATTCATCGTCTATTTATAATATACATTCGTACGGAAACGAAGGTGTCCAAAGAACGTATTGGATGCCAAAATATCGGTCAAGATATTTTGACTGACAAGATTTGACAACACATATAGGGTGTCCAAAGAACGTATTATCTTTTTTCCAACAACTATATTTTTCGAAAGACTATAAATACGTAATTTGCATTTTCACTTATCACCTCACCTTTCATTTTAATTTTGTGCTAATGGCAGATCGAGCAAACAACATTAATCTTCACTTTCATATTAAAATTAATGTAGAAGGACAAATCTCTCCACCATGGGGTGACGCTGATAAATTCGATTGGAATTTGGCTATCGATCAAGCTTTTCCCCGATCGTGCAATAACCAAACCCTCCCCTGATTGTGCAACAAAATAACCCTCCCTGGGTTATGCAACAACCAAACCCTTCCCTAGCCGAGTCGAGCCAGACTTGGAGTAAACGAGTCGAGCCGAGCGGAGCGGAGCCAGACTTGGCACGAGCCAGAAATTAAACGAGCCAGCTCGGCTCGATTTTTTTTTCGAGCTGAAAAGTTGAGCTTGAACTCGGCTCGTAAAAAGCTCGAGCCAACTCGTGGCTCGTCGAGCTACCTCGTATATTTTTATTTTTTTTAAACTTTTTTACACCTTAATATATATATATATATATAAAGGACAAAAAATATTTTCTTCCCGGTTTGAAGTTTTGTGGTCTTCAAAAAACTGAATAGCTGTAAGAGACAATATATAAAAGATAAAAAAAAAAGAAACAGGTATAATGGTATATACAACGGTCAAAATGGAAGGGTTGAGTAACGGGTCAAAATATTTAACTTTTTGTAATATATAAAAGGCAAAAACAAATATTTTTTAACATACACAACCCAAAACTTATAAACTAGAGAGTAAATACAACGTTAAATAACATATATAACATATATATATATATATATATATATATATATATATAGGAAAAGGTTCAGGTAAAAAAAATTTTAATTCTAAGAAGGGTGAGAATGATTTAGGGTCACTAGATCAAATTTTAGAAAATATTTAATGGTTGATATTAAATTGAAAGTGAAAAAGTTGTTGAAAAGTTATTTTAGTTTTGACCACTTTTGTTGACTTTTTATCAAGTCCCCCCCCCCCCTTTAAACGTTAATAACTTTTACATACGACATTATTTTTTTTTTAAATTACACTATAAAAACGAGCGTTTTTTATCATAAAAACGAGCGTTTTTTATCTTTAAAACGAGTATAGTGTCGTTATATATAAAAAGAAAAAAAATTACGTTTTCCAGCTCATTGTGTAATTTTTTAGGTCGTTGTGTAATATCAGTTCATTATGTAATATCAGGTCTGATCATTATGTAATATCATGTAACATCCCGAGTTTTTAGAATATGAAATAGTCCTCGAGTATTAGAATGAACGGGAGAAGAGGGAAGATCGGGCTTGGGCCTTGGCCTTGGCCTGGGTGCTCGTATGAGCCAAGAAAAGGGAAATAATGGGCCCTTATAAGCACCAAGATCAGCCCTAAACCCCCCATTACAACACCATTTTCGTTTTTCTAGAGATAGAGAGTGAGAGAGAAGTTAGAGAGAGAAGGTGTTGGTTTTGCTCCAAGATCGAACCAAACTTCTTCTCCAGAGATTTCACAAAGCTTTGCTGAAGAAACGGGCCGATCTGAGGTAAGAAACTTGCTCAGATCTGAGTTTTTGTTAGAAATGGGTTTTTAGGGTTTAATGGATTTTTTAAGTTAAAGGTCGGATTTTTACGTATAAAAACACATGAAAAGTATAGATCTAGCTTCATGGGAGTTGGAGAAATATTTTTAACGTAAAAATTTATGGTTTTAGATCGAAAACAAGTCTGTTTTGGAATTAGGATTCTTGAGCCGACTCTGGAGTGTCGCTACTTGCAAGTAGCGACACACATCGAAGAAGAAGGGTAGATAGAATCGGCGAGGGAGAATCTGCTAGGGAGAATCAGCGAGAGAGAATCGGCCCCTATAGAATGACAAAAGTCCTGAACGCAAGTACAGGCGACACTTGAGAGTGTCAGCCGACTCTTGAGAGAGTGTTAACCAACTCTTGAGAAAGCATCGTCCGACTCTTGGGAGTGTTGGCCGACTGTCTCAGCCGACTCTCTAGTGTAACAACCGACACTTGCAAGTTTAACCGATTTTATGTATTGTATACGCATAGTTCACGTAGCACTCGTGTATCCCGAGCTTTTAGTTTCAGTAAAAAGAATATCAGGTGAGTTCTAATCCCATTTTTGCCTACTTTTGGGGTGGTATGCATACTTAGTGAATAATGTGTTTATTATATATTATATTAATAAACGATAAACGATGGCGAAAATCATGATTTAAAAGGGAGAGTTTAAAAGAGGCAAAAGTACGTTTTCAGTAAAGTATAAAGGTATTTCATGGCACGCGTTTACTATATTCTCATATACATAAACAAAGGCATGATATATGTGTTAAG
This sequence comes from Smallanthus sonchifolius, assembly GCA_023525975.1. NCBI lineage: Eukaryota > Viridiplantae > Streptophyta > Magnoliopsida > Asterales > Asteraceae > Smallanthus > Smallanthus sonchifolius. The sequence goes on from CM042020.1 coordinate 17,874,509, forward strand.
CTATGTTTTAGTAAAGCAAGTTATATTATTGGCAAGCGTTTACTATATTTTGATATATATAAACAAAGGCATGATATATGTGTTAAGCTATGTTTCAGTAAAACAAGTTATATTATTGGCAAGCGTTTACTATATTTGGATATACGTAAACAAAGACATAATATATATTAGTATGATCAAGTTAAAGAAATTCAGTACGTTAAAAGGGAAAGTAAAAGATAAAGTTTCCTTCAGGAATAAGTACCAAGTCAAGTTACGGTTCCTACGGTGACAAATGTTACAATGTGCAGAGAACCAGATAAGGGCTTCGATGCCTATAGAAAGGCTACGGTGCCTATAGAAAGGCTACTATGCCTATAGAAGGGCTACGGTGGCTAACGTAGGGCCTACAGAAGGGCTTTGGTACTTAATGAAAGGCTTCGGTGCCTATAAAAGGGCTTCAGTGCCTATTGAAGGGCTTCGATGCCTATTAAAGGGCTTAAGTGTCTAAGCAGGTTTTGTGCCTGAGTAGTTACTAGTGAAACTAACGGTAGGGTGACAGCGTCTTGACACTAGTCGGGACTGTTACTAAATGTTACGGTGATGCATCGTGTTAACTTCCCTTAGTTGTCGGCCTTTGGACTTGAGTCAATTGTGACAATTACGGGAAGAAATGAAAAGATAAAGCTAAGTTCGGTCCAGATAATGAATGTATGAGTTAAAAGATAATATATGTAAAGTTTAGCCTTAAGCGCAGTATGTATGTACATGTTAAATCATTTATATGACTGATTTAAAGTAAACGTTAGAACTCACTCATCATTGCTGATTTTTAGTATGCATATCAGTTAAGTGCAGGTGTCAAATTGATTCTTGGCTGGCTTGAAGAGTTACCCGAAGTGAAGATTTGGCATCCTGTTATTTTGTTTATGTTTCAGTTGTTTAAGACAAGTTTAAACTTGTACTAGACAAGTATGTTTACGTTATGTTATGTATTCCGCTGTGTATGTTAAAGATTTAAAGCGCTTCCGCTGTGATTGTGAAAGTTTTAAGTTTATGAGCTATGTATTGATGAGTAAATCCAATACGTGAGGCCTCTCAGATTTGGGGCCTTACAAGTTGGTATCAGAGCCATAGTTTGAGAGATTTGGACATCCCCGGTGTCTAGACTTAAACTGAGAATGGGACCAAGTAGCGGATGCCAGTAACGGGTAACTCAAGCCAAAGCATCAGAGGTGTCAAGTAAGTAAAGTTTTTCCTTTTAGAGTGTCAAGATAAGAATAGAGGATTTAGTGGAATCATGAAAGTGAGTAATTAGAAAAGGAGAAGTGATGTAATGGTTAATTGCAGATGGCCAGTGTATATTAACATCTTACCTTACTTATTGTGTTCTACATATTCCCTAGCATGATGAAATTAAATCCCTTTGTTCCCTATCTTTCAGTAGGAAATGGCAAGACATGGAGGAGCTAGAAGAGGTGGAGGAGGAAGACGTGGTGGGCGTACAGGCCGCCGCGTTGGAGCTAGTACAAACCAAGAGATTGAGGGGAGTGTTCACACTACCCATACTGAGACGGAGGTTAGTCAGCACAATGTTGAACACACGGAAGGAGATGACCAACCATTTGAGTTTGAACCAGCCGTTCAGGCAGCTCTCAAGGGAATTCATTCGACTGCTGAAGGAAACCTTACCGACCATACTAGACGAAGCCTTGAGGAAAGCCAAGGAGAACCCCAACATAATCCCAGCCACTAAAGGGCCAGTGGTGCTTCCAAACATGGGAGGACCGGTTCTGGTGGAGAATGTTGCAACGCCTACTCGCGGATGTGATTACAAGGCATTTCGTGGTTGTGATCCACCTGAGCTTACTGGGGAGAAAGAAGCAGCCGATACCTTAGATTGGATCAATGACATGGAATCCACCTTCTGCCTAAGTGACTGCCGACCGGATCAAACGGTCAGGTTCGCAGCTAAGTCACTAAAGGGGGAGGCAGCACACTGGTGGGAGACTGTGAAACAGGCTAAGGGTGACCAAGCGGTCGAGCTGATGAAGTGGAACGACCTGAAAGCATTAGTAATTAAAAAGTTCTGCCCCAAGAACGAGGTCCACAAGGTGAAAAGGGAATTTCTGACTCTGCAAGCCAGACTCATGACTCACCGGTAGTACACCTCAAAGTACAATGAGTTGGCACGTCTGGTGCCCCATCTTGTGACTACTGAAGAAAGGAGAATTCACTATTATGTTCAAGGGTTGCCTTCAAAAGTCCGTACCTAAGTCAAGGCCAACACACCGATTACTTTCGAGTCAGTGGTTATCTTGAGTGGAGTTGTGTATGATGACATAGCCTCTACCGAAGTCATCCCTAAAGCATCCAAGTGACAAGCAATCAAGCGAACAGGCGAAGACCTCTAGGGTCCAAACGAAACAAGGGAGAGGATAGACACCGATGGGACGTGCGGTAAGTGTGGGAAGAAGCATGGCGGTGAATGCAGGACGGGAACGATGGGATGCTATAAGTATGGCAAGCAAGGTCACATTTCTCACAGCTGCCCAGACAAACGTGTATGTTATAACTGTGGCGAGAAGGGTCATTACGGCAATGAATGTAAGAAACCGAAGGTTGTAGCAAAGGCAATAGTGTACCAGATGATTGAGGAGAAGGATCGAGAGAAAGCTTGACGCCAGGTCGGGTACGTATCTCTTCTCCTAACTCTTTAAGTTTATGTATGCCATTAGAAACTTTTAGCCATCCAAGTTAACCTAGATGCCTCAGGAATAGAAATCGCCCCATGATTAGACCATGTATAACCAGAGGATGAATCGTCTTAGATTCTCTAGGATAGCAAATCACAATGGCCTTTATAACCCAGCTACCCAGTACAACTACAGTTCATGCCACCCATTCTGTGATTGATATAAGTATAACTTATAGCAGGTTTCGAGGACGAAACCTATTGTAAGGAAGGTAGACTTGTAACATCCCGAGTTTTTAGAATATGAAATAGTCCTCGAGTATTAGAATGAATGGGAGAAGAGGGAGGATCGGGCTTAGGCCTTGGCCTGGGTGCTCGTATAGGCCAAGACAAGGGAAATAATGTGCCCTTTTAAGCACCAAGATCAGCCCTAAACCCCCCATTACAACACCATTTTTGTTTTTCTAGAGAGAGAGTGAGAGAGACTTTAAAGAGAGAAGGTGTCAGTTTTGCTCCAAGATCGAACCAAACTTCTTCTCCAGAGATTTCACAAAGCTTTGCTGAAGAAACGAGCCGATATGAGGTAAGAAACTTGCTCAGATCTAAGTTTTTGTTAGAAATGGGTTTTTAGGGTTTAATGGAGTTTTAACTTAAAGATCGGATTTTTACATATAAAAACACATGAAAAGTATAAAACTAGCTTCATGGGAGTTGGAGAAATGTTTTAAACGTAAAAAGTTATGGTTTTACATCGAAAACAAGTCTGTTTTGGAATTAGGGTTCTTGAGCCGACTCTGGAGTGTCGCTACCTGCAACTAGCGACACTTAGCGAAGAAGAAGGGTAGAAAGAATCGGCAAGGGAGAATCGGTCCCTATAGCATGACAAAAGTCCTGAACACAAGTTCAGGCGACACTCGAGAGTGTCAGCCGACTCTTGAGAGAGTGTCGGCTGACTCTTGAGACAGCATCGGCCGACTCTTGGGAGTGTTGGCCGACTGTCTCAGTCGACTCTCTAGTGTAATAGCTGACACTTGCAAGTTTAACCGATTTTATGTATTGTAGCACTTGTGTAGGCCGAGCTTTTAGTTTCAGTAGACATAATATCAGCTGAGTTCTAATCCCCTTTTTGCCTACTTTTAGGGTGGTATGCATACTTAGTGAATAATGTGTTTATTATATATTATATTAATAAACGATAAACGATGGAGAAAGTCATGATTTAAAAGGAAAAGTTTAAAAGAGGCAAAAGTACGTTTTCAGTAAAGTATAAAGGTATTTCATGGCAGGCGTTTACTATATTTCTCATATACATAAACAAAGGTATAATATATGTGTTAAGCTATGTTTCCGTAAAGCAAGTTATATTATTGGCAAGCATTTACTATATTTTGATATATACATAAACAAATGCATGATATATGTGTTTAGCTATGTTTCAGTAAAGCAAGTTATATTATTGGCAAGCGTTTACTATATTTTGATATACATAAACAAAGGCATAATATATATTAGTATGATCAAGTTAAAGAAAGTCAGTACATTAAAAGGGAAAGTAAAAGATAAAGTTTCCTTCGGGAATAAGTACCAAGTCAAGCTACGGTTCCTACGGTGACAAATGTTACAATGTGCAGAGAACCAGTTAAGAGCTTCGGTGCATATTGAAAGGCTATGGTGCCTATAGAAAGGCTACGGTGCCTATAGAAGGGCTTCGGTGCCTAACGTAGGGCCTACAAAAGGGCTTTGGTGCCTAATGAAAGCCTTCGGTGCCTATAAAAGGGCTTCGGTGCCTATTGAAGGGCTTAAGTGTCTAAGCAGGTTTTGTGCCTGAGTAGTTACTAGTGAAATTAACGGTAGGGTAACAGCGTCTTGACACCAGTCGGGACTATTACTAAATGTTACGGTGAAGTATCGTGTTAACTTCCCTTAGTTGTCGGCCTTTAGACTTGAGTCAATTGGGGCAATTACGGGAAGAAATGAAAAGATAAAGCTATGTTCGGTCCAGATAATGAATGTATGAGTTAAAAGATAATATATGTAAAGTTTACCTTAAGGGCAGTATGTATGTACATGTTAAATCATTTATATGACTGATTTAAAGTAAACGTTAGAACTCACTCAGCGTTGCTGATTTTTAGTATCATATCAGTTTAGTGCAGGTGGAAAATGGATGCTTGGCTCGCTTGAATAGTTACCCGAAATGAAGATCTGGCATCCCTTTGTTATGTTTATGTTTCAGTTGTTTAAGACAAGTTTAAATTTGTACTAGACAAGTATGTTTACGTTATGTTATGTATTCCGCTGCGTATGTTAAAGATTTAAAGCGCTTCCGCTGTGATTGTGATAGTTTAAGTTTATGAGCTATGTGTTGATGAGTAAATCCAATACGTGAGGCCTCTCAGGTTTGGGGCCTTACATATTAGGTCTGGTCATTGTGTAATGTCAGGTCTGGTCATTGTGTCAAATGTTTTTCATCATTGTGTTATACGTATTCATCATTTTGTCAAATATTTTTTCATCATTGTGTTTTATGTATTCATCATTGTGTTTTACGTTTTCCAGCTCATTGTGTAATTTGCTCATTATTATGTAATTCGGTCAAATATGTCAGGTCATTGTGTAATGTAAGGTCTGGTGATTGTGTAATTTGTTTATTGTGTAATATGCTCATTTTGTCAAATATTTTTCATCATTGTGTTATATGTATTCATCATTGTGTTTTACGTTTTCCAGCTCATTGTATAATTTTCTCATTATTGTGTAATTCACTCAAATATGTCAGGTCATTCTGTAATGTCAGGTCTGGTTATTGTGTAATTTTTCTCATTGTGTAATATGCAAATTTTTTCAAATTTTTTTTGTCATTGTGTTATATGTATTCATCATTGTGTTTTACGTTTTCCAACTCATTATGTAATTTGCTCATTTTATCAAATATTTTTCATTTTTGTATTATATCTATTCATCATTGTGTTTTACGTTTTCCAACTCATTGTGTAATTTGCCAAATTATTGTGTAATATCAGTTCATTGTGTAATATCAGCTCATTGTGTAATATCAGGTCCGGTCATTGTGTAATGTCAGGTATGGTCATTGTGTCAAATGTTTTTCATCATTGTGTTATATGTATTCATCATTTTGTCAAATATTTTTCATCATTGTGTTATTTGTATTCATCATTGTGTTTTACATTTTCTAGCTCATTGTGTAATTTGCTCATTATTGTGTAATTCGCTAAAATATATCAGGTCATTGTGTAATGTAAGGGCTAGTCATTGTGTAATATGCTCATTTTGTTAAATATTTTTCATCATTGTGTTATATGTAATCATCATTATGTTTACGTTTTCCAGCTCATTGTGTAATTTGGTCATTATTGTGTAATTCACTCAAATATGTCAGGTCATTGTGTAACGTAAGGTCTGGTTATTATGTAATATGCTCATTGTGTAATATGCTCATTTTTTCGAATATTTTTCATCATTGTGTTTTACGTTTTCCAGCTCATTGTATAATTTGCTATTTATTCTGTAATTGGCTCAAAAATGTTAGGTCATTCTGTAATGTCAGGTCTGGTTATTGTGTAATTTGCTCATGTGTAATATGCAAATTTTGTCAAATATTTTTTGTCATTGTGTTATATGTATTCATCGTTGTGTTTTACGTTTTCATACTTATTGTGTAATTTGCTCATTTTATCAAATATTTTTCATTATTGTGTTATATGTATTCATCATTGTGTTTTACGTTTTCCAACTCATTGTGTAATTTGCCAAATCATTGTGTAATATCAGGTCATTGTGTAATATCAGGTTTGGTCATTGTGTAATATCAGGTTTGGTCATTGTGTAATGTCAAGTATGGTTATTGTGTCAAATGTTTTTCAACATTGTGTTATATGTATTCATCATTTTGTCAAATATTTTTCATCATTGTGTTATATGTATTCATCATTGTGTTTTACGTTTTCCAGCTCATTGTGTAATTTGCTCATTATTGTGTAATTCGCTCAAATATGTCAGGTCATTGTGTAATGTAAGTTATGGTTATTGTTAAATTTGCTCATTGTGTAATATGCTCATTTTGTCAAATATTTTTCATCATTGTGTTTTACGTTTTCTAGCTCATTGTGTAATTTGCTTATTATTGTGTAATTCACTCAAATATGTCAGGTCATTGTGTAATGTAAGGTCTGGTCATTGTGTAATTTGCTCATTGTGTAATATTTTCATTTTGTCAAATATTTTTCATCATTGTGTTATATGTATTCATCATTGTGTTTTACGTTTTCCAGCTCGTTGTGTAGTTTGCTCATTATTGTGTAATTCGCTCAAATATGTCAGGTCATTGTGTAATGTAAGGTCCGGTCATTGTGTAATTTGCTCAGTGTGTAATATCAGTTTATTGTTTAATATTAGGTCTGGTCATTGTGTAATATCAGACCTTATATTACACAATGACTTAGTATATTACACAATGACCGTCATGCCCTCACTTTAAAAACAATAAAAGGACACATGTCAAGCCCATAATCCTTCTTACTATTTTTATTTTTAAAACCCTTTTTACCATAACCTAACCTATATATATATATGTATATATATATATATATATATATTAGTTATTTAGACAAGCTAACGAGCCAAGCCCAAGCCGAGCCAACCCTAGCTCGGCTCGATTACAATTTGTGCCAGCTCGGCTCGACTCGGCTCGTTTACAACAGAGCATTTTCCAAGCTATTTTCGAGCAAGCCGCGAGCTTTTTAAACAACCCTACCCTACCCCGATTGTTTGAAAAACGCCCCCGATTTTTAATTCGCTTTTAACCTCTAAAATAGTTGAACCGCATGAGACGAGAACATTTATAATACAATAAAAAAAAGCCTATATACAGATAATGTCTTTATCATAATTCATTCTCCTAAGTTATTTTTTTTTTAAAAAGATTCTGATGTGGAATTAAAATAGGACGATTACAATACAGTGGCAGGTAAACGGGCAACAAGTTGCGCTGCAACCCCCTTTTGAATAGCAAAACCGATCCTACTAAAAACAAAGTTTTGGGTCTTAGAGGCCGAAATATTACTATGCATGACTCGTTGAACCCTGTTTAGGAATTCCACTGCCTCCGGTGCTAGGAACCCAAAAGTATCAAAAGCAATAAACACGTGTTGGTTCTCTAAACAAGCTTTCTCGTGTTTAGCAACTTTGCCTGATTCCGCCTTTAAAGCAGCATGACCCGCCACAACCTCATTGTCCCTAAGCCCCACAAGAGGGGACACTCTTGTAAGGTTCATACAAGCGTGTTTCCCCCCTGCCCAACCAAACACCAGAATATCAGCCGGCCTCAGAGTAGACCTCCCTTCAAGCGGATCTGTCAGAAAGTTCACGGGAGCCTCTTTTTTAACAGAAATTCCTGCCCGTTTGAGAACACCACAAAGAACATCCCTAACCAAATCATGCCTGTATTTAAACCCGGGTAACTCTTTGCAATGGACCGCATGCTCGCCAAAAGGATCCAAACAAGCCTTGCGACAAACTGGGCATGACTCATCAGTCGAAAACAAGGGGATCATTAGTCGATACTTGAGGATAGCCCGGTACTCCACAACCGACATATGCTGACCTAGTCCTTCAATGGGGATAACTGTTAGAAAATCTTGAGCCCGAGGAGCCCGGAGACATTCAAACACGCTTTTTGACGAGGTGATAAATCAAACTTTACTTCCAAATTGTGGACGATTCTGCTAAATAAGGCATTCGCCAAAGCATGTTGGGCTTTAGGGGGGGCGGTGTCCTTATTAGAGAAACCGCTAAGATCGAAATCAGGAAGGGACATGCGCAAGCGATCCATCGCACACCCATAATCAGAGTCTAACCCATCAATATCACAACCCCGAAGAATGTGGTCCTGTAAACTCCAAGATTGTGTCCTCGAGGCCACAAATGCATAAGTAGATACATCCTGAGCCGCACATAAACCCAAACCCCCGAAACGGTTTGGAAGTGATGCCAACCTCCATTGAAAATCCCCCAAAAAAGCACCACCACATTTCTTTATCAAAATACTGCTTTTACTTTGATGCGTAATAGAATATATAATCAATCATATATTATCTTTTAAATTGCTAGGAGTAATTTTGGGGTAATTAAATACTATTGATACATAACTTGCAATTGCAATTGTTCTACCAAGTAATAGATAATTTTGAATTAAAACATTGTAAGTAATAAAAAAAAAGCATTCTAATTTTAAAAGATATACAAAATCATTATCTTTGTAATGAACATGTAAAATAAAAACATAACGATTCAAATATAAAATAATTCTTTCTCTTCTTTTTATAGTTTGTAAATTACTCCTTCCAATTCCTGAGTAGATTCTGGTTACCTTTAACAAAGTATGTTACTTTCCATCATTTTCTTCTTTAAAAAGGGAAACATTTTAATTTCATTTCCATTTTAGTCAAACAACATTGCATGCTTAAAATACAAATCTTGTAGCAAATCATGGCCGTTTTACCAAGGTTTTATATAAATATGTTTTGTTGAATATATTAGAACAATAGTTTTCTCTTTAATAATTTGATGTCAAGATAGATTGGATTTACGATAACTTTTATGTGGTTATGTTATAATGGTGATCAAAACTGAATAATTTGGACGTTTTTTTAAGTAGCCATATACATTTTCATAAGTTTTATCATGTTAAGTAACCAACAAATAGCATATCCATACAACATCTATACCATTACAATGTAAAAATGAGAGTGTATATTGGAGAATTTTTTTTTTATTTTCATTGATAATTTGAAATAATTACAAAAAAAACTTTTTACATACAAAAATGAAACTAAGCTAACAAAATTAAACATAACTAAACTTTCGAGCGAAAGTCAAAATACGCATGAAACAATAATATTTCGTGCGGAAGTCAATCAAGAATAGGATTGAGTTTCTATTCTAAGTAGCGCAACCCCATGGTGGGCGCTAACTTGTTGCTACAACAAGAATATGATTGAGAATAGGCTTGGATGTCCCCTGACTCGACATCTTGTATGGACCTGCTAAGAAGTAAAACACTGTTAGTCTCACCAAATGAGGTGGTCTCCTGCAATCAGCCTCCAACGTGAGAATAAGTTAAGTGTTCTCGAGATGTGATAAATGCGAAAGAAAGAGTTTGAGTATAAGTGGTGGACTGATTGTGAATCATTCATGCTTGAGAAATGGTCAAGGCTATTCGCTTTTGCTGGACTTGACACCACTGCTTCTCTCTTATTTTCTCTGGTGCAGGTTAATCTTGCCTCTTTGGTGTAGACACCGGGTTCTGTTTCTGAGGTGTTCTCAAATCTTAGTATTTTTGTCTTGGAGTGTTGACCTTTAATCTTGCTACTGTTTCGCTAATGTAGCAAGATGCTCTTTAGCTTCTAAGTTGTGTAGTTGTTATAGTGAGTTACTATTCTTATAGGCTCCGTGGTTTGTAGATCTGCCTACCCACGTCATAAATCAAGATACAGAGAGCTAGTGGGTTTGGAAATATTTCCATTGATAAATCATAGTTTGTTTTTAGTAGATAGAGCAATAGACATTGCTCATTTCCATGAATCAAATCCTGTTCCATCGAAAGATTTCGAGACCAGTAACATCACGGGATGATCAGAAGGATGCAAGTATAATGGATTTGAAGAATTTCTATGCAAATTAGCAAAGGTATTCACAGAATCAGAAGTGGCAATCATGTCTTTGAATCTGAATACATAATAATTGAAACCTAAAGCTTGAAACCTAAAACTTTTGCATGGGAGTTTATACGAAAGTTGAACTCGTATCGAAAGTCAATACAAAACTTGTGAATGAAAGATTTTACTTTCGTGTGAAAGTTTAGTGCGAAAGTATACGTGAAACTTCCGAGTTAAACATAAAAGTTTCATGTGAAACGGTATGCGAAAGTGTGAACTTTTGTAGAAGGCAATCTTCAAACACCAATAGAAGGCGGGAAAACCTTCAACAAAAGAAGATGAAAAACGGAAACTGATATGGCGGTAAAACCTCAAACCTTCAAACCTTCGTGGAACGTCTATTATGTAAATCTAATGTCGGAAATTATTATATTTATAATAATAGACAACCTTGAGGAATAATGGCTGTTGCGTGGCAGCTAGCGATTGGGTCATGTGATAGCAGTGTTTAGTTTTTATATATATATATATATATATATTCAAAATAAAGTTTTAGGTGAAGTAAAATATGGATGTGATCTGAACCAATGCAGGCTTCCTGCCTAGTGATTGGTGCGCCTCCCCTTCTCCCAAACGACCCATGTTCGATCCCGAGCCCACCTCCCCCCACCACGATTTTTCACTTAATTCTTTTTTTGTTTTTTTTTTGGTTTAGTAACGTTATTTTTTCGTTCCGTCTACATCTCATTTTAGTTTTTTAGGGGTGTAAATGATGTTGTAACATTGGTTTGTGATCGGGTTTTTCTTGATGTTTTATGTTGGGGTGACAGTCTTTGTGACGTGTTTTTGTATCTACGTTTTGATATCGGGATCGTGCCGGAATTCCGGAATTCCAGGCACAACACGCGGTTAGGAAAGCTATCTAGTTTTATTTAATACCTGAATTCTGTAGAAATTATCATGACCCCATCATCACCATAATAGTTTTTACGTGACAAACGATATCAGTTCAATAATTCACGTGTCTATCTTGAAAATTTGGTAGTTGGTATCTTGGAATTCATAGAGACAACAATTCAAATGAAACAAATAAAAGTTGGTAACAAATCTTGTAGTTGGGTAGTCAAAGTCCCGTTTTTTTGTATTATAAAATAAATACAAGTTAAATTATACCAATTAAATGATGTAATACTTTTGGTTATTGGCATAAGAGTCGGTGTTCATAAAAAGAGATAATTTCTGCATAACACATTTTAATTAGTCACACATAATAATCTGTTTAGATATTTATATCGTTATATAGAGATGAATGAGAAATATAGATAACTAGAACCGGTACAGGTGTTTGTTTTAATAGTTTTCGGAACATTTTTGTAATGAAATCAGCACAAATACATTTTTTTTCTAACGTAAACTATACCATGTAAAAGTGCTTTCATTAACTTAACCAATAACTAACGGACAACATCGGTGCCCGTTATCGGTGTTATTGCAACCCACGTTCCTATTTGTTTTTATTGTTTCTAATCGATATAAAGCGCATGTCGTTTTTTAATTTTAGCTTTTTTATCTCTTTGTTTATAACTATTTTTACCGGCTTTTATTTTTTTGGTTTTTTTTCTCAACGGGTTCACACGGTTTTATATTTATGTTGTTCGCTCATTATTGACGCGATTCGTCACGGCACCGGAACGGTAACGGTACTCATTATAGCTTACGACACAAAAAAATACTTGGTTTTAAATATAACTCCGTTTTTGAAAAAAATTATATCGGAATCTCGACAAAAAAAACTAAAGACAGCCGCGCATTATGTTTTATAAAAAAAGTTAACGAACGAAAGTTATTACAGGTAAACGAAATTAATAGAAAATGAAGTGGGTTAAAAACATATATTATATATAGTATAAGAGATGAAAACGAAAATTAAAATAAAAAATTGAATTCACTTTCATCCCTTGCTCTTTTAAAGCGTAAACGAAATTAATAGAAAATGAAATGCGTTAAAAACATATATTGTATGTAGTATAAGGGATGAAAACGAAAATTAAAATAAAAAATTGAATTCATTGTTCATCCCTTGTTCTTTTAAAGTATCGGAAACAATAAAAACAAACAACAACGTACGTTTCAATAATACCGATTACGGGCATTGATGTTATCCTTTAGTTATCGGTTAGGTTAATGAAAACACCGAGACTTGGTATAATTTACGATATAAAAAAGTGTATTTGCGATGATTTCATCGATGTAACCCAAAAAATAAAGTCGTGCTTTAAATAGACCGAAAACTATAAAAACGAACACCGATACTTGTTCTGGTAATACCAATATCGGCAATGATGTTGTTCGCTAATTATCGACGCCGTTCGTCACGGCACCAGAATGGTAACGGTACTCGCTATAACTTACGACACAAAAAAATACTCGGTTTTAAATATAACTCCGTTTTTGAAAAAAAATATATCGGAATGTCGACAAAAAAAAACTAAATACAGCCGCGCATTCCGTTTTATAAAAAAAGTTAACAAACGAAAGTTATTACAGGTAAACGAAATTAACAGAAAATGAAACGGGTTAAAAGCGTATATTATATATAGTATACGAGATAAAAACGAAAATTAAAATAAAAAATAGAATTAACTGTTCATCGCCTCCTCTCACCCGCGCTTCGCGGCGGGCCACAGGCCAATTTTTAAAAACAACGTTAATGTGGCGGATAATTTAAACGGAAACGTTAACGTAAATGTTAATAAAAAAGAAACCCAAAACTAAAACATTAAAAAAACCAAAAAATAAAAAACAAAAAAAAGGTGGAAAACCGGTTTTGACGGGTTATGGCGGGGCACGCATTAAGTCGGCTAGGTTTCGAACATAAAAAGTGGAAAAATAAACATTAGCAACGATATATTCGGAAATCACGAAAAAGTCACGTTGTATAAATGAAAAAAAGAAAAAAAAATCGTTTAACGAAAATAGAAAAACGTGTGAACTGTCAAGACCCAAAAAATAAAAAAATAAGCACCGGTCAATAAAAGTTATACAGAAAGAGATAAATAAAAAACTATCGATCGGAAACAATAAAAACAAATAACAACGTGGGTTTCAATAACACCGATAACTGGCACTGATGTTGTCCGTTAGTTATCGGTTAGGTTAATGAAAACACCGGGACTTGGTATAATTTACGATATAAAAAAGTGTATTCGCGATGATTTCATCGATGTAACCCAAAAACTAAAGTCGTGCTTTAAATCGACCGAAAACTATAAAAAGGACACCGATACTGGTTATGGTAATACCAATATCGGCAACGAAGTTGTTCGCTCATTATCGACGCATTTCGTCATGGCAACGGTACTCCCTATAACTTACGACACACAAAAAATACTCGGTTTTAAATACAACTCCGTTTTTGAAAAAAAATTATATCGGAATGTCGACAAAAAAAACTAAAGACAGCCGCGCATTCCGTTTTATAAAAAAAAAGTTAACAAACGAAATTTATTACAGGTAAACGAAATTAATAAAAAATTAAACGGGTTAAAAGCATATATTATATATAGTATAAGAGATAAAAACAAAAATTAAAATAAAAAATTAAATTAACTATTCATCGCCTCCTCTTTTAAAGTATCTATAATATGTAAGGATGTAAATGTTAAAATTATTGTATATGATTAAAGTGTAATGCACTTGATTGGATAGCTTTTGTGTTTTGAAAGTCAATAAATAATAACTATAGGTTTCAAGGTAAATTTCTTCAAATAGATCTACTCGATAAACTGCTTCTAACTAAAAAATTGATTTTTTAACTTTAGTGGTTTTAATCTTAAGATGTTCATAGGTATATATTAGAGGTACACAAATAGGTTTTTTTTACAGGTTCTGTTTTTAACCGGACTGATTAAAGTCAACTTTGATGAAAATGAGTTTATGCAATAACCAATTCGAGTGATAAACGGTTCGTGGATGTCCCAAACCCTAACAGTTTAAACTAGTTTGGTTATTAACCAGACCGGTTAACCAGAATAACCGGTCTAATAACCGATATTTCTAAACAATACTTTTTATAAAAAAAATAAAATACTAAATATATAAGATAAACTCATTAAAGTTCTTTTCTATTTATTTTTAAAATTTTAGAAATAACAAAACATAAACTGAACTCTCTACTTGATATGTATATCTTTAAATCAGTGATAAGTTAAAGTACATGTCATAATCAATGCTCATTTGAGGTTAGAAGCTGTGATCTGTGCTTGAACTTGAACCGATTTGAAAATTCACAAGTGTTGTCGTCATCTTCATTTGGTGCTATTCTTTGTCTTCACTAGCCGGATTGTTTTTCAACGCCTTGAAATATTTATTCAAATGAACTTTTAAAGTGGAGTTAGACTCGGATTTTAAAGACGTATTACAATTCTTGCAACGAGCTTTCCGAGTAGCATTTGACAATTCCTATAAATTAAATTTTGACCAAATAATTTTGTTTCTCGTTGTTGATATGATCCTCAGCACAGTTCGTTCACTTGAGTTTGTCATGTTAGCGTTTTGAGACTTGAGAGTTTGTTTGTGTTTTGAGCGTGTATTTATTTCTTTTTGAGGGCTAAAGAATTATTGTGATCAAAGCAATACACCCAATATCTATTTTCCAAACATATGGGATAAAATAGTTCAAAAAAGTTACTCAAACGGTAACAAGCGGCTATAAATCCGTTTTAAAACAACTATTTTTATTTGTAATGTTAATAACCGGTTAACCGATTTGATACCAGTTTGACTTTAACGGTTCGACGCCTAGAAACCTCAAATGAGGACCACTAAATATCAATATTTAGAACCACCTAAAAATGAGAACCAAATTTCGACCAACATATCTACTCAATATTTTTCATGCGGTGAAATGTTGTAACAAAAGTAAATAAAAACGTCATGTTCATCATTGAATATAAGTAAACACTAATGAATACCTTATTAGAAACACTAACGTGTCTACGATGAATACAGTATTAAAAACTATAATGTATTCACTATTGGAAAGATAGATTTGTTTTTTTTTGCACGGCGAACATTGAATGTTGTGACGTCGCACTCCTCGTCACATGGGAGAGCCTCGTCTAACTCCGGCAAATATGTTGTCTTAACCGGGCCCACTTGACGTCAGAGTTGGAGAGTATCCAAGGAAAAATCCTACCCAATACGGCCCTTTTCGGGCTTGAGGGAGAGCCGAGGCTCGAACCCTGGATCGGCGTGGGTAAAACCCTGGTGCACCAGCCTAAGAACTAGGCCTCATTTGCATGCCTCAGAAATTAATGGTGGTGACAGGGATTGAACCCGGGTCCCTTGGGACTTTAGGCCTCCCGACAACCAATACACCACAACCTCCCTTGGTGCATCTTCCATTACTCTTCTTAGACGTCGTCTCCATTTCCAAGAGTAATCAATCAAACTATCACTAACTTTTTGTTGGTCTCGGGTTAGGATTGACGATTAATGATCTCTATAATTAATAAGGATTTGTGCGAAAGGATAGATCAATACTACCACACACACAGATGAAGAATAAAGTTAGATATAAAGTTAAGTTTGTAATTGCTGCGATATCAATGTTCACTTTAGACATAATGGAATCCTAATTTTGATAATGATATAAATTAAACAACTTGTATTATTAATTGCTTAATAAAGATAATCATATACCACATACATGTCATCAAACAATCAATTAATCACAAGTACTTATGATCAATAAGTTCAAACGTTTTAACCATCAATCAATTCAAGTCTACAACATTTTATCAATGATAACCGACATGCAATGCACGTGGATCATGTAACACCCGACAAATTTCAATCCCTAATTTGTACAAAAATAGAACTAGAAGGACTAGAACAACAATTAAGCCAAACCTCAAGGACCAAAAGAGAAAATTTGGAAAAAGAGGCAGTAACGCTCCGTTACGAGGCTAAGAAGGAAAAATATGGTGTTGTGTAACATCCCGAAAATAATATGGAACATCGTGGGTCGGAGATAATATCGAATAAAAGGACGGGTCTAGTGATAGAATAAGAGAAAGGAACGAAAATGGGCTTGTAGCGTTGGCCTTGGGCCGAACAAGGAAGGAAGGAAAGAAGGGGGAAGGGCTACAAACCCTAGCCACATCCACCCCCTTCCTCACTTCATCTTCTTCACCAAATTCGTTTAGAGAGAGAAAGCTCAAGAAACACCATAAAAGCCTTGGATCTTGCTTCCATCTTCATTCTCCATCATCATAGATCGATTCTACACGAAGAGCAACGTGTTTTGAGGTAAGAATCGACCTCAGATTTGTTATTTTTGATAAAAACCGGGTTTTAGGGTTTCATGGGTTTAATCACATAAAGATCGGATTTTTATGTATAAAAACACCTAAAAAGATTAGATCTAGCTTCATGGGAGTTGGAGAAATGATTAAGACGTAAAAAGTTATGATTTTGGATTAAAAAAACAGGCATGTAAGAGATTGGTGTTCTTCAGCCGACATTCGAGTGTCGGCCACCTAAAAATTGGTGACACTCGACAGGGAAGAAGACCATCAAAGTGTCGACCCCCCATACCATGACACAAAGTCCTAAACGCAAGTTCAGGCGACACTCTAAGTGTGCCTGGCGACACTATCAGGCGACTCTCTAGTGTGTCTGGCGACACAATCAGCCGACACTCTAGTTTGCCTAGCGAAACTATCAGCCGACACTCTAGTGTGCCTGGCGACACTCTCAGCCGATACTCTCAGCTGACACTCTCAGTTGACACTTTCGGTTGTCACTATCATCCGACAGTAGCACATAAATAATAGAATTCGTGTCTTGACTTATGTGCAGATCGGTGTACGCGTTAGCAATAGATTAGACGTCAACTCAAGTTGAATATTGATAGTCGGGTGAGTTCAAGAATACCTATTTTTATTGCTTCAGGGTGGTGTGCATACTCAAGAATTAGACGCTTATAACAAATGCATTTTATTACTTAAACGTTTGCAAAGAAAGATAAGAACAGTAACGAGTTATGTAAATGAACGTTTTGTAAGAAAGAAAGGTGATAGTTGTTTAACCGAATGTTTTATAAGAAAGATAAGAAGGAATGGTTTATTCAACTATATGTTTTATAAACAAAGAGAAGAAGATTAAGTCAAATACATTTTCTAATCTGTCAGAGTATGAGACCCAAATAAGAAAAGACTTGGGGTAGTAGCGTAGTCCTAGTACCATAAGCATAGTAGCAAGTCTTGAGGTAGTAGTATAGTCCTTGAGACCAGTGCTACCGAAGCCGATGTTGCATCATGGACTGACACCATGACGTACCATGAGAAAAATCAGGATAGCGCTCAGAAGGGCACTGTAACGAGGATGTTGTACAAATGGTTAAGGGGAGTAACGACCATTATGTGACAACCCGACATTTCAGGTCAATATCCGTACACATTATAAACAAGTTTACGTTATAATTATTTTTGTGAATTATTTAATTTCACAAACAAAGACATTAAGGTCTAACAAAGACCGTACATGGTCTCATTTCATATTCGGTAATTCTAGGAGTTACCGGATCACGTGTCATATAACCCGACTAATTCGAACAATAGTGGATAAATTAAATATTCAGGCGTATATGTTACACAAATTTTTCGTTGGTCAATAAATTATTTTTAGAATAAATTTATAATACCGTGGGGAAAATAAACCGAATTAAACTACCCCTTTTAAAACTCTAATTGATATTAATACCAAAAATCTAATTGTTTTATTATTATAACCCAAACCCCCCAACCCACCCTTGACTTCTCGGCCGAAGTACAGAGGAAACCATTCCCCAATCTCACGTATTTTTCAAATTGACCCATACTCCCAACTGAGAAAACTCAGATAAAACCCATACCATTTCAATCAAAAACCTCACAATTCCCATTTTATCACTCATTCTCATACGGCAAACACTTCAATTCTCTTCGATTAGAAGTCCAGTTTCAAGGCGAAATCTACCATAATTTACTGATTTAAGAAGAATTTCAAGTGTTTATAAAGAGAGTTTAGCGAAAGACTCAAGATCATTCTCTGTTTTCTTCATCATTTTCATCTCGGTTTTAAGGTAAAAACTCGATATTTGTCATATTATGTTCTTTAAAACCGTAGCTAAACTTACATCTTATTTAAACGCAAGAAAGATAACAAGAAGAGTGTGTCGAATTCAAGTTTAAAACATAAAAATATGCCGGACTGATTCTGTCAAAATAGAAGTCCAGTAATCGAAACTAGGAGTTTCGATATCTGTTGCTCAATCGAAACTAGGAGTTTCGATACTTGTTGGCCAATCGAAACTAGGAGTTTCGATACCTGTTGGTCAATCGAAACTAGGAGTTTCGATACCTTTTACTCAATCGAAACTGGGTTGTTTCGACTCCTGACCACTCCATCGAAACTAAGTAGTTTCGACACACATATGCCCAATAGAAACTAAGAAGTTTTGACACCTGTACAACAGTCCCAGTTGGGCAGTAACTCAAAACTATTTTATAACAAAACATGTGTTGGAAAACTAAAACGATATTTAAACAAACACAATCAGATTTACAAGGTCGGTGAACAATTTACAATTAAGACGTTGGTCTTAACAACAATTTACCCTTGGTATCTAGGGTACAAATAGTCAAGGTTGACTACAACAAATATCATTACAAGTATACACAAACACAAGGTGAGTTTCACGGCCCCTTTCTTTTTACTGTTTTCTAATATTTGGGGGAAGAACATACTTCAACTATTTTATGGGATAACAAGAGAATAAGACACGACTTTTATGTTTACATGGGATGAGAACAACACATTGGAGGCCGCTAAAGTCCTCTGGAACAACATAGTAACCATTAACGGTAGCCTAGGGTCCTATGAATAGTACTATGGAGAGTGACGTCTCCCGGTCATGGTTAGTCGCGCTAACCACAATCTGGAGGATTTATGGCTGCATAGAACCTGATAACGATTATAGGGGCCCACACATGTCATGGTTTGGTTACTCCTCATGTATGAACATATTATTTGTATTCCTAGCTAGTTTACAAATGGGTCAACAATTCTTATTCTGTTTATCACATACACTTGAAACTATTTACGAACAATTGAATTTTACAAAGAACTATTTGATTAAACCTGTGAACTCACCAACCTCGTGTTGACGATTTTAAGTATGTTTTTCAGGTAACTAAACGTGATTTCAAGGTTAGCAATGTAGATTACATGCATGCACGATGGATACTACTCAAGGAGGATTTCCCTTGTATAACTCATTAAATTGAGTCATATTTGTGAAATCTTAACTTTTTGTAAACTCGGATTACATTTTTGTATTGTAAAACTTTAAATTTGTTTATGTATCCATTTATCATGTATGTGTTTGCGGTAATCATATGCTTTGGAAACCATGAACGTTGCGCCTCGCGTTTCCTCCTTGGCGGGGTGTGACAGAACTGGTATCAGAGCCATTGATTATAGTGAACTAGGAATCTAAATTGGAACCTAGTCTATAATCTAAATGACTCACTAAAACGTTTTCATTGCATAAGCATTGCATAACCAGTCATTTTGTCATATGGATATTGTAGTCACAAGCATGTCGTCACATTCACATTCTGATCCCGTCTCTGACACTGAATCAAATGAGGAACTTTCCGCCTCACGTCCCAAAAATCAAGTACAAACCCGTAGTTCCACACCACCTAATGTCGCCTTGGGAGAACCGCCTATCGTCTACCGAAAGAAAAGCGGAGGACCAGTTAAGGTGCAAAGCGCTAGGAAGAAGGTTCGACTTCCACGCAAAAGGAATCTAGCAGCCCGTGACCCAGAAGACTTGATGGCTGGTGAAGAACCACCTAGGCAAAGACCCTGCTACCACCCTCCTGTGGGAACTATCCGTTGGATGCCCCGTACTCTGGCCCGTTGGAGGGAGATGGAGAGCATCCCATCTACCTTTGAGCTCGGAGAGTCTTCCAACTCTCCAACACCCCTACCCCACACTGGGGAAGCCATAGAGCTCACTGTGCCTACCTTGGTAGCTCGTGTTCGTACGCACGAAGAGCGTCTTGATGATCTCCTAGACGATATTCGGGCACATGGGGATGCAGCCACGCGACTTCGTCAAGGGCTCGGATCTCGAGTTCAGACTCTGGAAGACCACACCCGAGACATACAAGGTACCACAAACTATCTAGAGTTGAGAGCTGATATGGACTGGCAGTTCACTGTTACGGTCCGAGACATGGTGGAGGCGCTGGAAGAAAGGACGTTGGCTGCAGAATTTGTGGCGAGAGCTAGTTTTGTCATGGCAGGACTTGCCATGATGATTGGATTGTACTCCCACTTCTTCTTTTAAACCTAGTACGGGCGGGTTGTGCCCGTAGTACATTAAGTAGTTTAAAACTTTAGTACTGATGAGGTCATGTGAACCCATCCTTTTTGTATCCTTGTCTTTTGGAACAATGTACTATGAATGTTTTGACTATGTATGTAATGGTTTATGTTGTGATAATGGTTGTTTACATTTGACGTTGTTGTATCCTTATGTCATGCGCTATCATTATTGTCATATAATGTTGTTTCTTTTTAATTGATATGTTAGAAAGAACGTCAGGCACCTAAGCGTAGGACAACCCGTAACACTACTGGTGACAACAACGAGGCGATTTCCCCAAACGTGGAACAACTTATAGCACAACGAGTAGCTGCTGCTATGCAACAATATGAGGCGAATCGAAATAGTGGAGGAGGAAACGGCAGTGGTACCGGAGGAGGAGGTGCAGGAGGAAGCGGTACAGCTGGAGGTTCCGGAGGTTCCGGAGGTAATAGAATAAATAAGCCATAACATATAGTCATGATCTGAATTAATGACGTTATGACATGTAATTCTATAGATGCTCCAATTAGGAAGTGCTCCTACAAGACCTTTCTATCTTGCAAACCCCGTAACTTCAATGGCACCGAGGGTGCAGTTGGACTAATGAGATGGATAGAGAAGATGGAATCGGTGATTGATATTAGTGAATGCACCGCTGACTGCATGGTGAAGTATTCTACATGCTCACTCACTGATAAAGCTTTAACCTGGTGGAATTCACAAGTAAAGACTTTGGGAAGGCAGACAGCATATGAGTTGTCATGGGAAGACCTAAAAGCCATGATGATCGAGGAATACTGTCCTCTAAATGAGTTGCAAAAGATCGAATCTGAAATGTGGAATTTACAAATGACAGGAGATGATGTTGCTGGCTACACTGACCGATTCAATGAGTTAGCAATCTTGGTTCCACACATGGTCACCCCAGAATACAAGAAGGTTGAAAGATACTTGTGGGGTCTCGCACCTCAAATCCGAAGTCTGGTGACTTCCTCAAATCCTATGGATGCCAAGAGCGCCATAACTCTAGCTTTCAAGCTAAGGGATAATGCTGTACGTGATGGTTTGTTTGAGAAGAAGGAGACCGAAGAAGGAAAATCTGGGGAAAAGAGGAAATGGTTTGGAAAACCAATTAATCAAAACAAGAATCAAATTTATAAGAGACCTGAAACTATGAAAGCCTTTGTCGCCAACACTGTGGAACAAAATAGATACCTTGGAGCACGACCAAGGTGTGACAAGTGTGGATATCATCACAATGGAAAGTGTACCCAATGTGGAAAATGTAAAAGTATGGACATCTAGCCCATGACTGTAGGAGCAATACAAACCCTAACAAGATAAATCAAGTAGCAGGAAAAGTCAACCCAGGAACAGAAAGGATGAATCAAGGATGCTTTGAGTGTGGAGATCCAAAGCACTTCAGAAAAGACTGTCCAAAGTTGAAGAACCGAAACGACAATCAGGCCCGTGGAAGAGCATTTGTGATGGGGGCTGGTGACGCACGACAAGATCCAAACATTGTCACTGGTACGTTCCCGATAAATGATCACTATGCCTCTATACTTTTCGATACGGGTGCTGATTTGAGTCTTGTGTCAAATGACTTTAAGTCCCTACTCGTTATTAAGCCCAGCAAACTAGAACAAAAGTATACAATTGAATTAGCGAACGGAAAATTAATTAATACCGGAGAGGTCATTCAAGGTTGTACCCTATGTCTTAAAAACCACACATTTAGTATAGATCTGTTACCTGTTGACTTAGGAAGCTTTGACGTTGTTATTGGCATGGATTGGTTGTCAAAGAATCATGCCGAGATTGTTTGTTTTGAGAAGATTGTCCAAATCCCACTCCCAAACGGAGAAGTTCTTTCGATTCAAGGTGAGAAGAGTGGAGTAGCGTTAAGGATGATAAACTGCATGAAAACTCGTAAGTACCTACGTAAAGGCTATTGCGTATTCCTGGCTCACGTCGTCGAGAAGAAACCCGAGGAACGTCGACTTGAGATTATACCAATCGTTAAGGAATATCCTGAAGTTTTTCCTAAAGACTTACCTGGTTTACCACCACCGAGGCAAGTCGAATTTCGAATCGATTTGGTACCAGGAGCCGCCCCGGTTGCCCGATCACCGTATCGATTAGCACCTTCTGAAATGCAGGAATTATCAAATCAACTTCAAGAGTTGCTTGATAAAGGTTTCATAAGACCGAGTTTCTCACCTTGGGGAGCTCCGGTCCTATTCGTAAAGAAAAAGGATGGAACCTTTAGAATGTGTATTGATTACTAAGATTTAAACAAGCTTACAATTAAAAACCGATACCCACTTCCTCGAATAGACGATTTGTTCGATCAACTACAAGGTTCTAGCTTCTATTCTAAAATTGATCTACGGTCAGGGTATCATCAACTAAGAATCCAAGAAGAAGAGGTACCAAAGACGGCATTTAGGACTCGTTACGGTCACTACGAGTTCCTAGTTATGCCATTTGGTTTGACAAACGCAACAGCTGTTTTCATGGATCTCATGAACCGCGTGTGCAAGCCATACTTGGATAAATTCGTGATTGTGTTTATCGATGATATATTGATATATTCACGAACCAAGGAGGATCATGAACAACATCTGAAATTAATCTTAGAACTACTCAGAAACGAGAAACTTTACGCTAAATTCTCTAAGTGTGAGTTTTGGATCCGAGAAGTGCATTTTCTTGGACATGTCATCAACAAGGAAGGAATTCACGTTGATCCATCAAAAATTGAAGCAATCAAAAACTGGGAAGCACCAAAGACTCCGACAGAAGTACGTCAATTTTTGGGTTTGGCCGGTTATTATAGACGATTCATCGAGAATTTTTTAAAAATAGCCTTGCCTTTAACCACATTAACCCAGAAAGAAAAGAAGTATGATTGGAGTGACAAGCAGGAGTCAGCTTTCCAAGTACTAAAATAGAAGCTGTGTAGTGCACCGATCTTATCCCTTCCTGAGGGAATCGACAATTTTGTCGTATACTGCGATGCATCACACCAAGGACTTGGTTGTGTGTTAATGCAAAGAGACAAAGTCATCGCATATGCCTCACGACAACTAAAAGTGCACGAAAAGAATTATACGACCCACGACTTGGAATTGGGTGCAGTTGTGTTTGCGCTCAAGATTTGGAGACATTATCTTTACGGTACAAGATGCACTATCTTTACTGATCACAAGACTCTTCAACATATCTTCGATCAAAAGGAACTTAACATGAGACAACGTCGTTGGATAGAATTACTAAACGACTATGATTGTGATATCAAGTACCATCCCGGAAAAGCCAATGTCGTAGCATACGCCTTAAGTCGCAAAGAACGAGTTAAAACTCTTCGTATTCGTGCCCTAGGATTGACAATTCATACAAATCTTACTACTCAAATCCGAATGGCCCAGTAAGAGGCACTTAAAGAAAAGAACATCCGAAGTGAAGCACTACGTGGAATGATCAAACAATTGGAGCCTAAGTCCGATGATACATTTTACTTCATGAACAGAATCTGGGTGCCGAGTAACGGTAACTTACGAATGTTGGTTATGGACGAAGCCCACAAGTCCAGGTACTCCATTCACCCGGGTTCAGATAAAATGTATAAAGATTTAAAAGAATTATATTGGTGGCCCAATATGAAAGGAGATATTGCCACGTATGTCAGTAAGTGCTTAACGTGTTCAAAAGTAAAAGCCGAACATCAGAAACCGTCTGGCTTATTACAACAACCTGAAATTCCTCAATGGAAATGGGAACAGATTTCTATGGATTTCATCACGAAATTACCCAGGACTTCCAGTGGTTATGATACCATATGGGTAATTGTCGACCGTTTAACAAAATCTGCTCACTTTCTGCCAATCAAAGAGACCGAAAAAACTGAGAAACTTGCAAAACTATATATCAAAGAAATTGTGACTAGGCATGGAGTGCCAATTTCTATTATCTCGGATTGAGACAGCAGATTCGTGTCCAAAATCTGGAAATCATTACAAGAAGCAATGGGCACACGTCTTGACATGAGCACGGCATATCACCCACAAACAGATGGTCAAAGCGAAAGGACCATTCAGACATTAGAAGATATGCTCCGTGCATGTGTAATTGATTTCGGAGGAAATTGGGATACTCATTTACCATTAGCTGAGTTTTCCTACAATAACAGCTACCACACGAGCATTAAGGCAGCTCCGTTTGAAGCTCTATATGGTCGTAAATGCCGCTCACCGCTATGTTGGGCGGAAGTTGGTGAAAAACATTTGACAGGCCCTGAGATTGTTCAGGAAACCACTGATAAGATCTTCAAAATTAAGGACCGTCTGAAAGCGGCCCGGGATAGACAAAAGAGCTACGCTGATAACAGACGAAAACCATTAGAATTTCAAATTGGCGACCGAGTAATGTTAAAAGTTTCACCATGGAAAGGCGTTGCAAGGTTTGGTAACCGTGGTAAGCTCAATCCTAGATACGTTGGACCATTTGAAATACTGGCTAGGGTTGGCCCTGTAGCCTACAAACTCAAGCTATCACAGGAACTAAGCAACGTACACAATACATTTCATGTGTCAAATCTCAAAAAGTGTCTATCAGACGAGACTTTGATCATACCGCCCAATGAAATTCACATTGACGATAAACTTCATTTCATCGAGCAACCAATTGAGATATCAGATTGTAAGGTTCAAAAGCTGAGACGTAGTCGGATCAAACTGGTTAAAGTACGTTGGAACTCAAAACGTGGTCCGGAGTATACATGGGAAAGAGAGGACCAAATGAAAACAAAATACCCCTCCTTGTTTAAGGATACCCCAGTTCAGGAGGACACAAATTGAATTTCGGGACGAAATTCTGTTAACATGGGGAGAATGTGACAACCCGACATTTCAGGTCAATATCCGTACACATTATAAACAAGTTTACGTTATAATTATTTTTGTGATTTATTTAATTTCACAAACAAAGACATTAAGGTCTAACAAAGACCGTACATGGTCTCATTTCATATTCGGTAATTCTAGGAGTTACCGGATCACGTGTCATATAACCCGACTAATTCGAACAATAGTGGATAAATTAAATATTCAGGCGTATATGTTACACAAATTTTTCGTTGGTCAATAAATTATTTTTAGAATAAATTTATAATACCGTGGGGAAAATAAACCGAATTAAACTACCCCTTTTAAAACTCTAATTGATATTAATACCAAAAATCTAATTGTTTTATTATTATAACCCAAACCCCCCAACCCACCCTTGACTTCTCAGCCGAAGTACAGAGGAAACCATTCCCCAATCTCACGTATTTTTCAAATTGACCCATACTCCCAACTGAGAAAACTCAGATAAAACCCATACCATTTCAATCAAAAACCTCACAATTCCCATTTTATCACTCATTCTCATACGGCAAACACTTCAATTCTCTTCGATTAGAAGTCCAGTTTCAAGGAGAAATCTACCATAATTTACTGATTTAAGAAGAATTTCAAGTGTTTATAAAGAGAGTTTAGCGAAAGACTCAAGATCATTCTCTGTTTTCTTCATCATTTTCATCTCGTTTTTAAGGTAAAAACTCGATATTTGTCATATTATTTTCTTTAAAACCGTAGCTAAACTTACATCTTATTTAAACGCAAGAAAGATAATAAGAAGAGTGTGTCGAATTCAAGTTTAAAACATAAAAATATGCCGGACTGATTCTGTCAAAATAGAAGTCCAGTAATCGAAACTAGGAGTTTCGATATCTGTTGCTCAATCGAAACTAGGAGTTTCGATACCTGTTGGTCAATCGAAACTAGGAGTTTCGATACCTGTTGGCCAATCGAAACTAGGAGTTTAGATACCTGTTGGTCAATCGAAACTAGGAGTTTCGATACCTTTTACTCAATCTAAACTGGGTTGTTTCGACTCCTGACCACTCCATCGAAACTAAGTAGTTTCGACACACATATGCCCAATCGAAACTAAGAAGTTTTGACACCTGTACAACAGTCCCAGTTGGGCAGTAACTCAAAACTATTTTATAACAAAACATGTGTTGGAAAACTAAAACGATATTTAAACAAACACAATCAGATTTACAAGGTCGGTGAACAATTTACAATTAAGACGTTGGTCTTAACAACAATTTACCCTTGGTATCTAGGGTACAAATAGTCAAGGTTGACTACAACAAATATCATTACAAGTATACACAAACACAAGGTGAGTTTCACGGCCCCTTTCTTTTTACTGTTTTCTAATATTTGGGGGAAGAACATACTTCAACTATTTTATGGGATAACAAGAGAATAAGACACGACTTTTATGTTTACATGGGATGAGAACAACACATTGGAGGCCGCTAAAGTCCCCTAGAACAACATAGTAACCATTAACTGTAGCCTAGGGTCCTATGAATAGTACTATAGAGAGTGACGTCTCCCGGTCATGGTTAGTCACGCTAACCACAATCTGGAGGATTTATGGCTGCATAGAACCTGATAACGATTATAGGGGCCCACACATGTCATGGTTTGGTTACGCCTCATGTATGAACATATTATTTGTATTCCTAGCTAGTTTACAAATGGGTCAACAATTCTTATTCTGTTTATCACATACACTTGAAACTATTTACGAACAATTGAATTTTACAAAGAACTATTTGATTAAACCTGTGAACTCACCAACCTCGTGTTGACGATTTTAAGTATGTTTTTCAGGTAACTGAACGTGATTTCAAGGTTAGCAATGTAGATTACATGCATGAACGATGGATACTACTCAAGGAGGATTTCCCCTGTATAACTCATTAAATTGAGTCATATTTGTGAAATCTTAACTTTTTGTAAACTCGGATTACATTTTTGTAATGTAAAACTTTAAATTTGTTTATGTATCCATTTATCATGTATGTGTTTGCGGTAATCATATGCTTTGGAAACCATGAACGTTGCGCCTCGCGTTTCCGCCTTGGCGGGGTGTGACACATTACTCTAACAGCGACGTTCGCTAAGTAAGAATGAAGAAGCCCGCTTGGGGGCACAGAAATTGGGTATCGGCCTTTGGACGTTGAGCCTTAGGGAACAATACTAGCAAACAGAAGTTCCTTCGGGAGCATAGAGGGGCGGTGTCGGCCTTTTGACGTTGAGCCTTTGGGAACAACACCTGCCTCGGTCTCTTCGGGGACACAGAGACGCTTACAAATGAAAACAGATTATAGACATTAATGTATGACTTAAAGAAAAGAGTACAAAGTAAATACGTATGTATTTGAAAGAAGAACGAAAGAATTTTATTGTATTATTTGTATAATATAATATCTATGTTTAAAGAACGTTTTATTTAAGAAAACCTTTTTCATAATGTTAAAGAAAAACTTGAACTTACCAGCGTTAGCTGACTATTTTAGTATGCACATCAGGTAGCAACGGAAATAAGCATGCATGATGTTGAACTAGTAGGATTGGATGGCTGATGGCTGTTGCTGACAAAAGACTTACATCCACATGATTAGTTTATGTTCCCTTTTGAGACAATGAATGATTAAAGTTTTAATTAACTCTGAAAATGTAAAGACTTCCGCTGTTGATTTTATGTTTATTCAAAGTTTAAGAACTATGTTAATGCTTATGTGTGCCAACTATGAGAGATACCCGGTTTGGGTCTTTTCAAGTTGGTATCAGAGCCATAGTTTGAGAGATTCGGACATTCGCCAAAATATCTGAACTTAAACTGAGAATGGGACAAAAGAATGGGATGTCAGTCAGAGCAGCCAAGCCATGAAAGCAGAAAAGTAAGGCCATATTAATAGAAAACAGTAGAAACAGTAAGTATTAAAGGCCTTAGAATATAAAGGTAGTCCATGTCCTAAATTAGAACGTAGACAGTAAACGCCTTATAATAGAAAGTAGACAGAATGCACCTTAATGTGGGAACTCTGAACTTGAGTAGTAAAGTAAATTAGTAATTGCATACCGGTTTCTGTAATTAGTAATTTACATTACTCGAGGTGTTCTAAATAATTACCTATCATGATAACACGAGTGTGGATTGTTCGCAGTTAGAAAACGAAATGGCTAGAAAGAGAGGTGCAAAGAGAGGAGCAAGTACTAGACGTAGGGGTAAACCCCGTGTCAACCGAGTTGAAAGAGAAGAAAGTGAACCACTGTTAATGGATCGGTGTCGATCCATACTGCAAATGAGAATGCTCCGAGTAACCGTGGAGTACACAATGAAGAAGGCTTAATCTTGGAGCCAATTGTCAAGAATGCAATAGCTGATGAAGTAGCTGCAGTTCTAAAGAGCACTGTACCAGCATCACTAACTGAGGCTCTGAAGACTGGGAGGAAGAAAGAGGAAGGGGCCTACGGGCCAAGAATGGGAACGTAATTGAAACCAAAACTGATAGCGATGACTCTGATTATGATGCAAGGCGTGGATGTGACTACAAGTCCTTCCAGAACTGTGATCCGCCAACTTTTGACTCCAAGAAAGATGCTATTGCCGCATACTACTAGATTGACCGCATGACTGCAGTCATCAAGATGAGTGAATGTCGTGCTGACCAGGAGGTAAGATTTTCCGCGCATTCTTTTGCCTTCGAGGCACTGAGCTGGTGGGAAAATCTGAAGAAAGGCAAGTCTAGGAGAGATATCGATAGAATGAAGTGGGACGAATTGAAAGCACTTATTATTTAAAAGTTCTACCCCCAAAATGAGATTGGTAAGATGGAAGAAGCCTTCGTGGAACTCAAGGCCGGTAGTATGACGCACCGGCAATTCACCTCCAAATTCAATGAGCTGACACATCTGGTTCCACACTTAGTGAATACTGAAGAAAGGAGGATCAAGTGTTACATCTAGAAATTACCACCAAGAGTTTGCATGATTATCAATGCCAACACTCCTAGTGACTTTGAGTCTGTGGTGGCATTAAGTGGAAAGGTTTTTGTTGATGTGGCCACTGAATGCCCAACCCCCATAGAAACTCAGAAGAAGTGGTCTAGCACCACTAAGCGTTCGGGCGAGGATTAGTCTACCTCAAAGAGTAAGAAGCCAAGGGTTGAGGAAAGGAACGTCCGTGGAAAGTGTGGCAAGTCTCACTTGGGGGAGTATAGGTTTCGGATGAACTTATGCCATCGTTGCGGTAAAACGGGGCACATGTCTCGTGAATTTTTAACACACCTAGCTCTGCAAGTTATGGAAAGTGCCACAACTGTGGAGAATCAGGGAATTTCTCCAAGGGTTGTCGGAAACCAAAGGTCGTTAACAATGATAAGACAAAGGAAACTGAGAAAGGGTGAGTGAGGACCAGAGCCTATGCCCTGACACAGGAAGAAGCAAGGGGAGATCCCAAGATGGTGTGAGGTACGTTTATCCTTGACCACGCCTTTATACCTGTTCTGTTTCACTCAGGTGCTAGTAAAAGTTTATATCCTCTTCGTTCTGTAAAAGACTGAAACACAAAACCTCCAAGATAGAAAGGGCTTTAAGTATAGAGACCACTATGGGTAGGAACACTAAAGTAGTAGAGCTGTTAGACGACCTTACCATAAAGATAGAAGACCATAGATTTCCTGTTAAACTATTCGTTATAGCCTTGGGAGGTTTCGACGTAGTATTGGGAATGGATTGGTTAGCTGCCAATGAAGCTTAAATTGTGTGTAAACGCAAGGTGATTCATCTCAAAGCTCCCGATGGCAGTGATGGCGTGATTTACGGGGATCGCGACTTCCCATTGACGAATGTAATTTCAATGATTAAAGCAGAAAAGTATATGAGGCGCGGGTGCGAGGCCTACTTGGCTTATGTGATCGACAACGATGTGAAAGTAAAAGAGCTAAAAGATATACCTGTGGTGTGCCATTATCCGGAGGTGTTTCCCGAGGACTTGCAAGGATTGCCACCAGATCGGGAAACGGAATTTCAGATTGTTTTGATGCCAGGTGCCCAGCCCGTTGTCAAAGCACCATACCGACTACATCCATTGGAGTTGAAAGAGTTGATGGCCCAACTAGAAGAATTGTTAAAAAAAAAGGGGATTTATCAGGCCGAGCATTTCCCTTGGGACTGCACCGGTTTCGTTTGTAAAGAAGAAAGACGGTGTCATGAGAATGTGCATCGATTACAGAGAATTGAATAAAAGGACTGTGAAGAACATATACCAGCTATCCAGGATCGATGATCTGTTCGACCAACTGCAAGGCGCGAAATGGTTTTCTAAGATCGACCTACGGCCGGGTTATCATCAGCTGAAGGTAAGAGAGGAAGACATACCCAATACCACATTCCGCACGCGGTATGGACACTATGAGTTTCGTGTAATGTCCTTTGGGTTGATAAATGCCCCGCAGCATTCATGGATATGATGAACCGAGTGTGTCGCCTGATGTTACACCGGTCAGTAATGTGACACCCGACAAATTTCAGATTAATATTCATACCTGACTAACACATATATTATAGTATATGACATGCATCCAACTTAATTTTATAGTAATTAAGTCCATTTCACACTTAGGAAGTCAATCCGTTTACACGTGTCGGTAATCAGGAAGATTACCAGGTCGAACACGCGTCCTTCAGCACGATCGATGGTGATAATTTAAAACAAATACCTTGACATATAACCTGTGCGTGTAAATTATATGTAACACTGTGATTTAATTAATCATGCTTATATGAATTTTTCGATGATTTATAGAAATACTTTTATTTTCAGCAATGTGCACTAGCTAGGTGAATAATTCTAAGCAAATACTTAGAAGTATATTTGGTGTGAAAAAATTACATGTAGTACTGTGATATGTTATTTTAAGTCTCTGTGAATTTTTAGTGAATTTTCTGAGAAACTTTCTGTTTTAACGCAGTCCATCCAGTCCGGAGTATGTACCGACATTTTCAAATAAAAATCTGAAAATTTTATATGTTAAACATACCGATATGAGTCAAATTATTTTTAAATCATTTCTTTCATACTAGTTCGGGAATTCCGTCAATAAATCGGTGACTATTCGTTTTACACCGCCTGGTATCAAAACCCTCTATAAATACCCCTCTCCCCCACCAGTTTCACCATTTCACCATTCTCTCTCTCCCTCCTCTTCTTTCTTGGCCGAGAACCCCCACCATCACCATCATCTTCATTTATTTTGTGTTGTTGATCCATTCATCCATCCAAATCCAAGCTCCAAGTGAAGATTATCAAGTTTGCAAGAGAAATCATCCATCAATCCATCCATTTTTCGAGTTTGGGCACGAGTAGGCCGTCTCATTTAGTCGGATTTGCTAATACTTGTCATATCATTTCACTACTTTAGCAGGCGAGTTTCGCGGACCTTTTTACGTGCTTTATACTTTGGGGGAAAACATGTAGAGTCTTACAAAACATACCAGCTTTACAATGGCATACAAGTTTTACAAAGGCATACAAGTTTTACAAGAATCATATCAGTTTTACAAAGCATATCGGCTTTACAAAGTGCATACAAGTTTTACAAAACATACCAGTTTTACAAAGGCATACAAGTTTTACAAAAAGCATACCAGCTTTACAAAGGCATACAAGTTTTACAAAAAGCATATCAGTTTTACAAAGCATATCGGCTTTACAAAGTGCATACCAGTTTTACAAAACATTCCAGTTTTATAAAGGCATACAAGTTTTACAAAAGCATATCAGTTTTACAAATACATACAGTTTTACAAAGACATATAAGTTTTTACAGAGTGCATACAAGTTTTACAAAATCATACCAGCTTTGCAAAGGCATACAAGTTTTACAAAAAGCTTATCAATTTTACAAAGCATATCAGCTTTACAAAGTGCATACAAGTTTTACAAAACATACCAGTTTTACAAAGGCATGCGAGTCTTAAAAAAACATACGATGTTTTCCATCATACAAAGCTTACAAAAACATGCAAGGTTTTCACATGATAACGAGGTATTCCGATCTCCAATGGGTTACATGGGTTTACAAGGGCATCACAACAAAAGTCCCTAGGAACACACACTATAACCATTAACTATGGATTTAGCCTAGGAATATATGAATAGTACTATTGGGTTGATACCCCCATTCGTCAAGTTGGTCGCGCCAACTATCAGTTTAGTGGATGCAAATTATCCGGAAATTTTACTTCAAATTTTGTGATGGAACATTGACGGAGCAAAAATCAAGAACCGTCTAGGGTTGGTTATAGGCTCATGGTAATTGCATTACTTTTTGTTGATTCCTAGCTCGACAACAATAGATCACCTTAGGACTTGTTTATCACATTCATGACATTTCATTTTCCAATTTACCAAAAGCTTTCCAAACATGTCAATCATGATGTCCAAAGATAAAGTTCAACAAGATTATTAAACATGTGTTTATCATGCTTTTTACGAAACGTTTTACAAAGATTTCAAGGGAATGCCCTATGGGGATTTCAACCATATTATCCAATAAAACATTTTACAAATATTCTAAGGGAGTGTCTGTAACATCCCAAAACTCCTAAATATAAGATGGGACACGTGTCGGTTGAGAAACGTGGCCTAAGAACCCAACCGAGTATGAAACGGGAAGACTATTCGACCGGAAATATATCAAAACTTCGCATAAGCATATGATGGGCTAGAAAATGAGTTACGGGAGCAATAATATATGAAAATGGGGTGTTAGGTATGTCGGACCAACATGTGTTCTTGAAGCAATTCAGGAGGCTTTGACAGGTGTTTTGATGACTCAGCACCCACGTCGGACCGATATGCTTTACACGTTGGTCTGACATGGGGATGTCAGACCGATATGATTTACACGTCGATCCGATATGGGGATGTCGGACTGATATGAATTACATGTCGGTCCGATATGTGCTGTATAAGCAAAAAAGAGGTTTGACGCGTGTCACCGACTTCAGCTGAAGTCGGACCGACTTGGCATGACATGTCGGTCCGACATGGGTCCCAATTTAGCCTACAAATAGATTCTTAAGGCCGTTCAAATGGAGAATCATCACACACAAACACCATACATACACACACTCTCTGAAGTAGGGTTAAGGAGTTTCACACCCCAACCGACGGCGGAATACGTCAGGGCGGGACATGTAGACTATTCATAAGCAGATGATCAACTATATTTCATACAGTTTAATAAATCAGGATTTCAATGTTTAATAACTCTGATAAAATAATAAAATAAGTAGGGTGTTTCAATGTCCTACAGGAATTCCAACTCTATTGTTTTCAAGATTTACAATGGAAAGTTTTACAAAATCCTTAGGGTATGTTTCAAAAGTTTTTCAAGAAAATGATCTTCTATTGTGGCATTTAAACCTGTGAAATCACCAATTTTATGTTGACATTTTTAAACATGTTTTTCAGGTATTGTTTGGCAACGGCACGGTTGGAATAGGCTAGTCATTTGGATTAAACCATAGAAGCCGAAGAGACCTGAATGTCAAACCTCGAGACAGATTTGACCTATATGGTTCTAGAACAATGTACTAGTTTATGTTAGTACTTGTAATGGTGTTCAACACTTTAGAAATCTTCATTTTAGCTTCCACAACTATGTAATGATATCAATCGTTACAACCTTGAGTTATTTATAAAGTAAATAATTTGGGGGTGTGACAGATTGGTATCAGAGCCAATTATTTTAGCGAATTAGGTTTCCTTAGTGATACCTAGGCTCTAACCGCACGTATCTAAGGACCGAGATTTCATAGACTTGCAATACACCAGGAACACCTCAGACTCGAGTAAACTGTTAGTTTATATGATTGCACTAGGACATTATTAACTACATTGAAACTAGGAATGTCACACCCCCAATTTCTACTAACGGAGTTTTACCGTTTGGGACATGACAAAACAGGATCTTAGACATTAGCTACTTCAAACGACTCTATATGAGACTCAAAATAACATTTCATAAAAGTATAAGTGTAAGGCCCCATTCCCGGGTAACCTCACTTGTTGGATTTACTCATAAACATAGTCATAAATACTGAACTTAAATTTAAAACATTCAGAAGTAGCGGAAGCAAACATCATTCAAATTACATGACATAACAGCGGAAGTCTTAACAATTAAATACATAACATTGTCTTAACATATATAAATGTGGGATGTCAGTCTTGTGCCGGGTAACCTTCACGCCTTCGCACGACCCTTCCTTTCTGTACCTGAAATGTATACTAAAAGTCAGCTAACGCTGGTGAGATCTAGTTTAAAACTATTAAGTATGATCATTCTTTTCTTTATAAGTATACATAATTATATGTATTCGTAACTTTTACTTTTCTTTCATCTTTTTTTTCTGATTACGTATATATATTAATACGTATTCATAACTTTTGCTTTTCTTTCATCTTTCATTTGTGATAACATATATATATATATATATATATATATATATATGCATTCACCTTTTTCTTTTCTTATCCTTTCATGGGTCATACACTTAAGGGTGATCAACTCGTCATTTGTTTGCGAATGTCACAAAGACAAACGCCACGGTCCATCGTCATGGCTCGCCATTCTTACAACCGTCCGGCAACTTGTGTCCGTCCGTAATTTTATTCTTACAACCGTCCGGCAACTTGTGTCCGTCCGTCATGACTTACAACCGACCTACCGTCGTAGGCCGTAATTCGCCCGTCTACCCGAAAGTATCCGTTTCCCATGCGACTATTATTTATGCAACCGTTCTACTATTCATAATATGCCATTTGCTTCGACCGTCCATTAATGGCTTTCGTACGTCCTAGCTGATGAAGGAACGTATTTGTCCCGGTTACAAAATAGTCACGTGGTCGTCCGTCTACCGAAGTAGCCGTTATCATCGAAGCGTCCTTAACTTTATTTCATTCTTTGCAAGCAATATATACATGGATATAAAGCAAGATTTCATTCTTACACATTGTGTTGTTCTTTCATTCATTCTATATAATTATACGATTCATTCTATGTGCATAATTCATTTTCGTATATATATATAACATGTATATTAGTATATCACGTATGAGCACATTAGCATTCATATCATTTATTCATTTAGTGTATACATTTCAGCCCCAAAACATTTAATAAGGTTTGCACATAACTTAGAAGGGGCACATAGAACTCACCTGAAAAGCTAGTCTTGGTTGTCCTAAACAAAGGTCCAATAACGTCATGTACGATCTGAATTAGGTAGTTTAAATACACATCAGACCCAACCCTGACTCTAACGGTTTAATCATTCTAAACATACTGACTTTACTTACTGGTCTGCTGCCTGCGCACTTAGTAAGTGCGCAGGGCCTTGCTCATGCGTACTTGACAAGTGCGCAGAGCATCCTTCTTGCGTACTTGGTAAGTACGCATGATCTTTCTCCTGCGTACTTCGTAAGTACGCATGATCTTTCTCCTGCATACCTGCGTACTTGGTAAGTACGCATGATCTTTCTCCTGCGTACCTGCGTACTTGGTAAGTACGCAGGACGTCCCTACTGCGTACTTGATAAGTACGCAGCACCTGTTTTCTGGACAAGTCCGAAATTTTGCATGTTAGTCTGATCATGCTAATCTTACAACTTTCTTTGATCAAAAGGTGCGGTTTTCACTCTAGATGCTAGTTCTAAGCTTATATTCAAGTTTCATCCATAAAAACGTCTCCTATTTAGCTAAAACCCTAAAAATCCCAAAACGAAGAAAAACTCAGTTTAAGGTCGAATCGTTACCTGGATTGTGATTCTGATTCGGAGGTTTTGCTCACGAGCTCAGTAGTAATGTGCTTCTTCAATTTCGTGTCGATCCGTCGACTTTCTCTCTCTAGACCCGACTCTCCTTTCTCTCTCTAGCTTGCAAGTGTTGGTGAAAATGAGAGCTTCAAGGCTGTCTTGGCCCTTATATACCTGGGCTTCCCTCGGCCCGTTGGAGCCGAGCCCAAGCCCATCCGTTTTTCTTTTGTTTTATGACGATTAAGTCTCTTTCACGTTATTATTTACTAAATTACTATTTTCGGGATGTTACAAGTCTACCCTCCTTAAAGAGGTTTCGTCCTCGAAACTGCTTATACGTTAAACAATTTAGGGTATAGTCCCCTCATCTCGTCTTCTTTTTCCCATGTAGCTTCTGACCCTTTTCTGTGCTTCCATTGTACTTTGACTAAAGGAATCGACTTATTGCGTAGTCGTTTCTCAGCTCGGTCAATAATGGCTATTGGTTCCTCCGCATAATTTAGACTGTTATCCACTTCGATCTCGTCGTAAGGTATGTGAGCTGTGTCGTCAGCTAGGCACTTGCGTAAGTGTGACACGTGGAATGTAGGGTGTATTCCACTAAGCTCAACGGGTAGGTCGAGTCTGTAAGCAACTTGACCCACTCTCGCTAAAATCTTGAAAGGTCCGACAAACCTTGGACTTAGTTTGCCACGTTTTCTGAATCGAATGATTCCTTTCCATGGTGATACCTTTAACAGTACCATGTCCCCTACTTGAAACTCTAAATCCCTGCTTCTCTTATCCGCGTATGATTTTTGTCTGTCCTTTGCGGCTTTCATTCGAGCCTTGATTTGATCAAATTTCTCGGAAGTAGCTTTGACCACTTCGAGACTTGCAAAATCCTTCTGTCCAATTTCCCCCCAATAAACCGGGGTCCTACATTTCCTCCCATACAACATTTCAAATGGCGGCATGCCAATAGTCGAGTGATAGCTGTTGTTATATGAAAATTCTGCCAATTGTAGATGGCTGTCCCAGCTCCCACCGAAGTCAATGATACAGGCCCGGAGCATGTCCTCCAAGGTCTGAATGGTCCTTTCCGATTGTCCATCGGTTTGGGGGTGGTAAGCGGTGCTGATGTTCAGTCTAGTGCCCATTGCTTCGTTGAATTTCTTCCAAAACCTTGACGTGAATCCAGTATCCCTGTCGGACACAATCGACACCGGCATACCATGCCTACTCACAACTTCTTTGATAAATATGTCTGCTAGTCTTTCTGACGAAGAAGTCTCACGTATTGGCAAGAAGTGAGCACTTTTCGTCAAGCGGTCGACGATCACCCAAATGGTATCATTGCCTTTAGCTATTCGCGGTAGCTTGGTAATGAAGTCCATCGTGATCTCCTCCCACTTCCATTCCGGTATTGGTAAGGGTTGCATTTTATCGCATGGTTTCTGGTGCTCGACCTTAACTAGTGAACACGTCAAGCACTTGTTCACGTACTCAGTTACATCATTCTTCATGCCAGGCCACCAGTACTCTTTCTTCAAGTCTTGATACATTTTGTTTGTCCCGGGGTGGATAGAATAACGAGACTTATGGGCCTCATCGAGTATTTTGGCTCTAAGCTCGCCAAACCTAGTTCGTACACCGTATGCATTTGCATCTAAATTCCCTTGTTGTCCTACTATTCTTTCCCGTTTTATATTTCTTTCTGATAGTGCTTCATCTTGTGCCTTTGATATTTCACTCATCAAATCTGGCGTTATAATCAGCTGACACGCTTTGATCCGGATAGGTGTCGATTCTTCCTTTCTACTTAAAGTGTCAGCCACCACGTTTGCCTTGCCTGGATGGTACAATATCTCACAGTCATAGTCCTTCAGTAGCTCTAACCACCTTCTTTGTCTCATGTTTAATTCCTTTTGCTCGAAAAAGTACTTCAGGCTTTTGTGATCGGAGTAAATGGTGCATTTGACTCCATACAGATAGTGCCTCCATAATTTCAACGTGAAAACTACTGCTGCTAACTCTAGATCGTGTGTTGGGTAGTTAGCCTCGTGAATCTTTAGTTGCCGCGAGGCGTAAGCAATTACCTTTCCTCGTTGCATAAGTACGCACCCAAACCCTGCCCCGAAGCGTCAGAATAGACTACCAAGTCTTCATTTCCCTCAGGTAGAGTCAAGACTGGAGCTTGGGTTAATCGTGCCTTAAGTTCTTCAAACGCGTTGTTTTGGGTTTGATCCCATTCATACTTCACTTCCTTCCGTGTCAACTTAGTTAGTGGCAAGGCTATTCTTGAAAAATCTTGAATGAACCTTCGATAGTAGTCTGCCAACCCCAGAAAACTTCGTATCTCTGTTGATGTCTTTGGGACGTTCCATTCCTTTACTGTCTCGATCTTTGCAGGATCCACCATAATGCCATTTGGGTTTATTACATGACCTAGGAATTGGACTTCCCTAAGCCAGAACGCGCATTTGGAGAATTTTGCGTACAACTTTTCCTGCTTTAGCACCTCCAGAACCTCCCTTAGGTGACAGTGGTGATCACCCTCACTTTTCGAATATACCAGTTTGTCGTCTATAAAAACTATCACTGATCGATCCAACATGGGTCGACATACTCTATTCATTAAATCCATAAACGCTGCTGGTGCGTTGGTCAATCCGAAGGACATCACGAGAAACTCATAATGCCCATAACGCGTGCGAAACGCGGTCTTTGGTACGTCTTCTTCTCTTACTTTCAACTGATGGTAACCCGATCTAAGATCGATATCTGAGAACCAACTTGCACCTTCCAGTTGATCAAAAAGGTCGTCTATTCTAGGCAGTGGGTATTTGTTCTTTACTGTCCTTTTGTTCAACTCGCGGTAGTCAATGCACATGCGCATGCTGCCGTCCTTCTTCTTTACAAATAGTACCGGAGCGCCCCACGGTGAGATGCTCGGTCTAATAAATCCTTTTTCTGTTAGTTCCTCTAGTTGAGACATCAATTCTTTCATTTCTGCAGAGCCAATCGGTAGGGGGCTTTGGCAACGGGCTCAGCTCCTTGCAATAAGTCAATCTGAAATTCTATTTCCCGATCGGGTGGTAACCCAGGTAGATCCTCAGGGAATACTTTCGGAAAGTTGCACACCATGGGTACATTCTTGAGTTCATTCATTTTCATTCTATCATCAATAACATATGCCAAATAAGCTTCGCAACCGCGCCTCATGTATTTTTCTGCCTTGATCATCGAGATGATGTTCGGCATCGTGCAATTCCAATCTCCATAAACCGTAATTGGACTGCCACTAGGAGCTTTGAGGTGTATCCTCTTACGTTTACATATGATTTGAGCTTCATTGGCAGCTAGCCAATCCATACCCAATACTATATCGAATCCTCCTAAGGTGAGAAGGAATAATCTAGAAGGGAACTTATGACCCTCTATTTCTATGATGCAATCCTCTGTTACTTGAAATACTGCCGAATTTTTACCAACGGCAGTTTGTACACTAAAGACCTTTACTATGGTGTTGATAGTGCAACCTAGTTTACGACTAAATGCATTGGATATAAAACTTTTACTAGCACCAGAGTCAAATAAAATAGCAGCTTGTTCGTTATTAACTAGGAACGTACCTGACACAACATCAGGGTTTCCCCTTGCTTCCTCCTCAGTCAGGGCGTAGGCTCGTGTCCTAGCCTTTGGCTGTTCTTGTTCCTTTTCTTTTCCCGAACCAGATTGTCTGGTTTTCTGCAATTCTTGGTCAGATGTCCAAATTGCCCACAACTTTGGCATTTAGTGTCTCTCAAACAGTCGCGAGAATAGTGTCCCGCCTTCCCACACCTATAACATGTGGTGGTGCCGACTCGACACTCGCCAAGATGTTGCCTTCCACATTTCTTGCAAGTTTCATACCCTTCCGACCTTGGTTTTTTAATTTCGGTTGTTACATTCCCTCTTCCGGTGCCTCTAGACGGGTTCTCCATTTTCTCTTTTGGGTCTCTGTTGGTGGGTCCTCATTGGCATAATCGTCGTAGACGATTCCGCTCAGATCCACTACCGACTCGAAGGTCGAGGGTAGGTTGGCTTTCACATGGACACGGACCCTTTGAGGTAGGCCCTTCACATAATACTTGATCATTCGCTCTTCTGTCTCCACCAGATGGGGTACCAGTTGAGCTAGCTCATTGAATCTAGAGGTATACTGGCGGTGCGTCTTGTTGCCCGCCTTAA
This sequence comes from Smallanthus sonchifolius, assembly GCA_023525975.1. NCBI lineage: Eukaryota > Viridiplantae > Streptophyta > Magnoliopsida > Asterales > Asteraceae > Smallanthus > Smallanthus sonchifolius. The sequence continues at coordinate 17,915,235 of CM042020.1, forward strand.
AGTTTAGGAACTCGTTCTCCACACGATCAATCTCGTTCTGTGGGCAGAACTTTTGGATTATGAGCTTCTTCAGGTCTTCCCATGTCATTCTGGCGATAGCGTTTGGCGACTTTGTTCTCTGAATGTTTCTCCACCAACCTAGTGCTTCGTTGGTGAAAGAATGAGCAACATATTTAACCGCCTGGTCCGGTCGACACTCGCTGATGTTAATTACAGCGTTCATCCTCTCAATCCATTCGAGCGTTGCCACTGAATCCTTGCTCCCATCGAACTTGGGTGGGTCTCCATCTTTGAATCCTTTGTAAGTGCACCCGCGATTGCTTGATCCCATTTTCACTTCATCCCCATCACTATCATACACTTTCTCTTCATGGCCTCCTTCATCATCCTCTTTACTTTTCTTTAGTGCCTCGGATAGTAGATCAGGCAATACTTTCTTCAGATTGAGCACAACTTCACGGGCAATAGCATCCCTGACTTCGGGTTCCAACTGTATCGGCCCTGGATTGTCGTCTCCAGTTGGGGTCACTTCTGTTTCGTGCACACTCTCGGTGTGTTCTGCGTGCACACTCTCTTCTTCTTCTTCTAGTCTTTGATTCAACGGGGGTCTACCTACTCGGCCAGTGCGACCGCCTCGGCGTCCTGTTCTTCCTCCACCAGCCATAATTCCTAGTTTCCTGATGGTTATAAAGGGAATACATCAATAACATTCCTTCAGATCATAGTTTAAACAGTACGAGCAAGGTAAATTTTTAATTACAGTGACCGGTTTGTGATTACTAATTTACATTTCTTTTCGGGTTCAAAACTCTTCAAATCGGTTGTGACATTGACATCTATTTGTTCTAAGTTAAGGTATCTATTCTTATCCAAGTGTATTAACTCTAGTACTTACTTACCGTGCTGGCGTTGGCGTTGGTTACCCATACTGACATCCGTGCGTTGGTCCCATAATCAGTTTGAGTCCAGACATTTAGGGATGTCTGAATCTCAAACTATTGCTCTGATACCAACTTGTAAGGCCCCATTCCCGGGTAACCTCACTTGTTGGATTTACTCATAAACATAGTCATAAATACTGAACTTAAATTTAAAACATTCAGAAGTAGCGGAAGCAAACATCATTCAAATTACATGACATAACAATGGAAGTCTTAACAATTAAATACATAACATTGTCTTAACATATATGAATGTGGGATGTCAGTCTTGTGCCGGGTAACCTTCACGCCTTCGCACGACCCTTCCTTTCTGTACCTGAAATGTATACTAAAAGTCAGCTAACGCTGGTGAGTTCTAGTTTAAAACTATTAAGTATGATCATTCTTTTCTTTATAAGTATACATAATTATATGTATTCGTAACTTTTACTTTTCTTTCATCTTTCTTTTCTGATTACGTATATATATTAATACGTATTCATAACTTTTGCTTTTCTTTCATCTTTCATTTGTGATTACATATATATATATATATATACATATATATATATATGCATTCACCTTTTTTCTTTTCTTATCCTTTCATGGGTCATACACTTAAGGGTGATCAACCCGTCATTTGTTTGCGAATGTCACAAAGACAAATGCCACGGTCCATCATCATGGCTCGCCATTCTTACAACCGTCCGACAACTTGTGTCCATCCGTAATTTTATTCTTACAACCGTCCGGCAACTTGTGTCCGTCCGTCATGACTTACAACCGTCCTATCGTTGTAGGCCGTAATTCTCCCGTCTACCCGAAAGTATCAGTTTCCCAAGCGACTATTATTTATGAAACCGTTCTACTATTCATAATATGCCATTTGCTTCAACCGTCCATTAATGGCTTTCGTACGTCCCAGCTGATGAAGGAACGTATTTGTCCCGGTTACAAAATAGTCACGTGGTCATCCGTCTACCGAAGTAGCCGTTATCATCGAAGCATCCTTAACTTTATTTCATTCTTTGCAAGCAATATATACATGGATATAAAGCAATATTTCATTCTTACACATTGTGTTGTTCTTTCATTCATTCTATATAATTATACGATTCATTCTTTGTGCATAATTCATTTCCGTATATATATATAAAACATATATATTAGTATATCACGTATGATCACATTAGCATTCATATCATTTATTCATTTAGTGTATACATTTCAGCCCCAAAACATTTAATAAGGTTTGCACATAACATAGAAGGGGGCACATAGAACTCACCTGAAAAGCTAGTCTTGGTTGTCCTAAACAAAGGTCCAACAACGTCACGTACGATCTGAATTAGGTAGTTTAAATACACATCAGACCTAACCCTGACTCTAAAGGTTTAATCATTCTAAACATACTGACTTTACTTACTGGTCTTCTGCCTGCGCACTTAGTAAGTGCGCAGGGCCTTGCTCATGCGTACTTGACAAGTGCGCAGAGCATCCTTCTTGCGTACTTGGTAAGTACGCATGATCTTTCTCCTACGTACTTGGTAAGTACGCATGATCTTTCTCCTGCGTACCTGCGTACTTGTTAAGTATGCATGATCTTTCTCCTGCGTACCTGCGTACTTGGTAAGTACGCAGGACGTCCCTACTGCGTACTTGATAAGTACGCAGCACCTGTTTTCTGTACAAGTCCGAAATTTTGCATGTTAATCCGATCATGCTAATCTTACAACTTTCTTTGATCAAAAGGTGCGGTTTTCACTCTAGATGCTAGTTGTAAGCTTATATTCAAGTTTCATCCATAAAAACGTCTCCTATTTAGCTAAAACCCTAAAAATCCCAAAACGAAGAAAAACTCAGTTTAAGGTCGAATCGTTACCTGGATTGTGATTCTGATTCGGAGGTTTTGCTCACGAGCTCAGTAGTAATGTGCTTCTTCAATTTCGTGTCGATCCGTCGACTTTCTCTCTCTAGACCCGACTCTCCTTTCTCTCTCTAGCTTGCAAGTGTTGGTGAAAATGAGAGCTTCAAGGCTGTCTTGGCCCTTATATACCTGGGCTTCCCTCGGCCCGTTGGAGCCGAGCCCAAGCCCATCCGTTTTTCTTTTGTTTTATGACGATTAAGTCTCTTTCGCGTTATTATTTACTAAATTACTATTTTCGGGATGTTACAAGTCTACCCTCCTTAAAGAGGTTTCGTCCTCGAAACTGCTTATACGTTAAACAATTTAGGGTATAGTCCCCTCATCTCGTCTTCTTTTTCCCATGTAGCTTCTGACCCTTTTCTGTGCTTCCATTGTACTTTGACTAAAGGAATCGACTGATTGCGTAGTCGTTTCTCAGCTCGGTCAATAATGACTATTGGTTCCTCCGCATAATTTAGACTGTTATCCACTTCGATCTCGTCGTAAGATATGTGAGCTGTGTCATCAGCTAGGCACTTGCGTAAGTGTGACACATGGAATGTAGGGTGTATTCCACTTTAGCTCAACGGGTAGGTCGAGTCTGTAAGCAACTTGACCCACTCTCGCTAAAATCTTGAAAGGTCCGACAAACCTTGGACTTAGTTTGCCACGTTTTCTGAATCGAATGATTCCTTTCCATGGTGATACCTTTAACAGTACCATGTCCCCTACTTGAAACTCTAAATCCCTGCTTCTCTTATCCGCGTATGATTTTTGTCTGTCCTTTGCGGCTTTCATTCGAGCCTTGATTTGATCAAATTTCTCGGAAGTAGCTTTGACCACTTCGAGACTTGCAAAATCCTTCTGTCCATTTTCCCCCCAACAAACCGGGGTCCTACATTTCCTCCCATACAACATTTCAAATGGCGGCATGCCAATAGTCGAGTGATAGCTGTTGTTATATGAAAATTCTGCCAATGGTAGATGGCCGAGCCTAAGCCCATCCTTTTTTTCTTTTGTTTTATGACGATTAAGTCTCTTTCGCGTTATTATTTACTAAATTACTATTTTCGGGATGTTACAATAAGGTGCAGAGTAAATATGCGAAAGCGTTAAACGAAAGTAAATGCGCAAAACAACGCGTCCGAATCCAAATAAAACATAAAGATTGTTCAATAGATAATTATTTCAATTGTAGTACAAGACACATGCATGACTTAACGTGATCCTGAGTGCCAACCTGAGAAAATATGTAAGAAAACGAGTCAACACTAGGGGAGTTCACAGGTTTCAATCATTTCAAATAAAGCATTTGTAGATTATGTATATTCAATATGCATATCTATTGGTAGCATGCCTATATTCATGTTTTACTAAAGTGCTCGCAACCGAAACTGATAGTGTGTTTGTTTGTTTGCCTCTAGCCAGGTCTATCAACTCTAACTAATGTGTTAAGGTAAATATAACACCCGTTCGACCTCCAATCGAGTTAGCGCGACTAACGCGGGTGGGGTTTGTCAAACCCAGTAGTGCTACAAAAATTACCTCGCTCATACCATATTAACGGTCCGATGTGTGTGAGGACTTTTCATTATAGTGTGTTACGCTTAGCCTTAACAGTGATATCATATAAAATAAAATAACCCAAAAAGGGTTGTGACATGTTTTCTCCCCAAATAAAAATAGTAAAAGGGGCCGTGAAACTCACCTGGATTGAGTAGTGGTTTGTATCACACAAGAGATGAGTCGAAACCACAAGTGTAAGTCTCAGATGACTTACGTATGCCCTAAAATTATAAACACACAAATTAGGGACAAGTTGGGATTTGTGACGACGACATGGAAAGTTAGAACGTCTTAACGAATTCTAAGGATTTAAGAGTATACGAACGTGTCTACGGGAATAAAGATTCTTAATATAAAAATTACGATCGAAGCGTTACGTGTCGTACGTTAATAACGAATAATAAATAAACAAATACATAAATTCATATGTTCGAGTCGTTTACAAAAATTAGAAAAATAATATAATTTAATATATTATTTTTAGGTTCACAGGATTATCTAAATAATCATTTGTGTGGAAAAATAATAAATATATTATTTTTAATCGAGTATAATAAACGCGAGTAAATAATATAAACAATTATATTATTTTTAGTTTAAACGTCACACAGATTAATTTAAACGAGGTGAAATAATATAAAAGTATATATTATTTAATAGTAGGTTACGGGATAAAAATAATATAAATATATTATTTTTAAAAGTGAAAATAATAATGAAAATAGGTTATAAATTCAAACCAGAGCCTACGGGTGTTTTCCGAGGCTAAAACACTTTAATATACTAATATATTAATATAGGGGTAAGTTTTTATATTAAAATAATACTAGAAAAGGCCCCAAAAATAAAAAGCAGGAGCCGGACTCGAACTCGGGTCTCTCCCACACACCCACACAGTCTTAACCATCTCCGCCCGCTAGGGTATCGCATACAAACCCGGTTCCAATTGTTTTTATTAATAAAGTCATGTGTTCATCCCTCCCCTATGCATACCCATACGAAAAACTGTCCAAATTCCAATTGTTTCGATTACGATCGATCAAAATAGTAATTGGTTTTGCAAATCGAGTGTTGGCGAGTATGTGAGAGAATTTAATTTGGAAATCATCAAGCCTATAATAGTTAAATTTACAGAATCAAATGCCGAAACCCTAGGTATGAACACGAGATCGATTTGACAAAATTTGATATTAAGAGTTGTTAGAATCATATGGTTTTCACTAAATAGATCATTTCGAATCTGATGGTGTTGTTTAATTTGATTGAAATAAGGTCTAGAGCCAAAAGCCCCAAAACGTTTTAATGATGAACCCTAGTTTACGGATTATGATCAAATCGATGTTATACATTTAAATTAACATAGGGCTTTTATTAAATAGGAGATTGCGAGTCTGGTGATACAAGTTAATTGGATTTAAAACAGGTTTAGACTAGGATTCGATCAAACCAGAAATGTTAAGAACCCTAGATTCGGATCTTGTTAAATCCGATAATGGAAGACTAGATTAGCACTGGGCTTTTGATCAGTGACAGGTTATGAAACTAACCATACACTTTAATTGGATTTAAACTGAGTCTAGGATGAAAAGCCCTAAACTGATTTATGAACAAACCCTAGATTCGGGATTGAGTTTAATTCGATAATGTATGCCCTGGAATTGATAGGGCTTTCACTAAACAGATGAAAACGAAGGTGATGGCGTATTTAGTTACCAGAAATGGTGTCGGATTAATGGTGATCGAGTAGAACAGGTGCCGATCGAGTATAGCTTGGTCTCTGGCGTCACTGGTTCTGCTCCAGCCAAGTTGATGCGTGTACAAGCTTCATAGGGATTCGTTTGTCGTCTGCAGAATGTTCAATTGTGAAATTAACAGGTGAATTACTCGAATTTGATGTGTTCATGAAGATAGTCGGCGGTTACGAGTTAATTCCACATATTAGAGTTTAATTCGCGTATAATGGTGATGTTAAGTGCTCAATCATGGTCGTTTATGGCAGGGACGTGTGTATCAGTTATAAAATCAAACAGAAAACGATCTTGGGATTTGAATTTGATCAAAATCGCGCATTTGACTTTCCAAAAGACAAAAAGATACAAGAATAGGCTAATTACCGGTTTGGTCCCTCTATTTCAGGTTTATAAGTTTGGGAATTGGCATAATGGTTTAAATTAAGGTTGGAAACTTGATTAGTTGACTTTCAAAAGTCAACAGGAACTTAAATCTTGGATTTTAACTTTAACAAGTCAAATAGAATGTGTTTGGGCTAATTACACAATTAGTCCTTGTAGTTTAAGTTTGAAAAATAGGTAGAATTAGTCCTTGAAGTTTGAGATAAGCAAACCTGTCACACCCCCAATTTCAACTAACGGAGTTTTACCATTTGGGAAGTGACAAACCAGGATCTCAGTCATTAGTTACATTGAACGACTCTACATGGGACTCAAATGAAAATATCATAACAATCAGAGTTTAATGCGGAAGCGTAAAGAAAAGTAAATGCGCAAACCACACGCGGCCAAAAAGTCCAAAAGTCTAAACCAAACACAATTCAAAATAGTCCAAACAATTTAATAAAACAACAATCAATAGAAGAATCCCATGCATGTCCTAATGTGCACTTGTGCCTTATCTTAGCGACCTGAGAAAATATGTAAGAAAAGATGTCAACACGAGGTTGGTGAGTTCACAGGTTTCAGTATATAAATAAACGTTTACCAGATTTATTGTACAATCAACATATATATCAACAGGTAGCTAACACATATTCATGTTTGCTATTACGCTCGCAACCGTAAACTGACTGTTTGTATTGCCTCCCACCAGGTCTATCAACCATGGTGCACGTTTTGGTCAATATTACACCCGTTCGATCTCCAATCGAGTTAGCGCGACTAACGCGGGTGAGGTTTGTCAAACCCAGTAGTACTACCAAACATACCTCACTATTCTCATATTTAAACGGTTCGATGGGAGGACTTTCATGATAGAGTTTATGCATAGTCATAACAAGTGATATATAAATGAAGTACAAAAATCAAAAAAAGTTTGTATCATGTTTTCTCCCCCAGTTTAAAACAGTAAAGGGACCGTGAAAACTCACCTGGATTAAGTAGTGCATTGGATCACACAAGAGATAAGTTGAAACCACGAGTTTAAGTCTCAGACGACTTACGTATGCCCTAAAATTATAAACACATAAATTAGGTACAAGTTGGGATTTGTGATGACCACGCGGTAGTTAGAACATCTTAACGCTTTCTAAGGATTTAAGAGTAGACGAACGTGTCTACTGAATTATATAAATTTCTTAATATAATCATTAAGGGAAAAGCGTTACGTGTCGCACGTTAATAACGAATAATAAATAAATAAATAAATACATTTGTACGTTAAAGTCGTTTACAAAAGTAAGAAAAATAATATAATTTAATATATTATTTTTAGGTTCGTGGTACTATCTAAATAATCATTTGTGTGGATAAATAATAAATATATTATTTTTAATCTATATAATAAACGTGAGTAAATAATATAAAAAATTATATTATCTATAATTTTTGAATCGTTTCATAAAGTTGATAAACGCGGCAAAAATAATATAAAAATATATATTATTTTTAGTTGAAATCGTGAGGTTGAAAATAATATGAATATATTATTTTATTCGAAGTCCCAGTTTGAAAACAATAAAGATATATTATTTTATAAGTGAAAATAACAATAAAAATGGGTTATAATTTGAAAAGCGAGCCTATGGGTCGCTTCACGGTCTAAAACACTTTAATATAATTATATAATTTTATAGGGGTGGGTTTTATAATTAAATAATGCTTTAAAAATAAATAAAAACCAAAACAGGGGGAGGGAGACTCGAACCCGGGTCTCCTCCCTGTTTGTACAAGTGTTTAACCGGTCCGCCCGCTAGGGTCATCGCAACATGATCTGGATTGAAATGGTTTTAACATACGACCCAAGTGTTCATCCCTCCCCATTTGTATGTGCGATCGAATCCCATCCCAAACTCACAATTTCGATTACGATTTCAACCAAAAGTATATGGGTTCTGTTAATCGGATGCTTGCGAGTCTGTGGGTGTAAGTAATTGTAAAAACATCAAGTTTAATATCATTTAATTGTAGTTTCAAGAACCTAAAACCCTAAATAAGAACAAAAGATTATTTTGAAAAAATATGATGTTAAAAGGCGTTGGAATCATAGGGTTTTTAATAAGAATGAAATTGCGAATCTAACCATACTATTTGATTGTACTGAGATCAAGTTTATACCCGTATTCGATTAAACCGTAAATTGGGATGAACCTTAGAATCAGATGACGTTTAATTCGATAAAGCAAGATTGGATTAGCATAGGGCTTTTGATCAATGACAGGTTACGAAGGTAACCAAACACCTTAATTGGATTTAAACTGAGTCTAAGATCAAAAACCCCAATTTAGTTTATGAACGAACCCTAGATACGGGATCAAGATCAATTCGATGTTAAAATGTTAAATTGATAGAGGGCTTTCACTCTGTAGATGGTTACGAGTCTACAGGTGTGAGTTATTTGAATTAAGAACGTGTTTAGATTAGGGTTCGATTAAATCAGTTAAACATGAACCCTAGAATTTGGATTTGATCGAATTGAGTGTTATAAGCCCCAATTAGCATAGGGCTTACGATCAATAGGTAAAAAAGAAGCTATAGGTGGGTTTTGTTACCAGATTAGGTGACGGATTGATGGTGCTCGAATACTTGCAGGTCCGGCTGTGAAGAACTTGATCTCCGGCGGTCTCTGTTGCTTCTCCGATGGAATTAGTGCGTGCATTTGCTTCAGTGGAGTTCGAATGAAATGTGCAGGTATCTAATTCGTGAATTGGTATATGAGTTAGTATGAATTCGGTGACATATGTTCATAAAGTCGACGGTTACAGTATAATTGATCATTATTGAGTTTAATTCGACGTGATAATGGTGTTTTAAACAGTAATAACGATCGTTAATGGCTTTAATGAGAGAATGGGTTACAATTTCGAACGAGAATTGATCGTGAAGCATGAATTTGGATTGATTTCGACCGGTTTGACTTTCCCAAGTCAAACAGAAATCAAAGTTGAGTTAATTGCAGTTTTAGTCCATAAAGTTTCTGAATTTGATTTACAAGGTTGTGATTTGGTTGGTTTGACTAATAAAAGTCAACAGGAGTTCAAATTTTGACTTTGAAAAGTCAACAGAGTGGCTTAGGAATATAACACAACTAGTCCTTGGAGTTTAAGTTTGGATTGTTGACAGATTAGTCCCTTGAGTTATAGATAGGTCAAATAAGTTAGGATTTAACTGAAATAGTTAACGGGGTTGGACTAAAAATCTGGATTGTCACATCATCCTTTAGTTGAAAGAATTTTCGTCCTGAAAATTAAAATAAAATTTTTTTTGAGGTGTCACATCATCCCCTAGTTAAAAGAATTTTCGTCCAGAAAATTTAAAATAGTACCTTAAGAGTTTGACGTTGATTGCTTGAATAGATGAGGATACTTGCGCATCATCTGATCCTCGCGTTCCCATGTGAATTCCGGTCCGCGTTTCGAATTCCAACGGACTCTAACAATAGGTATTTTACTTCGCTTAAGTGTTTTGACTTCCCTATCCAGGATTTCCACAGGTTCTTCGATGAAACACACCTGTTCATCAATGTGTATTTACTCAAGGGAAACCGCGAGTGACTCGTCTGCCAAACATTTCTTCAAGTTTGAGACGTGAAAGACGTTGTGTACACCACTAAGTCCTTCAGGTAGGTCCAGTTGATACGCTACTGGCCCAATCCTCTTCACTATCTTGAATGGTCCAACATAACGAGGATTCAGCTTGCCTCGTTTCCCAAAACGAATGACACCCTTCCAAGGTGAGACTTTTAACAAAACCATATCCCCTACTTGAAATTCTAACGGTTTACGACGCTTATCGGCATAGCTCATTTGATGATCACGAGCTGCTGCCATACAGTTTCTAATTTGGATGATTTTCTCAAAAGTTTCAAGTACGAGCTCAGGACCTGTAAGTTGACTATCCCCAACTTCGGCCCAACAAATAGGAGAACAGCATTTCCGTCCATATAATGCTTCAAATGGAGCTGCCTTGATACTAGTGTGATAACTGTTGTTGTAGGAGAACTCCACCAACGGTAGGTGAGATTCCCAAGTGTTAACGAAATCAATCACACAAGCTCGTAGCATGTCCTCCAGAGTTTGAATTGTACGCTCCGTCTGGCCATCAGTTTGAGGACGGTATGCTGTGCTCATATCTAGACGCGTGCCTAAAGCATTATGTAACGATTTCCAGAAACGAGAGGTGAATGGTGCATCACGATCCAAAATGATAGAAATTGGCACCCCGTGCCGAGAGACTATTTCTTTCAAGTAAATACGAGTAAGTTTTTCCATCAACGATTACCCAAATGGTATCACATCCGGTAGGAGTTCGTGGTAATTTTGTGATAAAGTCCATGGATATCTGCTCCCATTTCCACATGGGAATCTCTGGTTATTGGAGAAGACCAGAAGGCTTTTGATATTCAACTTTGACCTTTGCGCAAGTCAGGCATTTGCTCATATAGGTGGCTATATCGGCCTTCATCTTTGGCCCCCAATACAACACCCTTAGGTCATGGTACATCTTGTCGGAACCTGGATGAATAGAGTAACGAGATTTATGAGCCTCATCCATGACTAGTTCCCTTAAGTTTTCGAATACTGGAACCCATATTCGCTTGACGAAGTAGCGAATACCGTCAGATTTGACCTCGAGTTGTGCTTTCATATCACGTGTACCTTCCAGCGGTAGGTTTTCCTCTTTCAGGGCTTCAAGTTGAGCACTACAGATTTTGTCAGGTAATCCGGGTGAATAGTAAGCTGTAATGCTCGAACTCGTTTGGGCTTGGTTTCTTTTCGACTTAGGGCATCAGCTACAACATTAGCCTTACCCGGATGATACCGGATCACACAGTCATAATCATTCAACAGCTCGACTGTAACATCCGTGATTTTTATAATGTCATTTTATTAAAAATTTAAACAATAATGATACTTCATTTATATCCCGAGCTTACTCATTTCTGAATGGCATATTAACTTCGTTTATTTCATTTTGTTTTAAAACGCGTATTAGTTCAAAGTTCCAATATACTACCCCATAGTATATATAACATATTCATTGATATTTATATATACTTTATTATAAAAATTAAATCAAAAATAAAATTTTATAAACTTAATGATATATTTACGTCCTTTGCAAATTGATATTTATCAATTTAATTATAAATATATAGATGAACCATGTATACAAATTATAAGTTTATAAAAGAATTAAACAAAACTTTTCTTTATAAATTAATTTAATAAATCGTACAACGTTAAATTTTTCTTGTAAATCTTATAAAAAAAATTATTTTTATAAATAATTTGAGAAGGTTGAAATCAATTAAAGGAGTAAACCCCAATTATTATATTTTGAACCCATTTATCTAGTTCTTCTCAATTTTGACTCTAGAAAGTCAACCCGACCAATCCCTTGATGTTATTACTTGTCAATCCCGCTCAGACATTCCCGACCAAATCCGTATGCGTTTATCAAACCAAATGGGCTGAGAACAGTGCCAAAACCCAAAACCAACCCTCTCTCAAAGCAGTTGACTTTTTCCAAGTCAAACGTTCATCAAATTCGACCCGAAGGTTTGAAATTCGAAATTGAAATGATCGGAACCCATGCATAGACGTTTTACAATCAAGACCAAGTGTCATTGATGAGCCCATTTAAGCAAATTTAAACGAATTTAACTCGAAACTCAAAACCGTAACCGTCCTAATCAAGCACAAATCGATTTCTGTATTCCAAACGAAATTGAAACGTATAGCTCAATCATACACCTCCGCGACACCACTATCAACTCTCTGGACGCATCAATTTCTCTCCCAAACACTCCTGAAGTCGCGAGTCCTCACGAAGAACTCGAGCCTGCACCTCCATTCGAACACACCCTCTGCGTAACCATTACAGGTAATTCTTATCCCCTTAGACTCGTTTTAATATGGGGAATGAAAGCCCCATAATCATCAACTCGTTTATGTGCTCAATCGAGTTCAATTTGGGGGCTAGGGTTTCGGGAAATCGAATTGGGGAAAGAGATGAACTGGGGTTCTAGGTTAATTCATTTTCGTATCCTTTTCTGTCAAGGCTTCTAGCCCAGATAAATCGGTTAAGACGTAGGACCATTGAACGAGATGTCACGGGTTCGAAACCCATAACCCGACACCCTTTTTAAACCCATTCCAAGTAGTGAATCCGGTCTCCATGCGAGGTCACGATTATACGCAGTCGTGCTGATTCTGTGACATGGATGTGTTCCCTGGTCTAGTGGTCGGTACACATTGCACTCGCCGGACAGACCCGGGTTCGACCCGGGCAGTGCCCATTTATTTTTAAGGCTATTTTTAAAACTCCAATAATTTTATAAAAACTATTTTTATAAACCTTGAAACAATTATGATAGAATAAAAGCAAAATCCTTAATTTTCCATATAAAATTTGATGTAATCCAATTTAAAAGTGTTAAATTACATATTAACCTTTTGAATTAAAACTTAAAATATATAAATAAATTTCTAAATGAAACAGTTTAATTTCTATAAAAGCTCTAAAAGATTAAATTTATTTGAAGCAATCAAGACTTGTTTTTACACACCTTTATAGATACATATCATTTTTACATAAATAAATTAATTAATTATTTAAATAAAATAAATCATACCACTAATTTTTATATAACTAAATTATTTAAGTAATAATAATTATTTAATTCATTTAGTTATTCGATTTCAAAACGTGGTTTAAATATTTTAAAACTGTTTATCTAAACCCCCCTCCCCTCAGTTTATGAAACATTTCATTTAAGTTCGAACCACTAATACTTACCACTCCAACACTTGTCACACATAACCGATTCAATCCTAGACTTAGACATAGACTATTGTACCCTCTAATAAACCAAATATACATTATGCATTAGGTTAAAGTGGTGAGTTACAAGAATCAAATTTCAATCTAGCCTTCCGTGTTTAGCTACGCCTCTATATCAAGCGAGTATTTCATAGCCCCTTTTACTCTTTTACACTTTTGGGGTGAAACATGAACATTATTCAAATTACATGTTTACATTTACACAAACAACACAAGTACAAATCCTATTTACATTCGTGTGTGCAATTTGAGCTTTATGCCCGAGTGCTAGGTGTGCTAACCTTTGTATGCGATTATGTGCAATCATTAACTATTCAAGCCGACGGTTTTCAATGATAGAACTATTGAGTCTGACAAACCCACCCAGGTGCGTGGTGATTGAAACCGACAACACAATTTTTGCATGCTAGTTACAAAGGTTTGATTGTACTTGGGTACACAATAGATGCTCCCCATAAACGCCTTATTTATCATGTTATGTAAAGGATTTGGTTTAAAAATTATATGCTACCTATATACAAACCTGTGTTATACTCACCAACTTTTTAGTTGACCTTATTTTATTCATGTTTCAGGTGCTTTCATAAGAGTTTGATCAAGACATGCTACACATAGGCTTTGGACCTAGTTAATCTTAATTCAAAAACAAATTGTATTTCATTATGTACTTTGAATTTGATTCATGTTTGTTTGAATGGAAATGGATTTAACATATTACAATTTAGTCAACCTTGAGCTCATGAACAGTCTACATGTCCCGCCCCGATGATTCCGCCGTCGGTTGGGGTGTGACAGATTGGTATCAGAGCCTTGGTTATAGGGAACTAGGTTATTAGACACTCTTGACCTAGACTATAACTTTAGGACACCCATACAATGCCATGCTACCACATGTTACATTTTCAATTCCTGTGTGATTATTTTTACATGATATCATAAGTATTTACACCATATGATACAATACATAATGACTTATGTGTCACACTACTTGATAACTCTCATGCTTACACTCATTACTACCTACATGCTATATGATTATTTCCTATGTGAATATCTTTACATGTTATACTATATGATTACATCACATGATACAATACTCAATAGTTTATGTGTCACATTTCCTGTCAACTTTTCCTTCTATTCATAGCTACCTACTTAAATTATTTAAAACACTATCCTAAGTTTAACACACACATACACACCAAATTATTCATACACATTTGGACTCCTATACATGATACCATCACCTTTATGAACAAAGACTTAAATTATTGGGCCTAATGTCCACCAATAATAAACCAAGAAGCCCATCTATCCTTCAAGAAGAAGAAGCCCACTAAAATGCATAAACCTTACTTTTGGGCCTCAAAGCCCAGTTCACAACAATTCTCATCATAACCATGAGCCCAACAATAGCATTATTAATACATGATGGCTGGAAGAGTGTGTAAGCCCATGAGGAATTCTGGCTAAGGAAAGATAGGGTACTTAAGTGTGTCTTAGCGACCCACCCCTCTTTCCTGGGAATTCTCCTCAGGGATACATTGCTTATAGGTCAAGTGTATTTCTAAAATACTATCGTGAAAGGTTCGGTGTTATGACTAGTCAAACTCTAAAACCTATAAGTACTCCTATGTTCAAACAACAATATTTCATTATCACTTACAACTTTTTCATTATTTTCTACTAGACATGGACTCCTACTCACCTCCCTCTCCGGTTTACCATCCTGGAACAGAATCTGATTGGGAAGAAGACACTGAGACACCCGTGTACCGGTCACCAACACCCCCAACTGCTAGGCCAAGGTTTGATGTAAGGGCGGACTGGATTAGGAATACCGGCCCGAGACTTCGAACACCTGGATCACCCGCACCCAGAAACCCGTACCAGACACCTCACCTCCACAATCAATTACCACCCCCACTAAGAGACCCATACCTAATGCCCGACCCGTACCTTCCTAACCCTTGGGTAAGGCATACCATGGCACCCCCTGGTGTTATGGGAATTCCAACCAATGACTTCCATCAATATGTAAGCAATTCAGAATTTGAGAGGCAAAGGATAGAGCAGGGAGTAATACACGACTTACAAAGACAAAGAATGGATAGCCTAGCAAACCAATTAGGATACCAAAAGGAGTTAATCTCCATCCTCGAAAAAGAAATACAAGAACATCGTACGGAGACCGCCAGGACTGAAGCCAGATCTGCTACTCGAGTGACTATAGCGGTGCTCATCTTGGCGATTATCTTCTTCCTAGTGGAAAGCTACCAGAGACGTTAGAAGGAGCTTCTACTGATTTCCTTTAAATTTTCGATTTGAGAACCATTTCCCCTATGTTTTGAATAATGTTTAACATTTCAGTATTTAATCAATTCCATATATTTCAACTCTACAGTTATTGTTCATTGATTTGACCCGTGGAGCGTAAATTACACCCGTTATATTTCCATCAAATTTTCTCAAGTATCACCTTATTCATTCAAATACGACTTAGTACACTACCAACAATCTCATTCATAAACCAATCATCCTATTTTATGATTTAAACAAAAAACTTCGTTACCTTGTTTAATCAAAATGTTTATCAAATTTTTAGATAATATCAAAAACATAAATTTTCCATAAAACTTTTTCACCTGATAAGGAAAATTAATACAACAAATTTTATAAAAACATTATTTCAAATTGATAAATAATTATGATTTTTCTTCATTAAAGTAAATATTTCTAAACTTTGGCTAAATTATAGACTACTTGTTTAGCCAATGGTTCCACTTAAAAATATTCTTTTATTAATAGTTGAAAGTTTAAATAAAAAATACTTTTCCCATAAATTGCATATTCATTTAAAATATGCGGTTCAATGATTTCACTACTTTATATATCTACAACCAAGAACAATTTTCCATTTTCTATGTTCAAACAAAGACCCGTAATTGTAAACACAAATTCCCAAATATTTCCAAAACCTCCTCGTTACCTTTCACTTGACGCTTCAAAAGACGATCCATACCGCGTAAACGTTAACCTTTCCCACCAATCTCAATGAGATTTGAGGACTTGAACCTAACTACCACATTATGCAGGAACGCCAAACAACACGTTTGTCCGCAACACTCGAACACATGCAAAACCCGTTAGTACACATCGCACGCGAAGTTCAATACTCACGTTCACAATATATTCAATGCAATCTTATGGTACATAAAACTCAATTATTCTCAATATATCCAATGCTACACAAATTACATGATACATGAAACTAGTTTGCCTACAAATCACAATTTACTCGATTGATTACGTAATGCACGAAACACGTTTAATTGCAATACACATGCTACTGGCTTGAGCACATGATACACGAAACTTAGTTGTTTGCAATATACATGATACATAAGAATTGCTTCATTGATACAAAATTCTAGATTGACCACACTATACATGAAACTTATTTGGTTACGAAGTACATTACACTAAGCTGTGCGCATTGTACAATATACATGATGCTAAGTTGCCAACACCCTACATGAAATTCATTTCCTACTATACACAAAATACTATGTTGTTTACATTACACATCAGAGTTCATTGACTTACAAAATACAAGACGCTTAATTATTTACGCTATATATGAGACTTATTTGATTACGAGCTACGTGACACTAGATCATACATGAGGCTTGTGTGCTTACTATATACTCGAAACAAAAATTTACTTACAATTATTGCAATGGATTGATTACATTCTACACAAGACATGGTCATGCACTTTGTACACCAAAGTTGAAGACCATAATACATTGAAACGACTCGGGGTTTGACGTATTCTTGTTCAAACACGAGCAAACAAAGAAACTTTAAATGTTACTACTTTACTACTCTTTAGTTGCGAACTGATTAGGGACATAGTTACTTGTTAACGACTTTTTATGTGTAAACAATAGACGTGATCATAGTGAAATTATGCCCCCCTTACCCGCACACAACGAAACAATCTATACGGACCATACGATGATTTGAATAATTACGGGTGCACACGGAATTATAAAAATCAGCGCATGGAAACTATAGGGAAATTTTGTCGTGTGTTGTGACCTAAAACTTATCATGATGTGTAACAACGAAACTGATGTAATGTGACAAGGGCATGGTGGATACGCTGATGGTACTTCCTATATATAAGTGTCCTACCATATTATCATGAGTAGCGTTGTTCATGTCACGTGAAGTTTTGACCCAGACCAATGTTTATGAAATCTCTTACCCACAAACAATCTTGAGCATATTAGACTATATCTTACACAATTCTAAATTTCAAAATCCCTCCGAATCCATTTCAAGTAATACATATCACATTTAGAATTCAATTTATTATTCGTCAAACCTCCTCCTTAAATTCACTTCAAATCAAAACCCATTATCCCCCTACATTATCGACTTTGAATATCGGGCCTAAACAATGCCAACCGTTACACTCCCTGGAACCCAACAATCAAAACTCACCGAGTATCCAAAAAAAAAAAAACTCCCTCCTCCTCCTTCTTGACTTTTGCAGCCTCCATTACTTAAATTTCGGGACGAAATTCCCTTAACATGGGGAGACTGTAACATCCGTGATTTTTATAATGTCATTTTATTAAAAATTTAAACAATAATGATACTTCATTTATATCCCGAGCTTACTCATTTCTGAATGGCATATTAACTTCGTTTATTTCATTTTGTTTTAAAACGCGTATTAGTTCAAAGTTCCAATATACTACCCCATAGTATATATAACATATTCATTGATATTTATATATACTTTATTATAAAAATTAAATCAAAAATAAAATTTTATAAACTTAATGATATATTTACGTCCTTTGCAAATATATATTTATCAATTTAATTATAAATATATAGATGAACCATGTATACAAATTATAAGTTTATAAAAGAATTAAACAAAACTTTTCTTTATAAATTAATTTAATAAATCGTACAACGTTAAATTTTTCTTGTAAATCTTATAAAAAAAATTATTTTTATAAATAATTTGAGAAGGTTGAAATCAATTAAAGGAGTAAACCCCAATTATTATATTTTGAACCCATTTATCTAGTTCTTCTCAATTTTGACTCTAGAAAGTCAACCCGACCAATCCCTTGATGTTATTACTTGTTAATCCCGCTCAGACATTCCCGACCAAATCCGTATGCGTTTATCAAACCAAATGGGCTGAGAACAGTGCCAAAACCCAAAACCAACCCTCTCTCGAAGCAGTTGACTTTTTCCAAGTAAAACGTTCATCAAATTCGACCCGAACGTTTGAAATTCGAAATTGAAATGATCGGAACCCATGCATAGACGTTTTACAATCAAGTCCAAGTGTCATTGATGAGCCCATTTAAGCAAATTTAAACGAATTTAACTCGAAACTCAAAACCGTAACCGTCCTAATCAAGCACAAATCGATTTCTGTATTCCAAACGAATTTGAAACGTATAGCTCAATCATACACCTCCGCGACACCACTAGCAACTCTCTGGACGCATCAATTTCTCTCCCAAACACTCCTGAAGTCGCGAGTCCTCACTAAGAACTCGAGCCTGCACCTCCATTCGAACACACCCTCTGCGTAACCATTACAGGTAATTCTTATCCCCTTAGACTCGTTTTAATCTGGGAATGAAAGCCCCATAATCATCAACTCGTTTATGTGCTCAATCGAGTTCAATTTGGGGGCTAGGGTTTCGGGAAATCGAATTGGGGAAAGAGATGAACCGGGGTTCTAGGTTAATACATTTTCGTATCCTTTTCTGTCAAGGCTTCTAGCCCAGATAAACCGGTTAAGACGTAGGACCTTTGAACGAGATGTCACGGGTTCGAAACCCATAACTCGACACCCTTTTTAAACCCATTCCAAGTAGTGAATCCGGTCTCCATGCGAGGTCACGATTATACGCAGTCGTGCTGATTCTGTGACATGGATGTGTTCCCTGGTCCAGTGGTCGGTACACATTGCACTCGCCGGACAGACCCGGGTTCGACCCGGGCAGTGCCCATTTATTTTTAAGGCTATTTTTAAAACTCCAATAATTTTATAAAAAATATTTTTATAAACCTTGAAACAATTATGATAGCATAAAAGCAAAATCCTTAATTTTCCATATAAAATTTGATTTAATCCAATTTAAAAGTGTTAAATTACATATTAACCTTTTGAATTAAAACTTAAAATATATAAATAAATTTCTAAATGAAACAGTTTAATTTCTATAAAAGCTCTAAAAGATTAAATGTATTTGAAGCAATCAAGACTTGTTTTTACACACCTTTATAGATAATTTTTACATAAATAAATAAATTAATTATTTAAATAAAATAAATCATACCACTAATTTTTATATAACTAAATTATTTAAGTAATAATAATTATTTAATTCATTTAGTTATTCAATTTCAAAACGTGGTTTAAATATTTTAAAACTGTTTATCTAAACCCCCCCCCCCCTCAGTTTATGAAACATTTCATTTAAGTTCGAACCACTAATACTTACCACTCCAACACTTGTCACACATAACCGATTCAATCCTAGACTTAGACATAGACTATTGTACCCTCTAATAAACCAAATATACATTATGCATTAGGTTAAAGTGGTGAGTTACAAGAATCAAATTTCAATCTAGCCTTTCGTGTTTAGCTACGCCTCTATATCAAGCGAGTATTTCATAGCCCCTTTTACTCTTTTACACTTTTGGGGTGAAACATGAACATTATTCAAATTACATGTTTACATTTACACAAACAACACAAGTACAAATCCTATTTACATTCGTGTGTGCAATTTGAGCTTTAAGCCCGAGTGCTAGGTGTGCTAACCTTTGTATGCGATTATGTGCAATCATTAACTATTTAAGCCGACGGTTTTCAATGATAGATCTATTGAGTCTGACAAACCCACCCAGGTGCGCGGTGATTGAAACCGACAACACAATTTTTGCATGCTAGTTACAAAGGTTTGATTGTACTTGGTTACACAATAGATGCTCCCCATAAACGCCTTATTTATCATGTTATGTAAAGGATTTGGTTTACAAATTATATGCTACCTATATACAAACATGTGTTATACTCACCAACTTTTTAGTTGACCTTATTTTATTCATGTTTCAGGTGCTTTCATATGAGTTTGATCAAGACATGCTACACATAGGCTTTGGACTTAGTTAATCTTAATTCAAAAACAAATTGTATTTCATTATGTACTTTGAATTTGATTCATGTTTGTTTGAATGGAAATGGATTTAACATATTACAATTTAGTCAACCTTGAGCTCATGAACAGTCTACATGTCCCGCCCCGATGATTCCGCCGTCGGTTGGGGTGTGACATCGACCCAATGACGCTGTCTCATGTTCAGCTCTTTCTGCTCGAAGATATGCTGAAGACTCTTGTGATCGGTGTAGATGGTGCACTTGGAACCGTACAAGTAATATCTCCATATCTTAAGTGCGAAAACTACGGCTCCCAACTCTAGGTCATGAGTGGTGTAGTTTTTCTCGTGAATCTTTAGTTGATGCGAAGCATATGCGATCACCTTTTTTCGTTGCATTAATAAACAACCCAGATCCTAAATGGATGCATCGCAATACACCACAAAATCATCCGTACCCTCCGGAAGAACTAGGATAAGTGCACTACAAAGTTTCTGCTTAAGATGTTGGAATGCTGACTCTTGGTTATCGCCCTAGTTATAGGCTTTACCCTTTTGAGTTAAGGCAGTGAGAGGTTGTGTAAACTTTGAAAATCCTTCGATTAATCGACGGAAATAACCAGCCAATCCCAGAAATTTTCGCACCTCAGTCGGAGTCGTCGGTGCTGCCCAATTCTTGATGGCTTCTATCTTTGATGGATCGACATGTATTCCCTTCTCATTAACCACATGTCCTAAGAATTGAACTTCTCGAATCCAGAATTCACACTTGGAAAACTTAGCATACAGCAGCTCCTTTTTAAGTAATTCCAGGATTAAACGTAGATGTTCCTCATGTTCCTCCTTGTTCTTGGAATAAATGAGAATGTCGTTGATGAAAACGTTGACAAATTGATCAAGGTATGGCTTACACACACGGTTGATGAGGTCCATCAATACCCAAGGGGCGTTGGTTAATCCGAAAGGCATGACCATAAATTCATAGTGGCCGTACCTTGTCCTGAAAGCAGACTTAGAGATATCTTCATCTCGGACTCTCAATTGATGATAACCGGACCTAAGATCTATCTTGGAATAGAAACTTGATCCTTGGAGTTGATCAAAGAGATCATCTATACGAGGCAGAGGATAACGGTTCTTGATCGTCACTTTATTCAATTCATGGTAGTCGATACACATACGGAAAGTCCCGTCCTTCTTCTTGACAAACAGAACTGGAGCTCCCCATGGCGATGAGCTAGGTCGGATGAAACCTTTATCCAACAATTCTTGTAACTGAGTGGAAAACTCTTGTAATTCACTAGGTGCTAATCTGTAAGGTGCCCGAGCAATCGGCGCCGCTCCGGGTGCTAGATCAATTTGGAATTCAACTTGACAGTGTGGTGGCAGACCAGGCAAATCTATAGGAAACACTTCCAGAAAATCACGAACGATGGGAATATCATCAATTTTCTTCTCTTTTAATGGTTGCTCAGCAACGAGTGCCAGAATAGCAGTATGACCTTTACGCAGGCACTTCTGCGCTTTCATGAATGATATGATGCCCATGACTGCACCAACCTTTTCGCCCTGAACAGAAAGGGTTTCTCCACTCGGGAGGGGAATGCGAACAATTTTCTCATGACAGATGATTTCAGCTTGGTTTTTAGATAACCAATCCATGCCGACAATTACATCAAAACTACCAAGTGTGACCGGCATAAGGTCGATATCAAGTATATGGCTAGCTAGTTCAAGCTTACATCCCTTAAGAATGTGAGTTGCTTCAATTATTTGGCCATTAGCTATCTCTATTATATACTTAGCTTCTAACAGAGTTGGAGTTCCTTTTATCATATCACTAAGTTTCTTGGATATAAAACTCCTATCAGCACCAGTGTCAAAAAGGACAGAAGCAAAGTAATTATTTAAGAGAAACTTACCGGTGACCACATTATGATCATAACAAGCTTCTTCATACCCTAGCACGAAGGCTCGTCCCTTCGCACCATTCCCTCCATTATTTCCGTTGTTGCCACCATTGTTGTTATGATTATTGTTGTTGACGTTGTTGCCCTGATTATTGCCGTTGCCGTTACCACTACTATTTCCATTTCTATTCCCATTTCCATTCCCATTTCCACCCCTCTTTGAATGTGGACAATCCCTCTGCATATGTCCCTCCTTACCGCACTGAAAACATTCTGTTGTAAATCCTTGCGGTCGAAATGGTTGTTTATTCGGAAGTGCAACCCTACAGTCTTTCGCAGCGTAGCCCATCTTACCACATCGCTGGCAACGTTGTCGGTCACAAGTTCCAATGTGGTGATTGCCACATTTTTTGCACTTGGGATGTCTCCCAGCATATTCCCCTTGACTCGGACCTGAAGAGGTCGTTTGATTAAAGTTCTTAGCAGGCTCAAACTTTCGCTGCTGCTGGGGTTGATTGAACTGGGGTCCTTTGGAGTTAGAGTGAGTATTGGCTTGGTGATCAAACTTGCACTTATGATTGTCGGTGGATTTAGAGACCGAACCCCTCGGGAGTAGAGTCCCTTGAGTCACCGCCTGATCGGTTAATTTGTGAGCTAGTCTGATCGTCTGCTGGATGGTAATAGGGTTGGATGAAGTAACCATACTCTGAATGTGAGGAACTAAGCCTCCAATGTACAGTTCTATCCTCTTGTAATCCGGAGTCACCATATGTGGGCACATGGTAGCAAGCTCATGGGAGCGAGTGGTATACAACTCAATTTCAGAACCCTCCATTTTCAGGTTCCAGAACTCTCCTTCCAACTTCTGATTCTCATCCCGAGGATAGTACTCATCCTTCATCATCCTCTTAAACTTTTCCCACGGAAGTCCATTTGCCATGGCCAGACCCAACATCTGGACCTAAGCGTTCCACCACGTGAGAGTCGGGCCTTCCAAAGTTCCAGCGGCGAACTTGATCTGATTGGCCACTGCGCAGTTGCACATGACAATCACCGATTCTACTTTTTTGAACCACTGGAGTAGTCTGATAGCTCCTTCAGCTCCACTAATGGTGTGGGGCTTACAGTCCATAAAAATGTTTTGAATGTGCATGCTGGCTGTTGATTCTGTTGACCTGGATTTAGAAGCATAATACAGGATCGGGTTATAAAGCTTGGGAAAGGCGCTTTGAGAGATGAATTGACTTCACCAGTCAAATAGTTATAGCATTTACCTACAGCGTTCTGTGCTGCTAGAGCCTCAGCCACACTATCGTTGATTAGTGCCGCCAGCTCTGCTGTTGTCATGTTGATGGTACCTCATCCACCAGCACTACCTCCACGTCATTTTCCCGACATGATTCTTCACATTCACAAATACAAAACAATGAGAAATATATCTCATATTAAACATTATTTATGTACATGTAAAGAAGTACAACATCTAACATTTTGAAAATTAAATAATTGTAAAGCTACAAAATAAATAACTCAAAACATTAACTTCTCATGTTTTTATTGAATGTGAACAACCTTACCCATCTAGGTTTGAAAAGAGACATAACATAAACGAAACATGAATGAAAAAGAAAGATAGAATAGAAGGATCATCAAGCATCCTCGTCATCGGAAGAAACGTATGATTGTGCGTCGTCGATCTCCACCAGTTCCTCCTCGGGTGGCTCCTCCTCCAAGGGCTCATCCTCGAAGGGCTCCACCTCGAAAGGCTCCTCTTCGTCATCCGAAAGTGGAATGTTTTCTGGAAATAGGGCTGCTTGTAGTTGAGCTTCTAAGTGGGTCACTCTCTCTTGAAGTCTTTCAGCAGCATGGTCTGCTACTTGAAGTTGGGCTTCCAGATGAGTCACTCTCTCCAGAATCCCTCCTACATCATGGTCCGAGGTGTCCACCCTCGTCTACAAATGTGTAACCCGATCCACCAAAAGGTTATGGACCTGATCCGTTGCTGCTAGCTCAGCAGTCAAAAGCTCAATTCCTACCTTGTTTTCTTCCACTTGCGGCTCTCGCTCTAGAATGCCCGGTATCTCATCAGTGGACTCCTTCATCTCCTTTAACTCCTTAGTTATGATGTATACAAAAGCTGCAAAAGCTTGCTCCATGGTGCATGGCAAGCTTGGCAAAGTAGAGGATGAGGAAGTTGAACAAAAGTACGACGATGGAACATTTCCCATATTGATCCACCTTTGGATCATCTTCGGATATGAACTCCAATTAAGTGTTGTGTTCCTTGATTCACCTTGTTCTACCGAGTTGTTACTAGAACTAGTCCGGCACCTTTTGTGCTCCGGGGATGATAAGGTAGATGCCTTAGGTGATGGTGGTGGGGTTGACGACATGATCCTGTAACGTAATACATAAGTACCCAAAATCTAAATGTCTATGACATGTAACTAATGTGTGAGGTTATAGTCTAGTATGCAATCCTAGTTCTCTTTAACCAATGGCTCTTATACCAATCTGTCACACCCCCAATTTCAACTAACGGAGTTTTACCGTTTGGGAAGTGACAAACCAGGATCTCAGTCATTAGTTACATTGAACGACTCTACATGGGACTTAAATGAAAATATCATAAAATTCAGAGTTTAATGCGGAAGCGTAAAGAAAAGTAAATGCGCAAACCACACGCGCCCAAAAAGTCCAAAAGTCCAAACCAAACATAATTCAAATTAGTCCAAACAATTTAATAAAACAACAATCAATAGAAGAATCCCATGCATGTCCTAATGTGCACCTGTGCCTTATCTTAGCAACCTGAGAAAACATGTAAGAAAAGATGTCAACACAAAGTTGGTGAGTTCATAGGTTTCAGTATATAAATAAACGTTTACCAGATTTATTGTACAATCAACATATATATCAACAGGTAGCTAACCCATGTTCATGTTTCCTATTACGCTCACAACTGTAAACTGACTGTTTGTATTGCCTCCCACCAGGTCTATCAACCATGGTGCACGTTTAGGTCAATATTGCACCCGTTCGATATCCAATCGAGTTAGCGCGACTAACGCGGGTGATGTTTATCAAACACAGTAGTACTACCCAACATACCTCGCTATTCTCATATTTAAACGGTTAGATGTGAGGACTTTCATGATAGAGTTTACGCATAGTCATAACAAGTGATATAATATGAAGTACAAAAATTAAAAAGAGTTTGCCTCATGTTTTCTCCCCTAGTTTAAAACAGTAAAAGGGGACGTGAAAACTCACCTGGATTAAGTAGTGGATTAGATCACACAAGAGATATGTTGGAACCACGAGTTTAAGTCTCAGACGACTTACGTATGCCTTAAAATTATAAACACATAAATTAGGGACAAGTTGGGATTTGTGACGACCACGCGAAAGTTAGAACATCTTAACGCTTTCTAAGGATTTAAGAGTAGACGAACGTGTCTACGGAATTATATAAATTTCTTAATATATGTAGGTCCCTCGGGTGTGGCGGATCCTCACATGCAAGTGGGTCTACTAGTCGGACCAGGTGCGGAATACCCGTGACTAGGTGGAGAGTCTTACGAAACAAAGTAAACCGATAAGATAATCACTTTAAATTTTCGTCTATTATAAACACTTGAAGGTTACAGAGAGAACTACTGAGATTACAAGTTCTGCGTATTTGCTACTGCGACTGAGTCTATGATTGCGTACTTATCTATTGTCAACCATTCCTATTTATACACGACCTGATGCATGCGCACTTAGCAAGTGCGCAGGGCAATTTGCTCATGCGTACTTAGCAAGTATGCATAGGTATTCTTACGTACTTGCTAAGTGCGCAGGAACTATCTCCTGCGCACATACAAGTGCGCAAAACACTTAGAGAAATATGCAACAGCCAATATGCAAAAGTGAATACAACTCGATAACTAATACATACAGACACTTACAAACAAAGATAAATACACACATGAAAGTACAAAACTAAGACTCTATCTATCCAGAGTGTTTGTCAGAGGAAAGTGCTTCAACAATATAATCATTAAGGGAAAAGCGTTACGTGTCGCACGTTAATAACGAATAATAAATAAATAAACAAAATAAATAAATACATTCGTAAGTTAAAGTCGTTTATAAAAGTTAGGAAAATAATATAATTTAATATATTATTTTTAGGTTCGTGGTACTATCTAAATAATCATTTGTGTGGAAAAATAATAAATATATTATTTTTAATCGATATAATAAACGTGAGTAAATAATATAAAAAATTATATTATGTATAATTTTTTAATAGTTTCATAAAGTTGATAAACATGGCAAAAATAATATAAAAATATATATTATTTTTAGTTGAGATCGTGAGGTTGAAAATAATATGAATATATTATTTTATTCGAAGTCCCAGTTTGAAAACAATAAAGATATATTATTTTATAAGTGGAAATAACAATAAAAATGGGTTATGATTTGAAAACCGAGCCTACGGGTCGCTTCCCGGTCTAAAACACTTTAATATAATAATATAATATTATAGGGGTGGGTTTTATAATTAAATAATGCTTTAAAAATAAATAAAAACCAAAACAGGGGAGGAGACTCGAACCCGGGTCTCCTCCCTGTTTGTACAAGTGTTTAACCTGTCCGCCCGCTAGGGTCATTGCAACATGATCCGGATTGAAATGGTTTTAACATACGACCCAAGTGTTCATCCCTCCCCATTTGTATGTGCGATCGAATCCCATCCCAAACTCACAATTTCGATTACGATTTCAACCAGAAGTATATGGGTTCTGTTAATCGGATTCTTGCGAGTCTGTGGGTGTAAGTAATTGTAAAAACATCAAGTTTAATATCATTTAATTGTAGTTTCAAGAACCGAAAACCCTAAATATGAACAAAAGATTAATTTGATAAAATCTGATGTTAAAAGGCGTTGGAATCATAGGGTTTTTAATAAGAATGAAATTGCAAATCTAACCATACCATTTGATTGTATTGAGATCAAGTTTAGACCCGTATTCGATTAAACCGTAAATTGGGATGAACCCTAGAATCAGATCACGTTTAATTCGATAAAGAAAGATTGGATTAGCATAGGGATTTTGATCAGTGACAGGTTACGAAGCTAACCATACACCTTAATTGGAATTAAAGTGAGTCTAAGATCAAAAACCCCAATTTAGTTTATGAACGAACCCTAGATACGGGATCAAGATCAACTCGATGTTAAAATGTTAAATTGATAGAGGGCTTTCACTCTATAGATGGTTACCAGTCTACAGGTGTGAGTTATTTGAATTAAGAACGTGTTTAGATTAGGGTTCTATTAAATCAGTTAAACATGAACCCTATAATTTGGATTTGGTCGAATTGAGTGTTATAAGCCCCAATTAGCATAGGGCTTACGATCTATAGGTAAAAAAGAAGCTATATGTGGGTTTAGTTACCAGATTAGGTGACGGATTGATGGTGCTCGAGTACTTGCAGGTCCGGCTGTGAAGAACTTGATCTCCGGCGGTCTCTGTTGCTTGTCCGATGGAATTAGTGCATGCAATTGCTTCAGTGTAGTTCGAATGAAGTGTGCAGGTATCTAATTCATGAATTGGTATGCGGATTAGTATGAATTCGATGACATATGTTCATGAAGTCGACGCTTACGGTATAATTGATCATTATTGAGTTTAATTCGACGTGATAATGGTGTTTTAAACTGTAATAACGACCGTTAATGGCTTTAAAGTTAGAATCGTTTAGAATTTCGAACGAGAATCGATCGTGAGGCATGAATTTGGATTGATTTCGACCGGTTTGACTTTCTCAAGTCAAACAGAAATCAAAGTTGAGTTAATTGCAGTTTTAGTCCCTAACGTTTCTGAATTTGATTAACAAGGTTGTGATTTGGTTGGTTTGACTAATAAAAGTCAACTGGAGTTCAACACAGTGGCTTAGGAATATAACACAACTAGTCCTTGGAGTTTAAGTTTGGATTGTTGACAGAATTAGTCGCTTGAGTTATAGATCCTCACATGCAAGTGGGTCTAATAGTCGGACCGGGTGCGGAATACCCGTGACTAGGTGGAGAGTCTTACGAAACAAAGTAAACCGACAAGATAATCACTTTAAATTTTCTTCTATTATAAACACTTGAAGGTTACAGAGAGAAGTACTGAGATTACAAGTTCTGCGTATTTGCTACTGCGACTGAGTCTATGATTGCGTACTTATCTACTGTCAACCATTCCTATTTATACACGACCTGATGCATGCGCACTTAGCAAGTGCGCAGGGGAATTTGCTCATGCGTACTTAGCAAGTACGAATAGGTATTCTTACGTACTTGCTAAGTACGCAGGAACTATCTCCTGCGCACATACAAGTGCGCAAAACACTTAGAGAAATCTGTAACAGTCAATATGTAAAGGTAAATACAACTCGATAACTAATACATACAGACACTTACAGACAAAGACAAATACATACATGAAAGTACAAAACTAAGACTCTATCTATCCAGAGTGTTTGTCACAGGAAAGTGCTTCAACAAACTCCCCCTTGACAACAGCTCTGGATCTTGTTCGATCTTTAGTCTTTAGTCTTTGGTCTTCAGTCTTCACAGCTATGCATCTTTAGCTTCCATCTTCTTCTTATAGTCAAGGCAGAACTTGATCACCTTGTCATATTTAGAAGCAAGGAATTTCATCCATTCGTCCGTATACATGCAATACCTGTCTGCTAGTGCCTCCATATCTTTCACAGAGAAGTTAATGAAGCAGACTTCATCAAAAACTCTAATTAGTTCCCTCGGCACTAAGCATCCACTTTCTGACCTCACCTTTCCAATCACCACAGCCTCGCCCGTCTTTAGATCTACGTACCAGTACCACATGTCACCGAGGATATCCTGAGATAACTTGCTCAGGGGAATCTTGGTTTCACATAGCACTGGCTTGTATACCAATTTCTTTAAGAATTTCTTAGTCACTGGATGTCTTGCTGTCTTATCATTGACTCTATTGGGCACTTGAGGCTTGAACATATCAAACTACCCAGATCTTGCTTCCCGCTGTAGAACCACCCACAAACTCATTGCCATTGCATGATTAGAATGACCAGCAGCTCTCGGTTTGCTAGGTTCACAAGGTCGTATTTGGGTAAGGAGTTGAACGCTTCACTGGTTGGGTTCTAGTATTGAACCCCCCTAGATCTTTTGATTGCGAACAACTGCTTATCCTCCTCGAACCTTACAGCCAAGATCATCCCTTATGCCCCTTGTTTGTCTATGAAAGGCGTCTTTTGCCAAACAGGAGCTGGACCCTTAGATGAAGTAGAAGGCATATCTTTTTCTTTTGGTGCCTCCGGATCCACATGTGTAGGGTTAACTGGGGAGGCTTCAGTCGAGGCTTCCACATTACTAGCATGCTCGACTGAACCTGTGTCGAGCTGAGCTTCGAAGGATGGAAATTCAAAGATCTCTCCATCTTCTAACTCGTACTCTCCTTCCCCATCACCCTTGGGAACTTCTATCACTACATCCTCATCATCTTCATCCCAATCATCACCAGAGTCGATCTCTCCTTCTTCTAGGTTAAAGAGAGCATCGATCTGTGCTTCCTTGGAATAGTCAGGCTCTAAGTATAAGATCTCATCATCAGATTGATCCTTAAGTACATCAGCCGCTGACTTTCCTTTGTCACCACCACCAGAGGTATCACCACCCTCTTGATGAGTAGACTCCCCCTGAGCCATTGGAATAGCAGAGATGGGCACAATTGCTAAATCTTGGTGCTCACCTCCACTAGGACCGGCTTCGAGATCCTTGTCTTTGTCGTCATCCTTAGTCAAGTCAACAGGATGATAAGCCTCATCACCAGTAGTTTTCTCCTTCTCTTTCTCCTTCTCCTTATGTTTCTCCCCCTGAGCATCAAGCTTCTTGGTCAGATCCGCAATTAGTTTGACCATCAGCTCATGCTCTTTCTGTTGAGTATCAAACCTCAGCTCTAGAAATGACATGTGACCCAGAATCATTTCATTTGTCCTGATTAGAAGCTCGTTCTGGGCCATGACGTTCTTCAGTCTCTCGTCAGTCCCCGTTCTCTAGCTTCTTACAATCCTAACTTCATCCACCAACGAATTAATCTGTGCTTGTTAAGTGTCAGATTCCTCCTTTGACTTCCGAATAGTTTCCAATAATCCAGCAACTTGGGTTTCGAGAACATCTATCCTTGCATCATTAGGATCCGGTGTTTGGATGATGACGCTTCGACATTGTGAATTGGGAAGGAGAAGATGGTGTCGAAGTCAAACCCTTGAGTAAACTCCCCATATTTGAAGGGTTGACTTAAACGATCAATGGTGGTTGTTGGGATTGTGGATGTGATGACGGTTGTAGGTGTTATGGAAGGGGTGATGGTGACTGACTGCGTGAGAATTGGAGTAGTCACCGCCACCTGGGCAGATGTGATAGGGAGGGTCACTATCACAGGAACCTCCTCTGTGATTGAAGTGACTGCCACATTAGGTTGTACCTGTGGCCTCCTCCATCTTCGGTATAATTGCTGTGAAGGTGGGGTAGAGGCTGAATCAGGACTAGCAGCTGAAACTTGTACTTGCTGCTGGGTACTGACCTCTACCACACTGGGGATAGCAAGCTGTTGCCTATCTCCCTTGGTCTTGTGAATGCTTTCACGTCGTTGTCTTTGTATAGCAGCGTCAGAGTCAGAATCTGGCTCATATTCGCTGCTTGAAGCTTGTCGCTTTCTCTTTGAGGACGACACAGGTAGGGTTACCTTTGTTGTTCTCCTTGGGTGTGCCTGAGATGGTGCATCATCGGAATCAGAAGAATCAGACTCAGTCTCTTCCGAGTCGGATCCCTCAGCACCATCATGTCCTCCTTCTTTTTCTCCATTATCAGACGATCCATCTTCACTTTCATCTTCCTCTTCTTGTTGTTGTTGTTCCCCTGAATGTTCACTCAACTCTGGCTCCGAATCGTGACTATACCATCTCCAGTCACCTGGTACAACGTATGCTTCATTGATTAGGTGGCCAAAGAGTCCTGTATGCTCAGGGGTAGGTTCTACACTGCCTGGCTTAAGGAATTGTGCGAACACCCTCTTGTCCACCCTTTTCACTTGCAATCTCTCCCCTGTAGCAGGAAGGTTTGGCAACGCATCGTTTATCATAAGTTGCACAAACCTAGGGTATAATAAGAACCTGAACCTCTTAGCCGTGTTAATCTGATCATTGATGGCTTTGAATATGTAGCGTGAGAAGTTGTAGCCCTTATTGAGAGATAAGCCAACCATGGCTGCAGCAAGGTCATGACCCATTGCATCCTTTCCAGCTTTTCTTGAGGAGATGCACATGATCATGACGTGGGCAAAATATCTCCATTGGTCAAGCACCCACATTTTCTTATATGAAGCATAGTCTGTCGCACCAAAATATCCCATTCGTCGCCTCCAACAGCCATCCACAAAGTAGTCTGGATAGGCTGTCGGGTCGGTCGAGAGATCTCGGAATTACAGGACCCTTCTAATTGTATCTTCAGAGAAGGAGATGTCATGACCAGCCACGGTAGCCCTTATAACATTGGGGGTTACTGTGCAATCATGCTCCGCAATCTCCTAAAATTGCTCCAGATAAGGTCTTGAAATGATCGGGTCAGCTGAAATAGCGTAACTGATTCTTGAACGGTTCAAGAAATCAACTATCTCTCGATACTGAAGTGCTGCACCATTCCATTCCAGTTGAGTACTAGCTAACAGATTGAATTCGTTCGTAAACGCCCGAGCCATAATCTGCAAAAACACACAGAAAACATAATCAGAACAACAAGTTTCATTGGAAATGAATAACACATGACGCAGTATAGCAGTTACTCTTTGAACTGAAATTTCAGACTTAGAAATTTTTCCCAAGTGTTGGTCCTGCGTACTTAGCAAGTATGCAGGAATTTCATCTTGCGTACTTAACAAGTACGCATGAGTTGCTTCTTGCGTACTTGTTAAGTGCGCACGAAACACACTTGTTCAAATTTTTTTCAGAAATCAAAAATTCAACAGATGTTCAAACATTGGGTAGATTAGGTCACCACAAGGTCGGAATCAGTGATTACGACCCATGGAACCAACATCAACACCAAATCACTGCTACATTCGTCCAATTTTGACCTATAAAACGACCAGTCGTACCGACGGTCAAATCCAAGCCCAATGGTCAAAATCAAAGATTAGACGAACGATTAAGGGTCGATTACTGGTTTTAATTAAGTTTTAATTATCAGTTTTTACCCAGACAACCAAACTTATGACTAAAAACTCGAATAAAAAACCCTAAGTTTTAAGTCTCTGAATCGGTCCAAAATCACGAATTTTGTGGATGGATTGGCTCAAGATTCTCACCGATTGATTGTTACACGATGATGATACTAGAGATGGGACAAGTAATCGGTTAGGAACACTCGGAGTTTTGAGGAAAATTGTCAGAGGGAATTGAACAGGCTTAGAAAATTTAAAGTGATAAGAACTCTGAAAATTTTCTAAGTCCAGTATTTATACCCAACAAAAAACGGTCGTGCGTACTTGCTAAGTGCGCAAGCTTTAACTCCTGCGTACTTACAAGTGCGCAAGACTTAACTCTTGCGTACTTGTTAAGTACGCAGGGTTTACTTCATGCGCACTTGACAAGTACGCAGAAACCCTTAAGTGCGCAAACTTTCAACTCAAATTATGAAGATTTTTCAAGTCAAATAACGAACAAGATAAACAACATTCAATCAAGAGGATTCACAATCAATTCAGGAAGGTTAAACACAAATATTTTTTTTTGGTTTTTTTGATTAAGATTGAACTGTTCATAAACTTAAAATCTTTTTGATCGTTTCTAGATAGAAATATACAAGTATTTACACAAACTATTTTTGATCAAAGACACGAGCAGAGGATCATATCAGACTAACTTATAGCAAAAACGATACAATATAATATAAACATCAAAGAATATGGGATCATGTCATGGATTACTATTTATTCATACATAATAAGCACATAAACAAGTAATTCAAGTTGACAATATTATAAGATTTGAAACTATAAGCATCTTTGTATCACGATCTTGTGTATTAAGGTATTAATTATAAGATATACAACGTGTACCCCACTGATATGATACAATAATGTAAATTACACTATCTCAAGGCATCTAAGATTTTCCCAATGATTTTCTAAATTTTCAGAATGAAGCTACATCAATTAGCACAGGAAAAATCAAGCAGAATCCATAAGGATTATGAGGAATCATAAGATTCAGAATTGAGTGATTCATATGTCTTGGTTTCATTTGATTTCTTCATTGAAAATCGGTATGATGATCGGGATAATGAATATGGTGTTTGAATAAAGTAAGGGAATCCAACGTTTATCTGGATTTGATTTCAATGAATCAGGAGTGATTCAAGGGTGAATACATGCTCAACTGTTGACGTAGAGACATGTCTTGATTCAAACTCTCCTTGCATACTTGTGAGTATGGGCAGTGAGATGAACCACATTAATTGTGCTAACGACATAACCCGAAACTGACCTCAAAAGAAAATTATTGCCAAAATCTAACATCTTTTATCTGATAATGATCTTGTCTATTCTTTTACGCACACACACTAGCAAACACGGGTTCAAATCACAGTTGTAATTTTAGATTAAATTTCCACACTACTAGTGATTCAAAGACGCATACAGCCTACTGACAATTTAAGTTACTTGTAAATAAGCAGATCAAAACGATAATAATTTATACAATTAAGTAAGCATGACGCAATCATTTCCCATATGAGCAGTCTGTGACGTTTAGATCATTTCTGATGTACTATCATTTCCTCTTTTATCAAGTTAACTTTGAAATTTTCTCCATTTTCTATTTTGTTTTTGATTTTGTAAAATGTTTTTGAAAGTTAAAAGAACTATACAGAAAACTTAAAAGAAAATAAAATTTAACTTTCATGAACTAAATTGATTTACGAAAAACAAGTTTTCACTCAGGATTGAACATTCCTATCAAGTTGACAAGATGCTCAAAACGGGATCGATCAAAAGCCTTTGTGAAAAGGTCAACATGATTGTCATCCGTGTGAACCTTTACAAGTTCAATTAAATGCTTTTCAGCACAATCACGGATGAAATGACGGCGAATTTGTATATGTTTAGTTTTGGAATGTTTCACCGGGTTATTTGTGATGGACATTGTGGCATTGTTGTCAATGAACAAAGTAGTTCCAGTGAAGTTCAAGCCGTAGTCTCTCAATTGCTGCTGAATCCACAATATCTGAGAGCAACCGCTTGCCGCAGCAATGTATTCTGCTTCACAAGTTGAGACAGAAACAGTTGACTGCTTCTTACACTGCCAGGAAACCAGTCTGTCTCCTAAGAATTGACATCCACCGGAAGTTGACTTTCTGTCAAGGTTACAACCGCCATAGTCTGAATCAGTGTAGGTTTTGAAGTCGAATGACTACTTCTTAGAGTACCAAATACCCAATCGAGGTTTCCCTTTCAAGTATCTGAAAATTCTCTTCACGGCTATCATATGTGACTCCTTCGGTGGAGACTGAAACCTTGAGCACAAACACACAACAAACATTATATCGGGTCTTGAAGCTGTGAGATACATAAGTGATCCGATCATCCCACGGTACAATCTGCAATCCACATCCTTTCCATCTTTATCAGGATGCATACCATGATTGACTGGGATAGGTGTGCCATAAGTACTGCTATCATTCATCTTGTATTTCGACAAGATGTCCTGCACATACTTTGTTTGATGTAGATAAATGCCATCCTCTCTTTGACTGACTTGCAGACCCAGGAAGAACGACAATTCACCCATGTTACTCATTTCAAACTTGGACATCATCACCTGTTCGAATTCCCTACACATCCCTTAATTGGTAGATCCAAAAATGATGTCGTCGACGTAGACTTGTACAAGAAGAATGTCACCTCCTACTTTCCTAATGAAGAGGGTTGAATCAATCTGTCCACGGTCGAAACCATTAGACAATAGATGCTTAGATAATGTCTCATACCATGCCCGCGGTGCTTGATGAAGACCATAAAGTGCTTTGTCGAGCTTATACACTTTATTGATATTATGCAGATCTTCAAAGCCAGGAGGTTGAGTGACATAGACCTCTTCATGAACTTTTCCATATAGGAAAGTACTCTTCACATCAAGTTGATAGACCTTGAAGCCGACATATGTGGCATAAGCCAAGAACAGTCGAATGGCCTCAATTCTAGCAACTGGGGCATATACTTCCATGTAATCCAAGCCCTCTTGTTGATAAAAACCCTGAACAACCAATCTTGCTTTGTTCTTCACAACCACATGACGATCATCCGTCTTGCATTTGAACACCCATCTGGTTCCAATTGGCTGAAAGCCTTTTAGCAAGTCAACCAAATCCCACACGTGCAACTTTTGGAATTGAGACAATTTATCTTGCATCGCCTTAATCCAGCAGTTGTCCGCGAGAGCCTCCTTCACATTCTTCGGCTCTAACTAGGACACGAATGCAGCATGCAGACATGTTTCCATGACACAAGTGTCAAGTATCTCCGAGTAAAGACTAGTGTTCTCTGCAATGGTTCGATGACGAGTTTGAACACCGGCATGAGGATCACCAATAATGTTGTCGATTGGATGATTCTTATGCACTCTCATCTCTGGTACATTCGGTTCCTGAATTTCTGAATCGAGATTCGTGCTTAACTCCCCCATTTCCTGTGTTCTAGAAGAAGAAGATTTAATGTTAATTGGATCGCTGGAGCTTCATTTCCTACAGTTGTGTTTGGATTAGCTTGAGCGTCATCTCCATCAACATGAACATCTTCACTGTTATCACTGTCATGAGTTCCAGATGCAGATGCAGCATTGGAATCAGGAGTTACAATCGGTACAGTAGCACGAGTAGAGAAACTGGAGTCATCGCCGCCACCCAATAATTCATAAACATTTGCGGCGTCAACTGCAGATAGATCAGGAAGATTGAATGACTTGAATAGAAAATCATAATCAAAACCCCAAGCTGGACCTGTTGGTTCTGGTGGAATGCTGTGTTTACTGCTATCCACTTCAAACCATTCCTCGACAGTACGAGTTCCTATATTGTACACTCTATTGCAAGGCGAGTTGGCAACGTATCCTAAGAAGATGCCTTCCACCACTTTTGCATGAAATTTAGACCGGCGGTCTTTGTACTATAGCAACAAGGAACAGGGGCTACCAAAAGGAAGTAGGTAATCAAGATTGGGAAGTCGATTGTTGATCAACTCGTAACAAGTCTTGTTGTGCCTCTTCACAACCAAAACTCTGTTCAAGACGTGACAAGCTGTATTAACTGCTTCTGCCCAGAACGTGATAGGAAGCTTTGCATCCGACAGCATAGTCCTTGCAGTCTCAATCAATGTTCTATTCTTCCGTTCTGCAACTCCATTCTGCTGAGGTGTGTACGGGGCGCTGAATTCGTGACGGATCCCCTTCTTGAGACAGAAAAGTTCCATCAAATTATTCTTGAACTCAGTTCCGTTTTCATTCCTTATTCTTCTAACCTTCAGCTTGTAAAGAGATTCCAAGCTCAGGATCAGGTATTGAAGAATATCAGCAGTCTCGTCCTTTGTACCTAAAAAATGCACCCAAGAAAAACGTGAGAAATCATCAGTTACAACCAGGCAGAACGACTTACCTCCAATACTCCTGATACTTATGGGGCCAAACAGATCCATGTGTAATAGATCCAAAGGGGTATCAATGGAGTTTTGAAGCTTGGGCTTGTGAGACTTCCGCTGCTGTTTGCCCTTTTTACAAGGTATACAGTCATCTGCAACGGTAAATCTCAGCTTAGGAACCCCGGTTACCAAACCGTTTCGGACAAGATGGTTCATTTTACGATACGAAATATGTCCGAGTTTCCTATGCCACAAGATAGAGTCAAGCTCTGTCGCTTTGGTAAGCAAACAAGTAGCAACTGATGAGGTGGTTGTTGCCACGCTCATATCAATCTGATAGGTGTCGTTTGTCCTTGGCGCTCTCATCAGGATCCAATCGTCAGGAACTTCAAAACCAGGCTTGAGAATCAAGCATTCATTCTTATCGAACATCATCGAGTACTCCTTGTCGCACATTTGGGAGACACTCAGCAGGTTATGCTTCAGCTGCTCGCAAAAGTTGACATTGTCAAAACTGACACAACCATTTGATACCACGCCTTGACACGTGATACTACCGCCTTTCTCTCCAGCAAAGGCCACATAGCCGCCTCTGAATGGTTTCACATCTTGAAGAAAGGCCATGTTTCCTGTCATGTGCCGGGAGCATCCACTATCAACATACCAGCGGTTAGAGATAGTACCCTTCGGACGTCCCTGTACGAGTCACAAAAAGAATTAGTTAGATTTGGATACCCAAGCCATAGTGGTCTTGGGTCGTCCATCCTTTTCAAAATAAACTACCTCTTTTAACTCACAGTCGTGATGACTGTTCGAAATGGATGAATCTTTAAAAGAATTAGGACTAGGAGATTGAGAATTTTTGAATTTGTTAGTCCATGACCTCTTCTGTTTCTTAACTGGAACAGTAGACTTATGTTCAACAATAGCATGTGAACTAGTGGAAGCTTCACCTGATTGAACTCCAGTCAGCTGTTCAAGCTTTCTCAACCTCTTATTCCTTCTCCTCCTCTATGGCTTAGAGAGTTTCACCACAGATTTCTCACCAGTACGTGTACTACCAGAGGTAGATACAAAAAGTACAGCAGGTTGCTTAACCTTTCTTGAAACAGATGGTTTGGTCTCAGATTTGATCTTTGGCTTTGCCATCGGTTTAACTGGTGGTTTCACCACATTTTGTTTTGGACATTTGGGAGGTTTCACTGATGGCGACTTAGGGATGACAACCGGCTGTGAAACAATAGTCCGTTTCCCTTGGTTCTTTGAAGGACAGTTCACAAAAATGTGACCAACCAAGCCACAGTGAAAGCAATTCCTCTTGTCTGTGTAAGTTCTCCTATAAGGCTCATTAGATCTGGCATTAGATGACTCAGCGTGATGAGTAGGAGGAGTTGGTTTGTGAACATGAGTTTGACCCAATACAGATTGGTTCTTGAGAGTATAGTATTTTTGCAAATTTTCTTTGTAACCAAGCCCATAGTGAGCTGAAAAAGCCTTTTTCTTTACTTGATTAAGATTTTTATACCCCCCATAAAGCATTACCTTTAATTTATCATTAGATTCAATGATATCGGGTTCAGTTAAAATACAGTTATCACTATTAGTGATAATGTTTTTCTTAACCTTTTGTTCACATAACAACTCCTCAGATACTACTCCTTCGGAAAAAGTGTTAACCGACCCATCATCAGAAGCAGTAAAGAACTCCTCATTAGATGTGGAGTTAGCCTTACTTGAGGAATCATCCTTTTTTAGAGGAGTCATCCTTTCCTGAGGACTCATCAACATAAGTTAGATCAATGTCTACTAAGCTGTTAACAAACTTCCCGCTAACTGGTGGAGGAATGGCATTAGTACCCAGCCCTAAGCCATTCATTTGCCTCACTACAGATTCATAGTGTTCCACCACAAAACGAGAGTTTTTCAACTTCTCATTAGAACATTTCAACTGCAAGATTTCATTTTGCAGCTTGTTAATTTCATTGTTCCTTTTCTCCAACCCCTTATATGCAATATCCAAGTGAAGCTGTTGATCGCTCATTTTTAGTGAATAATCACGTTTTTCCTTTTTCAAGGTTTCAATTGAGTCTTTAAAATGTTTTTCGTTTTCTTTATAACTTAGAGCTGCAATGCGAAGGGGTTCGATCTTGTCTTAAAGCTTAGAATTTTCAAGTTTTAAGCCTAGACATTTAGAACAAGAAATAACAGAAAAAGGATTAGAATCTACCTCAGTCGATGAACTTGTTGCCTCTCCAATAGCCATGAGAGCAACAGCAGTAGTAGATATTCCTCTTGATCAGCTACAAAAGATTCCTTTTCTTCAACTTCCTTCTCCTCAGCTTCCTTTTTCTCAGCTTCCATCAACTCCATGATCTCAGCCATGAGACCAACCTGAGTTTGTGCAATGATGGCATCTTCCAGATGAATACCCCAATCAAAGTTGTCGTCCTGTTGAGCTACCAGTGCATTGGACGTTCCACTTTGGCTTTGATTGTGGTTGTTTAAGTTGTTGTAGCCATGGCTGTTTCCTTGGCTAGGTCTGTTGAAACCCGAAGTCGGTGCTCTATCTTTTTGACATTCACGAGCAAAGTGTCCATAGTTCAGACACTTGTAGCATTTGGCCTTGGATTTGTCAAAACCAACCTTGGCATTAGAGTGCCCGCCAATGAACTTTCTTCCTGTTCTGTTCAGGAAACGCTTGGCTTTCCTCAAGATCATGGCCATATTCCATTGAATATCCATGTCCTCCATGTCATCAGGATCCATTTGATTAAAATCTTCTTCAATTGTCTCGGGATCTGTAAGCTTGCCACCTATGAAGTTCTCGTAGGCCAGCATACAAGATGAAAATAATGCTACATGATCTTCAGCTATTTTGGCTATAGCTGATTGGTTAGCTGAAGTTGTAACGGGAGGATTTCCTGAGGTGCGTTGTTAATGAGATCCACAACCTGATCCAGACGCATAGCATGCATGACCACCACAACCATTTGAGTGGTCTTCTTTAGTAGAGTTTCCAGAGAAAACGGCAATTCCAGAGCCCGAAGATTTGGTTGTAGAAGACGTCCCATGATACATAGAAGGGTCTTGTATCTGAGGTCTTCTTGAGCTCTCCTTCTTTCTAAGGTTCATGTTATAAGCTTGAACCTTTCCAATTGCCTCCTCCACTGTCATTTCATAGAATTTTGGATTCTCTCTCATCAGGGTTGTGTACATTTCAAACCTGGGTGGCGAAGCATCCAGAAACTTTTCCACCAACTCTTCATCAAGATACTTGAGCTCAAAAGCTTTCAATTCTGTCTGCAGATGATAGAATCTAGAGATGAGGTCATCTAAAGACTCATTCTCCAAAAATCTGAAGCATTCATACTGCTTCCTAAGTAGATCCCGTTTACTCTTCTTGATATCACTATTCCCCTTGAATCTTTTCTGTAACGCCTTCCAAAGATCCTTAGAGTTTTCATAACCTCTGAAGCTGTGGAACAACTCCCGAGTTAATGCCATAGTAATTGAACCAAGAGCCTTCTTCTTTCGATCATAAGCTTTCTTTTCTTCTTCATCGAGTTTAGAGATAGGCTTAGGCAGTTCATCATCAAGATAAATGTGTGTGGGATGCTTATATCCTTCTAGAATTGGAATCCATAACGAAGAATCAGTGTAAGAAATGTAATGCTCAAAGCGTGCCTTCCAGTTAGAATAATCATTTACATTTATCAGCTTTGGTGGTTTCTGAGGAGTACCGATCTCATTGTCATAGTTTAAAAGGTTTCCGAGGTTCTGAAGATTCGACATGGTGAGCACTTAGTCAAATTTCAGAAAAATCAGAGACACGTCCGTACTTGATATTGGCCTTGCGCACTTAGAGGAATGGTTTTGCGTATTTAAGATTTGCTCTTGCGTACTTGATAAGTACTCAGGAGTAAATGATAAGTACGCAGGATATAACTTAAGTACGCACAAGATTAGTCTTGTGTATTTAGTTAGTACGCAAGAGATTAGTCTTGCGTATTTACTAAGTACAAAACTGTACTTTTTGCCAGATATGGTAAGTACGCAGAACACCTTTTCACCAACTCTCACCAAACTATTCCGGTCACTAGAAACACACCGTAGATGGCAAAAATCGTACGGATGAACAATCAAAATGAGCCAAAGAGTCAAAAACTTGTTTCTAACCAACCTTTGATGCTCAAAACACTCAAAATACACAACAAAAGTCGGTTTTTGAGTGATTTTTGCTTCTAAGATAGCGCTCAAGAGCTACCCCTATTTTATCACAAAAATCAACAAAAACACCTCATTTTGCTTGTAAAACGCTGTAGAAAAATCTTCAAACTCACTCACAAAACTCGAAATCAAGAGCAATGCTTTGATATCACTTGTAGGTCCCTCGGGTGTGGCGGATCGTCACATGCAAGTGGGTCTACTAGTCGGACCGGGTGCGGAATACCCGTGACTAGGTGGAGAGTCTTACGAAACAAAGTAAACGGACAAGAAAATCACTTTAAACTTTCGTCTATTATAAACACTTGAAGGTTACAGAGAGAAGTACTGAGATTACAAGTTCTGCGTATTTGCTACTGTGACTGAGTCTATGATTGCGTACTTATCTACTGTCAACCATTCCTATTTATACACGACCTGATGCCTGCGCACTTAGCAACTGCGCAGGGCAATTTGCTCATGCGTACTTAGCAAGTACGCATAGGTATTCTTGCGTACTTGCTAAGTACGCATGAACTATCTCCTGCGAACATACAAGTGCGCAAAACACTTAGAGAAATATGCAACAGCCAATATGCAAAAGTGAATACAACTCGATAACTAATACATACAGACACTTACAAACAAAGACAAATACATACATGAAAGTACAAAACTAAGACTCTATCTATCCAGAGTGTTTGTCACAGGAAAGTGCTTCAACAATATAATCATTAAGGGAAAAGCGTTACGTGTCGCACGTTAATAACGAATAATAAATAAATAAACAAAATAAATAAATACATTCTTACGTTAAAGTCGTTTACAAAAGTTAGGAAAATAATATAATTTAATATATTATTTTTAGGTTCGTGGTACTATCTAAATAATCATTTGTGTGGAAAAATAATAAATATATTATTTTTAATCGATATAATAAACGTGAGTAAATAATATAAAAAATTATATTATCTATAATTTTTTAATAGTTTCATAAAGTTGATAAACATGGCAAAAATAATATAAAAATATATATTATTTTTAGTTGAGATCGTGAGGTTGAAAATAATATGAATATATTATTTTATTCGAAAATAAAGATATATTATTTTATAAGTGGAAATAACAATAAAAATGGGTTATAATTTGAAAACCGAGCCTACGGGTCGCTTCCCGGTCTAAAACACTTTAATATAATAATATAATATTATAGGGGTGGGTTTTATAATTAAATA
The DNA here is from genome assembly GCA_023525975.1 of Smallanthus sonchifolius. Classification (NCBI taxonomy): domain Eukaryota; kingdom Viridiplantae; phylum Streptophyta; class Magnoliopsida; order Asterales; family Asteraceae; genus Smallanthus; species Smallanthus sonchifolius. Next base: position 17,957,936 of record CM042020.1, read on the forward strand.
ATGCTTTAAAAATAAATAAAAACCAAAACAGGGGAGGGAGACTCGAACCCGGGTCTCCTCCCTGTTTGTACAAGTGTTTAACCAGTCCGCCCGCTAGGGTCATTGCAACATGATCCGGATTGAAATGGTTTTAACATACGACCCAAGTGTTCATCCCTCCCCATTTGTATGTGCGATCGAATCCCATACCAAACTCACAATTTCGATTACGATTTCAACCAGAAGTATATGGGTTCTGTTAATCGGATGCTTGCGAGTCTGTGGGTGTAAGTAATTGTAAAAACATCAAGTTTAATATCATTTAATTGTAGTTTCAAGAACCGAAAACCCTAAATATGAACAAAAGATTAATTTGATAAAATCTGATGTTAAAAGGCGTTGGAATCATAGGGTTTTTAATAAGAATGAAATTGCAAATCTAACCATACCATTTGATTGTATTGAGATCAAGTTTAGACCCGTATTCGATTAAACCGTAAATTGGGATGAACCCTAGAATCAGATCACGTTTAATTCGATAAAGAAAGATTGGATTAGCATAGGGATTTTGATCAGTGACAGGTTACGAAGCTAACCATACACCTTAATTGGAATTAAAGTGAGTCTAAGATCAAAAACCCCAATTTAGTTTATGAACGAACCCTAGATACGGGATCAAGATCAACACGATGTTAAAATGTTAAATTAATAGAGGGCTTTCACTCTATAGATGGTTACCAGTCTACAGGTGTGAGTTATTTGAATTAAGAACGTGTTTAGATTAGGGTTCTATTAAATCAGTTAAACATGAACCCTATAATTTGGATTTGGTCGAATTGAGTGTTAAAAGCCCCAATTAGCATAGGGCTTACGATCTATAGGTAAAAAAGAAGCTATATGTGGGTTTAGTTACTAGATTAGGTGCCGGATTGATGGTGCTCGAGTACTTGCAGGTCCGGCTATGAAGAACTTGATCTCCGGCGGTCTCTGTTGCTTCTCCGATGGAATTAGTGCATGCAATTGCTTCAGTGGAGTTCGAATGAAGTGTGCAAGTATCTAATTCATGAATTGGTATACGAATTAGTATGAATTCGATGACATATGTTCATGAAGTCGACGGTTACGGTATAATTGATCATTATTGAGTTTAATTCGACGTGATAATGGTGTTTTAAACTGTAATAACGACCGTTATTGGCTTTAATGTGAGAATCGTTTAGAATTTCGAACGAGAATCGTTCGTGAAGCATGAATTTGGATTGATTTCGAACGGTTTGACTTTCTCAAGTCAAACAGAAATCAAAGTTGAGTTAATTGCAGTTTTAGTCCCTAAAGTTTCTGAATTTGATTAACAAGGTTGTGATTTGGTTGGTTTGACTAATAAAAGTCAACTGGAGTTCAAATTTTGACTTTGAAAAGTCAACATAGTGGCTTAGGAATATAACACAACTAGTCCTTGGAGTTTAAGTTTGGATTGTTGACAGAATTAGTCCCTTGAGTTATAGATAGGTCAAATAAGTTAGGATTTAACTGAAATAGTTAACAGAGTTGGACTAAAAAGTCCGGATTGTCACAAAACCAAGTTAGAATTTAACTGGATTTAGCTAACTGAGTTAACTGGAAAAGTCCGGATTGTCACAACATCCCCTAGTTGAAAGAATTTTCGTCCCGAAAATTAAAAAAAAAAAAATTCTAGTTGTCACATCATTCCCTAGTTGAAAGAATTTTCGTCCCGAAAATTAGAATAGTACCTTGAGAGTTTGACGTGGATTGCTTGAACAGATGAGGATACTTGCGAATCATCTGATCCTCGCGCTCCCATGTGAATTCCGGTCCGCGTTTCGAGTTCCAACGAACTCTGACAATAAGGATTTTACTACGTTTGAGCGTTTTGACTTCCCTATCCATGATTTCTACCGGTTCTTCAACGAACCGTAGTTGTTCATCGATGTGTACTTCCTCAAGAGGAACCACGAGTGTCTCATCTGCTAGACATTTCTTCAAGTTTGAGACATGAAAGACATCGTGTACACCACTAAGTCCTTCAGATAGGTCCAGTTGATACGCTACTCGGCCAATTCCCTTCAATATCTTGAATTGTCCAACATAGCGAGGATTCAGTTTGCCTCGCTTCCCGAAGCGAATGACACCTTTCCAAGGTGAGAATTTGAGTAAAACCATGTCGCCTACTTGAAACTCTAACGGTTTACGACGCTTATCTACGTAGCTCTTCTGACGATCACGAGCTGTCGCCATACGGTTTCTGATTTGAACGATCTTCTCAGAGGTTTCAAATACTAGTTCGGGACCTGTAAGTTGGCTATCCCCAACTTCAGCCCAACAGATAGGAGATCGGCATTTACGTCCGTACAATGCCTCGAACGGTGCTGCTTTGATGCTAGTGTGATAACTGTTGTTGTAGGAGAACTCCACTAAAGGTAAGTGAGACTCCCAAGTGTTATCGAAATCGATCACACAAGCTCGTAGCATGTCCTCTAAGGTTTGGATGGTATGTTCCGTTTGACCATCGGTTTGCGGATGATATGACGTACTCATGTCTAGACGTGTACCTAGGGCTTTTTGCAATGATTGCCAAAACCGAGAGGTGAATCGTGCATCTCAATCCGAAATAATTGAAATTGGCACCCGTGCCGAGAGACTACTTCCATCAAGTAAATACGAGTGAGTTTTTCCATCTTGTCGGTTTCTTTGATTGCCAGGAAATGTGCAGATTTTGTCAAGCGATCTATGATTACCCAGATGGTATCGCATCCGCTAGTGATTCTGGGTAGTTTACTTATGAAGTCCATAGAAATTTGCTCCAATTTCCACATTGGGATCTCTCGCTGTTAAAGTAGACCAGAAGGCTTCTGGTATTCCACTTTGACCTTTGAGCATGTTAGGCACCTGCTCACATAGGTGGCAATATTGGCCTTCATATTTGGCCACCAATATAACACCTTAAGGCCGTGGTAAATTTTTTCAGAACCTAGATCAATACAGTATTAGGATTTGTGTGCTTCATCCATGACAAGATCCCTTAAGTTTTCGTACATTGGAATCCCTTAAGTCTAGATTGTCACATCATCCCCTAGTTGAAAGAATTTTCGTCCCGAAAATTAAAAGAAAATATTTTTTTTCTAGTTGTCACATCATCCCCTAGTTGAAAGAATTTTCGTCCCGAAAATTAGAATAGTACCTTAAGAGTTTGACGTGGATTGCTTGAAAAGATGAGGATACTTGCGCATCATCTGATCCTCGCAATCCCACGTGAATTCCGGTCCGCGTTTCGAGTTCCAACGAACTCTGACAATAGGGATTTTACTGCGTTTGAGCGTTTTGACTTCCCTATCCATGATTTCTACCGGTTCTTCAATGAACCGTAGTTGTTCATCGATGTGCAGTTCCTCAAGAGGAACCGCGAGTGTCTCGTCTGCTAGACATTTCTTCAAGTTCGAGACATGAAAGACATCGTGTACACCACTAAGTCCTTCAGGTAGGTCCAGTTGATACGCTACTGGGCCAATTCCATTCACTATCTTGAATGGTCCAACATAACAAGGATTCAGTTTGCCTTGCTTCCCGAAGCAAATGACACCTTTCCAATGTGAGACTTTGAGTAAAACCATGTCGCCTACTTGAAACTCTAACGGTTTACGACGCTTATCTGCATAGCTCTTCTGACGATCACGAGCTGCCTCCATACGGTTTCGGATTTGAACGATCTTCTCAGAGGTTTCGAATACTAGTTCGGGACCTGTAAGTTGGCTATCCTCAACTTCAGCCCAACAGATAGGAGATCAGCATTTACGTTCGTACAATGCCTTGAACGGTGCCGCCTTGATGCTAGTGTGATAACTGTTGTTGTAGAAGAACTCCACTAAAGGTAAGTGAGACTCCCAAGTGTTACCGAAATCAATCACATAAGCTCGTAGCATGTCCTCTAAGGTTTGGATGGTACGTTCCGTTTGACCATCGGTTTGCGGATGATATGTCGTATTCATGTCTAGACGTGTACCTAGGGCTTTTTGCAATGATTGCCAAATCCAAGAGGTGAATCGAGCATCTCGATCCGAAATAATTGAAATTGGCACCCCGTGCCGAGAGACTACTTCATTCAAGTAAATACGAGGGATTTTTCCATGTTTTCGGTTTCTTTGATTGCCAGGAATGTGCAGATTTTGTCAAGCGATCTACGATTACCTAGATGGTATCGCATCCGCTAGGGGTTCTGGGTAGTTTAGTTATGAAGTCCATAGAAATTTGCTGCCATTTCCACTTTGGGATCTCTGGCTGTTGAAGTAGAATAGGAGGCTTCTGGTATTCCACTTTGACCTTTGAGCATGTTAGGCACTTACTCACATAGGTGGATATATTGGCCTTCATCTTTGGCCATCAATATAACACCTTAAGGTCGTGGTACATTTTGTCAGAACCTGGATGAATAGAGTATCGGGATTTGTGTGCTTCATGCATAACAAGATCCCTTAAGTTTCTGTACACTGGAATCCAATTTTGCTCTGCGAAGTAGCGAATATCGTCTGACTTAACTTCAAATTGTTGTTCCATTCCTCGTGTACCTTCTGAAGATAGATTTTCCTCTTTTAAGGCTCCAAGATGAGCACTGAGGATCTTGTCGGGTAACCCGCTGTGTATGGTAAGTTGTAGTGCTCGAACTCGCTTGGGTTTTGTTTCCTTACGGCTCAGAGTATCGGCTACCACATTAGCCTTCCCCGGGTGATATTTGATTGCACATTCATAATCGTTCAGAAGTTCAACCCAACGTCGTTGTCTCATGTTCAGCTCTTTCTGTTCAAAGATATGCTGAAGACTCTTGTGATTGGTGTAAATTGTGCACTTGGTACCGAACAAGTAGTGTCTCCATATCTTTAGTGCAAATACCACAGCTCCCAATTCTAAGTCATGGGTCGTGTAGTTTTTCTCATGAATCTTCAATTGACGAGAAGCATAGGCAATGAACTTATCACGTTACATTAAAACACAACCAATACCTGAAATGGATGCATCGCAGTATACCACAAAATCATCCTTTCCTTCTGGCAAGGATAGGATGGGTGCACTACAGAGCTTTTGTTTGAGTAGTTGGAATGCTGACTCTTAGTTGTCACCCCAGTCGTAGGGTTTTCTCTTTTGAGTTAAAGCAGTGAGGGGTTGAGCTATCTTGGAGAATCCCTTGATAAAGCGACGGTAATAACCAGCCAATCCCAAAAATTTTCGCACCTTTGTCGGAGTTGTCGGTGCCGCCCAATTCTTGATGGCTTCTATCTTGGAAGGGTCGACATGTATTCCCTTCTCATTGACTACCTGTCCTAGGAATTGCACTTCGCGAATCCAGAATTCGCACTTAGAGAGTTTTGCATACAGTTGTTCTTTCCTTAGCAATTCCAGAATCAAACGAAAATGTTCCTCATGTTCATCCCTATTCTTGGAATAGATGAGGATGTCGTCAATAAACACAATGACGAATTAATCGAGGTAGGGTTTACACACACGGTTCACGAGGTCCATGAATACCACAGGTGCGTTTGTTAGACCGAAAGGCATGACCATAAACTCGTAATGGCCGTACCTTGTCCTAAATGCAGTCTTTGAGGTGTCTTCCTCTCGGACTCTCAACTTGTGATAACCTGACCTAAGATCAATCTTAGAGTAGAAGCTTGATCCTTGAAGTTGGTCGAATAGGTCATCAATACGAGGTAAAGGATATCGGTTCTTGATTGTTACTTTGTTCAGCTCACGATAGTCGATACACATTCGAAAAGTCCCATATTTCTTCTTGACGAACAGGACTAGAGCTCCCCACGGCGATGAGCTAGGTCGAATGAAACCTTTATCTAACAACTCTTGCAGTTGTGTAGATAACTCCTGCAATTCACTGGGTGCAAGTCGGTAAGGTGCCCGAGCAATAGGTGCTGCTCCGGGTGCTAAATCAATTTGGAACTCGGGTCGATGTGGTGGAAGACCAGGAAAGTCTTCAGGAAATACCTCCGGGTAATCACGAATGATCGGTATGTCTTCAATCCTCTTTTCTTCAGATAGCTGCTCGGCGACGAGCCAAAATAGCAGTATGTCCTTTGCGTAGACATTTCTGTGCTTTCATGAAAGATATGATGCCCATAACAGCACCACTCCTTTCGCCTTGGTTAGAGAGGGTTTCTCCATCAGGAAGAGGAAGGCGAACGATTTTCGCACGACAGACAATCTCGGCTTGGTTCTTAGATAACCAGTCCATTCTGACAATCACGTCGAAACTATCGAGTGTGACCGGCATGAGATCAATGTCAAATTTATGACTAGCCAGTTCAAGTTTACAACCCTTAAGAACATGGGTCGCTTCTATTATTTGTCCGTCTGCTATTTCTATGGTGTATTTGTCCTCTAACAGGGTTGGGGTTTTTCTTAGTAGGTTACTAAGTTTATTAGTAATGAAACTCCTATCTGCACCAGTGTCAAATAGTGCAGAAGCAAAATAGTTGTTTAGAAGGAACTTACCGGTAACCACGTTGTGGTCATAACGAGCTTCTTCGGATCCTAGCACAAAGGCTCGTCCCTTTGCACCATTCCCTCCATTATTGCCCTGGTTGTTATTATTGTCTCGGTGGTTGTTGTTGTTGTTGCCGTTGCCACCCTTTTTTAATTATGGACAATCCTTTCGGAAATGTCCCTCTTTTCCACATTCAAAACAACCCTTGGTAAAACCCGGTTGTTGGAAGGGCTGCTTGGCTTGTATTTCCCCTCTGCAGTCTTTGGCAGCATGACCCACCTTGCCACACCGCTAGCAACAGTTTTTGTCACAAGAACCGAGCTGGTGGTAATTACATTTGCTACACATGGGGTGTCTCCCGGTATAACCACTATGATGATGACCTGAAGAGGTCGACTGGTTGAAGTTCTTCGTAGGTTCAAACCTACGCTGTTGTTGTTGCTGTGGCTGATTCGACTGAAATCCCCTGTTGTTATTGCTACTGTCAAACTTCCTCTTGTTGTTGTCAGTAGACTTGGATGCTGACTTCCTGGGAGGTAATGTCCCTTGGGTAACAGCTTGGTCCATCAGTTTATGAGCAAGACAGATTGTCTGTTGGATGGTAGTGGGGTTGGATGAAGTAACCATGCTCTGGATTTGTGGTACTAATCCACTGATGAACATTTCTATCCGCTTGTAGGGTGGTGTAACCATGTGAGAACACATCCCCGCTGGCTCGTGCGAGCGACTAGTGTAGAGTTCTATTTCAGAACCCTCCATCTTCAGATTCCAGAATTCTCCCTCGAGTTTCTGAATCTCATCCCTGGGACAGTACTCTTCCCTCATCATGTTCTTGAAGTCTTCCCATGGTGATGCATTGGCCATATCCAAACCTAGCATCTGGACATGTGCATTCGATGCAAATTTTACCCGGTCGGCGACATGGCAATTACACATAGAGAACACAGATTTAATCTTTTCAAACCATCGGAGTCATCTGACAGCTCCCTCAGCTCCACTGAACATGTGGGGCTTGCAGTCCATGAATGTCTTGAAGGTACAAACATGTTGATTATTCTGTGGATTGTTCGCTTGCCCTGGATTGGAAAGAGTATGTTGGGTTTAGGAAAAATAGAATAAGTATGTGGTTGTCTAGAGTTGACAGTTAACAGGTTTACCTACAGCGTGTGCTGCTAAGGCTTCAGCAACGCTGTCATTAATCAACGCAGCCAGTTCGGCTGGTTTCAGGTTGATATTTCCACGACCACCGTTCCGACCGCCACGCCCACGTCCAGCCATGTTTCTTAATATTCACAAACACAAGAAATGAGTAAATACATCGCATATTAACATCATTCAAGTGTAAGAAAACAGAAGGAGATGTGTAAAGACGTCCAGGTTTATGATCATAGTACAAGACTAACTTAAATTATAAAGGCTATAAAATAAATAACTCAACGCAAACAGTTCACTAAGATTTTATTAGAATGGGAACATCCTTACCCATTTAGGTTTTTATTTAAAACACAAAGAAATGACAAAATAAGATAAGATAGAATATAATGGAATATCAAGCTCCACTGCCGGCGGATGAGATGACTGACTCAGCATCATCCTCCTCGGGCTCCTCCCCAGGCTCAGAATCGGGTATTTCAGTTGGCTCCAAAGCGGCTACAAGTTGTGTCTCTAGCTCCCCAATCCTTTCCTGGGACTCTACCTCAGCCTCCTGTACATTCACCCTAGCCTGTAATGCCCTCACCTCGTCCACTAATGCATTATGCATGTGGTCAGTGCCTGACAGTTCTGCTACTAGCAGATCCATCCTGTGATCCGTCTGTTTCTCCATACTCAACAGACCTGTGATCGCTCCTGCTGCGTCTCTCATATTCCGGATCTCTCGATCCATAGTTGCCACAAATGCAGCAAAGGCTTGCTCCAAGTGGCAAGGCAGCAAGGGTAAATGTGGTCCTGATGATGATGAAGCTCCAAAGTATGGAGATGGAACTTGTTCCTGTCGGACCCACTTATTAATTAGACCAGGGTACCAATCCCAATCACTCTCGTTCCGGATGTGCATGGGCTCTCCATACACAATAGAGTTATCAATGGGCTCAAGCCTACGTCTCTTGGGCTCCGGTGATGAAATGGTAGGAATGTCATGTTCCTGAATGACAGGTGGTGAAGATGGTGGTGTAGACATAATTCCTGAGACATAAGGAGTAAGTATCTACATCGAATATGTATGTCATGTAACTAATGTGTGTGGCTATAGTCTAGAATGCAGTCCTAGTTCTCTATAACCAATGACTCTGATACCAATCTGTCACACCCCAATTTCCACTAACGGAGTTTTACCGTTTGAGACTTGACAAACCAGGATCTCAGACATTAGCTACTTCAAAAAACTCTATATGAGACTCAAAATAACATTTCATAAAAGTATAAGATTCAGAGTAAATATGCGGAAGCGTTAAACGAAAGTAAATGCACAAAACAACGCGTCTAAATCCAAATACAAATAAAACATAAAGATTGTTCAATTGATAATTATTTCAATTGTAGTCCAAGACACATGCATGACTTAACGTGATCCTAAGTGTCAACCTGAGAAAACATGTAAGAAAACGAGTCAACACTAGGTTGGTGAGTTCATAGGTTTCAATCATTTCAAATAAAGCGGTTGCTGATTATGTATATTCAATATGCATATCTATAGGTAGCATGCCTATATTCATGTTTTACTAAAGCGCTCGCAACCGAAACTGACAGTGTGTTTGTTTGTTTGCCTCCAACCAGTTCTATCAACTCTGACTAATGTGTTAAGGTCAATATAACACCCGTTCGACCTCCAATCGATTTAGCACGACTAACGCGGGTGGGGTTTGTCAAACCCAGTAGTACTACAAAATTACCTCGCTCATACCATATTAACGGTCCGATGTGTGTAAGGACATTTCATGATAGTGTGTTACGCTTAGCCTCAACAGTGATATCATATAAATTACAATAACCCAAAAACGGTTGTGACATGTTTTCACCCCCAAATAAAAACAGTAAAAGGGGTCGTGAAACTCACCTGGATTGAATAGTGGTTTGGATCACACAAGAGATGAGTCGAAACCACAAGTTTAAGTCTCAGATGACTTACGTATGCCCTAAAATTATAAACACATAAATTAGGGACAAGTTGGGATTTGTGACGATGACACGGAAAGTTAGAACGTCTTAACGCATTCTAAGGATTTAAAAGTAGACGAATGTGTCTACGGGAATAAAGATTCTTAATATAAAACTTACGATCGAAGCTTTACGTGTCGTACGTTAATAACGAATAATAGTTAAACAAATAAATAAATTCGTACGTTCGAGTCGTTTACAAAAGTTAGAAAAATAATATAATTTAATATATTATTTTTAGGTTCGCAGGATTATCTAAATAATAATTTGTGTGGAAAAATAATAAATATATTATTTTTAATCGAGTATAATAAACGCGAGTAAATAATATAAACAATTATATTATTTTTAGTTTAAACGTCACACAAATTAGTTTAAACGAGGTGAAATAATATAAAAACATATATTATTTAATAGTAGGAGTTACGGGTTGAAAATAATATAAACATATTATTTTAATTTGATAATAACATAAATATATTATTTTTAAAAGTAGGAATAATAATGAAAATAGATTATAAATTCAAACCCGAGCCTACGGGTGTTTTCCGAGGCTAAAACACTTCAATATACTAATATATTAATATAGGGGTAAGTTTTTATATTAAAATAATACTAGAAAAGACCTCAAAAATAAAATGCAGGAGCCCGGACTCGAACCCGGGTCTCTCCCACACACGCACACAGTCTTAACCATCTCCGCCCGCTAGGGTATCACATACAAACCTGGTTCCAATTGTTTTTATTAAACAAGTCAAGTGTTCATCCCTCCCCGATGCATACCCATATGAAAAACAGTCCAAATTCCAATTGTTTCGATTACGATCGATCAAAATAGTAAATGGGTTTTGCAAATCGAGTGTTGGCGAGTATGTGAGTGAATTCAATTTAGAAATCATCAAGCCTAGAATAGTTAAATTTATAGAATCAAATGCCGAAACCCTAGGTATGAACACGAGATCGATTTGACAAAATTCGATATTAAGAGTTGTTAGAATCATAGGGTTTTCACTAAATAGATCATTTTGAATCCGATGGTGTTGTTTAATTTGATTGAAATTAGGTCTAGAGCCAAAAGCCCCAAAACGTTTTAATGATGAACCCTAGTTTACGGATTATGATCAAATCGATGTTATACATTTAAATTAACATAGTCCTTTTATTAAACAGGAGATTGCGAGTCTGGTGATACAAGTTAATTGGATTTAAAATAGGTTTAGAGTAGGATTCAATCAAACCAGAAATGTTAAGAACCCTAGATTCAGATCTTGTTAAATCCGATAATGGAAGACTGGATTAGCATAGGGCTTTTGATCAGTGACAAGTTACAAAACTAACCATACACTTTAATTGGATTTAAACTGAGTTTAGGATCAAAAGCCCCAAACTGATTTATGAACAAACCCTGGATTCGGGATTGAGTTTAATTCGATAATGTAAGCCCTGGAATTGATAGGGCTTTCACTAAACAGATGAAAACGAAGGTGAGGGTGTATTTAGTTACCTGAATTGGTGTCGGATTGAAGGTGATCGAGTAGAACAGGTGTCGTTCGAGTATAGCTTGGTCTCTAGCGTCACTGGTTCCTACTCCGGCCAAGTTGATGCGCGTACAAGCTTCAGAGGGATTCGTTTGTCATGTGCAGAGTGTTCAATTGTGAAATTAACAAGTGAATTACTCGAATTTGATGTGTTCATGAAGATGGTCGACGGTTACGAGTTAGTTCTACATAATTAGAGTTTAATTCGCGTATAATGGTGATGTTAAGTGCTCAATCATGCTCAATCATCGTGGGATTTGATTTTGATCAAAATCGCGCGTTTGACTTTCCAAAAGTAAAACATAATCAAGAATAGGCTAATTACCGGTTTGGTCCCTCTATTTCAGGTTTATAAGTTTGGGAATTGGTATAATTAACCCTTGTGGTTTGAATTAAGGTTAGAAACTTGATTAGTTGACTTTCAAAAGTCAACAGGAACTTAAATCTTGGATTTTGACTTTAACAAGTCAAATAGAATGTGTTTGGGCTAATTACACAATTAGTCCTTGTAGTTTAAGTTTGAAAAATAGGCATAATTAGTCCTTGAAGTTTGAGAAAAGCAAACCAAGTTAGAATTTAACTGGATTTAGCTAACTGAGTTAACTGAAAAAGTCCGGATTGTCACAAGGAACAATTATGTGGCATACGTGGCTAACATCTAACATATTTATCAATACGAAAACGATAGGAATCTATATTATGACCCACTAAAGGAGAATACTAGAGTGATCAAGTGAAGTAAATTGATAATTACACTTGATATCATGTAATTGTGAATTTACATGTACTTGTGAATTCTAGGAAATCCTAAGGTTATGACCTAAGTAGGACGTATTAATTAGCTACTACTGATGACACAAGTGTATCCATAAGTCTATTCCTTGTCTCCTCATCGTAAATCTGACCTTCTATTCAGCAGTTTAAAAAAACCGACAAGTACGCATTATAAATTTAGACGACCTCGTCTCCTGTTCCTTAGTAATCACTCTATAACCTTTAACGTTAATCTTGTTATGCTGATACAGACCTAGTACCTTGAACATGTCTTCAATTATTATGTTATATAACCTCATGGCAATTTAGTCATATTCAAGCCCTATTTCAAATCTTCGGACACACTGACCATATTTTCTAGCTGGACGCTCTACAAGTCCTGTAGAGATTGCTAATAATGGAGACGACTCCGACGGACACTTCAACTGGCCATGAACATTATGAACTCATCCAAGTTCTATCCTTACTAAATCATTTCTATTACTACAACTCCTTCACTATGACTTTCTACCAACTCGTGACATCAATTAGAACTTATGCATGCACCTTCGTACGCCTAATTTCATCTCTTTGATTCGGTTAGTTACTACCAATTGTCCTAATATGTCCCAGTATTATATTAATCGGTACATATTGATTTCAATTATACTTCGGTGCATTTATCACGTGCTATTACACCGTATCTTAATGGATGTAATCTCAACTGCTGGCTAGAGACGCAAACATAAAAGAGTGACCAGCAAGGTCTACGTGGAAGTCTAGCCCAGAAGTATTCTACTCCTGATCACAAAACCTTGAGTGAACTGTTATAATTCACCTCTCTTGACAATCTCTAAATTTATACTTGTACGCAAGATGAGTCTTGGAAGCTGAACATAAGTTATCTGTTCCTACCTTATCTAAGACTAACCTATTAGATGCAAGAAATGTTACACCTACGTGAAATCTTGTTAGCCTCCCTTTGATGCATAATTCTTGTCACCCCATGAGAAGAAAAATGTCTTCAACAACTGATTAGTTGCAAAGGTTATAGACGGCAATACCATTTTTTGCAAATAGTACGCCAACTAACTACGACCTCGACTTGTAAACATCACCTGGTCATGCTTCACCGCAAAGAGGCAAGCTCATAATTGCAAATTTTGATAGTAGGGATGTTCACATTCCTCATGCTTAACCTTGTTAGCTGAGATCAAAATGTTGCGCTTCTAAATCATTGAAATATAATCTCTTCTTACAATATGAATGTTGACCCGTTCCAACACCAAATACTAGGTGTAAGAATAAGACTGAAGTCAAAAAGTATTCCTTCGCAAAACACTCAAGTTCAACTTCAAGTACATATGTGTATCATACCTGTTGCCTAAAATCATCAATGATGAGAGCCATGACAGCGATTGTCATGTACAGATTCAACCTTCCTGATTCCTTTAAACATTATGTTTTGACGGTAAAGTCACGAGTACGTGATTCGTGACCGTACATCCTTAACGTCAAACTCTTATTGGCACGTTTTCTGATAAATCACTAACTACCTGTTGAATAGCAAAGTGTGAAATAGACGATATATCCAAATGAAGGTAGAACTGTGTAACTAGAGGCCGATGCTCGAGGACGAGTACCATATTCATTTCCTAGGAAACACCCTTTGCCTTCACCTGAATACCTAAATTTTCCTTCTAATTTGACTTTCATTTGTCTTTATTCTTCGTTCAAACCTATCTTTTTTCCTTAGCAAAACACCGAACCCAACTAGTTCAATGTGTTCCTCACATTTGACTATTCTAACTGGATTATTTAATTTCCACCTCGTCATAAACCTTGACTTGAATCACCTTACAGATCCATAGCAATAACCGATCCCACACTAGTAAACGACTGACATTATCCGACTTCTCTATAGTTCGGATTATGAATAACCCTATTCCCAATCAACGTATCTTGGTGTAAATGATCATTATATGTCAATATATGCTAAAAAGGTACATTATGAATCATAATAGCCTTGGCTAACGACATGTCACCTCATTGACTATGGCGAATAGCAGGCTCAACTTTAGGAATGGTGGCTAGCTCATAGTCTAGTCCCAGGTTTCAAAAAACTGATACAAGACATAACTAATGTTATGGGTATATCAGTTCATAGGCTTGTCTATGAAACTATTCACTTGGAAGTTTCATTCGGAACAACTCCCAACTTCAAGTGTGGACAAATTTCATTGAGCCATCTATCGCAGACGTATATACTATTTATAATGACACTTTGATCTATGAACATTCAAAGAGAATGCTTCATGAAAGATAAGTCATTCATATGACGGTATTCATGAGATCTGAAATGTAACCTCGTTACCCAAGAGCATATAAATCTCGTCGCAATCAGAGGATTGATCTCTGAACCTCTCGGATTCAGCATTGCATAATAATGTACGAGTTATCATGTATTGACACTACAAGATCTAGTAGTAGATACATTAATACCCTATACCAGTACTTATTATTTATGGATGGTTGGTAACCTTGTCACTCTTAGACTCTAGTACTAATACAAGCATATCTCAGTTCAATGATCCTTCAAGAACTGGTTGCCCTCATTCAAATTAAGGAACTGTCAATTACCTGATTATAGGACTAACACACAATCATTTCATTAAACCCTCCGATCTATAGTTACTGAACTTTCAATTATTCTCTTTTAAATTCTATCATGATTTGGTTCCCACGAGAGGAAACACATATATAAACTTGGAGTATGTGTCCACATACTTTCAGAAACCCGTGTGCATGAATGCACATCTACCTCTCATTACTAAGGATGGTGATCGTACTGTACCACGATGGGGAAAACGAAATGCTTCGGCATCAAATCCTTGATCGTTTACTCTCATATGTGAGTTCACTTGATTTGTGAAAACTCGCTATTTTAATTCACACCGAGTAAACATTCTTTTCATGGCTTACTCACTACACGAAAAGGACCCAACTGGTTGTAATCCCTTTTGTTTCTAGGACTCTAATGATGACTCTATCACCTCGTGGTATTGCTAACGTCGTTCACATGGCAATGTAATAAAAGGATTCCCTAAATCAACTCATTCGCTTTAATGCATGCTCAACAATAACGTTATACTGTTATTCGATACAATGACATCTCAATTCCTTACACAACCAATATCATTAGCTGATGAGATATCCACTTTATCTACATTACCGACTATTGTTTGAAATGAGTGAAAATTCTCCCTAGGCATCCGGAAATGGATATAGATTTCTAAAGCTTAGTCCGAGTAAGCTTAACAAATTTCGAGGACGAAATTTCTTTAAGGAGGGGAGAATGTGACACCCGACAAATTTCAGATTAATATCTATACCCGACTAACACATATATTATAGTATATGACATGCATCACACTTAATTTTATAGTAATTAAGTCCATTTCACACTTAGCAAGTCAATCCGTTTACACGTGTCGGTAATCCGGAAGATTACCAGGTCGAACACGCGTCCTACAGCACAACTGTTGGTGATAATTTAAAACAAATACCTAGACATATAATATGTGCGTGTAAACTATATGTAACACTGTGATTTAATTAACCATGCCTGTATGAATTTTTCGGTGATTTATAGAAACACTTTTATTTTCAGCACAGTCCGGTAGACACGCAATTTGCACTAGCTAGGTGAATAATTCTAAGCAGAAACTTAGATGTATATTTGGTGTGCACAAATTACATGTAGTACTGTGATATGTTATTTTAAGTCTCTGTGAATGTTTTGAGAAACTTTCTGTTTTAACGCAGTCCAGCCAGTCTGGAGTATGTACCGACAGTTTCAAATAAAAATCTGAAAATTTTATATGTTAAACATACCGATATGAGTCAAATTAATTTTAAATCATCTGGTTCATACTAGTTCGGGAATTCCGTCAATAAATCGGTGACTATTCGTTTTCCACCACCCGGTATCAAAACCCCTATAAATACCCCTCTCTCCTCACCACTTTCACCATTTCACCATTCTCTCTCTCCCTTCTCTTCTTTCTTGGCCGAGAACCCCCACCACCACCATCATCTTCATTTTTTTTTGTGTTGTTGATCCATTCATATATCTAAATCCAAGCTCCAAGTGAAGATCATCTAGTTTGCAAGAGAAATCATCCATCAATCCATCCATTTTTTGAGTTTGGGCACGAGTAGGTAGTCTCATTTAGCCGGATTTGCTAAGACTTGGCATATCATTTCACTGCTTTAGCAGGTGAGTTTCACGACCACTTTTTACTTGCTTTATACTTTGGGGGAAAAACATGCAAAGTCTTATAAAACATACCAGCTTTACAAAGGCATACAGGTTTTACAAAGGCATACAAGTTTTACAAAAAGCATATAAATTTTACAAAGAATATCAGCTTTACAAAGTGCATACAAGTTTTACAAAACATACCAGCTTTACAAAGGCATACAAGTTTTACAAAAAGCATATCTGGTTTACAATGCATATAGGCTTTACAAAGTGCATACAAGTTTTACAAAACATACCAGTTTTACAAAGGCATACAAGTTTTACAAAAAGCATATTAGTTTTACAATGCATATCGGCTTTACAAATTGCATACAAGTTTTACCAAACATACCAGTTTTATAAAGGCATACAAGTTTTACAAAAGCATATCTGTTTTACAAATACATATCAATTTTACAAAGCATATCGGTTTTACAAAGACATACAAGTTTTACAAAGACATACAAGTTTTACAGAGTGCATACAAGTTTTACAAAAGCATACCAGCTTTACAAAGGCATACAAGTTTTACAAAAAAGCATACCAGTTTTACAAAGCATATCGGCTTTAGAAAGTGCATACAAGTTTTACAAAACATACCAGTTTTACAAAGGCATACGAGTTTTACAAAAATATACGATGTTTTTCATCATACAAAGCTTACAAAAACATGTAAGGTTTTCACATGATAACGAGGTATTCCGATCTCAAATGGGTTACATGGGTTTACAAGGGCATCACAACAAAAGTCCATAGGAACACACGTATAACCCTTAACTATGGATTTAGCCTAGGAATATATTAATAGTACTATTGGGTTGATACCCCCATTCATCAAGTTGGTCGCGCCAACTATCAGTTTAGTGGATGCATATTTTTCGAAAATTTTACTTTAATTTTTGTGATGGAACATTGACGGGGCAAAAATCAAGAACCGTCTAGGGTTGGTTGTAGGCTCATGGTAATTGCATTACTTTTTGTTGATTCGTAGCTAGACAACAATAGATCACCTTATGACTTGTTTATCACATTCATGACATTTCATTTTCCAATTTACCAAAAGCTTTCCAAACATGTCCATCATGATGTCCAACAATAAAGTTCAACAAGATTATTAAACATGTGTTTATCATGCTTTTAACGAAACGTTTTACAAACATTTCAAGGGAATGTCCTATGGGGATTTCAGCCATATTATCCAATAAAACATTTTACAAATATTCCAACGGAATGTCTGTAACATACCAAAACTCCTAAATATAAGATGGGACACGTGTCGGTTGAGAAACGTGGCCTAAGAACCCAACCGAGTATGAAACTTAGCATAAGAATATCTTGGGCTAGAAAATGAGTTACGGGAGCCATAATATATGAAAATGAGGTGTTTCAACAAGGAGAATATGAAAATGAGGTATGTCGGACCTATATCCTAAGCATAACGGTCCGACATATGTTCTTGAAGCAATTCAGGAGTCTTAGACAGGTGTTTTGATGACTCAGCACCACGTCGGACCGATATGCTTTACACGTCGGTCCAACATGGGGATGTCGAACCGATATGATTTACACGTCGGTCCGATATGAATTACACGTCGGTCCGATATGTGTTGTAGAAGCAAAAATATAGGTTTTGACGCGTGTCACCGACTTTAGCTGAAGTCGGACCGACTTGGCATGACATGTCGGTCCGACCTGGGTCCCAATTCAGCCTATAAATAGATTCTTAAGGCCGTTCAAACGGAGAATCATCACACACAAACACCATACGTACACATACTCTCTGAAGTAGGGTTAAGGAGTGTCACACCCCAACCGACGACGGAATACGTCGGGGCGGGACATGTAGACTGTTCATAAGCACATGATCAACTATATTTCATACTGTTTAATAAATCAGGATTTCATTACATAATTTCAATCAACAAACAAAATCCAGTACATCAACATGTTCTAATTCTTTGTTCACTAAGTCCAAATATTATATGTAGTATCTTGCACATATTCTCAAACACTAGTACCTGAAACATGATAAAAACAAGGTCAACTAAAAATAGTTGGTGAGTATACATAGGTTTTGACACCACAAATAGTTTTCAAGTGTTTATACAATTCATATGACACATGGTAAATAAAGCCTTTGTGGAGAATCTATAGTCAAACTGGGTGTACAATCAAACCGTGTATTATGCATGCACAGTCCCCCGGACTGTGTGAAGTACCAAAATGTATACACTAACCCTCCAAGGTTTCCCCTATAAATGATCATGTTAGGTACTACCTTAGGCCTGCCGCGCAAGTTAATGAGTGTACGAGTATGTCATGTATATGTTTAGTTTAGACTCATAGCATTCAAGCACTAAGCACAAATTACACATATGGTCATAAATGTATAATTAAATGTTCTATTGCAAGTAGTTTTCAATGTATCATGAATCACCCCAAAATATTTAAAAAGTAAAAAGTGGGGCTATTTAACTCACTTGTAGTAGTAGTTTGTAGATCACACGAACAAGATGTTGCACAAGTGATTAGCTAACCACAAGGTTAACCTATGAATGAATTGTATACATGCATCAATGGCGTGTTCAAATGACTAACGGGAATCCTAAAGTACAAAGGAATTGGGTGTGGGCTTGGTTAAGTGAGTGTGTACTTGTATTGAGTTTCAAATGATGGTTATGAAAGTCCATGTAAAAAGCACGTGTGTAAGAATATGTGGTTTCCTTTTATAAGTGTATAAGTACATAGTTAAGGTTCTTTTGTTTGTAAACAATTGTACAAATGATTAGATAAATGGTTTTTCATTTGTTCGCAATTAAATAGCTTAATCAAAGAACAATAAGTAAGGATTAAGTAGTTTGAAGTGTTTGGATAAAAATTTAGTTGAGTACGTAAATCATTACATAAATAAGTAAAACCTTTTTATTTATTTGGTTTGTTTTCTTAAAAAAATAAGTGTTAAAAGGTTGATTAAATTAATTCGTAAGTTACTAAAATTTATTCTTAAGGCCGTTCAAATGGAGAATCATCACACACAAACACCATACATACACACACTCTCTGAAGAAGGGTTAAGGAGTTATTGCGGCGAGTTTGAGTGCAAGTACAGTACGCTACGAGTGCGGTTCGAGTTTGGAGAAGCGTTTAAAACGAGGAACGAACTTAGAAATTGCCCAAGGATAATGTAAACTGGACCCGTACCCAAGACACTATTATGTGAATTATATGATAAAATGCTATGTGTTATGTGCTATAAATATGACGAGGGTATGGGGGTAATGACGAATTAGTCTAAACACTAAACGGGATTAATGGAGTAGTCACGACGTATCCAAGGGGTGGTGGATATACCGCTGATACTTCCTATATATAAATCTCTGAGTGCTTTGTGATGAAACCATTATCAATGTTTAGGGGGTATAGACTAAAAGATAGTAATGAAATATAGTAAACATATGGGAGAACTTCCAACCGGTATGTAGTTATATGACAAATGGAATGTTCTGTCTAAGGAAAGAGTGGTGTATAAATCTCTCCTAGACCCGTCACTCTTTCCTGGTAACATCTCTGTTAGAGGTAATACTCTGGAAGGATAATCACCCCAGTTTATAATATATGACGAGTATGAATATATGATGAAAATACATGAGTATGTGAATATATCATGCATGATAAATATGAATACATGATGAGTATGAATACGTGAAATGCATGATGAATATGTGAATGCATGAATGAGTATGATGGAACGAGTCCAAACTCTAAAATAGAATAACGGAGTACTCACGAAGTGTTAAAGGGGTGGTGGATACGGCGCTAGTACTTTCTATATATAAACCCTTTTAATGCGTTGTGGAGAAAACGTTACGATGTTTTAAGGTGAGGACTGGTTGGGAAGTAAATCAAGCATATACGTGAAATGAAAACAAATGTTTGATACATTTGGGAGGCTGTGAGTCAAAAGATGCTCAATATCCCAAATGAAATGTGTAACATCTCTGATTTTTAGTATCCGTATTTCAATTCAATGTAACGTATTTTAAACCTAGTTCTAGTGCACTGTCTTATTCTATCTTGTGCCATAAATTAAATACAATGATTCAATACAAATCCTCAAATCTTACTCGGTTATATACTATCAAGCGCTACACAAGTAATCATTTTATACAATTTGTCAAAAACTAAAGTTACAAAAGCTAATGTTGAAAGATAACAAGAAACCCTAATTAAGCACGGTCGCGCCTCGTCCTGGCATGGTCGCGCCATGTGCTTCGGCACGGTCGCGCGACTTGCTTTGGAACGATCGCGCCCGGTGCCTAGGCACGGTCGCGCCTAGTACCAGTTGAAACGTAAATGCAGTTTTAATCGCTCGATCATTGAATTCCGTAACCATTCCTCACTTCATTTCCATTTACGAGAGTAATAACATTTTCAATTACACAAACGTCCCAGTTTAATTCCTTCGGACTCGAAAAATCGTTCAAACATTTCAAAGAAAACATAAACCATTCCTTCGATCCGAATTCTCTCAACCAAACAGAAGATTCACGATATACGATCCTCCCAGAAGCTATTGACCCTTTGAAGTAGCCGGAATTTGCAGCAGAAGACACCTGAGGCCGTTCGCATCGTCGCCGGAACTTTTTTCTACCGAACTCTATTCATCCATCGTCCTCCCAGGTAATTGAAACCTTTTCCTCATTCGTTTCAGTCCATAGATCAAAAGCCCCATATTAATTTGGGGTTCCATTACAGAAATCATCCCGAATCAGAATCTATGTTTTATTCAAAATAGTTTAATTGATTTCGACCCTAAACATATTGTTAATACAATTAAAACATCATATCATACTCGTAATAATACTATAAATAAAAGCCCTATGATTTACATCACTAATAATATAAGAATCAGTCAATTCGTGTCTGATTTGGAAGAGACACGGTCGCGCCAATCATCTAGCGCGGTCGTGCCTCATGAGACGCGGTCGTGCTGGTTACCAGCGCGGTGGTGTCCTCCTGTTCAGACCCAGTCATGCCCTTTGGCTAATCTCAGTCGTGTCTCAGAATCATAGACACGATCGTGCCGAGCCAAGGCACGGTCATGCCTATTGATTTGTCTAGTTATGTCTCCGTTTGATCAACCCGGTCGCGTCCTGACTAGCACAGCCGCGCCCGTGGTTTGAGCACGATCGTGCCCTTCCCAAGCACGGTCGTGTGTGAGTTAAATTTTTGGCAGAATTATAATTTTTATATATTTTTCAAACAATAAATATTTCTAATTAAATTTCAAAATAAAAATAGTTGATTTTTATAAAAATGCATTAATTCTATTTAGAAAGATCAAATAGTTAATCTTGGAATAAATAGAAAATTATTTATTTAAAGTTTATAAAAAAATTAAATTTACAATTATTGTTAAACCTTTCATTTAAAAAGTATCTTAATGGTTAAGTTACATCTTTTATAAATAAATAAATAAGGAAATGATTATTTATTTAATTTATATTTAAACAAAAACAATTATTTATTTATACTTAGTTACATCAAATACTTACACTATTTTCATAAAAAATAATTATTTAACCTACTTATTTAGCTATTCAATTTCAAACCTTAATCAAAATGTTCCAAAAATATTTATTTCAAACTTTATATCGTATTCAATACTTTCAAATACAAATCAATGGCTTTATACACAAATCCAAGTTCAACATTTGACTCAAACTTTGTGCACGCTATTGATACAATATACATTACACTTTAGGTTAACTTGTGCTTTTCAAGGATCCTTATTACTATCTAGTATCTCTTGTTAGCTACGCCTTCAAACCATGTGAGTATTACATAGCCCCTTTTACTCTTTTACACTTTTTGGGGCGGAACATGAACACTATACAACACTACTACTTACACTTACACAAACTACACAAGTACAAATCCTCTTTACATTTATGTGTGCAATTTGAGCTTTTTGCCCGAGTGCTAGTTGTGCTAACTTTTGTATGCGATTATGTGCAATCATTAACTTTTCAAGCCGACGGTAAACAATGATAGATCTATTGAGTCTGACAAACCCACCAAGGTAGGGTGATTGTTATCGACAACGCAATTTTTGCATGCTAGTTACAAAGGTTTGATTGTACTTGGTTACACAATAGCTGCTCCCCATAAATGCCTTATTTTATCATGACATGTAAGGATTTATTTTACAAACTATATGCTATCTATATACAAACCTGTGTTATACTCACCAACTTTTTAGTTGACTTTATTTTATTCATGTTTCAGGTACTAATGTGTGAGTTTGATCAAGATGTGCTACACATAGGCTTTGGACTTGGCTAATTTAAATAAAGAAGTTTATGTATTGCAATTATGTTTCTTTCTTGGATTTGGTTTTGTTTGAATATTTGAAATGAAATTTGACTATTAATATATTTCAATTTAGTCAACCTTGTGCTCATGAACAGTCTACATGTCCTGCCCCGATGATTCCGCCATCGGTCAGGGTGTGACAGATTGGTATCAGAGCCTTGGTTATAGGGAACTAGGTTATTAGACACCCTTGACCTAGACTATAACTTTAGGACACCCACTTATGCCATGCTTCATGAATATGTGATATGTGCTACATGTTATGTGTTACATGCTATGTGTTACACGTTTTCTATGATTAGTATTATTTCATTTTTGATGCTTTACTTGTTAAAATTCACGACTTATTAGACTATGCTTAAATAATAATTAAATAAACAATATCCCTACCTATACCCTAAAACCTCATAATATTCTTACCTACTTCTCTATCATCATCTTCTTAGCATGTGGAAACTTCATGGAACTAAATCTATAAAATTTTCTTTATTTCCTCGTTAAGGTTTTTAAACTTTGTTAATTATTTGAGGACACGTGCAATCTGGAAGGGTGACACCTGTATTCTGGGTTTTCTGTCTAGGAAAGCATTTCACATAAATCTCAGTCAACCGAGGGACCCGTATGCTTTCCTATGAATTCCCGGAATGAGTGTTTACTTATAGGCTAAAGCATGTCTCCTTGAAAATTATATGAGTTTAATTAACCTTAATGTGTCATAGTATTCAAGTGATTATATCACTATTTGAGTACAACCCAACTATGAACTACTATTTTAATTGTTATCTTATTCTTTTAAACCAAAACAACATTCATAAATTCTTACATCTTTTCTTGTCTTGTGAAAATCTGTAGAATGCCTCCCCGTCGTGCTCCCATGGCCAACACCAACACCAACATAGCTACCATTCTTGCACAACTCGTAACTCAACTCACCCAAGCCAATGGTACCGCCAATGGTAACCATGGGGCAAATGGTGGAAATGGTGGAAATGTTGGTGCCAACCCATCTCAATGCACCTTCAAGCATTTCAACTCATGTAATCCCCTCAAGTTTTATGGTACTGAAGGAGCTACGGGACTTCTTCAATGGTTCGAAAGTATTGAGAATACCTTTCTCAATAGTGACTGTCCCGACAACCTTCATGTTCGTCATGCCACAAGTATCTTACAAAAACGGGCACTCACGTGGTGGAATGGGGAGAAAAGAAATAGAGGTGTGGAGGTAGCAATGGCCTTACCTTAGGATGAGGTTAAAAGGCTAATGACTGAGGAATTCTGTCCTCGAAATGAAGTAAAGAAACTCGAAGCCGAATTTCGGGATCTTGCCCAAGATAGTGGTGAAAACTTGGCATATACAACTCGGTTCCATGAGTTGAGTCTCCTCGTGCCCCACATGGTCACGCCTTTATCCCGCTGCATTGAAAAATACATTGGTGGATTACCTAGGCAAATTCAAGTTACTGTTCTAGGGAGAAATCCCGTAACACTTGAAGATGCTATCCGTTTATCCGCTACTTTAACTGATAACCATGTGAAGGCGGGGAATCTTACTAAAAAGAGCACAAAAAAAGTCTCCGACATTGCAACTCCTTCCACCCACAATAAGGAAGCCATAACTGAACCCTCCTGACATAATAAGAAAAGAAAGGCGAGAAACTATGCTATGGTCACTCCTGCTATTCCTGTTAACCAAGCAGCACCTATGGTTCAAGCACCAGTCAAAAAGTCATATGTTGGGATCTACCCGCTTTGTGCCACATGCAACTATCATCACCCTCAAAACATCCCATGTCACCTTTGCACTTATTGTGGGAAATATGGCCATACAGTAAATGTGTGTAGGGCCAAAGCTCTTGCGGGCCAAGTCAACCCACCAACCAGAACCAATCAACAAGTGGCTAATCAAGGTGTTCCTGCTATAGCAAATGGGCGGGCATGTTTTGAATGTGGGGACCCAAATCACTTCCGTGATCAGTGCCCAAGGTCGATCAATGCTAGACAAGGCGGAGCTTGTGGGCGTGCTTTCAATATAAACGCCAATGAAGCTCAAGCAAACAATGATGTGGTCAACGGTACGTTCCTTGTTAATAGTCAATATGCCTCCATTTTATTTTATACCGGTGCTGAAAAAAGTTTTGTGTCACTTAACTTTGAACCCTTACTTGCAAAGACACGATCCCAATTAGAGAAAACCTTACTGTCGAAGTAGCAAATGGTGATTCACTTACAATCGAGTCTATTATCTATGACTGTTCTCTAGAACTTAATGAACATACATTCCCAATCAATCTTATACCAATGCCACTAGGAAGTTTTGATATCATCATAGGCATGGATTGGCTATCAAATCATCATGCCGAAGTCATCTGTTTCGAGAAGTGCATCGGAATACCTCTACCATCGGGAGAAACGTTAAGAGTCTTTGGTGAAAAGCCTTGCAAAGGGCTTAAATTAATGTCATGCACTACTGCTCAAAAGTACTTACGAAAGAAGTACGTGGCCTTTTTGGCCCATATCGTTCAAAAGGATGTCAAAAAGAAGATTATTCAAGATATCCCCATTATCCGAGATTTTCCTGAAGTGTTCCCCGAAGATTTATCCGGTCTTCCACCCGTTCCTCAAGTAGAATTTCACATTGACCTTATACCTGGAGCTAACCCCGTGGCTAGAGCTCCTTACCGCCTTGCACCTTCTGAAATGCAAGAACTTGCAAGCCAACTCCAAGAACTTTCCGACAAATATTTCATTCGTCCAAGTCATTCACCGTGGGGTGCACCCGTCTTATTCGTCGAGAAGAAGGATGGATCATTCCGCATGTGTATTGACTACCGCGAACTTAACAAGCTTACTATCAAAAATCGTTATCCCTTACCTAGAATTGATGACCTTTTTGATCAACTTCAAGGTTCTACTTGTTTCTCGAAGATTGATCTTCGATCTGGTTATCACCAACTCCGTGTGCAAGAGGATGATGTTCCAAAGACTGCCTTCCAAACAAGGTATGGACACTATGAGTTCATGGTCATGCCTTTTGGGCTAACCAATGCACCAGCAGTTTTCATGGACCTCATGAATCGTGTGTGCAAACCGTACCTTGATAAATTCGTGATCGTCTTCATTGATGATATCTTAATCTATTCCAAGACTAAATTCGACCATGAGCAACATCTTAGATTGGTTTTGGACCTCTTGAGAAAAGAACAACTATATGCCAAATTCTCCAAATGTGAATTTTGGCTAAAGGAAGTTCAATTTCTTGGTCATATCGTCAACGACAAGGGAATTCATGTTGACCCTACTAAAATCAAAACGGTTAAGAATTGGAATGCCCCGAAGACTCCCACCGAAGTTCGTTCATTTCTTGGTCTTGCGGGTTATTATCGTCGTTTCATCTCAAACTTCTCTAAGATTGTTGTCCCCCTTACCGCTTTGACCCATAAGGGTAAGACTTATGAATGGGGACCAAAACAAGAAGAAGCTTTCCAAACTCTCAAGCAAAAGTTGTCACTCTCCCTGATGGAAATGATGATCTAGCTGTCTAATGTGATGCTTCTAACCAAGGTCTCGGTTGTGTACTCATGCAACGAGGCAAAGTAATCGCTTATGCATCAAGGCAACTTAAGATTCATGAGAAGAATTATACGACGCACGATCTCGAGTTGGGTGCGGTCGTATTCGCATTGAAGATTTGGAGACATTACCTCTATGGCACAAAGTGTGTGGTGTTCACCGACCACAAAAGTCTCCAACATATCTTCAACAAAAAGGAACTCAATATGAGGCAACGACGTTGTGTTGAACTCCTTAACGACTATGACTGCGAGATTCGTTACCATCCCGGCAAAGCGAATGTTGTAGCCGAAAGGACCATGTCATGCTTCAATGTGTCTGTATTCAAACCGACATTCAGAATCGCATCTTAGAAGCTCAACACGTCTCAGTCACTGAGGGTAATATGTACGAGGAAATGTCGTGCGGTGTTGAACTTCAGCTTGAATCAAAACCCAATGGCTTACTTTATTACTTAAACCGTATTTGGGTTCCCGATCGCGATGATCTCCGTATATTTCTCATGAACGAGGCTCACAAGACTCATTAATACATATATACATGCAAACATAGGTTAACCTTGCGGTTAGCTAAACACTTTCTGCGACTACCCGTACTTGTGATTTCAAGCTACCAATCCAATGTGAGTTTACATAGCCCCTTTTTACTGTTTTTATTTTTGGGGTGAAACATGTCGTCAACTTAATCTATTTAACCAAATTCAATATCTATGTTCTTGTGCTTGATCTTTATGCTTTATATTTGAACTACTTGGTGACCATTGCATGTGTTTCATGCCAGTACATTCATTAACTTGCAGCCCAAGCCTAAGGTAGTACCTAACATGATCATTTATATGGGAAACTGAACCTATAACTTACCACAAGACCTTGGCGGGTTTTGTTGGGTATCAACTATAACTTGGAGTATCCGCTTGCTCCCTTTTTTAAAATGGCAATCAGTGGGATTGCATATCTAGTTTTCTATTATCAGGCTTGAATTGTACGCTTGGAACCTTGTATGTTTTCACATAAATGCTTTAGACATGCTTTGGACATATTGAATTGTAATCTATACTAACTCTTTTGGTGTCAAAACCTATGTATCTCACCAACTACTTGTAGTTGACAGTTACTTACATGTTTCAGGTGCACCTGTTTGAGGACTACTTGCTCACCTAGGATTTGGACCTAGTTTAATTTAAATTATGTTTTGAACGTTTCATTTTCCTCTGTAACGGATGCTTTTAATTTGAATAATAAATATTATCATATTTAATAGATGATCATGTGCTTATGAACAACCGCGTCAGCCCCGGCGTATAATCCGCCGCCGGCCGGGGTGTGACAGATTGGTATCAGAGCCATGGTTATAGGGAATTAGGTTATTAGACACATGACCTAGACTATAACCTAGGAGTCCCAAACATGAGTTTAACTCGTGTCTCTTATTAGGAACTCCACTCTATCTTTACTATGCATGCTTACCTACATCTATCTATTTTTGATTATCTTATACAACTCCATGAACTACGACATTTAAGAGTCTACATGAAACTATTTGGAACTACTTGAACTACATGAAACTTACACTTGGACTTAAGAGTCTAATCCGAATGAAACTCTCGTCAAAGGTATGTAAGTTCTAACTAATGAATGGGAACTTGTGCAATCCGGAAGGGTGGATGCCTGTATTCTGGGAGTTCTGCCTAGGAAAGCATTTCGTATAAATCCAAATCAACCGATGGACCAGTTATGCTTTCCTGGGAATTCTTGGGATGAGTGTCCACTTATAGGCTAAAGCATGACTTCTCAAACATTAGAAAGACTTAAAATACCTTGATAAGCCAATGTGCCCAATAGGGTACCATCTATGTTTCACCTAACATCTCATGATTAAATTGCAAACTCTCGTACATGATTCACATCTTATGAACTTTCTATTCACCCGTTTGTAGAATGCCTCCCCGTCATGAGCGTAGGCACAACCTCACCGATAGGATCATCCAGCAAATGGCTACGATCCTACCAACTATGGTCAACCAACTGAACCAGAATGCTGCACCAAGGAATCCCACGTGTACATTCAAACACTTCAACTCCTGCAATCCCACCAAGTTCTACGGGAACGAAGGAGCCACTGGACTCCTCCAATGGTTTGAAAGCATTGAGGGAACCTTCATCAATGCTGACTGTCCTGAGAACCTAAAGGTTTGTTATGCTACTAGTGTCTTCCAAAAAAGGGCACTCACATGGTGGAATGGAGAAAAACGTAACCGTGGGATAGAGGTTGCACTAGCCTTGCCTTGGGCTGATGTGAAGACACTCATGACAGATGAGTTTTGCCCCCGTAATGAGGTCAAGAAACTAGAAGCTGAATTCTGGGATCTCAAACAAGACAGTGGTGAAAGCCATGCCTACACCACTCGCTTTCATGAGCTTAGCCTACTGGTGCCCCACATGGTCACTCCTCTCTCCCGAGCCATCGAGAAGTACATCAACGGTCTGCCCATGCAGATTCAGGATACCGTGTTGGGTAGTAACCCAGCCACTCTTGAAGAGGCTATCCATTTAGCTGCCACACTATCAGATAACCACGTTAAGGCAGGGACTTTGTTGAAGAAGGGTGCTAAGAAAGTCATTGAAAAACCCACCACTGAACCCACCAAGGAAGCCAAAGCTGAGTCCTCCTTCAATGGCAAAAAGAGGAAAGGCAGGAACTTCGCCATCATCACTCCTGCTGCTCCTCTAGCCCAAGTGGCACCTACTGCCTTCAACCCCACCAAGAAACAATATGCGGGGACTTCACCACTTTGTAATACCTGCAAACTCCACCACCCTGCCCATGCACAATGTCGTCTGTGCACTACTTGTGGACGTTATGGGCATTGGGCTAACACCTGTCGTATTCCACCAACTAATCAAGTCTACCAACATGCTGCTCCTGTTCCTGTTCCTGCTGCTATCACCCAGGGTCGTACTTGTTACGAGTGTGGTGACCCTAATCACTTCAGGAACCGTTGCCCTAGGCTAGTCATTGTGAACCAAGCAAATCTAAACCAGGGCAACATGGTTCAGGGAAACATAAACCAAGGGAATATGAACCGAGGGAATGTGAATCAGGGGAATGCACACCCTGTTGCTCGTGGACGTGCCTTTAACATCAATGCCAACGAGGCTCAAGTTAACAACGATGTGGTGAACGGTACGTACCCAATTAATCACCAATATGCTTCTATCCTGTTTGATACTGGTTCCGATAGGAGTTTTGTGTCCTTTGAATTTGAACCACAACTTGCTATGAGTCGAGCTAAGCTAGACAAACCCTTTGACATTTTAGTAGCGGATGGTTATTCTGTCTCATGTGACACCATTATTAGAGATTGTACCTTAACCTTGAGCGATCATGATTTTTCAATCAATCTTATTCCTATGGCTCTCGAAGGTTTCGGCATCATAGTAGGCATGGACTGGCTGACTAAGCACCATGCTGAAGTTGTCTGTTTTGACAAGTATATCCGTATCCCTCTTGACTCGGGTGAAAGTTTGAACATCTATGGTGAGAAACCGTCAAAGGGACTCAAGCTTATGTCTTGCACTACCGCACAGAAGTACCTACGGAAGAAATGTGTGGCATTCTTGGCCCATATTGTGGAACGAAAAGACAAAGATAAGAGTCTCCAAGACATTACTGTAATCAAAGACTTTCCTGAAGTTTTTCTCGAAGATTTACCCGGTCTTCCTCCTATACGTCAAGTCGAATTCCGTATTGACTTAGTACCAGGAGCAAACCCCGTGGCCAAGTCACCTTATCGTCTTGCACCATCAGAGATGCAGGAACTTTCAAGTCAACTTCGAGAACTTTCTGACAAAGGATTCATTCGTCCTAGCGTTTCCCCTTGGGGAGCACCTGTTTTATTTGTCAAAAAGAAGGATGGTTCTTTTCAGATGTGCATCGACTATCGGGAACTCAACAAGCTTACCGTGAAGAACCGATACCCACTCCCGAGGATTGACGATTTATTTGACCAACTTCAAGGCTCGACTTATTTCTCTAAGATTGATCTTCGTTCTGGTTATCACCAGTTACGAGTCCTCGAATCCGATATCCCCAAAACAGCCTTTCGTACTAGATATGGCCATTACGAGTTCATGGTTATGCCCTTCGGACTAACCAATGCACTCGCGGTATTTATGAATCTTATGAACCGCGTGTGTAAGCCGTACTTGGACAAGTTCGTGATCGTCTTCATTGACGATATCCTCATATATTCAAAATCCAAAGCGGAACACGAAGAACACTTAGGTCTGGTTTTAGATCTCTTGAAAAAGGAGCAATTATACGCTAAGTTCTCCAAATGTGAATTTTGGCTAAAGGAAGTCCAATTCTTAGGACACATAGTCAACGAGAAAGGTATCCACGTGGATCCCGCTAAGATTGAGGCGGTGAAGAACTGGCAAGCTCCAAAGACCCCTACCGAAGTCCGCTCATTTTTAGGTTTAGCGGGCTATTATCGTCGTTTCATAGCAAATTTTTCAAAGATCGCGGTACCTCTCACAGCCTTAATTCACAAAGGCAAACCCTATGAGTGGGGACCAAAACAAGAGGAAGCCTTCCAAACCCTAAAACAGAAACTGTGTGAGGCTCCTATCCTGACTCTTCCTGATGGAACTGAAGATTTTGTCGTTTACTGTGACGCTTCCCACTTAGGCCTTGGTTGTGTACTAATGCAGAGAGGCAAAGTGATTGCTTATGCGTCCCGACAACTCAAAATCCATGAGAAGAATTATACGACGCACGATCTTGAGTTGGGTGCGGTCGTATTTGCTCTTAAAATTTGGAGACATTACCTATATGGTACCAAATGTGAGGTTTACACCGATCACAAGAATCTCCAACACATCTTCAATAAAAAAGAACTCAACATGAGGCAAAGGCGTTGGGTTGAACTCCTAAACGACTACGACTGCAATATTCGTTATCACCCTGGTAAGGCGAATGTCGTAGCCGATGCTCTTAGTCGTAAAGAACCTATCAAGATTCACAGCATTCGAATCCAAAATGATATTCAAACTCGCATCCTTGAAGCACAACATCTTTCTGTCACTGAAGGAAACATGTACAATGAAATGTCATGTGGTGCTGAACTCCAACTTGAAACCAAACCCGATGGGTTACTTTACTTTCTAAATCGTATCTGGATTCCGGACCGTGACAACCTTTGTACCTTTATCATGAATGAGGCTCACAAGACGCGTTATTCTGTGCATCCTGGTGCAGACAAAATGTACATGGATCTCCGTAACCAATACTGGTGGCCTGGTATGAAGAAGGACATTGCCCTCTATGTGTCCAAATGCCTTACTTGTTTAAAGGTTAAAGCCGAGCACCAGCGTCCATCCGGTTTACTTGAACAACCCGAGATACCCGTGTGGAAATGGGAGTGTATTGCCATGGACTTTATAACCAAACTCCCACACACATCTCGTGGTCATGATAGCATTTGGGTAATCATCGACCGCTTAACAAAGTCTGCTCATTTCATACCCATACGTGAGGACTATCGAGTTGAAAAACTAGCTCGAATCTATATTGATGAAATCGTTAGTCGTCACGGTGCGCCTCTCAATATTATTTCCGATCGTGATGGACGATTCACCTCTCGTTTCTGGCAATCCCTACAATCAGCTCTAGGTACTCAACTAAATCTTAGTACCGCTTTTCACCCACAAACTGATGGTCAATCTGAGCGAACGATTCAAACTCTTGAAGATATGCTTAGAGCCTGTGTCATTGATTTCAAGGGAAATTGGGATTTACATCTACCCTTAGTCGAGTTCTCGTACAACAACAGTTATCACACGAGCATTAACATGGCTCCTTTTGAAGCACTTTATGGTCGGAAGTGCCGCTCTCCTATCTGTTGGACTGAAATCGGTGAATCACAAATCACTGGTCCTGAACTCATTCAAGAGACTTCCGACAAGATCATGTTAATCCGAGACAACCTTCTAGTAGCAAGGAGTCGACAAAAGAGCTATGCCGACAAACGTCGAAAACCCTTAGAATTTCAAGTTGACGATCTAGTCCTTCTCAAGGTATCCCCTTGGAAAGGCGTGGTCCGTTTTGGAAAGAAAGGGAAACTTGCACCAAGATTTGTAGGTCCGTTTAAAATCCTTGAGCGGATTGGGAAGGTAGCCTACAAATTGGATCTACCTGAAGGACTCAGCAACGTTCATCCGACATTTCATGTCTCGAACTTAAAGAAATGCTTAGCTGACGAAAATCTTCACATACCACTTGATGAGGTACACATTGACGAATCAATGCACTTCATGGAGAAACCCGTGGAGATCATGGACCGAGAAGTTAAGCAACTCAAGCAAAGCCGAATTCCAATCGTTAAAGTTCGATGGGAATCCAAGCGTGGCCCTGAGTTCACCTGGGAACGTGAGGATCAAATGAAAGCCAAATACCCACATTTATTTCCAGGACCCTCTTCTTAAGCAATTTCGGGACGAAATCTCCTAAAGTAGGGGAGACTGTAATCCCTAGGAAATTCCGACCTATATTTTTACTTTTTCCGGCACTTGTAATTTCTTTTTGGTTTGCATCAATCCATCTAAATAAATTCTAATATTTATCTATTGCATTTCATGAGTATACACACATACGCATATTCAAAAATAATATGAAATTTGTATGCTAAGTTATATTCTAAACCTATATAAATATATATATATACATACAAACCTATAAAAATCTAAATTATAAATTCTATAAACATAGAGTTTATAAAAGTACATTATTTTAAAGTAAATGATTTTAATGGAAATAAAACTATTGTAAGTTACAAAAAGTTATATAGTATAAGTGTAACATTTAATAATAATTAAACAAATGATATTTAAATTTTTTTTTATAAAATAAATTGTTTTATAAGTAATTAAAATGATTTTGTTTTTGTTTTGAAACAATTAATTTGAACCATTGAGCCCCTTGATCTCATTAGACCCCTCAATTTGAACCCTTATCAATTTTTGAAATCAATTTGATGCGGGTTTGACTTTGGAAAGTCAAACCAAACTCAATCCTTACAAATTCGTGCAAGATTAATCAAATTCGTGAGTTTTAACTTCGAATAAACATGTATAATCAATCATGCGGCCGTTCTAACTGTTTTTAACGAGCTAATTACAACAAAAATTAAACGAATGTAAGCTTAATCGTCACATAACCGTCCTAATCAAAGTGGGTAATCAATTCGTGCATTTAACGTGAAATTGGCCTATAAAAATGAACCCACACCTTCACTACAGATGCCACAAACTTTCTACACCTTTGTGTTCGTTGCATTGCTCCTCTAGAACTCCGACGAGCTCAAGGAAATCCGAAGTCGGCCTTGGTCCCGTTCCCCCTCTATCGCTAACCATTCGAGGTAAAATTAGAGTCTTTAGTTTCGGTTATATGTAAGGATTGAAAGCCCCATGTTTTCGGGTTCGATCGGATACGAATCGGGGGGGATTGGAACTAGGGTTCGAATGGGGTGTTTGGGGAAGAAGATGAACCAGGGCTGGGTGAGAAACAAAACAATTGTGCGCCTGCCAATAAACAATATTCAGGCCCAGGTCAACCGGTTAAGTCATTCGTCTCATAAGGCGAAGGTCGCGAGTTCGAGACCCGTCCCACACCCGATTTTTCCCTTTTGCGCGCATGGAACCCGACTCCCTGTTGGTTCTCTGTTAAAACAATTCGAAACCCAATTTCAACCACTACCCGCTACCTGGTCTAGTGGTTTGGGCGATTGGCTCTTTCCGAGAGGACCGGGGTTCGAGTCCCGTGGTCTGAAATGTTTATCTTATTGTTTTTAAACCGAATTTTAACAACATTTTTCTTATAAAAATTATTTTATACAACTCCCGAGGCTCGGGAATATTTTTATGGATCAAATTGTTAACCTAACAATCTTAAATAATTATTTAATAGTTTTAGTGGATTAAAAACTAATCAAGAAGCTATATAATCGTTTTATTTAAAGCCGTTATTAACTATTTTTAACACACAATTATTTAGTATAGTCTATGCCCTCTCTATTATCCATTTAACCATTTAATTAATTAAAACTATATTTTATTAATCAAATTACCTATATATTCACATAAATATTAGTATAAATTGCTATTTTGTAAACAACATTATATATATAAGCTCGTATTCGATCCTTTATCGACAAACATATTATTTCCTTTATTAAACAATCATATTACCTCCTTATTAACAAACTCATCATTCACAACAATTAGATACACACCCATTTCAACCTAGCTACTTAAATCTTTTGAACATGTCATTAATACATATATACATGCAAACATAGGTTAACCTTGCGGTTAGCTAAACACTTTCTGCGACTACCCGTACTTGTGATTTCAAGCTACCAATCCAATGTGAGTTTACATAGCCCCTTTTTACTGTTTTTATTTTTGGGGTGAAACATGTCGTCAACTTTATCTATTTAACAAAATTCAATATCTTTGTTCTTGTGCTTGATCTTTATGCTTTATATTTGAACTACTTGGTGACCATTGCATGTGTTTCATGCCAGTACATTCATTAACTTGCAGCCCAAGCCTAAGGTAGTACCTAACATGATCATTTATATGGGAAACTAAACCTATAACTTACCACAAGACCTTGGCGGGTTTTGTTGGGTATCAACTATAACTTGGAGTATCCGCTTGCTCTCTTTTTTAAAATGGCAATCAGTGGGATTGCGTATCTAGTTTTCTATTATCAGGCTTGAATTGTACGCTTGGAACCTTGTATGTTTTCACATAAATGCTTTAGACATGCTTTGAACATATTGAATTGTAATCTATACTAACTCTTTTGGTGTCAAAACCTATGTATCTCACCAACTACTTGTAGTTAACAGTTACTTACATGTTTCAGGTGCACCTGTTTGAGGACTACTTGCTCACCTAGGATTTGGACCTAGTTTAATTTAAATTATGTTTTGAACGTTTCATTTTCCTCTGTAACGGATGCTTTTAATTTGAATAATAAATATTATCATATTTAATAGATGATCATGTGCTTATGAACAACCGCGTCAGCCCCGGCGTATAATCCGCCGCCGGCCGGGGTGTGACACCAAGTACTTCGGCACGGTCGCGCGACTTGCTTTGGAACGATCGCGCCCGGTGCCTAGGCACGGTCGCGCCTAGTACCAGTTGAAACGTAAATGCAGTTTTAATCGCTCGATCGTTGAGTTCTGTAACCGTTCCTCACTTCATTTCCATTTACGAGAGTAATAACATTTTCAATTACACAAACGTCCCAGTTTAATTCCTTCGGACTCAAAAAATCGTTCAAACATTTCAAAGAAAACATAAACCCTTCCTTCGATCCGAATTCTCTCAACCAAACAGAAGATTCACGATATACGATCCTCCCAGAAGCTACTGACCCTTTGAAGTAGCCGGATTTTGCAGCAGAAGACGCCGGAGGCCGTTCGCATCGTCGCCGGAACTTTTTTCTACCGAACTCTATTCATCCATCGTCCTCCCAGGTAATTGAAACCTTTTCCTTGTTCGTTTCAATCCATAGATCAAAAGCCCCATATTAATTTAGGCTTCCATTATAGAAATCATCCCGAATCAGAATCTATGTTTTATTCAAAATGGTTTAATCGATTTCGACCCTGAACATATTGTTAATACAATTAAAACATCCCATCATACTCGTAATAATACTATAAATAAAAGCCATATGATTTACATCACTAACAATATAAGAATCAGTCAATTCGTGTCTGATTTGGAAGAGACACGGTCGCGCCAATCATATAGCGCGGTCGTGACTCATGAGACGCGGTCATGCTGGTTACCAACGCGGTGGTGTCCTCCTGTTCAGACCCAGTCATGTCCTTTGGCTAATCTCAGTCGTGTCTCAAAATCATAGACACGATCGTGCCGAGCCAAGTCACGGTCGTGCCTAGTGACTTGTCTAGTTATGTCTCCGTTTGATCAACCCGGTCACGTCCTGACTAGCACGGCCGCGCCCGTGGTTCGAGCACGGTCGTGTGTGAGTTAAATTTTTGGCAGAATTATAATTTTTATATATTTTTCAAACAATATATATTTCTAATTAAATTTCAAAATAAAAATAGTTGATTTTTATAAAAATGTATTAATTCTATTTAGAAAGATCAAATAGTTAATCTTGGAATAAATAGAAAATTATTTATTTAAAGTTTATAAAAAAATTAAATTTACAATTATTGTTAAACCTTTCATTTAAAAAGTATCTTAATGGTTAAGTTACATATTTTATAAATAAATAAATAAATAAGGAAATGATTATTTATTTAATTTATATTTAAACAAAAATAATTATTTATTTATACTTAGTTACATAAAATACTTACACTATTTTCATAAACAATAATTATTTAACCTACTTATTTAGCTATTCAATTTCAAACCTTAATCAAAATGTTTCAAAAATATTTATTTCAAACTTTATATCGTATTCAATACTTTCAAATACAAATCAATGGCTTTATACACAAATCCAAGTTCAACATTTGACTCAAACTTTGTGCACGCTATTGATACAATATACATTACACTTTAGGTTAACTTGTGCTCTTCAAGGATCCTTATTACTATCTAGTACCTTTTGTTAGCTACGCCTTCAAACCATGTGAGTATTACATAGCCCCTTTTACTCTTTTACACTTTTTGGGGTGGAACATGAACACTATACAACACTACTACTTACACTTACACAAACTGCACAAGTACAAATCCTCTTTACATTCATATGTGCAATTTGAGCTTTATGCCCGAGTGCTAGTTCTGCTAACTTTTGTATGCGATTATGTGCAATCATTAACTATTCAAGCCGACGGTAAACAATGATAGATCTATTGAGTCTAACAAACCCACCCAGGTAGGGTGATTGTTACCGACAACACAATTTTTGCATTCTAGTTACAAAGGTTTGATTGTACTTGGTTATACAATAGCTGCTCCCTATAAATGCCTTATTTTATCATGACATGTAAGGATTTGTTTTACAAATTATATGCTATCTATATACAAACCTGTGTTATACTCACCAACTTTTTAGTTGACTTTATTTTATTCATGTTTCAGGTACTAATGTGTGAGTTTGATCAAGATGTGCTACACATAGGCTTTGGACTTAGCTAATTTAAATAAAGAAGTTTATGTATTACAATTATGTTTCTTTCTTGGATTTGGTTTTGTTTGAATATTTGAAATGAAATTTGACTATTAATATATTTCAATTTAGTCAACCTTGTGCTCATGAACAGTCTACATGTCCCGCCCCGATGATTCCGCCATCGGTCGGGGTGTGACAAAATGAGATACCTGGCCTATAAGGTGGATGTCAATAATAAAAAAGAATACTAAAAATATTCCAAGCCTACGGAGCT
Organism: Smallanthus sonchifolius; assembly: GCA_023525975.1. NCBI lineage: Eukaryota > Viridiplantae > Streptophyta > Magnoliopsida > Asterales > Asteraceae > Smallanthus > Smallanthus sonchifolius. The sequence goes on from CM042020.1 coordinate 17,995,561, forward strand.
GAGGCAAAGAAAAAGGAAACTCTAGGCCGACGGGGCTGAAGGGGGTAAAGATTCCAAGCCTACGGGGCAGAGGATTGAATGAGTATTTGTGACAAATGCAAGGGTCTATACTGACGAGTATAAGAACCTTGCCAATACTAGGACCGGAGGTACATCCGGAGATGGTCACGGGGGCGCCGAGAGCCTAGGAAACTTGAACAATTATAAAAACCTAAAGGGTTTATATTAAAATGAACGATGCAGTGTACTTACTTAGCGTAAGCTAATTCAAAAAAAATTTCCGAACACTGCAGGAAAGAAACACATGGATTAGAGCTTCCTATGGACAAGGGTGGTCGGAGTTGAATAATCCCTATGTAATATGATGTAAATGTATTATCTTGTGTAAAACAATATTATAATGAAAAAGATACCTTAGCCATTTTATTGCAAGGTTTTGTTAAACTGAGACCGTTTTCCACATTAAACTCTGATAAAATAATAAAACAAGTATGGTGTTTCAATGTTCTACGGGAATTCCAACTGCATTGTTTTCAAGATTTACAAAGGAAAGTTTTACAAAATCCTTAGGGTATGTTTCAAAAGTTTTTCAAGAAAATGATCTTATATTGTGGCATTTAAACCTGTGAACTCACCAACTTTATGTTGATATTTTAAACATGTTTTTCAGGTATTGTTTGGCAACGACACGGTTGGAATAGGCTAGTCATTTGGATTAAACCCTAGAAGCCGAAAAGACCTGATTGTCCAACCTCGAGACAGATTTGACCTATATGGTTCTAGAACATTGTACTAGTTTATGTTAGTACTTGTAATGGTGTTCAACACTTTAGAAATCTTCATTTTAGCTTCCGCAACTATGTAATGATATCAGTCGTTACAACCTTGAGTTATTTATTAAGTAAATAATTTGGAGGTGTGATAAGTAATAGTCTTCACCAATGATATCCTCGTCTACTCTAAAAGTGAAGGTGCTCACGCCTGCCACCTACGCGAAGTTTTGGACACATTCAAAGATGAAAAGTTGTATGATAAGTTTTCAAAATTTGTGTTCTGGCTAAACGAAGTTTAGTTCCTAGGCTATGTGATTAACGCGGAAGGCATCATGGTAGACCCAGCAAAGATCTAAGCAATGTGGAATTGGGAAACCCTAGGACACCAACAGACGTACGGAGTTTTCTTGGGTTGGCAGGCTACTACCTGAGGTTTATTTAGGACTTTTGAAAGATAGCCTCGCCTTTAACCAAATTGACCCGCAAGGAAGTAAAGTACGAATGGGGCCAGGCCCAAACAGATGCCTTTGAGGAATTAAAGAATAGGTTGACCCAAGCACCAGTATTGACCCTACCGGATTGTAATGAAGACTTAGTAGTGTATTCTGACGCTTCAAGTCAGGGGTTAGGCTGTGTGCTAATGCAATGAAGGAAAGTGGTCGCGTATGCGCCATGCCAGTTAAAGACTCACGAAGTCAACTACCCAACTCAGGATCTTGAGCTCGCGGCGGTTATCTTTGCCTTAAATATTTGGAGGCATTACCTCTACGGAGTCGAGTGCACCATTTACTCTGACCATAAAAGCTTGAATTACTTCTTTGAGCAAAAGGAGTTGAATATGAGGCAGCGGCGGTGGTTAGAACTGTTGAAAGATTATGACTGTGAAATCCATTACCACTACGGGAAGCCAAATGTGGTGGCCTACGCTTTGAGTCAAAAGGAGACGACAACTCCTATCGAGGTTAAGGCATACCAGTTAGTCGTGACTCCAGACCTTATGACAGAAATTGAACGTGCTTAGGATAAAGCTTTGAAAGAAGAAAATGTTAAGCAAGAAAGAATAGTGGGTCAGCAAGAGAAATTGAAAACCAATACTTATGGAGTGCGGACACGGTTCGGGTGAATGTGGATACCCAAAGGTAATGAACTTAGAGTTAAGATTCTTGATGACGCTCACAAGTCTCGCTAATATATCCATCCCGGTACCAACAAGATATAACATGATCTAAAGAAAGAATACTAGTGGCCTGGCAAGAAGAATGATGTAACTGATTATGTGTGCAAGTGCCTTACCTGTTCACAAGTGAAGGCTGAATACCAGAAACCACGTGGGAAGATGAAACCGTTATTTATTCCACAATGGAAGTGGGAACACATTACCATGGATTTCATAACCAAACTACCGCGTACAGCTAAAGGTCATGATACCATATGGGTAATTGTGGATAGGCTGACGAAGAGTGCTCACTTCTTGCCTATACGTGAGGACTACTCGTCCGAAACACTAGCAGAGTTTTTCATTAAAGAGATTGTGACCAGAAACGGTATAACCTTGTCGATTGTGTCAAATCAGGACACACGATTCACTATACTTAACATCAGCACAGCTTACCACCCGCAAACCAATGGTCAGTCCGAGAGGACTATTCAAACTCTCTAGGACATGCTCTGGGCATGTATCATTGACTTTGGTGGTAGCTGGGAAGTCACTTACCACTGGCGGAGTTCTACAATAACAGCTATCACGTAACCATTGGCATGCCACCTTACGAAATGTTATATGGTAGAAGGTGTAGAACGCCCGTCTGTTGGGGTGAAATTGGGTAGAAAGACTTCGCAGGTCTTGATATGGTTAAAGCAACTTCCAAAACATTTGACCAAATCAAAGCCCGAATGAAAGCCGCTAAGCATAGGTAGAAATCTTACACGGATAAAAGAAGAAGAGATATTGAGTTCCAAGTCGTTGACATGGTGATGTTAAAAGTGTCCCCTTGGAAAGGAATGATTCGATTTCGGAAAAGAGAAAAGTTAAGTCCGAGGTTTGTCGGACCGTTTAAAGTTTTAGCACGAGTTTGGGAATTAGTGTATCGTTTAGAACTGCCTGACGAATTGAATGGAATTCATCCGACATTTCATGTATCGCACTTATAAAAGTGTTTAGCTGACGAGTCGGCGCACGCGCCACTCGATGACATTGAAATAAACCACAACCTTAACTATATTGAGGAGCCCATAGCAATTGTAGATAAAAAAGATAAACGACTACGCAACAAAATTATTCCACTGGTCAAAGTTCAATGGAAACATCGAAAGGGATCGGTAGCCACGTGGGAGATTGAGTCGGAAATGAGGGACTTGTACCCTCAAATATTTGACCTATAAAAGGTTTCGAGGACGAAACCTCCAATAAGAGGGGTAGACTTGTAACATCCCGAAAATAATACGAAACGTCATGGGTCGGAGATAATATCGAATAAAAGGACGGGTCTAGTGATGGAATAAGATAAAGGAACGAAATGGGCTCGTAGCGTGGGCCTTGAGCCGAATAAGGAAGGAGGGGGGAAGGGCTACAAACCCTAGTCACCTCCACCCCCTTCCTCACTTCATCTTCTTCACCAAATTCGTTTAGAGAGAGAAAGAGAGAATTTTAGAAGGAAAAAGCTCAAGAAACACCATCAAAGCCTTGGATCCTGCTTCCATTTTCATTCTCCATCATCATAGATCGATTCTACACGAAGATCAAGGTGTTTTGAGGTAAGGATCGGCCTCAGATTTGTTGTTTTTGATAAAAAATAAAAAAAAACCAGGTTTTAGGGTTTCTTCGGTTTAATCAGATAAAGATCTTATTTTTACGTATAAAAGCACCTAAAAATATTAGATCTAGCTTCATGGGAGTTATAGAAATGATTTGTACATAAAAAGTTATGATTTTGGGTCAAAAAAACAGGCCTGTAAGAGATTGGTGTTCTTCAGCCCACACTCAAGTCTCGACCACCTGCAAATTGGGGACCCCCCTATACCACGACACAAGTCCTGAATGCAAGTTAAGGCGACGCTGTAAGTGTGCCTAGCGACACTATCAGCCGACTCCCTAGTGTGCCTGGCGACACTGATGTGTGATGGATAGTCTATAAAAACTAACTATAAAACCTAACCTAGACACTCTAGCTTTAAATTTATAAATCTAGACTCAACCTAATACTAGACCTCATAACCGGCAAGTTTACCGATCAATGTAGCAAAGTCTAATGAAGTCCGGATATCGAACCCACGTGACACTAGTGACAACGACCTAGACTCTGACTCAACTAACTAAACTGAATTATAAGGGGGAATTTATATTGGTTGTAACTAATGGAACTTTCTAACTAACGACACCAAATGTAAAGAAAAGGACTTTAGACAACTCACAAATAGGGAAAGCACTACCTAGACTCTGAATCCTATGCATGTACCTTTGTAGAAATAAAGACTGATGGCTACAAAACTTTCTAAGTACAAATGCTGCTTACCTTAGAGTTTGCTGCAGACCAATAAGCTGTCGCGGATAAGTTTATCTGTAGCGGATACTTGTTCTTCTGCTGAACAATAAATCCGTTGCGGATAAGCCTTATCTGCTGAAGACCAAAGTTGCTGCTGATAGACATATCATCAGCAGCTGTGGACATTTGTGTCTTGTTGCCGATCCCCAACTTTGCAGATGATAGCCATTTCCACTGAAGATCAAACGTTGCAGCTGACTGGCTTCGATAAAGCAACCATTACCACTGACAACTTTCTGCTGCAACACTGACACACTCCACGGAGAAAGAATGTCACTGGTGCAGACAATAAAGAACTACAACGCTCTTCTCCAAGCATGCAAGCAATGATGCCTAAGAAGACGTTTGAGTAAAGTTAACTTTTGTAGTGTTTATTGTCATTATATGTAGAATAGCTTCAATACAAGATCAACGGTTTATGTTAGATCTGATCCTTAGAATCATGGGTCTGCCTTGATTCTAAGTTACTATATAAGCAGTACTGAAAGTCATTATAAAGTAGTGCTTTTTGCTTAAGAGTTTTCTCTGTAATCTTGTAAACCTTGAAGCTTAATACAAATTGCTTTTATCAATATTCTTATTGTTTACTTGTTTACATTTCTTAGTTGTGATTGTTTCCGCCAATCTCAACTAGAATAGAACCATCTTGTATTCACCGATCCTACAAGTGGTATCAGAGCTTTGGCTCACAGATTAAACAAACTCACACTTGTTTAATCATTCTCCGGTTCTATTCTAAACTATCTCTTTGCTAAAGTCTCTCATTATCACAAATCAAATCTAAAATGGCACAAAAAAATGGATTTGAAGATATTGGAAGCATCCCCAGACCACCAAGACTGGTGTCTGGAGAAGACTATGATATGTGGAAGAACAGAATGGAAAGCTTCTTCTGCTATCAAGAATATGGGATGTGGAAATCCATTAAAAATGGACCATACATACCCATGGTGGCCTCCGATGATTACGGAGGTACACTGGTTCCCAAAGAATCCTCCAAGTACTCTGATGAAGACATCAAGAAAATGGAGGTAGATTTCAAAGCCTTGGGAGCCATCAAGATGTGCTTACCAAATAAAGTTTTTCATAACTTCAGAGGTTATAAAACTGCAAAGGAGCTATGGGAGGCTCTTGAGAAAATGTTTGCTGGTTCAGAAGAAGTCAAAGAAAACAGAAGAGACATCCTGATGCAGCAATATGAAAATTTCGTCTGGAAGGAAGGTGAGTCTCTAACTGTTTTATATAACAGATATACCTATCTTGTAGGTGAGCTGCAGTGCTCAAAGGTGAAGCTGGAGAATGAAGATATTCTCAAGAAGTTCATCAGGTCTCTACCGAGTTGCTGGACACTCTACACAGTGTCCATCAGAAGAACTGAGAATCTGAAGACTCTCCAGATGACTGAGCTTTTCGGAATTCTGAAAACCTATAAGCTAGAGATGATTCAGGCAAAAGAAAGAAGATCAAGCTACCAAACAGCCTCAACATCCACCACCACCTCTTCTGCCCTCCACTCTGACCACTCAGGTCCTAGTCCAAGCAACGATTATCCTCCCATCGTCACTCATCCCCAAACTCCAACCTCCCAAACAAACACATCACCATTTCTCCTAGAAGCTCCTCCTCAAACCTCAACCTCTGCTGCTTTTGTTTTTGAAAACTCAAGCAACATGTCCTTTATCAAGGAGGATCTGGAATGCTTCCATCCAGATGACTTAGAAGAAATGGACATACAACACTCGTATTCCATGCTCTCTATAAGAGCAAAAATGTTCTACTCTAGAACCGGAAGACCCATTCCAAGTAACAACTCCAACACCAGAGTTGGCTTGGATAAAAACAAATTAAGATGTTACAATTGTAACCAACTGGGTCATTTTGCTAGAGAATGCAAGGCACCTAGGGCAAACCAAGCAGCTCCTCAATCAAGACAAGCTCACCAAGACAACAACAGCAACAAGCTACTCATCCAGCTCAAACTGCAGCTTGTGTAGCTGTTGGAACTTCTGACTTTGACTGGAGCTTCCAGTATGAAGATCTGTCTGCTTTCAACCAAGCTTTTATGGCAGACACAACTGAGATACCGCCTCAGGTATATGAACATCTATGTTCCCAATCTTGTATTGATAAGGTGTTAGGCTACAGAAAGCATAATCAAAACCTTATAGATCAAAATGAAGAGTTTCATCAAATGAAATCTGAATTCACAAAATTCGAAAACAATTATAAAGAAAAAATTAACTACCTAAAGAAGGAGATTTCATTACTAAAACATGAACAAACCAATCTTGAAACTCAGATTGATGATCTACTGGCTAGATTAAAAGCTACCAGAGCATAATTGGCAGAATAGAAAGTTCATGTTGACAAATATGAATTTGCAGCCAAAAAGCTACAAAGACTTTTGGATGCTCAAATTCATGACAAGGTAAAAACTAGTCTAGGGTATCATGCTGAACAATACCAAGTCATTGCACCTCCTGCTGACTACGTTGTCATTCATGCACCAAGCTTCAATCTCTCAAATCTTGAAAAGGCCAACCGAGATCTTGATCCTTCAAGGCATGAACCATTGGTGCAAGAATGCACTACCTCGTCAGAATCTGAGTTAACTTGCTCAGAGTCCACAAAAACTGAGGAGGCCTCATCACCAGTACAAGTACCAGCACCGCCTGTTCTTGAAGTCATTCAAAAAAGTGCTCATGTCCCTTTACCAGCTGTTCCGGTTCCTATGCCTTTCAACCAAATCAAAATCAGTTATCCTCCAGAAGGAAGAAAGCTAACTGTTGAAAAGGGACAGTCTTCAACTTCCACCAACTCAAAGCCTCAAAGAAAGGTGTTTGACGTATGTCATGCGCCTGGAGAAAGAGTTCCATGTGTTCAAAAGACATTGGAATAAGCCACCTTTGAGCACAACAAAGCTCACCTCTGGAACTTCAAAGACTTGTTCAAAAGAAAGGACTATGTTTACCTTTCAAGGGACAAACTGGCTAAATCATGCTTTGTCTGTGGCAAATACAACCACACTACCAGCACCTGCTTCTACTACCTTCAGCAGCAAAGAAACCTCAAACAACATGCTTTTGAGAAGACAAACAAGAACAGAAAGGTAAGGAGTTCTGAAGCCAAGGCAACTCATTTCAGAAACTCTCTTTCCCCACCAAGGAAGCAGCTGCCAAAGCCTCAATAATCTTGCATCATCTGTGGTGAATCAGACCACTTTGCTGTAAATTGTGAATTTAATCCCTTCAACCAGATACTTCATCAAGCCCCTCTTAGACAAAAGCCAATCAGCATGAGAACTTCTACAGAGAAGCCCTCCATCAACAAGGTAAAGAAGGATAAGCATACATTGGTTGTTGAACCATCAACAGCCAGCAAAAATGTTGGTAATCAAGCCAAGCCCAAGAAACCAAAGGACAAGCCTTCAGTAGCAACCAAGTCTGCTGATGTTCAAGCAAAACCATCAGCAGCAACAAAATCTAATGCTGATAAGCCGAAGTCCTCAGCAGCAACAAAATCGGCTGCTGATAAGCTAAAGTCATCAGCAGCAAAATCTACTGCTGATAAAGCAAATCCATCAGCAGCCAAAGCAACATCAGCTGTTGACAGAGCAAAGAGAGCTAGAAAACCACCAATTCAGCATTGGAAAGCCAAAATTCCTTAAAGAATCATCATTGGTTCCGTTGAATGCACACATCCTGATACTGATAATCCGAGAACCCTTTTTTACAAGGATGCAAGCTCTTGGACTCCTCTCACTAACTAGATCTCTCTTATGTGCAGGGACAGCCAGGTCACAAGAATAACACCTGGGTGATAAACTTTGATTAAAATCTGTCTATAACATTTTGGTTTGTAAATGTGTTTGTCTCTTGTTGTAAATAAAAATTATAAGTCAGCAGCAATTTCGTCTTTTAGCTGCTGACAGGTTTAATCATCAGCAGCAAAGAATTTGCCTCTGACTGCTTTAAATTATCAGCAAGAACAAGTTTCATGCGAATAGCTTTAAGGCTGTCAGCAGCAACATCCTTGCTGCATATCATTGCATCCATCAGCAGCAATTGAGTTTGCTGCTGACAGACTTAACTATCCGCCGCAACCAAGCTTGCAGCGGATAGGCTTAACCATCCGCAGTAACCAAGTTTGCTGCTGATGGGTAAAAATAAGTCTAAATTAACTTTTGCCTGCTATAAAAATTCCTTTCAGTCTTTACCATGACTGCTATAGTGCATTACAGTTGTAACAGTAAAAAGTGAATGAGGTTGTACTGTACATGTCATTTTGCTTTTCCCTCCTCTGCCATTATAAGAACAAATCAAACTTCCTCACCTCCCCTTCACATTCAATTTCGCCCTAACTCCCATCACTTTCTCTCAAGACCCCACAACATTCAAAGCCATCCATTCCTAACCACCCTTCAAAACCTTCCTCTTTCCCTCCAAACCAAACAATTGCAGAGGTAGACATAAACCATCCAGATGATAAGTTCTCTCCATATCACAACCGCACAGCATACTTAATAAAAGGGAAGAAGTCCGACGGGTTTGATGACATGATTGACTTTCTCTGTCGATCAAAAATATACCATGCACTCACTGTCAACCCACCCATTTACATTCCTCACATGAAGGATTTTTGGAAATCTGCCATCTACTCTACCGAACAAGGGATACCCCAAATTAAAGCCAAGGTAGATGGTAAGGACGTCACCATCTCTGAAGCCACTCTCCGCAAACACCTCAAGCTTCAAGACGAGAGGGCCGCCATTTCGTACTCTAAAGAAGTCTACATGAAGACCTTTGTATCCATAGGGTACACTGGAAATTTGAATGAGTACACAATAGAGAAGGCACTGATGGGACCCCCATGGAAGTATCTATGCCACACTCTTCTACAATGCACATCTCTGAAGAGAAGTGGATGGCTTCAAGTGAGCTCTGCACTTGCCTCTGCTGTTCACGGTATGGTTACTGGCCAAGGATTCAACTTTGCACATCTCATCTTTAAAGGTTTGAGATACAACCTTCAAGAGGGTGCAAAGAAGCAATTTTTCATGTACCCAAGATTCTTGCAGGAGGTTTTTAACAATGAAATAAAAGAACTTTCAAAACCTGCAAAAATCTATCTTATGCTAGGTCATAAAAGAACATTTTTCAAAGCACGAGAACTCTTCCCAAAAAGTTCTCAGGGTTCAATGTTCCATTGTTATCTACAATGGTGAACATACAAAGTACCCAGGGTGACAGTTCAGCAATCCCAGCTGATACTGATCCCACACCCTTCTCCTCACATCCTGAACAACCATCTGCTTCCACTATTCGAACCCCTGTGCATACTACTAAGGATGCACAGGTACAAAAATCACTTACATCTGTTTTGGATGTTATCGTTCAACTGGAACAAAGGGCCCCAGTTGCAACAACATACACTAGAAAAAGGAGCAAGAAGACTCCTTCTCTTCTTGTCTCAAAGGCCCAATCCCAACCTCAAAGCCCTCATTCAGAATCCCAACATTCTGATGAGAATATCAAAAGGGATAGCCAAAACATTAGAGAGACCTCCTTGGAGGTTTCTCTATTAGGATCAGGATCACATCCCGGATCCATAGAACAACCTGCTGAGCCATACCTTTATTTCTCTTCTCTAAACTTAAGTTCAGAGGCTCCTTGTCAAGATGATATACCTTCTCCAACAACCACTATCTTGGAGGTATAGATTGACTTGGCTGCTGGTGCACTTAACCCAAGTTTATCACCCAAGAAGGTTCACTCTGGTGGTACTGATAGAGTGAATGTGGAAAGGGTTATCACTACTCCTGGTACATCAACTGCCCAGGAGGACAGTGACAACATAACTAAGACCCTAACCACGGCAACTCACAGTGAGGATGTTTCCTTTGAAACACTCTTCACTGAGAGGAATCCCAGGTGCCAAGAAAACCAGGGTGATGGGGATGCAGAGGCAAGGCCTAAGGCCCTATCTAGCTCCAAGGATTCCACAACTGGGATGAGGACAGATTGAAACTTCATAATATGGAATTGACGGCCAGGGTAGCTATGCTAGAAGCTGAAGTGTCCAAACTAAGGCACCAAGTCTCTATGCATGAAGCCCATCAATGCCCAACTATGCCTACTCCCTCCCTTGTATCAGTAGGAACTCAAACAGATGCAGCCCTTTACACTGATGCTCCCAAAAAGGGGGAGATAGTTGCAGTAGAAGATGATGCTGACAGCCTAGAAGAATGGATACAAGAGAAGGCCGCATTTCAAAGTTCATTATTCAAGCCTGCCTTTGTTCAAGTTCATGACTTGCCAAACTCAGTACATGAAGAGGAAGAAATCACTGAGGACTGTAGGTTGGTTGTCAGAGCTGTTAATGACGTGTTAAAGGATGAAAGTCAAAATGAAGACACACCTCCATCAGTCAGCATAGTTCCTGAAGCAGCAACAATAATAAAACAAACCACTGCCCCCCAATTCACACTGTCCGTAAATAAACAAGAATTTGACTCCATACTAGCTTGGGGGTATGATGATTCAACTGAGAGATTCTGGATTGGGAAAGAGTTCAGCGGAGTAGAAGAGCTGAACTGGAATGCACTAAATCCACTCCATGTGCTTGAACTGTACCTATCCAAATGCATCAGCACCTATACAGATCTCTCAGCAAAACTTGCAATCAGCAGGTTCCAAGACCTATTGGAGGAAAATATGCCCTGGTTTGAAACACTATTAGAAGAAGCAAACAGGGTGGCCTATCCTAAAGATAGTGCAGAATCTTCAACAGCAGCAAAACAAAGACTGGCTCCTAGAAGACTTGACTTAATCAGGAGTAGTACTTTAATAGAAGAAGAAGTTGTCTGCTGGAGAAGATCTCTGTACAACAAAGTTGTCAGAGACGTGGAAGTGCTAGGATGGTCGAGCACTGGGTCTTCTAACTTCACATTCTTCCTGAGTAATGGATCATCTCTCTCAATCAACATCAATGAGATCCTACTCTTAAATTCAGACTTCCTACACAAGGTCTTTGAGCTCAGAACACACATCTGTAATGTTTATTCCTTAGAGAGTCAAGCAATGATAAAAACCATCAAAGCTCATCTTGAAAAGGAAGGTCTACATGCAATGGATGCCTCAGACTCTGACTCAGACCTATCCTTCCTTTCCTCACTGACAGTCAGACTGAACACAGAAGAAGAATCCAAAAGAAGAGAAGAGGAAAAGGTGAAGGAAGGGTGGAAAGAAGTAACAGGTCTTGAATGGGAAGAAGATGAAGAAAGTGTCCTTCCCTTGTCCATTCCCCAAACTGCCAATGAAGATGAAGCTGAGATCCCAACAGCATCTTCTACATCTGCCGTTGTGGTCCATGAAGCTGAAGCAGAGGCATCCAGCAAAGACAAGGGGAAGGGACTTATGACAAAAGAAGATGAAGAAACGATAGTGAAGGAAAAGAAGGAAAAAGAGGAAAGAAGAAGAAGAAGAAGAAGAAGAAGAAGAAGAAGAGAAGAAGAGCAGATAGCTGAATTACGAAAGCTCAAGACAGAAAAACAGCCTTTCTCCTCAGAGAACAAGAGATTCAGCTGTATGCTAAGCAGCTGGATGATCTGAAAGTCAAGATTCCTGCAGCTTTCCAAATACACGAAGATGAAGCTCTAGCTCTTCAGCTACAGGAACAATTAAATAAAGAAGAAGAAGAAAGAGAGCATAAAAGAAAAGAAGAGAGTTTAGAATTACTGACTCTAAACTAGCCAAAGAGATGAGAGAGGAGTGGATAGAAGCACTTGTTTCTCAAGGTGAGGATGCAGACTACCTTGAGAAGTTATCCAATATATAAATCTACAGAGCCTTCATGGGTCAGCAAGGTCTATTGGCAAATAAGAAAAGGACTGAAGAAGAAGAAAAAGCCAAACAGAAATCCAAGAAGACCATTGCCTTCAACAAAAGATCCCATGAAGAAAGGAAGGTCATGATTGACTTCCTAAAGGCTAGAGGAGAAAGTGGAAAAAGGCTGGGTCCCATGAGTTTCATGAACCTGCAAGCCCTTTACTTTAAAGTCAAAAAGGAAGAGGAAGAAAGACTGGGGAAGAAAGGCTCAAAGAAGAAGGTAATCAATCAAGAAGAAGAAAGGAAACCAAAGAAACCCAAGCCTTCTCCCTCATCCACCACTTCCTCTATCCAACAACCTTCCTCTCTCCATCCTAGACCTCCCTCCTCTCCACCCACAAAGTCCAAATCCTCCCACCCAGCTCCTACTCATCAACAACCTCCCAAGAAGAAAAGCAAACCTACTACCAAACAAGAAGACTCAAGAGAAATCGTCAACTGGTTCTACAGCACTCAAGATCAACGGTTTAAAGTCATCAGGGGAAGAACAGAAGAAAGAAGATCAATCTATACAACTGTTGATGAGGTATTGCAGCTTCCAGATTCTGATCTAAGAAGAATGATGGAGCTGGGTGAAGCTAATGAAACTGAGAATGAAGGTGGGAGACACCTGTTGCTGGTGATCAAACATCACTTCAACCCCAGCAAAGATGAAATTATTGATGCTAAACCTCTCCAATCCCACTTTCCATTCATCAGTTTGTCCTACAATGCTGAAAAGGATGAGTTCACACTAACAGATGTTAAAGGACAGAAGATGAGGTGTTCAAGCAAGGCCATCTTCAAAATGGCAAGCAAAGACATCAAGACTCTATCCGAGCTTCCTCTTAACAATCCCAGCAAGGACCAGAGAGGATATGATGTTGCAAGAATAGTCAGCAACATGGAAAAGCTTTAGCAGCAAAAGAAGTAATAGAGTTTTGGTAGCAACAGTCTAGGGGGAGTTTGTAGAAATAAATATTTATGGCTATAAAAATTTCTAAGTATAAATGTTGCTTACCTCAGAGTTTGCTGCTTACCAACAAGCTGCTGCGGATAAGCTTATATGCAGCGGATACTTGTTCTTCTGCGGAAGAATAAATCTGCTGCGGATAAGCCTTATCTGCGGAAGAACAAAGTTGTTGCTGATAGGCATATCATCAGCAGCTGTGGACAGTTTTGTCTTGCTGCAGATCTCCAACTTTGCAGCTGATAGCCATTTCCACTGAAGATCAAACGTTGCAGCTGACTGGCTTCGATAAAGAAACCATTACCACTGACAACTTTCTGCTGCAACACTGACACACTCCACACAGAAAAAATGTCACTAGTGCAGACAATAAAGAACTACAACGCTCTTCTCCAAGCATGCAAGCAATGATGCCTAAGAAGACGTTTGAGTAAAGTTAACTTTTGTAGTGTTTATTGTCAATATATGTAGAATAGCTTCAATACAAAATCAACGGCTTGTGTTAGATCTGATCCTTAGAATCAAGGGTTTGTCTTGATTCTAAGTTACTATATAAGTAGTACTTAAAGTAATTGTATAAGTGCTTTTTGCTTAAGAGTTTTCTCTGTAATCTTGTAAACCTTGAAGTTTAATACAAATTGCTATTATCAGTATTCTTATTGTTTACTTGTTTACATTGCTTAGTTGTGATTGTTTCATCCAATCTCAACTAGAATAGAACCATCTTACATTGCTTAGTTCTGATCTAAGAAGAATGATGGAGCTGGGTGAAGCTAATGAGCCTAAGAATGAAGGTGGGAGACATATGTTGCTGGTGATCAAACATCACTTCAACCCCAGCAAAGATGAAATTATTGATGCCAAACCTCTCTAATCCCACTCTCCATTCATCAGTTGGTCCTACAATGCTGAAAAGGATGAGTTCACACTAACAGATGTTAAAGGACAGAAGATGAGGTGTTCAAGAAAGGCCATCTTCAAAATGGCAAGCAAAGACATCAAGACTCTATCTGAGCTTCCTCTTAACAATCCCAGCAAGGACCATAGAGGATATGATGTTTCAAGAATAGTCAGCAACATGGAAAAGCTTTAGCAGCAAAAGAAGTAATAGAGTTTTGGTAGCATCAGTCTAGGATGAGTTTGTAGAAATAAATATTTATGGCTATAAAACTTTCTAAGTATAAATGTTGCTTACCTCAGAGTTTGCTGGTTACCAACAAGCTGCTGCGGATAAGCTTATCTGCAGCGGATACTTGTTCTTCTGCTGAAGAATAAATCTGCTGCGGATAAGCCTTATCTGCGGAAGAACAAAGTTGTTGCTGATAGGCATATCATCAGCAGCTGTGGACAGTTTTGTCTTGCTGCTGATCTCCAACTTTGCAGCTGATAGCCATTTCCACTGAAGATCAAACGTTGCAGCTGACTGGCTTCGATAAAGAAACCATTACCACTGACAACTTTCTGCTGCAACACTGACACACTCCACACAGAAAAAATGTCACTAGTGCAGACAATAAAGAACTACAACGCTCTTCTCCAAGCATGCAAGCAATGATGCCTAAGAAGACGTTTGAGTAAAGTTAACTTTTGTAGTGTTTATTGTCAATATATGTAGAATAGCTTCAATACAAGATCAACGGCTTGTGTTAGATCTGATCCTTAGAATCAAGGGTCTGTCTTGATTCTAAGTTACTATATAAGTAGTACTTAAAGTAATTGTATAAGTGCTTTTTGCTTAAGAGTTTTCTCTGTAATCTTGTAAACCTTGAAGTTTAATACAAATTGCTATTATCAGTATTCTTATTGTTTACTTGTTTACAATGCTTAGTTGTGATTGTTTCATCCAATCTCAACTAGAATAGAACCATCTTACATTGCTTAGTTATGATCTAAGAAGAATGATGGAGCTGGGTGAAGCTAATGAGCCTAAGAATGAAGGTGGGAGACATCTGTTGCTGGTGATCAAACATCATTTCAACCCCAGCAAAGATGAAATTATTGATGCCAAACCTCTCCAATCCCACTCTCCATTCATCAGTTGGTCCTACAATGCTGAAAAGGATGAGTTCACACTGACAGATGATAAAGGACAGAAGATGAGGTGTTCAAGCAAGGCCATCTTCAAAATGGCAAGCAAAGACATCAAGACTCTATCTGAGCTTCCTCTTAACAATCCCAGCAAGGACCATAGAGGATATGATGTTTCAAGAATAGTCAGCAACATGGAAAAGCTTTAGCAGCAAAAGAAGTAATAGAGTTTTGGTAGCATCAGTCTAGGATGAGTTTGTAGAAATAAATATTTATAGCCATAAAACTTTCTAAGTATAAATGTTGCTTACCTCAGAGTTTGTTGCTTACCAACAAGCTGCTGCGGATAAGCTTATCTGCAGCGGATACTTGTTCTTCTGCTGAAGAATAAATCTGCTGCGGATAAGCCTTATCTGCGGAAGAACAAAGTTGTTGCTGATAGGCATATCATCAGCAGCTGTGGACAGTTTTGTCTTGCTGCTGATCTCCATCTTTGCAGCTGATAGCCATTTCCACTGAAGATCAAACGTTGCAGCTGACTGGCTTCGATAAAGAAACCATTACCACTGACAACTTTCTGCTGCAACACTGACACACTCCACACAGAAAAAATGTCACTAGTGCAGACAATAAAGAACTACAACGCTCTTCTCCAAGCATGCAAGCAATGATGCCTAAGAAGACGTTTGAGTAAAGTTAACTTTTGTAGTGTTTATTGTCAATATATGTAGAATAGCTTCAATACAAGATCAACGGCTTGTGTTAGATCTGATCCTTAGAATCAAGGGTCTGTCTTGATTCTAAGTTACTATATAAGTAGTACTTAAAGTAATTGTATAAGTGCTTTTTGCTTAAGAGTTTTCTCTGTAATCTTGTAAACCTTGAAGTTTAATACAAATTGCTATTATCAGTATTCTTATTGTTTACTTGTTTACATTGCTTAGTTGTGATTGTTTCATCCAATCTCAACTAGAATAGAACCATCTTACATTGCTTAGTTCTGATCTAAGAAGAATGATGGAGCTGGGTGAAGCTAATGAGCCTAAGAATGAAGGTGGGAGACATATGTTGCTGGTGATCAAACATCACTTCAACCCCAGCAAAGATGAAATTATTGATGCCAAACCTCTCCAATCCCACTCTCCATTCATCAGTTGGTCCTACAATGCTGAAAAGGATGAGTTCACACTGACAGATGTTAAAGGACAGAAGATGAGGTGTTCAAGCAAGGCCATCTTCAAAATGGCTCTGATACCAATAGTTGCAGTAGAAGATGATGCTGACAGCCTAGAAGAATGGATACAAGAGCGGGCCGCATTTCAAAGTTCATTATTCAAGCCTGCCTTTGTTCAAGTTCATGACTTGCCAGACTTAGTAGATGAAGAGGAAGAAATCACTGAGGACTGGAAGTTGGTTGTCAGAGCTGTTGATGAGGTGTTAAAGGATGAAAGTCAAAATGAAGACACACCTCCATCAGTCAGCATAGTTCCTGAAGCAGCAGCAATAATAAAACAAATCACTGCCCCCCAATTCACACTGTCTGCAAATAAGCTAGAATTTGACTCCATACTAGCTTAGGGGTATGATGATTCAACTGAGAGATTATGGATTAGGAAAGAGTTCAGCAGAGTACAAGAGCTGAACTGGAATGCACTAAATCCACTCCAAGTGCTTGAACTGTACCTATCCAACTGCATCCACATCTCTACAGATCTGTCAGCAGAACTTGCAATCAGCAGGCCTGGTTTGAGACACTATTAGAAGACGCAAACAGGGTGGCCTATCCTAAAGACAGTGCAGAATCTTCAACAGCAGCAAAACAAAGACTGCCTCCTAGAAGACTTGACTTAATCAGGAGCAGCACTTTAACAGAAGAAGAAGTTGTCTGCTGGAGAAGATCTCTGTACAACAAAGTGGTCAGAGATGTGGAAGTGCTAGGATGGTCGAGCACTGGGTCTTCTGACTTCACATTCTTCCTGAGTAATGGATCATCTCTCTCAATCAATATCAATGAGATCCTACTCCTAAATTCAGACTTCCTGCACAAGGTCTTCGTGCTCAGAACACACATCTTCAACGTTAATTCCTTAGAGAGTCAAGCAATGATAAAAACCATCAAAGCTCAGCTTGAAAAGGAAGGTCTACTTGCAATGGATGCCTCTGACTCCGACTCAGACCTATCCTTCCTTTCCTCACCTACAGTCAGACTGAACACAGAAGAAGAATCCAAATGAAAAGAAGAGGAAAAGGTGAAGGAAGGGTGGAAAGAAGTAACAGGTCTTGAATGGGAAGAAGATGAAGAA
Source organism: Smallanthus sonchifolius (assembly GCA_023525975.1). Classification (NCBI taxonomy): domain Eukaryota; kingdom Viridiplantae; phylum Streptophyta; class Magnoliopsida; order Asterales; family Asteraceae; genus Smallanthus; species Smallanthus sonchifolius. Next base: position 18,013,042 of record CM042020.1, read on the forward strand.
AGTGTCCTTCCCTTGTCCATTCCCCAAACTGCCAATGAAGATGAAGCTGAGATCCCAACAGCATCTTCTACATCTGCCGTTGTGGTCCATGAAGCTGAAGCAGAGGCATCCAGCAAAGACAAGGGGAAGGGACTTATAACAAAAGAAGATGAAGAAACGATAGTGAAGGAAAAGAAGGAAAAAGAGGAAAGAAGAAGAAGAAGAAGAAGAAGAAGAAGAAGAAGAGAAGAAGAGCAGATAGCTGAATTACGAAAGCTCAAGACAGAAAAACAGCCTTTCTCCTCAGAGAACAAGAGATTCAACTGTATGCTAAGCAGCTGGATGATCTGAAAGTCAAGATTCCTGCAGCTTTCCAAATACACGAAGATGAAGCTCTAGCTCTTCAGCTACAGGAACAATTAAATAAAGAAGAAGAAGAAAGAGAGCATAAAAGAAAAGAAGAGGCTAAGTTTAGAATTACTGACTCTAAACTAGCCAAAGAGATGAGAGAGGAGTGGATAGAAGCACTTGTTTCTCAAGGTGAGGATGCAGACTACCTTGAGAAGTTATCCAATATATAAATCTACAGAGCCTTCATGGGTCAGCAAGGTCTATTGGCAAATAAGAAAAGGACTGAAGAAGAAGAAAAAGCCAAACAGAAATCCAAGAAGACCATTGCCTTCAACAAAAGATCCCATGAAGAAAGGAAGGTCATGATTGACTTCCTAAAGGCTAGAGGAGAAAGTGGAAAAAGGCTGGGTCCCATGAGTTTCATGAACCTGCAAGCCCTTTACTTTAAAGTCAAAAAGGAAGAGGAAGAAAGACTGGGGAAGAAAGGCTCAAAGAAGAAGGTAATCAATCAAGAAGAAGAAAGGAAACCAAAGAAACCCAAGCCTTCTCCCTCATCCACCACTTCCTCTATCCAACAACCTTCCTCTCTCCATCCTAGACCTCCCTCCTCTCCACCCACAAAGTCCAAATCCTCCCACCCAGCTCCTACTCATCAACAACCTCCCAAGAAGAAAAGCAAACCTACTACCAAACAAGAAGACTCAAGAGAAATCGTCAACTGGTTCTACAGCACTCAAGATCAACGGTTTAAAGTCATCAGGGGAAGAACAGAAGAAAGAAGATCAATCTATACAATTGTTGATGAGGTATTGCATCTTCCAGATTCTGATCTAAGAAGAATGATGGAGCTGGGTGAAGCTAATGAGCCTGAGAATGAAGGTGGGAGACATCTGTTGCTGGTGATTAAACATCACTTCAACCCTAGCAAAGATGAAATTATTGATGCCAAACCTCTCCAATCCCACTCTCCATTCATCAGTTGGTCCTACAATGTTGAAAAGCATGAGTTCATACTGACAAATGTTAAATGACAGAAGATGAGGTGTTCAAGCAAGGTCATCTTCAAAATGACAAGCAAAGACATCAAGACTCTATCTGAGCTTCCTCTTAACAATCCCAGCAAGGACCAGAGAGGATATGAAGTTACAAGAATAGTCAGCAACATGGAAAAGCTTCAGCAACAAAAGAAGTGATAGAGTTTTGGTAGCATCAGTCTAGGGGGAGTTTGTAGAAATAAAGACTGATGGCTACAAAACTTTCTAAGTACAAATGCTGCTTACCTCAAAGTTTGTTGCTGACCAATAAGCTGCTGCGGATAAGCCTTATCTGCTAAAGACCAAAGTTGCTGCTGATAGGCATATCATCAGCAGCTGTGGACAGTTGTGTCTTGCTGCTGATCTCCAACTTTGCCGCTGATAGCCATTTCCACTGAAGATCAAACGTTGCAGCGGACTGGCTTCGATAAAGCAACCATTACCACTGACAACTTTCTGCTGCAACACTGATACACTCCACGCAGAAAAATGTCACTAGTTCAGACAATAAAGAACTACAACGCTCTTCTCCAAGCATGCAAGCAATGATGCCTAATAAGACGTTTGAGTAAAGTTAACTTTTGTAGTGTTTATTGTCATTATATGTAGAATAGCTTCAATACAAGATCAACGGCTTGTGTTAGATCTGATCCTTAGAATCAAGGGTCTGTCTTGATTCTAAGTTACTATATAAGTAGTATTTAGAGTTATTGTATAAGTGCTTTTTGCTTAAAAGTTTTCTCTGTAATCTTGTAAACCTTGAAGTTTAATACAAATTTCTTTTATTAGTATTCTTATTGTTTACTTGTTTACATTGCTTAGTTATGATTGTTTCCGCCAATCTCAACTAGAATAGAACCATCTTAAATTGCTTAGTTCTGATCTAAGAAGAATGATGGAGCTGGGTGAAGCTAATGAGCCTGAGAATGAAGGTGGGAGACATCTGTTGCTGGTGATCAAACATCACTTCAACCCCAGCAAAGATGAAATTATTGATGCCAAACCTCTCCAATCCCACTCTCCATTCATCAGTTGTTCCTACAATGCTTAAAAGGATGAGTTCACACTGACAGATGTTAAAGGACAGAAGATGAGGTGTTCAAGCAAGGCCATCTTTAAAATGGATCTGATACCAATAGTTGCAGTAGAAGATGATGCTGACAACCTAGAAGAATGGATACAAGAGCGGGCCGCATTTCAAAGTTCATTATTCAAGTCTGCCTTTGTTCAAGTTCATGACTTGCCAGACTCGGTAGATGAAGAGGAAGAAATCACTGAGGACTGGAAGTTGGTTGTCAGAGCTTTTGATGAGGTGTTAAAGGATGAAAGTCAAAATGAAGACACACCTCCATCAGTCAACATAGTTCTTGAAGCAGCAGCAATAATAAAACAAACCACTACCCCCCAATTCACACTGTCTGCAAATAAGCTAGAATTTGACTCCATACTTGCTTAGGGGTATGATGATTCAACTGAGAGATTCTGGATTGGGAAAGAGTTCAGCGGAGTAGAAGAGCTGAACTGGAATGCACTAAATCCACTCCAAGTGCTTGAACTGTACCTATCCAACTGTATCAACACCTCTACAGATCTCTCAGCAGAACTTGCAATCAGCAGGTTCCAAGACCTAATGGAGGAAAATCTGCCCTGGTTTGAAACACTATTAGAAGAAGCAAACAGGGTGGTATATCCTAAAGACAGTGTAGAATCTTCAACAGCAGCCAAACAAAGACTGGCTCCTAGAAGACTTGACTTAATCAGTAGCAGCACTTTAACAGAAGAAGAAGTTGTCACTGGTGCAGACAATAAAGAACTACAACGCTCTTCTCCAAGCATGCAAGCAATGATGCCTAAGAAGACGTTTGAGTAAAGTTAACTTTTATAGTGTTTATTATCATTATATGTAGAATAGCTTCAATACAAGATCAATGGTTTGTGTTAGATCTGATCCTTAGAATCATGGGTCTGTCTTGATTCTAAGTTACTATATAAGCAGTACTGAGAGTCATTGTAAAGTAGTGGTGTTTGCTTAAGAGTTTTCTCTGTAATCTTGTAAACCTTGATGCTTAATAAAAATTGCTTTTATCAGTATTCTTATTGTTTACTTGTTTACATTGCTTAGTTGTGATTGTTTCCGCCAATCTCAACTAGAATAGAACCATCTTGTATTCACCGATCCTACAACCTTGGAAATCCCTCGGAATTGGAAACTATGATGGAACCAGGCTCTTAGAATATGACACACTCAGAATACCTATTGGATCCCAGATCATTCTCTGGGTGTGACCAAAAAGAAACCCTAGGGGATGTGTGAAACTCACCAGTTAGTCGGATCACCTCTTTGCTATCTCCAACAACACTAAAGTACTCGCTAGACATATTACCTCTCAGTCTCACTATCTCAATACACCTTTCAGTGCAAGGAATAACTTGAATTCACTTAACAAGACACGGAATAACAATATCGCTAAGAAACTCTAGGGAACCCTCCTCTCAGAGCAGTTGACCTAAAAACCCTAACACCAAAGATTAACCGACAACTTCGCACCTTTCAGCTATTAACGTAGGCAGAATACTTTACCCTAACAGACTCTCAATTGATGTTCCTATGGATACGACATTAGTGAACCATAAACAAATCACATGCACACAGCTAATGACCTAATATGCAACCATACATGAAAGACATTCACAAAGTAGCATATGGAACATTCAACAGATTATAAATCAGGATCAAATACGCATAAACATCCCATCAAACGAAACAAGTTCTTTACTTTAATGTTAATCGATCAACAAATATCCTAAATCCAAAAGAAAACCAATTAACATAACATAATCATCAAAATCTAGATAGGTATGAAAGTCTAGCTAATCATCATGTTCAATAACATCAAAACAGAAGAATCAAACACATAAATCATGGTCTCAACTCTGGAAAAATATAACAAAGAAAGAAAACAAGAATTGGATGATGAAATCGACCCGCTCTATGATCTCCAACTTCAATCCAAGTCTCCGATTGATCCTAGAAGCCTTCTCGCACTTAGATGCCTCAGGAATAGAAACTGCCACATGATTAGACCACGTATAACCAGAGGATGAATCGTCTTAGATTCTCTAGGATAGCAAATCACAATGGCCTTCATAACCCAACTACACAGTACAGCTACAGTTCATGCCACCCATTCTGTGATTGTTATCAGTATAACTTATAGCAGGTTTCGAGGACGAAACCTATTGTAAGGAGGGTAGACTTGTAACATCCCGAGTTTTTAGAATATGAAATAGTCCTCGAGTATTAGAATGAACGGGAAAAGAGGGAGGATCGGGCTTGGGCCTTGGCCTGGGTGCTCGTATGGGCCAAGACAAAGGAAATAATGGGCCCTTATAAGCACCAAGATCAGCCCTAAACCCCCCATTACAACACCATTTTCGTTTTTCTAGAGAGAGAGAGTGAGAGAGAAGTTAAAGAGAGAAGGTGTCGGTTTTGCTCCAAGATCGAACCAAACTTCTTCTCCAGAGATTTCACAAAGCTTTGCTGAAGAAACGAGCCGATATGAGGTAAGAAACTTGCTCAGATCTAAGTTTTTGTTAGAAATGGGTTTTTAGGGTTTAATGGAGTTTTAAACTTAAAGGTTGGATTTTTACGTATAAAAACACATGAAAGGTATAGATCTAGCTTCATGGGAGTTGGAGAAATGTTTTGAACGTAAAAAGTTATGGTTTTACATCGAAAACAAGTCTGTTTTGGAATTAGGGTTCTAATCCCCTTTTGCCTACTTTTAGGGTGGTATGCATACTTAGTGAATAATGTGTTTATTATATATTATATTAATAAACGATGGCGAAAGTCATGATTTAAAAGGGAAAGTTTAAAAGAGGCAAAAGTACGTTTTCACTAAAGTATAAAGTACTATATTCTCATATACATAAACAAAAGTATGATATATGTGTTAAGCTATGTTTCAGTAAAGAAAGTTATATTATTGGCAAGTCTTTACTATATTTTGATATATACATAAACAAAGGCATGATATATGTGTTAAGCTATGTTTCAGTAAAGCAAGTTATATAATTGGCAAGCGTTTACTATATTTTGATATACATAAACAAAGGCATAATATATATTAGTATGATCAAGTTAAAGAAAGTCAGTACGTTAAAAGGGAAAGTAAAAGATAAAGTTTCCTTCGGGAATAAGTACTAAGTCAAGCTACGGTTCCTACAGTGACAAATGTTACAATGTGCAGAGAACCAGATAAGGGCTTCGGTGCCTATTGAAAGGCTACGGTGCCTATAGAAAGGCTACGGTTCCTATAGAAAGGCTACGGTGCCTATAGAAGGGCTTCGGTGCCTAACGTAGGGCCTATAAAAGGGCTTTGGTGCCTAATGAAAGGCTTCGGTGCCTATAAAAGGGCTTCTGTGCCTATTGAAGGGCTTAAGTGTCTAAGCAGGTTTTGTGCCTGAGTAGTTACTAGTGAAATTAACAGTAGGGTGACAGCGTCTTGACACCAGTCGGGACTATTACTAAATGTTACGGTGATGCATCGTGTTAACTTCCCTTAGTTGTAGGCCCTTAGACTTGAGTCAGTTGGGGCAATTACGGGAAGAAATGAAAAGATAAAGCTATGTTCAGTCCAGATAATGAATGTATGAGTTAAAAGATAATATATGTAAAGTTTAGCCTTAAGGGCAATATGTATGTACATGTTAAATCATTTATATGACTGATTTAAAGTAAACGTTAGAACTCACTCAGCGTTGCTGATTTTTAGTATGCATATCAGTTAAGTGCAGGTGGCAAATGCATGCTTGGCTCGCTTGAATAGTTACCCTAAGTGAAGATCTGTCATCCCGTTGTTATGTTTATGTTACAGTTGTTTAAGACAAGTTTAAATTTGTACTAGACAAGTATGTTTACGTTATGTTATGTATTCCGCTGCGTATGTTAAAGATTTAAAGCGCTTCCGCTGTGATTGTGAAAGTTTTAAGTTTATGAGCTATGTGTTGATGAGTAAATCCAATACGTGAGACCCCTCAGGTTTGGGGCCTTACATATCAGGTCTGGTCATTGTGTAATGTCATGTCTGATCATTGTGTCAAATGTTTTTCATCATTGTGTTATATGTATTATTCATTTTTTCAAATATTTTCATCATTGTGTTATATGTATTCATCATTGTGTTTTACGTTTTCCAGCTCATTGTGTAATTTGCTCATTATTGTGTAATTCGCTCAAATATGTCAGGTCATTGTGTAATGTAAGGTCTGGTTATTGTGTATTTTGCTCATTGTGTAATATGCTCATTTTGTCAAATATTTTTCATCATTATGTTATATGTATTCATCATTGTGTTTTACGTTTTGCAGCTCATTGTATAATTTGCTCATTATTGTGTAATTCGCTCAAATACGTCAGGTCATTTTGTAATGTCAGGTCTGGTTATTGTGTAATTTGCTCATTATGTAATATGCAAATTTTTTTCAAATATTTTTTGTCATTGTGTTATATATATTCATCATTGTGTTTTACATTTTCCAACTCATTGTCTAATTTGCTCATTTTATCAACTATTTTTCATTATTGTGTTATATGTATTCATCATTGTGTTTTACGTTTTCCAACTTATTGTGTAATTTGCCAAATCATTGTGTAATATCAGTTCATTGTGTAATATCAGGTCATTTTGTAATATCAGGTCTGGTCATTGTGTCATGTCAGGTCTGGTCATTGTGTCAAATGTTTTTCATCATTGTGTTATATGTATTCATCATTTTGTTAAATATTTTTCATCATTGTGTTATATGTATTCATCATTGTGTTTTACGTTTTTCAGCTCATTGTGTAATTTGCTCATTATTGTGTAATTCGCTAAAATATGTCAGGTCATTGTGTAATGTAAGGGCTAGTCATTGTGTAATATGCTCATTTTGTCAAATATTTTTCATCATTGTGTTTTACGTTTTCCAGCTCATTGTGTAATTTGCTCATTATTGTGTAATTCGCTCAAATATGTCAGGCCATTGTGTAATGTAAGTTTTGGTCATTGTGAAATTTGCTCATTGTGTAATATGCTCATTTTGTCAAATATTTTTCATCATTATGATTTACGTTTTCCAACTCATTGTGTGATTTGCTCATTATTGTGTAATTCGCTCAAATATGTCAGGTCATTGTGTAATGTAAGGTCTGGTCATTGTGTAATTTGCTCATTGTGTAATATGCTCATTTTGTCAAATATTTTTCATCATTGTGTTATATGTATTCATCATTGTGTTTTACGTTTTCCAGCTCGTTGTGTAATTTGCTCATTATTGTCTAATTCGCTCAAATAAGTCAGGTTATTGTGTAATGTAAGGTCCGGTCATTGTGTAATTTGCTCAGTGTGTAATATCAGTTTATTGTTTAATATTAGGTCTGGTCATTGTGTAAAATCAGACATTATATTACACAATGACCTGGTATATTACACAATGACCGTTATGCCCTCACTTTAAATACAATAAAAGGATACATGTCAAGCCCATAATCCTTCTTACCATTCTTATTTTTAAAACCCTTTTTACCATAACCTAACCTATATATATATATATATATATTAGTTATTTAGACAAGCTAACGAGCCAAGCCAGAGCCGAGCCAACCCTAGCTCGGCTCTGTTACATTTTGAGCCAGCTCGGCTCGGCTCGGCTCGTTTACAACCGAGCTTTTTTCAAGCTTTTTTTGTTCGAGCCGCGAGCTTTTTAAACAGCCATACCCTGCCCCCGATTGTTTGAAAAACGCCTCCGATTTTTAATTCGCTTTTAACCTATAAAATAGTTGCGCCGCATGAGACGAGAGCATATATAATACAATAAAAAAAAGCCTATATACAGATAATGTCTTTTTCATAATTCATTCTCCTAACTTATTATACTTTGACATTTTTATAATCATTTCTTTATCAAACTACTGCTTTTACTTTGATGCGTAATAGAATATATAATCAATCATATATTATCTTTTAAATTGCTAGGAGTAATTTTGGGGTAATTAAATACTATTGATACATAACTTGCAATTGCAATTGTTCTACCAAGTAATAGATAATTTTGAATTAAAACATTGTAAGTAATAAAAAAAAAGCATTCTAATTTTAAACATATACAAAATCATTATCTTTGTAATGAACATGTAAAATAAAAACATAACGATTCAAATATAAAATAATTCTTTCTCTTCTTTTTATAGTTTGTAAATTACTCCTTCCAATTCCTGAGTAGATTCTGTTTACCTTTAACAAAGTATGTTACTTTCCATCATTTTCTTCTTTAAAAAGGGAAACATTTTAATTTCATTTCCATTTTAGTCAAACAACGTCGTATGCTTAAAATACAAATCTTGTAGCAAATCATGGCCGTTTTACCAAGGTTTTATATAAATATGTTTTGTTGAACATATTAGGACAATAGTTTTCTCTTTAATAATTTGATGTCAAGATAGATTGGATTTACGATAACTTTTATGTGGTTATGTTATTATGGTGATCAAAACTGAATAATTTGGACGTTTTTTTAAGTAGCCATATACATTTTTATAAGTTTTATCATGTTAAGTAACCAACAAATAGCATATCCATACAACATCTATACCATTACAATGTAAAAATGAGAGTGTATATTGGAGAATTTTTTTATTTTCACTGATAACTTGAAATAATTACAAAAAATTGTTAACATACAAAAATGAAGCTAAGCTAACAAAATTAAACATAACTAAACTGTCGAGCGAAAGTCAAAATACGCATGAAACAATAATATTTCGTGCGGAAGTCAATCTAGAATAGGATTGAATTTCTATTCTAAGTAGCGCAACCCCACGGTGGGCGCTAACTTGTTGCTACAACAAGAATATGACTGAGAATAGGCTTGGACGTCCCCTGGACTCGACAGCTTGTATGGACCTGCTAAGAAGTAAAACACTGTTAGTCTCACCAAATGAGGTGGTCTCATGCAATCAGCCTCCAACGTGAGAATAAGTTAAGTGTTCTCGAGATGTGATAAATGCGAAAGAAAGAGTTTGAGTATAAGTGGTGGACTTAATGTGAATCATTCTTGCTTGAGAAATGGTCAAGGCTATCCACTTTAGCTGGACTTCGCACCACTGCTTCTCTCTTATTTTCTCGGGTGCAGGTTAATCTTGCCTCTTTGGTGTAGACACCAGGTTCTGTTTCCGAGGGGTTCTCAGATCTTAGTATTTTTGTCTTGGAGTGTTGACCTTTAATCTTGCTACTGTTTCGCTAATGTAGCAAGATGCTCTTTAGCTTCTAAGTTGTGTAGTTATTATAGTGAGTTACTATTCTTATAAGCTCCGTGGTTTGTAGATCTGCCTATCCACGTCATAAATCAAGATACGGAGAGCTAGTGGGTTTGGAAATATTTCCATTGATAAATCATAGTTTGTTTTTAGTAGATAGAGCAATAGACATTGCTCATTTCCATGAATCAAATCCTGTTCCATCAAAAGATTTCGAAACCAGTAACATCACGAGATGATCAGAAGGATGCAAGTATAATGGATTTGAAGAATTTCTATGCAAATTAGCAAAGGTATTCACAGAATCAGAAGTGGCAATCATGTCTTTGAATCAGAATACATAAATAATTGAAACTTAAAGCTTGACACCTAAAACTTTTGCGTGGGAGTATACGAAAGTTGAACTCTTATCGAAAGTCAATACAAAACTTGTGAATGAAAGATTTTACTTTCGTGTGAAAGTTTAGTGCTAAAGTATAGGTGAAACTTCCGAGTTAAACTTAAAAGTTTCATGTGAAACGGTATGTGAAAGTGTGAACTTTTGCAGAAGGCAATCTTCAAACACCAATAGAAGGCGGGAAAACCTTCAACAAAAGAAGATGAAAAACGGAAACAGATATGGCGGAAAAACCTCAAACCTTCGTGGAACATCTATTATGTAAATCTAATGTCGGAAATTATTATATTTATAATAATAGACAACCTTGAGGAATAATGGCTGTTGCGTGGCAGCCAGCGATTGGGTCATGTGACAGCAGTATATATATATATATGTATATATATATATATGTATATATATATATATATATATATTTTCAAAATAAAGTTTTTGGTGAAGTAAAATATGGATGTGATCTGAACCAAAGCAGGCTTCCTGCCTAATGATTGGTGCGCCTCCCCTTCTCCCAAACGACCCATGTTCGATCCCGAGCCCACCTCCCCCCCCCCCACGATTTTTCACTTAATTCTTTTTTTTTGTTTTTTTTTTTGTTTAATAACGTTATTTTTTCGTTCAATTTACATCTCATTTTAGTTTTTTTAGGGGTGTAAATGATGTTGTAACATTGGTTTGCGATCGGGTTTTTCTTGATGTTTTATGTTGGGATGACAGTCGTTGTGACGTGTTTTTGTATCTACGTTTTGATATCGGGATCGTGCCGGAATTCCAGAATTCCAGGCACAACACGCGGTTGGGAAAGCTATCTAGTTTTATTTAATACCCAAATTCTGTAGAAATTATCATGACCCCATCATCACCATAATAGTTTTTACGTGACAAACGATATCAGTTCAATAATTCACGTATCTATCTTCAAAATTTGGTAGTTGGTATCTTGGAATTCATAGAGACAACAATTCACATGAAACAAATAAAAGTTGGTAATAAATCTTGTAGTTGGGTAGTCAAAGTCCCGTTTTTTTGTATTAAAAAATAAATACAAGTTAAATTATACCAATTAAATGATGTAATACTTTTGGTTATTGGCTTAAGAGTCGGTGTTCACAAAAAGAGATAATTTCTGCATAACACATTTTAATTAGTCACACATAATAATTTGTTTAGATATTTATATCGTTATATAGAGATGAATGAGAAATATAGATAACTAGAACCGGTATAGGTTTTGTTTTAATAGTTTTCGGAACATTTTTGTAATGAAATCAGCACAAATACATTTTTTTTCTAACGTAAAATATACCATGTAACAGTGCTTTCATTAACTTAACCGATAACTAACGGACAACATTGGTGCCCGTTATCGGTGTTATTGCAACCCACGTTGCTATTTGTTTTTATTGTTTCCAATCGATATAAAGCGCATGTCGTTTTTTAATTTTAGCTTTTTTATCTCTTTGTTTATAACTTTTTTTTACCGGCTTTTATTTTTTTGGTTTTTTTTTCTCAACGGGTTCACACGGTTTTATAATTATGTTGTTCGCTCATTATTGACGCGATTAATCACGGCACCGGAATTGTAACGGTACTCGTTATAGCTTACGACAGAAAAAAATACTTGGTTTTAAATATAACTCCGTTTTTGAAAAAAATTATATCGGAATGTTGACAAAAAAAACTAAAGACAGCCGCGCATTATGTTTTATAAAAAACGTTAACGAACGAAAGTTATTACAGGTAAACGAAATTAATAGAAAATGAAATGGGTTAAAAACGTATATTATATATAGTATAAGGGATGAAAACGAAAATTAAAATAAAAAATTGAATTCCCTGTTCATCCCTTGCTCTTTTAAAGTGTAAACGAAATTAATAGAAAATAAAATGCGTTAAAAACGTATATTGTATGTAGTATAAGGGATGAAAACGAAAATTAAAATAAAAAATTGAATTCATTGTTCATCCCTTGTTCTTTTAAAGTATCGGAAACAATAAAAACAAACAACAACGTGTGTTTCAATAACACCGATAACGGGCATTGATGTTGTCCGTTAGTTATCGGTTAGGTTAATGAAAACACCGAGACTTGGTATAATTTACGATATAAAAAAGTGTATTTGCGATGATTTCATCGAAGTAACCCAAAAAATAAAGTCGTGCTTTAAATCGACCGAAAACTATAAAAACGAACACCGATACTTGTTCTGGTAATACCAATATCGGCAATGATGTTTTTCGCTTATTATCGACGCCGTTCGTCACGGCACCGGAACGGTAACGGTACTCGCTATAACTTACGACACAAAAAAATACTCGGTTTTAAATACAACTCCGTTTTTGAAAAACATTATATCGGAATGTCGACAAAAAAAAATAAAGACAGCCGCACATTCCGTTTTATAAAAAAAGTTAACAAACGAAAGTTATTACAGGTAAACGAAATTAATAGAAAATGAAACGGGTTAAAAGCGTATATTATATATAGTATAAGGGATAAAAACGAAAATTAAAATAAAAAATTGAATTAACTGTTCATCGCCTCCTCTCACCCGCGCTTCGCGGCGGGCCACAGGCCGATTTTTAAAAACAACGATAATGTGGCGGATAATTTAAACGGAAACGTTAACGTAAATGTTAATAAAAAAGAAACCCAAAACTAAAACATTAAAAAAACCAAAAAATAAAAAACAAAAAAGGTGGAAAACCGGTTTTGACGGGTTATGGCGGGGCACGCGTTAAGTCGGCTCGGTTTCGAACGTAAAAAGTGGAAAAATAAACATTTAGCAACGATATATTCGAAAATCACGAAAAAGTCACGTTGTATAAATGAAAAAAAGAAAACGAAAACGAAAAAAAACCGTTTAACAAAAATAGAAAACCGTGTGAACTTGTCAAAGATCCAAAAAACAAAAAAATAAGCACCGGTCAATAAAAGTTATACAGAAAGAGATAAATAAAAAACTATCGATCGGAAACAATAAAAACAAATAACAACGTGGGTTTTAATAACACCGATAACGGGCACTGATGTTGTCCGTTAGTTATCCGTTAGGTTAATGAAAACACCAGGACTTGGTATAATTTACGATATAAAAAAGTGTATTCGCGATGATTTCATCGATGTAACCCAAAAACTAAAGTCGTGCTTTAAATCGACCGAAAACTATAAAATAGGACACCGATACTGGTTATGGTAATACCAATATCGGCAACGATGTTGTTCGCTCATTATTGACGCAGTTCGTCACGGCAACGGTACTCGCTATAACTTACGACACAAAAAATACTCGGTTTTAAATACAACTGCGTTTTTGAAAAAAAATATATCGGAATGTTGACAAAAAAACTAAAGACAGCCGCGCATTCCGTTTTATAAAAAAAGTTAACAAACGAAAGTTATTACAGGTAAACGAAATTAATAGAAAATTAAACGGTTTAAAAGCGTATATTATATATAGTTTAAAGGATAAAAACGAAAATAAAAATAAAAAATTGAATTAAGTGTTCATCTCCTCTTTTAAAGTATCTATAATATGTAAGGATGTAAATGTTAAAATTATTGTATATGATTAAAGTGTAATGCACTTGATTGGATAGCTTTTGTGTTTTGAAAGTCAATAAATAATAACTATAGGTTTCAAGGTAAATTTCTTCAAATAGATCTACTCGATAAACTGCTTCTAACTAAAAATTTGATTTTTTTAACTTTAGTGGTTTTAATCTTAAGATGTTCATAGGTATATATTAGAGGTGCACAAATAGGTTTTTTTTTACGGGTTCTGTTTTTAACCGGACTGATTGAAGTCAACTTTGATGAAAATGAGTTTATGCAATAACCAATTTGGGTGATAACCGGTTCGTGAATGTCTCAAACCCTAATAGTTTAAACTAGTTTGGTTATTAACCGGACCGGTTAACCAGAATAACTGGTCTGATAACCGATACTTTTAAACAATACTTTTTATAAAAAAAATAAAATATTAAATATATAAGATAAACTCATTAAAGTTCTTTTCTTTTTATAAAAAAAAATAAACTGAACTCTCTAGTTGATATGTATATCTTTAAATCAGTGACAAGTTAAAGTAGATGTCATAATCAATGCTCATTTGAGGTTAGAAGCTGTGATCTGTGCTTGAACTTGAACCAATTTGAAAATTCACAAGTGGTGTCATCATCTTCGTTTGGTGCTATTCTTTGTCTTCACGAGCCGGATTGTTTTTCAAAGCCTTGAAATATTTATTCAAATGAACTTTTAAAGTGGAGTTAGACTCGGATTTTAAAGACGTATTACAATTCTTGCAACGAGCTTTCCGAGTACCATTTGACAATTCCTATAAATTAAATTTTGACCAAATAATTTTGTTCCTTGTTGTTGATATGATCCTCAGCACAGTTCGTTCAATTGAGTTTGTCATGTTAGCGTTTTGAGACTTGAGAGTTTATTTGTGTTTTGAGCGTGTATTTATTTCTTTTTGAGGGCTAAAGAATTATTGTGATCAAAGCAATACACCCAATATCTATTTTCCAAACATATGGGGATAAAATAGTTCAAAAAAGTTACTCAAACGGTAACAAGCGGCTATAAATCCGTTTTAAAACAACTATTTTTATTTGTAATGTTAATAACCGGTTAACTGATTTGATACCAGTTTGACTTTAACGGTTCGACGCCTAGAAACCTCAAATGAGGACCACTAAATATCAATATTTAGAACCACCTAGAAAATGAGAACCAAATTTTGACCAACATATCTACTTAATATTTTTCATGCGGTGAAATTTTGTAACAAAATTCATGCGGTGAAATTTTGTAACAAAAGTAAATAAAAACGTCATGTTCATCATTGAATATAAGTAAACACTAATGAATACCTTATTAGAAACACTAACGTGTTTACGATGAATACATTATTAAAAACTATAATGTATTCACTATTGGAAAGATAGATTTTTTTTTTTAACGGCGAGCATTGAATGTTGTGACGTCGTACCCCCCGTCACATGGGAGAGAATCGTCCAACTCCGGCTAATATGTTGTCTTAACCGGGCCCACTTGACGTCAGAGTTGGAGAGTATCCAAGGAAAAATCCCACCCAATACGGCCCCTTCCGGGCTTGAGGGAGAGCCGAGACTCGAACCCTGGATCGGCGTGGGTTCCCTGGTGCCTCAGCCTAAGAACTAGGCCTCATTTGCATGCCTCAGAAATTAATGATGGTGGCAGGGATTGAACCCGGGTCCCTTGGGACTTTAGGCCTCACCACAACCAATACACCACAACATCCCTTGGTGCATCTTCCATTACTCTTCTTAGACGTCGTCTCCATTTCCAAGAGTAATCAATCAAGCTATCACTAACTGTTTGTTGGTCTCGGGTTAGGATTGACGATTAATGATCTCAATAATTAATAAGGATTTGTGCGAAAGGATAGATCAAGACTACCACACACACAGATGAAGAATAAAGTTAGATATAAAGTTAAGTTTGTAATTGCTACGATATCAATGTTCAATTTAGACATAATGGAATCCTAATTTTGATAATGATATAAATTAAACAACTTGTATTATTAATTGCTTATTAAAGATAATCATATACCACATACATATCATCAAACAATCAATTAATCACAAGTACTTATGATCAATAAGTTCAAACGTTTTAACCATCAATCAATTCAAGTCTACAACATTTTATCAATGATAACCGACATGCAATGCACGTGGATCATGTAACACCCGACAAATTTCAATCCTAATTTGTACAAAAATAGAACTAGAAGGACTAGAACAACAATTAAGCCAAACCTCAAGGACCAAAAGAGAAAATTTGGAAAAAGAGGCAGTAACACTCCGTTACGAGGCTAAGAAGGAAATAATATGATGTTGTGTAACATCCCGAAAATAATATGGAACATCATGGGTCGGAGATAATATCGAATAAAAGGACGTGTCTAGTGATAGAATAAGAGAAAGGAACGAAAATGGGCTTATAGCGTGGGCCTTGGGCCGAACAAGGAAGGAAGGAAAGAAGGGGGAAGGGCTACAAACCCTAGCCACATACACCCCCTTCCTCACTTCATCTTCTTCACCAAATTCATTTAGAGAGAGAGCTCAAGAAACAGCATCAAAGCCTTGGATCTTGCTTCCATCTTCATTCTCTATCATCATAGATCGATTCTACACGAAGAGCAACGTGTTTTGAGGTAAGAATCGACCTCAGATTTGTTATTTTTGATAAAAACCGGGTTTTCGGGTTTCATGGGTTTAATCACATAAAGATTGGATTTTTTTATGTATAAAAACACCTAAAAAGATTAGATCTAGGTTCATGGGAGTTGGAGAAATGATTAAGACGTAAAAAGTTATGATTTTGGATTAAAAAAACAGGCATGTAAGAGATTGGTGTTCTTCAGCCGACATTCGAGTGTCGGCCACCTACAAATTGGCGACACTCGATGGGGAAGAAGACCATCAAAGTGTCGACCCCCCATACCACGACACAAAGTCCTAAACGCAAGTTCAGGCGACACTCTAAGTGTGCCTGGCAACACTATCAGGCGGCTCTCTAGTGTGTCTGGCGACACAATCAGCCGACACTCTAGTGTGCCTAGCGACACTATCAGTCGACACTCTAGTGTGCCTGGCGACACTCTCAGCCGATACTCTCAGCTGACACTCTCAGTTGACACTTTCAGTTGTCACTATCATCCGACAGTAGCACATAAATAATAGAATTCGTGTCTTGACTTATGTGCAGATCGGTGTACGCGTTAGCAATAGATAAGACGTCAACTCAAGTTGAATATCGATAGTCGGGTGAGTTCAAGAATCTCTATTTATACTGCTTTATGGTGGTGTGCATACTCAATAATTAGACGCTTATAAAAATGTATTTTATTACTTAAACGTTTGCAAAGAAAGATAAGAACAGTAACGATTTATGTAAATGAACGTTTTGTAAGAAAGAAAGGTGATAGTTGTTTAACCGAATGTTTTATAAGAAAGATAAGAAAGGATGGTTTATTCAACTATATGTTTTATAAACAAAGAGAAGAAGATTAAGTCAAATACATTGTCTAATCTGTCAGAGTATGAGACCCAGATAAGAAAAGACTTGGGGTAGTAGTGTAGTCCTAGAGGCTGGTGCTACCCTAAGCATAGTAGCAAGTCTTGAGGTAGTAGTATAGTCCTTGAGACCAGTGCTACCTGAAGCCGACGTTGCGTCATGGACTGACACCATGACGTACCATGAGAAAAATCATGATAGCGCTCGGAAGGGCACTGTAACGAGGATGTTGTACAACTGGTTAAGGGGAGTAACGACAATTACTCTAACGGCGACGTTCGCTAAGTAAGAATGAAGAAGCCCGCTTGGGGGCACAGAAAGTGGGTATCGACCTTTGGACGTTGAGCCATAGGGAACAATACCAGCAAACAGAAGTTCCTTCGGGAGCATAGAGGGGCGGTGTCGGCCTTTGGACGTTGAGTCTTAGGGAACAACACCTGCCTCGGTCTCTTCGGGGACACAGAGACGCTTACAGATGAAAACAGATTATAGACGTTAATGTATGACTTAAAGAAAAGAGCACAAAGTAAATATGTATGTATTTGAAAGAAGAACGAAAGAATTTTATTGTATTATTTGTATAATATAATATCTATGTTTAAATAACGTTTTATTTAAGAAAACCCTTTCATAATGTTAAAGAAAAACTTGGACTTACCAGCGTTAGCTGACTATTTTAGTATGCACATCAGGTAGCAACGGAAATAAGCATGCATGATGTTGAACTAGTAGGATTGGATGGCTGCTGGCTGTTGCTGACAAAAGACTGACATCCACATGATTAGTTTATGTTCCCTTTTGAGACAATGAATGTTTATAGTTTTAATTAACTCTGAAAATGTAAAGACTTTCGCTGTTGATTTTATGTTTATTCAAAGTTTAAGAACTATGTTTATGCTTATGTGTGCCAACTATGAGGGATACCCGGTTTAGGTCCTTTCAAGATGGTATCAGAGCCATAGTTTGAGAGATTCGGACATTCGCCAAAATATCTAAACTTAAACTGAGAATGGGACAAAAGAATGGGATGTCAGAGCAGCCAAGCCATTAAAGCAGAAAAGTACGGACATAGTAATAGAAAACTGTATAAACAGTAAGTATTAAAGGCCTTAGAATAGAAAGGCAGTCCATGTCCTAAATTAGAACGTAGACAGTAAACGCCTTATAATAGAAAGTAGACAGAATGCACCTTAATGTAGGAACTCTGAACTTGAGTAGTAAAGTAAAATAGTAATTGCATACCGGTTTCTGTAATTAGTAATTTACATTACTCGAGGTGTTCTAAATAATTACCTATCATGATAACACGAGTGTGCCTTGTTCGCAGTTAGAAAACGAAATGGCTGGAAAGAGAGGTGCAAAGAGAGGAGCAGGTACTAGAGGTAGGGGTAGACCCCGGGTCAACCGAGTTGAAAGAGAAAAAAGTGAACCCACTGTTAATGGATCGGTGTCGATCCATACTGCAAATGAGAATGCTCTGATTAACCATGGAGTACACGATGAAGAAGGCTTAATCTTGGAGCCAATTATCAAGAATGCAATAGCTGATGAAGTAGCTGCAGTTCTAAAGAGCACTGTACCAGCATCACTAACTGAGGCTCTGAAGACTGGGAGGAAGAAAGAGGAAGGGGCCTATGGGCCGAGAATGGGAACGTAATTGAAACCGAAACTGATAGAGATAACTCTGATTATGATGCAAGGCGTGGATGTGACTACAAGTCCTTCCGGAACTATGATCCACCAACTTTTGACTCCAAGAAAGATGCTATTGCCGCATACTACTAGATTGACCGCATGACTGCAGTCATCAAGATGAGTGAATGCCGTGCTGACCAGGAGGTAAGATTTGTCGCGCATTCTTTTGCCTTCGAGGCAATGAGCTGGTGGGAAAATCTGAAGAAAGGCAAGTCTGAGAGAGATATCGATAGAATGAAGTAGGACGAATTGAAAGCACTTATTATTCAAAAGTTCTACCCCCAAAATGAGATTGGTAAGATGGAAGAAGCCTTCGTGGAACTCAAGGCCGGTAGTATAACGCACCGGAAATTCACCTCCAAATTCAATGAGCTGACACATCTGGTTCCACATTTAGTGAATACTGAAGAAAGGAGGATCAAGTGTTACATCCAGAAATTACCACCAAGAGTTTGCACGATTATCAATGCCAACACTCCTAGTGACTTTGAGTCTATGGTGGCATTAAGTGGAAATGTTTTTGATGATGTGGCCACTGAAGGCCCAACCCCCGCAGAAACTCAGAAGAAGTGGTCTAGAACCACTAAGCGCTCGGGCGGGGATTGGTCTACCTCAAAGAGTAAGAAGCCTAGGGTTGATGAAAGAAACGTCAGTGGAAAGTGTGGCAAGTCTCACTTGGGGTAGTACAGGTTTCGGATGAACTTATGCCTTTGTTGCGGTAAAACGGGGTACATGTCTCGTGAATTTCCTAACACCCCCAGCTCTGCAAGTTATGGAAAGTGCCACAACTGTGGAAAATCGGGGCATTTCTCCAAGGGTTGTCGAAAACCAAAGGCCGTTAACAATGATAAGACAAAGGAAACTGAGAATGAGCGAGCGAGGACCAGAGCCTATGCCCTGACACAGGAAGAAGCAAGGGGAGATCCCAAGATGGTATCAGGTACGTTTATCCTTGACCACGCCTTTATACCTGTTCTGTTTGACTCAGGTGCTAGTAAAAGTTTTATATCCTCTTCGTTCTGTAAAAGACTGAAACACAAAACCTCCAAGATAGAAAGGGCTTTAAGTATAGAGACCACAGTGGGTAGGAACACTAAAGTAGTAGAGCTGGTAGACGACCTTACCATAAAGATAGAAGACCATAGATTTCCTGTTAAACTATTCGTTATAGCCTTGGGAGGTTTTGACGTAGTATTGGGAGATTGGTTAGCTGCCAATGAAGCTCAAATTGTGTGTATACGCAAGGTGATTCATCTCAAAGCTCCCGGTGGTAGTGAGGGCGTGATTTACGGGGATCGCGACATCCCATTGATGAATGTAATTTCAATGATGAAAGCAGAAAAGTATATGAGGCGCGGGTGTGAGGCCTACTTGGCTTATGTGATCGACAAAGATGTGAAAGTAAAAGAGCTAAAATATATACCCGTGGTGTGCCATTATCCGGAGGTGTGTTCCCGAGGACTTGCAAGGATTGCCACCAGATCGGGAAAAGGAATTTCAGATTGATTTGATGCCAGATGCCCAGCCCGTTGTCAAAGCACCATACCGACTAGCTCCATTGGATTTGAAAGAGCTGATGGCCCAACTGGAAGAACTGTTAAAAAAAAAGGGATTTATCGGGCCGAGCATTTCCCTTGGGGTGCACCGGTTTCGTTTGTAAAGAAGAAAGACGGTGCCATGAGAATGTGCATCGATTATAGAGAATTGAATAAAAGGACTGTGAAGAACATACACCAGCTACCTAGGATCGACGATCTGTTCGACCAACTGGAAGGCACGAAGTGGTTTTCTAAGATCGACCTACAGCCGGGTTATCATCAGCTGAAGGTAAGAGAGGAAGACATACCCAATACCACATTCCGCACGCGGTATGGACACTATGAATTTCGTGTAATGTCCTTTGGGTTGATAAATGCCCCCGCAGCATTCATGGATATGATGAACCGAGTGTGTCGCCGATGTTACACCGGTCAGTAATGTGACACCCGACAAATTTCAGATTAATATTCATACCTGACTAACACATATATTATAGTATATGACATGCATCCCACTTAATTTTATAATAATTAAGTCCATTTCACACTTAGCAAGTCAATCCGTTTACACGTGTCGGTAATCCGGAAGATTACCAGGTCGAACACGCGTCCTTCGGCACGATTGTTGGTGATAATTTAAAACAAATACCTAGACATATAATCTGTGCATGTAAATTATATGTAAAACTGTGATTTAATTAATCATGCCTATATGAATTTTTCGGTGATTTATAGAAATACTTTTATTTTCAGCACAGTCCGGTAGACACGCAATGTGCACTAGCTAAGTGAATAAATCTAAGAAGATACTTAGAAGTATATTTGGTGTGCAAAAATTAGATTTAGTACTGTGATATGTTATTTTAAGTCTCTGTGAATTTTTCGGGAATTTTCTGAGAAACTTTCTGTTTTAACGCAGTCCAGCCAGTCCGGAGTATGTACCGACAGTTTCAAATAAAAATCTAAAAATTTTATATGTTAAACATACCGATATGAGTCAAATTATTTTTAAATCATTTCTTTCATACTAGTTCGGGAATTCCGTTAATAAATCGGTTACTATTCGTTTTACACCACCCGATATCAAAACCCTCTATAAATAACCCTCTCCCCCACCACTTTAACCATTTCACCATTCTCTCTCTCCTTTCTCTTCTTTCTTGACCGAGAACCCCCACCACCTCCATCATCTTCATTTTTTTTGTGTTGTTGATCCATTCATCCATCCAAATCCAAGCTCCAAGTGAAGATTATCAAGTTTGCATGAGAAATCATCCATCAATCCATCCATTTTTCGAGTTTGGGCACGAGTAGGCCGTCTCATTTAGCCAGATTTGCTAAGACTTGGCATATCATCTCACTACTTTAGCAGGTGAGTTTCGCGAACATTTTTACATGCTTTATACTTTGGGGGAAAACATGTAGAGTCTTACAAAACATACCAGCTTTACAATGGCATACAATTTTTACAAGAATCATATCAGTTTTACAAAGCATATAGGCTTTACAAAGGGCATACAAGTTTTACAAAATATACCAGTTTTACAAAGGCATACAAATTTTTCAAAAAACATACCAGCTTTACAAAGGCATACAAGTTTTACAAAAAAACATATCAGTTTTACAAAGCATATCGGCTTTACAAAGTGTATAACAGTTTTATAAAGGCATACAAGTTTTACAAAAGCATATCAGTTTTACAAATACATACAGTTTTATAAAGACATATAAGTTTTTACAGAGTGCATACAAGTTTTACAAAAGCATACCAGCTTTGCAAAGGCATACAAGTTTTACAAAAAGCATATCAGTTTTACAAAGCATATCAGCTTTACAAAGTGCATACAAGTTTTACAAAACATACCAGTTTTACAAAGGCATGCGAGTTTTACAAAAACATACGATGTTTTTCATCATACAAAGCTTACAAAAACATGCAACGTTTTCACATGATAACAAGGTATTCCGATCTCAAATGGGTTACGTGGGTTTACAAGGGCATCACAACAAAAGTCCCCAGGAACACACACTATAACCATTAACTATGGATTTAGCCTAGGAATATATGAATAGTACTATTGGGTTGACACCCCCATTCATCAAGTTGGTCGCGCCAACTATCAGTTTAGTGGATGCATATTATCCGGAAATTTTACTTCAATTTTTGTTATGGAACATTGACGGAGCAAAAAATCAAGAACCGTTTAGGGTTGGTTATAGGCTCATGGTAATTGCATTACTTTTTGTTGATTCCTAGCTAGACAACAATAGATCACCTTAGGACTTGTTTATCACATTCATGACATTTCATTTTCCAATTTACCAAAAGCTTTCCAAACATGTCAATCATGATGTCCAACGATAAAGTTCAACAAGATTATTAAACATGTGTTTATCATGCTTTTAACGAAACGTTTTACAAACATTTCAAGGGAATGTCCTATGGGGATTTCAACCATATTATCCAATAAAACATTTTACAAATATAAGATGGGACACGTGTCGGTTGAGAAACGTGGCCTAAGAACCCAACCGAGTGTGAAACGGGAAGACTATTCGGCTGGAAATATATCAAAACTTCGCATAAGCATATCATGGGTTAGAAAATGAGTTACGGGAACCATAATATATGAAAATGGGGTGCTTCGACGAGGAGAATATGAAAATGAGGTATGTCGACCGATATCCTAAGCATAACGGTCCGACATGTGTTCTTGAAGCAATTCAGGAGGCTTGGACAGGTGTTTTGATGACTCAGCACCCACGTCGGACCGATATGCTTTACACGTCGGTCCGACATGAGGATGTCGGACCGATATGATTTACACGTCGGTCCGATATGGGGATGTCAGATCGATATGAATTACACTTCGGTCCGATATGTGCTGTAGAAGCAAAAATAGAGGTTTTGACGCGTGTCACAGACTTCAGCTGAAGTCGGACCGACTTGGCATGACATGTCGGTCCGACATGGGTCCCAATTCAGCCTATAAATAGATTCTTAAGGCCGTTCAAATGGATAATCATCACACACAAACACCATACATACACACACTCTCTGAAGTAGGGTTAAGGAGTTTCACACCCCAACCGACGGCAGAATACGTCACGGCGGGACATGTAGACTGTTCATAAGCACATGATCAACTATATTTCATACAGTTTAATAAATCAGGATTTCAATGTTTAATAACTCTGATAAAATAATAAAATAAGGAGGGTGTTTCAATGTCTTATGGGAATTCCAACTGCATTGTTTTCAAGATTTACAAAGGAAAGTTTTACAAAATCCTTAGGGTATGTTTCAAAAGTTTTTCAAGAAAATGATCTTCTATTGTGGCATTTAAGCCTGTGAACTCACCAACTTTATGTTGACATTTTTAAACATGTTTTTCAGGTATTGTTTGGCAGCGGCACGGTTAGAATAGGCTAGTCATTTGGATTAAACCATAGAAGCCGAAGAGACCTGAATGTCAAACCTCGAGACAGATTTGACCTATATGCTTCTAGAACATTGTACTAGTTTATGTTAGTATTTGTAATGGTGTTCAACACTTTAGAAATCTTCATTTTAGCTTCCGCAACTATGTAATGATATCAGTCGTTACAACCTTGAGTTATTTATAAAGTAAATAATTTGGGGGTGTGACAGATTGGTATAAGAGCCAATTGTTTTAGCGAATTAGGTTTCCTTAGTGATACCTAGACTCTAACCACACGTATCTAGGGACCGAGATTTCATAGACTTGCAATACACCAGGAACACCTCAGACTCGAGCATAGAAATTCCAACCGTTGCCAGACCATTTGAGTAAACTGTTAGTGTATATGATTGCACTAGGACATCATTAACAACATTGACACTAGGAATGTCACACCCCCAATTTCCACTAACGGAGTTTTACCGTTTGGGACGTGACAAAACAGGATCTCATACATTAGCTACTTCAAAGGACTCTATATGAGACTCAAAAAAACATTTCATAAAAGTATAAGGTTCAGAGTAAATATGCGAAAGCGTTAAACAAAAGTAAATGCGCAAAACAACGCGTCTAAATCCAAATACAAATAAAACATAAAGATTGTTCAATAGATAATTATTTCAATTGTAGTCCAAGACACATGCATGACTTAACGTGATCCTGAGTGCCAACCTGAGAAAACATGTAAGAAAACGAGTCAACACTAGGAGAGTTCACAGGTTTCAATCATTTCAAATAAAGTGTTTGCGGATTATGTATATTCAATATGCATCTCTATAGGTAGCATGCCTATATTCATGTTTTACTAAAGCGCTCGCAACCGAAACTGACAGTGTGTTTGTTTGTTTGCCTCCAGCCAGGTCTATCAACTCTGACTAATGTGTTAATGTCAATATAACACCCGTTCGACCTCCAATTGAGTTAGCGTGACTAACGCGGGTGGGGTTTGTCAAACCCAGTAATACTACCAAAATTACCTCGCTCATACCATATTAACGGTCCGATGTGTGTGAGGACTTTTCATGATAGTGTGTTACGCTTAGCCTCAACAGTGATATCATATAAATTACAATAACCCAAAAAGGGTTGTGACATGTTTTCTCCCCCAAATAAAAACGGTAAAAGGGGCCGTGAAACTCACCTGGATTGAGTAGTGGTTTGGATCACACAAGAGATGAGTTGAAACCACAAGTGTAAGTCTCAGACGAATTACGTATGCCCTAAACTTATAAACACATAAATTAGGGACAAGTTGGGATTTGTGACGACAACATGGAAAGTTAGAACGTCTTAACGCATTCTAAGGATTTAAGAGTATACGAACGTGTCTACGGGAATAAAGATTCTTAATATAAAAATTACGATCGAAGCGTTACGTGTTGTACGTTAATAACGAATAATAATTAAACAAATACATAAATTCGTACGTTCGAGTCGTTTACAAAAATTAGGAAAATAATATAATTTAATATATTATTTTTAGGTTCGCAGGATTATCTAAATAATCATTTGTGTGGAAAAATGATAAATATTTTATTTTTAATCGAGTATAATAACGCGATTAAATAATATAAACAATTATATTATTTTTAGTTTAAACGTCACACAAATTAATTTAAACGAGATGAAATAATATAAAAATATATATTATTTAATAGTAGGAGTTACGGGTTGAAAATAATATAAACATATTATTTTAATTTGATAATAACATAAATATATTATTTTTAAAAGTGGAAATAATAATGAAAATAGGTTATAAATTCAAACCCGAGCCGACGGGTGTTTTTCGAGGCTAAAACACTTTGATATACTAATATATTAATATAGGGGTAAGTTTTTATATTAAAATAATACTAGAAAAGGCCACAACAATAAAACATAGGAGCCCGGACTCGAACCCGGGTCTCTCCCACACACGCACACAGTATTAACCATCTCCGCCCGCTAGGGTATCGCATACAAACCCGGTTCCAATTGTTTTTATTAAACAGGTAAAGTGTTCATCCCTCCCCTATGCATACCCATACGAAAAAATGTCCAAATTCCAATTGTTTCGATTACGATCGATCAAAATAGTAAATAGGTTTTGCAAATCGAGTGGTTGGCGAGTATGTGAGTGAATTTAATTTGGAAATCATCAAGCCTATAATAGTTAAATTTACAGAATCAAATGCCGAACGCCTAGATATGAACACGAGATCGATTTGACAAAATTCGATATTAAGAGTTGTTAGAATCATAGGGTTTTCACTAAATAGATCATTTCAAATCTGATGGTGTTGTTTAATTTAATTGAAATTAGGTCTAGAGCCAAAAGCCCCAAAACGTTTTAATGATGAACCCTAGTTTACGGATTATGATCAAATCGATGTTATACATTTAAATTAACATAGGGCTTTTATTAAACAGGAGATTGCGAGTCTGGTGATACAAGTTAATTGGATTTAAAACAGGTTTAGAGTAGGAATCGATCAAACCAGAAATGTTAAGAACCCTAGATTCGGATCTTGTTAAATCCGATAATGGAAGACTGGATTAGCATAGGGCTTTTGATAAGTGACAGGTTACGAAACTAACCATACACTTTAATTGGATTTAAACTGTGTCTTGGATCAAAAGGCCCAAACTGATTTATGAACAAACCCTAGATTCGGGATTGAGTTTAATTCGATAATGTATTCCCTTGAATTGATAGGGCTTTCACTAAAGAGATGAAAACGAAGGTGATGGTGTATTTAGTTACCTGAATTGGTGTCGGATTGATGGTGATCGAGTAGAACAGGTGCCGATCGAGTATAGCTCTCTGGCATCACTGGTTCCTGCTCCCGCCAAGTTGATGTACGTACAAGCTTCATAGGGATTCGTTTGTCGTCTGCAGAGTGTTCAATTGTGAAATTAACAGGTGAATTACTCGAATTTGATATGTTCATGAAGATGGTCGGCGGTTACGAGTTAATTCTACATATTAGAGTTTAATTCGCGAATAATGGTGATGTTAAGTGCTCAATCATGGTCGTTTATGTCAAGGACGTGTGTATCAGTTACAAAATCAAACAGAAAACGATCCTGGGATTTGAATTTGATCAAAATCACGTGTTTGACTTTCCAAAAGTCAAACAGAATCAAGAATAGGCTAATTACCGGTTTGGTCCCTCTGTTTCAGGTTTATAAGTTTGGGAATTGGCATAATTAACCCTTGTAGTTTGAATTAAGGTTAGAAACTTGATTAGTTGACTTTCAAAAGTCAACATGAACTTAAATCTTGGATTTTGACTTTAACAAGTCAAATAGAATGTGTTTGGGCTAATTACACAATTAGTCCTTGTAGTTTAAGTTTGAAAAATAGGCAGAATTAGTCCTTGAAGTTTGAGATAAGCAAACCAAGTTAGAATTTAACTGGATTTAACTAACTGAATTAACTGGAAAAGTCCAGATTGTCACATCATCCTCTAGTTGAAAGAATTTGCGTCTCGAAAATTAGAATAGTACCTTAAGAGTTTGACGTGGATTGCTTGAACAGATGAGGATACTTGCACATCATCTGATCCTCGTGCTCCCATGTGAATTTCGGTCCGCGTTTCGAGTTCCAACGAACTCTGACAATAGGGATTTTACCGCGTTTGAGCGTTTTGACTTCCCTATCCATGATTTCTACCGATTCTTCAACGAACCACAGTTGTTCATCGATGTGTAGTTCCTCAAGAGGAACCGCGAGTGTCTCGTCTACTAGACATTTCTTCAAGTTCGAGACATGAAAGACACCGTGTACACCACTAAGTCCTTCAGGTAGGTCTAGTTGATACGCTACTAGGCCAATTCCCTTCACTATCTTGAATGGTCCAACAAAACGAGGATTCAGTTTGCCTCGCTTCCCGAAGCGAATGACACCTTTCCAAGGTGAGACTTTGAGTAAAACCATGTCGTCTACTTGAAACTCTAACGGTTTACGACGCTTATCGGCGTAGCTCTTCTGACGATCACGAGCTGCCGCCATACGGCATATCCCCAACTTCAGCCTAACAGATAGGAGATCAGCATTTACGTCCGTACAATGCCTCGAACTGTGCTGCCTTGATGCTAGTGTGATAACTGTTGTTGTAGGAGAACTCCACTAAAGGTAAGTGAGACTCCCAAGTGTTATCGAAATCGATCACACAAGCTCGTAGCATGTCCTCTAAGGTTTGGATGGTACGTTCCGTTTGACCATCGGTTTGCGGATGATATGCCGTACTCATGTCTAGACGTGTACCTAGGGCTTTTTGCAATGATTGCCAAAACCAAGAGGTGAAACGAGCATCTTGATCCGAAATAATTGAAATTGGCACCCCGTGTCGAGAGACTACTTCATTCAAGTAAATATGAGTGAGTTCTTCCATTTTGTCGGTTTCTTTGATTGCCAGGAAATGTGCAGATTTTGTCAAGCGATCTACGATTACCTAGATGGTATCGCATCCGCTAGGGGTTCTGGGTAGTTTAGTTATGAAGTCCATAGAAATTTGCTCCCATTTCCACATTGGGATCTCTGGCTCGGGAAGTAGACCAGAAGGCTTCTGGTATTCCACTTTGACCTTTGAGCATGTTATTCACTTACTCACATAGGTGGCTATATTGGCCTTCATCTTTGGCCATCAATATAACACCTTAAGGTCGTGGTACATTTTATCAGAACCTTGAAGAATAGAGTATCGGGATTTGTGTGCTTCATCCATGGCAAGATCCCTTAAGTTTCCGTACACTGGAATGCAAATTCGCTCTGCGAAGTAGCGAATGCCGTCTGACTTAACTTCAAATTGTTGTTCCATTCCTCGTGTACCTTCTGAATATAGATTTTCCTCTTTTAAGGCTTCAAGCTGAGCACTGCAGATCTTGTCGGGTAAGCCGTTGTGTATGGTAAGTTATAGTGCTCGAACTCGCTTGGGTTTTGTTTCCTTACGGCTCAGAGTATCGGCTACCACATTAGCCTTCCCCGGGTGATATTTGATTGCACATTCATAATCGTTCAGAAGTTCAACCCAACGCCATTCTCTCATGTTCAGCTCTTTCTGTTCAAAGATATGTTGAAGACTCTTGTGATCGGTGTAAATTATGCACTTGGTACCGTACAAGTAGTGTCACCATATCTTCAGTGCAAATACCACAGCTCCCAATTCTAAGTCATGGGTCGTGTAGTTTTTCTCATGAATCTTCAATTAACGAGAAGCATAGGCAATGACCTTATCACGTTGCATTAAAACACAACCAAGACCTCAAATGGATGCATCGCAGTATACCACAAAATCATCCGTTCCTTCTGGCAGGGATAGGATGGGTGCAATACAAAGCTTTTGTTTCAGCAGTTGGAATGCTGACTCTTGGGCGTCACCCAGTCATAGGGTTTGCTCTTTTGAGTTAAAATAGTGAGGGGTTGAGCTATCTTGGAGAATCCCTCGATGAAGCGACGGTAATAACCAACCAATCCCAAAAATTGTCGCACCTTTGTCGGAGTTGTCGGTGCCGCCCAATTCTTGATGGCTTCTATCTTGGAAGGGTCGACATGTATTCCCTTCTCATTGACTACATGTCCTAGGAATTGCACTTCGTGAATCCAGAATTCGCACTTAGAGAGTTTTGCATACAGTTGTTCTTTCCTTAGAAATTCCAGAATCAAACGAAGATGTTCCTCATGTTCATCCCTATTCTTGGAATAGATGAGGATGTCGTCAATAAACACAACGACGAACTGATCAAGGTAGGGTTTACACACACGGTTCATGAGGTCCATGAATACCGCAGGTGCGTTTGTTAGACCGAAAGGCATGACCATAAACTCGTAATGGCCGAACTTTGTCCTGAATGCAGTCTTTGAGGTGTCTTCCTCTCGGACTCTCAACTTGTGATAACCTGACCTAAGACCAATCTTAGAGTAGAAGCTTGATCCTTGAAGTTGGTCGAATAGGTCATCAATACGAGGTAAAGGATATCGATTCTTGATTGTTACTTTGTTCAGCTCACGATAGTCGATACACATTCAAAAAGTCCCATCTTTCTTCTTGAAGAACAGGACTAGAGCTCCCCACGGCGATGAGCTAGGTCGAATGAAACCTTTATCTAACAACTCTTGCAGTTGTGTAAATAACTCCTGCAATTCACTGGGTGCAAGTCGGTAGGGTGTCCGAGCAATAGGCGATGCTTCGGGTGCTAAATAAATTTGGAACTCGACCTTTCGATGTGGTGGAAGACCAGACAAGTCTTCAGGAAATACCTCCGGGTAATCACGAATGATCGGTATGTCTTGAATCCTCTTTTATTCAGATTGCTGCTCGGCGACGAGAGCCAAAATAACAGTATGTCCTTTGCGTAGACATTTCTGTGCTTTCATGAAAGATATGATGCCCATAACAACACCACTCCTTTCTCCTTGGACATAGAGAGTTTCTCCATCAGGAAGAGGAAGGCGAACGATTTTCGCACGACAGACAATCTCGGCTTGGTTCTTAGATAACCAGTCCATTCCGACAATCACGTCGAAACTACCGAGTGTGACCAACATGAGATCTTAGTAGGTTACTAATTTTATTAGTAATGAAACTCCTATCAGCACTAGTGTCAAATAGTACAGAAGCCAAATAGTTGTTTAGAAGGAACATACCGGTAACCACGTTGTGGTTATAACGAGCTTCTCCGTATCCTAGCACAAAGGCTCGCCCTTTGCACCATTCCCTCTATTATTGCCATGGTTGTTATTATTGTCTCGGTGGTTGTTGTTGTTGTTGCAATTGCCACCCTTCTTTAATTGTGGACAATCCTTTCGGAAATGTCCCTCTTTTCCACATTCAAAACAACCATTGGTAAAACCCGGTTGTTGGAAGGGCTGCTTGGCTTGTAATTCCCCTCTGCAGTCTTTGGCAACATGGGCCACCTTACCACACCACTGGCAACGGTTTTTGTCACAAGAACCGAGGTGGTGGTAATTACATTTACTACACCTGGGGTGTCTCCCGGTATAACCACTCTGATGATGACCCGAAGAGGTCGACTGGTTGAAGTTCTTCGTAGGTTCAAACCTACGCTGTTGTTGTTGCTATGGCTGATTCGGCTAAAATCCCTTGTTGTTATTGCTACTGTCAAACTTCCTCTTGTTGTTGTCAGTAGACTTGGATGCTGACTTCCTGGGAGGTAGTGTCCCTTGGGTAACAGCTTGGTCTGTCAGTTTATGAGCAAGACTGATTGTCTGTTGGATGGTAGTGGGGTTGGATGAAGTAACCATGCTCTGGATTTGTGGTACTAATCCATGGATGAACATTTCTATCCGCTTGTAGGGTGGTGTAACCATGTGAGAACACATCCCCGCTAGCTCGTGCGAGCGACTAATGTAGAGTTCTATTTCAGAACCCTCCATCTTTAGATTCCAGAATTCTCCCTCGAGTTTCTGAATCTCATCCCTGGGATAGTACTCTTCCTTCATCATGTTCTTGAAGTATTCCCACGGTAATGCATTGGCCATATCCAAACCTAGCATCTGGACCTGTGCATTCCACCATGTGAGGGCAGGACCCTCTAAAGTTCCCGATGCAAATTTGACTCGGTCGGCCACAGGGCAATTACACATAGAGAACACAGATTCAATTTTTTCAAACCATCGGAGTAATCCGACAGCTCCCTCAGCTCCACTGAACATGTGGGGCTTGCAGTCCATGAATGTCTTAAAGGTACAAACATGTTGACTATTCTGTGGATTGTTCGCTTGCCCTGGATTGGAAAGAGTATGTTGGGTTTAGGAAAAAGTAGAATAAGTATGTGGTTGTCTAGAGTTGACGGTTAACAGGTTTACCTACAGCGTGTGCTGCTAAGGCTTCAGCAACGCTGTCATTAATCAACGCGGCCAGTTCGGCTGGTTTCAGGCTGATATTTCCACGACCACCGTTCCGACCGCCACACCCACGTCCGACCATGTTTCTTCATATTCACAAACACAAGAAATGAGTAAATACATCGCATATTAACATCATTGAAGTGTAAGCAAACAGAAGGAGATGTGTAAAGACATGCAGGTTTATGATCATAGTACAAGACTAACATAAATCATAAAGGCTATAAAATAAATAACTCAACGCAAACAGTTCACTAAGATTTTATTGTAATGGGAACATCCTTACCCATTTAGGTTTTTATTTAAAACACAAAGAAATGACAAAATAAGATAAGATAGAATATAATGGAATATCAAGCTCCACTACCGGCGGATGAGATGATTGACTCAGCATCATCCTCCTCGGGCTCCTCCTCAGGCTCAGAATCGGGTACTTCAGCGGGCTCCAAAGCGGCTGCAAGTTGTGGCTCTAGCTCCCCAATCCTTTCCTGGGACTCCACCTCAGCCTCATGTACATTCACCCTAGCCTGTAATGCCCTCACCTCGTCCACTAATGCATTATGCAAGTGGTCAGTGCCTGCCAGTTCTGCTACTAGCAGATCCATCCTGTGATCCGTCTGTTTCTCCCCACTCAACAGACCTGTGATCGCTCCTGCTGCGTCTCTCATATTCCGGATCTCTCGATCCATAGTTACCACAAATGCAGCAAAGGCTTGCTCCAAGTGGCAACGCAGCAAGGCTAAATGTGGTCCTGATGATGATGAAGCTCCAAAGTATGGAGATGGAACTTGTTCCTGTCGGACCCACTTATTAATTAGACGAGGGTACTAATCCCAATCACTCCCATTCCGGATGTGCATGGGCTCTCCATACACAATAGAGTTATCAATGGGCTCAAGCCTACGTCTCTTGGGCCCCGGTGATGAACTGGCAGCAATGGCATGTTCCTGAATGGCAGGTGGTGAAGATGGTGGTGTAGACATAATTCCTGAAACATAAGGAGTAAGTATCTACATCGAATATGTATGCCATGTAACTAATGTGTGTGGCTATAGTCTAGAATGCAGTCCTAGTTCTCTATAACCAATGGCTCTGATACAAATCTGTCACACCCCAATTTCCACTAACGAATTTTTACCGTTTGGGACGTGATAAACCAGGATCTCAGACATTAGCTACTTCAAACGACTCTATATGAGACTCAAAATAACATTTCATAAAAGTGTAAGGTTCAGAGTAAATATGCAGAAGCGTTAAACGAAAGTAAATGCGCAAAACAACGCGTCCAAATCCAAATACAAATAAAAAATAAAGATTGTTCATTTGATAATTATTTCAATTGTAGTCCATGACACATGCATGACTTAACGTGATCCTGAGTGTCAACCTGAGAAAACATGTAAGAAAACGAGTCAACACTAGGTTGGTGAGTTCACATGTTTCAATCATTTTAAATAAAGCGTTTGCGGATTGTGTATATTCAATAGGCATATCTATAGGTAGCATGCCTATACTCATGTTTTACTAAAGCGCTCGTAACCGAAACTGACAGTGTGTTTGTTCGTTTGTCTCCAACCAGTTCTATCAACTCTGACTAATGTGTTAACGTCAATATAACACACGTTCGACCTCAAATCGAGTTAGCACGACTAACGCGGGTGGGGTTTGTCAAACCCAGTAGTACTACCAAAATTACCTCGCTCATACCATATTAACGGTCCGATGTGTGTAAGGACTTTTCATGATAGTGTGTTACGCTTAGCCTCAACAGTGATATCATATAAATTACAATAACCCAAAAAGGGTTGTGACATGTTTTCACCCCCAAATAAAAACAGTAAAAGGGGCCGTGAAACTCACCTGGATTGAGTAGTGGTTTGGATCACATAAGGGATGAGTTGAAACCACAAGTGTAAGTCTCAGACGACTTACGTATGCCCTAAAATTATAAACACACAAATTAGGGACAAGTTGGGATTTGTGACGACGACACGGAAAGTTAGAACGTCTAACGCATTCTAAGGATTTAAGAGTAGACAAACATGTCTACGGGAATAAAGATTCTTAATATAAAAATTACGATCGAAACGTTACGTGTCGTACGTTAATAACTAATAATAATTAAACAAATACATATATTCATACGTTCGAGTCGTTTACAAAAGTTAGAAAAATAATATAATTTAATATATTATTTTTTAGATCGCATGATTATCCAAATAATAATTTGTGTGGAAAAATAATAAATATATTATTTTTAATCGAGTATAATAAACGCGAGTAAATAATATACACAATAATATTATTTTTAGTTTAAACGTCACACAAATTAGTTTAAACGAGGTGAAATAATATAAAAATATATATTATTTAATAGTTGGAGTTACGGGTTGAAAATAATATAAACATATTATTTTAATTTGATAATAACATAAATATATTATTTTTAAAAGTGGGAATAATAATGAAAATAGATTATAAATTCAAACCCGAGCCTACGGGTGTTTTCCGACGCTAAAACACTTCAATATACTAATATATTAATATAGGGGTAAGTTTTTATATTAAAATAATACTAGAAAAGGCCCCAAAAATAAAATGCAGGAGCCCGGACTCGAACCCGGGTCTCTCCCACACACGCACACAGTCTTAACCATCTCCGCCCGCTAGGGTATCACATACAAACCTGGTTCCAATTGTTTTTATTAGACAAGTCAAGTGTTCATCCCTCCCCTATGCATACCCATACGAAAAACAGTCCAAATTCCAATTGTTTCGATTACGATCGATCAAAATAGTAAATAGGTTTTGCAAATCGAGTGTTGGTGAGTATGTGAGTGAATTTAATTTGGAAATCATCAATCCTAGAATAGTTAAATTTATAGAATCAAATGCTGAAACCCTAGGTATGAACACGAGATCGGTTTGACAAAATTCGATATTAAGAGTTGTTAGAATCATAGGGTTTTCACTAAATAGATCATTTCGAATCTGATGGTGTTGTTTAATTTGATTGAAATTAGGTCTAGAGCCAAAAGCCCCAAAACTTTAATTGAAGATTGGATTTAAACTGAGTTACGAAACTAACCATTCACTTTAATTGGATTTAAACTGAGTTTAAGATCAAAAGCCCCAAACTGATTTATGAACAAACCCTAGATTCGAGATTAAGTTTAATTCGATAATGTAAGCCCTGGAATTGATAGGGCTTTCGCTAAACAGATGAAAATGAAGGTGAGGGTGTATTTAGTTACCTGAATTGGTGTCAGATTGATGGTGATCGAGTAGAACAGATACCGATCGAGTATAGCTTGGTCTCTGGCGTCACTGGTTCCTGCTCCGGCCAAGTTGATGCGCGTATAAGCTTCAGAGGGATTCGTTTGTCATGTGCAGAGTGTTCAATTATGAAATTAACAGGTGAATTACTCGAATTTGATGTGTTCATGAAGATGGTCGACGGTTACGAGTTAATTCTCCATAATTAGAGTTTAATTCGCGTATAATGGTGATGTTAAGTGCTCAATCATGCTCAATCATCAAGGGAATTGAATTTGATCAAAATCATGCGTTTGACTTTCCAAAAGTAAAACATAATCAAGAATAGGCTAATTACCGGTTTGGTCCCTCTATTTCAGGTTTATAAGTTTGGGAATTGGCATAATTAACCCTTGTGGTTTGAATTAAGGTTAGAAACTTGATTAGTTGACTTTCAAAAGTCAACAGGAACTTAAATCTTGGATTTTGACTTTAACAAGTCAAAAAGAATGTGTTTGGGCTAATTACACAATTAGTCCTTGTAGTTTAAGTTTGAAAAATAGGCATAATTAGTCCTTGAAGTTTGAGATAAGCAAACCAAGTTAGAATTTAACTGGATTTAGCTAACTGAGTTAACTAGAAAAGTCTGGATTGTCACAAGGAACAATTATGTGGCATACGTGGCTAACATCTAACATATGTATCAATACGAAAATGATAGGAATCTATATTATGACCCACTAAAGGAGAATACTAGAGTGATCAAGTGAAGTAAATTGATAATTACACTTGATATCATGTAATTGTGAATTTACATGTACATGTGAATTCTAGGAAATCCTAGGGTGATGACCTAAGTAGGACGTAATAATTAGCTACTACTGATGACGCAAGTGTATCCATAAGTCTATGCCTTATCTCCTCATCGTAAATCTAACCTTCTATTCAACAGTTTAAAAAAACCGACAAGTACACATTAGAAATTTAGACGACCTCGTCTCCTGTTCCTTAGTAAACACTCTATCACCTTTGACGTTAATCTTGTTATGCTGATACAGACCTAGTACCTTGAACATGTCTTCAATTATTATGTTATATAACCTCATGGCAATGTAGTAATATTCAAGCCCTATTTCAACTCTTCGGACACACTGACCATATTTT
Source organism: Smallanthus sonchifolius (assembly GCA_023525975.1). Taxonomy (NCBI): domain Eukaryota; kingdom Viridiplantae; phylum Streptophyta; class Magnoliopsida; order Asterales; family Asteraceae; genus Smallanthus; species Smallanthus sonchifolius. Next base: position 18,049,157 of record CM042020.1, read on the forward strand.
CTAGTTGGACACTCTACAAGTCCTGCAGAGATTGCTAATAATGGAGACGACTCCGACGGACACTTCAACTGGCCATGCACATTATGAACTCATCCAAGTTCTATCCTTATTAAATCGTTTCTATTACTACAAATCCTTCACTGTGACTTTCTACCAACTCGTGACATCGATTAGAACTTATGCATGCACCTTCGTACGCCTAATTTCATCTATTTCATTCGGTTAGTTACTACCAATTGTCCTAATATGTCCCTGTATTATATTAATCGGTACGTATTGATTTCAATTATACTTCGGTGCATTTATCACGTGATATTACATCGTATCTTAATGGATGTAATCTCAACTGCTGGCTAGAGACGCAAACATAAAGGAGTGACCAGCAAGGTCTACGTGGAAGTCTAGCCCAGAAGTCTTCTACTCCTGATCACAAAACCTTGAGTGAACTATTATAATTCACCTCTCTTGACAATCTCTAAATTTATACTTGTACGCAAGATGAGTCTTGGAAGCTGAACATAAGTTATCTGTTCCTACCTTATCTAAGACTAACCTATTAGATGCAAGAAATGTTACACCTACGTGAAATCTTATCAGCCTCCCTTTGATGCATAATTCTTATCACCCCATGAGAAGAAAAATGTCTTCAACAACTGATTAGTTGCAAAGGTTATAGATGGCAATACCATTTATGCAAATAGTACACCAACTAACTACGACCTCGACTTGTAAACATCACCTGGTCATGCTTCACCGCAAAGAGGCAAGCTCATAATTGCAAATTTTGATAGTAGGGATGTTCACATTCCTCATGCTTAACCTTGTTAGCTGAGATCAAAATGCTGCGCTTCTAAATCATTGAAATATAATCTCTTCTTACAATATGAATGTTGACCCGTTCCAACACCAAATACTAGGTGTAAGAATAAGACTGAAGTAAAAAAGTATTCCTTCGCAAAACACTCAAGTTCAACTTCAAGTACATATGTGTATCATACCTGTTGCCTAAAATCATCAATGATGAGAGCCATGACAACGAATGTTATGTACAGATTCAACCTTCCTCATTCCTTAGACATTATGTTTTGATGGTAAAGTCACGAGTACGTGATTCGTGACCGTACATCCTTAACGTCAGACTCTTATAGACACGTTTTGTGATAAATCACTAACTACCTGTTGAATAGCAAAGTGTGAAAGACACGATATATCCAAACGAAGGTAGAACTGTATAACTAGCGGTCGATGCTCGAGGACGAGTACCATATTCATTTCCTAAGAAACACCCTTTGCCTTCACCCGAATACCTAAATTTTCCTTCTAATTTCACTTTCACTTGTCTTTATTCTTTGTTCAAACCTATCTTTTTTCCGTAGCAAAACATCGAACCCAACTAGTTCAATGTGTTCCTCACATTTGACTTTTCTAACTGGATTATTTAATTTCCACCTCGTCATAAACCTTTACTTGAATCACCTTACCGATCCATAGCAATAACCGATCCTACACCAGTAAACGACTGACATTATCCGACTTCTCTATAGTTCGGATTATGATTAACCCTATTCCCAATCAGCGTCTCATGGTGTAAATGATCATTATATGTCAATATATGCTAAAAAGGTACATTATGAATCATTATAGGCTTGGCTAACGACATGTCACCTCATTGACTATGGCGAATAGCAGGCTCACCTTTAGGAATGGTGGCTAGCTCATAGTCTAGTCCCAGGTTTCAAAAATCTGATACAAGACATAACTAATGTTATGGGTATATTAGTGCATAGGCTTGTCTATGAAACTATTAACTTGGAAGTTTCATTCGGAACAACTCCCAACTTCAAGTGTGGACAAATTTCATTGAGCCATCTATCGCAGACATATATACTATTTATAACGACACTTTGATCTATGAACATTCAAAGCGAATGCTTCATGAAAGATAAGTCATTCATATGACGGTATTCATGAGATCTGAAAGGTAACCTCGTTACCCAAGGGCATATAAATCTCATCACAATCAGAGGATTGATCTCCGAACCTCTCGGATTCAGCATTGCATAATAATGTATGAGTTATCATGTATTGACACTACAAGATCTAGTAGTAGATACATTAATACCCTATACCGGTACTTATTATTTATGGATGGCTGGTAACCTTGTCACTCTTAGACTCTAGTACTAATACAAGCATATCTTTGTTCAATGATCCTTCAAGAACTGGTTGCCCTCATTCAAATTAAGGAACTGTCAATTACCTGATTATAGGACTAACACACAATCATTTCATTAAACCCTTCGATCTATCGTTACTGAACTTTCAATTATTCTCTTTTAAATTCTATCATGATTTGGTTCCCACGAGAGGAAACACATATATGAACTTGGAGTATGTGTCCACATACTTTCAGAAACCCATGTGCATGAATTCACATCTACCTCTCGTTACAAAGGATGGTAATCGTACTGTACCACGCTGGGGAGAACGAAATGCTTCGGCATCAAATCCTTGATCGTTTACTCTCGTATGTGAGTTCACTTGATTTGTGAAATCTCGCTATTTTAATTCACACCGAGTAAACATTCTTTTCATGGCTTACTCACTACAAGAAAAGGACCCAACTGGTTGTAATCCCTTTTGTTTCCGGGACTCTAATGATGACTCTATCACCTTGGGGTATAACTAACGTCGTTCACATGGCAATGTAATCAAAGGATTCTCTAAATCAACTCATTCGCTTTGATGCATGCTCAATAATAACGTTATACTGTTATTTGATACAATGACATCTCAATTCCTTACACAACCAATATCATTAGCTGATGAGATATCCGCTTTATCTACCTTACCGACTATTGTTTGAAATGAGTGAAAATTCTCCCTAGGCATCCGGAAATGGAGATAGATTTCGATAGCTTAGTCCGAGTAAGCTTAACAAATTTTGAGGACGAAATTTCTCTAAGGAGGGGAGAATGTGACATCCAGCAAATTTCAGATTAATATCCATACCCTACTAACACATATATTTTAGTATATGACATGCATCCCACTTAGTTTTATAGTAATTAAGTCTATTTCACATTTAGCAAGTCAATCCGTTTACACGTGATTACCAGGTCGAACATGCGTCCTACAACACAACTGTTGGTGATAATTTAAAACAAATTCTTAGACATGTAATCTGTGTGTGTAAACTATATGTAACACTGTGATTTAATTAATCATGTCTGTATAAATTTTTCGGTGATTTATAGAAACACTTTTATTTTCAGCACAGTCCGGTAGACACGCAGTTTACATAAGCTAGGTGAATAATTCTAAGCAGAAACTTAGACGTATATTTGGTGTGCAAAAATTACATGTAGTACTGTGATATGTTATTTTAAGTCTCTGTGAATGTTTTGAGAATTTTCTGAAAAACTTTCTGTTTTAACACAGTCCAGCCAGTCCGGAGTATGTACCGACAGTTTCAAATAAAAATCTAAAAATCTTATATTTTAAACATACCGATATGAGTCAAATTAATTTTAAATCATTTGGTTCATACTAGTTCGGGAATTCCGTCAATAAATCGGTGACTGTTCGTTTTCCACCACCCGGTATCAAAACCCCCTATAAATACCCCTCTCTCCTCACCACTTTCACCATTTCACCATTCTCTCTCTCCCTTCACTCTCTCCCTTTTCTTCTTTCTTGGCCGAGAACCCCCACCACCACCATCATCTTCATTTTTTTTGTGTTGTTGATCCATTCATCCATCCAAATCCAAGCTCCAAGTGAAGATTATCAAGTTTGCAAGAGAAATCATCCATCAATCCATCCATTTTCTGAGTTTGGGCACGAGTAGGTCGTCTCATTTAGCCGGATTTTCTAAGACTTGGCATATCATTTCACTGCTTTAGCAGGTGAGTTTCACGGCCCCTTTTTACTAGCTTTATACTTTGGGGGGAAAACATGTAGAGTCTTACAAAACATACCAGGTTTACAAAGGCATACATGTTTTACAAAGGCATACAAGTTTTACAAAAAGCATATTAGTTTTACAAAGCATATCAGCTTTATAAAGTGCATACAAGTTTTACAAAACATACCAGCTTTACAAAGGCATATAAGTTTTACAAAAAGCATATCTGGTTTACAAAGCATATCGGCTTTACAAAGTGCATACAAGTTTTACAAAGGCATACAAGTTTTACAAAAAAACATATCAGTTTTACAATGTATATCGGCTTTACAAATTGCATACAAGTTTTACAAAAAATACCAGTTTTATAAAGGCATACAAGTTTTACAAAAGCATATCTATTTTACAAATACATATCAGTTTTACAAAGCATATCAGTTTTACAAAGACATACAAGTTTTACAAAGACATACAAGTTTTACGGAGTGCATACAAGTTTTACAAAAGCATACCAGCTTTACAAAGGAATACAAGTTTTACAAAAAGCATACCAGTTTTACAAAGCATATCAGCTTTACAAAGTGCATACAAGTTTTACAAAACATAACAGTTTTACAAAGGCATACGAGTTTTACAAAAACATACGATGTTTTCCATCATACAAAGCTTACAAAAACATGCAAGGTTTTCACATGATAACGAGGTATTCCGATCTCAAATGGGTTACATGGGTTTATAAGGGCATCACAACAAAAGTCCACATGAACACACACTATAACCATTAACTATGGATTTAGCCTAGGAATATATGAATAGTACTATTTGGTTGACACCCCCATTCATCAAGTTGGTCGCACCAACTATCAGTTTAGTGGATGCATATTATCTGGAAATTTTACTTCAATTTTTGTGATGGAACATTGATGGGGCAAAAATCAAGAACCGTCTAGGGTTGGTTATAGGCTCATGGTAATTGCATTACTTTTTGTTGATTCCTAGCTAGACAACAATAGATCACCTTAGGACTTGTTTATCACATTCATGACATTTCATTTTCCAACTTACCAAAAGCTTTCCAAACATATCCATCATGATGTCCAACGACAAAGTTCAACAAGATTATTAAACATGTGTTTATCATGCTTTTAACGAAACGTTTTACAAACATTTCAAGGGAATGTCCGATGGGGATTTCAACCATATTATCCAATAAAACATTTTACAAATATTCCAAGGGAATGTCTTTAACATACCAAAACTCCTAAATATAAGATGGGACACGTGTCGGTTGAGAAACGTGGCCTAAGAACCCAACCGAGTATGAAACGGGAAGACTATTCGCCCGGAAATATATCAAAACTTCGCATAAGAATATATTGGGCTACAAAATGAGTTACGGGAGCCATAATATATGAAAATGGGGTGTTTCGATGAGGAGAATATGAAAATGAGGTATGTCGGACCTATATCCTAAGCATAACGGTCCGACATGTGTTCTTGAAGCAATTCAGGAGGCTTTGATAGGTGTTTTGATGACTCAGCACCCACGTCAGACCGATATGCTTTACACGTCGGTCCGACATGGGGATGTCGGACCAATATGATTTACACGTCGGTCCGATATGGGGATGTCGGACCGATATGAATTACACGTCGGTCCGATATGTGCTGTAGAAGCAAAAATAGAGGTTTTGACGCGTGTCACCGACTTCTGCTGAAGTCGGACCGACTTGGCATGACATGTCGGTCCGACATGGGTCCCAATTCAGCCTATAAATAGATTCTTAAGGCCGTTCAAATGGAGAATCATCACACACAAACACCATACATACACACACTCTGAAGTAGGGTTAAGGAGTGTCACACCCTAACCGACGGCGGAATACGTCGGGGCCGGACATGTAGACTGTTCATAAGCACATGATCAACTATATTTCATATTGTTTAATAAATCAGGATTTCATTACATAATTTCAATCAACAAACAAAATCCAGTACATCAACATGTTCCAATTCTTTGTTCACTAAGTCCAAATCTTATATGTAGTATCTTGCACATATTCTCAAACACTAGTACCTGAAACATGATAAAAACAAGGTCAACTAAAAATAGTTGGTGAGTATACATAGGTTTTGACACCACAAATAGTTTTCAAGTGTTTATACAATTCATATGACACATGGTAAATAAGGCCTTTGTGGAGAATCTATAGTCAAACTGGGTGTACAATCAAACCGTGTATTATGCATGCATAGTCCCCCGGACTACGTGAAGTTCCAAAACGTATACACTAACCCGCCAAGGTTCGTGTTAAGAAATGTATCGGTTTCCCCTATAAATGATCATGTTAGGTACTACCTTAGGCTTGCCGCGCAAGTTAATGATTATACAAGTATGTCATGTATATGTTTAGTTTAGACTCATAGCATTCAAGCACTAAGCACAAATTACACATATGGTCATAAATATAGAATTGTATGTTGTATTGCAAGTAGTTTTCAATGTATCATGAATCACCCCAAAATATGTAAAAAGTAAAAAGAGGGGCTATGTAACTCACTTGTAGTAGTAGTTCGTAGATCACACGAACAAGATGTTGCACAAGTTATTAGCTAACCACAAGGTTAACATATGATTGAATTGTATACATGCATCAATGGCGTGTTCAAATGACTAACGGGGACCCTAAAGTACAAAGAAATTGGGTGTGGGTTTCGTATGTGCATAACTGAAGAGACTTGATTGGTCTTAAAGACCCTAACTAAGGTCAAATTGAATCGTTATAATCATATGTAGTTAGTTGGGTAACGTCCACACACAATCTTTGGGAATTAACAGCCGTGAATTCGAGGATTAAAGCTGTTCTTGGCTATGGTTGACCTTGAGAAGTCAAAATCAAGACAAAGGTTCACATTTGGTGGAAAGGTTCAATTTGAGAGGTTCAAATGAGTTTAAGGGGGTCATTTTCTATAAAGGGGGTTTAAAGACCATATCTATTTTCTTTCAATTTTTATTTTAATTATTTGTTTATAAAAATATATATATATTTTTTTTAAATAAAAATTTACTCATTATTTGTTTGATTACAAGTATATGTGTAAAGGAATAGATTTCTTTTCATAAAATTACAAATGGTTTATTTAACAAGGTCAATTGTGTATATATATATATATGTTCCTCTAACTATGCATTAATAGGATATAATATGTTATTGAAATGTTGAAAATTTGAATTGATATTCGTTATAATAATAATCAAGGTAATATATTATGTTGGACAAGTACGGTTTGAACGAACTGTCATTATTGTATAAAATATATAATTAAAATAAGGAAGAAAAAATATGGCCGGAAAAATCATGGATGTTACAAGGAGCTATTGCGGCGCGTTTGGGTGCGAGTACGGTACGCTACGAGTGCGGTTCGAGTTTGGAGAAGCGTTTAAAACGAGGAACGAACTTAGGGATTACCCGAGGATAATGTAAGTATACCGGACCCGTACCATAGACACTATTATGTGAATTTTATGATAAAATGCTATGTGTTATGTGCTATAAATATGACGAGGGTACGTGGTAGTGACGAATTAGTCTAAACACTAAACGGGAATAATGGAGTAGGTATCCAAGGGGTAGTAGATACGACGTTGGTACTTCCTATATATAAATCTCTTGGTGCTTCATGATGAAACCATTATGAATGTTTAGGGATATAGACTAAAAGATAGTAATGAAATATAGTAAACATACGTGAGAATTTCAACCGGTATGTAGTTATCTGATAAACGGAATGTTCTGTCTAAGTAAAGAGTGGTGTATAAATCTCTCCAAGACCCTTCACTGTTTCCTGGGAACATCTCTGTTGGAGGTACTACTCTGGAAGGAAAATCACCCAGTTTATAATATAAGACGAGTAAAAATATGTGATGAAAATACATGAGTATGTGAATATGTCATGCATGATAAATATGAATTCATGATGAGTATGAATACGTGAAATGAGTATGAATACGTGAAATGCATGATGAATATGTGAATGCATAATGATACGTGCAAATATGAATGAGTATGATGGAACGAGTCTAAACTCTAAAATAGAATAACGGAGTACACACGAAGTGTTAAAGGGGTGGTGGATACGGCGCTGGTACTTCCTATATATAAACCCTTTTAATGCATTGTGGAGAAACCGTTACGAAGTTTTAAGATGAGGAATGGTTGGGAAGTAAATCAAGCATATACGTGAAATGAAAACAAATGGTTGATACATTTGGGAGGCTGTGAGTCAAAAGATACTTAAGGTCCCAAATGAAATGAGATACCCGGCCTATAAGGTCGATCTCAATAATAAAAAAGAAAACTAAAAAGATTCCAAGCCTACGGGGCTGAGGAAAAGAAAAAGGAATAGGCCTACGGGGCTGAAGGAGATAAAGATTCCAAGCATACGGGGCTGAGGAATGAATGAGGCTTCGTGACAAATGCAAGGGTCTATACTGACGAGTATAAGAACCTTGCCAATACTCGGACTGCAGGTACGGCCTAAGATGGTTGCGAGGGGGTTAGCACATCCATAAAATATACGAATGACGTGACCAGAGGTACGTCTAGAAATGGTCACGGGGGCGCCGAGAGCGTGGGAAACTTGAACAATATTAATAACCTAAAGGGTTCATAATAAAATGAACGATGCAGTGTACTTACTTAGCGTAAGCTAATTCAAAAACGTTTTTCAAACACTGTAGGAAAGTAGCACATGGAATAGAGCTTCCAATGGACAAGGCTGGTCGGAGTTGAAGAATCCCGATGTAGTATGATGTAAATGTATTATCTTATGTAAAACAATATTATAATGAAAAAGATACCTAAGCCATTTTATGGCAAGGTTTTGTTAAACTGGGACCGTTTTCTGCATTAAACTCTAATAAAATAATAAAATAAGTAGGGTGTTTCAGTTTGGTATCAGAGAACGGTTTGAGGGATTTAAGTATAAAAAGGGGTACTTAAACTCAAACCATAAGTGCTCGTGATATAAATAGGGATTCAATACGAGGCCGTCCAAGGAAGTAGGTATGTTTAAATTCCAGTGCTTAAACAGAGATGTGTGAGTATATATGGGCTGAAATTTGTATGAGATAAGCTCCATGTGATAGTTGGGAGTATCATGATAAGTAACATACATTGCCTTATGTCTGGCCAGTATAGGAGCTAATGTATGGGACCATTATAATTTCGCAAACATCATATGATAACTTATGTCAGCAAATAGTAAGCCAGGAATGTTAATATGCATGATTAAGGACACATGAATGAATGAATATATGCATATATGAGTATAAGCTTTACATAGAATGCCTGAATAAGATAAGGCCTACAGTATAAAACCATGGACTATGATTAGGGTAAACAAATGAGAGATTAAGCGATGCCAAGTTTCAGCAAATGGCTGAACATCATAATGACGAAATACGTGACGAGGGAAGCCACAGGAGAGCTGAATCTCCACATCATGATGAGAATGAAGTTGAACAAGTCCCGGAGAACATTCGGAGACAAATCGCAATAGAAATAGGAAAGGCATTCGATGCAAACTTTCCAATCTTACAAGAAGATTTACAGAACTCATTAGAAAGCTGGTTTGAAAGCCACAAAGACACTACTCATAATGGAGAAGGAAGGAATCCAAAAGTTGATATGAAATAAACTCGTTGCACGTATAAGGATTTCATGACATGCAAGCCATTAGAGTTTAAGGGAGCGGTTAATCCCTTAGAAAGTCAGAGGGGGATCGCCTCAATAGAAAGAGCATTCGATACATGCCACTGTGAAAAAGAAGATGAAGTCACCTTCGCCACCAATCAGCTAAAAGAACAAGCTGATGATTGGTGGGGAGTAGTGCAGAGAGAAAAAGGTAGAGAGAGAATCAAAGAGATGAGGTGGGAATAGTTCAAAGATCTCTTCTTAAAACACTATTGCCCTCGAGCGGCAATCGAAAGAATCACTGAGGAGTTTCTTCAACTCCGTTAGACAACAGAGACTGTGGATGAGATCACAGGGATCTTCTTTGACAAAGCCAGGTTCTGTCCGGCTTTGTTGACAACCCCAGAGATGTGGATGACGAGATACCATCTCATTTTGAAAACATAAATTAGAGAGTTTATCCATCCATCCAAGTGTGCGAACTTGGAGGAGATGATTGATTGGGCTCGAGAACGCGAGACTGAGCTCAAGAGACATGCAGAGAGAGACGGGAAAAGGAAAGGAGAGAGTTATCCTTCTTCTATGCCTCTTAAGAGGTTTAAGTTCAATAAACCGGGAGGCAGTTCCTCCCCAAGGAAAGGTGTTCAAAGCTGTAAGACTTGTGGGAAAAGGCACCCAGGAGAGTACCGATTCAAGTCAACAACTTGTTTCTAGTGTGGAAAGACAGGGCACACTACATTGCAATGCATGAGTGGCACCCGATTGTGCTACAACTGTTATAAACCAGGACATTTTAGCAGGGAATGTCCTGAGCTAAAATCTCAGACGGGAGTAGGGTCGAAAGTGGCAGAGAATGAGGTAAAGAGAATCGAAGCTTCGAAGCCAAGAGGTAGGGCTTTTCAAATCACTACAGAGGAAGCAAAAGATGTTCCTTACGTTGTATCAGGTATATTCCTCTTGAATTACCTACATGCTTGTGTTTTATTCGATACAGGAGGTAGTCGATCGTTTATTTATTTAAAGTATGCAAACGCTAGAAACTTTAATAGAAGTAAGTTGGCTAAGGCATTAGAGGTCGAAATCGCGAGTGATCAAAACTGCGTAGTTACTGAAATATGCCAAGGAAGTTAGTGTCATTGGTGAACGACATAACAGATCACGCTATGTATGATGGCCAAGATAAGTAGCTACATGAGACAAGGTCATCAAGCCTTCTTAGCCTATGTAGCTGATGTAAAGATGAAAGGGAAAGAACTGGATCAAGTTCCAGTGGTAAAAGAATTCCCAGAAGTATTCCCAGACGATCTTTCAGGTACCCCACCTGAAAGAGAAATTGAATTCAAATTTGATTTGATTCCTGAGACTAAGCCGGTAGCTAAAGCCCCCTACCGGTTAGTACCAACAGAAATGAAGAAGTTGATGTCACAACTGCAAGAGTTGTTAGACAAGGGATTTATACACCCTAGTGTATCCCCTTGGCCAATTTTGTTTGTGAAGAAGAAAGAGGGTAGTATGAGGATGTGTATAGACTACCGCGAATTGAACAAGTTGACAATCAAGAATAGGTATCCTTTACCTAGAATTGATGATTTGTTTGATCAATTGCAAGGAACAAGTTGGTTTTCCAAGATTGACTTAAGATCCGTTTATCATCAAGTTAAGGTACGATAAGAAGATGTACCTAAAACGGCATTCATACTTCGTTATGGACACTATGAATTTGTTGGGATGCCGTTTGGAGTAACGAATGCTCCAGCAGTCTTCATGGACCTCATGAATAGAGTATGTCGGCCAATGTTAGACAAATTTGTTATTGTTTTCGTTGATGACATTCTGATTTATTCAAAGAATGAAGAAGAACATGCGCAACATCTTCGTGAAGTACTTAGTACTTTACGGAAGGAGCAACTATACGCCAAATTCTCGAAATACGCATTATGGTTGAGAGAAATTCAATTTATGGGCCATGTTGTGAACGCAGAAGGTATCTCAGTAGACCCAGCAAAGGTAGAGGCTGTAATGAAATGGTCTCCACCTAAGAATCCATTAGAAGTTAGAAGTTTTTTGGGATAAGATGGCTATTATAGAAGGTTCATCCAGGACTTCTCTAAGATAGCCACCCCTATTAACTAAGCTAACTCGAAAGAACTCGAAATACGAATGGAATGTGGCATAAGAGAAGGCATTCCAGACATTAAAAGAAATACTAACAAAAACTCCCGTTCTGGCGTTACCAGAAGAAGTAGAAGACTTTGTGGTATATTCTGATGCCTCAAAACTTGGGTTAGGATGTATTCTGATGCAAAGAGGAAAGGTGATAGCCTATGCCTCTCGACAGCTAAAGACACATGAAGTAAACTATCCAACCCATGATCTTGAATTAGCTGCGGTAGTATTCGCACTAAAAATCTGGAGGCATTACTTGTACGGAACGAAGTGCACGTTTTACACAGACAATAAGAGTCTTAAATATTTCTTTGACCAAAAGGACTTAAACATGACGCAACGGTGGTGGTTAGAAGTGGTCAAGGATTATGACTGGTCATGAAATTTGTAACTAAATGCTTAACTTGCCTACAAGTTAAAGCAGAACATCAGAAGCCATACGAAAGATTACATCCATTAGAAATCCCAGAATGGAAGTGGGAACATCTCACTATAGACTTCATAACCAAGCTACCAAAGACAGCTAGAGGTTATGATACCATTTAGGTGGTTGTAGATCGACTAACTAAGAGTGCTCATTTCTTAGGAATACGTGAAACATACTCTTCGGAAAAGTTAGCCGCTTTGTTCATCAAATAGATTGTTTCCAGACATGGAGCTCCAGTCTCGATTGTCTCTGATCGAGATACTCGTTTCACTTCACATTTTTGGAAAAAGTTCCACGAGGAGATGGGAACTAGATTATTTATCAGCACGACATATCATCCTCAGACCGACGGTCAAAGTGAGAGGATGATACAAACTCTTGAAGATATGTTGCGTGCTTGTATAATTGATTTTAGAGGAAGTTGGGATAGCCATCTGCCATTAGCAGAATTCTCATACAATTACAGCTACCATTCCAGTATTGGTATGCCACCATATGAGATGCTATATGGTAAAAGATGTAGGACTCCTGTATGTTGGGGAGAAATTGGGTAGAAAGAGTTGGGCAGCAAAGAAATAGTTCAAGCCATATCAGAAAAGCTTGACTTAATCAAGACACGTTTGAAAGCTGCACTGGATAGACAGAAGTCATACGTAGACTAGAGACGTAGACCAATAGAATTCCAAGGAGGATATTATGTCTTGTTGAAAGTATCTCCTTGGAAAGGTCTAATCCAATTCAAGAAACGTGGAAAGCTAAGTCCACGATTCATTGGTCCTTTCAAAATCATTAAAAGAGTCGGAAAGGTAGCTTATCAGTTAGAGCTACCTGAAGAATTAAATAAGATACACAACACATTCCATGTATCTTATTTAAGGAAATGTTTGGCGGTTGAAGCTGCACACGTTCCTGTAGAAGAGATAAAGGTTGATGATAAATTAACTTATGTTGAAGAACCTATCAAGATTCTAGACACAAAAGAAAAGAAGTTACGTTACAAGACAATCAAACAAGTGTTAGTGCAATGGAAGCACAGAAAAGGATCAGAAATGACTTGGGAAACTGATGATGAAATGAGAAAGAATTATCCTCAACTCTTTAAGGATTAGCAAGTTTCGAGGACGAAACCAAAATTAGGGGGGGGGGGGAGAATTGTAACATCCCAAAAATCTTAAATATAAGATGGGACACGTGTCGGTTGAGAAACGTGGCGCAAGAACCCAACCGAGTACGAAACGGGAAGACTATTCGCCCGGAAATAGCCCAAAACTTCGCATAAGCATATCTCGGGCTAGAAAATGAGTTACGGGATCCATAACATATGAAAATGGGGTGTTTCGACGAGGAGAATGTGAAAATGAGGTATGTAGGACCGATATCCTAAATTGAGGAACGAACTTAGAAATTACCCGAGGATAATATAAGTACACTAGACCCGTACCCAAGACACTATTATGTGAATTATATGATAAAATGCTATTTCTTATGTACTATAAATATGACGAGGGTATGGGGTAATGACGAATTAGTCTAAACACTAAACGGGATTAATGGAGTAGTCACGACGTATCCAAGGGGTGGTGGATATACCTCTGATACTTCCTAAATATAAATCTCTTGGTGCTTTGTGATGAAACCATTATCAATGTTTAGGGAGTATAGACTAAAAGATAGTAATGAAATATAGTAAACGTACGGGAGAACTTCGAACCGGTATGTAGTTATCTGAAAAACGAAATGTTCTGTCTAAGGAAATAGTGGTGTATAAATCTCTCCTAGACCCGTCACTCTTTCCTGGTAACATCTCTGTTGGAGGTAATACTCTGGAAGGATAATCACCCTAGTTTATAATATATGACGAGTATGAATATGTGATGAAAATACATGAGTATGTGAATATATCATGCATGATAAATATGAATACATGATGAGTATGAATACGTGAAATGCATGATGAATATGTGAATGCATGATGATACGTGCAAATATGAATGAGTATGATGGAACGAGTCTAAACTCTAAAATAGAATAACGGAGTACTCACGAAATGTTAAAGGGGTGGTGGATACGGTGCTGGTACTTTCTATATATAAACCCTTTTAATTCGTTGTGGAGAAAACGTTACGAAGTTTTAAGGTGAGGACTGGTTGGGAAGTAATCAAGCATATACGTGAAATGAAAACAAATGTTTGATACATTTGGGAAGGTGTGAGTCAAAAGATGCTCAATATCCCAAATGAAATGAGATACCTGGCCTATAAGGTGGATGTCAATAATAAAAAAGAAAACTAAAAAGATTCCAAGCCTACGGGGCTGAGGCAAAGAAAAAGGAAACTCCAGGCCTACGGGGCTGAAGGAGGTAAAGATTCCAAGCCTACGGGGCAGAGGATTGAATGAGTATTCGTGACAAAAGCAAGGGTTTATACTGACGAGTATAAGAACCTTGCCAATACTAGGACCGGAGGTATGACATAAGATGGTTGCGAGGGGGTTAGCACACCCATAAAATATACGAATTACGTGACCAGAGGTACGTCCGGAGATTGTCACGGGGTGCCGAGAGCCTGGGAAACTTGAACAGTTATAAGAACCTAAAAGTTTCATAATAAAATGAACGATGCAGTGTACTTACCTAGCGTAAGCTAATTCAAAAACGTTTTCCAAACACTGCTGGAAAGAAACACATGGAATAGAGCTTCCTATGGACAAGGGTGGTCGGAGTTGAATAATCCCTTTGTAATATGATGTAAATGTATTATCTTATGTAAAACAATTTTATAATGAAAAAGATACCTTAGCCATTTTATTGCAAGGTTTTGTTAAACTGAGACCGTTTTTCGCATTAAACTCTGATAAAATAATAAAATAAGTAGGGTGGTTCAATGTCCTACGGGAATTCCAACTGCATTGTTTTCAAGATTTACAAAGGAATGTTTTACAAAATCCTTAGGGTATGTTTCAAAAGTTTTTCAAGAAAATGATCTTATATTGTGGCATTTAAACCTGTGAACTCACCAACTTTATGTTGTCATTTTTAAACATGTTTTTCAAGTATTGTTTGGCAACGACACGGTTGGAATAGGCTAGTCATTTGGATTAAACCCTAGAAGACGAAGAGACCTGATTGTCAAACCTCGAGACAGATTTGACCTATATGGTTCTAGAACATTGTACTAGTTTATGTTAGTACTTGTAATGGTGTTCAACACTTTAGAAATTATCATTTTAGCTTCCGCAACTATGTACTTTATATTAGTCGTTACAACCTTGAGGTATTTGTTAAGTAAATAATTTGGGGGGTGTGACAAGTAATAGTCTTCACCAACGATATCCTCGTCTACTCTAAAAGCGAAGGTGATCACGCCTGCCACCTACGCGAAGTTTTGGACACACTCAAAGATGAAAAGTTGTATGCTAAGTTTTCAAAATGTGTGTTCTGGCTAAATGAAGTTCAGTTCCTAGGCTGTGTGATTAACGCGGAAGGCATCATGGTAGACCAAACAAAGATCGACGCAATGTGGAATTGGGAAACCCTAGGACACCAACAGACGTATGGAGTTTTCTAGGGTTGGCAGGCTACTACAAGAGGTTTATTCAGGACTTTTCAAAGATAGCCTCGCCTTTAACCAAATTGACTCGTAAGGAAGTAAAGTACGAATGAGACAAGGCCCAAACAGATGCCTTTGAGGAATTAAAGAAGAGGTTGACCCAAGCACCAGTATTGACCCTACCGGATTGTAATGAAGACTTAGTGGTGTATTCTGACGCTTTAAGTCAGTGGTTAGGATGTGTGCTAATGCAACGAAGGAAAGTGATCGCGTATGCGCCATGCCAGTTAAAGACTCACGAAGTCAACTACCAAACTCACGATCTTGAGCTCGCGACGGTTATCTTTGCCTTAAATATTTGGAGGCATTACCTCTACGGAGTCAAGTGCACCATTTACTCTGACCATAAAAGCTTGAATTACTTGTTTGAGCAAAAGGAGTTGAATATGAGGCAGCGGCGGTAGTTAGAACTGTTGAAAGATTATGACTATGAAATCCTTTACCACTCCGGGAAGCCAAATGTGGTGGCCGACGCTTTGAGTCGAAAGGAGACGACAACTCCTATCGAGGTTAAGGCATACCAGTTAGTCGTGACTCCAGACCTTATGACAGAAATTGAACGTGCTTAGGATAAAGCTTTGAAAGAAGAAAACGTTAAGCGAGAAAAAATAGTGGGTCAGCAAGAGAAATTGAAAATCAATACTTATGGAGTGCGGACACGGTTCGAGAGAATGTGGATACCCAAAGGTGACGAACTTAGAGTTAAGATTCTTGACGACGCTCACAAGTCTCGCTAATCTATCCATCCCGGTACCAACAAGATATACCATGATCTAAAGAAAGAATACTGGTGGCCCGGCATGAAGAATGATGTAACTGATTATGTGAGCAAGTGCCTTACCTATTCACAAGTGAAGGCCGAATACCAGAAACCATGTGGGAAGATGAAACCGTTATTTATTCTAGAATGAAAGTGGGAATACATTACCATGGATTTAATAACCAAGCTATCGCGTACAGCAAAAGGTCATGATACCATATGGGTAATTGTGGATAGGCTGACGAAGAGTGCTCACTTCTTGCCTATACGTGAGGCTTACTCGTCCGAAACACTAGCAGAGTTGGTCATTAACGAGATTGTGACAAGAAACGGTATGACCTTGTCGATTATGTCTGATCAGGACACACGATTCACTATACTTAACATCAGCACAGCTTACCACCCGCAAACCAATGGTCAGTCCGAAAGGACCATTCAAACTCTCTAGGACATGCTTTGGGCATGTATCATTGACTTTGGTGGTAGCTGGGAAGTCACTTACCACTGGCGATGTTGTATGGTAGAAGGTGTAGAATGCCCGTCTGTTGGGGTGAAATTGGGTAGAAAGACTTCGCAGGTCTTGATGTGGTTAAAGCAACTTTCGAAAAATTTGACCAAATCAAAGCCCGAATGAAAGCCGCTAAGCATAGGTAGAAATCTTACACGGATAAAAGAAGAAGAGATATTGAGTTCCAACTCGTTGACATGGTGATGTTAAAAGTGTCCCCTTGGAAAGGAATGATTCGATTTCGGAAAAGAGAAAAGTTAAGTCCGAGGTTTGTCGGACCGTTTAAAGTTTTAGCACGAGTTTGGGAAGTAGTGTA
Organism: Smallanthus sonchifolius; assembly: GCA_023525975.1. Classification (NCBI taxonomy): domain Eukaryota; kingdom Viridiplantae; phylum Streptophyta; class Magnoliopsida; order Asterales; family Asteraceae; genus Smallanthus; species Smallanthus sonchifolius. Next base: position 18,066,545 of record CM042020.1, read on the forward strand.
TCGTTTAGAACTGCCTGGCGAATTGAATGGAATTCATCCGACATTTCATGTATCGCACTTCACGCGCCACTCGATGACATCAAAATAAACCACAACCTTAACTATATTGAGGAGCCCAGAGCAATTATAGATAGAAAAGATAAACGACTACGCAACAAATTTATTCTACTGGTTAAAGTTCAATGGAAACATCGAAAGGGATCGGAAGCCACGTGGGAGAATGAGTCAGAAATGAGGGAGTTGTACCCTCAAATATTTGACCTATAAAAGGTTTCAAGGACGAAACCTCCAATAAGAGGGGTAGACTTGTAACATCCCGAAAATAATACAAAACGTCGTGGGTCGGAGTTAATATCGAATAAAAGGACGGGTCTAGTGATGGAATAAGAGAAAGGAACGAAATGGGCTCGTAGCGTGGGCCTTGGTCCGAATAAGGAAGGATGGGGAAGGGCTACAAACCCTAGTCACCTCCACCCCGTTCCTCACTTCATCTTCTTCACCAAATTCGTTTAGAGAGAGAGAGAGAATTTTAGAAGGAAAAAGCTCAAGAAACACCTTCAAAGCCTTGGATCCTGCTTCCATTTTCATTCTCCATCATCATAGATCGATTCTACAAGAAGAGCAACGTGTTTTGAGGTAAGGATCGACCCAGATTTGTTGTTTTTGATAAAAAAAAACCAGGTTTTAGGGTTTCTTGGGTTTAATCAGATAAAGATCTGATTTTTACGTATAAAAACACCTAAAAATATTAGATCTAGCTTCATGGGAGTTGTAGAAATGATTTGTACGTAAAAAGTTATGATTTTGGGTCAAAAAAACAAGCTTGTAAGAGATTGGTGTTCTTCAGCCGACACTCGAGTGTCGACCACCTGCAAATTGGGGACCCCCCTATACCACGACAAAAGTCCTGAATGCAAGTTCAGGCGACACTGTAAGTGTGCCTAGCGACACTATCAGCCGACTCCCTAGTGTGCCTGGCGACACTGATGTGTGATGGATGGTCAATAAAAACTAACTATAAAACCTAACATAGACACTCTAGCTTAAATTTATAAATCTAGACTCAACCTAATACTAGACCTCATGACCGGCAAGTTTACCGATCAATGTAGCAAAGTCTAATGAAGTCCGGATATCGAACCCACGTGACACTGGTGACAACGACCTAGACTCTGACTCAACTAACTAAACTGAATTATATGGGGGAATTTGTATTGGTTATAACTAATGGAACTTTCTAACTAACGACACCAAATGTAAAGCATAGGACTTTAGACAACTCACAAATAGGGAAAGCACTACCTAGACTCTGAATCCTATGCATGTACCTTGTAAATCTCTCGGAATCGGAAACTATGATGGAACCAGGCTTTTAGAATATGACACACTCAGAATACCTAATGGATCCCAGATCATTCTCCGGGTGTGACCAAAAAGAAACCCTAGGGGACGTGTGAAACTCACCAGTTAGTCGGATCACCTCTTTGCTATCTCCAGCAACACTAAAGTACTCGCTAGACAGATTACCTCTCAGTCTCATTACCTCAATACACCTTTCAGTGCAAGGAATAACTTGAATTCACTTGACAAGACACGAAATAACAATAACGCTAAGAAACTCTCCTCTCAGAGCAGTTGACCTAAAAACCCTAACACCAAAGATTACCCGACAACTTCGCACCTTTCAGCTATTGACGTACGCAGAATACTTTACCCTAACAGACTCTCAATTGATGTTCCTATGGATACGACATTAGTGAACCATAAACAAATCACATGCACACAGCTACTGACCTAATATGCAACCATACATGAAAGACATTCATAAAGTAGCATATGAAACATTCAAACGAAACAAGTTCTTTACTTTAATGTAGCAAAGTACCATACATGAAAGACATTCACAAAATACGCATACCCTAGTCACCTCCACCCCGTTCCTCACTTCATCTTCTTCACCAAATTCGTTTAGAGAGAGAGAGAGAATTTTAGAAGGAAAAAGCTCAAGAAACACCTTCAAAGCCTTGGATCCTGCTTCCATTTTCATTCTCCATCATCATAGATCGATTCTACAAGAAGAGCAACGTGTTTTGAGGTAAGGATCGACCCAGATTTGTTGTTTTTGATAAAAAAAAACCAGGTTTTAGGGTTTCTTGGGTTTAATCAGATAAAGATCTGATTTTTACGTATAAAAACACCTAAAAATATTAGATCTAGCTTCATGGGAGTTGTAGAAATGATTTGTACGTAAAAAGTTATGATTTTGGGTCAAAAAAACAAGCTTGTAAGAGATTGGTGTTCTTCAGCCGACACTCGAGTGTCGACCACCTGCAAATTGGGGACCCCCCTATACCACGACAAAAGTCCTGAATGCAAGTTCAGGCGACACTGTAAGTGTGCCTAGCGACACTATCAGCCGACTCCCTAGTGTGCCTGGCGACACTGATGTGTGATGGATGGTCAATAAAAACTAACTATAAAACCTAACATAGACACTCTAGCTTAAATTTATAAATCTAGACTCAACCTAATACTAGACCTCATGACCGGCAAGTTTACCGATCAATGTAGCAAAGTCTAATGAAGTCCGGATATCGAACCCACGTGACACTGGTGACAACGACCTAGACTCTGACTCAACTAACTAAACTGAATTATATGGGGGAATTTGTATTGGTTATAACTAATGGAACTTTCTAACTAACGACACCAAATGTAAAGCATAGGACTTTAGACAACTCACAAATAGGGAAAGCACTACCTAGACTCTGAATCCTATGCATGTACCTTGTAAATCTCTCGGAATCGGAAACTATGATGGAACCAGGCTTTTAGAATATGACACACTCAGAATACCTAATGGATCCCAGATCATTCTCCGGGTGTGACCAAAAAGAAACCCTAGGGGACGTGTGAAACTCACCAGTTAGTCGGATCACCTCTTTGCTATCTCCAGCAACACTAAAGTACTCGCTAGACAGATTACCTCTCAGTCTCATTACCTCAATACACCTTTCAGTGCAAGGAATAACTTGAATTCACTTGACAAGACACGAAATAACAATAACGCTAAGAAACTCTCCTCTCAGAGCAGTTGACCTAAAAACCCTAACACCAAAGATTACCCGACAACTTCGCACCTTTCAGCTATTGACGTACGCAGAATACTTTACCCTAACAGACTCTCAATTGATGTTCCTATGGATACGACATTAGTGAACCATAAACAAATCACATGCACACAGCTACTGACCTAATATGCAACCATACATGAAAGACATTCATAAAGTAGCATATGAAACATTCAAACGAAACAAGTTCTTTACTTTAATGTAGCAAAGTACCATACATGAAAGACATTCACAAAATACGCATACACATCCAATCAAACGAAACAAGTTGTTTACTTTAATGTTAATCGATCAACAAATATCCGAAATCCAAAAGAAAACCAATTAACATAACATAATCATCAAAATCAAGGTAGGTATGAAAGTCTAGCCAATCATCATGTTCAATAACATCAAAACAGAAGAATCAAACACATAAATCATGGTCTCAACTCTGAAAAAATAGAACAAAGAAAGAAAACAAGAACCGGATGATGAAATCGACCCGCTCTATGATCTCCAACTTCAATCCAAGTCTCCGATTGATCCTAGAAGCCTTCTCGCACTTAGAATCACCAAAAAGCTCTATTCTTTATATCTGGAATCCAATAATAAACCCTAGGATCGAACCTCCTCTTTTATACCTTGAAAATAGCTAAAAATACCCGTAACTGGGTGCTCTCGCGTACCGCGAGACCAAGTAGTCCAATCTCTCGCGTACCACCGGGGACCAGCAACACGCACAACTTTCTTGAAAACCCACCCCTCGCGTATCGCGAAGGGGAGAGCCCTATGGCTCGCGTACCACGAAGTGTCCATGGTGACAGAAAGTTTCCTTGTTTTCTCGATTTTGCTCGTTTGTTCGTGCCTTCTCCATTCTTGATCGTTTTAGCTCCAAAGTCACCCGAACACCTATAAAACAAGACACAAATCAATACTAAACATAAATGACTCAATACGACTCTAAAACTATGCTAAAACGACATGAAACACGATGGAAATGGAGGTGTGGTTTGCAACACATCAAACATCCCCACACTTAACCCTTTTTCGTGCTAGAAAAAGATCTCTGCAATGGAATCACAACTGGACATACACTTTAACAATCTTATAATTTCATTAGCACAGATATAATCACGCGTTAAAATGCAACAATTGATATTTCTGTCCGATTAAACCCAACACCAACTATCAAACCCTCGATTGTGTTCTAAATTCTACATTACCAAGCATATCAATCTATCTATGGGTCTCACACTCAAGAGCTACAGTTCTACCTAATCATGTCTCACTATCATGTCTAGGCACGGGTTAAACCGTATAGATTTCTCCCACCACGTTAAACTAAGATTCACAAGTTTTTAGAAATTAGATGAAATCATGTATGAATGGTATGATAATAAGCATTAATTCAAGCAAATGAACATCATCTAGAGGCGTTTCAACCAAGTCACTATCCTAGAAGGTAACACATAGACTAGGTCATATCAATTTAAGCACATAAGAATCACTTAGGGGTGTTTTCTCCAAGTGGCCATCCCAGAGGGTAACACATAAGCAAACTTATAATTCTAATCAATTACTCATGAATTGTGGATATATGGATGCGGGCGCCACCAAACTCGGATTTATTTTCATAAAAAGAGAGTGGTGTGCCAAGAAAATTTCAAAAACCTCTAAATTCTAGCTTGTAATGATAGCACGATTCTGTCCAGCTTCTTTCTTTCACTGGTGCAACCGTATAGCATTCCATTCGCGGCTGCACACACACTCTGCTGGATTCCCTTTACATGAATATAAGATTTGAATCGACCCCGCCCGAATGGATATTGAGTACAGACGGGGTGATCTATCCCTGTAAAATAAATCTCACAACAAACCCTAACAGCATCAAACAGACTCAAAATAAAACCAAAACTTATACAAACTATACACTTGGGTTCTAACCCGAGAAACAAGCCTCATCAAGAGGCTTCTCCTTTATGCCGCCCCCGTCCGGCCCGTTCAATATGATTGGTCTACCACCGATTTGACACACACTGGTGGTAGACTTTAAATGGGTTTTGAAAAATCTTGATCAAGTTGAATCTGAGAAGCAATTTTTATTTGCCATGTTTTCTGTTGTGATCCATCCTAATGATATATTTGTGACATATGATATTCTTATCTAATAAATATTCTCTGATGCAATCATCCCAGTTGCATAGATATTGTTTCAGGGTCATTTAGAATGTTGGGCGTCATGTAAGCCATGCCAAATGTTGAACGGTGTAAAATTCGGTGAAGTTCACACCCTTCATTCATCGGTTGGAGAAGACTAAGTCCTATAATGTTTATAAGCTTAGCCAATGCTTCTAAGTTAGACATTAAATGTCCTTCTGCTTTATTCTTCAGAAGTCTCTGATGTAAACTTAAACTTTAGAGACAGAACATTTTGTCTTCTAAGCTATCTTTTTCTTCAATACTTGTAATACTACTTAGAGGTTTACATAAGATAAATCCTAACAGTCTATCCTAAGTATTTTTCGTTAAGATATTTTCTCCCTTTAGAGTAAATGGTATGGGTTGCTTCTCTTCATGTAGGGCTTTAGAAGGCTTCTCAGGTGGTGGGACAGTGGATGAAGTTGAAGGGGGAAACATCATTTCTTAAGGTATTTGTCCACCAAAATTTACAAATTCGGAGTATCAATTCTAACTTTCCTTTTTATTATCTTTTCGACTTTGAGAATTGGACTAGGGTTTTGAGAGGGTTGGCCTATAGAAGGTAGAGGTGTTCAAAGTTGGATATCCGAAAATTCGGATATCCGAAAACTTCGAATAATGGATTTCACTATCCAAATCCGAATTCAAATTTTCGGATATCCGAATTTTCGGATACGGAATCGGATATTTAAACGGATATCCGAAATTACTCACTACAATACTCAAAAGATCTTAATTCAAGATTAAAAGACCTAAAAAAGATAAGATATTTACTTACATGAGAATTAAAGTTTTTCAAGATCTGCACGAGACTACAAATCAAAGATACATTCAATTGGCTGAGTAGAATCACAAGTAGTTAGAAGAAGAAATCATCGGAACAAAGAAATAATTCAATCCAGATGAATAAATTACCATTGGTGGAGAAGAAGTAGACTAGCTGAGTAGCAGTGGTGGTGCGGTGGTAAGATCGGTGGGTGGGAAGGCCGGAGTAGCGGTGTTGGTCGTCGACCGTAGGTGCGATGGACGATGGTAGGGTTTTTTCAATTGTGGGAGGAAACAAAAAGCGAGGATGAGGATTGAGATTGAGGGGGCTGCTCGTTAACTCTTGTTTAGGGTTTAAAAAAAAGAATTATTTTTAATTTAAAAAAATTAATATAAATGTAAAATTTCGGATATTCGGATATCCGAACTATCCGAAAATTTTGAAAATCTCTATCCGAATCCGAAAATCCGGATAACCGAATTTTCGGAAATCCGAATTTTCGTATATTTTGGATTCAGAATTTCGGATAATTCGGATTCAGTTTTGGATTCGGATATTTTTGAACACCCCTACTAGAAGACGGAACTATCTTGGCAAATCGGAATTCCTTTAAGGTGTTGTGTGAACAAACCAATTTGAGAATAGTGATGTAGGGATTGCGTAACATGATATGCTAAGGTAAGAGAATAGTTTCGTTGTTCAAAACATATACGAACTATGTCATCACGAGGATAGTTGTTTTTAAGCCTTTGCTCGAAGAGGCACATAACGAACCTTTGATACATATTAAACTTATTCTTGAAACGAGTAGCATTTGCTAGAAAATCTTTGAATAAATATCTTGAAAATTTAAAGTTCGGATTTCTAGTGGATATAGCGGTTACTATAACGGAGTCTCAAAACTGACTGATAATTTTTGTGCAAGGGATTGGTTTAAGTGTAAGAGCGTAGTAAACTATATGAGATCGAATGAAGTCCACCATTCATGGTAGAAAGGATTCAAGATGGTTTTCTCATTTTCCCCAAACACAACCAACAAATCATAAACCAAGTTTAGAATAAAAATAAGAAATAGTTTAATTCTAATAATTTTTTTTCTTAAGTCAAATTCATTAACTCCCTATCAACAATTATTCACAGATATTTAATTATTTTTATATAGTTTAATGTTTACTTAAAATTTAATAGATAATAAATTATATAAAATAATAATAATAATCAACTTTCAAGATGAGCAAAAAAGATTTGTTCGTACAACATGGCGTGGTCTTTCGCTTGCTCAATCTGTCCGTACCCAATTACCCATCCACTCCACTCCATACTTTTCCTTTTCAGGCCTTTTTCTTTTCTTTATAAATATTATACTACTTATTAAATAATTATCGTTGGTCATTTAGTGTAATGGTAACCATAAAACTTCACATATTAGAGGTCTTGTGTTCGAATCCTGAACATAGCAAAAAAGGGGTCTATAGCCAGGTCAAAGGGTTTACCCAGTTGGGTGTTCCTCCTGAGGTGGGCTGTCATAGATGTTCTAGGTGTTGCACCGGAAAAAATCAATTATCCTAGAACATCTAGGTGTTGTCATTAAAAAAAAAACTTATTAAATAATTTAATCAAACTAATATTAATAGTTCGAGTATACAATAATTTTAATAAAACTTAAAATAAAAACTGATGTACAAAACATTATATTATTTGTAAACGAGTCGAGGCGAGCCCAAGCTCGACGACGCTAGAACTTGGCTCGTTTAACTTACAGAGACCTCGAGCTCGAGTTCGGCTCGAGAGTAGTCTTTCAAACTCAAGGTCGGCTCGGGCTCAACTCGTTTATTATTTTTCAATTAACTTATATATATATATATATATATATATATATATATATATATATATATATATATATATTTGTAATTACTTATATATATATTTATTATAACTTTTATATATAACATATTATATATTATTTAGTTATTTTTTATCATAACTTTCTACATACTAATTATTATTATATAAATATATATATATATATATATTTAATATATTAAATAAAAATTATATAAATAACAAGCTTGTTTAAGCTCGCGAGTTTGCTCGGACTCGTTTATTAAGCAAGCTTATTTTTAGGCTCGAGCTCGTTTAAGCTTGGTTCGATTCGAGATTTTAACGAGCCGATCTCGAGTATCTCACGAGCCGGGTTGGCTTGTTTACACCCTAATTTTCTAACAGTTATTTATGGGTTTTTATTTTGAGAGAAAACCATTTAATTTATTATATATACTAATACGTGCTAGCCATTTTGTGCCTCGGTCTATGGTTTATGATTCTCAGTGTCACAAAAGAAGTTTTTTCAAGGCGTGAAAACGATCACACGATGACTATATGTAGAAAGGAGATACCGTAAAGGTTTTATTAAATGTGCAATAGTTGTTTCCCGTCGCAATCCTATATCGATTCCCGACACGGCTTGTAAATAATCGCGACTAAGATATGTAAAAGTCGGGAGACAAGATGGTCCTTGTGAGTATTATCGAAGATCCAACAATGATGGTGGTCTATGCATGTCTGTTAAAAGTAAAGGTATCGACGATAAAGTTAATATGACACAACATAAGTACATAACCCACACCTGGACCCTTAGAAAATTTAAAAAAAAGTGGTGTTATAACCTTTTAAAAAATTGTAGGGTTTTTCATTTTAATTACAAGATACGTGACAAAATCAAAATACAATACGAGGAAAAAGAAAATAAAGATGTTAGATCTTTTAATTAATTGAACTCTTAAGTGTGTATGAAGGTGTAAAAGTGATTTCTTATATTGATAATTGTGATTAGGTTTACAAGAGAGATGTGGTTATATACATAACCCTGTATTTACACAAACTACCTCTAACATAGCATATTTAAATTTGTGTCTAATATTCCCCCGCAAGCTAACAAGCTAAGGCCCGGAAAGAACCTGTAGCTTGGAACGTAAAAACGTAAATCGATATGTCGGCATCAGCTTTGTGAAAATGTATGCTAGTTGATCTTCAGTAGAAATGCATTGTACCCGTAGTTTGCCTTCTACAACTCTTTCACGAACAGAGTGAAAATCACTTCAACGTGCTTTGTTCTAGCATGAAAGACTAGATTAGGAGCGAGATAGGTTGCACCAAGGTTATCACACCAAAGGGTTGGAGTAGAAGTTGTGTTTACCCAAAGTTCTTTCAGTAACGCTTCTAACTAGGTTAATTTGGCCATTGTCTCAACCATGGCTTTATATTCGGATTCATGAAGATGAGAACTTGAGTTGTGTCTTATAAGCAGCCCATGATCTGATTGTGCCTTTCAGATATTGAAGAATACGCTTAGCAGCACACCAATGGTTTTCAGAAAGAGCATGCATGCACTGGCACACTTTTTTTACTGCGAAGGCGATGTAAGGTCAGGACAACGTAACATATTGTAGAGCCCCGACCAGTTGTCGGTATTTTACCGAATCGGGGAGAAGAGGATTGTCCCCTAGAGAGAGTGGTTGAGATGTGCTTATTGGATAGGATACTGGTTTACATTCGTTGAAGCCGGTGTGTTGTATAAGGTCAGAGATGTACTTCTTCTGTGGAAGAAGAATGTTCTTGCCTTTAAAGACTAGTTCAATACCTAGAAAGTAGTCAAGGACGTCTAGATCTTTAACAGCAAAGGCTTTACTAAGCAGTTGAATAACGCGATTAACTGCAGGTGTGTTGTTGCCAGTAATGATGATATCATCCATGTAAACTAGAAGGTAAAGGAGGGTCGTTCCACTTTTGTAAGTGAAAGGAGAGTGGTCAGTATTTGAGCCACAAAAACCCAATTTGTAAAGGGCTTGAGATAGATGATGAAACCAAGCACGTGGAGCTTGTTTTAGCCCATAGAGAGACTTGTGTAATAAGCATACATGATCCGGTTGTTTTGTATCGACGAAAACTTTTGGCTGTTTTAGATAGACTGTCTTTGTAAGATCCCCATGTAGAAAGGCATTCTGAACATCGAATTGACGAAAAGGCCATTGCTATGTGACAATGAGTGAAAGAACCATTTGAATTGTTGTTGATTTGATGACATGGCTAAAGGTTTCGCTAAAGTCAATGCCAGGTTGTTGGCAGAAACCTTCAGCCACGAGTCGAGCCTTGTATCGTGATCTTTCTTGATCATATACACCCACTTCCAATCAATAAAATTAGTTTTGGGAGTACGGGGGATGAGTGTACCATTCTTAACAAACGCCTAAAATTCCTCAGCCATGGCATGACACCATTACAGATGTTGATTAGCAATGGTATAGGAGGTGGGTTCAATGGTGGTGTGGAAAGAAGTGGAGGCATGATTTGCTGAGGGATTATATGGGACACGAGGTTTTAGATTTTGTCAAAGATTGGAGGGGCGAGGACGAGGAGGAGGAGTTGGTGGAGGATGTGAGGGTTAAGAGTGAGAGTCTGAGGAGAATGGGGTAGGAGTAGTGATTGTGGGAGATTGGGGAGTGTTTGGTGTTGTGGGAGAGGGCGGAGGGTGGAGGGGTGATGTTGTAAGGGTGTTTGGTTGTGTAGGAGGAGGAGAGAGTGGAGGGGTATTGTCATGGTGTGGAAAAGTCAGAGAAGGAGGTGTATGGGTTGGATGCAGGATTCAGAGGAATGACTGAAGGGTTGGATTTTGAAATAGGAAAGTTGTTTCAAGGAAGCGAGCATGCATGGCAATATAGATGCGGTATGTTGTAGGATCGAGGCATCTATAGCCATGATGTTTTGGCCTGTAGCCAAGGAAGATACAAGGAGTTAAACGAAAATCCATTTTGTGTGGATTGTATGGTCGTAGGTGAGGGAAGCATTCGCAGCCGAACACTCGGAGGAATGAGTAGCCCGTTTGACGATGAAAGAGATGTTCGACTAAAGTTTTGTTTGAAGACGTCCGAGAAGGAATATGCTTGATTAGATAAACAATAATGTCAAAAGCAAAATGCTAGAAACGTTGAGGAATAGATGAATGTGCAAGAACAGTGAGACCTGTTTCAACAAATGACGATGATGGCGTTCAACGAAACCATTTTGTTCACTTGTATGTGGACAGAATAATTTGTGACCTGATGTTAAGGGATTGGAAGAAATTAGCTAAAGGTCGAAATTCACCCCCAGTCAGTTTGAACCTGTTTAATTTTGGTGTGTAATTGTCGTTAAACCATTGTGACAAATGTTTGAATGGCTTTGTAGACATTAGATTTTGTACTAAAGGGAAGATCCACATATAACGAGAAAAATGAGCAACACAAAGTATGAAGTATTGATGTCCCTCAGAGGATGAAACAGGAGCGAGGTCCCAAACATCACAAAATAATAAGTCAAAATAATTTATACTACGAAAACTGGAAGTAGATAGATGTGATTTTGTAGACTTTCCCAAAGGATATTAGAAGAAGAATTCACAGGTAAAGAACAACTAGAAAGCATAAATTTAAGAAGTTGATTGTGTGGATGACCAAGCCTTATGTGCCACACAACAGAGGATGCACGTGTGGCGGTGAATGTCTGCTTATTGATAGAGTAGAGAAGCGGAAGACGAAGTGTGTAAAGGCCATGTTCACTGGGACCCGTGAGGAGGGTATTGCGTGTGGCCATGTTCACTAGGACCCGTGAGTAGGGTATTGCGTGTAGACCTGTCATTCATAAGAAAGAAAGAAGAATGGAATTCAAAGAAAACTTGGTTGTCTAATCAAAACTTTTGAATAAATAGGAGTTGTTTTTCAGTTTTTAGGAACGTGAAGAATGTTAGATTTGTAAAAAGATTATTTGTTTGAGGAATAAATTTTAGAGGAGCAAATATAAAGGTAGGGAAGACCTTTACCATTGACAACATGAAGGAAGTCATTACCATGATATGCTTCAAAATTGTAAAACTTGTTAAGTCTAGTGGTACGTGGTTGTTGGCTCCTGTGTCTGGACACTATGTGGAGCCTCCTAGGGAACCGAGTTGTGAGTAATAGTCCGCATAGTTGGCATTTGGACGGTTATGGACAGTTGATGGATCCTGATTCAGACAATCAGAGGGGACATGCCCTGTTCCACACATGTTACAAGTGTTATAAACTATGTTTTGTGCTGAGGCCCAAGAGAACTGACTGAGGTTGTCACCACGATCACAACCTCTATTGTTGTAGTTGTTGTATCCCCCACGATAAGAACACATGCATCCTCGATTATTGTTTTTGCGAAAATTCGGAGGGCGAGCACTGTAAAACACCTGGGGTGGCTGAGATGCAGCAGTAGATGTTGGCATCAATTGATACCCAAGTTGAGAGGCCAATCATTGTTGTCACAAACTATCTCTAACATTATATAATTACATTTGTGTCTAATATAATGTAATAGTTTAAAGGATGAAGTAGGAGGATTTAAAGAGAGATATATCATTTTCCATAAAACATATTAATTTTCTTAAGACAAGGAATAACTTTAATATCCCAAACTAGAAAAGTGACTATCATCGACGGTTGATATTCATCAACGACAGAAAAAAAATATTATAGAAAAAGTATAATTTTGAATAGAAAAAAAAAACAAAAACAAAAAGTATAATTATTCATTGGTAATCTCCAAGTGATTACTAACCAAGAAAATAATATTATAACTGACAAATTATCAGGGACCGTCGATGTGGGTAAAATTTCGGATAAGATTGTGGGCTGAATGTTTTTTCATTATCAGTGGAAACCTTTTATCAACGGACATTTCCTTGGGAATTCTTCGCTAATACTAAAGATAAGATTTCAAATAAGATTACCGCTCTTGCTTTTCAAGTATTTGTAAGTTAAAACCGATTTTCAATTGACTGTCCCTTGCTAAACCATCAGAAAACGTTACAATAAATGGTAACTAAGCCTCAATTGTTTTCAAATAAATTTTTGGTTCGATACCTATAAATACTATTGGTTTTCTTCGCCTCCACAAACCTCCTAGTTTTTCACATGTATTATACGAACTTCTTTGTTTGGTGATAACTAGTTTGTTGCAATTGGTAGTCTTGGAATTAAAATCGACCATTCATATCCCAAAGGAGGTCGGGACCTTAGGTCGCTTACCCAAATGTGGTCTTCGATCCCTCATCTGTGTATGGCCCAACCTATGTGTACATGTTGGTCTAGACTTCTATATGTGTGACCTGTTATGTGAAATCGATTTTCACAATTGTACATGGTTTCTCATGTTCAAGAAGAAGCATACATTCATAAACCTATGGTCGATTAATACTGGAATTTTGGGTCTCAAAATGAATCTTTCCTAAAATGGTTTTGCATGGTTTCTCGTGTGTTTCGAAGATATCTACATCAATGGCATAAGGTTCTCTCTAGCTCTAAAAATGATCCTTTGTTCACAAGTTCCTCGAGTGGAACCGAACTAGGAAATACCTCATACATCACAAGATTTCGTGTCTTCTATATTATATTGTGGTGGATATGAGAACTAGTGGTACACATGTACTCACAATGTGAGGATATGAAGACCAACGATGCACACATGGTAAGACACATGTGTAGGATCTGCAAATATTATTTTGTACAAAAATATTTGTATTTATCTAGAAATGTAATTTATATACATGGTAAGGCATGCCATATATTTATCTATAGAAATGTAATTTAACATCGTACTAATCATCATACACATGTCTTTAGCATAAAAAATAACTTGTTATCACCTTTATGTACCCTAAAGCCACTTACTAATACATGATAAGTTCATTAAAGCTCATTAGTCTACTATCATTAGACATATGTCTTTTAACACCAAAATTACTTGTTATGGCTTATTGCGACTTTGATTAAACCTAAAACAACTCACTAACACATGACAAGCCATTATAGCCCATCGGTTTACTAATCATCATACAGATGTATTTTAACACCAAAATGAATTGTTATAACCTAACATGACTTTAGGTGATTTAAAACAACTCACTAACACATGACAAGACCCAGTAAGGTCCATAAGTTTACTAATCGTCATACACATGTCTTTTAACATCGAAATGACTTGTTATGACCTAATTTGACTTTATGTAATCTAAAACAACCGACTAACACATGAGAATGTCCATTAAGGCCCATTAGTGTACTAATCATGATACATATGTCTTAAAAACTAAAATAACTTGTTATGACCTAATATGAAGTTGCTTAACCTAATACAACCCGTTAACACTTGACAAGACCCATTGATATACTGATTATCATACATATTCCTTTAACACCAAAATGACTAGTTATTACCTAATGTGACTTTGTGTAACCTAAATCAACTCACTAAAACATGACAAAGCCCATTAAGGCTCAATTAGTGTACAAAAATAACTCATTAACACTTACCTATTACCAATAGACTTTTCATTGGAAATCTGTTTGTTACTTTAAATTCTTAAAATAAAAGGGACGGGTATCTCTCCTTCTCGTATGCTAGATTGAACCCTAAATACTCAAATCTCGCCTCTCTCTCATGCTTGATCGAAACCTCTCTCATTTAAGTTGCCTTTCTCCCCCTCAATCATCTCCTTCCTTTTCGAGCCCTAGTTAATCCAACTACTCCACATTCACTAGTCCATTCGACCTCACCACATACGCTTGATCGAATCTACTATTTTCTCACACCGCATCATTTGGTATGTATGTATGTGTAGGCATATCGTATTGATATGTATGTATTATCTAGTGTACTGTAGCAATTAGTGATCCTAAACTAGTTTGGTGTAACCATTTGGCTATTGGTGATGTTAATTTAGTGTAGTAACTTGTGATGTTAAGCTATTATGTATTACAAGTATTATGAACCATTTTGTATGTATGTGTATGTAGGTATATTATACTATCTAGTGTAGTCTAGCAATGAGTGATGTTAATCTAGTGTAGTAGGCGGTGATGTGTATCTATTGATATGTATATACTATATGTATGTTAGTAATTTGATATATATTTATGTGTAGGTATGCATAGATGTGTAGAAGTGTAGGTATGTATGTGTACAGGTGTAAATATGTATGTATGTATTATTATGTGACCATCGTTGACCAAATGTGACAAAGTTTGACCTAATATACCATGTTTAACCTTTGTTTGAAATTTCATTCCTTTTTAGAGACGATGACATGTGGCACGGGTGTGAGTAGCATGTAGCACCAGTGATATGACTCATTCGCCTGATGTGCGTCAAGGGGTAGGGGGAGATCCGTCGGACGTGGTGGTGATGACCATGTCGTGCGAGCTAGACGATGACACATATTGGTCTAAAAGATATTAACATTCATGTTGGCTCTGAGCACACTGCTTCAATTTTGAGGCATGGCCCCAATCCTACGATGCAACCACCTAAACATTATGGCCATCGGCAACCACAGTGGCAAGAGGGAAGCATGTAATTTTATTAGGTGGTATGAATTTATTTTGAATGCTTCGTATTGTATTATAATCTAATGTGTGCCGATCAGTGCGCATGACATTGGTAAGTTCTTTTTTAAAACTTTTACATTTGCATTTGTTTTAATAACTAACAACTTAACATTTTCTATTAGGTCATGGAGTTGGGACGCGATCCCACTAGTCTCGAGCTTTTTAAGAGGGCACACACCGAAAATGGGTCTCAATATACGAAGGAGTCGTCGTCTGCAAAGAGGAAATTTATTCGAGGGTATGTCAAGTATTGGGTATATCCGAAGAGTAATTACCCTACAAATACTTGACGCATATTGTTGGTTCAGGCCCAGATTTCACACACTATAAACACACACAAACTAACGTATATAAGTTTTTGTTGACTGCTTCAACTCACTTTATTATTATTATCAGAAGTACGTACTACAACAAAACTACTGCTCCTATTTATAATGAGTAAAACAAACACATGCAAAAAGAAACATTCAACTAAATACTAATTCTATATTATTCAACAACTAATTCTAACATGTACTTCCCACATACTCGGCCAATCCTTGACCAATTCTTCAAATACTCACGTACACCACATGTGCTAAATGACCCTTTTACCCCTGATTTATTTGCCTCCTGATCCGCAACTTGCTGACCTGTTTGACCTGCTGACCCGCGACCCATGAACAACTCGATTAACCCAACAATCACCCCGTAATCGTTGTTGTTCACGTCATTCTTCACTGCAACGTTCCCGTCAAAACACGCTTTCACCTGGACCCAAATCGACCTGGCTTAGAACACATCAAGATTAAATCCAACATTCACCCCCTTAATCTTGATTATGACTTGCTACTTGCTTTAAGAACACACAGTTCTTGTCTCATGCTCGATCGGTTCACACAGATCCGACTCGTCTCTTGCTCCTGCTTCTTGCTTTGGTTCTTCACATAGCTCCACAAAATTTTCTTGAGGTGGTTGCTTGTGTGCTTCTTTCAATCAAATAACAACCATGAATTTTAGGTGTGTGCTGGTATGCTTCACCTCACCTACTTGCTTGCTTGCTTCCATTGATGAGCCGCCAATTAATATTCAGATGCTTGCTGTAACCTCCAGGATTTTTCGGCCTTTATTTTTAACTAGCCCGACACTTGTATTTTCATTATTCTATGATTTGTACTTATCTATTTCAATGGAATCCATCATAATTATCCATCTAATTACTTGAACATATACTTACATAAATACTTTGTGTGCAATTGTTTCATTTCAAAAATAACAAATATTTATATAAGGGACTATATAAATAATTGTTTAAAGTTCAAAGTAATAAATACATATATATGTTAGGTTATTACTAAGCCCATATATATATACAACTTATAAAAACTAAATTATAAATCCTATAAATTAAATAGGGTTTATAAATTATTTTCAAAGAAAATGATTTTAAATGGAATAAAAATTATTTCTATTGTGCAAATTATATTTTCATGTTTATATCATTAAATATAATATTAAGACTTATTAGATTTTATAAAAACTTATAAAATTTAATTGTTTTTTTATTTTTATAAAGTTCAGGGTTCATTTAGTAATTTCTGAAACTTTAATTAAACTAAAAACTAAAGTTTATACATAAAATAATAAAAGCTTGAAACTCTAGGGACTGAATAGCAAATTCGGGAAACCCTTTTCCCCCATTTCAGAGATGAAAACGAATCTGTTCATCGAGGGACTGAAACTTTAGCCGAAGAAAACGAATCTGTTCATCGAGTCGTTCTCCTTCCCTACATATTATTTTCAGGTAATTCTTGCACCAATAGAATCGTCTCAATCTAGGGAATGAAAGCGCTATGGATTTAGGGCCGATCGTATTGCAGAGACGGGTTAATTGGAGGGCAAGGGTTACAGGTTCAATTGGGGAAGAAGATGGCTTTGAGATTGTCCTTTTTAAATTAAACGTCTCAGCTTATGACCAAGGCATAAGCCTGGTCTGATGGTCTGCAGCATGCATACAGGTCAACCCGGCCTTGGCGCGGGTTCGAGGCCTGTGTGGCCGGTTTTTGGGATTTAATTTCTTTTTGATATTTTAAATGCATAAATTAATGTTTTAAATTTCTAATTTAATTTTTATAAATCCAATAAATACTTGTAGTACATTTTATAAACATAGAAAATATCAAATAATGTTTTATTTATTTTTAATTTATTACAAACACATTATAAATATAATGAAATCCTAAATAAACAATATAAATGGTTTATTTAAATAAATCTAAGTATGTTGTTTTGTTTATAAAATAACCATGTTTATAAAACAAATTTTAAATACTTATTTAAACATTATTAACTCAATTTTAAACATATAATTATTTTTTGGGCAAAGAATAATTATTTAAAACATTTTAAACCTATAGAAATACTTGAATAGTTATTTTAGATAAATAATTATACAGAATTCAATTAATTTCATTTAACACTTATATTTAATTAATATCTCTTTTATAAATCATTTAAGTAAAAGAGATTATTTAAATATTTTAATTAATTATTTTATTTACATAAAATCATTATTTAAACCTTTTCCATTCCATAATTTATTAATTATTTATAGAATAATTACATAAATAAATCCAAACGTATTATTATTATAAACACTATATAAATTAATTAGAGATTTCAAGTAATTCTAATTAATTTTTTAAATTATTTTTATTAATCCAATACTTGTGATAAACATACATTTTCCGCTAAAACTTGTACAAATCCCATCCCAAATCCTGTGATAACTTAAAATCTCGAAATTTCTTACTTTCATTAGGCATACTTTGAGTTTAGAATACAATTATCCATGTAAGTTGATTGTGATGAATTCTCACGAAGCCTATTCATCATTAACAATTCATACTACATGTTAGCTTCATTACGAGTGAGTTTCATAGCCCCCCTTTTACATTATTTTTGTTTACAAATAATCGGGGTGGAACATGTCTACATTACTTTACATACACAATTCAATTACCTATGTCCTTATGCAAAAGTCTTTGTGCTTTATGTCTTATACTACTTGGTGATACATGTGTTCATGTTTAGTACAATCATTAACTTGTGTGGCAAGCCTAAGGTAGTACCTTTTATGATCATTTATATGTGAATCCGATTCACTACTTAACACAAACCTTGGCGGGTTTGTGTATACATTTTGGTACCTTATTTCACGCAATCCGGGGGATTGTGCATACATATTACATGGCTTGATTGTATACTTTGGAACCTCGTATGTTTTCACATTTATGCTTTAGACTTGCTTTGAACATATTGAATTGTAAAACATATTCAACTTTGTTTGGTGTCAAAACCTATGTTACTCACCAACTACTTGTAGTTGACATTAACTTACATGTTTCAGGTGCATCCGTTTGAGGACCATGCTTGATCATTTAGGGCTATGGACCTAGCATTAATAAGTTTAAATTTTGATTACGTTATGAACAATATGTTTCTATTTTCCTTGTAATGAATATTTAATAATTTGATCAATGTGTTTCTATGAACAACCGCGTCAGCCCCGACGTATAATCCGCCGTTGGCCGGGGTGTGACACTTGCCTTATTCCAATTCGACAGAAACCAATTTCGGCTCCTTTCTTACCGTTGCCTACTGCCTTTTTTTTCTTTTTTTCTTCCTTTTTTTCCTTCTCCGTTTGCAACTCTCGCAGCAAATACAAACTCTTCTCGATCAAACCCTAGAATCACACAAATTCTTCTCCTCCTTGTCTCCATCGGCTCACACAGAACCGCGTTCTTTTTTAGCCCTCTTCAGCCACAGAGACTTGTACCCTCGATCACACAGATCGTATCTTTTTTCTCGGTTAACCCAAAACTATTTTATTGCTTCGATTTCCTCTCATCTTCCCTCTCGTCTTCACTGTGATGTTCTTCATTCGATCACACGGTTGATTTTGATCTTGATCACATAGACCTGATCACGCCTTGATCATATAGATCACAGTTCTTCTCTCTCGTCTCTTCCATAAGCCCTGCAGTTTAAAGGGACTGCTCCCCCTTCTCTGAAAGTCGACTCTCAAAACGCCCTTCGCTTCTTAACCTTCGCTCTGATACCAATTATTGGTTCAGACCCAGATTTCACACACTATAAACACATACAAATTAACGTATAAAAGTATTTGTTTACTGCTTCAAATACTCACGTACACCACATGTGCTAAATGACCCTTTTACCCCGGATTTATTTGCCTCCTGATTCGCAACTTGCTCACCCGTTTGACGTTGACCCGTGATCCATGAACAACTTGATTAACCTAACAGATACTATGTTGGGTATATGACATAATTTTATAATCAGGTATGGGACTGCGCTTGCCAATACCCGTCCTAAACCTGTCGCATTGCCATCACTACAAAGCAAGTTTGACATGGCAATCACTTATTAAGAAAACTCGCACAAGGTGGGTGGGGTGGGTGCGTGTGTGCATATATATATATATATATATATATATACATGTATTACATGGGTTGAATAAATGCAGGGTTATATATACTTAATAATAAAGATTTACATATAACATATTTATGATATATTATATAGTTTTTAATACAAATTTTAGAAACGTTATAAAGTTATTTTTTAAAAATGTTTTATAAAAAGAATGAAAGAAATGTTCAAATTATAAAAATGTTTTATGAACAAATCTATTTAAAAAATGTTTTACGAAAATAATTATAGAAATCATTATTATTTAATAGGAGAGATAGTAGAGAAACAAAAACTATAAAAACAATTTAAAGAAATTTGTATAATTAATAGGAGAGAGAGGCGGGAAAAAAATGTTGAACATGAATATGAGAATGATAAGTGTCCATCAAAACCTTTATTTATTATATATATATATATATATATATATATATATATATTGTTTGATTATGCTTGTATAGAAATTGTTTACTATAATTTTCGAGTGAAAATTAACATCGTGGATAAGAAATTTGATTTTGATGAGAGATAATAGTATAAGGGAGCGATGCTTAGATACTCGATCGATTTGAACACACACGCTTATTATCTAATATTTTTACTAAATGAAGCACTCGAACATTAACGCTTTGGTGAATATTGTTGAAACAGAACTAATGTGTTTCCTCTATGCGGGATTGAAGATAATTGATTACTTATTAGCATAAGTATTCAGATTATGATCCCTTAGATAGCGTAATAGCACGAGCAATCTTTAGCTTGAGAAAAATTGACTTTCATAATGTTTGTAGCTTGAATCATAGGTTTAAGTAAGGCTGCAATCTTGAATCTTCAGCTTGAGTAGATTTGCTTCTTACTCAAGCTCTTAGATATTCTATAGAAAAAAGTTAACAACCATATATGTTTAGCATTAAACTTCCACTTCTATTTATCAAAGTTGAATCTCAAGCCTCAATAAGGGAGATAACACAAGCTTACACACTTAACAACCCACATTGCTGATATCATCATCAAATCTGTAATTATAAAAATTGAGAACTAACACACATACACACAAAGAATCACATTTTACTAAAAAGTCCCAAGTTATCATAGGAAACGAGAGAAGAATTATAGGCATTGATTAAGGACAATCAATGGTTAGGATGAGATTGGTGGCCACTTTTAAGGCCCCAAACCCGGGAGGCATCACATGTTATATTTACTCATAAAAAACAATTCTTAAACTTGAATATCAAATAACGCAGCGAAACATTCATTTCAAACCTAATTTAAAACTTGTTCAACATTCAAAAGATCACAAGCATTGTCTTAACATAACCATAAACACAACATAAATGTGACGGGATGCCAGTCTTCATAAATCAGCAAGGTAACTCTTTCTCGCTCACCAAGCATCACCATTCATATCCGTACATATGCTTAGCCTGAATGTACATACTAAAAGTTAGCTACGCTGGTGAATTCTAGCTTTACAAAAAACTTTAACTTTAAACATTTGTCAAAAACATAATATTCATACTTTGTTAATAAAAACGTACTTAAAGCATGCAATAACAGAACATTAAACATAAGTCAACAATAAGCTGAATATATGCCTTTCGTATCCGTCAATTCCTCATTAGAGCACGGTGCTTCATAGAGCACACGTACCCACCCTTAACCATTCGTAACTGTCAATTCCCTTCAATCACGGCGTCCCAAAGGATAGCACGTACCAAACTGCAAGCATTCTTCCCTCGCAGAGAACAGTACCAACATAAAGGATCCCGGCAATCCCCATGGTGACAGTATTCGCCCCTTCTCCACCCAGTTGTAAAACCATTGGCCAGCCACAAGGGCCCCTATAAAGGTCAGGCCCATACATAACTTACGTACTTTGATTCCCGAAGGAGTCATGGCAGATTCGTTCATTTCGTGACTTTCATAAAACATTTACTTCCCTTTCATTACTTCAGTTAAAGCATTCATACGTTTTATTAAATAACATTTCAAGCGTAAACATTTCATAAACTTCATTTGGCAAAACATTTCATAAACACATTTCAACTTCACTTTACAAAACATCTTTCGTAAACATCATTTCGTAAAAACATCATTTCGTAAGTATGCACACCAGCTTAAAATGTTAATCAAATCATTAAAAGTAGTGCTCTAGAACTCACCTGATAGGCTAATCTTGTGTTGTCCTAACAAAGGCTCAACAAGCGTCACACACGATCTGAATTGATTAATTAAATAAACATCAGACCAATCCCGACTCTAACAGTTTGCTGATTCTGACTTAGGTGAACTTAAGGCCAAGTTCGCCCAACATTGCCCTAGCGAACATATAGGCGAACTTAGGCTAAGTTCGCCTGATCTAAGCCTAGCGAACCTACCTAGCAAACTTATCAGATTCGCTACCATGAGTTCGCCAGATCTTCCTAGTGAACTTATCAAGTTCACCAGCCTTAAGCTACCAGCGAACATAACAAGTTCGCCTGCAGGGCTGTCATTTTCCCCAAAACCCTAAGTGTGCATGTTAATGGCAACTCAGTCAAATCACGTTCTAGATGCAAACTTTTTACGTTCTAAACTTGTAGTTTTCTTCCCTGATTCCAGATCTATAAACCTTTTCTCATTTGACCCGTAAAAACCCTACCTTTTTGCGAAAATACCCGAAAACCCCAAAATAAACTAAATCTCAAATTCGGTTCAGATTGTTACCTGTATCGAGCTTATGAGTCGGAGAACCTACTCAAGAGCAACGGAGAATCCTTCCCTTGTGATCTTGAGCCGAACCCACACTTTCTCTCTGTGCGGTTTCTCTCAATAGAATTTGGTGAAATGAGAGGAAATGGGAGTGTTTGGGGATATTTAAGGGAGAGGATCCCCTCCCCAAGTTCGCCCCCCATATTCGCCTGTCCCATCAGGCCTCGTTCGTTCCATTCCTCGTGTACCCAATCCCGTTATTATTATTTGGTCATTATTTTTTGATGTTACAACTCTATCTTCCTTACAACAGGTTTCATCCTCAAAACATGTCATAAGTCAAACAATTGAGGGTACGACTCTCCCATATCTGTCTCCATCTCCCAAGTGGCTTTCGATCCTTTTCGGTTCTTCCACTGTACCTTAACTAATTGGATGACTTTGTTACGTAAATGTTTCTCCTTCCGGTCTAAGATGGCCACGGGTTCTTTGATATAGTTAAGGCTGTTGTTGACCTCGATATTAGTAAGTGGTACGTAAGCCGATTCATCCGAAAGTGTGATACGTGGAACGTAGGGTGAATCCCACTTAATTCATCATGCAACTCCAACCGATATGCGACTTTTCCAACCCGTGCCAATATTCGGAATGGTCCGACAAACCTCGGACTTAACTTTCCTCTTTTCCTGAATCATATGATTCCCTTCCAGGGCGACACCTGCAGCATTACTTAGTCCCCAACAATAAATTTAATAGGCCTTCGCCATTTATCCGCATCGGATTTCTGGCGATCTTTGGTGGCCTTCATTCGTGCCTTGATCTGGTCAAACCTTTCCGATGTCTCTTTAACAACTTCAAGACTTCCCAATTCCTTCTGTCCTATTTCACCCCAACTAACTAGGGTCTTGCATCTTCTCCCATACAACATCTCATAAGGTGGCATGTATATCGTCGAGTGATAACTGTTTTTGTATGAGAACTCGGCTAATGGCAGGTGACTATCCCAAATGCCGCCAAAATCTATGATACATGCACGAAGCATGTCTTCCAGCGTTTAGATGGTACTTTCAGACTGACTATCCGTTTGTGCATGGTATGTTGTGCTGATGTTTAATCTTGGGCCCATCGCTTCATGAAATCTTTGCCAGAACCTCGAAGTGAATCGTGTGTCCCGGTCAGATACAATCAACAAAGGCACCCCATGTCGTGCTACAACTTCTGTGATGAACACTTCCGCTAACCTTTTCGACGAGAACGTCTATCGATTAGGTAGGAAATAAGCATTTTTCGTCAAGCGGTCCACAATTACCCAAATGGTGTCATGCCCTTTAGTTGTACGAGGTAGCTTGGTTATGAAGTCCATGGTAATGTGTTCCCACTTCCATTCCAGTATATCAAGAGATTGAATCTTTCCATACGGCTTCTGGTGTTCGATCTTCGCATATGAGCACGTCAAGCACTTCCTAACGTACTTCGTCACGTCATTCTTCATTCCAGGCCACCAGTATTCCTTTTTCAGGTCTTGGTACATTTTAGTGGCACTAGGATGGATGGAGTACCGAGAGTTATGAGCCTCATCAAGGATTTTGATTCTAAGTTCGCCACCCATGGGTATCCATATCCGTCCAAAACGTGTCCTTACACCGTGGGTGTTATACTCCAGTTTTTCCTGTTGACATACCATTCTTTCTTTCTTTATTTTCTCATTCTTAAGTGCTTCAGCTTGATCTTTCTCAATCTCTGTCATAACATCCGGTGTCACCACCAATTGGCAAGATTTCACTCTAATAGGAGTTTGCACATCCTTTCGACTTAGAGCGTGGGCCACTACGTTGGCTTTTCCAGGTTAGTAAATGATTTCACAATCATAATCTTTCAAGAGATCCAACCATAACCTCTGCCTCATATTCAGTTCCTTCTGTTTGAAGAAGTATTTCAAACTCTTGTGGTCGGAGTATATAGTAAACTTCACTCCGTATAGGTAGTGCCTCTAGATCTTTAATGCAAATACGACAGCGGCAAGTTCCAAATCATGGGTAGGATAGTTGACTTCGGGAACTTTTAACTATCGAGATGCATACACGATCACTCTCTGGCATTGCACAGTACGCATCCCCAATCCCTGACCCGAAGTGTCAGATTAAACTACCAAGTCTTCATTGCCCTCGGATAGGGCCAAGACTGAAGCTTGGGTTAGCTTCTCCTTCAACTCCTTGAAAGCCTCTTCCTGGGTCGGACCCCATTCGTATTTCACATCTTTTCGTGTTAACTTTTTCAAGGGCGAAGCTATTTTCGAGAAATCCCAAGAAACGTCGGACCTCAGTTGGCACCTTAGGATTATCTCATTCTTGACCGTCTCTATCTTTTCTAGGTCAACCATAATGTCGTTCGGGTTAATGACGTGACCTAGGAATTGGACTTCCCTAAGCCAGAACGCGCATTTGGAGAACTTAGCGTATAGCTTCTCCTTATTCAGGGCTTCTAGCGTCTCCTTTAAGTGACATGCATGATCACCCTCACTGTTAGAGTAAATGAGGATTTCATCGATGAATACTATTACCGATGGGTCCAGCATCAGTCGACACGCCCTATTCATCAAATCCATGAACTCGTCAATCCGTAGGACATCACACGGAATTTGAAATGCCCATATCGCGTGCGAAACGCGGTTTTCGGTATGTATTCTTCCCTCACCTTCAATTGATGGTACCCGGACCGAAGGTCGATTTTAGAGAACCAACTTGCACCTTGTAATTGGTCAAACAGATCGTCGATCCTTGGTAAAGAGTACTTGTTCCTCACGGTACACTTATTCAGATCCCTATAATCAATACACATTCTCATAGAACCATCTTTCTTCTTCACAAACAACACCAGGGCACCCCAAGGCGAGATACTCGGTCTGATAAATTCCTTCTCCAGTAACTAGTCCGATTATGCCATTAGTTCTTTCATATCCACTAGTGCTAGTCGGTATGGACCCTTGACCACTGGCTGGGCATCTAGTACTAAATCGACTCAGAACTCAATTTCCCGGTCAGGCGGTACACAAGGCAGATCCTTTGGAAACACCTCCGGATACTCGCGCACCATGGGCACATCGTCTAGTTCCTTTGCTTCCTTACATTTGTCAATCACGTACACCAGATAGGCCTCGCATCTGCGCCTCAGGTAATCTTTTGCCTTAATCATCGAGATGACGTTAGGCATCGGGACATCACGATACCGAGAGACGTCGACTTCGCTACCATCTTGAGCCTTTAGTCGATTTATCTTTCTCTTGCATATGATTTGTGCTTCGTTGGCAGTTAGCCAATCCATACCCAATACGACATCAAACCCTCTCAAAACCATAATAAACAATCTGAAAAGGAACCTATAGCCTTCTAACTTTGTTGTGGAATTGTCAACTACATGAGTCACTCTCGTGGTCTTACCCTCAGCGGTTTCTACACTAGAGGTTCTTTCTATTTTATTAACTGCGCATTTTACTCGTTTACAGAAAGGAGCTGATATAAAATTTTTACTGGCGCCCGAATCGAATAACACGGAAACAAAAGTGTTGTCAAGGATGAACGTATCGGACGCCACATCGGGGTCTCCCATGGTTTGTTCTTGCGTTAGTGCATACGCTCGAGTCCTTGTCCTAGGCCTCTCATCTTTCTTCTTGGTGCCTTTCCCCTTCCCAGCTTCTCCTATTTTTGGCTTTGGGAATTCCCTACTCAAATGACCGGTATCTCCACAGTTATAACATTTGAAGTTTTGTTGGCAGTCACGGGAGTAGTGCCCGGTCATGCCACACTTGTAGCACAGGTTAGATCCTAGTCTACATTCACCTGCGTGCTCCTTCCCACACTTCTTACAAACAGTCATCCCATCCACTCGAGCCTTCTTATCACGAGCCCCAAATAACTTCCCACCAGTTCGCTTGTTTGGGAAGCTCGACTTCTTTTAAGGTTCCTCAATGGCGGCATCATTCAACGAAATATCATCATACACCACACCTCTGAGTTCCACAACTGAATCAAAAGGGTTAGGAGTGTTTGCTTTAACAAACGTGCATGCCTTGTCTGGCATTCCATGGATATAACAAGCAATCCTCCTCTCTTCGGTAGTGATCAGATGCACCACCAGACGTGCCAACTCGCTGTACTGACGGTGAGTCGTGTTCCCAGCCTTCAACTTCAGAAATTCTCTCTCCACCTTCTAAATCTCGTTCCTTAGGCAAAAATTCTTAATCATCAAGGCTTTCAAATCGTTCCACAACATTGAGTCGACATTTGTATCCCCCTTAGCTTGTCGCACTCCTTCCTACCAATGGGACGCTTCTTCCTTTAAGGAGTTAGCAGCAAACTTCACGACTTGATCTACTCGGCATTCGCTGAGACGGATGGCGGCCTCCATACAAATTACCCAGTCAAAAGTAGCCACCGCGTCCTTCTTCCCATTCAGTATCGGTGGGTCACAAGCCTTGAAGGACTTATAGTCGCAACCACGAGTAAGAGGTGCGTTGATCGCCTCGATGATCGGGGCACCAGTTGTCGAGTTAGACCCGCCCGTCACGTTAGCCTTCCTTAAAGCCTCAGCCAATAGTCTGGCAAGGAAGCCTTCATCGTCTCAGTGAATTCCCGTGTTAGTGCCTCCTTCACCTCTGATTCGAAAGTGAACTGTTTCCCTTCCACTAGGGTATGTACGGTCTCATGCATGCTATTTTCTGGGTGCCCTACCGCGTCGTCCGATACAACCCCCACCACTTTCCTCTTCACTGTATACTTGGTGAGCGGGTGCCCTACCGCGTCGTCTGATACAACCCGCACCACGCCTTCCGCCTCTTCTTACAGCCATTTCGTTCTATAAGACAAGGAATCTAATGTCATCACACTAGTTAACAAATAGAATTCAACAAGTATTATAAGATATTAATATACACTAGCCATCTGAAATTAACCATTACACTACCTTTTGACTTCTATTCACCTTTATGATTTCATCAAAACACAAGTCCTAACCCAATACTTTCTAAGGCATACTATATCTATTCTACCTTCATACCTGATGTTGTGGCTCGAGTTACCCATACTGGCATCCGTTGTTGGTCCCATACACGGTTTAAGTTCAGACACCGGAAGTGTCCAAATCTGTCAAACTATTGCTCTGATACCAACTTGTAAGGCCCCAAACCTGGGAGGCCTAACGTGTTGGATTTACTCATAAACAAACATTTCTTAAACTTGAATATCAAATAATGCAGCAGAACATTCATTTCAAACATAATTTAAAACTTATTCAACATTCAAAAGATCACAAGCATTGTCTTAACATAACCACAAACAAAACATAAACGTGACAGGATATCAGTCTTCATAAATCAGCAGGGTAACTCTTTCTCGCTCGCCAATCATCACCATTCATATCTGTACTTGTGCTTAACCTAAATGTGCATACTAAAAGTCAGCTACGTCGGTGAGTTCTAGCATTACATAAAACTTTAACTTTAAACATTTTCCAAAAACATAACATTCATACTTTTTAATAAAAGTGTACGTAAAACATGCAATAACACAGCATTAAACATAAGTCAACAATAAGCTGAATATGCACCTTTTCGTATCCGTTAATTTCTCATTAGAGCACGGTGCTTCATAGAGCACGGTGCTTCATAGAGCACACGCACCCACCCTTAACCATTTGTAACCATCAATTCCGTTCAAGCACACGGCGTCCCAAAGGATATCATATACCAAACTTCAAGCATTGCTCCCTCGCAGAGAACAGTACCAACATCAAGGATCCCGATAATCCCCATGGTGACCGTCGTCACCCCTTTTCCACCTAGTTATACAACCGTTGGCCAGCCACAAAGACCCTATAAAGGTCATGCCCATACATAACATACATACTTCGATTCCCGAAGGAATCGTGGCAGATTCGTTCATTTTGTGACTTTCATAAACATTTACTTCCCTTTCATTACTTCAGTTAAAGCATTCGTACATTTTATTAAATGACATTTCATACGTAAACATTTTGTAAACTTCATTTGGAAAAACATTTCATAAACACATTTCAACTTCACTTTCCAAAACATCTTTCGTAAACATCATTTCATAAAAATATCATTTCGTAAGCATGCACACCAGCCCAAAACGTTAATAAAAGCATTAAAAGTAGGGCTAAAGAGCTCAACTGATAGGCTAATCTCGGGTTGTTCTAACAAAGGCACAACAAGCGTCACACACGATCTAAATTGATTAATTAAATAAACATCAGACCAAATCCCGAATCTAATGGTTTGCTAAGTCTGACCTAGGAAAACTTAAGGACAAGTTCGCCCTACATAGCCTTAGTGAACATACATGCAAACTTAGGCTAAGTTCGCCAGATCTATAGCCTAGCGAATCTACCCAGCGAACTTATCAGATTCGTTATCATCAGTTCGCTAGATCTGCCTAGCGAACTTATCAAGTTCGCTAGCCTTAAGCTGCCAGCGAACATAGCAAGTTTGCTTAGCCAAGTTCGCTTCAACATCCAGGCGAACTTGAAAAGTTCGCCCGCGGGGCTGTCATCTTCCCCAAAACCCTAAGTTTGCATGTTAATGGCGGCTCAGTCTAATCATGTTCAAGATGCAAACTTTTTACGTTCTAAACTTGTACTTTTCTTCCTTGATTCCAGATCTATAAACTTTTTCTCATTTGACCAGTAAAAACCCGTCCTTTTTGCGAAAATACCTGAAAACCCCAAAATGAACTAAATCTCATATTCGGTTCAGATTGTTACCTGTATCGAGCTTCTGGGTCGGAGAACCTACTCATGAGCAACGGAGAATCCTTTCCTTGCGATCTTGAGCCGAATCCGTATTTTCTCTCTCTACAGTTTCTCTCAATAGAAGTTGGTGAAATGAGAGGAAATGGGGTGTTTGGGGCTATTTAAGGGAGAGGATCCCCTCCCCAAGTTCGCCTGGCCCATCTTCGGCCAGGCCCATCGGGCCTCGTTCGTTCCATTAGCCGTGTACCCAATCCCGTTATTATTATTTCGTCATTAATTTTGGGATGTTACACCACGTCACTCCATTTTAACTTAAGTATTGGTAAAAAGAGGCAAAAGGGTTATAATCGCCATTTTTTTTACTTTTGTCTTGTTCCGCCATTTAAAAAAAATTTGATAACATTTTTAAACGTTATTATTATTATTTTTTAATTATAAATAAAATAGAGTATTTTTATCTTTAACTTAAGTATAATATTGCTATAATTTTGTTAAAGCATCTTGAACTTTATGTGTATAACGGTGCATTAGGATAAATTTTAATGGCGAGTCAAGATGTTTTCAACGGTGTGTGAGCCCATTAAACGGTGCATTAGGATTATGTGTTTTTGCCCCTAGATTTTTACATTTTTGTTGAATGATTTACCCCTCATCATTTGGGACACGTGATGCCTCCTGGTTGCTTGCTTCTCACGCTTATTAGGAATTTGCCCATTTTTGGCATAACCCGCCCTAATATGTGTGTATATGTATCACCTTGCGCGAACATGACAATCTCCATCGATGAAATCATGAGGATTCATCAATGCAAACATGAACTATACAAGAAATCATGAAAACGTACATATCTGCATGCTTCATTATTATATAGTGGGTGTTTCAATGTAAACTATGTTTTAATATTCGGATTAAATGCTTTTATTTGAGCTATTTTACATAATGACAATGTAATTGTAGTTAAGATTCTTTAATGACGTATTACACTAATCCAATCACCAAATTAGGTCCATCTCCTCTTAATCCCATAGAAAAAATCATGTGAGTTAATATGATTTTTATAGGCAAGTTTAGTAGGATGTGATTTATGTCCACGATTTCCGTTATCTTTCAATATTAAATTCCTAGTTGTAGTGAGTGTTTTTGAAAAGAAAGATTCCATGTGTTGTGTTGGACCTTCTTTAGGTATAGAATAAAAGCATATGGTGTTCGATTCATGGAAGTGGTGTCACCATACGGTCGACAAACCGTTTATTCCGGAATGACTCCACCAAAATCTTTAAAACGCTCTTAGTAATTAGTATATAAGTAGTGGGATTTTCCCGCGCTACACGACAGGAATTCGGTTTGTATTGGTTCAGTTCGTTATGGTACTGGTATGGAACCGCCACTTGCTATAGCAAACGAAAGGGAAAGCCAAAAATATAAAGTCGTTACATGGTAAAAGGATATCAAAAAGTAGATAAAAATAAGTATATCGTAAAAGTACATAGGGAATTTTATAAAACATCATATTTAAAAGTTATAAAAGAAAAACAAAAAATATAATAAAAAACTAATTATAAAAAGTAAAATATTGTGTACCAGCTTTATATTACTATTCAATGTAGTATATACAGTATCTTATATGTATCTGAAAACCTTAACTTGTTTTGTATTTTTTAATAATTATGGTAACATGTAACTACTTACATGATAAACTTGTATTTTTTAATATATAAAAATATTGTTTTGTAATATTTTACTACTTTCATATATTGTTCTATTATTATTAGAGCACCTCCAAAAGAAGTGTTCGGATGAACACGTGGACATCCAAATTTCAAATGACGCGTTAGACGAAGTGTTTGTGGCTGCGTTTGTCTAGTATCATCTGAAATTCCAAACGGCCCGCAAACACAATATGGTGGGCCACCCTCACACACATACATTTAATTTTATTATTTATTTATATAAAAACGTAAGTGTTTGAAAAAGTATGTAGTGTTAGAGTAAAAATATGTGTTTTTGAAATATGGGTGAAAATCATATTTGACGGCTGGTGCAACGCGTTTGATAATGACTATTGGTGGTCCCCACTTTCGCTCACTTGTCAAACCTTTTTTTCCAAATTGAATTCAAAACCCAAAATGCGCATCTTTATAAAACAGAATCACATACGTTCGGGGTGTTCGAACGTAAATCCTAATAGGAAGAAAAATGGTCGGAGGCTATGTACTTTGCAAGGGAAGAAGAAGAAAACATGGGTGTGGGAGTCGGGTCGTCAGAAAATAAAGAGAGGTGATAGGTTAGAGTTTTTATTTTTTTATTTAAGTTTTTACTATGAAAATTCTAGTTACCAAGATTAAGAACAGAATTAAGATGAACTTATTCTAACTAAGCATGTGTACCATAATTACTTTGTTTTATTTTTCTTGCTCTTTGATAATAGGTTAGAACCCCGTGTAATATACGGGTTGGATAAAATAAATATTAAATAATTAGTAATAATCGGAAATAATTAGGAAAGAAAATACTAAATAAATAAAATATTAATAAAGTAAATATTAATAAAAAAATATTAAATAGTTCAGATAAAATAAACGGGAAAAAGAATATTAGGCTCAGATAACTGTGACAATTGGAATAACCAGTTACTTATTTATTAGGTATAACTTTGTGTAACAAATATGACTAAAAATTTATATTATTCAGATTATAATATAATGATATGAATATAAATAATTGCATGAAGTTTAAACTTATGCGATTTTCAACCGATTTGTCTTCTCATTTTAATCAACTTTTATTTAATTTTTAACCGTTTGATTTGCTAGAAATAAAATATTACGCAAATCGACCCGTTCACCAGAAAATAGGTCGAAGCTGCCAAATATTCAAAACATATATAATCATATGCGAAGAGTTAAAATAGGCCATAATACAAACTTATCTCAAGGAAAGCCTCAAGTGCCACTAAGGTGTATATATTCGTCGACATATTATATAAAAACCTAGCAAGTCATTTCCAACCATTTTCAATTTAATACAAATTTCGGATACTATTAACTTTTCAGTCTAAAAAGTTAAATTAAAATTTGTATTTTTATTAATATAAGCAATGGTATAAAAAAATTCTACTTATAATAAAAATAATCAACTGTTAGAGATAAAACATTAATTAGAAACCCGTATAGTTTCATATGTTTGGTTAATCTTGCTACATAATCAACATTGCTAAAAAAATAAAAACAAAATTTTGATTTCTTTCCAATTTTCTATTTTATTTTTTTTAAATTCCTAAATTGATTCATTAAAATTTATACGTTTTCATATTTGTTATGACTTCAAATTTTAAATCTTAAATCACGAAGAACGGTTGTTGTATAAAATATCACTCTTATTTAATAGAATTAGAACAAAAAAATAATTATATTTTAAAACACTTTTTCTAAAACTTAATTTAATAATCAATCAAAATGGGAACAAAATGAAATAGTGATGTGACAAAAAATACCGTAATATCTTACAAATCATAAAAAAATATTAGATCTTTGAATATATAAATATATGATTAAAGGTTTTTTATTTAGATCTTACCTAGCTATATAATTGTTTTCAGTTTGTAGAATTCATAAAAATATGATTGAACAATTTAGTTGATGATAAACACAAATTTAAATTCAAAAATCTGTATATAAAAATTGAAACAAATAATTAATTAGTTGCCTAAAATAGTAGAGTTTATTATTAATAGAGAGGCGGGAAAATGAGATTGACAAGCCTAGAAATGTGACAAGTGTTCCACTAGTTAGTCATTTATTAGATAGTATAGATAGATTCTTAAATGCATCACCACTAATGAAGTTGAGGAAACTACTTACTGGATTTTGCATAGCGCATCACTCACCTTTTATTCCAAATACTCATGTGTGGGAAATTAGATGGTGAACAACTAGATTTGAGAGGAGCTCGACATTATGACACTTGATTAAGAGAACATATGCTGAAGAACAAGAAATTATGACATATTTTGAGCTGGGAGATGAGTGATGACACACACTTCAACTTACTCCCCAATTTATCAACATATTATGTTTTTGTCAGGAAATATCATTTGTAAGCTTCTGATTTTGTCCAGACGGTCTATAAAAGCTAATAAATAAAACATAATCTACACTACTAAGTAATAAATGGAATACCTATGAACAAGACCGCACTGACAGGTAAGTGAACCTATTAAGTGTAGCACAGCTTAATCGTAAACCAGTTTATCGAACCCTAGAGACACTGTATAGCTAAACTAGACTCTGGCTCGAACTATGAATGATTGGTTTGGGGGTTTTCTACACTACTGATTAACTAAATAAATCAAGAGAAAACTAATGAACGACTCTAACTATCAAACAAGGACTTGGGAATATCAAGAATGGGAATAATACCACCTAGTTCGGAATCCTAGTTGCAAAGCACAGACTTCTACCGGTTATGAAAACAATGATGGATCTGAGTATCTAAGGATAACAGCTCTAGACTACCTAGTGGTTCCCTAATCACTCTCAGGGTGTCACCAACAAGGAAACTCTAAAGATGCACTACGCTCACCAGATAGTCGGATTACCTTTCAGTCTCTCCAACAATGACAGTGTACCCAAAAGACAGACCACCTCTCAGTCTCACTGTCAACAATACATCAAGGATGCACGAGGTAATCTCAGATTAACAAGCTATAACTCTGATTAGCAACAATCACTAGAAACCCTAAGGGAACCTCCTCTCAAACAATTCACATTCGGAATCCTAATAACGAAGACTCACCAATTATCTCTCACCTTTTGGGTATCGAGATAAAATGAACACTCAGATCTAATTAACTCTCGATCACAGCTCCTATGTAATACTACGTCTAGCAAACCACAAAATCAATCACAAACACACAGTAAGTGATCTAGATACGCTATTCAATCTGAAAGACATCCACAAATAGCATACGGAACTATAATTAATCATACATCAGATTCTAAGCATGCATATTCGTCATATTAATCAAACCATGATCGTTACAAAATCATTAAATCATCAATAGATCCAAAAACCGATAAAAATCATAACTTTAACAAGTATTCATCAAAAGACCTAGGCAGTATCAATGTTTAGCCTAGTATCATATTTAAAACATCCATAACAGAAGTAAAAGACAGAAACATGGTTCAACGCAACCAATCAAAGCTTGAAAACCGAATACGCAAAACTAACGAACCCGGGATCCAAAATCTCCAACTTTGCTCTTCAATCGACCTCTCAATGCCCCAAAATCGCCTCTAGCACCTATGTAGATGGCTAAAACTCGAACTCTCTTCATAAAGACTATCAAATTCTATTAAATATCAAATTAGGGTTTTTTTCTCTGAAATTATGGCCTTTGCGTAGCGCGAAAGACTTGGCTGGGTTCCTCGCGTACCGCGAATAACAAAATAGTTGTGGCCCCTTCTGAAGATCCTCTCGTACCGCGAGGCTTGGTCTCCTCCTCTTCGCGTAACGCGAAGGACTGAAAATCCCACTTTTTGCATATAATTCTTGGGCTTCACTCTCATGCTCGGGTTCTTCATGGTTTGACTTTATACTTCACACGAGCTCCTGTAAACCTGACATTGACTCAAAACAAAGCAAAAACAAATAAAACGAACACAAAACTATCTAAAAACGCACTAAAATAATAGGAATAAAGATGTGTGCTTTGCACTACATCAAACATCCCCACACTTAACATTTTTTCGACCCCAAAAAAGTCTACAATGGAATCATAACCGGAACTAGCTTAACAATCTCAATTATTCAATTAGCACAAATATACTCACGCGTTAAAAAGCAATAATCAGTATTTCTGTCCGATACCAACTTTCTAGCCCCCGCTTTGTGTTCTAATTTCATTTTATACATCACATCAATCAATCTATGGGACTCACACTGAAAAGCTACAGCTCTACATAATCCCATCTCAAGGTCATATTTAGGTACGGGTTAAACCATATAGATTTCCCAAGACGTTAAACTAAGATTCACAAGTTTTTAGAAACTAAGTTGAATAATGAATGAATGAATGAATGGAATGAGCATTAAATTAAACAAATGAACTTTCGTCTAGAGACGTTTCAACCAAGTCACTTTCTCGCAAGGTAACACATAGACTACAGTTCTAAACAAAGATGCACTTAAGTATCTAACCCAGTGGTGTTTCAATCAGGCTGGAACCCGACGTGTGACATGTAGGCGAAACTTAGATTTCTAGTTAATTAAGCTCATTAAGAATGAAATTATGGATCGCGGGCGCCACCGAAACTCGGATTTATTCTCATAAAAAGAGAGTGGTGTGCCAAATAATTTCAAAAACCTCTAAATTTTAGCTTAATGTGGTACCTATCACCCTATTTTGACAGTTTCATTTTTACCGACTACCCTAAGATAAGTACCCACAAGATATCATGATTTAATTCAATTCTTTTCCTAATCAACACTCACATGCTATTTAAGCTCTACTAGTTGGCTGGATCTACCAAAACATCACAATTCAGACGAGTTTTCAATTATTTATTTTCATTTAAACTCAACAGCAAATCCAGTTCTACTATTATTTTCCATGTATTATGCAAAAACTTTTGATTTCGAAGGACATTTTTTCAAATTTTTTAATTTTTTTGTCTTTTTGTATTTTTATTAAAGAAAACAACCTAGACAACTAGACTCAACGAAGTCTTCCATCCCCACACTTGAAACAAACATTGTCCCAAATGTGAACCAAGAAACAACGACAAATAAAAATACAAAAATAAACTGGGAAAACTTAGCTGATAATGTATGCATTGAAGTGTATCCAGCTTTGCTCCTCCACGTGTGCACCGTATAGCATTTAGGTCGCAGCTGCACAACCTCTGTAGGGTTTCCTTTACAAACATGATAAAATAAGAATCGACCCCGCCCGAATGGAGATTGAGTACGAACGGAACGGTTAGCCAAGGATATGCTCATGCGCGTTGGCTTCGGTTCACCCAGGTCCAACTACTTATATATGGAATATGGCATCAGATTGATGCTAGCACCTAGGTAAGCCAACGCATGGTTCATAGGCAAACCTCCGAGCAGACAAGGGATTGTGAAGTGACCCGGGTCTGCTAGTTTCTCTTGCAGTTTGTTCTGCACCACCGAAGAGCATCGCTCACTTAGTGAGACTTTGTAGACTTCCTCCAGCTTCTTCTTGTTGGAAAGAAGATCTTTTAAGAATTTGCCATATTTCCGCATGTGATGGAGGACCTCGACAAACGGGAGATTGACCTTGAGTTGTTTGAACATGTTCAGGAAGTTACCGTATTCCCTAGCGTATTTATGAGGCAGCAAGCGTGCTGGGTAGGGAACACGACTCAAGTCAATCTCGGGGGTCTTCATCTCACCCCCTTTCTTCTACTCCTCTACCTTCTCGGCAGGCTTCTCCATCTCTATCTACTCGTCCACCGGCTCATCTTCTTCTTCCACCGGTGGTTGCTGTCTCTTCTCTACTTTTCGACTCCTCGTAGACACGGCCATCACTGAAACGTTGGGGCCAGAAGACGGACCTCCCTGTCTTTCCTTCAAGCTCTTAGCAATGTCTCCCACCGTGCGCTGCAGATCCTGGAATGTAGATTGTTGATTTTTCAGTATGGTATCATGGGCATCCGGTCTCTGCTGAGTCTCCTTATCCTTCACCACCAAGTGGGCTAGCATTTGGGTTTAAGTCTCCAGCATCTCCTCAATCCTATTTGTGTTCATGCTGCCCCCCTCACTCGGTCCTGCTTCACCTCCTGCTTACTGATTAGGGTGGGAATTAAACCCGGTTGGGTTGTTTCCAGATCTCCATCCTGAGTCATAAGAATTGCTATAGTTGTTGAATCCTTAGTTCTGGTTGCCCACAAAATCAACATGCTCCTGCTGACTGACGAGGAAGTCCTTGGTGTCGTGGCCTCCCCTTCACACCTCACACCTTTGAGCACTAAGCTTCATCTCTTTTATCTCATTCGCCATTGCTGCAAGTGAAGCAGCCACGCTAGTATCAGGGTTGACATGATGCACACCTCTCGCAGGGGAGGCTGGTGTCCTAGCAGTCGGAATGGAATTCCTAACGAGATGTGGCTGTTGTTGCTCAGCTAGAGCGAAGCTCTCAAACATCTCATCGCACTCAGCAAGTTCCTTCTTATCCATGATATGGCCTCCCGCAGCAGTATTGAACATTTGCTGCTTCTCAAAGGTGACACCATTGTAGAACTTCTCCACTATCGCCCAGTCAGAGAGACCATGCTGGAGACATCGGCTCAACAGCGCGTCGAACCGCTCTCAGGCCATGAGATAAGGCTCGTCGGGTCCATACGGAACGAATGGATCTGGTCCCTTAGGCGAGCGGCCTTGGAAGGCGGATAGTACTTTTTAAGAAACTTGGATTTTAGATCCTCCCAAGTGGTGATAGAGTTATGAGGGAGGGTATCTAGCCAAGTGGTAGCACGCCCAGAGAGCGAGAATGGAAAGAGACACAAGTAGATTGCGTCCCCAGACACCAGTGATATTGAAGGTATCACAGATTCGCACGAAGTGGGACAGATGCCCTGGTACATCCTCATCCTCGAGGCCATGAAATTGAGTAGAATGAGTTATGGTACTCATGACATGTGATGGGACTTGCCAACTGTTTGTGTTTGGCACAGTCGGACGAGTGATCGGAGATCTCGCCCAAGTAACCCCATCTCTTGCTCTCTGGTGTACGGTATGTCTCGCTCGTGGGTCAGCGTTGCCCATTTTAGGAAAAGGAATTGGGCTAGTAAAACGTACCTGGTTTTTGCACAATGTTTTCAAACGCTCCCAAAAGTCGCGGGTGCGCTTGTGCAGCTCTCGTTCGGGCTCTTCGTAAGCTGAATACTGTGGTGATCCCTACGAACGAGTACGTTGCATAAACTTAAATAAGACAAAACAAATAAACAAAGACTCAAGACACATAAAGACTCAATCCTAAATTAACGCACACAAGCAGCAAATAAGACAAAGCACACAATTAAGACAAAACAAAGCTAATATTTCTATTGCCAATTGTCCCCGGCAACGGCCCCAAAAACTTGATGTCGCCCGGACGGTCTATAAAAACTAATAAATAAAACCTAATCTAGACTCTTAAGTAATAAATGGAATACCTGTGAACTAGACCGCACTGAAAGGCAAGTGAACCTATCAAGTTTAGCACATCTTAATGGTAAACCGGATTATCGAACCCTACAGACACTATATAGCTAAACTAGACTCTGATTCGAACTATGAATGATTGGTTTGGGGGTTTTTACACTACTGATTAACTAAATAAATTAAGAGAAAACTAATGAACGACTCTAACTATTAAACAAGGACTTGGGAATATCAAGAATGGGAAGAATATCACCTAGGTCGGAATCTTACTTGCAAAGCACAGACTTCTACAGGTTATGGAAACAATAATGGATTTGGGTATCTAAGGATAACAGCTCTAGACTACCTAGTGGATCCCTAATCACTCTCAGGGTTTCACTAACAAGGAAACTCTAAAGATGCACTATGCTCACCAGATAGTCGGATTACCTTTCAGTCTCTCCAACAATGAAAGTGTACCCAAAACACAGATCACCTCTCAGTCTCACTGTCCACAATACATCAAGGATGCACGAGGTAATCTCAGATTAACAAGCTATGACTCTGATTAGCAACAATCACTAGAAACACTAAGGTAACCTCCTCTCGGACAATTCACATTCGAAATCCTAATAACGAAGACTAACCGATTATCTCTCACCTTTCGGGTATAGAGATAAGATGAACACTCGGATCTAATTAACTCTCGATCACTGCTCCTATGGAATACTACGTCTAGCAAACCACACAATCAATCACAAACACACATTAAGTGATCTAGATACGCTATTCAAACTGAAAGACCTTCAAAAATATCATAAGGAACTATAATTAATCATGCATAAGATTATAAACATGCATATTCGTCATACTAATCAAAGCAAGATCGTTACAAAATCATTAAATCATCAATAGATCCAAAAACCGATAAAAATCGTAACTTTAGCAAGTATTCAACAAAAGACCTAGGCAGTATCAATGTTTAGCATAGTATCATACTTAAAACATCCATAACAGAAGTAAAAGACAGAAACATGGTTCAACACAACCAATCAAAGATAAAAATCAAAGCTTGAAAACCGAATACGCAAAACTAACGAACCCGGTATCCAAAGTCTCCAAATTTGCTTTTCAATCGACCTCTCAATGCCCCCAAAATCGCCTCTAGCACCTTTGTAGATGGCTAAAACTCGAACTCTCTTCATAAAGGCTATCAAATTCTATTAAATATCAAATTAGGGTTTTTTTCTCGGAAATTATGGCCTTTGCATGTCGCGAAAGACTTGGCCGGGTTCCTCGCGTACCACGAAGAACAAAATAGTGGCGGCCCCTTCTGAAGATCCTCGCGTACCGCGAGGCTTGGTCTCCTCCTCTTCGCGTACCGCAAAGGACTGAAAATCCCACTTTTTGTATATACTTCTTGGGCTTCACTCTCGTGCTCAGTTTCTTCATGATTTGACTTTATACTTCACACGAGCACCTGTAAACCTGACGTTGACTCAAAAAAAAAGAAAAAAAAGTAAAACGAACACAAAACTATCTAAAAACGCACTAAAACAATAGGAATAAAGATGTGTGCTTTACACTACATAAGCTCCTAAGTATTTAGTCAAGTATTAAAGAAAAGGTTTCTTCTAAAGACAGCAATTCTGTCTTTGGAGTGAAGTTCAAAACCTCTAAACTTCAACTTCAAAATGACACCTCACCACTAACTCAAAAGATTTAGGTAAGCTTCTTCACTTTCTAGGACTTAATATTCTCTGGCTAAAGTATAAAGGATCCAAGCATCCCCACCTTATACTCTGTTATGAGCCGACATGGCTTAAAAGACGTCCTACATTCTAAAAGACTTTGACATAGAATCAATGCAACTGGGTTATTTACATCAGGGAATATAAAAAAGATAAGAGATGTCAGATCACCAATTGGACCACTTGGTTTGAACATCTTCAGGAAAAGCGACGAATCATATTTGCTTCTTATCCTCGACTTAACTAAAATGGTTTGCCTGTTTAAGCCAAAGCCATTCAACTTTAGAAAACCACGTGTGTGGACTACCCATCCAAATACTTCAACTTGTGTCATTGAGTACTCTAGATATACGTTAGAGTTTTGTTGAATTGTTTTTCACTGTAACATCATTTGATATTAAATATAAAATCTATATTATATCTACATCTATTCTTGTAAGGCCCCAAACCCGGGAGGCCTCGCGTGTTGGATTTACACAATAACAAATAGTTCTTAACTTCAAATATTCAATAGCAGGGGGATTTAAGGTCATTACATTGTCTTAAAAACACAACCAATTAAAACATTTTTTGATACATTAATCACTCATAAAACATTCACAATGGGATGCCAGATTTCTCGTGATGGGTAACTCCTCGAAATAGTCAAGCAGTATCCACTCATCATCCACCTCATCCTTTACCTGGCATGCATACTAAAAGTCAGCTAACGCTGGAGAGTTCAAGTCTTTCGTTCGTTTTAGGAAATGGTTTATCATTTGTTCATTCGTTCATTAGGGTTTAAACATTTATAAGAAAACAGGGCTTATCATTCACATTCAATCATTTAACCATTCAATCATCGCAATGCATAATTTAACAGAACATTCATTCAACATTTACCATTCATTTAATCATAAATTTAGTTGTCTAAATCTGTGTTACCGTTCTTTCTGTTTCGTTTTGTTTCCAGTTCCATCACCGCTCTTATGAGTCATAGATCAATAAGATAATATCACCGCCCTCACGACTCATAGGTTAATAAGGTAATAACACTGCCCTTACGACTCATAGGTCGATAAGGTAATAACATTCACCATTCACGTTAACCCCGAGTGACTGTCGTCACTCTTCCCCGCTAGTTACACAACCGTCATACCCATTTATAGACGACATACACGCTATACCTGTTATACTTATAACAATATGGCTTTCCCACACTAAAAAAAAGAAGGGTATTTTGGACTAAAATTTTAGTCTCTAATACCCCAGTATCAGTACTTAATGGTTATCAGAGAATGATTTCGCCAGTCCCAGTCAGTGACGAATACTTAGTCCTAAATAGTTAGGTTAGTAACTGAAAATCAGTCCCCATTGTATGTCACCAACAGGGACTAATAGTTAGTCTCTGATATAAAAAATCAGTCCTTAA
The DNA here is from genome assembly GCA_023525975.1 of Smallanthus sonchifolius. Taxonomy (NCBI): domain Eukaryota; kingdom Viridiplantae; phylum Streptophyta; class Magnoliopsida; order Asterales; family Asteraceae; genus Smallanthus; species Smallanthus sonchifolius. Next base: position 18,108,313 of record CM042020.1, read on the forward strand.
TTTGTCTCCCGGATACCACGTTATTTTAGTCCCCAATACATTTATTTAGCGACTGAAAATCAGTCTCGGATAATGAGATATTTCAATCCCTAATGTGTAATTTTAGGGACTGAAACTCAGTCCTCAAAAAATGTCTATATTGTCCCTGATATGTTTCGTTAGATTCGTGATTTCATATCTAATCAGTCTCCAATAAGATGTTTTAACGACTGATGATTAGTCCCGGTAACATGCGATTTTAGTCGTTAATATCCTTGTTGTCAGGACTGAAAATCAGTCTCAAATAGCATATTATTTTAGTCCCTAATATGATTTTTCAGAGTCTGATAATCAGTCTCTAATGTGTTTCTTTAGGGACTGGAAATTAGTGTCAGAAACTAGTCCTTATTATGTATTATCAGTGACTATTTTTTAGTCTCTAAGTGTTTATCTTTTACAAACTGAAAATTGGCTTCCGATACAATTTAATTCAGTCCCGAACATGTATTCAAAACCCATAATGAATTTCTTTTAGTACTGAAAAGCAGGTGTTTTATAAATGATTTATAGTTTAATATATTAAATTCTAATCACTAAAGAACAGTAATATCATTCATAAATCTGTTTCTTGATTTTCGAAAATCTTTCAAGCATTAATATCATAATAATAACGAAGTTCAAAATAATAACAATTTATAAATTGTAAAGTTTAAAAGAGAGTTGGATGTCCAAAAAATTATAAAGTGATGATGAATTTGTTATATTCACCAAGGCAAATAATAATTTTCTAAAATTGGTGAATAATAGTACACCAAGAGTAAATTATTTGAATTTGATTGCATTCATTTATTTAATTTAATTACATTAACTTTACCTGCTAATCGAAACTCTAAATTCTGATATCCGAACACACTTTCTATGAGGGTTCCAAAATTACTTTCAAAAACTTTTAATTTGTCAAGCATATAAGTTCCAACAACACCACAAGACATCAAACAGGATTATCGAACATGGGATAGAAAATTAAATATCATACTTTTCTATCATTATCATCTACTAAAAAAGTTCCAAAAATGTTTAAATGATCAACCAAATACAAATCAATTATGTTGATTGGTTACTAGTTAGCATTTTAAATAGTGTCTTCATTGTTTGCGTATTAAAACGTCTTTATTTTTTTAACAGGTAAGTGCTACTGTCATAGCTAAGAAAGAGTTAACACGAGGATCATTTATTCGCATTAAGATTGTAAAAGAGGCTCATGAACACAATGAACTTATTTTTTATATTTGTTGAACTTTGAACTTATTTTTTTTGCTATTTTGTTGGACTTGAACATATTATATATTTTCAAAACAAAATGTTTAACTAATCTTTGTTTCCGTGACATGAGTTTTTGTAATAAAAACTTGTTAGATTTTACTCCCCGATGTCATGCATTTTAGTTTTAGTGCCGAGTATTTTCATTGAATTATTAAGAATATTGAAGGACATAACAAAATTTGTGACTTGAAAATGTCTGATAAAGTTTATAACATGGATCAAGGGTGGGTGGGTGGGTGGGTGGGTCAAGGTTGGAGTGGAGGGGTAAAAAGGGAAATTAATAAACCCAACCTATAGTCGAACCCTCGTGCGCCATCTCTATCATTTGCTCCCTTCTTTTTCATCTTTCATCATTAGTGGCATGCCCTCATCTTAATTTAAGCCTCTCTATTCCTTTTATCACTTACCCACGCCTTTAAATGTTGGGTTGTTATATATTAGAATAAGAATACAATTTTTTTTATAATTTTATCGACTAACATTAAAGTCTAATTCGAATTCATAATTTAGTTTACGAATCAATACTTCGCTAACCAACGAGATCAGATAACTCGTAGCTTATACCGGTGGCGGACCCAGAAAACTTACTCATGAGGGTTGGTAATTTTTGGGGTCGGTTAACTAACAATATATAACGCGTATATAACATTAAAAAATTTTCATGGGGTTGATCGGGGGCTATTGCATAATTTTATGGGAGGCGATCAGGATTCTGCGTATATAACACTAACTTTTTTTTTCATGGAGGGCGGCTGCTCCCCCCCCCCCCCCAATGACCTATGAGTAGGTATGCCTATGGCTTATACTGAATAGGTGGTCTTCAAGAAGTTACAATACTTTGCTAACTAACGAGATCAAGTAAATCGTAGCTTTCACTGCACTGTAGCCTTCAAAAGGTTATGACAGGAAGGATTCGAACCTGAGATCTCAGCTAAAGGAGAATATGTTAGAGCATGTTTTTGTAACTGTTGTTAAAATTCTAAGTGTATATGTAGCGAACATGTTAAGTTTGCCTAAGGAAATGTTTAGGCGAACTTAACTAGCGAACTTGGTAAGTTCGCATATGTAATTATGGGTGAACTTTTCATCTGCCTATAAATAGGACATTAAGTGTTCATTTGTAGGTAAGCATGCTAGAGTGTTAGCACACAGAGAGTGAGTGAGTCTCTGTGAGAAGTGAGTCACCACTCCTAGGTAGAGCTCACTTAGGAGTTGGAATTGGAACTTAAACGAGAAGATGTACATTCCTTCGGTATTTTATTAGTATGACGAGTTCGTTATTGAATAAAGCATCGTTTCTGTAGTACATCTATCTTCTATGTTCGTGTGTTTTGTTTGATTCGCTTCATGCTTCCATTTCATAGTAGAATCATTGAGTAATGCGTTGTGATCGTGAAGTTTCTACTCATTAGAAGACTCCACAGGGACTTATAGAATATGGTCCAATAAGCGCAAACAGTGAAACCAAACTGAAGCTAAACTGTTTGCGACGGTTTGGTAAAGTTAAGAAATTTTAGGTTTCAAATCGAACTAACCTCGATATATTATATACTTGTTTTATGTGTAAAAGTATATTGTTTTGATCGAATCCACTTGAATGGAGTTACGAAATTACGTTTTTTTCTCATAATTTGGTTGTTTTGAAAAAACAAGAAGTCGAATTGTAATTAGGGTTTACAAGGAGATGGGTTATATACTAACACATATTTACATAATCTACCTCTAATATTTACTAATTACATTTATGTCTAATAGTTTTATAATGGGAATTAGATTCAAAGTCAAATTTATTTTAAGAAAATCTTAATTAAAAAACGGATTTGAATAACCCGAAAACTTATTCGAATAACAACTTATAGTTTTAAATTACCGAGATTTTACATTTTAATAACCTCCTTTATTTGAGAGAATTAGATTAATAATTCATTTCAATTTTTATCTATAAATTTTTTGGTTCAAAATTTTGTTTATAATCAATTAAATTGTTCAATCATTTTATAATTTATAAATCATCATTACTAATTACTATTTAATTTTTTATTTATTCAGCCCGTGTAAAACACGGGTTTTCTAACCTAGTTTATATAAACATAAGCTCTTCCTAGGCTCGGGAACCTAACAACTTTCAGTTTAATATATTCAATTAAATTGTTCAATCATTTTATAATTTCTAAATCATCATTACTAATTACTATTTAATTTTTTTTATTTATTCTGCCTGTGTAACTCACGGGTTTTCTAACCTAGTTTATATAAACATAAGCTCTTCCTAGGCTCAGGAACCTAACAACTTTCAGTTTATTAAGCTCATGCTCTAGCTTATTTTATTAAACAAGCTTCAACTTGGTTAAACTTTGTGCTCGAGCTCTAACTCGTTTAAGCTAACTTCAATTTAAATTTTTAATAAGCCGACCTTATGTAGGTCACGAGTATCGTAGCTTGTTTACACCCCAAGTCAATGGTAATAATAAGAAAATACCCGCAACTAGTTTAGCGTTGTGTATTAAAAAATTGATAAGATTCTGGCAGCGACTAGATTATCCATAAAAAGAACATAAAGCCACTAATGACGGGTTAACGGATTCTATTGATAAGGGAGGTGGGAGTGGTACCCTCCCACTTCAAAGTACCCTCTCAAACCCACCAATCATAAGATGTCACCTCATTTTGACAAACTACCCTCACAAACTATCCTCTAAGGTGGGAGTGGTACCCTCCAAGTACCCTATAACCCTCTTATTATTATATTTTTTTAAATTAAACAAATTAATGACCAAATTAAAAAATTAAAAATTTAATTAATTAATTAAAAATACATAACAATAAATAAAAATATAATACAAAAAAGTAATTATTAAATAAAAATTCATCTAGTCTTCGTCTTCGTCCAAATCCGGGGTGTTTCTTCGCAATATGTTCCACGAGATCAAATCGGAAACTAATATGTGTAGCTACATCTTGCAACTCCGAAAGGATGTTATCGTCAATAACTGGTTCGACTGAAGGATCCCGTATGTAGACAGGTGATATTGCGTTCCCGTCATCTTTTAAGATTATATTGTGCAATATCATGCACGTATATAACTCGTTCCTAATCTTCGTCACCAACTATTTTTAAAAATAACCTCTTCAACATCTAAAATCTATCGCGAAACGTCGCTTCCCCGTGTGTTGGGTTTTCGTCGAAATAATCTCTTTTTAGAATCTCTTGAGCATGTTCACGATCACGTTGTACATACGTCCTTGATGATGTAGCTGTGTCTTCCTCTTCGGCTTGGGCGACAATATCACATACGAATTACATACCATCACCGCCGAACACAAAGTCAAACGATTCGTCCGATGATTCGGGTGGGTAGCATAACGTATGATTCATATTTTGGTTGAGTGGATACAATAGTAATGATTTATATTTAGAAAGAATGTATTTAGAAAGAATATATTTTGGTTAAGTGAGTAGCATAAAATGATTGGATATGTATTTATAGGGGTAAAAATATATATTTTTTAAATGGCTATATAGCCGTTCAACGGCTATATTTTACAAAAGTTCAACGGGTTCAATACCCATTTCTAGCAGGTATATGTAGCCGCTGAAAAAACCCGCCTTCCACTACCCGTCAAACCCGATGTGGATGCGGCGGTGTTTCACCCAACCTGCCCACTACCCGCTTGGTACCCGCCTTCCATTCGCCCCCCCCCCCCCCCCCCAAGCCGTATAAGACTTCAATGAGAGGCCTAGAAGCTAAGCAGTAAGTATTTAGTTAATTAATGAATCTTGAAAGACTTGATAAGATTTATAGTATTTAAATAAATAGAAAGAAATCATTGGATCAACCTATAAATAAATTATAATTGGTAATTTTTAAAATTATTGAGTACGGTGACATCGTATATGTATATATTTGTATTAGATAGTTGAATGACACTAATTAACACTACAAGGATATTACCCTATGTCAACGACACCTATCCAAGTCATTGGCATAGGTTGACCTATACCGAAGACATGTCGTGGGAATAGGTTTTTCCAAAATTTGATCAGGTGACACCCTATCTACACGACATGTCATCGGGATAGGGTTAGCTGGGTGGAGGGAAAACTTGGTGCCTAAATGAAAACTTGTCCCGACGACATGTCGTCGGCATAGGTTAGATTAACTTTTTCCCTTTTTTATAGTATTTATTTTTTCGTGCAAAATTCAAAAATTAAAAAAACCTATACCAACGACAAGTCGTCGGGACATATCAATTTAAAAAGTTGAACAGTCAAATTTCTATACCCACAACATGCCGTTGGTATATGTGTCCTATAACGACGACAACTCGGCCTATCCCCATGACTTGTTGTTGGGATAGGTTTTTGCACACCCTAAGGCAATTTCTTCCTCCTTTCTCCTCATTTTGCCTCCACACAAACCTCCAAACTCTCTCTCGGCGCCATCTCGATTTTGGAGCATTTTTTACCAAAATCTTTGATTTTGAGGTGAGTTTCACCAATGTTAACAATAGGTTTTCAATTTTCATAATTTTTAACTTTGTTTTGTTTAAATAGTCTTAGATTTTTGAACGTTTTCACCAAGTTCTTTGATTTGAAGCTTTTTAAAGGAAATTATTACTAGTTTTGCTTAGTAATTTGTGATGAAATTAGGTTTGTATGTATGTATGTATGTATGTTTGTATGTATATGTATATAACTGTGTAATTGTGTATGCATATGTATATAATTGTGTAATTGAGCCTTTGTTTATGTATATATGAGTATGTATGTTTGTATGTATATGATTGTGTAATTGTGTATGTATATGTAGTTGTGTAATTATGTATGTATATGTATATAATTGTGTATGTATATTTATATATGTGTATGTATGTTTGTATACATATATATATGTATATAATTGTTTATGTATATGTAACTTGCAATTGTATATGTAACTTGAATTTGTATTTGTAAATTGTATATGTAAATTGTATATGTAAATTGTATTTGTAGCTTGAAATTCTATATGTAACTTGAAATTGTAAATGTAATTTGATTTTGTATATGTAAATTGTATATGTAAGTTTATTTAATTTGTTACAAGTTTGGAACTCGTTGCGGTTGACTACGTGAGATTAACTTCATATTTGTGTTTCATTGATAAGTTACGCATCCTGACTTTTGAACTTTTATGTATGTATATGTTTGTGTATGTAATTGTTTATGTCATTTAGGGGTGTAAACGAGTAGATTCGAGCTCGGCTTGTTTATCATGATTTTATATATAGTAATAGTTATATATAAAAGTATATATTTAAAATATATGTCTCTACATTAATATCTTTTCAATTTGCTAACTTTTCAATTTCATGTATCAATGTAGGTTATCTCTCACAGAGATGGCGTTCAAAAGGCAAAAACTTGAAATTATATAAAAAATTTGAAAGAAACCAGAGAAGGCCTCTATCCATTAAGGTTGAACTTCATGGGGGTCGGTACAAGTTCGTTGGAGAGCACCGTTGGATTTTATACCGTTGACCTCCAACAAGGTCGGAAGGGTTGTTCCTTTACATTTTTCTAGTTAGGCGAATGTTCCCGATGACAAAATAAACATGTTGCATTTCCCACAATTTTAGTAAGTATATAATTTATGTTTTATTTGTATTTCAATTTCATAACTATTAGACGTTTTCTAATTACTTACTTTTGTAGGAAGTTTTTGATCTAGAGCATTGGAGAATCACCGACTTGTGGGCATGCATAAGATTTAGAATCAATGCCGAGTGTCAAAGGGCCTACAAGGAACACAAACGAGATTCGAAAACACATTTTAATAAGCATGGAAAATATGATGATGATGTTGAGAACGCAAGGAGTTGTCCCCTGGAAGATATAGATCAAGCTAAATGGGAACATGTCATTGATGAGTTGTTCTTAACTAATGTGTATAAGAACCACTCTGAGAAGAATAAAGCCAATAGATCCAAACAATGTTTTCCAAGTTTTTATGAGAGCAAATCATATGCACAGAGGCGATACATGGAGGTAAGAAATACAATTGTTACCATTATACAAACATGTTTATTAATTTTCATTGAAATCTCAGTTATAATATATTTGTGGTTCACAGGGGACCGGTCCTATTGAAGTTTTCAGAAACACCCATTACAATGAAGGCACGGGATAGTCAAACGAGAATGCAGCGACATACTATGTAAGTAAAATCCTTTCGTTGTTAGAACATTCAATTGTTAGTTTAAACGGGTCAAAAATGACCCGAACCCACTTTAATAGACTTAGGACATCCAATTGTTAGTTTAAACGGGTCAAAATGACCCGAACCCACTTTAATAGACTTAAAACATCCAATTTTTGATTTAAACGGGTCAAAATGACCCGAACCCACTTTAATAGACTTAGAACATCCAATCGTTGGTTTAATGGGTCAAAATGACCCGAACCTACTTTAATAGACTTAGAACATCCAATCATTGGTTTAAAAGGGTCAAAATGACCCGAACCCACTTTTATAGACTAAAAGTTGGATATTTTTTCTAATTAATTGAAATTTGGGAATTGTTATCGTTTATTACTTATAGTTGAACATGTTAAATATCCATTTCACAACAGTTATGATGTCGAATTTTAGTAAAATATTAATTGTACGTCTATTATATTGTTTAGTCCAGGAGAGAATTCAATAGGAGTTTACGAGATCCTCGAACGAGGCTGGTGATTCATCAGCTGTTGATGAGATTGGGTGTATCGAGTAGAGGTGCACAAAAGGACCGGATCCAAATCCGATCCGACGGATAATCCGGAATCGGATCCGGCACGAACCGGACATAAAAGAACCGGACCGGATCTTCCTGGAACCGCCGGATACAAAACCGGTTAAGGGTTTTTTAGTGGACCGGACAAAAATCGGACATAAAAGATCCAGACAAATATCGGACAAAAAAAACCGATTCTAACTGGATCTAGCCGTTGGGACTGAAAAATACCGGCTATATAGTCGTTAACTAGCCGTTTTTTGGGGTTTTGAGACTTGAAACTTGGTATAAATAGGCATTGGGGATATGGGTTAGTTCACCACAACATTCTAGCTCTCAAACCTCAAAAACGCTCTCAAAACGCTCACTTTTACGCAACAAAAACGCTCTCAATCTCTCATGGCTTCCGCTTTCGCAAGCACTCAAAATTCGATTGGTGGTTCTACTAGCGATGCAAAGGTGGTGAGAGTACTTCCTTGCTCCCGAAACCAAGAGATATGATCTTATTTCGATTTATGTGAAATGTCGAACGGTTCGCAAAAGGCTCGTTGCAAATGTTGTGGTAAAATTTTCGGTGCTGCAGGAAATAGCACTTTGAGGAAACATATTGGTAGTCATGCAAACCACACTCAAGGTGAAGATCAAACTCAAATTGGTAGGGATGGAGGAGTTTGACAATACAATGTCGAGAGGGTTCGTGAGAGAATGACACATTTCATCATTCAAGAAGGGTTGCCTTTTGATCACTTTGATAACCCTCGCTTGACGAGGATGATACAAGAGACGATTCAACCTAGCTACACAAATGTAAGTCATTCTACTTTGAGAAGAGATTGTTTAAAAATGGGGAAAAGAGCTAAAAAAGAATTAATCTTATGTTTTAAAAATTTAAATACCGGTATTAACTTAACCACGGACGTTTGGTCTACTACACATGGTTTACCTGAATCGTACCTTTGCATTACCGCACATTGGGTTCAACCCGAGTCGTGGCAAATGATGAAGCGTACGATTGTGTTTGATTATTTTGGATATCCACATACCGGTGAAAACTTATTTTATATTTTAGACTCGGTAATTCAAACTTATAAAATTCAACCAAAAATATTTTCAATATCTTTTGATAACGCTTCAAATAACACAAACGCGGTGGAAAAATTAAAAATAAAATATGAACCGCGTTGTAACGGTGTTTTCTTTCATAGTCGATGTCTTGCACACATCATTAATTTGGTTGTGCAAGACGGTTTAAACGTCCTAGAAATAAGAGACGTGAAAGAAAATTTTAAAATGATGTTACGGAAAGTTTTTAGCACAAGCAAAAAAAGATATATGAACTATAGAAACTTATGCCAACAAACGGATTCAATCTTTTTAGGTCCGAATTGGGACGTACCTACTAGATGGAACTCGACATGGAAAATGTTTGAATCGGTCTTAAGGCAAAGAGTTACTTTAAAACATTTCCATGATGAACTTGTCCAAAAGAAACGTTGTTCCAATAAATTTGATAATATAAGTTGGGATACGATCGAGAAACTAACTAATTTGTTTGAGATTTTTAAGAATGCAACTACATGTTTATCGGCAGTTTATTATCCCACGTATTCGCTAATACTTCAACAATTGTATTTAATATATAATAAATTAAAAGAGTTTGAATATCACGACCCTATTTTTAAAAAAATGGTAACACCTATGAAAGTTAAATTTAAAAAAATATTTTTTGGAAATGCCGGCCGTTGTTACATGTTCGGCCGCCTTAAATCCAACGATAAATGTAACCGGTATTGAAACATTAATTGGATCAAAGGTAATAAGGGATTTCAAATCGGCTTTTAATAATATGTTTGATTATTATTTAACCAAGTATGGTGGAAGTGGTGATCCATCAAACGTACGTGAATCAATGGGTTCGGGTTCGGGTTCAAGTTCTAGTAGTTCAAGGAACCCGATGCTAAATTTATTTAACACTTTAAGAAACGAAAATACTAAACGAGCTCGTGGAAGCACACCAAGTAGCGAACTTGGTAGATATCAAGCTACCGATTTTATTTCAACTCTAAGATCCGAAGAGTTTGAAAACTTTGATATATTGAGTTGGTGGCAAGGAAGGAAATCCCAATATCCCGTTCTAGCAGCAATGGCCCGTGACCTACTAACCGTCCAAGCTTCCATGGTAGCTTTGAAATCTGTTTTTTCTCTTAGTGGCAGGATTTTGTCTATTTGAATAACGAGACTTACACCGAAATCTATGGAAATGTGTACTTGCTTGAAGGACCATTTGGATACTGCCGAACGTGTACAACATGTTGCAAAATTAGAATGCGAGCTTGACATTGAACAAGAAATACACGAGTTCGAATTAGAACAAGGGGCGGCAAATCCACTTTCGGACGAAAAATAAGCTTATGATGAAGCGTATCTCAAGCGAACAAGATTGAAAACCGAAGTCACGAAGACGAAGACGAGGACGAGTAGACGACGAATAACGAGTCACAATAAATAATATATATTTTGTGATTCAATTTGAAAACCAGTTTTTTTTGTCCGATCCGGTTCCAAAAATCCGGTCTGGTCCCAATAGGTTCCAACTTTCCATGCCCAAAACCGGATCCGATCCGAAACCGGTTCCCCCTTGTCCGGTCCTTGACCAACGTTGACGGATCCGGTCCGACTCCGAACTTGATCCGGTCCGAGTCCGAACTTGATCCGGATCCAAAAAATATCTGATTTGTGCACCTCTATTATCGAGCATACCTTAGGTCAAAGGCGTAGACATATATGGGGCGTTGGTCGTGTTGTGAGACATCTCACCCGATGTGTCTAGCACTTACCCCCTCCACACTAACAATGACAACATCAAGTGGATGAGCGAGTGGAACAACTCCAACAACAACTGCAACAATAATAACAACATCATCAATAATAACAACAAGAACATCACTTGCAACAACTTTCAATCCGGGCACAGCAAATACTAGAAATGCAACGCAAATGGAAGAAATGCGTTGTCTATGGGATAGACGAACTAGTAGTAATGATAATTAATCGATAGTTTTGTTTGGGTGCTGCGAACAATTTGGATGTTTTGTTTGATTTGGACAATTTATGTTAATATGATATGTTATGTTATTTGTATGTTTTGGATGATTTGGATATTGTGTTTGAATGTTTATTTCTGGAAAATTTTGAAATATTTTTAATATATGTGGAAAATATTGCTAAAACAAAAAATATAAAAATTAAAATGGCCTATTCACATGACATGTCGTCGTGATATGTCCTTTGTATTTTTTTTACATTTTTAATTTCTGGCCTATACACACGACAAGTCGTGGGTATAGGTACACCTTATCCTCATGACATATCGTGTGTATAGGTACAACTCTATCCACACGACTTGTCGTGTGTATAGATTTTATTTTATAAAATTTTTAATTCGACCTATACACACGACATGTCATGTGTATAGGCCTATTTATACTGACTACAACTATCCTGATGACTCTTTTAACCTATAGGTACAAACCTATATATACCCACGAAACATGTACCTACGACATGTCTTCGGGATATGTCAAATGACCCTATACCTACGACATGTCGTCGGGAGAGGTCGACATATTTTCGTGGGTATAGGGTCGTATCGTTGTGGTGTAATCTAATATTTCTTGATCAATATTAACACCAGTAAAAAAAACTTAGAACTCCCCTGCAGGTTTGAATTCATACTCTATTTCTAAAACAAGTTTGAAGGGAAAATGGAAACAGGTCAAATAAGACTGACAGAACTAGTTTTTTTAATACAATAAACTGTTTATTATATTTTGCATATTTTTTTAAATGATGGCTTATGTTTTCGTAGTTACATTTAAATATCTATTATACCTTTCTTTTAATGTCAAACTCACACACTTTAAATCTATTTATAAATCTATACCAGTTGTTTACGACAGTACTATAACACACAAGCTCTTAAAAAAGATACACCATACAACACACCTGGTATCATTCACCCAAATACACTTTGCTTATTATACCGTTTATTCATAGAATTAAAAACAAGGACATAACTCATAAGTGATATGTTATTAAAAATAGAAGTATTGATATATTATCAAGAAATTATCCGTTTAAACTCCAACCAAATCTACAAGCATTGTTGACCATAATATTAAAAAACGGTGGTAATGCACAAACCCTGTTTTTATTATTATTACTATTATTATTATCTACATTTTAATTTATTTAATTATGAGATAGTGCTATTAACAGTTGACATTAGTTATCTACTTGAAATTTTTGAAGTCCCTACATAATTGATGGACCCACATTTCTTCCAACTGGAAAATATGAAGAGAGGTGGTGTTGCTATATTTATACCTCCTCAACACGTTCCATTACCACCACCTCCTCCCCCTCCCTTCCATTCTTCTTAGGTCACCGGAGTACCTGTTAATTAATTAATAACTTATACCTAAATGGCGGAAACCGGTGGTGGCGTCACGGTCACTGAAAAAATAAAAGGATGGTTCCCGGAAAGGGTTCAACTCCACATAGCCATGCTCACTTTGCAATTTGGTTATGCTGGTTTTCATGTCGTTTCTAGAGCTGCCCTTAATATGGGCATGTCCAAGATTGTCTTTCCGGTTTATCGTAATATTCTCGCTTTCGTCCTCCTTCTCCCTTTCGCTTATTTCCTCGAAAAGTACGTATTATGTTCGAATAAACATGTATCTTAGAATTTTTTTGCGTTTCTAGTGGACTTGGGAAAATAGTTTTGATTTCCAGGTGAAATTTGAATTTAAAATGGGTTTTAAGTAATTTGTTCGTAGACATAGCGGATTCATGGTAATCCTAGCGGATTCAATGGTTCTGAGAGGAACCGCTTCTTTAAGCATTGTATTTAACACTAAAATACGTTGAATCCACTATCTCAAGGAGCGGAATACCTCGAATCCGCTATCTCAAGTACCGGATTACTTTGAATCCCTATCAGAATGAGCAGATAACCTAAAAACCATTTTGAATTTAAATTTCACCAAGAAACCAAAACTAAAAGTACGTAATAAGTTCGAATAAACAAGACGTGAATACTTACATGATCTTTGTTCTCACAGGAAAGAGCGCCCGCCGATCAACTTTAATTTTCTTGTGCAGTTCTTCCTCCTCGCGGTCGTTGGGTATGAAGATCGATTATTGAATCACACACTTGAGATAAATTTTTTATATAACAGCTAACTCAAACATCCTTTAAATCTACACTCGAGATAACCTTTTTATAACAGTTAACTCAAACACCTTCTAAATCTACTCATAAATCAATGTACTTCATGGGATTAAAACACTTGATGACTACATTTCTTGATGTTTGTTGTTTTTGAACTTAAATTTGTGTAACGAATCAGGATCACCGCGAATCAAGCTTTCTACTTGTTGGGTTTAGACAACACTTCTCCGACATTCGCCTCCGCCATTCAGAACTCCGTTCCCGCCATCACCTTCCTCATGGCTGTCGTTCTCCGGCAAGCTCTCTCACCCCTTTTGAAACTACATATCTTTTACTAACAAAATATATAACTTCACTTCACTTTGTCTACAGGATAGAAAAGTTGAGACTCGACCGGAAAGACGGGATAGCAAAAGTAGCCGGAACTTTATTCTGCATAGCCGGAGCATCAGTGATCACTCTATTCAAAGGTCCAACAATATACAGCCCGTCTCCATCTCTAAACAGCATTAGGGAAGCTTCACCGGTGTTGCAATCACTTGGTGATGCAAATGGAAAAAGCTGGACCCTTGGGTGCATATTTTTGATTGGTCATTGCTTGTCATGGTCCGGGTGGCTCGTGCTACAAGCCCCGGTCCTAAAGAAGTACCCGGCTCGGCTTTCTTTCACATCATACCAATGCTTCTTTGGAGTCTTACAGTTTCTAGTCTTAGCTGCCTTTATGGAAAGAGATATCAACGCCTGGTTCATTCACTCGGGTTCTGAGCTCTTTAGCGTGTTCTACGCGGTTAGTGTCTTGAACCCATTAGCTCAGCTCCACTACTAGAAAACTGGGTATTTACGATAAAGAGTAAAAACAATTATGACTGTTCAACGACTGAATCAAAACGGTCGCAAAAATAGGGACCAAAATAGAAACAGTCGTAAATCGATCCCAAGTTTTGTAACCATTTAGATACGGTTGCAAAACTCCGGTCGCAAATTGATTGCAAAATTCTGGTCCAAAAAGGGTCGAAAAAAATTGAGAAATAAATAAAATGAAGTGGCATAATTAAAGTTATCTAATTAAATATGTAATTTCTTGTATAAAAACGCATAAATCATTACTTTTATTTAATATATACATATATATATATATATTACGAATAAACAAATATAACTTTTATGAACATATTTATCACCGTATTTATTTTTAAAAGAATTTTAAAATATTTATAAAAAAGTGATTTAGGTCTTTCACCAGTCAAACCCTCAATACACAAACATAAACATGTGACCAACTCATTTTTAACACCTCAAACCAACCCTTCAAAGTTACTAATTTATTATATCTGCATGTTTGATTTTTCTTTGTTGAAAATGATTGGATAAAGATGTTGTTTAATACACTAATATGTTATAATTAATATATACAGGGTGTGGTCGCATCAGGGATTGCATTTGCTGTACAGATATGGTGCATTGACAGAGGTGGCCCGGTTTTTGTAGCCTTGTATCAACCGGTTCAGACCTTTGTGGTTGCCCTAATGGCTTCATTTGCTTTAGGCGAAGAGTTCTATTTGGGCGGGTACATGACTAACCATCCCCCCACCCCACCCCACCCAACACCACCACACACGTGCACACACACACACACATATTCAATGTAATAATTTAGGGGATAGTAGTAATGTAGTTGTAGACAAACTCACATGTACTTGCACAACCCATAGTCATAAGATTATCTGTATTGTGGGTCAAACCACATACATGATCTCAACAACTATCATATAACATGGGTCCTTAATTTATAACAAGCCTATTAATTTATGATAACCGTACACGGTCTAAGAACGGAATTATTTTAAATGTGGTTTGCAGGATAATAGGAGCGGTGTTGATCATAACCGGGTTGTATCTCGTGTTGTGGGGAAAGAGCGAAGAAAGGAAGTTCATGTTACAAAAGCAGCCAGGATCGGCTCAAGCCCCCACGGACCATGGTGCACCGAGGATAACGAGTCATGCCAAGTCGTCAATCACGCAACCTCTACTCCCTCAATCGACCGAAAACGTTTGATCAACATAACACTTACGTTTTCTTGCAACTAGTGTGTGCTTTTGGGACTTGGAAACAAAATTATGGAAGTTTCTATGCATCTATTATGTAAGAAAAAAAAACGTTTGGTGTGTTTAATTATTGGAGTGTCCTTTTGTTTTAGGTGTTCCTGATTTTAGTATTGGAATGATTAGATTCAACATTACAATATTCTACGTACTAAAAGTGTATTTCAAATGGAATTTGGTCATTTCATAACCGAACAGTACGTATGTGTAACTTCGGTTTCTTGAAAGAAATACCGTTATCATAACGTGTAAATATATTGTATGATCTTTTGTATAATATTTTTAATATATGAAATTTTATTCTAGAAAAGATATGGTGTGTATATCATGATGGTAGCATGCCATCCTACTTTAGAAAAAAAGGAAAGTGAGAGGAAAGAACATTGTGATGATTAGTGTTAGTTAGAATTGGGGTCATGCATTATTAATTATAATTTTGATGTTATATTAAATCAAACAAGATTTAGATAACTATAATATATCATATTATATATATTATGTTGGTTCCCATTAAGGAATTTGGTGATTTGTCTAAATAGCAAGGACAAAAGTATAAAGCTTGTGAGGTTGAATGGGTATATATTTAGCTAAGCAAGGACAAAAATATAAAGCTTGTGAACTTGAATGGGTATATAATTAGCTTTTAGGGTGTTTAGTAGATAAATCTTTGGATTCATATGAGTGAAAGTATTAGGTAAAACGTGTAAGGATGAACTAATTATATAAAGTAATACAATACAGGATAATTACAAATTAATTAAAGAACATAATCGAACATATCTTATAATTATTATAAAGATAATCTCAATAAATCTTAACTAATTAATATATTTTATCTAATACTCCCTTGTAGTTAGAGCGCGATACTAGAGCTAAGACAATAAAGATATCGGTATGAAAAAAACATACGATTTGTTAAAAGACGTTAAACAATAAGAGAACTTTGTGTCAACAAACAAAGTCGACGGACCTAAGGACATAACATCGCTGACAAGAGACATGAGAATAGGGCTATGGTCATAGAAGCTACGATTGCAGCTTAAAGGAAAAAATAAATAAAACCTAATACGCGTGTTCGCGTCCACGCGCATACACACACATATATATATATATTTAAATAAAAAATGGTATAACGGTAATCTATTAAATACTATCTCCCTCAAATTAATTAATAATCTCTTATCTGTCCTCTATCAATCTGTCACCTCAATTCTCATGACATATTTTCTTTTGAGATGCGCATGTTTTTTCTCTGGCGATATTCATATACGTAGGTTACTGCTCAATGGTGTTTTTTAGAGTATTTGCATTCGTACTAATAATTAGGTATACTGTTTAATAGTATGTTAGTATTTTTACTTATCTACACATGTGTATTATCAATGACATCAACATGTTTTCCAGCCTATGCATATGTACTTATGTAGGTACATTGTTACTTGTTTGTTTTACGGTTTTAACACATATGAAGGTATATTGTTTAATATGTATTTTAGAGTTACTAAGTACATACACATCAATGAAATTAAAATATTTTTTCAACATACACATTTAAAAAAATTAATATACTATTGTTTTATACACTTGCACATTTAATACCCTTATACATTTGTCTTTGACATTACTTTTCATAAGTTCAATTAAATTTACTACATATCTAGATATATTAGATCTCATGTGAGTGTCCTAGGTAAGCCCTCCATCTTATTCATACGTATTATTAGTGTCCTCACATGGATAATTCACGAACTGCAGCTACATATGTAATAACACCTCAAAATTCTCAAAAACTATCCTAGATATATTCTTAGGGTGGTGGGAGTGGAGTACGGGTAGTGCTCGGGTAGTATGCGGGTATGCGGGTACACCGCCGCAAGGGTGGCGGGTTCAAGCGGGTAGAGGAGGCGGGTTTCAAAAGCCGCTGAAAGGAATGTGATATTGGACCGTTAAACGGCTAAAATAGCAGTTGGAAATTAAAAAAAATTTAATAAATTTAACCCGTATAAATACATAACCAATTATCCTACTCAATACGCAACAAAATAAATTCTTTCTAAATATATCTCATACCATTGATATATAAACCATTTTTTTGTACCCACCCCCACCCAAAATATGAATAGTATGTTATACTTCCCGCCCGATTCATCGGATAATGCGCTCGACTTCGTGTTCGACGGCGATAGTATGCAATTTCTATGTGATGTTGTCGCCCAAGCCGAATAGGAAGACACAGCTACATCATCAAGGAAATATGTACGCCGTGATCGTGAACAGGCTCTACAGAATCTAATAAAAGATTATTTCGACGAAAACCCAACACACGGAGAAGAGACGTTTCGAGATAGGTTTAAGATGTCGAAGAGGTTATTTTTAAAAATAGTTGGCGATGTAGATGCTAGGTTTGAATATTTTCAAGAGGGTGAAGACGCTAGGAACAAGAAGAGTTTCAAAGCGTTACAAAAATGCACATCGGTGATTAAACAACTCGCAACCGGTAATCCTCCCGATGAATTCGACGACTATTTAAGTATGGTCAGGAGAACCTCAAGTGAATGCGTAGAGTATTTTTGTAATGCCATAATACAGTTATACGGGGCAAAGTTCTTACGTAGACCGACAAGCCACGACATTACACTTTTGTACATCGCACATGAAGAAAAACATGACATTCCGGGTATGGTCGGTAGGATCGACTGTACACATTTTGTTTGGAGAAATTGTCCGACCAGATTACGTGGGCAATATATGAGAGGCGATCACCAATACCAGACGATCATGTTAGAAGTGGTGGCTTCAAATGAATTATGGTTTTGGCATGCGTTTTGTGGTACACCGGGCTCTAACAACGACATCAATGTTCTCCAACAATTGCCCCACCAACGAGGAGCTTTGAACCGCACCTAAGTGTCCATTTAAAATTAATGGTCGACAATACAAATGTGGATACTATCTTACGGACGGGATCTACCCTACTTGGTCTACGTTTGTTAAACCGTTCCCATTTCCAACAATCCGTAAGGAAAAGGCATTCAAGAAGGTGCAAGAGTCAGCAAGAAAGGATGTCGAGCGAGCTTTAGGTTTGTTAAAAGCGAAATGGGGTATACTTCGTTTGACCAAATCGGCATATTAAGTTGGCGAAGATTAGGAACGAGGTATATACGTGCATGATATTGCACAATATGATCTTAAAAGATGACGGATATGCAATATCACCGATCTACATAAGGGATCCTCCAGTCGAACCAGTTATTGACGATAACGTCATTTCGGAGTTACACGATGTAGCGGCACATATTAGACTTCGATTTGATCTTGTGGAACATGTTGCGAGAAACACCCCGAATTTGGACGAAGACGAAGACTAGATGAAATTTTTTTTATTAATTACTTTTTTATTGCCTTTTTATTTATTGTTATGTATTTTTAATTAATTAATTAATTAATTTTTTAGTTTTTAAATTTGGATATTAATTTGTTTTAATTTAAAAAAAATTGGTGGGTTAGAGGGTACTTTATTATGGTACTTTGTCTAAATGAGGTGAAATCTTCTTATTGGTTTATTTTGGGAGGGTAGTTTGAGTTTAAGGGTTCCACTCCCACCACACTTAGCACTACAAGAACTGTAGGCTATTGCGAGGACCCCTTTAGCGACAACAGGATGTCGTTGGTATAGCCGACCCTGTCTCGAGGACATGTCGTCGAGACATGCTTTCCTAAAATTCAGGTTTTTTGGACTCTATTGCGAGGACATGTCGTGATAACAACATAGGCGGAAATAGCGGAAAAAGAGCCCGCTAATTTGAAACCCTTTTGTGAGGACATGTCGTCAAGACATGTAAAATATACATTTTTTTCTTTAGTTTTGAATATGCTGAAAACAAAACAAGGTCGTTTGGCTCTACCCTATATCAAAGACACGTCGTCGATATAAGGTAAATCAATTTCTTTTGTTTTAACAAAACAATCCAGCGCCATCATCCCTCCATTTCTCTCACAGTCCACCGTAGCTCGCATTTGAAGTTGGATTTGTAGTTGGTGGTCAAGAACACCACCACCCATGCCATTTCTGTCGGCGACGAAGACACCACCACCCTTGCCCTTTCTGTCGGCGACTAAGAACACCACCACCACATGCCCTTTCTGACGGCGACGAAGAACACCCCCACCGCATGCCCTTTCTACAGGTAAGCCCCAATATCGATGGTTTATAGTTATATATAGAATACTCTTTTACTTTAATTTTTATATGAATATCCGGTAAACAATTATAATCTCTTGCTCATGTGGATCAACTTGTTCAATTGAATTTGTGAGCTGATCTTCATGGTTACCCATGGTTATGACTACATTGATGTAGGAAAAAGCCTCAAATTTACATGTATCTTTTCATTAATAAAGGAGTAGAATTGAAGATGCATTATAGATATGGTAAAGTGATTTGGAGGGGAGGGTTAGGTCTATGAAGATTTTAGAGTGGGAGAAAACAACATAAGACAAAGACTTGTTCATACTATTACTAAGTTTATTCTTTTACCCGGCTTTTATTAAAGACTTAGGAATTTTATAACATTTATTATACATCCCTCGACTCGTATGCACGTATGTTGTAACACCTACGAAATTTTGATCCTAAATTTACACGGAAATAAAAATAGAAGGACTAGAAGTGCAATAAAGCTTAATTTTAAGGACTAAAAGAGAAAAACTAAAAGTTAGACGATAGCGGACCGCTACCGTAGTTGTAACGGTCCGTTACGTGCTCCCAAAGTCTTCAACCGGGTGTTGACACGTGGCCTGATGAGTCACTAGAGTTTCTGACACGTGGCAATGGTAGCGGACCGCTACCTATACCTTAGCGGTCCGCTATGCCGCAAAGAAAGGCGGTGCATGGGGAATGTGACGCGTGTCCTAGCTGACTTGCTAGGGTTGAGGCGGTAGCGGGCCGCTACCCCTCTGCCTAGCGGTCTGCTAAGGGTCTAGTTTTAGCCTTATAAATGGAGAAGTATGGACCGTTCAATTTCACAACATCCAAAACAATTCCATTGATTAGAAACTTGAACCCACTTCCAAATTAACGCATCGCATTAGTAATTAAGGGTTTTCTGCTCGAAGGAAATACGCAGAACCTCCACCAAAATAACCCTAGGTTAGAAACTATTATCAAGGGTGATGTCCGAGCTACCAGACGGACATTAGAAAATCCGCTTAATTATGGAACCAACGATAGAAGTGTTGTCCAAGTAGAGGCAACTCTTTCAAGCTTTCACAGAAGCAAAGATTTTACAAAGGTGACTATATATAATAGCCCCCTTTTAAACCATTTTTAAATGTTTTTTGGCTGATATACAAGTATGGTATGAAATGTTTATGTGAATACGTTTTTTGCTTTCAAAATCTATAAATGATTTTGTTTACGAAAATGGAAAGGCGTGCGTTAAATACTTTTTGTAAAGGTTTTCTATGGACAAACACTCAGGCCATGAGTATACTCATATTTTGACAAAAATGGTATATGCTTTACAAGGGAAAGCCTCGGTACTTTGTAGGAAAGACGTAAGACGAGGGTTATACACAACATACGTAAAACTGTGACATAACTCTCAATAGTCGACATGCTAGAGAAAAGAGACTAGTGTATGCATTGGCTATCCTTCAGGTACTCTGTAAGAAAAGCGTAAAGATTATTTTACCAAAGATTTTTGTTAATCTACCTGGAGACAGGCCAGGAAATATTGTTAAAACAAAAAGATATTTAAATCCTTATTTATAACATAATGTTTTATTCAACCAATAAGTTGATTATTTACAAAGAAAAAGTTTTAAACATATTTTTCCGTTGCAATAAAAACTCTGATAAAAACAATAACAAAGAAAGGTGACACAGGTCACACGCCCAGGGTCTTGAAATTCGGGGTGTGACATTTGTTGCCTAGGATTATATGTATCTCGAGGACATGTCCTTGCTATAGGATCACACTATAACGACGACATCTATTGCGACGACGGTTTTCACTTTTAACGACAAAGCAGAGGCGACGAAAACTATAGCGAGGACATGTCCTCGAGATAGCCCATAACGATGACATTATGGCCCTATCTCGACATGTGTCCTCGAGATAGCCTCAAATTCTTATAGTGTAGGTTGAACCTTCATATGAATAGTGTCCTCACGTCTTAGCCGTCACTAGATTTTTTAACGGTAACTTTTTATACCTATGTTACATAGTTAAACAAATCGTAAACTCTCCTATTTAGAGCACTCGCTTGAGACTTTCTTAAATTTTCATCAATGTATCTTTTTTTATGTTTTTGACTACCGGATAATTGTTTGGAAAACATGATTTCTGTAAATCATATAACAATAACTTATAACCTAATCATATAATTTTCAAGCAATTAAGCTAGATAAACAATAAAAATTTAAACATATAACAACAACCAAAACATAAAAATTAAAATTTAAACATATAACTAATTGATAAATAAAATATAAACGATTGATAAATTGAAAATTAAATGAAAACTGAAAACGATAAACATAAATAATAAATTGAAAATTGAAAAATAAATAGAAAATATAAACATAAGCATCTCATTAGTCATCATCTAGCGTGAAAAGTGGCACTCAAAAGACAAACATGAAAAATTGAAAACAATAAAAACTAAAACAAACATAATTACCTGGGCTGCCTGGCGTGATGGCTTCACCTTGGCCTGACTCTGGTCGGAACTCGAAAGGTCGATTGTCGAAGGGGGTATTAGGGGCAGAAAGTAGCGACAGCCGACGATTCGTATAATATGTTATTAAGTTAATTATGTTTATTAATTTATTGGGTTAATTGAGCCCCTATATAATATGTTATTGGGTTATCATATGTTTATTAATCTATTAGGTTAATTGGTTCCATATATAAATTGTTATTAGATTAATTATGTTTATTAATTTATTAGGTTAATTAGTCTCCTACATAATTTGTTATTAGGTTTTCATGTGTTCATTAATTTATTGGGCCTCATTTAGAACATATAATTATTATTTACTAATATGTTTATAACTTTTTTTAATATATTAATCGACACACGGTACATGAAAAAAATTTTGGATCTCTCAAAAATTTGGGCCTTAAACGGTCGCCCGTCTATACGGGAACAAACTTTTTATCATTTATGAGTCCGGATGTTTTTGAGGACTTTGATATTTTGGCTTGGTGGAAAGGAAACGAATCTACTTTTCCGGTCCTTTCCGCCATGGCCCGTGATTTACTAACCGTCCAAGCTTCCACGGTAGCTTCGGAATCCGTTTTTTCTCTTAGTGGCAGGGTTTTATCTATTCGAAGAACTAGACTCACTCCCGCGGCAATGGAAATGTGCATTTGCTTGAAAGACCATTTGGATGCGGTTGATAGGAGACAAGATAGGGTTTCGCTTGAAGAAGAAATTGAAGTTGAAGAACTCATACACGAATCTGAGGTTAACCAAGGATTGGCGAGCCCACTTACAAATGAAGAACTCGCCGAAGATGATAGACTACGAGGATCCACTAGTAACTCCGAGAATGACGGCTAATATTAAACAAAAAAACTCCAAAAAATAAAAATATATATATTTTTTTCTCGTATTGTAATGTTTAATATTGTAATGTTTTGTGATTTCCGAACCCCTACAATATGAATAAACGTTGAACTATATGTTTTTCTTTTTCTCGTATTGTAATGTTGTAATATTTTTTAATTTATTTTAAAATTTTTTTTTTATAAAAAAAACCGGTTTAAACCGGTTCACCAACCCGAACCGGTCCAGAACCGACCTGAACCGGTTCAATAGGTTCGACATTTTATACTTGCAAAACCGGTTTAACCCGAACCGGTTTGGGTCAAAACCGGTTTAGTGTTTGCGTTGACCAAACCGGTTCGGGCCGGTTCGAAACCGGTTCGGTTCAAAAACCGCCTTTTGTGCACCTCTAGTCCCACCTGCTCAGGGCCGGCCTTGTCATCTGTTGATACATTTTGGGCCGATATGTTTGGACAAATATATCGACTATATAAACAAATTCAAGACATATAAAAACCAAGACATCTTGATAGCTCCATTTAATCATTCAATGTAAAGGCGATGCTATATGTCATCAAACGACGTCACTCCTCAAAATGGAGGTAATTTCAGCTGGAAAGTAACCATCCCAAATAAAACTTTAAGACTAATAAAAAAAATTAATAATTAGGTATACTACAAGAGAATTCATCCAAACGAAGGTTTAAGTTATAACCAAGCCACACATGTTTGGTCCATTTACATTCGAGTCAGAAGAGTAAGGGAGGATTGGCATATGATACAGGTCCGAAAGGCGCAAAGGCGTTTCGACAAGCCTTTCACCAAAAATTTAAACGTTCTGAATAGTTTTTAAGCGCATGGTCTGGTTCCGAAATCATCAATCTTTTGAATGAAGAGGCATAGGTTGTTCTGCTATAACAACCCTCGACGATATCCAAATCGCGCTATACAAAATGCCTTTGTTGTCATAATGCCATACAAGTTTGTCTTGTGTCCCCTTACTAGAGATAGGGACACTTGAGACCAAATCTATATTTACTGTCAATAGAGAGGTTTATAATGTCCTTTCTTCCTAATATCCATCAATGTTGAAAACAGAGGATCGAGTTCCTCATGCAGCACCCACTACTGCATATAAGAAGATATCTTCTCACCATTTCCACCTTGCACCTGACTCCTTGAATAAGAAGATCTTGGTCATGGAGTAGGCTATGTGATAACAAAAACTGACGAGAACCTATTGGTTCAGGCCCTTGTTAAACACACACAACCACAGCTTGCGTGAATTGAATTGCATACATAACATACTCTTAAATAGAGGAATAAATAACTACCAACGTTTAAATCCTAATGACTCGGACTTGATAAACAAAATAGCGAGAGGCTTTATTCAAAATATTCAAAGTAACTTAGCGGATTACTTGCTCAAACTCCATGTGCCAAAGACTTGTTCAACACCGTTAAACTTATGCATGGGAATACTGAATCATCGTTTAAATGAACTATTTGATTCATACTTCTTCCACGTCCTCCTCCTCCTCCTCTGAAGGAGCCTCTTCCTCTACCATGATTTTGATCACCACGTCCTTTTCCATGATTCCAACTTCCGGAATGATTGCTTGAACTTGCTATTCAGAGTTTTCCTTGATTATTGTCTTCCGGTTCGTCTTGTCTTTTGAGGCTTTCTTCAAAAGCGGTTATTCTACCCACTGCTTCTTCAAATGGAATTTTATCAATTTCTGAAACTTGCTCGATGGATGCCACGATTGGTAGAAACTTCTTTGGAAGCGAGTTAAGCAGCTTTCTCACAATTGTTTTATCTTTGAGAGTTGTACCAAGACTTTTAAACTTGGCTTTTGTGCTGTCCAACTTTCTGGAAAAAATCACTTACCGTTTCGTTTGGTTTCATTTTCAATGTTTCTAACTCGCTCCTTAAAGTTTGTAGACGAACTTTCTGAACCATATCCGCTCCAAGGAAACAAATCTTAATCGAATCCCATACTTCCTTTGCACTCTAGTATTGTGCAACTTGCTTTAGTACATCCCCAGTAACGTTTGAAAGATCATTGCTTTCATTGTGTTACTCTTTTTCTCATCTACCCCTTCTGTTGAAACAATTGCTTCCCAAAGGCTATATGCCTTCAAGATTGTTTCCATCAAAATTGCCCATTGGGTGTAGTTTGATTCAGTAAGATTTGGGCATTGAAGGGATATGTTCCTTGTTCACGGACCGGTACTGACGTGCTTTCTCCCTTTTTGACTTCTTTACCCGTCATACTTTTCTTCTTTTACCACACGGGTCTTGCCACCACACAGGTCTTGCACCACGAAGGTTTTGTACCACGAAGATTTTTGTACCGCGAAGGTTTTGTACCACCATGAAGTTTTTTGTACAACGATGGTTTTTTCTCACCGCGAAGGTATTGTACTTGATTGACCACATATGTTCAAATCGATTGCTTGAATCTGAGAATTCAACAATCAATTTTCAGAGAAACTTGAATTTCAATAATAGATTCGTCACTAAGTCAACAATAGTCCACACACTTCTTTCTGTGAATGGAATTGTATGAAGCAAACACAACCCTTCTC
Organism: Smallanthus sonchifolius; assembly: GCA_023525975.1. Lineage (NCBI taxonomy): Eukaryota > Viridiplantae > Streptophyta > Magnoliopsida > Asterales > Asteraceae > Smallanthus > Smallanthus sonchifolius. The sequence goes on from CM042020.1 coordinate 18,133,853, forward strand.
CTGGATTTTAGTTCGTTTGTGTCTTCAATAAAAACAAATAGAATGACAATAGCCCTTTGGCTTTGTCTCTGATCAACAAACATAAAGCAACTATAATTTGTCCTCCTCCTTCTGATTCAAGGTTGTCAACAAACCAAGACTTTTGTTTCTTGTTTCTGCTTTCGATAACAAATAACAACACAAGAAAACAAATCTTTATTTCTTTACCTTATATCCAAACAACCCTTTATTTTTTGCTTCTGGTTTGCGACAAAACAGTCAACACAATCAGCCCTTTATGGCCTTCTATTTTGCAATTAAAATGATGGATAACAGACAACAAAGAACTAACTTTATGTTTCTGTTTTCTTTTTCACTATAACACACCAACAGGGAATAATTTTCTGATTTTCTTTCTTTTGGTCGACACAAACAAAACAATCTAGCCCTCATAAAAGGCTCTTATACCAATTGTTGGTAATCAAATCACGAATTGGATGAATAAACACAAAGGATTTTATGAATACTTAGAGTAGAATTCGTTCAATGTAAACAACCAGACATACATTCACATTTTGGGGGTTTATATAACCCTAAATCTAGATTAACACAACGTTTGATATTTGACAAATACATCCTAACCCCTAGACTTTACATATTTACATAACTGACCCAAACATGCTTTCTAATATATACAAACTTACCCCTTTACATAATATTTAGTTTATTTATTTCAATATAGACTGAAGCTAAATATAGAAGAAGAAATTGTTAGCATAATTAGATATTCAGCCTATTTATATTGGGCTTTTGTTCAGCATGTGTAGCTAGGTTAGGCTCTCTGTTTGCTGTCTAGATTTTCTATTGTTTCTTTTAATGTAGAGTAAATTACACGAAAAGTTTATCTGGTATATCAATATTTTGAATTGGCTTTCTAGGTATATGAAACTACATCTTTGCTTCTTGTAGTCTGACAACCTATAACATAATAGGTCCCCCGCTTTGATGGTTGTTACCTTGTCTGTCAGGTTCTTCATCCGGCGACCCATCAAATCCGGCAACTTCATGTTTCCGGCGTCCCCTTCAACACCAGCCACGGGACTGAGACACGCCACCATCAACAATAACATGGATTAGAACTAGAACCGAAACCAAAATCATAATCCAATTAAAGTTGAATCACGAGAACAAGAACCAGAATCGAGTTGCAACTAAATCACAATAACAATAATCAAAAATAAATTTGAACCTGAAATCAAGTTATAATTACATTTAGAACCTGAAATTCGCCATTGTGTAAAACTACTTGATAATAAAAAAAAAGCAGATATGTAGCTAGTGAATGGTTTTGGACTATTATGCACTCTTCAAAATTAAAACCAGTGTGGCTGCCAATCTTCAAAGAAATACCACTAAGCAAGAGTATTGTGCTTCCACCATTGTAGTAGTAGACCATAAGAACACTATGCTTCCATCATTCATATCAAATACCACTAAGCAACAGTCTCTATTTATAAAAAAAACTTCCCATGCTTTTCTCCCCCCATTTAATATCGCAAACACCACGAACACAATGATTGGAGCAAAAAACCATCAAATCTGGTAATTAACAAAACGATGTGGTGAATCTGGTGGTCCGACTTCATCATCTGTAAGTATGCTGGCCAATTCTAGGGTTGGTGTCGACAAGTCAGTAGAATATGACGGGCGACAAGGAGGAGCAGAAGAAAATCAGAAATAGATGACGGGTCGGCGGTTACTTACCGGTGGAGATGATTTTTACAAGGTGAAAGAGGGGAGGGTGGTGTTGGTGACCTGAGAGGGGGGTTGCCGACAACCGGTAGGGACAGTGAGATGGTGGCGGGCCAGAGAGAGAGGCAAGGATGTGGTGGTGGTCCGGCTTCATCATCGGCGGATCTGGGTGGGTGGTCACCGATTTGATCATTGTTGGGGAAAAAGATCGATGATGAGGTGGTGGCTGTGGCAAGAAGCAGGGAAGAGAAGGTGAGGAAGATGATGGATATGAATGAAGATAAGATCTGTGAATTAATAATAATTTGTTATTATTGTATTTTTATTACTAATTTTCTTATTTTTAACATTAAGGGTAACTTGGTTATTTCACAAGCACGTAACAGAGCAAATAGACAGCCATCCAAGCAGGGGACCTATTATGTTATAAATTGTCATACAACAGGAGTTTCTCATACCTAGGGAGCCAATAAAAAATAGGGAAAAAATCATAGAATAGTAACCAAGTTTGATAAGTGTTCCAATTAAGTCACTCTAACTTTTTTTATACCTCAAAAACCACTTAACTTTCAACTTGTGTTCCAATCTTGTGAAAAATATAATCTTTTATAGGTTAGTGATGATGTGTCATGTTTTTTTTAATTAAATACAATATGACATGTAAAATAAAAGTGATTAGGTTGCTTTTAACTTACAAGAAAAATATTGGTTTCAACATTTTTTTCTTGTTTTAATGCTGACAAAAACTAAAGAATGCCTGTTATTTTTTTCTATTTTGATGCTGGAATTTTTTTATTTTGGTTAAACCCATTTCTTTGTTAAACTCGAAATATGCATAAGTGGCGTTGGTTATACCATTTTCTTAGACGTAATTTTGGATCACAACAGAATGGTTATTATTTCTTTTACATAAAAAAATCAAAATAAAATCTAATCACACTTGGCTTGTTTCAATTATGAATTCTATTGATTTTTTATTTTTTAATATAAAATATATAACGATTGTTGTTCTTTTTTCAATTTAAGATTGTTTTTCCCTTTCAAATATTATGGCTTTTTTATATTTTTTTTATAAGTTAAAAGCCACCTAATCACTTTTAATTTCCATGTCATAATGTATTTAACTAAAAAAAATAAAAAAATATGACACATCATCACTAACCTATAAAAGCTTTCATTTTTCACAAGATTGGAACACAAGTTGAAAGTTAAGTGATTTTTGAGGTACAAAAAAAGTTAGAGTGACTTAATTAGAACACTTCTCAAACTTGGTTACTATTCTATGATTTTTCCCCTCCAAAATATTGACATACCTAATAGACCTTTCGTGTAATTTACTCTTTCATCTAATAATAAACCTTAGCCATCTTTTTTGTATACCCTATTGATGCAAACTGTTAGAGAAAGTTGGAGATGAAGAAAAGAAGGGAAAAGAGACGGAGGGTTGGAGCAATTTTCTGTTAATAATCAGTTCTCAAAACAAGACTCTTGTGATAGATATATCTGGGAACACTGCCCCTCTATCACCACTACATTACATGGCCCACTACTTATTGAATAAAATAAACAAGGAAGTACTAATATTAAATATCAAAGGAACAATATTCTCATGCATACGACCTTTGCCTTCATTTGCCGTCATCCTTCCCATGCACCATGCACATATCATTTTACCTCCCCCTTTAAGCACCTTGGACGTACATGGTTCATAAGGCAGTAGGCGAGGAGGAGGGATGCCATAGACCACCTCGAAGGGAGACTCTTTTGTTGCCGAATGAACCGATGTATTCTAGCTAAACTCCACTCACGGAGGCCACTCTAACCAAGAAAGTGGCGGATCCCCGGCGAAGCAGCGAAGGTATTGTTCAAGAGTGCGGCTCACCACCTCAGTTTGACCATTCGTTTGGGATGGTAACTTGAGCTCATGACAAGTGTAGTGTAGGATCGTTATAACTCAAGAACTAGATTCTGTGATCAAATTGTATTGCGGAATGACATAAATTAATAATCAAATCAACACAAACAAGCATAAGAACACAAGTAAATTAAATGGCAAATCGTATTGATTGAAGTATTTCGTACAAGTGAGAATTTGAAAAAGATCAGATACAATACATGAATACAAGCTAGCTATTTATAGAACAGATACAATTTGGCTTATACATAAGTTTTAGAATCTTATAGAATGTCAGGTTAGCATAACTAAGTAACTAACTTTCTTTGTAGTCGTTAGTTGCTATCCGTAATGGTTTGTTGTAGAAGAAAACCAAACTGATGCGGAGTCTTTAGCTCTGTTCCGGAGCACTTGTATCTCCTCCAGAGTACAAGCCTTGTTCTTGGTCTTCTTCAATCCGAAATAATGTATTACTTAGGACCAAGGTTGAAAAAATCGTGATTACTCGCTAGCCGGAAAAAAAATAGAGTAATTTTGACCTAGTCGCCCAATTAATCGGAAATCGGCCCTAATCGGAACTAATCAGCCCTAATAGGAGCTAATTGGCCCTAATCGCGACTTTTCGGTGAGATTCCGGTAGGTTTCCGGCGAGATTCCGGCATGTTTCCGGCAGGTTTCGGTGAAACTCTAGGAATTCAGGCGGATCTCTAGAAATTCCGGCCAGGTTAAACTAATTTCTTTATTAAACTAATTTGTCATATAAAAATGTGTATATATACATATAATTTTGAAAATTGCATACAAATATATATATATATATATATATATCTGAAAATTACATATAAAAATTGCAATCCGATTAATCCTGAATAACCCCGATTAATCCCTAGTCGGTACCCACCGCCCGACTAGCGTCTAGCGATTTCTACAACACTGCTTAGGACTAAGTCTTTCTCCGAGTAGGACTTCATCCGGAGTAGTCCTTAGACATTTCAGCACAAGACAGTTATCCGGATAACTCTTCCTCCGTAGTACTTCTTCATCCGGAGTAGACTTTCTTCATTCGGAGTAGCCTTTCTTCCTCTGGAGTACATACTTAGTGATTTGATAACAACAGCCTTTATGTTTGACTGTACATGTAGTACCCTGTAACTTAAACAACATTTGCTAGAAGGTGCTAACAAAAACGTTTCCTCGATCATTAACTATTGAAACAGGAACACCATTGAGTTTTATTACGTTGGACACAAAATATTTAACTACAGAAGCAGCGGTATACATGTGCTTAAATGGCACAAAGTGGGTGTATTTGGAGAGCCAGACGACAACGACCAAGATGGTCGAGTACCCTGCTGAAGTGGGAAGCCCTTCGATAAAGTCCATGGAGATCTCGGTCCAAATGCGATGCGGAAATGGTAGCGGCTGTAGCAGGCCAGCAGACCTAAGAGTTTCTATTTTATAGCGTTGGCAAATGGAACACTCACGGAACTCGTGGCAATGTCTTATGGAACCCAAAATGCCCTCCCACGGCAGAAAGGCGCGTGGTTGTCGTGTAACACATCAATGATCAACGGTGAAGAAAGGCTTACGTAAAGTTTGCAAGAACGAAACCAAACCCCATCCCTAATAGTAAGGTGTTGGCTCTCTGATAACTTGGGTAACTTGGAAAAGAAAGGATTTGATCTAGTTTCCAACTGTAGTTATTCCCACCATTTTGATTTTGCACAGCCAAACAATGAAACTCCACCTTCCTAGATAAGGAATCAGCCCCTCTTTGCACTTGCCTTGTACTCAATCTTATAGTCATACCCAAGCAACTTGGGCCGCCAACAAATCTGAGAGGGGGTCATAGTACGTTGTTCTAGGAGATGTTTAAGTGCCATATGGCGGGTTCGAACAATTAATGGATTACCCAACAAGTACGGTCGCCACTTCCGGATGGCTTTGACAATGGCTAGCATCTCTTTCTCATATGTCGATAGGTGTTAAGCAGAACCCTTTAAAGCTTCACTGAAATAGGCTACCGGGTGATTGTCTTGCATCAATATATCCCCCAGATTGATGCCATAAGCATCACATTCAATAACAAAGGAAGGATTCCAGTCGGGAAGTTGAAGTATAGGAGCGGTAGTATGGGCCTTCTTCAAGCGAACAAAGGCTTTGGCAGCATCTGTATTCCAACAGAACCCTTCCTTACCTAGCAAATGTGTTAAGGGAACTACAATGATCCCAAAATGGAGAACAAATTTCTTATAATACCGTGCCAAACTAAGGAATCCACGGACCCATTTAACAGTTTCTGGTGTTAGGCAATCAAGAATGGCAGAGATTTTGGATGGGTCGACTTCCACCCCCGCGGTTGAATAAGGTGACCTAAATAAGCAACCTGTTGCACCCCAAAGCAACACTTGGACTCCTTAACATAGATACTGTTAGTGGCCAGGATATGTAAAACTTGATGAAGATGAGTGAGATGCTCCTCCCAAGTTTTAGAATAAACCAATATATCACCAAATAAAGCCGTTTTCGGGATGTCCTCCTCTTTAACCATGATTTTATGATAACCGGACTTAAATCTAGTTTAGAAAATACCCGGGCGCCTTGTAGTTCATCTTGTAACTCGTCAATGATTGGTATGGGATATTTTTCTTTAATCGTGAACTCATTTAAGGCACGACAGTCCACACAAAACGGCCACGACCCATCATGTTTCTTGATGTAACATCCGGAATTTTCTCTCGTATCGAGTGCGTGTTTTAGATTTAGAAAATGGTGGGAATAGATAAAATCCTCGTGGGCCAAGATCGGGCCTAGCGGGCCTGAGGTGGAGGAGGAGCCTTCAAGACTCCAACTCTCTTCCCCACACCTCATTCTTCAACTTCATCTTTTTCCCATTTCTAGAGAGAGAAACACCTAGATAAAGAAAGTGTCGGTTTTGCTCCAACATCGATCCATTCTTCCTCTCCAGTGATTACATGAAGCTTTGCTGAAGAAACAAGCCGATTAGAGGTAAGAAACTTGTCCAAATCAGAAATTTGGTTGAAAATGCGTTTTAGGGTTTTCATAGGGTTTTAACTTAAAGGTCGGATTTTTACGTGTGTTTATGCTGAAAAACCTTTAATCTAGCTTCATGGTTAATATTATAACATTTTGGAACGTAAAAATTATGATTTTGGACTGAAAACGGGTATGTACGAGTTTTTTTTTCTTGGGCCGACACTCGAGTGTCGCCACCTGCAAAGTAGCGACACTCGACAGGGACGAAGACACTGAAGTGTCAACCCTCCTATAGCCCGACACTGAAGTGTCAACCCTCCTATAGCCCGACACAAAGTCTTGAAAATAAAGTTCAGGTGACACTCAAGAGTGTCTGGTCGACACTATCAGCCGACACTCTAATTGCCTGGTCGACATTATCAGCCGACACTCAGATTGCCTAGTCGACACCATCAGTCGACACTCTGATTACCTAGTCAACACTATCGGGTTACACTTTGATTGCTTGGTCGAGACTATTAGCCGACACTCTGATTGCCTGGTCGACACTATGATTGCTTGGTCGACACTGTCAGGTGACACTCAGATTGCATATTCGACGCTATCATCCGACACTCTGATTGCCTGGTCGACACTGTCATGTGACACTCAGATTGCCTGGTCGACACTATTAGGTGACACTAGAGAGTGTCAGCCGAGAATAGCAAAGTTTAATTGATTTCATGCATTGTATTCGTACAGATCACGTAGCACTTGTGTAGACTAAAGCTTTCTAGTTTTGCAGTAGACCATATACCAGGTGAGTTTTAATCCCCTTTTTACCTACTTTAGGGGTGGTGTGCATACTTAGTGAAAAGTGTTTATTACGTAATTTATTATATCAATAAACAAAAGCGAATTTATGTTTTAGAGAAACATTTAAAAGAGGCAAAAGCACGATTTATGTAAAGTATAGCTATGTTACTGGAAAGCGTTTACTATATGTTTATATATATAAACAAAGACATGATATGTGTTAAGTTATGTTTCTGTAACATCCCGAAAATATTTACAGTAATAGTTCGGGTTAGTGGATGACTTGAACCTTACTAAATGAAATAAGAGGCAAGGGGTGACAATTAAAGTGCGTTTTAATGACGGAAAAGAGGTGGTTAGTCGTTTGTAAAGGACTCGGGATCGAAATGCGCAAGGTGTAACTAGAAGGACCCGAAACGAAACATGAGGTGGCTTATATACCACTCTCATCGCAAACCCTAGGGCCACTTTTGGACCCTAGGCATGCGACGGCAGAACTCCAGGCGGAGAAGACAGAAACGACCGGAAGGAGAAGAAGCAAGGCGACGACGCGATGGCGTGAACCAGGAACTTCCGTATCACGAAAGATATTTCTGTTTACCTTATATTGTATGTGTGTGGGTTGTCTTACATGTTTGGTTATCGGGAAAATGGGTGGCGACCAGTGGTGACTACTGCCGGTGAAGGATGTGGTGCTCACGTAAGAGGCTACGGGTGGTAGCAAGTGACGTTGGCGGTCCGGTTGTGGCATGTGACGGTGATAGCAGGAAGGAGAGAAAGGCATGGGGGACCCTATTAGCATGGTGGTCGACGACCGAGAACAAGAGAGGGAAGAGACGAGCGTGAGGCGGCTAAAGGTCGTCCAACGAGGGGGACGATGGTGTGCACAGCGGTGGCTGACCTACTGGAGACGGGAACGGAGAGGACGCCGGTGGTGTGCATGGCGGTGTACAGTAGAAGGGCACGGGAAAGCCGACTGAGCTTTGCCGGCAAGGGAGATGGTGTGACGTGTGGTGGTGGTTCACGACGATGGGGATGGAAGATTACTGGATGAGCTCGTACAACGACAAAGGGTGGCTCGGCTAGGATTTCGTGTAGCATGCATCCAATAAGGGCCCGACATAAGATCATGCATTTCTCTTGGTTAATGTTGTACGTTGCATAGCTTGCATGCTAGAATGAGACCCGGTTCGAGTACACACATAGTCGGAAACTAAGGGTTCGCATGGCGCTTGTACGTGCATGCATGTGAAGCTAGGGTTTCGCTGGGGTGTGTCGATGAGAAGATGAAACGAACATTGAGAATTTAATTATATTTACAAGTCATTCAATGTTTGATTAGAACGTGTCTGATCATGTGATCATGCATTGACAGGTTTGGGTTTTATGCAAGAGGTCGTTGCAGTGCTGGAGTTAGATCATTTAACAGTGAGTTTCTAATCCCCTCTTTTAAACGTTTTACTGTTTTTGGGGCTATCGTACATACTTACAAGATATGTTTAACGTATTAAACGTGTTAAGAGTCTTGGGTTTTAACCCGATGTGTGTATGAACTAAAACATTCAGTAATGAGTCGTAAGGTCTACGGGGGTGTTTATGAGATCATGTGATCTAGTCTTAAAGGTGGGTAATGGTCGTGGACCGTATAGTGACCTAATAGGGGTGAGTCGGGATTGTATTTACAGGTCGTACGAGTACGACTAGGAGGTGTCACAGGTATGCATGTATGTGGTATTTACTTAGATAATGAGGCATAGTAGTTGTATGTGTGCTGCTATAGTAGTAGGGTATTGTGTTAAGGGCTAGTCGGGGTGAGTCGGGATATAAGCTAAACGCTTATGACTACGTGTAAGATATATGTATTGTTCTAATGCTATGTGTGAGGTGCATGTGTAGTTAACAAGTGATATAAATGTAGTTTGATATTACATGTTTATAATTGAGTTGTGTGTTTGTATGTTATTGTCTTTGTGGCACGGCGGGTGATGTGTTTGCATCGTCATCTTTATGACACAGCAAACGGGATTTGTGAAGGACGCGGTCCTTCAGGAGGTCACCAAAGGTGACGATGTCCAACAGGACAGTGATGAGGTGTGTGTCGAATGCCCTGACGAGGGTGCAGTGATGAGGTATGTGTTTGTGTGCTTATATATTTGCGTTAAATTGCATACAAGCGTTGAGTTATATTTATTGTGCATGAAATAGTATTAATGTGGTGAGTGATCACGGTGTCAAAGTCAATCAAAAACAATAATTATTTTAATCCCTAGTTAGCTTAAACTATAGTATAGTGAAGTAGGGTGTCGTATCCACAGGGAATTGGTGGACAGTGTTTGTTTATAAAAACTGTTCAGATTCTTGGAAAAAGCAGTTAACTTTAAACTTTATAAAAACTACTTAGAGAAAACGAACCGCTTTCGGGTTCATATTGCAAGTGTTGTGATTACGGATTTGTACAAAATGGAAATCACATAGACATGACTCGTTTTATTCAGTTTGATAACTAATTAATCAATCAATCAAGCTAGTGGTTATGCTGAGCAACGATTATAAAACTGAAAGCTTGACACAAGTTAATTACCCAATAATCATACCAATTTAACATACCAAGCATAGACACACAATGGTTCACGAATTACAACTGAAAAACTGATGCATGTATTAACTTTATAAATCAAAGTTGTTCAATGAAACCAAACAAACTATAAAATTCAAACAACCAAACGATTATAAGAATTCTACACCAAACCAAGTATGAATCAGAACATCACTTACAAGCAGATCCTACACTCGGAAACAACCACAGAAAGATTTAGCCGCTCATGGTCATCATGTAATCTTCAATATCTTGTGTAACTCGATCTAGCATCAAAAACTCAAAAAGATTGCAACTTGAACTCTGGAAATCGCCTAGGAGAAGCTTTGGGACGACTGGATGCAAGTTAATTCGATTATGGCCTCTCCTTTGGCTTTGAATTTGAATTAGGTTAAAATTGCCGAATATACATTTCTTCGCGTGTCGCGAACCAAGGATGGATGATCTTCGCGTGTCGCGAGAGCCAAAATAGTCGCGGCCCCTTTTCAAGGTCTTCGCATGTCGCGAACCTTTGCTCCCTGTTCTTCAGGCGCGAAGAACCTAATTCCAATAAACTTTGACTTTGTTCTTTTGACTTCTCCAGGGCCCGTGTATGCTGCTATCCTCATGATTTTTAAGCTTGTGCTTTCCCGCTTACTTAGATTGTTAACCCTTTAGCACTCAAAAACACCAAATGCACATAAAACCGACTCGATATACAAAGTTGAACGCTTAAACTATACGAAACCGACACTTAAACATGGGATTTTTAGTAACACATCACATCCCCACACTTATCTTTTTTCGTCCTGAAAAGTATTTTGCAATGGAATCATAATCGAAAAACTTGCTACTTATACTTTCATTATACACAGCGCAGATTCTCATAACACTTTAATTGTAACAATCGGTATTTCGATCCCGTTAAACCCAACCACCGACTCGTCAAGCCCCCAATTCTGTGATCTATAATATTATACATTACCAAACAAACAGTCTATCTATGGGTCTTACACTCAGAAAGCTACGACTCAGCCTAATCCCATATCAAGGTTATGTTTTGGCTCGGGTTAAACCATATAGATTTTCCCACCTCAATAAACACTAATTTATAAGTTTTCAAAATCAGGTGAATTATGGAATGATGAATGAATGATGTGAGCTTTTATTATTGTTTTATGAATAACCTAACCCAGTGGTGTTTCAATCAAGCTGGAACTCGACGTGTGACACATAGGCTGCAGTTTTAAAGCAATGAAAAATATAAGCTTCGGTTTAGTGGTGTATCCCCCAAGTCACCATCGCGGAGGGTAACACATAAACATAACATAGATATCCATATATTGATCACTTAAGTCCCGCCCATGGGCATTTCAACCAAGCTTGTAACCCGGAGAGTAACACGTAGGCAGAACTCAAGCCCTCAATCTAATTAATTAAGCCCGTGAATGATGCGGATTATGGAATGCGGGCGCCACCAACTTTCGGATTTAATTTTCATAAAAAGAAAGTGGCGTGCCAAATAATTTTAAAAACTTATAAATTCTTGTTTATAGAGGTACCTATCACCCTATATCGACAGTTTCGGCCTTACCGACACCCCTAAAATGAGAACCCACAAGACATGCTGAATTAATTATTCAATTAAACCTAGATACACTATCAGGATGTTTAAGCTCTTAAATCGTTTGGGCCTACCAAAACGTTACAAATCAGACGTGTTTGATTATCATTATTATTCAATTAATTCCACACGCAAATTCCCGATTGTACTATCATTTTCCATTTATTCGCAAAAATTCTAATCCAGGGACATTTTTAAAAAATTTTAAATTTTTATGGATTTTTTTCAAATTCTATGACTCAAAATACAGACTCAAAACACAGACCTAGACTAAGGTCTCCCCTCCACACACTTAAACTCGACATTGTTCTCAATGTAGGAAGAGCGACTCTAAAACAAAAGAAAATTACAAAAATTAAAGAAACTTAGCTGGATATACGATCGTATAGCATTTTATTTGCGTTCATGCTCCACAGATGCAAACGGGTTGCCTTGTACAAACAAATCAATCGAAAGTCGAAAATCACCATCCGAATAGAGATTGAGTACGGGCGGATCAGTCAAAACCTGCAAAAATTAAAATCCAAACAACCCAAGAGCATCATATTGACTCAATAACAAGACTCAAATACAAATAAAAGACCCGACGGACTCGTACGACTCAAAAAAATTCCAAATAAAAAAATTACAAAAATTAACCCTAATTTGCGGTCTTCGCGTTTCGCGAAGATCGGCTGAGATTCCCTCGCGTGTCGCGAGTGACAAAAATTACTCAGCCCCTTACTTTTATTCTTCGCGTGTCGCGAAAAATTGGGCTTGCGTCTTCGCGCTCCATCACAGAAAGATTAGACGATTTTCCAACTTTTTGCCTTAGAAAAATTTTCGAGTTTTTCAAGTCAAAATTTTTAACTTTTTCAAAATTCGTTCCAACTCTCCAATTAAGTTCGTATATACCTGGAACATGATTTGTGATGATTTTTCATGCTCGAATGGCCCCAAATCTGCGGGAAAACCATAAAAATACGCGAAAACATACCCAAAAAACTAAAAATGAAGACTCACTACTTTACAAACTCTACACACGGTATCCTAACCCCTAGAGAATGATGCATGGCCCCCATTGCATTACTATAAGCCTCAGCGTTCGTAGAACGTCCCCACACTTTGGATTTTCCTAGATTCAAAGCACAAAAACGAACAAAAACCTAACTCACTTTCGTAGGAATCACGGATGCATTTAGCACATGCATCAAGCCTTTTAAACCCCTCGGTAACCCGAGTGGACAAGTTTAGTCTCGTGAGGGTTTCTAGAGAACACACCCACAATGTTCATTTAACTAGACAAGAAAGTAAACTTTAGGTTGCCTCCTAAGAGCGCTAAGTTTAACGTCTTCAGCCAGACGCGGTGTACCTTACTTGGGTTATTCATATGCAGATGCATGCATGACAAAACTCAATGATTCTTCCTTGGTGTCATTGATTTCATCCGTCTCTAAGTGGGGCTTCAGTCTATGCCCATTCACAACATGCCTGAGGTGATCATCAAAGTCTTCAATCTCCACCTCCCTAAACTGTCCTACTTGGATCACCAAGTATGGACCCATCCATTTACTCTTCAACTTCCCAGGGAATAGTTTCAGCCTTGAATTGTATAGCCACACCTTCTGACCTACCTTAAAGACCTTCTTCTTTAACTTGGAATCGTGCACTGCTTTCATTTTTGCCTTGTATGCAGATGCACACTCATAAGCTTCATCCCTCAGCTCTTCAACTCACATAATTGAAACTTCCACTCTTTACCTACATTGTCATACTCAAGATTAACAGATTTAACTCCCCATAATGCACGGTGAGCTATTTCAATTGGCAAATGACATCCTTTTCCATAAACTAGTCGGTAGGGTGTGGTACCAATCGGAGTTTTGTAAGCTGTTCGGTAGGATCATAAAGCATCGTTAAGTTTGGTTGACCAATCCTTACGATCAGGCGGTACCGTATTTTGTAAAATCTCCTTTATCTGTCTGTTCGACACCTCCATTTGTCCACTTGTTTGTGGGTGATATGAAGTGGTGATCCGATGGTTCACACCGTACCGTTTTAATAATTTACCAAATTTAAAGTTCTTAAAATGTGAACCCCCATTACTGATGATCACACGAGGGACACCAAACCTGGAAAAGATGTAACTCTGCACGAACTTGCACACCACCGTATGATCATTTATCTTAATGGTGATTGCTTCAACCCATTTAGAAACATAATCAACCGCCACTAAGATATACAGGTGTCCCATAGAATTAGGGAAAGGGCCCATGAAGTCTATGCCCCAAACATCAAATATGTAGATGACCATGATAGGTCGCATTGGCATCTCATCCCGCTTAGTGATGCTCCCTAGTTGTTGACACCGTGCACAGTTTTTCACAAAGTCTGTTGCATCCTTGAAGATTTTAGGCTAAAAGAACCCACAAGTTAGGACCCTATGTCCTGTTTTCTGTCCACTGAAGTGCCCTCCACAAGCATATGAATGGGCATGTTCCAATAGGTACTGGACTTCATTTTCGGGCACACAACGCCATATCATTTGATATGCCCCTACTTTAAACAAATCTGGTTCATCCCAGGTATACTGCTTCACTTGAGACATGAAGTGTTGTCTCTTCTTCCTAACCCAATGATCTGGAATTTTACCTACAGCCAAATAATTAACAATGTTAGCATACCATGGGTCAGTAGAAACATATAAATTTTGCTCATCCGGGAATGTCTCCCCGAATCTTTCAGTAGAATCATCTTTTTTATTTACAACCCTTGACAAATGGCCTCCTACCACATTCTCAGTTCCTTTCTTATTTTGGATCTCTAAGTTGAACTCCTGTAACAATAGGACCCATCTAATCAACCTAGGCTTTGCATCCTTCTTCTCCATTATATACTTCACAGCACTATGATCAGAGTATACAATCACCTTGCTTCCCCAGATGTAAGACCTGAACTTATCAAGAGCGTAGACAACAGCAAGTAACTCTTTTTCAGTAGTAGTATAGTTCAATTGTGCCCCATCCAAGGTCTTGCTGGCATAGTAAATTGCCACCGGTTTCTTATCCACCCTTTGCCCCAAGACTGCCCCGATTGCAAAATCACTTGCTTCGCACATGATTTCAAAAGGTAATGACCAATTCGGTGCTTGCAAGATCGGGGTGTCTACCAATTTGTCTTTTAAAATATTAAATGCTTTTAGGCATTCTTCATCAAATTCAAATGGGACGCCTTTTAAAAGTAGATTACAAAGTGGTTTCGTGGTGGTGCTAAAGCCCTTAATAAACCGGCGGTAAAATCCCGCATGCCCCAAGTACGATCTTACCCCTATGACTTTAGTAGGGGGAGGTAGTGTTGAGATCACTTTGATTTTTGCCCTGTCTACCTCCATCCCCTACTTGATACTACGTGTCCCAAACCAATCCCTTCTTGTACCATGAAATGGCTCTTTTCCCAACTAAGGACTAGGTTTGTTTCGACACACCTTTTCAATACCTTAGTCAATTGTTCTAAACATGATTCAAATGACTGACCAAAGATTGAAAAGTCATCCATGAAGATTTCCAAAGACTCCCCAATCATATCTGAAAAGATACTCATCATGCACCTTTGAAAGGTGGCAGGGGCATTACACAACCCAAATGGCATTCGCTGAATGCAAAGGTACCATATGGGCAGGTAAATGTGGTCTTATGTTGATCGTCAGGATGAATAGCAATTTTATTATATCCTGAATACCCATCTAAAAAGCAATA
Organism: Smallanthus sonchifolius; assembly: GCA_023525975.1. Taxonomy (NCBI): domain Eukaryota; kingdom Viridiplantae; phylum Streptophyta; class Magnoliopsida; order Asterales; family Asteraceae; genus Smallanthus; species Smallanthus sonchifolius. Next base: position 18,149,203 of record CM042020.1, read on the forward strand.
AAATTTCTAACCTGATAATATCTCGATGATTTGGTTAATGAAAGGTAAAGGAAAAAGATCCTTGGAAGTGGTTGTGTTCAACTTCCTGTAATCAATACATACCCTACACCCCGTTACGGGTCGGGTGGCTACCTTCTCTCGCTGCTCATCCCTTATGATTTGGATGCCTGCTTTCTTTGATACTGTCTGTGTAGGACTCACCCAGGTGTTGTCAGATATGGGATAGATGATCCCTGCATCCAACCATTTTAGGACTTATTTCTTCACAACTTCCCTCATGTTCGGGTTTAGTCTTCTTTGTGCATCTCTTGCCGGCTTAGCATCCGATTCGGTGATAATCTTGTGCATCACAATTGAAGGACTAATCCCCTTCAAGTCTGCTATCGTCCACCCAATTGCTGCTTTATGAGAAACCAATACATCCATAAGCGCCTTCTCTTGTGCATCGGTTAAGTTTGATGCAATGATGACCAGGAGAGTCTTATTCTCTCCAACAAAGGCATACTTCAAACTATCTGGCAACTCTTTCCATTCCGGCTGAGGTGGTGATTCCAATGATGGTTTCAGATGGGTGTCTATGGTGTCTGGCAGACTCTCTACCTAAAGAATCTATGTAGGCCTTCCCTCTTTGATGGCACACGCTTCTAGTTGTTCCTCTTCAGTTTTGAGCTCACTCTCATACCCTGCTTCTTCCCTGGTACACAAAACACACAGCTCCTGGGGCTTATCCTCATTCTCATGAAGAATACACACATCAATGATCTCTGCACTAAAGCATTCATCAATGATCGGAGCATTAAATGTACGGGAAAAAACATGTAAACGCATTTTTCTATTACCAAAAGCCATGTCGACTGTGCCTGTCATGCGGTTTATAACACATTTAGCGGTTTTAAAAAATGGCCTTCCCAAAATAACATTAGGTTGGCTCCCTTTAATAGGGGCTGCATAGTCAAGCCCTAAAAAGTCGACCGGGTAATAAAAAGTCTTCCACCTTGACAATCACATCTGTTAATATCCCGCGGGGAAGCTTAAGAGTTAAATCTGCTAACACCATGGTGGTATCAGCTTTTTGTAGAGGACCAAAATCGTATTGGTCATACAAGCTTCCCGGCAAGATACTAACACTTACTCCCAAATCCAGAAGTGCCTTTTCTATTTTGAAATCACCTATTTGAATTTGGATCAAAGGCGCCCCTGGATCTTTGAGCTTAGGTGGAAAAATACCGGATAGCACAGCACTCACATTATCAGTTAGATCAAGCTTTTTGGGCATCTTATGATTCCTCTTTTGAGTGCACAGATCTTTCAAGTATTTTGCATACGCCGGTACTTGTTTAATAGCATCAATTAGGTGAAGATTAATTTTGACTTGTCTAAAAATTTCCCACATTTCATCTTGATGTGGGCCCTTTTATTTACCGGTTTAGATGGATCAACCAGTGCCCTCGAAAACGGGATGGTATTATTCTCCACACCCGTCCCTTGAGTACTATTGGATGCTTTAGAATTATTTGGTTTTTCATAAATTACCGGTCTCTTAGGTTTAGATGCAACAATTACCGGTTCGTATTCACTTTCCTCATCGACATCCTCCAACAACCCTTTAACTAGCGGTTGTGGATGGACAACTTTGTTGTCATATTGCTTACCACTTCGTAAAGCACTTACCTGGCTTACATGAGCATTTTTTTATCCCAACCCTTGGTGTTGCGGGTTGGTTTGAGTATTGCTTGGTTATTTGCCCAGTTCTCTTCTCGGCCATTCTTCAGCCATTTGACCCACCTGCTTCACAAGAGAGTTTACCGTTTTATCACGGACTTCATTGTCCTTCTTTAGCTCCTTGATAGCATTAAACTGTGCACTCCCCAGGTCATCACCTCCTGCACTACTACCTTGTTGATTTTGCTTTTGATAGCCCCTTTGATATCCTTGTTGATACCCTCCTTGGTTTCTCTGGTATCCGCCTTGATTGTAACCTTGTTGGCGGTTCTGGTACTGTTGCTGCTGTGGTTGTCCTCCACCCTGCACATTAGAACTCTGAAAGTTAGGATTCAATTTATTAGAAGCATTAGCATACCTGAGGTTCGGGTGGTTTCTGAGTCCTGGATAGTAGTGAGTAGCAGCTGCTCTATCTCCACCAAGCTGATTAACCTCTTCAGCCTTACCTTGCTCTCTTGGGCAGTTTACTAACATATGCCCCAACTCCTCGCATCCGTCACACACCGGATACGGTTGTGACACGTTTTCCAGATCTTTACCACTAGGCCTACCAAGGCGTGACATTTGGACTTCCATAGCATCCAACCTTTTATGTGTCTCATAGTCAATGGATTTGGCAGATGAACTTGTCTTCGCTCTCCAGCTCGCATGAGCTTGCCTCTTCGATGTTACCGCCATCCTCTCTAGGATATCCCAGTCATCATCCACATGGTTGGAGAAGAACGACCCATTACTGGTGGAGTTCACGTCTCTAACATCCTCAGGCAGCAGACCATCATAGAATACTTGGATTAGTTCCCACTTTTCTATACCATGATGTGGGCAGTTTCGTAGTAGCTCTTTAAACCTCTTGAAGGCTTCATAGAATGGCTCCCTGACTATTGCCTGAAATCTCTGATTGCAGATCTGGCCTCATTAGTCTTATGTGGTGGAAAGTACTTATCCAAGAACTGTTGTTGAAGCTCTGCCCAAGTAGCAATACTAGCAAACAGTAGAGAAAGGAACCATTGTTTTGCGCAGTCTTTTAGTGAAAACTGAGAGAGCACCATTTTCACTGTAGTGAATCCCTGACCACCTATGGTGCCACAGGTAGCCTCATACTCTGATAAGTGTGTATAGGGCTCCTAAGTAGCTCTCCCATAGAAGTGTGGGAGGATCCCTAAACAACCGGGTCTGATCTCAAATGCGTTCCCCCTACGAACTGGTGGTATGACGGGGGAAGCATTTAAAGCTAAAGCGGGGCGGAAGTGACTGTCCACCCCTTGATCATGTCTAGCCAGGTTCCTGTTCCGAGGCTGTTCCTCTCTTTAATTCTGTCGGTTCCGTAAAGGCTTCCTGTACCTGTTCTCTCTCTCAAAATTACCGTGATTATTCTGGTGGCCATTCCTTAGGTGGTACCCATAGTCTGCCCTTGGTAGTGGCTGCACCCAACCGTCCACTCCATCAAACATTTGATCTCTAGGAGGGAATGCCTTCTGGGGGTTCATATCATACCATTCTTCTCCTTCATCCCAGTTCTCATGTAGAGAACCATGTTGTGGTCTGTGGCTTCGTCCAGGTGATAAATTCTCATCATCCCCAAACTCTGAGTAGCTCGGGTATCGGTTATAAGGTTGGTATTGGTGGTCATGGAAAGGTGGTAGTGGTTGTTGTTGATTTTGTGGGAGTGGTTGATTTTGTGGAGGTTGTTGTGCGGGTGGTTGTTAGTTTTGTGTATGGTTTGGGAACAGAAGATCTGGAAGTGGTGGAATGGGTGGGTTTGGTCCCCCACCTTGATTAGGGTCTAGATTTTAATTTGCTGGTTGTCCCTCCGACATCCTTACCTTTGGACTATCAAGCTTTTCTAGGATGGTTTGAATTGTTCCTTGAAGCTTTCTATTAGCTTTTGTTGCTTTTTTAATTTCTAGGTTAAACAGCAGTGCTGATTTTCTTCCTGAATTACGATTATGCATAAACCTGTAAACTGCATGAATAAACAACTATTAGTAGCTCCGAACAAAACAATTTAAACTAAAACACTAAGTGCACGTATTCCCCGGAAACGGCGCCATTTTGATCGAGGTGTCAAGGTCAATCAAAAACAATAATTGTTTTAATCCCTAGTTACCTTAAACTATAGTATAGTGAAGTAGGGTGTCGTATCCACAGGGAATTGGTAGACAGTGTTTGTATATAAAAACTGTTCAGATCCTTGGTAAAAGCAAATAACTTTAAACTTTATAAAAACTAATTAGAGAAAACGGATCGCTTCTGGGTTCATATTGCAAGTGTTGTGATTACGGATTTGTACAAATTGGAAATCACATAGACATGACTCGTTTTATTCAGTTTGATAACAAATTAATCAATCAAGCTAGTGACTGTGCTGAGCAACGATTATAAAACCGAATGCTTGACACAAGTTAATTACCCAATAATCAATTACCAATTTAACATACCAAGCATAGACACACAATGGTTCACGAATTACAACCGAAAAACTAATGCATGTATTAACTTTATAAATCAAAGTTGTTCAATCAAACCAAACAAACTATAAAATTCAAACAACCAAACGATTATAAGAATTCTACACCAAACCAAGTATGAATCAGATCATCACTTACAAGCAGATCCTACACCTGGAAACAACCACAGAAAGATTTAGCCGCTCATGGTCATCATGTAATCTTCAATATCTTGTGTAACTCGATCTAGCATCAAAAACTCAAAAAGATTGCAACTTGAACTCTGGAAATCTCCTAGGAGAAGCTTTGGGACGGCTGGATTCAAGTTAATTCGATTATGGCCTCTCCTTTGGCTTTGAATTTGAATTAGGTTAAAATTGCCGAATATACATTTCTTCGCTTGTCGCGAACCAAGGATGGATGATCTTCGCGTGTCGCGAAAGCCAAAATAGTCGTGACCCCTTTTCAAGGTCTTCGCGTGTTGCAAACCTTTGCTCCCTGTTCTTCGCGTGGCGCGAAGAACCTAAATTCCAATAAACTTTGACTTTTGTTCTTTTGTTCTTTTGACTTCTCCGGGGCCCGTGTATGCTGCTATCCTCATGATTTTTAAGCTTGTGCTTTCCCGCTTACTTAGCATGTTAACCCTTTGGCACTCAAAAACACCAAATGCACATAAAACAGACTCGATATACAAAGTAGAACACTTAAACTATACGAAACTGACACTTAAACATGGTATATTTAATAACACATCAACGAGTAGAGTTAGATTGACCGTTGTGTCAGGATTGTGATGTGGTGCTTACAACTGTTATGTCAGTTGATTTGTAAGAGCCTTGGTTAAGGCTGAGTAAGTTGATGTCTAGGGATTTGTTGTGTTAACCAAGTGTCGAGTTAATACGTGTACTTGAGTATGAGTTATTAGGGTAGTAAGTTCGACCTATGTCGAGGAGACTGTGGGATTATTATTATTATTATTATGGGATGAGTCTTGGGTAATGAACTATTATGGGGTATCATGTGATAATAGGGGTTATCTATTTCTAGAGACCAGTGTAGCTTTGCGCAAGCTCCTGGAGACTATCCGAGAATGGCAAAAGTAATACCCTTATGGGTAGACAGTGGGCTCGAGTTTGAGAGATCATCGCAGGATGGCGATCAAGATATGAGGCGAGGAGTATGACGACTTCACTTTGAAGAGGTGACGAATGAATCCATTCGTGAAAGGTAAGGAGTTTACTTGGGGATGACAGTCGGAGTGACGAGTTCACTAGGATTATACAGGAGACAAAGGCAATTGTGTCGTGAGTTGGTATAGCATGTGATAGGTGAGCAGATAACTGGAAAGGTTGTGCTACGTAATACTATAGATGATACGACATTCCTAAGAACAATAAGAGCGACAAGGTATTGTCAAGAGAATGACAATGAAACCTTGGGAAATGGTTAGTAATCAAGGTAACTTCTAGCACGGCCGGGATAGCGAGAGCTAGAAAATCGAGAGATGAGGGACTATGTAGGTGAAATCTATAAGTCCCAAAGTTGAAAGCGGAAATGGAGGAGACTTCTTTGAACACCAAGGGGGTGGTCATATTGCAAAGCAAGGTAAGGAAACTAATATTGTGAAGGCACATAAAGATATGTTGGGTTGGTTTGTACAGACACAGGATTCGAAGACGAATCCTCTTTTAAGGAGGGTAGACTTGTAACATCCCGAAAATATTTACAGTAATAGTTTGGGTTAGTGGATGACTCAAACCTGTACTAAATGATATAAGACGCAAGGGGTGATAATTAAAGTGCGTTTTAATGACGGAAAAGAGGCGGTTAGTCGTTTGTAAAGGACTCTGGATCGAAATGCGCAAGGTGTAACTAGAAGGACCCAAAACGAAACATGAGGTGTCTTATATACCACTCTCATCGCAAACCCTAGGGCCACTTTTGGACCAGAGGCATGCGACGGCAGAACTCCAGGCGGAGAAGACAGAAACGATCGGAAGGAGAAGAAGCAAGGCGGCGACGCGATGGCGTGAACCAGGAACTTCCGTATCACGAAAGGTATTTCCGTTTACCTTATATTGTATGCGTATGGGTTATCTTACGCGTTCGGTTATCGGGAAAATGGGTGGTGACTACGGCCGGTGATGGATGTTGTGCTCACGTAAGAGACTACGGGTGGTAGCAAGTGACGTCGGCGGTCCGGTGGTGGTGTGTGACGGTGATAGCAGGAAGGAGAGAAAGGCATGGGGGACCCTATTAGCATGGTGGTTGATGAACGAGAACAAGAGAGGGAAGAGACGAGCGTGAGGATGCTAAAGGTCGTCCAACGAGGGGGACGATGGTGTGCACAGCGGTGGCCGACCTGCTGGAGACAGGAATGGAAAGGACGCCGGTGATGCGCATGGCGGTGTATGGTGGAAGGGCACGGGAAAGCCGACTGAGCTTTGCCGGCAAGGGAGACGGTGGGTCGTGTGGTGGTGGTGCACGATGATGGGGATGGAAGATTACGGGATGAGCTCGTACAACGACAAAGGGTGGCTCGGCTAGGATTTCGTGTAGCATGCATGCAATAAGGGCCCGCCATAAGATCATGCATTTCGCTTGGTTAATATTGTACGTTGCATGGCTTGCATGCTAGAATGAGACCCGGTTCGAGTACACGCATAGTCGGAAACTAAGGGTTTGCATGGCGCTAGTACGTGCATGCATGTGAAGCTAGGGTTTCACGGGGGTGTGTCGATGTGAAGATGAGACGAACATTGAGAATTTAATTATATTTATGAGTCATTCAATGTACGATTAGAACGTGTCTGATCATGTGATCATGCATTGACAGGTTCGGGTTTTATGCAAGAGGCTATTGCAGTGCAAGAGTTAGATCATTTTAAAAGTGAGTTTCTAATCCCCTCTTTTAAACGTTTTACTATTTTGGGGGCTATCGAACATACTTACAAGAGATGTTTAACGTATTAAACGTGTTAAGAGTCTTGAGTTTTAACCCGATGTGTTTATGAACTAAAACATTCAGTAATAAGTCGTAGGGTCTACGGGGGTGTTTATGAGATCATGTGATCTGGTCTTAAAGGTGGGTAAATGGTCGTTGACCGTATAGTGATCTAATAGGGGTGAGTCGGGATTGTATTTACAGGTCGTACGAGTACGACTAGGAGGTGTCACGGGTATGCATGTACATGGTATTTACTTGGATAATGAGGCGTAGTATTTGTACGTGTGCTGCTATAGTAGTAGGGTATTATGTTAAGGGCTAGTAGGGGTGAGTCGGGATATAAGCTAAACGCTTATGACTACGTGTAGGATATATGTATTGTTCTAATGCTATGTGTGAGGTGCAGGTGTAGTTAACAAGTCATATACATGTAGTGTGATATTACATGTTTATAATTGAGTTTTGTGTTTGTATGTCGTTGTCCTTGTGGCACGGCGGGTGATGTGTTTGCATCGTCATCTTTACGACATGGAAAACTGGATTTGTCAAGGACGAGGTCCTTCGGGAGGTCACCAAAGGTGACGATGTCCAATAGGACAGTGATCGGGGTGTGTCGAATGCCCTGACGAGGGTGCAGTGATGAAGTATGTGTTTGTGTGCTTATATATTTGCGTTAAATTGCATACGAGCGTTGAGTTATATTTATTGTGCATGAGTTAGTATTAATGTGGTGAGTAGAGTTAGATTGACCGTTGTGTTAGGATTGTGATGTGGTGCTTACAACTGTTATGTCAGTTGATTTGTAAGAGCCTTGGTCAAGGTTGAGTAAGTTGATTTCTAAGGATTTGTTGTGTTAACCAAGTGTCGAGTTAATACGTGTACTTGAGTATGAGTTATTAGGGTAGTAAGTTCGACCTATGTCGAGGAGACTGCGGGATTATTATTATTATGGGATGAGTCTTGGGTAATGAACTATTATGGGGTATCGTGTGATAATAGGGGTTATCTATTTGTTAATTGATGTGTCGTTTTTAATATATAATAAATATATTTTTAGGATAGTATTACGAGATCAGGTTTTAAATTTATAAAATGATAATTACTTTAACTTAAAAATACACACAATAGGTAAGTGTACATATCGCAACGTAATATAGTTTAGTTAAGAACCAAGTATCGAACCAATGGACACGGTCGAATTCCAATACTCAACTTTTGTTAACGTTTAGCAGGTTTAATTAGTGAGTGAGTTTTGTGTGCTTGTGGAACAGGAAAGTAAATGACAGAAAAGTAAATGGCGGTAAAGTAAATAGCAGAAAAGTAAAAACGAGCGTGAAGTGTGTAACAGAAATGTGACGAACAGAATAGTAAATAACAGGAAAGTAAATAGGTCGGAAATGATCAGGTTACGAATAGTATTGCTTTGGGTTTCGAATCCGCTTGGTACATGATAATATTAAGTTGACTAATCCAGTGATATGACTACTACAAATGTGTGACCCGGGTCACCGCTAGAGCCTCGTCCTCACGACATTTGATTTGAAAATTTAAAAGCTTTAACAAGTGGCAGTGCCTCCCGTTAAGGACAACAATTACCCTCAACCCTTCGAATGGTCATCTTCGGGTTGGTTTAAGACATCGAACTTAAAATGCTTTATATTAGAGTTAAATAGGTGATTATATTTTGCTCACCGGGAGGCGGTGTAACAATGGGACCAAGTATAAAGACGTACCGTTCCCAACATGAGTTCACCAATTCTTGGTTGCATAATAAGTTCGTATAAAGACGTACGACCTTAATAGTGTTAAGCAAGCCTTGGCTTATCTATCTCCACTTGTATAAAGACGTACAAGCTTCAAGAGAAGTTTGATTAAAAAGGTTTACACTTTAAAAATCAAGAACACTCATAAATATAAACACGGATTTAGACAATAATAAAAGCCCACCAAAATGGTCGTTTTAAGGACGAATAGTTAAAGACATAAACGCATCACTTGGATTAATACGTTAAACATTAACATGCACCAAACTTCATCTTCACCCTAGCAATACAAAGAGTCTAGCCATGAATGGCCATACTAACTAGCATAACGCTGAGTTTCGTAGACTCCCCAATTGCGGAACAAGGAGGAAGAGCCTCTCTACTCACTACTACTACATTCTAACTACAGAATAAGCTTTCTCTGGTGTGTTCTTGGGGTGTGTAAGGGATGCTTCAATGAAGAACTCAAGCCATCTATTTATAGGCCTCAAAATGAGAAATGCACGGTCGTGCATTGGATTACACGGGCATGCAAACACCTCGGGAATCAAACAGGGTACACGGGACAGTGTACTGGACCCTTGGAGAGCAAGATAGGGTTTGCACGGCCGTGCATTGCCCTACTGCTCTCAAGATTTGTCTTTAGCTGCTGGTTTGACTTGTGTTGACATGATTTGACTTCTTAGGGGTCAATGCTCGGGTTTGGTCCTCCAAAAGCTTGAGTTCTTCATGTTTTAGCTGGTTTTTGCTTTGTTTATCTTGGAGCACCGAATAACCTGCAATTGTGAAATATTAACTTTTAAGTATCAATTGCAAGGTTATTAATCAATTAGTACCATAATATGGGGATTATTATGCATGCAAAACATGTATAATTTAGGACATATCATTAATGAATTGTAGACCTATTTTATAAGGACCGTGGGTCCTGAGTAAAGTTCAAATAACTTTTGTGACGAGTTTGCTTTTTATTAAATTAAACTATTAGAACTCACTCAGCGTAGCTGACTTTGTGTGTACGATAGATTGTTTTACAGGTAAGCGTTGCGTTGACATATCTTGGCTTGGGAGCGGTGCTACTCGGATTGGTGTACAAGCATTCGTGAGGTAACTTAATGACATTAAATAGTAAGTAATGTTTTTAGAAATACTTTCGTTGTAGTTTAATATATTTAAAATGAGTATTTTCAAGGGAATAACCCGTTATGAGAACCAACTGTATGGTGCCTGGTTTGGGGCCTTACAGTTTCAGTAAAGCAAAGATATTTTATAGCAAGCGTTTATTATATTTTTATACATAAACAAAGGCATATTATATGTTAAGTTCTGATCAAGATAAAGAAAGTTTTATGAAAAGAAAGTGAACTGACTTCCTACGAGAACGTGTACCAGCTTGTTAAGGTCCTTTGGGGACAGATATTACTTGTACAAGATGCCAGTTATGGGTTATGCCCATTAGTAAGAGCCTTTGTGGTTCGTTAACGGTTGTGCAACTAGGATGAGAAACGGCGGTTACTCGGGGGGTCCACGCAACCTCCATGTATCTGTTAAGCGGTGTTGATCCCGAGGACAACACCATGTCAAGCGGTATGGACGCAAGCGGCCATACTATGTTAAGCAGTATTGATCCCGAGGACAATGCCAGGTATATATCCCGAGGACAATATCAGATGTGACAGGGAATTGACGGTTAAGCGGTATTGATCCCGATGACAATACCAGGAATTGCTGGTTATCATATCTTTTAAAATGTTTTTCTTTAAAAAGGTAAAGTATGTAAAGTCTTGTCTTAATGGCAGTATGTATGTTTTATTAAATCGTTTGTATAATTGACTAAAGGTATTCAAAGCGTTAAAAATTCGTGTTAGGGACGCATTGTGTTAAATCGTGTAAACCATAGGGACGCAAACGGTAATTTACTCTTTTTTTGTTATGCTTACAGGGTTTTAAAATTAAGGGAATTGTTTGTAAAGATGGTTTCCCCGTTTTGAAAAATATTTGAAAGATAATTATTATTTTATTTGTGAAATGTTTTAGACACTTGTATATGATATATGTTTATTTTCATCATCCGTTTTCATCAATCGTGTAGTATACGTGTACTAACCTAGTTGGTAATGAATAAATGTTTATTTATAGATTGAAATAATTTTTTTTAATTTAATGATATAGTCGTTGGGGGAGTGGTGGTCCACCGTTTAAAATGAGCTATTGAGGAACGATACTAATATACTATGCTCGGCACACATATGTCGATGGTTCTCAAACCGCACCGATACCGCATAGTATGGGACAGTGTCCCCTAATGATATCAGGTGAGATGGCACCCTTCCATTGCCACGGCCACATCCACATCCACCCCCACCTCTCACTATGAGTCACACATGTCCACTAATATAATACCACAATTTGTCGATTTCAAAATATTAAAAAGCAAGTTTACTTTTTTTTAATAAGATCTAAAAATTTTCTTAAATACTTATCTAACATTGGACTTATACGATATTCATATACTTTTTGAACAATGTAACTTATCAAAAAAATAAACAAATACCTTAAATTATAATTATATATAGGGGAAGCTTCAAATAATAATTAGTTTTTCGCTAAAAAATCTAAGAAATGACAAAAACCTTAAGAAACGATATCAAACGAACTCCAATTGAGCTTATTTCAGCGGCGGTGGAACCGTCTCGTCGAACACTACCATCTTAGCTTTTACTGTTTAGCTTTAAGGATTAGATTTTACGTTTGAATTTTAGGGTTTTAGCATTATGGTTTAGCCTTAGGGTTTAGATTTTATAGTTTTGGTTTTTTTTTTTGGTGGGGGTGGGGGGTCTAGGTTTTTGGGGGTGGGTGGGGGTGGGTTTTGGGGGGGGTGGTTTTAGGCTTTTCGGGGTGGAGTTGGAGGGGGGTTTAGGTTTTTGGGAGTGCGTGTGGAGGGGGGTTTAGGTTTTTGGGTCGGGGTTAGGGTTCGATGAGACGGTTCCAACGCCGATAGAATGAGCTCAATCGGAGTTCGTTTGACCCACTTCTTAGGATTTCTTAGCGAAAAATCACTTATTAGTGGAACCGTCCCCTATGTGTGTGTGTGTATATATATATACTTTTTCTTTTGTTACAATTAACAAAAATCATGGTAGATGATTTGGTTAAGTTTCCATTCTCCTAAGACCATGAGTAGTGCTGGCGTGAGAAGGGGTGGCGTGAGCCACATAAGCTCTTTCACACCCCTGAACATCGCCCCCTAGGCGTGAAAAAGGAGTGAAAGGGGGGGTGGGGCATAAGTGGGGCCAGGTCAAACTAGCCGTTGCTAGCCGTTGAATTAAAAAAAAATTTGATTATTTTACTTTTACTATATATATATATATCCCATTTTCAACCAATAACCTCACCCATTTTCATATTTTCAACCAATAAACTCACACATTCTCATATTTTCATCCAATATCCTCATCCATTCTCATATTTTCTAAATGGAATGGTCTTCTACGTCGTCGGGTTCAACGGAAGAAGATGAAGTCATTGTTGATGCGATTTGTTACGCACGGGTATTATCTTGCCGACGGTATATATCCGGAGTACGCCACATTTGTCAAAGCATATACTAGCCCAATTTGTGAGAAAAGAGAACTTTTCAAAAAATCAAAAGAATCGGCACGGAAAGATATTGAACGTGCGTTTGAAGTTTTAAAGAAAAAATGGGCTATGATTAAAAATCCGTGCCGTATTTAGACCAAAGAAAAAATAAGAAATGTTATGTATACTTGCATAATATTACATAACATGATATTGGAAGACAATGTACTAGCCATTTGCCAAAACTATGATGATAAACCGCAGACGACGCCAGCACAACTAAGCTCGGAAGAGAAACACGTAATTCGTAACGCATTAAGCGACAGGGATACACATCTAAGCCTACGTGGTGATTTGACGCAGCGTATTTGGAATAATTGTACGAGTGGCGATTGATTTATTTGTATTTTAATATTTTGTTTTTTAATTAAATAAATTTGTATTTTGTTATTTTTATAATTTAAATAAATTTATTTGTATTTTAGTTAATGATTACTTAATGGTTAAAAATTAAATGCGCGGCGTGAAACCACTACGCACCTTAGTGAAAATGGGTAGTGAAAACCCTTTTGCTGATGTGGCGCTGACGTGGAGGGGCTTGAAACCACGTACGGTTTTGGGGGGGGGGTGGGGGGGTTTAGGTTTTTGCGGGGTGGTGGTTTTAGGCTTTTTGGGGTGGAGTTGGAGGGGGGTTTAGGTTTTTGGGGGTGCGGGTGGAGGGGGGTTTAGGTTTTTGGGTCCAGGTTAGGGTTCGATGAGACGGTTCCAACGCCGATAGAATGAGCTTAATCGGAGTTCGTTTGACCCACTTTTTAGGATTTTTTAGCGAAAAACCACTTATTAGTGGAACCGTCCCCTATGTGTGTGTGTGTGTGTGTGTGTGTGTATATATATACTTTTTCTTTTGTTACAATTAACAAAAATCATGGTAGATGATTTGGTTAAGTTTCCATTCTCCTAAGACCATGAGTAGTGCTGGCGTGAGAAGGGGTGGCGTGAGCCACATAAGCTCTTTCACACCCCTGAACACCGCCCCTAGGCGTGAAAGAGGAGTGAAAGGGGGGGTGGGGCATTTCACGGGCGCAAATGGGCTGAATAAGTGGGGCCAGGTCAAACTAGCCGTTGCTAGCCGTTGAACTAAAAAAAATTGATTATTTTACTTTTACTATATATATATCCTATTTTCAACCAATAACCTCACCCATTTTCATATTTTCAACCAATAAACTCACATTCTCATATTTGCATCCAATATCCTCATCCATTCTCATATTTTCTAAATGGAATGGTCTTCTACGTCGTCGGGTTCAATGGAAGAAGTTGAAGTCATTGCTGATGTGATTTGTTACGCACGGGTATTATCTTGTCGACGGTATATATCCGGAGTACGCCACGTTTGTCAAAGCATATACTAGCCCAATTTGTGAGAAAAGAGAACTTTTCAAAAAATCAAAAGAATCGGCACGGAAAGATATTGAACGTGCGTTTGGAGTTTTTAAGAAAACTGGGCTATGATTAAAAATCCGTGCCGTATTTAGACCAAAGAAAAAATAAGAAATGTTATGTATACTTGCATAATATTACATAACATGATATTGGAAGACAGTGTACTAGCCATTTGCCAAAACTATGATGATAAACCGCAGACGACGCCAACACAACTAAGCTCGGAAGAGAAACACGCAATTCGTAACGCATTAAGTGACAGGGATACACATCTAAGCCTACGTGGTGATTTGACGCAGCATATTTGGACTAATTGTACAAGTGGCGATTGATTTATTTGTATTTTAATATTTTGTTTTTTAATTAAATAAATTTGTATTTTGTTATTTTTATAATTTAAATTAATTTATTTGTATTTTAGTTAATGATTACTTAATGGTTAAAAATTAAATGCGCGGCGTGAAACCACTACGCACCTTAGTGAAAATGGACAGTGAAAACCCTTGTGCTGATGTGGTGCTGACGTGGAGAGGCTTAAAACCACTACGGATAGCCTAAAGGTGATGTTTTGTGTTCAAAACATGTCTCTCCCACTACTAGAAAATATATTTTTAATGACAATCAATGTGTGTCATAAAAGGGGGTAGATGACACGCCGGACCATTTCAAGGAAAGTACTGTCAAGAATGAAGATGACACGCATTTATGTGTCATCTGTTTATGACACGCGTTTATAACATGTCTTTACGACATGTAATGCGCGTCAAGGAATGCCCTATCAAGAATGAAGATGACACACATTTGTGTGTTATAAATGTGTGTCATGGTTTTAGCTGTTTTAAAAAATATATTTTTTTATAGAATTACTAATTTTCACATTAATAATTAATATCTAATAATACAAAATAAAGTATACAAAGAGCAAAACAATACGTTTTATAACATACTAACAAACATTACAAAAATTAACTATATTTCATAAAATATTTCCTAAACTAATGTTTTGATACAAAATTCACCTAAAAGGAAGTTTTTCACAAAAAAATAAGAATGAAAAGTACTTATTTACAAGGATTGCTCTGCATCAACAGTCTTCTGTTTTATCGCTTTAGCTGATGGCGATGGCGTGAGTGGATGTAATGCAGATGGTCCTGTGTAAGTGAAACCAAACTTAAAACACCCATGTATTCATATCATGTGCACAACATAATTACAGAAAAAAAAACTTGAAAAAAAAGTATTGCCTTAAATTACAGAAAAAAATGAAAAAAAAATCACTAAAAGTCAGCATAACACAGCTAGATTCTATAGCCAAAAAAACTGTTAAGGGGAAAAAAAGGTACAAAAAATAGCAAATATCAGCATTTACACATGTAATAACAACAAAAAAAGGCTCCATTTTTAATCAAAGATCCCATATTTTTTTCTTTTTCCACCTTATTGTCACGACCCACCTAAATTAAGGTTGCAATGCATGTATTTCGGAAGTTTTCGAGCCAATTTAGAAGCAACGAGGGCTGCTCGGAACGGACTAGATTAGCCTATAAAGTTCTGGACCAGCAAAGCATCATTGGAAGCTTCTAGAGCAGCCTTGAAAGGCCTTGGAATCTGCTAAGAAAGGGCTGAAAATTCTACCAAAAGAATCAGCCTTAGAACCTTCAAGAACCACTCAAGAATGCTGGATATTTGCAAGGAAAAGTCTAGAAATCAGCCACAAGATTATTATGTATAGATATATCTAGATTAGAAGCTCCTGGAAACCAGCCAAGTACTATAAATAGGGCTGGTCATTGTTATTTGTAAATCACCCAATAATTGTACAGGTCTTTGACAAATACTTGTAAAAGCATACTTTGTATGTCACTCTTTCAACAATAATAGTGGCCGTTTGTATTTCAAGCTTGTGTTTATGCTCGAGTTGCTAATAATCTTTATCAAATAAGGATCTCAAAGGCTTAACTTAGCAAGAAGACTAAGTGTCGCACGAGAGTAGAGAAATTACTCCGTGACAAGTGGTATCATAGCCCAACGATTCATAGGGACATGGCAACTTAAGCAAGCAAGAATGCTGGTGAAGAGAACTGTGGTCGAGAGCGTTACAAATTTCTCGTAGCATCAACACATAGTCGTAACTTGTGGGTTTACGTCTATTATTTTGAGGATAAGTAGTAATTCTTTTTTTAAATGCATGGATACGTTACCAATAAAAGTCAATTTTCAAATGATGACCCCCACTTACAAGATTGCATAACCTCTTCCGAACCTTCTTCTTATGGATCGGTTAAGATTATGAAACCTTCTTGCCGTGGTTCTGTAGTCTCTTATCTGATCTTCTTGTGTGGATAGGTCTGTTTGCGTTTGGGTTGATGTTGATCTTCCCAGGACGCTGGGTCTTCGTTCTTGACTCATCTCTTCTTTGAGCGGACTTCTTTCTCGTATTCTTCTTTAAATATTTGGCCTGGATCTTTGAATATGTAAATTGGACCTTGTTTTCCTTTGACTAGTGTTTTTCCTGAGATTGAAAGATTTATACATAATTTAGGGTAGAGGGGGTGGAACCATGAACTATCCTAAAGATTATCCGATCAAAACACATCATGTCACTTCAAAACATGTCGTGTTATTTTTACCTTAAATTACCTTAAAAACAAGGGATGTAACCTTAAACTACCTTCGCCTTTTTAAAAAAAAATTCCCAACTCTTACATTCAAACCACGGCTTCAATCACGACCTCCACAACCCGAAAACACTACCCGCAGCCGCTACCCGAGTGGGTGATGGCGGTGGTCCCGTGAACCAATTGAAGCCGAAGGTGAAGCCGAAGCCCCCTTCCACCCTTATATTTATATATTATATTTTGATACAAACACAATTAAAACACACTATACGAGTCACATTTCACGTGACTCTACACACATTCCATATATAAATCTAAGAACCATATATTTTATTTATTTATTCCATATATTTGCATCAACTTTCCATAATCAACTCTCAAGCCTTCTACACCAAGATACCACCATAAGCGACCATGCAGACCTCCATCTATTTACAGATTATGGAACATGAATATCACAAAGTATTGGATATCTCCTTATTTTTTTATTTATTTTCTATGTTTATCCTTTCCTTTTGTTTAGGCTATCCAAGGAATGTGAGAGACAGCAAAGAAGGTAAAGAAAACGAGCATTGCACGTTTTGCGGGAGAAAAGGCCATAAACGACAAGGATGTTTTAAGCTAGTTAGGTATCCGGATTGGTGGCCTGGGAAGAAAGGAGAGAAGGTCAAACCCATACCAGGCCTAACCAATGAGCAATATCAATTGTTCCTTAAGCACTTTTCTGGAACCGGCGACAATGAAGGAACAGGACGCATCGCTAAAATGGCAGGTAAGGGAGGTATGGAAGGTGAGTGGATCATTGATTCAGTTCTTCTTTGTAGCAACTGTTAAGAGAGTCCGTACGGTTACTAGTTTGGCGGCCGGGGCAAACGTATCGTGATAGTCTACTCCCTCTATTTGAGTGAACCCCTTTGCAACTAACCGGGTTGCACCGAACACATAACTCACTTACCCGATCTCCTCAAAAACAATGAAAAAACTTTTTTTGAACCACCGGTTGTTATACCGAATGTAGAAGCCATTCCCGTCGAGGGAAGGGGCGAATGTACACTCCCAGGGGGAGTCAAAGTTAATGGAGTCCTTTGTGTTCCAAACTTTAAATGCAACCTGCTTTCTGTAAGTCATATAAGTAAAGATCTTCAATGTGTTGTAAGTTTCTTTCCAGACTTTTGTGTCATGCAGGGGTTACGGACGAGGAACTTGATTGGAGCGGGTAGATGCCAAGGGGGGGTGTATCGAATGGGGATGACCAAAGAAAGAAGAGCAATGACTACTACTGTTGACACTTGGCACAAAAGACTAGGTCACGCATCAAAAGGAAAGCTTTCTAGAGTTGATTTTTTCAAAAGTAATCCCGTTGAACTTAGCAATAAAATCTGTGATTCTTGTGCAAAGGCAAAACTTGCCCGGACACCTTTTCCTATCGGTATGATTAAAACTAATGCTATTTTCGATTTAATACATTGTGATATTTGGGGTGGATATCGTATACCTTCCTACACAAAAGCAAATTATTTCCTCACGGTAGTTGATGATTTTAGTAGGGCGGTGTGGGTCTTTCTTATCAAACATAAAAGTGATGCTAGCAAATGTCTTGTTGATTTTCATAAAATGGTGGAAGTCCAATTTGGAAAACAAATTAAGAGGGTTAGATGTGACAATGGTGGAGAGTTCACATCCAACAGCATGATTGAGTTTTACAATAAAAAGGGAATTTTATTAGAAACGACTTGTCCATATACACCACAACAAAATGGTGTTGTGGAAAGAAAACATCGACACTTGTTAGAAACAGCACGGGCTCTTAGGTTTGAGGCAAACCTACCAAAAGGATTTTGGGGAGAATGCATTCTTACCGCTGCGTACGTAATTAATCGTCTCCCTTCTAAAGTGATTAAAAACAAGACTCCTTATGAAATGATTTGGAGTCAAAAGCCTGAATATAGTCATTTGAAAGTTTTTGGTTGTCTCGTTTATTTCAAAAACACCAATACGAAGGGTGATAAGTTCGAAGCAAAAGGTAAACCAGGAGTATTCTTGCCGCAGGAACCAAGGGATAAAAGAATCACTGTTAGTAGAGATGTCTTATTTCGTGAGGAGAACTTTCATTCAAATATGTCAAAGCTGATAAGGATTATGGGGATGAGAGGCCCATAAAACATCATGATTGCACATGCCATGAAAGGCACATCTCGGGTCAGACAACTGAGCCCACTTACGATGAAAATCAACAGGAATGGTGAAGATACACTTACTGATGAGCCTGTAAACAATGAATCAGGCCCACTAAAAATACAAAGTGAGGAAGAGCCAAATAACGTGGAAACCGAGTCCCATGATGACCAATTTGATTCTGTGAATGAATATACCAATGTTTTTAAACCCGGATCAGACCGGCCGGTCGGACCGGGAACCGTGACCTCCACCGGTTCGGTTACATGCTCTGAAACCGTTTGCTGGTTGAACCGGGCGGTCCAAGCGATTCAGCGGTCAAACCGCGAACCGGTGGTCGAACCGGGTAGTTTAATTTTTATTTTTTTTACTGTTTTTATCTTTTTTATCATGTAGTCCTTCTACTTACTTCTATTTACAATTTTAACCCAATATGGCTCTTTCCTTTTAACTTATACGCTGTCACAGGTCCTCCAAAACCCTAATCAAAATTAAAATTGAAGATTCATAAGAATTAAAATTCCTACAGACCTACAACCCTCGTCCTTGATTCAAAATTGTTTAAATGATTGTATATGTAGTATTTGGAATTTTTTATATTTTTCTATATATTTTTATGAATATTTATATTATTTATTGCGTCATCCGGTTCTTGAATCCGGTCCGACCAGTGAACCTCTAAGACGTCCGGTTCATTGTCCAGTCCGGTTCTGAAAACATTGGAATATACTCAAGGTAGTGAGCCTCAAAGTCAAACCGAGACCAAGAGCACGAGACAAAAATCACAACCGAGACATTTTAATGACTACATTGTGAAGCCCCCCCCCCCCCCCCCACCACAAACAGCCTGTCTCCAATCAAGAAGCCTCGACGGTACACCCTATCTCCAACTTTATTTCATATGAAAAATTTTACAATAATCACAAAGTATTCTTGACGGCCATTACTTCAACCAATGAGCCAAAAAGTTTTAAGCAGGCGTCACAAGATGAAGGTTGGCGACAAGCCATGCAACAAGAAATCAAAGCTCTTAACAAGAATGGCACTTGGATTTTGACAGACTTACCTAAGGGAAAGCGGGCAATTGACTCGAAATGGGTCTACAAAATAAAATACAAACCCAGTGGGGAAGTGGAACGATACAAGGCCCGGTTAGTTGCAAAGGGGTTCACTCAAATAGAGGGAGTAGACTATCACGATACGTTTGCCCCGGTCACCAAACTAGTAACCGTACGGACTCTCTTAACAGTTGCTACAAAGAAGAACTGGATCATTCACCAACTTGACGTCAATAATGCATTTCTTCATGGCGACCTGGATGAGGAAATTTACATGAAAATTCCTCAAGGCTTTTCTAAAGAAAACGAAACACGAGTTTGTCGCCTACAAAAGTTTCTCTACGGTTTGAAGCAAGCTTCTCGAAACTGGTATCATAAGTTCACCACATTCCTTCTAGGCTTAAATCTCCGTCAATCAAAGGCTGATCATTCCTTGTTCACGCATGGGAAAGAAGAGTCTTTTGTTGCCATCTTAATCTATGTGGATGACGTCATCATAGTTGGAAACAATTTTGAACAGATCCAAAACAACAAGACACAAATTGATGAAGCGTTCAGCATCAAAGATCTTGGTGAAATAAAATATTTTCTTGGTATTGAAGTCGCAAAAACATCCGATGGGTTGGTTCTGAGTCACAGGAAATATGTCTTGGACATCCTTGAAGATAGTGGAATGATGGGATGCAAACCAAGTTCTTTCCCCATCAAACAAAATTTAAAATTAGACAAAGGAGAGAATGAGACTTCGGTCAATGCCGGCCAATATCGCCGATTAGTCGGTCGGTTACTTTACCTTCAAGCTACGTGTCCTGACATTACGTATGCTGTCAACATTCTGAGCCAATTTGTTGCGGACCCACGACACAATCATATGGAAGCTGTGAATCGAGTCTTAGGATACTTAAAAGGCACACCGGGCCAAGGGATCCTTCTTCCTCGTGTCGGAGATCCAGTTCTAACTGCCTTTTGCGACTCCGATTGGCTTGGTTTCCTTTATACAAGACGCTCAAGAACAGGATACTTACGTATGCTTGGAGGTGCGCCCGTTTCTTGGAAAACTAAGAAGCAATCAGTTGTCTCCCGTTCTTCGGCATAAGCCGAATCTAGGGCTATGGCTTCCACCGTCAGTGAAGTATTATGGGTTCGATGGTTGCTAAAAGACTTATGGGTTACCATCGATAACCCAACTGCATTGTTCTGCGACAATCAAGTGGCTCGTCATATTGCCAACAACCCAGTCTTCTATGGGCGAACGAAACATGTCAAGATGGATTGTTTCTTCGTTCGGGAAAGAGTTGAGTCTAAAGAAATTTTACCTATGCAAATCGACAGCAAAATGTAAGTTGCAGATCTGTTCACGAAGGGTCTTGGAACACACCAACTTCAGTTTCTACTTGGCAAGATGGGCATTAAGAATCTACATGCTCCATCTTGAGGAGGGGTATTGGATATCATAGGAAATCTCCTTTTTTTTTTTTTCAGTGCTTATCCTTTCCTTTTGTTTAGGCTATTCCCTTGTTTAATCCTTTACGAGGTCCATATATTCCTCCTCGTGGTTTGTTATCAATTAATTGAATTGAATAGATCAATTTTCCTTCTCGTGTCCACCGTTTTCTAGACAAAGATCACACCATGAATGGCTGTTCAATCTCAAACCCGATTGCGTGATCATCAAAAGCCATGGCAGAGATTCCTGGATCACATATCGTCTGATGAGAATGATAATTCGGTAAGACGAAGTTCAGATTCTCAAAAGTTGATTCACCAACCGGCTCCTTGAAATGATTCCTCCCACCATGCATCCTTTTGATTTTTGACACGGGACCACGTAACCTGGCAAGTGCCTCAGTGGTAACCAACACTAAAGCCTCCAAGGAAACACTGTGCTCCGGCGGTGGTAGATCAGGAACCTCATCGGGAAGGTTGAGAGGGGTATTTGGACCAAACAGTTCCAAGGCGGCAGCGTCATAAGCCATGGCGGCTTCACGGGAAGAGTCATATGTCCCCAACCAGAGACGGCCTTCGGTTTTGGGTTGACGGATTTCGGACACCCATCGTCCCCATGTGCGTTGGCGAACACCTTTGAAGGTGCAGGAAGCATTCAGAGGACCGCCTTTTCCTTTCATGCAGCCTTTCTTTGAGCTTGCTGTTGGTATTTAGAAGCTAGTCACTCGATTAACCAGTGAATAAAGAACAAGAATAATTACTCAAAGACTATTGCTTTTATTAATCAGAGAAATTGCATACATAAACAAAGGACATACTACTGCTTAAATAGAACCTACTAGCTACCATGCAGAAGAAAAAGGACGTAACAAACTGAGCTAGTCTATAGGACTTTATTCAAAAGTAAACTGCAAACTCGGTCTTCAATCAACTAGCCGTGTAACCCACGTGCGCATTCCTTTTTGACTTTATCTGATTCTTGACCCGTATCCTCCTCTGACCCATACTTGCTCCATGACCCGGATGAGTTTGAATTACCGTTAACACCCCCCGATAATACAAACTCCTCAACTCCAATTAGCTTCCTGAAGAACATAAACTTTTCCCGGGATAATGCTTTGGTTAGAATATCTGCAGCTTGGTTTTGAGTGCTGCAGAATTCTAACTTAACTAGTTCTTGCTTCACCATATCACGAACAAAATGATGCTTTAATTCGATGTGTTTAGACCTGCTGTGCATTACTGGGTTCTTGGAAAGACTTATAGTTGATTGATTATCACAAAAGATGGTTGTAGCAAACTCCTGTTTTAAGTGTAGATCCTCTAGGACCCTTCTCAGCCATATAGCTTGACACGTAGCAGCTGTTGAGGAGATGTATTCTGCCTCTGTACTTGATAATGCCACTGTACTTTGTTTCTTAGTGCTCCATGTAACCACAGCACTTCCAAGCAAGAACACATTAGCTGAGATGCTCTTCCTATCATCAACACAACCTGCCCAATCGCTATCCGAGTACCCGGTTAAGATCACCTCTTGATTGTTGTCATCCTTCTTGAACCATAAACCAAAGTTTAAAGTACCTGCTACATATCTTAAAATTCTCTTGGCAGCTCCAAGATGAAGTTTAGAAGGATTTTGCAAGAATCTGGACACCAAACTTACAGCGTGAGCTATGTCAGGTCGGGAGTGGGTGAGATAAATGAGGCTACCCACTAGGCTTCTATAGTTTTCTTCATCCACTTTATCAGAATAGTCCTCCATTTGAAGTTTTTCATTTGTATTCATGGGAGTTGCCTCGACTTTACATTGCCTCATCCCAAACTTAGATAACAGGTCCATAGCATAGCGTTCTTGAGACAGAAAAATACCTGCATCTGATTGTGAGACTTCCAGTCCCAAGAAGTAAGTCAGCAAGCCTAAATCAGTCATTTCGAAGGTTGACATCATACCCTCCTTAAACTCGGTAATAAGTTGAGGATTAGGACTTGTATATATGATGTCATCTACATACAAGCATACATAGATCACATCACCATTCACAGATTTGTTGACATACAAAGTTGGTTCATTCTCACTTCTTTGATAACCATTCATGACAAAATAAGCATCAATCTTAGAGTACCATGCTCTCGGGGATTGCTTTAGGCCATATAAGGCCTTCTTGAGGCGATACACTTTGTTTTCTTGGACCTTAAACCCTTCCGGCTGCTCAACGTAAATTTCCTCATCTAAGTCTCCATTGAGGAAAGCTGTCTTGACATCGAGTTGATACATCTTCCATCCCTTGAAGGCTGCCACAGACAAGACTATACGAATCGTCTCAAATCGAGCAATAGGTGCGAAAGTTTCTTGATAGTCTAATCCTTTCTTTTGAGAGTACCCCTTGGCAACAAGTCGGGCCTTATGCCTTAGAATGCTTCCATCTGGACCAACTTTAGTTTTAAATAGCCACTTTAAACCTACCAAGTTCTTGCCAGGAGGTAGAGTGACCAACTTCCATGTCTTATTCTTTTCTATAGCCGCCAACTCATCTTCCATAGCCTTTCTCCACTCAGACTTGACTGCTGCTTCAGAATAACAAGTAGGATCAGCTATGTTGAGAGCAAATTGACAAGTACTGTAGAAGTCAGGAGGGACTTCCATAGCTACAGTATTGTCATATAAGTCATTTAATGATTTTGTCTTCAATGGAGGAGTTAAAGAGGAAGAACTAGAAGCCTGAGTTGCATCATTAGTACTTGAGGAAGCCTGCATGGGGGACTGACCAATACTGTTTTGAATAGAATGAGAGTCATTCTCATCCGAACTACTATTAGAAGAAGAAGCAACAGTAGTGTCATTTGAGGAAGTATAACTGGCATCAATATCATTGGTTGTTGCTGGAAATGGATCAATATAGTGGCATTCATAAGTCTGATTCTCGTTGGTGAAACTAGCTTTCCAGTCCCAACTTGCTTCTTCTAGGCATTCCACATGTCTCCTAGTTTGGAAAACCTTTGTAACTGGATTGAACAAACGATAACCGGAGCCTTGTGAAGAATACCCGATGAACACACATTTTTCTCCTCGACTGTCTAGCTTGCGCCGGCCCTGAGATTGAGTTAGGTTGTATGCAACACAACCGAACACACGGAGTCTTTCAACTTGTGGTTTCTCACCTGACCAAGCTTCCAAAGGTGTTTGACCTACGACAGCCATGGTGGGTGAGATATTAATAAGAAACACAGCGGTAGCAACGGCTTCTGCCCAGAAGAAATTTGGTAGATCCTTTTCCTTTAACATGCTTCTAGTGAGGCCCATAATAGTACGATTCTTCCTTTCCACAACTCCGTTGTGCTCAGGAGTATATGGAACCGTCAACTCCCGTTTGATACCATGTTCTTCACAATAAGCATTGAATGCATGTGAGGTGAATTCGCCACCCCGATCAGTTCGGAGAACCTTAATAGGTCTCTCGCCTTGCTTTTCAACCAATTTTCTGAATACTTTAAACTTCTCGAAGGCATCAGACTTCTTTGGGAGGAAATACACCCAACACATCCTAGTTAAATCATCAATGAACAACAGATAATATAGACTGTGACCAAGGCTTGGCGTTTGCATGGGACCACATAGATCAGCATGTATTAGTTCAAGTTTTTTTGTGGCACGCCAAGACTTGGACAGAAATGGGAGTTTGGTTTGTTTACCCAAAATGCAGCCTTCACACTTAGGGGAAGGTCTAATATTGGGTAGGCCAATGACCATGTTCCTGTCGTGTAGAGACTTTAGGCTACTAAAGTTGAGATGACCATACCTTAGATGCCATAACCTTGTAGGGGTCATTTTCTTTTCATCAGCTTCACATACCTCAGCCTTTGTAGCATCCAATAGGAACATATTATTGCTAGACACAAGTATCTTCATCAGGGTGACACCATTTTGAGTAATGACACACTTCCCATCTTCGAAATGGATGGCATACTTTTTCTTCATTAACTGGCCCACACTTAGGAGATTGTACTCCAAGTTGGGTGCATAGTACACATCATCTAAGAGCTTATACCCACCTTTTTCGGTATCAATCTTCACAGTCCCTTTTCCTTCCACAGAGAGCCTCTTTTTATCACCCAGTTGAACACTTAACTTGAAAGATTCATCTAGGTTTGTGAAGATTGACTCGGTGCCCGTCATGTGATTAGAGCAACCAGAGTCAACAAACCATAGACTGTTAGTGTTATTTTGGGTATGAGAATTCATCATTAGCATGAATGGTTTTTCCATGATCATGAACAAATGTTGATCTTCCTGGTTATCTTCCACTTCCTTTTCTTCAGCTGCAACATTAGCTTGGGCTTCATCATTGTACCAACAATCCCGCTTAACATGTCCAAACCTATTGCATAAGTAACATTGAGGGATTTTATTTTTGTCTGACCCGCGTCCACGGCCACGTCCACGGGGAGAACCTCGACCACGCCCTCTAAATCCTCCACCACGAGATGGCTGACCATTATCATGGAAAACTTGAAGTGCTTGCTCGTCCGATCGTTCAGCCTTATCATTAGACCTACTATTTATTCTCTCTTCTTGTGACTGAAGCGAGCCCATCAGTTTGATGGGTGAAAGTTGAGAAAGGTCAAAGGATACTTCTATGGATGGGACAACATAATCAAATTTCGGGGAGAGGCTTCTCAGTATTTTCTCGACGATGGTTTGATCAGCCACAACTTCACCATAAGCACGTTTTTGGCTGACTATGGCCATCACACGAGAAAAATAGTCGCCCACTAGTTCTCCATCCTTCATTGACAGATTTTCAAAATCACGACGCAGGCCTTGAAGTTTCACCGCCTGAACTTGCGTATCACCTTGAAATTCCATTTTAAGAATTTCCCAAGTCTCCTTGGCGGAGTCGGCAGCAGCAATTCTCGAAAATAACACATCATGCACACCCTGTTGAATAATGGCCATGGCATGTGCATCTCTCTTCTTTACCGTTCTCAATCGAGCCGCATCGGTTTCACCTTCATTCACTCCGGTCTCCACCAAATCCCATAGATCACGAGATTTGAGTATAGTTTTCATGCGAATGCTCCAATATTCATAGCCCTCACCCTTGAACATGGGAATCGGAGTTGGAGCAGTGGGTAGGGTGCTTGCTTGGTCGGCCATAGTGAATAACAAGTGACAATCGAAGTAGTTAGGATCTCTCACTAGCTCTGATACCACTGTTGGTATTTAGAAGCTAGTCACTCGATTAACCAGTGAATAAAGAACAAGAATAATTACTCAAAGACTATTGCTTTTATTAATCAGAGAAATTGCATACATAAACAAAGGACATACTACTGCTTAAATAGAACCTACTAGCTACCATGCAGAAGAAAAAGGACGTAACAAACTGAGCTAGTCTATAGGACTTTATTCAAAAGTAAACTGCAAACTCGGTCTTCAATCAACTAGCCGTGTAACCCACGTGCGCATTCCTTTTTGACTTTATCTGATTCTTGACCCGTATCCTCCTCTGACCCATACTTGCTCCATGACCCGGATGAGTTTGAATTACCGTTAACAGCGTGGACTGCAAGTTTCTTCTCTTCCCTCCTCCGTTCACCACCGCCTCTGCTGGCACCACTGCCATTGTTTCCGGCACTCATGACGGAATTCATGGTTTTTTTCTGGATTTTTTTTCTAAATCTTATCACCAAATGTGAAGTGAATGAAATTGGGAGATAAAAAGGGTAAATTTATAGAGCGGAAGAAAGATGGATCTATACGTATAGCATTAATGTCCTCGCGGAACATTTTGGTGATGAATGATTATTCCTGTCACAAACTGGTGAGGGTTCGAAGTGCCGTAAAAAATGTATAACAAGTATAGCAATATTATCTATAAAAGAAATATTTACCAATACTTTTTATTACTAAAAGCAACTTAAGTTTTAATATTGTTTCATTGTTATTAAAATTACTTATAAATGTTAAAACTTTAAAAATCAAGTGATATAAATGAACATGTTGCTATTTATTGGTTATGATATTTCAAGTTTAACATCAACTAACTAGTAGGTAATTGTGAAAAAAAATCACCAAATAATAACAAACTCATAATTGTTGCATTTATGTGAAATTAAAAAAAGTAGTAGGTCACCTCGCGCGTTGTTGCAAATTTTTTTTATATATTAATAAGAAGGTGCTAATTTTTTTAACTATTCGGGTCATAATCTAATGAAAAAAAGAAAACAATTAAATGTAAAGAACATAAACTAGTACAAAACTTATTTTTAGAGGCGGTTAATAAGGTTTTTTTAGAGCAGTTTTAAGAAAAAAAACTGTCAAAGACCGCTTCTAAAAATGATGGCATCTTATAAACCATCTCTAACGCTGTGTTCTCGAGTCTCATTTAAGAAGGGAAAAGAAAGGAATGAGAAATAAACCCTTGTTCCTGAGTTTTTTGAAGGGAGGAAAAGAAAGAAAATGGGGGAAGAGTGCTCCCTAGTTTTTTTAAGGATGGAAATAGAGAGAAATGAATGGAAAACAAGGCTTATTTCCATCCTTCAATTTGAAAAGATTTGGAGAGAAAGGAAAAGAAGGGAAAAGAAAAGAAAGAGAAGGAATCCTTTCTTTCTTTTCTTCCCTATAGTAAACTCGGCAACACGGTTCTTTTCTTTTCTTTCCTTTAGTAATCTCGGGAACACAGCGTAAAGTAGTATAGTGATGGGGGTATATGTAAACACTTCTTTTCCTCCTCCCTCTTCATACGTTGATTCCTAGTCATGAAGAGCTAGGGTTTGCGTTCAGTTCGATTCCACCATGGCTGTAACGAAGAAAAAGCTCTGAACCCAATCTGAACACGTTCGTCACCATGAAAGTCGACGAGAAAAAGAAACCTAAAGAGCGCCGCCCTTTCTTAGCCTCTGAATGTCGAGATCTAAAGAGACCCGCCCTGCTCAACAGGTTCGTCACCATGGAAGTTAATATCGTCGATGTACTAAACCCTAGTGGACGTGTATCAGGGTACAGGTATTTTAGCGTGGCAAAGAACCTTCCTGGTGTGAAGGAGTTGTTAGAGAAGCCACCGGAGTTGAGAAAACCGACGTCGAGGTGATTTACAGGTAAGGTTCCGTTGAGATTTGAACTTGAGATTTAAGATCAAATTTAAAGTGTAGCGGGTGAAAACGCCCAAATTTAAATCGAAATTTGAATATGATTTTGATATGTTTGCAAATTATTTGATTGAAGTTGGTGAGGATTATCATTTGTTCTTGAGTTTGGTTGATGAAGATGGTGACCATGAAGGCGAGGTATGGCCATCTACAACGGCTAGGAAGTGGCTGGTGAAGAAGTGGAGCGGTGACACCACCAGTGACATTTTTTTTAATTGAATTTAATTATTAGGGACGGTTAAAAATAAATTCCATTTTTTGATGCGATATTTTTTGAGGCGGTTAATAAAAACCATATTAACCGCCTCTAAACACCAGGTGATAAGAAATCAAGCATAAACACCACATGTGAAATGGATAAAAATGACTCTTTTAAAGTTTTAATAACCATACACACTTGAAAGGATCTATGTTACATTTAAAAAAGGGACGTACATAAGTAATTTTATGTTACTCTAAGATAAATGCTTTGTTGCAGATGGTATCAAACCAATTACTTGAGCCCTAAATAACCAACCAGATGCATAATTATTTTATCCAATTACTACTGATTAAATGAGTTCCCAAACACTCCAAACTTGGAATATATAGGTATTAACCTTTAACGAACTATTAAAACTTCTTGAGAGAAATAACGATGTGAGATTTTTCAAGGGTGTCACAAACACCCCCGAGACTCATCGTCCCCGATAAGGTTTGCCCCCACCATCGTAAACAAAAACATAACACGAGCGGCTCTAATACCATTTATAACATTTGGCCTCTCACACCAACCAATATTGTCCGCTTTACTCGCAAAGAGCTCATGGATTTGTTTTTGGTTGGCGAATCTATCAAATTGGATCAACCGTCGACAAGTAATCTGATTATTCATGTCCATACCGACCGCTAAGAAAATTGTTCCTTTAAAACTATCTTTTAGATGGGCCCCGTCAATAATAATTACCGGTTGAAGATAATGCCTGAAACTATGAACCTATAGTAAAAAATAATAAAATGGCATCAGTAACATGAGTAACATGGGGATTTATATATAAAAAACTTTTAGTAAATACTAACCGCAACACCAACGGCAACCAAAAACATTTCAAAACACAGTTTCGAAAGCTCCAACTTTAGATGATCCTTATCTTTAAAACACATACCTACATAAACATCACCCGATTTACCGCCTGGCACGCTTTTACTATCTGTGCCAAATTGAGCGGGGGTTAGGTCACGAAGCAAATCTGTGTCACATGATGGTCAAATGATGGTTCAAATGATGGCACAAAAAAAAGCTCTTGGGTCTCTTCAATCGAAAAAAGACTACCCTCGAAAAATTTTGCCTCTGAATAAAACTCGTATTTATCAGGATTGTAGTTATTTGGCACACAATTATCTGGATCATAACTATCTGCTGGAACATTTAAATCAAACGGTAATTTAAATTTAGTTGTTGGTGAAGAGCTTGAGGTTGGCAATCTACTAGAACCAATTGACCCACGAACTTTGTTAGACGAACCATTAGAAACCGGTTTCTTGTTCGATGAACCAACACCATCTTCTTGAACAACATACAACTTAAATATTTCATATGGATTTTTTTCAACTATACCAAAAAAAATCGAAATATCACCATCGTCAAATATGTCGATTGGTTCGGTAAATGTTGACATTTTATGCGATAATCTACTAATATTCTTAGATCCGCAAACTTTTGAAAGCATACATAATAAAGAAAAGTAAGTAACATCGGTAGATAACCTTAAACCACGTTTTGCACAATCCAACGGAACGTATTCAACAACACCACCAACAATATCCCATTTACCGCCGCTATAAATTCCAATGTTCACAGACATTTTGCATGTATTACAAAACTTAGTCTTCAAACACTCATCAATGATAAAAACAAATATGGTTTCTAAACAAATATCTAAACATTGTAAAAAATTTAAAGACTGAAAAAAAAAATTTAAAAGGCTAAGGTCTACTTTTAGTCGCCTAAACTGAAGAAAATTCGAAAGGAGCCTGCTAAAAAGCCACCAGGCCAAGATGTAAGGGGAGCCGGCTCAAGCCAAAACATTAAGAGAAAATTTTTGGAGGCTAAGCCCGCTAATAGACGGCTATTGCCGGCTAAAGGGATTAGACGGCTATTGCCGGCTAAAGGGATTAGACGGCTATTGCCGGCTAAAGGGATTAGACGGCTATAGCCGTCTATTAGCCGGCTAAGCCTGCCACGTGTCGCTTGTTTATTGGTTCGTACTCTGACAAATGGTATGTTTACACGGAAATTTTAGCCGGCTAGGTTAGCCGTCTTTAGCCGGCTATCAAGTACAATGTCCATGAAATAGTAGGCTAAATAACCATCTCCATTTTTGATAATTCTCCTGATCGATTGTCCATTTTCGTATTTTTTTCCTAAAGAGGGACGGTATCCCAGTCAAATTTTATTAATAAATAAAAAATACTAGCATTAGGACTTTGATGATATACCCCAAAGAAAACATCAAACAAATCTAGCTATGGTAGCCTTCCTATCGTGCAAGAAATTGACATCTATACGTTTTATTCCTAACAAAACTAGGCCCAAACACAAAACATGCCAACAAACAATACAAGTCAAAATACAAACATTATAATAAAGTCAATTTAAAGAACAACCTCGCTGAATAGTAACTCCCCTAATGGGGAGTCTCATGTGACACTATATTTTTTTATATATTTTCGTTTAACCCTAATAGTATATACAATATATGTTTTTAGTTCGTTTTATTTTCTAATAATTTTATTTTTCTTTAATAACTTTTGTTTGTTAACTTTTTTTCAAAATACGGAGTGCACAGCTATTTGTAATTTTTTTGTCACGTTTCGATATAATTTTTTTTAAAACGGAGTTGTATTCAAAATCAAGTTTTTTTTCGTTGCATATAGCGAGTGTCGTTACCGTTACGAGCCGAACCTATTATGGGCGAACAACATCATTGTCGATATTGGTATTATCGGAATCCGTATCGGTATTCATCTTATGGTTTTCGACAACCCGAAGCGGTATTTTTTAAATTCGTTTTTCCCTTTTTTTATTATTTAGTTTTATGTTTCCTTTATATTAACATTATTTTTACCGTTGCGCCTATGTTTTCGTTTAAATTTATTAACGATGGGCCCGACACCGTTTTCTATGATAACTATCGTTCGTTAACTTTTTTTAAATAACGGAATGCGTCGTTTTCTTAAATTTTTTTGGTCAACGTTCTGGTTTAAATTTTATTGAATACTAAGTTCAATTCAAATTCGAGTGTTTTTTTTGTATCGTACACTATAACGAGTCTGCGATTCGATGTAAGTTTTATTCACGCAAACAAGTCAAACCAACCCGCCGTGAAACGCGGGGGTTAAAAACTAGTTCCTATTATTCCTCATCTAATCAATACAATTGCTCTCCACATGCTTCCTGTTGATAGCCCATCTTCCACCACAAATCAAATAATCGATTTCCCCACCATACGATTCCCAATCATTTAGGTTATTAGCCCAACCTAAATTCATTATTAAGATGCTATCCACCCTAGAGGTGCACAATCGGGTATTCTCAATAATCGGTTCCAGGTACGGTTCTTGGTTGAAAAATCGGACCCTGTGTACCGGTTCCGGGTATTCAAGAACCGGTTTCGGTAATTAAAGGCGGGTATTTCAAGAACCTATTTCCAGCTATTCGAAAAACTTAGTTAAACATATAAATACATTAAGTAAACATATAAATAACTAACTTAAAAAGTCCAATAACATTAAAAACTTAAAATGTTACAAAATAGATAAATGATTAAAATATAAACTCATAAAACATAGATAAATTATATAAAAAAAAACTAGATTGTCATCGTTTTGCTTAATTTGGTGATTATAAAAACAAAAAAATAATTATACAAAGAAGACACATGACTAGTAAGTTACTTATACGATAATTATAAAACAGTTAATCCTCATAAAGTTACACAGCATAAAGTATTTGCAGGTAGTGGTATAGGTTTTGGGTAGAACCGGTTTCGAGTATTTTTAGAACTAGTTTTGAATAGAAATATTGGAACCTATCCAGACCCTACGGGTAGGGTCGGTTCTGGTTCAGTTCCGAAAGAACCGGTTTTGAGGTAGAACCGGTTCCGGTTCCTTGGACGGTTCCGATTCTGATTCCAGTTTTTTTGTTCACCTCTAATCCACCCCATAACAATGAGTTATATTGATCCCGGTATACAAATGGGTCAAGATCAAGCACATATTGTGGATAGTTCCAAATTTGATGAGCCAAGTATAGGAAAGTGGGTCACTTTTTATTAAAAATAATAATAAAATATAATGACGATACTCTCGTTATACACGGGAAACAAACTAGTACAGTACCGTTTACAAACTGAATGGAAAAAGAATATAAAAATACAATATATGAAATGAACATGATTCGAACCGATGTATTTAGCTAGTACTTCAACAAAGCATTTTTATAGTATCATTGACTCGAGTCTTCAACACGTTGAGTCTTCAATTTAGTCAGTGACTACAACAAAGAGCAAAGTAATCGTTGACGATTTTGGTTGATGATCTGTAAACACGGGTCCCTTAAAACATATTTCGCACATATTCTTAGACAAGCGCGTCTGTCTCCTAGGGTACAACAATCGGAACAATGTGTACTGTAAAAGATGGCTTCCACGCCCGAGGTAGCACTGGGTTAATGGTGTTTCATAGTTTTTATGAAAAGATGAAGTTGTAGAAAGATGGTGGAAGAAACACTTGGAGAGTACTCTCTAAATTTCTAGAACAAACAGTGATCTCATGTTTCTATGGAATTTGTGTGATTTTAGAGAAAAACTATCTTTCTCTCTAAATTACAAATGTACCTTCATATATTCTCGCAAAGTTGAAACAGAAATGAACATTTAAACTTGTAATAAACAAGAGTTATACGCGTTTGAATGGATTTAATTGGTTTTTTTGAAATTGTCATATTAATTAATAACGAGTTGAAACTGCAATTGGAGAGCAATGGATCCGAACCACTGACGCAATAGTGGATAACGAGTCACTACTCAAGTAGTGGAATACCGCACCCGCAACACATCCGCTCATGGTGACGTCATCAGGGGCAACCCGCATCCACATCCACCGATGACTTCATCAATGACAACGACCCGCAACTCACCTAGACTAAACCGCACCTAGCAGAAGGTACTACCCACTGACTGGGCCAAGCCGAAATTCAAAAATATACGCGTTTGAATGGATTTAATTGGTTTATTTGAAACTGTCATATTACATCATGTCGAGTTGAAGTGAAGTATACGCAAACTA
This sequence comes from Smallanthus sonchifolius, assembly GCA_023525975.1. Lineage (NCBI taxonomy): Eukaryota > Viridiplantae > Streptophyta > Magnoliopsida > Asterales > Asteraceae > Smallanthus > Smallanthus sonchifolius. Next base: position 18,182,881 of record CM042020.1, read on the forward strand.
AAAACGCGCTAGTCTAGTCACGGAAGATGGCAGAAAGAAGACCCCACGGCGGAAGATGGCAGGAAATAAGGAGCAGGAAAAAGGGGGTTAACATCGGCAGAAGCAACCGGAATACAAGGAATGGAGGGCCACAGGAAACCACCTTCTTCGTATCAAACCTTCCAAACGGAACAAACGCGAAAGATCTGGTGTCTTGCTTTGGGACCTACGGAATGGTGACTGACGCATATGTGCCGATGAAACGAGATAAAAGTGGTGGTCTGTTCGGGTTCGTAAGATTCACAGGGGTAAAAGACAAGTGGGAACCGGAAAGATCTATGTCAGAAATTGCTTTGAACAACGCTATTCTTATTGTTAACCTAGCCAGGTTCAACAAGGAGGGGAAGCCAAATAGGAGAGACGAAAACTTGAGCCCACAGACTACATTCGAGAGGCCAGTTCATCAGCACCGGGAACAGGTATTCGATGAGAGAAGGGGAGATAATAACTCGTACAGGGATGCCCTTCTCAGGAACCAGAATAGGCACGTGGCGGCATCGGAGTGGGAAGTTACGGTCCCTGAGAATGCCGACTCGGGGGCTGCTCAGTGGTACGAGCTTTCGGTAGTGGGAAAAACCATTGATTTTAACCATTTGTGTAATCTGCAACAATTTTTCAACACCGACGGGCAGGAAAACACTGTCTTTAGGTACCTGGGGGGTTTAAAGGTACTCCTCACTTTCAAAGAAGAATATGAAGTTCGGGATTTCATTGAGGATAAGGAGAACTGGTCTAAATGGTTTTCGGAGGTAGTAGTTTGGTCGGGCCAGGCAATAGAGTACGAAAGAATTGTATGGCTTCGAGTCTTTGGGGTTCCGGTCCACCTTTGGGACGCCCCGGTTTTTTATTCTATCGCATCCAAGCTGGGTAGGATAGTGGCCCCTTCTCAGGCGTCATTCTCCGACGGAGCAATGACTTTCGACACTATCGGCATCTCTGTGGGTGCGGGTTGGAAATTGCCTGAGGAATTAATGCTCACTTGGAGAAACAAAAGGTTCACTTGCTGGTTTGAAGTGGAAGATGAGGACTAGTCCCCTGGGTGGATTGGCAAACCGGAAAAAAAAAATCAATCTTTGCCTCCGACAGGGAAGGTCAGGAGTCGCCCGAAAAGTCAGTAGACGATCGGTCGGGCATGCATGGGGAAGAGGGTACGCCGTGCATGGGGAAGGGAAAGGGACAAAATGATGTAACTAGACCCAATGGCATTAACTCTATATTCTTTTTTGAATCGGCTGAGAAGTTGGACCCCGACTCCGCCCAGGAAAAAAGCCCAAACATTAATGAAGTGGCCCAGCGGATTAATGTTAAATATAGGCAGGTCTCAAGAAAAAGGCCCAGAACCGAATCCGTGGGGGGCGACCCTTTTGACTTGGACAGATTTATTCTTAGACCTAATTCTTAGACCTAATTCTTCCCCTGTCGTCCTCCCCCAACCTCTGTCGCAGGTCAATCTTTCACCCCAGATCCCGGACCTGAACTCGATTATGGGGGGTTCATCCTCGGCTGGAACTGATGACATATCCATTGATTCACATGTCTCAGATACTCATGGTACAGCGACTGGGCGATTGGTTGGCTCCGAAGAGGCGGCTCTTAACAAGGAAGTGGAGGCAACAATTGGAATGGGGAAAGAATTAGGGGTTAATTTGGACAACTTTGAGGATCTCGTGAGAATGGAGATTGAGGGTGAGATGGTGCCAAAGGTTGATCAATGAATTGCCTTTCTATAAACTGTAGGGGGATTGGCGGATCCGAAAAAATCGATTGGATTCGAGGTATAAAGAAAAAGTTTGGCTCGCAATTCATTAGTATTCAGGAGACTCAATTCGAAAACATTGACAAGATTCCATTCGAAAAGATATGGGGGGATAGTGAATTTAGTGCTTTTGGTGTAAAATCAGAGGGCAGATCAGGGGGCCTATGCTGCTGTTGGAACAAAGAATTATTTAAGGTAAGCAGCTCTAAATCCTCTCCTAATTTCATTTTGCTTACTGGGGTGTGGAAAGGGATAGACAAAGAAATAAATATGGTAAACATGTACGGGCCGCATGACCGTTTCCGTAAATGTGAGCTTTGGGATGAATTACTTAATTTGAAAGCAGCTTCATCTGGGATATGGATCATAATGGGGGACTTCAATGCTATCCGGGGAACGTGGGAGAGATCCTCACTACCTCAATTGGACCCAAGCATGTCAGATTTTAATGATTTCATTGATAAAGCTAATTTGGTGGAATATAACATGGGAGGGGCAAAGTATACATGGAGGAGAAACGATGGGTCGGTGGCAAGCAAACTGGACAGATTTTTTGTGTATGATTCCTTCCAAGGCCTATGGCCGTTAGCCTCGGTTACGGCCCTTGATGGCATTTGGTCGGACCACAGGCCAATCATCTTAACTTGCCAATGCTTGGACTATGGACCTTGTCCTTTCAGATTATACAACTCTTGGCTTGGACACGGGGAACTTCCAATGTTGGTGTATAACTCGTGGACTTCGAAAGTGGTCAGGGGAAGGCCGGATTTTGTACTTGCAAAAAAGTTATCCATCCTCAAGAACGACCTTAAGTTTTGGTGTAACCGGAAAAAACAGGAAAATGATTGGGGGTAATAGAAATGGAAAAACAGATTGGGATCCTTGAAAAGAAAGCTGATGTGGTCGGGTTATCAGATTCAGAGCGAGAACAAAGAATGGGGATGAAGAAAAAGCTATCCGAATTGGTGGGCCAAAATAAAGAGGACTTAAGGCAAAAGGCTAGGCTTAAATGGATAGTTGAGGGGGATGAAAATACCGCATTTTTTCATGGGGTTATTAATGGGAATAAGCGTCGCAATAGGCTTAACGGCCTCAATATTAACGGCTCATGGGTGACGGAACCGGGCCTGGTAAAACAGGAAGTTTACTCACATTTTAAAGACAAATTCATGGAGGTCTTGTCAGTTCGGCCAACATTCCGTAATTCAAACCTAAGGTGCATTTCTCCCTCAGAATGCTCCCTATTAGACGCAGAATTTACAGAGGTGGAAATCAAGCAGTCAATTTGGAAATGTGGGGGGGGGGGGGGGAAGTCCCCTGGTCCTGACGGGTACACCTTTGATTTCATTAGGAAGTTCTGGTCTATTTTGAAAGATTATTTTTTGGGGTTCTTTAAACACTTTGAGGTAAAAGGCTCCATTGCTAAGGGATGTAATTCCTCCTTCATTACCTTGGCACCTAAAGGTAGTGACCCGGAGTCCCTCAATGAATTTAGACCTATTTCCCTCATTGGAGTTATGCCTAAATCCCTAGGTAAACTACTGGCATCTAGGATTCAGCAGGTCATTTCCTCGGTGGTAGGTCCAGAACAAACTGCTTTTCTTAAAGGCAGAGATATTTTAGATGGTCATATCTTGGTCAACATCATTCAAGATTGGTCCAAAAGGTCATCTAGTAAACTGCTGCTATTCAAAGTGGATTTTGCAAAAGCTTTTGACTCGGTGAACTGGAACTTCTTAGACTCGGTAATGGAGCAAATGAAATTTAGCCAAAAATGGAGGTCGTGGATCCAGGGTTACCTTAAATCGGGTAGGGCTTCTGTTTTAGTAAATGGCTCCCCTACTATGGAATTCCCGATAGAGAGGGGAATGAGGCAAGGTGATCCTATTTCTCCTTTCCTTTTCATTATTGCTATGGAAGGGTTGTCTACAATGATGCGATCTGCCTCTCAGAAAGGGTTGTTTAAAGGTGTACGTCTCCCGAACAACGGCCCTTCTATTACCCACTCTATGTACGCAGACGATGTCTTCTTCATTGGGGAATGGGATAAAGAAAACGTCTCCAACTTGAAACGTATCCTGAGGTGCTTCTACTTGGTGTCGGGTCTGAAGATAAATTTTTATAAAAGCAAACTTATTGGTGTTGGGGTATCAAGCCAAGAGGGGTCGAATTTTGCTTCTATTATGGGTTGTGCGGTAGACTCTCTTCCTCTTACTCACCTCGGAATGCCTATTGGATCTAATATGCGGCTTACAAAAAATTGGGCTGCGGTGGTCTCAAAATTCAAGGAAAGGCTAAACTCTTGGAAGGCTAAAACCTTATCTTTTGCTGGTAGGCTCACTCTTGTTAAGTCGGTTTTGGGTAGTCTTCCCCTTTACTTCCTTTCAATGTTCAAGGCCCCCGTAAAGATTATAAATGAATTAGAAGCTATTCGGAGAAGATTTCTTTGGGGTGGAAGCGCCCAAAAGAGAAAAATTCACTGGGTGGCCTAGGATAATATAATCAAACCGAGGCGGCTGGGAGGGCTTGGGGTTGGCGGGATAAAAAATATGAATCAAGCCCTTCTTGCTAAATGGAAATGGAAAGCTGTAAGTGACCCAAACAGTCTCTAGGCGGCATGCATTAGGGCTGTCCATAACTCATCCTTCGATTCCATAGAGGGTCTTAACCGTAATTATAGGGCGGACAACTGGTCAGCCATCGTGTCAACCAGTAAGGATCTGGGTAGGGTGGGTGATTCGCTAAACAATCTCTTCAGAAAACGCATTGGAGTCGGCTCAACCTCCTCGTTTTGGAAGTTGGGATGGTTCGGCTGCTCGCCCTTCAACAGGTTATTCCCTGCCCTGTTTGCTCTTGACAAGAAGAAAAACTGTTGTATAAGGGACTGGATCAGGTTATCTAGTAATGATACTGTGGAGTTCGCTTGGGACTGGAGTAACAGGTCGGAAGTAGGTAAAAGGATGGACGAAATCAGAGATTTTGAGGCAATGATCAAGGAATATAGGTTCAAAGATGGTTCGGATAATTGGGTTTGGGAAGGACACCCGTCCGGCATTTTCACGACTGAGTCATGTAGAAAGTGGATTGAGGAGAAAACTATGCTCGGGTCAAAGATGGAGGTCCTATGGTTAAAATGGGTTCCTTTATCAGTTCGGACGTTTATTTGGAGTCTAGTTCAATATAGATTGCCGATGGTTATGGCGCTCAGGGCCCGTAACGTCCCCATCCCCTCTAGCCGCTGTTCACTATGTCTCTTGGAGGCGGAGGACGAGGACCACACTTTCATTCGATGCCCAGTGGCGAAAACTACTTGGTGTCGGATATCTTCTTGGATGAATTTTGATACATCCAACCTCTTAATTGTCTCTGACTTGGTAAAACATTTCAAGGACTCCAATGGGTCGAAAAGATCTAAAAAGATTCGGGTTCTCATTAACTATGGCACATGTTGGGTATTGTGGACCTCAAGGAATCGGTGGATCTTCTCCAACACTAGGAAATCGGTGGTAGGTATGGTGGAAGATATTAAAATTACGACGTTTAAATGGTTAGAGGCAAGAGCGTCTAAGTCTCGTTGTAATTGGGAAGAGTGGGTTGTTGACCCTTTGGCGGGTACAGGTTAACTGACATGTATGATCTGGGGGTATGGGTGATTATTTTGATTGTTTACCTTTTTGCTGGTTTGGTGCCCTTTGGGCGGGTTTGTATATGGGTTTTTGCTAATTCCCCGCTAGCTTTTCTATGAGTATTCTCATTGTCGCTGTTCCAAAAAAAAAAAAGCTATCTGGCTGGAAAAGGTGGTCTGGAAGCTTCCTCTCTCCCAGCAAACAAGATGAGATCACCACTTCTCTCAGACTTCCTTTACTTCGTAACCTTAGCTTTAGATGTCTTTTCATAGATTCTTGAACCTCTGACAGACATAAGGGGCAACCCGCATCCACATTCACCGATGACGTCATTAGTGGCAACGACCCGCAACTCACATGGACTAAACCGCACCTAGCAGGGGGTACTACCCACTGACCGGGCAAGCCGAAATTCCAAAATATAAAGGCGGCGACGCGATGGTGCGAAGTGTAAATTGCGCAATCAAAGTGACACATTGCGCCCATCGCCCACTCCACATGCGCGCACGTGTGCGAGTTTGAGTTGGGATGCTTTGCACCCATGGGTTCCCACCGGGCCAAGCCGAAATTCAAAAATATAAAGGTGGCTCTCAAGCGACGAAGAGAGGAGAGGGTGCGAAGTTTCCATAATCTAGTAGCCAAGATAGACCTTTTGGTGGTTTTGATCTTTAAACCAAGTAGTCTATGTCTAACGGTCAAATTTTATATATGTAAAACAAGATCTTGCATCTTTATTACTTTCATTATAATTCCTATATATTAATGTTGTTACTTATTCAAAAGATGTTACAATCATGCTTGAACATACCAAAATTTAGATATGAAACTTTGGTCTAAATATCAAGATTTCAATGTATGAATATAATATACAAATTCAAACCTAAAGATGTGTGTAGATATTATGTTATATAGATTTTGTTTTTTCTCCAACATGCTTATAGAACATTCTTTTATCTTATATATAGAAATAAAGAAGAAATTACGTTCTAACATTATAGATACATTTCTAAGAAAAGTACAACTTTCTCTATGTATACTATTACTCACTTTTCTTAAATTTAATTTATCACTTAAACCCATTTGTTTGTTAAGTTTTTACATTACATTAACATGTTTGGACAAATTATATAACTTCCTAAATAGTTATAAAATAATTTATTAATTTTTATGACTACATTTTATATTGGTGACTATTCGCATTCCTAACTCTTATCTTACATATGTTAATAATGTTAAGGTCCTATAAATAGTGGTTTATATGTATTTGATGTTGTTGTTCACTAATGAAATGAACTCCCGTCTATTCTCTTTCTCTCTATGATCATATATTATTTAGAATTTGCTATTAGTTGTTTCATGACACGTTATCACCACGATCTGCCTATAAGCATGAAGCTTTAAGTACACAGTTCATTTCCAAGAAGTCTTATAATCAATGACTTGGCATCGTTTCATCAAAGTATGTCCAATCAAACTATTCTACAAGTAAGTTATATTTTAATTCATGATACTTGTACAATCATAATTATATATGCCGCATCAATTATAAGTGTATGTTATGTTAAAATTATTAAGCAATTAAAGGTTAGAAAAATGTATAACTAAGTACTTTGATTTTCATGATTATATCAAGTTTATCTTCGAATTATCGTTAATTTGCTTAACCTTAATATTAGTAGTAATAAGTTTAAGCAAATAACATACTATAATTGTTCTTCATCTTGTTCATTTCGAGTTGAAACTAAAAACTTAATATGTTGAATATTACAATTATATTGTTACGCCTTTTCACATAATAATATGTTACAAAATATCGATTTTAGACTTGATGATGATTAGTCATTAGTTAAAATGAATGATCATATCGCAATATTGAAACTTTCATGTATCTTCTAAATAATGTTACTACCGTCTCATTAAATTCATAATTATAGAAAAGTAACAAAAATACTTTGATACTACTTTATTAGTTATTCAATAAATTTTTATTAATAACTAGTGCCTTTATATGTTTCAAGTTCATAATTACTTTGGAAGTTCCAGATATCTCGTACATCATATTAATTATTTTTTTATAAATTTACAACCATTATTTTTCATAATTGTATAAGTAACTCTATTAGAGCAGACACTGTCGATGCGGGGAAGGGGTCGGGGAGTCGCGTTACTTGCGAGAACACCGTCCTGCCCCGTTCGGTCTGGAGAAAATCGCATCCCAAATGGACCTCCATGTCCACTATTATTTTATCTGCATTGCTACCCTTCCAAATTGGAAGTTCCAATTAACTTTTAGAAGTTCATTTAAACACAAATATTCCCTTTTGGGCCCGGCCCGGCCCGGCCCGTTCATGTATGGTACAGCACCTACCTTGAGGCTTGATCTTGATAGCTAAACATTAATACATTAACCAGACATGTAATACAAGTTGCAAGCGACATTGTAATCGTGATCTTCTATTATTGAAAATGGCTGAATTTGTACAACTCTAAAGAAAAAAAGATTATAATCCTTCTTCTTCAGATTCCCGGCATTTTCTTAGAGCTGACCTAATTTCCCTTAGCAATTCAGTGATATTTATGCATTTCCTGCACACGAATATGTCACGATCAAAAAAAAAACAGAATAAAAAATATCATCATATTTACCCAAAAAAATGTCAAAATACCAAATATGCCCATTTTCATATTATGACATTTAAAACTTGCATAATATCATATTTAACCCCAAAAAATCATAATGTCTAATATATTCATTTTCAAATCTATTACATTTATACTCATCCACATCTTCAAATTCCAACCGGTTATGGGTTACAATAGGGTTTATGTCATATTATAAAGTATATTCCATGAAATGGGCAAATATGATATTGTAAGTGTTTAAATATAATATTATGCAAGTTTTTAGAGGTATATATGAAAATGAAATTATGGTTGATGTATTTATTCTAGACTAGAGGTAAAATAAAAGAGAGAGAGAAAGATGAAGAATATTACAGGACACTAACGCCTACAACAGCAGCAGGTCGCGGATATTCATCGATTTCTTTGATCTTTTTATCCTCGTGTGAGATTAAATTTGCTAAATCCCCGTGATTAGATGAAGATTGAACTGGAGATTCATCGCTTCCAATTGTCTGTATTTCTTCAACTAAAAAAGAGAGCTTATTCATAGCCTGTAAGCAATAATCCATTGTTTATGCTAAAAGCAGATACTTAAATAATAACTCAATACAATGAATATTAGTACCACATACCTCAGGTATATCTATTTTATTCAAAACCACCACATATGGTCTTTCAAGATATTCAGGATTATACATCCTTAATTCCTGTAAATTTAACATAAATATAATATCCATATGGAAGTGAAAAAAAAACTGACACAGGGGGAGGGAGCAAAAGCATACTTCTTTAACAGTTTTATAGTCATAAACGGGGTCCTCGGCAGCAGCATCCACAACATGGACCAGCATTCGGGTTCTCCTCAAGTGCCTCAAGAAATTACGGCCTAGCCCCTGAGAAATTACAACATGATACAAATTTAGCTAATATTTAAAAAAAAAGTTAAAAATGTAAATAACATGGTGATGGTACCTTTCCTAAATGTGCCCCTTCAATAAGACCAGGCAGATCTGCTAATGTTGCTTCTGATGAGAATTTACCTGCCCCTAAACTAGGATCGCCTTCAAGGCGTCCTAGGTTTGGCATTAATGTTGTGAATGGGTAATCCGCAATATCTGGTTTTGCAAGTGTTATGGCTGACAGTAGGGTCGATTTTCCAGCATTAGGGAGGCCCTGAAATTAGACAGTGTTATATACATTATTACAAAAATGGTCTCGCAACACCACAATCATAACTTAGACCATAGTTACCTAATACGCGGTTCGCTCCGGTACGGGTACGCGGTTCGGGTACGCAATTCGCTAGAGTTAACGTATTCGGTACGGAGGGGGGTAGGTTCATTTCGGTACGAACCGGTACGGTGTACCATGTAGTTCGGTTCGATGTACACAATTCAAAAAAAAATTACCAAATTCTAAATCTAAATGACCAAAATTCCAATATTATATGAAACAATCAAAATGTGTAATAAATTAAAAAAAAGACAGAAGAAGTCAATATTCAAGAATGATGATGTTACGAAGCAATTTAATTCAAAATTTTGTCAAGATTCAAGAATGATTGCTGTTAATGGTACGTAAGAAACCGAGGAGACGTTCCAGACCTTTGGTATCCTAAAGCGCGTTCCAAATTACTGCCCCCCTGAAAAATTCCCGACCTAAATATCGACCTAAATCGCGTTCCCATTAGATTGCCGACCTATCGGCACAATCGGAATATCAATTCCGATCACCGTACCATCAATTTGAAAACGCGAATTGAATAGCGATCGGAACGCCGGCGTATTGCGATTGGGTACGTTTCGTACCAATACGAAAATCGTGGCTCCTGGAGCGATTTCGGTAACTATGACTTAGACTAAGGAACACATATATGAAATGACAAAATGCGAGGGAAAATGGGTAAAATATGATACTTACAACAAGACCGACATCTGCAACAACTCTTAGTATTAACTGCAAACTGACTTCCTCCCCAGGTTGACCAAGAACCAACACCTGCATTACTGGTATAATTTTTAAGTTTCTGTAAAAGAAAGGAGTTCTTAATGGAGGTAAGTAATAGAAAAGATGTGAAATGTGTAAATTTTATATCAAACAAACTTAGAAGGGACCAACATTCAGTTCTAGAGAAATTAGCAGGTTAATGTGATATCACATATTGTGAAACTTTCTTGCTCGTTTATCATGTAGGAAAGGGAATAAAATGTTGTTTCTTGTCGAGGGGTATGTTGTGTCGCGTTCGACTTGGTAACAAGGCAACCATTCACATTGCAAACAATCCAGTACTCCATGATAGAACTAGACATATAGAAGTTGACTGCTATTTAACTCAAGATGGGACAATCACGACTCACTTTCAAAGTGGGAATCAATTAGTTGATGTTTTCCCTAACATATTGCCTAGGAGTTGGATTAGTTATATTCGTAACAAGTTGGTCACGATCAATATTTATGCTTCAGCATGAGGGGAGTTCTAGATTGTATACAACACCGTTTAGTTTAGATTGTGTTCTCCCCTCCATAAATATATATCCTTGTGCATTCTTGTTTACAAATATAATAGAAAATACAATTGTTGAGCGCTGTTTACAAGGTTCATGTCTAAAGGACTATCAAACCACAAAGAAATACTATTATTGAATCATAAAAAAAAGATTACTCGTCTCAAACTATTATTTATGGGCTAAGATTATCTTGGTGAACAAGCAACATAATCCTATTAGGCTATTACAAAAACAAATCAAACTAATACAGATTAATATTATCTACAGATAATATCAAGGGCAAAATAAAAATGATATGATGATCCGAGTGTGCCCAAATTGGAAAACTAGGAAACAACAGCTGAATATAAAATTTGTGCATTCTAAAAAAGTAGATTCTTTAGCATTGTGGACCATGGGCACTCAAAGCAACAATATCATCACCGGTGAGAAAATTTACAAGACTTAAAACTAAATTTACAAAAAGAATAGAGTAAAACAAAAATAACTTTTACCTTATCATTTTCATCTGTCATCACATTTGATGTCATATTCATCATCTTCTTCTTTTTATGCTCAGGCATTTCTAACAAACTAATCTGCCACAAGCACAGAACATAAGTCCATTTACATACAAAGATCGAGTTCAAAGCTCAAATAAATCGTAGTGATAGTGTAACACTTGTAAATCCCTTTGTCCAATATTAATTGAGCCTTTTCACTTTTGGTTTCATCAGAAATTTAACAAGCATTTTTGGCTTTCAACCATTTAGGAAATATGCACGCAAATGTCTTGGGACTTGGGAGGATTGTATAACATTTGATAGAAAAGAAACGGTGATTTCACACTTATATTTGATGATTTTCTCCTTATAGTCATAAGTTGAATTAGATTGTGGATTTGTGGGTTCACTGGAAACATATTTTTTACATGAAATTTGCCACCTAATAGCTCATATATCTACTAAAAATAACCATCAAGAGGAAGTCTTTTAGATGACTGATAAAATAATGATATGATTTAAGATCTTTGTGAATAATATGTTAATGGTCGCTTATGGTCATTTCATATCAACATGATAAAATAAATGCTTTGATATGTATCTGATAAGAACCGAATTGATGGGATTCCAAATTGATCCTCTCAATCAAAAGCACATTTACCATCCTACCTAATTTAAATAATTATCCCATATTACCTCCATGTCATTTCAGCAACTATTTCAAATGCTGAATTAATGGGGAAAATTTCCAGCAATCATCCAGCCTTTCATCCAGCAGTCATCCAGCTTTTCAACAAATAAATAGACCTAGAGTCTTGTCTTGAATTTATATCTATTTCTATTGTAATTGGAGAGCAGCCCCTCTCGAATAGGGCCTATTATCCTATTGTTTCCTTGAATTGAATCTATCCTATTTTTTTGTTCTTATCATTTGGTTCCATTGCCGGGAATCACGATGGTGCAGACCCGGAGCAATCCTATTGGAGGCCGTGGAATTTATCATGATTCAACAGCTACTCAATTGGCGATTATCTCAGAAAAAATAGATTCCTTGTTATCCCTGAAGAATGATATTGTAGCAGTCATGGAAGCCTGGATAGCAAGGCGAACACAGGTAACCAAGGAGCCCGAGGATGAACCTCACGGACCGCTTCCAGATCTGAATATGGAGGAATTTCCCGGTGACAACCCAGGGGATGACGAAGATCGGTCAAAGAAGGATGTAAACCCAAGCCGTGGATATCCCTCCCAAAACACTGCCCCCCACCCCCTCTTTGCACCACCACCGGCTCCTACACAACCTCCAAAACGAACATACCCCACCATCTTGTCGGTTTTAAAACCCACACCATCCATCAGGCCGTGGGTCTTTAGTTGTCTCAACCCAAATTGAATCAGTCCCAACAATCAACAGAATCACTACGACCGTCACACTTGTTAGGTATCAAAGTCGGTAACGCAGCGGAAGCACACACACACGCAGAATATCAATAAACAGAAAAGAAAAGAGACACGAGAGATTTATAGTGGTTCGGTCAAGGTGACCTACATCCATTGTTGCAACTAGGGTTCTTTATTATTAGCTGCTCAAGGAAATACAATTACATCATGGGGTATTTATAATACCAAGATTAGTGTTAATTAAATAAGGCAATAACTTAATCAACAAGAAATAGAACCAAACAACCCTAAGGTTGCCGTCAGCTTCTAATCTTGTTCTTTCAGCCTTAATAGGCCCAAGGGGCCCAGCCGCAGATGACCCAAAAGCCCAGCCCAAATCAGCACAGGCCCAGTCCGGCCCAATAAGCCTTCACACCCAACAATCTCCCACTTGAAGGCTTTGCTCAATCCACAAACACCATCCAAGTAATCCCTAATCCAGTAATTCCAGTATCCTCCTTATTCAAAGTCTCCCGAGCCTTCAGTCCCCATAAACAAGCTCAGACTTCAACAAAGTCCCCCTAGTTGCAATCCCCCTCTCATCAAGTACATGAAGGGGCAGTTGAGGCTCCCCTGAGCTCCAACTCATTCTCTATCTCAACTGGTTTGCACGATCCACCAGTTCCAGAGATAACCCGAGAACCACCACTCTCCTCCTTTAGCAAGACTTCCATAGGAGAGATTTTCACAGTCGGACTACCGGTCTTCAAAACCCACCGTTGTTTTGTAACTGTACACGGAACACGCCCCATGCTCCCACTGTCACCAAACCCCTGACCCGGTTTTGACCTCCGACCCCGAATCACCTTGGCACTAGGCTCCCCTCTTGCAAATTGAACCTTCTTTCGCCCCTTTGATTCAGCGAACCTAACTTTGTTTTGAGGGATGGTCATACTTCCCTCAGCAGGTACCTCCACCATGTATAATGAACCTCGCCTGTTTCCACGAGCAATTACCAGATACCTTTAGTTACTTTCCACTTGCCTCCACGAAACTTTACTTTTAGTCCCTGTTTATCTAGCTGACCGACAGAGATAAGCTTACTCTTCAAAGCTGGAATAACCCTGACACTCTTCAAGTTCCATGTGGTTCCCAAAGAAGTAACCAAATTTACGTCACTCATGCCCGTAACATCAAGAACACAGTGTTGTAAAAGGCGCCGATTAATCGCTAGGCGCTTGTCTAAGGAGGAATTTTGGGCCTAGGCGGTCCTAGGCGGGCCTAGGCGGCCAGATTCCGGCGAACATTCCGACGAACATTCCGGCGAACATTAAGGCGAAAACCTGAAATTTCCGGCGAAAACCTGAACTTTCCGGCCAAATTCCGGCGAAAACCTTTGGTGTGGTTTAAAAATGAACATTTTTATAAAAATTACATATAAAAATGTGTGTATATATATAAAAAACTGAAAATTACATATAAAAATTATAATCCGATTAATCCCGCCTAGGCCCCGATTAATCCCGCCTAGGCCTAGGCCCTACCCCACCGCCCGACTAGCGCCTAGCGATTTTTACAACACTGCAAGAACATCACCATTAGCTATTCGTACCTTCCCAAAGTTACCAACCTTTAAATTCTCCATCGTCTCCCCGCTGTGCATCGCGTGAAACGAAGAACCATAATCCATAACCCAAGAATCTGTAGAAGACTCTACACAGCAAACCAAAACATCATCATCTGATTCCTCATCTGCCTGAACCGTGTTTACCTGCCTTTTGCCCTCATTCTTCCCAGACTCTTCCTTATTCCTTCCTGGACACTGACTTTTCACATGCCCAACTTCATTGCAGCTCCAACACCTCACATTTTTCTGAGCTCTAGACGAACTCCTTCCCCTACTCCCATTGCTCCTGTTATTTTCCCTTCCTCTGCCCACATTGAATATATCAAAAGATGAGGATCCTTTACTAGTGTTCCTCCGGCGAATATCCTCACCCAGAATACTACCCCGGACCACGCTAAACTTCAAATTCCCAACTCCACCAGAATTAGTGATCGCCGTCACATAACCTGACCAGCTGTCAGGCAAAGAGGATAACAGTATCGCAGCTTGAGTATCATCATCAAGCTTTGTCCCAACGGTCGATAGCCTGAACAAAATTGAATTTATATTATTTATGTGATCGGGCACCGAGTTTCCCTCATTCATCCTCATCATGAATAACTCTCTAAACAGGAACACTCTATTACTGGCAGACGGCTTTTCATACATGTTTGACAGAGCCGTCATCATACCATAAGCCGTGGTTTCCTCTTTGATATTGAACGCTACGCTCCTCGTCAAAACCAGTACAATCTTACATCTCGCCTTTTTGTCCTTAGTGTTCCAAACCACTTTGTTAGCCTTACTCATTCCATCCGGTTTTTCTGCCAATACCATCTCCAAATCGTTTTCACCGAATAACGCCTCTATTTGCATCTTCCACCATGCAAAATCAGTCCCGTTAAACATCTCGATTCGAATTTTCCCGTCTTCAGCCATTGCAAACGAGAATCAGAAAAAAAAAACCAAAATTAAGAAATCAACCAACCAAAGCCAAGCAACCTCCAAAAGATAACCTAAAACCCGAAACACCCGACCCGGCGCTTCTCCTGCAAAAACAAGTGTAACCAGCAGTCCCAAGCGGTCCAAAACAGGAACCCTAAACCACAAAACACTAAAAAAAACTTCTGGACAGCCTTGCTCCTTTCCTCCACTAGCGGCGGCACCTAGGGTTGTTGTAACCCTACTCGCGACGGCTAGTAACAGCCAAATCAGACTGTAATCAGCCCTTCAACAGATCGAAAAACACCCCTAAAAACTGATTTGAAACAGCCCTTAGCCCCTTCCTTGCTTTCGACGGCTCTAGGGTTTAATCCACCCTAATCGCAGAAGCAATCAGCAGCAACCAACAATCGAAACCAGCCCTTGCGGCTTATCAAACAGAAACATAAAATAGGACAGCCACCCTAAACCAACAGCCCCTCTCGAACAGCCCTCCTCACCTTCTTCGTGATTGAAACAGTGCAGAACCGTGTGTATACAACGAGCCAAGGCTCTGATACCACTTGTTAGGTATCAAAGTCGGTAACGCAGCGGAATCACACACACACGCACAATATCAATAAACAGAAAAGAAAAGAGACACGAGAGATTTATAGTGGTTCGGTCAAGGTGACCTACATCCACTGTTGCAACTAGGGTTCTTTATTATTAGGTGCTCAAGGATATACAATTACATTATGGGGTATTTATAATACCAAGATTAGGGTTAATTAAATAAGGCAATAACTTAATCAACAAGAAATAGAACAAAACAACCCTAAGGCTGCAGCCAGCTTCTGATCTTGTTCTTTCAGCCTTAATAGGCCCAGGGGGCCCAGCCGCAGATGACCCAAAAGCCCAGCCCAAATCAGCACAGGCCCATCGGGCCCAGTCCGGCCCAATAAGCCTTCACACCCAACAACACTCTCCACACTAAGGGTTGTTTTGAAGTTGTTCAAACAGGATACGTATTTTGCTTCGGCAACGGCGCAATTGACATCGTTCATATGGATGTCGGCGAGACTCGAGTGGCACCCACCGTGGGGTTTCGCTAAAACTGCCCCAAATGCCACTAATCGAACCGAATGGCGCCCACCATGGGTTTTTGATGAAGGTCAACCAGGCTTCACTCTCTCCGTTTCATTCCGACTTGAGGTCAAGTCGTTTCTCCGGGCGGGAAGTATTGATAAGAACCGAATTGATGGGATTCCAAATTGATCCTATTCCAAATTGATCCTCTCAATCAAAAGCACATTTACCATCCTACCTAATTTAAATAATTATCCCATATTACCTCCATGTCTAATTTCAGCAACTATTTCAAAGGCTGAATTAATGGGGAAAATTTCCAGCAATCATCCAGCCTTTCATCCAGCAGTCATCCAGCTTTTCATCAAATAAATAGACCTAGAGTCTTGTTTTTTTTCTTGTCTTGAATTTATATCTATTTCTATTGTAATTGGAGAGCAGCCCCTCTCGAATAGGGCCTATTATCCTATTGTTTCCTTGAATTGAATCTATCCGATTTTTTAGTTCTTATCAGTATCATTCATGAAGGGGCAAAGAAGAATAGGACCATCCCCTTGCAGGTTATGTATGAATAAACTCCAAATTGACATGAATATATGACTGAAAAGGAAACTCTGAGAATGGATTATCCAAGAATTCTATATGTATTCTATTAATTTAAGTATTAGACTAGGAACAACCTTGTAAATGTTATATAGTATAGGGTGGACTATTGCAAATATTGTATCTATATATACCTATATCAATAATAAGGAAAGGCAAGAGTTTGAGCCATATCATCTTCCATCATGGTATCAGAGATTACTTCACTCTGACTACCCACCTTCTCCCTCCCCATATCGGACCTTCCCATTCAATCCTTCAATCTTCCAGCCGATCACTTTCTGCAGTCAGTTCCGATTAGCTTCCTTCTGTTCCGATCAGCCTCTTGCAGTGCCGATTACAACCTTAAACATATCGAGATATACATTCATTTTGTTCGCGAGAAGGTGCAATGGGGCCAAATTCGTGTCTTGCATGTTCCATCTCGTTACCAGCTCGCCGATATATTCACCAAAGGTTTACCACGGGTTCTATTCACCGACTTCCGCTCCAGTCTAAGCATTCGTCATTCTCCTCCTTAGACTGAGGGGTATATTAGACTAGGAACTACCTTGTAAATGTTATATAGTATAGGGTGGACTATTGCAAATATTGTATCTATATATACCTATATCAATAATAAGGTAAGGCAAGAGTTTGAGCCATATCATCTTCCATCATTAAGACATAATAACCACTCGAAATTTTTTACATTACTCTCAAATTCAGGATGGAATACTCACCCCTCCTTGACCACCCCTAGCAACAAGAACTTCTTCACCATGATGAGCTAGATCAGCTAGAAACTTGCCTCTTTTATGTTTTACAACAGTACCTGTCATCAAATCAAATAATGATACAAAACTGAAGGAATAAGGATAAAGTTTCCCTAATCATTTAGATGATTACATAAACAAGCACCTTAGGCTTGGTGGGTTTTCAGTCAAAACTTTGTTGATTTCCTCAACAAATGCATAAAAGTTTGCTAGAATCAGAAAAGAAAATTTAATAATGATAGCACGCTTTGGTCTGATTTCTGTTTTGGGTAACACACTTTATTTTCACTCACAAAAAGGCTCCAACTTTCAAAAAATCTCATTTCATTCAGAGTAATCTTCTATTTCAACAGGTTTTTAAGATGTCAGAAAAAGTCAACATGGTCAAAGCTATCAACATGTTAGCTTTAATCCATCATATCAACCAGGTAACCATCAGATTACCTTAGATCAAAGTTTTATAAAGCTAGTTACCTTTTTATGAGTGTAAAAACAAATTAAAAGATGGTTACCGTGAACAGGAATCAAATCAAAGGTAGTTAATTTTTATGCATTTTTTCATAAAATAAAGGATCAAACCTAACGGTACAGGAATACGCAATGTTGGGGCAGCTAAACCATTCCTCAGTTGAGAATGCAAGACACCCATTGTATCAACATTTCCACCACGTTTTGTATTAAATCGGCTTTTTTTATGGAACTCCAGTAATGAATCTTTCCCCTCATCTGCATAAATTACAACATCGCCACCATGTCCACCCATTGGTAGGATAAGTGATCCATCAAAATCCCTCCTATAAGAACTTCTTACCCTTGCTTTTTCTTTGTCCTGTTTGCTCTGTGACTTAGAATTGGCCTTTGGGTTATGCATACTAAGGGTAGCACCATGACCTCCATCTCCAGCACGAACGGTTATGATTGCTTGATCAAAATACTTGTGAGGTTCTCTAGTTAGACTTTCTAGGCTTGGAGAAGAGACTTCTTTGGCCTTTGCAAGTCTACACATAAATTTATGGTGTTGAAAATTATTTGGAATGTTTCTCTTTTGATTCCAACTGCAGGTAATACGAATTGAGATTGTTAACACAAGAAAAAAACAATGTACATTTTACGACATTTGTCATAATGTGGATGTGAAAGATAATGTGAGAAGTTCATATGTATGTAATGTTACAGTTCTAATTATGACAATGGTATAGTAATAAGTATCTCGTATGACCATATCATGACCGAAATTTGGTGAATTTAACTCAAAGCATTAAGAAAATATACAAATAAAGGGGGTGTTTGGAATTGTGTTTTGAACTGATTATTTGATATGGAATAATCACAAACCGATAATTAGCTTCAACAAAAGGGCCTAAACGGGATAGCGTCTCGATACATTTTGAAGGTGGAATAATCAGAAATCAGTTGTTTGAATGTTTGGAAAAATTCTGCTTATTAAGGATTTGCATGTAAAATAACCCTAAATAATGAGATAATCAAAATCAGTTTTGTTGAGCCTACTTATAAACTGATAATTTGACCCCTTCCACATCCCCCACCCCCAAATAAAAAAATAAATAACCCTACATATCAGCTGCAATCATTCGACTTGAAATCTTATCTTTCAAACAAGAATAATCATAATTACTAATATAATCATGAAAGTAAGTTGAGTAAAAGTTAAATGACATTGAATTCCACTTATCAGCTCAATTTATATCACTAACTAAACCCTAAAATTTTCAAACAGTCCAACAGTGCTAATTAACATACACAAAGTATAAAGAACGTAAGATTAGATTCTAGTAATCACAGCATATCGTGAATATGTTGAAGGATGTTGATTGTTACATCTAGAAGAAGACAGAGAGAGGGAGGGAGAGTACCTATGATTGAGAGGAAGAAGACATTGGGAGAATGAGGTGTGTGATTTACGGGGAAAGATGGAGGTGCCGAGAAAAGGGGACGGTGACGGAGGAGAACGAACGGAGACGGAGGAGGATATCATATTACACCGCCGGTAACTGCACCTTGCAGCCGTAGGCAGTCGTGTATGTCGTATGGATAATCTGGCGCAACTATTTTCAAAGATTAAAATCTGATATTTCTTTTTAATATCTTCTCATTTTTAAATGATAACCAGCAATTAGTTTTACTTTATTCGTTAGTTAATTTTTTTTAATTAGAACGGCGACTATTTTTTTTTTTTTTTTTTTTAACGACGACTCACATATCAATTTACTGCTACCTTTAAACTACATTAATTCTTAATCTACCCGATGCTGACATTTGCAAATTACATGAATAATTCATTTGGAAAGCAAGAAACAAACATCTGTTCGAAAACCAACCAATTTCTATTGCAAAAATCATTCAAGAAATCAAGACTTTAGGGTTCCTTTGGGTTAAAAATAAGGCAAAGCTGATCTCAATGGACCGAAAAAATTGGTGTTCATTTGATTTTTAGTTTTGGCTTGTTTCAGGTCTGTCCTCTCTTTTTCTTTATTTTTTTTATTTCTGTTTTCTGTCTTTGTACCGTGCTGGCCTCTAGCTAGCTTTTTGTGAATGGAAATTTGCCTTTAAAAAAAACATGAATAATTCATTTAGTAAGTTCAAATTATTGATTTACATTAACAAGTGATTGTTAAGTCCCTATAAAATTACAATTTTACATTTTTTAAGTTAAAAAATCTAAATAAAATAGCGAGCAAATTACGGTTTTGGTTCGTATGGTTTAACCAAAATAACTCTTTTAGTCTATTAGTTTGTTTATTTTTTTCAGTACATTATGGTTTCAGTTTTTTTCAATTAAGAAAACAAAATAGATTAAAAAAATATATAAACTCCTACCCCTCTTTTCTCTCTTTTCTCATCTTTCACAATCTCTCTCTACCCCAACTATAGATCTAGACACCCGTCATCGCCGACGGCCAAACCACTACCACTGAACACCGAATTTTTTTTAGATGTGGTGCTCCCACCACCTCATGCATCACGAGATGACAAAAACTTGCTAAAGTTTCACAAGGGGGTCCTTCGCCCCTACCAAGGGCAACCTCTTTGCCAAGCCTAGGTGGTGATTGGTCAGGTGCAAGTACGAAGGAGGCAGAAATTGCCCTTCCCATTGGCGACTTTGGTTGAGACTGCCCTTCCCAAGAGCGATGCCTTAATATTTCACCGCCACAAAAAATTTCTAATAAAAGTATAGTTGGGGACTGAGATAACGCCCTTAACAAAGGTGATCTCTAGATGATTAGTGGGATATCAAATCATCTGCTAGGGTTTACATGTGGTCAACGAATGGAGAAATCGCCCTTGGCGATCTCTCAGTGGATGGTCAGTGGGATATCAAATCATCTGCTAGGGTTCACATGTGGTCAAAGAATGAAGAAATCGCCCTAGCCATGGCGATCTCTCAATGGGATATCAAATCAACTGAAACATTAGTACCTATTTTTTTTTATAAATCTACTTATAATCGTTTTCTAACAAGTAATATAACATTCTTTTTTTTTCAACACAAAACTAGTTTATCTCCGTCTATACTGATACATACAACGTTTTCTCTTATTTTTGTTCAATTATATTGTTGTGGTGATGTTTGATACGAAAATAGAGTTGTTTCATCTGATAATTCCACTAGAAGTACTGCTATTATTCTTCAACAAAAATTTTCATTTGAAGATTTCATTGGTTTAATTTATCTTCACCTTCAAGTTCAAAAGGAAAATTATAATTTGAGGTTGATTTTTTTTCTCTTTTCAAGAGTTTTCTCATACATCCGAAATCTTCAACGACTCAAGTCTCCAAGTGAAGTATTATTTAGCAGCAAACGAAAGAAATTTTCGCCCTAACATTTACGTTAATATTAAACCAATAATGTTCGTTCAACAATCCAATTGTATGGATCTCCTACATGGTTTTTTTTGTATCAGAGGCTCCTCAACAAACAATTTATTCTTATCAACGCAATACCAACCCACATGAAATTGAAGTCGGACACGGTCTACCAACACCAACCTTTATGATAGGCAAGACGACGATGATGAATCTGAATCTGAAGCAGCTACACAAAGTACTGAAGAATTTGAAATCGTTCCCTCAACATATGAAATCTTTCGATGATGTCGTGTCTTATTCTTGGTGTTCTTTCGTAACTATCCAGTTTTTGGTGGTGAGAGTGGAATAAAGATGTGCGAACTCTTCAGTCTTAACTATCAAAATAATAAGATCAAAGATTCATATCATTTCCTACACTTTGTAGAATAAAATCATTTTGTATTTAATCCTATCTCCATATATAATTCTAATTCAGATTCGGTTTCGGGTCGGATCAGTTTAAATCTCAGTAACTCAACTAAGTATAAACCGAAATCTAAATTCGAATCGGTTCCCAAACCCTAATCTAAAAATCAATATTGAACACCACAATCTAACCCTCTCATTTTTTTGCCAATTGACACTTATCCACCTTATAATATAGAAGAGTTGATATATTGAATCCTTTTATCTGGATCAATGAATCAAGATTCAATACAGCAATGACTTGATAACAGATACATTTGGAATATTGTATTACATTAGAAACATTGGAAAAGAAAAAAAGTGTATTTGTTCTTACAAAATGAATCTTTACATTATAAACACGAACCCGGCTAAGAATTTGGAGTATTAACGACGGTTTTCTTCCACCCGACGTCAACGCACAATACAAGTTGAAAATTACAACGGTTTTATACAAGTAACGAGACACGAGTTGGGCTGGGTGCTTAGGAGATGAGACCTCCTCAACTAAACATAAATAAAAAATCATGTGAAAAACGGCTAATACAACATACCAAATCCTTGGCACGCAAGAAAAATCAAACTCGAAGGCTGCTTCTAGCTCCTCTTCAAGAAATCCTTTAACGAGAATGGCAATAGTACATCCTGCATTAAAATAAGTACCAAGGGTGAAGTTTGGGAAGCAGTTAAACACCTTTAAAACCACGAAAATATATATATATTTTTTCAACTTATGTTAACATACTAGTCATTGTGTGGTAATATTACAATCTTGGTTTTAAAAAGAGCGCATGAGGCGTGAGGTGCAATCAGGAAACGCCTAAGGACCTTAAGGCTGTGCCTCATGCACATCTGGGTCAAAATTGTGGTCTGTAGGAGGGTGGTATGTAAAAACAACCAAAGGGATGAAGAGATTATGAATGGTTTACTTATAAAAAGACTGATATGTAAAAGAGATGAGATAAATGCAGCTTTTAGTTGTACATAAAGCTTATTTAGTTATACATAGAGCAACACTCACGTACGTGAAGCCCTCACCTCACGCCTCCGCTTTCAGGACCTAAACGTTTCGGTGCGCCTTGCGCTTTTTTTAAACCAAGATTACAATACCAAGAAACATACGGATAATGATGAATCTATTATATATCCATCTTATTAAGGTCGAATGATCGGAGGATTTCAATATGAACCAAAACAAAGCAAAAGAGTTTCAATCTTTTACCTTTCCGAGTTCTTCACTCAAGCATTGTCTAACTACAGTCGCCTGCTGTATTATCCTTTCTAGTTCTGAATAACTTGACATGGATTCACGTGCTGAGAGTAACATGAATCACGAGAATTAAGAGCTAAGACGTAAAAGAACAGGTTCTAAGGGAGAAACAATTACATGCATAAGATGAGTAAAACAAGAAATCTTAAAATATACACACCCATAATTGCTCTGTTCAAGTTATCTACAACATGTTGTCGGTACTCCAAGCTAAGTAGATGAAACACAGGTGATTTTTCTGGTTCATCATAAGCAAGTAAGGCCATAAAATCCTGCATGAAAGTAACTCATTTATTAACCGAACTCGTAAAAAGAGACTTTCTTCCATGAATCCATGAAAATAAAATGTACTTCGAGCTTTCCAACATATTTTTGCACTTTCCCAAAAGGGGTCAACTTGGCCTTAGCAAAGTCAATTGCTTCTGTGCTGCCACAAAATATGTACATTTAATTAAAAAGATACATAAAGCTTCAGATAAACTTAACAAGTAAGCAATACTGTTATCGTGCTCACCTTTTCCTTGAGCAGATAAGTTCAACAAAATGAAGGCTCAAAAGATCAAAAAGCAGGTCTTTATTATTTTCAAGTAGATCAGGTGACATTTGTTCTGTCAAATGAATAGCATCCAATGCATCACCCTTTAAAGCGAATTGTAAAATCCCTGAAAAGGTTATTTAAAGAGTCTCATAAGAGGCATATCCATATGCAAATAAGCAAAAAAAACATCTTTATATACAGAACTCTTGGCAACTTTATTTAGCTAAAAATAGACAGAAACGCAATGCAACTCTATTTAATATTTTGATCATTTTCAGAATAAAGAGCCGTACGTTTTCTTTTCTCCATGTCCTCCAGCTGAGTAGCAGATACTTTTAATCCAGCAGAAGCAACAAGTGATTCCACAGTGTCTTTATAGCAACCATGTATGAGATATGATAAAATAATATTGTGGCTATCTTTGTCGTTAATTTTCTGCCAAGTTCATTAGTGAAATTTGAAGTTATAATTAAAAATTTAGAAGAAAAAATAGAGCACCAGAATAATAATATATCGCTAGTTGCAACCCGTGAACGTAGGCCACACCTACCGAACCACGTTAATTCTCGTGTTCTTTCAATCTCGTTTATTGTGTGTGTATGTGTACGTGTGATCTGACCTAACACACTCCTGCCTACGTGGCAGGGATTCTTCACTTTTTAGTGAAACCACTACACATAGCCTAAAATAAATTTTGGACGCCTTTCAACACGCTTGACCTATACCCCACCCAGCTAAAAAAGTTATCCGACCCATTTCATCTATTTGAGATAAAGCACAACCCAATAACTGAGTCAAATTGTCACCTTGTTAATTACTATTTTCTTTTACATTTGCTTCAAGTCAACTAGAAAAGTAGGAACTACATAAAAGAATATCATAAACACAAAATGAAACCTTTCAAGGTAAAGAAAATTAGAAAAGTAAAAACACCTAACTATCTTCTTCTCCAAAAATTCAAGTTAACACTACAAATAAACAGCATAGCATAAACATAATAAAAAGCACCCAAACTTTCTTGTTTTCCAAAAGTTCAAGGGATCATGGATAACCAAGCTAAAATCGCGTGTTTACTTGATGTTCGAGTAATATTATGCGAGTAACATCAGCACCAAAAGTTACTGTAATTACTGATTCTATCATCTGCTACCTTAATCACAAAGGTGTTGAAATACAAATAATCTATAAGATGCCATCCAAGTCATAATAGAATTGACACAAAAACTCAAGAACCAAGAATTAGTCATAGTCATGACATTGGTATCACCTGAATTGGTCACTAAATTATCTATCTAAAGCAAATCTGATTTAGGGCTCAGAGTTTAAATCCTAGTGAAAAAGTTCCAGCAACAATGCGGATTTCAACCATCACTAAATCTCCAATCCAGCACTCTCAATCTAGAATATTAGGTTTTCAATTTGGGATTATGCAAACTTCACTAATTTAGGATGCAGAAACCTACAATTTCACAATTATGAACCCTAGAAAACCAAAAACCATACGAAATCGTCAACAAACCACAATTAATGGCTAAAATCAATCACAAACAGTTGAAAGATGCATCGTTGACTAACAAACGATACAGTTTTCAGAGGATTCGGATATCGAAAATAAGTAGAATCAATCGAACTTACGATTTGCTCGTACTGCCTTGGATCGACATCCATTGTTGAACGGCTTTCTTTCTTGTTCAAAGATTATGGCTGAATTTTAATGGATCTTCACAAATTTCTACATTCCTTCACGAAATTGTACAAATGGTTGCTTCTCAAATGAATCATGTTGTCGTTAATTAATTTGGTTTTCTATATACAGTTTCTTTAAACTCAATTATTATGGTTACGAGATCCTTTGTAATATTTGCTTTAGCAAATTTAATTTTTTAATTATATATAAGTAATAATAATAATAAGAAAATAAAAAAGTTATTGTTCGACTTTACTATGCATTGCGCCGGTGATATTAACGTGGTTAATTATGTATAGAGAGCATATGAAGTTGCGACGTTGTGGCGTGGACGGTGGTGTATGTTGTGGCGATGGTGTCTTGGCGCAGAGGACAGTGGTGTAAGTTGTGGCGACATTGACAGGTTGTGGTGGTGTTGGTGGTGTCGGTAGTGGTGGCGAGGCAATGATAGTGGTTGGAGGTGGTGATGGCAATGAGGTGGTGACAAGGCGAGTGGTGGTGTGGGCGACGACAGGTGGGGTGATGATGGTGGTGGCAACGGTTGCGGCGCTGTTGATGGTGGTGGCAACGGTTACGGCGCTGTTGATGGTGGTGGCAACTTCGATGGTGCTCGTGGTGTCAGCAACGAGTAGGTCATGGCAACAAACAATGGTCGTGGGTGGTGTTGACTCATTGGATATGTTTTAACTTAACAAATTTTATAAGAGTTACCTGTTTTGAACTCTTGTATAATATGATTAGATCTTAAATAAGCCGTTGTATAATATGATTAGATCTTAAATAAGCCGTTGTACAATTTGAGTTAACCCAAGTAGAGCTAAATACAAATTTTATTTACCCAAATCAAATAATTTCTTAAAGAATGAGTTGTCACCCAAAATGTGAACAACATCATCAATGGTTAACGAGAGCATACATATCAACAAAAGCAAATACCTAATAATGTTCATAAAAATAAAAAGTTACTAGTTCTAGTAATATCGTGGATTTGAATAGAAGAAATTACCTTGTCACTCAATGATCAACCACTAAGAAGAAAAACAACAACTAATCAATAATAAGTCTGAAAGAAAACCATGTAACAACAAATCAATATACAACAGGGTGACGAGATTAAAAAAAGTGACACGTGAGAATACCGTAATTCACATATTGGTGGGTGAACGATCGGGAATAGAATTCCGAAACCCAACCATCCTAGGTTAGAATTTTTGGAATTGATTCCCTCTTTTGATACCCGTCACTTACCCCATACAAGTGATTTGAGTGAATATATCTATGATTTCATTCCCTTATTCTTAAACTATACCAAACACCCCCAAAATACAATTAACACGTGGATTTTGACTTTAACGATAAACCACACAATCCAAAGTTCGAGACATTTCCCCGTGTTACCGCCCTCTGCCCTTCCGGAACAACCCCCAATCACACACACACACACACACAA
The DNA here is from genome assembly GCA_023525975.1 of Smallanthus sonchifolius. Lineage (NCBI taxonomy): Eukaryota > Viridiplantae > Streptophyta > Magnoliopsida > Asterales > Asteraceae > Smallanthus > Smallanthus sonchifolius. The sequence continues at coordinate 18,209,487 of CM042020.1, forward strand.
AAACACACAGTCCTCGCTCGTATCTCTGGAAATGGGTTGGCTATGGCGGATTTCACCTCTCACGATCTTCTTCTTCTTCTTCATCTTCTCGTCATCTCTCATAACCTCCATCTCAACGTCATCCACTTCTGATCTCTTCCAACAATGGTGTCAGCACTACGGGAGATCATATTCCACAGAGGAAGAATACTTCTACAGGTTCAACGTCTTCCAGGACAACTACGCTTACATTCTTCATTACAACACGAATTCCAGTTCTTCCTATACGCTTTCTCTCAACGCCTTCGCCGATCTCACTCACCATGAGTTCAAACTTGCTCGATTGCGCGGCCTCTCGGCGTCCGCTCCTTCCGGTGATCTGATCAGGCTTAATCGCGGCGGTTCGTTGATTCAATCGTCTGCAAATCTGCCGCAATCTCTCGATTGGAGAGAGAAAGGAGCCGTTACTAATGTCAAAGATCAAGGCAGTTGTGGTATGTTTTTGTGTTTATATTTGTTTAAAATATCTTACTCGATTACAAATTAGGGTTTACAATACATTGTTCGGAACAATTGTGACCTAGCTATTACCTATAGTCTTCAATTTTCTGATTAGGATTATAGGTTAATCAATGTTCTTACTTGTTCTTTCAGGAAACCCTAGATGTTGACTCAGTAATCAGTTCATGTTTGTTTGATGAACTTATAGCATGATTCTATGCATAATACTATCTCCATTCCAAAATGAATTAGATACAAAATCACAGTCTAGATTAAATTTTAAAAAGGGAGGCATACGGGCCGTATGAGTTGCGATTATCTCTTATTCGGGCCATGTGAGTTGTGTTTTTCTCTAAGACTGGCCTTATGATAGAAAGCTATACGGGCTGCTGACAAATGCTATACTGGCCGTATAGCTTTGCTGACTGACACAGAAGCGATTGATGTGATGGCGTACACCACTGATAGATGCTATACGGGCAGTATAACCTTTTTCCGTCATCTACACGGCTCGTATGATGATGTCACCTGGTGTTTTGATGACGTCACTTGGTGTAACTATAGTAAAACCTTTTTTAAAATAATCACATTTATTGTACAGGTGCATGCTGGTCATTCTCAGCCACCGGAGCAATGGAGGGCATTAATCAAATAGTGACCGGATCTCTTATCAGCCTTTCTGAGCAGGAGTTGGTTGATTGTGATAGAAGCTTCAACAATGGCTGCGAGGGTGGACTTATGGATTATGCCTATGAATTTGTGATAAAGAACAAGGGAATTGATACAGAAGAGGATTACCCGTACCAAGGCAGAGCAACTACCTGCAATAAAAACAAAGTAATAAATCCGTCTTATCGTTTCTATCTTTATCCTAATTCAAATTCTCTAATCGTCAGTTAAACTGCAGCTGAACACACATGTTGTCACTATTGATGGTTACAAAGATATTCTTGAAAACAATGAAGATCAACTACTTCAAGCTGTTGCAAATCAACCTGTTAGTGTAGGTATATGTGGCAGTGAGAGAGCTTTTCAATTATACTCAAAGGTTAGTGTTCCTGAATCTTGATTACCCTGATAACCCTCTTGAAGAAATGCAGTTCATGGATTTATTGAGTTTATAATCAGGGGATATTCAGTGGGCCATGCTCGACTTCTTTAGACCATGCAGTACTGATAGTTGGATACGATTCCAAAGATGGAGTTGATTACTGGATTATAAAGAATTCATGGGGAAAATCATGGGGAATGGATGGCTATATGTATATGGCACGCAATACAGGGGATTCACATGGAATATGTGGGATTAACATGCTAGCTTCTTATCCAATAAAGACTAGCCCTAATCCACCACCATCACCTACTCCAAAACCAGTCAAATGTAATTTATTTTCATGGTGTGGTGAAGGTGAAACCTGTTGTTGTGCTACAAAAGTTCTTGGGATATGCCTGAAATGGATGTGTTGCGAGTTGAACGCCTCTGTATGTTGTAAGGACCATCGTCACTGTTGCCCTTCTGATTATCCAATATGTGATTCTCAAAGGAACTTGTGCCTCAAGGTTAGTTTATTGATATTGGTTAATTGTTCTTGATTATTACAGCCTGGGTTGGATTAGGGGTCAAATGGGCTAGGTGTGTCATATTTAAGTACATGTGGAAGTAGATCAGGTTGGGTTGACATGCTAACGCCTTTTCTTCTTTTTTCAAGTATTACAAATATGCAATGGGTTAAATATGATTTAGAATTCAATATTATCACAATATCATTCCAATTTTGGACGGCTTTCAACATGCTTCACCTAAACCCTGCTTAGCTAAAAAAGGTATTCGACCCATTTTATCTGTTTGAGATAAAGCACAAACCAATACACGAGTCAAGTGAAGTAAGATACTTGTATCGAGTGCCCTGATTTTTAACACTCCATACGAACATGATTGCAGCAATCAGGCAATGGTACATTAGCAATACAACCCAAGAAGAACAGCAGTTTTGGGAGATCAGGTGGCCAAAGTTCCCTCCAACAATACTTTTGAAGGTGATACATATTACTTCTTTGATGATTTCACCTAGAAGCATATTTTTAAACCATTGGCAGCTATTTTACTACATATTTATAAACATATGATGAGTTCAGCTCAGATTTATTCATGTTTGTTGTAGAATCCAATACATGAAACATGGATGGATGGTATTTTGTTTTTGTGATAAATCCTTTCGAGATAGATACAAGAAGCAAACATATGTATGCCTAAATATTATCTTATACCATAGAAACCTAAGCATGTCGTTCATCACAAAACCAAAGTTGAGAAATGTAACCGCCAAAAGCTACAAGAACTGCATGAAGAACTAAGCATGCCGTTCATCGCTAAGCCAAAGTTGAGAACTGTAACCGCTAAAAACTACAAGAACCGCATGAACACCTTACAGAACCGTTAAGAACTGTAAATAAACACAATTCTGTATAATGATGATGATGATAACTTAGAACACTACCGAGTATCAGAATCTTTACAATTATAAGAAACCCAGAAAAACAAAATTGAAAACAACATATAAATAAAGAGCTAATTGGGTAACTATAAAAATCAGAAATTTTTAATTGATGATCAAGAAGATGATGAAGGAAACACATCTTTAACTGCAGAAGCAGCAGACAAGTAATTAAGAGTATTCCTCAACGTCTCCTTCTCTCGCTTCAATCTCACCATAGTATCCTCCAACTCCAGCAACGCCTGCTGCTCTCTCGGCGCCCCTTCAAACGTACTCCCCACAAAGAACGAAAACGGCGTCGGAAAAAGATTCCGGCGTAAATCCCCAGCCTCTTTCTTCGGCTTCCCATTCAACCGATTCGATAACCTAATCACATCCTTCATATGACTCTCCACTTCATTTGCCAACCCTTCCAAATCCTCCTCACCGTTCCCCGACGGCCGGTCCTCCAACCACACCACCTCCGCCACCAGATAGGGTTTCGTCCGTACAATCTTCGTAACCCTAAACCGCTCTTGACCTTTGCATATTATAAAGAACCGGTCGTCGACGAGGCGCTCGTGCTTCACGACCTCCCCGACGCACCCCACGTCTGCCGTACCGGTGGTGGCATCGGTGTAAATAACGCCGAATCGGAGGTCGGTTTGGAGGAGAGTGTGCATCATAATCCGGTAACGGTATTCGAAGATCTGTAACGGGAGGATTGCGCCGGGGAAGAGGACGAGTGGGAGAGGGAATAACGGGAGTTCTACGATGTCATTCGAATTGGGGGAAATGTTTTTCTCGTGCTTCTCGGAGGAGCAGCGAAGGGTGGAGGTAGGCTTCCGGTGACGGCGGTGGTGGTGGGGAAGGGCGGTTGAATTGAAATTATTTGGTGAAAATGAAAGGGTGTGGAAGGTAGGGTTTTTGTGGTGGGTGAGGTAAGAGGAAGAAGGGGAAGGGAGGAGTTGAGGGAGAGACATTAGTGTGTGATTTTGAAAGAAATACACACAGTGTGCATTGGGGGGAAGAAGAAGGAAGAGAAGGAGATGGAGTTTCTCTCTCTAGAAGAGTCTTTTAGAGAGAGAAAGTAAAGGTTCTGGTGGAATCGGAGAGACCATATGATGTGGATAAGAGTTTTTGTTTCCGATTTTTTGTAGTTTCGTAAGTGGTTATCAATTTCACACGTGGAATTATTTTATGGCTTTTACAGGAAATGAGCAATAAGTGTGATCATTCTATCATAATGTTGACTTGTTAAAGTAAATTTATATTTTTTTTTGAGGTTTAAAACCTCTCTCTGTTTATGTGTTTGTGGTTTAACCCAATCATGTTTATTGTTAGCAACCACATGTTACTTTTATAAACATCATGTATACCAATTCTAGTGTATATGAGCATAATCTTAAAGCAACATGAACATGAAGTGGTTGATCGCTTCTTACAAGACTAAGACTAAATAGGTAATGATCACCGGCTAATTATCGTATACAACTTTTAGATCATCCTAAGACCCGTGAAACTGTATGTCAATGACATGTTTTATCCCATCTATGCCTCGGACCTAAATTAGAAATGGAAATCACTGATTAAGCTATCCAATTTAAAGTTTTGGTCTTCAACCCAAGAATGTCATAGAATTCATGACTCAACCACCTTAGTGAGCACAACCCAATCTTGGTGTTTGGGTGGTACTCTCTTTGATGGTTTTATGTGTGCAAGACTATAAATAACGACACATCTAATAACATATGATCATATACAGACACACACCAGAGTAAGTTGACGCCGATCACGTATTTAGATATTAGAAAATGCATCAAATGAGTTTTAAACTTGGTTATCGTACCCAAACCGTATCTCGATGTTTATGGTTTCACACTAGTAAAATTCATACAAATCTTTGTAGGTGATGGTACCTTGGTTCATGAGTCTTATATACTCATTTTACATGAGAAATACACATTTCTCGGTACATGACAAAGTCTACTCATGTCATGCACTTTGTCTCCAGTAGCTCTTCAAGATTTACATTTCTTGGGTAGATCTTTTTTGAAAGAAACACATTTTCTAATAAAAGAACCAAGTTATTACGGGCGTATACATAATGGGCGTATACGTGACAAAGTTATTACACTTGTGTAAAAAGAATTGTGTACGTGAGATGAGATACGACCAATGTTTTCAGAACCGGACCGGACGTCGAACCGGTCTCCTTACCGGTCCACTGGTCGGACCGGTCCGACCAGTCGGACCGGATTTAAGAACCGGACGACGTCATAAATATTATAAAAATATATCAGTCTAAATAGCCATTAATCCTTTCAAAAACCACCAACAAGTCAATTCCAATAATTTTAAACCAACAATTACCTACGAAATACGAAGCCAAGAGACTTAAAAAAGATAAAAAAAAAAAAAAAATAGTCAAGCGGTTCAACCGGTCCGACCACCCGGTTTCCGGTCCGACCGCCGGTTCAACCGGTCCGACCACCGGTTCGCTGCAGAAACGGTTCAACACATGTAACCGGACCGATCAGACCACCGGTTCCCGGTCCGACCGGCCGGTCCGGTCCGGGTTTCAAAACATTGGATACGACCGAGGAATCCGACAATTTTTTTATTTTTGCCACGTACCAATATGTTATTACACGTGTGTATGTTGGCGTATATCAAGGGTGGTATACGACCGTATAAAAGGATGAGTCACAATATCGAATCTGCCATGTGTCACCGCGACTTGAAAACTATCTGCAGTGAATTTGGCTACAAAAGCTCAGCCAAAAGTCTCATTCTTACACATCTTTTGTGTTTCTCCATTTAAGGCAGACGGACGAGTCAATCGATAAAGCTCATTTTTACCCTCAACTCTTACGAACCGAAAGAATGGGGACAAATCAATACCACATCATGCTGAAGGCGGAATATAGGGAGTTTATTTCTGAGTTCGTGTTGGAAGTCTTTTTATATCGTAGTTGAGGAGGCTAGAGTCACACCTGATGATGTGAAGCGTATTTTCTAGCCACAACAATTCCCATGCATGATTTATTTGACTCTAAGCTAGTAGGTTGTGTATAATTATTGATTATGTTTGAGATCTATCTTTGATTGTTGATAAACTACCTACACGTTTAGAGGATTGACGAAATAGTCGACAATAGGAGTTTCTTTATTTTCGTGGTGTACTAAGACTATAAAGTTTATGATGAGAACGACACGTACTTAAAAGGATCTTAATTCTATGTTGATGAATTTTAATTAACTCATACTTAAGATGAAAATTTTTAAAGGACTGAGTGCAGAAAACCTAAAACGAAAGCTCATGACTAGTGAGAAGTACTACATTTTCTATTATTTTTAGAAACTCAAACCAAATATGTAAGAGATAAATTTGATAAGATTTATAGATGTGGTGTGCTAAATCTCATGATAGATGATACAATGATTAAGTAATATAAATTGGACTTTATAAAAGAATATTTTATGGGAAAATTTCAAAAATAAACATCTAACTTTTCCTTTTTCCCCAAAGTAAACATTGAAAAGTCAACTTCCACTGAATAAACACACCAAAATCGCCGGCTTCATGGCTGCCATAAAAACTGACACGTGTTAAGGTTTAGACGAATTCGCCGAAATATGTAAAGGTTTAGGAGAATTCACCGAAATATGTAAAGGTTTAGGCGAATTCGTAGGAATATGTAAAGTTTTTGGCGAATCACTGGTACATGTAAAGGTTTAGGCGAATTGCCGTAATATGTAAAGGTTTAGGCGAATTCATCGGAAAATGTAAAAGTTTAGGTGAATTCGTGGGATTATGTAAAGGTTTAGGTGAATTCGCTAGAATAGCTAACACGTGTTAGTTTTTTATAGCACCACGAAGCCGGCGATTTCGGCCCATCTGATAAATGTTTCGACGATTTTGATGTATTTATTCAGTGAAAGTTGACTTTTCAATGTTTAGTTTTGGGAAAAGAAAAAGTCACATGTTCATTTTCGAATTTTTTTTCATATTTTATTAAGGTCCAAGGAGTTGACTAAAGTTAAACTAGTGTGAGGTATGATATCGTAAGCGGAGAAAGAGTGTAGCTCATTACCATGGAATTTATAACGAATGGGATGCTAAAAGAGGTAATGTTACTACATGATGTTCTTGTGTCGTTTGTATCCTGATGATGTGGGTACGTGTACGGAGCATAGCTTCGTACAAGAAGCAAGTATGTACCAAGCAGAACCACAAACCGTGTCTCCCAAACGACAAGGTGACGTGGCACTGATAAAAAAGACTTGTTTGGAATCTCTAGAAAGTCAAAGCTACAAAACAACAATGTTTAATATCTTTGGGGAATAGGGCATTTGTCTCTTTAGGAGACTATGACTCATTACACCAAAAGGAAATGGTCTTACTGCAGGTAGAGGAAAGAGAAAAGGATACCCCTGCATGCGGTAAGGAGTTGGCGACAAACCAGCTAATACTTATCCAGGTTCAGGTATAAAAGAGAGGTCTGGGGTATTCAGGTACCAAGTCCGATCATCATCTTCACTTACACATTATCACAATACACTTCACAACTCTCGATCCCAATTTCTTTATCACCTTCAAAGAATAGTTATCTTATTCTCATGCCGGAGGCTGATCGCAAGAGACCCCCTCCTGCGGTGAGACTAACGGTGCTTTCATCTTAGCAGGTACCTGAAGCAGCTGATACAACCCGGGATGTCAAGACCCTTACTCTGACCAGTATTTGTTGTAGCAGCAAGTAGTCCTAGCATATTTGTTGTAGCAACAAGTTGGCGCCCACCGTGGGGCGACGCTACTTAAAACAGAGATCCGTTCGTAGTTCCACTCCTTCTGTTCCTAAGTGTTTTTAATGCCAGGTGATGACATTCCTCCGGAGGTGGGCACGACTCCACCTCCCCATGCTACACAACCTGCTTCTAGCCATACGTCACGAGAAGAAGCAGGACGAGATTCTCCTGTAACAGACGAACCGTCTGTCGAACTGTTACCAAACAAATCTCCATTTCAGACTCCTTCTCCTGTCAAAATAGCAAGCGTATCCCCCCGGACGGATACCTTGTTGCCTATGGAGATGATGGATGTTACACCTGAAGGCGTGAAGAGGAATTTCCTTCAGCTGAGGGAATTGATGAATTACTGTGTGCAAGAAGAACGTTCGAAGGGCGTTACAATCAGGCTGGCATACGAAGACGAACCTGAGGTGACATTCTGTCACACCCGTAACATAGGACAATCGTCTAACTAGAGTAGTACCTCCAACAGATATGTTCCCAGGAAAGATCGACGGGTCTAGAAGAGATTTATACACCGCTCTTTCCTTAGACAGAACATTCCGTTTGTCAGATAACTACATACCGGCCAGAAGGTCGCCTTCTAGTCGCTGTGACGTTGATACCAAAAACACACAGCGGAAGCTAAACCATAAAACTCATTTATTAATAACTAAATTGTTTTACATTATAAAACAAACTTCTATTACAAACTAACCAAACCAACAAACGTCAGTTCCTGTCACGAAACTCAAAATATCCACAAGACAGCTCTACCAAGCATGCCTCTGACCATTACAATCTTCCGACCAGCCAAATGACTATCCTCATCTATTAGCTACCTGGAATGCCACTAACAGATCCACCTATAAAATCTTTAAAAGTAACTGAGTCAACATAAGTTGGTGAGTTCATGAACCTTTACCACAAACGGTTTAATCATCAGCATTCCATCATCCCACCCACATGCAACACTGATGTGAGCTTTTTTTTATATATATAATTGGCAACCTTTCCACCACTGGTCCTCTCACACCAGTATAAACGGAATAAACTATCCCACCCTACTGGTCCTCCCACACCAGTAAGATGAGATAATCCACCCATAGGTTCCATCCCACAAACAGAACGTATAAAGTACTTATTACGCATTATATATACATAGAATAAGGTGACTATTTTAAATAACAACTATGTAACAATACACATTAAGTTCAGAGGAACGCACTTGGGAAGTATTTCTGCTTATTGTATTGATAATAATATGTCAAATACTTCGGACAAAACCTCAACGTATATTTAATTGCTAGCATTTCTTAATTAAGATCTATAATAAACTTAAAATTATATAATCAAAGCTTAATGGTAAGTAACCAAGTTGTTGGAACCTTACCTCTGAAGTATCTACGGCTATTTGAAGGCGTAAGGCTAGAAACTGGACTTTCGCAAGCGAACTAGGGCTCGGGATTGGACCTCTAAAGTGTATGTGCTTTATAGTGAAAGAGATGTAAGAAAAGGTCTGAGCTAGACCATCTATTTATAGGGCCAACTTTCAAGTCGTGACGGACCGTTACTAGGCGTGCTAGAAACTGGACTTTCGCAAGCGAACCGGGGCTCGGGATTGGACCTCTAAAGTTTGTGTGTGCTTTATAGTGAAAAACATGTGAGAACATATCTGAGCTCGACCATCTATTTATAGGGCCAACTTTCGGGTCGTGACGGACCGTTACCAGGCGTGACGGTCCGTCATGGCTTTGCTTGGTGGCTACGCACTTCCGGACCACGTAACGGACCGTTATGGGTCGTGACAGTCCGTCACGAGTGCTGAGTCCGAGGACGCGTGTCAGAAACCATAAACCGCCTCCGGTATTACGGCACAGACCGTTATGAGATGATGACGGTCCGTCAGGGCTGTAACGGACCATTATCCCGGGTGATGGTCCGTTATGGGCCTTTTTCTCTAATTTTTCAGTTTTAGTCTTTGAAGTTTAATTTGTTTATTCCTTAGGTCCTTATACTTAGTATTTCTTCCGAGGAATTTTCGAGGTGTTACACATTCTCACCTCTCCCTCCACCATCTGGGGTTTATACTGTCCAGGAGGAAGCAGCAGTCACCTCTAGTCGAAATCAGGTCAGGAGCCCTGTAACAGAAACAGGTCCTAGTACTCGAAGAGAGAACCCCTCTCTTCCCCGTCCGACAACCTTGGTACACGAAACACCGGGGTACACAGTCGAGCAGCTGCTGCAGCTCACACAACCTTGGTACACGAAACACCGAAGAAGATGAAGAGCAGAAGCAAGAAAAAAATCTTAGAGTTGAGTATAAACCCTTCGTATCCGGAGCAGAAAGTGAAGATAAGCGGTAATCTCTCATCCATAACAGTAAATAAACAATTTTTATTTAATAATTAGTAAATAATTTAATTTATATAATTTTAACACATAACATAAGACTTTCATTAATTAAAAACTTCCATAATCTAACACTTAAGTTTAAATATTCATATTAGTTATTGGGCTTGATGACCCATAATGTTAAAGTATAGTTTTAATGGGCTTCATGGCCTAAAGTAGATGTGTACAAATCGGGTATTCTCAAGAACCGGTTCCAGGTCCGGTTCTTGGTTGAAAAACCGGACCCTATGTACCGGTTTCGGGTATTCAAGAACCGGTTCCGGTAATTCAAGTCGAGTATTTCAAGAATCTATTTCCGGCTATTCGAAAAACTTAATTAAACATATAAATACACTAATTAAACATATAAATAACTAACTTAAAAAGTCCAATAACATTAAAAACTTAAAATGTTACAAAATAGATAAATGTTTAAAACATAAACTTATAAAACATAGATAAATTATATGAAAAAAACTAGATTGTTTTCGTTTTTCTTTTCGTGACTCCGTTTTTTGATCATCTTCGTGACTTCATTTGGTGATTTATCAATCTCCTTCATGACCAGATTAAGGTATATTCATTTTCTGAAAGGGGAATATATATATATATATATATATATATATATATATATTTATATATATATATATATATATATTTATATATATATATATATTTATATATATAACCGGTTCTGGGTAGAACCGGTTTTGGGTAGAACCGGTTTTGGAGAGAACCGGTTTCGGGTATTTTTAGAACCGGTTTTGACTAGAAATATTGAAACATCTCCAGACCCTACGGGTAGGCTCGGGTTCAGAAGAACCGGCTCCGGTTCCTTGGGCGGTTCCCCTTTTTTTGTTCACGTCTAGCCTAAAGTGGTGTAAATGAGTTATTGGGTCGGCCTAAGGCCTAATGGGGTTATAATTTGCAAAAGTAGTCTTTAAATCAGTAGAGTTAGTGAAATATATTTATCAAAACATATATTTGAGCTTCTAGTCTTAATATCATTAAAATGGTTGTTGGGCTGGTTAGGCCTAACTAGAACGTTTAAGTGAGAAAACAAGTTTACTCTGTTCAAATGATCTGAAATTCGGTATGGGCTTTCATTAGAACATTATTACAAGTAAATGGGCCAAACTTCTCTCCAAAATACCTCAGTCCAGCCCGAGGGCTTATTGGGCCGGTTTTAGACCCAACAGTGACATAGTTTACTAAAACGTTTAATGAAATGGGTTTCGGGCCTATCCAACTTTAGAGAATTGTTTTATAAATTGTTATAAGTACAAAAATATGTTAAAAAATACTTAGCCAACGTTTTATATTCAAAAGTCCATTTAATATCGTTTAAACGCGTAAATTGTTGTGTAAAATGTTTATTTATAAACAAATGCCAAAACAATAGTTGTAACTCTTTTTATAGGATATGTACCAAGCATTATTAATAATACCATATTCCAAATATTCAGAATACACAACTTAGCTCAAAATCATCGTTTTAGAGGTTTAAGCTTAAATGTCACAGTTTTAACCGTTTAAGCAAGCGAACACGCAATTAAATGAACTATTACACTTATACAACTTATACTTTATGTAAATAAACACATTTTATGAAAATAGCGTGCAAGGTCTTGGTTTTGGTCCTAATGGTAACGCGTAGCACAACGATAAGTTGCATTCGGTGTTCCACTGGCCCGTTTCAGGTTTGGAAGTTGTGTCACATCTTGGATAGGTTCAAGGATGATGTTAGATGGCTCTAACCACGTATTAACCTTTTGTGAATACTTCCGAATAATCCTAAATTCTTGGATACGAGTTAAACCCCAAATAAACGTTAACGGAAATGAAGAAAACGAAGAACAACGATGGGTTTTCGAGGTGTACCTTCTTGGACAGATTATTATCGTGGTTTTGGCTTGTTAAGGATGAGTTTAACTAGGCGAATAACTTAGGAGTATCCCTAAGAATGAAGGTGACGGGTCAGGGTTTGAATGGAAACAATACATATGTTAATAACACAAGGGATGTAGAGTTTATGCTTATCGAATGTGTAGGTCTTCTTGGATGGCCTTGAACACTTGAATACTTGCTTAGATCGGAGGTGATTCTTTAATTTGGAAGGCTCCACTGAGAGAGACATTGAGAGAGTTTTTGGAATGTTTGAAAGTCACACACAGAGAGAGAGAGACAGAGAGAGAGAGAGAGAGAGAGAGAGAGAGAGAGAGAGAGAGAGAGAGAGAGAGAGATGTATGAAATGAGATTGGGTGTGTGTTTCAAGACTGACAAGAAAAGGGAGAGGTGGGTTAATGTACGGAGTCTTATTTCCGTTTTGAGTATAGGAAGCCACAGAAATGCGACACTTGTCTTGGACAGAGCGATATTTTTGTCAAATATAAATTTACACTTTAATCATGCTACTTTTTATGACGTATATAATCAACTACTTAATTACACTACGTTATTAAGCACATATTGTACGCTGCGTAATTACACTATGTATAATGCACACAGAACGAATTTTTTAAAATATCGGTTTTTTTAATAAAAATTATATTGCAATATTATACTTAAACTAAAGATAATTAAATTCTTGATTTTAAAGTATACATTTTTTTTAATTAATGAAATATATAAAAGGTTATTTAAGTTTAAAAAAAATAATGAATCTAAATAAAATTCAACAATAGTAACTTTTTCCATTATTCTCTCAAAGCCTTTTTACTTGTTTCCTTTTATAAACGTGACACCCTCAAATCTAAACCATTGGTTATTCAGATAAAAAACCCATATTAATTTTTACGATTCTCACACTTAGATGTGCACAAAACGGTTATTTAACCCGTACCGGTTTCAAACCGAACCAAAACCGGTTTGGTTAAAAAAAGTCAAAACCGGTTTGAGAGGGGGAGTTGACCGGGTTTGACCGGTTTAAAATCGGTGTGAAACCAGTTTTTGAGGGGGTTTTGACCGGTTCAGTTCGGGTTAAACCGGTTTCAGTGTATAGGATTCAAAGCGACGGTTTGAACCAGTTTCAAACCGGTTACACTCAAACCGGTTTGACTATCGGTTTGGACCGGTTTGAGATCCCTTTTCGTATATGGGCCTGAACTCATTGAAAATAATGTATGGATAGAACGAGACTCAATGAATGGATCCAGTAAAGATCAAGATGGTCTTAACTGCCTTCAAAAGGTGTTCCATCCATAAAAAGTGTCGCTAAAGCCTCTACAGACTACGGCCCTTTTCGTATATGGGCCTGAACTCAAAGAATTGATTTAGCCCATTAATCACATAAATAAACTTCTTTCAAATAGGCCAATCCACTAAAAGATAAAATTCAAACCTCTATAAAATTTTATATGTAAATCTAGTTGGAAACTAGTATTTTATTCTGTGTAACCGAGTTTATCCTTTGGTTTGATCGGAAATAAAATCTTTTGAGAATAATGTATTAATTAAACCAAGGACATAATTGATATAACAAAAAGATTAATAAATTTTTAACATGCATTAAAAGATCTTAGATGTTATCACATGATATAACAAAATCTGAGTGTATTCTCTCTTTCTTTTTCAAATACGTTTATTTCGTATAGTATCTAAATTTTCTAATGTTTTACTAAAATTACTGAAAGTTTTTCGTCCCTCTAAAATCACTCAACTTTCATTATGGGACTTGGAGTGGACTCGGGGAATGGCTTGGGGCGATTAGGAAAATGGGAACACAGCCTCCTCCTTGTTGGTGCCGAAAAAAAACTCACCTAATTGGTGGTGAGTCCCTGATGCTTTCATTGAAAGAATTGGAGCATAATTGATCAAGGGGAAAATGGGGAGTTGGGGTATAATGCTGATGTGGAGCGCGGGGAAAGTCCAAACCGCTCCGAATGCCCTTAGATGTTCCAATCTTGTACAATTTATTATACATGTTAAAATTTCCAAAAGTCAAGTAAGACAAAATTACATATACGACACTTGATTACTATCTAGTGATTATGTTTTTTCAATTTAACTTGAAATAGGACGTAATAGTGAAGAAAAAGATTCACTAAATAATAGTCAAGTTTCATAATTGTTAAATTTAAGTCATTTGTAAAAAATAATCACTGAATAGTAAACAAGATTTATACATGTTTCATTTGCCTCATATAATTAAAAAAAACTTAAAATTATAATTTTTTTTATAAAATTGGAATAACTAATAAAAGTTGAGTGACTTTAATAGAAATATGCAACGAGTCACATGTAAGAAGAAGGTAAAAGCGATTTAACTAATTTATGAAAATCATATATTTAACATTGAAAATATTCTCGAACATTTGAAGCAAGGTCTATGAGCTTAAATTTTCGTTATGCACTCTGATTTTATAATGGTCTACCTTAAAGTACTTGCTATATATAGATTCAATGTCTATCTAAGATATTTTCTCCTAAAATGTTATGTATTATATTTAACCACATATATGTAGTATAAATCAAAACCTTAGGCTCATGTATCAAATAGCTAGAATGGGTATATTCATTAACAATATATTATTATAACTAGGTTAGAAACCATGTATTACATGAGTCTAAGGCATACATAGTTATTTATTTATTATCATAAGGATAAGTAAAGCATAAAAGTAGTGTTTTTTTTAGTTTTGTCGGTGATCTATTAGCAACTATCAAAAGTGATAGGAAATAAGAGTGCGGTAATAGATATAAAATTGAAATAAAATGAAACGGGTAGAAATGGATATATCTAATGTTCGTTTGTGATACAGGAACACCACACAAACAAACAATAGGGCAAACTAAAATTGGATTAAGATAAAGAAAAAACTACTTAATCCAACCTTAGATTCCAAAAACACCATTCAAGTTGCCAAACTTGAACTAGCATGGAAAACCTCTCTCAAAGTAGAGAAACTCAGAAAATTCATTTTCAACATAAAACTCAATCTGCTCTTCTCATTCATTCAAACGTAAACACATAAGGGAAAATAGATCATGGCCTAGAACATGGGTACACCGCTACTACATTTTAGGAAATTGGAAAATAACTAAAATGGGAATTAAATAAAAATAAAAGAGAATTATAAAACACATGCATAAAGTAAAACACCATGGAGTAGTAGTTATTGGTGTGCCAATTATCCCATGTGCATGCAAAATTACGTGAGGCTTGCATGGATCAAGTTGACCCAAGTTAGTGCTGACCCGCTGGTTGCTTTCGACCCATCTTCACTCTTCAACGACTAAAATTATTACCGCTAGTGACCATTGGCTCGGGAGATAGCTATCATAAAGACTTTTCCGTCAATAAATTTAGGTCGGTAAAGTCTGTTTTCTAGTGATGATTTGGAGTATTTTTTTTGAACGGTAAATTTACTCTACTCTTACTCTTAATATTAAATTACACAAACTAATTCACCCCATGCTTGAGTTTGAACCAGAACCTTCCATCTAAAAGGTAAGAGGCTCTACCAAGTGAGCTAGTACCACGTTAATGATTTGGAGTATTGGAATTTAGACACAAGATAAAGAATCTTATTTACATGGACACACTCGCGTATCAACTAATTTATTATGATCTTATCTTGTTTGCATTCATAGTTTACCTTTCTTGTATCGTCTTAATAGTTTTACCAATAAAAATTCAAAAACATTTATCTTTTCTTTTCACTCTAGGCTAGTTAGTAACATTATTTTTTTCTTTTCTTGTGAATTACCATAATTCTTTGCAACCAACCGACCTTTTAACCGATGTAGTAGAACATTAGGAATCTAGGATTAAGTAATTTCGCAATGAACACCCATTTACAACCAACTTTGCACTTTCTAGAGGGAAGTTGCACCATTTCCTAAATATGATTCCTCTTTAATATATGTGTACTTATGTTCCTATATTTGTCGTATATATATGTATACAAATATAGGAAATAGTTCAAATGATAACCAGTTTTTATATGATAATCGTGATAATCACTTTCAAACAATCACATAATTTATAAATTATTTTTTCTTTTAACTGCTAAATACTTTTTGAACATATATCTTGAACATAAATACGAAAATGATTAGTGTTACATATACGTACCAAATAATGTTACATATACGTGACACAAAGTGTTTACGTATATGTAATACTAACAGAATGATAATTGTTACATATACGTAACACTATGCTTAATAGTGGTTATCACATAAATATTGATTATCATTTGAACCTCACCCTACAAATATATATATATATATATAAATAAAATAAAAACCCATTTGAGTTGAGAAAACTCATGAAAATCCTATGTAACTTTGTTTTTTTAGGCTGTTTTTAGTAACATTTTCTTTACCAAAAAACTAAAAAAGAAAATAAAAAAAACGCCGACTACTTTTTTTAAAAAAAATCATGAAAAAATAACAAAAATTCACGTTTTTGTATCATATGTCAGCATGTTATATACGTAACACATGATTTTACATAAGTAAGCTCTTTTTTGATTTTTTTTTTTGCCAAAAGTTATAAAATTAGATATAGAATGTATTAAAAAAAAATTTCACCGCTTTTTAACCGTTACATATGTTAATAGAGAGTTTCCAGAGTTTCTCAACTCAAATGGTTTTCTCCATATAATTCCCCTACATATATACACATATATATACATACATATATGTATACACACACACACACACACACACATATATATATATATATATATATATATATATATATATATATATATATATATATATATATATATATATATATATATAGGGAATTGATCATTTGAGAACTCTTAAATATTTTGAGAACTCGCGAGAACTCGTCAAAAATCCAATCAAAACTATTTTTTTGTTTTTACTATTTATTGTTAAAATATAACATAAAAAAAATAAATTTATATATGTAAATTTACATGTCTTCATATATTAAAAAAAATATACAATTGTGTAAGTTTACCACTTACACATGTGTAAATGTATATAAATTTTTTTAAGGATAATTTAAAGAGAATGGATGAATTAATTGAAGGGATAAATCATTTTTTATGTTATATTTTAATAATAAAGATAGTGAATTGGTTTTTTGACAAGTTCTCAAGTATTTATGAGTTCTCATTTGAACCTAACCCTATATATATATATATATATATATATATATATATATATATATATATATATGTATATATATATATACACACACACACACATATATATAAAGGCCGGTTATTGTACAAAGAGGTTTAGTGTACGAAGGCCCCAGCATGCGACACGTGTTCAGTGGGTGAGGGGTATATCTGTCCGCGCTATAATAATAACGCATGTTTTATAAATAATAACGCATGTTTGAAATGATAATAACATATGTTTAAAATGATAATAACGCATGTTTAAAATGATAATAACGCATGTTTAAAATGATAACCACACATGTTTTATAATAACACATGACCATAATCACGTATGTTCTATAATAACGCATGACTATCATGTTATACGCATAATTACGCATGTTATACGCATAGTCACTCATGTTTTATAATAACGCAAAACCATAATCACGCATGTTATACTTACAGCACATCGACATTTAAAAAAAGTCAATTTTAAAAAAAATAAAAGTATAGCAAGACTATACTCAAACTAAAGAGAATAAAATGCTCCATTTTATGGTGTAATTTTTTTATAAAAAATAATGTCGTTTAAAAAAGTTATACGTCTTTTAAAAAATGGTGGAACTTGAAAAAAAGTCAACAAAGGTAGGCTATTCCAATTTTACCGTTTTAGATACTTTTCATGCATAAAACGATCTTAACTCTTGATTTCCTAGATCAATGATCCAGAATCCTTCGTACCTTCGTATGGAAAAAAACCTTTGTATTCAAACATTTCTCTCTCTCCCTCTCTCTCTCTCTATCTATATATATATATATGTATACTAGTTTAGATCCCGTGTATACACACGGATGAAAAATATCACTAAATAAATTTTTTTAATCTTTATAGGTATACTAAAGATAGAAACAAAACACATAATATGTAAAAACTAATATATAATTGGGTTTTAAAAATACATTAAGTACTATTTAATGTAATTTGATTGAAAATAAAAGTTATATGGTTAGATTTTAAAGTTTCATAAGAGATAATTTAAAAACAAATTTGTTTTATTAGTATAATTAAAATTTTCTTTAAATATATATTATTGTTAAAAGATGTAGGTGCAATTAATAAGAGAGAGAGGCGAGAAAAAAATGATGAGAATGAATGTGGAGGCGACACGTGGCATGTAAAAACCTTTATTTATTATATAGTATAGATGTTTATGTGTATGTACGTATTATGTATGTGCACATGTATGCTTTATGTCTATATGTATGTATATGTGAGTATGCTTCAAGTTCGGCTGATCAACGTATTTGGTGGCCAAAGCAAACTAAAAAATTCGGGGCCCTTTTTCAAAAGTCATGTTATAAATATTCAAACTAATTTCATTTATTCAATAAAATAAAAATAACAATAAATAAAAATAAAAAATTAAATAAAATAAATTAAAAAAAACATAAATATTCAAACTACTCTTCGTCCAAATGCATCGTGCTAGCAATATGTTCCACAAGATCAAATCGAAGTCTGAAATGTGAACTGGCATCGTGCAACTCCGAAAGGACATTATCGTCAATAACTAGATCGGTCGGAGGATCCCTAATGTAGACCGGTGATATTGCTTTTTCATCATCTTTTATGCTCATATTGTGGAGTAACATGCACACATACACCACATTCCTTATCTTTTCCTGCTTATGAGACCGGGCGGGTCGCCTAAGTATACCCCATTTAGATTTTAAAACACTGAAAGCGCGCTTGACATCTTTTCTTGCCGACTCTTGCACCTTTTTAAACTTCTTTTCCTTTGGATCGGTTGGATAGGCGAACGATTTCACAAAGGTAGACCAAGTAGGGTATATCCCATCGGTAAGATAGTATCCACGTTTGTATTCTCGCCCGTTTACATGAAATGAACATTTTGGCCCGGTTCCAAGCTGCTCGTCGGTAAATATAAGAGATTGTTGGAGAACATTGATGTCGTTGTTTGAGCCGGGCGGACCACATAATGCATGCCAAAACCACAAATCATTTGAAGCCACCGCTTCGAGCATGATCGTCGGGTATGGTGTCATCTCTCATATATTGTCCACGCAGCCTGGTCGGACACATTCTACAAACGAAATGTGTACAATCGATGCTACCGAGCATACCCGAAATGCCATGTTTTTCTTCATGTGCGTTGTACAAAAATGCAACGTAGTGTCTTGTCGCTCTACGTAAGAATTCTTTTCCGTATAGTTGAACTATGTCATTACAAAAATATTCTAGGCATTCACGTGAGGTCCTATTGGTCGTACTTAAATACTCATCGTATTCGTCGGGAGGATTACCGGTTGCGAGTTGTTTAACTGCAGATGTGCATTTTTGTAATGCCACGAAACTCTTTTTCATTCTCCCATCTACTCCCTCTTGGAACCATTCAAATTTTGATTCTACATCTCCAACAATTTTTAAAAATAATATTTTTGACATCCGAAATCTTTCACGAAACGTACCTTTATCGTATTTTGGATTTTCCTCGACGAAATAATATTTTATTAGAGTTTCTAGGGCTGGTTCACGATCACGTGGCACATATTGTTTTTTGAGGTTGCCGTGTCTTCTTGTTCGGCTTGCGCGACAATATCCGTGAGAAATTGGAGACTACTGAAGCCGCTATCGTGAGGAATAAACAAGTCGAACTGATCGGATGAATCGGGAGGAATAATCAATTCACGATCCATTGTAGATAGAAAATTTGAGAGTATTTATTTGTTATTTTGTGTGTAAAATTAATTTGAATGGAGATGAATTTATATAATGGTATTGAGTATTTAAATTAGTTTTTTTTAAGAATAATAATGGCTATAAAGTCGTTGTACAACGGCTACCTTCTACCCAACTTCACTGGTAAATATACCCAATGTTGCCTACCCGATGTGCTACCCGAAGTGTTGGCGGCAGTGTAACCGTGGTACCCGAGTACCCGCTAGCGCTACCCGTGGAACGCCCCCAGCACCCTAAATTCTCTTTCATCCGGTTTGACATTTAAAGATTTTTTTTTAACATAATAACACTTCAATCTAAAGGAGCAAATCACATATTCATAGTTAAATCTAAATCACTAAACTAGCATATCAAATCAAATGAGGCAATGGGCAAATAAAATAAAATGAGCAAAATAGCAAATTGCAAATCAAATTAAAAGATTAGGTATGTAGGTTGCAAATCATAAGTTTATTACCTGATTGATGATTGCAAAGCAAACGACAACAGCGTGGAACTGCAAGTAGGCTATCTCATCCAAATTGCAATTTGCAAAGCAAATAGCAAGTGATAAGAATTATTTTTATAGCAGAAAGCCTTTGGAAATTCCAGTGGCAAGAAATGGAACTGCACGTTCTTATGAATATATTTTTTCTATATCAGAAAGCCTTTGGAAATTGGAACCCAAAACTCCACAAGTCTGCTGCCGAAAACCCAACTCCCGATTGAAACTCAATCTGATTGTCGATTGAAACTTAAAAATTACTAATTGAATCTATCGAAGAATGAAGAAGGCCGAATGGAAGTATTAATGATTGTCGATTCACTATTGAAGTATAAAAACTCTCGATTTAAGAAAGAAAAGGAAAGTATCGATTAACGATTAACGAATGTCAATTTTTTCTTAAATGGGGCCGTTTATTTTGGGTGGCCTCAAGCCCTAGCTTGACTTACCACCACTATTGGGCCGCCCCTTTTATGCTTATATGAATATATGTATGTATGTATTTGTATTTATACTTGGCTTTAGAAAAAGAAAATAAAAAAAGAGTGATGATGCTTGGCCAACTTTGGACTTTCCTCATGATATGACAAATTGACAATCGGTAGTAGATACTAAATACTATTAAAATACTTCTTACTTCATAATATGTAATATTATAAACATATTTATTACATAACTTCCAAATATTTTGGTATATACCGTAATTTCCGTGATATAAACTATTTAACATATAAGCTATATATGGTCCCTAGAGATTTGGTCTTGGATTTTATTCCGCTCACATTTTGCATGCATGACTGCGGAACATTGTCACATTCTTATGACGTAACCAATCACAACCTAACATATTCTTTTTTAATATATATAATTATTTCGTTTTAATTATAATTTAAAAACCATAAGTTTTCGTTTCTTGTTAAATAGTTAGCACTTCCCACTTGTTAGATAATTCGTTTTTATATATGCTTATGCGGCAGTAATTGCAAAAAAACAAAAAAAGAAGTTTGGATTTTCCTCAACATAATGGATCTTATCTTTTCATGTAATCTGACTCCAAGTACATGAAGCGATTTGTCTTTTTAAATAGTCTCTCAAGAGGGACCTAAGGTTGCTGATTTTTTGTATTATAGATAAGAATATTGTTTCCGGTCTTTGATTTGTTATTCTATGAAAATATTTGGTTCTTCTGTTATTGGCTACCATAATTTGGTGTTATATATGTATCTTTATTCATTTCAAGGCATATTTTGAATTTAGATCTATACATACAATTCATTAGTTGTTATATATGATGTGGTTAACCGTCGTGTGGACATTCATAGGTCCGGGCTAGTTTTCTAGAGCATTATAGGACCGGAATTATAGGGTACATATCAAAGAGAAAACACAGACCGGATACGGGTGGTGAACTAATAGACCATCAACTAGAAAAGTTAGCTTTGCAAGGCTAGCTCGTTGTGCCTACGTTGACCAATATCACACGATACCTTAGTTTAACCATAGTCTGGAGCAATATAGGTAGGACATAAGGAAGACTGCATATTGAAGAGTTTCACAAAGTGAGACATAATCGCATAAATAACTAAATGTACAATGACATAGTAGGGGCGGTCACATGTTCGTACTAAGATCCTTGTATTATCTCGCAGACCAAGAACATGTGTCTAACAAAGCAGGACGAACGGAGATGCGCACCTTATTGTTAAAGTATAAGTATTAATAATTAACAATAATGAAACAACTGTCAACTCCTTGCCATATAAATATTTCCGTTGAGTTGGAAAGTAAATACTGGCATCCCATATTAGATTACTCCCCCTTTAGAAAAATAACCTGACATGCTCTTACGTTAGAGGTTGATCATGAGGCCTAATGCTCGTCAGAAGGCTAACAATGTTGTTTCTTATCTTAACTCAAATATCAGGACCATTAACCACAAAACTTTTGAACCAAGCATGACGGCTTACCCTTTGTTGGAACATTTAGTAACATCCATGTGACCTTACATAGAAACCACATTTATAGCTAAAGGGGCGAAAACATCAAATAGCCAAAACCCCGATTCTTTTGAAATCCTAGTAGACAACATTAGTGGAAGCATGAAAAACCATAAATTTTGAAACCTCTTCCATTTCACTTGATTTTGTTCGATAAAACTAAAAGCATTAACTCTCGTTATAGTTGAAAGAAATGCAAAAACAATTGTCATTTGGAGACCTATTTATTTTCACCCAACTCTCATGTTTGTCAAGGCCAATGACCGACTAGTCATAACAACAACTCACTCTCCTTATACATCTCAACTATATTCCATAGTAATATCATTACTTTCCGAATTTGATATACACATAACCATTTTACTAAAATTTCATGTATACCACTTCAATACCAACCATCTATTGAAACATATCATTCTATGGTTTCAAAGCTTATTAGTTTAGTTCCATACCAAGTGTCTGGGGGTTTTAGAACTCATCAACTTAGTTTCGGACAACACCATATCGTAACCTAAAAGAACCTTCCAACTTATATAACACAACCATTACTATGGTTGATATAGATCAAAAGCTCACTTGACCTTATCGCTCTTGTGTAACAATTTCCTTGTAAAAGTTGACTTGAAGTGTTGGAGGTTTCAAGTTCCCTCGAATATTGTAGGTTAAAGTTCCTTAGTGTGTAAACATAACCATTTTACTAAAATTTCATGTATACCACTTCAAAACCAACCATGTATTGAATCATATCATTATATTGTTTTAAAGCTTATTAGTTTAGCTTTGTACCAAGTGTCTGGGAGGGTTTTAGAGCTTGCCAACTTAGTTTCAAACCACACGTAGAAACCTCATATCCTAACCTAAAAGAACCTTCCAAATTTATTTAACGCAACCACTACCATGGTTGATCTAGTTGACATGCTAATTACCCAACCTTATCGCTCTTATGCAACAACTTCCTAGTAAATGTTAACTTGAAGTGCTGGAGGTTTCGACTTCCCTCGAAATATTGTAGGTTTAAAGTTATCTGGTGTGTAAGAATACTATGGGATGGGTGATCCAGAGAATTTTTTTCTGAAACGGTGTTGTTTCAGATTCTGATTTCATAACCGGTGTTATTTTGTTTTCACTTTCACAAATGGTGTTTCCGTGGTTGCTAACCACGAATTGTCAATTTTGGTGGGTTTTCGTGGTTGGGAACCACGAATTGGTACACATATATGTTCCTAACCACGAATTGATAACACTCTTGAATTCCCAACCACGAATTGATATAAACTTGCATTCCCAACCACGAATTGATAACAATCTTCAATTCCCAACCACGAATTGATATAATCATGAATTCTCAACCACGAATTGTGGTCCGGTTGCTAACCACGAATTGTGGTCCTGAGGGTTGCCAACCACGAATTGGTTGGAAACAATGGTTGCCAACCACGAATTGATTCGAAACAATTCTATATGAATTGCTGGTGCACTCATGATGACGACGCTTATTTGGATATTAACGGAACTAACAGGGGTTCGGGTGCAACGCCCCCGAGAGAAGCGGGGTCCAAGGGGCAGAGCCCCTGAATTTTTTATTTCGGAATAAAAACGTTATGTAAATAATTCATCAGAATTTGTTTTGGCCGAAGTCATGTCAACTTGTGATGAATTATTTACATAACGTTTTGGGAATTGAAGATTGTTATCAATTCGTGGTTGGGAATTGAAGATTGTTATCAATTCGTGGTTGGGAATGCAAGTTTATATCAATTCGTGGTTGAGAATGCAAGCTTATATCAATTCGTGGTTAGGAATTCAAGAGTGTTATCAATTCGTGGTTAGGAACATATATGTGTACCAATTCGTGGTTCCCAACCACGAAAACCCACCAAAATCGACAATTCGTGGTTAGCAACCACGGAAACACCATTTGTGAAAGTGAAAACAAAATAACACCGGTTATGAAATCAGAATCTGAAACAACACCGTTTCAGAAAAAAATTCGTGATCCAGATGATCGCTTGAGCATATTTTGTGGGGTTGCCAAAGTGGAACAATGGTCAATATAGGTTTGATGTTACATACTCAAGTGGAACAAAGTATGGTTTGACATATTATTGTGGGACAGATAAATAATTTTGACAAGCTTCAATCCAGATTTTCTAAAACTTCAACCTAAAACGTAAGTGTACCAGAGATTCAATGAGATTCCGCAACATCTAAAGGAAACAAGGAGAGTGTGATATACCTTTCCACACAAAATTACAAGGAAAGATTCTAGATAAGAGGATTGGATGGGACTAGGAGGAATCGTCGTGTACGTAGAAATCAACAACTACAGGAAAAATTTATATGATCGCATTCTAAAGACATTAAACAATATGATGTAGTGAATCAAAGCCATATCCTAGGAAATAAAGAACATAGTTAGATGAGAGACCAATATGTAAAGAGGATCGACACTGCTGGGGACTGGAACAACTACAAGTCAAGCCTTCCATAGAGGACATTAATGCAAGACATGAATTCTATGAGTATTTTTAGAGCACTGCACACATTGTGGACAAAATACTAATGGACCCCTATCATCAAGCAACAATACACAACCTTTAGATAACCATTTTCTAACTTTTCTTAAAACTCCAATCAAAATCTTAGCGACTAAGGAGGCCCAACACTACTTCACCTCATATCCAATAGCTAATGATAAATGATCTCATTCCCCACTGATTGAGTTTCATTTTGGCCCTCCTTACACTTTCAATTCTCCTATTTGCTAATAAGAAAAGTGAGAGAGGAATCAAATATAAAAATGGTATATGCAGAAGGGAGAATTTAGGCTTGAACCAATGATGATTGTTTCTCAAATACATTAAAGATCATTGTAGGCTAGGACACATAAACAAGAATCACATAAAGAAGCTCCAAACCGTAAGAATTTTGAATTCCACCTGTCAAGAGTCTTTTGATGAATATGAATCTTGTTTAATTGGTAAGTTGACCAAAGCTCATTTTTTGGGTATCGGTTAAAGAGCTAAGGATCTGTTAGGACTCGTACATACTGCTGTGTGTGGTCCATTTAGAATAATGTCTAGGAATGGTGAGAGATACTTCGTCATATTTACTGATGACTTCAGTAGATATGGTTATGTTTATCTTATAAGCATAAAAATGAAAAGTTTGAAATATTCAAACAATACCAGAACGAAGTACAGAATCAACTGGGTAAGAATATTAAGACGCTTCGATCAGATCGATGTGGTGAATATCTTAGTCTAGAGTTTGACGAACTTCTAAAGAAATGTAGGATCATTTCACAACTTACTCTACCTGGAACACCACAACTTAATGGTGTGTCTAAAATGAGAAATCGAACTCTATTAGATATGGTTCGATCTATGATGTGTCGTACAAACCTCCCGCACTCCTTCTGGAGTTTTTCTCTTGACACTACCACAAGAATCATTAATCTAGCTCCAAAAAAGAAGGTGGACAAAATGCCTAGAGTGTCCTACCTTAGCGTCTAGGGATATAACGCTTATGTTACTAATGAATCTTCGGGTAAACTGGATCCCCGTGGCGATAAAGTTATTTTCGTCAGATACCTTAAAACAATTGGTTACTACTTCTAAAATCCTACTAAAAACCAGGTTTTTATAAAACGTAGAGTTACCTTCTTGGAGAACAAACTACTTGCGCGGGCGATTGGAGAAAACCACGTGGATCTGGAAGAAGTCCGAGAAACACAAGTAACCGAACCTCAAGTTGAAATTGCCGATCAACATGAGATTGTTGAAACTGAATATGAAAGAGTTCAAGATTCAACTGTAACACCAAGCACGCGTAAAAGTACTAGGGATCGTCATGAACTCGACAAGCATATCGGGATTCATGGAAATGATAACATCCTGATTATTGATCAGGCTGAACCAATTAGTTACAAGTCTGCGATTCTAGATTCTGAATCTAAGAAATGGCTAGAAGCCATGAGCGCTGAGATACAATCAATGTATGACAACCATGTATGGGACTTGGTTGATCTTCCTCCCGAGTGTCGAACTATAGGAAACAAGTTGATTTTCAAGAAGAAAACCGACATGGATGGAAACATGCAAACCTACGAAGCTAGGCTAGTAGCGAAAGGATTTACTCAGACTCAAGGAATTGATCATGAGGAAACCTTCTCGTCTGTAGCCATGCTTAAGTCTATTAGGATCTTGCTTG
This sequence comes from Smallanthus sonchifolius, assembly GCA_023525975.1. Taxonomy (NCBI): domain Eukaryota; kingdom Viridiplantae; phylum Streptophyta; class Magnoliopsida; order Asterales; family Asteraceae; genus Smallanthus; species Smallanthus sonchifolius. Next base: position 18,236,171 of record CM042020.1, read on the forward strand.
CCATTGCTACGTATTATGACTTCGAGATATGGAAAATGGATGTCAAAACCGTGTTCCTAAACTGACACCTTTCTGAAGATGTCTATATGGTTCAGCCGAAAGGTTTTGTGGATCCAAAGAATCCTAATAAGGTGTGCAAGTTGAACAAATCCATTTATGGATTGAAACAGACGTCTCGAAGTTGGAATTTTTTATTTGACCAGAAAATCAAAGAGTTTGGTTTTGTCAAAAACGAAGATGAACCGTGTGTTTACACGAATGCAAGTGGGAGCTTCATTACTTTTCTGATTCTGTATTTAGATGACATACTGCTCATTGGATACCATGTTCCTATGCTGCAAGACATAAAGTCTTGGCTAGGGAAATGTTTCGCGATGAAAGATCTTGGCGAAGCCGCCTATATTCTAGGAATAAAGATCTATAGAGATAGATCGAAGCGGCTTATAGGTTTAAGTCAAAGTACATATATTGATAAGGTGTAACACCTCGAAAATTCCTATAGAATATAAGTGCGAAAGATGTCAGGAATTGAAGTCCAGGGATTCAATTGCAAATATACCAAAGATCAAGGGTTAAAAATGAAGAATTTTGGAATTTGATCGATGTCGGACCGACATCTCAGACCATGTCGGTCCGACGTGTAGGGATGAAGGAAATCATGAGAATCAGACGCGTGTTTGATGACTCAGCCCCAAGTCGGACCGATATGCTTTTACAACTCGGTCCGACATGTGGATGTCGGACCAATATGGTTTTAGATGTCGGTCCGATATGTGTGTGCTACACAAATAAACCGACAAAGAGGATGTCGGACGGATATGCTCCCATATGTCGGTCCGACATGAGCCCATTTTCACCCTATAAATAGATGGCTCAAGCTCAACCATTTTCACACACCAAAACACCTTCTAACACACACACATAGTCAAGGGAATCATGCCAAAGTGACGGTACTCGTTCGGAAGTCTGGTTTCTAGCTTTTCGTCCACAAATAGCCATAGATAGTTCTGAGGTAAGGTTTTGAAGGTTTTCTACGACGTGGCACTTATCATTAAGCTAGATACATTTATATAAGTATAGTTATTATGATCTAGGATATTGTACGAGGTATTGATTGCAGCAATACGAGTTGAGATATTGTCGAGGTGAGTTCATCTAACTGGGAAACATTTTATAAATGATTTTGATTACGAAATGATATTGGTTTTATAAAGATGTTTTCCATGAAATGTTATGACGCCCAATTTTAATACTTTTAAAATATATTTTGGGCAAGAAAGATATCAAATGATTTTATGTGAATCCAAATTTGAATACGAATTGTGGAAACGATATTTTGAGACCAAGTACCTTGAATTATTATCAATGCGTCAGATAAAAGCTTTCATGTGGTGGGGTGTATCATGATTGTAATTCCTGTGTCAACCAAGCCTTCAGTTTCGGGCCGGTCTACTGTTCAGTTTCGTTAGTAGACTATTGTCCTGTTTGGACAGTATGGTTAGGTTGCCATCTGTTTCAGTTATAGGGCAGATGATGGAAATGCTTGTTATCTAGCTGTGATATAGATTAATTCAAAGATGATTGTAAACCTTGGAATGTTTATGAAATCCAATAATTGTCGCTATTGGAAGAAGATTGTTAGTTGTTGCTAACATATATCATTTTGAAACCTGATTTCGAAACCAGATGATTTTAAAAGTGAACTCACCGACTTATGTTGACCCAGTTATTTGCTATTCTTTTTAGACAAGTTAGTATATGGCATTGCAGATAGATGATAGCTATGGATGGTTATTAATAAAATACTCTGATAAATGAAGGCAACGCTTGGAAAAACTATAAGTCCTACCGGATGGTTAAGTTTGTAATAGAAGTATGGTTCATGATGTAAAACAATTTAGTTGTTAATGAAAGAGGTTTATGGCTTAGCTTCCGCTATGTGTTTTTGGTAACAACGTCACAGTAACTAGAAGGGGACCTTCTGACTAGTGTATAGTTATCTTGCAAGCGAAATGTTCTGTCTAAGGAAAGAGTGGTGTATAAATCTCTTCTATACCCGTCGTTCTTTCCTAGGAATATCTCTGTTGGAGGTACTACTCTGGTTAGATGACTGTCCTGTGTTACGGGTGTGACAAGTTAGTATCAGAGCCTCAGTTTAAGGGATTTAGATACTAATAGTAAGTTAGTATCTAGACTTAAACTAGGACTACGAGATTAGTCTGGAATGCCATAGGAGAATGGATGTTGAAAATCACTATGACCTATAACGGGTAATACCAAGGAAACAGAGAATTAATTACATTCATGATCAAATGTTTTTAATTTCTGATTTTCTGGATTATCGCCGGTTATACAAATTCTGATATCATACATCTATACATATAGGTGCTAAATGGCTGGAAGAGGTAAAGGACGAGGAGGTGGTAGGGGTAGGACTCCTAATACCAGGTCTCGTACTCGTGACATGACGAATACAGACCCAAATGTAGAAGCGAACGTCAATATTGAACCTGAGCAGCATACAAAGGAGGTGATTATGACAGAATCCCAGTTTCAAGGAGCGGTGGCATCTGAGGTCACCAAAGTGCTCCAATCTACCTTGCCTGGAATCACTGATGATGCTTTCCAGAGGAGGATGGGTTCCAGTAATCAAGGGAATAGGAACGAAGGAGCCAGTGGTGCAAACCCACGAGTAGAAGATACTATCCATACCGACCCTGTAGGAAATAATAACGGTGTTACCCGAACCCCCGAGACTGTTGTGATTACAAATCAAAGCACAGGAGATAAGTACCAAGGATGTACTTACAAGAACTTTAGTGATTGTCTCCCTAAGCCTTTAACGGCAAGAAGAATTCTATTGCAGCCATGCAATGGATAACTTATATGGACGCCGTAATCAAAATGAGTGAGTGCAGACCTGATCAAGCCGTCAAATTTGCTACACCTTCGTTCGAGTTAGATGCACTTGACTGGTGGGAGTCAGTCAAGCAGACTAAAGGAGAGGAATATACGGATATGATGAAATGGGAGGACTTGAAGGCACTGATAGTTAACAGATACTGTGCACAGAATGCTGTGGACAAGATTGAGTAAGAGTTTCATCGATTTGAAGCAGGAAACCTCAGCCACCAAGAATATACCAGAAAATTCAATGAGATGGCCAAGCTGGTACCACATTTGGTGACTCCTGAATCTAGGAGAATTAAATGTTATGTGCAGGGCTTACCCCCGAAAGTTCGAACCTTAGTAAAGACTACTGCACCGGCACCTATTGATTCGATAGTACAACTTAGTGTAGTAATGTATGATGAGATAGAAGCTCAAGAGGTGGCCAACAGGAGAAGCCTGGAAAATACAACCTATGAACCCACTGATAACAAAATCTCAAGAAGAGAAGTAGATAACTTGGGAAAAGATGCTCAAGGAATTGAATGTAACCGGTGTAATCAAACAGAACACATATCAAGATATTGCCCCAAGATTAGATGCCACAACTGCAAGGAACTGGGCATTTCAAGAGTGATTGCCCTAAAATTATACAAGATAATTAGGTGAGTACTACCTAAACGAATGAAATAACTTATTTATTAGTTATATTGAGGAATTAAGATTTACCGGTTTTCAGGATGAAATCTCTTTAAGAAGGGGAGATTTGTAACACCTCGAAATTTCCTATAGAATATAAGGGCTAAAGATGTCAGGAATTGAAGTCCAGGGGTTGAATTGCAAATATACCAAAGATCAAGGGTTAAAACTAAGAATTTTGGAATTCGAACGATGTCGGACCGACATCGATGACCATGTCGGTCCGACGTGCAGGGCGGAAAGAAATCATGAGAATCAGACGCGTGTCTGATGACTCATCCCCAAGTCGGACCGATATGCTTTTACAACTCGGTCCGTGTCTGATGACTCTGCCCCAAATCGGACCGATATGCTTTTATAACTTGGTCCGACATGTGGATGTCGGACATATATGGTTTTAGATGTCGGTCCGATATGTGTGCGCTACGCATATAAACCGACATAGAGGATGTCGGACCGATATGCTCCCATATGTCGGTCCAACATGAGCCCATTTTCACCCTATAAATAGATGGCTCGAGCTCAACCATTTTAACACACCAAAACACCTCCCAGCACACACTTAGTCTAGGGAATCGTGCCAAAGTGTCGGTACGTGTTCGGAAGTCTGTTTTCTAGCTTTTCGTCCGTAAATAACCGTAGATAGTTCTGAGGTAAGGTTCTGAACGGTTTCTAAGACTTGGCACTTATCATTAAGCTAGATACGTTTATTTAAGTTTTGTTATTATGATCTAGGATATTGTACGAGGTATTGATTGTAGTTATACGAGTTGAGATATTGTCGAGGTGAGTTCATTTAACTGGGAAATATTTTATAAATGGTTTTGATTATGAAATGAGATTGGTTTTATAAAGATGTTTTCCATGAAATGTTATGATGCCCAATTTTAATACTTTTAAAATATATATTGGGCAAAGAAAGACATCAAATGATTTTATGTGAAAGCATATTTGAATACGAATTGTGGAAACGGTATTTTGAGACCAAGTACCTTGAATTATTATCAATGCGTCAGATAAAAGCTTTCATGTGGTGGGGTGTATCATGATTGTAATTCCTGTGTCGACCAAGCCTTCAGTTTTGGGGCGGTCTACTGTTCAGTTTCGGTAGTATACTATTGTCCAGTTTGGACAGTATAGTCAGGTTGCCATATGTTTCAGTTATAGGGCAGATGATGGAAATACTTGTTATCTAGCTGTGATATAGGTTAATTCAAAGATGATTGTAAACCTTGGAATGTTTATGAAATCCAATAGTTGTCGCTATTAGAAGAAGATTGTTAGTTGTTACTAACAGATATCATTTTGAACCCTGATTTCGAAACCAAATGATTTTAAAAGTGAACTCACCAACTTATGTTGACCCAGTTATTTGCTATTCTTTTTAGACAGGTTAGTAGATGGCATTGCAAATAGATGATAGCTATGGATGGTTGTTAATAAAATACTCTGATAAATGAAGGCAACGCTTGGAAAAGCTATAAGTCCTGCCGGATGGTTAAGTTTGTAATAGAAGTATGGTTCATGATGTAAAACAGTTTAGTTGTTAATGAAAGAGGTTTATGGCTGTAATATCCGAGATTTTCGACATATCTTTTCATAAACCCTGGCACGTGTTAGTAAATTAAAACTCGAAAATCGTATTAAAACTAGTTCCTTGAAAATGAATATCCATTTTAAATTAATTTTTATACTTGAAACATATATATATATATATATATATGTATATATATATAAGTGAGAGTTATTGAAAAGTATAAATATATATATATATATATATATATATTCTTAAAACTATATCAGTTTGTATTTAGACAAATGATATAAACTCCTTTTAACTTCTTAAACTTATAAACAAATAATCATAGGAATCATTTTATAAAAATGATTAAAATCATTTGAGAAAACTTATTAAACTTTTAAAAGTCGAGGGACCAAATCTACCAATCCTAAAACTTGTTTTACACTTGAAACTACATTTTAACCTAGAATGATAAAGCTTCGGAACTTCAAGGACCTGTTCTGTAAGTCGACCAAACTACCTGAAACCAAAATCGGTCCCAGGTTCGACTCCCGCAAGGGGCGGTTTTTAGCTCAAATGATTCGAAAACACGATTCCGTCCACATTCAACGAACCTCGGGCGTCGCCTCGCGCATGCGACCCGTCCCCAAGGTGTATTAATGATCCAATCCGACCGAGGCGACGCGTGATGTCGGTATTTACTCCGATCAGCTCAACCGATTTTCCCCTACCCGTTCGCGCATTCAATGCCGAATTGGTTATAAATATCGACCCCCATATCTCAACAATATCACTCCAAACCTCTCTCACACACCGATTTCTCAGTATCGTATCTACATTTGCCGATTCAAAGCCGCGACAGCCGACTCGGAGGTCCAGACCCGTTCTCACCCGTTCCTCCACCGTTTCAGGTAATTCTCGTGACTATCGTATTCGCTACACTCCAAAGATCAAAAGCCCTCTGTTTGATTTCATCAACAGAGGGCGAATCGTGGTGTATTTGGGGAAGATATCGTTCTAGGGTTCATGTCAATTTGGGGGTAATCCGGGATAGTATTCATCAAATTGTTAATCCGTGTTTAAACTTGACGAGCCCGTAGGCGGGATGGTCCGAGTATGTATGTCTTTGGGTGAACCGGGCAGGGACCCGAGTTCGAACCCGGGGAACCGGTTTTTGCCCTTTTCATTTTTTTTTGCCTATTTAAAAACAACTTTAATACTCTTAATAATTTTTATAAACTTTCTAATACTTTTATAAACTTGAACTGAATTTTGTTTATACGTTATTATTCCAGAACTATTTTATTTAATTAAACTTTGTATAAAACTTATAATATTTATTCCTTTAAAATAGTTTTAAAATTCTTAAAATTATGAAAATACTTTTAAAACTTTATAAAAAAAACCTTATATTCTAAACAAGAACTATTTTAATGAATCAGAAAATATAAAAATTATTTTCTGAAATAAACATATTATTTGGTTTTTAAATATTAAATTGATTTATAAACTTCGGTTTAACATTTAATTCAAGACCTATTTATTTATCTAAATAAAACGTGAATGGTCCATATTTACTATTTTCAATGGGATGATTTTTATCCTAAATAATCATGTATTCTTAAAATGATTATCACAAAACCTTAGTTATTATCCTCTAAATAATAGTTATCGTTATACATTCTTTACTATTATTAACCCTTAATAATTGATAATTATTGTTAAACTTTAATCTAGTCTTTTCCCTAACAATTACTATCACTTTACCTCTAAACACATAAATTATTACTACCTAACTTGATGTAATTAATAATTGTATAGTTTTTGAATAATTATTCTAACTAATAATTGTTTTAAACTATAAACCCATAAAGCTTTGGGCCTTGTGAAACTTTATTTAAAACTGGGTTTAAACTCTATAAACACAATCATTCCCGCCCACCATTTGGAACCCTAGTAGAATCTTGAAATCCTAGATTCTTTGCCTTAGTCTTGTAGAAACAAACTTGAGACTTTAGACTTATATCCTTAGGCTCATTGTGAGGATATCCTCCCTCGAAGTCTTGCAAATACTTATTCTTGTCGGATGCTCTTCATCAATCCAAGTGAGTATACTTAGCCCCTTTTTCCTTTCTATACTTTTGGGGTGAAACATGTTCCAAAAACTTTAAACTTATACAATTCTTGTACAACTATGACTAGATGCTTATTCTTATGTTAAACTTGAGACTTGTATGCTTAGATTAAACTTAAAACTAGCACATTCATTAACTTTGATCAAGCCTATAGTAACAATGATAGATCTATTGCATTTGACCAATCCACCTTGATTGATTGACCCCTTCGGGGGGGGGGGGGGAGCCCTTGGTGATTGTTACTGAATTAAACTTTAAACTTGAGACTTATAAGGGTAACCTGCGGGTTATGCCTAAACTTGGTTGGAGGGTTGAAGTGCACAATGTTTAAGATACTTGTTCTCATACTTACATTATAGAATGCATATATCATAGTGAATTGTAATTCTTTCCAAATACTTGTTAAACTGTGTCAAAACCTTTGTATCTCACCAACTATTTTGTAGTTGACAAATTCTTTCACATGTTTCAGGTTCTACAACATGAGACTTTATCGTGATCACATAGGATGCTTGGACCTAGAATGCTTAATCAATTAGACTTGTATTCTTGCTATGTATTTGATTTATTCTTTGTATTGAACCTTTGAATCTATTTATTAATGAAATATTGAAACTTTAATAGTCAACCTTGTGCTATTGAACAACCGCGTCCGCCCCGACGTATAATCCGCCGTCGGTTGGGGTGTGACAATGGCTTAGCTTCCGCTCTGTGTTTTTGGTATCAACGTCACAGTAACTAGAAGGGGACCTTCTGACTAGTGTGTAGTTATCTTGCAAGCGAAATGTTCTGTCTAAGGAAAGAGCGGTGTATAAATCTCTTCTAGACCCGTCGTTCTTTGCTAGGAATATCTCTGTTGGAGGTACTACTCTGGTTAGATGACTGTCCTGTGTTACGGGTGTGACAAGTTAGTATCAGAGCCTCAGTTTAAGGGATTTAGATACTAATAGTAAGTTAGTATTTAGACTTAAACTAGGACTATGAGATTAGTCTGGAATGCCATAGGAGAATGGATGTTGAAAATCACTATGGCCTATAACGGGTAATACCAAGGAAACAGAGAATTAATTACATTCATGATCAAATGTTTTTAAATTCTGATTTTCTGGATTATCACCGGTTATACAAATTCTGATATCATACATCTATACATATAGGTGCTAAATGGCTGGAAGAGGTAAAGGACGAGGAGGTGGTAGGGGTAGGACTCCTAATACCAGGTCTCGTACTCGTGACATGACGAATACAGACCCAAATGTAGAAGCGAACGTCAATATTGAACCTGAGCAGCATACAAAGGAGGTGATTATGACAGAATCCCAGTTTCAAGGAGCGGTGGCATCTGAGGTCACCAAAGTGCTCCAATAAACCTTGCCTGGAATCATTGATGATGCTTTCCAGAGGAGGATGGGTTCCAGTAATCAAGGGAATAGGAACGAAGGAGCCAGTGGTGTAAACCCACGAGCAGAAGATACTATCCATACCGACCCTGTATGAAATAATAACGGTGTTACCCGAACCCCCGAGACTGTTGTGATTACAAATCAAAGCACAGGAGATAAGTACCAAGGATGTACTTACAAGAACTTTAGTGATTGTCTCCCTAAGCCTTTAACGGCAAGAAGAATGCTATTGCAGCCATGCAATGGATAACTTATATGGACGCCGTAATCAAAATGAGTGAGTGCAGACCCGATCAAGCCATCAAATTTGCTACACCTTCGTTCGAGTTAGATGCACTTGACTGGTTGGAGTCAGTTAAGCAGACTAAAGGAGAGGAATATACGGATAGGATGAAATAGGAGGACTTGAAGGCACTGATAGTTAGCAGATACTGTCCACAGAATGCTGTGGACAAGATTGAGTAAGAGTTTCATCGATTTGAAGCAAGAAACCTCAGCCACCAAGAATATACCAGAAAATTCAATGAGATGGCCAAGTTGGTACCACATTTGGTGATTCTTGAATCTAGGAGAATTAAATGTTATGTGCAGGGCTTACCGCCGAAAGTTCGAACCTTAGTAAAGACTACTGCACCGGAAACTATTGATTCGACAGTACAACTTAGTGCAGTAATGTATGATGAGATAGAAGTTTAAGAGGTGGCCAACATGAGAAGCCTGGAAAAAACAACCTATGAACCCACTGATAACAAAATCTCAAGAAGAGAAGTAGATAACTTGGGAAAAGATGCTCAAGGAATTGAATGTAACCGGTGTAATCAAAAGGACACATATCAAGATATTGCCCCAAGATTAGATGCCACAACTGCAAGGAAACTGGGCATTTCAAGAGTGATTGCCCTAAAATTATACAAGATAATTAGGTGAGTACTACCTAAACGGAAGAAAGGACTTATTTATTAGTTATACTGAGGAATTAAGATTTACCGGTTTTGAGGACGAAACCTCTTTAAGGAGGGGAGATTTGTAACACCTCGAAATTTCCTATAGAATATAAGGGCTAAAGATGCCAGGAATTGAAGTCCAGGGGTTGAATTGCAAATATACCAAAGATCAAGGGTTAAAAATGAAGAATTTTGGAATTTGATCGATGTCGGACCGACATCGATGACCATGTCGGTCCGACGTGCAGGGAGGAAAGAAATCATGAGAATCAAACGCGTGTCTGATGACTCAGCGCCAAGTCGGACCGATATGCTTTTACAACTCGGTCCGTGTCTGATGACTCAGCCCCAAGTCGGACCGATATGCTTTTATAACTCGGTCCGACATATGGATGTTGGATCGATATGGTTTTAGATGTCGGTCCGATATGTGTGCGCTACGCAAATAAACCGACATAGAGGATGTCGGACCGATATGCTCCCATATGTCGGTCCAACATGAGCCCATTTTCACCCTATAAATAGATGGCTCGAGCTCAATCATTTTAACACACCAAAACACCTCCCAACAGACACTTAGTCTAGGGAATCATGCCAAAGTGCCGGTACGCGTTCGGAAGTCTGGTTTCTAGCTTTTCGTCCGCAAATAACCGTAGATAGTTCTGAGGTAAGGTTCTGAACGGTTTCTAAGACTTGGCATTTATCATTAAGCTAGATATTTAAGTATTGTTATTAAGATCTAGGATATTGTACGAGGTATTGATTGTAGTTATACGAGTTGAGATATTGTCGAGGCGAGTTCATCTAACTGGGAAATATTTTATAAATGGTTTTGATTATGAAATGAGATTGGTTTTATAAAGATGTTTTCCATGAAATGTTATGATGCCCAATTTTAATACTTTTAAAATATATTTTGGGCAAAGAAAGACATCAAATGATTTTATGTGAAAGCAGATTTGAATACGAATTGTGGAAACGATATTTTGAGACCAAGTACCTTGAATTATTATCAATGCGTCAGATAAAAGCTTTCATGTGGTGGGGTGTATCATGATTTTATTTCCTGTGTCGACCAAGCCTTCAGTTTCGGGGCGGTCTACTGTTCAGTTTCGGTAGTAGACTATTGTCCAGTTTGGACAGTATGGTCAGGTTGCCATATGTTTCAGTTATAGGGCAGATGATGGAAATGCTTGTTATCTAGCTGTGATATAGGTTAATTCAAAGATGATTGTAAACCTTGGAATGTTTATGAAATCCAATAGTTGTCGCTATAGAAGAAGATTGTTAGTTGTTACTAACAGATATCATTTTGAACCCTGATTTCGAAACCAAATGATTTTAAAAGTGAACTCACCAACTTATGTTGACCCAGTTATTTGCTATTCTTTTTAGACACGTTAGTAGATGACATTGCTGATAGATGATAGCTATGGATGGTTGTTAATAAAATACTCTGATAAATGAAGGCAACGCTTGGAAAAGCTATAAGTCCTGCCGGATGGTTAAGTTTGTAATAGAAGTATGGTTCATGATGTAAAACAGTTTAGTTGTTAATGAAAGAGGTTTATGGCTTAGCTTCCGCTCTGTGTTTTTGGTATCAACGTCATAGTAACTAGAAGGGGACCTTCTGACTAGTGTGTAGTTATCTTGCAAGCGAAATGTTCTGTCTAAGGAAAGAGCGATGTATAAATCTCTTCTAGACCCGTCGTTCTTTCCTAGGAATATCTTTGTTGGAGGTACTACTCTGGTTAGATGACTGTCCTGTGTTACGGGTGTGACATAAGGTCATTCGACGCTTTTAAATGCAAGTTTCCAAGAGAGGATTGTTGCCTATGGCACACGGAACCATACTGAATAATAAGCAGTGCCCTCAATCGAACGAGGAAAAGAAGAAGATGGAAAGAGTTCCATATGCTTCTGCTGTTGGTTCCATCATGTATGCCATGTTATGTACTAGACTAGACGTATCATACACTTTAAGCATGACAAGTAGATATCAACAGAATCCTGGTGAGAGTCATTGGACAGCTGTGAAGAACATCCTTAAGTACTTAAGAAGGACTAAGGATAAGTTCTTGATGTATGGAGGACTGGAAGAAGAACTAGCAGTTAAATGTTATACTGATGCTTGCTTCTAGACAGATCGAGATGATTCCAGATCTCAAAATGGATATGTGTTTATTCTGAACGGTGGAGCTATTACTTGGAAAAGTACGAAGCAGAGCGTTGTTGCTCAATCCACCACCGAGTCAGAATACATTGCCGCTTCAGATGCTGCAAAAGAGACTGCTTGGATGAAGAAGTTCATTGCTGATCTTGATGTGATGCCTAGCATTCAGAAATCGATCGAGATACTATGTGATAATACTGTTGCCATAGCTCAGGCAAAGGAACCAAGGTCACGCCACAACACGAAGCACATACTCAGGAGATTTCATTATTTTAGAGGTATATTGGAATGGGGAGACATCGTGTTAAACAAAGTTCCCACACATTATAATCTAGCTGACTCGCTCACTAAGCATATGCCTCAAGCTAAACATGAGGAGCATGCTGATACGATAGGCCTTAGATTTGCTAGACAGTGGGCTTGATTTGTATTTAGTATTTGGTGCTTTCGAACATTATAGTTACATTGGTATTTTATTTTGATTTAATGGTTAAATGCATTATGAATAAATGTTTCTATGTTCGATATTTTGTACGTTTTAGTATCTTTGAATATTGTAGTCTAATTTTCCGTAGTCGATCAGATTCATGGGAATCAATCTGAATGTAAGACTATTATGAATGGTTGGTTGGTTCACAAAGTGAAAGCTCAAGATGTTGAAAACCAAGATTCATAGATATGCGTTAGAGAATGATATTAGACGAAACTCATTTCAAAACCATCTTCATGGATCGATGTAATAAGAAGTTTTAAATATGGTAAGATCAATCTGTCCTTCGACCCAAGGCACATATTTGAACTAACTTTAACTAAAGTTTGTTCTTAGACCATATAACGCTGTTTCGTGAAAGGCAATATTAATGGTATGATTGGGAAAAAAATCTGAAGTGTGGGAGTTGTATGTGGCCAAAGGAATTCTGTTCTCCTTTAAGTAGGAGTTGGACATTCTGGCGCCTTCGTTAATTCGAACTAGTATAAAACGCGTGGCCACACTCAAACTTAGTGAAGTTTGTTAGACCACTTTGAAATAGAGAAGAGAACAAGAATGGTTGAACAATATATGATAAATGATTGATATCCATGTCTCATGTTCAACATATGCCCTAAACAGAAAGGATAAATAAATAAGCTTACCATGACTGTTATACTTGGTTAAGTAATGGTTACTTGAACACAAGGAAATAGTTGACGATTGTAATACGTCATACCTTGCTAGGGACAGTGAGATGCAGCTAGGCGTCCACCACTGTTTACATTGAGATGATTAATCGATGAATCGTGCAAGTGGGAGATTGTTGGATATTGAATGTCCGATCATCGATAATATCAACGTTACTATCGAGGTACGATCCAAAGAGTTACACTTTGGACAATTAGAAATTAATAACGTTTAGTCGTACACGTTATAGTTCACAAAGCAAGGATTTATTATTCGGTGTATAAATATTTAGTGAAATTTTTAACGGTTTAATTCGGTGATTAATTATTTAGTGAAATAATTAAAAGACGAAGGGTTAAACATTTTGGTTTATGAGTTAAACATTGAACGTTTATTATTTACTAATTATTTGTTAATTAGTAAAGTCGAGGGTTTAATGTGCTTAACGGTTAATTACAAGGGAAATAAAAGTTAATTACAAGGGAATTAATAGTTAATTACCTGGGGTGTGATCTATAAATATGTGGATTATAAATAAACATTATGATAAAACCCTAATCAAAATTCCACACCCAACCCAATCGGCGCCCCCTCCCTTGCGCACCTCCTACGCTCGACCACCTCACCGCCGTCGTCGTACCCGCTGCTGTCGGCAGCCACCGACGCGTGCAATCACCGCCGTTGACGACGTATCCGGCGGATCCTCTGTTGCAAACCGGATTTTGTTGGGTGGATCGTTTTTGCACAAAATTGTGAGACGATTTTTATTGATTCTGAGTTTTGTGAACGTGTCACTAGCGTGACGCTCGTTGATTCAAAGTGCGAGTCTTTCGGCAATCGTCCAAGGTATATCATTCTAACCCGCTATGGTTGGTTTTATTTTTATTGTCTATATGTGTGTAATCG